>OU862904.1:10000-2818673 GCA_917880725.1 Selenia dentaria | reverse complement strand
GAATTATACGCGAATTAATCCATTTAAAGTTGTTACATTTTAGTAATGATTATTATTTTATTATAGAAGTTCTCCGCGGTTTCACCCGCGCGGTGATGGATGATGATGAATCTTATATAGCCTATGTTAGTCAGGGTGAATGTAGCTTTCCAATGGTGAAAGAATTTTTGTAATCGGTCCAGTACTTTTTGAGCCAATTCGTTACAAACATACATACAAATCTTTCCTCTTTATAATTTTAGCATAGATGGTATTGATGAACTTTCCCTCTGTGCTACGACGTAGGGTCGTTTAAAAAGGGCGTCTAAGTCCTTCGAGGTCGGCGCGTTGGTAACGCCCTTGGTGTTGCAAACGTCTATAGGCGACGGTGGCCACTTTCCATCAGGTGGGCCACCCGCTTGACTGCTTACCGTGGAAGTATACAAAATTCATATAACCATTTAAATTTACAAGTATCTCATAAAAAGGGGGCTAGACTAAATCATTTGTTAAGACAAAAAAAAACAAAATAGAACAAGAACAACTGAATAAGATATTCATTAGCATTCCGACCAAACCGGTCTTCGCAAGCAACAACATAACACAGATAACACAATACATAACAAATCCTACAGAGGCGTACCTTCTTCCTGTTGTTCCTCCTGGCGAACTCGAACGCAAACCTGGCGACGCGGACCGAGTTGGACGCGGTCACCACCTTCATGGACTCGATCACTCCGTGCACCGACTCGTGCTCCAACATCGCGTACTCGCCTTCCGTGTTCTGTCTGCAAATGTCACAAGTGTTACATAGCACACGTGTCCCACAAATGTCACACTTCAACTGACTGGTTCGACTGACCGGTTGGCGCAATTGGTAGCACCCAGCCCTCTGAGCCGCTGGTCTCGGGTTCGATCCCCAGACAGGTCAAACATTTGTGTGCATAAATATGTCTGTTAGACCTGTGTCTGGGTGTGTATATGTATTTGTGTATATGTATATCAGTCATCAGGTTACCATAGTACAGGCTCTGCCTAGTTTGGGACCTGCAGGGCAATCAACATTTGTTAGCAACTGAGATACATAATAGCCCTGCCGGAGTCTTTGAGTTTTGTAATTCCATTTGCTACGATGCCCTTCACACCCTTACAGAGTAATGCTTGCAAACTACTGATTCGAGGTAGAATATCTGGTAGTTGGTATAACCAAGTAGTAGACTAACTAAGAAGACCAAAATCCATATAAAAAAGTAGCTATTATTTCTACCTAATAAAATCCATGATAACATATATTTTTGTCACTTTAATGTGATAAAAATATTGTTTGATAGCCCCAATTCTTTCATATAAATGTGATATGATAGCTCCAAATCTGTCACATAAACATCGGATGATAGCCCGTATTTTCCCTTAAACGGCGAGTGATGGCTCCTATTTTTGTCAATTAAACATCATTTAACAGCTCTAATTTCAACAAATAAAAATATTGTTTGCTTTCTCGATTGCTCACATTTTTGCCACTTAAAATTTGTATGATAGTCCCTATTTTTGTCACCAAAACGTACGATAGCCCCTATTTTTGTCACCAAAATGTTGTATGATAGCCTCTATTTTTGTCACCAAAACGTTGTGTGATAGCCCCTATTTTTGTCACCAAAACGTTGTATGATAGTCACTATTTTTGTCACCAAAACGTACGATAGCCCCTATTTTTGTCACCAAAACGTTGTATGATAGCCCCTATTTTTGTCACCAAAACGTTGTGTGATAGCCCCTATTTTTGTCACCAAAACGTTGTATGATAGTCCCTATTTTTGTCACCAAAACGTACGATAGCCCCTATTTTTGTCACCAAAATGTTGTATGATAGCCCCTATTTTTGTCACCAAAACGTTGTATGATAGCCCCTATTTTTGTCACCAAAACGTTGTGTGATAGCCCCTATTTTTGTCACCAAAACGTTGTATGATAGTCCCTATTTTTGTCACCAAAACGTACGATAGCCCCTATTTTTGTCACCAAAACTTTGTATGATAGCCCCTATTTTTGTCACCAAAACGTTGTGTGATAGCCCCTATTTTTGTCACCAAAACGTTGTATGATAGTCCCTATTTTTGTCACCAAAACGTACGATAGCCCCTATTTTTGTCACCAAAACGTTGTATGATAGCCCCTATTTTTGTCACCAAAACGTTGTGTGATAGCCCCTATTTTTGTCACCAAAACGTTGTATGATAGTCCCTATTTTAGTCACCAAAACGTACGATAGCCCCTATTTTTGTCACCAAAATGTTGTATGATAGCCCCTATTTTTGTCACCAAAACGTTGTGTGATAGCCCCTATTTTTGTCACCAAAACGTTGTATGATAGTCCCTATTTTTGTCACCAAAACGTACGATAGCCCCTATTTTTGTCACCAAAATGTTGTATGATAGCCCCTATTTTTGTCACCAAAACGTTGTATGATAGCCCCTATTTTTGTCACCAAAACGTTGTGTGATAGCCCCTATTTTTGTCACCAAAACGTTGTATGATAGTCCCTATTTTTGTCACCAAAACGTACGATAGCCCCTATTTTTGTCACCAAAATGTTGTATGATAGCCCCTATTTTTGTCACCAAAACGTTGTGTGATAGCCCCTATTTTTGTCACCAAAACGTTGTATGATAGTCCCTATTTTTTTCACCAAAACGTACGATAGCCCCTATTTTTGTCACCAAAATGTTGTATGATAGCCCCTATTTTTGTCACCAAAACGTTGTATGATAGCCCCTATTTTTGTCACCAAAACGTTGTGTGATAGCCCCTATTTTTGTCACCAAAACGTTGTATGATAGTCCCTATTTTTGTCACCAAAACGTACGATAGCCCCTATTTTTGTCACCAAAACGTTGTATGATAGCCCCTATTTTTGTCACCAAAACGTTGTGTGATAGCCCCTATTTTTGTCACCAAAACGTTGTATGATAGTCCCTATTTTAGTCACCAAAACGTACGATAGCCCCTATTTTTGTCACCAAAATGTTGTATGATAGCCCCTATTTTTGTCACCAAAACGTTGTGTGATAGCCCCTATTTTTGTCACCAAAACGTTGTGTGATAGCCCCTATTTTGGTCATTTAAACGTCCAATGTTAGACAAAATCTCAGTCACCTAAACGACGTATAACAACCCTGTTTTATCCACAACGCCATATTTTTGTTGCTATGTTTTGTATGCTCCAATTTTTGTTACATGAACGTCTCATCATCATCATCATCTCAGCCGTAGAACGTCCACTGCTGAACATATGCCTCCCCTATAATTTTCCAAAAGGACCGGTTGGAAGCGACCTGTATGATAGACCCTATTTTTGTAACCAAAACGTTGTGTGATAGCCCCTATTTTTGTCACCAAAACGTTGTATGATAGTCCCTATTTTAGTCACCAAAACGTACGATAGTCCCTATTTTTGTCACCAAAATGTTGTATGATAGCCCCTATTTTTGTCACCAAAACGTTGTGTGATAGCCCCTATTTTTGTCACCAAAACGTTGTATGATAGTCCCTATTTTTGTCACCAAAACGTACGATAGCCCCTATTTTTGTCACCAAAATGTTGTATGATAGCCCCTATTTTTGTCACCAAAACGTTGTATGAGAGCCCCTATTTTTGTCACCAAAACGTTGTGTGATAGCCCCTATTTTTGTCACCAAAACGTTGTATGATAGTCCCTATTTTGGTCACCAAAACGTACGATAGCCCCTATTTTTGTCACCAAAATGTTGTATGATAGCCCCTATTTTTGTCACCAAAACGTTGTGTGATAGCCCCTATTTTGTCACCAAAACGTTGTATGATAGTCCCTATTTTTGTCACCAAAACGTACGATAGCCCCTATTTTTGTCACCAAAATGTTGTATGATAGCCCCTATTTTTGTCACCAAAACGTTGTATGATAGCCCCTATTTTTGTCACCAAAACGTTGTGTGATAGCCCCTATTTTTGTCACCAAAACGTTGTATGATAGTCCCTATTTTTGTCACCAAAACGTACGATAGCCCCTATTTTTGTCACCATAACGTTGTATGATAGCCCCTATTTTTGTCACCAAAACGTTGTGTGATAGCCCCTATTTTTGTCACCAAAACGTTGTATGATAGTCCCTATTTTAGTCACCAAAACGTACGATAGCCCCTATTTTTGTCACCAAAATGTTGTATGATAGCCCCTATTTTTGTCACCAAAACGTTGTGTGATAGCCCCTATTTTTGTCACCAAAACGTTGTGTGATAGCCCCTATTTTTGTCATTTAAACGTCCAATGTTAGACAAAATCTCAGTCACCTAAACGACGTATAACAACCCTGTTTTATCCACAACGCCATATTTTTGTTGCTATGTTTTGTATGCTCCAATTTTTGTTACATGAACGTCTCATCATCATCATCATCTCAGCCGTAGAACGTCCACTGCTGAACATATGCCTCCCCTATAATTTTCCAAAAGGACCGGTTGGAAGCGACCTGCATCCAACGTCGTCCTGCTACCTTTATCAGGTCCTCTGTCCACCTTGTCGGTGGACGACCTACGCTGCGCTTGCCGGTCCGTGGTCTCCACTCCAGAACCTTCCAGCCCCATCGGCCATCTGTTCTGCGTGCTATGTGCCCTGCCCACTGCCACTTTAACTGGCTAATCTTCTGGGCTGTGTTGATGACTTTCGTTCTTCTACGGATCTCCTCATTTCTGATTCGATCACGTAGAGAAACCCCGAGCATAGCCCTCTCCATAGCTCGTTGTGCGACTTTGAGCTTATATATGAGGCCCATAGTAAGAGACCACGTTTCAGTGCCATAAGTCATCACTGATAACACACATTGGTCGAAGACTCTTGTCTTGAGGCAATAAGGTATTTTTGACGAGAAGACTTCGCGAAGTTTCCGGAACGCTGCCCAGCCAAGTTGGATTCGACGATTGACCTCTTTCTCGAAGTTGGACCTGCCTAGTTTGACTGTCTGTCCTAGGTAGATGTACTCGTCAACAACTTCGAGAACTGAGTTCCCAATTGGGGTAGGTACTACATGAACATTAGACATAATTTTCGTCTTGTCCACGCTCATCTTAAGGCCTACCCGTTGAGAAACTCGATGGAGGCCTTCGAGCATTGTAGTGAGGTCTCCCATGGATTCTGCCATGACTATTATTACATAAGCGTCTAAGGCAGTGCCAATTTTCATACCTAAGCGTCGTTTTCGTCCAATTTTTATCACCTAAGAGTCACGTATGAAGACTAAGACAGCCCAAATATTAAGTCACCTAAAAGGTTTTTAGCTCCAATTTTGGACAGTTACCTGATAATGACAACATCAATGTCCTTATGCCTGGTGATGACTCCGGGGTACGACTTGCAGTTCATCACATACGCGTACATGTCGAGCTCGTTGCGGAGCGCCACGTTGCGTGACGTCACGTATGAAGCTTCCGATTTCGTCTCGATGTTGCCCTGTAATTATTTATTTATCCATATATTGTGGAAATTCAACAGCGTCACAATGATATAATTTAAAGATTAGTCTAGTGTACAACTTTTACGGAATTAGGCTGGTTACAGTGCTCGCCCGACCGTCAGCGCGTACCGTCGGTCCTGACGATACCCACAACCGATCGTACGGTATACTCGTGCGTACGGTCGGTCGAGCACTGAAACCACTTGTGAGTTTTCATACAAACGACAAGCGCGACCGACGTACGGACCGACGGTCGGTCGAGCACTGAAACCGGCCTTACTCATTTAATACTTTGCAAGAATACGTGCTGAATTTGCTTATAGGTAAGTTTACCTACACTGAAAATTAGTAAAAATACTTTACCAATAAATGGAACCGACTTAAATTCGTCATTGCGCACCGTGATCGCGAAGAGATCGCACGTGTTTGTACAAAGCCAATTACGGAGTGGACGATTGAAAAAGATAATGAGTTCCAGGAAATCTTGTCGACAGTCATGAATTTTATTTGTGTATGTTTCTAAATGTGAATGTTTGGATGTCAGTTAATTAATAACGCAAAACGGCTTAACATATTCGGATGAAATTTGATAGGTAGATAGGGTGAGGCATTGGTTTACACATGGAATACTTCTAATTATCATGATCATCGATCACTACGTGGGTGAAACCGAGGGGCACTATTAGTACATTCATATAATAAAAATTAACACATTTTCAATATGGAAATGTAGTACCTACAGTTATTTACTTTGTGACATTATCGCTAATTTTGTTTTTGTTGACGTGCACGACTCCAGTGTGACCACTCAATTTATCGCGATGTTTAAAGTGTTGACGTTGAATGTTGATGTGGTCCAGTTATGAGAGAGTGAATTTCAAGATAAGATGTCTTTCATATGTATTAGGCCGGTTTAAGTGCTCGCCCGACCGTCCGCGCCTACCATCGGTCCTGACGATACGCATAACCGATCGTCAGTTTGTACCGTTCAGTGCTCTACTGATCTACCAAACTGGCCGGACTGGTACACTCACAAACACTACACGATATCGACGCGTTTACAAATTGTTTAATTGGTGCTTACTATCTTCGTAAAGGTATAAGGGACAGAAGACGTGGATATCACGTACACCGTATCGTCGCCGAAAGAGCAATTCAAGGGGAATTTACTAGTGTATATTGATTATTGCGCAAAGATGAAGAAATTTATTTACTTACAAGAATATCAATTAAAAGTTTTGATGAAATATCAGGGAAATTACTAGACAACTTAAAACATCTCAACTTATATATATGCCATGTTCGATCAAAGTTACTTAAATAAAGGCAACAATACCTATAAAATTAAGCAAATTTATTGAAATTTTACTAGCTGATTCGATTTTTATTGACGATGATACACGCATCCGTACGGTCGGTCCACCGATCGGTGTAGCACTGAACGCGTTAACATGGTTCTATCGCGCGTCGGTAGACCGACGGTACGCATGCGGACTCGGTGGACCGACGGTCCTCATACGCATTGCGTAGCAATTTACGCGTGCGTACGGTCGGTCGAGCACTGTAATCACTTGAGTTTTCAAACAAATGATAAGCGCGACCGACGTACGGACCGACGGTCGGTCGAGCACTGAAAAAAGCCTTAGTAATGATTTAGGTATAATAATAATACCTTGAGTCCGACACCGTTCCTCTTAATTGTGGTGATGGCGTATTGGACATCCTCATCGTTGTCTACGTTAGGATCAATGTCCACGACCTCGAAATCAATAGGCGCTCCGACGTACCTGCAAATGGATGCATGCCTTTAGTCTTCACACAGATTTAAACACATTTTTTTTATTATGTACTATTTTTTTTATTAATTACACACTACAGACACTATGATCCGTACCATTTTTAAACTTATGTATTAATTAAATTAACATACATTTCAATGGAGACTTCGTTCTCCAAACATCACATTACTAAAAGAATACTTTATATTGCTTAATCTAGTTACACTATTGTCCTTATTATACTGATATTAGCTAGAGCATCCGGCCGCAGACTCCTGCCTTTGCCCTATTGTACTAAGCACGGCCTCCACCACCTCTTCGTTCCTATCTTTTATGGCTATCTTGATGTTGTAATCTGCTATTTGTTTTGCCGTTGCCTTTGTCGCCCGCCTGACGAATTCGCCGATAGCATCCGAACTGTCGTCTGTGAAGTATGTGCAAATCACCGAAACTGCCACTATTGCGTGAGAGACGCTGTCTCGGAGCTTTGTAATTTGTCATAAGTACTATTATATACCTATATAATATAGTATTATACCTTATCATTATATACTATTTAGATAGATCACTCTTCAGGACAGAAGCAAATGGAGACAAATCGTATTATGGTCACGATCCTCACTAGGTAACGACAAAGAAGAATGAAGATAGATCACAAAAAACACTAGATTTCTTAGATTATCAATCGAGATTAAGACACAGTATAAGACCAATACTCTTCGGATATCTATTAAAGATCTAATCAATTAGGATAAAATTAATAAATAGTGCAACCAACTTTTGAAAGAGTCGAAACCCAAAGAAATCAATAAAATAAGGAAACTTATGGTAACAGGGAAGCGTAAACAAGAAAATCCATTGACCATGTGAGCGCCAACCTAAATAAAAACATGTTTCACATGGTAAACACACAACTCCTAAAGTTGGTCTATAAACATACTAGCTGAGCCTTGCAGTGGTCCGCATGGTGATTGATGCTGATGACGATGATGAAGATATAAGATACCTTCTTGCCAAACTGCAATACAATCCGCTCAGCCATTAATCCTTCAGCTATCGCTGAACCAGACACAAAATATATATCATTGTTAGCCTGGGTAACGACAGCGGAGGGGTCGAAATAACAAATAAGGTAACAAACAGAAAAAGAGAGAAAATTTCAAATTATTTCATTATATAGTAGCGAATAGTTTTATGCACAAGCAGGTGCAGGACAGGTGAGGCCGGACGCGAGTGTATAGTACAAACAGTATACTCGCGTGCAAGTAAATCGACTCAAGCCTCGAGTGCGTATAAAAAGTGATTTATCTTAACAATGACTCATTTTACCTCTATATAATGTTTTACATATTTAAAGCCTAGTGATTGGGCTTTAAAATGGTGTAAGTTGCATGAAAGTCGATTCAGTAGTTTAGTAATAAAGATGTATGTCAATACTATTGTTAAAAATGTTGAAAATTCATACAATTTCACAGTATGAGGTTATTGTGTATAAATGAAACAAAATGTGTGTAAGAAACACATTTAATTCGTTTCAATATTTGGTATTCCCTCCTCTAGCCCTGATCACTGCTCTCATGCGATTCTTCATAGACCTAATCAACTTTTCTATTGCTGATTGTGGTTTCGACCCCACTCTTCTACCAATGCAGTCTTGAGCTCATTTATGTTTGTACGAGCTGGATTCCTCGCTCTTACTTTCCTTTTGAGCTCGACCCATATGTACTTGATGGGATTTAAATCGGGGCTGAGCGCTGGCCAATCCATAGTGTCAATTCCAACTTCATTCAGGAACTCACGTATTGTCCGAGCAGTGTGACATCGGGCATTGTCATGCATCAAGATGAAATTATCCCCAATAAAGCCTTGATAAGGGATAACTTGATCCAGTAGAACATCTTCAATGTAACGATCACTGGTCAGACCTCTTCCCCGGCCTCCCCCAGGAACGAAAACAAGATCCGTTTTTCCTTCTAAGGAAATTCCAGCCCACATCATGCAAGAACCGCCACCATATGCAATGGTTTCAGCAAAGCAGCACTGTGAAAACCGTTCACCAGGACGCCGGTACACCCGGCCTCTCCTGTCGCTGCTATGGAGACACATGCTCGTCTCATCAGTGAACAGGACTGACTGCCATTGCTCTATGCTGCAATCCAAGTGTTCTCGAGCAAAGTGAAGGCGTGCTTGACGGTGAGCTGTGGTCAACTTTGGGCCTGTAGCGGGTCATTTGGGAGTAAGGTTGGCTTTCTTCAACCTTCTTCTGAATGTCCATTGATTGACAGTCACGCCGCGAACTTGACATAGCTCCTGCTGCACATCTACACCGGTGAGGTGTCGATTTCAGAGAGAGGTAGAGACCAAAACCCGGTTGTCACGCTCCGAGGTGCACCGGCGTCGGCTGGCATTAGGCCTCCGACTGTAGGCACCAGTCTCTTGAAACCTTCTGTACACTCTCGAGACACCAGACTGACTCATATTCAACCGACGAGTGACTACTCGCTGGTTCAACCTTTCTTGCAACAGGGCAATAGCTTGAGCGTGTAACCTGTTAGTCTGGTTCGGTAATTAAAAATAAAATATTAGAAAATAATTCTAGCCAAATCATATAGTAGAAGTATAGGTATAATAGTATAACTACGACACAGAGGGCGCTATTGCTAATAAAGCAAGTATATAGTCACCTGTGTCTAAGAAAGAAATAGTTGTATATATATATATACTGTACTGTATGTACAAGACTGGTTTGAATTTAATCACCCCCCCCCCCCCCCGCACTTTCAGCCTTCCTTATCTGGAATAGCTTTAAATAAGGTTACGCGCGATCCAAAGGCGAAAAAGAGGAGGAGTCAAGGCTGAGTCACTAGCGTCATGTGAGGATCGCAAGAGGGTGACAAGCCATTGTGCTTTCTTTACGATGCTAGCCACCGACTAGAACAGACCTCTGTCATGAGTGATTACCAAGTGCCGTGACCAATTAGCAATTGTGGGACGTTGTATCGTCCTAGTAATTTAACTTCAATTCAGTTAAGTCCCCATCCCTGGTGACTTGAAACAAATGTCTAGCTTAAATCTATACTGTGCACTCGTTATTGTGAATTATCGTGTAATTTCATTCTAGGCACTAGGCTGCGCGTTTCTTATAACCTCATCAGTACATATCTACCTTTTGTAGTATCTACTATTATATCTTAATGATTGTTTAAAGCAGTGTTTAACATTGTAGTGTAATCGAAATCTATCTAGTATCTATTTCTTCCAATAAGGTAAAACCTGCTAAACCCTGTTATTGCTCTTCAAGTCTATTCTATAACAATTTTATTGTAACTTGTTTTTAAATGTCCTTCCGACCATTTTGTTTTGCGGCATGTTGTCACATCACGGGGCTTGTCGAAGTTTAGCATCCTCGGAGAAGCCCAGGACTACGTGCATGTGACAACAGCGCCGCTGAGGAATTCCTACTAACCGGAATCCTTTGCGGCATTCCAGGGATCTTACGGCGAGCTAGACCTACCGCTGGCCCAACTTGCCACTGACCGGACCGGACCGCACATCGCCGGAGTGGCCACCAGCCACCACAGGACCCTGAATCCTGCTGGGCATCTGGGCTAACCCGACAACTGCGGCTGCCCGTTTCCCGTTTTTTCCCGCTACTGCATTCTGCCGGTTACTGCACCACCCACACCATCGCATCGAGGACTTTACTGCTATTCTGAGATAGGTCCCCGTAACAAGGGAGGCTACTGCATAATATGTCTGTACTCACGACTCAGGTCTGGGCTTTCTAGAGGTAAATTAAACATCTAGAACCCATACTCTGACTTTTTTGATAATCTCCTAGCCGTCTAGGCAGGTAGAAGGTTTCATTTCTATATCTTCAGCTAAGTATGTAAGCAAAAGTTGTCATAAGTTAGTTTAGTTCTTAGATTATGGGGTCTGCAACTAGTTGTCACAAATCTGCCAAGGTTTGTTATTATCATAAATCATAAAGTTTAAACAATGTTTTTGATTATGTGTACAGTAGTAAATTTTTCAATAACATACAAAGTTGTTTCAATATCTATGACTGGTATGGCCATGTAACTACTACCCAATCAAACCTATCTGAAACAATTAAATTTTGCGTATTTAAAATTAAATATTGATATATATGATAGAGAAAGCCAAGGCTCCAAAGTCCGAAGTAAATAAAGTGCAGGAGATTGTTAGTAATATTACTGAATTTATAAATACAAAGGATTTATGACAGGGCGAAGCAAGTAATTCAACAAGTGTGCCATTTAAATGAAGTATGTGTTTCCTTTCACACTGATTTTTTTTTGCTTATGTCAAGCCACTGTAACATCCGTTCTGTGACTTCCAAATACAAGCAAAGTATTGCTTGTATTTGCAATATTGTAGTAGGTACGTATGCGACATTCATCTCATAATCATAGTCTAAGGTCAGACTCATCAGATATGGCTATGAAACTCAATACCTAGGTACGCTAGAGCTTTGTATGACGAAGGTTATGTATACAGGTAAAAACTTACTTGAAGACGTCTCGGACATAACCCATGCATTCGGGACCGATTCCACCGCCAGGGAGCATCGTAACAGCGTGTCTTCCTCCATAATGTGCCACTGGGATAAGCTTTTGCTTCCTGGTTACTGGAGTCTTGTGCTGCTGATCGAAATCAGACAGAGTAGCTGTAGCAGGTGCTGCTGCTGAACTGAGCTTCGCCACACCGCTCAACTCGGGCAGGACTTTCAATTTGGACAGTAACCTCACAGCCATTATGTATGTATTTTTGCTTCGCACAAAAATCAGCTGTCGCTGATTAAATAATCACAGGAAAAGGAAGACGAAAAATTTGCGAGTTTTCCGAACAATTTTCACCGCTAGGTGGCGCTGTTACGTCAAAGTTTAGCCATAGAGGGCACTGTTGGCGCTGACTTTGACAGAAAAGTGACAGATTTTTATCAATGTTGGCACGTGTCTAAATTGTAACCTAAGAAAGTTTATTTATTTATGACTTTTTTTAGATTAGTTACGATTCTGTTATATGTCTAATGTAATAACATATTTTATTCCTGGTTCAGTTTTTACAAAAGAATCTGATTTAACATAATATAAAGGAAAAAAGGTTTCATAATGCATTTTTGCACTGGCAATAGAACGAATTGTGTTTTTTTTCCACAGTGACGTTTGTCGCCCACTTTCCTTTCTCCGTTGAGTTCTCTTGCACGAGTGGTCGAGGCACGGCGTCCATTTTGCTTCGCCATATTGAATTTGGTCGGACATCTTTGGACGCCATGTTTAGTCGGACATATTTTATACAGTGCGGTCCTAATTGGCTATAATCGATATTAGCGCGATAAAAGTCGGTCCCTTTCACCGTGAGCGTGATTACGATGGTCCACGCTACGTCATCGATGACGTCTTAACTGCCGCCATATTGACGATTACATGAACCATGCTCTACACCAAAATCGTCGTGAGCGTTCTGTCAAAAGTGACAGGTGTTTGTTGTGTTTATCTCCAAAAAGGTGTTTTGTTATCCGAAGATTAGAAGACTGGGCTGTACAGACAGATCTTTACAAGCAATTTTTTAATCTTGGGTCGCTGTAAAGATCTGTACAAAGAAACAAAATGAGCGTGCAAGTCAGTATCAATGACGAGCCCAATGGAAGGGTAATTTCATTACTACTCACACGTGAGCAATACGAGCGGGCACAGGGAGGTAAGTGCTTCGTAGCCAATTCGTAATATAATACGAATCACAAACCACTGCTGTCAGTCTCTAATCATTTGTAACGATAATTTCACAACCTTGAATCTCATCAGATACCTATTTGACTTGCAGATACTGAATACGTTCAGCAGCTACTGCGTAATTTTGACGCAGAGCAGAATACCACGCATAATATCGTCGCTGAGTCAGAAGTTCGTAATGAAGAAACAGAAGGGCAAGGTAAGTTTTAGTACCTGGTGTGATAGATATGGATGAACTATAAGTATGTAGAACAATGTAACATTTTTCACCACATGCTCTAATAATCTGGTTACTCAATTTTATGCAATATTGCATGCTGGCCTTCTTTAGACAGTGAAAAGAAACAGAATTGTTGGATTAGGTATGTACATAATAATGTACTTAGTTCAATAACTATTCAAAGACCCAATGCCTTTTGACGTTTTTAACCACTCTCTCGTACCTTCACTTCACTCGTATCTCAGGAGGCATTTGTTGTCAGATATAACATTCGCTAATTTGACCATTAAAAGCCATATGAGGTAGTATTTTTTGTTATAGGGCAACTAAGAAAGTGAAAACCCATTTAAAACTAATTAATACTAAAAATGTTGGTTCATAATGTTTTTTGTAATCTGCGACCAAAACTAACATTATTTTGATCCTACATGGTTATGCTTGGGGTAAAAGACTAGAATTTCAACTTTATTTATTTTCAGGGAATCAGGATGAATCCAGACTATTCATTTGGCGAGAAGAATGTATTTTGTTGCTTCTCTCCCTGTATGAGGAACACAGAGAGGAGTTTAACAGAAAAAGACACAAATCTGTGTATGACATGATTTCTCAAAAGATGCAAGAAACAAACAATTCTTTTGTTGTAAATGGCAGCCAGTGCCAATCAAAAATAAACAGTCTAAAAAAGTATTATAAAAAAATTATAGACCACAATTCCACATCTGGGAATGACAGGGCAAGCTGGCCTTACTTTGATGTGAGTATATTATTTAGTAGTATTATTGGTAGTATATATGATATGTAGCATTATTTTTTGTAAAACTTATAATATAAAAGTGAAAGTAACTTTGTCTAGTTCTCTGGTTGTTCCCATAATGACTAAAACGCTGGACAGTTCTTGTCAAAATTTGGTAAGCAGATACTGTGTATCTAGATGGCTATAGGTTACTTTTTTGGGAAAGTTATCGCTTAATAACCTAATCCCACACAGGCGAAGCTAGTATGTTTATTTTTAAAGTATGATCTTTAAAGCTCTAATGCCTACTTAGCATACCAGACGTTGCAATTTTAAAGAGTGAAATTCACATACTCGGACGGGATTCGAACCCGTGTCTTCCGAAAAACCGGGTCAGACGCTATGACCACTAGGCCACTGAGGCACGAGGTCCGAGCATCCATTTTTTTATCTCATATATATATATATTATTTTAATGTTTATGGGTTTGTATGGGGACAGATGTGAACAAAAGTGAAACTATAGTTAGCCAGTTGAAAATTTCACAAAAAATGTGTTGATCGCATAACAAATAACGCACAATAAAAATGAAAGGGTGCCCATGCAACAAACATGTTAATTTACCGTTTTTTGTTTTACCATATGTTTTAATTAACGATTATACATATAAGCTTGAAACTTGGTTTAATTATAGAGAAAACACTATTATAGTATATAATACTAAAAACTAGCCAAGTGTGATTAGGACCCTTGCAAAAAAATATCGATGTACACTATAGTTACACTAATTTTATCAGTTTTGCAACATTATGTTTACATAGAGTTAAAGATTTGTATTCCAAAGGTACTAGAAGTAAAATATTACTTTATTTTATTTACAGAGAATGAATGAGTTATTCGGCTCATCTGGGTGGGCTAATCCTGAAGCTCTGGCATCTGAAATGGGACCATCATCATCCATGTTGGATACCAGTACGAATGACACACAGACTGAGCCAAAAAAGAGAAAGTTAGAGTGTATCATAGATGAGTTCTGTAAAGATTTAAGAAAGTCTAAGGAAGAAAGGGTTAGAGTAAGGCAAGAAAATTTTAATAAGTTTTTGGAAATGAAAGAAAGACAGCACAGAGAAAAAATGCGAATATTGCAGGCATTGTCTTCCAATGATTCTAATGGGATGTTATGATTAAAAAAAATGCGAATATTGCAGGCATTGTCTTCCAATAATTCAAATGGGATGTTATGATTAAAATTATAGTGATAAAGATTAATATTATGAAAGTCATTTTTCATCTGAATTATTTTCAAGATTCAGACAACTGATTGGAAATTTTATTATTTAGGTCACAAAAACCTAAAATATATTTTTTATAGAAGACTTAATGGTTGTGAAATACAGGGATATTATTATTGTAATTTAAAAGGAAAGTTGATCTCATTTAGTATAAATAAAAGATAGTTAGTAATAAAAAATTACGTATAGTTTATATGATTTTGTCAAATGAATATTAAGTAGTTTTATTATAAAATTACGAACTAACTTTTCGTAGTGTTTTGGTCTCATCGTAGCAGGCGAGTCTATTGCCATTATTGCCATCAACAAAGAGCTGGTACCACACTTTAAACCTATACTTGTATGTTTAAAGTGATTAAATTATAGTGATAAAGATTAATATTATGAAAGTCATTTTTCATCTAAATTATTTTCAAGATTCAGACAACTGATTGGAAATGTTATTATTTAGGTCACAAATACCTAAAATATATTTTTATAAAAGACTTAATGGTTGTGAAATACAAGGATATTATATTATATATATTATAATAAAAAAAATACGTATAGTTTATATGATTTTGTCAAATTAATATTAAGTAGTTATATTATAAAATTACGAACTAACTTTTCGTAGTGTTTTGGTCTCATCGTAGCAGGCGAGTCTATTGCCATTATTGCCATTAACAAAGAGCTGGTACCACACTTTAAACCTATACTTGTATGTTTAAAGTGATTAAATTATAGTGATAAAGATTAATATTATGAAAGTCATTTTTCATCTAAATTATTTTCAAGATTCAGACAACTGATTGGAAATGTTATTATTTAGGTCACAAATACCTAAAATATATTTTTATAAAAGACTTAATGGTTGTGAAATACAAGGATATTATATTATATATATTATAATAAAAAAAATACGTATAGTTTATATGATTTTGTCAAATTAATATTAAGTAGTTATATTATAAAATTACGAACTAACTTTTCGTAGTGTTTTGGTCTTATCGTAGCAGGCGAGTCTATTGCCATTATTGCCATTAACAAAGAGCTGGTACCACACTTTAAACCTATACTTGTATGTTTAAAGTGATTAAATTATAGTGATAAAGATTAATATTATGAAAGTCATTTTTCATCTAAATTATTTTCAAGATTCAGACAACTGATTGGAAATGTTATTATTTAGGTCACAAATACCTAAAATATATTTTTATAAAAGACTTAATGGTTGTGAAATACAAGGATATTATATTATATATATTATAATAAAAAAAATTCGTATAGTTTATATGATTTTGTCAAATTAATATTAAGTAGTTTTATTATAAAATTAAGAACTATTGATAAAACCTTCTAACTAAGACTAATAAAACCTTCATTTTGGCTGAGCCATAGTCAGGTAAGCAAAACCTATATTTGTTGATTTTGAATAATCTATCATTGGTAATAAATAAGACTGGTTTCGTTTATAATCTAGTTGTTTAATTTCTTTTGGTTTACAAGTATGTCTATAAAGTAAGTATAGCATCTTAACTGAACAAATCTGAAAATAAGCTGACGTCGTATGATATCGTATGCCCTTATAGTTATCTAAATATTTGGATTTTGGTGATAGGTAAACAATAGTATGATATGTTGGTGTACCTCAAGATTCAATATTAGGCCCCGTTTTATTTCTTATATATGTGAATGACCTTTCTAATTATATGCCAAATTGGACACATGTCTGCTTATTTGCGGATGTTAAACATGAATAAGAGAAAAGTGCAAGCATAAATAAGTAATTAAGATTAATAACACAATGGAAACATTAATAAAATGGTTTGAGGCGAATGGTATTATCTTAAATGATAATAAAAGCAAAGTGATGCAGTATACAGCAAGACTTGGTAATAGTAAGAATATAAAAATCAATATAAAAGAAAATATGTTTTTAGGATAAACAATAGATAACACTATTATCCACACACCACATATTAAAAAGGTATGTAAGAAATTGTCTAGTGGTAACTATGCATTACTAAAATTAAAGCTTTTAATAGATAAAAAGTCTCTGGTATCAGTTTATTATGCTTACATCCATTCCACAATAAGATATGCTATTGATATGTTAAAGAAATTAAAGTTATGCTGCGGTGTGGGGTAATGGTGCTGATATGGTAGAGTTTTGAAGTGTCGGAAAATGTCTATCAGAATAATTAACTGTCTTCAAAAACTTCAATCAGCGCGAAATTTCTTTAAACAAAAAAAAATTATGACTGCAGTGTCACTATATACACTATTTACAATTGAGAAAAGGAAAAGTTACCAGAAAATGGGGATGTACACTCATATAATCTTCGAAATAATGAAAACTGTTACAACCCATGACAATATTAGTAAAAACACAAGAACAAGGTACTTATTTAAAGATAAAAATGTACAACAAATTGCCTCAAAACTTGACAAAAAATTAAAATTTAATCTAATCTTTTTAGATGATTTCTGTAAAAAATAATTAACTATAAATATTAACTACCTACTATAAATATTAACAATAAATGTTTACTACCTACTATAATTATTAACAATAAATATAATAATTAATATTAACAATAAAACTTAACTACCTATAGTTATATTAATTTTACAATTGATTGTGTTTAATGACTTTTATGTATGATGATATTTTAATTTAATATGTACCTATACATGTATGACATAATAACATCTTAAAATGATATGAACAAAGTTAGAATCGAATGAATGGTAAGGGATTCAGTTATGTATACAAATTATGTTGCATGGGTTACGAGAGGGGACGAGTGAATGAATGAAGAATGACTGACATTGTGACTGAGTTGTTGATGAAAGTGTTTTCAACATAAATAATATTATAATAAAATAAATAAGATACTAAATAAATTTAATGTAAAAACAAAACAAAACTAGATATAAAAAAATACTATTGTTAAAATATGGCCAATAGTTGATTTGAATTTGAAGATTGCAAGCAATCTAATTGTCCCGTAAAATTAAATTGTGCATAATAGTTTGGCGTTTCTGAACTCCATGTTCTCTGCCTCCAACTATAAGAGGACCCCTATTGGTAACTTGTAACTGCTGCTCTACCTCCTGCATTGGCATCATGTCCCCCTTCATAATGCAAATATTGTGTAGAACAGCAGTTGCAAGCAGGTATTCAGGGATTTTCTTTGTTTTGACCATAGGCAAACAGTCGAGGATGCTGCGCCAACGGGTTTTCCACAGTCCAAAAGCTCTTTCTATGCTCATACGAGCTGAGGAGAGACAAAAATTAAAATTTTTCTGTCTATGAGTCAAATGTCCATTATCTTTGAAGGGGACCATTAAACAAGGGTGTATGCCATAAGCAGCATCCCCCACTAGGTGCATGTTATCAGGGAAGTACCTGTCTGGATTTTCAACATAATCATTTACTGGAGACAATCTAAAAACCCGGGCATCATGTACCGACCCAGCATTCCCTGCGAACATACTTGTAAAGAGTAAGTCCCAAGTACAAACAGCCTGAAACAATATAAAATAAACATAATTATTAACTTATTCCCATCATAAACCTAAAAATAAACAAGCATTGCTACAAAAATTTTACATGAATGCAGGGCAAATTCTTGTACAAACCTAAATGTATATAGGGTACATTGTTACAGTCCTAAGTATAAAGCTACATACCTCATTATGAAATCGAATTATACCTTGACTTGTACATTTATTTATAAGATTCATTGCAGCATGATTTTAGTTTAGGGTAGCATAAGAATTTACATACATGACTGAATCTACAGGACTGCATTCATACAACACTTTGAGCAAGATCTGACTGATGTAGCATCTCAGGCTACATGGCGGTTGGTTGTGTAGCATGAATGGCTATGAAAGGCATGATGAAAATATATAATATTGAGAGCATCCATAAATACATATTGCCATGTTTTGTCCGGATCAAATTAAGCTACATTCGAGTGTCTGACTGCATCCCTGGTAATACCAGCATATGTTACCTGGACTTGAATAGAATGATATCCTTTCCGGTTGATATAGGACTGTGAATCCTTTATTGGTGCATTTATATTAATGTGCGTCCCATCTATAGCACCTACTACTCCTGGAAAGGCACTGTAACTTTCAAACTTTCTTGATACATCCAATGCCCTTGCGCCTGTTGGCCAAGAAATAAAGCGAGGAGCCAAAGTATACAGTGCATGTGACACCCGTCTGACTGCACGGATTGCTGTGGCCTTCCCAACATTAAATTTCTCACAAATTGACCTGTAACATGAAATTGACATTTTATTGAGAAGTAGAACTCTAATGCTTGATCATTGCACAAAAGCAAACAAAAAGGTACACAACAAGAAGTCAAGTCAACTTGTTGTGATTCTGCTAATGTCCCTTCCATGGTACTTTCATAAACTTTTTGAAGGTTGTTTACACTAAGAATATGATCAAAGGTACACAAAGCTAAAATTACCTGTAGGAGTCGGGGGTTGCCATCACCCATAGGCATATCAGAAGCTGCTTCTTCGCGTCTATAGGTTTTCTACCTGCGGCTTGTTTAGTGCTGCTAATTAATGGACCTATGAGGCCAAGGATAAAATCCAGAGTTTCAGGATATATCCTGGAATCAGATAATTCAAATAGTTAAAGATTTTGATGAGAAAGATGTTACGTGAATATTTCACTAAATAGGCAAGATATTACGGTGACCTGAAACCTACCTGAAATGGGATTTAAATGTTTCGCGAGTGTACTCGGCAATGGTTTTTTCGACATAATTTTCAATTCGGGGCATGCATTGCATCTGACCCCTTTTCCTGGATCTTATTGTTAAAAGAAAAGCAACCACATCTTCTTCGTCACTTTCCTCGCTTTCGTCACTGTTCATTATATTTAGATCCTCGTCACTCGAATCTTCTTCAATTAGGCGTATTAAATTCTCCATCATATGAGAATTTCTTTTTAATTCACACCAACTTCCCAATGTATTTTATTAGAAATGTTTATGCACTTGATTTTCGCGCGCGAGTAGTCGATCGTTATTGCTATTGCTGGTCCGATTTATCAACGCGCTTACAGTGCCACGAGCTGTCAAAATCACGATATTCGTCTCGGACCGGCTATGGTAGACGATAGCACCGTGAGCAAAAATATCGCAAAACGGACCAAGGGGATAAACATTTTCGCGTAAATTTCAAATATTTTTAGGCCTAAACAGCAAACTTTTTTTCACGGGATTCTGCTGCATACATTACTGTAAAAATTGAGCCGTAAAATCTTGTGCCAACGTCGTTGTCCATATTTGTCTCCTGGGGACGGTCGGTGCTTTGTTACAAGATAAATAGAGGTAAATAATTTCTTCCGAACACATCGTATTTTTGACGTCCTGTAACAAGTGTTTTGTGTGTAATTACGAAGCTGGGCGTGTGCTGCAGTACAGGAGGATGAAGGTCATACAAGGAGGAGTTTGACTGTTCAACGGTTAGCGTGGTCGTTTTATAATTATCTAAAAAATGGGTACCTACATGGACGCGGGCCGGGCCGGTTGTGGGCCGAGCACCGCACCTGCCTACAGTCTACAAACTTACATGTTTTTATCTAATAAAGTGTTCTATATCTCTCCACAATCTCAGCGGGAGGTCCTATACCTCGTTTTGTGTATAACTAACTTTCTTAGCGTTCGTAATGTGATATAATTTTTTACTGCCAGCAAGTCACAATAGTGACGATTATAATTGTGATTTCCGTGAATTTTGTATTTATAATAATACGTTTCTATAAATATCCTCATTAAAACACGTATAGCGTTACATTAGAAATGATAAAACCTATTCAGTATTCACGCAGTCTCTTGCTATCAATAATATAAACAAAACAAGTTTTTTGTTGTTTCATTTCATATGACGTTTTTGGGGCAAAGGTAGGTCACCGTATTCTGCAACAACATAGGTAATATAAGAATAATCAAATATATGACACAAGTCTCTATTACATAATTTTACTAGATTATATTAGTAATGCTTATATTGGTGATTAAAAAATAAGAGTCATAGTATAAAATCAAATGAAAGGATGTAAGTAGTACCTATATATTATTTTAATTCCAAATTTGAATATTTGCTACAGAAGTTGTGAGGTGGGTGTGCCTGAAAGTTTGTATCTATACAAATATATTTGACCTAGGAACTTTGTTGTAAAATAGATAACTTCTTATACTGATTGGGGGCGCTAAGTCCTGCACTGACGGCCCGCTTGGGGTGTTTGTGCATTAATGTATAACTTAATTGTTTTAGGTTTGGCTTCATATTCCATTTGGAAAACAAACAGTGTACAAAACTAACCAAATAACAATATAAAAGACGAATTACCATTAACATGTTTTCGCATATAGGAATAAAATAAGTACTTGTTTGTCTGAAAAAGAAGTATATACTATAAGTAGTTATGAAACTAAATAATTATGACAGACAATACACAACATATAAGTTTTTATAACGACAGATTCCAGAAATCACGTTTCTTGAAAGCAATATTGTGCTTAAAACCTTAAACATGACCCCGAAAACCACTCTGTTTTTAGTTCCTAACGCTGAACAAAAAAAGCCATAGATCATTTTAACCCATTCCCATTTTGAAAACCCTTGTGAGCATTTTTAGCATTATTATCGCTAACTTGGGGCTATTTGAACACACTACTTGTGTTAGCATGTTGACTCATAGCTTGCTGCAGATCTGTCATTTCAAAAACAATAACACATTTGGCAGATTTGTAACAATCATAGTGACCCCTATTCGTAATTTTTCTACAAAATGGATGAGCTATCTATTTGACAGCATAATCATGCGATTTTAGGTCTTATGCGCAGTTCAGTGTTCCAGTAGGGTGTGGGCAAAAGTGACAAAAATAAAGTTTTTGAGCGTTACAAATGCTTTAATAAAAGAGCCAACAATGTCAACGCCACCAATGCCCTCATCTCTAAACAAACACACCAAAGTCTTCGGTCTGTCTTTTCAACTCTGATATTTTTTGAAAATAAGTGGTAATCAATGACAAAGCATGTCATTATTTAATGGACTTCTTGGTCTATATAGATAGATACAGGTAGCCAGAAAATGTATGTTCGAAAGCAAAATTAGGTATATCATAATCACCTCATATGGAGGGATATTTCTAAGCCATATTGAAATATTATTAAAATACCCACATATATGTTTTGTGATTTTTCATAGTTTTCAAGTAATGTATATTTTAGGTAGTAGTACAAAATATTTCAATAAACAGTCTTTCACATGTGTGTGTATTCTCTTTTAGCCAATTTAAAGAACAAGGAGATTCACAATTTGACTGAAGGTTTTTTTAACCTTTTGTTATGTAACTGCTCGGCCAATTTCTTTGTTGGATAGTTCATACTTTGGAGTTGGTTCCAAATAGTGAAATCGATAACACTGTCAGAAGCAATTAGTTGGTGACCGATTGCCCCATAGCTCAGGTGACCTAATTACATCCCTGGCTGTATGTATTTGTTGTATAAATTATTCTTCAAAAAAATATTTTTTGAATAATCGGTCCGAATCAGCAAGCTTCCACTTCATACATAAATCTTTTGTTATAGCATAAACCTGATGCGGACTTAACTTAAGATTAACTCTATTGACTTTTGTCGGTTGTGAGCTGTATACAAAAAAATATACATCAAATATTTGGCCAGGGATGGAATCAGGTCACCTGGGGCCTTAATATCAGCTTCATAAAAACCATGCAAGTTCCGTGGAGTTCTTAAACCTTGCATAAACAGTTTTGAATGAAATTATACCATGACGCTCATATAGGTGAACTGTTTGAACATTGTTTTTGCAAAGGTGAATGGCTAATGTTTTCCCTTACTTATGATAAACTGAGAGGATTTAAAGCATCATGTCAACGTTGTCAAGAGTACATACAAAAAAACAGGTGAATGGTTTTTCTGCGGTTCTTGAATAGTAGGCCTGCTTTAACATTGTCATGGTACAAATAAACTGGGCAGCTTTCTAGAAGTCCTGCTTTAAGAGCTCATAGTAAGGCCCCTGAGCTATTGGGGCAGTCGGTCACAACAGTTTCTTCTGACATGTCTTGCTTATGCCCTTTCATCTGCTCTATGCGATTTACACATTTCTACTGTCTCAGTTGTCTAATAATAATAATAATAATAATCTGAGTAGTTAAATAAAATGTCAATATTGTTTCAGATCCACACTGCAAACTAGGAGAAATAACATTTTAATCAGCTATGAATACTCGTTTTCCTCAGGTCCTGGGGACATCCAGGATGATGAACCAGGAGATTATGTGTGAGGTGGAAGTGGGGACCCATGGAATGGTGGAAATTGATGATGAAAACCAGGTTGGAGTCAAGGTATTTTTACTAGCCTGAACCAGAAATATAAAAAAAGTAAATCTCCCATTCACAGTTGTTTTCAATTGCATATTCCATTCATTTGTAGAAAGAAAATAGCCAGTTTTTGTTTATGGTCATTGGGCACAATTCTGCCTAAAATCTAAAGTACCTACATTTATAGATTAATATGTATGTATATATAACCCGGTCACATTATCTCGAGACCTGGCGTCGATGACGGCACGTTGCGGCGGAGCTCTGATATGGTGCGCAAAACAAGCATCCTCTAGTAGGATATTATTACAAACAAGATTTCCAACAAAACAAATATTGTGTTAATTAATTTAATGTAGCTAATATTATTATAATGATATTAAATAAATGAAACAATCTTGGTTAAGTGGGTACAAGAAGTGTTTATTACACAAAACTACATGTATATAAGATAGGTGCTTGTTAGCTTTCTCTGATTCAAAGAAAGCGAGAACTTTCAGTATAAAATTTCTTGCTTCACTGTGAATAGGTTTTCCCATATTTGAAAAAACTTTCACTGTCCCACTTCAAAGCAACGAAATAGTAACAAAAATGTCCAAACTAAACCAAAATGTACAAACTTAACAAAAATGTCGTACGTTGCAACAAAAACAATATTTTAACGTAACAGCAATAACAAAATAACAATAAAAGTCCAAACGTAACAATGAAATGTTTAAAAATATACCACGAAAACAAGTCGACGCGTGTCGGCAACGAAAGTGCTAACCGTACTGACGCGCCGTGGCGAGCGCGGGGAGGTGAAAGGAGAACGGGGCGGGAGGTTCTAATACCAGCGAGGTCTCGAGATAATGTGACCGGGTTGTACATACAGTACTATGTAGCATTGGATTTATGTTTTTATTATAATGTATTTAGATGTACACCGACATTTCTTTAAATCTATCCTTTAATGGCAAAGTAACAAGTAAAATAATTAATTCGTGTAAGTAAAAACAGTATTACTTATACATATTTAGATTTATTATCAAAAATCATATAATTGTAAATTACACACTGTCTGAATAAATGAATATATTATTATTAGACCATCTACATCTATACAAATTAATAACATTGTCATTCTGCGGTGCGAGCATTGATTGTCGATGGTACTTATACAATAATCAAGACAGCCCGCGATATAGCTGTCGCAGATCCATACTAGAGACAAGGTAAGGTAACTGATACAAGTACAATTTGAAAAATTTAATAACGACTTCCATTCTATTCAGTTATTGGAACACCCTCCCTGAGTCGGTGTTTCCGGTTAAGTACGATATGGGGGTCTTCAAAACACGAGTGCATAGGTATCTTCTGGGTAAGCGCGCTCCATCATCGATCGCATCATCACTTAGCATCAGGTGAGATAGTGGTCAAGTGCTACCCAGTTCAGTATAAAAAAAAAATTAAAAAAAAATGTATCTCAAAAACTACTGGACTGAATTTGATGAAATTTATATAGGACCACACAAGAAGCACAAGCTTTTAAACAAAAAAAAGAGTTTTGAGAATCGGTTCACCCAGTCGAAAGTTATGAGGTAACAAACATAAAAAAAAAACAGTCGAATTGAGTACCTCCTCTTTTTTTGGAAGTCGGTAGAAAAGGCAGTTTAGCGACTCGACAAGTTTAACGTGAGATCTGTGCTCGCTGAACTGAACTATAACGTTCGTAATATCGATATAACAGCATTAGTGCGTTCGAATAGACCCCTTGTGAGCGTTTTAGCGTTTTCGCTAAAAACGGGCGTTCGAATTGGGAATCTGTGGGTGAAAATGTTGTTCATGTCTCTTTTTGTTCAGCGTTCGGAAAGCTAAAAAAGAGGAATTTTTGACCCACGTCCGGAGCATGGTTGTTTGTGATCGTTTTTTGACAGCTATGTATTTGACAGCATAATCATGCAATTCGGTATGTAAAGTTTTTTTTTGGTATTTTTTTTATATTTTTATTTCGTAGATTAGGTCATTATAAGAAACTAATTTCAATATTTTTGTTTTATATTCAGTAGTTATTTTATAATATTTTTTTGAAAATTTGAATCCTATGACGTCACTTTTTTGCACAAATATGTAGTTGCGTTGAAGAGCCAAGAAAAGCACGCGAGTAAAAAAAAAGAAACTAGAATTTACTTTGACACTTGACAGTGACACCTACTAATTCGTAAGTCTCTATTCAATCAAAACAAAAGTCCGCTCGTGTTGTTAGATAAAGTTTTACTTCAATAGTCACACAGATAATAAAATGCAAAAAAGTGACGTCATTTAGAGGTCAATGAAAGTCGAATTATTTCATCGTTTTTTGTTAAAATAAATGGCATCTTATCGTTTTAAAAGGTCAGAGTAGAAAAATAAGGGTTTGTAACATAAAATCTCGAAATGGTTTCGGAATTGGCATAGGTTAATTTTTTTTAGCATACCGAATTGTAGGTCTTATGCTCAGTTGAGCGTTCGAGTAGGGTGTGGGCAAAAGTGGCAAAAATAACGTTTTTGAGCTTTACGAACGCTTTAACAAAAGAGCCATCAATGACAACGCCACCAATGCCCTCAAGCTAAAGGAAGGCACCTCATATCTCTATATGCATATGAAAGTATGTACAGCACTAAAAAACTTTGTCGTTTGTTCGGAAACAACTGAGCCACAATAGATTTTTTTAAATCTTTTTTTGCTTGTTCTGGCTACTCTTTGAAACAACTGGGCCTATTTTGACAAGACTTACATATTCATTTAAGCAAATGATGTGGTATCATGATTTAAGTTAGGTTGGTGGCCGAATGCGGTTAAATAACTTCGTTAACATAGCAGGCGGTGTAATACGTACCAGTCGGTGACCGAATACAGTCAACAGAACAACAATACAAACTAGTCGGTGCCCTCATGCAAGATGCGACCGAATATGGTCAAACCGCCTGATCTAAATCGACCATGGCGTGATATTATAAACCAAAAAGTATTTTAGGGGATTTTTGTTATTTAGACGTTTTTTTATATTTCTGGTCAAGGTATCTGCATGCATAAATGTAAATCCGCCAAATGAGAAAGGTAAACACTCACGTCAAAACATTCAGGGACTTATTGAAACACCGGAGCGCGTTCAGGACCTCAGAGTGCGGTTGTTTAGTTGTTTACTAACTCGCTCTGAGGTACGGAATGGCCACGGTTGTTTTCTAACCTCAAAAAGACTGACAGTTCGACATTGACAATTTTCTCTGAGAAGAAGAAGAAGTTTGTTGTAGTCTGATTGGTCAAAGTTATGTCAGATGCGGGTTGCAACCGTTTCCCGATCCATTTTGATGGTTAAAAAGTTAAAACTCCCCGAGGTTCGGAACGCTCGAGTTAGAACAACCGAGTGCTTTACCCTGAGGTTAGGAACGGCGCGGCGGACGGCGTTAATGCGAAAAGTTGCACTCCGAGTGCGCTCTCACCGAGGTTCTGAACGCGCCCCTGCTTAACTTAACACGTCAAAGTTGATCTGCGCCTTCCTTGACCTTATTTATAGCAGCTTTATTATCGAGTCTACACAATTTATGTTTTCTCTATAAGTAAACTCTTAAGTTTACTTATAGAGAAAATTGTACATTTGCTATTCCTCAAGTTATTAAAGGATAAATAATATTTGCATTAAGTGATATTTTTATTCAAGTACTCAGAGTCAGGTCATAGTCACATTTGACAAGTCCTTTAAGCAAGTGTTTTATTTTCCCGGATTTCTGTTTTCTCGTGTTTTGACTAGTGGTAGATTATTAACTGTTACCTGTTCATTCGTGGTTTCTTACTATGGGCTATGCTCAGGGTTTCTCTACGTGATCGGATCAGAAATGAGGAGATCCGTAGAAAAACGAAAGTCATCACCCAGAAGATAAGCCAGTTGAAGTGGCATTGGGCAGGCCACTTAGCACACAACTAATAGTCGACGGGGCCAGAAGGTTCTGGAGTGGAAACCACGGACCGGCAAGCGCAACGTAGGTCGTTAACCGACAAGGTGGACAGAAGATCTGATAAAAGTTGCAGGACGACGTTTGGCTGCTTCTAACTGGTCGTTTTGGGAAATTATAGGGTAGGCCTATGTTCAGCAGTGGACGTCGTACGGCTGAGATGATGATGATGCTGATGATCTGTTCATGACGGTGCACGAGTTTAGGCAGAGTGTACAAAATTGTGAAGCTTTTTTGTTTTCCTTGTCAATTGCTTTAAGTTTTAGTAATGTATGTAAATCCAACCCATTAGTAGAATGTAACTTAGAGAGGACATTGGGCTATGATATTGCCATATACTATATATAGCCGGGGCGTGAAAGCATCTCTCAGGTCATCATAGGGGTGGCGATTAGGGCAGTTTACGGCTGCACTAATGGTCATTGCTTCTTGATTCCATCTTCGCTTTCTTTCCATCAGGCGAGAGGGAGTCACTTTGATGAACCACTATGAAAAAAAAATGACAGTGTGTACCACGTGAACGACACGTTACGTTACACAGTGATGGCACTGATTATGAAAACTTCAAAATAAAATAAAATAAAATACAAATACACTAAATTCCTAATGATTCCCACATCCGTGGTCCGAGCACGAAAATCTGTTTAGCCATTTATCTCGTACAATAGTGGCACAGATAACTCATAGTTTGTACTGAATACGCAAACGATACGATAACGTTACATTTAAGCACATTTACATGTTCGGCCCACAGATTTATATTATATATACTTGATCTATGGGTACCTGAAATAAAGACTTATTATTATAAGTCTATATGATCCACCGTTTCCTTTACTTCCAGTATGAAGAGATAGAAGCCGGCCAGTACGAGGAGTACATCACCGATGACCAGTATGAAGAAGTCGAGGAACAGGTTATCGGGATGCAGCATTTGGAGGAAGGTAAGCATCATGCTAGCCCACTTCATCTGTTTTCATTAAACCCATTTTTTCATCCTCCATTACATAGCTACCAGCTGGGTTCAGCATTCTTCTAATTCCTGCCGAGTTTCTAAGTTCAAGGGGACTACTCCCACCTTTTATGAAACTATCACAAATTAGGAGTGTTTTTTTAATAGCTTAGAATAATCAAACTTACTATCGTACTCCCACCGACACAACACGGTCGAACATATTTTTCAATACTATTTTCGGCGTGTTCTTTTTCATCCGAAATCGATCCTAATGGTGCGTTCCAGGATCAATACCTATAATGCCCAACCCGAATAAACCACTAACGCAGTTGCAACGTATGGGAATTGAGTGCACTATTTGATAATACGTCATCAAAACGTCTATCGTAATCCAATATTATTTTAAGCTTGCTGTATTGACGTGGTGATACCAAAGTTTTATAGTAAGGTTAAAATATGACTACTTTAAGAGGTGCAAGCCCCAGGTTCTCATTTGGAGAATGAAATAAAAGTCCCAAATTGCGAAGTAGCGGCGTCGTCCATTTATTCAGTCGAAAAGTCTCAAAAAAAGTATTCCTCACATATAGCTAACAGAGGCCGTAGCACAAACAATTTGCGAAAATATATTCATATCGCAAACGTCAACGTGTCACGCTTCCCCGTACAAACTATGAGTTATCTGTGGCACAGTTGCCCTAGATACATGACAGTTTGTACTGTTGCACGTGTACGACACGTTACGTTACACGCACGAAGATATTCGTGCTAGGCACACAGATAGTGAAGTTCGAGCACAGATGACATACACACATCAAAAATAAGTTTGTGATGACTACCATAAGCTGTTTTTTTTTAATCAACAATTTATTAATAATAGGTTTATATTCAATATAATATAACTCCTCCTTTGGCTCGAACACATGCGGTGATCCTCCTGGGCATGCTTAGAATCAAGTTTTTCCAGCATTTCTTGGGGTAACCTGTCCCATTCTTGAGTAGCGGCTTCCTTGAGCTCTGGCACTGTCTGGGGACGTGGCTGACGGTTCCAAACTGCTCGCTTAAGAGCATCCTACGCGTGCTCTATTGGGTTTAAGTCAGGCGAACCGGCAGGCCAGTCTAACCGTGTGATGTCATATTTCGGAGAGCAGCATTGACCCGTTGAGCTCGATGGGCAGGCGCATTATCATCGACCAGTACAAATTGGTGTCCATGTTTTATGCGGAACGGTCTGACGATTCCATCAATAGCAACTAAAAAGACGAAGAAGTTAAGTAAATATAATCTACCGTAACAAAAAAGATTTCGATTTTTTTAATTGATCACAAACTTTTTTGATGTGCGTGTATTATTACAAACCTCAGGCAACTCTATACAATAAACATATTGCTACTTACGGGATGAAAACCGTGGTAATTATTTAATTGAGCTCCCGATATTTCGACACTGTTGCAAGCGCCATGATCGCGGGACGACTGGAGAATGCGGGTGGGTGGATCAAACATTAAGAGCAGACATATCTGTCTACCCTCTTTCTCTGTCTTTTGCTACGTGCACTATTGGAACTCGATCGTAATTCACGATACGACGTTCTGTCTGTTCTGTTAAATAATTACCACGGTTTTCATCCCGTAAGTAGCAATATGTTTATTAAAAACAACCGTGAAAGTTTAAAAAAGTGCTTAACTCTATACAATCTGTAACAATAGTATACAAGAAAATAACCTATAGCTCAATGAGATTAACTATAGAGACGTTTTACTCTTGAATATGAAATTTAAACATGGCACATTGTATGCTATACCTACCTATAGTTATAGAACACAACTCGCGCAACGACATTAATTACACTGACAAGATTAAAAGAATACAAAAATATATGAATCCTAGCTGTCAGAAAGGGATCAACATATTATTAACAACGTTCCCCTGTGGCCGACCATTCGACCGCCAATGACAGCCTCGTTCTCTAAAGAACACGAAAATATATGAATCCTAGCTGTCACAAAGGGATCAACATATTATTAACAACGTTCCCCTGTGGCCGACCATTCGACCGCCAATGACAGCCTCGTTCTCTAAAGAACACGAAAATATATGAATCCTAGCTGTCACAAAGGGATCAACATATTATTAACAACGTTCCCCTGTGGCCGACCATTCGACCGCCAATGACAGCCTCGTTCTCTAAAGAACACGAAAATATATGAATCCTAGCTGTCACAAAGGGATCAACATATTATTAACAACGTTCTCCTGTGACCGACCATTCGACCGCCAATGACAGCCTCGTTCTCTAAAGAACACGAAAATATATGAATCCTAGCTGTCACAAAGGGATCAACATATTATTAACAACGTTCCCCTGTGGCCGACCATTCGACCGTCAATGACAGCCTCGTTCTCTAAAGAACACGAAAATATATGAATCCTAGCTGTCACAAAGGGATCAACATATTATTAACAACGTTCCCCTGTGGCCGACCATTCGACCGCCAATGACAGCCTCGTTCTCTAAAGAACACGAAAATATATGAATCCTAGCTGTCACAAAGGGATCAACATATTAACAACGTTCCCCTGTGGCCGACCATTCGACCGCCAATGACAGCCTCGTTCTCTAAAGAACACGAAAATATATAAATCCTAGCTGTCACAAAGGGATCAACATATTATTAACAACGTTCCCCTGTGGCCGACCATTCGACCGCCAATGACAGCCTCGTTCTCTAAAGAACACGAAAATATATGAATCCTAGCTGTCACAAAGAGATCAACCTATTATTAACAACGTTCCCCTGTGGCCGACCATTCGACCGCCAATGACAGCCTCGTTCTCTAAAGAACACGAAAATATATGAATCCTAGCTGTCACAAAGGGATCAACATATTATTAACAACGTTCCCCTGTGGCCGACCATTCGACCGCCAATGACAGCCTCGTTCTCTCTGTCGAGCGACACTTGTCTCGTTCGCGTGGGCGGCCAAGCGGCAACGTCGCAGAGTTAATTTAGATTTAAATACAAGTTTCGATTTCCCATTTTTGATAGATAAAATAGAAAAACAATACTTACAAATGAAAAGATAAATCATTCTTGTTTTTACACTCGTCCCAGTATATGTACTGCAGTTTTTGAACACACAAGAAAGCATTTATTCCTAAATGTTGAACACGCGCTGGACACAGACACAGATCAATAGATAAGAGAATAGGGCAGACGCATAACCCTTGTTTTAGGCTTCGCCGCAATCGGGTAAGAATGAAGTCGCTTTCCACGCTTGTATATCCGCTAATCTAAGTTTTATACAGTGTATAACAAAAAAAGGCGTAGTAATACTGCAAGGTCTGCATATGTACCAAGTCTGGATTCACATGGCAAAATATCGATGTTGGTACATTTAAATTGCTTATATAAATTTTGTTTAAACAATTACAATTTGAAAATTTTAATACCGACGTCCATTCTATTCAGTTATTTGCATGTAACTCAAAAACTACTAGACCGAATTTGATGAAATTTAAATAGGACCACACGGGAAGCACCAGCTTTCAAACAAAAAAGAAATTTGAGAGTCGGTTCACCCAGTCGAAAGTTATGAGGTAACAAACATAAAAAAAATATTGGCCTGGATTGGCCATGGAGTACCTCCTCAAGTCACCGACTTCCAAAAAGGAGGTACAAGCTATTCATAAAAATAATAACTGAAATGACTTTGGACAACCCTATTAGATATTCTTGGAGTTCTTTGGGGTCAATGCGCTGTGCAATCCCCACACCACCTATTCATTCACCTCCGTCCCCTTAACCTGCATGCGCGATCTCCCCACGCCGCACCCCAGCCCCCTTGTGTACCCAGTCTACGTTCTAAAGGTCATTGCCACCTTTGCCCTAGTTGTTCAGGGATGAACCTGCTTGAGTATTAGAAACACTTTGGTTCCTCACAACTCGGAATGTTGACTACTTCCTGGGACGCAGTAGTTAGCTCACAATTGTATGCAAGCTGCTGCGTGTGGTTTTAGTATTACTGCACCTTTTATCTCATATCTCTGCACTTGGTTATTATTTTTCATCATTCTCACCTCATTCACATCACATTCCATCATCATCACACATCACCTGTCAGCATCGCTGACAGATTGCCATTTCGCAGTGGGCAGCGAGGAGGTGATACTGCCGGGGATGGCCGGCGATGACGTCATCAGCACCAACGCAGACAGCCCCTACGATCCGGTGTATCCTGTACCGGCTTCTTCTAGTCGGTGAGTTGGTTTTTTTTATATTTAGTTGCTAAAAAGGGTTCCTTAGTCGATTGAAACCAGGCAAAAAGTCAATATGCTCGCTGATTGAAGAATATTTTTTTTAAGCAATCAAGACCCAGGACGGGTAGTGCACGGCGCTAGTATTGAATACAGTGCCCTTAACATCCTAATTCGAAGTCGCACAACGAGCTATGGAGAGGGCTATGCTCGGGGTTTCTCTACGTGATCGAATCAGAAATGAGGAGATCCGTAGAAGAACGAAAGTCAACGACGTAGCCCAGAAGATTAGCCAGTTAAGTTGGCAGTGGGCAGGGCACATAACACGCAGAACAGATGGTCGATGGGGCCGGAAAGTTCTGGAATGGAGACCACCGCGGCGTAGGTCGTCCACCGACACGGTGGACTGACGATCTGATAAAGGACGCAGGTCGACGTTGGATGCAGGCCGCTTCCAACCGGTTCTTTTGGAAAATTATTGGGGAGCCTATGTTCAGCAGTGGACGTCCTACGGCTGAGATGATAATGACAGTAATGCTTGCCTCTTGCATAAGAGTGACCCGAGGAAGTCTGGTTTTATTGTTTAAAAATGAATAATGTGTGTTGTTCATTTTAGTCTGTTTGTCTTACTTTATTTATAAAATATCATGGCAGTAATGGTGACAGCAGGTGACAAATTGGCGATAATATAATAACACTAATTTGCGTTATGCCGGCACTTCACATGGCAATTTGTATTTGTGTATTTGACAAACAATTACCATGTGTGGACAGTAAATTTGACAAATAAGGTATTTTCTAAAAAATAAAATTACGCCTAATACAAAAGCTGAGCTCACTAAAGTATTTAAACATTTGTTGGGATTACACACATTCGCTTTTTGTATAAATATCTCCCATAGAAACTGAATGGAGTTGATTCATTACATCAACGGCAACATTTTCAAGGGTGTTTTTTGAGAAAGTTTGCTATATATCTCTATCGAGGCAAATTTCTTCAATCGTGTATCGGTGAATATATCAAAAGAAAGTTTTTGATGAACATTTATTATACACTAGCTGGTGCCCGCGATGTCATCTGCGCAGGATTAGTACTTCGAGTAGCTTATTATCTTTTCAGCTATTCATTTTTATACCAAAACTTCATAAAATATTAACATGGTTATAAGAGTAAATTTAAGTACTTAGTAAATCAATCAATAAACACTAATGATATAATACAGTACCTGCGTACATAATAAAATAAATCACCATGGGAAAACCTGTCATTACATTTTATCGCCCTTAATTTGTGTTAAATTTCAGCACCCTTGACGGACGCCGAGCACGTCTAGTGTATCGAGCTATAAAAGTGATAGCGTGATATTGACTAAGCTATCAGAAACTGACACAAACTTTGACAAAACTGCCATCATTACGATCTTGTCGTAGGCCGAGATCTGGTTATTTTGTCTGTGCTGTGCCCTTTTTACTTTATTTACACCCGCTTGGTGATGGATGATGGTGATGATGAAAAGTATTCTGTTTGTTAATCCAGCGCCTCATCTACCTCCATACCAAATTTAATGAAAATTTCCCCCGCCGTTTGAGCGTGAAAGAGTAACAAACATCCACACATCCATACTCATAAACTTTCGCGTTTATAATATTAGTAGGATAAAAAACTTACAATAAAGCATTTTCAAAGGTCTAGTTTTAAATACTCGTGCGGCGGAGTTTACAAATTTGAAGCATACTTTGTCTTAATGATGTATTTGTTCTGGTTACAGAGGTCGTGGGAAGTCGCGAAATAACAGCAATAACTCTACGAATAATATCCACCATTTGATGCCTATTGGTGAGTCGGTTTTCTTCCTCTAAGGTACGCGGACCACTAGCTAAGAACCACTTAGGCCCACTTGCACGTATGCTCGGGTTGAATAAATACGAATTTGTAAACTTGCGTTAGTCATATCAATTTTTAACGGATGGTATTTAAAAGTACTTCAATTTATTCCCATTTCATTTACCTAATTTTGCCTGTGTTCCACCAAATATACTGAATGTGCACCAAAATATGTTCATTAAAATATGTCATAACGAGCATCTATTTAACAACTGTTGCAAATTTGTAAAAATAGTAATACACCTAATTATAAAAACAAGCATTTTTTTTTTTTTTTTTTTTTTTAAATATATAATAATAATTTTATTGGCAAATTAAATTGTGACATTACATATTTATATTCGAACTATTGATTAAATAACTTAAGATCTAGACAAGAGTTCAACCTCTAATTTTCGCGGTAGGATTCCCTGTGTTGCGAAAACTAGTTCTCTTCCAGGGATGCGTTACATTAACAAACTTTGGCAATATCCTATTACATAAATAGCGGAATTACAAATAAATTTACAATCAAAATAATATGGCTGAGTGCTTTGTTTTTCTTGCATTAAATATTGGTATTAATAATAGTAGCAGTAATTTCATTTATAGAAAGATTAATGATTGAATTTACTGAAATGTTATAATATATTATATGTTTGTTGGCAACAAAACTGTGTGGAGTTATGTCAGTATTAGCGTGTGTTTATATTTATTTACATTTTATGACCGACATCAAAGGATAGACATGAAGTGAGATTATGCTTTAAAAAAGGAAAAGAAAAGAATAATTGTTATTATATTTTTACATTACTGAAATATACAGTTTTACACAGTGACTCGCAATAGCTCTTCTGTTCTATTGTAGTCTAGGTTGTATAAAAACTCTAAAACTGTCTTTTTGCATTTTTGTTTGTTATTTCTGTATATGTTGAGTTCTTTGTTAAGTTTATTGTATAGGAAACAGCCCAGGAAACTATATGTCCTTTTCCCTATTCCCGTATTTGTTTTTGGTACTGACCAGGAAAGCGTTCGCCTGGATCTCAAACATGAACTGTGAACATTATTGAGTGCTGTCCTATGGAAACGAAGTACACTTGCTACGATAAATATTTGTCTGACCCTCGGATGTTTCGTTTCTTGGTATAAAGTGTCTGTCGGATATCTATATGGTTTTTTGTAAGCCACTTTTAGGACAGATCGCTGTGCTCGTTCTAGTTTTATGAGAGAGCTACTTATAGCAGAACCCCAGGATGAAATACAGTAGCTAAGTACTGATTGGACCAATGATATATATACCATCGATATGATCTTTTCGTTCGCAACGTTAAGCAAGCGTTTAAAAACAAAAAGTAACTTGCGGAGGCGGCCGCTGAGGACTTGGATTTGTTTGGTCCATGGCAGCAGTTCGTCAATATATATGCCCAGATATTTGAAGTTTTCTTCTTGACCCAGCTTTGGACACTTACATTCCGCTGTGTTTGCACTATTGCAGGAGTGTAGTTTGATGTTTAACTTATCATTGGGCGCACTACGACATGAGACTCTGAAAGCAATAATTTTACTTTTGCTGGCGTTTAGCGTTAGTAGGTTTATTTCTAGCCAATGCACTACTTCGCGTAGACCATTGTTTGCATTATGGCTCACGTCACTCCAGTCATGACCATCAAAAATAATGGCAGTGTCATCCGCAAATGCAAACAGTTTAGCTTGTTTTAGGGTTATGCTGCAGAGGTCATTTAAGTAGGCCAAAAACAATGAAGGTCCCAGCACGCTACCTTGTGGGATTCCGAAAGACACTTCGAGATAATCACTCATGTTATTATCGTTCAATTTTACTCTCTGTTTCCGGTCACTTAGGTAGGATTTGAACCACTCTAGTGCTATTCCTCGTACGCCAATGCACTCTAGCTTTTTTATAAGGATTTTTTTAGAGACGGTGTCAAAAGCCTTGGCGAGGTCCAGGAATACCCCTACACACCTTCTTCCAGAGTCCAGTTTATTGACGACATAATCCACTAACGAAGTGACAGCATCTTCTGGAGACTTACCAGACCTAAACCCGTATTGATTATCTGAGAGTATTTTATCTTTTTCTAGAAAGGACACGAGACTGTTGTTAACTACTCGTTCCAGTATTTTGGAGATTGAGCTTAACAGTGATATTGGCCTGTAGTTTGTAACAAGCTCAGTGTCTCCGCTTTTATGTATGGGACAGACAGTAGCTCTTTTGAACTCATCAGGCACAACCCCACTTTCAAGGCTTAAATTGCACAAAAAAGCTATAGGGGCAGCTAGGCTGTTCTTACACATTTTTAATAAATAGTTACTAATATTGTCACTTCCAGGAGCTGATTTAGATTTTAGGCTACTTATTATTTTTCTAATTTGTGCAGGATTTGTTGGAGTTAAGAACAAAGATTTTGACGGCGAGTTCGTTATTTTGATGTGCATACACAAATCTTGTTCTGTCTGTTTTCGTTTCGTTAATATATCGTTTGCCAGTGTTTCACCTATTGAGGAGAAGAACTGATTTGCATTGTTCAAAGCTTCAGCTGGCGCAAATTTTATTAGTTTTACTTCAGATAATGCACTGCAAAATGTATTTGAATCAAACACCAATTAATGTCCAATGTAGCTTTACGAGGGTCAAACTGAAAGTTCTTAGAAAATCAAAAACTGATTACATTAGCCAGTTATTAGTTTTATTATATCTTTTCAAAATATTGTCCATTCACGTCAATACACCGCTGCATGCGATGGAACCACTGGGAAAAGCACTTTGCCCACTCGTCCTTAGGGGTCTCTTCAATGGCATCGCGATACGCAGCCACCGCTTCTTCAGCATTCATAAACCGCTTTCCTTTAAGTTTTTCTTTAATTTTTGAAAATAAATAAAAATCACAAGGCGCGAGGTCGGGGCTATACGGCGGGTGACCCAGTAATTCAACGTTTGATGTCGCCAAATAGTCTATCGTTCGCTTGGCGGTGTGCGATGAGGCGTTGTCGTGGTGAAGGAGGATCCTACTGCGAGGTCGTTTCTCTCGAACTTTTTCAAAGACAAGTGGCAAACAATTGGTAGTGTACCATTCTGCAGAAACTGTTTTTTGATCCTCTAACACAATTGTTGCGAAATGACCTATCCTTCCAAAGAACGAGGCCACCATTTTTTTCCCCGCACTTCGATCTCTCTTCACTTTAGTTGGCAACTCCTCGAAAGGAAACACCCACTGAGCAGATTGTCTTTTGGTTTCAGGATCATAACAGTAAATCCAGCTTTCGTCACCTGTTAGTATGTCGAACACAGCATTTGAGTCACCTCCGTTAAATCTTTCAATCATTTTACGGCACCAATCCACACGATGGAGTTTTTGAGCCTCAGTCAAATTATGAGGTATCCACCGGGCGCAAAGCTTCCTGACCGCTAAATGTTCGTGTAGGATTTTGTGCACTTGACTCATACCGATGCCTAAGCTTGTCCGAATCTGCTGATAGGTCACTCTTTTGTCAGTCTCTATCATACGCCGCACAACACAGATGTTATCTTCAGTCGTCGCCGTAGAAGGCCGTCCCTCACGTAAATCATCAGTGAGATTAGTGCGACCACGTTTAAACTCATTAAACCAGTTGTAAACAGTCGCACGAGATGGGGCTTCATCGTGAAAGGCCAATCGTAGTCTATCATAACTTTCTTGTTGACTTAAATGACATCGAAAGTCATAAAAAATCATTGCACGAAAATTTTCTCGTGTTAAATTCATGTTGACGTGACACAGACAATTTTCAATTTGCCGCCAAATCGTAAAACAAATGATAAATGAATGAAGTATATACTCAGTAATATTGGCAAAGAGTTCTATTTTCAAATTATAGAATTATTTTTTTATTATATTGTTTATAAGTGGCCAGTTCTAAGAACTTTCAGTTTGACCCTCGTATTAATAAAAAATACTAACCTAACCTATTTTGTGTAACATTCAGGAATATTTGGTGCACGATCAGTATTTTTCGGGGAAGAATAAAATAGTTATTGTTACAATAGAATATTTGCAGCGCACTACAATAAAAAAGTGTTATATCTTGGTGTTAATTTGGAATTTGTTTGATGTAACATATTTTGTTGGCCGAGTAGTTTAATTATAGTAAAACTATTAAACGGGTTTAAGATCAATATTTTAGAAATGCATACATAGATGTTAGAAATGCATACGTAGACCTTTAGATTTTTGGTGAACACAAAAATATTATCCATTTTTAACTCTCATTTTGTCTTGCACGATTATAAAAGATCACCGGTTTTGCTAAACTGACATTTCTAATCTTTAAATGGGAACATTGAATTGTCTATGCGCTTATATTGTAACCTGACCAATAATGAATGAATCGAAAAAATAAGTGAAACTTATATCTATCTCTTTGGCACTATAGGACAATGTATATAGACTTTCTTGTTTATCCTTTGTTGTATGAAATTTGACGACGTTTTATTCTATACGTATTGTTTCGTGTCATTTCCTCCAAAGAGTACATTATACAGCAGAATGTAACCTCAATTTCTTTTGACACAAATCTTCACTAACCCTAGTTAAAGACTTAACCCTCCCACATGGCTGGGTTAAATATCAATAAATAAGCTTAGATTTACTCCTAACCTTTAATGGTGCAAGATAAATTAATTATAAAACCCCGTTTTAGCAGTTGACTCTGAGTTATTGAAGCTAACTCTGGAACGTGCAAGTGGGCCTTAGTATCATGGGCGTAAATAAGGGGGTTTAGGGGCTCCGAACACCCCCCTTAGCATACGACATAATTAAAATTGCGAAATACTAATAACGGATAATAAAATCTGTGCCACAAAATATGAGGACGCGTCGCGACAATTAAGAGGATTGCATATCTATTACTTTCCATACTAAAAAAAATAATTATTTTCTACCTCTTAATCCTTCCTATACCGTGATAATTAAAACAAAAGATTTATGAATGAAACTGATGTATAATGTAAGTTTCTGGGACGCAAAGGGTTAATATTGTCCGATTTCAGTGATTTTTTTCATGTAAACATCACATTGTTCACTATGCCCGTACATATTAATCTTTTCAGTTTTATTAAGTTCTAAAAATGGAAATTTATAGTACTTTGAAATACTGAAAAAATCAAAACATACGGGCATAGTGAACAATGTGATGATTACATAAAAAAAACACTGAAATCAGACAATGTTAAGAGGTAGAAAAGAGTTATTTCTTTTAGACTTGCTATGCAATCCTATTAACTTAGGTAGTAAATAATATACCCTATTGCTCAGTATAAGTAAGTATAAGTGTGCGTAAAGCATTTTTATAGGTACCAATTTAAGAGTTAGCACCGAAATGTACCAAATTGGAATCAAATTTTCTGATAAGCACTCGGCCAAAGGCATTTTCATAATCTACGTAGACATTAGTTGGCAGTCTTGTCTCAATTTTTTTGTGCACATATCAACACACGAAAGTAAATTGACTTCTGACGATCGTCCTGGACTGAAGCCAAAATAACATTATTTATAAATTATTACATTATTAATACTGAATTTTAATTTTCTACCGACGTCCAAAAAGGAGAAGGTACTCAATTCGACTGTATGTTTTTTTATATTGTTACCTCATAACTTTTGACTGGGTGAACCGATTTGCAAAATGCTTCTATTGCGACAAAAAAAAGCTTTTTATTTGACAGCTGGTGCTTCCCGTATGGTCCCATGTAAATTTTATCAAATCGGTCCAGAAGTTTTTGAGTCACACTCCAATAACTGATTTTTACCAAAGTAATAGAATGGTAGTGTCTGTATTTAATTTTTTAAATTGCACTTGTTAAAGTAACCACTGTTTGTATGCAGCCTAACTAGCGTGTACCTATTTCATGTAATGAGTGACCAGGAAATGGGCAGCAGCATTTCCCGCAGTCTGCGTCAACATCCACTGCGATCACAAAGACTCCTGCCAAGCGTGGTGCATTAAGGCAAATCCCCCCATGAACAGAAACATAAAACCACGGGCCACAGTCCCCGCCAGCTCTGTTATCCTTGGCTACGGTAGCGTCCATTGTGATGGTGGAGCAGGGGGTGCGAAGAACCTCCGGCAGAGATCCGGCTCCCAATCCCAAAAACCCTGGTCCTGGCAACATACAATTCAACCAGTGTGTGTTGCCAGTGATGACTTATGCAGGAAGCTAGCCGGTCCAAGTGGCGTTCTATGGGAGAGGCATATGTTCAGCAGTGGACGTCTTCCGGCTGATAATGATGATGACTATAATTCAATTTTAGTTTCAAAACATTTTTCACATTGTATATTATATTATTCCAGGAGAAGTGCCAATGGGTCTGATGGAGGGTTCGCACACGGCAGGCGGTCGCGGCGCGGCGCGGCGCTGGGAACAGAAACAAGTGCAGATCAAAACCATGGAGGGAGAGTTCAGTGTTACCATGTGGGCTACTGGGGAAGATGACGGTATGCTCATATGAGATTCTGATGTCTGTTAGCTTAGTTCAAAGTCAAAATCATTCATTTAATTTAGGCATCAACGGCGCACTTATGAACGTCAATTATTCATAATAATGTACTTTAAAGGCTTCCGCCGCGTTCCAAAATATATAAAGTCATTGTTAGTTAGTGCACCATATCGAATGGGGTGGTTTGGAATCGATAACTGGCCATTATAGTGAAAAAAAATCATGTCTTTTTTATTATAATGAACCCATATACATTGCTCCGCAGCTAATAACCATTACGCGACTGAACGCACGCCGCTACATCACAGAATAAACAACAGTGACTTCAAGAGACAAACTTAGAATAGGTACAACGACGTACGAACCTACCTACTCGCGAATGTTTACGCAGCTGATGTCTATGCGTAAACGACGGCGCGCCCGGGCGGGTATCCTCCGCACGTCGTACCTATCCTAAGCGGGTAGGTATGTCTCGCGTATTTACTGCTATATATTCTGCGATGTAGCGGTGCATCGGGTCGTGCGTCGCACTATGGCTCTTAGACGTGGAGCGGTGAATATGGGTGCATAATAATAAAAAATATATGTAATTTTTTTCTTTTACTTTCATGACCAGTTATCGATTCCAAAACACCCCGTCCAATATTGTGCACTACTTGGTACTATGTCGGTGGACTATTTTCCGCACCCATGCCGTCTTGATGCGGCACTTTGTGCGTGATGTCGGGTGATGCGCTTTAGTCCAGCCACCCGATGTCGTCGAAGGCCAGCAGCTCGCTGATGCCGGTGCAGTCCTCCTGGACGGTCCTCGGTGTTCCGAGGTTCTCTGCCCGTTGTGACGCCACGCTGCTGCACTCCAGGGTGACGTGCGCGGCCGTTTCGTCTGCCTCCAAGCACCCTCGGCACAGGGGGCTGTCTGTAACACCTAACGTACTTTCTAAACTACTTTCTAGAGTACTTCGAGTTGAGCTTCGGGACGGCCTCTTTAGACTGTCTGCAATCTGTGATACTTGTCCAGTAGTCTTGATGTTTCCTTTTGGTTGTGTCACGTATCCATGCTCGGATTTGACTGAATGGTAACGGGATCATTGGTTCTGGTCCGTTTGGACATAAGTTGGAACCTCTCCTTGCTCACTCGTCTGTCGCATCGTTCCCTCTTGACCCGATGTGTCCCTTTATCCATTGGAGTGTAACATGATTGGTTTTACTTACTGGCTCCAGTAGATCGTGACACTGTTTGATTAGCCCTGATGAGTGAACGTACCGTTGTAGGGCTCTTAATACTGCAGCACTGTCAGAGAGTATTCTGATATTAAAGTCAGTTACCTTCCTCCTTAGTGCTGCTGTTGCCGCTTGAATCATCCACACACATTCCGCCTGGAAGATGGAGCTGTTCTTACCCAAGCCTGTAGTTATATGAATATTCAAATCATTCGAGAACGTACCCGCGCCGGTGCCAGTTGTAGTTTTAGAGCCATCTGTGTATATTCTTACTTCTAGGCTCATCGTGTAACTGTATCTTATAGCTTTTAGTGAAGAAGCATTCTTTGTGCTGTTTGTCGTATATTGATTGCATGATTGGATTGCCTGTCGCTACTTCGTCTAAGATGGTTGTGTGACGGGACAGACTATCGTTTTCCCAGAGATGTAAAGCCTTTAGTCTGAATGCGAATGCTGCGGCTTCTTGCTGGATATGCAGGTGCAACGGTGTGATTCCTAAAAGAGCCTCCATTGCTGTTGTAGGAGTCGTTTTTATGCTTCCCATTGCAGCCAAGCATGCCAGCCTCTGGAATTTTTTCAGTTTTTCGATGGTTGTGTTCTGTGTAGTTCTGGGCCACCACACAAGAGCCCCATATGTTAGACAGGGTATGATTACGGTATTGTATAACCACATGGTTATTTTTGGGTTGAGCCCCCATGTTTTACCGATCATCTGTTTGCATTGCCAAAAAGAAATGCTGGCTTTTGTTATTTTGTTATCTAAGTGCTTGGTCCAGTTAAGTTTGTTGTCCAATGTTATTCCCAGATATTTTAAATCTTCGGACAGTTTCAGCTGCGTTTTGAACAGGCTCGGTAAAGTGTAATTGCCGAGCTTTATCTTGTTTGTGAACATCACGAATTCTGTTTTGATGGGATTCACTGATAGTTCATTATCTATGCACCATTTTTCGACAACCTTTGGTGCGTTATTCATAAGATCACAGGCCACTCGCGAAGTGGCCAGGTATGTGAATCGCAAAGTCGTCTGCATAGCCTACCGTGAAGTACCGTTGTGCGTTGAGTTTGTATATGAGATCATTCACGACCATGTTCTATAGGAGCGGCGACAGTACACCACCTTGTGGGCAGCCTCGTGCCACCACTCCCTTGGTCGAACGATTAAGATCTATCCGTACGGCTCTCGACTTAAGCATGTTAATGATCCACTCCACTAGTGTTGTGTTTCAACCCTGTATCTGAGTAGTGCTGTTCGGACGCTGTTGAAGCTGGTTTTGTCAAAGGCTCCTTCAATATCTATGAAAGCACCTATACATAACGCCTTAGTTTGAATGTTATGTTCTATTTTAGACACTACCTTATGAAGTACCGATTCTGTTGACTTGCCTGAACTATAGGCATGTTGACCTGGGTGCATTGGTATTTCCGTGAGTACCTTGTCTCTAAGGTACCTATCACTCAGTCTTTCTAGTGTTTTTAGTAAGCATGATGTTAGGCTAATGGGTCTGTAAGCCTTAGCATGCGTTTAATCTCGTTTACCTTGTTTTGGTATGAATAGAACCCTCACTTCTCTCCAGGCTTTCGGTACATACCGATGTGCAATGCATACCCTAAGATTTGTAGAAGGGTTTTTGTATATATGTATCTCGCCCCATTTGAGTAAATCTGGGAATATACCGTCTACTCCAGGTGCTTTGTATGGAGATAATGTTCTAATTGCCCATTTAACTCTATCTTCCCTTACCATGGTTTGAGCAACTGTCCAATCTGCTTCCGTGGGTGACACCACAGTTTCTTCACACCATCTCATCTCATTTGTGATGTGGCACCCAGGGAAGTGTGTTTGTAATAGTAGAGTGTTAGTTTCTGTTACAGAGTGAGTGTAAGTGTTGTCGTGTTTCTTGAGTGAGCCTATGTCTCGGTTGGAGTTTGTTGCAATTATTTTCCTAACTCTATTTGCCTGAGCATTTGACTCTATGTTAGTAGTGTATTTACGCCATGACCTTCTGCGACTGGAACGTATCAGTTTTTTATATACCGACCTTGCCTTTTTGTAGTTGTCCCAGTCGTCACTCCATCAGTCGCGAGGTTGACGGTATAGGAGAGGACTGTGGAGGGACAGCCGGGGCAACGTTCTTCGAGCACGCAAGGGCAGGGTCCTCCTTGCCTGGGTCTCTATGTTTAGTACCGCTGAGTCCCGGTTTCGGATCAACCATCATTGCTGATGGCATCTCCTGCGGTGGCTCATCTTGTAAAGAGCCATTTGCGGCGTAGGACCTCACGTAGACGTTCATTAGCATCGGCACAATGTTCTCTGGGATTCCCAGAGTTATGAACATTGTGTTGTCCGATTGCTTGCTATGCGAGTAAATTGTCCAGGAGTTAATTTGGGCCCATCTGTTCTGCTTATTGAGCACTAGACCTGTGTCTTCTACGCTCATTCTGAAGTCAGGTATGAAGCGGGCCGCCCTGTATTCTCCTGGTCAGTTCTTTTTGCCGCTTTACCGTGACCTTCATTCCGATGATCTCAGCAGCAGCGGCCATTGTACTTTTAACCCATCGCAGTGAAGCGTCATCCTCGCACCACAGCTTCAGGGCACCATCAGCGATGATGGGTTTTCCTCTGAGGCCAGGGGAGAAGTCGCTGTCGGGGTCCCTGGCACCATCCATGATATACTCCTCCAGGTACCCCTTCACTGCGTTGGCTTGCTCAACAGTGAGTTGTTAATGGTCGTCCTCTGTTATCGCTATACAGATATCGTTCTGCACGATGTCTGCATTGCTGACAGGAGCACGACGTGAGCTGTCGAGTTTCGCCTTTTTGTGGTCACCCCTCGGCGAAAATGTATCGTCCATCTGCGATCTCTTGCTCAGTTCCGTTCGGGCTGGTGGCTGTGCGGACTTCGCAATAGCATTGGCTGCTCGCCTTTGCCGGTTCTTGCGGATGTCGTGTTTATTGATGTAGCCCGAACCCTTATGGCCAGCTTCGGTAGGCACCTTTGAAAAGTCCACCGTCTGCTTACCATCCGGTTTAGGGCTAGGCCCAGGTTTTGGGTTCGCTGAATCCGGGGTCTCCAGCCTTTGGCTCCGAGTTTCTTGCCGCTTCTTCTCGGTGGGTTCTATATATTTTGGAACGCGGCGGTAGAGTTTTTAAAGTACATTATAATGAAAAGTTGACGTTCATAAGTGCGTCTTTGATGCCTAAATTGAATAAATGATTTTTGACTTTTGACTTTTGGCTTTTGTCCATCCGAGCGCATTGTCGTCTTCGGGTCTCCAGCTTTACGCCTTTGTCCCTCGGAACTCGACATGCTGGGGTCTTCGGTCGTTGGCCGTTGACCTGCCAACTGGCTTCGGGTTTACGGTCTCCAGCTTTCAGCTTTTGTCCTTCCGAGTTCGCTAATTGTTGTTTCCGTTGTTTTTGTTTGAGTTTGTGTCTCTGTTTTTTACTTAGTTTAGACCCAGAAGCTTGTAGGCTTACTGGGTTTGGAGTGAAATAAAATGAATGAATGAAAATGAAATATAATTTGAGTGGTGAGATGGTCTCCGGTTGCCCTTTGTCCTCTACGCCCTCCGTTTTTACCTTTCGGTCTTACGACCGTCCATTTAGCAGAGCATGTCTCCGGGGTGGCGAACGCCTCCACGAGATCCCGTACTGCATCCCCTTGACCCTGGCGGTGGGTTTTGGATTCTGGTTGGTTTTTCTAAATTTTCCATGTTTTTATATAATTCACCTTCTTGGCTCCCCACCCTCCACCGAGCCCGCACCTGGAGGTGTAACAGTTACGTTAACACCAGGGCTACCAGTCCTGTATAGACGTAGCGGTCATGTAATCCACGAGCCTAAACGGTGCAAAGAATACCACACCAACCAGACGCAGTATTCCGTGCTCCGCCGGCTGCAGACCCCATTGAGCACCACCTCTCGCCTGGCAGGAGCTTAAGGCTGCCCACCAATGCTGAATTGCCTAGCGTGGCTAGTTGTAGGCCCCCCGTTTAGGGTGAAATTCACGCCAAAGAGGAGTGTTGCGTTTCTGCGCTCAGCCTCCAGGATTGTTGCATCCACCCACACGGGCCCCCACGTGCAGCATCAAGACGCGTGGGTGGTCAGCCCCCCTATTGCCTTCGCGCTTATATGGAAAAGCAAGACCACAGAAACCTGACCACATTGTTTCTGCAGCGGAAAAGAATTTTCAGTGTAGAAACGGGAGGGACTAAGTGATAGGATTGGATATGTTGGTGAGGGGATAGGAATAGGTAGGTGGGATAGTACGGAACCCTTCGTGCGCGAGTCCGACTCGCACCGGATCTTGTAGATTGAAGTTTTGACGTTGTAAAGAATATAAAGTTAAGGTCATATTTTAAAGATTATTGGGATGGCTTTCTTTACTTGTCCATTATTGTCAATCTTCAATAAAAAGGCCAAACAATGATATATTTTTCTTACAACCATAGTGAATGTTCAAAAGAATTGCCAGCACACATAATCATCTAACACCTGCATATTTTAATGGTAAATTGGTTGACGATGGATCAGTATGTCTCAAGGTTTGATTAGTAAATGGTCAGTATTTGAGATGATTGCAGTCATTAGTCAGTAATTTTAGAATAGAATAGTTTTATTTGCGGTTGAAAACTAAATACATACATACATTTAACTAACAAACAGATAATAAATTATATTATTAAGTTTAAGCATAATGCTGGTTGTTACCAACCAGTGCTGGTCTTCCATATATACCGGCAAGTGACGTCACACACGACTAACAACACAAGTACACGAATTACACACAAGTCTTGGAAACGGCATTATACATATATATGTAGAATAAAAGAAAAGGGTTGCGAAAAAATTTACAACTAACAACATAATAAACAATTTGAAAAAGAAACCATGGAATCAGTTTCCACTCTAGCTAATCATATAATATCTTATATTTCAGATGACGGATCCAATCCTGAACCAGACCCGGACTACACGGAGTACATGACCGGAAAGAAAAATGTATTGGGCAGTGAGCCGATGCCAGGTAAACATGTGTTGCATAAACTTTATGGGTGTATACCACTATTTCCATTAGGTATTTCTATTGATAGAAATACTGGGACCGATTCTCTCACCTTTTCCATTGCTAACAAACTAACTACTCTAACACTTTTCTTCTGGCGCATCACCGACTGCTTCTGCGGCATGCTCGCTTCGTTCAAGAGAAACCTAACACACCTCGCTTTGCTCGTCGTCGTTGCCTTAGACTAGTCTTGAAAACTAAATACCCATTAACAATACATCATTTGTTAACGGAATTATACCAAAATTAATAATTTTATAATAGTTTTTTGTTTTTTTTTTTTGCCGCAATATAATATATTTGTAGTTCTATGGAAATATTGTGATGCAATTAACTTACAATATTAAAATGAAATGCAAAAATGTTACTAATATGTGTGAATGTTACTCATGTAATTTTGAGTAGTAATTTGTAATAGTTTGGGTATGTAAATATTGTATGACAATTTCGACGCATTATGTCATATTATGTGTTGTATATATACCCTTTAAAATATTTATTATCAGAATCAGAAATTTATTCACATTATAACAATGATGGGGGAGGCCTATGTTCAGCAGTGGACGTCGTACGGCTGAGATGATGATGATGATAACAATGATTGTTACATTAGGTAAATCGACATTACATATAAAGTAACAATTTTTTTATATACAGTTAACCACACACGTTGCAGTTCCTGGAAAAGTAGGTTGATTTCTGCGACAATCTATTGTATTGTTGGCCAAATGTGGCGAATCGCGAGTCCACGGGGATAATACGGATATAACGAACAATATTACTTAATTAAACTTAAAAAATATCATTCCCTATTATGAAAATAGTCATACACATGTATGCCACTAAGGCTACGTTCCGGGAAGCGCCGAAATCACTCGCGGCGTTCGTTACGTCATCGATGACGTCACCGAAAACGCTCACGCCGCGACCACAAGAGCTCGTTCAGAACCTCGGAGTGCAACTTTCCGCACTAACACCGTTCCGAACCACAAGGTGAATCACTCGGTTGTTCTAACTCGAGCGTTCCGAACCTCGGAGCGTTGCAACTTTTTAACCATCATAAGCTATCGGTAATCGGTTGCAACCCGCATCTGACATAACTTTGACCAATCAGACTACAACAAACTTCTTCTTCTCTCTTCTCAAAGAAAATTAAGTAAGGATCAAGTTATCTGTCAATGTCGAATTTGTCAAAGTCTGTTTGAGGTTAGAAAACAACCGTGGCCGTTCCGTACCTCAGAGCGAGTTAGAAAACAACTAAACAACCGCGCTCTGAGGTACGGAACGCCCCCTACGCTCGCGGTTCGAAGGTGGGTGATCATTGCGAGCTGTCATTGTCAACCAAAGGGAACGGAAAACCGGGGCGCGACAGTTGTCAGCGTTGACGGCGCTACCGGAACGTAACCTTAATGAAACTTTCAAGTATACCTACATAATAATAAGCAAAGTAAATAATCTTAAGCCACTTAAGCAAGAGTCGCGCGCCGGTTTGCCGTTCCCTTTGGTTGACAGTGACAGCTCGCGATGATCACGCAGACACGCCTTCGAACCGCGAGCGTTGTGGTCGCGGCGTGAGCGTTTTCGTTGACGTCATCGATGACGTATCGGACGCCGCGTGTGATTTCGGCGCTTCCCGGAACGTAGCCTTAGACAATGAACGCACTATTGACACAAAATGTCTCTTCAACTCATTATGATGTTAACATTTTATACATCATCTTCATTTTAACATAAAACATTCTTACAATATCTGTTAAACCGTCATTACATTTTATCACCCTTAGCTGTATTTCACTCTTTCACTTCCTCAGTAGACCTCTGTAGTGTTGACATGAGTGGATCAGACGATGGAGGTTTGAGACCCATCCGAGGACATACATTTTCGCTATAAATGTGGAAACTGGTTTTCACCGAGCTATTAATTGCTTTAGAAATATGTTACTTTGAATTTCCTCTTTGCTTCAATCATTTGCTCCGATGGAACAAAATTTATTTTCTTCGTATGCATTGTGAAAGAAATATTGTTTAGTCGGTCATTGACATACTTGAGTAGATATGTCGCTCCGTCCCCGTAAGACGGTTAGTCAAATAGTGTTAAAATTCGATGCTCGGACCAGAACCTCGGTGGCCTAGTTGGTCAATGGCGTCTGACACCGGAGAGTCGGCAGACGCGGGTTCGAATCCCGCCCGAGGATGGAATTTTTCTCTCTATAAATTTCAATGTTTGAGATCGCTAAAGCAGGCGTTAGTGCTTTAAAAAGTAATATTATATAACAAAAAATATCTTATGTTTCTGTTTTCAGGTTTAGACTTATCAGACCCGAAGCAGTTGGCAGAGTTTGCTCGTCCCGGACACAAGATTAGATTGAAGAAGCAAATGCCAGAGTCGTCCGATCGAACGATAGGTATGTACGTAGGTATGTTCACATTTTATATCTTATTAGTAAATAGTTTGTAATGTCCATCGGTTCTATGAAAACGAATTTTCTAGTAATTTTTAATAGATTTATTATGATATTAACTGAGCCCCACTGTCTCACTCGCTTGATGACTTCTCTGGGGGCCTACTCCCACCTTTTTACGAAACTATCATAAATCAGGAGCGTTTTGTAATAAGCTTAGAATAATCATACATACTGCCGTATTCCCACTGACACAAAACGGTCAAACAAATTTAATGGTAATGTTGCAATAATAACTACTTTAATTCTTCCTATACCGTGATAATTAAAACAAAATATTTATGAATGAAACTGGCATATATTTACGTATCTAGAACTTAAAAAGTTAAGAGACGGGAGTATGGATCTTCAAAAATTTTACATTGGTACAATGAAACTTATTTATTTATTTGATTATAAGCGAGCAGCATGATGCTGATGTGCCTATATCCTGCTGTGTTGAAATATTGTAATCTCCACAAATACACTGATGTAGTTCATTGGTTAGAGGTTGACAAGAGATTTTTATGGTTGAAATAATTGAAAATTAGTGTCAAAAGTCACGTCAAAGAACGCGAATTGAGTGAAATATTTGATACTACGTCATAAAAACGTCCGTCATCTGAATCCATTATTATTTTAAGCTTGCTATATTGATGTGGTGGTAACAAATTATGGTAAGGTTGAAACATGACTACTTTAAGAGGTGGAAGTAGGGCCCCTGATTTATTTATTTATTTATTTACTGGAATACCAACAGCTATATAATATTATAACAGAGACGGTAGAAACATTATGCCAATTATAGATATATATTATAGAATTATAGATGATAAATACATATAAATATATTAATATAATGATGATAAAAGTAGCCTCAGTTATGTCTTTTAACACCAACCGTCTGCAAAAGTCTCGTCAAATTTGGTTGTGCTGTTTGAAAGACCATTGTAAGTGCCTTCAGATATATATATATAATCAGCCCGTTATGTTTCCACTGCTGGGACTCGAGCCTTCTCCTCAGAGAGAGGAGTTGGGTCATAATCCTCCACGCGGGCCCAGTGCGGCTGGTGAATAAGCTAGTGGCCAACACAAGTCTAAGCATTCAGGCCTTCGACATAGCCTAACGACTGTTGTACTAAGACAAACAACCGACACCGACGGCTTAACGTGCCCTCCGAAGCACGGAAGCGCTCAGTTGAACAATACCACCAGCACACACCCATCCAACTCCTGACTACAGCAAGTGTTGCTTAACTTGTAGATCGGTTGAGATCGTCAAGTCAAGCTCCGCTGCGAGCGCTTCGAGAACACCATGAAATATTAATATATTTATAATTTCAGCGTGTCCACACAAGGGTTGTACGAAGATGTTTCGCGACAACTCGGCGATGAGAAAGCATCTTCACACGCACGGCCCGAGAGTTCATGTCTGCGCTGAATGTGGTAAAATATATTATATCAAAGAAATACACTTGCACGTAAAATGAGCCTTATACGTATAACGTACTTTCGAATAACCCCAAGTTGGCGAAAACAACGCTAAAAACGTATATAAATAGTAATAAATAAAATATAATATATAAAAAAGGGCATTCAATTAATTGGGAGTCTGGGTGAAAATGTCGTTTAAGCTCTTTTTGTTTAGCGTTATTTTTAAAAAAGTACAATTTGATGAAATATAAATGGGACCACACGGGAAGCACCTGCTTTCAAAGAAAAAAAGAACTTTGAGAATCGGTTCACCCAGTATGAGGTAACAAACATAAAAAAATACAGTTGGATTGAGTACCTCCTCCTTTTTGGAAGTCGGTAGAAAAAGTTATTTAAGCCCCACGTCCGGAGCATGGTTGTTTTGTTTGGGATCGTTTTTTGACAACTATGTATTTGACAGCATAATCGTGCTATTTTAGGTCTTGTGCTCCGTTTAGCCTTCGAGTAGGGTGTGGCCACAAGTGGCGAAAAGAACGTTTTTGAGCTTTACGAACGGTACAAAAGAGCCAACAACGGCAACGCCAGCAATGCCTACATTGGAAATGAACGCACCTTATATAGCTTTTAGGGCCGTAAACAGAGCTATAAAACTCACGTGCATAATAACTTATAACCTAGTGCATAATATAATTATCCCTAAAAAGTTAAATTAGTACCTAACTGCAAGTTATAATTTAATGTTAATTTGATCGCGTTGCCACGCAAGTTACGACGCCACTAAAAAAAGGAAACCTAAGTTACCCCTTATAAAATCAGCTGCCTGCCAGTGAAAGTCCCGTCAAAATCAGTCTAGCTGTTTTTGAGATAAAATAAAATAAATATTCCACAACTATCACACAACGCCATCTAGTCCCAAGCTAAGCAGAGCTTGTGTTATGGGTACTAGACAACTGATAAACATACTTATATATTTCTAAATACATACATATTATAGATAAATATTCCACAACTATCACACAACGCCATCTAGTCCCAAGCTAAGCAGAGCTTGTGTTATGGGTACTAGACAACTGATAAACATACTTATATATTTCTAAATACAAACATATTATAGATAAATTACACCCAGACACAGAACAAATGATCGTGCTCATTACACAAACATTTGTCCTGGGTGGGAATCGAACCCACGACCTCCGGCATAGCAGTCAGGGTCACTAACCACTAGACCAACAGGCCTGTCAAAGATAATCCTAATATTATAAATGTGAATATCCATACTCACAAATATGTTAAATTTGTTAGGTATACACGTCTCGCGTAGTTACCGCTATCTATTATCAAAAAAACTAAAAAAAAAAAATAGGCCAAAATCATTGTTTTCGTTTCAGCGGAAGTGTCACTAAATATTTTTTAATATCGTTTTTTTGATAATGGATTTCCGCAAAGTAACGCCTGAATCAATAAATTATCGCTATCTATTGTTTGCATTTACTATGTATTCTGTGATGTCGCGGTGTGTCGAGTAGTGCGTTCAGTCGCACTGTGTTTCTTAGCCGTGGAGCGGCGAATATCGGTTAATAATAATATAAAATATGTATCATATTTTTTCTTTTACCAGTTATCGATTCCAAACCACCCCGTTCAATATTGTGCACTAATTAACAACTACCTTATATACTTAAACTGGTATTTCCTCTGGCGTCTCGGAGGCATGGCCGCACACATTAACACGTAACATGCATAAAGAGGACGTCGGTATAAAAAACTCAAAGTCAAAATCATTTATTCAATTTAGCCATCAAAGACGCACTTATGAACGTCAATTATTCATTATAATGTACTTTAAAGACTACCGCCGCGTCCCAAAATATATAGAGCCCACCGAGAAGAAGCGGCAAGAAAGTCGGGGCCATTCTTTTTATATAGATGTATACAATGTTTCTACTTAGGTACTACAAATATTACATTTTAAGGGTGGCAGAGAGACAGCTTGCCAGAAGTGGAGTATTCCAAGCATCTTTGTCTAAAACTAGGTACAGCTATCCTATTAATGTATGAGATGGATAGTTGACACTATTGTATGGATGTTATGTCAACATTTTATCTGTAGTAAGGAAAACTGGATTATAAATATTATTTACACCTACCGGCCGTAAGGCAACCAAGGTCAAAAACTTATAGTTCCGTCTGAAGCCTGGAAGCCCTCATTAAATTTAATTTAAACTAGCTGACCCGCCAGCGGCTTTGCTCGCGTGGTCTCCCAGGACACAGTTAATTACAGTTTTTTAACTATCCCACGGGAACTCTTTAATATACCGGGATCAAAAGTATCCTATATGTTGAACAGGGATATAAGCTACCACCATGCAAATTACAAATTTAAATCGGTCCAGTCGTTTCGGAGATTAGCACGTACAAACGTACAGACGATAAAAATTAAAATAAAATTAAGTTCGATTTCACTCCTTACATCTCCCTGACTCAGTTTTAACCATATTTTTTCATTGTACAGAAATTAGACCTCTACAGTTTTATAATATGTAGTGATGATGCAAACGTGTTATTTTTCAGGTAAAGCATTTGTAGAAAGTTCAAAGTTAAAGCGGCATCAGCTCGTCCACACCGGGGAGAAACCATTCCAATGCACATTCGAAGGGTGCGGGAAACGATTCTCGTTAGATTTCAATTTAAGGTACGACCATATTTTATGATAGTAATGTTTTGCGTTAGATATATTAGTGTAGGAGCGTATCCTTAATAAAATGTGCTTCAATGGAGTCGATTCATTATTAGTAAGCATTCTCAGTCATACTAGTGCACTAAGTCACTTAATACCACTAATATAAATGATAACAACTGGCTATACCGTCTAATACACTTTGAATACCTACAGTACAACATTTAAACTAGAAACCACAGCTAGAAACAACATTATAATTAAGCATGATGCCGAAAATTTATCACAGATTACATTAAAGCAACTATCGGGTGTCGATTCTGTAAGCATTCCCGTAACTAAATTATGGCAATACTTATATTTTGTAAAGGCTAAAATCCAAATTAGTATAACACTTTCGAATGACAGTACTAACATTAGACATTTCTCTTAAATTGTGGGCATATTTTAGATATTTTAGTCGTAACCTAACTTGGCGCTCGCTAAATTTACCTAAAATAACCCAAAGTTGAATAAAATAATCCTATTTTTAAAAGTGTCATTCTCAGTGTTGAATTATTTTGGATTTTATTGATAACATAATAAGGACCACCATAATAAATTTTTAGTTCGGTAGTTTAGTTTAGTTTTTTGGTACAAGTGAATCGCTACCAATGTGTAATAGATATTTCAAGATAACATAGCGTTATAACTATAGCTGTATTTCAAAGTAACATAACATTATTATATAGTTAGTGATAGTTCAGGGTAACATTGCGTTATATTTAGTGATATTTAAAGGTATTATCGTTAGTTGTTTTCCAAGGTACGTTAGCGTTATATTTAGAGATAATTCAAGTTACAATATAGTTATATTTCGTGATATTTCAAAGTATAAAAACTGTATTTTATCTATGTTTAATTACTGACATTTAGAGTTCTTGGTAGTCCAAGGTACGCTAACATTACATTTAGTGATAGTTTGAGGTATAGTAGCGTTATATTTAGTAATATATCAAGATAGAATATCATTACATTTTGTTATATTCCAAGGTGTAATAGTTGTTATTTTTCGTAAAATTTCCTACGTTTCACAATTATAAGGACATTGACGTTGTAAAAATATGATTATTATATTATTTTATATATGTACCCTATACGAATATGGACTTTACTAGAACAGGATAAGAACTACCATAATTGACTTAAAATAGATTTTAGTTCATTGTTTAGTTTTCTAAACAAGGGATCGCTGTTAAATTTAGAGTTATCACAAAGTATAACTGAATTTATGTTTTGTACTAGCGCCTGCCCGCGACTTCGTTCGCGTAATAGGCTCGGCCTTCGGCCTTGGTATAACTTTTTCTTGGTTTTTCTTTCATAAGAACGTTCTAACAATAATTAACACAAGAAAAAAAGAATTATCGAGATTGTTCCATCCGTTCTCAAGTTATAGCGTGACCAGGAGAAATAGGGGTATATTTATATATATAGATTGTGTTGAAGGTATAATATCCTCCATTACATTTGTTCTAGGACCCACGTCCGTATCCACACAGGCGACCGTCCGTACGTGTGTCCATTCGACAGCTGCAACAAAAAGTTCGCGCAGAGTACTAACCTCAAGAGTCATATCCTCACACACGCAAAGGCAAAGTATGTATCTTCAATCTATACAATAGAATAGAACTTTGTTGTTTCCCGAGGCAAATTAATGTTTTGATTGGACATCAGGATACTCGTCTACTCGTGACTAGCAACTCGATCGAATCGTTGGGGTCAGTCAAAATATAACAATATAAATAAATAAATTATGTTTTGACTGACCTTAAAAATACACAATTTAGAAGCATTAATAGTTTATGGATAAGGTACCATACTGCGAGACCATCGACAAATTGGTGGTTGTGCTAACTAAATATCAACCATTTATCCCGTCCAGTCTCTACTTCTTTCGGTGTCTTTCCGAACTACGCATAACAGTTCAAATAAAAAATTACTACACTTGAATATTTTGGGCAACTAAAAGCAAATGCTGGTGGAATGCATTGGATCTGATAAAATTAGAAACAAGAGGTATAAAATGTGTAATACATTTGGTGCCTTACCACTTTTTTTGCCCTTACACATGGTGTACGCTCGACACGCGACGGGTTTAAAAGAAATTAAAGACTACAAGTTCATTATGTTTTTTTTATATACAATGATTTAGCATCTTTAACCCGTCCGCATCAGCGCAAAAAATAACAATAGATTTATGAATGAAACTTAACTCGAACGAGTCTTGCTGAGTCGGACAGATTAATAATGCATTTTTTCTTTCAGTCACTTGCTGAATTCAATAAAGTACTATTTTCACAATCTCAAACCAAAATCATTCTCCATTTCAGATCAAGAAACTCTGTGTCAAGAAGTGGTAACAACTCTTACGAATCTGCCCGTACTACACCTCAATATGTCCAGTTAGAAATATCACCTGATGACTCCAATCCACAACTGATCTTCTACACACATGAATGAATACTGACAGTCGAGACAATACAGTGAATGGATACTAGAAGGAAAGTGAAGTTGTAGCAATGCTTTAAAATATGTGTAGACTCGAGTGAACACTGTGATATAAGTGTGAATAGTGTTATAAAAGTCATCACGGAAACAAACACTGGTGAACTAGTGAATACTAACTTGCAAGTGATTAAGTGGGACAGACTTCACTGCCTGGCGAGTGATGACACTTGAGTGAATTTTGGCACACTAGTGAATAATGTAAATTGACAAATAAGTGAATTCTGTAAACTTTTATATTGTACAAAAATGTACTAGATTATTTTTCAAAATTGAGTGTAAATCAATACTTGTCATAGAACATTGTGTTCTAACGTTATGAAAATAAATTACAAGGTAAATCAGTTTAGAGACCTGGGAACTGTACAGACGTTATCTACTTGTATAAATGCACTATGCAGTGAAATCCTCCGAGGAGGTGATTCTTGAATCTATATGTGGACTGGTCAAAGACCTGCCCCCCTAAAGAAACTAGCTGAGCTTATTCTTGGCTTTCTCTTTTAATGATTTCTTAGTCTTTTGAGATTCCTATATATTGAAATTAAACAACTGTACACGGATTAAATCACATAAATCTTATATGATTTTATCCCAACGTTTCGAACACTTTAACAAACATGGTAATGTGTAGAATGGATGACAGTTGTCTGTTATAATGTTATGGTATTTTTATGTACCACCTATCACATTTTAATCAATACATTCCGGATGTATGCAGGAGTCACTCACAGTGCCTAGAGGTCTTGCAGTATTGTGCTGGCCACAGGATTTAATTATATTGATCACTGGATTCCAAGCAGATGGAACCTGCCGACCATTATCTCTGTTAAATTGAAATTAGGGTGTTTAAATAAAAATCAATATTTCTATGGCCTCTCTTAACATTTTCGGCACTCCCTAGAATCCGGTATATATCTGCATCTCCCTCCGCTAGACTTTGTGAATTATCGCACTGGATGTGGTTGGGCTTATTCACAACATGTTCATATACTGCGGACTTAGTCGACCGTCTGTTCTTTATGTCAGCTATATATTCGTTAACTCTTACTATACCGTGATAATTAAAAGAATAGATTTATGAATGAAACCCACGTACATTTACGTCTTTGTGGTATGCAAAGGGTTAATACAGACACCAATGCTTCTCTTTGTTTGTCCAAAGTTTGATAAACTACTATATACTAATCAATTTGATTGTGAGTGTGGTTTATCATAAATAACAATACATTATATGCGATTCAATCCGTTTGAAGTTGTTTAATTTCTTATCTATATTGGTTGTATATCTGTCATATAAAACTGTTTGGTACTATCATTGTAAATTGAAAATCAGTATGTTTTTATCACATATCTAATCACAATTATACCACTTTTGGGAACATAATGTTACAATACAAATATTCTAGGTAATTTTTTACTAATCGGTAACAAAGGTAAAAACTACAATAAGACATGTGTACATTTTTTACAATTTTTAGCGCACATGGGGCTGATTTAATAGACTTAACGGTGCCGTTTGTAAATGATAGACTTGCCATAGTTTCATTTAAAGTATGCACTATTTTTTACAGGAGATCAGATCAGAATTCTTTTATATAATTTTGACATGTCCTCTCTCTGCCAGTGTCAGTGTTTTATAATGTCCCATAGTAGTTAGGAGCAAACTGCTACTGATTTATGATGATATAGCAGTAGCAGTTAAATAAGCCTGATAGTCTCAAATAAATTTAGGATTGATTTAGTTCTCAATATCGTGAAATGAATTTACTAATGGAGGAAGCTAGAGACCTGCATGACTATTATGTATTTCAGTTGTTACCAAATGTTTTAAGCTAAAATAACGTTTGTGTGTTTTTAGCTTTTAGCTAAAAACGCTTACAAGGGGCGTTCGGAAAGCTAAAAAAGAGGAAATTTGGCCATCTAAAAGTGTAATTTTTTACCCACATCCGGAACATGGTTATTTGTGATTGTTTTTTGACAGCTATGTGTTTGACAGCATAGTAATGCGATTTTGGGTTTTATGCTCAGTTGAGCGTTCGAATAGGGTGTGAAGAAAAATAACGTTTTTGAGCTATACATACGCTTTAACAAAAGAGCCATCAATGTCAACGCCACCAATGCCCTCGTAAGCTAAACGAATGCACCTTAGATTAGATTCTTTGTGTATGACCCCTGCGACTTGTTTGAGTGTCGCAACTTTGCCAGTATCTGTTACATGATTTTGTCACAGAAGCCATCCAATAAGAAGAAGACTGAAGTTGACAAAAGTGACAGATCCGCCATTTTTATCGATTTCAATCAATATTTAGCAACTGAGATGTAATAGCCCCGCTACCAGTACAATAGACTTTTATATACCAATGGTGAATAGTTTTAAAAGGAATGTTCTAAGTAGGGATGCATGGATACTCCATTTTGCCAATACCATACCGACACTTATAAAAATTTCAGCTATACCGATACACATATTGAATTAAAAAATTAAGGTAAAATAACTAAAACACGAGCTAGTTTATTCTTAAAATAATATAAAACAATATAGACAAGTTGAGATTAACAGTTGAAGTACTTCAAATAACATTAATAAATTATTGTTTAATAATCAAAGTAAGTGTTCTTAAGTTCTGTTTAGGGGACTTGCGAAATCGCCTTTCTCCACACACTTACATATTTATACCACATTTGTAACGAAAGAAACAAGACAATGCATGCAGCTACTCGTGCTAGGCACACAGATCTTATTGAGGTTCTGTTCAGTAGTGAATCTAATGAAAACTATGGTGAGTATCAGACATACTAATACATAGATACCGGCTGCACTCACTTGGTATTATATTGGTTTAAGTGGGATGACGTTTTGAACATATACATAACTAGCTTGAGCCCGCGACTACGTCTGCACAGGATTAGTACTTTGAGTAGATTATTATTTCACCAAGGGCATATCTATCTTTATACCAAAATGTCAAAAAATATGTACATGGTCACACGCAATTGCTATAATAGTATTATTAGAGTACATTTAAATAGTATATCAATCAGTAAACAATAATAATAAAACAAAATTAATCACCATGGAAAAAAACTGTCATTACATTTCATCACCCTTGACGATCGCCGAACACGTCTAGTATATCGAGCTGTCAAATTTACTTTACTTTTGAAGAAGCTATCAGAAACTGACACAAACTTTGACAGAACTGTTATCATTACGATCTTGACGTAGGCGGAGATCTTATTATTTTGTCTATGCTGTGCCCAAGCATATTACGCTTATTCACACGCTTGATGATGGATGATGATGATGAAAAGTAACTTATATGTTAAACCAGTGCCTCATCTACCTCCATACCAAATTTCATCAAAACTGCCCCCGCCGTTTATGCGTTAATGAGTAACAAAGGTCCACACATCCATCCTCACAAACTGTAGCGTTTATAATATTAGTAGGATACCAAGTGAGTGCAGGCAGTATCTTAATATTATAGTGAATCTTGGGTTTAGATCCGCATGTCAATTACGTATCAAGTTACAAGCAAATGTTGATTGAAATCTTGAAAAATATATCTGTCGGAGCACAAAAGTGACATAAAGCAACCATTTTTTAAATTACACTTCAATTAACTCCTTTCACTTCCTATTCTCTTTTTGTACATTTTCTACGTCAAGTTATTTCTCATCATCATCATCACCATCTCAGCCGTAGGACGTCCACTGCTGAACATACGCCTCCCCACTAATTTCCAAAACAACCGGTTGGAAGCTGCCTGTCTGTCCACCGTGTCGGTGGACGACCTACGCTGCTCTCCACTCTAGAACCTTTCGGCCCCATCGGCCATCTGTTCTACGTGCTATGTGCCCTCCCCACTGCTACTTCAACTGGCTTATCTTCTGGGCTATGTCGGTGAATTTAGTTCGTCTACGAATCTCCTCATTTCTGATTCGATCACGTAGAGAAACCCCGAGCATAGCCCTCTCCATAGCTCGTTGTGCGACTTTGAGCTTGCTTATGAGGCCCGTAGTAAGAGACCATGTTTCAGTGCCATATGTCATCACTGGTAACACACATTGATTAGCCTGCTGTGTAAATTTTGTCCGGTGCTGTCAAATCAAGTGGATATCAACAAATGAGCTGGGCCGCGTCATAACCTCGGTGAGAGCGCACTCGGAGTGCTACTTTTCGTAATAACGCCGCCCGCCATTCCTAACATTAGGGTAAAGCACTCGGTTGTTCTAAGCGTTCCGAACCTCGGAGCGTCGCAACTTTTTAACTATCAAAATCGATCGGGAAACGGTTGCAACCCGCATCTGAAGTAACTGTGACCAATCAGACTACTACAAACTTCTTCTCTCTTCTCAAAGAAAATTAGGTAGGTAAGGATCAAGTTATCTGTCAATGTCGAATTTGTCAAAGTCTGTTTGAGGTTAGAAAACAACCGTGGCCGTTCTGTACCTCAGAGCGAGTTAGAAAACAACTAAACAACCGCGCTCTGAGGTACGGAACGCTCCCCTGACCCCACCCCCAGTTTCTAGACGTTTTTAGAATGTCTGTCAAAGCGTTGATTAGTTGACCAACTAAATGCTAAACGCTCATTGGTCAATGGTATTCTATGACGCGATATGTGACCAATCAGCGCGGCCAGTATTCCGTCTGTTAGCTGAGCAAACTTTGACAATCTAGCCTAACACCTGGTTTGCATCAAAAAACCACGGATGTAATGCTATAAAACTTGTTTGACATAATCTCACAACTGGCTTTGTTGAGGTTTGCGTTCCCATTGCAGAAAACTAGAGGTTTTTGAAAAGATTCCCGAATATATTGCTGTCGCATATCGCACTGAATAGTAACATGACATTAAATTAAACACAAGTCGATAGATTTGTCACGGTTAGCGTTTGCACTATCGTTTCTGAATCTCGCATCATGTTTAGATCATCAACATGTGTGCATATGCTTCTCTATACATTGACATGAAACAGTGTGTACAACATGTTTTCATGTGAATGTTTAGGCAGTGCAAACACGATTAGATCAACTACGCTGTGGCCTTTGGTGCTGAAGAGATGCATTTATTACATGTAGTCTGTGATTTTCCAATATACATCCTATAGTGTGGGCAAAAGTGCTTACAGTGATACTAGCCTAGTTCCTAACTGTTATGTTAATCGGTCCGCTTGCAGGACATGTAAAAGGCCCATTTGTACAGATACTTGAAGATATTTATTTGATTATAGGCGATCAGCATGATACTGATGTGCCTATATCATGCTGTGAATATATATTGTAACTAGCAAACCCTGCGAACTCCGTTTCGCCACCAGATGGCTTCGTTTTATGTAACATTTCGTTTGGCGCCATCTACTTAAAATATTGGTTTGTAGTACATGCTATATATCAGAGATGGCGCTGTGTGTGAAAAAAGATTTTCCCGCTTTTCTTTTTAAATTTTTCCTGAATTTTCTTTACTATAAACCTCACGGAGCCCGAGACCTTTCCAACGAATGCAAAACCGTGGAAATCGGTTCGTGCGTTCTGGAGTTATAGCGTCAGGAAGGAAAACCCGACTTATTTTTATATAGTAGAAGATGTCCACAAATACACTGTTGCAGTTCACTGGCTAGAGGTCGGCAAGAGATTTTTTTGGTTATATGCAGACAACCATCCAGTCGGTTCTTAAACATGTTGACAGATGTAGCACAAACCATCTCCTCAGGCAACCTGTTCCAGTTGTGAACAACTCTGTTGCTGAGGATATGGTGTGCAGTGGGGTGTATCCCACTATTTCCATTAGGTATTTCTATTGATAGAAATACTGTGACTGATTACCCCACTTTTTCCATTGCTAACAAACAGAGACTTTTAAACGTTCTTCTGGCGCATTGCCGACCGGTGACACGCACGTTTTGATCAACAGAAAACCCCTCGCTTCGCTCGTCGCCGTACCTTTAATGGCTGCCTTTGGCCGCAATAGAAATAGTGGGATATAATTTGGAAAAAAGTTAGTCCCACTTTTCCATTTTTGTATTTCCATAGAAATGGTGGGGTACACCCGCGCAGTGTTGGTGTTAGCAAGGTGGTTGGTAGGTCTGGGAGGTTGTAGAATTTTGTATGTGATCACAATGTAACCTCATTTTTTCAAGAGTAGTGAGGGGCAGGATTTCCAATCTCTGCTCGTAACTCTTGCGACGCAAGGCTTGCGGTATCTTTGTGACTTTTCTTTGCGCACTTTCATACAGTACCTCTACCATGAGTTGGCAACATAAATGTTATCTATAGTCGATATACTGTGACTGATTACCCCACTTTTTCCATTGCTAACAAACAGAGACTTTTAAACGTTCTTCTGGCGCATTGCCGACCGGTGACACGCACGTTTTGATCAACAGAAAACCCCTCGCTTCGCTCGTCGCCGTACCTTTAATGGCTGCCTTTGGCCGCAATAGAAATAGTGGGATATAATTTGGAAAAAAGTTAGTCCCACTTTTCCATTTTTGTATTTCCATAGAAATGGTGGGGTACACCCGCGCAGTGTTGGTGTTAGCAAGGTGGTTGGTAGGTCTGGGAGGTTGTAGAATTTTGTATGTGATCACAATGTAACCTCATTTTTTCAAGAGTAGTGAGGGGCAGGATTTCCAATCTCTGCTCGTAACTCTTGCGACGCAAGGCTTGCGGTATCTTTGTGACTTTTCTTTGCGCACTTTCATACAGTACCTCTACCATGAGTTGGCAACATAAATGTTATCTATAGTCGATACTCGATCTCGCCTACCTATTAAACTTGTGATTGGCGTACTCGCTGTCAATTTTAGTTCTTCAATTGACCGCGAGGTGACACTGTTCTTTATTTCATAATTTTTTTCGCGGCAGTCGCTATCTTGCATCGGTTGGTGTCCAAGTCATGGTAGATCTACAGGTCTACATCCTCTCGAATGTGCGGGCTCCAAACTTGATATCTATACTCCAGCATTGGTCTGATATATGATTTATATATTTTACCAATAACTTCAACTGACATTACATTTCATTTAATTAATTTACATTATTTTTTCAATATTATAGAAAGGAATTGGTATAGTGCTGGCCTCCCCTTCTGTAGGCATGTCGGAGAAGTAAACCTTAGGTTAGTGGCTATAACCCATACTGCTCATTATGATGATGGCCAGGGTCAGGGAACCAATTATGCTTACCCCAGTGCTTCGGCAAGAGATCTGTACCGGAGTTGATCAAAGTTTAAGTTGATTAAATATTGTGCAATTAGTCCAGTCTGTAAAAGAGTGACATCAAAATTCTGGGGATATTTTTGGTGTGATAGACATCTGTGTCCCCTGATGAGACATCTCACAGGCAGGGAGTCTGGTGTCGAACAAGCTATCACTAGTTCGTTCCTCAGTCTTAAGCCTGATTTTATTTGGGGAGTGCGTCAAACAGTGACTATGTTAGTCCCATGATGGTTCATTCTTGTTACTATTTATATTTTATTTTATTACAAAATATATCTACTTAATAACAATATAGAAGACGAATTACCATTAACTGCATATCAATTTTCTACGGAGAGCCTGTAGACGCTTTGATAGAGTAACCTAGCTGCATCAGATGTTGGCTCAGCTAGGATAACCTGGAGTATACCCACATCAGACTGGTGGCCCCGGTGAAAGTTAAATTGTAAAGAAAATCTACACCATATTTGTAGTGCTCATGCTGATTAATTATTTTCAGATACAAATATAATTTAGTTCCAAATGTGATTCAAGGGTGGTTTCCGTATATATAAAAAAATGATCCCCTATTTCTCCTGGTGACGCTATAACTTAAGAACAGATTAACCAATTTAATTCATCTTTTTTTTGTAATAGTTCATAGAAGGTTCTTACATTTTAAAAAATAAGAAAAGACGGGTGGTTATGGCGAGGCCGAAGTCCGAGCCTACTACGCAAACGAAGTCGCGGGCAGTCGCTAGTATATCAGTAATAATTGATATGTATAGATTTCAATATTAACATTGAGACCCGAACTAAACAAAAGCCAGTTTCAGGCCTCGGGGATGATAAGAGAGGTATAATTGGTCATTCTTGATCGACGGAATGAGGTAGTGACCAAATTGTCGAAGTGAGGCAGAATATTATAAAGCTGCCTGTATCAATACGCTTGTTAACATATTAATGTACTTTTTGTACTGTACATATGCCAAAAAGAGTTATATATATATGTACATACATATGTATAAGAAGATTATATTATGTTGTGTGTCCGAAAACTGCTATTAGGTGAAAATATCAAATAAATTAACAAACACCCAAGTGCGAGTTGGACTCGCTAAACGAAGGTTCCGTAACTGAATCAAGCATCTTACAATATTGCTCTAACAAAACAAGTACAATAATACCGGCACCATACGGGAAGCACCAGCTTTCAAACAAAAAATAATTTTGAGAATCGGTTCACCCTATCGAAAGTTATGAGGTAACAAACATAAAAAAAATACAGTCGAATTGAGTACCTCTTCCTCCTTTTTTGGATGACGGTAGTAAAATACATACATAAAACTTTGTCATTCGAGCCATAGACAAATAATAAGTTTGTGGTTTTTTATTTAACTACTTACATATTTACGGTTTTCAGATAAGTAAAGTAAGTATAATAAGTATAAGTAAAGTACAGACAAATTGAGAACCTCCTTATTTAAAATTCGGCAGATAAACTGTCATATCTTTTGATCGCGTTGAGTTACAAGTTTAATTTTTTCATATCTGAAAGGGGTTGTAGACTTGAGTATTTAATATAAATTTCATTTTGATACCTCTTATAACTTAAGAGTTAAACTCTTGTTGGTGCAGTTGATGCAATCTCATCCATCTCGTTCTATTTAAGACAACCTCTTCTACCTCCTTGTACATGACATTTACGTGTTGTTTTATTTGGCTCATGTAGCCTATCCACGGCCTACCCCTTGTTCAATCTCCTTCTATTTGCCCTTCAATTAAGTTTTTTTATGAAGTTGTCATGTCGTAACAGATGGACAATCGTTTTTCCTCTTCTCTCTTGTACTGTCTTGAGTAAGACTCTTTATTCATTCACTCTTTTTAAAACTTCATTTGTCACCATTACTGTCTATTTTATCCGTTCCTTCTTCAACACCACATCTCGAATCTGATATCTCTACATCTACATATGTTCCAAAATGATAGATACTATTAGGGTTCCTTTTCACGTACGGAACCCTAAAAACTCAAGATTCTCAAGCTGCGGCATATGTCTTGTTTAAGTAGCTTTTTATGCCTCTATGGCAACAATACATCCATGTACTATTTACTTGAAACGACATAAGTCGTTATAAATTTGAAATTGACATGGTTAATGCAAGAGTTAACTTTAGAAAAAGCATATTTACCCTGTATTGTATTTATTGTGAGCTCTCGATATTTCGTCACAGTTGCATGCGCCATGTTCACGAGTAAACAGTATCTGCGGGTAGGTGTTGTTATGAGCAGACGAAACGGTCTACCCTCTTCCGCACACGTTTCTAGCGTTCCGTCTCATTACTAATGACACAGCAATCGCTTGGAACTCGATCTAGGTCTCGACATACATAACTCACGGTATCTGCTCGCGAGCTTTTTCGGAACTTCTTCGGTTTTTGCAAAGATTAATAAATACAATACATGATAAAGATCCCATTTCTAAAGTCAATGCTTGATATTAGTCGTTGTCTACCTATCTTCAACCGACTTCCAAAAAGGAGAAGGTTCTAAATTAGTCTGTTTTTATATGAGGTGTTACCTAAAAACTTTTTACCTAGTGAACCGATTTTGAGCTTTTTATTTGAAAGCTCTTGCTTCTCATGTGACCCCATTTAATTTTAGTACTAATCAGATATTAATCTGATTAGTACTTTTCTATATTATTTTCTATAATCTATTATAACATATGTTTTATTAAAACGGATATCCGTTTAACATCTTGGTTCCAAAAAACAATTATTTACATTATTATATTGCATGGTAATTTTGTTAATTTTCGCCAATAGTCAGTTTTCGTGTGTAAACTAAACTAATACTTTATAATAAGAAGAAAACCATGTCTTTTTTAAGAATTCATCGCTCTTGTCTAAAAGAGTATTAAGCTAATTTTTCACTATGGAATATCGTCTACATGTAGAAATGTTTCAAATATGAAATCTCCATTGTAATGGGTGTCTTACTTCAGGCTTCGGTAACACGAGTAAACCCACAGACTGGAAATAAGGCATTTTCTAGTTCGTACCCACAGGCCAATTCTACTATTTGACAATGTTCAACAATCTATCCCGCTTCAACTGCAGTTTGACTCTGCTTGTAGTTTGATCATTACACAAAAGCCATTAATGGGAACATCATAATGCTTCTGTGTATAGTTTAAACATTAAACACTACTATAAACGAATATGAGTTACCATCATGGTCATGGTCATGTTCATGAGTTAGCAGAATATAAAGTTTTGGTCGCTCGCTGACCTCAACCTCAAAGAATAAGAAAATGTTTAACTGTCACCGTTTAGACTAATCAGAGATCAATTTATTGATAAAAAAAATATTACAATTATTTATAGTTCAGCCATGGTTCGATTGCAGTTGGAGCAAAATTTAGCTATGGGGGATCCCAATAATCTATCTATCCACAGTTTTCCTTACTACCAATAGAAATTTGTCATAACGTCCATACAAATAGTGTCAAATATCTATCTCTAGTAAGGTAAACCGGCGATAGATAATTGGGACCGGCCGTTAGTGGAATCGGCCACCTGGCTAGCAAGGCAAGATAAACAATGCTATCCAGGGGTGTGTTTAAGAACTTGATTATTCACTTCATTGATTATTCATAATTTAGCATTCACAAAGTCTGGTTCATTAAACCAATTCATACATAAACATATATCTTGTGTTTTTATGTTTAATGTAGTGTAGAAACAAAGAATTTTGTGTCCGTAGTGAAAAGTCAGCTTTACTAATATTATTTTTACACTAGATTTTATATAACTGTATATTTGTAAACATTTGAAGACAAACTTAAACAAAAAAATGTTTATTAAAACTTTACGAAAGTTGAACACATTTTAAAGCGATTAGTAACCGATTTTAACTTACGCAATAAGCCGAGTGTGTAGGACTCGACCGGTCGACATTGCACGCGCGGATGCGGTCGGGAGCGCACGTACTCCGTGAAGAAGCGGCTCTGAACGTCGCGAAACCGGTCCAGTCCTACATACTCGGCTTATTGCGTAAGTTAAAATCGGTTACTAATCGCTTTAAAAAAAATTGTTGGTAAATTTTCAGAAAACTTTCAATGTTATTATGACAGCTCTGAAGTAAGTTGCGAGATCATAGATTTCAGTAAGTCAGGCTGAAAACCGAGGTGGTAGTTAGAGCTTCACTAGACATTTTTTAAACTGCCTTAGCGATGTACAGCCAACGACCTATGTAGCTGAACATTTTAAAACTAGTATTTCTACGAACATGCCTCGTAAACAAGCTTCCTCCTTTTTAGGTTGAATACCGCATTAATCAAAAACTCCGATCACCACTAAATTTTATGGAATCTTAGAATGTGTACATCAAATTTCGACATAGTATAACAAGTGCAATTTGAAAAATTAAATACCGACTTCCATTCTATTACTTTGGTAAAATTCAGTTATTGGAGTGTAACTCAAAAACTACTGGTTCGAATTTGATGAAATTTAAATGGGACCACATGGGAAGCACCAGCTTTCAAACAAAGAATTTTGAGAATCGGTTCACCCAGTCGAAAGTTATGATGTAACGAATATGAAAAAATATATATATACAGTCGAATTGAGTACCTCCTCCTTTTTTTGGAAGTCGGTAGAAAATATGACCCGTAGGCAAGTAACAACATGGGGATGGGTGCAAATTGGTAATGAATAAAATGTTAAGCAACTTTTGGAATAGCTTTAGATTTAATCGTACAATTATTTGACCCGCACAAAATGTTGAAAGCATGGCTATTCTCACATACACACTGTAAAAAGATATATTAAATAATATTTTTATTCAAACATTTTTTTTTTTACTAATTAGTTGCCATACGTCCGAATCCGTCTCTTACTATGGGCCTCATAGACAAGCTCAAAGTCGCACAACGAGCTATGGAGAGGGCTATGCTCGGGGTTTCTCTACGTGATCGAATCAGAAATGAGGAGATCCGTAGAAGAACGAAAGTCACCGACATAGCCCAGAAGATTAGCCAGTTGAAGTGGCAGTGGGCAGGGCACATAACATAGCACGCAGAACAGATGGCCGATGGGGTCGAAAGGTTCTGGAGTGGAGACCACGGACCGGCAAGCGCAGCGTAGGTCGTCCACCGACACGGTGGACAGACGACCTGATGAAGGTCGCAGGACGACGTTGGATGCAGGCCGCTTCCAACCGGTCCTTTTGGAAAATCATGGGGGAGGCTTATGTTCAGCAGTGGCCTATGCTCAGCTGAGATGATGATGATGATGACGTCCGAATGTTGGTACTCGCTTACGGGTCATTATTTTTCAACTAATTATGACGAAAGTGTACAGGTTCTACGTTTCCATAGAATTTGTTGGTGATCAGAGTTTTTAGTTGATTGAAGAGGTATAAAATGAAAGAAAAACATATTTATATATATTTTTCTTATATCATATATTGCATCATATTTTGGAGTTGTCAAATTTACTGCTCGCACGATATACCTGTACTTTTATTTCCTATGAAACTAGTGTTTATATGAAACAAATTAAAATGAGTTATAACGACTGATATGTACATAATATTTTCAAGGTGGCGTACCAACTATATTTCTGTATTTGACGGCTTATTCATATTTTTGTAAAAATAAATCTACTTAGTTTTAATGATATGACTGAGAAAAAATCGCTCTGCTTTGTTTTTAATGTCTATGGACAATTTGTGATTAATCAAAAATATGTTTTACAAACTATAACAAAATAAAAACTGTGTTGAAAATTCTCGTGAGTTTGACACATATTTATTTAATATCAAAACCGACTTTTCTAATTTTATATAATATATACAGACTGACTGGTTGAACACTTTACATAAACAAGGACATGATAATTCATGGTCACATGAAACGTTTAAAAAAATAAAATTAAAAAAATACCGTTTAACTACAGAGGAAACCTTCATTCTATGAATGTGCTATAACTCGAAAATTATGGACACCGTCCGAACGGGGTTAATGACCCAAAGCGCCGCGCCGCGTTCAAAGGAATCAAGCTGCGTCCGAACGGGGTTAATGACCCAAAGGGCCGCGCCGCCCGCGCCGCCAAAGGATGCCGCGATCGACGGCCGCGCCGCGCTTTTATTACTACACGCGCGCCGCGAGTGACCATGTTTATTGTTTTGAGTAGACAATTAAAGTTAAATTAGGTAAATATTAGGCACCTATTTTTTTTTCTTAATTAGAACGAGAATCGAGTACTGAGCACTATATATCAATATGTAAAGTGTTCAACCAGTCACCCTGTATATGTATATATATAATATTTTATGTTCACTAATAAAGTGAGTAAAGTCGGTTTAGATATTAAATAAATAGTATATTATAGACGATACGAAATATATATGATATATGAAACAAAATTTTGTTTAATCTAAAAATGTACCGAAAAATCAAAAATAAAATAATCAACAAAAAACATTTGAACTACCCATAGACCTTAGAGTATTTGGTATAGGTAGGAAGTTCAGGGGAATAAGAAGATTCGGAAATTCGGGCCGCATTTTCCCTGCTGCAATGTGTGACTCGAGTGTAAAAGTAAAGGTCGCCCGACGGTTTCACCCGCGTGGTGTTAGATGATGATAATGAAAGAAAAGTCTACCACCATGCTAAATATCATCAAAATTGGTCCACCCGTTTGTGCGTTAAGAGGTAACAAACACACTCAAAAACTTTTGCCTTTTTTACTAGTGTGATAAATGTTGACCAAAATGCTGGCATGTACCTATAGTAAATAATGTATAAATTTTGTATAGATTTCATCCAAAGGTAGGATTTTTTCCCAGTCATGTTTTCCTATATGTATAATTAGTAGTTAAGTGTTTTTGTTTGTAATTCAGATGCAGGAATATAGTTGTTTGTATTGTATCTCGCAATCATGCAATGAGGTAACTAAATAAAGTGTAAATATTTATATATACATGTTTTCTTATTTTTTCAAAACCACATAATAACATGTTTTTTGGACCAATAAAATAGAAACGACTTCTACACTAATAAGTGTGATATAACCTGTTGAAGTCGGTACCATGAGAATTCGAAAGTACCTATTATCACAATATGCATGGTACCGACTTCGACAAGTTATTTCACAGTTTATAGTGTTGAAGTCGGTTCTATTTATTGATAAAAATATATTTTTCACCCTTTTTAGTGACCTTGCTACTTACTTACTTATGTACTACTTACGGGATACACCGTCAATGATGATATCATCAAGATAGGTGAAACACTTAGTTATTGAAGTATAACTCAAAAACGGCTTGACCGAATTTGATGAAATTTATTCAAAGTCATAAAATATGACATTAACTGTAATTTTGACAGCTGTCACAGGTAAGACCTATATCCATATTCTGTAGTCAAATGAAGAGATACAATATATCTACTCAACCAGTTGCGCCTACGGGAAAAAAAGTCCGAACGGTTGAGCTTTGCAGTTGAGCCTAGGGCCCCCTAAACGTATGAGACCACCACGGAAGTATAATTTATGAAACAAAAAAATATTAATCACATCAAAATCGGTTCATAAATGACGAAGTTATCCTATACAGGATTACAGGATTATTGACAGGCCTGTTGGTCTAGTGGTTAGTGACCCTGACTGCTATGCCGGAGGTCGTGGGTTCGATTCTCACCCAGGACAAATGTTTGTGTAATGAGCACGATCATTTGTTCTGTGTCTGGGTGTAATTTATCTATAATATGTATGTGTTTAGAAATATATAAGTATGTTTATCAGTTGTCTAGTACCCATAACACAAGCTCTGCTTAGCTTGGGACTAGATGGCGTTGTGTGATAGTTGTGGAATATTTATTTATATACGGCACGCTATATAAACCTCCGCCTTTTGAAGTCGGTTAAAAACCTTTTAAGTTTTAGTTACCTCAATAGTTGATAACTATTTATTAACATTTTTGTGGCCCTCGCAGTCACAATTACTTTCCTGAGGCTTGTACGAGCTTTATAAGGCATTTGTTAATTAGTCCACAATATTGATTATGGCGGTTTGGAATGGACATCAAAGTAAAAAAAAACTTATTTTATTTATTATTATAAACTTATTCACAGCTCCGCGGCTAAGAACCATTGTGCGACTGTTCCTGAAGCTAACAATAGGTACGTTAAATCGCGGAATACGGCCGCTGCGACACAGGTTTTGTATTCAGCGCACGAATTCGCATCACTAGCTATCTATGCAAGTACGTAAACAGAATTTGACAGAAAATACTAATGTTTGTTAGATTCATAGAGTTTTGCATCTCTATACTACGTTTATCAAAGCAGGACTATGAGCTTGTACCTACTGTAACATCGCTTTTATGGCAAATACCGTATAATCCAAATTGTCTAATGACAAAGCAAGCATAATTTGCATATCTGATCTGGACGCCAATTCTGTTATTTCACAACGTTCAACAATCTATACCGCTGCAACTGCAGTTCAACTCCGGTTGTCGTTCGATACTTTGGCAAAAAGCCATTCTACTACTTCTGTAGACAAATTGGATTGTAGCGTCACATAAACATAACGTAAACGCTACTTTATAATAAATATATAATTGACACTACTATATACGAATATGAGTTAACAACGCGGTCATGATCTATCGAGTTGTTGAGATGATTGAGATCGCTGGCGTCAATAGAAACGTAACTGCAGCTGGATTGTTTTTCGATAGCAGAGTAAGAGAACGCATAAAAGTCGCCGTTCAGCTGCGGTTCGATTGCAATTTAATTAGTGGAATCGGCCCCCAGGTCTGTCACAGAAACTGTTTATTCCAAAGTTTCCGCTCAAGCTAACATTTTCTATAGGTCTACATACGATCTGTGTATTGTCAGTGATGACATATGGCACTGAAACGTGGTCTCTAACTATGGGCCTCATAACTAAGCGCAAAGTCACACAACGAGCTATGGAGAGGGCTATGCTCGGGGTTTCTCTACGTGAAATGAGGAGATCCGTAGACGAACTAAAGTCACCGACATAGCTCAGAAGATAAGCCAGTTGAAGTGGCAGTGGGCAGGCCACATAGCACGCAGAGCAGATGGCCGATGGGGTTGGAAGGTTCTAGAGTGGAGACCACTGACCGACAAGCGCAGCGTAGGTCGTCCACTGACGAGGTGGACTGACGACCTGATAAAGGTAGCAGGACGACGTTGGATGCCGGCCGCTTCCAACCGGTCCTTTTGGCAATTTGTGGGGGAGGCATATGTTCAGCAGTGGACGTCCTACGGCTGAGATGATGATGGTGATGACATACGATCTGCCTAGAGATTGCGTATGAGCACCTCCAAAGCATTTAATTACAATGGTAGATTGTGATATCGTTAGAAGCAGCTTTGCTTTATACGATATTTAAGCAAGGATATTTAATTTTGTTTTCAGTATTGATATAAGCAACATGTTGTTCTTTGCAAAAGTATGCGAATTGCGAAGCGTTTGAATATGCTCAGTGCGCAAACAGTACGATAACATAGGATACATTTGTAGTCTGGCTGGACTCGCTGCGGCGCGGCGTGTTCCCCGCAGTTGTTGCACTACAGCTTGAATCAGTGTGATCGAGACGCTGCCGCTGGTGGGTGTTGCAGCGTGGACGGAGGAACTATGCAGTCCCTCGCCTCGTGTCCATCCCGTTGGCAGGTGTAGTAACGCTTCAGCTTTCAGCCCCGCGGCAAACTGTTCCACGATAAAACATTTTAATTAATATACTTAAGTATAAAATGAACCGTTTGTCAGATGTCACATTGTAAACTGTAAATTTGTCGAATTATCAATTTAGTAAATGAACCATTCGCTAAATATTTTGTTGTGAAATGATGATTTAACAATTCATACTTTTGGCAAATGATGGTTGTGAACCGAAAATTCATAAATTAAGTGTCGGTGAAATGACAGGATACCCATATAAACCTACTAAACTAGGTACTTACCTACCTTAATTTTCGTCTAATATCATAATTGTACTAAGTATAGGTATATACCTACAATAAAATTTGAAAGTTTTTAAACTATCATGCTCACAAACTTAAGAGGTATTCAAATTATCATGTAGGTAGGTAGTTACCTATATTTTCTATGAGTTTCCGATATTTCGGCACTGTTGCAAGTGCCATGTTCTGTTCAGTTCATCCGTGATCATGGCGCTTGCAACAGTGCCGAAATATCGGAAACTCATAGAAAATATACATGGTAATTATTCCATTGATAATTTGAATACCTCTTACCTATAATAAAATTTAAATCCTAGAATAAATAGGACATGTCATGGTACCTAGGTAGGTAGTTAATCAAGTAAAACGAAACATGCAAATTGCAAACACATTAACAGACAACACCTAGTACGAAATATAATTACAGTTTCCCGCCATAACGCAAACTTTTACTCATCACAACAAGCAAACCTTCAAAGAGGTAGTGCGTTCGAATAGACCTATTGTGAGCGATTTTTAGCGAAAATAAGGCTAAAAACGCTCACAAGGGTTTCGAATTGGGAATCTGGGTGAAAATGTCGTTTATGTCTCTTTTTATCTCTAGTAATTAAACAGTGACTCAAAAATAAAAAAATATGGGAACGCGTTGATGTCTTTTGCCATCCCGTACTGTTCTTTGCAGTTGTAGATAATGCCGTCTCTTTTATTCACTGGCACGTGTAAATTAGTGCGGTACTCCAATATTAACTGGCAATTTATCGATTGTATATATCGACTGTGAAGAAAATAATTCTTCTATACAATATATTCATTATATTAAGAGTGCATAAAAATACAAATAAATATTCGGTGTTTTATATAGGTATATTTATTTATACCTTCACGTTATCATCAATTATGTAGTAACATTTATATATCTTTATAGTATTAATTTTATAAGCATTAACACCTGCTTTAGCGATCTCAAACATTGAAATTTTAACAACATCAATTACAAGGGCTGCGATGTCAATACGAAAGTTTAAGTATTTCTAAATAATGCTTCTTTCGGTTGGATGGTACTGTTAAACTGTCCAATGGATGTCGCTCCGTCCCCGCAAGACGGTTAGTCAAATAGAGAGTTAAAATTCTATACTCGGACCAGAACCTCGGTGGCCTAGTTGGTCTATGGCATCTGACACGGAGAGTCAGAAGACGCGGGTTCGAATCCCGTCCGAGGGTGGAATTTTTCTCTCTATAAATTTCAATATTTATATATCTTATCTAATAATAATGTAAATAAACACGCGAAAAAAACCCGAGTGTAATATGAAACATAATCATAATGGTCTTAAAATGAAGTACTATGGACATATACTTAATATATTTTTAAATAAAATCACTATACCTAGCACCTACTCTGTTTGTGCCTGTTGGTTGTGCAGTAGTTTGGCTAATTGGATAATTCTACTTCTTCTTCTCTGCCCAGCTGGCATCTTTTTATATGATTTAGATATACACACATAGTTATTTTTAACAATAACATGGAACCGGCTTCTAAAAATAAAAAGTGCGAGTCGGTCAAAAATATATATAATTTGTAGGTCTCGTCCTTACATTGACAAATTTTACGGTAGTACAAATCCAGTATTGTATATAATGAGGTGTTGTATCCTTGTATCCTAATGACTGTACAATATACAGTGCCGAAAAAGTATATAAATATAATCTAATTGTTTGTTTAAAATCATTACTTAATTACATTTTGTGTAAAGGCTTTGGATAATTTATACAATTAAAACTATTTTATAATTATAACGATGTTGTTTTACTGTCGTAAAAAAATATATTATTATTTGATGGTGGTATTAAGTAAGTACTTACATACTCAATAATCAGTAAGAATGCGATAAACAGACAGTGATAACTATTTTAATATATAAAACGCAAAATATACATACTCAGATCAATGTGTTCTGTTTCACCGTGAAACATCGAATGAATTATTAAGATAATTTCATTAATAGAAGTTATTTTTTTACATTATCTTATTTGCTTAATACTTACATACATATTTCAGATCTTTGTACAGTTAAGGTAAACGATAATTTGTAGTGAACTTTATCGAAAACTAAGGTGATAACATAATGCTGTACCACAACACTATTTAGGTACTATGAGTAGAGCTACATTTTGAGCCGGCCAATCAAAATCCTTTTTTGTACGTAGCCCCCCGACCCGCAGTGGTGACTTGTGTTCTTAAAAGAAATTGAACTTCACGCAGTCAAGTGGTTATATGGTCTGTGGTCCAAAAGGATAGTTTTCATACAAATGACATATAAAATTGAAGCACAAAATGTTTTTTTTTTGAGGTTGGCCATCCTGCCAGATCTGACAATATTACAAAACAATACTTAATCTTATGGTTCTATCTTGCCATAGGAAATCTTTTACCCGAATTATCGGGTAACTAAAATATTAACGGATTGAGTGGTTTTCTCAACAAAACTATCGAATTTAATGTTAATACATTTGAGTGTTGTGTGGCGTTAGTGAACATTAACATTGCATAGCTGTTGCTTCTGTATCATCGCCTTAATGCCAAATCTTGTATGTGTGTTGGTATGTCTGTGCATATGTTATTCCTTCACGCTGGAAGGATTTGCACATTTTGAACAATACTTGCCGATACTTTGAAGATATGAGGATTCGCAGTGGTGAATACAGATACCATAGATAAACACTTATGCTCCTTTTTTCATCATCATTATACTTACCACTCATAGGTAAATCCAATTATTATCTATTAAATGTAAATGGGACTACATGGAAAGTACCAGATTTCAAACAAAAAAGAATTTTGAGAATCGGTTCACCTAGTCCAAAGTTATGAGGTAACAAACATAAAAAAACAGCAAAAAACCACTATACACTGCCAAACATACACAAATAAAATTATTATAGATTTGGCAATTGGGGCATTAAAATAGACAATGTCCTCTTTGAAGCAGAAACACTTTAATAAATATTTTTTTTCCTGAATACCTTTATTTAAAAATTAAAACATATGTCTAAACTATAGAATACCTTTATTTAAAAAAATAAAATATATGTCTAAATTATTTTTGCACAATGTTCTTTAACCGCTTTCTTTTTTAAATTACTACATTTCAATCAAACATGATTTGTGGCAGCCCTATAACTATATTAGCAAATGTATGGAACCAGCTTCAGTATTGTCCCAATCTTCGCCCACAGTACTTATTTCTCCAAAATATCTTTGAATAAGGGCTATATTCGTCTATTACGTTATAAATTGTTTTGACTAGACGTACGCTCTTGTATTTGAAATAATTGTTTATGATTTGTTGCTTTACCATGATGTAGGCGAATTTAAGGAAATATGCCCATACTTCGCCTAGCACGTTGCCAAAACCCAGGCGAAGTTACGGGGTACGACGGTAGGCACTGGAGACTATATATCTATGCGAAAAGCTAAAAATGAGTAATTTTTGCCACCAAATGGTTGTGATCGTTTTTTGACAACTATGTACTTGACATTGACAGCATAATCATGCGATTTTAAGTCTTATGCTCAGTTGAGCGTTCGAGTAGGGTGTGAGCGAAAGTGGCAAAAATACGGTATTGAGCTTTACGAACGCTTTACAAAAGAGCCATCAATGACAACACCACCGATGCTTCCCTAGACCGAAGTCATCTATGAATTTGGAAGTCATTAGAGTTCGAGTCTAGACTCATAATATGACATTATTAGTGCGTTCGAATAGGCTATTTGTGATCGTTTTAGCGAAAATAACGCTAGGGGCAAGGGGCGTTCGAATTGGAAATCTGTGGGTGAAAATGTCTTTCATGTCTCTTTTGAGGTGCGTTCGTTTAGCTTATGAGGGCATTGGTGGCGTTGTCATTAGTGGCTCTTTTGTTAAGTAAGGCGTGAGGCGTGGCGGAAAGCTAAAAAAGAGGATTTTTTGCCACCAAAAAGTGCAATTTCTGACCCACGTCCGGACTATGTATTTGACAGTATAATCATGCAAATTTAGGTCTTATGCTCAGGGGCCTTACTATCAGCTTCTTAAAAGCCATGCAAGTTCCGTGCAGTTCTAAACCTGTCATAAACAGTAGTTGAGCAGTTTCCTGCAACTATACGATAGTGGGAAAGGGTGTTTTTTAGGTACCTGGGTTCCGTGGGGTATGTCGGGAGGCTCTGGGTCTGACGGGGGCTGGTGACCGTGAGTCCTCGTTGGAGGCGTCCTGCTGTGGACGTCGTGCTGAAGAACTGTTGTTCACTTGTAGTTATAGTTTGTATTGTCTTATTGATGCACTGGTTCACGCACTCGCGTACGCGTATTTTACGTCGGTAAAATTTGGGGGCGTATCCGGGTCGTAGCGAAATGCGGCGGCGCAGAGCGGATTTAGCGGGATTTAGCGTGCGCGCGAGCTGATTGCGTCTCGGTCACTGGTGGCGGGCGAGAGTCTCCTCGTTTGACGTTTACCCCTTGCCGGCGGGCGGCGGGGTGCGCGCGGTGAGTAAAGTGACGTCACGCTTTCGCGTGAACAAACAGTTTTGAATGAAATCATACCATGACGCTCATTTAGGTTAACTGTTTGAATATTGTTTTCTCAAAGGTGACCGGATAATATTGTATCTGGCATTCTAATAATTTACTATAACCAACATTGCAGACACCTAGACGTTCGTAAGCTAATAAACTGAGTGGATTTAGAGCGACATGTTCATACAAAAAAACAGGTGTACGGTTTTTCTGCGGTTCTTGAATAGTAGGCCTGGGCAGGCCTGCTTTAAAGCTGTCATGGTACGAATAAACCTTGCATTTGTCTAGAAGGCCTGCTTTAAAAGCTCATAGTAAGGCCCCTGTTGAGCGTTCGAATAGGGTCTGAGCATAGATTAATCAAACTATATCTAAAGAGAGCGTGAGCAAAAGTGGCAAAAATAACGATTGATCGAACGAACGCTTTAACAAAAGAGCCAATAATGACAACTCCACCAATGCCCTCATAAACTAAACGAACGCACCTTAGGAAGTATGAGTTTGAATTCGATATTCTCTCTCTGTGAATTTCAGTCCTTTAATATAGATGGAAAAATAAGATTGACACTGACATAACCAGTGGTCGTTGCCAATGACATATGACATGACAACTTGACAACAAATCAATCAGTGACGTGTAAATCCATACGTTCCTGTAAACTGTATTCGTCGGCGCCCCATAATTTCCTAATAATATCAAAGAAACAGCTCAAAATGAGCTCTTTCAAGCGTGACAAAAAAGAGGAAGAGGATACCGGTGGGAACCAATACCAAAACTTGGACAAAACCATCGTATTGCAAGAGGCGCGGTACTTCAACCAAACTCCGGTCAACCCGAGAAAATGTTGTCTTATTCTGACGAAAATCTTGTATATGCTAAATCAAGGCGAGAAGTTAACCACCCAGGAGGCGACAGAAGCGTTTTTCGCCACAACAAAACTGTTTCAATCCAAGGATGTAATGCTGAGGAGGATGGTTTATCTATGTATCAAAGAGCTGTCTACTTTGGCCCAGGATGTGATTATTGTGACTTCTTCGTTGACTAAGGACATGACAGGCAAGGAGGATCTATACCGAGCGGCCGCTATAAGAGCCCTGTGCAGTATCACTGATAGTACTATGCTTCAAGCAATTGAAAGGTAGGTTTATGTGTAAACATATGTATTCAAACTGCGACACTCAGGTCGCAAAGTTACTAATAAAGACATTAACATATTTTTATAATAATAAGCGACATGACAGGCACATTATTTGTAAGCATCTCCTGCCCATACATAGTCCATAGATGAAGTATATCCCAGATTTCAAAAAGTGTGTCAATGCACTGCAGTGGTACCAAGATGAGCACTTGCGAGAAGGGTCCCACAACTTAGCATATTGCTTCATTGACATCACACTAGATGAGTGTCAATGAGATGAAATAATGATGACCCCTAGGAAATGTTGAGGCAAAACTTTACTGATTGTTATAAAAAAAATAGGAATTGGTGGCCAAGTTTTATTGTAATAAATTGTTGATAAAAAGTGATGCATGATGCTATTACTCATATTGTGACCCAGCCCTCATTAGATATATAGTTACTATATAAAGCTATGAGGTCTGGGTGCAAGTGCGGATCCACCATTGTGGGCACGATAGGCATGCCCACAACCCTAAAACACTCGTGACATCAGATGTCACACTTTCATATTCGACAGGCCGATGATATGATGTTTTACATCCAATGCAAAACTGGATATCCATTGAAGAAATTATTAATGTTTTTGCGAAAAAGAAATCTTCTTTTATATTTAATTTGACATCATTTCATATCCTTTGTACATAGTTGTTTCCTGCGAATTTACATAGCAAGATCTAATATCTCCAAGTAAAAAGTGCAGTGCTTTGCCATGCACGGTTAGAAGTGTTGTACCTAGTTCTAAGTATTCAAAATTCTGAATGGCACTGGACTGTTATATTATTATGGGCAAGCGTGATGCTTAACATCAAGCGAGCGTCTTGATACTATATCGATCATGAGACAGTTCACACTCCGACTCGCACTTGGCAGCTTTTTGGGTGGCTGTGACCACAACCTTTTTTGAGGACTGGATCTGCACCTGCCTGGGTGACATCACATCTTTCTGTAGGGCACCGCTTAGGATCCATTTACCCAGTAGTTTTATATGCTACATTAAAACCTACTTAAATTAATAAAATTAAATTTATCAAGGGCATTGTGATGCACAACAGAAATTAATGTATTTATTTTGGATTGTGGTGTGAGTCTTTTAAATGAACCTACAATAGCAATGTATAATATTAATAAGAGCATTTTGGATGCCCTGATTCATTTCAATAGTTTGAATTACCTACCCTACAAATTTTTCCAAACACAATCGGCTGAATATATAAATAACTATATTTTACTTAATAAATAAATAAAAATAAACACATAGCATGAGGTTATTATTGGCTTTTGACATTTGATTACAACCTGGCATACATATCTCAATATCTACAAACACACACACACAAAATCAAACTCACACACTGCTACATAAGCACAGTCATTGCTTTCCGACATTTTAATCATACCTAGGTACTATGTTAACATGTACAACTGAATAGTATGAACGATGTTTTACTATATCATGTAAGCAAAGATCCCACGACACAGGTTCTCCTGGTGTGGGACCTAGGGTTGTATTTATATCGATACCTATAATATTTAATTTATTATTACTGGTGCCTATTTTATAAGTACAATTGTTAGTTGTTTTGTTAAATAAATTAATTATTAGTGATTGTTGGCAAGATATCTGGCAGTGTGGCGATACCTTTCTGATTCTTGGAAAAGTGTTTCACTATAAAAACTTACAAAAATGTGCTATTTAACCTATATATATACAAAATGGGTCCTTGCGAATCTATGAGAGATTTTTACAAAGAAGTCAATGTATTAACTTTGCCTTCCTTATATGTATTTGCAAATATAATGTATTTTCATAAAAATTTACATACATATAAGTTAAATAGTGATCACCACACTTACTACTAGAAAAAAGCATAGGACAGCTGTACCTAGTTTTTGACTTGCGAAGACTAACAAGTCGTTGCTAGGAAGTAGTGTGCATTTTTACAACAAAATCCCAATACACATAACTGAGCTCACAGAGGGAAAATTCAAGTAGACTGTAAAAGAAGTTATAAAAAAGCATATTATAAAGTTCGACATTATATAGAAGACACAGATACTTGGAATACTTCACTACTGGCAAGTTGTCACTCTGCCACCCATAAAATGTAATATTAGTAGTACCTAAGTAGAAACATTGTACAAATCTATATGAAAAGAATGGCCCCGAGTTTCTTGCCGCTTCTCGGTAGGCTCTATATATTTTTGAATGCGGTGGTAGTCTTTAAAGTACATTATAATGATAAATTGAAATTAATAAGTGCGTCTTTGATGCCTAAATTGAATAAATGATTTTGACTGTTTTTTTACTAACTAGCATATTAGCTCATGTACGAGTATATAAAAGGTAAATAATTGAAAAAAGCAATTCTCTTCTTCACACAAACTATAAGGTTATCTATGCCATAGTTGTGCTAGGTCAGTTGTTCTTAACCAATGGTCCTTGGAAGCAATGAAGTGATCCACAAAGCCATCCAAATTGGTACATTTGAAACACAAATTAATTTTCAAGTCTGTTTGGAGCCATTATGGCAATTTCTGTCAAAGATTAGAGAAATACTGATACTGCAATGTGAACCAAAGATTCAGGAGTTAGTACAGAGTATGCAGTTACAATAAAACAAATACAAGAATGTTCAAACACATGTACACTTTGTAATGTAATATTTTCGTTACATATTTAACCGTTTGCATCCCAGATATGTAAATATACGTCAGTTTCATTCATAAATCTTTTGTTTTAATTATCACGGTATAGGACGGATTAAACAGTGTTTGCTTTGAACAGTTTTAGAGCCTTGTTTATATACAGAACACTGTTAGCTATATACTGTACTACATCCAGACAGTTGGTGGTCTAGGCAAGACAGAAGTGTTGTGAAATGGTCCCTCATCACTAATAGGTTGAACCGCTGTGCTACATAAACAATGGTTTGTACTAAATTGCGTTTATTACATCATCAATACTGTTACATTACTCATATGAAAATTTTCGTATTAGGCCCATAAAGAACACAAAGTCAAAGTTAAAATCATTTAAGTATTCAATTCAAATTTTCATTATAATGTACTTAAAAGACTACCGCCGAATTCCGAAATATATAGAGCCTACCGAGAAGAAGCGTCAAGAAACTGTATGTATAAGTGCATGTGTGACTTCTATCCAATAGTTTCTGCAGTGCAAGTACGATACTTTGTCGATCAATAAATTAGACAATTTGACTCCAACAGAATCGGTTTTATCTTCTATATCCCTTCAAAAGTCGTTATATTATAACAATGAAATTTCGATTGTGTCTGGCTGCACGATGACCAATGACTTTTGATGGATTATAAATGAATCCCTATTTCTCCTGGTCACGCTATAACTTGAGAATGGATGAACAATCTCGCTAATTCTTTTTTGTTGTGTTAATTAGTGTCAGGAGAAGGTTCTTATGAAAGAAAAACTAAAAAAGAGGGCAGGTTATGGCGAGGCCGAATGCTGACCCTACTACGCGAAGGAAGGCGCGAGCAGCCTCTAGTTAAAAAAACTAAAATGCTAAAAAAACAATTGAAACAACTTTTAAAATACAAATTTGACCTCAATTCCTTACACACACACACGCGCACACACACACACACACACACACACACGAACACGCACACACACTCCGACAATAATCTAGGATCAACTTTATATAATTAGGATGTAGTTACTGAAGTTTTGTGTGAATAAGACCCGCTTTATTGCTTACATGTCCAATAAGCTTGACAAACATATCAGCTCAAGCAATGGGGTATGCTGAAAACCTGCTCTGCGTAGACCTAGTTCATGCAGAAAAACGCTGAGCCTACCCCAATTGCCATAATCATCAAAAGTAAATTTTAAGTAGGTATTATTAATAATTTTAATTTAGTTTCTATACATTATTCTATCTTATACCTTGGCAAATGTTAAAACATTTGTAATATTTTTATGGTTTTGGCAATAAAAATCTATTTTATTTTATTTAATTATTAACATCATATTTGACATGTTGATCTATAAAGTCCACTGGTATCTTAGTTGCCCATAACTATTTACCACATCTGTTTTGTAGGTACATGAAACAAGCAATAGTTGACAAGAACCCTGCAGTGAGCTCGGCAGCACTTGTCTCTGCCCTCCATCTGTCTGCGACCTCACCGGAACTCGTGAGGAGGTGGGCCAATGAAGCTCAGGTGTGTATGAATAATCACAGGTTTTTATGAGCTGAAGTGTTATCCATCACTACATATAATAAAACTGTAGAGGTCGAATTTCAGTACATTGAAAAAAATGCAAAAAACCGAGTCAGGGGGATGTAAGGAGTGAAATCGAACAATTTTTTTTCAAATTTTTTGTTTCCTTGTTTGCACAGGCTAATCTCGGAAACGACAAGACCGATTTAAATTAAATTTTGTATGGCAGTAGATTATATACCTGGTCAACATATAAGAACTGACAGTGGGAAACTTAACTAACCGTATCCCGCGAGGCCACGCGAGTGATGCCGCTGGCGGTTCAGCTAGTACTACATAAAAATGAACACTCTTTTCACCTGGTCGCGCTATAACTGGATAATAGCAAGAGTATTATGTATCTCAGTTGCTAACAAATGTTGATTGAAATCGTAAAAAATGGCGGCTCTGTGTCACTTGACAACTCCAATAAGCAAAAATGTTAGTTGATGACTGGAGCTGACAGTGACAGAGCCGCCATTTTTTTCGATTTCAATCAACATTTGTTAGCAACTAAGATACATAATAGCCCTGCCGATGGAACAATCTCGCTAATTCTTTTTGTGTTAGTTATTGTCAGGAGAAGGTTCTTATAAAAGAAAAACCAAGAAAAGATGGGCGGTTATGGCGAGGCCGTAGGCCGAGCCTACTACGCGAATGAAGTCGCGGGCAGTCGTTAGTGTTGAATAGAACAATATATTTCAGTTAAGACATGTTATGAGCTCTGTAACACACAGTTTCGAGAATAAATTGAAACATATCTAAGTACCCTCAACTTAGATAACTTTATAAAAATAACGAAAGTTGTAAGTACCCTCATTGATACACAACAAAATATATCTGACGAGCAAGACGCTTCCTCAAATTCAAATTCATTTATTAGCTTAAACAACATGTACTTCCTCAATACAGTTCAGTGCCACTCAATGCCAATATTAAACTACAGGTCAAAACCCTGCATGATAATACACTGTGCTCGTACCCTGAGATATAAAATGTTAAATGTTTTGCCCTGTAGTTTTGCTTGAAGTATTGCCCTTCACAGTAATGTTTGCACACTACTGCTTCACGGTTGAATAACTGGCATAGGTGTGGTACTTCCCCAGACTCTGCAAAAGTGCTACCACAACGGAAGTACCACATTAATTATTGTTGGCTCTAGCAGTAAATACAATTTTTAAATTTTAGAGACAATATTGCATATCTTTAGATGGGATTTATCCATTGTCTTCTGACAATAAAGTTTGTTAAGCTATTGTCTGTCTATTCAATAGACGGTGCTCCGTCCACATACGATGTTTAAAATCAACTTCAGTGATAGATTCGATGCTCAGATCAGTGTCTTGGAGCGGGCATGGTGTATGGATGAATTGTCAGAGGATGTGAATACGAATCCCATCCGAGAGTACTTAATTTATCTCACATAAATAAAAATTTAGTTACACTAAGCAGGTTTTAGAGCTTCATAAATTATATAATAACAAAAATGTCGATCACAAATCTATTCATAAAGTAAATGAGTGTACATAAAAGCATCTAAACTGAGACTTATAAAACTTTTACGGAGGCCCCTAAACTAGATGAATTTGAAAGTGAAGCTTTTATGATATTTTTCAGGAAGCCATCAGTTCTGACAACGCAATGGTATCATACCACGCCCTCGGCGTGGTCGCTGGCGCCAGAAAAAACGACAAACTGTCCACAATGAAGCTTGTCATGCGCCTTGCTAAAACTCCGCTGAAATCTCCATACTCCATATGCTTCCTCATTAGATTGGCTGCTCAGTTAGCCGAAGATGACGATTCGGAAGCTTCGCAACCATATATAGAGTTTATAGAATGCTGTCTTCGTCATAAGTCCGAAATGGTCATATACGAAGCGGCACATGCTTTGGTCAACTTGAAAAAGACTGCTCGGGACTTGGCTCCGGCGGTCTCAGTCTTGCAACTATTCTGTGGGTCTTCGGCAGCCGCTAGGAGGTTGGCCGGTGCTAGGACGTTAGCTAGATTGACTGCTAAGCATCCTACGGCAGTCGCCGCTTGTGCTGTTGACTTGGAGAATTTGATTTCTGATCCCAATCGGTCCGTCGCTACTTTAGCGGTAACGACTCTACTGGCTACCGGCGCCGAAAGTTCAGTCGATAGGCTCATGAAGCAGATATCTAGTTTTGTATCCGAGATATCAGATGAGTTTAAGATCATTGTTGTGAAAGCTATAAGGAAACTTTGCACGAAATTCCCGCGAAAACATCAATCGTTGGCCGCTTTTCTGGCTGGTATGTTACGAGACGAAGGTGGTTTGGAGTATAAGGCTGCTATAGCAGATGCTATTATAGCGCTGGTGGAAGAAAATCCCGATGCGAAAGAGACCGGTCTGGCTCATCTATGTGAGTTCATTGAAGATTGCGAGCACACGGCGTTGGCTGTCCGAATCTTGCATTTGCTAGGACGCGAAGGACCAAAGTCGCGTCAGCCGTCTCGCTACATAAGATTTATTTATAACCGTGTTATTTTAGAGTCTGGTCCAGTTAGAGCAGCTGCGGTATCTGCTGTGGCCCAGTTCGGAGCTCAAAGACCTGAGTTACTACCAAACATTCGCGTTCTTCTCCAAAGATGCCAATTAGACGAAGAAGACGAAGTTAGAGACCGTGCGGTCTTTTACAGCGCAATCTTAGATTCAGAAGACCAACAATTAATCAACGACTACATCGTCAACGTGCAGAAACCCAATCCAGTCTTATTAGAGAGGGCATTGACGGACCATCTTGCTAACAGCCCAGATGAGCCCTTCAATATTGCGACAGTTCCTACAGAAGAAGAGAAGAAAGAAATCAAAGAACCTGTCGTGGAAATGGAAATGAGAAAGCCCGTTCCGGTGTCCATAGAAGAGCTATACTCTGAGCAACTGGCCAAATTACCAGGCATAGAACGTTTGCGACAGTTGTTCAAAACGAATCACCCGGAGGAATTGACTGAGGCAGAAACAGAATATCGTGTTCGTCTCATCAAACACATTTATGCACGACATGTCGTCTTCCAATTCGATTGTTTGAACACTTTGAGCGATCAAATCTTGGAGAATGTTAACGTCAGACTTGAGACACCACCCGAATACGAAGTGAAGGCGAGTGTTCCCATACCAGAGCTAGTTTATAATAAATCAGGAAACGTCTTCCTTATCGTGGAACTGCCAAGTTCAACCCTAGACAGTGTTGGTACATTTGCAGCAACTCTAGAGTTTGTCGTTAAAGATTGTGACCCAAATACAGGAGTTGCAGACCCTGGCGAAGGTTATGCGGACACATATCCTTTAGAAGAGTTCGACATAGACGTCTCGGATCAGATCCGTGCCAGAGGAATCAAGGAAGACTTTGAGCAGATTTGGGAGAGGTCTTCACATGTTCCAGAAGTCCAAGATACGTTTGTTCTCCCCCAGAATGATGTGAATGAAGCTGCTCAAGCTTTCTGCGAGCATCTGGGCTTGCCAAAGACTGCTATAGTAGGGGACGCAGTGAAAGAGATACGCGCTTCTGGTGTTTTTAGGGATGGCGGTGCACCTTTTATTCTTTTAGCCAAATGTGCAACTGGGAGTTCTGGTGTTACCATGAAGTTGTCTGCAAGGTCCCCTAGAGAAGATGTAGCACAGTTGATTTTAGCTGCTGTTGGATAAATTGATCCTGTATTCTTATATGTTTCAGGAATAAGTGAATTATTATGGATGTGTTTTAAGACAAATGCCAATCTAAGACCCTTTTCAACCGACTTCCAAAAAAGGATGTTCTCAAGTATGTTCACGCATTACAGTAGTCAGATATAAATAATTATTTTTTTGTTTGGTAGGTAGAGCATGCACAATGTTGTGATAATAGGTACTTTTGAACTATGGTACCGCCTTCAAGTCATCCGACAAGTCATTTCACACTTTTTAGTGATGAAAAGTCTATTCCATTTTTTTGTAAAAAAAATAATCTATACCCTCATCACTCGTAATCGTGTGACACAAATAACTCAATGCTGTTATCGTGTCTACGAGTAGATATATATATTATGCTATGATAAAAAGGACTGTTTTTATTTGATTTGTTCCAACTTATTTTTACCCGACTTCGCCAGTTATGAATTGGTTTTGATGATTCATTTCTATATAAATGTTATTGAAAGTGATCCAGCGAATTCTTCAATTACGCCGGCTGCGAAATGCCAATTTTATTTTGTTGGGTATCAATTAATCATCAATATTGGTTCTTACCTACGAAGAAATAATATCAGGAAGAGTAACTGCCTTAAAAAAATGACCCAATAAAAGTCGTGCTAAATCAATAACATCGTTCACGCCGCTATGACTCAGCTGTCATAGTAGACGTTGCAGCACGCGCGTGGACCAATCCCTGCTTTCCTTCTGAAATTTAAACCAATCACCGAACATGTCTATTTGTAACTTCGGATGTAATTCGTATTTGGAATCATACGTCGATTTGGTTTGAAGGACCACTTTTTGTGTGGAATTTGGTCTGAGTTATGCTTCCTGACATTATTTCTTCGTAGGTTCTTACAATTTTGAGCATCTTTCCTAGAACGGAGTCGGTAAAACATTTTTCAAATCGTATATTAGATTTAACATACATAATGCTTAATATATATCTTACATGTAAGTTATCTCTGGGCCTACTCCCACCTTTTATGAAACTATCATAACAGGAGCGTTTTGTACTCGTAATAAGATTAGAATAATCATACTTACTATCGTACTACCACCGACACAAAATGGTTGAACAATACTTATAAAACCTGTTTATTCCTCAAAATGTTCATTAAAAAAGGCGCTTAAAGCACAGTTTCTTTTTAGTGATTATATCATTTTTATTTATTTTTAATTTTAGTTGAGGAGGCCTTTGCCTCCTCTTCCTCCACCTTCAAAACTAACATTGGAATAATGATACTAAAGGTGCGTTCGTTTAGCTTTTGAGGGCATTGGTGGCGTTGTCATTGATGTTAGAACGTTCGTAAAACTCAAGAAAGTTATTTTGACACTTTTGCCCACACCCTATTCGAACGCTCAACTGAGCATAAGACCTAAAATCGCATGATTATGCTGTCAAATACATAGATGTCAAAAAACGATCACAAACAACTATGCTCCGGACGTCGGTCAAAAATTGCATTTTTGGTGGCAAAAATACCTTTTTTTCAGCTTTCCGAACGCTGAACAAAAAGAGACATGAACGACATTTTCACCCACAAGTTTCCAATTCAAACGTCGCTTGTGAGCGTTTTTAGCGTTGACGTTAAACGCTCACAAAGCGTCTATTCGAACGCACTACTAGTGTCAAAAAATCACGTCACGTACACGAATTGAGTGAACTATTTCATAATATGTCATCAAAAAGTCTATTGTAAGCCATTATTATTTTAAGCTTGCTATATTGACGTGGTGGTACCAAATTTAATGGTAAGGTATATAAAATATGACTATTAAATAATAAATATAATACCTTAATAAAATGACTACTGCGGTGGGAGTATGTATGGAATACCCTGATCATTGTATTGAAAATCACACTAATATTACCTCTGAACGCTGAAACGGTTCCACTGTTCTGAATGAAATTTTAAATGAGCTGGGATAAATACATACTACTGTTTCTTCTTATTCAACGAGTAGTACTCGGGGATCGATATAATTAATTATTAATAATAAGATTTCAATTATATTTCTTTGTTATTAAATACTGATGGAACTTCTGTTTATCTGTCTGTACTTCGACGAATATTACGCTAAGGAACTCATTATACATGCGTTCAGATAGGCTTAAATGGCAATATTATTACAATCTGTGCAAAAATAGAAACGTCGTGGCATTACAGTGACCATTAAATTTTTTGTATGGTAACCCAATTCAGCTGCAATCTATTCTGTCATTTGTCACGCAAATGTCAAACGTGAACTTCGACTGGATAAAACAAAACGGATGGCGCATTTTTTTCACTGATCCTTCCAAATTTTCTGATTAAAGTGTTATTGCTGCAGCAGTTTGGTTTCCTTCTTCCAAAATTATTTTGAGTATTATTCTTCTCATGCTTCAGTCTTTTCAGGCGAAGCTCTTGCTGTCTAGGAAGCGATTCGTTACATAATGTCTCAAAAGCTAAATAATTCCGTAGTTTTCTCTGATTCTAAAAGCTGCCCTCAATCCATTTTATCCGAACCCTTCCGCAGTATGGGTTTAAAGGTTGTCCTTGCCTAGATTCCTGGCCATTCTGGAATTCCAGGTAATGACACTGCGGATTCATGTGCCAAAGCTGCTTCAAATATTGGATCTCTGGAACATTTCAAGCTATATTCTCACGATCTCTCCCTACTCCCTCAATCTCATCTACATGATTCATGGTCCAAATACTGGGCCAAATATCATCAAAAATTCTAAAACGAAAGTAATATGCTGACATTCAACCGTTTCTTCCCAAAACTCCTTCGTTTTTAAAATTTCGGAAGTACAACAAAGTCACTACATCGACGGTCTGCCGCCTCCGGCTGGGTCATGCTTGTACCCCCGTTCACTTGTCCAAATTGAGGATACTGGATAGTTCGTTATGCGAATCTGGTTCAGATGAAGGAGACTATGATCATATTTTCTTTAACTGTCCAAATTTAAAATATTCACTGTATGATATTCTTCCGCAAAAAATATCCCGTCCTATTTCATTCAAATATCTTTTATCCCTCACTTTTTCTTCTTTAATTAACTGTATATTTGTAGTGAGTCAAACAAATCAGTTTGCAAACTACTACGCGCAGTGGAAGAAACTGTTGTAATCTGCAAAGCTGGCTATCTAGAGTTAACTACATTTATGTCCGGTTTCAAGGAGCTATATCAAACAAAACAGTTCTTGCCTAACAATGTCTTCTCTTACAATAGCACCCTGAACATCAATTCTATGGTACATGCAAGTGACTTCAGTTTCTGAAGCGGAGCACGTAGCAAGTTCAGCCTCTGAGCCTCAGTTGGTCGGTTCTTTGTGGAGAAAGAGAGGAGAGAGAAGAGCAGGATTAAGGAGAGGGAACACCAAAATTTTGTTTTTGTATAATCATATTGGATCTTATGAAGTCTGGTGGACTCTCCCTATGACTCCCCGATCATATTCTTAGTCTAAACAACCTTCAAAAGTTTATGACACTACCATGGAACGGACACGGGCAGAATTGCAATAAACAAGCGCCATATACAAAGTCAAGTCATTAATAGTGCGTTCGAATAGCCCCAAGTTGGCGAATAGAATGCTAAAAACGCTCACAAGGGCGTTCGAATTGGGGATCTGTGGGTGAAAATGGCGTTAATGGCTCTCTAGAGTTACTTTAGACACCAAAAAGCATTTTTTTAAGCATTTAGGTCTTATCGGTTGAGCGTTCGATTAGGGTGTGGGAAAAAGTGGCAAAAAAAACTTTTTTGAGAATTGCGAAGCTTTAACAATAGATCTAACAATGGCAACGCTACCAATGCCCTCATTGCTAAACAAACGCACCTTAAGTGAGCAGCAATTTTATTAACTACCATTGAAACAGTAAATTAGCTCACGCGCGACCTCAGTTCCTAGGACGTTGTCTATTTCTGCACAGACTACAAGGTCGTTCGAACATAATCTCTGGGCTGAATTGTATATATGAATTTCTTTGTAAAGCCCGAAAAGCTTACGGTGCTGTTTTAGGTTGATCAATTAAGTACAAGGTCTCAAAAGAAAGTTTATATTTATTTAGCTTACTGCGTGAACGCAACGAATCCGAGACGCAGCACGGGGGTCATGCAAATCGGTAGTCTCTTGGGAATTCAGTCGCTGTGGAGCGTTTATCGGGAGCAGACCGCGCTACGTGCGAGTTTTACAAAAACGGTGATTGACGACGGTTTTCACCACTTAAATAATGCGCCAAGCGTTCCTCTTATGCGAAAATTGTTCAAAAAGTTTGAAGAGACCGGCATAACGCTGGAAAAACAAAAATCCGGGCGACCAAGGTCACCAAGATCGGTAGAAAACTTGGGAGTATTAATCAGGCTGTTCATGATAACGTTAACAACCCCCGCGCCCCTCGCATTAGTTCACGCAGTAAGTTAAACAAATTTAAAGTTTCTTTTGTGACACTTCGTATAATGTAAAAGTTAATAATAATTTGGCTTTCCGAATGTGAAAAACATCCAAATCTTAACAGTGCCATTGCAACAATTCAAACGTATTAAATAAAGAGCATTTAGTGTACACATTCCTAAAACTGTTAAAAATAAAAATGTATTAAAATTGTTTATTTATATGATATATTATTAAAAATAAAACGCGTAGTTACAAAAATCAAGTGATTTTATTATAATATCCAATAATATATTGACTTACAAATAATCAACTGTAGAGGTGTAGAAATACAACAGATTTAAACCCTTTATTTCTAGTAACTAAGGGGGCGTTCCCACTTTGTCGTGACGACAGATAGTTTTAGTCGTGAAGTTTTAGGTGTCGTGGTTAATATATTTAAATGGGCGTGTTCACGACTTAATTTTTATTTAACGTAACAGTCGTTGTATGTGAACACCTTTATAAAAATGAGCCCCTATTTCTCCTGGTCACGCTATAACTTGAGAACGGATAAAACAATCTCGCTAATTCTTTTTTGTTGTGTTAATTATTGTCAGGAGAAGGTTATCATGAAACAATACCCCAGAAAAAATGGGAGGTGACGGCGAGGCCGAAGGCCGAGCCTACTACGCGAATGAAGTCGCGGACAGTCGCTAGTTTAAATATATAAGCCACGACACTTAAAACCTATACGATTATCTGTCTTCACGACGAAGTGGAAACGCCCCATAACAAAAAAGTAAAAACAATCTTACATACTATCAAATATAAACTTTAAAGTAACTTAAGTTACATATACACAGTTAAGTTTAGCTAAGTAATACGAACAGTATTTCGGCAAATAGTAAGCGCTATTCGTATAAATAAAATAGTACTTTTTAGTTTGTTTTTGGTTGACATTGATCTTTTTTGTAATCATTAATGTAATATAATTGTTTAATTTTAGTGTGTAAATGTTGTGTGTAATTGTGTTGTAGTTTTTAGTGAATTTAATTATTATTGTAATATGATTCCTATGTGTTTCGAAATAAATGATTTAATAATAATAATAATTAGTACCTACATCTATATTCCGTGGACCATTCGGATTCTAGTTGATGAAATGACGCAAAAAATCGTCCACTTTACAACAAAATTCGTCTTACCATATTAATTTTATCGGTTTTTATATGATTATTTTTGACTTAATATTAAATGTTATTATTGGAAAATCTATTAGGTAATTATCATTATTATTATACATATAATTTAAGTAATTGATTACATTTACTTGTGTCATTTGATTAAATTCATTGTTTCTTAGTCATTGGGTACATTGTTATAGTTTCCCAGTAATTTCGTTCGCTACAAGTGCAGCCACAGAACATTTAATAGTGCAATTGAAGGCTCACTTCTTGAGACATTCAAGTGCTATATCGACTCTGATTACGGAGGAATAAAGTACAAATTAGCTTGTATGCCTAAAGTAAGTAATACCTACAGGTTCCCTCTCATTCTATCGCATAAATCTTATCTCTTCTAACACTGTCACAAAATGGATTCGTAACTCGTGTGTAACGTAGTCATACCGTTGACGTAAACAGTACAAACTATCATTTATCTGTTACAGCTGTGGCACAGATACACTCATAATTTATCCAGAGGCCGTAGCACAATTTGCGAAAAATTATTCGTATCGAAAACGTCAACATGTCACGCTTCCGCGTACAAACTATGAGTGTATCTGTGTCACAGTTGCGCTAGATACATGACAGTTTGTACTGTTGCACGTGAACGACACGTTACGTTACACTCACGCAGTTATTCGTGCTAGGCACACTGCTCGTCTTGGTTGGTACACTTACACTGCCTGCCAGTTATGATAGCCTAGAAAGTATAGACTACAGTTTCCTCGCAACATCACCGCATAGTACCAGGCTACCATAACCGCATAGCAGATCTCAGCAGCCTTGCTATCGCTCGGCATGCTGATATCCATACATAATATCACCTACTACATGGCTCGTCCTGACTATGTGTTATCTGTGCCTTAGATACATAACAGTTTGTACTGTTGCACGTGAACGACACGTTATGTTACACTCTAGCAAATTTTCGTGCTAGGGCCGTGACACTGCGGTGATACCATCAAGACGGTTTGATAAAGAAAAGGATTATCGACTGCTAACATATATTATGTACTACTATATTATGTTTGTTAAATCACTTCCGTATAATGAGTGATACATTTATACAGGGTGTCCCGAAACTCAACGATAACCTGGTATCGGGCGTGAGGCAGAGATATACCATTTATGAAAAAAATTATGTCACTTAGCCAAGCGGTAATAAACTTATTCGAAAAAGATGAAAATATTTTAGTCTTTTTTTAATAATTTCATCTAGAATAACAGACCAATTACCCTTTGCGTCCCATTGACGTAAATTTACGTACGTTTAAATCATAAATCTTTTGTTAACAGCAACCACAAATCGAAGTAATAAACATTGTTAATAAATTAAGTTTTGAGGCGTTATAGTTTACAACATTAGTGTCTTCATTTAATATAATATGTTATTATTCATACATTCACATAATTAATTCTTAAAATTTGACGAGTTATTATAGTATTGACAATCCATGTTGGAAAAAAAATAGTGTTTTTTCATAAGTGGTATACCTTTGCATCTCGCCCGGTACCAGGTTATTGTTGAGTTTCGGGACATCCTGTATCTAGACGAAAGGCCCTCACTATTTGGCGAAAGCTATGCTCGTTGAGTTACTTTTATTAGATTACATGGCAATATAAACTTTTACAGTCCAATAAACTCATAATTTTAACTATTATTATAAACCGGCAAAACACTCACGTTAAGGATCGAATACGTCGACCCGGACTGACCAGTGCCCGCTGGCAGCTCGCAGAACGCCGCTGCGCACTCGCCCTGAAGATGAGCATCTGACATGCTCGAAACCCGGCGAGACGTATTCGATCCTTAACGTGAGTGTTCTGCCGGTAATGATAATACTTGAATATGTGTCAAACTCACGAGAATTGCAATACAAAAAAACAGTTATTTTTTATTCATATTTTATTTGAATGGCAACCCCATTTAATTGAACGTTTTTTACTTCCTACTTTTTTATCAATCACAATATCCATCAGTCATAACTAAATAGCTACTCAAAAATCAGATCAATCGTTCCATTTATATTGATAATTTCACTTAGTATAATTTTGGTGACTATAATCAAAACTTTTGTCCCATTTCATGAGACATATCTATAAACTCGTTAACTTACAATAAAGATATCAAAAATAATCAATTTTCTTACATTCTATCTAAAAACTGAAAAAATACTATAAACTCACTCAATCTATAATTTTTAGTTAGTAAAATCACAATAAGTTCGAATTTTTTCAGTGCGTCATCACTCTTAACAGCAGTGAGCCTATACCGTGAACTATATTTGAAAACATATAATTTTGAAACTAGGGATGTAACGATACCGATACCGATATATCGATTACACAACACGGCCCATATCTACCAGTTCTAAAAGCGCGCGAAACGAACGACGCATGCGACGTTGCCGCTCTTAGCGTCGTCTCAACGGTCGCTTTAGCCGACCAACACACTGTCCCCCGCTCCAGTGCTTGCTAAGCTTTGGTTGAGTAATGTCATGTTTCGCGCTTGATTTACGTGACGTCGCCGCTTTTCTTTCGTGATTCATTCTGTTTAATTATTGACACTGACTAGAGAGGACTGTTATAGTGTTTTATTTTATATAAAAGAAAATGGCAACGCCATCAAAACGTACTCGTACAAGTTCCATCTGGAATCATTTTCAAATAAAACAGGATGATGATACAAAAGCAACTTGTTTATACTGAAATGTCAGCGTTTCTCGTGGTAGTAAGGCAGTTTCATCGAAGGGCTTCACGACATCTAATATGTGGACACACGTGAAGCGTTATCATGAAAAGCAGTTGAAAAACGACACCCCATCTACCTACCTCGAAGACTGAGACCGGCCCGCCATTCAAAAAGCAAGCAACTTTGGAACACATTCTGGACAAAAATGTTATGTATGATACTGATGACCCCAGAGCAAAAGCGATTACGCAAACGATAGCTGAACAAATATGTGTAGACATGGAGCCGTTCGATATAGTAAATAAACAGGGGTTTCAACGCACAATTAAGCAGTTGTGCCCAAAATACCAAAATGGTTTCCCGTCCACATATCTCTGAAAATGTGATACCAGACATGTACTGTCGTGTGAAAACGAAAATAAAGGAACTTTTGCAAGAACTTCCGCTCATAATTGTTACGACTTACTTATGGACTAGCGACGCTTCTTCATTCGTGAACGACTTTATAAGTCTGACTGCTCATGGAGTGAATAACAATTTTGAGCTAAAGAACTACTGCCTAGCAGTATTTCCTTTTGAAGGCGAAAGGCAAAGCGGTGAAAACATAGCTGAAAACTTACGTCAGTTATTTCAAGATTGGGGTATCAACGAACAGGTACGAGCTGTAGTAACAGATAATGCACCGAATATGGGACTTGCTGTAATACAAGTGGGTGTGGAACGTATAAGATGTATGGCACACTCTTTACAATTAGTGCTGAAGGATGCGTTTTCAGGAGAAGAGAAAATAAATGAAATGAATACAAAGGCGAGGTCTATAATTGGTCACTTCAGTCATTCTAAGTCAGGTCGTAAAATCCTTACTGAAATGCAAAAATCTCATAATATTCCTTGTCATGTGCTCATCCAGGATGTCAGCACTCGCTGGGATTCTACCCTTCACGCGCTTAGGAGACTTCTTGAGCAGCGAGTTGCAGTTCAAGCATCTTTACCCCATGTGAAATGTAGAACTGAATTGGCTACAGAAGAGTGGGTACTAATGGAACATGTTGTCTCAGCCTTGACTTATTTTGAAGAAGCTACAAAGTCCATTAGTCAAGAGTCTGCTTGCTTGTCTGACGCCATACCGCTGATCAACAGTTTGCGAAAAGTCTTAGAACGTATCAAGAACACCACGGCCATGGATGATAACGCTTATAGCCCTGAATACAATGCTTTTGTACTGAATTTGATAGCTGGGATCAATGATAGATTTGATTATTTAGAGAGTGATGAAACATTTATTTTAGCAACAGCACTAGATCCGCGCTATAAATTGCGTACGTTTAATCTGCAATCTTCAAGCATGAATGCGAGAAGAATGCTAATTTCATTAATTACAAATAAAACATACAGAGAGAGTCCTAATACCGCAGAGGCGCGACAAGATCAAAATGAGGTTTTCTCGGGTATCTGGTCTGCTTGTGACAGTTTGATAAAAGAAGCAGAAGACGACGAGCCTTTATCAAACATGTCTATTCAGCCTGAGCAAGAAGAGGCAGATCTTATTTAAGATTTCTAAACATTCCAATCAAACAAGAGTCAAAGATCTATTGGTGCCAAGAAGACAAATATTCAAAATTAAAAAAGCTTGCACATAAAATAGTTGTCTTTCGTCTCCATTGACCTCAGTTGCTTCAGAGGGTCTCTTCTCAACTGCAGGCCTGATACAAAATGATTTGCGTAACAGATTATCTGCTGATAAATATATTATTTTCTCCAGAAAATTAAAATAAACTTTGTTTTCTTAACAAAAATCTACTAAAAGTAAACTTTAATTACTGACTTTATGTATCTTTTTTAATAACTATGTGATTGATTTTATTTGAAACGAATAAATTATTCTTTTTTCCATTCTCATTACTGATTTTTTATTAATTAAGTATTTTTCCTTCACAGTCTTCAGGACCTAAATACATATGGTGTTTCATACATATGAAATAACTTTGAAGGAAGACAGGTGTATGTCTATGTATGTGTGATGTCAATTTCTTAATAAATTCCTTCAAATTTGTTTAACATACACGCAGCACTTATCTACTAAGCCATCAATATCGGTATCGCCGATTATTTTCGTTAATAATCGGTATCGGTATCGTATCGGAAAAATCATGTATCGTTACATCCCTAGTTGAAACTAACAACTTTAAACGGATTGAATTGCGTATATTTTTTAATTATTTTAAGTCGTCATTTCGAACTCTTTTCAGTGAACACGGTGACGGGTAGACTGAACTCATGAAGTAAACACGGTGACGGGTAAACTGAGCTCTTTAAGGGAACACGATGACGGGTAGACTTAACTCTTTAAGAGAACACGGTGACGGGTAGACTGAACTCTTTAAGAGAACACGGTGACGGGTAAACTGAACTCTTTAAGGGAACACGATGACGGGTAGACTTAACTCTTTAAGAGAACACGGTGACGGGTAGACTGAACTCTTTAAGAGAACACGGTGACGGGTAAACTGAACTCTTTAAGGGAACACGATGACGGGTAGACTTAACTCTTTAAGAGAACACGGTGACGGGTAGACTGAACTCTTTAAGAGAACACGGTGACGGGTAAACTGAACTCTTTAAGGGAACACGATGACGGGTAGACTTAACTCTTTAAGAGAACACGGTGACGGGTAGACTGAACTCTTTAAGAGAACACGGTGATGGGTAGACTGAACTCTTTAAAGTAAACACGGTGACGGGTAAACTGAACTCTTTAAGAGAACATGGTGACGGGTAAACTGAACTCTTTAAGTAAACACGGTGACGGGTAGGCTGAACTCTTTAAGAGAACACGGTGACGGGTAAACTGAACTCTTTAAGTTAACACGGTGACGAGTAGACTGAACTCTTTAAGAGAACACGGTGGTGGGTAGACTGAACTCTTTAAGAGAACACGGTGACGGGTAGACTGAACTCTTTCAGAGAACACGGTGATAGGTAGACTGAATTCTTTAAGAGAGCACGGTGACGGGTAGACTGAACTCTTTAAGAGAACACGGTGACGGGTAGACTGAACTCTTTAAGAGAACACGGTGACGGGTAAACTGAACTCTTTAAGTAAACACGGTGACGGGTAGACTGAACTCTTAAAGAGAACACGGTGACGGGTAGACTGAACTCTTTAAGTGAACACGGTGACGGGTAGATTGAACTCTTTAAGAGAACACGGTGATGGGTAGACTGAACTCTTTAAGAGAACACGGCGACGGGTAGACTGAACTCTTTAAGGGAACACGGTGACGGGTAGACTGAACTCTTTAAGTGAACACGGTGACGGGTAGATTGAACTCTTTAAGAGAACACGGTGATGGGTAGACTGAATTCTTTAAGAGAACACGGTGACGGGTAGACTGAACTCTTTAAGAGAACACGGTGACGGGTAGACTGAACTCTTTAAGAGAACACGGTGACGGGTAGACTGAACTCTTTAAGAGAACACGGTGACTGGTAGTCTATCCATCACAGTGTTTACTGAAAAGAGTTCGAAATGTCGGTATAATATATCTCTGTTGTCTTCTCTTTCTATGCTATTATTAATTTACCTTTTTTTATTGTCGTATTTGAAAATGTTTTAACAACGCGCCGTCTCTGTATTTTTTTATACATTCCATCCTAAAGTTACCTGGAAATTGCTTTTAGTGATAAGGCCGCCCATTGTGACACTTATTACATAGGTCTTAACATAATCTATGGCACCACGTAGCAAAAAAAAAAACTAAATATCTAACGGTTCCAGCCGCCTTCAATGCTTACTTAAACTATATCTATCTCTGTTTATTACGTTATCAAGATCTTTAGCGAAAAGAGTACGAACTGATGCACTTTTAACGCGGTTTCTGTTGTTTTATTATTCATAAGTATATTCTTGTTTCGACACTATGCATAATGGTTTCGAGAAATTTAAAGCAAACAGTTCATTTGTCGAATAAATTAAAGTATCTAACGTTAGAATCGTTTTTGTTTGTGTCGGTCGTCATGGCAACAAGCTCCTTATCTCCGGTCGTCATGGTTACTATGATTTTTAATGTATTTGCTAATATTTGAGCTTGCCGGAGACATTTTTCGATGGCTACGCTGTAAATAATACATACAATTAATTTGTTATATCAACAGTGCAGAAGACCAAACTTGGTAGTTCTTATCCCGTTCACATTTAAGTCCAAACTCGTATAACGCTTGCGAATGACAAATTTCTGTTCAATTCGGTATGCTAAAAAAAATTAACCTATGCCAATTCCGAAACCATTTCGAGATTTTATGTTACAAACCCTTATTTTTCTACTCTGACCTTTTAAAACGATAAGATGCCATTTATTTTAACAAAAAACGATGAAATAATTCGACTTTCATTGACCTCTAAATGACGTCACTTTTTTGCACTTTTGTTTTGATTGAATAGAGACTTACGAATTAGTAGGTGTCACTGTCAAGTGTTCTAGTTTCTTTTTTTTTTTTTACTCGCGTGCTTTTCTTGGCTCCTCAACGCAACTACATATTTGTGCAAAAAAGTGACGTCATAGGATTCAAATTTTCAAAAAAATATTATAAAATAGCTACTGAATATAAAACAAAAATATTGAAATTAGTTTCTTATAATGACCTAATCTACGAAATAAAAATATAAAAAAAATACCAAAAAAAAACTTTACATACCGAATTGTGGGTATGTTTACGCAGATTGAGTTGTGTAACTTTGTGCTCTCTAAACTGATGTAAAACTACCCGCATTTGTATATATCATTATTTAGAATTGTCATTCGAAGTTATACGAATGTGGATTTTAATCTGAACAGAATAAGAACTACTATATTTTAGAGAATGTTCGTATGTTTTTTTATTTTAATTTTATAATGATTCATCAAAGTGACTCCCTCTCGCCTGATGGAAAGCGAAGATGGAATCAAAAAGCGATGACCATTAGTGAACCCGTAAGCTGCACTAATCGCCACCCCGAGCATGACCTGAGAGAAGCTTTATCACGCCCCGCTTGAAAGACGTGCGAGGAAATACGTACGCCGGCAAAGCATTCCACAATTTACTCACACGACTGAGGTAGGAACTGCCAAACTTGATGTGCTGCGCAAGCGAATTGCTACGATTGTGTGTTGGTACGGAAGTAAAGAGTTTTGGTTAGCAAGTACGACTCGCACTTGGCGGGTTAATCGTGTAAAAGGTTTTGTTTACCTGTATTGAGCCGTCCGCAACCCAGCGTCGACCAGCCCTACCTTGAACGAGTTACAATCGGAAGTCTCCCTTTGTATAATCCTGGAAATATTATCATTAAATCTTATTAATTTAATTACTATCATCATATTGTTTTATAAAATTAATGGTTGTCTGTAAAGTCGGTTTATGGACGATAATATTACGCGATTACGTCATAAGACAAGCCGAACGCTTAGGCCGATCGTGCCTCTCTATCGCTTGTTCCGCGCTCTCGCTTGCACGCTCGGCTCAGGCGGAACGTGACAATGAGTCATACTTTTTCGTGCGTGCAGCCGGCGTTCATCGATTTATAAAGAGTTATCACGTCAACAAATATGTATTTAACAAGTACAATTTGAAAAATTTAATACCGACTTCCATTCTATTCAGTTATTAGAGTGCAACCCAAAAACTACTGGACCGAATTTGATGAAATATAAAATGAAAATATAAAGCACAAGCTTTCATACAAAAAAGAAATTTTGAGAATCAAAAAGTACTTGACCGAATTTGATGAAATATAAAATGAAAATATAAAGCACAAGCTTTCATACAAAAAAGAATTTTGAGAATCAAAAAGTACTTGACCGAATTTGATGAAATATAAAATGAAAATATAAAGCACAAGCTTTCATACAAAAAAGAATTTTGAGAATCAAAAACTACTTGACCGAATTTGATGAAATATAAAATGAAAATATAAAGCACAAGCTTTCATACCAAAATAATTTTGAGAATCAAAAAGTACTTGACCGAATTTGATGAAATATAAAATGAAAATATAAAGCACAAGCTTTCATACAAAAAAGAATTTTGAGAATCAAAAAGTACTTGACCGAATTTGATGAAATATAAAATGAAAATATAAAGCACAAGCTTTCATACAAAAAAGAATTTTGAGAATCAAAAAGTACTTGACCGAATTTGATGAAATATAAAATGAAAATATAAAGCACAAGCTTTCATACCAAAATAATTTTGAGAATCAAAAAGTACTTGACCGAATTTGATGAAATATAAAATGAAAATATAAAGCACAAGCTTTCATACAAAAAAGAATTTTGAGAATCAAAAAGTACTTGACCGAATTTGATGAAATATAAAATGAAAATATAAAGCACAAGCTTTCATACAAAAAAGAATTTTGAGAATCAAAAAGTACTTGACCGAATTTGATGAAATATAAAATGAAAATATAAAGCACAAGCTTTCATACAAAAAAGAATTTTGAGAATCAAAAAGTACTTGACCGAATTTGATGAAATATAAAATGAAAATATAAAGCACAAGCTTTCATACCAAAATAATTTTGAGAATCAAAAAGTACTTGACCGAATTTGATGAAATATAAAATGAAAATATAAAGCACAAGCTTTCATACAAAAAAGAATTTTGAGAATCAAAAAGTACTTGACCGAATTTGATGAAATATAAAATGAAAATATAAAGCACAAGCTTTCATACAAAAAAGAATTTTGAGAATCAAAAAGTACTTGACCGAATTTGATGAAATATAAAATGAAAATATAAAGCACAAGCTTTCATACAAAAAAGAATTTTGAGAATCAAAAAGTACTTGACCGAATTTGATGAAATATAAAATGAAAATATAAAGCACAAGCTTTCATACAAAAAAGAATTTTGAGAATCAAAAAGTACTTGACCGAATTTGATGAAATATAAAATGAAAATATAAAGCACAAGCTTTCATACAAAAAAGAATTTTGAGAATCAAAGAGTACTTGACCGAATTTGATGAAATATAAAATGAAAATATAAAGCACAAGCTTTCATACAAAAAAGAATTTTGAGAATCAAAAAGTACTTGACCGAATTTGATGAAATATAAAATGAAAATATAAAGCACAAGCTTTCATACAAAAAAGAATTTTGAGAATCAAAAAGTACTTGACCGAATTTGATGAAATATAAAATGAAAATATAAAGCACAAGCTTTCATACAAAAAAGAATTTTGAGAATCCGTTATCCCTATCGAATGTTTTGAGGTAACAAACATTTAAAAAAATACAATCGAATCGAGTACCTCCTTCTATTTGGAAGTCGGTAGAAAAGGTTTATAAGATCTCGACTTTGTACATGTGTTCTAGCAAATAAATTATTTGATTTGATTTGATTTGAAAATAAAATACTTAAGTTTAACTTTTCATATATAGAAAAAGGAAACGAAAACGGCACTTATTATATAAGTACGACTAAGTAGCGAATGGCTGTGCCTTGGTATGTATGGTAACGGTAGACTCGACCTTCGGCCTCGCCATACCCTCCCAACTTTTCTTGTTTTTTTCTTTCATAAGGACCTTCTCCTGACAATAATTTATTTTATTTTATTTTTACATATATGGAAAACAAACAGCTTATAATATTTAACTAATAAAATTGGAAATTTAGAACAAACTAGCCTAAATAGTTTTCACTAATAGTACAGTCCGACGTAGTCCGAATTATCAGACTTTTTACAAACTTAAAATCTTATAATTAAATGGAAGATACATTATTGAAAGAATGAGTAGGTAAATAGAAAAACTATACTAGAACATTAATAACCAGTTGAAATTATTATATATAATATAACCTGATATACTTAAAAAATTATTGGTTTAAACCTCGAGTTTGACTATCGATAGTTTGGAAACAGCCATCTTAAAAACTTTTATAAAGTAGGGACATACATTTTATATTTAGATTTTTTGTGTATCTGCTAATTTCTATGCATGCACAAATAAGGAAATTTTAACACAATAAAAAAGAATAAGCGAGATTGTTCCATCCGTTCTCAAGTTATAGCGTGACCGGGAGAAATAGGGGTTCATTTTTTTTTATAAAGATATCAACACATACTAATATAAAAATTAAATAAATATTCCACAACTATCACACAACGCCATTTAGTCCCAAGCTAAGCAGAGCTTGTGTTATGGGTACTAGACAACTGATAAACATACTTATATATATCTAAATACATACATATTATAGATACATTACACCCAGACACAGAACAAATGATCGTGCTCATTACACAAACATTTGTCCTGGGTGAGAATCGAACCCACGACCTCCGGCATAGCAGTCAGGGTCACTAACCACTAGACCAACAGGCCTGTCAAATGTTTGTAGCTCTGTCTCTCTATCTGCTTGTTGCCTTGTCACACCTAAACCAGTGATTGGATCGTGATGACATTTGGCAAGGTTATAGATTATATCACGGAGAAGGATACCTTTCATCATCATCATTATCATCATCCATCACCACGCGGGTGAAACCGCGGAACCCAACTAGTTATTGTATATGTACTTCAAAAGGCTACTGATAGCCAAATAAATACCGAGAAGTAGGTACGGACAAGAAACTCTTGGCCATACTTTACCGTTTTTAAAATGTATTATATTTAATACGCACTTATAGTAAACACAAGCCAGTTAAAGTGGCAGTGGGCAGGGCACATAGCACGCAGAACTGATGGCCGATGCGTTGGGATGGTTCTGGAGTGGAGACCACGGACCGACAAGCGCAGCGTAGGTCTTCCACCGACACGGGGACAGACGATAAAGGAGATACTTAGAAGACGGACAAAGGTAGCAGGATACGTTGGATGCAGACCGCTTCCAACCCGGCCCTTTGAAAAATTATGGGGGAGGCACATGTTCAGCAGTGGACGTCCTACGGCTGAGATGATGATAATGATCGTGTAATTTGTTTTGTGTACTTAAAAAAATAAAAAAATATATACATACCGTTTTAGTCTGTCGCTGATAATAATTAATTTAGCATGCATTGCGTTTGCTTTGCAATGTAAAATCGTTTTCTTGCTTTCCGCGAGTTTAACACGAAACTCTTTGACAGTACCTTTGCTGTAATAGAAAAAAAGTTTATCAGAATAATAACACCATTATGACCCCATTGCTGTTACATGGGCCTTGCTAACTGAGGGGCCTTTTGCGGGTTGACGGAGTTCTAACGCTCAGGGGGATGATTCCATTTAGTCCGACATTATATAGAAGACAAATATGCTTGGAATACTCCACTTCTGGCAAGCTGTCCCTCTGCCACCCATAAAATGTAATATTTGTAGTACCTAAGTAGAAACATTGTAAACATCTATATAAAAAGAATGGCCCCGAGTTTCTTGCCGCTTCTTCTCGGTAGGCTCTATATATTTTGGGACGCGGCGGTAGAGTCTTTAAAGTACATTGTAATGAATGATTGACGTTCATAAGTGCGCCCTTGATGGCTAAATTGAATAAATGATTTTGACTTTTGAAACGCGATACGTGGAAACATAGAATTTGACTCTCCAGTTGATTTTATGAGGAGAGAGCGACATCTATTGACAGCATTATCTAACCGAAAAGAGTTTTTACATACACTTAACTTTCGTATAGATGTCGCAAACCCTTCATAATTTTTACTATAATATTTTCAGGGTTCGGTACAAAAAAGGGTAAAACGGGACTCTATTATTAAGACCGCCTGTCCGTCCGTCTGTCACCAGGCTGTATCTCATGAACCGTGATAGTTAGACAGTTGAAATTGTCACAGATGATGTATTTCTGTTGCCGCTATAACAACAAATACTAAAAAACCGCCCAAGTGAGAGTTGGACTCGCGCATGAAGGGCTCCGTACCATTCTCTTGCGCACTTGGCCGTTTTGAAAGCATTAACGCCTAATTAGTGAGAGCAAAAATGTAAAGGCTTGCTGTTGTACCACAATAGAATGATATAAGTTTTTAAAGTGACATGGTCACTAATGCAAGAATTAACGTTAGAAACGGGATATTTACTATATATAGTATTTATAGTCAGCTCTCGATATTTAGGCACAGTTGCATGCGCCACGTTCACGAGTAAACTGAAGTATCTGCGGGTAGGTGTTGTTATGAGCAGACGGAACGGTCTACCCTCTTCCGCACACGTTTCTTGCGTTCCGTCTCATTACCAATGACACAACAGTCACTTGGAACTCGATCTGGGTCTCGACACACATCTCCCATGGTATTTGCTCGCGAGCTTTTTTCCGAAATCTCTGCTCATACCAATACCTACCCGCAGATACTTCAGTTAACTCGTGACCATGGCGCATGCGACTGTGCCCAAATATCGAGAACTCACAATAAGTACAATACTCGAGTTCGAGGCGAGACGCAACCGCGAGCGTTCTGCACTCTCCTTGAAAAAGACCACCGGATGTGGTTGAAACTATAGTCGGAAAGATCTGACTTTTTACGTGAGTGAATCCCGTTTTTCATATTAAAAATACAATACATAGTAAATATCCCGTTTCTAACGTTAATTCTCACAATAGAATGGCTGACTGACTGAAGATAACTTCCATAAACCATGAACTGTTTCGGGGATAAATTATCTTATGATTAGTAAGATATGATTCGTAGTTACTTACATAAACTCATGCACCAACTTGAATGAATGACATAGCTCGAACAAAAACGATTTTACAAACGAATAAACTTGTGAACTCTCGTTTTCATATCCACTGTCATTATTTTTGTTATCCCCATCATTTACCACATAAGACTTGTTATCTATCACGTAGGCCATATCATTCGCCACCTCAAGGTCATCATTTATTCCGTAAGGTTTGCCTTTTGTTTTATAAGACTTATCATTTACGTAAGGTTTGTCTTTTGTTTTATAAGATGTATCATTTGATATGTAAGTTTTATCATTTTCTACGCAAGTGCTTCCTTTTAGGTTAGAATATTTATCACCAACAACATTGACGTCATGTGTTGGTGAATATGCCTTGTGCTGCGTGAAGAATTCATAAGTATCATTACTAACTTTATTTGTTTGATAACTCATATAATCAGAACTGAAATTATCTTTCGGAGAATCGTTAGTCGCGTAGTTTACATCTTTGGTTCTACCCTTTGTAGTATTGACATCAGTTTTTGCGTATGTTTCATTATTTTCAACGCGATCATCTAGACTCATTGAATAAATTTCGTTATACGTTGCATGACTATTTTCATTGAGGTTACTGTTGAAATTCCTTTCATTAATCGGCAACGGCAGACCTTTAGTTGGCTTCAAATGATTCGGTTTATCTTTGGCGTTAGAATCATCATCGATTGTCTCAAAATATTCGTTTTCATTATCTAAACACATTGATATACTATTATTGGACATGTCTTCGTTTTTTATATCATTTTCGTCCGATTTAGATTTAGCGGAATAGTCTAATATATCTATATCTACACTTTTATTTCTTAATTTATTTTCGTATTCTTCAATCAATTGTATATTTTTTATAACTTTTGGTCCAGTTTTGTCGTCAGTACCAAATGTATGACCATGTGTTGCATAATTATAATATAAAATACATCTGTTACAGTTTGTCGCAGTCTTATTAGTCTTAATTTGTTCTTCGTTACAATTCAAATTACTAAACAGTCTTATAACTTTTGGTTCAGTCTTAGATGGATCAATGTTGATGTTATTATCAATTTCGACGGAGATGGACTGATAAATATCATCTTTTTGATGTTGACTTGTACGTCTATTATCGATCACTCGTGTTAGATTACGCCCTGTCAAACTTTCATTAAGTTTTTTTGGCGATATATATTCTCTCTGTGACGCAGTGATCTTTTTTAGTTGAACAATTTCACTTGTAAATTCGTTTTTATTATTACTATCATCTCCAATATTTGAGTTGTGTATTACATTATTGATTTCTTGAGATTTATTTTTTCTAATATCGTCTCTATCGGTTGTTTTTGCCCCGTCTTGAGAAACCTTTTTGTTATCGGTGCTGTTTACAGTAATTGTTTTACTTTTGTGAATCTTGAGCAAACGTAGATCTTTTCCACATGTTCGCAGAATTTTAGAGTCGTTGGATTTCTGAAAATTAAGAACGAAAATACTTCAAAATGTGACGTTATAATTGCAAATTTTAGTCAATCAAATGACGAGCCCAGGTTTTTTATATTAACCTGTATGACGCTTGATGTCAATCAAGAGTCTCACTTGCAGTACCTCTCAGAGCTTCATAGATATTATATGATTATTAACGGGATATTTACCGTGGTAAGGTTGTGGAATGAACTCCCGATATTTCGGCGCAGTTACATGCACCATGTTCACGGGAAGACTGAAGAATGCGGGTGGTTGGTCATAAAGTTTAAAAGTTAGGTGCAGACATAACGATCTACCCTCTTTCTTAGTCTTTTGCTACGGTTATCACTGGAACTCGAACTCGATCCTAAGTCCCGACAAAACACACTCACTGTATCACTGCGTATAGTATTTTGAACACATTTTGAACGCGGACTTTTATTTTTAAAACAACCTAATACTGGATTCCACGCACTGGCGAGTTGAAAACCATCACCTCGATTGAAATTCTGGCATTTCGAGATCTCAATAGTTTCCTTTACTAGCCTTGGTATGTAATGGCGTTCGGTGGACAAGATTTTAGGGTTATGGAATTCAATCCAGTGGTTAGGACCCGCGTCCAGCAGATGCTCAGCTATGGCAGATTTGTGTCTTTCATTGTTTTTTACTGCCTTTATGTGTTCCTTGATGCGGCATGAAACAGTTCGCTTCGTCTGTCCTATGTACGAACTTCCGCAGCTGCAGTTAATTTTGTACACCCCGGGATGCTGAAAAGGAATCTTGTCCTTAGGGGAACGCAGACATTGCGCAATCTTCTGATGAGGAGTAAATATGGTTTTGATAGCATATTTGTCAAGAATTCGACCTATTTTGTCTGTGACTCCTTTAACATATGGCAAAAAGGTCGGCTGTCGTTCCACCTTCGGTTTCATCAGTTTCTTCCTTGGCTTGGTTATACCGACCTGAGCCTTATAACCATTCCTGCGTAACACCATCTGTACGTGGGATAGTTCCTCTTCAAGGTGTTCTGTATCGCACAGATCATAGGCCCGATTTGTCAGTGAACTGACCACAGAATTAAGATGCCGGGGATGATGGTGAGAGGTGGCATGCAAGTACAGGTCTGTGTGTGTCGGTTTTCTGTACACTGTGTGGCTCAGAGACCCGTCTTCCCTCGCTGTTATTCGAACATCCAGGAACGGCAACACTCGATCTTTCTCAATCTCAGCCGTAAACCGCATAGCGTGATGAACACTGTTTAAATGTTCCAGGCATTTGCTCACTTCTGTTTCACCGCCCTTAAGTATGCAGAAGATATCATCCACATATCTCTTCCAGCACTTGATTTCTACGGGACAGGTGGATATAGCCCGGTCTTCAAAGTGTCTGCTACTAGGGTTGAAAGTGATGAGATCATGGTCAGTTTTGACGTCGAATCTCTATTTACGAAGGTACCGGTACTGGAATGCTTAGAGGTAATAAAGAAGAAACTGTCTGACAACAACATTTCGATGGAATACGCCAAACTGCTAGAACACTGTTTATCTTCCAGTTATTTCTTATACAGAGGCCAGTTTTACCTGCAGATAGATGGAGTAGCAATGGGTAGTCCAGTGGCCCCTGTGGTTGCTAATCTGTGGATGGAACACTTTGAAGACCGGGCTATATCCACCTGTCCCGTAGAAATCAAGTGCTGGAAGAGATATGTGGATGATATCTTCTGCATACTTAAGGGCGGTGAAACAGAAGTGAGCAAATGCCTGGAACATTTAAACAGTGTTCATCACGCTATGCGGTTTACGGCTGAGATTGAGAAAGATCGAGTGTTGCCGTTCCTGGATGTTCGAATAACAGCGAGGGAAGACGGGTCTCTGAGCCACACAGTGTACAGAAAACCGACACACACAGACCTGTACTTGCATGCCACCTCTCACCATCATCCCCGGCATCTTAATTCTGTGGTCAGTTCACTGACAAATCGGGCCTATGATCTGTGCGATACAGAACACCTTGAAGAGGAACTATCCCACGTACAGATGGTGTTACGCAGGAATGGTTATAAGGCTCAGGTCGGTATAACCAAGCCAAGGAAGAAACTGATGAAACCGAAGGTGGAACGACAGCCGACCTTTTTGCCATATGTTAAAGGAGTCACAGACAAAATAGGTCGAATTCTTGACAAATATGCTATCAAAACCATATTTACTCCTCATCAGAAGATTGCGCAATGTCTGCGTTCCCCTAAGGACAAGATTCCTTTTCAGCATCCCGGGGTGTACAAAATTAACTGCAGCTGCGGAAGTTCGTACATAGGACAGACGAAGCGAACTGTTTCATGCCGCATCAAGGAACACATAAAGGCAGTAAAAAACAATGAAAGACACAAATCTGCCATAGCTGAGCATCTGCTGGACGCGGGTCCTAACCACTGGATTGAATTCCATAACCCTAAAATCTTGTCCACCGAACGCCATTACATACCAAGGCTAGTAAAGGAAACTATTGAGATCTCGAAATGCCAGAATTTCAATCGAGGTGATGGTTTTCAACTCGCCAGTGCGTGGAATCCAGTATTAGGTTGTTTTAAAAATAAAAGTCCGCGTTCAAAATGTGTTCAAAATACTATACGCAGTGATACAGTGAGTGTGTTTTGTCGGGACTTAGGATCGAGTTCGAGTTCCAGTGATAACCGTAGCAAAAGACTAAGAAAGAGGGTAGATCGTTATGTCTGCACCTAACTTTTAAACTTTATGACCAACCACCCGCATTCTTCAGTCTTCCCGTGAACATGGTGCATGTAACTGCGCCGAAATATCGGGAGCTCATTCCACAACCTCACCACGGTAAATATCCCGTTAATAATCATATAACTTTAGAGAACAACCGTGATAGTTTAAAACAGTGTTTCATAGATATTGCCATGCATTAAACATCCTAGCGGCCGTGTGAACCAATCATAAATATTAGGTAGTAAACACTACCGCTTATATAACACTGCAGTGATACCCATCAAAACGTACTCTTGTAAATGAGTCTAACTTCAAAATGATAACAATACTTGCCTGATTCCAACCTTTCGACGTTGTATCATCCAAAGTTTCATCAAAATCAGCCCACGCGGGAAAGTGGTTCTTCAAGTAATTTAACACATCTGAACGGTCCCTGACAACTGCAAATAGAATTAATATATTTAATGAAAATAGATTTACAATCAACAATATAATATACATTTAATACAATTAAAAAACAATCAATACATTAAATATTTTAAAACCTATCGACGAAAACGAAATCTTAAATATTTAATGGAATCCAAAATGAATCGAGCTTGGTAGGCTACCCTAAATACTAACTTAATAAAAGAGTACGGACCAGCGAGACTATTATGTATCTCAGTTGCAATCAAATGTCGATTTAAATTGAAAAAACTGGCGGCTCTATGTCAGTTTTGTCAGCTCCAGTCATCGACTTACTTATATTTTTGCTTACTGGAGTTTTATAAAATTGACATAGAACCGCCATTTCATTCAACTTTTGATTGCAAATGCAGATACATAATAGACCTGCTGGTTTATATCCACATCTGAGCCATATCATTAATTTGTCTTTTGAGAAAGGTGCGTATCATGAACACTAATAATTTCAATGCTACAAGACGATAATGTGTTTCTTAAGAAACACTTTAAGCGTGGTTTACTTAATTGAAATTAATAAAAAATGGCCAAAATAATAAAGAGAAGGTTAGAGCTATATTTATAGACCTGACCCAAGCCTTTGACTTACTTAATGTTAATATAGCATTGAAACAATATTTAAGTAATTAAAGAAATCGCTCAAATGGCTGAAAAGTTACTGAATAGGAATATAAACACTTTTAGTTTTATTAACAGTATAAGAAATATACACATATACCTGTCCTTCAAGAATACAAACAGAATGTTGCTCAAGGAAGCATTTTAGGCCCATTCACTTATCTAGTCTACATGAATTACAATCCTTACATAACCAAGCATCAATGTATTCTGTACGCTGATGATACTACAGTTATAAAGTCTGAAGACAATAATCTACGTCGTCGAGGAATTAATAAAACTTTGAATAACTGTGTCACCTAACAATGCTCAATGAAAATAAATCAACAGTTATCACTAAATGATTCTACATGCAATCTCATCTTGTGCAGTTAATTATTTTGATTGATAAGATTTGATATGGCGGCTGTGTGTCTTCAACCTGGTACCATATAGGGAAGAAGGTTCTTTCCTACATTAATACTATTCCTTTCTACCTTCGGATGCATTCGGCCTATAGATAGGTTAGTTAATAAACATTCCAACTTACAATTCTTTCTATGATTATGATCGTCACATTGTAAGTCGCTGCGACAAAACGTGGGCGCTTTAACAGGTTGCACTTCAATGTCTGCATTTGGATCTTCGAAAGTTTTCCAAATTGTATTTAGCATATTCACTGCTTCATTTAATGCGTCTGTGTTTTGTGTGACATCCTGATAACAAGTAAATTTATAAATAGTTCGGTGAAGACATTAAAATGGCGTAAACATTCTACTGGCGATAATGGTTACCTGTTTAGGCATTTGTCAGGACTGGTGTCTCATTTACTAAGTTAATTAAAAAAAGGGCAGTAGGGCTACTACGAAAATTGGGTAAACCTAATTCTGTTTATCGTATCGTTTACCTCAAACAGTTGTATTTAGTACTAGCTGCGCTCCGCGGTTCCACCTGCGTGGTGATGGATGATGAATCAAATATAGCGTACGTGCGTAGCGTGTTACTCAGGCATAATATAGGTTTATACTCGTGAAAGAATTGTTTGAATCGGTTAAGTAGTTTTACGTGTATCCGTTATAAAGAAACATACAATGTTCGTCGTGCGTCGTGTTCATGATCTATCGAGTTACATTCAGTATCGAGTTACGAGTTATATAAAATGTTATTCGATCGCTGGCGTCAATAGAAACGTAACTGCAGCTGCATTGTTTTTCAATAGCAGAATAAGAATATGTGTGTAATTCGGCTACGGTTCGATAGCAGTTGGAACAAATTTAGTTAGTGGAATCAGCCCCCTGTAGTGCCTACATCACTTTGCTCTAATGTCAAAAGCATAGACAAATATTATACGGTCAATAGTTTGAGCAGCGTACGCGATATAAGGACTTTTTTTGTATTTCTTCACACCTTGGGTTACATTATCGAAGTTTTCATACGGATCCCTAACTTTTTTGAAAACATTATATAGCCTATGTTAATAAGGGAAAATGTAGGATTATAATGGTGAAATAATTTGTTTAATCGGTCCAGTAGTTTTGGAGCCTATTCATTACAAACAAACAAACAAATCTTTTCTCTTTCTAATATTACTGTAGACAAACTGTAGTTTATCTAATACAACTGTGGTACATGAAAATATTATATATTTATGGTTCATGCATTTTCATTCGATGCCGATTGAAACCTCTTTTTTAAATAACTATGTATTTTCGTATTAAAGCTCTTGAAAAATTGGCCTGCCGATGCGTTAAATGCACAGTTTTGACCCAAATGTTATGTCAATAATGATATTCAATAAAATACCAAACGACTTAAAGGCTGAAGAAAGGTATTATATTTTTAAAACGCGTTTAAAAGATCTACGAGGGCTGCACTAAAAGTATCGGGAATGGAATATTTCCACTGTTCCTGTCATATAAATTTTTTTCATAATTGACAACTCCTTGGGTTTAAAAATCGAATACTATTTATTTATTTACAAAAAGATTCCCGGTCTTGTCACAAGGTTTTGTCAAACTTGTTGTCGTTGAGAAAATGGAATTGACTCGAGAAAATTCAAGAGTGATGATTTATTATGACCTTCGAAGTGGTTTAACACAAAAACAGTGTGTTGACCGGATGATTTCTGCATTTGGTGATGAAGCCCCATCCAAACCCACAATTTATCGCTGGTTTGCTGAATTTCAACGTGGACGTGTCAAGCTCAGTGATGATCCCCGTCAAGGTCGTCCAAAAACTGCAGTCACCCAAGAAAACGTTGATGCTGTGCGTAAGCTGATTGTGGAAGATCGACATGTGACATACCGCGAAATTCAGGCAACTTTAGACATTGGCATAAGTCAAATACAAATAATCTTGCATTAACAATTAGGTGTAAACAAGTTGTTTTCCCGATGGATACCGCATTCGCTCTGTGAAGAGCAAAAAGCGGCTCGCGTTACTTGGTGCGTCAGAAGTCTCGAAAGATTCCAAGTAGGATCCTTAAATGCTGTATACAACATCGTTTCCGGTGACGAATCCTGGATATACGCGTACGAACCCGAAACAAAAAACCAGTCACGAGTTTGAGTGTTCGAAAATGAGTTAAAGCCTGTGGACGCCTACAAAACGGCCATTTTGGAGACCCCAACTTCCGAATGGAATGGTGGCTTCAATGATTGGTTCCATCGTATGGAAAAATGTGTCAAATTTCGCGGAGAATACTTCGAAAAGCAATAAATACATTTTTAAATTGTAATGTTGTGTCACTTCCTTGATTCCCGAAATTTTCAGTGCCGCCCTCGTACTACTAACAAAATGTCACTATAACTTGAAAGCATTCATGAATTATTTTTAATTAATTAGAATGAATCGGCCCGCTCATAAATCATGTTGCTACGCCCAAATAGGGTCATATGTTTCCTACCATAACTGTAATATCAAACACAATTTACATAATGATTGCAATTAATAATTGAGTATGAGTATAAATTTGAAAATGAAAAATAAAGATTAGATTGACATCAAAAAGTCAATTGGAATAAAAAAAAATCAAAAAAGCGAGGATCCCGAATATGGTGATTATAAAAGACATCTCTTGGCTCTGTATAGAGAAGAGGATTCTGATAATAAAATTGACGGAGGACAGCTCGAGCTCCATAGGAAGAGTTCATGTCTACACAGAATATAAACACAAAATAGTGAGACTGCAGGAAAACTAAACAGGAAAATGGTGATACAGCAGGAAAACTATACGGGAAAGGACTACACAGTAAAATGCCGAGACTGCAGGAAAACTAAACAGGAAACGACTACACAGGAAAATGGTGAGACTGCAGGAAAACTAAACAGAAAACGACTACACAGGAAAAAGGTGAGACTGCAGGAAAACTAAACAAAAAGGACTACACAGGAAAATGCTGAGACTGCAGGAAAACTAAACAGGAAACAACTACACAGGAAATTGGTGAGACTGCAAGAAAACTAAACAGGAAAGGACTACACAGGAAAATGGTGAGACTGTAGGAAAAATAAAAACAAGAAGACTACACAGGAAAATGGTGAGACTGCAGGAAAACTAAATAGGAAATGACTACACAGGAAAATGGTGAGACTGCAGGAAAACAAAACAGGAAGACTACACAGGAAAATGGAGAGACTGCAGGAAAACTAAACAGGAAAGGACTACACAGGAAAATGGCGAGACTGCAGGAAAACTAAACAGGAAAATAGTGATATTGCAGAAAAACCAAACAGGAAAGGACTACACAGGAAAACTAAACAGGAACGGACTACACAGGAAAATAGTGATACTGCAGGAAAACTAAACAGGAAAACTATACAGGAAAGTGCTACACAGGAAAACGTGAGACTGGAGTATCAAGAGCCGTTCTAATTCTTAGCCCTAATGTTGAAACAATGAGCTATTGAGAAACAAATATAAAATTGTATATACGTGGTGTGGCGTCAGTGCCTATGATCCGGGATCGCCGGTTTAGACTACACGTGAAAAGTTATTTCGAATCATAAAACAATTTAATGAAAGAGATAAAACTCATAGAAGCAGTATATAACATGGATACATTCGCTGGAAGATACTGAGACTGCCAGGGCATACTTTTTGTTTATTGTAACTATGTTTATTTCTAATTTTCTTATTTAGTTTAGATCTAGATAGTACTGTAATGTTGGTCTGAACGGTCATAACATACAAAGCTCATAGCTTACACAACGAAGCACGGCGCCTTTTTCCATAGTTTAGGTATGGGACAATATGCACAGGAGATCTCAAACTAGGCCTTATTTAGGTACTAACTACCTTGTATTATGGTAGCCTGATAACTGATCTACTCGAACATACCTAAGTTTACAATTCGAATACTTCTTGCAAATTGTTTGCGCTGCAAAATCAGCCCTGTGTGATTTGTTTTTTTTTTGTATTTGTAGCCACAATGGGTCTATTACGTTTTGTATACCAAATTCAGTCTTGTTACGCCGATTTGAATACCGAGCAAAGAGTGAGTTTTTCAAGCCCATTGAACTACATAACGAACACGATATTTTTAAGAATAATGTTTAGACTAGGCTGCTTAGATTTTTTTTGTAATTTTGGATCGAGAGAAAATATGGCGTGGTTCGAGCCCGCGTGTCCTGAATGTGTCTGACGTCTTGATCTCGTCACCAAGTCATATGATCGAGGATGGAGGAAAATTTTAAATGGTTAGCAACCTCATTAGGAAAATTTGTCGAGTTTGTAACTTTCTTCAATAATTTTTAATAGAAATTCAGATTTTACTATTGTGTCCAGTGTAGGGACTGTGGCGAAGCTTAAATGGCTATGTAAGCGAATTATACGAATGCCCCCGCGCCCGGCACTAGCCTCGCCAGTCGTCTCCACACCTCCGTAAATAGTACTCGCGTATAGCACTAAACGGTTTTCTGTGACGTAATACCTATGTAACATATACGTGTATGTAACCATTATAACTGAAGTACGAATAGACTTGTATAGTGAACCGGTGTTTTATTATTTACGTCCAAACAAGAATATAGACACTTCGATAGTATATCTACAGATCTTAACCTACGATCTTACACGCAACAATGAACTCAACATCCAGTTATCGATTCCAAATCCCATTTAATATTGTGCACTAATAAACAAATATCTTATATAGATTGTATTGTATTTATAATTCTACTGTGACAAATAATTGTACTTCTGTGACGTATACTATCAGTATCAATAAAAGAGTGTGAGTATGATTGCATAACCACGCGGGGTAAACACGCAACTAGGCAACAAGTCTTGAGAATAAAAACTCACCTTCAAATATTCGACAAGTAGTAATCCACACCCAAAACTCTTCGCCAAATCTGCAGCTCTGAAGTTTTTCCTAATATTTGAGTCGTAATCATAAAACAGTGCACATAGCGTCTTCACAGTAGTAGCTATTCTTGTATGGGAGTCATACACTTTTCCTATGCATAATAGCGCTTCGTACATTGTGTATGGTGGAGGCATGTTATTCCGTATGGATTCCGATTCCTGTAATATATGGAATTATATTTATAGTATTTCTTTATATGTACACAAAATCAAGAAATACAAGATGGCGGCTAGTGGACGCCATTTTGTTATGGTGTCATAGCAGTTACTATATTTTTATCAATGTTTGATTATATAAAGCTCGGTGTTATCTTCTCATATGGACACAAACATGAGCTTGAGTGACTCTTTATGACCCCTTCAAGAATGTCAAGACATGTGATGTTAAGCATCTCTTCTTCCCAGTTGTCACTACTTTTGTCAATACTTGTTGCAGGTACCTATGGGAAAAATATTACGCATTTATGCCAACTTCTACCAAAGAAGCGAAAATAACCCGTTATCAGTCATAACTGCAAAAAACTTATGAGTGGTCTGTGGTGCCACCAATTAAAGAAAAAATTATAAAACCTTTCATAGACCTCTATCTTTTTTCTTCTCTTTAGTTGGTGGTAAAGAATTATTCTTTCCTATTCATCAGCAGCACTAGAAAAAAATATGTTGCAAGACTGTGTACAAACCTGCAAAACATTAGACAAGAAATCTTCCATAACTTGCACAAAACTACAAATCAACTCTTCATTTTTCTCTTCAATTCTTTCCTCCATGAGTTTATTCTTGATATGAAATCTTTTCAAATAATTTTCTAGAACTTTGTTGTTGCTTTTGTTGGACAATTCTAATTCTTTGTATTTTTCTTCTATTCCAAACAAAGAATAACTCATTTGAGTATCGCTGTTCTCAATTTCGGAAGTAGAAAAGTTCGATTCAATTTCCTTGTTTTCGTCATAATCTTTTTCGGATATTGACGCGTAAAGATTAATTTCGCTAGTTTCGTCTTTATCTATTTCGGCAATTGATGAGATCGTTTGACTGTCTACGTTTCTATATTTTTCAGTTTCGGAAACAGGAGCCAACACTTTGATTTTTTCGCCTTTCGGTTTTTCAGTTTCCAAATTAGATGCGTTTAATTGAAATTCGAGTGCACTGTTTTTGTTTTCCAACTCAGAACTCTTTACACAACTATTTACGGTGTGGGGTTCGTCTTTATTAAAAACAGATTTTTCTAATGTAACTCCTATGTTTCCATAATTTCTGTTCTTAAAAACAGAAGAGTTTTGAGTTACGTTGCGTCTGATACCAAAAGCTGAAGATTTCAGAGCAGTATTGGGCTTGAAATTGTCTTTGAAACGAGTGCTTTTTTGTGCCACATTGGGATGGAAGTCTTCGTCAAAAATGGAATGATTTTTTTGCAATTGGTTAGGTTGTAATTTTTCTATTCCATCTATTTCACAGAAGGAACCTGTTTTTTGAGTTTCTTTAGGTAACTCTTTTTCGCAGTCAATTACAAATAGTGAGCGTTTTTGGTAAGTATTGGCATTTGAAGTGTTACTTTGGGAATATTTAGTTTTAAAATTATCATTAGCCAGTTTAATAATGGATGGAACAGAATTGTTTGTATTTTTAACTTCATTTTGAAAATAAACAGATACCGTTTTATTTCCTATTTCCAATTCAGTATCTTTTCTATTTTCTATCTCTTTATTCGGAATTTTGTTTTGAAAGTAGGCCGATACTCTTTCGTTCGGTTTCGAAAAGTTTTCACTCTGGGGAGCAGTTGACATTTTAAATTGGGAAGTATTAGATACGATATTTTTTTGATATTCAACCGGATTTTTTCCTTTTAGGTTTAAACTTTGTAAATTTGTTCCTATATCTAAAACTTCGCTTTTATTTTTGGTCTCTGGTTTACCTGATCTTGCTATATAATTTGATTTCATGGTTATTTCTTTAGTTGATTCATCTTGTGCAGTACAATTGATAGTTCTCTCGGAAGTGCTGTCAAAGAGTTTCTTTTTAAAAAAATTGTGCGTGGGAACCTCTCTGTAAGACAATGACTTCTCAAATACATTGGGGACTGAAATCTTGATCTTTTCTATGTCAATGGATACTTCCGGTTTATTCACAGAGTCATCTTTGATTTGCTGGACGCTGCGGCATTTAATATTGAAGGATTTTGCTTGATATTGGAGGTTTTCATCGTTTGTTATAAGAGTCTGTAATATAAAGATAAAATATAAAAACTGGACTATGAATCCTAGTACTACGAGGGCCGGTCAAAAAGTTCGCGGAATGAAAGGGTTAGATACAGATAGAATTTTTATTAAATATCTTGGACTTGTTTGTTGAAATTCATGACTCAACTTTACTGTAAATACCAAGCTTTGACTAAATCGGATCACTCATGTTCGCGTCATCGCCAAGTCTATTTGAGAGCATCATCTCATCTTTGAAATCAGTAGAGCTCTTTGTGAATGAGTTTGTCGGGGGTTGTACTGCCATCATACTTTTTTGTACCGTGAAGAATTAATGTTCGTTGTGTTTTGGTTTAATTTCATTTTCTTTACTTGCAATTCCGCGAACTTTTGACTCTCCCTCGTATAAACTGACCAATTTCGTCTAAGCACACTTTCACACTTTGACAGTAAATTCTTGTGTTAAACAATGGGTGATTTCGACAAATCACACTTTTACACTTTTACAGTAAATTATTGTGTTAAACAATGTCTGATTTCGACAAATCACACTTTTACACTTTGACAGTGAATTCTTGTGTTAAACAATGTCTGATTTCGACAATTCTCACTTTGACAGTGAATTTTTATGTTAAACAATGTCTGATTGCGACAAATCACACTTTTACACTTTGACAGTGAATTCTTGTGTTAAAAACAATATCTGATTTCGACAAATCACACTTTGACAATGAATTTTTATGTTAAACAATGTCTGATTGCGACAAATCACACTTTCACACTTTGACAGTGAATTCTTGTGTTAAACAATGTCTGATTGCGACAAATCACACTTTGACTATTAATCCTGAGTTAAAAAATTACCGACTTCACACTTTGTATATACATACTACGTTAAATACTAACTGAATTCACCTGAGATTTTTTTTACTTTGAGTATAACATAACATAACATAAGTACCAGTACAAGATAAATACTTACAACATCAGAATTTTCTTCAATTACTTCAAGGCAGCAATTTATTATTGAATCTAATGTAGACATGTTTTCTTCATATTTATCGGCGTGTACTTTTTGTACTGGAAGCAACAAAAATGTTGCCTAATAAAATTTATACATTTAATTTGTTAGAAATACAAGTAAATAGAAGTTTGTACGTGTGTGTGCGTTCATACTTACCTCTAAAACGGTTGAATTCAACTCACTAGCGAGAAATAAATATGCATAAATAACAGTTGCAACTAAATTATACTACAGTCTTTACTGTTGTTACTATCATCTTATTTTTACATACATACGATTACATACAAACATACACTTTAATTATATTTATATGTATAGATAGGTCGAGAGCAATTTTTAAACTTAAAAGTGCGCTAACTATGTAAGGTATAGTGGGACCGCGTATTACATAATATATTTCTCAAACATGCTTGGAAATTTGAGCATTATTTTGACAACCTTCTTCGAGAAAAATCGAAATTGCTGTACTGGCCAAATACATGCGAGCCGGCAAAAAAATATGAAAATCCATATTTGTGGTGGTTTAGCGGCCAAACAAATTACATAGTAAACTCTCTGTCGTGTAATTTAATGTGAACGATCTTTTACTCCGAAACATGGCAACACAGGAGATAACTTATCAAAGGTTTCATTTAAATTTCTATCTAGCTTGCAAAAAATAGATAGATAGATAAACTCTGTATAAGTCTATATAGTCTTTAAATGTCAAAACGTTGTATTCGTGCCATGTGTGGTTTGGAAAAAGCAGCCCTGCTATTGATATGACAACACCCGTGAAACAAATAACGGGATGACAAGAAACGTTGGAATAACAACCTTATGTACAAGGGCGACATCTCATAAAGTATTTGAAATCGGTGAGTTCGTCGACGAATCATTAGAGAATCGCACGGCTGAAAGCTGTCTCACATCCTCTAAGGAACTAAAAATTTTAACAATGCCTTCACTATATTTATACGAAACATGTCTCTTTATGCGACTCAATCCGAAACTAACTATTTGACATTTTTCCAGGTTTCGAAACTAAACTGCTTTGAGAAACATAAATATCATCAATCATAAGACGAGCCTTTATGGACATAATATGTTCACTATGGCACCTAATATGTATAACATACCCAAACCAATAAAAGAAGCAATTGAATTGACATGTTTTAAACGTAAATTATTGTATTTTTAAATAGACAATGCATTTTATTCTATTAATGACATTTTAGCATATTTTCAAGAATCTTGAATGGCAATGTTATTTTGTTTATTTGTCCACACATTATGTCCCCACTGCTGGGAGTCGAGCCTTCCTCTCAGAGAGAGGAGTTGGGCCGTAATCCTCCACGCGGGTGGATAGGCTAGTGGACAACCCATGTTGAAGTGTTCAGGCCTTCGACATAGCCTAACGACTGTTGTCCTAAGACAAACAACTGACACCGACGGCTTAACGTGCCCTCCGAAGCACGGAAGCGCTCAGTTGAACAATGCCACTAGCGCACACCCATCCAACTCCTGACCGCAGCAAGCGTTGCTTAACTTGTTGATCGGTTGAGATCGCCAAGTCAAGCTCCGCTGCTCCTTGCCCCTAGTTATATTAAAATACAAAATACCAACATTATTGCAGCTCAGAAGTTAGCCTGTACTCACCAATAACATGAGACTCCGGTGTCGCAAGTCTACGCAGTAAGTGTCTCGCGTGCATCACGTGATGTCGCGACACACACTCGCCTCTAGCTAGATCGTTGATGTCCGACATTACCACGTGTGGTATTAGTAGCTTGCATTTGTGATCTGAAATGAAGGGAATTATTACTTTAAAGGTGCGAGTTGGTAGCCGGTTACATGCAGCCGCAGCAGACGACGTGTCGCAGCAACACTATTGGTTTCTATGTATTTCTATGAAATACCATTCGTAGTTAGCGACACGAAGCTAGCGACGCGTCGTCGAGCGGCAGACGACACTGTCGCCCGACCGCAGATCAGTAGTGCCGCTCGCGGGAATCAATCTGACTAGTAAATCAACTGCAAAGCTTTTAAACTAAACCTTTCGTATCGCTGTTCAAATGCATCTGCAGTCGGGTTCGAAATCATGACTGCAGCGAACTGAAGCGACGTGTCGCGGCGTCATGAAGCGACGACACGTCGTCTGCTGCTGCTACGTGTAGCCAGCTACTAACTTGCACCTTTGGAATTAAATTATTTGTACTTAATCTATACATTATTATTGTAATTCCAAATTAACAAATTTCATCGAAATCTGTGCGGTAGTTTTAAAGTTATGCTTGAACATACAGACACAAAGATATTTTTTTCAAAAACGTCCTATTCTCTTTCGGTAGTAAATTTTTCAAATATACGTGTTTCTACCCACATTTTTTTATTTTTCTTTCAAGTACATACTTTTTGGCCTCTACTCCTTTATATAGATCACTGACCTGATTTGACGAACTCGTCTAGATACTGCAACTCTTCCAGCAACACATCCATATCGACTACCACGTACCAAGTGCCTTGTTTTTCAATCGACTCCATGCTTTCATTTTCATCTGTGTTTACCATCTGAAAATTATATTATAAATAAAAATACCGTTAAGACGCGGTCCAAACCCCACTTTTAAAATAATTTACGATGCTTTACGTAAGGTTGAAAATCGCTTGTTAGATTGGACGATGTAATGCGAAAATGCGTTAATTTTGTACGTTTTCTTTATATTTTTCGATATATAACTAACACAATTGAAAAAACTGCTGATTAATACTTTAGTACTATACGTTGGCCATAAGTATTATCTAAAAAAAAATATAGTGTTATCGCTGAAAATTCTGAGAGTTTGGACGTGAAAGTTTATTTTTGTGGACCTATTCAAGATTTTTTTCTGGAGAAAGAGAGTTATATTTATGAATTCTATTCGGTTATTACTCTTTTCCTATTCCTTTTCTTACCTTTGTATTTTTTTCATAATTTACTATCTATCTGTTTCGTTACACTGGGTGTTTGGAAATTCTACTTTTTCTTTAATCAGGGTACGAGCGCGCCTTAACCCGTCGCGTGTACACCATGTGTACGAACAAAAAAGTGCTAACCCATGTCGCGCGTACACCTAATGTATACACATTTTTATACCTCTGGTTTGTAACTAATTTTATCGGATCAAATGCACTGCACCGGTATAAACTTGCTTTTAGTTTGTCAATCTATTCAAGTGTAGTAACTTTTATCTGAACTTTTATGCGTAGTTCGGAAAGACACCGAAAGATGTAGACACTGAACGGGTTAACACACACAGTCCACCGCACCAGGGTCCCCCTGTATGTAATTGTATTTCTTTTTTAATAACTATTAGTATTTTGAATAGTAGGAACAGCATTTTATGCTACCTTTTTTAGAATTTTGTAATCAATATTTCCATTGTATTTTTTTCAATAAAGGTTATTGAATCGGAGTTTTATAAAAAAGACAAATCAACATCATCTCAGCCGTAGGACGTCTATTGCTGAACATACGCCTAACCAGTTTTTTTTTAATTAAATAAGCAATTGTACATCTTTTTAACCGACTTCCAAAAAAAGGAGGAGGTACTCAATTCGACTGTATTATTATATGTTTTGTTACCTGATAACTTTCGACTGGGCGATTCGTTTCTCATTTTTTTTTAATTGAAAGCTGCTGCTTCCCGTGTGACAAGTACTTGACAATACAAGACAAGAATTGAGTACCTCCTCCTTTTTTGGAAGTCGGTAGAAAAGGGGGCGGGACCGGTGCCGCAGCAATATGCCCAAAAACACATTGGTCGCGGCGGTTCGCGATTTTCATATAATGTGACTGAACGCCGGTCGCGATATTGCATGTAAACAGTTTACAATGCTTGCTCTGTACTTACGAATATTCAAACGTTAAGTTTTAATACCGCAGTGGATAATGAACTTATTGAAGCTGACAGAATACGTTGAAGCGCGGAATACGGCCGCTGCTTGCGGGTCCAGCTGGGCTATTATGGTATCAGTTGCTAACAAATGTAGATTGAAATCTGAAAAAATGGCCGCTCTATGTCACTTTTATCAGCTTCAGTGATCAACTTACTAACATTTTTGCTTACTGGAGTTGTCAAAACTGACATAGGGCCGCCATTTTTCAAGATTTCAATCAACATTTGTTAGCAGATGATATAGTTATAATGGCGGAGTCGCTTGAGGATATCGGCACCATGCTCAACGACCTCAGTAGAGTTTCCCAACAGGTTGGTCTTAAGATGAACATGGATAAGACGAAAATCATGTCCAATGTCCATGTTCCACCTATACCGGTAATTGTTGGTAACGATACACTCGAAGTTGTAGACGAGTACGTCTACCTGGGACAGACTGTCCAACTTCAACAAGGAGGTCGCACGAAGAATCCAGCTCGGATGGGCAGCGTTCGAGAAGCTTAGATCCATTTTTTCGTCCCCAATACCTCAGAGCCTGAAAACCAAGGTTTTCAACCAGTGTGTGTTGCCAGTGATGACTTATGGCACTGAGACGTGGTCCCTTACTGTGGGCCTCAATAACAAGCTTGAGGTCGCTCAACGAGCAATGGAGAGGGCTATGCTTGGGGTTTCCCTGCGTGATAAGATCCGAAATGAAGAGATCCTTAGGAGAACTAAGGTCACCGACATAGCTCTCAAAATTAGCAAGTTGAAGCGGCAATGGGCAGGCCACATCGCTCGCAGAACTGATAACCGATGGGGAAGAAAGGTTCTCGAGTGGCGACCACGCACCGGAAGGCGTAGCGTAGGCCGGCCCCCTGCTAGGTGGACCGTCGACCTCATAAAAGCCGCGGGGAATCGCTGGATGCAGGAAGCGAGTAGCCGGTCCAAGTGGCGTTCTATGGGGGAGGCATATGTTCAGCAGTGGACGTCTTCCGGCTGATAATAATGATGATGATGATGATGATGATTTGTTAGCAACTGAGATATATAATAGCCCTACTGGTATACATAATAGCCCCATGGTGCGATGAGTACAAACTCAGGGCTTGTTGTCCTCCCTATCCGCGCGAACTGCTATTGGCAAAATTGTGGTTACGCCGCACAAGCCATACAAACAAGAAGTGAGAGACATAATAACCCTACGGTTGGCATCTCTCTAGATCTCTATGGCTAATCGAATATCTACACTTATACATTTCACGTTAAAAGATGATTTCTAAGATGTAGCAAGCCTGTAAAAATGCTGTTCTCTCGGGACACTAGTTTTTACATCCAAGATTGTATCCACCGGGAAGCAACAGACTCAAGCACGAATGTCACTTATTCCAATCAATTCTTACAAGGTTTTTTACACAATGCAATCAAGTAAGGAGACGTACAAGTCATGTTCCTAATCTAATAAGGTGCAGTGTCACCCAGCAGAAGTCCAGTTACGCGTGTCACCCAGAGCTCAGTACCTCTACCATGAGTTGGGAACATAAATGTCATCTATAGTCGATACTCGATCTCGCCTACCTATTAAGCTCGTGATTGGCGTACTCGTAAATTTTAGTTCTACAAATGACCGCGAGGTGACACTGTGCTTTTATTCATAAATTTTAACGCGGCAGTCGATATCGAGCATCGATTGGTGTCAATGTGTCAAAACTCATGGTAGACCTACAGAAGTCCAGTTTCGCGTGTCACCCAGAGCCCAGAAGTCCAGTTTTGCGTGTCATCCAGAGCTCAGAAGTCCAGTTTTGCGTGTCACCCAGAGCTCAGAAGTCCAGTTTTGCGTGTCACCCAGCAGAAGTCTAGTTTCGCGTGTCACCCAGAGCTCAGAAGTCCAGTTTCACGTGTCACCCAGAGCTCAGAAGTCTAGTTTCGCGTGTCACCCAGAGCCCAGAAGTCCAGTTTTGCGTGTCATCCAGAGCTCAGAAGTCCAGTTTTGCGTGTCACCCAAAGCCCAGAAGTCCAATTTAGCGTGTCACCCAGAGTTCAGAAGTCCAGTTTTGCGTGTCACCCAGAGCTCTGAAGTCCAGTTTTGCGTGTCACCCAGCAGAAGTCTAGTTTCGCGTGTTACCCAGAGCTCTGAAGTCCAGTTTCGAGTGTCACCCAGAGCTCAGAAGTCCAGTTTCAGGTGTCACCCAGAGCTCAGAAGTCCAGTTTTGCATATCACCCAGAGCTAACACATTCAGTTTTGCGTGTCACTCCGAGACATTCGGTTTTGAGTCTCATTCGCAGTCTCTACAGTAATGCTTGCGTACAATTGCTTTACAGCAGAATATTTAGCACTGCAGTGGTGCCGACCATAACAGTCTCTTACACAAGAGGCTTTTCATCTACTATGTCGGGTTTCCTAGTCTATTACGATTTTTAACTCCGTTTGTACAGTCGGCTGCAATAAGATGTATACATTCCGTAATTTTCAAAACAACGATACAGTACTACATTTCATAACAATGTAGATAAGGATTATTTTAAGCAGTTAAATAATAAAAAAATTATAACATCGTAACATAATGAGAAGACATACTATTCTGATTAGTTCGCAAAAAACTAACGAGATGGCGCTAACCGACCTTAACACCCGCACGGAAACATAGATGGCGCTGATTGTCCTTAACGCACGCAAGCGTTTCATTCGCTGCAATCGAGACAGGCTCGACGAACTTTAAGTTTGTATTCTCTCGGTAGGGAATATTATAGCTGCACGTTAATTGCTTCCACCTCGTTGGGACAGTTGACTGAACGCTTTAATATATCATAACACCGCTCCCTAACGGTTCCTGCAAGTTCACCACTTCCACCCCGTTAGGTGTTCACGTAGGTCTCGCTAGGTGGCGTCGCATCGCACTCTGTACACATACTCTAAAGTCTTAAATCGTAAAAAATTATCAACGTTTGTTGTTGTTTGGACTACGCCGTCATTTCATTCGACGCCCCGCCTCCTACACTGGCGCCCGAACGCGAGGCTCGAAACAACACAACTAAGGAAGGAGACCTGTTGACAATCGAATGACCGACGACGAGTACTACGCTTCGGCAGCGACGAATACTACGACACGACGCCTTTTTGGACCAACTTTTGTTACCCGATCTGGTCGCATTACGACTACAAAATTGAAGACGAAAACCTCCACAAAAAAAATAGATATGGCAGTACAGTTTTCTAATGAGCAATTTGAGAAGTTGTTGGCTAGGATGACACCAAAGACATCGAAGACCGGTTCTTTTACCACCTGTCAGTATTCTTATGATGGGCGAAAAAGCTCTGATAATGTCGAAGCCTTCTTAGCCGCAGTCAACATCTTTAAACGAGCTGAAACCATGACTGATATCACTGCTTTAGAGGAACTTCCACTGCTACTGAAAGATGAAGCAGGGATATGATGGCAAGGTGTAAAGAATGAAGTTAAATCTTGGGAAGATTTTGAACGACGTTTACGTTACAACTTCGCACCTCAGAGGGATGCCTACTTGGTTTATGAGGAAGCATGTCAAGTCAAACAAGATGCCAGCACCACAACTGACGAATTCATACGCCATAAGCGAATGCTTTTTTCACAACTCCCGGAACCATTTCACCCAGAAACGCAGCAGCTGAATATGATATATACACTGATAAGACTCGAGATACGAGACAAGATCCCTCGACAAAGTGTACACAACTTCGAAGAACTTATAACAGCAGCACGCGGTGTCGAACATGTCCTAAAGGAGAAGGCCATAGACTCTAAGGTGATACAAGATCCTGGAAACTGTGGAATTAAGGAAACACACCATTTTAAGAAAATCAAGTGCAGGTATTGCAAGAACCTTGGTCACGCTATTGAAAACTGCAAGAAGAAGGCATTTGCAGAAAATAAAAATAAGGGCACTACACAACAGATAGAAACTGTGGCAGCAGCACCCTCTACTTCAGCACCAAAGTTCCGCTGTTACGGTTGTGGCGCTCCTGGAGTGGTCCGAAGTAACTGCCCAACATCCCATAAGATTAAGCAACAACCTCCACCTACGAAAGAAATTGGATTTTGTTATGCAGATCACACCGAAAACACCACAGATGCTAGAGACCGGCCCATAATCTTTATCAACATAGATGGAGTCGAAGGTGTAGCTTACATTGATAGTGGCGCTAAATCAAGCATTGCATCTTATGATCTTTACTGTCGCCTGAAATGCAAAGGTTATGTCTTCAAACCGTTGGTGATCGGTATGACCCTCGCAGATGGAGTAAAAAGGAAACAGGACATCCTAGTAACGAAGGCACCTGTGAAAATTTGTAACCGAACCATACTTACCACATTTTTGGTGCTACCCGAATCCAGAGAAAACCGCACACTTCTAGGTGTTGGCTTCATACGAGATGCACACATTGTTCTAAATCTGCCGCAATGTACTTGGTATTTTGTAGATGACCAGGACAACGAGATGGAACTATATGAAGAAGGTTTCGTTAACTTTGCAGACAAAACGGTAATGTCTTCGCTTACTACAGACGTCAGACCATTTTCACCAGATCTACCTGAACCTAGTGATACTGCAAACAACCATGTAGGAGCTTATGGACCTCTCATACCTGTAACCCTCTCCACACCTCCGTACAAAAAACAGCGTACTGAGTTGTTTGATGGCTTCTCTCCTGTAATAGATGCCCTCTACAAAGACGCTAGAGAAAGTTTAGAGGATTATGAAGAGAATACTAGCGAATCAACGTTGTTCGGTAACTATACCGAGATAGGTTCCATTGACATTCACCGTCTGGAAGAGTTCCTTAAAGATAATGATGACGTGTTCAAACCCAATGGGAAGTCAGTAAAAGAGATTGAACATGTAGTAGACACGGGAAACCACAAGCCTATTTCTGTGCCACCATACAGGCTGACCCCAATGAAGACGGAAATCTTGAAAAAAGAAATTTCAAAGATGTTGGAAGAAGACATCATAGAACCATGTTCGTCGCCCTGGGCTGCACCTGTTGTAATGGTTCCTAAGAAGGATGGAGGTGTTAGAGTCTGTATTGATTACCGACAACTTAACTCCATCACAATTCCTGATGCATACCCACTCCCTAGAATCGACGACCTGTTGCACAACGCTAAGCCCACTCCATTTATGAGTACCATTGATCTTCGCGCTGGCTACTGGCAAGTAAGCGTCAGAGAAGAAGATCAAATCAAAACAGCATTCGTTACTCCGTTTGGGATGTATAAATTTAAAAGAATGCCGTTTGGACTGCGGAACGCTCCTGCGACATTCCAAAGAATGATGGACAGATTCCGTATTTCTCTTGGCCACATCAAGCTCTTGGCCCATCTTGATGACCTTATCATACTGTCCTCTTCTTTTGATAACCACATTAAAGAACTCAAAGAGGTGTTTGATAGACTCTTAGAATATAATTTGACAGCAAACAAAGACAAATGTAACTTTTGCTGCTCAAAAGTCAAGTACCTTGGACATTACATTGTACCTGAAGGCTTGGATGTTGATCCTGATAAAGTAAGCGCGATACTTAACATGCCACCTCCCCGAAACATTAAGCATTTGTTGTCCTTCATACAAATGTGCTCCTGGTATAGGCGATTCATCCCCAATTTCGCAAAGACTACAGAACCACTGACACGCTTAACTAAGAAGAAAGTTGAATGGAAATGGGAAGAAGAACAAGAGATTGCTTTTGGAAAACTACGAAATCTACTCGCTACTTCTCCGGTTCTTGTTCAAGCTGATGAGACCAAACCATATGTCATAAAGACCGATGCAAGTAAGTTTGCAATCGGTGCAGTTTTGGTACAGGGGGAGGGAGAAAATGAGCATCCTGTCGAATATGCGAGCAGATTATTGACCCCGCCTGAACGGAATTATTCAACAACCGAACGTGAAGCATTGGCAGTTGTGTGGGCGGTTAACAAATTTAGAGGATACATTGAAGGTGCAAAGATAACCATTATGACTGATCATCAGGCGCTCCGATGGTTGATGTCTCTGAAATCGCCAACTGGTAGACTTGCACGTTGGGCTCTACAGCTGCAACCCTATGACCTCACAATAAAATATATTGCAGGGAGAACCAACGTAGTCGCTGACTCTTTGTCTCGACCAAGCTGCACACCGGAAACAGAAGAAAGTTGTGGAGTATGTACACTAGTAGTGGATATGCCAAGGAAAAGTGAAAAAGAAATCAGAGAAGAACAATTGAAAGATGCAGACATAGCAAAGATAGTGCAAAGCCTAGAGGGAACCGATGAAGAAAATGCGAGATACTGGAGTAGAAAGGGTTATGTAATGAGCAATAGACTATTATACCGCTACTTCCCTGATAGTAATGTAGACAACGGACAACTGGTTGTACCTAAACATGAACAAAACAAAGTTATTTCAGTATATCATGATGTACCCACAGCTGGACATAATGGCGCAGAAAAAACAGTCGGACGCATTTCCCAACGCTATTATTGGCAAGGAATGAGAGCTCAGATAGAGGCTTATGTTCGTAACTGTATTCAATGTCAAAGATACAAGCCTTCGAACCAGAAGCCAGCCGGTTTGGTTCAGACTACGGCTGCTAATCAACGATTTGAAGTGATTGCTTTTGATCTATTTGGTCCTCTGCCACGAACGAATACAGATCATAATTGGATATTCATCGTAGAGGATATCGCTACACGTTGGGTTGAAATCTTTCCACTCAAACAAGCGACTGCTGAGGAATGTGCCAGGGTCTTACTTAATGAAATAATATTGAGGTACGGAACGCCTCGTCGTTTTATAAGTGATAATGGAACCCAGTTCGTAAGCAGTGTCATGCAACAGTTAACATTCTGTCTTGATATTTACCACGGATTTACACCAGTTTATCATCCCGAAACAAACCCAGTAGAAAGGAGAAACCGTGACCTGAAGACTCAATTAGCTATCCTGGTTAAAGACAACCACACCACTTGGGTTGCCAAATTGCCAAGTATACGTTTTGCCTTAAACACAGCTAAATCCTGCTCTACAGGCTACACCCCAGCATACTTGACTTTTGGACGCGAATTAAGAACTCCAGATGACGTCCAGCACGACTTCACACGAATTATACAAAACGAGAAGTTTATCATAGAGATAACTCCAAAACTATTGATGATTGCTGAAACGCTTAAAAGAGCTAGAGAAGTACAAGAAATGAAAGAAGAAAAGAGAAAAGAATATGTCGACAAGAGAAGAAATTCTTGTCCAAACTACCAACCCGGCGAATTCGTGTTAATAGACAGCCATCATCTGAGTAAAGCCAGTCAGGGATTCAGTTCCAAATTGGCCCCGCGACGTGACGGGCCCTACGTTATCATACGCCGACACGGGCCAAGTTCTTTTGAACTCGCGAACCCTGACACTAATATTTCTGTAGGTATATACCATGCATCGGCCCTACGCTCCTTCCAGAGAACAGAAGGAGCTGCTTTACCGAAACCAGCTCAACCTATCAGAAAGAGAGGCCGTCCCCGAAAAGATGCCACTAAAGAAAAGACTACTGCACGAAACCTTAGACCACGTGAAAGGCCATCGAAGAATCCCATCAGTTAATGGAAATCACCTGTCTTCCTCATCGGGTATTGACGAACTGTCGACTTCGGAGACAGAGGGGGAGACTATAACATCGTAACATAATGAGAAGACATACTATTCTGATTAGTTCGCAAAAAACTAACGAGATGGCGCTAACCGACCTTAACACCCGCACGGAAACATAGATGGCGCTGATTGTCCTCAACGCACGCAAGCGTTTCATTCGCTGCAATCGAGACAGGCTCGACGAACTTTAAGTTTGTATTCTCTCGGTAGGGAATATTATAGCTGCACGTTAATTGGTTCCACCTCGTTGGGACAGTTGACTGAACGCTTTAATATATCATAACACCGCTCCCTAACGGTTCCTGCAAGTTCACCACTTCCACCCCGTTGGGATAGTGTTCACGTAGGTCTCGCTAGGTGGCGTCGCATCGCACTCTGTACACATACTCTAAAGTCTTAAATCGTAAATAAATTATCAACGTTTGTTGTTGTTTGGACTACGCCGTCATTTCATTCGACGCCCCGCCTCCTACAAAATTAAATTTTAGGTGATATTTGGTATATTTTTTTATGATATTGAATGCTGAGGCACTTTTGAAAATTGTGAAAAGTATACATCTTATTGCAGGCGACTGTACTGTCCCCGTTAATACTCGTACTATAATATCCTTACATTTTCTCCATCATCGTAGGAGCACTCCTCAATGTTTGTTCCCATTTCGTAATGACCTTCCGGTTCCAAGTTGAACGTCACCTTTTTCTTTGGTAATAGCGTCGGATTTTCTTGTCTTGTTGTTTTAATTTTTTTACCTGCAGACGATATGTAACGGTTCAGTCATTGATAAGGCAACATTATCTTAGGGTTTAAAGCACATCACACACGACTAAGATAATATATATTATAGCGTCGAATGTACAAGTTCCGTTAACTTAACCCACCACACACGGCGCAGATACTATAATATCGACGCTTTCCGCTACAAAGGGCGTAACTCCAAATTCCATACTTTTGGCAATGAGCAAAAAACAAAAAACAAAAAAAACTTTCTTCCATAACTTTTTTGTTTTTATACGTATAAACTTGAGTTCTAGGAAGAAGTTTCTTAAATTTTGCCCGTCCTTTGCCTCATTTAATTACAATCGTCACCGACTGTTATTGACGAAGTTAGCATGGAGTTACACCTCTGAAAAAAAAAACAAATGTAGATACAACCCATAATTAAATGGCTTGGGAACAAACGTCTGCAGTAAATACCAGTTAAGCACATACAAAGGTAATTTTAGTAGTTGTATCGACCATTTTTTTTACAAAATATATAGATACACCCTGTTATTAATACTAATGCAATGACTATAAGAGCAGTTTTATCAATAAGGATGGATATAATTAAATTAATGAGGATACATTGGAGGTATTTATAATGTAAATAATTATTAGTTGAGTAATAATGAAATTAACGGTTTAAAAATCAATATCTATTTATTTTTACTTGTATATAATGTAATAGGAACATTTGGCACTTAATTAAATCACAAATGGTAAGTTACAGGTCCCGTGAATCAAACAGTAATCACACAACATTAATAACACGCCTGTACCCAATAAAAAAGATAAATAAAGGACTATTTTGAAAACAAAATTAATCGACTTCTAAAACAAACACAAAAAGGGCAAAATAACTTTTCTTTCGGAAGTCGGTGGCAAACTGGCGATGAAATAAAAACAAATTCACCGACTTCCGAAAAAAAAATATTTAACACTTTTTTGTATTTGTTTTAGAAGTTGGTTTATTTTCAAAAAGTTTTTATTAATAGTAATTTCTAATTTAACCCAACATTAACAATCACAATTTAACGAAAGAGTAACGAGTAATTTAAGAAAAAGTTACCAGGCTTTATGATTCAAATTAATAACTCAAATTTATCTATTACGTTATTATTTAAATGTATATAAATCAAAATATTGTTATATTAATTGAGCAAAATGTTTAACAATCAACAACAACTTCTGCATTTTTTCATAGTATTCAAGTGCTCATTGATCACTTTCAACTTCATCCTCTTCGTCAGTTTGAGGAAGAGTTTCCACAATCTGAGATTTATAGGGTAGTTGTGAGTATTCAGCATGAAAACGTTTTGGAATTGATCCATTTTCACACAACCGTTTGAGATCATTATACTTAGCAGTAGCAATAGGCAGCCTACTTGTATATAATGGCTGTAAGTTAGATACCATCACTCCTTTGTGTCTCTCCATGTTTTCTGCAGATAATTCCACATTTCTATTAGTCCTTTTTCCTTTTCCCTTTCCTTTTCCTTTACGCTTTGTCTCTTCAAATAATTGCAATGTATGTGATTCAGTACCTTCCCTCATTGAACATTTGTATTCCATTTGGTCCAAAGTCTTCTTTTTAAATGTGGCAATTCCTAAATCCCTATATTTAAATTCTTTCAGCGATTCCTTAGTGAATGTTTTGACAGCTATTTCCTCCCAGTTCAAAAAATCTTTGTGGTCCATAACCGTAACCTTATACGGGCGCGGTCTTTTTCGTGCTGATTCAAAGTATGTGGCCCATTGTGATGGGCTCCAAACAATGAGCTTTCTTACTTCTCTTTCAATCGTAGCGTGCATCGAATCAGCTGGCATGTATGTATGCCCTGGTAATAAGAAATTGATCTGAATGACTTGCAAATTTAGTGAAAACATTAAAAAGTAGTTTAATGCCGCTAAGACTGTTTTATTTTTATTTTGACCTCCACATGAATCGCAGTATAAAAGCAAATTCTTATAACCTTTTTCATCCACAGTTTTTAGGTATTGAAACAAACAAGTGGCAATCTCATTGCTGCCTCTCTTACCCTCACTTTCACCCCAAGTAAAACAGTAACCTTCTTGAGTACCACTTTCATATACTGTGAAGTTATAGACGGTGTATTTTCTTGAGTAGTAAAGTAGCATGCTTTCTCCATGTGGGGTATTTAAAACTTTTTGTAAATCAAAACTGGCAGTGATGGTTTCGTTATTAATTGTATGCAAGTCTTGATGTACAGCAAATCTTCCGGACATTGCTTTCTTTTCCAAGATATGAATATTAAATCTTTCTTTTTCTTCTTCATTCATATCTTTCTGATCTTGAATGCAAAGAACACATTTGTCTTTTTTTGGCATATGAAAACTGACATGATTATAATCATCACGAAATATATCTCTAAATACTCTCTCGCTAACTACTTCAATTTCCTTTTTCGTGCAATCATTTACGTAGATTTTATAAAGATTTGCAATGTTTTTCAAATCTTGTGATAAATAAACACGGGTTGTATTTTTTCTAGTATAATGTGATGGTACTACCGGTAGTTTATTTATAAATTCTTTAACATTATGTTTTGTTGATTCTGAAAACTTTGGTGGCGCATGTCTGTTTCGCTGGTCAAGTATCGCCATCCCCCCTTTTGCATGTGAGATAGTATACAGTAAGTATTTTTGTGTTATTCCCAAAGTATTTAATATGAATTTTTGACACACCTTCTTATGATCTTCTCCGTCATTGATGAAATATTCGTATGTCAAATTTCGTCTACTGTTCGGTGAATCAGTTCTTTTTCTATCTACTGGAACTGCTCGTGAGCATCGCAATATCCAATCTTTCCTACGCTGAATATCAAGGGACCAGAAAAAACTATGCAAATTCCTTCTTCTTTCTTCACTGATATCGAAACACTTTCTCTTACATTTATCTGGAATGCAAGGATTTGTTTGCATAGGTTTGCTTTCCTTCATTTCGCCTTTACGGTTGTTATAAGGTAGTCCAGCTTCACGCAACTTCTTGTTTATTTTATATTTATTAACAGGTTTCACTCGCTTCATAGCTATATCCTTGATGTTTTCTTCTTGTACAGTCTTTTTTTTCTTTCTACGTTTGTTTTTATTCTTTCCATCATCACTAGAATAGTCTTGTTCGTCATTGGTAGCCCAATAATCTGAACTATCCGCGGGAAACGGATTTTCTTCAGTGTCGGAGAGGAAATCTATATAAGTTTTTTTTAAACTTCTCCTGCGGTACCGAGCGTCGGTTTTTTGAGATTCATGAAGCGGGTCTTCATCGGGATGTAGGTGAGTATCATCGTTTTCATTTTGTTCTAAACTGTGTGTTGCACTGAGCAGCGGATCAGTAGTTGAAGTAGGCACAAACAGCGGATCTTGAGTGGAATGTAGGTGAGTTTCATTGTTACTCAAACAGAATGTTGAGCTGAGCAGTGGAGCAGTCGACGTAGTCGCAAGCAGCAGTTCTTCATATGGATGTGAGTGAATATCATCATTATCCTGTTGTTTCAAGCAGGGTGTTGAGCCGAACAGTGGAGTAGTCGGGGGAGATACAAGCAGCGGGTCTTCAGCGGCATGTAGATGAGTGTTATGGTGAGTGTCATCATTGTAATTTTTTTCTAAGCATGGTGGCGAGCTGAGTATTGGAGTAGTCGCGGGAGAAGCAAGCAGCGGGTCCTTAGCAGGATGTGGGTGAGTAGCATAGGTGTCATTTTTTTCTGTGGAGGATGTTGAGCTGATCAGTGGAACAGTCGCGATAGGCGCAAGTAGCGAGTCATCAGCGGGATGTAGGTGAGTATCATAGGTCTCATTTTTTTCCAAGCAGGGTGTTGAGCTAATCATAGGAGCAGTCGCGGGAGACGCAAGTTGGGGGTCATCAGCGGGATGTAGGTGAGTATCATAGTTTATATTTTTTTTCAAGCAGGGTGTTGAGCTAATCAGAGGAGCAGTCGCGGGAGACGCAAGTAGCGGGTCTTCGGTGGAATGTAGGTAAGTATCATAAGTCTCATTTTTTTCCAAGCAGGGTTTTGAGCTGGGCACTATTGAGGAAGTCATGGTTGGTGTCAATAAAGAAAGTGACGGCTTTGGTGTATTTGTATCCGGGAGCATAATAAATGACTTTGCATCTTTAAGTTTGGAATATACAGAGATAATATTAATTTTTTTTGTTTGAAGCCCAAGTTTTTTGGAGGTCGACTGGACTAGCCTCTGGTGTACAGCTTATTATAGATGTATCACTGTCATTTGACTTCGATAAAGTGCTGTGTCTTTTCCGCTTATTAGGCTTGATTTCTGCTTCGTTGTTTTCTTCGATTTCCATGCCGTTTGAATCCTCTTCTTTACTCGGTTGTACTGTTGGTTGACTTGTCCTGTAACGTTAACAAGCCCTACGGTTAAAATAGTAATTAAAATAACGGCTGTCATAATAACTACAGATAACTATAAGTTGCTTTTACATAAGATGAATCTACCTTATCGAAACTATTTCATAATCCATCAAGCCGCTTAGGCTACACAGCGTATTAAACAAATAAACACCTTCATAAACAATCATTCATTCTAAAACTGTTTACGTTTCTTCTAAACCTATATTATACTTAATAAATACCTAACTCATATAGGTAGTAAAAGACAATATTTTGTCTTCATGACATTTTTTGTAGGGTGTAAAAACCATACTTTAATTTTATTCTTACTGAATTTTAGGGTGTATAAACCAAAAATATTGGTGTTTAGGTTGTAACACCAATATTTTGATGACATAAATCAATGATACACAAACTTGCAATTTATACAAATATCAACTTTAAAGTCGAGTAGTATAAGTTCATTTTTGAATGAAAAAAAACTACCGATAACGTCATAATTTATTTAAGATGCAATAGAAACTGAACCCTATGCAATTAAGTTAAAGTTAATAATTCCAAATCATGACATTTATCTCATCACGTTGGCTTTATTAGATTTAACATAAAAAGTCTTACAATATTCAGATAACTTAGTAACTATAATAATTAAGAATGAATTGCAAAGCATTATTAACAAGTTTGTAACAAACTTCATGTAGGTACGTAGGAGTATAATAAGTAGGTAGGTATTTGAGCCCACTCGTTGATCGATTTGTGATGTTTTGGCGCCACGTTATTACGAAAATCTACATACGCTAATCATCCTAACCGCTATTAACCACTACTAGTCCCTTAACATTATGATGTCATATTAGCTAAATCAAGGAAAACGGTAAGAATAATTAAATAATCATAAATTACCTACCTTCTTATTGTCTTTTGATAAGAATCCATAATAGACTGCAGTTGCTTTCTCCTTCTAAGCAATGAGTCGAGATTATTATCAGGTTCGTCCATTTTCACTTCACAATAAAGAAACTAACACTTTTTAGTAACTTACAGTAAATTATACAACTAAAATATCGCAACGAACTTAATCGTTCTGAGTGCTGGTTAAATTACGTCTGTAATGTATACAAACAAGTAGTGACAAGTTCGATGCGCGCGGAGAGATAGTTGTGATCTCAAGCATGAACGGCTAGAACGGGACGAGAGATACGCACCTCACGTTAAACAGACATCGTGCCGAACGCTTCGGTGTAGTGAGTAATCGAAGTTTATTTAACTCCGTCTAGGGAGTAAACAACAGACTTTCTAATTTAAGGGGTTTTACCACCCATACCTGGCAAATATGTAACTTGTTTCCTATTTCCAACAAGGGTTTAAATTCAATTCAGATTATCACCGTGTTATACGCTCTAAGATGAACGTTTATAAACATTACGACAGAGACGTAAATGTTACCTGCCGTAACCTTTGTGAGATACATCTTTTTTTACAGACATCAAGAGTTGTCAGAATATTTTTTACACGGTGTAAGTCACATTTGTTTTTGATATTGTGTTTTACCCTGATTTACATTTAAGAAAATATGTTTGTTTGTAGATACACCAAGTTTGTTGTCGTAATGTAAAAGAAATGTGTTTTGCGACTTGGTTTTTCGAGAATGAGATGTTTAGCGTTAAGAAAATGTTGGGTAATAAAAACCATTTTTTTCACCGTAGCGCAATTTTAAATATACAGATCGATAGAGCGTGAAAAACTAAATAAGACCGCATTAAAAAGTAAATTTGGCCAAAATGGTGTTTACGCCCTTTGTAGCGGAAAGCGTCGATATATCGCAAGCGTACATTTACAGAATCCGTCTCGGGAGCCGCACGTCTCGATCGTTCACACTGTAATATACAGTGTTCATATTTTTGATTTTGCGATGAAGCGTTTTGTTGCTAGACAGTTCCTCAGATGATGATTGGAATTGTGAATTTGATATAACCGCCGTAATAGCTAAATGTAAAAATTAAGAATCTGGATCGAAGATAACATAAAACACCGTGGTGAATTTATACTTTACAAATATCTTTCAGACAAAAACCTGCTTTTTCTTACATTCATGTGGTTATTTGCACGATGTAAGTCGGCGATAGTTTCATTTTAATTTACAAATATGTCTACAGGATTGAAACAAATAGGTACCTAAGATAACGAATATAATTAAAGGTTAACTATATAGTTTTATTAGTTTTTGTTGTGAAAATATAAATTTGTTTGGTAAATGAAGACCAGACGTCCGTTTACTTCAACGGTTTTGTCAACATCCTGTATTTGATCTTAACATCAGTATCGCACACTATCTTAAGATGTCTTTATTATCTGCAGTAGTCTTAGCGTAACTAACATGCCGTTCGAATATCGGTGGCATCTTAAGCTACTCTAAGGTATAATATTATAGTATATTCACCGTGTGTGGTTGCTCATTGAATTATATGGTGAGCGATTTGTCCGAATCTGCTCTAAGATAATATATATTTTATTGTATCTTCATCGTGTGTGATGGGCTTAACAGTTATTGACATATCAATAAGATGGTGTTCTCATTATGTGGTGTCTGCTGCTGCTATGTTCTGTCTGGGACACTAATGCCCCAGACACACGAGCAGCTTGAAGCAGTCAGCATGGACTGCTTCAAGCTGAGACTGCGCAGTGAACTACAGTCTTCTACGTACACACATACACGAAACCGCTCGCTCGAGCAGTTGCAAGTACTTCAGGCGGTTATGTCAAGCAGTCGCCAGGCATACTATATCTCGAGCTATCGACTGCTCTCGCGTGCTTTCCGCTCTTGAATTGAAATTGGAACTTGTTGAGCAGTTAATAACAACTGCTCGAGCAGCTATCAATGGCAGCTTCAAGCTGTTAACTATGACTGCGAGAGTGGTCCATGTATGTTGATCAATGGATATCTGCCGGAATAGTCGGAATAAAACGGCTCTTAGTACTGCGTCATTATCCGTCAATACGCTTCGTTAACTAACCGCATATTTAATACCAACTGCTCGAGCAGTTATCAATGGCAGCTTCAAGCAGTTGACTATGACTGCAAGAGTGGTCCGTATATGTTAATAACTGGGTAACTGCTCGAGTAGTCCGTGTATATCGGCTCTTGGTACTGCGTCATTATCCGTCAATTCGCTTCGTTAACGAACCGCATATTTAATTCCAACTGCTCGAGCAGTTATCAATGGCAGCTTCAAGCAGTTGACTATGACTGCAAGAGTGGTCCGTGTATGTTGATAACTGGGTAACTGCTCGAGTAGTCCGTGTATATCGGCTCTTAGTACTGCGTCATTATCCGTCAATTCGCTTCGTTAACGAACCGCATAGTTAATTCCAACTGCTCGAGCAGTTATCAATGGCAGCTTCAAGCTGTTGACTATGACTCCAAGAGTGGTCCGTGTATGTTGACCACTGGGTAACTGCTCGAGTAGTCCGTGTATATCGGCTCTTAGTACTGCGTCATTATCCGTCAATTCGCTTCGTTAACGAACCGCATATTTAATTCCAACTGCTCGAGCAGTTATCAATGGCAGCTTCAAGCAGTTGACTATGACTGCAAGAGTGGTCCGTGTATGTTGATAACTGGGTAACTGCTCGAGTAGTCCGTGTATATCGGCTCTTAGTACTGCGTCATTAACCGTCAATTCGCTTCGTTAACGAACCGCATAGTTAATTCCAACTGCTCGAGCAGTTATCAGTGGCAGCTTCAAGCTGTTGACTATGACTCCAAGAGTGGTCCGTGTATGTTGACCACTGGGTAACTGCTCGAGTAGTCCGTGTATATCGGCTCTTAGTACTGCGTCATTATCCGTCAATTCGCTTCGTTAACGAACCGCATAGTTAATTCCAACTGCTCGAGCAGTTATCAGTGGCAGCTTCAAGCTGTTGACTATGACTCCAAGAGTGGTCCGTGTATGTTGACCACTGGGTAACTGCTCGAGTAGTCCGTGTATATCGGCTCTTAGTACTGCGTCATATCAGTCAATTCGCTTCGTTAACGAACCGCATATTATGTTTGTTAACGAAGCTAATTGACGGATTATATTTATTGTCTACGACTTCCAAAAAAAGGAGGAGGTACTCAATTCGACTGTATTTTTTTTATGTTTGTTACGTTACCTCATAACTTTCGACTTTTTAGTTTGAAAGCTGCTGCTTCCTATGCGCACCAATTTATTTTTCATCAACTTCGATCAAGTAGTTTTTGAGAAACACTACAATAACTGAATAGAATGGAAGACGGTATTAAATTTTTCAAATTGTACTTGTTATATTCATTGATTTTAACTACATTTTCGGCTCGACTAGTTTATGCACGTTGAAAGCATAATTTCAAACAGGATATCGGTTTGTAACTACAGCGATTGCATATGCAAAAGGTCATAGCCGTATATAATAAATGTACCCATTATATTCGTGTTTGTATTAAAACTTACCTTGGTTATGTTTTTTAGCCGTCTCCAAGTCTACTAGCTTCCTTTTCTTGGCCATTAAAGTCAGTCTTAGATCATTTTTATTCAGCTCCTTGGGATACACTTTTGTTGAGATCAAATATTCAGCCTCTTCTACTTGATTTACGGTTGATGTTTGCTTGTCCGTTTCAGCACAACTTTGTACCTTTGTTTCTTCAATATTAGTATATTCAGTTGGTAATTTTCTTGTTGGATTTTGCGCGGATGATACACTAACAACTTTGGTATTTCGGTTTATATTTGGAGCATGTTTGAAAAGTATTGAGGAATGTTTTCTGGGCTGTTCAGAGATCAAATATTCAGCCTCTTCTACTTGATTTACGTTTGATGTTTGCTTGTCCGTTTCAGCACAACTTTGTACCTTTGTTTCTTCAATATTAGTATATTCAGTTGGTAATTGTCTTGTTGGATTTTGCGCGGATGATACACTGACAACTTTGATATTTCGGTTTAAATTTGGAGCATGTTTGAAAAGTATTGCGGAATGTTTTCTGGGCTGTTCAGAGATGGGTTGATATTGTTCAAAAGAACTTGTAGAAAAGGATTCTTTGTCCATCACATTTGATTTGGATTTGAGACTTCTGAATGTAGATGGGTTGGGCGCGATACAAGGAGCAAAAATGTTTACTCGAGATTTGTTAGGAGCAAACACATTTGTTTGAGACACGTTGGGGGCAAAAATATTTTTAGAAACAGATGGATTTCTAGCAAACACATTTGTGTGAGGAATACATTGTTCTGTTTGTTTTGATTTTATGTTGTAACTTTTGGAAAGATGTTTCGATTCTCCATCAAGATTATTTTCAAAAGTAATCTTTTGTCTCGCATTTATGTTGGGAGTCACTTTTGTTATCAGATTGTCAGTGGTTCCTGTCAATGTGAGTGTTTTGTTACTTTTCTCTGGCATTCGCCTGGGTGCCAAATTAAACATTGGTTGGCGTACTACTAATTTTGTTTTACTCATCTTATTATTTAGGTTCATTTTGGAAAATCCACAACTGTCAATACTAGACTGGTCATTTTGGTAAACAGATATTACTGACTTGTTTGTAGCAGTCGTGTTGTAATTGTTTGGTATTGTCTCAAATTTATTTCTCTGATTTAAGTTTAACATGGGGTTTTCATAATTGGCAAACCGCTGAGAAAGTGGCACATTGGTTTTCTGTACAAACAAATCTCTGGATGGTTCAGTGTCAGACAACTGCACATGCGTTTGTTCACCAACTGGTTGATCATCACTCTTGTTCAACAATATCATCACTACTGGAGGGTTATTTTGGCCTGACCCAAAGACCATTGGGACTTGAATTATTGGTGGTACAGACTTAGGGAACACTGCTTGACCAAACACTGGTGTTGGTCTATCAGGAAATCTTGATTGACGACTAACATTGTTAGATTGATCAATACTATTTGAAAACCTTGGAACAATGGTATTTGAAGAGATATGTTTATTGCGGTATCCGCTCAAGTTCATATCATGTGCGTTATTTGAGACTCGAGGGTATGGGGTAGTTTGTCGGTTATATACATTCTGACGGAACTCAGGTCGTTGAAATGTGGTGGGTGGTGCATTGTCCAGTGGTGGGCTGTTAGGCTCAGGGTAGCAGTGCGGCTTGTCTACCTCCTGAATGGGAGGGTTTTTGAGAAACTTTATCTGTAAAAAACAATTACATGGGTATATGAGATTGGCCATTAACAGCGACGATGTAGAGTAGCCGGTCAGCCGCTGATTTTGTGATCAGCGGTCCTTTACTTTGGATTTTAGCTTCGGGTAAAGGAAAGAACGTGAGCAAACCCAAATAATAATGGTATTTTTATGTAAAATGACTATAATTAACTATTGCGATGGATTATACATAAATACTCTCACTGTAGCTATAAATTAAAGTACGAAATCAGTTAGGACACCAAAAGAGGTCGGCAACGCGTTGACAACGCCCTTGGTGTTGCAAACGGTGACCACTTTCCGTGGGTGTATGTGGGGGTGGTAAGTGAGTCGTCTGACTACTTCTGGCAATAAAAAAAAAGACGCCCAAAGTGGTGTTTCTTTTTAAGCATTAGAATAGTAACTAAATAAAGTTTTTGTAATATTAAAATTGTTGTTGTCGATCAAATTAATTTGAAAAAAATTTCGCATTCGAGATTATTTGTGCATTAAGACTTTCAAAATGTGTAAGTAGTACAATAGTCCAACATAAAATATATTTATTATTTTTTCTCAGCTAGGGATTATTTTCTAAAGTCCTCGAATGTTATTTTACAGATATGTTTATTAAGACTGATTATATCTTAACTAGCATAACTGTAATGACAATTTATAAAAATGCATATTAAAACGAATATTTTATTTTTCCTTTTACGAACGATTAAGGTTACCAATGCATTTGAATTAAAAATTCATGTTAGATTTAAACTAGTTCAAAGAAATCAATTGATTTTAGTTGGAAAATATATTGTTTAAGTGAAGAAATGTTTCTCTGTTGTGTCTTGGTTGTGTGTATTCACCCCCGCGACAATGACACTGCTTAGCCGTTTAACTGACTAGGTGTAAACACTTTTCATAACATTATTTAAGTGACACTAGTTTTAAGCTATTGCATAGCTTCGGGCCTTGAGCGTGGAGACCGAATCCAGAAATTCCGTAACGAAAATAACCTAACACCCCTCACTCCGACTCCATCTATCGATGAATAGCAGAACTTTTAATGACTTTTTGAAATATCACGCTTCTCTCTTTAGTTCAGCAACTCGCCTCTAGATGGCATTGGTTGAATAATTATAATTGCACAAGTTGATAAAAACAGCTATGCAATAGCTTTACCGCGGCAGTCTCCGAGTGCCACACGTCTTTTTTAAATCGATTTTAACTTACGCAATAAGCCGAGTATGTAGGACTCGACCGGTTGTTGTGTGCTTGCGGTCGGGAGTGCACGTACTCCGTGAAGAAGCGGCTCTGAACGTTGCGAAACCGGTAGAGTCCTACATTCTCGGCTAATTGCTTAAGTTTAACTCGGTTTACTAATCACTTAAAATGTGTTCAACTTACGAAAGTTTTAATCAAATGACACTGGTTTATCCTTGCATAGTAAAATAATGTGGTTCTATCTCTTAAAAAAATGGAGATTTGTCAAAAATGATCACAAGAAACCATGCTCTGAAAGTGGGTCAAAAACTACATTTTTTGGTGGCATAAGTGCTCTCTTTTAGCTTTGTGAACGCTGGACGATAAGATTCCAAACCTAAATTTTCACCCACAGATTTCCAATTTGAACACCCCCGTGAGCATTTCCAGCATTATTTTCGCCAACTTGAGGCTCCCGAAAGCACCTTTACAGTAAATGGCAGGTGTCAAGTGGTTCGCCTAAAGGTAAGGGTCTCCTCTGTGCCACTAGAGATATTTGAACTTAGAAGTGGTACAGCACTTTACTTGCTATCCGGAAACGGTAGTTAAGGCACATTTGTCTAGTGTTTTATATTGTATGTAGCATTCAGACTAGTGATGCCACAAATATTCGGCAACTATTCGGTATTCGGCCACTTTTTGTCGCTATAATATATATATAGCAAATCATGAAAAATCATAACGTAAAATATTTGCATAAAGATGTTTATTTAACTCTTTCAGTACCATTGACGTAAATTTACGTGCGTTTCATTCATAAATCTTATGTTTTAATTATCACGGTATATAAAGGGTTAACTAACAAATTAACATATTTAAAATCTACTAGTGGTAAGTTATGATAATTTTTTTCTGCATTTGTTGATAGCAAACGATTGCGTTTTTCCTCCTAAAATTGTACCTGCTACCAAAAACAGTCGCTCACTATATACACTGCTACCGAGAGATTGTAAATAAATCATAGCAAGTTGTGAAAGGGTTGGATTTTTATTAAATGCAAACATTTTTCTTTTCTCGAACAAATGGTGATATTTCCTAAGATCATTCACATTAAAAGTAATATTTAATTATTTAGCATACAGTAGGTACAGTATGATGCACCAACAATTAACAAATAAAGCGTGTTGTGACACGACCGCGACCTAATCACAAATGAAGCAAAACTGCCAGCGCCTACGTACTACTTCAGCGATGCAATTTTAAACTCGTAAATGATGAGTTCTGACTTCTCAATGTCACCCGACGGAGAATACTAAGTGTTGCCGAATATTCGATATTCGGCAAATCACTATTCGTGGCATCTCTAATTCAGACCTTACCTACCCTTCTCGCTGAGGGGTAAAGTACCTATGGTAAATTTAAAAAAATATGACCTAACAATTTAAACAACTAGCATATCGTCGCTTAAGTTCTAACACCGCGGAAGTCAAAATTTGGCTAATATATTTACGTCATTCTACAGGGAATCGAATGACGCATCGTTTGACCAATCAAACACGAGGATTAGAACCAATGGTGTAGTGCCCTCTTGTGCACTAATACACCGATGCACTACAGACACAATAGGCTTGTACCGCCTTTCCTCTGGCTCACTGTAGCACCTCGTGTTTGTATGCGGACGTACGTCCAGCCGCCGTGACGTCTAGTCAACAACTGCCACTCGCGTATCCCCCCACCACTCGTGTACATGAGACAGGGAATTATATCTATTAAATAGATACAAACACTACAAATGGTAACGGGTTATTTAAAAAATAAAACGCCGCGGATGTCACCGTCGTACGGAAAGCCACAACAATACCGCGTAATTCAATTTTTCATACTGTGTCGTGACAAGTTCTCCGCGGGACTTTATCGAAAACTTAGTTAAATATTATTGATATTACAAATACTATTGTTTAATTAGATCTATTATATAGTTGTACTACTATAGTAGTAGTACTAACTAGATGGGAAATTTTGATAGTGACATGTTTTCCGAATAATAAAGCTAGTTCAAATTACTTTATGACTTAGGCGGCGTCACAAGCGACTTGGTTCTGTTTTGAGTAGTGACTTACGCGGACTTTTAGTTACACATTTTGATATTATTTTACAGGGAATCGAAGGTAGAAGCAGTGATGATGAAGATGCTTTAGAGTTGTGTAAACAACTCTGCTTAAAAGTTTACACAAATCCGAAACAAAAAATAATGAATACTAATATTGAAAATATAGATATAACTAACCAATTATTTTAGTAGCTGAGAATACACAACCAGAAATAGATGCATTACCTTTGGTTCATCCTATTGAAAACAACCTTTCTGGACCACCTTTGTCACATACATCGGCGCTTGTACTGACAAATGTTGTACCGGAACCCACAGGTGTAATTTCAGAGTATTTTTTTAAATGAACATGCTTCCGACGGGCTGCTCCGAACATATAATGTGTTGGATACTTTATCATTCAAAATATCAGTAATTCCATGCCAGTTCAAGACCCGGATGTTGTAGCTGTTGATTCTATATCCTTGTTGGTGCCTGAAGTCTCAGTAATAGAATCCGTAGAAACTATACCAATGGAACCTATGCCCCTCGTCTGCCCCATGGAAGTTGAAAACGAAGATGACGAAGACCCCTATCTATACAGGAGGGTATTGCAAATACAGACACTGATCAGACTGAACATTACGGCGATTTAAACACTGGCAGAAAAAGGCGCTCTAAAAAATGTGCGGACAAAAACAATGGACGAAAAATTCTAGCAAAGTTCAAAGAATGGAAGGAAATGAATATTTAGGATAACGTAGCGACAGTAAGGAGAGGAAGTTTAAGGTTCTACATGACACGATGAGACCGGTCAATAGGCAATCCGTGCACTTCTCAATTCTGTAAAAATCTAAGCTCCGTGCCTGTGATAGTATTACAGAGGTAGAGCGAAACCAGTTGTTCACTAATTACTGGGAAAAAAATACATGGGAACAGCGTAAGGAATACATTATTTCACATGTTGAATTATGTCCAAAAAAGCAGGTGAAAACTTCAGTATGTAGGCGTGGTAAGAGCTTTTGCAATTATATTATTTTCAGATGTACTGCACAAAACAGGAACGCTATATTCCAATGCTCTCTTAGATTTGGCTAAGGAATGCAAAGTTGTAATAACTCAAAAATTCTTAGAGTAAGGGCATACTCAAATGGAGTGTGACTCTAGTCACATTGCAATAGAATGTAAAATTAAAAACAAGGCAATATACTTACCCTCAGTATGCTGCAATTTCTAAAAAGGCTCCACCTAAACAACCTTATAATGTAAATTTTTAAATTATGATTTTTTTGATGATTACTCCAATAAAAAAGAATTGATGTACGACTCAATCGGCCCTGGTCAAGTTGCTAAAGATCCTACAGTAACAGATATAAGAGCATTAGAGTATCTCCCTCTGGTATCATTAAATATAAATTAAATTTTAAAGACGAATTTGATGAATATGAAGAGTTACCTAGACGACAATCTAGACAGAAACAACAACCAACCAAGGCCCAAGACCTAACCTATACAATACTCACATAAAGATAAGTGAAACAAAGTGGAAACATCTACAAGAATTGAAAGCAGTAATGCCTTCAGACTGTCACAATTTTTATGATAATCTACCTCTTTAGAAGACTGATTAATTATTTTATGAAGAATAATTATAAGTATGTTTATAGTCTTTTTAACTGTTATTTTCTTATTATTTCTTTAAAAATATGTTGCTTAGGTTTGACTTTAGTTATAAGAAAACAGATGATAATAAATGACTAAGTTAGACTAAGACTGACTATGTTAGAATTAAACATTGTATTTAAATATTTATTTCTAGATGTCTCCTTATACAAATTTAAGTTAATTGTACCAAAATGCTGTATTGTGATCTCATTACCTTTCTGATACTAATTGCTATTTACTGAATACTTTGGTATAATATTGAAATGTTGTGGCCAAAGATTTTAATTTGTGGTCCAAGTTTATATTAAGTTGTGATTTTTAAAGTTTATAATGAAGCTTCTACAGAATATTAATTTTGTTATAATTTCACACTAATTAATACTCCAAGTGTCCACTATGAAATCAAAGCTTTTTATTCTAGCTTAAGTCCCATAATTTACATAAAAAATATGACAACAACGCATATATCACAAAAAACTCAAACAAACTAATTTTATATAATTAATAAAAGTGTGGTCACATCTGTTACATATTGTAATATTTTATTAAAATAAAACTAACTTTGATTAGAGGTTTGATTTAAAATAAAACAATTTAAGTTTATTTTAAATTAATTTGCTCTTCTGCCTATTTTGACTTCTGCGGTATTAGAACTTAACAACAATATCTCACTGAACATGGTATTATACTCTTATTTATATCTGCTACTTATTATTAAAGATTATGAACAACATTACCTCGTTAGTAAGTTATTTCACTATAAATAGCAATAATGAGGCAAAAAATACCTATTGTTATATTATTTAATTATTAGATAGTGTAATTTACAAATATGCAACTTTTTCTTACTTACATTGCCACTATAAATAGCAATAACGAGGCAAAAAATACCTATTGTTATATTATTTAATTATAAGATAGTGTAATTTACAAATATGCAACTTTTTCTTACTTACATTGCCACTATAAATAGCAATAACGAGGCAAAAAATACCTATTATTTTATTATTATACAGTATAATTTACAAATATGCAACTTTTTCTTACTTACATTGCCCAGAGGCCGGGCGGCAAGCCCTTCTTGATAGGTCCGTGCCAGCACGCCAAATGACTTATGGACGAAATTTCAATGCCAAACGAAAGTAATGTTTACGCGCCATCGTACGATGCCGGGCCCGTCACGTAACATCAAATATTTGCTGCTCAAAAGTGAATATTGTGAACCAATTTTATTGAACGGTTCTGAATGGGATATTGATAGCCTCTAGTTGTTTATCTTCCAACAGTTTTACTATTTCAAAATTACTGATTGTTTGACTATTTGGGCAGTTTTCGTACGTGTAACTTAAACGAGACTTACCTCAGCGTCGTTCAAACTCCATGCAGTATCACCATTCACCACATTGAAGTAATAAAATTTGCCAGGATAGCTTTTAGAAGGACAGAGAATCCATCCATTATTTATTTTACTCTCATTCATGACTGGCTGTAACTGTTCAAGTAGGTAATCTTTATTCTTTATATTCTATTACCAATTCTGCGACATATTGCCTCGACAATGAAATCTTTGTTTACACAAATTGTACAACTTCGAAAGAAAACTATTTTTCAAAGAGAATATAATAGAGAATTTTTAGCCTATCGGCTATCCCGCGTAATTCAATTCACAGATTAAGAAGGAAGTATAGGTAACCGTGCAAGAATATAGGATGCGTAGTAACTCAGACTACGTCCACTGCGGTCCGTTTTGCGATATTTTTGCTCACAGTGCTGTCGTCTACCATAGCCGGTCCGAGACAAATATCGCGATTTTGACAGCTCGTGGTACTGTAAGTAAGCGCATTGATAAATCGGACCAGAGTTGTTGCAATAACAAACAACCTTTCGCGCGCGAAAATCAAATGTATAAAAATAAAGTGCATAGTGTAAAGGTTAACTGTGTGGTGTGTGTAGATTATAGTAATGGCAATTACAGCTACTTTTATTTAACTGTAACGTCGTGAAATTATATCTTATTGTAACTGTTATATCACGGCTATAAATCACGAAAAGTTATTTATTGCAAGTGAAGGGTATGGTCAGTGTAGCCACATAATTGTTACTATGTCAGCATGTTATATGTCGTTCTGCAAGTGTGAAGTGACACGAGAAGTTAAGTCACACGGGAGCTAATAACTACCTAACTAAAAGTAGACTGCACTGCAAGTGAAATGGATTCTCAGAAAGACGTAAACACAATTGGCGTTATATTATCTACACGTGATTCAAATACTAACAACGTCAAGAATAAGACTCAATTTCACCTGAAGTTATTTTTAACGCCTTCTTATTTGCCTAATCAAATGGAAAATAACGTTATGCAAATTTAAGCCTAACAGTGTCACAAATTAGATTCAATTTCAAATAAACAGATTCTCTCATTTATTTATTGATTTATCTAAAAACTTACATCTATCATTACAGGTAATAAACCCAATACAATAGAGTAGCTATATTATCTATCATACGAGTACATAATAAATGTCTAGTTTCTATAGCATAGAATAAATACAGCTATTTTTTTGAATTCGCTCAGAGCACAACAAAACAGGTCCACTTCAGCCGCGATAATATTGATAGTGCGCGCGCGCGGCAGCGCTATCAGCCGCGGCCGGCGCCGTCGCCACACGTACCTGTCCGGGACGCTGAAGTATACCTGCCCCAGTATATCGGCATTATGCACCTTCCCTCTAATTACCGTGAATAAATACGAAATGAGTGTGAGCTCCCTCCTGACTCTCAATTCGTTATATCCAACCATGCCAGGGTAAATAGAGTTGGGTACATTAGTGGATTAAAACGATTCCAAATTGTCTCAAATATAAAAATCTTAAAAATTTTAAAAACATCGAAATGTATTTTGATTCCTGAGGAGACCAAATGACTCCATTGCATTCTAACTGACTTCTGACCAGCGTATTGTATAGGGCCGTTATTGCTTTGATATTTGAAAAGCCACGGGGCATCCTCAAAACAAAACCTAAATTTCTAAAGGCCTTTTTACAAATGTTAATAATATGCGATCGAAATGTGAGTGCTGAATTAAAAGTAACGCCTAAATTCTTCACCTCCGTGACTCTTACCATCGGAGTCCCATCTACGTTGTAACTATGTAGTATCTGGTTACGTGCCCGTGAGAAGGTGATCGTCATTCACTTAGACACATTGAAGTGTAAGCGGTTCTCCTTAGTCCAGGCCACAACTCGGTCTATGTCTCTTTGTAGTCGTTCACAGTCAGCTTCATTTTTAATATTTAAAGTGAGCTTTAAATCGTCGGCAAATAGTAAGCACTTGGCGTCCTGGACAACATTAGGTAAATCATTTACCATCAAGATAAACCCCAAAGGTCCAAGGTTGCTGCCTTGACTTACACCAGACTTGGTGAAATATGAGTCAGACCTGTGCCCACAATATTGTACGTACTGCTGTCTGTCCGTCATATAATTGGCGAAAAACCTGAGAAGATGGGAGGTAAAACCAAAACCAGCTAACTTTTTAAGCAATATGTCATTATCAACTAAATCAAATGCTTTATTGAAATCAAAGTAAGCTGCATCAGTTTGACCCCCGCTGTCTACCGTCGGCACCAGTTCTACCATGTGACTGAGCAGATTGCTAGTAGTGCTTCTGGCCTGCTGAAACCCATGCTGAGCGTCTGCGAGTTGAGAATTCACCTGCATATATATGCTCTTGTAAATAGCAGATTCCAGTACTTTACAGGCGCCGAAAGTAACGCTACTGGCCTATATTCGTTTACCTTCGCCCCCGATTTAGTTTTTGGCACTGGAACTACTCTTGTCACCTTCCACCTATCTGGAAACTGAGCTGAATTAAGACACAGATTGTAGATGAAAAGGAGCGGTTCAGCCAGCACATGACAGCAATCTTTGAGTATGTACGGCGGTATACCGTCTGGACCTGAAGCCTTCTTCAGTTTCATCTGTCTAAGAGCACAGTGAACCTCATTTAACTGCAATCGATCCAGGTGCACACTTTCCGCTCCAGTTGTGCCACCGACTGCAGCTATCGCCTCTCCTACGTCCAACTTCGCTCGGGTCGTACTGTAAACTGAATGGAAATATTCAGCGAACTCCTTAGCACACAGCTTCTCCATCTTTCAATATCTTTCGCGGTGACTTCTACTACTTCTTTTAGACTTAGCGTAATTCCAGAAGGACTTGGGGTCCTTCTGCAACTGGTTCTGTACATTATTTTTGTATTTCTGCTCTGCCAGTGAGATACTGTTTTTAATTCTTGTTCGACACTCGGCAAACGCTTTATAGGCCCGTTCCAACCTACTAAACTTATATTGTTTATGCAGATATGACTTGAGTTTTAAGTCTTGAATTATATCCCTAGTATACCATTGTGGATATATATATCTCGAGTCTCTTCTATTTGTCTGCTACGGAATCATTCACACTAAACAGTTTTTCGCTGACGACACCTTTCTTATAACCGTGCACCGAGAGATTGATGTCGCGCAACGCATGATGCAGCATGAGTTTGATTGATTGTGTAAATGGGCGCATGACGTCGGATTATGTATAAATATTGAAAAAACAAAGTTATTACACATTCACTCGCCTTACATAAAAAGCCAGTTAACGCCATACATAGTAGCTCACGAAAACAGCTTCATGCATGCGCCACATCTATCTTGTAGCTGCAAGCCACTTAATGTGGTAAAACACCACACTTACCTAGGTTTGAAAATTGACCACTAATTCAACTGGGCCCTGCATATAGAACACGTATGTAACAAACTTAGATCAATATTAGCAAAAATAAGAGTTACCTTATAACACACTAAGACTTTTGTATACATCTATGGCCGACTCGATAATAAGCTATGGTATCACTAGCTACGGACGCACATATAAAACTAACCTTTTAAATATTTACAATTTGCAATTGAAACTGTTGAAAGCTATAGTAACTTTCAAAATTAAGTTTAAATACAAAGATAATTATGATAAATTATTTCAATATTGTAAAGTAATGAGCATATTTGATAAATTTAAACTCGCTTTCGTAACTGAAAATTATATGAATATAAGCAATATGGAAACGTACAGAAGACCATGCAATCTACGTTACTTGCCTAATATTCCATTGTTCATTATACCTAAATATAACAATAATTATGGGAGAAGGGTTCAGACATGCTTTTTACCTATACTATTAAATACGTGCGTTCAGTCGCATTATGGCTCTTAGACGTGGAGCGAATATGGGTTCATGATAAAAAAAAATATATGTTATTTTTTTTTTTTTTTTTTTATGACCAGTTATGGATTCCAAACCACCCCGTTCAGTATTGTGCACTAATTAACAAAAACCTTATTTATAAGTCCTAATAGTAACGTAAAATTACTATATATACGGAATATTTATTAAATAATCTCATCATCAGAACTCGACAAATTCATGTTCTGATGATGAGCCTATTAGGCCTTGATCTTGAAGGGCTCTGATAAAAATCTACACAACAGGTTTTGCTCTACTACTACCACAGCCTATTTTAGCCTGATTAGACAAAGCTACCTATTCCATTTAATATAATTTTTAATATAATATAGGTAATATAAGAGTAAGTAAGGTTAACTCGCCAACAACAATATTTGTGATAACTCGCCGAATGCACCACGCGTGTTCGAATTCAAATTCGTTTCAGAAACTACTCACCGTGCATTTGCGAAAAACAGTAAAATTTCAACAAGCTATCGTGTTTACGTAACAGTATTTTTTTTTTCGTATTATACTCGAATACATCATGAATCTCGTCTCTGGCTAACGAGAGCTAGTTTCGTAACCGATATCACGCACAAGTGAATTGATTTAGTTATTTATCTAAATAAGCTTAAAGTCAAAGATAATGTTTTTAAATACTGCGTTTTAGTAAATCACCCATTTTTCCATGCACTATCAAAATGTAAATAGTATTACCAGCTTCAAAAAATCACCCGATAAACGGAGTAAATCACAAGGAAAATATAAACACGCAGTAAATTTACTAATTAAGGTTTATTCCAAGAACTTAATCGACATAAGTACCCTTCTATTTTAAAGCTATAAAATGAGCAAAAATACAAACACTAGCTTATATTAGGAACAACAGCTCTACTAGCTACAAATACATCTAACTAATCCCCCCAATTATAATTAATGAGCAAACACCAATTGACACTATTTCTTGTAATCTCTTCTTATATTATAAATCCCCGAAGTATAAAATACGTAATTAGTATGTCACATTTTGATATACATCAGTATATTCATTCTTTTAATATAATTATTATTTCACTAAAACATTGGCATGTCCTATTTTTACATAATCTGTGACAATAGTCTGTGCAAAAAGAGAACCGTCGCGTCGTGGCGTTACGGTGAACTTAATATTTTTATATGGCAACCCAATTCAGCCATTATCTGGCCGTCAAGCAACTGTCAAGTGTCAACTTAAAAAAATATCTCGTATTGATTTCGTCGATCGTTAGATTTGTATTTATGAGACTACATTTAAATAAACTTCCAGAAGATACAACTGTACAACAGTAAATTATTAGCGGTTTTATTCAGCTCTTTATTAGGCATTAAAACAGTAAACTAGCACACGCACGATCTCAATTCCTAAGACGTATCTCATTTTGCACACTTCATTACTAACTCGCCTAAATATGTAAATAAAAAAAGAAATTTTTACATGTCATTCCAAACTGAAATTAATTTTCCTACGTCTATTTCAAATTTTATTGTGTATAAAAAAATAATAATTAAGGTCCATACAAATAAACAAGTACACATTTTATATTCAGTCTTTGTTTCCAAAATGTCATATTTTTAATCTAGAATTAAAAATTAGCTATCTCGTTTCAAAAACGCTTCTCGTTCATATGTGAACATTTTATTTTTCGCTAGCGCATTAACATTTTTACTTTTCATTAGTAAAATCGATTTCAGTGTGTCGTTTCGTAGTTTCGTATAGTACATTATATATTTTGTAACTAAATAGAAACCTAAGAGTGACATTGAAATTAGTACTACTCTTGAGAGCGATGGCAAAATTACTACCATGAAGTATATCATCCGGGTTATCCGCGGTGGAAGGCTTTCTTGATTCTGAAAAATAAAATAAGTTTCGTATAATTTAAGCATGTTTGAGAAATTGGTTTTTATTCTTATACATTTCCTCATAAACAGGGAAATCATTTCCATAATGTCATTGGATTATTGAATAAGCACGATACCCACCAGGAGGCCTAGACAAAAGCTGTTCTTTTTTAAAAAAAGTTTCTGTTATCGTTAACGCCAAACGACAACTCCAAAATGTATGGCGTTGACATTACCTGTGGAAAAGTCACGTGACGTCACGCTAAGTACCTAGACACATTTTTGTCTGTATCGTGTGCGGAAACACGCCTGTTTGAATTTTGTCTAGGCCTGCCATTATTATTTCATGACCAGATGGACTATTACGTATCTCAGTTATAACCAAATGTTGATTGAAATCTGTGCAATAGTAGCTTTTTGTAAGCTCCAGTCTGCAACCTATTAACATGGTTACTGAAGCTGTCAAAACTGACATAGGGTCAGGTAAAGGGTCCAGCTCCTTAATAGTACCTCTACCATGAGTTGGCAACATAAATGTCATCTATAGTCGATACTCGATCTCGCCTACCTATTAAGCTTGTGATTGGCGTACTCGATGTCAATTTTAGTTCTACAATTGACCGCGAGGTGGCACTGTTATTTTTTTTTCATACATTTTTTCGAGGCAGTTGATATCGAGCATCGATTGGTGTCAATGTTGTAAACTCCTGGTAGACCTACAGTACACGAGGCACAGGGTTTGACTTACGAAACGGTGATCATCATCCAGACCAAGGAGCGAGTCACAAAGCTCCGAGACAGCGTCTCTCATGCAGTAGTGACGTTGTTGCGACACTCTGTGAGTTGCATATACTTCACTGACGACAGCTCGGATGTTATTGGCGAATTCGTCAGGCGGGCGACAAAGGCAACGGCAAAACATAGCAGAACATAATGTCAAGAAGGCGATAAAAGATAGGAACGAAGAAGTCGTGAATGCCGTGTTTAGTACAATAGAGCAAAGGCAGGATTCTGCAACCGCATGTTCTAGTTAATATCAGTATAATAAAGAAAATAGTATATCTAGATTAAGCATATAAAGTATTATTTTTTGTTATGTAAAACTGTGATGTTTGGAGAAGATTTGAATCAACATTTGATTGTTATTGGAATACGTAATCAGCCTGCTGGATACAGAGTACTTAAATATGTTAAAAATGCAGAGTTGCCACTTACATATTCTGCCCAAAACAACGGCAGAACTAAATTGGAGAACTTGTTGTAGTTACCGCCGAAACCGGACAAGTCATACATATAGAGGTTGCTCTGCATTCTCGCGACGGAGTGGAAAGGTATGCCAGTTAGCTGAAATAATTATAATTATAGGTTATTAAACTTATTAATTCAGGCGGATCAGTAAAAATAGCTAACTATCTAGAATGTAAATAATTCGATAGAAAATAAAGTAATGTCTTTAACCAAGTAGAAAAATAGCTTATTTTAATAGCAACACTCGTGTCGAGTAGTAATTTTATGTGCTATGCTATGGCAACACTTCTTTCTTGTTTCAACTGTTAGAGCTAGCCTGACCGTTTCTGTATATAAAATATTGCAATAAACGGCACAGTTTTACATTTCCTACGCGATTTTACTATCTCATGGATCACTCAGTTTATAATGATAATATATTATTGTTGATATACATACAAAAGTTTTAAAAAAGTGAGTTTGGCAAAAAATGGTCGGTTAGGCATTCAAGCACTAGGGCAGCGATTGGTTATTCGAAATCATGCCATGTCCCTCTATATTTGCTATATGTTACCTACCTACTATTCCAAAAATGTATTATGTTATTAATTATTTGTTAATTTCGGTAACTTTATGAGTGCAGATAAAGTATTGTATGCAACTGTACATAATGGGGTATTTAAACACTCATGTGATACTATTATCATAAACCCTCTATAAGACCTTTTATTATTTATATATTATTAGTCGAGCGTCGGTTATTTATCAAGGTGTTTTATTTTAATGTATAAGATTCGCGAAAACTTTTTCCCAAAAAAATTACGATGGCTACGTTCCGGGAAGCGCTGTCTACGCTCTCAACTGTCGCGCCCCGTACCTCTACTATGAGTTGGCATAAATGTCATTTATAGTCGATACTCGATCTCGCCTACCTATTACGATTGTGATTGGCGTACTCGCTGTAAATTTTAGTTCCACAATTGACCGCGAGGTGGCACTGATCTTTTTTTCATACATTTTTTCATGGCAGTCGATATCGAGCATCGATTGGTGTCAATGCTCTAAATTCGTGATAGACCTACCGGTTTAGGGTTCCGGTTGGAATGAATGCTTGCAATGTTCAACCCAAGCGGAACTGTAACGCGGTCGCGAATTGCGCGCCAACTTTGCTGTCAAAAATCGATAGAATCCTTTAATGTTTGACAGTGACAACTCGTAAACGACCGTGAAAACCCACCTACGATCTGCGAGCGTTGTGAGCGTTTTCGGTGACGTCATCGATGACGTATCGTGCTCGCTTACCTTGGTGATTATCTTGGGCATTTAAGGGAATGGGTGTGCGAACGCCGCGAGTGATTTCGTCCCTTTCCGGAACGTAGCCTATGTATTGATGTTTAAATTGTTTTACCGGTTCCACGATAACAAAGGAGTTGTGCTTTTCCCGGTCAGGCTTCAGTCCGGTCACGAACTGATCGTCTTCGACCCCACCAGTGTAGAAATGAGGGTAGGACACCACCATCGGATAGTCTGGAATATCAAACATTACCCTTGTCAAAATCTGCGAGTTTATGAGTATACCCTCATTTAAGAAATGCGCTCATTGGGTACCTCCCTATAGTACCAAAATGTGCATAAGTGTAATAATAGAATCTTAATCTATAAGGTGTTTTTTAGAGGTTTGCTTTTTAAACTGGCAATATTGTTTCTACAGACTGTCAATTTGACAATTGACAGTTGATTTGTAGTCAGTAGGTATGCTTTGCCATTTTAGAATCCTTTATGAGCAGGTAGAGTCATGGGCCCATTTTTTTAAACGATGCCGATCATTATATGCCCGTAACTCGTGTATGGAGTACTGCTCTCACCTTTGGAATGGATCAGCTAAGTACCAGCTTGAGGCATTGGAATCTATAGAGAAACGGGCAAGAAGCTCATCAGCAATGAATCCTTAGTTCGGGCTAAGCTTCTTAGTCTAGAGCATCGTCGTAAAGTTGCTAGTCTATCGGTTTTTTATCGGATACATTTCGGAGAGTGTGCATCGGATCTGCACGATCTAATTCCTTCCTGCCCATTATTCTATCGGACTGCCAGAGCGGGCACGAAAAATCGTCACCACTTTATGATTGATATTCCGAAAACCCGTACGAAGCGCTTTGATTCGACATTTATTATGCGAACTGCTAGTCTGTGGAATTCGCTGCCGGAATGGGTGTTCCCCGAAGGTTATCCCCTGGGTGGTGTTAACACCCCAATCTGGGTGTCTTTAAATCACAGGTGAAGTGGTTCCTTCTAGGCAAGCGTGCTCCAACGTAGACCGCATCATCGCTTAACATCAGGCGTGATGGTAGTCAAACGCAAGCGTATTTACTTATTAAAAAAAAAAAAAAACTGGAGAGTGCTACAGAAAAACTATTGCTGACTTCTTCGTACCTCAGTTGAATTGCATTGATGAGCCAGAGCTTTAGCTTCAACAAGATGGGACAACATGCTACACAGCGGGCGGCACCATCAGTTTTATGCGGGAAACATTTTGGTGGGCGCATAATTTCGCGTAAAGGACCTGTGAACTAGCCTCCGCAATAATGTAATCACCTTTAGATAACTTTCTTTGAGGGATTGGGGGTATGTAAAGTCACTAGTCTATGCTAGTGTTGGACCATTTGAAAGTCTAAAATAAAATAAATTCGGATCTCAGCCGATAAATATATAAATATCTATCGGCTGAGATCCGCATATGACATAAGCTCATCCTCGAGCGCTATTCATTTTCTGGAACAATAGAAACGTTCGTTCATCCTGACATATAGGTGGCAGAGATCTTAAGTTGGACCTTTCGTATCTTGCTGTTCAAATGGTTGATGCCAACTGCAGTGTGCCGAGCACGAAAATCTGGTTACGTGTAACGTAATCGCATCGTTAACGTATTTAGTAGGCACAAACTGTCATTTATCTAGTACAATAGTGGCACAGATAACACATAGTTTGTATTGAATACGTGAACGATACGATAAAGTTACACTTAAGAAAATTTTCGTGCTCGGCCCACTGTCGTCTCGTCTGCAGTCGGGTTCGAAATGCGACATGAAGTGACGACACGTCGTCTGCTGCTGCTACGTATAGCCGGCTTCCAACTTGCACCTTTACCGTCTGGCGTAAAAATAAATGTCAACACAACACCCAAATCTCACCGTAATAGCATTTAGACGCGTCGCTGACCCCGGCCGGTAGGGATGGGACAGTGTCGTAACAGTCCGTACCGTTAGTGATGCGCTCGTAAACACTCTCCGACAGGTTGTATCTGTATACCGGTACGCTGTCCATGTACAATTCACCTGGAAATATAAATCATACTATCACTGTCGTGTTAGCGCGGCGAGTCAACATCACCAGCGGCCTTACTACCAGCTTCGTAAAAACCATGCAAGTTCCGTGCAGTTCTGAAACCTGACATAAACAGTTTTGAATGAAATCATACCATGACGCTCATTTAGGTGAACTGTTTGAATATTGTTTTCTCAAAGGTAAACGAATAATATTGTCTCTGGCATTCTAACAATTTACTACTCGTATAACCAACATTGCAGATGCCTAGACGTTTGTAAGCTAATACACTGAATGGATTTAAAGAGACATGTTAACGAGAGTCCATACAAAAAAACAGGTTAACGGTTTGTCTGCGGTTCTTGAATAGTAGGCCTGGGCAGGCCTGCTTTAAAGTTGTCATGGTACGAATAAACCGGGCAGTTGTCTAGAAGTCCTGCTTTAAGAGCTCATAGTAAGGCCCCAGTAGGTCTACCACGAGTTTACAACATTGAAATCAATCGATGCTCGGTATCAACAGCCGTAAAAAAATTATGAACAAGTACAATTTTAAAAGTTTAATACCGACTTCCATTCTATTCATTTATTGGAGTGTAACTCAAAAAATGCTGTACCGAATTTGATTAAATGGGACCACATGGGAAGCACCAACTTTCAAACAAAATAATAATTTTGAAAATCGGTTCACCCAATCGAAAGTTATGAGGTAACACAATACAGTCGAATTGAGTACCTCCTCCTTTTTGGAAGTCGGTAGAAAAAGGAACAGTGCCACCTCGCGGTTAATCGTAGAACTAAAATTGACAGCGAGTACGCCAATCACAAGCTTAATAGGTAGGCGAGATCGAGTATCGACTATAGATGACATTTATGTTGCAAACTCATGGTAGAGCTGCTGAAGATGGCTCGACACACGTGTAGAATCGTTTTTGGATGATTGCGTTGTTTTGTGTGTTGCTTCAGTTGCTTATCTGTACACTTCCTGCATGCATTTTATGGGGGAGAGTGTGGTGCACACTGCATCGTTACCATAAGCATTGTTCTTTATTTATTTTAATATGGATTGACGCAATATAACGCTAGGATCAATTATCATAATAAGTAAACAATTAGAAAACAAAAGAAAAAGTAAGAAATAATATTTATTCTAAATTTACACGACGGTAATAAATCATTACAAATTGAAAGAAAGCTAAATAGCTCAACGTTTTGCTGAGTTTTTACAACTAGCTGATTTTTAGTCAATATTCTCTTGAGAAACTAGGTTATAATAACATTTTTGAATTAATTTGTAATGTATTGTATCATAGTGTTTTTTTTTCGTCAAAGTTGTACAGAGTTTTTATTGAAACTTAATTGGCTAACTATGTTATCTAAAAAATCAGTTAACTGCTGCCGAACTAGGCACGACGTCTGTGTTTCAGCGTACAGCGCCCTCCCCACTAGATTGTTTTATTTGCTAGCCTAGACATGACTGTCGGTCTAGCGCTCGACGAGTCAACATCTCCTGAGGATGCCTCGTGTAGAGGCGAAACACGTGTCGAATCGGTTTTAGTTGATTTGGGGTTTCTTGTGTTTTTTATTTTGTATTCTTCCTATTAGCATTTTATGCGGGAGGGAGGGTGGTGCACGCCCCCAAATAGGCCAAAATCATTGTTTTCTTTTCAGCGGAAGTGTCACTAAATATTTTTTAATATCGTTTTTTTTTAGCCTAGACATATTCTAAATTATACATTTCTATACAATATAAATGTGACATTTACTATTTATACAAATTCATATTATGTTACATTTATCCAGTTAAATTTATACAATAACTAATTTATATTATATATATTGTTTTGTATATAGTTGTATTATATATAGTGTTATAATGTGTATTGTAATAATACGTCATTATATGTATTGTATTACATTAATGGAATGTAAGTTTTACGGAATTTTCTAAAAGCCTCGATTAGTTTATTTGCATTTTGGTTTATTTTATTTAACGTAATGATAAATTAACATTTAATAAATCGTTCGAATTTTTATCTGGATAAAAATAAATGACAAAATGTTGTATGCTGTTAAGTTACTTTATTAAACAACTAGGTGGTGCCCGCGACTACGTCTGCGCAGCATTAGTACTTCGAGTAGCTTATATCTTCTCCAAGACCATATCTATCTTTATACCAAAGCGTCTAAAAATATTTACTTGAAATATTATTTATATTTGTAAATTTAAATACCAATTAATTTAAATAAGTACTTAGTAAATCAATCAGCTAAAACTAATAATAAATTACAGTACCTACATACATACAAATATAAAACTAATCACCATGGAAAAAACTGTCATTACATTTCATCACTCTTGACAGTATTTGTGTTACATTTCATCACTCTTGACGGTCGCCGAGCACGTCTAGTGTATCGAGCTGTCAAAATGATGGCGTGATTTTGACTAAGCTATGACACAAACTTTGACAGAACTGTTATCATTACGATCTTGACGTAGGCGGAGATCTTATTATTTTGTCTATGCTGAGCCCAAGCATTAAGATTTATTAAGCATTACGCTTTTTCACCCGTGTGGTGATGGATGATGAGAAGTATCCTATGTGTTAATCCAGCGCCTCGTCTACCTCCATACCAAATGTCATCAAAATTGCCCTCGCCGTTTGAGCGTGAAAGAGTAACAAACATCCATACATCCATACATCCATACACTCACAAACATTCACGTTTATAACATTAGTAGGATGAATAAATGAGTCTGTGACTGTTTACAACATAGAAGGAATCAACTGCCAACATTTCAAGTTTGTACTTATACGGTTTTGGCATTGCATTGACGAAGTCAGTCAGTTAGAATTAGTAAACTAAATATGTAATTATAGATAATAAACTCACTGTCGTAGTAAAGTGGCATCAGTTTGCAAACCGTCTTTCTCCAATACTGCAGTACGTCTTGCTTCGTGAGCCGTTGCCGGTACATAACGCCTTCTGTCGAACCGATAATGCGGTCTGGACATGTCTGAAACAGCAAACTCTTTTATACCATTCCCACTCTAAAAGCTTATTTTATTCACGGAAAACAGTGAATAAGAAGGCCTTTTGATCACTATTTTGGTGTTTGAATTTAGAACACACCAATATATTCGATCTCCACCTCAATGTTTATTACAACTTCCTTACGCAAAAAATACTCGATACAAACTCCTTGCGCAAAGATTACTCGACATAAAAACTCTTTGTGCAAATAACTCCTCTAGATTTGATTGGTCGATATTTCCGACAAGGAGTTTAGCATTAGAATAAAAACTGTATTGTGATGTGTTCTTTGCTGCCATTACGGAAAAAAATATATAATAATAATAATAAGAAAATTTCTCTTAAGTATAGTATTTTTTTTAATTTTAACGTGCGTTTTAATTAATTTAACCTTCCTTTTTCGTCATCAAATGTCTATTTTTCGCTTAAGTTATTTCCTTTGCTAGTTAGTTAGTAGTAGTCATGGTATAAAGTATAGTATGCAACTCTTGAATAAAATTTATATCGAGGGTCAATAATCACTCGCATCGTTTAGGATTCTAACACTTGAATAACGCGCTACGCTCGTGATTCAATCATCATGAATCACTCCCTGCGGTCATGATTCGGTCGTTAGAATCCTCTGCCTGAAATCAAAGAGCAAAATGCGAATATTGCTCACTGAATGAGACAAAGTAACTTTTAATTTTTTTTAGATAGTCGCGAATATCTTATTCAGCCTTGGGTTAATCATACAAGTCGAAACATTCACACTCTATTTCTTTCCCGCCATTAGAAAGAGAGAGAGACAAAGACCAGCCCTTTCGAATTTCCTATTTGGAATTCGACGTCAAAGACAAACACGTTCGGAATTTCGTACCTACTAACTAAAGAAATTTTGCAAAAATATAATTATTTCTTTTAATGTAATTTATTGAAGTGGTACCTCTACCTACAATGTTAATTATTTTGATTCACAATAAATAGTTAGGTATTTCAATCTATTCCTGTTTATTATTTTATCTCCTAACTAAAGTGTTAACGCTGCTGAAGTGAAAACTTATGTGTGTTACACGAGAGCAAAGTTTTTTGCATCTCATGCCTTTGAATCCCTAGCCACACTCAGGATTCAAAAAACGCACTAGCATCAAAAAATTACTTTGCTCTCTTGTTGCACAAATAACTATTTTAACTCTTTGATTACCGAACCAATACAATACCAAAAAGCGTGCATGACTCTTTTAGATAAAAAAAGAGGAGGTAAAAATAAGTCAAGTCCATCAGATACTTACGTTTCACTGCTATTCTTGTATAACCGGAATTATTCATAGTTATGATGGTTTTTTTTTTTCATTTTCCCTCCTTAGAGGGTTATGGTCCCGCACTTCTCGTGCATTTGCCAGTGTCAAGTTATTTGTATTACAAAGTTTTAGTAGAATGTTCTGGTGATATTAGTCGTAGTCAGTCAGAGTCCAAAATGTCAGTCAGTCATGGTCCAGTCAGTCTAAGTCATGCTTTAGTAAAGTGGTGGCAACTTTACCATCAGCTTCTATGGAGTTTTGGAAACAACACGGAAAAACACGTTTCACCACATTATATCACTTGCCCACACTCATGCACGTAAAACAGCACTTAATGAGTAAAACGCCACCAATTTGAAACATTAACACTGAAAAAATCATAAGTTTTGATAAATAATACAATGCAAAAACGTTGACTTTTCCGCGTTCGCGCCAAAACTCCAATGGTTTTAAGTTTTCGCGAAAGTTGGGTTCGGATTTTGTCTGCTCTTAGAAGAAATAAAAACTAGACTTACCCACAGTTCCTTCTCAAAGGATCCGTGATCGTCTCTTTGGTGATCGTGATTTATATCTTATAGGTTAGTTAGGTTATATACCTAGTCACTGAGCTAAACAAATAGAGTAGCAAACTTCATTACCATGCGTCAGAAAAAGTGTAACCACTATATAACCGTGACGACGTTTTGAAATAACTAAACAATTAAAGGAAACATATATCTATCTTACACAAGTAGCAGGAACATTACCGGCGCTGAGATTAGACAAAGATAGCAAAATTTACATGTAATGGCGGGTTGGTGTTGCCTACCGTATGAATGTTACCCAAAAAATAGTAAATAACTATAAAGTTTCTTTAAAGTAATAAAATAAAAATGTAATAAAATAAATTTACAAACCATTTCGTTATGACCTTATTTGTTATTGTGACGCAGTATAATGAAATAATTAAGATATTTTCTGCCTAGATACCAAATCAAATCAAAATATATTTATTTGCAAAATTAACCAAAATTTAAATTAAAATTTAAATTAATTTACCAAAAAATCAAACTCCGCTATGAAGCATCATTTTCGTATACAGTTGCCTTCTAGGCTCTTTTTTGTTAGTTTGAGTGAACAGTTTATTCCATCAATTGAACTGTTTCATTTGTGACATTAGCTGCATTTCTTCTTCTTCACTCAACATAGGTACGTTTATTTTTATTGTGATATATTTTTTGGGTGTTATTTAAATGGTTAGCATAGTATTAGTATTTTTGAAAGAAGAAAAATATTATCTGTCAGCAGAAATAGCTAATTGGTTAGCAACTCATGGCCAGCAAACATTTCAAAATCAATCAGCAATTTATGTTATTCTGGATGGCTGTAATTATTTTTGTACTGCATATTAATTATATAAGCAGCCATAAGCTGTTCCTGTTTTATAATATTTGGGTAAGCACTTATTTATTTTATTTATTTTCTCTGCTGATCAATCATAAAATCTTGCTGACCAAGTAGTTATTTTGCGGACCGAATGTTTATTATGCAAACTCATGGTATTGTTATGCTGCCTATTAATGATTAAATTTTTGACCATTATCAAAATTATCTGCGGAACAAAGATTGCTGCCTGATTTTTATTATTGCAGACAAAATCTTTGTATGCTGACTAAATCATTTCAATGCTGGTTTGGGTGGGCTCACCAAATTTTATAATTGCGTATCATTTAATTACTTCTCATATTTTTTATTATTCTTAGTATTCCAGTGGCTACAATTTTTAAACGGTGAATATTTTTTTCTCATTTTGCTCTTTCGCGGTGTTTCAGTTATTTCATCTATCTCTTCATCGGTTTCCACAGCATCTACATGCATGTAGTCGAAAGAGCACTATAACGCTTAAATAATAAGTTAATAATAACGATTCATTGTACTACGCAATTCAGTTAGAGTCGTATTAAAACAGTTTGATTTTAACCGACTTCAAAAAAATGGGGGGGTTTCTCAATTCCACCATATATATTTATTATTTTATGTGCATTCGCAACTAACTTCGTTGTTTATGAACCGATTTTAATAATTCTTTTTTGTTTGATAGAGTATACTTCTGTGGCGGTACCATATAAATTTCATCAAATTAGGTCAAGTATTTTTGAGTTATACTTCGATAATTAAAAAGTGTTTCGCCTATCTTGTTGATATCATCATTGACGGTGTACTCGTAGGTATATTATCAATAAAACTTCCGTGAGAACTCATAGTTAAATGGTAAACCGGTAAACACTCACGTCTATCATCTAGTCGTTATACTCTGACCGGTGCGCGACTAGCGGTCCTCGCTGTTAGACCACGCTCTCCATGAGGATGGGCATCAGTACTGCCCTAACACCGGTCGGAATATAACGACTAGATGATACACGTGAGTGTTTGCCGTTTTTACCATTTAGAAATAATAGGTTTAGGAGATTTATGATTTAGTCATTAAATGATTGAGTAATACGAGTAATTATTTCGCTTATATTTAGATGAACTTACATCAGGGTTGTATCCAGGAAGCTGTGGCACCCCTTGGAACTTGTCAATTTGGAAGAATTCCTCGTGTCCCCATTGATGACCGATCTTAACGGTCATTTCGTCAGTGAAATCTGAGTAAATCTGAAAAAGAAACAAAATACATGGTGAGGAGAGGATAAAGAAGAGGACGAGATATACGCGCGGGAGAGTCCAGCATTTTTTAAAATTTATTTATGGCAATTGTTTAGAACATTCATGCCAGCATCATGTCAAAAGAGAAAGATATAATTAACAAAATCGGAGAAATTTTGATGTAAGTATCTGCAACAAAGGAAAAACGTCTTATACTACTATCTACAAAATTATCAAATGACTATTTAAAAAAACTAAATAATCACATAATATACACATGGTTTAACATAAATACAAGTTTAATTTAATTTACACACAACTACAGCTTGATTTTATTTTCAGTTATGAAAGATGATAATGTATTAATTGAATTAAGATCTAAAAATAAATTAAATAATGTCAAAATTAAATTGAATTGAGTCCAGCATTGACAAAAAGGTTCCCCTAAAAAAAGATAATCAAAACATAGGTCAGTCTTTAAAGCCACTCTTTAATCTGCAATTTTTTTCAATTATAATCCTACTAATATATTAAACACGAAAGTTAGTAGGTATGTATGGATTTATGCTGTAGTTCCAATATTGTCCACCTGAGCTAATAAAAGTGACATAGAGCCGGCATTATTTTTTTATTTTAATCAACATTTGACTACAGCTGAGATACTTAATAGCCCTGTGGATCACACTTTCAAATGCTCGTAAAAAGTAAGTACTTAGTTAAAACTCGGTTAAACACAACAGAGCGCGCTTCTAAAATACGGCTTAAAGATATCCACAATGTATTTCTAGAAATGCATATATTGACCTTTTCCAGAGGGTATCTCATTATTGCGTAGACATAGCCAGTATATTATTAGCACCGTGATAGTGATTGTCTTCATTTGGCATTTCTTCACATAATATTATTGAATAGAATAAATAAACCCTTTCGACTGCATCACATCATTCATTTTCTATATTAATAATAATAATACCGCAGTGGCGGCTTTGTGGCGAGCCGTCGGTGAGTGGCGACACCGTGGACCTTGTAGCTCTACCATGAATGTCATCTATAGTCGATACTCGATCTCGCCTGCCTATTAAGCTTGTGATTGGCGCACTCGCTGTCAATTTTAGTTCGACAATTGACCGCGAGGTGGCACTGTTTTTTTTTCATACATTTTTTGCGGCAGTCGATATCGAGCATCGATTGGTGTCAATGTTGTAAACTCGTGGTAGACCTTTTGATATATACGTCTACTCTCTTCCTGAGAAAATAGGCTTCTTGATAAACAAACAGATGAACAGACACATAAGAAAATGGTCCTATAAGGCTTCCCTATTCCTTTTGAGGTACGGAACCCTAAAAATAAAATAAGAAGAAGAGGAAGAAGAAGAAGACCTATTCCGGCTCATTTTAGCTACGTAAAAAAGATAAAAAACTCACCCTAGCCAACAATCCCATATTGTTAACCGGTACTAAAGCAGGCAGCAAGGTTTTGGACAAGTCCAGCACAGGATCAGTGAAATCCCACAGATACTCGTAGATGGTCTTCTTGACGAACAGCGGTGAGCTCTGCGACTTCACGAGCAAGCTGAACGCTGTCTTGACGAAGTAATTCGCGTCGTGTAGATAGGAGCTTATACCCTAGAAGTTATAAGGATACATTATTAGTATAATTATAGTGGTGATGGGTGATGATGATGAAAATTGTCCAATGTGATATTTTTTTTATGATGGTTCATCAAAGTGACTCGGGCCTGATGGCAAGCGGAGATGGAATCAAGAAGCGATGACCTTACTGCAACCGTAAGCTGCACTAATCGCCACCCCTGATGACCTGACAGAAGCTTTTTCGCGCCTTTTTTATATTACGCAGTTTCGTCTATTTACATATAAAATTTCATTCAAATCTGCTCAACCGTTGTGGTACTACAGCCTATAGTCTCAGTCTATGTAAACCTTTTTATGGTGTCTTTTATGTTATTTACACTGTGGTAATAACACAGCTTAAGTGATTTTACACTGTGGTAATATCACATACTAAATGTTATTTACACTTTGATAATAACGCAGCATAAATTCAAATTCAATTAATGTATTTGCCAGAATACAAGCATTAACATGTTTAGTTATTGTACCAATGTGCCGCATGTATTCAGTTTGCAAGCAGACCTGCAAATGTGCTGCGTCTGTATTCAGCCTGCAAGCAGACGTGCAAATGTGCTGCGTCTGTATTCAGCCTGCAAGCAGACGTGCAAATGTGCTGCGTCTGTATTCAGCCTGCAAGCAGACGTGCAAATGTGCTGCGTCTGTATTCAGCCTGCAAGCAGACGTGCAAATGTGCTGCGTCTGTATTTAGCCTGCAAGCAGACGTGCAAATGTGCTGCGTCTGTATTTAACCTGCAAGCAAACGTGCAAATGTGCTGCGTCTGTATTTAACCTGCAAGCAGATGTGCAAATGTTTGGTCTGAAGTCGCAATAACTATACCTACAAATTAAACAATACCTTAATTAATACTGTTTTAAACTATCACGGTTGTTCTCTAAAATTATATGATTATTCCACATTCGCTCATTCCACAACCTTACCACGGTAAATATCCCGTTAATAATCATATAATTTTACCTTAATTAATATTTGTAATGCCTTGAAAATCTTAATATTCTTTAACACTATAAAACAATTATCTAATAGCCACTTAGTAAGCCTCTTTCTAAAGATTTGTCCATCTAACTTCTTCATCTAACTTAAATGATTTTACACTATGGTAATATCACACATTTTTATGTTATTTACACTGTAGTAATAACTCAGCCTATAACTATACATTCTACACAATAATAATATTACAGTTTATGTTTTTTGCACTGTGGTAATATAGTTTTTACACTGTAATAAAACTACAACATATTATACGTTTTTTAATCTGTGGTGATACTCGTATCACAGCCTAAATATATTTTTGGTTTCGCCGGTAATGTATAGTTTATATGTTTTTTACACTGTGGTTATATAATGTAGCGTTTAAAACCTGTTATTACATAATCTGGGCTAACCTACTGTACTTGACACAGTAATGTGGTAACGCAATAATTATAATTATATGTATGTTCATAATGGCTATAATGTGTCGTTGAACTTTACTTGTCGTAGGCACCTACTCCAAGCCTTCCTTTTCAATATTTGATTGATTTATAAAAGAACAAGTTGCGCTCCGCGATAATAATGATGATGGAGAATCAAATATAGCGTATGTTACTCAGACATAATGTAGCTCCAAATTCGTGAAAGAATTGTTTGAATCGGTTTAGTAGTTTTTACGTGTATCCATAATAAAACTACTAAAGTAATAATAATTAGTGTGATAAAGATTAATGCCAAGGTACGAATAATGTGGCCTAGTTTGTACCGGCGTTACTATTGCATATTTCAAAATGAAAAAGTATTTAATGTGGCATAACTGTAATAGTTAGAATGTGGACTTCTTTGTAGACATTGAAGTCTTCTATAAAACTGTAGTACGTCACTTAGCTCTATAATTGTGATTTGATTTTATTTCGACTCGAAACTTATTGACACTTTATGGGTTTAAAGAATTTATTTCTCATAAAGAACAAGGTTCACTTAAAATGAGATTTAACACTAAAACTTCTAACTAATTAAAGTGATTAGTCGAGTATAACATATTTGTTCAGCAATCTTAGGTTATTTCATTATAAATATATTTTTTAAGTTTACTTTTAAAAACAGAAATTTTACAATCTTTAATATTGTTAGGTAACTTATTATAAAATGCTGCACCCTCATACAGAATATTATGTTTACCATACATGGTTCTGTGTGCTTGTAATTTTAATTTGTTCACATTTCTTAAATTATATTGAAATGTTCTATTAGTAAATTTAATTTCTGTATTTATTTTTTGCAATAGTACTTTTTTGATCAGAACGCATGTAGTATAAATGTATAATTGTTTTAAATTAAATATTTTTGTTTCTTTATACAACGTACTAGATGTGGTTAGACGGTCATAATTAAAAAGAGTTTTGATTAACTTGTTTTGCGATATTTGAAGACGCTTTATATGAGTCTGTGCTGCACAGCCCCATATTTCGACAAGATATTCCAGGTGTGACTTTACTAAAGAGTTATATATTGTCATGCGGGCTCTACGAGGTATGCATCCGACTACTCTGCGTAATGCTCCTGTCACCGAAGCTACTTTACATCTTGTTTGTTCTATATGAGCCTGCCAATTTAGCTTGTCGTCCAGTTGAAGGCCGAGATATTTTTCTTGGTGAGAACGGCGGATTGGTATATTATTTATTGTTAACGCTGGGTAATACGGATTTACTTTATGTATAAGACAACTGTCTAAAAGTAACGAGTTGTAAACAAAATGATCCGTTTCTGGATATACGAACCCCGGGTCAAATTGCCATTAATTAGACGGTCAATTTTCGCCGCGCGGCTGAAATCTTATACAAGTGTTGTACTATTTTGAAATCTAGACTAAATGGGCCATCTTTTAAAAAAACTTGCCATAGGTAGTGTAGTACATTTTTTTTCCAGCGTAGAGTGTCAAAGTTGACTGACATAAATTTTATAAACCATAACTCGTCAAAATTTAATTTATTTTACTTAGTTAACAATGGTTATTACTTTCATTTGTGGTTACGATTAATAGCACTGTTATTTGAGATAAAATTATTAAAAAAATCACTGTAAAACTGTGAAAATTGCGATCACAGTACCTAAAAATGCGACCAAGGGTGTAAATTTTTTAACTTTTTCGAAAAATGTCTATCATCGCTTGACTAAGTGACATAGATTTTTTTTCTTATTTTTTTCATAACTGGTATACCTTGGCCTCTCGCCCGGTACCAGGTTATCGTTGAGTTTTGGGACACCCTGTATATATTTATAGTCACGCTTACGGTACGAATACTTTACGCAAATTGTTTGTATTACGATTAGCACTTTACGAGTACTAAGCACATTCATAGCTTTCTACCACCATTAGTAAGCTTGTTTCAGTACGATTCCATCGGTATATGTTTCATATCTAGAAACACTTCTAAACCCAAGATATCATCGTTTTAGTGCGCAGCGGCGCGAAACTGATTTTTTCCCACGAAGCGGGGGTCACATGAGCGACCTCTGCGCCTCGGCGGGCGATATAATATTAACCACACAAGTCGCAGTTCGTGTAAAAGTAGGTTGATTTCTGAGAAATCTATTATTGGCCAAATTTGGCGATTGGTGAGTCTACGGGCCTATTATGTATCTCAGTTGCAATCAAATATTGATGAAAACTAAAAAAAGGCTCTATTTCACTTTTGTTCGCTCCAATCATCAACTTACTAACATTTTTGCTTACAGGAGCGCGTTTGGACCCTCGGCTAGAGCGCCTTCGGAGAGCAACTTTTCGCACTAACGCCGTTCCGAACCTAAGGGTAAACAGAGGTCGTAGTAGTACCACTCGGTTGTTCTCAACTCGAGTGTTCCGAATCTCTGAGCCTTGCAACCTTTTAACCATCAATATCAATCGGCAAACGGTCACAACCGCATCTGACATAACTTTGACCAACCAGACCACAACCAACCTCTTTTTCTTCTCTCTTCTCAAAGAAAATTTAGGTAAGGATCGAGTGATCTGTCAATGCCGAATTTGTCAGTCTGTTTGAGGTTAGAAAACATCCGGGACCGTTCCGTACCTCAGAGCGAGTAAGAAAACAACTAACCGCACTCTGAGGTCCTGGAGTTTTCAAAGCTGACATACTGTAGAGTTGCCATTTTTCAACATTTCAATCAACACCATAGATTAGACACTTTATTATAACTGAGATACCTACGTAATTGCCCTGCTGGTTTTATGTTGAGTGATCTTCATTGTTGAATGGAAGCCAAGGCTGCAAAATCAACTTGTAATTAATGTTGTTAGCATCCTCTAACAAAGGAAGAGTTTAACTATTATTACTAACGTCTGCGCAGCAGCGTCTGCGAGCTCTGTGCCCGCCGCTGCACTCTCGTCCTGAAAATGAGCATCGGACATGCTCGAAACCCAGCGAGACGTATTCGATCCCTAACGTCAGTGTTTTGCCGGTTAATAATAATAGTTAAATATGTGTCAAACTCACGAACATTTCAAAAAGGAAGAGTTGTTTGGAAATGAAGTGTGTTCAATTTATTTCCTTTTTTTATGGGATGGTTGGCAAACGAGCGGGCTTCTCGGCCTGATGGTAAGTGATACCGTCGCCCACGGACATTCGCAATACCAGAGGTCTCGAGGATGCGTTGCCGAGCTTTTAGGAAGGAATAGAAGGGGTGAGGGTGGAGGGGGGATTGGGGAAGGAGAGGAGAAGGGTGAATCGGGCCTCCGGAACCTCCCACAGCCCGACTTAAACGCAATAGCGTGGCACTAAAAGTTCCGTATCTTCGTATCCCGTAGACCATGCGATCCGCTGGGGGACCAGGTAGTACGTACTATATAACATCATTGAGGCGGTTGTTATTTTTCATACCATAATTACACAACTAACATTTTAAAGCAGTAGAAGTCTTTGTGAATGGGTTTGTCCGGGGAAGTACTGCCATCATATCCATCTCTACCGAGAAGCACCATGTTCGCATTACTGCATTCCGGTTTGAAGGGTATGGGTGCCGGCGAAGTTACAGGCACATGAGCCTTAACTTATTGTCACAACAGGTTATGGGCCCAGTGCAGTTCGTCACTTGTGGCGGAACGCATCTGTTATAGGCAGAGGTTACCGCTTAGCACCAGACCACAGATTACTGAATAAGAACAGATACTTCACTCAGTAGAAAATTTCCAATACCTATTACGATAATAGCCTACTCCCTCGCGTCAACAACCACTGTATGCTAAAATGCGCCTAAATGCTCAAGCGTACAGCAGTGATTGCTTCGCACCGCGCGATTCCACAGTAATCGCAGGGCTGCCTCTTCGATAAAATTAAATTAACATAACTTTTTATCTATGTTATTGAGAACTGTGAATATGTTCTGACTTTTATGTGGCAGTTAAAAATTTTATCATTTATAAAATATTTAACCAACTTAAAAAAAAGGAGGTGATCAGACATACAGGCCAAACTGAGATGTTTGACTTGTATGGTTTGTAGGTATGTATGTTTGTGCGCGATAATCTCGCGTTTGACTAAACCGATATCGATGCGGTTTTCAGAAAAGGATTTGTTGCATTTAGGAGAACGTTTTAAAATAAGTATAATAATACTTCTTAGTTTGATGATGATCTTCGGAGATGTTCACTAGAAATGAAAAAAAAAGCCTTAAAAAAAGAGAACCGACTTCAAATAAAGCACTAAGCCGTAAGTTATTTTATTAACGAGTGTAACACTCTCACACAAAAATACATAAACACTGCAGTTTTCGAAAGTTTTCACGCGAAAAGTCGATGGCCTTCAAAATAAAAAAATATATCTAGTTCCTAGTTGTACATATCTAGGTGTATTGTACTACTACCAATTATCACGAATCAAATTTATTAAGATTAATTAATTTGATTCGTTTTCTCGCAACAAGTCACCTTACAACAGACGCGGCTTGTTCAAAGGTTTTCATCGGGCGTAAGAAAAAGAACTCTCGCTACACAGACTTAAAGCGCATTTTGATTCGTTACGAGCGCGTCAAGGACTTGTAGGCACATTTTTTGAAGGTCACGTTCGTGCTTTGCAATGTTTTATGAACATTATTGCAGTTGTTAGTTTAGCAGTTTATATTCGAATGTTTTCTTTCGAAGAGTGCATCTTCTGTACCTTGTACTATTAATTAGTCTGTGGTATAACGTTTCTATGCAACAAAATTATGTAAATCTGTGTCTGAAAGGCAAGCTAATGCTTAGTATATACCTATTAAACTGTCAAATTCTAAGTGGATACCGGTGTCCGCACACCTACTGTCTTTTAATTATGTCTCTAATGACGGTATGTGAATGGAAAAAAATTTAAACGACAAAAACTAGTAATAATTTATCACTTACCATTCTTCATTGACAGGTAAATGGAAAAATGTTAGGTGTTTATCCCTTCTTTTGCTTGATTTACACCCATCTACAGCACATAAGGCACCACACGGCATCGTAATACGCGTACGAACGAACAGCACTATTAAAATTGAACGGCGTGCGCGCGCTTCGCTTGCGAAAACCGCACTGAATTTGAACCGCCGGCGGACTGAGACCGCTCGGCTGGGCGGTAGGCAGTTATAGCGCGCAAGTACATGGAGTGACGGAGGCCTGACCAGACCTCGTGCTTGTCCCGTCTACTATTAATATTATAAATTACTATATTTTTAACTATTATTATGCTAACAAAGTAAACACGCGATTTTTGACCCCAGTAATAAGAAAGGGCGTGTGATTTACGTTCCACATTAAGTAGGTATAAATTAAAGATAGTGTTTTTATGGTTCCGTAACTTAAAAGGAAAAAGGAACCGTTATAGGAGCATATTGTTTTCCATGTGTCTGTCTTTTAGTCAAGAATCTTTTTTCAGGAACACGTGGATATGTAATTCAAAGTCAAAGTCAAAATCATTCATTCAATTTAGGCATCAAAGACGCACTTATGAGCGTAAATTTTTCATTATAGGCAATGTACTTTAAAGACTACCGCCGCGTTCTAAAATATATAGAGCCTACTGAGAAGAAGCGGCAAGAAACTCGTGGCCATTCTTTTTATATAGATGTTTACAATGTTTCTACTTAGGTACTACAAATATTACATTTTATGGATGGCAGAGTGACAGCTTGCCAGAAGTGGAGTATTCAAAGCATCTTTGTCTTCTATATAATGTCGGACTATAATATGCTTTTTTTTATTCAAACGTATTTACATTCAACTTTTATTTGCCCTCTGTGAGCTCAGTTATGTGTTTTGGAATTTTATTGTAAAAACATACACAATTTCCTTGGAACGACTTATTAGTCTAAAACTAGGTACCTACAGCCTTCCCTTTTTGTATATTCCTAGTATTGGTAAGTAACTGTTGGTGTTTCTATGTAAAATAAATAAATACAAGTGCAATTTGAAAAATGTAATACCGACTTCCATTCTATTACTTAGGTAAAATCAGTTATTTGAGTGTAAATCAAAAACTACTGGACTGAATTTGAGAATCGGTTCATCCAGTCGAAAGTTATGAGGTAACGAACATAAAAAAAATACATTTGAATTGAGTACCTCCTCCTTTTTTTGGAAGACGGTAGAAAAACGAAAAAATATAAAAAACGCTTAAAATAATATATGTATATATGTACTTTAATAACAACTAAACTGATTTATTATTACATACATAATATTCGCGGTTGGTGCATAACCGTGTTTAGGGATGGAACGGCAAAGTTTGTCCTATAACCTAATTTCTTTTTAGTTAGAACAATAAGTTATAGATTGATAATGTTAGAGCTTAAGGTACCTACGGAACCCTCTGTACGCGAGTCGAACTCGCACTTGGCCTGTTTTTATTTTTATCTATGTAAGTAATAATTAAAAGTAATTTATAGTTGTTGTTTAGAAACACTTCATTAATTTTATTTTATAACTGAGTATAAATTTTTATTACCTACAATTATGTAACGGTGATATTCTACTCGTAAATTTTTTCGTTTATTGATGTTCAACATTTTGTTCAAATTTCTTTGACGGATGAGTATTATAATGGCCATTTAGATGGAGAGAGTTTTCGTACGTTTCTAGGTGAAAAATCTTAAGCTACTATTCCAAGCAATAATCGCCTATTAATATATAATATACTCATAAAATATTCTTTTCACCTCACACCTCACCTCGGAAAGATTTTGTTTGACATAAGAAATCTGAGTGCAAAAGTGCATTTTGTCCGCTAGCGTGGAAAGAGATTTAAAATCGAACTTTTCTATTCCATACCGCAAGTCCACTGACAATGCATTAAATACTTATTTCACGTCAGTGCGCCAACCTCATTTCTTTGAATAATCGCACTGGCCAGCCGCAGGTGGCAGCACTGGACTGAACGAAAAAAAATATATTTATCTAATAGTACACAAGTGACAAACACAAGTATAACATTCCAAAAAAATGTAACTATCGACATTAACCATTACAGTAATTTTCATTTTAATATGTAATATAAATGAACACTAATTTTAAAAACTAAGCTGTATTTTTCCACCTAGCGTTTTCTCGCTGTAGGGAGGTGAAAAACATGTGTGTTTCACTCGGCAGCAAAGTTATTTTGCATCTCGTGCCTTTGAAACCCTCGCTACGCTCAGGATTCTATACAAGTACTCGCACCAAAAACCAAATTTGAACTACTGTCCAAGATTTCTTTGTATTTTGCGTACCTAATTCATTACTTTCATAAACATATTGAAAAATATTAGGTCTGTTGTAATCAACCGACTTCTAAGCAAGTACAATTTGAAAAATTTAATACCGACTTCCATTCTATTCAGTTATTGGAATGTATCTCAAAAACTACTGCACCGAATTTGATGAAATTTAAATGGGACCACACGGGAAGCCACAGCTTTAAAAAAAAAAAGAAAGGATTTTGAGAATCGGTTCACCCTATCGAAATTATGAGGTGACAGAGGTAAAAAAAATCCAAAAAAAAACAGGCGAATTGAGTACCTCCTCCTTTTTGGAATTCGGTAGAAAATGCACATTGATAGATAAAGGTTCGCCAACCCTGACCTAGGCAATATACTCTACCAAAAAAAAAAAACATCAAAATAAACGACGAATTTGTCCGCGAAAACACATAAAAAAAACCGGTCAAATTGAGAAATCTCCTTTTTTGAAGTCTGTTTAAAAGTAGTTATTTAAAAAAAAATGCTTACCAGTACGGCCATATTCGGCACATATATAGTGGCGTTCAAATCAACATGATTCTCGTCCGGTAGAAAGATCGGAAATCTCTTGGCTGTATACGTCAAAGTGCTGTTGTCGTTAAACTTCACATTCGAATGAAGCAGCTTTTCTCTGAAACAAAAAAGAAAATGCATCTGTCAAATTGTTGATCACTCATTTAATAGGTGCTGTAGGTACTGGAGGCCAATTCCACTAACTTAATTTGTTCCAACTGCCTTCGAACTGTAGCTGATTTACACACATTCTTATTCTGCTATTGAAAAACAGTGCAGCTGCAGTTACGTTTCTATTGACGCCACCGATCGAATAACATTTTATACCTCTTATGGTAATTCGATAGATCAGGAACACGATGTTTACTTATATTAGTGCATATTTTAAGCACCTAGCTTTGGCATCTGAGGCTCAACATATTTTAAGCACCTAGCTTGGGCATCTGAGGCTCAACATATTTTAAGCACCTAGCTTGGGCATCTGAGGCCCAACATATTTTAAGCACCTAGCTTGGACACCTGAGGATCAACATATTTTAGGCACCTAGCTTGGCCATCTGAGGCTCAACATATTTTAGGCATCTAGCTTGGGCATCTGAGGCTCAACATATTTTAAGCACCTAGCTTGGGCATCTGAGGCCCAACATATTTTAAGCACCTAGCTTGGGCATCTGAGACTCAACATATTTTAAGCACCTAGCTTGGGCATCTGAGGCTCAACATATTTTTAGGCACCTAGCTTGGGCATCTGAGGCCCAACATATTTTAAGCACCTAGCTTGGACACCTGAGGATCAACATATTTTAGGCACCTAGCTTGGCCATCTGAGGCTCAACATATTTTAGGCATCTAGCTTGGGCATCTGAGGCTCAACATATTTTAAGCACCTAGCTTGGGCATCTGAGGCCCAACATATTTTAAGCACCTAGCTTGGGCATCTGAGGCTCAACATATTTTAAGCACCTAGCTTGGGCATCTGAGGCTCAACATATTTTAAGCACCTAGCTTGGGCATCTGAGGCTCAACATATTTTAAGCACCTTGCTGGGCATCTGGGGCTTAACATATTTTAAGCACCTAGCTTGGACATCTGAGGATCAACATATTTTAAGCATCTAGCTTGGGCATCTGAGGCTCAACATATTTTAGGCACCTAGCTTGGGCATCTGAGGCTCAACATATTTCAAGCACCTAGCTTGGGCATCTGAGGCTCAACATATTTTAAGCACCTAGCTTGGGCATCTGAGGCTCAACATATTTTAGGCACCTAGCTGGGGCGTCTGAGGCTCAACATATTTTAATCACCTAGCTGGGGCATCTGAGGCTCAACATATTTTAAGCACCTAGCTTGGGCATCTGAGGCTCAACATATTTTAAGCACCTAGCTTGGGCATCTGAGGCTCAACATATTTTAAGCACCTAGTTTGGGCATCTAAGGCTCAACAACATGTTGGTATCACCATTGTTTTCTATTTATACTAATTCGGAAACACTAGACCTGCAGGGCTATTATGTAACTCTCTCTGTATCAGTTGCTAACAAATGTTGATCGATATTGACAATCGATCCCGGAAGCAAGGGTTACTAAAAGTGTGAAATAACTTGTCGAAGTCGGTACCATGCCATACCACAATATTGTGATAATAGGTACTTTTGAACTCTCAAGGTACAGACTTCAACAAATTATTTCACATTTTTTAGTGTTGAAGACGGTTAAATTTTTTGGTTAAAAAAATATTATAGAAGTAGTACATTTGTACATTTGCCATGCATCAAGCTGATTGTTATATAGATTTAGTATTTGAATATTATTAGATATAGTGTCCACTACTATTAAATTTACCGCACTCTCCTAGGAGTAACAATTTTATTATGTTATCCGACGTGGTTTATTTACATTACAGACGTTTAATTAGACATTAATCACGTTAATTACATGTTTAACGGTAATAAAGGTCACGACTCATACAATAATAAATCAAAGTACCTACATAAACTGACTGAGCACCTCGGTTCATCCGCGTGACGACTGAAACTTGATGAAAAGTTATTTTTAGAATAAAGGGTACCACGGATCAAAACGTCATCTGTGTCACAAAATTCACCCTTTATAATACATTTAAGGCCTATTCAGACCTGAGCGTTATTCGCTACCGGTGTGGGTAGCGAAATATACCACGCGAAACTCGAGGGTAAATAGTATGAAGTTCCATAACTGCAGCGAAACTTGTACCGCCTAGTGAGGCGGTATTTTCTCTTGTTTGGCGAAACTAGTTCCACCGCCCCGCTAACCGTTGCCAACGGATATCGCTACCGCGCGCGGTAGAGATATCCGCTTTGGTGTGAACAGTGAAATTAACGCATACCCTTTCGGATTTCTCTATCGCTCGCGGTAGCGAATAACGCCCAGGTTTGAATAGGCCTTTAGAAAAAACTCAACTGGAACTGAACTAGAATTATTCATCGTGCTTATTCACCGACGGATTTTTATAAAACTAGATACACACATTAGGTACCTGACTTTAATAGGAAATTCGAGTGTGAACTTCATTGGTCAAGTGGTTGTGGAGATAATAATAATATAAGAAATTGTGAAGTTTAAAAACTGGACGATTTAGAGCTATCGTTCAAACTGCGAAAAATTGCCGCTGATAAGACTGTGCTCGCGAGTTCTATTTGCAGAACTACTAGTATAATAATATTACGAGTATATGGGACAACATCCACACGCGGTGTTCAGCAGGCCTAAACAAAATTAAAACAAGCGTGCTTCCGCACACGCAGACAAAAATGTGCTTACGAACTTAGCGCGACGTCACGTGACTTTTCCATAAGTAATGTCAACGCCATACATTTTGGAGTTGTCGTTTGGCGTTAACGATAACAGAAACATCTTTTGACAAGGCCTGCAGGTCCTGAACTAGGCAGAGCATATACTGTTTACCTGATGACTGAAATTCGTACTTATATACTTACATATACACACCGTTAAGGCGAAATGAGTGTAGATCACGACCTTTTATGATTCGACTTCTCAAAAACTTAATTTTTCGATGCTTAAACATAATAACCGAAACTGGAAAAAACGTAGTGTAAATTGAATATACGTTCTTATAAATTATGGGAGCCAATACACGATTGAGCAAACCTGGCTCGATAGAAAAAAATCGCTAAATTTTGCAATTTTTCGTACGTGTTCCGTGGGAAAAAGCATTATTATTCAATTATGGGCAAATATATTTCAATTAATATATCATATTCGAATTCTCAATGAAATTGATTAGTGAAGTATGGACTCCTTTATCGTTCAAATGTGATTGAATCATTTGATTGTACGAAATAAATATAAAAAGTATTAGCACGTATTCAATTGCATCTTCGCATTACATCATCCAATCTGATAAGCAATTCTCAACCTTATGTAAATCATCGTAAATGGTTTTAAAATTAGCATTGGACCGCGCCTTAAGAGCACATTGAGTGAGTAAGTTCACACATGTATATTGCATTTTAAGGTTCACAAAATCATAGTCATAGAACACGGAAAAAGAACGGACCCTATTTGTATTCAACTGTGACACTTCACCATTGTCAATGTTAATGTTAACATTAAATAAAGATGGCTACAATCTACACTACAATTAACGATATCGCGAATAATATCAACGTAACGGTTCTTCTTCATTATCTTCTTCTTCTGCTGTGGCTTTTTAATGTCGGAAGACGTTACTCTGCCAGTGTCATGTTGACGTAAAGGTTGTGTACCACCGAACAACTGACAGATGCTTTATCAGGGACCACGGAATGGTATCTTCGACTTTCAAAAAAAAAACAACGTAACCTTGGCTCTTAGTTCTGCAACAATATATCTCGCGAGCGCAAACTTTGTTCTGATATTATCAAATCAACCGATAGATGGCGCTGTATCCAACTTCCCAAATGTATCCATAGCATCCAAAAACACCGACCACCAAAAACAAACTACCTACAGAATCATAGAACCAAGGCCTACTACCAAAAACTAACTACGAGGTTTCGTGTGAAAGTGATCAAGCAAAAATACAGTCAAGGGTGATGAAATGCAATGACAGATAAAATAGTGTTTGTTAAAGTGATGATGATATATGAAATCGAAATATCATAATGTATTTGATGAAGTTTAATTCTGTGTAAGTGCGTAAACCGTCTTTAATATTCTTATTTAGAAATTGAGTGGTACTGATGTGAAAACATACTACTTATATAGATAGATAGAAAATTCTTATTTGCACAAAACTAAAAGTACATAGGCGAACTTTCTTCCAGCTAACCTTTGTGTGATATGGAAGTGTGTTTGGTAGTGCTTTATTTAAAACTTGAGACTTTCTATAGAACACATATTTTAGGTAGAATATTAATAAATAACAAACTATTTATATAAGTACTATAACTTTACATATACATATATACACACATATAAATAACATACATTACATATATTACATATATTACTTAAAAATAGCTCAATTAGGGATATTTTTTGCAAGGAAAGGTAATGTTGATCAACTTTGGATTTTAAGGTTTCCAAGAAAGTTGCTTTGCGAATTTCGACATATATTTTTATATAGAACATATACAACATTATAACAAGTGAATATTTGCACGCTTGAATTATAACAATTGCTACACAGTAATACGAGTGAATACTTTTTTCATAGCAGATCAAAATGCCAATCAGCAACAGCCTTTAATAAAACACACTGTCTAAAAACAAATATAATTAATCATTATGAAAAAACCTGTCATTACATTTCATCACCCTTGGCTGTATTTATGCTTTTTCACTTTCACAGTAGAAATTATTAAACCTGTCAAACCAAAAATTCGTAGTTCCTTTTTGGTAGGTAGTATAGACCCAGCCGTGCGATTCTCTAATGATTCGTCGATGCGCTCGTCGAGCTCACCGATGTCAATTAATTTTTTGAGATATCGCCCTTATACATAAGGTTGTTTTTCCAACGTTTCTTAAATCTCGTCATTTGTTTCACGTATGTTGTCAAAGATGCAACGATGTTTGCTCTTAGAGAATCGCACGGCTGTACACCAAACATTAAGATTAGTAACATCCGAGCGAGTACGAAACATCCGGAAGCTAATTTATCGAGTCGTTGCAGAGATTTCATCTGCTGCACTGACTCAGTCTAGTTAATAAAGTTACACATTTTTTTTACCAAAAAATAGAACCGACTACAACACTAAAAAGTGTGAAATAACTTGTCGAAGTCGGTACCATGCACGCAGTATTGTGATAATGGGTACTTTCGAATTATCATGGTACCGAATCAACAAGATATTTTACACTTTTTAGCGTTGAAATTAGTTCCATTTTATTGTGAACCACTTTTTTACCTTTTCTATTGATCCTTGCTACTTACGGGATCGATTATCAATGTCAATAAGGATATCACCAAGATCGGCGAAATACTTTAGTTCAATAACATCAGAATTCTAGAATTTGATGAAGTTAAAATGGGATCCACCTAGAAAGTATACTCTTTCAAATAAAAAGGAATAAACACAGTCGGACTATTCTGTAAAAAGTTAATATGTTTATTAAGTTAAGTATAAGTATATTACTTTTTATAACTGACAGATGCTATAACAGGGCCCACGGAATGGTATCTTCGAGTATAAAAAAAATCAACGTAACCTTGGCTAGCGGTTCTGCAAACAATAGATCTCGCGAGCGCAAACTTTGTTCTGATATTATCAAATCAACCGATAGATGGCGCCGTATTCAACTTCCCAAATGTATCCTTTGAATCGAAAAACACCGATCACCAAATATATAAAATTATCATACATAAACAATATACGCGTCGACTTGAGAACCTCTTGTAAGCTGTGAAGAAATAGTGATTTATTAAATGAAAATGAATTGATGATGATGATACAATATTTGAATGAACTAACGATGTATAAATGAATACGTCAGTTATTAAAATATTTGGTAATAAACTATTGTAGATACTATTTATTACATAGAATAATTATCAAAATTATAAATCAGTCAAACTCAAACTCGAGTTTTGGCGCGAACGCGGAAAAGTCAACGTTTTTGCATTGTATTATTTATCAAAACTTATGCTATTTTTCAGTGTTAATGTTTAAAATTGGTCGCGTTTTACTCATTAAGTGCTGTTTTACGTGCATGAGTGTGGGCAAGTGATATAATGTGGTGAAACGTGTTTTTCCGTGTTTTTTCCAAAACTCAATAGAAACTGATGGTAAAGTTGCCACCACTTTATACACTAATACCAATAACTTGACACTGGCAAATGCACGAGAAGTGGGGGCCATAACCCTCTAAGGAGGGAAAATGAAAACTCAAACTCAAAACATTTATTCTGTATAGGCCCACGCGGGCACTCACATATTGTCATTTTACATTTTTTTTCTTAAATCTACAACCGGATCGGAACGCGACCACGACTGAGAAGATCCGGCAAGAAACTCAGCGGACTTGTCTTTTTACATTTTTTGTATCGCCAATTTCTTAAATGATATATCAAAATGTTAATAATGTTAATGTTCGTTTATTTTTAGCTCCAGTGTGTTGCCTTACAAAAGGGACCATAATAATGGTATCAGTAGGGCAAGACACGCTACACTTTGACATCTTAGTACACGAGTACATAGATCCTGGAGTGATCAGTCCCAAGCTGTTTTATCCTCCAAGTAATCCGATATTTTGTAATAACCTTTATGACAGAGTTTAGTTTTAATAGTAACTTTAAACTTATCAATAGGCAAATCTCGGATAACATTGGGAACTTTTTTATAATATCGTATACATTGTCCATAAATACGTCCATACGGATAGCTTGTGCTTATTTCGCGTGTTGATGGAATGAGCATCACTCCTTTTATCAAAACTGTTAATGTTTTTCTTTACGTACATTAGATTTTCATAGATAAACTGAGAGACAACAGTTAGAATGTTTATGTCTTTAAAGTTTAAACTTATGTCACTATGTCCTTAACAATACCGGTGGAACTTGATTCTTCAATTTTGAAGCAGCCATCATCGAAAAGATCAGAGTCGTCCTGCGTGTTAAAATAGAATCAACAGCATCATCCCGAATTTCATCACGTTCGCTTGTCCTCAGTTTTTGGGAGTCGGTTGTAAATTACAAAAACTTTAAACGATTGTACCTATAGAAAACAATGGTTTTCGTTTAATGTCACTTTTGTTTATAATGTGCGTTACATGCATTTTAAGTTCACAAAATCATAGTTTCAGTTACGGAAGCAGAATGGAGCCTATTTGTATTCAATGGTGATGCTTCCCACTTGACAGTAATGTAAACATTACATAAAGATGGCTACTACACTACAATGGACTATATCGCGGGTTATAATATCGACGTAAAGATAGCGCACCACTGAATAACGGAGAGATGCTATATAGCATTGTTTGTAGTCGATAACTGGTTATTATAGTGAAGTACTAAAAGTTAGCTATAATACTAAAAGGTGTGCATATGTACCAGGATTCACATGGCAAAGTATAGAAATTATCACTTTTAATTTTTTCACAATAAAAAAGTAACATAATTTTTTTTGGACAGCCCTATTAACCATGCCTATTCTTAGAGTTCGTCGAGGTCAATGCGCTCTGAACTTCACGCGTCACACCTCGCCCCAGGCCCCTTGTTTACCCAGTCTACGTTCTGGAGGTCATTGCCGTCTTTGCCCTAGTTGTTCAGGGATGAACCTGCTTGAGTATTAGAAACACTTTGGTTCATTAGAAACTCCTCATAACTCGGAATGTTGACTACTTCCTGGGACGCAGTAGTTAGCTCCCAATTGTATGCAAGCTGCTGCGTGTGTTTTTAGTATTTCTAAACCCTTTTTGTTACACGCTGTATATAATTATCACTAATATACTATCAAGATATGGCTAAACTGAATGAGTTAAATGCATCATTATCATTGCATTTGTATGAAAGTATGTATGCTATTAGTGAATCGAATAACCGAAATTATAGCGTTCGCAGCGGAGCTTGACTTAGCGATCTCAACCGATCAACAAGTTAAGCAACGCTTGCTGCGGTTAGCAGTTGGATGGGTGGATCATTATTCAACTGAGCGCTTCCGTGCTTCGGAGGGCACGTTAAGCCGTCGATGTCGGTTTCTTGTCTTAGGACAACAGTCCACTAGCCTATCCACCCGTGTGGTGGATTATGTCCCAACTCCTCTTTCTAAAAGGAAGGCTCGAGTCCCAGCAGTGGGAATATAATGGGCTGATTATTTTTGTATGTACGATAATAATGTAAAATTAAATCATCGCGTATCTACACCTACGACACCAGCCTATCCATCTTAATTGCGAACAACTATGACATAATCTGTGTCCACTGCATTGACCTTCTGCCGTCACACTCGGTAACTAGGACTCATGTCAGTAAAATCAACGTAAAAATGTTGTTTACATTTTTTTTTAAATTTGAACGGTACATGTAGCCTTTGAGATGATGAGTTTTGAGCGATAATGACTTTTATTATTTACTAACCTTTTTTACTGACTTAAAAAAGGAGGAGGTTTTATATTCGACTGTATGTATTTTTTATGTATGATTTCGCCCCCACTTGTGGAACGTGTAAAAGGCTATGTTTGGGTGCTGCTAATTTTTATTAATTAAAATTCACGAGTTACAGTAACTTTTAACTAAGGTTTTTGACAAGGACTGAGGACAAGTACAATTTGAAAAATTTTATACCGACTTCCATTCTATTCAGTTATGTATCTCAAAAAGTACTGGACTTAATTTAATGAAATTTAAATAGATAGCTATAATATTGATAATATTGATAGCTGGTAGTAGTAGTACTAGCAGTAGCACCAGCTATGAAACAAAAAATAATTTTGAGAATCGGTTCACCCAATCGGAAGTTATGAGGTAACAAACATAATAAATATCTTTTCTGCAGATAATTAAATGTTCATAACAGATCGATTCTTAAAATTCTTTTTTTATTTGAAAGAGTAAACAATACAAAATTATTTATTTTATTTCAAAGTTAAATGTTACATATAGCAAGTGTCAAGAGTCTCATTTTAAGCATAACATGCCTGTAGTAGGAGCCTCCGCTCTTCCATATAAAGTACATACTAGTATACACAGAATTCGCCCTATATAGAGACTATAATATATACATATATCTTTTTTTCTTAGTTTAACTAGTACATTCATTTTTTATCTTCCTGCCATCGAGACCGATCGCAGGAGAGCCGTCACGACTCTTCGTTCCTATCCTTCATTGCCATTGTTGTATTGTAGTCTGTTATGGTCTCTACGGATACTCCTGTGGCCCGCCCCAGGAACCGGCCAGAATTAAAATTAAACCCTATTCATTATTAATAAGGCCGTTACGGCCTTATTAATGCAGTAAATGTCACGCGTGAAAGCAAGACAAAGCATGTTACGCCTAATCTATGTTTACGCAACGTTTATTAATAAAGGCCTAATAGTGTCAGATTTAAGGAAAACACTTTTTTCACTTGAAAACTATAACATTCGACATTCAAATAAAGATGCATTTGATTGTTTGACTTTCACTTGTTTTTTCATTCAGTTTTTAGTGGAAACAGCGAAAATCAGTGTGATTTTCGAATACGAGTTCTGACGTGGGACTAACGCAGCGAAACTGCTCGAAATGTCAATGTGTTTGAAGAGGATACGGCTATCAAACGCACCGTGCGCTTTTGTAGTGGAAACTCGACCTGAAGAATAAACCACGAGGAAGAACAGCCACTAACTTCCATCCATCCGTCATCCTTCATTTTCGCCGGATCTTGCCGCAACTGACTACCATTTTTCCGCGATTTGGACACATTTTTACACGTAAATAAATTTTCTGCCCAGGGAGCAGTACAAAATGCCCTCACACATTCTGTGGAGTCCAGTTCCCCAGAGTTCTATCGCAAAGGTTTGAATGAGCTTCCGATGAAATGGCAGAAATTTATAGATAACGATGGTAAATACTTTGATGAAATAAATATATTTTGTTCTACAAAAAATTGTTTAAATTATTTCGTACGAAATGGCAATTCCATACATTGACCCCTAATCTTGGACCAGCGGAGATACCGACAGCACCGTAAGCGATAATAGATGAATTTGGACTCGGATGAACTCGCAAAAAAAGTAAGTAGAACTGATAGTCGATACCACGTCAATGTCGCATGCTTTTGTTATGATAACCTCATTTTTTATAAAATATTTATGCCTAATAACTAACTGAAATTTGATAACCTATTAAGTAAGCATGCTTTTCCTGTTTATTATTCATATTCGTTTATAATTAAACAATATTTACACGTCGATCATAAAATAAATAAATAAAATATTAATAAATAAATTCTAAGTGGCGTGCAATTGGAGAGGCATATGTCCAGCAGTGGACTGCTACAGGCTGATGATGATGATGATGATGATGATGATGATCATAAATTCACAATGTACATCACAGATGAAACACCCAAAATATATAGGCATACGCGCTGTGGGGTCTATTCGCATGCTTTTGTTTTTTAACATTAGATCATTATGCTCATACCAATCCATAATATTCCCACTGATGGGGCTCGAGCCTTCCTTTAAGAGGCAGGAGTTATGCCATAATCCAACATGCTTCACTTATTTTTTTATTTTTTTTTATTTTTACATTTGAGGAAGACCAACAGCAATATAATTTTTTAAACATAAGTAATAACAACAGAAAGCCAAATACAGGTCCTCACGGTTAACATCTAAATAAAAAAAAGACGTGTGACATTCGGAGACTGCCGCGGTAAAGCTATTGCATAGCTGTTTTTATCAACTTATGCAATTATAATTATTTAACCAATGCCATCTAGAGGCGAGTTGCTGAACTAAAGAGACAAGCGTAATATTTCAAAAAGTCATTAAAAGTTCTGCTATTCATCGATATATGCCAAATCAACTTATGCAATTATAATTATTTAACCAATGCCATCTAGAGGAGAGTTGCTGAACTAAAGAGACAAGCGTTATATTTTCAAAAAGTCATTAAAAGTTCTGCTATTCATCGATAGATGGAGTCGGAGTGGGGGGTGTTAGGTTATTTACGTTACGGAATTTCTGGATTCGGTCTCCACGCTCAAGGCCCGCGATTGAAGCTATGCAATAGCTTAATAATAAGGTAATGAACACTACGTATGTAGTGTTCATTACCTTATCTAGTCCTATAGTCCTATACCTATAGTCTCAATATTTAGTAATGGAATGTACTTTGTATGTATTGCCGATGCCAAACTAGTGCAGAATAAGTCTAAGCCAACTCGCTTATCTACATTATTATAGCTTTTACTCACTCGACACAAATATGAATTTTGTCTGTAGTTACTTTTTACAATTGGAACGTATAGAAGAGGATTGAAACGCTTAATTACTGTAGGAGTTTGGAATTGTATCATGCTTAATAGCTCGGGAGAATCAATTAAATTAGAAGTAATTTTAAATAGGAAAGCAATATCTGCTATTTCTCTCCTTTTAGAGAGAGGAAGTATGTGATTTTTTTACAAAGATTGAAACGGAATGTTTAACCGAAAACATAAGTACTTAATAAATCTCATCTGGATACCCTCAACTCGCTTGATATATATTTCACATCGTGGGTTCCATGCCTGTGAAGCATATTCAAGTATACTGCGTACAGGTATAATAGATAATTTTAAAGGTTTTAATACTATTAGAGGAAGCACAAGTACGCAGAACAAACCCTAATACTTTTGATACCTTCTTCACTATGTGTTCAATATGCTCGTCAAATAATAGTGTTCATGGTGAATATAGTCTAGTGACCAACCACTGTCGAAGTTTTCAGGCTGCCCAAAGGTCTTCGACCTATCCTACCTATCCTACTAGCCCATCCACGAAGCACGAGGCCCGCGTGGTGGATTATGTCTCAACTCTCTCTGATAGGGAGGCTCGAGTCCCAGCGGTGGAAACATAATGGGCCTATGTATTATGCTATTTCTCATACAGGAAAAATGCGGAATGGGTTTTAACAGAGTATCTCCAAAGCAAAACAAAACACTGTTTGTACTCTTTACTGTTGTTTTTTACTGTTAACACGTGTCTCAGCCCGCGGTTCAGTTGCCTTTGGATAATGCATTACGTGCAAGGACATCACAACCAGACCCTAAATGCATTACATGTAATAGACAAGTAAATACTTAAAAACCAATTAGAAAGCAGTCAATCTCTTGTAAAGAACACTCCAGAACTCTCAACATTTAAACAGTGCCGTCGATCTATAATAGCGAAGTAGCCTTATTTGTGAAAAGCAATTCTAACTTATTTGTCAAATATGACGAAGGAAGTAGACGAGAGGGGCAATTTCGTCATCTGGCAATTAAAAATACATAGTTCCTGCTGCGTCGCAGTTTATTTTGTATGGCTCCGATCATCTATAATAAAGTACCAAAAATAATACGTACTGAAGTTAACATTAATGTTTTTCAAAGTGCCCTAAAATTGTTTATAGGAAAAGCTTTTAATACAAGTAATGAATTTATAAACGATAAAAATGTAAAATATATTTTATGACATAACCATTCTGTAGTTTATGACATGATTGAGATATATTCTATTTATGATATTATTATTAATTATTTACATTAATAATAACATCATATTAAATTTATTGTATACCTTCCCTTGCATGCCTATGAGGATTGCATAGCTAGTACTTTCGATGCTACAAGAGAAAACTCTTTTCTACCTCTTAACATTGTCCGATTTGAGTGATTTTTTTTTCATGGAGTCATGACATTTTTAAGCGGAGATAGCAGAATAAGCCATCTATTTTCGACCACAATGTTTTTCAAATGTATACCTATTCTCGCAAGTTAAATAAATGATTTATAATTTATATAATAATGCTCCCTACGGAGAGCCATGCTCTGAGCTGCCATCCAGTATGACAGTTCAGGGTATGACCCTGCCAAGTATGAGAAGAAACTCACAAGTAGACCACGGGTCCGATCTCCTCCACATTGAGTTTGGGATCGTCTCCAGCCAGGAACCGCTCGTGGTTCGTCACGTTGAAGACGTACGCGCGCAGCTTCACTTCGTCGGGGGGAGTATTCCACCATTCGAAAGGGGGGAGGCCTGGAACAGAAGGAAATCATCATCCTTTATAACACAGTCGAATTAGGGTTTGTCCAGGAAAACATTTTAAGTAGCAATTTTCCTTCGGAGTTCCTTGGGGAAGGTCTCTGGCAGCAAGCAGATGACGCAATGGATCGAGAACCACGCAAAACGATGTTCATCGAGGCACACCCTGATCTTTGACGCCATTTGGCGTAAAAGACGGACTCATTACTGATCAGACTTCACACAAGCAGTAATACCATCCTAAATGCCATAGCAAAGGCAAGCGTGCTCCAACGTAGAACGCATCATCGCTTAACATCAGGGGTGATAGTAGTTAAACGCAAGCCTATTTACTTATAAAAAAAAAAACATTTAATTGTCCTCTGGCGTTGAAACTCATCCAGAGGACTAACTCACTTTAGATATTAAGTACTAACCAATATATTTTAGTTTTACTAATTACAATGGACTATGTTGTCTGAATAAATAAATGCATTATTATTAAAACTCACTGTCGGTCTAAATTTTTAGACCGACAGTGACCTTCCCCAACAAATTCCTAAGGAAAATTGCTACGCATAATTTTTCCGAATTTGCCCATTTCTTGAGATAATTCTGCTGGCCTATTACTTCAATTGTGTTACTTCAATTCTGCTGGCCTAGTACATTGGTACTGATTCGCTTCTGCGTACACTAAACTAAAATTCTCTAAACTATTGGTAGTTCTTATACATTAATACTAAAATCCACACTCATGTAACATTTAGGTATAATGGTAATTCTAAACATATGATTATTCTCAAACATTGAAATTTATAGAGAGAAAAATACACATATACAAGAATTGGTCGTTTGAAGGTTTATTTCAGTCTACCCGTGAACATGTTCACTGAAAACTGTTCGAAACGACGGGACACAGTAATATAAAATTATTCACGATTTAACCCTTTGAGTACCAAAGACGTACATTTACGTGCTTTTCATTCATAATTCTTCTACATTGGAATGTATAGAGAGATAAATTCACACCCTCGGACGGGATTCGAACCCGCGTCTTCTGACTATCCGTGTCAGACGCCATGACCAACTAGGCCACCGAGGCTCGAGGTCCGAGCATCGAATTTTAACTCTCTATCTGATTTAACCGTTTGAGATCGCTAAGCAGGCACAAATGCTTTAAAAAAAGTAATACTCTAAGTATAATATAGTTATATATTAAGTTTACGTATTTAAATTTATAATTATGTATTATATTATTATTGCATGTGAGTAGATATATGTATTGTTATATTTAAGTGTACCTATTTTATTTAAATTCTAACCTTTTAATTAGTAATAAAATATTTATGATGTTGCACCACCGTCCATATCAGTCTTGTATTCCCTATACATGCAAAGATTGTCTGGAAGAGATCGCTTTTAGCGATAAGACCGCCCATTTGTGCCTATTATTTAAGTGTTTTATTATTTTGTAATTTCTTTGGTGCAAATAAAGAGTTTTTGTATTGTAATGTATCGTACTATATGATTATTCTATTCAAATGTGGGTAGTTTTTCATCAGTTTAGACTAGTTTAGAGAGCACGAACTTACATGACGATTAAATTTGCACTAAACATACCCACAATTAAACAGAAAGGGCATTAAGAATTGTCACTTGCAAGCATTATACTAATTTGGACGTAAGCGTGAACGGAACAAGAACTACCATAATTTACTAAAAATAGATTTTAGTTCGTTAGTTTAGTTTGGTGTTGTGAACAAGCGAATCAGTACCATTGTCACACAAACTATTATTTATTCTTTGCGATAGACGCGCGAGCAGAAAAATAAACACACTATAGGCATGCCGATACTAAGTGCGCTCTTCAGAACAATGATAGTATGAACATGAAGTCATTCATCTTAGATTAATCATTGGTCTCGCTCTCGCTTCTCGCGCGCGCTGAAACTATTCATTAATCTAAGTCATTCATCTACGTTGCGACTACAATCGCGTTATATTAAATACTATTATATAACTAACTCTTAATACTAAAAATCTTATTCTTTCCACTCTTTGTAATAAATTTTAAGTACCTACGTTTAATTCTTTAAGTAAGCATTAAATAGGTCTATGTAAACAAAATTCGTGTGCATGTTGTGTTCGCACCAAGAAGGCCGTTCATACATTCCATACTCTTTTGTATTAATTGAAATAATGTGATATATTCTGTATTGTAACGTCCAGTTTGCGAACCTATCAATAAAAAAAAAAAATAACGTCATTGTTAATTAGTGCATAATATCGAATGGGTAGGTTTGGGATCGATAACTGGTCATTATAGTGAAGGAAAAAAGCATGATTTTTAATTATTATGAACCCATATTCATTGCTCCGCAGCTAATAACCATTGCGCGACTGAACGCACGCAGCTACATCACAGAATAGACAACAGTGACTACGCGAGACATACCTACCCACTAAGAATAGGTACAACGACGTACGAACCTACCTACTCGCGAATGTTTACGCAGCTGATGTCTATGCCTAAACGACGGCGTGCCCAGGCGGGGCGGGTCATCGTCCGCACGTTGTACCTATCCTAAGCGGGTAGGATGTTTCGCGTATTTATTGTGATGTAGCGGTGCGTCGGGTCGTGCGTTCAGTCGCACTATGGCTCTTAGCCGTGTAGCGGTGAATATGGGTTCGTAATACTTTTTAAAAATATATGTAATTTTTTTCTTTTACATTCATGACCTGTAAAGCTATTATGTATCTCAGTTGCTAACAACTGTTGGTTGAACTCGAAAAACATGGCGGCTCTATGTCACTTTTATCAGCTCCAGTCATCAACGTACTAGCATTTTTGCGTACTGGAGTTGTCAAAAGTGACATAGAGCCGCCATTTTTCAAGACTTCAATCAATATTTGTTAGCAACTGAGACTCATAATAGCCAAAGTCAAAGTCAAAGTCAAAATCATTTATTCAATTTCGGCATCAAAGACGCACTTATGAACGTCAACTTTTCATTATAATGTACTTTAAAGACTACCGCCGCGTTCCAAAATATATAGAACCCACCGAGAAGAAGCGGCAAGAAACTCGGGGCCATTCTTTTTATATGGATGTTTACAATGTTTCTACTTAGGTACTACAAATATTACTTTTAATGGGTGGCCGAGAGACAGCTTGCCAGAAGTGGAGTATTCCAAGCATCTTTATCTTCTATATAATGTCGAACTTTATAGTAAGCTTTTTTTATTAAAACGTTTTTTACAGTCAACTTGAATTTGCCCTCTTTGAGCTCAGTTATGTGCTTTGGGATTTTATTGTAAAAACGCACACAATTTCCTAGGAATGACTTATTAGTCTTCGCAAGCTAAAACTAGGTACAGGAGCAGATCCTATTTGTATTTCTGGTATTAAAAGTGTGGTGATCACTATTTAACTTATATCTATGTAAATTTTTACGAACATACATTATATTTTCAAATACATATAAGGAAGGCAACGTTAATATATTGATTTCTTTAAATAAATCTTTTAAAGATTCACGGGGACCCATTTCGTATATAGCTCTAATAGCACGTTTCTGAAGGATAAATATGGTCTCTATATCAGCCGCTGAACCCCATAGCAATATCCCATATGACATTAAGCTGTGGAAATATGCAAAATACACTAACCGCGCCGTAGAAGCATCTGTTAGCTCTCTTATTTTACGTACTGCATATGCAGCAGAACTGAGTCTCCCAGACAGGGCATTTATATGAGGACCCCATTGTAATTTTGCGTCAATTTTAATGCCTAGGAAGACTGTTTTCTTGTCCATTATGAGTTTAACTCCATCAAACGTAACGTTGGACTCCAAATATGGAACAGTAGGCAAAGAAAACTTCAAACATTTTGTCTTTTTTGAATTCAGAAGTAAATTATTAGTTGAGAACCATTTAGAGATACTAGATAGAGCGTTGTTTACTTGAATTAGTGTGCTATCTTTCCTATCTACTTTAAAAATCAGAGATGTGTCATCCGCAAATAAAACAATATCACAAAGATCCTTGGCCATAAGTGGCAAGTCGTTAATGTAAACTAAGAACAAAAAAGGCCCTAAAATGGACCCTTGTGGAACACCCATTTTAATTATAGATCCTGAAGATGTTACACCTTTTATGCCAACCTTTTGCATCCTGTCAGATAAATATGACTCGATGACATCAAGCGCAGCTCCACGAATACCATAATGTCTCTTACTCAAAGTTGGTAGTATAGATACAGGTCTATAATTTGAGGGGTCTGTTTTCTCTCCAGCCTTAAAAATTGGAGTGATTCTACTATATTTCATTAAATTAGGAAAGGCACCTCTATCCATACAAAGATTAAATAAGCGGGCCAAAATAGGACCCATAAAACTAATAATTGGCTCTAATATTTTACTGACATTCCCCATAAGTCTTCAGTAGTCTTTATATTTAAGCTTTTGAATGTTTTTATAATTTCAACAGTTGAAGTATATTCAAAAGAAAAACTAGGTACTTCGTAGGTAGCCCTGTAGTTATCGATTCCAAACCACCCCGTTCAATATTGTGCATAAATTAACAAATACCTTATATATATACAGCGTGTATCAAAAAGGTGCAGTAATACTGAATTTAAATCACTTATAGCTTTTTCATACAACTTTAAAATATCCAATGTTTTTAGACAGCCCTATTAGACATGCCTATTCATGGAGTTCGTTGGGGTCCATGCGCTCTACAATCCCGACGTCACTTTTCATTCACCTCCGTCCTCTTACCCTGCATGGATCCCAGCCCAGCCCCGATTAAACCCTTTGTGTACCTAGTCTAAGTTCTGGAGGTCATTGTCGTCTTTGGCCTAGTTGTTCAGGGATGAACCTGCTTGAGTATTACAAACACTTTAGTTCCTCACAACTCGGAATGTTGACTACTTCCTGGCACGCAGTAGTTAGCTCCCAATTGTATGCAAGCTGCTGCGTGTGTGGTTTTAGTATTACTGCACCTTTTACACGCTGTATATCACTCTATCCTACTAAATGATACTCGTAGATAGAGTGAAGAAACGCGAGCTTACTGAAACATATTTACTGCCTCCATAAATTTACTTTATCTACCGACTTCCAAGAAGGAGGAATTACTCAATTCGACTGTATTTTTTTATGTTTTTACCTCATAACTTTCGATAGGATGAACCGATTCTCAAAATTCTTTTGTTTCTTCTGTTTGAAAGCTGGTGCTTCCCGTGTGGTCCCATTTTTCTCAAATTTCATCAAATTCGGTCCAGTAATTTTTGAGATTCACTCCAATAACTGAACGGAATGGAAATCGGTATTAATTTTTTTAAATTGTACTTGTTTAATAACTATGAATGAACTGCTTATTTGCCTCGAAAGGACTTTTCCACATGTAGGTCTAACCGGGCGACACCGGATTATTCCTCAAATAGGGCAAATAGGCGACCGGCTATCGACTGGCCCGCGGCTTTGCTCGATTGGCCTCAATGGATAATGGGTATGAATTATTTTAAAAATATTTTTGCTTTACTTATCGTAGAAACTGTAAAGCATACACGCGTCGAATTTAGGTGCGAAATCAGTGTAATATATAAAAACAAACAGCAGTAATAAGTGGCCAAGTGTGAGTCGGTCTTGGGGTATAAATAACTACATAAAATAAAACACATATTATAATGTGTCGTGGTAGAGACTGTCGTGTTACCTAGTTTAGTGATTCACAGAAAATACATTAAGTAAATAAAATTGAATGTAAAGTTTGATTTATCACCTAAATTAGGGTAAATAGGACAGAAAAAAAACTAGATAGAAAGTTCTACCCTTGTTACTTTTATTTACACAGAAGAAACACATTAATAAAATAACAGCACATAATATAAATATAAAATCTCACAGAGAATATTAAAGTTTTGTTAGGTAGTGTACACTGGCGAACTGGATGGTTAAAGTAATTTAATTATGGTGATTTATGGGTCAACGGACTCAAGACATAAAGGACAGAAAAACATACGTAACTTTAGATCCAGATGATGGAGTACAGGCCTTGTTCACTACTATATATAGTGAATCAATCAGTCAAATAGCCTCCTCGAAGCCTGAAGAGAGACGTCAGGTCTTCCTCATCACGGAAGATTGGTATTGTATTTTTTAGAGGCTTTTGATGAGGATCACAAAAAATACTTCATTTTAGACTACCGAGAAGGACACGTGAGAATAGAAAACACTTGAAAGAAATTGTCTTAAAACGGAGAGCACTTTTAGACAGAAACTACTTTTGTCACTTTTATCTAGTCTAGATTAGAGAGACCAGATCAGCAATTGGAGACCACAGTAATAATAATAATAATAATAATAATAATCTTTATTTGTGGAACAGAAAAACATAAGAAACAAAATACATTGAACGATGCTAACCGCTATAGTACAAAGACTGTGTCGCAGATAGCAACGCCCTCCTCCATAACACCTACTAGATACAATGCTCTTATATTAAATATTATAAAAATTTAAAATAGGTTTTTACAAAGTTTAACTGTAACAATAGTATTATTATTATTAGGTTAAAAATATGAAGTAGTTTATATATGTAATAAATATGATATATTTTAAATACTTCAGAATGTTGTGAGGTAGGTACTAATTAAGAAATAAGTTAAGATTTGAGTCGTGTAAGAGTGGCGCGTGTGTAAGTGTGAGTGTGTGTGTGTGAGTGTGTGTGTGTATTAACCTATGAGGTCACTAATTACATTTCAAAATAAATAGTTCTGTATCATCATATGATAAAGTTATGAGCCATTTTAGGGTTTTAATTTTACAACTGTGTAGGGGCAGTGTAAATATTTAAAATTTTATTAAGTTTATTATAAAGACGTGAGCTAATATAAAAATAATGGCGACTTGCGATCATCGTACGGTGAGGTTCAGTTTTACAAACAATATCCGATCTTCGTTTATTATTTGTATTAGGGTCATAGGAAATTTGCGAGTGCTTATGCAGAATGACTTGTAATATAAAGAGTTGCCGAACTGTTGGTACCTCAAAAAGTGAATAAAGTTCAACAGTGGGGAAACGAATTGGTTTATTAGCTAAAACCTTTAGTACAGCTCTTTGAGCTTGTTCCAGTGGTAACATTTAATTTTTGAAGGTACCACCCCAGGAGGTAATGCAGTAAGTCTGTATCGACTGGGCCAGAGCATAGTAAACAGTTTTAAGACACTTGAAATCAGCCACGTTACGTGTGTTTCTAAAAACATAGATAAGTTTTCGAATACGAGAGACTGTGGTGTTGATATGTTGCTTCCAAGACATTGAACTCTCAACCATGACACCTAGATACTTAATGCATTCAGTGCAATCGATACTAACGCAGCTACAAGCGTCACTGGGACTACTATTTGTGCAGGAATGAGCATAAATTCTGAAGGAGGAAGGTGGTCGAGAAAAAATGTTTGCCGAGAAGGGGACTACTTTAGTTTTCGATAAGTTTAACGTGAGGAGGTTGGAGTTTAACCAGTCTTTAACAGCTTTTAGCGCATCTTCCGCGAAAACCTTAGTCTCTGTCCAGTCCTGACCATGTACCAGTAGAACTGTGTCGTCAGCATACGTAATTATTCTACAGTTTGGGAGAGACTTATTGCAAAGGTCATTGATATATATCAAAAACAACGAAGGACCAAGGACACTACCTTGTGGTACACCGTAGTTTATTATTTCTTCGTTACTAACATATTTTTCAATTTTAACCGACTGTGTACGGTTTTTAAGATAACTTGAAAACAAATTTAGCACAACACCTCTAATACCAATGTGTTCGAGCTTGTAGAGTAAAATAGGAATGGAAACGGTATCGAATGCTTTCGATAAATCTAAAAAAATGCCTAAAGTTTTAAGTTTTTTATCAAACTTTTTAACTATAGTGTCCGAAACTTCCAATGTGGCGTCTTCAGTTGATCTATTTCTTCTAAAGCCAAATTGATTTTTTGATAAAATATTGTGTTCATCTAAATAACTTACAAGTCTCTTGTTGAGTATTTTCTCAAGTATTTTTGACAACACTGTGAGCACTGAGATGGGTCGGTAATGCGAAACATTGTCTCTATCGCCACTTTTAAATATAGGGTGAACAATCGCTCTTTTAAATACTGTGGGGAAAACTCCAGTTGACAGACAAAGGTTGAAAACATAATTAAATATGGGAATAAGAACATGTCTTGCAGATTTAATAACCGAAGTAGGGATTCCATCCCACCCTATTGCAGACCTGTCTTTGAGATAAATATAATAGATTCTATTTCATGGTTATCTACGCTAAAAAGAGCCATTGAACTTAGTGAGCTTAAGTATGAACTAGGCATTGGGGGGCATGATGGTTTAGTTGAAGACAGCTGTACTTGATTAAGTTCAGCTATTTTCGAAGCCAAGTTTGCGCCTACACTAGCAAAATAGGAGTTGACTTTATCAACAGATAAAGAAGGAGATGTACCCATTTTTAGTAACTCGAAGGAAGATGATTGTTTACTATTTAGGTTGCCTAACCGCTTAATTATTTTCCAGGTTTCCTTGGGACTACTCTTGGCCTTCTGAATTTCATTTTTTTCGTAACTATTTTTAACATTTTTTAGTAATTTGTTGCAAAAAGTTCGATATCTAAGGTATACAATTTTATGATCTTCAATGTTAGGATTTCGTTTGTGTTTTTTAAATAGTTTGTCTCTGTGACGAATACATCTTAAAAGACCAGGAGTAATCCATGGCTTGATTATTCTTTTTCTACTAGGAGTAATTATTTCTTTGGTATGTGCCTGTACATTAGAAGAGATAAGCTCAGCTAACTGCTTGGATGCGCTTTCTGTATTTATTATCAATATTTTCCTTTCAAATCTGAAGTAGGAATCCCCTGAAAAGACAAACGTTTTCGCTTTTATAGCAAATTCAGAACTCTAAAGTTGAATTCAAAAATCTCAATATAGCCAGTGAAATCGACATCTTATACAAAAGAAACTCTTTAGAAAAAGCAAAAATTAACAAGATATTGAATTGACAACTTCAAGCTGTGATGTCATGATTTGCCAAAGTGTAAACAACCAATTTTTGTTCATGTATGTTATGAATAAAAAACAATTACCAGATGAAAGACAAATTAGTTTAAACGGAATCGACTAATATTTTCCGTCTAGATAATCATTAAACCTCAAGATACACGTAAATACCACCATATTTCATAGAAAAATATGGTGACGAATGGGAAGAAAGTGAAACACCAGTTTTGCTACGAGGCGACCAAAAGTTCTCACTAATGGAAAACTCATTTTCAGGATACAAGAATACCAAATATAGGGCATCCAAACCTTCCACGCTGGTCCTGAATCATACGGCGGTTGTAAAAAATAGCACAAAATCGTAAGTAAGACGTAGAGGGTCATTTGAAAAGTTCTTAGCCTAACATGGTTAAAGTCATTGGTTTTGTTTATAACTACCCTCATTTTGTAGTTACATTATTTAGCAACAAGTATGCACAGTTTAGTTTATTCACAGTAACTCATTGTTCGTTTACACGTGATACCATAAGTCAAGTCAGAGCTATTTTTGAAAATGGATACAATTGAACATCGTGCAGTGATAAAATACCTGAATTTGAAAGGTTTAACTCCAAAAGCTATACATGAAGACATGTCTGCTACTTTGGGTGAGTCCACGTAGTATGCGTCCAGTTCGTATATGTCGTATGCGACTGTTAAAAACTGGGTGGCAGAGTTTAAACGTGGTCGTGAGACCATTCAAGATCAGCCCCGTAGTGGCCGACCTTCGACTACTTTCACTGATCAAAACAAAGAAAAAATCTGTGATTTAATTTTATCTGATCGAAGATTGACTGTCGAGGAGATAGCTAAGACTGTAGACATCTCATCTGAGCGAACACATCATATAATTACTACTGAACTTGGATTCTCTAAGGTGTCTGCGCGTTGGGTACCGCGACTGCTTTCAGTGGAACAAAAACGCACCCGACTCATAACTTCTCGCGACTGTTTAGAGTTATATGAAGCTGACCCAATAGAATTTGTTGAAAGATTGGGTTGGCATTAGAATAGCCCAACACGAATTTGGTGATTTTAAGAGTTGGATCTTATAGATAATAATTTTCTCTACGCTTTGGTATCAATTTTAGAGCGAGGAAATGTCTAGTTTTCTAGAAAAACTAATTTCAATTTCAGATTTTTGATTCGACGATTCTCTATAAATGCGTGTAACGAAACGACTTGGTGCAATGAAAATGGTATTAAAATAAATATTTTAATTATTTGAACTATTATTTTATTGCTAATTTAATTTACAATACTTAATTACATAGTTTATAATACTTGACATCGATTTTATTAAATTAGCTTCTGTTGCAAATACTTTTTTTAAAGAATGGAACGTATGACCGCCATTTTATTTTCCATAGACGATCGACTACGCCGCCCGCGCCGCGCATTCCGTTCCTCTTCGAGTTACGTGAATGTGCTCTGTTCGCTCTCCGTGTTTTTCATTGTTTTGGCGTGGTATTTTGTGTTAATTTTTCGACGACTTTTGCCTGCTCTCTGGACTCCGATTTCTTCTTCAACTACGACTTTTGCCTGCTTTCTGGACTCCGATTTCTGTTGAACCACGACTCTTGCCTGCTTTCTGGACTCCGATTTCTGCTTGAACCACGACTTTTGCCTGCTTACTGGACTCCGATTTCTGCACGATTGATCTGCCTAGCGACATGGCTAATATTCCATCAGCAGATGAACCAACGGCTTCCACAAGCCGTGAAGATGCAGTACCAGTAGCTTCTACCAGTAGAGGTGAGTTAACTATTCATTTATTGTAATCTAAATTATTTCGCTTGATAAACCACAAAATATGTTAATCAAATGCTTGTTTTTCATTTTAGATGATTTTGAAGAAGAACCCGCATTTAAAAGGCGGAAATACGTGGGTGAAGTTTTACAAACGTGGAATATTGTAAAGCTGGCGCGTATGTTAAGTACACATGAACAAGGACTGGTTTTTGCCGAAGAGCAAGGCTTAATCTTGAAAACTAAGAAGTGTAGAATACACAAAAATCCCATGAAACTTGTTTTCAAGAACGACAAAACTATGGGCACATTTGTGTGCAGCAAGGGTTCCTGTCATAATAAAACTAGAGTATCTAGAGCCCAAGGAACATGGTTTGAGAACGTAAAACTAAAATTGGGACACATTTATTATTTAATGTACTGTTTTGCATACAACTACTCGCATGACATGGTAATACACGAAGATATATTTAGAGAAGAACATTGTTTGTCCCGGCCAACCATAAGCGATTGGTATAACTACTGCCGGGAAGTTGTGGTAATTTACCAACTGGAGAAACAAGAAGTCCGGGGCAAAATAGGAGGCCCTGGAAAAATTGTGCAAGTAGACGAAAGCAAATTTGGGAAGAGGAAATTTAATAAAGGTATTTATATAAGGCATTAATCAATTTCATTATTTTATACTTGTATTTTCAATTTAATAACTGTTTTTTAATTTTTTTCAGGGAGACACATTGAGGGACATTGGGTCCTTGGCCTCATAGAAGATGGTTCAGAGGACTTGCGGTTGGAGGTGTGCCCGGACAACATTAGGTCTGCAGAGGTGCTAATTCCCCTAATTCAAAAACATGTAGAGCCGGGCACAACCATCCATACTGACTGCTGGAGGGCTTATGATTGCCTAAGCCAACATGGATATATTCATAAAAAAGTCAACCACAGTGACCCTGACAGTCCATTTATAGCCGAGGATGGGACACATACTCAACGAATTGAGTCTCAATGGCGGGTGGTTAAAAGATTCTTCTACAAGAATAATTACAACCACCCGGGCAATTTTGCAGACTCAATTGTTGAGTATTTATGGAGGAGATCTGTGGAGGCCAGTAAGAAGGATAAGTTTTTCGAACTGATAAAAGCTGTGCAATATGTATACAAAATATAAGTTAAATACTTTCTAAATTTTGTTTTATTTTTGTCCTAGTTTTGCACCTATATGATTTATTTCTAATGTAATTCAAAATAGCTGTGACCATCAGGGCTAGCACTCTTATTCGAGTCAAGGGCACTCTAACTTGAGTTGGTTAGGTTCAAAATAAGAGACAGAGCCGACACAGAGCACCCCGACTCCACCTAGTCTTGTGGCTGACACCCCTAGATTGTATATAAAAAGTGCGTGAGCCAGAATCTCAAGGGAGGTCCTGAGAGGAGCGAGCCAGACGAGGTTGAGCGGAGCGACGGGGGGAGGTGGCGAGCGAAGCGAGCCGGCGACCTCCGTAGCGAAGCGAAGACCGAGTTTGGCGAAGTGACACTCAGGGGCGACCGCTAGAGCTTCTGGCGGGAGCCCACCCAGAGTCAAACATAGAACACACCAAAATAGTCAGTACTCCATGTCCAATCCATTCATATTTGTAAGTAAATATAGTTAAATTCAATATATAAACGTTATAAATTTGAGGTTAAGTTCAAAGAAAATTCAAAGTAGTTTTTCGCAAAAACTAGGCATTTCCTCGCCACGAGAGTAGTGTCGGAGGACATCCCCCTCCCCCCTCCCTCCCCCCTCCCCCTCCCCCCCTTAAATTCGTGTTGGCCTATTCTAATGCAATGCCGAAAAGAGTAGGATCGCCCACCCCAAAGAAGGCAAAGGTGATTTTATCGGCGGGCAAAGTCATGGCATCCGTTTTTGGGATGCAAAGGGTATAATTCTCGTGGATTATTTAAAAAAAGGGTAAAACAATAAACTCCGATTACTATTGCAACCTGTTGCGTCGTTTGAGAGAAGAAATCAAAGAAAAACGTCCAGGTCTATTGAGAAGAAAAGTCTTGTTTCATCAGGACAATGCGCGCGTTCACACCTCTGTGCAATCCATGGCAGAAATCTATCAATGTGGCTTCAAAAATTCAAAATTCAAAATTCAAAATTCAAAAATTATTTATTCAGTTTAGGCATCATAGACACTCTTATGAACGTCAAATATTTTTAAATGATTCTACCGCTGTCTTCGGAAAAGAACCACCGCCGAGAAGAAGCAGCAAGAAACTCGTGGGCCATTATTTTTTCAAGTCTTTGTACATTGAGGTTACATATGAGTAGTATTAAAATAACAAATTTATTCAATAGTTGGCTACTAGGCAGAAGTGGAAAGCTTCCAGGCATCTTTGTCTTCTAAGTAGTGACTCAATTTATAATAGGCTTTTTTCATTAGTACCTATATTTTTGACACGTAACTTGAATTTCCCTTCAGTGAGCTCAGTAATGTCTTTCGGGTTTTTATTATAGAAACGTAGTTTTCGTGAGTCTAAATTTAGATACAGCTATCCTATCGTTATTTCTAGTATTAATATTACCTATGCATATCAATCTTCGAATTGTTCGAATTCGTTGCGAATGCTTCGAATTGTTACCTCATCCCCCATATTCACCGGATTTAGCACCGTCCGACTTTTATTTGTTCCCAAAGTTTTAAAATTTTTTAGGTGATACACATTTTTTTACAAATGAAGAGGTCATAGCCGCCGTGGACGCTTATTTTGAGGAGTTAGACGAATATTTTTTTAAAACGGGTATCGAAGCCTTACCGGGTCGATGGAAAAAGTGTTTTGAGCTCGGAGGAGAGTATGTTGACAAATAAAAATAAACTCAAAATCGTGTGGTTTCATTAAGTATGTTAGGCTAAGAACTTTTCAAATGACCTTCGTACCTACGGAACTCTCGATGCGAGAGTACGTCACACACGTGACCGGTATCTCTTATTTAGATGAACTGTGTACAACTGAAACACTTTTAGTTTTTGAATTTATTTAAAGCTCTTTTACGTTCTAATGTAACACATATACAGCATAATATACAGGGTGTTTGGTAGAGGGACCGACAAACTAAATGAGCGTGTTCGGGGGACCACTTGGAGAATACAAGTTGGCCAAAAAAAATCCCCGACCCTCCAATATGTTTAACTTTTTTTGTGATTTTCCCTTTCTCCGAAATTGTACCTATTTACCACCATAACATTTGTAAAATCTGTTTTAGACAGGATGATTTTAGTTGAATTTGGTCTCTAATACACCTTCAGGCCACGCAAAGCAACATTGGTACAATATTGGAGAAAAACGAGAAAATTCACAAAAAAAAGTTAAAAGGAATTGGGGTGTCGGGGATTTTTTTTTTGGCCAACTTGTATTCTCCAAGTGGGCCCCCGAACACGCTCATTTGGTTTGTCGGTCCCTCTACCAAACACCCTGTATATAACCATTTCCAAGGCTTTCGCGATTCAATTTCACAACTTCAAAGAGATTAAATCACGTTATATTTTATAGTACTTACAAGGTTATTTATTTGCATAACAATACAGGTTCAAAACAGATATTAAAAAATAAGACCTTAACTGTGCTTTGCCTATCTGCCTAGGCGTGAAAATATTAAAGCAAACATGAATAAAATTTAAAATTACAAAGATATTTACTAAATACTGTTTACAGAATATTAAAAGTATAAATAAAAACTAATCTTAAGGCGTGGTGTAGCCATGGTGGGGGAAAAGTGGCCACAAAGCTGGCAGTATTGCGACATTAGATGGCAATGCTAGCTTTTTGCCCAAAGTACTTAGGCGCCAGCATTTCGGTCACCTGTTGCCGCGCCAGTGTGTCTACACATGTAGCATCCCAAACCAACAGACGTTAGTGCGAAAAGTTACACTCCGAGTGCGCTCTAACCGCGGTTCCGAACGCGCTCCTGTTAGGCACAATATTTACTGAGATTGGTCCGTACAAGCACACAGACAAGTGCAGATGGAGAGTTTTTGTTATTTATTTATCTATTTTAATTACTTATGTACTAACAGCTTACGCCAATACGTACATAGTCATGTTATATACAAGGTGTCCCGAAACTCAACGATAACCTGGTACCGGGCGAGGCCAAGATATACCAGTTATGAAAAAAAATAAGAAAAAAATCCATGTCACTTAACCAAGCGATAATAGATATTTTTCACAAATGTTGAAAATTTGACAACCTTGGTCGCATTTTTAAATACTTACTGTGATCACAAATATACAGTTATTTAAAAAAAAAAACTAATAACAATGCTATTAATCACAACCACATATGATACATTGTTAACTGAGTAAAATAAATTAAGTTTTGACGAGTTATGAATTACTAAATTATTGTCAGTTAACTTTGAGAGTCCATGTTGGAGAAAAATGTACCACACTACCCTTAGCAAGTTATTTCACAAGATAGCCCATTTAGTCTATATTTCAAATAGCACAACACTTGCCTCTTTTCTTGCCAATGAAAGTGCGGCTTCGTATTTTTTGCGAAAGGGTCTCATGGAAAACTTAATCAAGATAAAACAATCAATTATCGCAACACTTTAATAAGCAACCTATAAGTAACGTAGATGCTCAAATCGTTTCCCTACGGCACGAACATAAGCTTAAATTTAAAAAAAAGCACTGTAAAATTTTGATTACAGTACATCAAATTGCGACCAAGGGTGTCAAATTTTCAACTTTTTCGAAAAATGTCGTTTGGCTAAGTGAAATGTTTTTTTTTTTTTTTTCGTAACTGGTACACCTTGTCCTCTCGCCAGTTACCAGGTTACCGTTGAGTTTCGGGACAGCCTGTATATGAATGCGGCAAAATGATGATGCAGTGTTAATGAATTACGTTACGTGATTAAAGAGTTTTGACCCTGACAATACAGTTAAAGGTCGAACTATTCGTTTAGGCAGTTAAGCCAGTTGACTTTTATACGATTTAATATTTGGATGTTAACTAAAAAATTGTGTAACTTCATAATTAATATCCTAGATAAGTCTGTACAAAAAAAGAAACGTCGTGGCGTTACGTAGAACTAACATGCAGATGTGTATATGGCGCTCAATCCAGCTGTTATCTGTGCGTCACGCAACTGTCAAGTGTCAACTTCGACAAGATTGTTTTATTTACTATCTGTTCTATTTACTATCATTAAAACAGTTAAATAACACGCACGACCTTAGTCCCTGAGGCGAATCTCTACTGCCAGTATTTATGTTTCGTTTGATTAGTAACTTCTATTCTAAGTAGGCGGAAGGATCCGTATACAGTCCGTTCACAGTTGTATTCTTCTGACAGCATTACTGTTAATGACTATTTTATATAATATACCTATATATATAATATAATTATGTATTGATTTTATTTAATTTTTTATATGGAAACCCAACAGCTATACAAATTGCTTTAGCAATTAGAGACAAAACGGAAAGCCAATTACAGGTTTTCAGAGATAGATACTTTATAAATCTATACTTAATATTATAAAGAGGAAAGATTTGTAAGTATGTTTGTAACGGATTGGCTCAAAAAGTACTGGACCGATTTCAAAAAATCTTTCACCATTGGAAAGCTACATTCACTCTGAGTAACATAGGCTATATAAGATTCATCTTCATCATCATCATCCATAACCGCGCGGGTCAAACCGCGGAGAGCAGTAAGTATATAATATTATACGAACACTGAATAATTCACCAAGTTGTTAAAAACCAACACAAACTTAACTTTGAAGTTAAGGTTATATACATAGGTATATTTATTAATTCATCACATGCCGAAAAAGTCGACATTATTAACGTGTGTGCGGTCGCCATACCTACTGGTGCTGCGGTCTGCGGTTGTTACGCGCCGCGGCCGCAGGCTGCAATGTTGCCGCGCACGGAATCAGTTTCATAAGGTGCGTTCGAATAGCAATGAGGGTGGCGTTGCCATTGCTTTTGTTAAAGCGTTCGTAATGCTCAAAAACGTTGTTTGCCACTTTTGCCTACACCCTACTCGAACGCACAATCAAGCATAAGACCTAAAATCGTCCAATGTCTACTGCTTTGATATCTTTCCGAACTACGCTTCGGATAAAATGTAGATAGATAGATAGATAGAAAATTCTTATTTGCACAAAACTAAAATTACATAGGCGAACTAATACTAATTAGCATTTTCTTCCAGCTAACCTTTGTGTGATATGAAAGTGTGTTTGGTAGTGCTTGATTTAAAACTTGTGAGTTTCTATAGAACAGATATTTTAGGCAGCATATTAGTAAATAATAAAATATTTATATACTATAACTTTACATATACATATTGTAATATAATTTCATGATCATACTTCATTACATTAAATACTTATTTTGTATATTTAAAAACTATTTCTTGATTAACATAAAATGTGACAAACTTTAAAAAAGGAGAACCATGATAGAATGATAGAATAGAGACGTCAGGGATTTTTCATTAATTTTGATTTGGATTTTGGAAGAGAGAGTATTGGATCACGGATACGTCCGATTAAAAAAAGATTATAGGAAGATTCCAATTTGGTGTGCCGAGACACGAAATAATTATATTCCCTGGAAACCTTAGTTGACGGTGAGGTGTTGAAGTTGGTGAAATAGTGATTTGCACCTGCAACACTCTCGATTTTGTCAATTACATTCCTGAAGTCAAGACTTGGAAAGATATTTTCATATGTATTAATTAATAACAAATCGAGAGATTTGATAAATACTCTCGCCTTGATATATAAAACAAGTATTTGGGAGTATCCTGTGTTCTCTGAGCTCAGAACTGAAGCCTTGGATAAAGCAAGAAACTAACTGGAACCTTTGATGGAACGTGTGTGTATAGATTTGTAGTGAAGTGTTATCCGCCAGGTCACGTAATACTTATTATTATAAATTTATTTATATTTCTGATGTTCCTTTTTATTTTTTAGATAGCTAGCTAGGCCTACATTTCATTACAATATATACACACATATAAATAGCATACATATATTTAAACTTAAAAATAGCTTAATTAGGTTTATTATTTTGCAAGGAAAGGTAATGTTGATAAACTTTGGGTTTGAAGGAAAATATACTATACTCTGGAATAGTTTGACCAACTAAAAGCAAATTAATACCGGTGGAGTGCACTGGATCTGATAAAGTTAGTTACAAACGTGAGATATAAAACTATGTTTACACATGGTGTACGCGCGACACGCGACGGGCTTAACTTGGCGGCGTTTCGATTTAAAAAAAAAAGAGTTTTTACAGTATTCGCCCTATTTACAACATGATATCTAAGGACGTTCTCAACTCGATGGGTATGTTTTTTGTTTATTTGTTAAGCGAATACTACAGTAACCATTACTTACCACTACACCAGTTATTTTAATTATTAAATTGTTAAGTTATTAAAATTAAAAAAATACACATTTAAGATAATATCTACATCTATTGTATCTATTGTCTACACTAATATTATAAAGAGGAAAGATTTGTTTGTTTGTTCGTTTGTTTGTATGTCTTCGAAGGGGGAAGCAGTGGTGTGCCCTTACGTTTCGGGAACCATGTTTTTAGTCTCGTATCATAAGAGAGGAAGAGTCTATTGCAAAACACGGGGCACTCTTTTAAAATTTCCATGTCAGAAAAAGCAAGTAACTGTCCAACCCGGGGATCGAACCCAGAACCTCGAGGTTCCCAAACGGCACTTCAACCTCTACACCAAGACCAAGTGAGTGAAGCCGCTGGCGGGTCAGCTAGTCATAGATAATGAGAGTCTCAGGGCGCATTCTGGTAAGCGCCGTCAATCCCGAAACTTTCGCGTCCCGGTTTGCCGTTCCCTTTGGTTCCAATGCGTAGAATGCCCGAATGGAACACTAACGCTAAACTATATACTTGATATTTTAACAACCGGAACGCAACGACCGCAAAACCTTTCTTCCGCGAGTGTTGTAGTCAAGACGTGAGCGTTATAGGTGACGTCATCGATGACGTATTGAGCTCGCTCACTGTAATATTTCTAAATTAAACCAGAATACAAGAAAGTGTGGAATACTATTTATTATATTTTACAATACCTTGTTACAGTTGTTACACCAAAAAGTAGAGTCGATCACAGATCAAAGAGTAAGAGCTCGAGAGCCACAGACTCAACACTCTATCTAAGGATAGGGGATACCACACTCACGATGATCGTGGGTGGACGAACAACGCGAGTGATTACGGCTCATAAAGGAACACGACCTATAGGCGAATTCTGTGACACAGATAACTTTTAGTTTGTGGTTCCTTCAGCGCAAGTGTTGATGAGGAACGAAAAGAATACAATACTAGAGACCCACATCAATACTTCACTTAAGAGGGTTTTAGTAGTCAAAGGCCGATAAGCGGGAACTCTTACCGTCGGTATCACTTACCATCAGGTGAGCCGCCTGATCGTTTCCCAACCTATCCCATAAAAAATCTACTTTATAGTTTAGAGGCGGATTTTTCTTTTATTCCTATAAATAATTTCTTAATTAATTAATAACATCTAACTTATAACAGGCGCATGATGTCGATTTCCTGGACTCACAGAGTTACCAAATTCAAATTCTAATTCAAATTGTTTATTGGCCTTATAACATTGTCAGTTACACTGGGTAAGTCAAATTTACAAAATAATATATATGAAGAAAGAAGTCAAAATTTAGGAAGTATATTCTACAGTAATAGTAAGATTATTAATAATGTCAAACAGATTAATGAAAAAAATTAACAGTACCTACAATTACATTACAATTTGATTTAAGTGCTATGTTACATGTTTAAAATACAAATATTAAATATATTCAAATAAAAATGTGCTTCATTAATGATAATCTTACCTAAAATAATTGAGTCAACTCTTTATTCGATATGGTCTGGTCGTTTTTTAATACGAGAACGAAGATTCGCTGAGACGTAGTTTCATAAATTCATTTAATGAGTAAAATGGATATCAATATTGGATTAATGGATACCAATTTGGAAGAGCTGCAGCGAGTTAGACAAGAACGCAAACTTTTGAAAACCATCAAAGAAAGAAAAGTAGCATGTTTGGGCCATATACATAGACATGACAGATATTGCCTTCTTCAATCATTAAAAGTTGCGGGAAAGAGACGAGCTGGTCGCAGGATGAAATCATGGCTACGAAACATCAGGGAGTGGACAGGGGTTGCGAGTGCTGGTGTACTTTTTCGCCTCGCCAAGGATAAAGACGCGTACGGAAAGCTGATTGCTAACCTTCATTGATTGAAGAGGCACCGAGAGAAGAAGAAGATCTAACTTATTAGGAGGTATATAGGCTCTATAAGGAATAACCAGACAGTTTTAAGAGTTTTAGACGGTCCTAATATAAGAAGTGAATTACTAATAAAGCTGTATGTTAAGCTTTTTTGTCACATAAAATAGCAAGACAAAATCGACCATAACTAACAAGGACAAGAAGCAACAAATGTATAGGTATATAAGAGTTTATGGGCGCAATATTTTAACTGAACTTTTAATCGCCGTTCTCTACAACGCAAGGTTAACTAAACCTGTTCAGTTCGCCAATCACACATGCGAGGTTCCGCATTTTGCATATTTTTTACTATTTGGTTTATCTAATATCTTTAAACAAGCAATTATTTTTTATATATATAAATCGATCTAGCTAGGTTTCATTTTTAGAATTCGTCGTTATATCCTTGTTTTCAGAGAATGAAAAACAACAGTTTGTTCGTTACGTTCAAACTAGATGGCGTAACAGTCTAATTGCAAAATCCTGAATCGCGGTGACAAGACTCTCACGAAACGACAACCAAACTTTGTTTGTTACGTTCAAACTAGATAGCGTTGCAGTCGCATTGTAAAATCCTGAATCGCGGTGACAAGACTCTCACGAAACGACAACCAAACTTTGTTTGTTACGTTCAAACTAGATGGCGTAACAGTCGCAATGCAAAATCCTGAATCGCGGTGACCAGACTCTCACGAAACGACAACCAAACGTTATTTGTTACGTTCAAACTAGATAGCGTTGCAGTCGCATTGTAAAATCCTGAATCGCGGTGACAAGACTCTCGCGAAACATGTGTTGCTGTTTTGTATTCGTATTTAAATCGAGCAGGGCTCGGCTACTCAGGTACTGCTAATAAAGTATGTAAGTAATTAAGTTGGATGTAGGATGTTGCGAATTCCTTGGACGGCATTTTGAACCAACGCGTCAATATTAAGACAACTGGAAATAATCACAAGGCTCTCAAGCTTAAAGCGCATCCTTGAATACTTCGGACATATTGCCAGAAAAGACGGAAACAATCTGGAAAAATTAGTTGTCACTGGCAAAGTGGAAGGCAAGCGATCGCGTGGTCGGAGCCCGATGCATTGGTCTGACCAAGTCCGAACCGCACTGGACACTTCCGTCTAAGATGCTATTCATGTAGCCAACAATAGGAGTGGATGGCGAAACATCGTATGGGAGAAGATAATGGATGGAGGTGGTCACGACCCTCAGACATGAGGAATACGAATCGAGGAGGGATTAAGTATATACTTTTTGAATGTGTTGAAGGAGTTTACACTTTTTTAATCTGGTGGTGGTTTCTTAAAAATGTGCGCCCCTTGAATGAAAGGTTATATTTTTGGCAAGTCTACTGAGAGAAACCAAAATTGTAGGTACTTTTCTAGTAAGTTGTAAAAACTTTTCTCATCAACCTTTATTGTAATTTTGAAACGCCTTATTGATTTGGTTCATATTTGAACTTAAATATATCGGCATGAACTACTTGCCCACAATATTGCAAGACGACCTGATCAACGGTAGGTACTCAAGTTAAAAAATTGTCTAGTAGACTCAGTTCAGCGGATTATGCTGTTAAAAATATTAACTGATGTGGACACAGTTAGTTTATTTTAGTTATTTCCATAGCGTTATGACTTATGGCATACGCTATGGGGGTGTTCTGCAGATCTTAATTATATTTTCATACTGCAAAAAAGGGCTATACGAGCTATCTACATACTATTGTTACTATACTACCCAAGGTTGTCTGGAAGAAATCGCTTTAAGCGATAAGACCGCCTTTTGTACAACTATGTAATTTTTTTTTCTATCGTATGTTTTTCTCTTTTATATTTTATTATAGTGTACAAATAAAGAGTTTTCTATCTATCTATCTACAGTTTAGCTCCCAGAGTTTCCCTTAGACAGAATTTTAAAGACATAAACATTCTAACTGTTGTCTCTCAGTTTATCTATGAAAATCTAATGTATGTCAAGAAAAACAGCAGTTTTGATAAAAGGAGTGATGCTCATTCCATCAACACGCGGAATAAGCACAAGCTATCCGTACATGTAACGCGTCTCCACAGAATAAGTCATTCTTTTATGGGACAATGTATACGATTCTATAATAAAGTTCCCAATGTTATCCGAGATTTGCCTATTAATAAGTTTAAAATTACTATTAAAACTAAACTCGGTCAAAAAGGTTATTACAAAATTTCGGATTACTTGGAGGATAAAACAGCAGGACTGATCTCTCCAGGATCTACCTACTCGTGTATTAAGATGTCAAAGTGTAGCGTGTCTTGCCCTACTGATACCATTATTATGGTCCCTTTTGTAAGGCAACACACTGGAGCTAAAAATAAACGACCATTTGTTATATCAAAGAAATTAGCGATAAAAACATGTTAAAAGACAAGCCCGCTGGGTTTCTTGCCGGATCTCCTCAGTCGTGGTCGCGTTCCGATCCGGATGTAGATTTAAGGCGCGGTCGTATCCTGATAATAGTAAAAAGCAGAATCTTTAAACATCTAGTGTAACGAAACAGTTCGATAATAATCTATGAAAAAAAAACTCAGGTTAGAAAAAGAACAGGCAAAGAGTAATAACCGAACAGAATTCATAAATATTACTCGCTCTCTGCAGAAAAAAATCCTAAATAGGTGCATAAAAATAAACTTTTACGTCCAAAATCTCAGAATTTTCAGCGATAACACTATATTATTTTTTAGGTAATACATAGCCAACATATAGCACTAAAGTAGTAACCAGCAGTTTTTTCAATTGTGTTAGTATATATCGAAAGATATAAAGAAAACGTACAAAATTAACGCATTTTCGCATTACATCGTCCAATCTAACAAGCGATTTTCAACCTTACGTAAAGCATCGTAAATTATTTTAAAATTGGGGTTGGACCGCGTCTTAAGAAACAAATAATGTAATATGACAATTTGTAAGTGCCCCCGTAGGCCTATACAGAATAAACAATATTTGATTTCGTCGAACAACTTTACAATACCTGGATGACAGAGATTTGCTTGTAACTAAACAATTGATTTTCTTGGTCTAACCTCCAACCAAACCCACATTAGCTTAGTGTTGCTTAACAACGCCATCTATTGTCAAGTAGCTTTAGTGTTGCTGGGTAGATCAACTTTTTTTTGTCCTATTCTGAAAAGTTTTCAAATAAAGTTTACTATTTCTTTTTAGGGTGTCAAGTATATTACCATGTTGATAGTTTATCTAACTTTATGATCCTGCTACGAGCAGCACACTTTTGTTATTTTTATCTAGAGTTTTAACCAAAAACATACAAAAGAAGCGAAAAATCTTTCCCTTGGGCAACTAAATATAATAATTGTTAGATTCTCAAACTATAGCCTAGAGTGCACACTAAGATATGTGTTGTGTTACGGATCAAATTATGTTTCTTATTAATATTTATATATTGTGTCATCACTAATTAATCTCCATTTATTGAGCAATGTATAGTCTCTTGGACAACTCTTGGTCTGAAAATAATCTGAAAGTAAATTAAAAAAACGAATAAACAGAACTAAACATACTTAATAACGAAGAGAAATTATATCCCTCCGTTAAAATAATCTAGTTAATTTAGATTTGGCTATTTCTTTTTCATGCAACAGATAAATTAAAATGTACTTCCCCAAAATCTGGGGACAACCTGGTTGTACAAGGGAAGGTCTCTTGGACAACCAAGTTGCCCCCAGATTTTGATTATTTCGTGCTCAAGACCTATATCTCTTTTTAAAACTTATTATTGCTCATATCAATAGTAATATTAATAATAAAATATTATTGTAGTTAAATTAATAATTCTTTACTATTACTTTTCTAAAACCGACTAAGAAATCGTTTTTTATGAGTACTATACAATAATGTAATCAAATTAAACAAAAACTCAACTTCTGAGAGAAAAACTAAAATTAGAACAGATGTTCATTAAGGCACTGATATTAAACACAGTCTTTAAAATGCACGAGGTTAAACCAATAAAGACATTTAAAATAAAAGACATGTGGCACAAAAATCTAGTGACAGTTGAAAAATAAAACTTATCTAGATGCAGTAAGTATGAGAAAATAATACTGTTTGTATTGTTTTCTCGGTAGAGAGAGTAGTAGTGTAGATAGAGAAAAAATCTAAATAACAGTATTAATTACAAAATTATTCTATTTTCATATTCTCATATAAAAATTAAAAACAGATATCTACTATCATAATTCTCTTTTTAAAACGAATCAGTCCAAATCCTCTTAATCGTATTTATACCACAACTTGCTATAAAGTCCAATAAAAGTAAAAATTAAAACAAGATAATAATCTATCATATGGTACTTATTCTAAACATAGTCTTGCATAGTAAAATTAAGCATTCAAAATCATCTTCATTTAAATTATTTCACAAATGGCACCAAAATCCAATAAAAAGTAAAACTTAAACAATTTATCTTCTATCAATAGGCACTTATTCGAAACATAGTCTTGCAAAGTAAAACTAAGCAGTTAAAATCCTCTTCATCTAAATTATATCATTACTGGTTCAAAAGTTTGATAAAAAGTAGAAATTAAAACAAGACAATTATGTTCTATCATATAACACTTATTTTAAACAGCCTTGCAAAGTAAAACTATCACCCAAAAAAACTCTTCATCTAAATTATATCACAACTGACCCCAAAAGCCAATAAAAAGGAAATTAATTCTGCCTTTCACAGATGCAGCATAATATTATAACCATTTATTTTGCAAAAACGTCTACATTGGATGAGAATTTGTAATATACTTCACCTCTTTTGTACTCCATACCTGGATTTGGGAGATTTTTTATGATGTCATCATTAGTAACGTACGAGTTAATGTTTTGGTCAAGGACAAACAGTTTTCCATGTTTGACTGCTTTGAGGAAAGTAACTTTAATCTCCCCATCATCTCCGATATCACTTTCAGCAACACAAACATACTTATAAAATTTGAATTTGGCCCCATAAACTTTAACTAATAAGTAATCTCCAGGTCCTGGTAGATTATTATTTTTTTGCCCCGATGAAGACGGCTGCTAGCTGTTATTATGTTCAGGTTCAGGTCCAGTAAAGAAAGTGTTTCGAACTGTATTATAGCAGTTATGTTCAAAGGAAGATTTATTACATTCGTCGATTTCGTTATCAGAAGTGTCCGAAGAATCATACACATAGGTAGTTGTAGAATTTTTCTAATCGTGGGGTTCGTAAATCATTAAAAGATGTCTTTCTCATTTGATGCTGTAAGCAGGTTACTCAATGGCAAATTTTCGTCGCTAGTATATTCATGGTATGCAACTTTTTGAGCGACTTTCTTTTTTTGGGCGGGATTAGGTTGAATATTTTTAGATTTAAGCATTCACAGAATCCACGTTGGCAAAAACAGCTTAAATTTCTATATCGTATCTTGCCACGAGTCTTCGAAAACACATGATGTACATGAACTGTTCCCACAAGAGGGACAATATTTTTTGGTATTTCTTTCTGGATTATGTAAATTTCGTCTTTGTGTACCACGAACAATTTTACTTTGCTTTTCCCTTCTAAAGCATTATAAAAATCTGTTGCGTTGGTTATGTCCATTCCAGTAGCGACCATATTATCTGCAGCTCGTTTCAAATAGCCTCCTATACCATTAGCTGGGCCCTTTCTATGTCCTGCTTCGAATAAAGACCACGTATATGCTTTAAACCCATAATCAAACATCTTGCCGTCATCGTTTTGCCTGTATTGGGAAAACGGGACATCAGAAAATATATGTGACAATTTATGGCTGCATAATTCGTCAGTATATTTGTTAAAATTGGGTGCAAGTGCGCTCATATGGCAGCTAGTTGGAGTATATTACAGGGAGAAACGGTGCAAATGACATGGCTTTATGATTGTTTTCTCCATTACTCACATATACGACACCTGTATGGAGTGTCACCTGCTACCGCGATCCTCCAAAATGATAGGTCTGAATTTCCTGTGTACATTTAGCACTATGATTTTCGCTAAAGTCTACCAAGACCACTGCTTCATTTGGTTGAATGTTGTCCACGCTTCGGCGAAAACTCTTGTATTGGTTCTTCAAGTAAAACACGTGTTTTTATAGGATAATTAAATCTGTTTCATAATTCGTAATTTCGCTTTAAATTGCGCGGAATAAGTAGGGTGCAAAATTGGTAACCTTGTTTTTAAATCATTTATATTCTGCTATTAAGACTGTTTTAGGACTCGTGGTTGGTTATATACTTGATAATAAAATGAAACTGATATCAAAAGCGGAAAAATATAGTGTTTTTCCACTGGACAACTTATACAGTCTCTTGGGCAACCGTTTTAGTTGTCCAAGTGATAGTTGTCCACAGGACATTTTACATGTTTTATAAATTTTAGCACTAATATATTACAGTAATATACTTGTTTTTACCATTAAAATCAACTTAAGATGAGCACAAAACTATGACAATGAAATAAATAATTAAAGGTTTAAAACTTACGATATTCGCGCGGTGTTTCAGCGGACACACAATAAACACACAACCGGACCGTGAGCTGACCTTGGCAGACAAACTCAAAATTTCTCCGAAAATAAAAATGGCGATTTAGCTGTTGCGTTTGTTAAATTTAATTACTTAGTGCCTAGATAATTGTAATGCCATCTGTGTGAAAATGCTAGAAGTTATTAGCGGATGACTGATAGACCTAATATACGCAAGAAGTTTGGGGGACAGTGAGATAATTCTAAATATCACCAATAGAGGACACAAAAAAAATTATTACTAACACTTTATAGAACCATGCAATAAAGCAGAAAAAATAAGGTAATTTTGTTTTTATGTGGTCACACATTTTTTTACAGTGTGTCTAGTTAAATACACGAGTATGGCTCGGGGACAGAGAGTTCTGCTATGAAATTATACTTTGCGTCCATCAGACAACCACCAAAATTTAAATAAAATTGGGGTTCTTGTTCCAAAACATTGTATTTATTGAATTATCACGACATTAATACCTAAGCAAACATTTATATTATGAAGAAACAACTTCACTTTTCAAGAAAATGATACAAAAACAGTTAGGACAGGGGTCGGACAAAAAAAAGTTGATCAACCCTGCTATATCGTTAGTTAACAGTTTAGTTATTGTTTAATCGGATGGCCAGTTGCCATAATTGATATTGTAGCAGTTTTCCATTGTCTGAAAACAAGGATAAAACGAAGTTTTCTAAAAATGAAACCTAGCTAGATCGATTTATCGCCCCCGAAACCCCTGCATAGGTACTACATTTCATGAAAATCGTTGGAACCGCTTCCGAGATATAGATTATATATAAATACACATATACAAGAATTGGTCGTTTAAAGGTTTATTTCAGTCTACCCGTGAACATGTTCACTGAAAACTGTTCGAAACGACGGGACACAGTAATATAAAATTATACGCGATTTAACCCTTTGAGTACCAAAGACGTACATTTACGTGCGTTTCATTCATAACTCTTCTACATTACAATACAAATCAATAATACTTTATTAAACACCAAGCTTATAAAAGAAAACAAATAAGAATATTTTACAAAACAGGTTGTACAATGGGCGGTCTTAAGAAAAATTCACATCGTCGGACGGGATGCGAAACCGCGTCTTCTGACTCTCCGTGTCAGACGCCATTGACCAACTAGGCCACCGAGGTTCGGTACCGAGCATCGAATTTTAACTCTCTATCTGACTCACCGTCTTACAGGGACGGAGCGACATCTATTGAACAGCTTTGACAGCACTATCCAACCGAAAGAAGCATTATTTAGAAATATTCAAACTTTCGTATTGACATCGCAGCCCTTGTAATTTTTATAGTATTACTTTTAAAAGCACTAACGCCTGCTTTAGCGATCTCAAACATTGAAATTTATACGGAGAAAGATTGACATCCTCACATGATCACATCCCGTCCGAGGATGTGAATTTTTCTCTCTATAAATTTCAATGTTTGAGATCGCTAAAGCAGGCGTTAGTGCTTTAAAAAGTACATAAATCTTTGTTTTATTTAACAAGCTATTCGTACCTATAGAAAGGGTTGATCTGATTAGAGTTATTAATTTCAAAATATACATGCTTACTAATAATGTGAGTATTGCAAATGTGCAGGGCCTTGAAACTAAAACTAATATTGTGTACAAAATATTATGAATTGAATACTTTTTGCACGAATAGCGAGTGCAGCTGATTATATAATTGTGTGACAATACAATAAGGCTTTCTCACACTCAAGTTCAAGGAGACATGTCAAGGTGAAGATGGAATAATAGGTATACGTATGTCAAGGTTGGCATTGAGTATTGTTTGCGCAACTTATATGGCAGATTCATATTGTATGACTTTATCAGAGTACACCAGGGGGAAGTACCACACATTCTTGAAGCAGTAGTGTGCAAACATAACTGTGTTTCGTTGAAGGACAATGTTTCTAGCGAAATTACAGGGGTGACTTGGAATCTTATGTATTTTTTAATTCGTTTCTTGCTGCATTCACAGTATAAAACATGCCTTAATTTTACTTAATTTAAGGAGACATATTAATGCTTAAAAAACGAATACATATCCATTGCTGAACATATGCGTCCCTTAGAATTTTCCAAAAGGACCAGTTGGAAGCGGCCTCCAACGTCGTCCTGCTACCATTATCAGGTCGTCAGCCCACCGTATCGGTGGGCAAACTACGCTGCGCTTGCCGGTCCGTGGTCTCAACCCCAGGACCTACCTAACCCATCGACCATCAGTTCTGCGTGCTATGTGCCCTGCTTACTGCCACTTCAACTGGCTTATCGTCTGGGCTATGTCAGTTAGTTCGTCTACGGATCTCATTTCTGATTCGATCACGTAGAGAAACCCCGAGCATAGCCCTCTCTATAGCTCGTTGTGCGACTTTGAGCTTACTTATGAGGCACATAGTATAATAAACATATAGTTCCTGAGAAATCAGGGGTTTAGACTGAGGGCATTAGACATGGGAGACTAAACCTCAGGATGACGAGCTTAGCAGATACCATAGCTTTCCACTTACTACTACCCTGACACACCTGTTTCGCTTCATCCACATTCATCCACTTTTCATAGGTTTAGGGTACTCTTGACCTGGCCCTTCTAAAGAACATCATCAATCAGATTTCGGAAGGTTCGCCTAGGCTTTCCCCTTCGAACGATTTCAATCTCCACATACACTCGTTTAGTAAGTCTCCTTTTATTAATTAACCAAAACATTTTACCATACCTTTCTCGGTTTGAGTCACTACATCTTCATTCACACCACAGCGTTTCCGTATCACACTGTTGCTTACCCTGTCATTCAGTTTAACTCCAATCAACTTCTCAAAACTCTCATCTCTACTGCATTTATTCTACTCTCATGTTTTTTCTGCCATAGGTACCCAACTTTCACCACCACATTAATGTCTGAACCGAGACTCCTATGCACAGCCAGGCGTGACCTTCTGGACACTTGCTTACTCTTCATAAAAGCATGCAACGCTCCGTTCAACATGTTCCCAGCATTCACTTTCCTTTCTATATCGCTTTTACTTTCCATCTTTTGTAAACAAAGATCCAAAGTATATCATCCTTAAAAGAGACAAGTTGACAACCTCCTCCTGTTTTGAAGTCAGTTGAAAACTAAATTTACCTCGTTAACCTTAAGCACACCGACAAAATTGACATCTTCCTCCATAACTACAGAGACAAGCACCTAAACAATAATTATACAGAACTGCATCCGCTGCCAAATTATTTCCTACCTAAATATTCTTCTAACTTTGAATAGAATTGTAGGAAATGGTTTTGATCGTTGTCTGCACCTCGTTAGGTCAGTGGTATATTATTATATGGCAACACCGAAGCAGACTTTTAAAACGTTTTTAGTTTGATCATTACGTTACAGATCAAGCACAAGGCCCACCTGTTGTTTAGCGGTAACCTCTGCGTATAGCAGATGCATTCCGTCACATGTGACGAATTGCATTGCGCACGTAACCCTGAGACATTAAGTTTTTCTCTTCAAACCGGAACACAGTATTGCGAACATTACTGCTTCGCGTTAGAGTATAGAGTATGGTGGACGAACTCATTCGCAACGAGTTCTACTGCACTAAAAGTCTTGCACAAGAGGCCCACCACGGTAGCCAAGGTATAGGTAGGTTTCTACACCATTAAGACGCGGTCCAACCCCAATTTTAAAATAATTTACGATGCTCTACGTAAGGTTGAAAATCGCTTGTAAGATTGGACGATGTAATGCGAAAATGCGTTAATTTTGTACGTTTTCTTAATATCTTTCGATATATACTAACACAATTGAAAAAACTGCTGGTTACTACTTTAATACTATATGTTGGCGATGTATTACCTAAAAAATAATATAGTGTTATCGCTGAAAATTCTGAGAGTTTGGACGTGAAAGTTTATTTTTATGGACCTATTCAGGATTTTTTCCTGCAGAGAGCGAGTAATATTTATGAATTCTGTTCGGTTATTACTCTTTGCCTGTTCCTTTTCTAACCAAAGTTTTTTTTCCATAGATTATTATCGATCTGTTTCGTTACACTAGATGTTCAAAGATTCTGCTTTTTACTATTATCAGGATACGACCGCGCCTTAAGATACGCAACGCGATGGTGGCTGGGGTAGGTAGCATTCGTAGCATTCTTTTATATACATACTAGCAGAACCTTGCGGTTTCACCCGCGTGTTGATGGATAATGTACTAAAAAGTGTATAGTACTTTACGACCTATTCTCAGACCCCAGATATATCTGATCTGAGCCTCGACACACATCACTCACGGTATCTGATCGCGAGTTTTTTTGGAACTTCTTCGGTTTTTGCAAAGATGAACCACTGAACTCCAGGTTCTCGATTCAATCAGTGGTTCATCTTTCATCTCAGATCGAGTTTCAAGTGACTGTTGTGTCATTGGTAATGAGGCGGAACGCGAGAAACGTGTGCGGAAGAGGGTGGACCGTTTCGTCTGCTCATAACAACACCTACCCGCAGATACTGCAGTTTACTCGTGAACATGGCGCATGCAACTGTGCCCAAATATCGAGAGCTCACAATAAATACAATACATAGTAAATATCCCGTTTCTAAAGTTAATTCTTGCATAAGTGACCATGTCAGTTTTAAAACGGTTAAGTACTTTATATTTTTAGAATGATTACTTAATGTTTAGGAAAGAAAGTGGTTCCTATCACGAGCGCGGCCCTGCTGTTGCAGTTCCTCACTTGCATCGTTTACAGGCAGGTATCAGCAGGCATAATCATGCGATTTTAGGTCTTATGCTCAGTTGAGCGTTCACATAGGGTAAAAGTGGCACACATTAACGTTTTTGAGCTTTACGAACGCTTAATAAAAGAGCCATCAACGACATCGCCACCAATGCCCTAAAAGTTAAACGAACGCACCTATAGAGGTGCAAATTTGTATTTTGTTGCTATGTCCTATAATATTCTTATGTATCTATATATACTTATCTTTACTTATAAACGCTGCTTAAAGTTAAATAACGTTACTTAGTACGGCGCAGAACAATTTTGCCGTTCGCAGTAACGTCATTTAAAGTTAAGCAGGGGGGCGTTCCGTACCTCAGAGCGCGGTTGTTTAGTTGTTTTCTAACTCGCTCTGAGGTACAGAACGGCCACGGTTGTTTTCTAACCTCAAACAGACTTTGACAAATTCGACATTGACCGTTCACTTGATCATTACTTAATTTTGTTCGAGACGCGAGAAGAAGATTGTTGTAGCCTGATTGGTCAAAGTTTCAGATGCGGGTTGCAACCGTTTACCGATCGATTTTGATGGTTAAAAAGTTGCGACGCTCCGAGGTTCGGAACGCTCGAGTTAGAACAACCGAGTGCTTTACCCCGAGGTTCAGAACGGCGTTAGTGCGAAAATTTGCTCCGAGGTTCTGAACGCGGCCCAGCGTTTATAAGTTAGGCCCATAGTCTTCTTCTTCTTCTTCTTCTTATTGGATGGCTTCTGTGACTTAATTGTCACAATTCTGCCAGTGTTCGTACATGCTAGTGTCAGAAACCGTGAGGAGTTTGTAGGTGGTAATCTAAGAATAGGCCCATACCCCATAGTCACTAACTTGTAGTGATGACTGACAGATTTATCTGCGTCTAAAAACTTGACATTTTGAAGGCGCCTTTTATGTTGGAAATATCACCCTAACGATATACAAACAAGCACAGCCGTGCGATTCTTTAATGAGCTCACCGATGTCAATACTTTGAGATATCGCCCTTGTACATAAGGTTGTTTTTACAACGTTTCTTGTCATCTCGTCATTGGGTTACGGATGTTATCAAAGATGCAACGATGTTTATAATTAATTCAAGTTTGTACTTATTGACCGAGCGAGCGAAGCGTCTCTGCTTTAACTAACCAAACTAATAAAAATACAAATAAGTTTAATTCACATAGTTTTTTGTGCAAAATAAATGTATAAATCCATTGATTCCGAACTAGTTTTCACTATGTTTCGGAAATCAATGGCCTCTCCCATATCAATGACAGCTAAAGTTATGCGAAATAGCAGGTCACAATTCGAAAGTGTAATAACAAATAAAAAAAATGGAATAGGAATGTGCAAAGTAAAACTAATCATAATCATAAATTGACTTTACATCTCTCATATTCGGTAAGTAGGTCCTTATTACCCCCAAATGGGGCTTATTATAGAAAGCTTTCTCACTCACCAGGTCTCATATTAAGTTTCTCCCACAGCATTACGTCGAGGGGTGTGAAGATGAACCCGGTGACTGATAGCATGATGAGGAGAACACCCCACACACACTGGCCTAGGGTACCTGGACACAAGATAAAAAAAAACAACTATTAATTAATCTGTGATAGGTGCGCAGACCAATATACACCCTATTTGTATAATTACCAAGAAAAAAATGGGCGGTACAAAAGTGTTAATACATTGTAGATATGTAGTCAAATTTTTTTATTAATTTACAGTGAAATAATTATTAATTGTTAAAGTTTTCGAAAATTCCATCTAAAAGTATGGACACCATCTTAACAAAAATACTACATGCCTATGCCTACAACTTATTAATGAAAACACATGATTCGCGTCAGTGAAAAAATATCTCTCTTACTCTTTCTTACACCCCCCACCCGAGCGTTCGGTGTGAAAGAGATTGTCGACTTTCGGCTTTCGTTCGTTCGTTTTCAGAAGCAACAAAGGCCGCGCGGTGGCAGGGCGGAGGGTGCGGGGTTGGCCAGGTCTAACGAGCTAGGACGCGAGTTTGCCGAATGTGAATGATTATGAATGATACATTTCTATGTAGGGGTGTTAAGTTTCATGCATAAACCGCGCGCATGTAGTATATCTTAATGAATAGTGGAAATGCCTAGAATAAAATTTGTAGGTGTGAATCTAGACGTATGACCAAATATTGATGATTATGTGGGTTTTTTTTTTAAAGTAGTTTTAAATATTCTTCCCATGTATGTATTAAGTACCAGCAGCATATAGTGCTGTTTTTTTTTTGGTAATTATACAAGTTAGGTGTATATTGGTCTGTGGATAGGTGTAATTAGACATTCTGAGGAGATGGTGGGAAACACGGTCTACAATGGATATCATAAATCTTTTCTAGCTACGTGATTATCTCAGCTGTAGGATTTCCACTGCTGAACAGATCTTTCCCATAATTTTCCAAAACGTGGCTTGCATCCAACGACGTCCTGCTACCTTTATCAGGTCGTCTGTCCACCGTGTCGGTGGATGACCTACGCTTGTCTGTCCGTGGTCTCCACTCCAGAACCTTCCGGCCCCATCGGCCATCTGTTCTGCGTGCTTTGTGCACTGCCCACTATCACGTGCAACTGGCCATATATAAATATAAAAATTTAAAACTAGCGTCTGTACTCCGTGCTATAAACCTCGCAAGTAGTCTTTGCACAGCTTAAACTGAAAATCCTTAAAACAAGCACGACTACAGTTTTATTTTAAACTAGCTGATCCGCCAGCGGCTTCACTCGCTTGGTCTTGGTGTAGAGGTTGAAGTGCCGTTTTGGAACCTCGAGGTCCTGGGTGGATCCCCGGGTTGGACAGTTACTGGCTTTTTTCTGCTAAGAAATTTTAAAAGAGTGCCCCGTAGTTTGCAATAGACTCGCCTCTTATGAAATAAGACTAAAAACATGTCTAGCGAAGCGTATAGGCGCTTAAGATACCGCTGCTTCCCCCTTCGAGGATATATAGGCGAAACTATTTGTTATGTTGTGTTTAAAAATAAAATGTAAGTATTGCAGGCGATTCACTCAAGACCGCTAGACTGATGTTTCACCTCCGTGGTTGTGGATGATGATGAGGATGAATCAAATATAGCGTATGTTCCTCAGGCATAATGTAATTAGCTCTAAACTCGTGAAAGAATTGTTTGAATCGGTTAAGCCGTCAGCTGTAGTTTTACGTGATTTCATTAACACAAACAAACATTCGGTCGAGTAGTTTCGGAGCCTATTCAAGACAAACGAACAAACAAACAATTTATTCCTCTATATAATATTAGGGTAGATGTAGATTTAATACCAAGATACGAATAATGTGGCTTAGTTTGTACCGGCGTTACTATTGCATATTTAAACGTAAAAAGTAGTTGTGACATAACTGTAATGTTGCAATTCGTTTTTTGTTCAATAGATGTCGCTACGTCCCCATACGGTTAAATCAGATAGAGAGATAAAAATCCTTGCTCGGACCTCGAGCCTCGGTGGCCTAGTTGGTCATGGCGTCTGACACGATTGTCGGAAGACGCGGGTTCGAAGGAAGTCCGAGGATGTGAATAGTTGAAAAAGTATGAATAAAGATACAATATGTGGTATCGCTAAGCAGGGGTTAGTGCTTTAAAAACGTAATACTATAACTGTAATAGTTCACATAAAAAAGCCTTTATTCTACTACAAAAATCTAACATCTTGGCTGATGAAATTAACTATTAAATTGGGTTGGCTTTAGAATCGTGACCCCTGAATTTGGTGAAACAAAAACTGTGGGTGGGTTGAAGGGGTTTGTATAGAGCGTATTTACAACATTTTAGCTGCCGGAGACACGCCAAAATAGTCTAAATAGTTTTTTAAAGTTTCAATAAAACACCGTAATTTTGATAGTGACAGGTGACATAAATGACATTAATGCGTAAAACGAAACGTTTCTAGGTAACTTTTAGCCTTTTTTGACATGTACGTTGTATGTAAGTTCTTGAAACGGAACGCAAACATCGAAGATAGCGTAATGTCACTGTCGGAATACTCGCGTCATTCCGTTACTTCCGAGTGTACGTGAATGTTTTCTCCTGTTTTTCTGCGCTTTCTTTTGATATCTCAACGACTTTGCTACGATTTTGGACTCCGATTTTGCTGCTTTACTGTACGACACCTGCTTGCTCACTGGACACTGCGATTGCCTTTGGAAGATTTGATAACTGGTACCAGCTCGACGTGCTCATTAGTCATCGCGATGGCGTCTCCTGTGCCTGGACCTTCATCAAGGGCGGACTTTGTAGATGACGGACCCGTTTCGGACCGGCATTTGTACACGGAGGAAGTTGTACAAATGTGGAGCCTACCCAAAGTTGTGCGCGAATTGGGAACCATTGACCAGTGTCTAAAATTCGCTGAAGAAAACAACATGGTGCAACGCCAAAAAATGTGTCGCACGCATCGCACCCCTATGCGCTTATCGAAAAAAAAACAAATCGTTTGGGGCTTGGGTGTGCACCAAAGGCCAGTGCAAACAAAAAGGGAAAATATGCCGAAACACTGGGACATTTTTTGAAAATGGCAAGATCGACATAAGACATGTATTTTATCTCATATATGCATTTGCCCACAAATGGACTTTTGACTCGACAAGAAACGAATACCCTCTAAAAGAAGAGAAACAACAATGTCACTTGTCTGTGACAAACCTATAGGTTAGGTTAGGTTTGAACTGTGACCCACCAGGCGCGAGCCGAGCGAGCGTGCCGCGGCAGCGGCCGGCGAGCGCTTCATCAAACTACTTTTGTTCCAAATTTGTGCACAATAGTATATCAGTAGCTATCTAATGAATTGGCAAAGTCACTTGTCTGTGACATACCTATCGGATTGCAGAGCCGACGCGGGGGTGGTAGTAGATCGAAATGCAGTACTTAACCTCAAAATACTTAAACAAACATAACTCGAAAACTAATGGTCTCCGGCGGGTGGGGTTTGCGGGGGGGCACTACCCGAACCCCCCCCCCCCCTGAATTCAGGCGCCACGATTCTAAATGTTTACCATTAAATTTTACACTATAATATATCGCCGCTCCGTCCGGCGTAGACCTCCCCTAAATCTTTCCACTCTACTCTTTCTATTGCCTTCCTCATCCAGTCAGGTCCGATTATCTTAGAGAATATGACCCTCCATCTTTTCCACTGGTCCTCTTAGGTATGTTTTTCTGTCCAGAGATCCACTCTGTAACCCTTTTTGTCCATCTTTCGTTATGTAGTCAGCAGACATGGCCTGCTCGTGTACATTTCAATAGTCTTATCCTTTGTGTTACATGGTGCTTTAGCTCTCTTTTTTATTGTTTTATTCTTGTATATATTTTAGTCTATGGTTTTATTGCTTACTTTGTCTGAAGTTTTTCTATTCAAATTGTAATTTTCGTTTTTTCTCCTAAGCGACCATGTCTGGCAACAGTATGTTAAGCAAAGTAATAGTTGACATATGGCACTGCAGTCTTTTTTGTAGATATTAACGTCCTCTATAATACCTACATCACTTCGCTCTAATATCAATAATTTCCGCATCGTAAGCGATTTAAGGATTTTTCAGCGATATAAATGTAAACATAAAAATGTATTTAATTTGACATAACTTTAAAAGTCAGACATATGTACCTATTGTTGACATTTTTGTAGACATTGACGTCTTCTATAAAAAGGTGTTACATCACTTTGCTCTGTGTCAATAGTTTCCGTAACGTACGCGATATAAGGATTTTTTCACGCCTTGTGTTACATTATTGAAGTGTTCATTCATACGTTTCCCTGAATTTGTGCAAATCTCCTAAGTCCTATGACCATCAGGGATAATGTAGGATTCTAATGGGGAAAGAGTTTTTCTAATTGGTCCAGTAGTTTTGGAACCTATTCATATCAAACAAACAAACAAACAAACAAATCTTTCCTCTTTATAATATTATATAATGTAGGTATTAGTGTAGATGTAGATAATTTCCAAAGACTGAATCGACCTTCAAAAATATTTATAACTAACATAACAGCTCACAAAATTTCACGAGAATCGGTTGAGATGTGCGACCACTGACCCTAGCACGAATAACTGCGTGCGTGTAATGTAACGTGTCATTCACGTGCAACAGTACATACTGTCATGTATCTAGGGCACAGATAACACATAGTCAGGACGAGCCATGTAGTAGGTGATATTATGTATGGATATCAGCATGCCGAGCGATAGCAAGGCTGCTGAGATCTGGATTGCGGTTATGGTAACCTGGTACTATGCGGTGATGTTGCGAGGAAACTGTAGTCTATACTTACTAGGCTATCATAACTGGCAGGCAGTGTAAGTGTACCAACTAAGACGAGCAGTGTGCCTAGCACGAATAATTGCGTGCGTGTAACGTAACGCGTCGTTCACGTGCAACAGTACAAACTGTCATGTATCTAGGGCACAGATAACACATAGTCAGGACAAGCCATGTAGTAGGGGATATTATGTATGGATATCAGCATGCCGAGCGATAGCAAGGCTGCTGAGATCTGCTATGCGGTTATGGTAGCCTGGTACTATGCGGTGATGTTGCGAGGAAACTGTAGTCTATACTTACTAGGCTATCATAACTGGCAGGCAGTGTAAGTGTACCAACCAAGACGAGCAGTGTGCCTAGCACGAATAATTGCGTGCGTGTAACGTAACGTGTCGTTCACGTGCAACAGTACAAACTGTCATGTATCTAGGGCACAGATAACACATAGTCAGGACGAGCCATGTAGTAGGTGATATTATGTATGGATATCAGCATGCCGAGCGATAGCAAGGCTGCTGAGATCTGCTATGCGGTTATGGTAACCTGGTACTATGCGGTGATGTTGCGAGGAAACTGTAGTCTATACTTACTAGGCTATCATAACTGGCAGGCAGTGTAAGTGTACCAACCAAGACGAGCAGTGTGGCTAGCACGAATAACTGCGTGCGTGTAACGTAACGTGTCTTTCACGTGCAAAAGTACAAACTGTCATGTATCTAGGGCACAGATAACACATAGTCAGGACGAGCTATGTAGTAGGTGATATTATGTATGGATATCAGCATGCCGAGCGATAGCAAGGCTGCTGAGATCTGCTATGCTCGGACAAACAGTCAACTGTTATAACTAAGACAAAAGACTTTATTGTATGGCAGTATTATCTGGCTACAAGTAATAAACCAAATCGAAGACGCAATAACCATTTTTAGGCTTCCGCGTCTGTTGGATGACCAATTCAAAATTATTCGTAGGACCTACCTAAATCATACATTTAATTAATATTGCTTTGTGTGGATGCGTCCGATAATGATAATCGGAGCTGACATTTTGGTTCCAAATTCATAGACTTGAAACTAATCACGTTAAGGCTTCAGTTGAAATCTTACATATATAACAATGAACCCCTATTTCTCCTAGTTACGCTATAACTTGAGAAGGGATCGACGATCTCGTTAATTCATTTTTGTTCTGTTAATTATTGTCAGGAGAAGGTTCTTATGGAAGAAAAACCAAGAAGAGATGGGAGGTTATGGCGAGACTGAAGATCGAGTCTACTACGCGAACAAAGTCGCGGGCAGTTGCTAGTACATAATAAAATTTTTTAAAAAAATGTTTTATCATGGTTGGCGGTTATAAAATATATATAAAATATGGTTAAAAGTTGTGCTAAATCAATAACATCGACCACGCCGCTGTGACTCAGCTGTCATAGTAGACGTTGCAGCACGCGCGTGGACCAATCCCTGCTTTCCTTTTGAAATTTAAACCAGTCACCGAGCATGTCTATTTGTAACCTCGGAAGTAATTCGTATTTGGAATCATACGTCGTTTTGGTTTGAAGGACCACTTTTTGTGTGGAATTTGTTCTGAGTTATGCTTCCTGACATTATTTCTTCGTAGGATAGATACATCTGTGGGTAGCTCACAGAAAACTAAATACAGAAGTTAGATTTCTGTGAGGTAGACATTAGTTTTAAGAATATTTGATTGGAATGAACTTCATCGATTGGTTGTAGTTGCTGTTTAGTGACGTGTGGTTAAATAGATAGCGGTTATTCTCAAAAAGCAGGCAAAATTAAATATTAATACTGAGGCGAGGGCGACTATTTTTTGGCTGCATAAAAGTGGTCCTAATCGAACACAATTATCTTAAGAAACTGGACTGAATGTGAGTATTATGTTTATGAATTGTAACTTAAACTTTTATAATTCATACCTAAGATTATTTGGTGACATAAGGATTAATTATTTTTATTGTTTTTTGCAGTGCTTTGCGTGAGTGGTTTCACAATCACCCACAGGTAATTGTTGTTCCATGGGCAGCGCGATCAACCCCATACAATTTATAGGGGTTAATGGTGCAAAGGTGGGAGTCACGGGATGATAGGTGCAATTAAAAACCCATAGCATGGAGGTGTGGGAAAATTTAAGAGGAACCGAAATATGTGGTAATATTGTATGGCCCATGCGCAAACGTCTACTTGACTGCGTTGAAAACTATATTATAATAACAATAATTAGAGATTTGCGAGGTACTGTATAAATTTCTTTCACTAAGTTTATGTAATCTCTATTTACACCTTGTACTGATAAAACATACCATATGCTATGCTTTGTCTGCTGGTATAGAGCTGTGGGATATCGAATCGAAAGCTTTGCTGTAGTCAATAAAGCATAGGTATAGAGGTTTATCATATTCAATGTATTTTCTATTATCATGTTCAAGGTGTGGATGTGATCTATAGTTGAGAAGTTCTTTACAAATCCGGCTTGCTCTATAGGCTGGTTTTCGACTATAATTTTGGCAAGGCGTCTCAGTAGATTCGCTGAAAACATTTTGTACAAGCAAGACGTGAGGCTAATCGGTCTGTAGTTAGAAACTAGTTTGGGGTCTCCCTTTTTATAGAGCAAAACTATGTGTAAGTTAGTCCATTGTAAGGGTATTTATTTCTTAGAGAGTATAAGGTTAAAGAAATTTGTAAGTGTTTTCACCATTCAAAATAATAGAACATAGTATTAATTGTACATGTTTTGGTTTTACTATTTCGTTGGTGTAACTGTAACTAATTATTTTAGTAATATTAACTGTTACGGACGCCGAACTAGCTTTAAGTTTAACATAAGATTTGTAAATAAATAAATACATAACAAACTAGGTTAAGAAATGAAAATGTATACAATAAATATATTTGTGTTAGCTACTTTAAGAGAGAGCGAGATAGGAAGAGAATGTATAGGTGCTCTCCTTAAAGTAAGGATAAATAGAGAGACACAGACAATTTAGTGCTGTCTCTTTTCCTATTGTCTCATTTTTGTATATAAACAGCGCCGATCGGTGCAAAAATGGTTTCTGACTGAGTGCCATCTGCGCTCGCCACCCGTCTGGTGACGCTGTAAATGCCGGTAGAAACAAACAGCATTAGTCCGTTCTAAAAAGAAAAAAAATGCAAAAATAGTAGTACAGTTTTGACCGCTGGTAGAGTAACACTCAAGAATAAAAGTGTACAATCGGTCCCGTAGTTTTTATGTTTATTCGTTACGCACAACAATATAAAAAATAATCATTCTCTTTATAATATTAATAAAGTAACAAGTTTTGGTTATGTTTACAGTTAGCAGGTTGTATGGGAGCCATGTAAAATGAGTGGCTTCTGGAGCCAGTTTAATTATTCTTGTATAGAGTTATAGTCCAGTCAAATTAAGCGATATTTTGCAAACGAGTGGAAATAATTCGCGACAGTTACTTTTTTATTTTATTATGGTTTAATATGCTTTAAGAATCATGCCTAACTCAATCCTTACGAAACTTAACCTCCGGAAGAGGGTTAAATCGAGTAAAACCTTTGAAATAGCAATAACTTCATTCAGAGTGGCGATCGCTATATTTTTTTACTTTACATAAAGTATTATAGCTATAATGTACCTTCTTACTAAGTATTCTTCAACCAAATTACAAAAACAGAAGTATTTTATCAAGTCGAGGTGTATATTTTTTTTTAAGTATAATAGACGAATATAATCGCCAAAAAACTTTTTGCAGATTAGTCCGTTTTTAATCATTCTTTTTTGTTTGGTAGAATATACGTCTGAGGGAGAGCCATTTTTTTTCCATATTCGGTCAATCGATTTTTGAGTTACAATCTAATAACTGAAAAGTGGTTTGCTTGATATGTTATATGATATGATATCAATAACGATATCATCGAGCTAGGTGGTAGGTATTGTCCGGACTACCCTGGATGCATACTCTACCCTCAGACAAAATAAAAAAGTCAAGACAGAATGTCGTGAACAGAGAAGTGAGGCCGGTTTTCTAAACTACATGTGCGTGCATCGGTACTGTCATGGTAATTCAAATTATATTAAAGTTATTACAAAAATATCAATAATTAATAAATTTAAATTAAATGTTAATTAAAACTTTACGTGTTGCTTCCACGCGCCGCGATAGTTCGACTGACGCGCCAAGGCGTAGTTTCACCCGGCCTCACTTCTCTGTTCACAACTTTCTGTCTTGACTTTTTTTTTTGTCTGAGACTCTACCAAAAAAAAAAGAATCATTAAAATCGAACTACTCTGTAAAAATGTATGCGTGATCATACATAAAAATAATATACACCTCGACTTGATAAAATACTCCTGTTTTTGCAAGTTGGTTGAAATGATATGATACGTAACTTGCACATTGGTGCAAATATATCTGAACGTTTATGATGCTTATAAATACCTAATTTTAAGTTTGCACCTATGTCGTAATTTTCCTAGAGCCGCAAATAAGAAAAAAACAATGACAAATATTCTGTATGTCGCACGACTTTTTTTAACTCTAAGTCACGATACATAAAGGAAGCCTTTAGTCAAGTCAAGTCAAGTCAAAATTATTTATTTAATTTTATGTACGCCAATTTTTCATTATAATGGATTCTGATCTTTTTTGAATTCAAAAGTAAATAATTAGTTGAGAACCATTTAGAGATACTAGATAGAGCGTTGTTTACTTGAATTAGTGTGCTATCTTTCCTATCTACTTTGAAAATCAGAGATGTGTCATCCGCAAATAAAACAATATCACAAAGATCCTTGGCCATAAGTGGCAAGTCGTTAATTCCTCTATTCATTCCGTCGCTAATCCTTTATTCATAAATACAATAAACTATTACAACTTCTTTAAATTCTTCTAATTGACGGCCTATAAAATTTTATATCTAAAATTTTAACATGGTTCCGTAGGTACTAGAAACGGTGCCAACCGGGAAGGTACCCCTATCTGTGTTTCCTGACGATTCCAGAAGAATCTACTACTGTCAGAATTATTTCCATACGTTATCCTAATTTGACTGGACTATTAGCCAGTTTGTAAGTGACGGCTTTGTTAGCTCAGTTGCACATGAGCGCTACCCAGCACCAGCAGCTACCCATCAAGTAGGGTTTGCTTACTGGTTACGATTCACACCGCGGTGGCGGAGAGAATATTTATCTTCGTCGCGTCACGGAATAAAACCGGTTATGAATAAATATTATTATAATTGTAGCTAATAAATCAAATAACCTTACTCAATGCGAAATTTGTTAAGCATTTTATGCAATATTGTATACATTAAGCATAAAGACAGACCGTTGACCTTCAGCGGACGTTCATCTCTGATGTCAAGGTTTTGGATTTGCACATAATATTTACCTAAGCCTCTAGATTAATAGTAAATCTAATAATTTAAAATAATAATAATTGTAGTCTCTTCCATAGCCCACTATCTTTTTATCACTAATAAAATCATTTCAATAGCCTTGTCATTTTACCCATTTTTATAATAGATATACCATGTCACCATCCATCCAAAAGTTTCTGGTTTTTTTATACTATTTTGTATTTTTTATACCAAACAGGCCTCTAAGTGTTGGCTACAGCCCCACTTATGCCTTTGTAAAAGACCGGATGAAATCCGTGATTTATTTTGAATAAAAAGAATAATAATAAATAATAAGCATTTTATTGATACCAAAAAACAACTTTGTAACTTACAATTAGCACAAAACACAATATAAAATAATTTCAAATTTCAATTATTACACACAACACTAAAGCATCATGGAATACAAATATATCAGCTTACAAAGTTAGACTGTTTAGAACCCTAGCCCTCACGGTAGGATAACCTGTGTTTGTAAGAGCCAGTTCTTCCTAAATGTGCAAATAATTTGATATTTAAAGCAAATATCTCTGTCGATTGCATATCTAGAAGGAGTTAGTACGAGTGTTGAGTTTAGTCAGATGTGTTTGTATTGTCCTGTGTGTGATTTATATATGAGTTCGCAGTAGTTCTTATTCTTATTCGTTTTGGGGGCGATGAGGCCTGCACTGACGTCCCACTTGGGGTGTTTTGTGCATTCCCCCCTGCCAGCATTTACTCAAGCCAACCTAACTCCTTCACATAGCGGAGTATGGCCTTGGGTCGCTAGCACAACTGCTCCAGTGTAGTTTGAGGTGTTGTATGAACAAACGTCGACGATGCTGATGCATCTTGCGTTCTGGAGTGGACCTCCAGTAATCCTGTTTTTGCTCTAATATCTTCCATAGCCCTGCAGTGCAGCAGCACATGCTCCACAGTCTCGTCTTTCTGCAGACAGCCTCTACATAGTGGGCTGTCCGTTGCTCCAATCTTGTGCAACTGGTAATTTAGATTACAGTGACCAGTGATGATGCCCACCATTAGGCGAAGGTCTTGACGTTGTAATCGTAGTAATTTGTTCGTAGTATTTTTGTTTAGGATTGGAAACATGGATTTCACATGTTTACAGTCCTTCCTGTCATCCCAATAGTTTTGGTGTTTTCTTTCTGTGTAGCGACTCAGGAGATTCCGCACTTCCATTGCTGAGGGTCTGCAGAGTTCCATTTCCTCAGTGCTACCCGTTCGCAGTAGTTGTTCGGTGGAAGTGTGGTCTAACGATAGCTGGTACTCTTTTATTTTGGTTTTGCATAATCTTCTCGAGTCCTTTAAAATATATTTTTTTTCTATTTAGCTGATTGTATAAGGCCCAAGGCAGTTATAACATCTGTGTCCTCTTATTGTTTTGAAGTGACATTATCCCATTGCGTATACGTAAAGATTTGTTATTAATAATATAATTGTTTGTAATTGATGTTTTGTGGAACCGAAGTGCGCATGCAAAGATGAAAAACTGTCTCTCACCCTAAGTTGTTTAGTTTCCTTGTATAAATCATTGGTATAACCCGCGGCACGTAACTCTAGCGCTGACCGTTATTGCGCAGAAGTCAAAAATTGGGTATAACAGGGTGGCTACAGGGGCGAAGGACTCTTGTCTCTCTCTGTCACATCGAAGACGAGGGACTCTTGTCTCTCTCTGTCACATGTGCGCGACTGTACCCATGCGCAGCTATCCCCTCCACATTTCGCTCAGCGCTAGAGTTACGTGCCGCGGGTTATAGGGTATTGGAATCAACTTTAAGGCCTATTAAGACCTGAGCGTTATTCGCTACCGCTGTGGGCAGCTATATATACCACGCGGAACTCGATGGGTAAATAGTATGAAGTTCCATAACTGCAGCGAAACTTGTACCGCCTAGTGAGGCGGTATTTTCTCTTGTTTGGCGAAACTAGTTCCGCCGCCCTGCTATCTGCTTTGGTGTGAACAGTGAAATTACGCATACCCTTTCGGATATGCCCAGGTGTGAATAGGCCTTTAAGACGCGGTCCAACCCTAATTTTAAAATAATTAACGATGCTTTACGTAAGGTTGAAAATCGCTTGTTAGATTGGACGATGTAATGCGAAAATGCGTTATTTTGTACGTTTTCTTTATATTTTTCGATATATACAAACACAATTCAAAAAACTGCTAACGGTTATTACTTTGCCTGGAAGAGATTGCTTTTAGCAATAAGGCCGCCCATTGTGACACAATTTTTGTAATTATTACGTTTTTGTGAACAATAAAGTATTATCTATCTATCTATCTACTTTAGTACTATACGTTGGCTAAGAATTACCTAAAAAAATATAGTGTTATCGCTGAAAATTCTAAGTCCTCTCCTAAGCAGAAAAAATCCTGAATAGGTCCACAAAAATAAACTTTCACGTCTAACGTGAAAGTTTATTTATCACGTCTAACGTGAAAGTTTATTTATGTGGACCTATTCAGGATTTTTTCTGCTGAAAGAGAAGTTATATTTAAGAATTCTATTCGGTTATTACTCTTTTCCTATTCCTTTTCTAACCTTTATATTTTTTTCATAATATATTATCGATCTGTTTCGTTACACTAGGTGTTTAAAAATTCTGCTTTTTACTATAAGCAGACTACGAGCGCGCCTTAAGTATAAAGTTAAATGCCTTAAAAAATAAAACTAGTAAAAAGTCTCGCAACAAAAAAGGTCAAAGCCTCCGAGAAACCCCATAGAGACAGAGAATGGGCTTTAAGAAAATCCATTGTTGCTATTTAAGAAGTAGAAGGTACCAGAAAGGAATAACTAAGAATATTTACAAAAAATGAGATGCCATCAAAAACAAATCTAGTTAAAAAAGTCTCGCAATTCAGTTTTTCTACCGTAAAAAGTTGTGAGATTCATGTAATACCATGTCGGTTAATTTATTCAGTCCCTACTTATGACACCTTCTGTCTTAAGTTATTAGGTAATTAGCAAAGTCAAAGTCAAAGTCAAAATCATTTATTCAATTTAGGCATCAAAGACGCACTTATGAACGTCAATTTTTCATTATAATGTACTTTAAAGCCTACCGCCGCGTTCCAAAATACATAGAGCCAACCGAGAAGAAGCGGCAAGAAATTCGGGGCCATTCTTTTTATATAGATGTTTTTACAATGTTTTTACTTAGGTACTACAAATATTAGCTCCAGTGTGTTGCCTTACAAAAGAGAACATGATAATGGTATCAGTAGGGCAAGACACGCTACACTTTGACATCTTAGTACACGAGTAGATAGATCCTGGAGTGATCAGTCCCAAGCTGTTTTATCCTCCAAGTAATCCGAAATTTTGTAATAACCTTTTTGACAGAGTTTAGTTTTAATAGTAATTTTAAACTTATTAATAGGCATATCTCGGATAACATTGGGAACTTTATTATAGAATCGTATACATTGTCCCATAAAAGAATGACTTATTCTGTGGAGACGCGTTACATGTACGGATAGCTTGTGCTTATTTCGCATGTTGATGGAATGAGCATCACTCCTTTTATCAAAACTGTTAGCTAACCTAACAGCATCTTATAGTGGCCATATCTATATTAAAATCTTTTAACTTTTAAATTAAATACATTAGCTTGACCATCGCATGAAAAAACAATCTATATAACAAGTAATACTTACATATTATATTAAATAAGATTATTTAGTGCGATAGCCAAGTCAATCTATTTTATTTAAAACGTACCTAATATGTAGATTGTTTCTATTGATATGGTCACTATAAGATGTTGTTAGGTTAGCTAATCTATATCTATATCTAAACTTATACAATATAATAATATAATATATAATTATAATAATATGTAATACATATAATATTATGAGGAGGAAATAATTGTATGTAAGTATGTTTGTAACGAATTGGCTCAAAAAGTATTGGACCGATTTCAAAAAATTTTTCACCATTGAAAGCTACATTATGCCTGAGTAACATAGGCTATATAAGATTCATCATCATCATCATCCATCACCGCGCGGGTGAAAACGCGGAGAGCAGCTAGTAATAAAAAAGCTGCAAAAATCATTTATTTTATTGTGTTCTGTGATTATTGTTTGGATTTATGCGTTACTACGAAATGTTTTTGTATGTGTTTTGCCATAAATAAAGTCTATTCTATTTTATTCTATTCTATTCTATAATAATATTATACAGAGGAAAGATCAGTATGTAAGTATGTTTGTAACGAATCGGCTCAAAAAGTACTGGACCGATTTCAAAAATTATTTCACCATTGGAAAGCTGCATTTACACTGAATAATATGTTACTTACATACAAAACTTTCCTAAGGCTTTTTTTAAAATTCGTCATCATCATCATCACCATCCATCTCCTCGCGGGTGAAACTGCGGAGAGCAGCTTAAAAGGAAAGATTTGTATGCAAGTATGTTTGTAACGAATTTGCTCAAAAAGTACTGGACCGACATCAAAAATTCTTTCACCATTGGAAAGCTACATTCACCCTGAGTAACATAGGCTACATAAGATTCATCATCATCATCCATCACCGCGCGGGTGAAACCGCGGAGATCAGCTAGTAATAATAATATATAGAGGAAAGATTTCTATGTAAGTATGTTTGTAACGAATTGGCTCAATAAGTACTGGACCGATTTCAAAAATTCTTTCACTATTGGAAAGCTGCATTCACCCTGAGTAATATGTTACTTACATACAAATCTTTCCTAAGGCTATATAAAATTTGTCATCATCATCATCACCATCCCTCACCTCGCGGATGAAACTGCGGAGAGCAGCTAAAAAGGAAAGATTTGTATGCAAGTATGTTTGTAACGAATTGGCTCAAAAAGTACTGGACCGATTTCAAAAATTCTTTCACCATTGGAAAGCTGCATTCACCCTGAGTAATATGTTACTTACATACAAATCTTTCCTAAGGCTATATAAAATTTGTCATCATCATCATCACCATCCCTCATCTCGCGGGTGAAACTGCGGAGAGCAGCTAAAAAGGAAAGATTTGTATGCAAGTATGTTTGTAACGAATTGGCTCAAAAAGTATTGGACCGATTACAAAAATTCTTTCCCCTTTGGAAAGCTACATTCACCCTGAGTAACATAGGCTATATAAGATTCATCATCATTCATCACCGCGCGGGTGAACCCGCGGAGAGCAGCTAGTTAAGTAATAACTTAAGACAGAAGGTCCCTTGATTTATATACACTAAACATTAATTGTATTCTAAATTTGAAGCTTCTATGTCTGTTATAGAGTTTTGATGATCGGTGAGTGAGTGAGTGACAAAATTAAGAAGCTTTTGACTAGTTTAATTCTTAAACTACTGGTTCAAATTGTACGAAATTTCAAATACACCGTGTTAATACATTGCCTGCCTGGTTCAGGATTCTAGTTTTATCCGCAACGAAGTTATATCAGGTCAAAAATGGCCTGAACTGCTTCGCGAAAAGGATGGTACGGAGGTGCCAATTTTCGCTCAACTTAGCTCAAGATATAGAAAATATTTTTATGTACCGACTATCATATTTTCAACCGACTTCCAAAAGGACGAGGTTTTCAAGTTGATGCGTATATTGTTTTTTATGTATGATCGCGCATAAATTTTTACAGAAAGTCCGATTTTGAATATACTTTTTTGTTTGGTAGAGTATACTTCAACGGTCCCATTTTAATTTCATCAAATACGGTCAAGCTGTTGTTGAGTTACCTGCAATCCAATTACTGAAAAATGCTCCGCCTATCTAAAGAAAGAAAGAAAGAAAGAAAGAAAGAAAGAAATAAAGAAAGAAAGAAAGAAAGAAAGAAAGAAAGAAAGAAAGAAAGAAAGAAAGAAAGAAAGAAATAAGTTTTATCTCGATTATATCATAATTGACGGTGAACGACAATCGATTCCTTAAGTAGCACTAAAAAGGGAGAAAATAAACCCAAAAAAAATAACCAACTTCAACACTAAAAAGTGTGAAATAACTTGTCGAAGTCGGAACCATGCGCACAATATTGTGATAATAGGTACTTTTGAACTATCATGGTACCGACTTCAACAAGTTATATCACACTTTTTGGTGTTGAAGTCAGTTCATTATTTTAGAATTTATTTAATAAATATTATTATTCTTGTAGCAAATAAATTAACTATAATAATATATGGGATAACATCCACACAAAGGTCCTCAGGTACCAAACTAGGCAAAGGCTGTACTATGTAACCTGATGTCTGATATACATACTTATATACATATAAACATCCAAACACAGATCAAACAGACATGTTCATGCACACAAATGTTTGACCTGTCTGGGGATCAAACCCGGGATTAGCGGCTCAGAAGGCAGGGGTGCTACCAACTGCGCCAACCGGCCTGTCGTAACTAACCTTACTCAATGCGAAATTTGTGAATCGTTTTATGCAATATTGTATACACTAATCATAAAGACAGACGGTTGCCTTCAGCAGACGTTCATCTCTCAAGTCAAGGTTTTGATTTTGCACATAATACCTATATGCACATAATACAACCTAAGTACCTAGCTTCTAAATAAATAGTAAATCTTATAATATAAATTAACTCTTCAAGGGTCGATGTCATGAATCACAATGAAATTTCTATTGTGTCTGGCCGTGCAACCTTTGATTCATTAAACAACTGTAAACAAAGAAATGTGGACATGTTGAGATTATAATAGTCATAATAATGATGATTAATTTAATCTAAATACAAAGTTACTAATATAAAATAAACCTACCTCTTACAATTAAATTAATTACTTTAAACATATTAAATCGCGTATAATGTTATATTGTTGCATCCCGACGTTTGGAACAGTTTCCAGTGAACATGTTCACGGGTAGATGGATGTCGGCTGTCTGTTGTAAAGTTACGGATCTTATTGTTATGTACCGCCTATAATATTGGCTCCCGCCCATACCCTATCTATCGTCAGTTTCCCCTACTACAGATAGCCTTATATCTTTTATTTAAAATAACAGAAAAATTCAAATACCTTTACTGCTGACTGTATTCTTATCAACCTTCTATGGACGTGTGGGACCTTTACTAATTATACATATTAAGCCCATTATGTTCCCACTGCTGGGACTCAAGCCTGCTTCTCAGAGAGAGGAGTTGTGACATAATCCTCCACGCGGGTGTACCCATAGACTAGTGGACAACACATGTCGAAGTGTTCAAGCCTTCGACATAGCCTAATGACTGTTGCCCTAACACAAACAACCGACACCGACGGCTTAACGTACCCTCCGAAGCACGGAAGCGCTCAGTTGAACAATGCCACTAGCACACACCCATCCAACTCCTGACCGCCGCAAGCTTTGCTTAACTTGTTGATCGGTTCAGATCGCCAAGTCGAGCTCCGCTGCAAGCGCTACCAACAAACTTACTACTTACCAAATAATTGTTTTTTTTGCACAGAAAGATTTTCGCGTAATTATAGTTGATTATTTCACATGATAAACGTCTCATGGTGCATCGAAACATAGATTTTTTCCTCTACCTTTGTATAAGGACACTGATGGTCATAGCAGTCTAATTTTAATCTGAGGCAACAAAGGTAACAAAATGTAGGGTTGCCTCTTCATTGGTACACGACAAGAAACGGAGCGGCCAAACGCGAGGCCGAGTCACTTGGTTGATTTTTGACGTGAAGACGTCATATAAATCAATGATAGTTGCACGCAAGAAAAAGTATGACTCATTGTCACGTTCCATTATCATGTCCCGCCTGAGCCGAGCGTGCAAGCGAGAGCGCGAAACAAGCGATAGTGAGGCACGATCGGTCTATGGGGAGGCTTATGTTCAGCAGTGGACGACTTCCGGCTGATAATGATGATGATGGTGATAGGCCTAAGCGTTTGGTTTGTCTTATGACGTTATCGCCTAAAATTAACGTCCGTAAACTGAGTTTACAGACAACCATTTTTTATTTTTCATTTTTTTAAAGTTCGCACTATAACCACACTTAGTTTGAAAATTGTGTGCTTATGTGTACATATTATAGATTAACACAAAAATGTGTGAAATAACTTGTCAAAGTCAGTACCATGCGCACAATATTGTGATAATAGGTACCAACTTTTGAAATATCATGTTAGTTTTTATGTTTATGTCGGTTCCATTTGATATTAAAAACATTTTTGGCCCTTTTAGTGACCCTTGCTACTTATGGGATCGACTGTCATTTATTTCATCGTTAATGTTAAAAAATTGATACTTTTACTATACAGCAGTGCAAGTACCGAATTTACCGATCGATACATTTGAGTCTTCAATTCGTCATACTTCGAAAAAACTGGCTATATCCATCTTTTGTCGATCATGCAAGTAACTAACATAATTAAGCGATTGGTAGACAAATACGACAAGCTTTTACGATTATAACGATAATCCTAGCATGGAACTATTAAAATACTTTTGAGATCGTCTATTTAATCAATTTTAACGATTGTTTTGTCAGCATTGAAAATGACCTCGATATAGCTTATCGACAGGCAACAAGAATGGGGATATTGTTGAGTTGCGTTTGATCTTACTAATGTTCTAAACGCGAAAGTTTGTATTTATGGGTGAATGTATGTTTGTTGTACTCTTACGCTCAAACGGCTGGCCTAATTTCGATGAAATTTGGCATGGAGGTGGAGGTGGGGCGCTAAATTAACACAAAGGATAATTTGCATCAACATCGTCAGCATCCATCACTATGCGGGGCGCAGCTAAAATTCAATAAAAAATTAGACTTCGGCTTTCTTTTGATCGTAGAAGTGCGAAATGCTCGTAGAAATCTTTAAATGATAGAAAGGCGCATTGTGGAATGCAAACAATTTATAATAATCGATATACTGTCGACAATTTGACAATCGTATATGTCGTCGATATCACTTCCATACTTGTTAGGGGCGAATTTATTTTATCGATCTTAGCGACTCGACAAATTTAACGACTATTACGGTACTTGCACTGCCGGTTTGAAAATTAACATCTGTCAGTCACCATGGCGATGAAAACGACGAATACTTCCGAAGAATAATTTTGCCGACAATTAAAGCCCAATACTAAAATTCTGAACTGCAATCGATGGAGGAGTCTCTGACCCAAGAAAGTAAATGTTTGGGATTACAAGTAAATAAGGACAAAACAAAAGTAATGACAAACAAAAACAAAGTCACAATTACAGTAGAAGACATGCCATTAGAATATGTAGAAGACTAAATTTGCCTTGGCCACTTGATATCATTCCGAGCATGTACAGAAAAAGAAGTAAATAGAAGGATACAAAATACATGCAACAAGTTTGGGCAATTAAGGAAGCTTTCAAAGGAACTCTATCTACACAACTGAAAACCAAAGCGATGAATAGTTGTCTGACACCTTGCCTAAGCTATTGTTAGCGTTCCTGCTGACTTCCGTTCCTAATCTTACGCCAAGTCCAACTGCTTCAATCATATTACCTAGCCTAATTCTTACGATAATTCAATTAAACCTTCCATTATTTCTTATATGATATTAAACTTCGTTGGTTAATATTTGGCCCTTGAATTTTGTCATTTTTCGTTTTACTACCACTCCTAACTATACTGAATTAAAAAAAATATTACCTTAAATTTGGTTTATGTAACCTCGTGTAAAGAATCAATAAAACCTTTTTTATTTTCTACCGACTTCCAAAAAAAAGGAGGAGGTACTCAATTCGACTGTTTTTTTTGTTTCTATTTTTTTTGTTCATCACCTTATAACTTTCGACTGTGTGAACGGACTCCCAAATTTTTTGTTTGAAAGCTGGTGCTTCTCGTGTGGTCCCATTTAAATTTCCTCAAAATCGATTCTGTAGTTTTTGAGATACACTCCAATAACTGAATAGAATGGAAGTCGGTATTAAATTTTACAAATTGTACTTGTTTCTATTTATTTACTAAGTTTCTGGCAGAGTGACAGCCCTATGCACTCGCTCTATGCGTGACCTAGAAACCAAATAGCGTTGAACTCACAGGCTGTGCATATTAACTATGAATGTGTGTGCTTATTATGTATCTACGCAGATATCTGGTTTCGACTGGGGTTTCTGATGAAGTATACTTGATGATTTCTTAAGCATTCACGATTCTTATACATTGAAATTAAATAACTGTCATCCAGTCTACCCGTGAACATGTTCACTGGAAACTGTTCCAAACGTCAGGATAAAATAATATAACATAATACGCGATTTAAACCGTTTAAAGTTATTTAATTTCAATATACTTGATATTTTTTTACCAGAGCCAAGAGGATTGTTTTTTAAGGTGTTGCAATGTGTTTTATTTGCGTTCCTTAGAATCATTATATAGGCGAAGTGACATATGTATCATAGGCGCGGTCCAATCCTATAATTTTAAAACCATTTTCAATGCTCTACATAAGGTTGACAATTGCTTATAAGATTGGATGATGTAATGCGAAAATGCAATTGAATACGTGCTAATACTTTTTATATTTATTTCGTACAATTAAATGATTAAATTTTAATGATAAAGGAGTCCATAGTTCACTAGTAAATTTCATTGGGAATTCGAATATGATACATTCATTGATTTGTCAATAATTTAATAAAAATGCTTTTCCCACGATGCACGTAAGAACAATTGCAAAATTTAGGGAATGTTACCGATTTCTTTTCAACGAGTCAAATTTGCTCAATCGTGTATTGGCTCACGTACTTCGTAATTCAACGTAAGTATATTCAATTTACACTAAGTTTCTTTCTAACTTCTGTTATTAGGTTTAAGCGTCGAAAAACTATGTTTTCGCGAAGTCGAATCCATGATTCGACTTTGGTCGAAATCTACACTCGTTTCGCATTAAATGATAAATTGAAAGAAAGAAAAATATATTTGTTGACGAAAAACAATATGACATTTTGCCTAAAATATACATAAAATTAATGAATAATTTTCTACACTACACAATCTATTGTTTCACTACAACACAGCCCCAACTCAGCATAAAGCTGATTGCGTTGAAGCAACCATCGCTGGTCTTCCGTTGTGGCTGGTGGTGACGTCACACATGACTGCATCGAGCGCATTTTGTAAGAATACAAAACAAAACAAACACATTACTTAAAATACTGAATACAATACTTTATAAAAACAAATAGGCAAGCAGGGTACGAATGTCCGGATGTAACTACGAAGACTTCGTAATGGAAATAATAAAACTAAAAAATACAAAGTAATAGAAATACCTATCTAGTAACAAGTAAATAGAAATACACAAATTTATATAATATAATTATCATTATAATTTATAATTTTATATTGCACTGGTGTCATTAACCAAAATGGCTTCACTTTTTTTTGGTGATCGAATATAAATCTCTTAAGTTTATTGCGGAAGTTTTGCAAATTACGCAGGTTCCTTATCGGCGGCGGAATATTATTCCAGCATTTCGATGCAACATAACGAAAGCTACCCCTAAACGCAGCAGTGGCGTGTCTCTCTGTTAGTAGCTGCATAGAGCACGTGCGGGACCCATGAGACTGGCGACTCGAATTCCATTTAAACTTTTGGTACAAATATGAAGGCTCTTTAAATTTAATAACCCCAAAAAGGAGACACGCCAAATGAAGCTTTCGGCGATGCCTCATTTTGAGTAAAGCATGTTAGTTTAAAAATGGAGTCACGTGGGCTCTCGATGGGATAGGGAAACAAAAAAGCAAGAAACAAGAAATTGCATTAGATGTGTCAAGAAATCCAATATGACGGTTGTAAACTTAACTTTTATTACATTATTTATACATTCTCTCACAAAACAGGTTTACCTAAGTTAAAATATTAGGGTTAACTATTTTTTCCCCACCATTGGGCTTATAGATTTGTATATTTTTAATTTTATTTGTAATACCTTGTAAAGGGTTAACTTAATAAATAAGAACCTTTGTAGAGAGAAAATAAACAGATTTATTATTATTCTTATTACCAATGAAAGAACTAATTTAATTAAACCGACTTCCGTTCTATTATACCCGATGATGAATTATTTAAAAAACATCCTCCCGGGGTCCGCAGTCTCCACAATAATAGTAATAGCGTCGCAAGCTACTGATCCTTAAATAATAACTTGCTTGCAAATGCAACTCTATGTTGTCGATATAATGAGCAAAATCCTTTATTTACTTGACATTACAATGTCAGTACGCTACCGAAAAACGAAAAACACTTGCACACTATGCTACACATTCACAGTGCGCACTCCAATACATGTAAAGGCTTGTATTGGTAACGCTCGCACCGAATACTTTGCGGGCTATCAAAATTGGTCGCAAACTTATTCGCAAACTTCACTTTCGTATGACAGTCAATAGCTTTGACAGTTGGATCGGTAGCTTACCGATATGTCATTTAAACAAACGATTTTGTACGTTCTCTCTATTGCAGAGTTGCATTTGCAATTTAGTAGCAAGTAGGAAGCAATCGGTAGCTTGCAACGCTATTACTATTTGTGTAGAGACTGCTATTATTAGTGCGTTCGAATAGACCCCTTGTGAGCGTTTTTAGCGAAACTAACGCTAAAAACGCTCACAAGGGGCGTTCGAATTGGGAATCTGTGGGTAAAAATGTCGAAAAATTAGCGAAAATATCGTGTAAAAGTGAAATTTTTGACCCACGTTCGGAGCATGGTTGTGATCGTTTTTTGACAGCTATGTATTTGACAGCATAATCATGCGATTTTAGGTCTTAGGCTCAGTTTAACGTTTGAGTAGAGTGTGGGCAAAAGTGGCAAAAATAACGTTTTTGAGCTTTACGAACGCTTTAACAAAAGAGCCATCAATGACAACGCCTCCAATGCCCTAAAAGCTAAGTGAACGCACCTATAGTAGGAAGGCGTTAAAACTTTAGAAAAATAATTATTCCCTTTGCAGTCAAAGTAAAAAAATTGTCAACATATAGTTTATTTGTTAAAATAAACAACAACGTTTTTTTTTTTTTTTTTGTCCTCAACTCGACTCCGTTGAGGAATATGGCGTCGCACGTCATGTGCATTTGCCAGCGTCATGTTTTTAACAACGTTATATCATTCAAAAATCTAGTAAACTATTTGTTGAAGGAAAATGCGAAGAATGCTGGCTGCATTTCCACGTTCAATGATGCTTATTTTTTGTTCAAAAGCCAGTATTCTGGTCACCTGTAGGTCTACCATGAGTTAACAACAATGACACAAATCGATGCTCGATATCGACTGCCGCAAAAAGTATGAAAAAAAGAACAGTGCCACCTTGCGGTCAATTGTAGAACTAAAATTGACAGCGACTACGCCAATCACAAGCTTATTAGGTAGGCGAGATCGAGTATCGACTATAGATGACATTTATGTTCCCAACTAATGGTATTGACGCTTCAACCAAATGTTTAGCCAAGTCCCTGAATATTTCGTATGCGCCTGGACCCCACGGACCCAAAATTTCTACCCCAAACGGCAATAATATGTAACTTCCGTTGCAATTGGCATATTTGCGCTGTTTATTTGTATTATACAAACAATTATGTACTTTGATATATATATTTTTCAATACACATATTTAAGTAAAACATCATAAGTAATTATATCCTACTTCTAATATTATAAACGCGAAAGTTTGTGAGTATGGATGTGTGGATGTTTGTTACTCATTCACGCTCAAACGGCGGGGAAATTTTGATGTAATTTGGTATGGAGGTAGATGAGGCGCTGGATTAACACATAGAATACTTTTCATCATCATCATCCATCACCAAGCGGGTGAAAAAGTGTAATATTCTTAGGCACAGCATAGGCAAAATAATAAAATCTCCGTCAGTTCTGTTAAAATTTGTGTCAGTTTCTGGTAGCTAAGTCAAAAGCCAAGTTGATTTGACAGCTCGATACACTAGACGTGTTCGGCGACCGTCAAGGGTGATGAAATGTAATGACAGTTTTTTCCATGGTGATTAATTTTATACTTGTATGTACCTACGTAAGTCCTTTAATTTATTATTAATGTTTACTGATTGTTATACTAAGTATTTAAATTTACTCCTATAATACTATTATTGCAATTGTTGCGTTTTGATCAGTACATATTTTATGACATTTTGGTATAAAGAAAGTTATGGTCTTGGAGAAAATAATAAGCTACACGAAATACTAATCCTGCGCAGACGAAGTCGCCGGCACCAGTTAGTTTCTACATAAGTAAGAACATACAAGTTAACAGAAACATAGTTGTACAAAAGACCGCCGTCTTTTTTGTTTTTTTTCAGTCATACCATTATTAGAAAAAAAAATTCACATACAGTGGTGTAACAGCGTAAATATTGTTTAAAACATTGATTTAGTATTAAAGTTTAAACCCCGGAATTGGGTTTAGAACTATTATCAATATTAATATGTAAATTTTAATAACGTGATAAATCATAATCGGAAAAATAAAAACTCAAATACGTGTTGGGTTACACACTAAGCAGGATTCCGTAGTCTAATTGTAAACAAACTTTGACTTGGCGATCTGAACCGATCAATGAGTTAAGCAACGCTTGCTGCGGTCAGGAGTTGGATGGGTGGGTTAGGGGGCAACTGGTCCATGTCTGAAACTCGTCCAATGGGCCAGTTCACCTTTAAAAATTTGATAATGGTCAACTGGGCCCACATCGGTTTAGATACAGGGACGAGTGGTCCTACTCATAACTTCTAAGGGTTTATCGGTCCAGACAAAAAAAATGCGAATGTTACATAAAATGTGTGCTAGTGGCATTGTTCAACTGAGCGCTTCCGTGCTTCGGAGGGCATGTTAAGCCGTCGGTCCCGGTTGTTTGTCTTAGGACAACAGTCGCTAGGCTATATCGAAGGCATTCAGGTGGCCCGAACACTTCGACATGTGTTGCCCACTAGCCTATCCACCCGAGTGGAGGATTACGACCCAACTCCTCTCTCTGAGAGGAAGGCTCGAGTCCCAGCAGTGGGCACGTAATGGGCTGATTATGATTAAAAACAAAAATTTATAGCAAAGTTCTCAACTCAAGAAAGACTAAAGATAATTTACTTAAAAACACCTGGTCAATTGCGAGTTAGACTCGCGTATCGAGGGTTCCGTAATTACCTGAAAGCGTCTAACATTATTGCTCTAACAAAAGACAAACTAGGATAAACGACAAACTTAACTTTGCCGTTCGATCCCTACACACGAGTATTGCACCAACCGCAAATAATAAGTTTGTAAAACAATGTCTTCAGTTTTTTTCCTTTACAAGTGCTGTAAGACATTGTTTCTTGCCAAATTTCATGGTTCTAGGTCACTGGGAAGTATTCTATAGGTTTCCTGTTGACATCGCAAAATATGTAGAAACAAATACAATTTGAAAATTATTATTACCGATTCCATTCTATTCAGTTATTGGAGTGTATCTCAAAAGCTACTGGTCCGAATTTGATGAAATTTAAATGAGACCACACGGGAAGCACCAGTTTTCAAACAAAAAAGAATTTTGAGAATCGGTTCACCCAGTCGAAAGTTATGAGGTAACAAACATAAAAAAATACAGTCGAATTGAGTACCTCCTCCTTTTTTTGGAAGTCTGTAGAAAAGCAACATGAACGGTCATATTCTTTTGAGCTCTTTAACTTATAAATTTGATTTTACACAGCTTAAAGAGACCGTACGTAGGTAGGTATTTGATATCAATAGGTACAAAATATATTTTGATGGTGAAAACCGCATCGAAATCTGTTCCGTAGTTTAGTAGAAGTTGGCGGATATACATGCATAGGCGGTTCGCAACTTTTGTATTATGTGACTGAACGCCGGTCGCGATATTGCATGTAAACAGTTTACAATGCTTGCTCTGTACTTACGGATATTCAAACATTAAGTTTTAATACCGCAGTGGATAATGAACTTATTGAAGCTGACATAATACGTTGAAGCGCGGAATACGGCCGCTGCTTGCGACACCAGGATTTGTACTCAGCGCACGGATCGGCATCTCTCTAGATCTCTAAGGTTATCTATCTATCTTATGGAACCCTAAAATATTGTTTAATCTTTATAAACACTTTGTAAAGTTTTTATTAGTAAGGATAAATCATAATTACATGAAACGATTTAAAGCTATTTCATAAATTACCTTTACAACCTTGAAAACTGCATTCGTAATAATTTAATGTCTAACACCAGTGAATCTCGATTTAATAGTTAAGTACTCGTACTAAAGAAATCAATTTAACTTGCCTTTTCCTTGATTTTTTTCTAGATTTCATGTGTCATCGTAAAAATTATACATCCTGGTATACATATGGTAGGTAAGGTACAATATATCTATTATTGACCGAGCGAGCGAAGTGACGTTCATCAGGGGCCTTACTATCAGCTTCGTAAAAACCATGCAAGGTCCGTGCAGTTCTTAAACCTCGCATAAACAGGCTTAAGAAGGCGTTGGTGCTTTGAAAAGTAATACTATAAAATTACAAGGGTTGCGATGTCAATGCGAAAGTTCAAGTATTTCTAAATAATGTTTCTTTCGGTTGGATGGTACTGTTAAACTGACCAATAGATGTGGCTCCGTCCCCGGAAGACGGTTAGTCAAATAGAGAGTTAAAATTCGATGCTCGGACCAGATTCTCGGTGGCCTAGTTGGTCAATGGCGTCTGACACGGAGAGTCAGAAGACGCGGGTTCGAATCCCGTCCGAGGATGTGAATTTTTCTCTCTATAAATTTCAATGTCTGACATAAACAGTTTTGAATGAAATCATATCATGACGATCATTTAGATGAACTGTTTAAATATTGTTTTCTCAAAGGTGAACGGATAATATTGTTTTAAATGTTTATCGGGACTTATCACGTATTATTTAATATAGGTAAAAATATGTACCTTTCGCTCGACGTTTCGACCATGTTACAATGGCCGTGGTCACGAGCTGACTGAAAACTGCGGGTGAGTCCGGCGAGAAGAGCGGGTGTTTTGTTCTCCTACCCTCACTTGATCTTGAAAAATCGCAGGGTTGTCACTACGACACACAACACTGACTGTATCGGTAAATGTCCTAGTACTTACACCGCGGTTTGTACACTAGCTCACTACGGGATTCCACGACGCCGCTAACCTAAATCCATCTTCCCGGTTTAAATTGCGATGTTTTCTAATTTCAACCAGTTGGATAATATTGTCTCTGGCATTCTTACAATTTACTATAACCAACATTGCAGACGCCTAGACGTTTGTAAGCTTATAAACTGAGTGGATGTAGAGCGACATGTTAACGAGAGTCCATACAAAAAAAAACAGGTGAACGGTTATTCTGCGGTTCTTGAATAGAAGGCCGGGGCAGGCCTGCTTTAAAGTTGCCATGGTACGAATAAACAGGGCAGTTGTCAAGAAGTCCTGCTTTAAGAGCTCATAGTAAGGCCCCTGTCCGTATGTTTGTTAGGTTATATGTGGGTCCTCCTGTACAGGTCGAAGTTGTCGAAGTTGTCAATGTGGTATGCGTGTCTTATTCAATACAATATTGTTGGCGTCGGCGATTTTGGACACTTTACTTAAAAATGGGGGAAACTTTGCTGCAGCACTATTTAACGACCGATTTTTATAAAATTTGGTGTAAACATTAGGTACCTGCCTTTAATCCTTCACCAGTTGATTGTCAATATAACAATGAAATTTCTATTGTGTCCGGGTCGTTCGACTGATGAAGTATTAAAGGCGAATTTCGAATATGAGCAGTATTGGTCAAGTGGTTGCCGATATAATAGGTTATGGAGTTTAAAAGAGAATGATTTTTGTATATTCGGCATGTTTACGATGTCTACTGTTCGCAGAACTACCAGTATACTTTACATCTATTTAAAAACGAACCCCTATTTCTCCTGGTCACGCTATAGTATATAGTGTAGTGAGGGTGTGTGTATGTATGAGATGAAATATAGTTAACTGAATGAATAATTAACAACAAGATATGTTGTTAATTATCGAAACTATTTGGTTCTTAACGCCTAATTTATTGTGATGAAAAATATCAATTGTTGAAAAGTCTTTGTTGAAACTATTTAGTGTCCGGCAATGGACGGAATTCTGAGTATAGTTTGTACGGCTTGTTGGAAAGTGAAACAAAGCTGTATGTCTAGTACGCTTAGAGGGAGTTCTGAGTTGTAAGAAGACAGATGTCAATTCTGGGCTATTTATTCTGTTACTGCAAACATCTACTATATAAAAATAAGTCGGGTTTTCCTTCCTGACGCTATAACTCCAGAACGCACGAACCGATTTCCACGGTTTTGCATTCGTTGGAAAGGTCTCGGGCTCCGTGAGGTTTATAGTAAAGAAAATTCAGGAAAAATGTAAAAATAAAAGCGAGAAAATCTTTTTTCACACACAGCGCCATCTCTGATACATAGCATGTACTACAAACCAATCTTTTAAGTAGATGGCGCCAAACGGAATGTTACATAAAACGAAGCCATCTGGTGGCGAAACGGAGTTCGCAGGGTTTGCTAGTTATCTATAAAATCTAGGCGCGAAATTAAACAACATTGTTATAATCTAATGATGCTCAATCACTGACGTCACCATACCTACTTCTCACTGAAGCATGCCTTTTGGTGAACAAAAGGTTTAACAATGGTGGTTTATAGGTCAGTGGGGCAACATCTTAAGGTTTTGTGGCGTCATATCGTGACCGATTATTTCTATAAACCTATCTATCGACTGTTCAACTTACGGCCATTTTCAATAACCTATCTATAACTTATATATGTATACTGTGGTAAAACCTTTTTCCACGGTCTCAACCTGTGATCCGACTACAAAAGGCCAAATATGTGCGTACGGTTCAGTGCACGACATTGGATAATCAGCCCATAACATTTGTGTTGTGCAAATCCCGAGTGAGACATTCCCGGCCCAAATCTAAGGAGGAATGCCCGACCACCTCACCTGCGAGTGGATGACACTGGTACGTCCTACTTTTGAATTCCATACCTAATAACTGGCATATACAATGTGAATATCCTTTTTTAAAGTGCAAACTTCTTTACGCGCGTTGAGCACTTTTTGGGAGAACAAAAATTATTGAAGTCGCGTCATCGACACCGAACGCTTCCCATGAGCTATATGCATACTGTGTATATATGTATTTACAAGTTACTTAGTTATTTCTTCTATCGGCAGTCCCCAAAGACTGCCATGCATGTTTTATTTATAAAATCCCCTGGATATCTTAAACAAAAAGGCTAATTTACTTATATTTTTCGTATTATGTAGTTCGCAGTAAGCTAGAGTTCGGTGCTATAGTTTGGAATCCGAATGAGGTTTGTATAACCCGCGGCACGTAACTCTAGCGCTGACCGTTATTGCGCAGAAGTCAAAAATTGGGTATCACAGGGTGGCTAGAGGGACGAAGGACTCTTGTCTCTCTCTGTCACATCGAAGACGAGGGACTGTTGTCTCTCTCTGTCACATGTGCGCGACTGTACCCATGCGCAGCTATCCCTTCCACATTTCGCTCAGCGCTAGAGTTACGTGCCGCGGGTTATACAGTTTGATGATTGAGAGGCTGCAGCGTAAATTCGCTAGGTATGTCTATAAACGTATGTACTTATACTATCCACACCTTTATCCATCATTTTTTGCCTCAGGAATGATCGGAGTAAGTACATTAGAGTACAGGCGTAAATTGCTATTAGTTATTCACTATTGCCAAATGCGCAATAGAGTCAATAATCCAACCGTGTTGGGTAATATTGGTTTATTTGTGCTACTAAATAACTACAATCGCACAGGGAGTCGACGCCGTCATCAACTGTTCACATGTCCCGTTTCACGTGCCATCCACGGCAGGAACGCGCCCACGCACAGGCTGTTGACTATTATCCATCAATTTACGCACTAGTTCCAGCGTGTCGACATAGTTTGCGTTTTGGTCTATACTGTAAGCTTACTGTAAGTCAAAGTAAAAATCATTTATTCAATTTAGGCATCAAAGACGCACTTATGAACGTCAATTTTTCATTATAATGTACTTTAAAGACTCTACCGAAGAAGCGGCAAGAAACTCCGGGCCATTATTTGTATATAGATGTTTACAATGTTTCTACTTAGGTACTACAAATATTACATTTTATGGGTGGCAGACTGGCATCTTACCAGAAGTGGAGTATTCCAAGCATCTTTATCTTCTATTCTATCTAATATCTTTACATTATATTTCTATTATATCAATTAATAATAGTAATTTATGCAACTGTCATATAATAGAGGGTATTAAAACATGAGTGTAGTTTTTTGAAACGAGCCGCAGGCGAGATTCAAAATAAGATTACACGAGTGTTTTAATACCTAATTATATGCAGTTGCATACACTACTTTATTTAATCTCATGACATTTTTGCTACTAAAGTTTTATCCAACAAAATATTACTTGAATTCGTATGTACGAAATAGCGCCAAAATGGAAAAAGTCTTCTTCTTCTTCTTGTTTGTATGGCTTGTGCGGCGTAACCACAATTTTGCCAATATCAGTGGAAAAAGTCTGTTATGGGTCTATTGGCTCGGAACCAGCGCGCTCACCACAGATAATGTGTACTTAAATTGAATTGAAACCTCCTTGGTCGGGACACATTGTACCTTAATAATTAAAAAATGGTTTTAAAGCATTGTTTTGTTAGGAGAATAATGCTTTAATTACATTTTTTAATTTTCTTAAAGAAGTATGTAAATAAAATATGCCAATAAAAGTCTGTATTTCATTTCATAATTAGAATATTATCGAATGAGAGTATATAAATAAATAAATATCTCAATACAACAGGTAGTTCTCTTAACATATATAACCTTGCTAATTATTAAATATTCTTGCGTGCAGTAGCTATAGTAAGTAGGTATACATAAATATATCTGTAGGTACTCACCGCAGCAAAGTTCCCTTTTCTTTTGCATCCCACACTTCTCTACATCTACATGTTTGTCACTAGGCACTTCTACGTTGTCACAATTCCGCAAACTGTCATTGGATTCACGGCTGTCACTGTCGTGGCTGTCACTGTCATCGCAGCGGGTTGATGCTGTGCGAGAGGAACTGCTCTCTATGTCAGTTGGGGATAAGATCACTTCGGATGACATTTCCGGTTAACTGTGGACAAAAAGAGGGTTGCTCAATATATTTTCTATCGTCATCTGTGTGATATGACATCTGTATGATATGACATCTGTGTTATATGACATCTGTGTGATATGACATCTGTGTGTTATGACATCTGTGTTATATGAAATCTGTGTGGTATGACATCTGTGTGATATAACATCTGAGTGATATGACATCTAAGATGTAACAGCTGTGTGTTATGATATCTGTGTTATATGACATCTGTGTGATATGATATCTGTGTGATGTCTCTCGAAGGCGATGTGCCCTAGGACTAATAGAATGGCGACTGTCATTGCGAACTGCCGGACAATGTTAGGTGATATAGAAGGTTAAATCTCAATATTGTGGGTGGACACCCCTGGGATATGCTTGTTAGAAAATATCCTACTTTCTCTGACAAATAAATTGAGAAATCGCGATGTAACGAAACTAAATATTTTTATGTGATTAATAGAAGGTACAAGCACGAGCCCCACCAGGAGGTCAATTCTACTATTTGACAACGTTCAACAATGACCGCTGCAACTGCAGTTCGACTCCGGTTGTCGTTCGTACATTACACAACAAGCCATTCTACTATTTGATAACGTTCAACAATCTATACCGCTGCAACTGCAGTTCGACTCCGGTTGTCGTTGGAGAAACACCGGGAGAAATAGGATTTAATTTTTATATATAGACTAGCGACTGCCCGCGACTTCGTTCGTGTAGTAGGCTCGGTCTTCAGCCTTGCCATAACCGCCCTTCTTTTTCTGGTCTTTCTTTTTAAGAATCTTTTAATTAACACAACAAAAAGAATAAGTGAGATCGTTTCATCCGCTCTCAAGTTATAGCGTGACCAGGTATTCTAATTCACCCGGAAACGATTCGGAGACTGAGATGGCATATCCGTCTCTGTCATCCTGCATGTAGATGACAGAGATGGATATGTAGTTTATGTCTCCGAATTGTTTCCGAGTGAATTAGAATAACCCAGAGGAGATATATATACTAGGGGTGAATAGAGGTTAACTAAAAAAAGGAGGAGGAAAATTGAACGGACTTAAAAAAGGAGGAGGTTAGGTTATTTATACTATCTATACTCTATACTAATACTAATATAATATTATAAAGAGGAAAGATTTGTATGTAGGTATGTTCGTAACGAATTGGGTCAAAAAGTACTGGACCGATTTCAAAAATTCTTTCACCATTGAAAAGGTACATTCACCCTGAGTGACATAGGCTATATAAGATTCATCATCATCATCATCCATCACCGCGCGAGTGAAACTGCGGAGAGCAGCTAGTTATGTATATAGATGATTGAGGTTTAAATCCAACCACACAACTTCGCGACCATTTCGCGTTAAGGTACTTCAAAACCAAACTTGGCATTGCGTGGAGTGGGTCGTGAACTCAAGTAACTCGTGAATGTGGGTTAAGTAACAAGTTACCATAATGTAGGCCAATGCATCGTGCCAATGCTAAGTTTACTCATAAATCCTTGTTGAAAAGTTACATGTTTTAAAGCAACTATATTTGCTTTGAAACATCTAACTTTCAACGAGGACTGGTGCTTCAAGTTCACGGTGCTTGTAAGGGTGTTCGACAAATCCCGAAGCGAGTCCGAGATTTGAGCCCACGAGGAAATAGAAGCCTTTTGTTGAATGCGTTAGAACTATTTGCAAATTAGGACAAACTGAAAGTTGTGAAACCTTATTTAAGAACCTTAACATCATGACTTATTACTTATATACATCACACCCAGACACAGCTCAAACGACATGTTCATGCACACGCGGTGTTCAGGTCCCAAACTAGACAGAGCCTGTACTATGGTAACCTGATGACTGATATACATACTTATATACATCACACCCAGACACAGCTCAAACAGACATGTTCATGCACAAGCGGTGTTCAGGTCCCAAACTAGACAGAGCCTGTGCTATGGTAACCTGATGTCTGATATACATACTTATATACATCACACCCAGACACAGCTCAAACAGACATGTTCATGCACAAGCGGTGTTCAGGTCCCAAACTAGACAGAGCCTGTGCTATGGTAACCTGATGTCTGATATACATACTTATATACATCACACCCAGACACAGCTCAAACGACATGTTCATGCACACGCGGTGTTCAGGTCCCAAACTAGACAGAGCCTGTGCTATGGTAACCTGATGTCTGATATACATACTTATATACATCACACCCAGACACAGCTCAAACAGACATGTTCATGCACAAGCGGTGTTCAGGTCCCAAACTAGACAGAGCCTGTACTATGGTAACCTGATTACTGATATACATACTTATATACATCACACCCAGACACAGCTCAAACAGACATGTTCATGCACAAGCGGTGTTCAGGTCCCAAACTAGACAGAGCCTGTACTGTGGTAACCTGATGACTGATATACATACTTATATACATATACACACCCAGACACAGCTCAAACAGACATGTTCATGCACAAGCGGTGTTCAGGTCCCAAACTAGACAGAGCCTGTACTATGGTAACCTGATGACTGATATACATACTTATATACATCACACCCAGAAACAGCTCAAACAGACATGTACATGCACACGCGGTGTTCAGGTCCCAAACTAGACAGAGCCTGTACTATGTAACCTGATGACTGATATACATACTTATATACATCACACCCAGAAACAGCTCAAACAGACATGTACATGCACACGCGGTGTTCAGGTCCCAAACTAGACAGAGCCTGTACTATGTAACCTGATGACTGATATACATACTTATATACATCACACCCAGACACAGCTCAAACAGACATGTTCATGCACACGCGGTGTTCAGGTCCCAAACTAGACAGAGCCTGTACTATGGTAACCTGAGTGTATATCTACGAAATTGCAGTTTTGTTCGTAATAACTCACATTTAATTAATACAATACCAATACTTTGACTGGACTGTCAATTCATCATGAATTGTGGCATGGTCCATCTTCGTCATAACTAATGAGATCTGTTAACCCTCCCTATTCATTTATATATATAGTACTTGTTTGTCTGCCATTAACCATCCAATTAATTTATTTATAATGTTTAATTTCAATAACATGAATAATTTTTATTTTTTATTTTAGCTTTTTAATCATAATATCATTATTTAATATTTTAATTTTAATATAATGATATCAATATATTTTAATTCGTTTTGTTTTTGGTTGACATTGATCTTTTTTGTAATCATTAATGTAATATAATTGTTTAATTTTAGTGTGTAAATGTTGTGTGTAATTGTGTTGTAGTTTTTAGCGAATTCAATTATTATTGTAATATGATTCCTATGTGTTTCGAAATAAATGATTTAGTAATACAATGTACCAATAGAAGTGACAGACATTGTAATAAAGTTTGCTATCCCGTTAACCAGACAGCTTTTTCAAATAGAGTGTTGTGTTTGGCTCCGAGGATATACAATCATTTACCAAAAGATATCCTTGACATCCAATCGGCTAAACTATTCCAAAATAAAATTAAACGTTTCTTAATTGATAAAACTTACTACAGTGTAAATGACTGACAGAAAAAATCTTGTGACATTTTAATACGAGTATGCGTTGTACTTTTTCTAATGACATTTCAACAATTTTTTTATTATATTAAATGATACCATTTTAATTTGTAATCATTAACTTCACAATGAGTTGCATACCTCATTAGATATAATGTTCTATAATTAATACTTTTCCATCTGGATATTGTCTTGTGTACCCATATGAGCAATTAATAAATGAATTTGAATTTGAAATGATATGAATGAATGAATGAAATGAATAAATGAAATGAATGAATGAATGAATGAAATGAATGAATGAAATGAGTGAATGAAATGAATGAATGAAATGAATGAATGAAATGAATGAATGAAATGAATGAATGACATGAATGAATGAAATGAATGAAACGAATGAAATGAATGAATGAAATGAATGAATAAAAAAAATGAATGAATTGAATGAATGAAATGATTGAATGAATGAAATGAATGAATGAAATGAATGAATGAAATGAATGAATGAAATGAATGAATGAAATGAATGAATGAAATGAATGAATGAAATGAATGAATGAAATGAATGAATGAAATGAATGAATGAAATGAATGAATGAAATGAATGAATGAAATGAATGAATGAAATGAATGAATGAAATGAATGAATGAAATGAATGAATGAAATGAATGAATGAAATGAATGAATGAAATGAATGAATGAAATGAATGAATGAAATGAATGAATGAAATGAATGAATGAAATGAATGAATGAAATGAATGAATGAAATGAATGAATGAAATGAATGAATGAAATGAATGAATGAAATGAATGAATGAAATGAATGAATGAAATGAATGAATGAAATGAATGAATGAAATGAATGAATGAAATGAATGAATGAAATGAATGAATGAAATGAATGAAATATAATTTATTTATGACGGCAGCATATAACATTGATTGATAAAAGGAAGAAAGTAGAATTACAATTTACTGCTATGTCATAAAATGGTCCCCAACTCGGCATAATGCTGGTTTAAACCAGCGCTGGTCTTCCGTTGGAGCCAGTCTGTGACGTCACGGTGGATTTATACTACAACAGCTTAAATGATTAAAAAACAAATTAACACTACAACCGCATACTTAGTCCTACAATAGCTATCTGTATCGATCTACTTGTTCAATAAAAGTAACAGAATCGACAGAATCGGAATCAGAATTTCATGACGAGGTCGATCTAAAAGGTTCAACGATGAGCAAAGTAATGTGGTGTTATCATTAACTTTTGTGGATGCTCATTGATGTAGAATATCATTGAAATCTAAGCCGAAATCTAGGCCACTTCCTTGTTTTGTTCTTTACTCTTGTACATAATATTATTAAAAGGAATGACTAACAACCGTCCTTGATGATTATGTGTCCACTAACATTGTTTTAACCGACTGCAAAAAAATAATAATACAGCTTTAAAATTTTTTAGGGTTCCGTCAATGATTTTCTATTCTTCTGGCAAGCTGTCTCTCTGCCACCCATAAAATGTAATATTTGTAGTACCTAAGTAGAAACATTGTAAACATCTATATAAAAAGAATGGCCCCGAGTTTCTTGCCGCTTCTTCTCGGTGGGCTCTATATATTTTGGAACGCGGCGGTAGAGTCTTTAAAGTACATTATAATGAAAAGTTGACGTTCATAAGTGCGTCTTTGATGCCTAAATTGAATAAATTATTTTGAATTTGACTTTGATACACAAGGACATACCACGCCATGCAAGAAGTAAGCCGAAACATGGCACATGCCTCTCACTTCACCATATGAAGCTTCAACTTATATGTTCATACATTTCCGCTCTTACTCCAGTCTTTTAAAATGCACTCGGTCTATAAGCAGTAATGTAAAACTACTATTTGATCCTTAAATTCTAGCTAGGGAGAACCGCTATATGCCGAGAATGTTAAGACAGGCCATAGAAATTTAAAAAAAAATATCCTAATTTCATTAGAGATGATGTACCGTCTATTAGGGTTCCAGTGATCAAACTAATACAATCCCTTATCCAGCACAATATTGCAAGACCTCTGCACACTGTGAGTGAGTACTGCGTGCATCGGGAAAGTTTCGATTACAGTATGAACGGCGGTACATAACAATGAGATCCGTAACTTTACAACAGACAGCTGACATCCATCTACCCGTGAACATGTTCACTGGAACGTGTTCCAAACGTCCGGATACAATAATATAACATTATACGCGATTTAAACCGTTTCAAGTAGTTTCATTTAAATGTTTAAGAATCCCGAAAGAATAAGAAATCATTACATAAAACTTGGAAGTCAAAGCAATCAAAAGATTTGACCGTTTATATAGCATACTAGCAAACCCTGCGAACTCCGTTTCGCCACCAGATGGCTTCGTTTTATGTAACATTTCGTTTGGCGCCATCTACTTAAAATATTGGTTTGTAGTACATGCTATGTATCAGAGATGGCGCTGTCTTTGAAAAAAGATTTTCCCGCTTTTCTTTTTAAATTTTTCCTGAATTTTCTTTACTATAAACCTCACGGAGCCCGAGACCTTTCCAACGAATGCAAAACCGTGGAAATCGGTTCGTGCGTTCTGGAGTTATAGCGTCAGGAAGGAAAACCCGACTTATATTTATATAGTAGATTTTTGTAAATTTTAAAGATTTTGGACTGTAAGACTGCCCCTCATAATATGCTCCCTCAAAAATAATTGCGAGAAACAAATAGCAAAAGACAAGGTAGTACTAACTCACGGCTGGCAATATAACTCGAATTTCTTATACGTTTTTTTAATAACGGATTATGTTTCATTGTGTCGAAATCTTGATTTCATATTAGAGATAATGATAGTATAGGCTACAATTTAAAATAGAAATGAGGTAACATATAAGTTGTACTTATATCGATAATTTTGGGCATTGGATGGTAGGATTCCATTTTTATGAGAAGACTTACAAGATGCATAATGTTTTTACAAGATAAATAATGTTGCGTCTGTTTTAACATACATTGGGCCAGAAACATCCTATCAACAAGAAAGATGGTTTAAAGCTGCGCTTGATATATAATACATATTTTCTTAAATCCCACGGCCTGTGCAATGCTAGGCACAGCTATCTTACACTTATTTCAAGTGTCTAACTTAAAAAGTGGAGTCTATTCTGTAAGCATTCACTATACTTCTTCTGTGGTGCAGTGCCACGCTGTAACCCTATGGGTTACAGGGTTACAGCCGAATAGGCCGGCACGACCGGGGAAGTAGCACACTCCCACATAACACCGACGTGAAGTAATTATATTTGTATTTCGCCTATTGCGTTTCGTCGGTTAGTGGGAGGTTCCGGAGGCCCGATTCCCTCTTCCCCATTCTCCCTCTCCGTCCCCCTTCCTCTCCAACCTTTACCCCTTCTATCTCTTCCTTCCTATCATCCTTCCTCAAAGGCTGGCAACGCATCCTCGAGACCTCTGGTATTGTGGATGTTACGTGGGCGACGGTATCACTTACCATCAGGTAAGCCGCCTCGTTTGCTAACTTATCCCATAAAAAAATACTAAAAATCTCACAAATATAAGTTCTAAATCTGTTAAGGCTAAAACCCAAATTAGGAATAACACTTCCGAATGACAGCACTTAAATTAGATATTTCTCTTCAATTGTAGTGTGGTGCTCGCGTAAACTAACGTAAAATACTCAAAATTGAATACTATTGTATCCTATTTTTACAAATATTTTTCTAAGTGTTACATGAATTTGGATTTTAGTGTTAATAGAATAAAAACAATCAAATTTAAATTTAAGTTTGCTAGTTTAGATTATTATTATTATGCATGCGATAATCAATATTTAATTAAAATTTATATGTTTAAGTTTATAAGATATACGATTACATTACATGTACTTACACAAACTTTCGTATAGCGCTTAGTAGTATAAACGAGCCATAGAATTGTCTATCGTTTTCTCTTATTTAACAAAACACATATGCAGCAGGAGGCATTCACCCAGACAGCACTTATATACGAGTACTAGCTTTTGCCCTGGACCTCGTCCTCAAAGAGTAATTTTTTAAATTACTATCTACGAGTAAATACAAATGTTTGCACCAATAAGTTAAAAACAAAGAATTACGAACAAAGTTTCATCATCCATTTTACCCCTAAGTCGTCTCTGTCAAAATATATTAATAAACAAAACTTTTATTTTAAATAAACTAACTACAAAGGTTTTTACCCTCTTAAGGGTTGAATTTTGAAAAATCGTTTCTTATTACACCTTAACCCACCAAGACAAAAGCACCCTCCAAGTGTCAAGTATATACGACCAACGGTTTAGGCTGTGCGTTGGCTGTCAGTCAGTCAGTCAGTCAGTCACCAATCAAGGCTTAGATTCTATATAGATTGATAACTGCCCCATTGTAGTGTCCAGGTCCTGGAAAACTGTTGTAATGTGTAATTCATCAAGTCAATGTTTGACTCCATCAAGCATACAATTACGTTTTAATGATAAAGTAGAGATGAGTATACCTACATACTATAACAAAATAATACCAATTTTTTTTAAATGTTTTAGTTAAGAAACAATTTACTAGACGTAAACTATTTAGAGATATTGTAGAATATCCTACTTAGTATATTTGAGAAACTCAAACTGTAATCTTCTCTTGACCACGATAACTAAGTATCATTAAAAAAATTTCATGTTAAATATTACATTTAAGTATAGGAAAAAACAAATAAATTAAATGAAAACATTGTGTAAGACAGCCTATCAAAGTCAGATAAATATCGGTTAAATATACCAAAATATCGATAACATTTCAATCAAACTATCGATAAAATATTAAATGACTAAGCCATCTCTAAATAATTATTACTTACAGAGATATGAAACAAAAGTCTAATGCGACGCTTCCAAGATTTCTTTCAAATGAGTACTAGCCTTCAAAATCATTTAAAAACAAGATTTATAAGACTAATTAGGTACTTAAGTAGATGTAATTTTGACGTGTCTTGGTTTAATATATCATTCATTTTCTTGTTTGAGACAGCTTATCGATAACATTTCAATCAAACTATCGATAAAACATTAAATGACTAAGCCATCTCTAAATAATTATTACTTACTATATGAAACAAAAGTCTAATGCAATACTTTCAAGATTCCTTTCAAATGAGTACTAACCTTGAAAACCACTTAAAAACAAGATTTATAAGACTCATTACGTAGTTAAGTACTCGTAGATGTAATTTTGACGTGTCTTGGTTTAATATCGCATTCATTTTTTTATAGAAACCAACGTTTAGTTAACCTTGATTTCAAAGTTTGCAATTTTTGAGTATTTTCTGTCTAAAATTGCAATGTTTGGTATCGTTAAGCAGGCGTTAGTTACAATTTGAAAAGTTTAAAACCGACTTCCATTCTATTACTTTGGTAAACATCAGTTATTGGAGTGTTACTCAAAAACTACTGGACTGAATTTGATAAATTTACATGGGACCACACGGGAAACACCAGCACCTATCAAACAAAAAAAGATTTTTGGGAATCGGTTCGCCTAGTCAAAAGTTCTAAGGTAACAAATAAAAAAATACAGTCGAATTGAGTACTCGTATCTCCTCCTTTTTAGAAGTCGGTAGAAAATTATGAAAGGTTGCAACATCTATACGAAAGTTAATTTGTTTGAAAAAAAACTCTTCTTTCGGTTGGTAGCTGCCAAGCTGTTCAATAGATGTCGCTCCATCCCCATACGACGTTTAAAGTCATATAGAGAGTTACAATTCGATGCTCGGCGAATCTCGGTAGCCTATAGGGGCCTATAGGGCTCGAATCCCGTCCCAGTATGTGTATTTTCTCTCTAAAATAACTAAGTTAGGTCTCGCTGAGCAGACTAGTGCTTTAAAAGTCATATAATAAAATACTTAGTTTTATTGTATTAATTATTTAGTTTAGTTGATATTCCGAAAACCCGTACGAAGCGCTTTGATCCCACATTTATTATACGAACTGCTAGTCTGTGGAATTCGCTGCCAGAATGGGTGTTCCCCGAAGGTCTGGGTGTCTTCAAATCACGAGTGAATCGGTTCCTTCTAGGCAAGCGTGCTCCAACGTAGACCGCGTCAACGCTTAACATCAGCCGTGATGGTAGTCAAACGCAAGCCATTTACTTATAAAAAAAAAAAAAAAACGAATTTAATAAAGCGCTTCTTGGGAAAACTCAACTAATTGTACATACTGATCACAGATATATAGAGAGTCTAAATGTCGCAGGACGACGTTGGATGCAGGCCTATTCCAACCGGTCTTTTTGGAAAAGAGGAGAGGCCTAATATGTTCAGTAGTGGACGTCCTACGGCTGAGATGATGATGATGATGATGATGATGAAATGTGTAAGTAGGGCGCGAATTCTGTGATACAGATGGCGTGTTGGTTTGCGGTTCCCTTCAGCACAAGTGTTGATGATGAGCAAAGAAATACAATATGAGTATATAAAAATGAATTCCCCTATTTCTCCTGGGCACGCTATAACTTGAGAACGGATGGAACAATCCCGCTAATTCATTTTTGTTGTGTTAGTTATTGTCAGGAGAAGGTTCTTATGAAAGAAAAATCAGGAAAAGATGGGAGGGTATGGCGAGACCGAAGGCCGAGCCTACTACGCGAACGAAGTCGCGTGTAATGACTAGTATAAAACAAATCGATCCGCTCCGCACAATGTTGCTATACTCAACCATGGTAAATATGTTACTCAATTACGAGTATGTTGTATGTGTTAATATCTGTATGTAAGTACAACTCATAATATTAGCAATAAATGATGGACTATAAACTCCTTACTGCTATAAATCTATATAGGTATATAGATATATATATATTTGTATATAGGTACATATATTAATGAACCCCTATTTCTCCGGGTCACGCTACAACTTGAGAACGGATGGAACAATCTCGGTAATTCTTTCTTGTTGTGTTAATTATTGCCAAGGGAATGTTTTTATTTAAGAAAAACCAAGAAAAGATGGGAGGTTATGGCAAGGCCGAAGGCAGAGCCTACTACGCGAACGAAGTCGCAGGCAGTCGTTAGTATTATAACAAAAATGTAACAGATCGCTGTAAATAGAAGATATACGAGGCAACAACACTTTTAGGACTTTTATAAACGTAAATAGATAGAAAAAAAAAATTTTGTCTGTTTGTCCGTTTGTGTGTACGTTTATGCCCGCTAATCTCAGGAATGGCTAATCCAATTTAAGTGCGGCTTTCACAAATATATATATATATATGGTAAGCTTCGATTAAAATGTATTAGTGTTTGTATCATGTCAATCGGTTCATAAAAAAAGCGAGCGTAGCTACTGGCGGTCCACAATATAATAAATAATAGTGGGTATAAACTTCCATTGATAATAAAATTCTAGAACGTGTGTTACTTATAGTAATTCAAATAGAAATTTATCACCAAACGACCTGTACCCAATCGATAATGCTCCTTCCTATTTATTATTTATATTTAGTAGGTACTTAAATTAAACAAGATAAAACCGAGGTCCCTAGCTATCTATTCTTCTATTTATTTACTAACCTTATTTTAAACTAATATGTTTAATAAACAACAATATCTAAGGAATAGTCAATACACATTAGGTGATCATGACTTGTTAACCTTCCAGAGGTTACTCTGGGACTTCCTGATCCTATATAATATACTAGCTTTAGCCCCACGTCTTCGTCCGCGTATGGATTTTTTTCTAGATATGAATTATTACTGTAACAATACAGGGTGGAAACTTTCAGCGGGCAGTAAGGGGAAGTACCTTATCCGTTGCAGCTACTCGAAAATGGTCTTAGGACACTATCCATAATTTTTTATGGAATTTTGACCCCAATCACAGATTTTCAAAAACAATTAAAGTTATACAAGAAAATAGCCATTTTACACAAAAATATTTTTTGATGCCAATCGATCCTGTTTCTAATAATGGGGTGTGATTCCACTTATTAAATTGCAATCGAACCGCAGCTGAACGGGGACTTTTATGCGTTTTTTTATTCTGCTATTGAAAAACAGTCCAGCTGCAGTTACGTTTCTATTGACGCCAGCGATCGAACTAAACTTTATGTTCTGCTAACTCGATAGATCATGAACGCGTTGTTAACTCATATTCGTATATAGTAGTGTCTACTATATATTTATTATAAAGTAGCGTTTATGTTATGTTTATGTGCCGCTACGATCCAATTTGTCTACAGAAATAGTAGAATGGCTTTTTGCCAAAGTATCGAACGACAACCGGAGTTGAACTGCAGCTGCAGCGGTATAGATTGTTGAACGTTGTGAAATAACAGAATTGGCCTCCAGGTCAAAAACTTCTATGGGACTAACCATCGTTGGAGTCAAAATTGTAAAAAATTTTTCCCGTACATTTTGTATGAAACTTTTACGCAAAAGTTTTTTTAGTGACGGTTGAGATCTTCTTGTTGACTGAATAAACAGTTTAGTTTAAAAACAATTCAAATTTCTCTATACCTACATTGATATTTGACAAAAGTTCAAATCAACTCCAGCTAATTTCAGAATTTGTCCGTGTGACCTTTTTTTATTGGGCCATCTTTAATCCAAACGGAAGATGATTTCGGAAGTTTCTCCTCAGTTAATATATTGGCTTCAATAACATGATATACATCTATATACAAATTTTCAATAGATAACTTAAAAAACAAAGATTGTCTGTACACCCCTTTAAGTCAATTTTTCCATTTTTTTTCAACCTCTCTTTCATTTCATATTTTCTACCGACTACCAAAAGAGGAGGAGGTACTCAATTCGACTGTATTTTTTTTATGTTTGTTACCTCATAACTTTCGACTGGGTGAACCGATTCTCAAAACTTTGTTTGAAAGCTGATGCTTTCCGTGTGACCCATTAAAATTTCATCAAATTCGGTCTGGTAGTTTTTGAGTTACATGCCAATAACTGAATAGAATGGAAGTCGGTATTAAATTTTTCAAATTGTACTTGTTATTTACAGTCATATTCAGCCAATCACTGTGCTGTGAAGTAATTAATCTTCATTCAATAATTTTGTTCGGATGAAAAACAAACAAAAATTACGTATAAGGTGAAAAATACGAGTAGCTTTAGCGAAAATCACAAAGTTGTAAGCAATTGCCTCAAATTGGTATGGAACTAAACATTCTTTTTTAAGGTTCTGTAGTCGACGAATGGAAATATATTATCGTGTTGTCGATGGTTTACAAGTTGCAAATATAAAACAAAAGTGCATGAAATTTTGCACAATCGTGTTGTTAATATAAATAGATCTCGAAAGAAAAATCGCCCAAACATGTGAATGGGCTTGGTTTCTTTTTGGAGCACAACACCATTTATTTGATATGTAGTACGATTGAATAGGTATAGGTGAACCTAACATTACTTGTGTATCAAGTTGGTTTGCGAAATATGGCCCGCTTTAGTAAGAAACGTAACCCTGGCCATTTGTACACAACTAAACCTGGGAATAAATTATGAATACTTGAAAATATAATATTTACACAACGTAGAAACGTTCCTACTTGCATTGACATGATTTTAAAAGCAACTCTGGCCGTTAAAAATGTGTGTAAGCAAACGTTTTCATATTAAAAAAATAGATTTTGAAGCAATGATAACCCAAGGGCAATGAGACAATAGCTTATACAATTTTCAGTAGCAATGGTGCTTGGTTCGTCGTTTCAACCTAAACATTACTGCGGTCACGATTTGGATGGGTGAACACAATACAACACAATACAATACAATACAAAATACTTTGTTGTACTATACACCAGTTACAGCATTAAAACACTAGCATTATCTTCAACTGAGCGCTTCCGTTCTCCTGGCAGTCGTTAGGCTATAGCGGAGGTCTTCGGTTGGCCTGCAAATTTTGACATTGAGGTTTCAGCCCTAGTGTCAATGCTTTGACACATTTTTACGATGAATGAACTTTTACAAAGATTGAAAGATATGAATTTAAACATTTGAATAAACAAACTTGATTGTGTTGCAAAATATTCATGCGTAAAACTATTATCATAATTAGGTATTTGTATTGTCATAAATAAGTCAGTAGTGTGCATAATATTAATACTAATACAGTTTAAAATAAAAACATTTATTAGTAATAAAAAATTGAATAAAATAATAATAATAACTATCTAATCTATAAGCCCCATGGTGGGGCGAAAAGTGGCCAAAACGCTGGCGGCATTGCCACGCTGGATGGCAATGCTAAGTTTTTGCCTAAAATAGGCGCCAGCATTTCGGTCACCGACGCCTCAAACAAACGTTTCGCCAGATCCCTAAACAAGTTGAGAGCGGACGGCCCCCATGGGCCTAAAGTTTCGACCCCAAACGGCATAAACATGTACATTCTGTCTAAATACACATATTTATGACGTTTGAGGTCTTCCGCTTTAGACGCGGCAGCGCCAGCCCGATCAATCGTCCCAGGGAGATGAGACGGCGCCAGTGTGTCCACACATGTAGCATCCCAAACCAGGGGCTGTCCCATCTTCCACGGGACGATAGTCATCCCATCTGGTCTCTTGCCGTCATCCCGCATCAATCCGTTCGGTTCCAAAACTGACGGGACTCCAGCACTGACAAATGCCCGACGGATGATATCATTAAAATTATAAAAATTATAATTGTATTTAAATGGTTTAAAATTATAATTAATTTAAAATTATATATAAATGGTTAGGAGTTAGAGCGGGTTGGATCGATTGCACTGGATTGCCGGAGCTGGTAAAGTGTCCGGCATCTTTGATTATTTTGCCGACTCTGTTATCAATTTAAACCTCAATGGAAGCGATTGAATTTTAGTAGTAGATAGTCTTCTATAACACTGGTAATATTTCGCTTGTATATCACACTAAACTTAACTAGGGAACTCTGGCTGAAATTATATTAATAAATTATGGTACCTATGATTTGGTTATAATTCTCACTCGGTAATTACTAAACTACAGTAGCAGGATGACGTTGGATGCAGGCCGCTTCCAACCGGTCCTTTTGGAAATTTGTGGAGGCGGCATATGTTCAGCAGCGGACGTCCAACGACTGAGATGATGATGATGAATTACTAAACTTATTTTTGTATCGCATTGCTATTCTAAGATATAAGTACTTACCTACCTAAATAGAAACAAGATTACCAGAATACGATTAATAGTTAATTATTCATAAATTGTATAATTGATATATGAGATAAATATATACACAAAACATCCACAAAACACTTTTGCCTTGACAGGTCTCCGTTGATCGCAGCGCCACCAAGCGTGATAAATGGCGAGCATTCATGGTATTTAACAGAAATGTCAAATTTAATGATTGTCAGTACGAATTTGGATTTTAGTTTGAACGGAATAGGAACGCCAAAATTACTAGAAATTCTGTTTTTAGTCGGCTAGTTTAGTGTGGTGTCCTGCACTAGTGTATTGCTATTAATATCTTTGTTTAATTAAGGTCAATTAATTTGGTAAACTATATGTACCGAACTATCCTTATTTCACCTATTGACCTATTTTCACGTCAGAAATGACGTCATGGCTGCATTGTGCCCGGGGGCGGAGGTTTCGAAATATTAGCACGAGTTAGCGACCGTAACGACGTTAAAACGCCACAGTCTAACAGCCGTATTTATAAACAAGTTATAACTTGTTGGTTAGTAATTTCTCAATAAAGTAATTAGGTACTTCACGATAGAATACTTCAACATAAAATCTTATTCTATAGTCGAGCAATGAACGTTACTTACTAAAGTAAATGCATGACATAACCCTATCAATATTGGACGTATCTTTTTACACTTGTATTAGGTTGTTGTCATGGGATTTTAATGTTTACAGCGTAATAGATCCTTCACAGTTCAGACTTGTGTGCGAATGTCATTATTATACAACTCCACTTTTGGAATAAGAGAACGAAAAACTGACGTGTTCTCATTGCTTAAGTAAATGGTGACTATTACTCGGCTAAGAATTCTAGCCTTTGATAGCTCTGACTTCAGGCATATTCTAGATTATAGAATTAAAAACGTTGCTAAGTAGTTAGTTACTTTTCCTTATATAACTTTTGCTTGTTTATAAATACGGCTGTAAGACTTTACGTAAGCCCCCTTGGGGGCTAGATCTAGCCCTTTATCTGCTTTTTCAGCACCCGTAATAATGATTCAGCCCCAAGCCCTAAATTTAGCTCCAATATAAATCATAGACATGCTAAGAACAAAGGAAATTTTTAAATAAAATTTTCTGACATTGGAATTTATAGAGAGAAAAATTCACATCCTCGGACGGGATTCGAACCCGCGTCTTCTGACTCTCCGTGTCATTTTGTGTCAAGTGTCCGTGTCGACTTTTTTTTTTCTATATAAATTTCAATGTTTGATATCGCTAAAGCGGGCGTTAGGACTTTAAAAGTTATACCATAAAAATACAAAGTTGATACAAATATGAAGTTCCGAAGAATCTCTTAAAAAAATTATCTCAACCAAATATATATATATTTTAATTAAGTAAACCTGTACGCAATCAGCCCGAGCCATCAATTTCGTCAGCACAAAACCCCTTAGCGAATCGGTGAATTGGGTACAGACTCATCTGAAGGCATTAGCCAAAATTACTTATCGAGGATATTTATCCTGTTTTTTATTCATAGTTTTTTTATAAATAATATTTCTTTGTACGAATTCTTCATTTCATTTGTAACTACTACCCAACTAACATTGCAAACTACATTTTGTTAGGCCCATTTGCACGTTCCAGAGTTAGCTTTAATAACCCAGAGTCAACTGCTAAAACGGGGTTTTATAATTAATTTATCTTGCACCACTAAATTAAGAGTAATTCTAAGGTTATTTATTGATATTTAACCCAGCAATGTGGGAGGGTTAAGTCTTTAACTAGGGTTAGTGAAGTTTTGTGTCAAAAGAAATTGAGGTTACCTTCTGCTGTATAATGTACTCTTTGGACGAAATGACACGAGACAATACGTATAGAATAAAAAGTCGTCAAAATTTCATACAACATAGGATAAACAAGAAAGTCTATATACACTGTAGTGCTAAAGAGATAAATATCATCATCATCATCATCAGCCTGTGGCCTATGTCCACTGCTGGACATAGGCCTCTCCAATTGCACGCCACTTACTAGATAAATATAAGTTTCACTTTTTCTTCGATTCATTCATTATTGGTCAGGTTACAATATAAGCGCATAGACAATTCAATGTTCCCATCTAAAGATTAGAAATGTCAGTTTAGCAAAACCGCTGATCTTTTATAGTCGTGCAAGGCAAAATGAGAGTTAAAAATTGATACGACTAACGCAAGTTTACAAACTCGTAGACTTATTTATTCAACCCGAGCAAACGTGCAAGTGGGCCTTAATTATTTAGCTATTTAGCCCTGTTATTACATTTTTGGCACAAATCTAGCCCTTTTTAAGATTCGATCTGCCCATAAATCATATACGGAGTTGGCAACACTAGTCCTGTTAAGAGGATGACCGCAGTTAAGATAAATTTCCAGTCTGTGGCAAGTTACCGACCGATGTCAGTTCTAATTCTAAGGTGATTGTTATCTGTGTCGAAACTACGGCCTCTGAGATAACTACGAACTAGATCGGCGGCAAAATTTACCTAACTAGGACGGACGTGGGTCATATTACTGTGGTCTTACAATTAATATAATACTGTTTATGTTAATAGTACATTATGCTACAAGTGTGTAATGTTGGTGATTACCGCTGAGGCGCCATTGAGACCCGAGCCGTTAGGTGAGGGCACAGATATGGTGGTTATATGGTCTGTGGGTGAGGGTCTTAAGAGAGCCGAGGACGGTAATCATCAATACACACGTGTATCATACGACGTTTTTCAACACACTTGTGAATAAAATAATACGAAAAAATAATTTCAGAAAATGTGTTTTTATCAGAAACAGACTAAGTACGTAATTCTTGTTGTTTTGCCATTGTATGAAATTTTGGTACGCTAATAGATATTTTCAGGTAGTAAACTTTCCATAACGTTAAGGGCTTCACATCTTATATCGGGCGGTGTACAACATAAATAATTTTCTTCGTAACTAGTACTTGTAGACATTTTAATTAAAAAATAACTATAATTTCAACAGTGAAAACGAGTTGTGGAAAATGTTTCGCTATGGCGGGAAAATTTTATCAGTTTTCCTATGCGCGCGCATTGCGATCAGCCACAGACTAAAGGGTTGATGTTTTTTTTTTATTTTTCGCCCATAGGGTTTGCGCCTATTCTGCCACGTACAAAATAGGTAATTTAAAGTTTTCTTTTATTACAGAGAAAACAAAAGTTATATTTGAGTGAAAGTTTTATTTATTAAACACGTACGAGTTAAAATTATATATTTAAATAAGAAGTTGCATGAAATGAGCAAGCAATAGGAACATTTATTTATTTGTTGTATTGAACACGATCTTTTTTTTTAATAAAAACTGTTTTTAAGAACAAAGCACCTCAACCAATAAAATTAAAAAAAAAACTCTAACTCACTAGTGAGTTATAGCAATGAAAAAGTCACAGTTTGATTATGGGTGTCATTCTGTGCCTAGTTACGGTGACCATAGAGCCACTTCATGAGCAAGTGTGTTGAAAAAAGGTTTTACAATAGTACATTATGATACGAGTGTGTAATGAACAACATCCCACACGCGTGACATACAACGTTTCTCATCACACATGCGAGGAAATAAAAGACTTATATTAATTATCGTAACCTTTTGAATTAAAAAGTGTGATAAAGCATATATTTTCATATTTATTGCATAATTAATTGTGAATTATGAACAATTTGTCAAAATTAAATATGTTTTATTCATAGTTAAATTTTATTTGTTTATTGAAAATGTGTCAAATTTTAGCTATGCACATAAAACATATTTGTCAAGCTAAATAAAGTCGTTTAATAAGTATTACCCGGATAAATTAAGATTGCTTTATTTACATGCATATAAGTTGCAACGAGATACATATGTAATTTATTCGGGATAATAAAATTCTATTACATACTTGTGCGGAAATAGTAAAATAAAGTGCACATGTGTTTAAAACTTTGGATTCCGAACCTAAAACGATGTGATAAGAGCCACTTTACGAGCATGTGGGTGCCGTAGAAGGTGGCTAAGGGATAACAAACAGAAGGTGGGCAGCAGCACCTTCCCAGTAAAACACCCCCAAACTGCGCTCGCCAACCCACCAATCGTGGCGAGTATTGGCAAAACCCCCCCAATGATAGACATAATAGGAACCAGGCCCCCAGTCCCCGGCAGCCTCGCTATTCTTGGCTACGGTAGCAGCCACTATGATCTATGAGCTGGAAGAAGAAATCAGTAGGTTACATTGGGTCTTTGTGGACTTATCAGAAGTCCGAAGAGCGGGTAAGGACACGATAACCCTAAAATCAGGTAACCTACTCTACCACCGGGAGGGCGACCAACAGTCCCAAGGTGGTGTCGGGTTACTAACAACATTGTTGCGATCGATAGCATTTCTAATAGGGTCGTATACCTAATACTCAGAGTATCCAAACGATATTCGCTGAAGGTCATTCAGGTATACGCACCGACGAAGTCGCATGCGGATGACGAGGTAGTGGATATGTATGAGGACATTAGTCGGGCCATACATACTCTGAAACGCACTTTCTAGTTGTTATGGGGGACTTCAACGCGAAGTTGGGTAAGAGTACTGAGGATGAGTTGAAAGTGGGGCAATTTGGTTATGGACAATGGAACCGTAGGGGAGAAAGGTTGGCCGACTTCCTGGAGAAAGAGGTACTCTATGATGAACTCTTTCTTTCAGAAGCCACCTCACAGGAAATGGACCTGGCTGAGTCCCGATGGTTCCACGAGAAATGAGATTGACTTCATTATGACCACCAAGAGACAAATATTCACTGATGTCTCCGTGATCCACAGGGTGAAAACCGGTAGTGATCACTGAATGGCACATTGAATATTAATGTCAAACTTGAGAGGTATCGTCTGTTGAAGTCTACGCTCCGACCGACTCGTGCCCATATTCAAGACCTCGAGCGCTTTCAACTTGAGCTGTCCAATTGCTTCGATTGCCTTGAGAACATCGATTCAGTGGACGAGATCAATAACAGGTAAGTAGAAACTGCCCATACAGTGGGCACCAAGTTCTTTAAACCCCACCGTACAGATAGAACGCAGAATCTCTCCAAAGATACCCTCAACCTCATGGCTGAACGACGCTTCTTACAACTGCAGTCTTCGGATGATGCTGAAGCATATAGGCTGCTCAATAAACAAATATGGAAGTCCTTGCGATACGACATCCGGATCTTTAATACTAATCGTATTAAAGAGACGATAGAGCGGAAAAAAGGCTCCAAAGTGTTTGCAAGAGACATGTTTATTGGGCAAATCCAGTTGATGAAACTGAAGAGAGAAGACGGCAGTGTAGCGTCGACCAAACCAGAAGTTCTAGGAGAGGTCGAGACTTTCTACGGACGTTTATACTCCTCGGTTGCTAAACCTGTTAGCAGCTCGGCCAAAGACCCAAGAGCCAAGCTGACTCGACATCATACCGAAGATATCCCGGACATCAGCCTGTATGAGATTTGGATGGCTTTGAAACAGCTTAAGAACAACAAGGCGCCGGGTGATGACGATATCATATCTGAGCTTCTGAAAGCGGTGCTTGAGTCTCTCCAGCGTTACCGTATTGACTATCGGTATATTGAAGTGCTGAAGTGTTTGTACAAAAACGCCAACATGTCAGTCCGAGTACAGGAGCAGAGTTCGAAGGCAATTCCATTGCAAAGAGGCGTGAGACAGGGAAACGTTATCTCCGAATTTGTTCACCGCTGCATTGGATGACGCCTTCAAGCTCCTGGAATTGCAAAGACTTGGCATCAACATTGTACATTAAACATAGAATAAAAAAAATCCATTTAGGTAGTTTTAATTATAAGGTTATATATAACAAATGTAGATAATAAGTACTTTTAAGAACTTGAATAAGGAGTACTCAGTCCATTTCTGAAAATTAAATCCTTTGTTAGCCAATGATAGACTTATATTTCTTTTAATATGATATTTTTAGTTAACTTTTCCAGGAATTTTAAGTAACTTAATATTTAATAATAAATTATGTCGAAAAAAATAAAGCTGCCTTATGTCTAGGGACCTAGCAGCTACTAAATAAAATAAAAAAAACAGACGAACAAGAAAGTGATCCTGTAAAGGTTCCTTTTTCCTTTTGAGGTACGGAACCCTAAAAATCAATGTTCAAACTGGCTTTAAATAATTTTATCTTTTTAAACTTATACTTGAGCCCCTATGAGATCCAAAAACAGACAGACCGAGCCTTACGTAGCAAAGTAGTAAGTTTGTTATCAAGCTAAAACGTGTTATATAATACCTATAATACAGTATAGGGGACCGATTCCACTTACTCAATTGCAATCGATCCGTAGCTGAACGGTGATTTTTATACGTTTTCTTAGTGTGCATTGAACAACAGTCCACCTGCAGTTACGTTTCTGTAGACGCCAGCGATCGATCAACAATTTATATTCTGCTAACTCGAATTAATATTAACGCGACGTTAATTCATATTTGTATAAAGTAGCGTTAATATTTATATATCCATACTATATATATTATATATATACATCATACTATATAATATTACGAGTATAAAGAGGAAAGATTTGTATGTATGTTTGTAACGCATTGGCTCAAAAAGTACTGGACCGATTTCAAAAATTATTTCACCATTGGAAAGCCACATTCAATCTGAGTAACATAGGCTATATAAGATTCATCATCATCATCATCATCAGCTTGTATATACATATACTCGTTCAATATTATAACAACGTTTGAATCTCTATCTCTGTCTCTGTCTCTTTGTCACCTTACTCGTATCACACCTAAACGCACGGACAGATCGTAGTGAAATTTGGCGTGAAGAAAGGTTATAACCTGGGCAAGCACATATAATACTTTTCATCATCATCACCCATCACCACGCGGGTGAAAGCGCGGGGCGCAGCTGCTGAAATATATGGTAGCATTTAAAATGTTATTACGTTCCCATTTGTCCATAAATATATAAGAATGGCTTTTACAGATGGTCACATGGACAGATGGTCGAAAGTTCTCTGAATTACTCACCAAGTTGAACTACTCATTCCGGCCTAGCAACCCATTCATATACTGTTCAAAACTTCTTACCACGAACCAAAAGTTTGGCAGTTGCTACTTCTGTCGTGTAAGTAAATTATGGCATGCTTTGCCGGCGTACGTATTTCCTTGCAGCTATGACCCTGGGTCTTTCAAGCGAGGCATGATAAAGCATCTTTCAGGTCATCATAGGGGTGGCGATGGTCATAGTTTCTTGATTCCATCTCCGCTTTCCATCAGGCGAGAGGGAGTCAGTTTGATGAACCATTATAAAAAATATAAAAGTAGAATTGTTCTCTTGGTATTTACTACGGTACGTCAAACTGGAGTCGAAGGCCGCCTTCACTTAAGGCAAAGAAGGCAGTGCAAAACATAAAATGGTCGTAAAAGGACATGAGAGTGTGAAAGAGACGTATAAATAATATGACAGTGTTATAAAACTGTGAACAATTGACATTTAATTTAACGAGTCTGCATATTTTATTGAAGAGCACGCAGCGGAGCTTGACTTGGTGATCATAACCGATCAACAAGGAACGCTTGCTGCGGTCAGGAGTTGGATGGGTGTGTGCTAGTGGCATTCAACTGAGCGCTTCCGTGCTTCGGAGGGCACGTTAAGCCGTCGGTGTCGGTTGTTTGTCTTAGGACAACAGTCGTTAGGCCATGTCGAAGGCTGAACACTTCGACATGGGTAGTCCACTAGCCTATCCACCCGCGTGGCAGATTATGACCCAACTCCTCTCTCTGAGAGGAAGGGTCGAGTCCCAGCAGTGGGAACCTAATGGGCTGATTATGATATTTTGTTCCTGCGAGTCATTAAAAGAGCCATACATTTCCAAAAGAATCGGTTGGAAGCGGCCTGCATCCAACGTCCTCCTGCGACCTTTAAAGGTCGTCTGTCCACCTTGTCGGTGGACGACTTACGCTGTGCTTGTCAGTCCGTGGTCTCCACTCCAGAACCTTCCGCAGATCCATGCTCGCACTACCGCTTATAGAACTTATTTGAAGTTCTTTGTTTGGGAGTCATAGTCACTATTGTGCACAGCGGCGAGTGCGGGGTGCAGCAGGTGACTATGATAGGTATCTCAAGTTATTTATCTGTCCCATACTATCTGTCCTTCACTATCGTCCGTTTAGCATTATCAACTTCGCCTTAAACTGCCAACTAGATATAATCGTCATAGGTTACTGTTAGTAAGTGTATGTCAATGTCTCAGGCCTTATCTAAGCCTGAGGGCACACGAACTGCGTTCTCTGTTAGAATATCTATGACACTAAGTTAAGCAACTAACCGAATCACTAGATTACTATTTTACAATAAAATCTCAAAATATAACTGTGCTCACAAATGGAAAATTCAAGTAGACTGTAACAAAAAATTAACCCTAATTTTCCCCTAATATTAATTAAGAATGACTTGGACATATTATGATTAAGTCGGATTGGATCTGATAGAGAAATCGGGCAGAAGAAGTTTCAAATTCAAATTCATTTATTAAACGTAAAACAAAAAAATATATAACATATACCTATACAACAAAAATATAGAGTAAAAAACTCTCGCGAGTTACCAAAGCAACTAGTTAATTTGGTCATTTTAAATACATTTATTAGGTACCTACTTGACAAAACCTTAGCCATAAAAAAATTGTGTCACTCGAACTCCACATTTCTAACAGATTCAACACAGATCGACTCCAAGATATCCAGCGGGATAGATTGTTGAACGTTGTCAAATAGTAGAATGGCTTGTTGTGTAATGTACGAACGACAACCGGAGTGGAACTGCAGTTGCAGCGGGATAGATTGTTGAACGTTGTCAAATAGTAGAATGGCTTGTTGTGTAATGTACGAACGACAACCGGCGTCGAACTGCAGTTGCAGCGGGATAGATTGTTGAACGTTGTCAAATAGTAGAATGGCTTGTTGTGTAATGTACGAACGACAACCGGCGTCGAACTGCAGTTGCAGCGGGATAGATTGTTGAACGTTGTCAAATAGTAGAATGGCTTGTTGTGTAATGTACGAACGACAACCGGCGTCGAACTGCAGTTGCAGCGGGATAGATTGTTGAACGTTGTCAAATAGTAGAATGGCTTGTTGTGTAATGTACGAACGACAACCGGAGTGGAACTGCAGTTGCAGCGGGATAGATTGTTGAACGTTGTCAAATAGTAGAATAGCTTGTTGTGTAATGTACGAACGACAACCGGCGTCGAACTGCAGTTGCAGCGGGATAGATTGTTGAACGTTGTCAAATAGTAGAATGGCTTGTTGTGCAATGTACGAACGACAACCGGCGTCGAACTGCAGTTGCAGCGGGATAGATTGTTGAACGTTGTCAAATAGTAGAATGGCTTGTTGTGTAATGTACGAACGACAACCGGCGTCGAACTGCAGTTGCAGCGGGATAGATTGTTGAACGTTGTCAAATAGTAGAATGGCTTGTTGTGTAATGTACGAACGACAACCGGAGTGGAACTGCAGTTGCAGCGGGATAGATTGTTGAACGTTGTCAAATAGTAGAATGACTTGTTGTGTAATGTACGAACGACAACCGGAGTCGAACTGCAGTTGCAGCGGGATAGATTGTTGAACGTTGTCAAATAGTAGAATGGCTTGTTGTGTAATGTACGAACGACAACCGGAGTCGAACTGCAGTTGCAGCGGGATAGATTGTTGAACGTTGTCAAATAGTAGAATGGCTTGTTGTGTAATGTACGAACGACAACCGGGGTCGAACTGCAGTTGCAGCGGGATAGATTGTTGAACGTTGTCAAATAGTAGAATGGCTTGTTGTGTAATGTACGAACGACAACCGGAGTCGAACTGCAGTTGCAGCGAGATAGATTGTTGAACGTTGTCAAATAGTAGAATGGCTTGTTGTGTAATGTACGAACGACAACCGGAGTCGAACTGCAGTTGCAGCGGGATAGATTGTTGAACGTTGTCAAATAGTAGAATATATCCAGATCGGTTGACGATGGCATTCGCAGCAGGCTCACTGATAAGCACTTGAACTCAGTATCTGTACAGAAACACATTTATTGAAGACAATCTGGCTCGTGATCGAACTGATCATTATTGCCAATAGATTGTCAATAATATTGACATTGCCAAATGCATTTTAAACGACTCTAAATTGAAAGTAAATTGTTTGCCAACCTAAATAGCCGATTGACCTATATTATTAGGTGCATCAATTGCTATACTAATTTCAATCGCTGGTGGTGAAGGTTGACTGAACGTGATCAATTGAACCACAGCTTAAACTTAACGCAGTTAGCGAACATTCAAGGTCAGCAAACATTCTAGCCGATGACATAAAAGGTTATTTTTGATGCATAAATCTCAACGCGATGGCGGGAAAAAGCCCAACAATGAATATCGTTGATTTTGTTTATTTTTCATTTGTGTTTCTTCGAGTTTTAACGTGTACATACATGTGACAATGTAACGTGACTGGTCATGTTTTTTCGTAGGTGCAACCGGCGCTCATCATACTTCATACAAATATTATAGCAAGTATGTTTGTAACGAATTGGCTTAAAAAGTAGTGGACCGATTTACACATTCTTTCACCATTGGAAAGCTACATTCACCTTGAGTAACCAAGGCTATATAAGATTCATCATCATCATCCATCACCGCGCGGGTGAAACCGCGGAGAGCAGCCAATCGATTTATAAGACGTTATCATATTACGTAAAAAAAAACACTACACTCGTTGCTATGAGAACTCGATCTTGCTTGCGACGATCTCCGTTTTGTTGAACTCGATTAACGGTGAATTCCAACCAAAAGAAGTACAATTTGAAAAATTGTATACCGACTTCCATTTTATTCAGTTATTGGAGTGTTTCTCAAAAACGGCTGAACCGAATTCGATCAAATTTAAATGGTACCACACGGGAAGCACCAGCTTTCTGACAAAAAGAATTTTGAGTATCCGTTCACCCAGTCGAAAGTTATGAGGTATAAAACATAAAAAAATACCTCCTTTTTTTTAGTAGTCGGTAGATAAAACGACTAGCGGGTTGAGTAATATCTATACATCTTTTTTTATTTATTTATTTCTTTTCCCATGAATAGGTACATTATTTCTTGTGTCTTATACATATTCTTAACCAAGTTGCTTAATGCACTATTTGTTAAAAGGGAAACACCACGTGCAATATTATAAATTTTACTAATGTTCTTTTCTACCGACTTCCAAAAAGGAGGAGGTACTCAATTCGAAGGTTTTTTTATGTTTGTTACCTCCTAACTGTCTATAGGATGAACCGGTTCTCAAAATTCTTTTTTGTTTGAGTGGTCCCATTTAAATTTCACCAAATTCGGTCCAGTACTTTTTGAGTTACACTCCAATAACTGAATAGAATGGAAGTCGGTATTAAATTTTTCACATTGTACCTACTTGTTGTCAACATCTTAACTTAATCCTTCTTCTAATTAACTTAAACTAAGAGCCTTGTTGAATACAAAAATAAAGTTAACAGCTAGACGTGACAGTATGTATTATAAACTTAGTTAATCGCATCAATTTATCCTAAATCATACATTGATTACATATTGTAGGTACCTCCATCTATAGGTACATTCAATACAAACTAATTAAGGCGCGCTCGTACCCTGATTAAAGAAAAAGCTGATTTTTTAAACACCTAGTGTAACGAATCAGATCGATAGTATATTATGAAAAAAAATACAAAGGTTAGAAAAGGAATAGGAAAAGAGTAATAACCGAATAGAATTCACAAATATAACTCTCTTTCAGCAGAAAAACATCCTAAATAGGTTCACAAAAATAAACTTTCACGTCCAAGTGCAGTTTTTTTCAATTATGTTAGTATATATAAAGAAAACGTACAAAATTAACACATTTTCGCATTACATCGTCCAATCTAACAAGCGATTACATACCTTATACCTTACGTAAAGCATTGTAAATTATTTTAAAATTGGGGTTCGACCGCGTCTTAAGTTGCTGATTCATTAACGCAAAGCTAGCCTAGGTAACGGGGCTCGACCCTGTAAGCTCGGGTTTTTTAAAGAATAGGGTTACGGTAACCTCTGCCTGTCGTAAGAGCCGACTAAAAGGGGACCCTAAGAGCTTGGGTATAGTTAGGGGTAACCTTAACTATCTCATCAACGAGCTCGAAGAAGACGGCGTCATGATGTGGAAATTGACGCCGTGCCATCTTTAGAAGGAGATGCGAAATGCTCTCAGAGTCGAGCCAAAGGGCAATATGTCTTGATGGTGCCAGTGCGTTCCTATGGAGATCCTGGGGTCATCAATAAGACACCGAAGAAGCCACCGAGGGGTTTTTAGTGGAAATTCCCACATAACCCGGACGCTCCCCATAGTGTCCGGGTATCTACTCGTAATAAGATTTCCCCCTCGTTAACAAAAAAAAGTTTTAGCAGTTGATGATTTTATGTTTTAAGCATCCTCACTCTAGGAGGGGCAAACGGGGACACCCGCTCCGGGAGGCAGTTTCAGGAGAAATAATATACTATAATTTAAAAAAAAACTTGTTACAAAGCGCCTAGCATAAGAAGCGTGATTGGCTCATCACATTAAACAATATGATCCTAGTAAAAAGTTATAAAGAAAATATACTTACGATTCAGTAGAATGTTGCCCTTTATCAATTAAAAAAAAGGGTTGCTATGCGAAACGGTTTCCTTGTTTTCGTATAAATAGTAACAAATAAAGAATTAATTTTAATTGAGACAAATAAAGAGAATGCAATTATATAATGTCAATTGATACACAACGCCTTGTGTTGGAAGAGTTGGTGACCTTGGCCACTAGGGATTTTTTATAGGTACAAAGATCTTTCTGTGATTATGATCTTGTATGCCGACAATAAAATATATTATACTTACTTGCTTTCCGTTGTCAAAGTCGATTTGACGGTATTATCACTGTTCTTCATTCCGATTTAAAATCACGCTTCTGACAGGTGTGATCTGTCAGCCATTCGGAATGGGTTGAAATCACGCCAATTGACTATTAAATTCATCCATCAAATTCCAATTCAAATTCAAAAATTATTTATTCAGTTTAGGCATCATAGACACTCTTATGAACGTCAAAATTTTTAAATGATTCTACCGCTGTCTTCGGAAAAGAACCACCGCCGAGAAGAAGCAGCAAGAAACTCGTGGGCCATTATTTTTTCAAATCGTTGTACATTGAGGTTACATATGAGTAGTATTAAAATAACAAATTTATTCAATAGTTGGCTATTAGGCAGAAGTGGAAAGCTTCCAGGCATCTTGTCTTCTAAGTAGTGACTCAATTTATAATAGGCTTTTTTCATTAGTATATTTTTGACACGTAACTTGAATTTCCCTTCAGTGAGCTCAGTAATGTCTTTCGGGATTTTATTATAGAAACGTACACAATTGCCTAAGAAGGACTTATTTTTAGTTTTCGTGAGTCTAAATTTAGATACAGCTATCGTTTGTTGTCCTTCCTATCCGCGCGAACTGTTATTGGCAAAATTGTGGTTACGCCGCACAAGCCATACAAACAAGAAGAAGAAGAAGAAGACTTTTTTTTTACAAACAATGAGTCGTAGAGCTTGGAAACGATCTCAACGTCTGTGTCGACCCATTATAAAATTTTAAAAACATAATTAAACTGTTTTTTATATGGTAACAGTAATAAACCTTTGGCTTCATTTTTAGCTAAAGCTTTTTGAGTAGCGTCATTTGTTATGGTTTCAAGAGTCGCTTTAACTTGGTTCCAACCTCTGTTAAGACTTTTACAAGCATCGTCCCTAGCCGACCATCGCGTGTGTGACAAACTTTTGAAACTTACATTTTCAGCATATTAAAAATGTTTGAAGTAATATTATATGTATTGTAAATAAAATATATGTTTGTACTTGGTAACTATTTAAATTGCGACCCGATGACTGGGAAACCGACCGCAAGCACGGCATTTCTGCCTCATTGATGCTTCAAGTATGGATCCACACCACAACTGTAGAGTACTCGTAGATAGTATCAGAAAAAACCGATAGGTGGAGCGCTTAGTTCGCCAATATCGCAATACTACGAGTTTGTGCGACACCCTCTTCTTCCTTTAGGCCTTTATTAATAAACGTTGCGTAAACCTATATTAGGCGTAACATGCTTTGTCTTGGTTTCACGTTTGACATTTACTGCAAGCGGAAAATTGACAGATAGATGTTTTAACTACTCCGGGTGTAAGCCAAGTTTATTAATAAGGCCGTTAGTGATTTGTTGATAAACTCAAAGTATTTGCTAGTTTATAGCCACATCCGTGGACAACTTTTAACGCAAATACTGTCCGAGAACACCAACACAGAAAACTATGCGACTAAATCGTGCAGCGTGTTTCTATTGTTTCTAATATTTTAAAAGTGAGTATAAATAATAGCGCTCACCTCCACTTGGTCGTCCGTGACGTCATTCATAATGTACTGTTTTATAGTTGTATCTTGTGGAAGTTGACACTTGACAGTTGCGTGACGCACAGATAACAGCTGGATTGGGCGCCATATACACATCTGCATGTTAGTTCTACGTAACTTGTTGCTAATGTACTGTTGTACAGTTGTATCTTGTGCAAGTTGACACTTGACAGTTGCGTGACGCACAGATAACAGCTGGATTAGACGCCATATACACATCTGCATGTTAGTTCTACGTAACTTGTTGCTAATGTTCTGTTGTACAGTTGTATCTTGTGGAAGTTGACACTTGACAGTTGCGTGACGCACAGATAACAGCTGGATTAGACGCCATATACACATCTGCATGTTAGTTCTACGTAACTTGTTGCTAATGTTCTGTTGTACAGTTGTATCTTGTGGAAGTTGACACTTGACAGTTGCGTGACGCACAGATAACAGCTGGATTAGACGCCATATACACATCTGCATGTTAGTTCTACGTAACTTGTTGCTAATGTTCTGTTGTACAGTTGTATCTTGTGGAAGTTGACACTTGACAGTTGCGTGACGCACAGATAACAGCTGGATTAGACGCCATATACACATCTGCATGTTAGTTCTACGTAACTTGTTGCTAATGTTCTGTTGTACAGTTGTATCTTGTGGAAGTTGACACTTGACAGTTGCGTGACGCACAGATAACAGCTGGATTAGACGCCATATACACATCTGCATGTTAGTTCTACGTAACTTGTTGCTAATGTTCTGTTGTACAGTTGTATCTTGTGGAAGTTGACACTTGACAGTTGCGTGACGCACAGATAACAGCTGGATTAGACGCCATATACACATCTGCATGTTAGTTCTACGTAACTTGTTGCTAATGTACTGTTGTACAGTTGTATCTTGTGCAAGTTGACACTTGACAGTTGCGTGACGCACAGATAACAGCTGGATTAGACGCCATATACACATCTGCATGTTAGTTCTACGTAACTTGTTGCTAATGTTCTGTTGTACAGTTGTATCTTGTGGAAGTTGACACTTGACAGTTGCGTGACGCACAGATAACAGCTGGATTAGACGCCATATACACATCTGCATGTTAGTTCTACGTAACTTGTTGCTAATGTACTGTTGTACAGTTGTATCTTGTGGAAGTTGACACTTGACAGTTGCGTGACGCACAGATAACAGCTGGATTAGACGCCATATACACATCTGCATGTTAGTTCTACGTAACTTGTTGCTAATGTACTGTTGTACAGTTGTATCTTGTGGAAGTTGACACTTGACAGTTGCGTGACGCACAGATAACAGCTGGATTAGACGCCATATACACATCTGCATGTTAGTTCTACGTAACTTGTTGCTAATGTACTGTTGTACAGTTGTATCTTGTGCAAGTTGACACTTGACAGTTGCGTGACGCAAAGATAACAGCTGGATTAGACGCCATATACACATCTGCATGTTAGTTCTACGTAACTTGTTGCTAATGTACTGTTGTACAGTTGTATCTTGTGCAAGTTGACACTTGACAGTTGCGTGACGCACAGATAACAGCTGGATTAGACGCCATATACACATCTGCATGTTAGTTCTACGTAACTTGTTGCTAATGTTCTGTTGTACAGTTGTATCTTGTGGAAGTTGACACTTGACAGTTGCGTGACGCACAGATAACAGCTGGATTAGACGCCATATACACATCTGCATGTTAGTTCTACGTAACTTGTTGCTAATGTACTGTTGTACAGTTGTATCTTGTGCAAGTTGACACTTGACAGTTGCGTGACGCAAAGATAACAGCTGGATTAGACGCCATATACACATCTGCATGTTAGTTCTACGTAACTTGTTGCTAATGTTCTGTTGTACAGTTGTATCTTGTGGAAGTTGACACTTGACAGTTGCGTGACGCACAGATAACAGCTGGATTAGACGCCATATACACATCTGCATGTTAGTTCTACGTAACTTGTTGCTAATGTTCTGTTGTACAGTTGTATCTTGTGGAAGTTGACACTTGACAGTTGCGTGACGCACAGATAACAGCTGGATTAGACGCCATATACACATCTGCATGTTAGTTCTACGTAACTTGTTGCTAATGTACTGTTGTACAGTTGTATCTTGTGCAAGTTGACACTTGACAGTTGCGTGACGCAAAGATAACAGCTGGATTAGACGCCATATACACATCTGCATGTTAGTTCTACGTAACTTGTTGCTAATGTACTGTTGTACAGTTGTATCTTGTGCAAGTTGACACTTGACAGTTGCGTGACGCACAGATAACAGCTGGATTGGGCGCCATATACACATCTGCATGTTAGTTCTACGTAACTTGTTGCTAATGTACTGTTGTACAGTTGTATCTTGTGGAAGTTGACACTTGACAGTTGCGTGACGCACAGGTAACAACTGGATTGGGCGCCATATACACATCTGCATGTTAGTTCTACGTAACTTGTTGCTAATGTTCTGTTGTACAGTTGTATCTTGTGGAAGTTGACACTTGACAGTTGCGTGACGCACAGATAACAGCTGGATTGGGCGCCATATACACATCTGCATGTTAGTTCTACGTAACTTGTTGCTAATGTACTGTTGTACAGTTGTATCTTGTGGAAGTTGACACTTGACAGTTGCGTGACGCACAGGTAACAGCTGGATTGGGCGCCATATACACATCTGCATGTTAGTTCTACGTAACTTGTTGCTAATGTACTGTTGTATAGTTGTATCTTGTGGAAGTTGACACTTGACAGTTGCGTGACGCACAGATAACAGCTGGATTGGGCGCCATATACACATCTGCATGTTAGTTCTACGTAACTTGTTGCTAATGTACTGTTGTACAGTTGTATCTTGTGGAAGTTGACACTTGACAGTTGCGTGACGCACAGGTAACAGCTGGATTGGGCGCCATATACACATCTGCATGTTAGTTCTACGTAACTTGTTGCTAATGTACTGTTGTATAGTTGTATCTTGTGGAAGTTGACACTTGACAGTTGCGTGACGCACAGATAACAGCTGGATTGGGCGCCATATACACATCTGCATGTTAGTTCTACGTAACTTGTTGCTAATGTACTGTTGTACAGTTGTATCTTGTGGAAGTTGACACTTGACAGTTGCGTGACGCACAGGTAACAGCTGGATTGGGCGCCATATACACATCTGCATGTTAGTTCTACGTAACTTGTTGCTAATGTACTGTTGTACAGTTGTATCTTGTGGAAGTTGACACTTGACAGTTGCGTGACGCACAGGTAACAGCTGGATTGGGCGCCATATACACATCTGCATGTTAGTTCTACGTAACTTGTTGCTAATGTACTGTTGTATAGTTGTATCTTGTGGAAGTTGACACTTGACAGTTGCGTGACGCACAGGTAACAGCTGGATTGGGCGCCATATACACATCTGCATGTTAGTTCAACGTAACTTGTTGCTAATGTACTGTTGTACAGTTGTATCTTGTGGAAGTTGACACTTGACAGTTGCGTGACGCACAGGTAACAGCTGGATTGGGCGCCATATACACATCTGCATGTTAGTTCTACGTAACTTGTTGCTAATGTACTGTTGTATAGTTGTATCTTGTGGAAGTTGACACTTGACAGTTGCGTGACGCACAGGTAACAGCTGGATTGGGCGCCATATACACATCTGCATGTTAGTTCTACGTAACTTGTTGCTAATGTACTGTTGTATAGTTGTATCTTGTGGAAGTTGACACTTGACAGTTGCGTGACGCACAGGTAACAGCTGGATTGGGCGCCATACACACATCTGCATGTTAGTTCTACGTAACTTGTTGCTAATGTACTGTTGTACAGTTGTATCTTGTGGAAGTTGACACTTGACAGTTGCGTGACGCACAGGTAACAGCTGGATTGGGCGCCATATACACATCTGCATGTTAGTTCTACGTAACTTGTTGCTAATGTACTGTTGTACAGTTGTATCTTGTGGAAGTTGACACTTGACAGTTGCGTGACGCACAGGTAACAGCTGGATTGGGCGCCATATACACATCTGCATGTTAGTTCTACGTAACTTGTTGCTAATGTACTGTTGTACAATTGTATCTTGTGGAAGTTGACACTTGACAGTTGCGTGACGCACAGGTAACAGCTGGAATGGGCGCCATACACACATCTGCATGTTAGTTCTACGTAACTTGTTGCTAATGTACTGTTGTACAGTTGTATCTTGTGGAAGTTGACACTTGACAGTTGCGTGACGCACAGGTAACAGCTGGATTGGGCGCCATATACACATCTGCATGTTAGTTCTACGTAACTTGTTGCTAATGTACTGTTGTACAGTTGTATCTTGTGGAAGTTGACACTTGACAGTTGCGTGACGCACAGATAACAGCTGGATTGGGCGCCATATACACATCTGCATGTTAGTTCTACGTAACTTGTTGCTAATGTACTGTTGTATAGTTGTATCTTGTGGAAGTTGACACTTGACAGTTGCGTGACGCACAGATAACAGCTGGATTGGGCGCCATATACACATCTGCATGTTAGTTCTACGTAACTTGTTGCTAATGTACTGTTGTACAGTTGTATCTTGTGGAAGTTGACACTTGACAGTTGCGTGACGCACAGGTAACAGCTGGATTGGGCGCCATATACACATCTGCATGTTAGTTCTACGTAACTTGTTGCTAATGTTCTGTTGTACAGTTGTATCTTGTGGAAGTTGACACTTGACAGTTGCGTGACGCACAGGTAACAGCTGGATTGGGCGCCATATACACATCTGCATGTTAGTTCTACGTAACTTGTTGCTAATGTACTGTTGTACAGTTGTATCTTGTGGAAGTTGACACTTGACAGTTGCGTGACGCACAGGTAACAGCTGGATTGGGCGCCATATACACATCTGCATGTTAGTTCTACGTAACTTGTTGCTAATGTACTGTTGTACAGTTGTATCTTGTGGAAGTTGACACTTGACAGTTGCGTGACGCACAGGTAACAGCTGGATTGGGCGCCATATACACATCTGCATGTTAGTTCTACGTAACTTGTTGCTAATGTACTGTTGTACAGTTGTATCTTGTGGAAGTTGACACTTGACAGTTGCGTGACGCACAGATAACAGCTGGATTGGGCGCCATATACACATCTGCATGTTAGTTCTACGTAACTTGTTGCTAATGTACTGTTGTACAGTTGTATCTTGTGGAAGTTGACACTTGACAGTTGCGTGACGCACAGGTAACAGCTGGATTGGGCGCCATATACACATCTGCATGTTAGTTCTACGTAACTTGTTGCTAATGTACTGTTGTACAGTTGTATCTTGTGGAAGTTGACACTTGACAGTTGCGTGACGCACAGATAACAGCTGGATTGGGCGCCATATACACATCTGCATGTTAGTTCTACGTAACTTGTTGCTAATGTACTGTTGTACAGTTGTATCTTGTGGAAGTTGACACTTGACAGTTGCGTGACGCACAGGTAACAGCTGGATTGGGCGCCATATACACATCTGCATGTTAGTTCTACGTAACTTGTTGCTAATGTACTGTTGTACAGTTGTATCTTGTGGAAGTTGACACTTGACAGTTGCGTGACGCACAGGTAACAGCTGGATTGGGCGCCATATACACATCTGCATGTTAGTTCTACGTAACTTGTTGCTAATGTACTTTTGTACAGTTGTATCTTGTGGAAGTTGACACTTGACAGTTGCGTGACGCACAGATAACAGCTGGATTGGGCGCCATACACACATCTGCATGTTAGTTCTACGTAACTTGTTGCTAATGTACTGTTGTACAGTTGTATCTTGTGGAAGTTGACACTTGACAGTTGCGTGACGCACAGGTAACAGCTGGATTGGGCGCCATATACACATCTGCATGTTAGTTCTACGTAACTTGTTGCTAATGTACTGTTGTATAGTTGTATCTTGTGGAAGTTGACACTTGACAGTTGCGTGACGCACAGATAACAGCTGGATTGGGCGCCATATACACATCTGCATGTTAGTTCTACGTAACTTGTTGCTAATGTACTGTTGTACAGTTGTATCTTGTGGAAGTTGACACTTGACAGTTGCGTGACGCACAGGTAACAGCTGGATTGGGCGCCATATACACATCTGCATGTTAGTTCTACGTAACTTGTTGCTAATGTACTGTTGTACAGTTGTATCTTGTGGAAGTTGACACTTGACAGTTGCGTGACGCACAGATAACAGCTGGATTGGGCGCCATATACACATCTGCATGTTAGTTCTACGTAACTTGTTGCTAATGTACTGTTGTACAGTTGTATCTTGTGGAAGTTGACACTTGACAGTTGCGTGACGCACAGGTAACAGCTGGAATGGGCGCCATACACACATCTGCATGTTAGTTCTACGTAACTTGTTGCTAATGTACTGTTGTACAGTTGTATCTTGTGGAAGTTGACACTTGACAGTTGCGTGACGCACAGGTAACAGCTGGATTGGGCGCCATATACACATCTGCATGTTAGTTCTACGTAACTTGTTGCTAATGTACTGTTGTACAGTTGTATCTTGTGGAAGTTGACACTTGACAGTTGCGTGACGCACAGGTAACAGCTGGATTGGGCGCCATATACACATCTGCATGTTAGTTCTACGTAACTTGTTGGTAATGTACTGTTGTATAGTTGTATCTTGTGGAAGTTGACACTTGACAGTTGCGTGACGCACAGGTAACAGCTGGATTGGGCGCCATATACACATCTGCATGTTAGTTCTACGTAACTTGTTGCTAATGTACTGTTGTACAGTTGTATCTTGTGGAAGTTGACACTTGACAGTTGCGTGACGCACAGGTAACAGCTGGATTGGGCGCCATACACACATCTGCATGTTAGTTCTACGTAACTTGTTGCTAATGTACTGTTGTACAGTTGTATCTTGTGGAAGTTGACACTTGACAGTTGCGTGACGCACAGGTAACAGCTGGATTGGGCGCCATATACACATCTGCATGTTAGTTCTACGTAACTTGTTGCTAATGTACTGTTGTACAGTTGTATCTTGTGGAAGTTGACACTTGACAGTTGCGTGACGCACAGGTAACAGCTGGATTGGGCGCCATATACACATCTGCATGTTAGTTCTACGTAACTTGTTGCTAATGTACTGTTGTACAGTTGTATCTTGTGGAAGTTGACACTTGACAGTTGCGTGACGCACAGGTAACAGCTGGATTGGGCGCCATACACACATCTGCATGTTAGTTCTACGTAACTTGTTGCTAATGTACTGTTGTACAGTTGTATCTTGTGGAAGTTGACACTTGACAGTTGCGTGACGCACAGGTAACAGCTGGATTGGGCGCCATACACACATCTGCATGTTAGTTCTACGTAACTTGTTGCTAATGTACTGTTGTACAGTTGTATCTTGTGGAAGTTGACACTTGACAGTTGCGTGACGCACAGGTAACAGCTGGATTGGGCGCCATATACACATCTGCATGTTAGTGCATCATAACGCCACGTCGGTTCTCTTTTTGTCCAGAGTCTATGTATCTCATTATGTTATCAATTGTTGCGTACAAATTAATTAATTGATAAACTAGTTGTTTGAGTTATTGCACATGATTGCTATTTCTTGCTCCATAGCATGCATTTGTACTTACTTATATTATTTTATTGTTAGGGGTTGTTGACTTTAAATATCATAGTTTAATTTAAAAAATATTAATATTCCGTCACTATATGAAGTAGCGTAATTTGTAAAAGCTAACCCGCAACTGTTCCCAGGTCTGTCTGATGCTATCCAAAGAAACAGAACGCAAAAAGTTTAGTCAAAGTCAAAATCGTTTATTTTAGTTAGGCATCAAAGACGCACTTATGAACGTCAATTATTCATTATAATGTACTTTAAAGACTCTACCGAAGAAGCGGCAAGAAACTCGGGGCCATTCTTTTTATATAGATGTTTACAATGTTTCTACTTAGATACCTACTACTAATATAACATTTTTATGTGTGGCAGAGTGACAACTCGCCAGAACTACTACCAGAAGAACTCGGAAAGAGAAGAGCTGGTCGCAGGAAGAAATCATGGTTACGAAACATCAGGGAGTGGACAGGGGTTGCGAGTGCCGCTGTACTTTTTCGCCTCGCCAAGGATAAAGACGAGTACGGAAAGCTGATTGCTAACCTTCATTGATTGAAGAGGCACTGAGAGAAGAAGATGGGACTTGCTATTTATAACAAACTCTTGATAAGCGTAAGAGAGCTCAGCTTTAGCCTATAAAGATAAAATTAAGAACACTTTATTGACTAAATTTTATTATAATACTAGAGTTTGCCTGCGACTTCGTTTGCGTAGTAGCCTCGTCCTTCGGTCTCGCCATAACCTCCCATCTTTTCTTGTTTCTACTTTCATTAAGAAGCTGACATGTATATAAAAATGATATAAAAAGAAGTAAATACAGTGTAAATGTGTGTTTAAATGACATGCAGTTTAAAGTACAATTAATTCAATTCTTATAATTTCTCTGAGAATCGTACATATTGTTTAGTTTTTATTTTAGTTCTCTTTTTGCATGGACTCTACGTATCTCATAATGTAATAAATTGTTGGGTACAAATTAATTAATTGATAAACCAGTTGTTAATTGCTAATGAGTTATTGCACATTATTGCTATATCGGTTTGTTGTACTTACAACTCAACTATGTTATTGTCATTTTAAGGTTTTTTTGACTGGATTGTCCAGAGATCATCATCTCAGCCGTAGGACGTGCGTGCTACGTGGCCTGCCAACTGCCACTACAAAATGTACGCAACTCAACGAGTGTAAATAACTGAACGATCTGGTTTTAATGAATATTGGACAGAAAGGAACAGAAATTGATTGATTAAGTTAGTTTAATCACATTAAAAAAAGAAAGAGAAGATTGATGGGTAAGGTCTTGAATCGAGTCGCCTGAATTTAGGGGGGGAGGGGTTTAGGGGGGAGGGAGGGGAACCCCCCCCCACCATTTTTCCCTGCCGGAATCGCGCAGTTTTTTTTTAATTTAATATCAAAGTTCAATTTTTCTACTCTATTTAAACACTTTTACACTTAACTTTGGGGGAGGGGGAGTGGGTAGGAGGGGGGGTTGGGGGCAGGGAACCCCCCCCTACCATTTCCCCCTGCCGGAACAGCGTAGTTTTTTTTTAAATTTAATATCAAAGATAATTTTGTCTACTCTACTAACACTTTTACACCAAAATTTTGGGGGGGGGGGAGAGAGGGGGGGGGGGTCAGAGTTGGATTTGTCACTAATTTCGACCTAACCGGTCTGACTTGGACTCCGGGTGGGCTCCCGCCAGAAGCTCTAGCGGTCGCCCCTGAACGTTGCTTCGCCGCATGAAGTCGAGTTGAGCGAAGGGGGGAGCTGGCGAGCGAAGCGAGCCGGCGACCTCCGTAGCGAAAGGACCTCCCTTGAGCTTCTGGCTCCCGCATTATTTATAAACACTCTAGGGGTAGTAGCCACAAGAATAGGTGGAGTCGGGGTGCTCTGTGTCGGTTTTCTGACTACTTTCAACCTAACCGGTCTGAGTTGGTCTCTGGGTGGGTAAGGGAGGAAAATAATTTTCACAAAACTATGTAGGAGTATTTATTTTATTTTGTAAACATAGTTAATTACATTGATCAACTCGACAAAGGGATCTTTTTTCTGCTTAATAGATCTCGCCTCCACAAATATTCAACTATAGCATCACTAAAATCACGCGGATTATTATAATTGTCTTTTTTAAAAAACCTTTTCACTCAACGTCACATACGTCAAACACCACAAACCTCAAAAATAGCGATCAAAACGTTTCGTTTCACGAACATAAACATAGCAGACGTTCAAATTTATGCAATATTTCCTGATATTGCGTTCCGTTTCACGCATCCGCATGTTTTTCGTGTGAAATTACAGAAACTTTAAATATTAATTTAAAATACTTTCGCGTAACTCCGGCAGCCAAAATCGAATTGGGTCAAGACAAAGCCCCTTGACCATTCCACAGTAGCAGAATCCTCAAATTCAGGCGACTCGATTCAAGACCCGACCCAGATTGATCCTCTAATGTACTGGTTCTTAACCGGTGGTCCGCAGATCCCTGGTGGTCCCTGTAAGCACCCGAAACTAGCCAGTCATCCGAATTGAAAGATACATTCGAAACGGAAAAGTTAAAAGCAATTTCTTTCACTACGATTCAAGAATAACTATATATGGCTTTGAACAATTTGTATGCATTAGTGCGTTCGAATAGCCCCAAGTTCACAAGGGTGTTCGAATTGGGAATGTGTGGGTGAACATGTTGTTTTGGACTCTTTTCGTCCAGCATTCGCAAAGCTAAAAAAAAGAGTGTTTTATGTCCCCAAAATTGCAATTTTTCACCCAAGTCCGAAGCATGGTTGTTTGTGATCGTTTTTGACTATCTATTTGACTGCGATTTAAGTTTTTTTTTTGTTTTATCATGCTATTTTAGATCTTATGATCGGTTTTGCGTTCGAGTAGGATGTGGGCATAAGCGGCAAAATTAACGAGCTTTACATACGCTGTAACAAAAGAGCCAACAATGGCAACGCAACCAATGCTCACATTGCTAAACGAACTCACCACATGTTTTTAACAGATACAACAACCCTTCATTCATTTACATTTACTGTAGCCCGTGGTTTACTACCAAACAGTTGGTGGTCTATGGCAACACATATATTTTGTGCAATGGTCTCTCATTATTAAAATGTTTAGAACCACTGATGCACAGACTATGCGCATTGCTTTACCACAGGTGATTGAAATTTATAAATCGTAATTTTTGTTTTCATCGTCAAAATTTTCGATATTTTTACTACCGATTGAGTAAACTATTGGTAAAAACTATATTATATTTCAACTACGTAGCAATGTTTTCATTAATCAATACATAACCGATCACAAAGGACGTGTTTTTATCTTAGAACCAATACAGTGCAGAAATGTTATATGAAATCTCATTATTGCCATGTTTTTATTCTTTATTAGCGACTGCCCGCAACTTCGTTCGCGTAGTAGACTCGACCGTCGGCCTCGCCATACCCTCCCATTTTTTCTCAGTTTTTCTTTCTTAAGAATCTTCTCCTGACAATTATTAACACAACAAAAAAGAATTAGCGAGATTGTTCCATCCGTTCTCAAGTTCTAGCGTGACCAGGAGAAATAGGGGTTCATTTTTATACATATTCGTATATTTTCTAAAAGCAAAAAGTTTTACAATGATATGCGCGTCATTTTTTTTTCACTTTCCGAGTGGGTTATACAATAAATCCGATTTTTATTTTCAGCCAGTATCTTTTTGATCTTGCATACATTTTATATTAAACTTAATGTGATGTGAGTCATTAAACCTCTGTGGTAAACTTATATGTAAATATGTATAAATTATACAGCGTGTAACAAAACGGTGTTGTAATACTAAACCCACACACGCAGAAGCTTGCACACAATTCGGTATGCTAAAAAAAATTAACCTATGCCAATTCCGAAACCATTTCGAGATTTTATGTTACAAACCCTTATTTTTCTACTCTGACCTTTTAAAACGATAAGATGCCATTTATTTTAACAAAAAACGATGAAATAATTCGACTTTCATTGACCTTTAAATGACATCACTTTTTTGCACTTTTGTTTTGATTGAATAGAGACTTACGAATTAGTAGGTGTCACTGTCAAGTGTTCTAGTTTATTTTTTTTACTCGCGTGCTTTTCTTGGCTCCTCAACGCAACTACATATTTGTGCAAAAAAGTGACGTCATAGGATTCAAATTTTCAAAAAAATATTATAAAATAACTACTGAATATAAAACAAAAATATTGAAATTAGTTTCTTATAATGACCTAATCTACGAAATAAAAATATAAAAAAAATACCAAAAAAAAAACTTTACATACCGAATTGGGACCATCAAAGTTTTTGTAAAACTCATGCAGGTCCATTCTGAATAACTAGGCCTAAGACGGCAATGACCTCCAGAACTTAGACTGGGTACACAAGAGGGCTAAGCGGTGCCTGGACGGAGGTGAATGAATAGGTGGCGTGGGGATTGTAGAGCGCATTGACCCCAACGAACTCCAAGAATAGGCATGTCTAATAGGGCTGTCCAAAAAATAGGATCTTTTTAATTTTGTGTAAAAAAAATTTAAGAGATATTAAATGTTGATACTTTGCTATGTGAATCGCGACTTGGCACTTATACACACCTTTCAGTGTTAACACAAGTTTTTGTTACACGCTGTATATAACAGGATATTTGTTAATCTTTCAAGCGAAAACAGTTTTGCATATATTTTTAATTAATAATTTAATATTAACCACTTTAGAACCTGACTAATACAGGGCAGTGACCTTATGAAAGACTTATAAGTGGCCGTGACTTGACTGACGATTAAAAATCTTATTTAAGTTACTATACATTTTTTTTTTTTTAATTATAAATATAATTTATAATTATATTGTTAATATTATGTTACAACATGCACACGCGGTGTTCAGGTCCCAAACTAGACAGATCCTGTACTATGTAACCTGATGACTGATATACATACTTATATATACACACCCAGACACAGCTCAAACAGATATGTTCATGCACACGCGGTGTTCAGGTCCTAAACTAGACAGAGCCTGTACTATGTAACCTGATGACTGATATACATACTTATATATACACACCCAGAGACGGCTCAAACATACATGTTCATGCACACGCGGTGTTCAGGTCCTAAACTAGACAGAGCCTGTACTATGTAACCTGATGACTGATATACACACTTATATATACACACCCAGACACAGCTCAAACAGACATGTTCATGCACACGCGGTGTTCAGGTCCTAAACTAGACAGAGCCTGTACTATGTAACCTGATGACTGATATACATACTTATATATATACACCCAGACACAGCTCAAACAGACATGTTCATGCACACGCGGTGTTCAGGTCCTAAACTAGACAGAGCCTGTACCATGTAACCTGATGACTGATATACATACTTATATATACACACCCAGACACAGCTCAAACAGACATGTTCATGCACACGCGGTGTTCAGGTCCTAAACTAGATAGAGCCTGTACTATGTAACCTGATGACTGATATACATACTTATATATACACACCCAGACACAGCTCAAACAGACATGTTCATGCACACGCGGTGTTCAGGTCCTAAACTAGACAGAGCCTGTACCATGTAACCTGATGACTGATATACATACTTATATATACACACCCAGACACAGCTCAAACAGACATGTTCATGCACACGCGGTGTTCAGATCCCAAACTAGACAGAGCCTGTACTATGTAACCTGATGACTGATATACATACTTATATATACACACCCAGACACAGCTCAAACAGACATGTTCATGCACACGCGGTGTTCAGATCCCAAACTAGACAGAGCCTGTACTATGTAACCTGATGACTGATATACATACTTATATATACACACCCAGACACAGCTCAAACAGACATGTTCATGCACACGTGGTGTTCAGGTCCTAAACTAGACAGAGCCTGTACTATGTAACCTGATGACTGCAATACATACTTATATATACACACCCAGACACAGCTCAAACAGACATGTTCATGCACACGCGGTGTTCAGGTCCTAAACTAGACAGAGCCTGTACTATGTAACCTGATGACTGATATACATACTTATATATATACACCCAGACACAGCTCAAACAGACATGTTCATGCACACGCGGTGTTCAGGTCCTAAACTAGACAGAGCCTGTACCATGTAACCTGATGACTGATATACATACTTATATATACACACCCAGACACAGCTCAAACAGACATGTTCATGCACACGCGGTGTTCAGGTCCCAAACTAGACAGAGCCTGTACAATGTAACCTGATGACTGATATACATACTTATATATACACACCCAGACACAGCTCAAACAGACATGTTCATGCACACGCGGTGTTCAGGTCCTAAACTAGACAGAGCCTGTACCATGTAACCTGATGACTGATATACATACTTATATATACACACCCAGACACAGCTCAAACAGACATGTTCATGCACACGCGGTGTTCAGATCCCAAACTAGACAGAGCCTGTACTATGTAACCTGATGACTGATATACATACTTATATATACACACCCAGACACAGCTCAAACAGACATGTTCATGCACACGCGGTGTTCAGATCCCAAACTAGACAGAGCCTGTACTATGTAACCTGATGACTGATATACATACTTATATATACACACCCAGACACAGCTCAAACAGACATGTTCATGCACACGCGGTGTTCAGATCCCAAACTAGACAGAGCCTGTACTATGTAACCTGATGACTGATATACATACTTATATATACACACCCAGACACAGCTCAAACAGACATGTTCATGCACACGCGGTGTTCAGATCCCAAACTAGACAGAGCCTGTACTATGTAACCTGATGACTGATTTACATACTTATATATACACACCCAGACACAGCTCAAACAGACATGTTCATGCACACGCGGTGTTCAGGTCCCAAACTAGACAGAGCCTGTACTATGTAACCTGATGACTGCAATACATACTTATATATACACACCCAGACACAGTTCAAACAGACATGTTCATGCACACGTGGTGTTCAGGTCCTAAACTAGACAGAGCCTGTACTATGTAACCTGATGACTGCAATACATACTTATATATACACACCCAGACACAGCTCAAACAGACATGTTCATGCACACGTGGTGTTCAGGTCCTAAACTAGACAGAGCCTGTACTATGTAACCTGATGACTGATATACATACTTATATATACACACCCAGACACAGCTCAAACAGACATGTTCATGCACACGCGGTGTTCAGGTCCCAAACTAGACAGAGCCTGTACAATGTAACCTGATGACTGATATACATACTTATATATACACACCCAGACACAGCTTAAACAGACATGTTCATGCACACGCGGTGTTCAGGTCCCAAACTAGACAGAGCCTGTACAATGTAACCTGATGACTGATATACATACTTATATATACACACCCAGACACAGCTCAAACAGACATGTTCATGCACACGCGGTGTTCAGGTCCCAAACTAGACAGAGCCTGTACAATGTAACCTGATGACTGATATACATACTTATATATACACACCCAGACACAGCTCAAACAGACATGTTCATGCACACGCGGTGTTCAGGTCCCAAACTAGACAGAGCCTGTAGAATGTAACCTGACGACTGATATACATACTTATATACACACCCAGGCACAGCTCAAACAGACATGTTCATCCACACGCGGTGTTCAGGTCCCAAACTAGACAGAGCCTGTACAATGGAGCCTGATGACTGATATACATACTTATATATACACACCCAGACACAGCTCAAACAGACATGTTCATGCACACGCGGTGTTCAGGTCCCAAACTAGACAGAGCCTGTACTATGTAACCTGATGTCTGATATAAATACTTATATACATATACACACCCAGCTACAGCCAGACATGCACACAAATGTGCACCCTATCCTGGGAAGGAACCCGGGAAAAGCGGCTTATAAAGTAGGGTACTAATGCGCCGACCGGCCATTTGATTTAAAATAAATATAAACAAAAACATATTCTAAGTTCTTTTAGATAATTTTAAACAAATCTGAGATTGCACAAAACGTTATTGAGAATATTTAAATTATTTAGTTGACCTTAGGTTTTACACGTTTGTAATAATTATGTATGTATAAGAAAGTTACAAAATATAAAGTTTTAGCCCTCATAAGCCTTTCAAGGCCTCACAAGAAAACTTAAAGTCGCACAACGAACTATGGAGAGGGCTACGGTCGGGGTTTCTCTACGTGATCTATGAGATGTAGGTACTTAACTTTTATTATTTTTGTATTGTGTACTATAGTATTCCAATACGTGACTTAACTTGTTTTTTGTATATTTTTAAAATTATTTTTAGTTTAATTCTTTATAATTAGACATTGTGAACGATTTTATATTTTTAATTACTATGTAAATGTACTCTAATAGTGGAAATTCAAATAGGTACTATATGTAATATAGCATAGTACTAAATTAGAAATATATGACGTGTAACAAAAGTTAATAAATTGATTATGATTATGATCGAACCAGAAATGAGGAGATCCGTAAAAGAAAGAAAGTCACCGACATAACCCAGAAGATAAGCCAGTTGAAGTGGCAGTGGGCAGGCCACATAGCACGCAGAACAGATGACCGATGGGGTTAAAAGGTTCTGGAGTGGAGACCACGGACCGACAAGCACAGCGTAGGTCGTCCACCGACACGGGGACAGACAACCTGATAAAAGTCGCAGGACGACGTTAACTGCAGGCCGCTTCCAACCGGTCCTTTTGAAAATTATGGAGGATGTTAATTATGTTCAGCAGTGGACGTCCTACGGCTGAGATAATAATGATGATGAGGCCTTTCAAGGTTGTTACGAAGATATTAATAATTTGATATGAAAATCTGGACTTACATGCAAGAACACTATATCCCTGCTTCAACTCTCTCTCTCTCACATCCTCTACAGAAACACGCAAAACTCACACACGCAAACATCATGACCCTCGTACACACAAGTGCGTTTATGGTATTGTAATTTAATGTAACTAATTTTTAGCTCAATAAATCTTAAAGAGGTTTTAAACGAAAGAAACTACTTTCCAGAAAACAGTTTCGCCTAAGATGAGAATTACAGTACGGTCCCAATTGAGCCATAATCGCTATTAGCGCGATAACAGTCGGTCCCTTTCACCGTGAGCGTGATTACGATGGCCCACGCTACGTCATCGATGACGTCTTAACTGCCGCCATATTGACGATTACATGAACCATGCTCTACACCATAATCCTCGTGAGCGTTTTGTCAAAAGTGACAGGTGTTTGTTTATTTCTACAATGTCATTACTGGTGTCCCTTGTTTTTGATGTAAAAGTTGTAAAAGTAAAAGTCCATTCCATTATTTCTTTTTAATCCACACACCACATAGTTAACCTTCACACTATGCACGATATTTTTATGAATTTGTTTTTCGCGCGCAAATGGTTCGTTATTGCTACAACTCTGGTCCGAATTATCAACACGCTTACAGTGCCATGAGCTGTCAAAATCGCGATATTTGTCTCGGACCAGCTTTAGTAGACGATAGCACTGTGAGCAAAATTATCGCAAAACGGACCACGGTCTTAGACAACCGATGGATTTGGTCAATAAACGATTATTATTAATAGTAGTTTTTTTATGGATTTAACTATCCGGTCTTTTATAAAGGCATAAGTGGGGCCAACACTTAGAGGCCTGTTTGGTATAATATATATCAAAGTGTGTAAAAAAAAAAGAATTTAGGATGACGTACATAGATTATTTATAACAAGTACAATTTGAAAAATGTATTACTGACTTCCATTCTACTCAGTTATTGGAGTGTTACTCAAAAACTACTAGACTGAATTTGATGACATTTTAATGGGACCACACAGGAAGCACCATCTTTCAAACAAAAAAGAGTTTTGAGAATCGGTTCTCCCTATCAAAAGTTATGAGGTACAAATACCAAAATAAAAAAACAATAAAAAAAATACAGTCAAATTGCGTACCTCCTCCTTTTTGGAAGTCGGTAGAAATTGGGTAAAATGTCCAGGGTATTGATCATTTATTTTTATTCTATGTAAATGAAGTTATTAGTGATTAGGGAGATAGTGGGCCATGGACGAGACTACGGCATTATTATTAATTTGCAATAAGACCGAAAATTATCGTTTCTAATATTAATTCATTTTATTATATCAATTAAATCATGTTAGTACACATACTTACACTAGTATAATATAGGCATATTTTAATTATTACATTTATTTTCTCCATATTAAATATTATTTGTGCACCACCATCCCTTTTCTGCTTGTATTCCTCTCCATTCAAAGGTTGTTTGGAAGAGATTGCTTTGAGCAATAAGTCTAATGTTACATTTTACTAAGCTGTATAACTAACTGTATTGAGTGTTTAATTTTGAGGTGTTCAATAAATTGTATATTTATCTATATAATTACACTTAGATACTCGTATAATTACCAAAGAAAAAGACATGAAAATACTAACGTAATTAAATAAATTGAATATTTGCTTAGTCTATTTTTATAGCCTTTAGCTGCGGTTCTAACTCAAACCTACATGAACAAAACAGGGCATATACGAAATTTTTAACAATCATAAAAACAGTGAAATAAAATAAATAATCTAAAAAATAAGGTATTAAATAGTTTTAGCTATTTAATTTTGTATATATCTTTATTAATACTTATTCCATCAACATTAATCAATTTATCAAGTATTAGGTATTTACTAAATTTACCAAAGTAAAATAAAATAAATTACATAAACTGACCTTTTTAATAAAACCTGAAGCGAACACTCACTATAAATAACACTGGCTATACACTGTACAAACAAAAAACTGTACAAAAAAAAAGTTTTTATTTTTAATTCGTTTTACGCGCGCAAAGTACGTTCGAAATCTTAAACGCGACCGAAGCGCGCTTCGCGGCTTCTTGCGAAACACTGAGCGGCTTTAACCTTAGCCAGCCATGAGCCATTCATCTGTCATCCATGGCCTTTAATACCGATAGTTTTAAATTAAGTATACACTGTTTTAGTAACTTTATGTTGGTACTTGCTGGTCATGCCCTAATCAGGCTGATGTGCGGTTATGCAGCGGTGTGTGTTTGGGGTTACTTTTATTACAAAACATACAATGATTTTTGAACGTTTTCGATCGTGATTGGTCTGTTTTATTATTTATCTACACCCATGCTATAAATCCTCTATAAAAGTTTCTGAGATAGTTAGCGTATTGCCAAAATTAAAACAACCAGTGTCCCCTTCAAGAGTTGTTATATAATATAACAATGAAATTTCTTTTGTGTCTGGCCGCATGATGACCAATGACCTTTGATGGAATAATAACCATTATATCATCCAAACAAGTGTTATAATGTTGTAATTAATTTCATTAAGCAACTCCTTGGCTTTCGATCCCTTCCGCGCAAAGAGGTTTACTTTACTCATCAAACAGTCTCATTCTCAGATTAGGCCGTGTTATGCCAAAACGTCCCAGCCTTCTGTCAAGCCAAACTAAGACAATACGCGGTAAAGTTGTGGATGTGATTTTTTACTTTTTATTCTTTATCTATTAAAATATTCACTTATTGTAACAATTTGAATATTATTCGATTAGGTTGTGAGTTTCTTTCTTTTTAAACAATTTGGAACTAACTTCATAGATATAGGCAAAAAAATTAGTCTGGATCATTTAATTTTCTTTCTTCTGCGCAAAGAGGTTAACCCATCAAACGGCCAAATTCTCACTACTTCTCACTACTCATGCACGAGCGTTTCGCTACCACAGCGCCTTAATTAAAAAGTATTGGTTGTTCGAATTCACGTCGTATCCCGCCATTTTTGCTAAGTATATGTTACTATTCAAAATATGTATTATTCATTTATTAACCTCGGTAATTGTCTAAGAGTGTAGATAAGGTATTGCATGCAACTGTACATAATTGGGTATTGATACACTCTGTGATAATATTATCACCCACAGATAAACCCACATTTGAGTTTTAAGACCTCTCAGTTGCATAAAAACCTACTAGGTATTCGTTTAATGTCAAATTCGAATAATAAACTTCTAAATCAGTTTATAATAACATACCTACTTTTATACACGATACCGAATTTTGATTTAAGCCGTGTGCATACTGTTTTTGTAATGAACCTTCCTGCGGTTATGACGTGATCAACGTGCAGCGGTGTATTTGGGGTAGGCTTGCCTTAACATTCTAATAAAACTCTATATTACCTCTTATTCATTATCTCAGCCGTAGGACGTCCACTGCTGAACATAGGCCTCCCCCTGGATTTTCCAAAAGGAGCGGTTGGAAGCGGCCTGCATCCAACGTCATCCTGCGACCTTTATCAGGTCGTCTGAGTGACCTACGCTGCGCTTGCCGGTCCGTGGTCTCCACTCCAGAACCTTTCGGCCCCATCGGCCATCTGTTCTGCGTGCTATGAGGCCTGCCCACTGCCACTTCAACTGGCTAATCTTCTGAGCTATGTCGGTGACTTTCGTTCGTCTACGGATCTCCACATTTTGATTCGATCACGTAGAGAAACCCCGAGCATAGCCCTCTCCATAGCTCGTTGTGCGACTTTGAGCTATGAGGCCCATAGTAAGAGGCCACGTTTCAGTGCCATAAGTCATCACTGGTAACACACATTGGTCGAAGACTCTTGTCTTGAGGCACTAAGGTATTTTTGACGAGAAGCTGTCGCGAAGTTTCCGGAACGCTGCCCAGCCAAATTGGATTCGACGATTTACCTACCCCTTTCTCGAAGTTGGGCCTGCCTAGTTTGACTGTCTGTCCCAGGTAGATGTACTCGTCAACAACTTCAAGAACTGAGTTCACAAATTATATTGGGGTAGGTACAACATGGGCATTAGACATAATTTTGTCTTGTCCATGTTCACCTTAAGGCCTACCTAGGTTGGGAAACTCGATAGAGGCCTTCGAGCATTGTACTGAGGTCTTCCATGGATTCTGCCATGACTACAATATCGTCGGCAAATCGAAAGTGAGTGATGTATTCACCGTTAATATTAATGCCAAGTCCTTGCCATTCCAGAAGCTTGAAGGCGTCTTCCAATGTAGCGGTGAACAGTTTCGGAGATATAACGTCTCCCTGTCTCACGCCTCTTTGCAATGGAATTGCCTTCGAACTCTGCTCCTGTACTCTGACTGACATGAAGGCGTTTTTGTACAAACACTTCAACACTCCAATATACCGATAGTCAATAGGGCACCGTTGGAGGGACTCTAGCACTGCCCACGTCTCGATCGAATCAAAGGCCTTCTCATAATCATAATCATCCACAAACGCTAAACAAAGAGGCAAGTTATACTCTTCGGTCTTCTGTATAACTTGCCGTAGCGTGTGGATGTGGTCTATGGTACTTATAGCCTTTTCGGAAACCGGCTTGTTCCGGAGGCTGGAATTTATCAAACCTGCGACTGAGACGGGTCGTAATGACCCTTCGAAAACAGCTTGTAAACATGGCTCAAAAGCGAGATGGGTCTGTAATTTTTAAGTAAAATGTTGTCAACTTTCTTGAAGAACAGCACCACCACGCTTTTGTTCCATGCTTCTGGCGTTGAACCTTCGAGTAAGACGGTATTAAAGAGCTTCTGAAGGACTTTAAGTACCGGTGTTCCACCCGCTTTCAGAAGCTCAGATGTGATACCGTCATCACCAGGCGCCTTGTTGTTCTTAACCACACACGTTGCAGTTCCTGGAAACGTAGGTTGATTTCTGCGAAATCTATTGTATTATTGGCCAAATATGGGGAATCTCTAGTCAACGGGTTAAGCTGTTTCAAGGCCATCCTAATCTCGTACAGGCTGATGTCCGGGATATCTTCGTTATAATGTCGGGTCAGCTTGGCTCTTGGGTCTTTGACCGAGCTGCTAACGGGTTTAGCGACCGAGGTGTTAGACATATTCAATACGTCTAAAAATATGTTTAGACGTAAAACCTGTAAATGTTTAAAATTAACTTATTAATTAGCTACACATAAGTATGCGCATACCATTTTTAAATAAATTTGATTTCATTCTTATATTATACTAGCTGACCCGCTAGCGGCTACGCTCGCGTGGCCTCGCGAGATACGGTAATTACAGATTTTAATGGGTGAGATTTCAATTAGGGGTCGAATTTCACAAAACCCCGTCATAGTGAGTACATAGGTCCAAAAAAGAACCCCCATGCAAAATTTTAAACTTTTAGAACTCGCAGTAACGAAGTTTCATACAAACTATTAACCCCAAAAAAAACGATTAGTGGTTGAATTTCATAAAATCCCGTCTTAGTGAGCACCTACGTCCTAAAAAGAACCCGCATGCAAAATTTAAAACTCCTAGCACTTGTAGTTTCTGAGATTTCGTGATGAGTGATTGACCTTTCGCTTTTATATATATAATAATATAGATAAACGATTATTTTTAGTTGCATGATCTTTATCTTTACAGCTCATGCTCCCTCTGCTGGGAAACAGTAATATATTAGTTACTAGCTGCTCTCCGCGGTTTCACTCGCGCGGTGATGGATTATGATGATGAATCTAATATAGCCTTTGTTACTCAGGGTGAATGTAGCTTTCCAATGGTGAAAGAATTTTTGAAATCGGTCCACTAATTTTTGAGCCAATTCGTTACAAACATACTTACAAATCTTTCCTCTTTATAATATTAGTATCGAAGTATAGTTAAAGACACAAGAACGACTTCCATTCTATTCAGTTATTGATTCTATTCAATTATGGCTTGATTGGGAACGCACAGCTGCAGTGCAATTACGGTACTTTGTCGGTCGATAAATTCGATACATAACACCGACAAAAGGTGTTTTTAACGATTATTCTTGTCCAATATGACATTAATCTATACATACATATACATATAATAAAACTATAGAGGGCGAATTTCTGTATACAAAGAAAAAAATGGTAAAAACCGAGTCAGGGGGATGTAAGGAGTGAAATCGAACTAATTCAGTTTTTTTTTTTCAATTTTTTTTGTTGAATGTTTGTTTGTATGGGCTAATCGAAAGGAAACAAAAAGACCGATTTTGATGAAATTTTGTATGGTGATAGCGTATATCCCCGGTCAACATATAATATATAGAATACTTTTGAACCCAGTAGATTAAAGAGTTCCCGTGGGATTGCACTGCTGTTCGCCTATTAGTAAAGAAATTAATGAATAATTCAGGAATCAATACGGGACGTTTTAAATAAATCAAATACAAGTGCTATTTGAAAAATTCTATACCGACTTCCATTCTTATTGGAGTGTATCTCAAAAAACTACTGGACCGAATTTGATGTAATTTAAATGGGACCACAGGAAACACGAGCTTTCATACAATAAATAATTTTGAGAATTGGTTCACCCAGCTGAAAGTTATGAGGTAACAAAAATAAAAAAAGCAATATCGTCGAACTGAGTACCTCCTCCTTTTTTTGGAAGTCAGTAGAAAAAAGCCGAAACCAAAGTAAGAAGTAAGTACCTAATAGTATATTTTGATGTTAACATCCGACGAGTATGTCGCTCCTCGGATGTTAACCGTCACGTTTGCCATAACAGTTCAGCGCCATTCAGATTTGTAAACTACCACAGTTCATAACCGTGCTTGACAATGCACTGTGCTCGTCACCCTTAGATATAAGATGTTAAATCTCGATGATGAATCTCGTGCCCTGTAATTTACTTGGAAACCCCTTCAAGGAAACATTGTTATGTTTGCACACTACATACCATTGTATACTAATGTATATTAATAATACTAGCTGACCCGCCAGCGGCTTCGCTCGCGTGTCCTCGCCGGATACGGTTAATTACAGTTTTTTAATTATCGCACGGGAAATCTTTAACTAACCGGGATCAAAAGTATCCTATATGTTGATCGGGGATATAAGCTACCACCATACCAAATTGCATTAAAATCGGCCTTGTCATTTCGGAGATTAGCCCGTACAAACAGACAGACGAACAGACAAACAGAGAAACAAAAAATTTAGGAAAATCTAAATTACAGTTAGATTTCACTCCTTACACCCTGAATCGGTTTTTAGCATTTTTTTTCATTGTACAGAAATTCGACTTCTACAGTTTTATTATATGTAGTGAGTAGTTGACCCTCCAGCGGCTTCGCTCGCTTGGTCTTGGTGTAGTGGTGGAAGCACTGTTTTGGAACCTCGAGGTCCTGGGTTGGATCCCCGGATTGGACAGTTGTTGGGATATTCTGACAAAGAAATTTTCAATAGCAGTTTGAAACAGTGTCCCGTAGATTCAATAAGCTCGCCACCTATTACAGGGACCAAAAATATATCAGGCGAAACGCAGGTGTTTAAAACACCGATTTTTTTTTTTTAATTATTGCTTTTGTACACAGACTCAATGGGTCCGTGGCATTGTTTACATTTATATTTTAAACTTACTTATATTTTTTTTTATAATTAGTAACGGAATACAGGAGGACATTTTTTTTTCTTAACTAAACTTACATAATACATTTTTTTTGTACACAAATAGACTTTTAACTAATTTCTAAATATCGTACATACCGAGAGCAGACCGGCTCCCGCAAGCAGCGCCCGTTCACGAGCTTGACACGTGTGCCAGCCATCGCCCTCCTCAACCATATTTGAGGGAAGAGGACGACCCGCCACACGACGCCGCCGCGAGAAGAAGCCTTTTAGTGAGCGTGAATGCTCAAGGTATACACGCATACATAATACAAAAGCCTAAGCCTGTCTAATTTTTTTTTTATAACTAATTTTATATTAAAATCGTCGGCTTTCTCCACCCGGCCCAGGGCCTCCGTCACATACACATTCCGATCTTTTATGGCCATCTGCACACCGCTGCTTAACCCTTCGAGGATATATAGATGTGACGATTTGTGATATTGTGTTTAAAAATAACATGTATAGCATTATTTTCGTAAAAGTTCATGCTTAGGAAGTTTTGTTGAGTGAAAAAATATTTTTTGAATTATAATAATTTGTGAACTTTACTCTTAATGTGTATAAAAAACGTGTTGCACTCTTAACTATTACGGTTTTAGCCGTACCATAGAAGTTCATGCGCACCGACCCGTCAATCGAGACCCCAGTATGAGACTGTGTAGCATAGAGAGATCAAGCTGCCATCTTGGATTTATGTGGCGGATCAAGATAAAAAGTCTATAGTTGGAAGCTGCGGGCTCTATTCTATCCATATACCAAATTTCATCGAAATCTGTGCAGCAGTTTTGAAGTTATGCGTGAGCATACAGGCAGACAAACATTTTTTTCATAAACGTCATATTCTTGTTCAGGAATTTTATATATTCTGCCTGACCCACATTTTTAAATTTTTCGTCCAAGTACAGACTTTTAGGCCTCTACTCCTTTATTATAAGTAATAATAGATAATTATAAGAAAAATAGGTCTTTTTATCTCTCTATACTACTAGCAATTTAACTCTAACTAGTTAATTAATATGTAATTTTTCATACCATCTGCTCGAAAATGTCCAATTACATATCACGCAATATCAACGTAAAGCAAGGCATTACATCTTGTTGTCATCAATGTTGTATGAAACTCTCATGGGTTTGATTTGGATTTCGAACGTTACTTGTGCCAAAACTAACGTTCCAAACACACAGCATAAAGAACAACAAGAAAAAAGACGCGATTGTATTAATAGGGTGTGTGATTGTTGTGCGCTGCTTTGCTATGGGTTACGCACGGCCCCTTTTAAATAAATAACTTTTATATAGCTCAGAGTTTTTATTGTCTCGCAGTAGGTACGAAAAGTAGAGTATGCACCTCGAGGATAAAGCCTGTCTTCCTCTTGAGCAGCTTTAACCCCTCGCTTCACTCAGAACTCTACATAACTCTAGAGTCCCCGTTATAAACTGCTTTACTCCCTCGGTGCATTATCTACTATTATTAATTGTATCATTGCCTTCAGAGACTATTTGTTTAAAACTAGCGACTGCCCGCGAATTTGTTCGCGTAGTAGGCTCGGCCTTCGGTCTCGCCATAACCTTTTCTTATTTTTCTTATATTTTTATCTGAGTATAATATATATATTTATATATAATCTCAGAAACGGCTCAACGATTTTCATGAAATGTAGCATGCAGGGAGTTTCGGGGGCGATAAATCGATCTAGGCTGGTTTCATTTTTAGTCAAGTTTTCCAAACGTCGTTTTATCCGTGTTTTCAGGCAGTGAAAAACTGTTTACAATATCATAATGGCAACTGGCCATCCGATTAAACAATAACTAAAACGTTTTAACGATATAGCAACACTAAAGCTACTTGACAATAGATGGCGTTGGCAACACTAAGCCAATGAGTGTTTTGTTTGAGGTTAGACCGAGAAAATCAATTGTTTACTTACTTAGCAAAGATCGTTCATCCAGGCACAATGAAATAAGACGAAATAAGAATAATAATTAATATCATACGTGACTAAAGTAAGTGTGTAAGTGCAGTTGGTCAATGGCGTCTGACACGGATAGTCAGAAGACGCAGGTTCGAATCCCGTCCGAGGATGTGAATAAAAATTTTCTCTCTATAAATTTCAATATTTGAGATCGCTAAAGCGTTAGTGCTTTAAAAAGTAATACTATAAAAATTACAAGGGCTGCGATGTCAATACGAAAGTTTAAGTATTTCTAAATAATGCTTCTTTCGGTTGGATAGTGCTGTCAAAGCTGTCCAATAGATGTCGTCCCCGCAAGACGGTTAGTCAAATAGAGAGTTAAAATTCGATGCTCGGACCAGAACCTCGGTGGTCTAGTTGGTTATCAATGGTGTCTGACACGGAGAGTCAGAAGACGCGGGTTCGAATCCCGTCCGAGGATGTGAATTTTTCTCTCTATAAATTTCAATATTTGAGATCGCTTAAGCAGGCGTTAGTGCTTTAAAAAGTAATACTATAAAAAAAGTGCAAGTTCGACAGATAGTGGTCAAACAAACAATTCAAAAACAACTAAAGTACATTAACTGGTTCGATACGAGTATGTTGCAAAATTTTGTTGATTCATATAAAATGGATTCGCAATCTGTTTGACCTCGGTAGCATTCAACTCGTACATTTCAAGCTCCTTGATTAACTAGCTGATGCGCCACCGGCTTTGCTCTGTCTGTGGGAAACAAAGCTACAGATATATATGGAACTACTTGATCCGCCTGCGGCTTCGCTCGCTTGGTCTTGGTGTAGTGGTGTGAGAGTTATTCTTTACATTTCAATAACTTTTGTATTTATGAACCGATTGACATGAAACAAACACTTAATGTTAAGTGAAGCTTACCACAATATATTAGTGAAAACCGAATCTAAATCAGATACGCTGATTCTGAGATTAGCGTGCACAAACGCACAGACAAACCGACAAGAACAATATTTTACATCTCTCATATTCGGTAAGTAGGTCCTATTACCCCCAAATGGGGTTTGTAGGTGACCAATTAGCGCTCTAGGGTAATAATGTAGCTAGAAAAGCCCTAGGGTGGTAAGTAATTAAAAAACACAATTGGGGCTTGTAGGTGACCAATTAGCGCTCTAGGGTAATAGTGTAGCTAGAAGAGCCCTAGGGCGGTAAGTAATTAAAAAAACACTTCACTCTTTCAATAAGTTCGCGTACATCTAACCATCATACTGGCAAAAGACATCATTCAGTCCAATGACAAAGAGGTCGCTTCGCTATTCAGCCTTGCCTTCGTATGAGTATAATAGTCATCAATTTTATTTTAGTAATGCCGGTTTTTTCTACTTACCTCACAATCGAGATGTAAAGCAGAGTAGTTAGCTCGGGTGTAAGCATCAATTGCAGCCCTATATGCAGCTCTCGCTGCACTTGTGCGCCTAAATATCTCGGGCTGCAATTGATGCCTTACAGCCCTTGGCTACTAATCTACTATTTATTTTGTGCTATTTTCGTTTATAAAAGTCCAAATAGTATTTTTAACCATATATCTTCCATGTTCAGACTGCGATTGCCGTATTACTTAGGGATTCACCGACAATTAATTCAGTTATTTAGATTAGTACCTAAGGTAATGGAAAGTTAAAATTTATCACCTAAATTAGAGCTATAAGCTACTCGTATAACCCTAAAACTCGAATCGAATTCGAAGTTTGAAATTTAAGCCTTTTTTTACTTCCCCACTTTTTTCAGCCAGTCTTTTTAATAGCGGATCATAGCGGATCTACCCATAACAAAAAAATTGGCTAATTTAAAAGTTTGACACTTTTACCGAAAAATATGGAAAAACTTTTTCGCTATTTCTGACATTTCTAGTACTCAAACCTCAGTCGGTCCAGTAGAGACTTTTGATCCTTATAAAAAACAGGATCGATTGGCAACAAAAAAACCTTCTTTTAATAAAATGACCTACAAGTTAAAAAATATAAAATCATAAACAGGGAATTTTACAGTTTGTAGGTAGTGGAGAACTGATGGCGAACTGTTTTATGGTTATGTAAAAGTTATTTAATTAATGGGTGGTTGATGGGTCACACACACGAAACATAAAACGGTTTAAGACGCGGTCCAACCCCAATTTTAAAATAGTTTACGATGCTTTACGTAAGGTTGAAAATCGCTTGTTAGATTCGACGATGTAATGCGAAAATGCATTAATTTTGTACGTTTTCTTTATATTTTTCGATATATACTATTACAATTGAAAAAACTGCTGGTTACTACTTTAGTACTATATGTTGGCTATGTATTACCCAAAAAATAATATAGTGTTATCGCTGAAAATTCTGAGAGTTTGGACGTGAAAGTTTATTTTTATGGACCTATTTAGGATATTTTTTTTCTGCAGAGAGCGAGTAATATTTATGAATTCTGTTCGGTTGTTACTCTTTGCCTTTTCCTTTTCTAACCTAAGTATTTTTTTCATAGATTATTATCTATCTGTTTCGTTACACTAAATGTTTAATGATTCTGCTTTTTACTATTATCAGGATACGACCGCGCCTTAAGTATTGTACACACAAGAGACACGGAGGGGACAAGAAAAACCAATACGTAACTTTAGAACCAGATGATGGAGTATACAGGCCTTCTTCACCACTATAGATGGTGAACCAATCAGTCAAATAGCCTCCTTGAAACCTAAAGGGGGACGTCACGTCTTCCTCATCACGGAAGACTGGTATTGTAGATTATAAAGGCCTCGGATGAGGATCACAACAACTTCACTTTAGACTACCGAGAGGACAGTTGAGAAAACACTTGAAATAAATTGACTTAAATAACACGGACTTAAAAACGGAGATCACTTTTATACGGAGATCACTTTTAGACCGAGAGCACTTTTAGATGGAGAGCACTTTTAGATGGAGAGCAATTTTAGACGGAGAGCACTTTTAGACCGAGAGCACTTTTAGATGGAGAGCACTTTTAGACAGAAAGCACTTTTGGACAGAAAGCACTTTTAGACCGAGAGCACTTTTAGATGGAGAGCACTTTTAGATGGAGAGCACTTTTAGACGGAGAGCACTTTTAGAGAGAAAGCACTTTTAGACCGAGAGCACTTTTAGATGGAGAGCGTTTTTAGACAGAAAGCACTTTTAGACAGAAAGCACTTTTAGACCGAGAGCACTTTTAGATGGAGAGCACTTTTAGACAGAAATCACTTTTGGACAGAGAGCACTTTTAGATGGAGAGCACTTTTAGATGGAGAGCACTTTTAGATGGAGAGCACTTTTAGACGGAGAGCACTTTGTCAAAGTCTGGTCTATATTAGAGAGACGAGATCAGGAATTCGAGAGCACAGTAATAGATTTGAAAGGGAAATATTTATAAAATATACATTTTATCAATATTTCCCTTTCAAATCTTAATCAGGAATCCAGAAAAAGCCAAAAGTTTTCGTTTTTATGGCAGTTAGACTGAAATCAGTTCTCGAAAATCAAAATTAAAATAATAATTAAATGTTTAGCGACATAGCCCAGAAGATTAGCCAGTTAAAGTGGCAGTGTGCAGGGCACATAGCACGCAGAACAGATGGCCGATGGGGCTGGAAGGTTCTGGAATGGAGACCACGGACCGGTAAGTACAGCTCAGGTCGTCCACCGACACAGTCATCTTCCGGTTGAAATTTAGGCAGCGTGATGCCTTTATCCTCGGTATTCGGTGAGTTAGTTAGCGCCTCCACGAGAAGCCTCATGCTGGTTTGTTGCGCTTCGAATAACGCGCGCCATCCGCCATTTGCTGTTGTCTGTTCGCTAACGTTTTGTGCCTGCATCGATCCCACTTCTGATGTCGGAGAAGCATTATTTTCGTCGACATCGTCATTAGTGGTCGCGGGCTTAGTGGGCGTCATCAGGGTAAAATGCGGGCACAGAACACAATGATCACAATTTCACAATATTTTAATTTAGGTTAAATAATATTTTGTCACTCCACAGTAATATCGAAAGAAAAATCACAGTTAAGAACGAGCAGCGGGTTCAGGGCACCGATCTTACTTTAACCAACGAATATACTTTTCAACGATCCAACTCGATCTGTCGCTATCTTTCAAATGTGTCGCAAAAACTGTCAGCCTTCCTAAAGTAAAGATGGCGCCTCGACCCCACTCGAGGCACGTGCTCTGCTCTGATTGGTCGTTACGTAAATTACAATATTCCTTAACTTTTATTACATTTTGTAAGGTTTTTAAGCTATAGAAAAATGGAACAAAACAAATTAAATTAAATTAAGAATTTTAAAAGTTACTAAGAATGTAAACAAATAATATTGTGCGTTTTACATGCGAACAACAATCAACCCGACTTGTAGCTTCCTCCGACATATATATATATATATATATATATATATATATATATTTATATATACAGGGTGTTTGGTAGAGGGACCGACAAACCAAATGAGCGTGTTCGGGGGCCCACTTGGAGAATACAAGTTGGCCGAAAAAAAATCCCAGACACCCCAATTTTTTTTTAACTTTTTTTATGTGAATTATCTCGTTTTCTCCAATAGTGTACCTATTTACCACCATACCATTTGTAAAATTTGTAAAAACTAAAATACTTTACTTACTTTATATATATATATATATATATTATAATCATAATCAGCCCACTATGTTCCCACTGCTGGGACTCGAGCCTTCCTCTCAGTGAGGAGGTGGGCCATAATCCACCACGCGGGTGGATAGGCTAGTGGACAACTCATGTTGAAGTGTTCAGCCCTTCGACATAACCTAACGACTATTGTCCTAAGGCAAACAACCGACACCGACTGCTTAACGTGCCCCCGATGCCTATATATACATATATGTATATTATATATGTGTATATAGGTAGCGGAGCTCAATATAATAAAATTGTAGAGGTCGAATTTCTGTACAATGAAAAATAATGCTAAAACCGAGTCAGGGGGATGTAAGGAGTGAAATAGAACTAATTTTTATTTTTTTGTATCTCATTTTGTTCGTCTGTTTGTACGGGCTAATCTCCGAAACGACTGGACCGATTTAAAAGAAATTTTGCATGGTGGTAGCTTATATCCCTGATCAACATATATGATACTTTGGAGCCCGGTAAATTAATAAGTTCGCTCGGCATAGTTAAAAAACTGTAATTAACTGTATCCCGCGAGGACACGCGAGCGAAGCCGCTGGCGGGTCAGCTATTTTGCTAATACTAGTTAGCTAGTTTGCTTTATCTAAGGTCAATGACCTTCTCATAGATTAGCCCACTATCTAGGTTTACACATGTCTATTATAAATAATAGTCAATTATAACCACGTACGTGAAAATAAGAATAATATTTGCGTAATTATTAAGGGCGTTCGTTTTAATAATACGAAACGAACGCCTATGAAGGACGAAAATAACTACGCAATAATATAGGTATAAACCTGTTTACTTATTGGATTTGTTTAAGGCGCTTCAAGAGCAAACTTAAAGCGCCGATATACACGGACTGCATGCTCGATCAGTTAGCCAGAGATCAACACGACAGACCGCTCTTGCAGTCATAGTCAACAGCTTGAAGCTGCCATTGATAACAGCTCGAGCAGTTGGTATTAACAGCTCATCAAGTCACAATTGAGGGGCGGGAAGCGCGTGCGACGGGGACTGAAGAGCGCGGGCTGAGGTAACTGCGTGAGAGCAGTCCGTGTATGCTTGGCGACTGCTTGACAGGCAACCGCCCGAAGCACATGCAACTGCTCGAGCGGTTTCGTGTATGTGTGTGCGTAGAAGACTGTAGTTCACTGTGCAGTCGCAACATATTAATTCTAACAATAATTATTCAGTTTTGCTTCGAATGTAATAAACGAGCTTATATTTTTTAATTGTGACGGTATTCCGCTTTACCATTCCCGAAAATTTTGAACAATTGTAAGTTTTTTACAGTTGGGTGTATACATTTTGTACCTACTAAAGTACTCTCTCTTCTTGCAGGTCCGTCGAGTACGGCCCGGGGCGCAACGATGTATCAATGTTGAAGCTGAGGGCAGAACTCAGTAAGTCATAAGTGTTTATGTACTGGATTTGTGAGCGCCAAGGTAAACTTTGATGAAGGATTTTTTTAACGTTAACGGCTCTTTCGCGACGGGGATAGATCGTGCGTGTGTACAACTACACGACTGAATGACCGCCTTGTACCTTCAAAAGTATTTTTATTTACCAGAATTTGTTCTAGACTTTTGATGGTATGATATCGCTTCGTCCCCATATGACGGTTAAAATCTGATGCTAGATCTCGGTGGCATGCCCTGTTTCTCTCTAATCCACTGATGGATTTGATTCTACATCTTATTCCACTGCGATCAATCGATGGATTTGATTCTACACTATGTTCTGCTGCGATCGATCGATGGATTTGATTCTACATTTTGTTCGACTGAGATCCATCAATGGATTTGGTTCTAAATTTTGTTCGACTGAGATCCATCAATGGATTTGGTTCTACATTTTGTTCGACTGAGATCCATCAATGGATTTGGTTCTACATTTTGTTCGACTGAGATCCATCAATGGATTTGGTTCTACATTTCGTTCGACTGAGATCCATCCATGGATTTGATTATACATTTTGTTCGACTGAGATCCATCAATGGATTTGATTCTACATTTTGTTCGACTGAGATCCATCAATGGATTTGGTTCTACATTTTGTTCGACTGAGATCCATCCATGGATTTGATTCTACATTTTGTACCAACGAGATCCATTCATGCATTTAATTCTACATTTTGTTCGACTGAGATCCATCGATGGATTTGATTCAACATTTTGTTCGACTGAGATCCATCCATGGATTTGATTCTACATTTTGTTCGACTGAGATCCATCAATGGATTTGATACTACATTTTGTTCGACTGAGATCCATCAATGGATTTGGTTCTACATTTTGTTCCACTGAGATCCATCAATGGATTTGGTTCTACATTTTGTTCGACTGAGATCCATCCATGGATTTGATTCTACATTTTGTTCGACTGAGATCCATCAATGGATTTGATTCTACATTTTGTTCGACTGAGATCCATCAATGGATTTGGTTCTACATTTTGTTCGACTGAGATCCATCCATGGATTTGATTCTACATTTTGTACCAACGAGATCCATTCATGCATTTAATTCTACATTTTGTTCGACTGAGATCCATCGATGGATTTGATTCAACATTTTGTTCGACTGAGATCCATCCATGGATTTGATTCTACATTTTGTTCGACTGAGATCCATCAATGGATTTCGTTCTACAATTTGTTCGACTGAGATCCATTAATGAATTTGGTTCTACATTTTGTTCGACTGAGATCCATCAATGGATTTAATTCTACATTTTGTACCAACGAGATCCATTCATGCATTTAATTCAACATTTTGTACCAACGAGATCCATTCATGCATTTAATTCTACATTTTGTTCGACTGAGATCCATCCATGGATTTGATTCTACATTTTGTTCGACTGAGATCCATCAATGGATTTGGTTCTACAATTTGTTCGACTGAGATCCATCAATGGATTTAATTCTACATTTTGTACCAACGAGATCCATTCATGCATTTAATTCTACATTTTGTTCGACTGAGATCCATCCATGGATTTGATTCTACATTTTGTTCGACTGAGATCCATCAATGGATTTGGTTCTACAATTTGTTCGACTGAGATCCATCAATGGATTTAATTCTACATTTTGTACCAACGAGATCCATTCATGCATTTAATTCTACATTTTGTTCGACTGAGATCCATCCATGGATTTGATTCTACATTTTGTTCGACTGAGATCCATCAATGGATTTGGTTCTACATTTTGTTCGACTGAGATCCATCAATGGATTTAATTCTACATTTTGTACCAACGAGATCCATTCATGCATTTAATTCTACATTTTGTTCGACTGAGATCCATCCATGGATTTGATTCTACATTTTGTTCGACTGAGATCCATCAATGGATTTGATTCTACATTTTGTTCGACTGAGATCCATTAATGGATTTGGTTCTACAATTTGTTCGACTGAGATCCATCAATGGATTTAATTCAACATTTTGTACCAACGAGATCCATTCATGTATTTAATTCTACATTTTGTTCGACTGAGATCCATCCATGGATTTGATTCTACATTTTGTTCGACTGAGATCCATCAATGGATTTGGTTCTACAATTTGTTCGACTGAGATCCATCAATGGATTTGATTCAACATTTTGTACCAACGAGATCCATTCATGCATTTAATTCTACATTTTGTTCGACTGAGATCCATCCATGGATTTGATTCTACATTTTGTTCGACTGAGATCCATCAATGGATTTGGTTCTACAATTTGTTCGACTGAGATCCATCAATGGATTTGATTCAACATTTTGTACCAACGAGATCCATTCATGCATTTAATTCTACATTTTGTTCGACTGAGATCCATCCATGGATTTGATTCTACATTTTGTTCGACTGAGATCCATCAATGGATTTGGTTCTACAATTTGTTCGACTGAGATCCATCAATGGATTTGATTCAACATTTTGTACCAACGAGATCCATTCATGCATTTAATTCTACATTTTGTTCGACTGAGATCCATCCATGGATTTGATTCTACATTTTGTTCGACTGAGATCCATCAATGGATTTAATTCTACATTTTGTTCGACTGAGATCCATCCATGGATTTGATTCTACATTTTGTTCGACTGAGATCCATCAATGGATTTAATTCTACATTTTGTTCGACTGAGATCCATCAATGGATTTAATTCTACATTTTGTTCGACTGAGATCCATCCATGGATTTGATTCTACATTTTGTTCGACTGAGATCCATCAATGGATTTAATTCTACATTTTGTACCAACGAGATCCATTCATGCATTTAATTCTACATTTTGTTCGACTGAGATCCATCAATGGATTTGGTTCTACATTTTGTTCGACTGAGATACATCAATGGATTTAATTCTACATTTTGTACCAACGAGATCCATTCATGCATTTAATTCTACATTTTGTTCGACTGAGATCCATCGATGGATTTGATTCAACATTTTGTTCGACTAAGATCCATCAATGGATTTCTTTCTACATTTTGTTCGACTAAGATCCATCAATAGATTTGATTCTACATTTTGTTCGACTAAGATCCATCAATAGATTTGATTCTACATTTTGTTCGACTAAGATCCATCAATAGATTTGATTCTACATTTTGTTCGATTGAGATTCATCAATGGATTATATTCTACATTTTGTTCCACTGCGATCCATCCATGGATTTGATTCTACATTTTGTTTCACCGAGATCCATCAATGGATTTTATTCTACTGAATGACTTGTATTTGATTTTATCTAGGTGTCATCCAAAATGAAGATCTCGACGCCATTTATTATCACTTTTACTACTATGGTGGTTTCAAATTGATGGTTGTCAGCGAAAATGAGGTGATGCACAGATAACAGCTGGATTGGGCGCCATATACACATCTGCATGTTAGTTCTACGTAACTTGTTGCTAATGTACTGTTGTACAGTTGTATCTTGTGGAAGTTGACACTTGACAGTTGCGTGACGCACAGATAACAGCTGGATTGGGCGCCATATACACATCTGCATGTTAGTTCTACGTAACTTGTTGCTAATGTACTGTTGTACAGTTGTATCTTGTGGAAGTTGACACTTGACAGTTGCGTGACGCACAGATAACAGCTGGATTGGGCGCCATATACACATCTGCATGTTAGTTCTACGTAACTTGTTGCTAATGTACTGTTGTACAGTTGTATCTTGTGGAAGTTGACACTTGACAGTTGCGTGACGCACAGATAACAGCTGGATTGGGCGCCATATACACATCTGCATGTTAGTTCTACGTAACTTGTTGCTAATGTACTGTTGTACAGTTGTATCTTGTGGAAGTTGACACTTGACAGTTGCGTGACGCACAGATAACAGCTGGATTGGGCGCCATATACACATCTGCATGTTAGTTCTACGTAACTTGTTGCTAATGTACTGTTGTACAGTTGTATCTTGTGCAAGTTGACACTTGACAGTTGCGTGACGCACAGATAACAGCTGGATTGGGCGCCATATACACATCTGCATGTTAGTTCTACGTAACTTGTTGCTAATGTACTGTTGTACAGTTGTATCTTGTGGAAGTTGACACTTGACAGTTGCGTGTCGCACAGATAACAGCTGGATTGCACGACTCTAGCTTTTGAGTACTTCTCGAACTATCATCTACAAAAAACCAACAGGCACCGCAAGCAAAGTACTTGGCTGCGCGGCCCCGAGTAAGTAGAACGTCATCGCGGAAACGGACCATTATAGTGGGAAGAGGCGGTGGGGTGGGGGCAGGACGTTTAGGACCTGGGGCATCGGCTGCGAGGACGGCTGGTGCCCCCATCAGGGTTAGGTCCTCTCGGGGTGTGGATGTACCCTATGTTCCGGGGCATCTCACGAGGCGGAAATGGGGTGGGCTCTTTACACCCACCCCAGAGGCTGGGCCTGCGTAGGCGGGCAGCGACGTCGGTGGGGGCTGTGGCTGAATGCACGAGCGGGCCCGCGCCCCCTGCCACCTGTCGACGACGGAGGAACACCGCAGAGGTTTGGTGGGTAGGTCGCCCTTCTGGCGGAGACTCCCACACGCGCACCAGCTCTCCCCAGAGCTGGTGATCAGGGTATAAAACCTTCATCTGCGAAAAAAAAAAAAAAAAAAGGGGGCAGGACGTTTGCCAGCGTTAATATCGTGAGTGCTGGCAGAGCGGTCGGGGTTGGCAGTTTTTAAATGTTATTGTTTTTTGTTGTGTAGGCAGACTACCATGAAAAAAGGTGTTGACATTTTGGTCGTAGACGCGATGTGTATTTGTTTTGTGGCAATGTTGACAACCCTACACTCGTCTCTATTTTACTTTACTTTCAACAAGTTATTTCACATAGTAATTTTTAAACTTTCGCGATTTGAACACATGTTTTAAATGTTTATCGGGACTTATCACGTATTATTTAATATAGGTAAAAATAATGTACCTTTCGCTCGACGTTTCGACCATGTTACAATGGCCGTGGTCACGAGCTGACTGAAAACTGCGGGTGAGTCCGGAGCCGGAGTCAGTGAGTTTTCAGTCAGCTCGTGACCACGGCCATTGTAACATGGTCGAAACGTCGAGCGAAAGGTACATTATTTTTACCTATATTAAATAATACGTGATAAGTCCCGATAAATATTTAAAACAAGTTATTTCACACTTTTAAGTGTTGAATTTGGTTTTATGTAAATACATTTTTGTTGGGTAATTCTTTCAACACAGTTACTGTTCCCGACTTATAATTTCTTCGTAGCGTTTTACTTATAAGTATATACTCACTTCGCCGCAAGTAAAAACGTGCGCGTTCACTTTTTTGTTAATATTTTTTCCATATTTACATAAACTTTGTCGTCGATACACGTGTATGTATTTCGATTAGGTTCTCCGTTGTTTAATTATTTACATATTTTAATGGTTAGTAGGTAGAATGATAACGAACATTTGCCTACTGTTTCATATTAGGAGTCCAGCACTATACATGCTGTAGTTTAACTCAAAATTAACAAGGTTACAGTCTTCGTAGGCTGTAAATATGTATATATAAATACTCTATCTGAGAAACTCAGTTCTGCTGCATATGCGATACGTAAAATAAGAGAATTACCACACGTTTCTATTTCTCGGTTAGTATATTTTGCATATTTCCACAGCGTAATGTCATATGGGATATTGCTATGGGGTTCAGCGGCTGATATAGAGACCATCTTTATCCTACAAAAACGTGCTATTCGAGCTATATACGAATATGAATTTGAATATGAATATGAATGGGTCCCCGTGAATCTTCGAGAGATTTGTTTAAAGAAATTAAAATATTAACTAATAGTGATCACCACCTTTTAGTACTAAGTAGGAATAAGAATAGGATAGTTGTACCTAGTTTTAGACTTGCGAAGACTAATAAGTAATTCCTAGGAAATTGTGTGCGTTTTTACAATAAAATCCCAAAGCACATAACTGAGCTCACGGAGGGGAAATTCAAGTTGAATTTTCAAGTTTATTTTAATAAAAAAAAAACATGGAATAAAGTCCGACATTATATATATAATGTCGGACTTTTTGTAGAAGAAAAAGTACTTGGAATACTCCACTTCTGGCAAGTTGTCATCTGCCACCCACAAAATGTAATAAAAGCAGTACTAAAGTAGACACAGTGTAAAAATCACAGTGAAAAGAACTATACGAAAGAAGAAGATGGGCGTGAACCCATCTCGCCCCACCTTGGCGGAGGATTGCTCACGGAGGGGTTTTAGTGGGTCCGAGCCCCACATACCCCCTTCCGTCACTCTCGCGGCGGAAGGGAAGTAGACAACATTTCCCCCCTCAAAAAAAAAACAAAAAGGACTTCTAGAATACTGCCCGGATGATTCGTACCATGACAACGTTAAAGCAGGCCTGCACAGGCCTACCAACAGGCCTACTATTCAAGAACCGCAGAAAATTCGTTTACTTTTTTTTGCATGGACTCGTTAACATAAACATCTCTAACGGTCGATTTCAATAACCTATCTATCGTCGGTTTACCTTACTAAAGATAGGTATTTGACACTATTTGTATGGACGCTAATAGAGGATCCCAATAATTTATCTATCCACGGTTTTCCTTACTACCGATAGAAATATAACGTCCGACATAACGTCCGTAGAAAAAGTGTCAAATATCTATCTCTAGTAAGGTAAACCGGCGATAGATAGATTATTGGGACCGGCCGTATGTCAAATTACTATCCGTAGTAAGGAAAACTGTGGATAGATAGAATATTGAAAACGGCCCTAAATCCACTCAGTTTGTCAGCTTACAAATGTCTAGGCGTCCGCAATGTTGGTTATAGTAAATTGTTAGAGTGCTAGAGACAATATTATCCATTCATATTTGAGAAAACAATACTCAAACAGTTCACTTAAATGAGCGTCATGGTATGATTTCATTCAAAACTATGTATGCCAGGTTTAAGAACTGCACGGAACTTGCATGGTTTTTATGAATCTGATAGTAAGGCGCCTGCTCGAGCAGTCCATGCATATCGGCTCTAAGTAATGTGCCACTTCTAACAAATTAAGAGAAAAAACTAAAGAAGGATGTATATTGTATACATCACAGGTAGTTGTTAAACACTGTCTATAAGTGTTAAACAATATGATGCTTGTAACACGCGTTTAAGTTAACAAGATCCCTTCTAGTATAAGAAATAACTTGTCATAAAATGAAACCCTAAAGGCCAAGGTCTGTTCTTGCGTTGTATTTACTACATAGGTATATATAATTAATGAAAGTTGCGTTCTGATTTGTTGTTTTATTTTTGACCGCGTAATATCGGCCATTGTTCGAAAACAGAAAGCAGGAAGGCATATGCATTCAGTTTTATCTAGCCAAGTGAATAGACAGACCGTGCGCGTGGTGTGTGTTATTGTTTTATATTAGTGCGTTCGAATAGACCCTTTGTGAGCGTTTTAGCGAAAATAACGCTAAAAACGCTCACAAGAGGCGTTCGAATTGGGAATCTGTGGGTGAAAATGTCGTTCATGTCTCTTTTTGTTCAGCGTTCGGAAAGCTAAAAAAGATGTATTTCTGCCACCAAAAAGTGCAATTTTTGTCCCACGTCCGGTGCATGGTTGTTTGTGATCGTTTTTTGACAGGTATGTATTTGACAGCATAATCATGCGATTTTAAGTCTTATGCTCAGTTGAGCGTTCGAATAGGGTGTGGGAAAAAGTGGCAAAAATTAAGTTTTTGAGCTTTACGAACGCTTTAACAAAAGAGCCATCAATGTCGTAAAAGATAAACGAACGCACCTTACGTACGCTCCATAGACTCCAGGGTCCGTCCCATTTTTTAAGTTATTTCCGGATTTATTACATATAAACATACTTAAGGCGCTGTCTCAGCGGTTGGCTACGTTCAATTTCTTTTACTTGAAATCAAGCAAGCGCATCTCGTAAAAACATACGAAATACCTAAAAAAATAATGTTCACTCTTCGATCATTAAAAACTATAAGACCGAGTTTGATGAAATTTAAATGGACCACACGGAAGGCAACAGCTTTCAAACAAAAAATAATTTTGAGAATCGGTTCTCCCAGTCGAAAGATATGAGGTAACAAACATACAAAAAAAATACAGTCGAAATGATACTTGATCGAAGTGTGCACTCTGAAATTAAAAAATAATCCGTCAATGTATATGTATTAAAAATGATTATGAAATGATATGTGTTTCATGACAAATACAATAGTGAATACAGAGCAAAACTGTTTTAAAGGTGAAATTAAATGGGATGTTTGAATCTTTTTTAATGGATGGTATTTAAATGTACTTCAATTTATTCCCATTTCATTTATCTAATTTTGCCTGTGTTCCACCAAATATACTGAATGTGCACCAAAATATGTTCATTAAAATATGTCATAACGAGCATCTATTTAACAACTGTTGCAAATTTGTAAAAATAGTAATACACCTAATTTTAAAAACAAGCATTTATTTTTTTAGTTTTACTTCAGATAATGCACTGCAAAATGTATTTGAATCAAACACCAATTAATGTCCAATGTAGCTTTATTAATAAAAAATGCTAACCTAACCTATTTTGTGTAACATTCAGGAATATTTGGTGCACGATCAGTATTTTTCGGGGAAGAATAAAATAGTTATTGTTACAATAGAATATTTGCAGCGCACTACAATAAAAAAGTGTTATATCTTGGTGTTAATTTGGAATTTGTTTGATGTAACATATTTTGTTGGCCGAGTAGTTTAATTATAGTAAAACAATTAAACGGGTTTAAGATCAATATTTTAGAAATGCATACATAGATGTACCTTTAGATTTTTGGTGAACACAAAAATATTATCCTTTTTTAATCTTCTCTAGTATGTTAAAATATGTTTTTAAGTCCATCAATCTGTACTTAGAAGTCTTAGAAATGTCATATTATCTGCTATATACATCTATACATACATATAATAAAACTGTAGAGGTCAAATTTCTGTACAATTGAAAAAAAAAGCTAAAAACCGAGTCAGGGAGATGTAAGGAGTGAAATCGAACTATTTTTTTGGTTCTCTGTTTGTCTGTGTGTCTGTATGTTTGTACGAGCTAATCTCCGAAACGACTCCACCGATTTAGATGAAATTTTGTATGTTGGTAGCTTATATCCCTGGTCAACATATAGGATACTTTTGATCCCGGTAACTTAAAGAGTTTCCGTAGGATAGTTAAAAACTGTTATTAACCGTAACCCGCGATGCAACGCGAGCGAAGCAGCTGGCGGGTCAGTTAGTTTTTTATAATTTTAATTAAATCTCTGTTTATGAGATATAAAGAGCTTCAAAAATCCTCATTCTTATCGACGTCATGAATTGACAGCACTTTAAATATCATTCACTAAATGTCAGCATTTAATTAATAATCTCAGAGAAAGGGTCCTGAGTTACAGTATAGGTCTACCATGAGTTAATAACTTTGACACCAATCGATGCTTTATATCGACTGCCGCGAAAAAATGTATGAAAAAAAGAACAGTGCCACTTCGCGGTCAATTGTAGAACTAAAATTGACAGCGAGTACGCCAATCACAAGCTTAATAGTTAGGCGAGATCGAGTCTCGACTATAGATGACATTTATGTTGCAAACTAATGGTAAAGCTACAGTATAATATTGTGATAGCTTCCTTGGATGAAGACTTATCTCAGTACGAAGGCCATCTGAGGAGGTTCTCAGTAGCCAGCTGACCGAAGATTGGACGTGGGGGTGTGCTAACTTTACGGCATCATCCTTAATTATAATGTTGCTTGTCTGTTGTTTCTAGCTGTGGTTTCTAGTTTAAATGTTGTAGTGTAGGTATTCTTTTTTTTACATTTGATAGACAAGCATTTGACCACAGTCTCACCTGATGGAAAGTGATGACGCGGTCTACGGTGGTACATGCTTGCCTAAAATGTACCTATTCACTCTGTATTTGCAGACTCCCCGATTGTATATGTCAGGAAATATAGACGCTGGTAGGTCTAAAATAGAATTCAAAGTGTATTAGACGGTATGGCCTGTTATTATCATTTTTATTAATGGTATTATGTGTCTTAATGCACTAGTATGACTCTGTATAATATAAAAAAAAACCTTATTTTGTAATTATTACTGATGGGCCGAATGTGGTTTGAACCGAATACGAACTTCGGCCGAACATTCGGTATAATTGAAAAATTCGGCCGAACTTCGGTTCAATTTCGCCGCGATTTTTCATGTTGCGACTTGTGTAAACAGCACGGCCGTCGCTCGCTGCAAATGTCCCCCGCCCGCACTCCGCGCTACCCCGCGGGCCCTTTAGGCGGACGGTCAGTTGTAAATACGTCACCAGCTCGTCACGTGCCATTGTTTATATTACGCAAATCAATTGTTTTAAAGTGGTTTAATAGTCCAAAATAATAAATAAATTATTCCTTATGAAAAATTTACCTAATTGGTGGTATACCTACGTTACTTAGAAGTATTATTTTTTTAAATTCATTTTACGAATTGTACTTTATTAGTATATGACACTGTGTTAAAAGAATGCAAGCAAAGTTTATTTAATTTTGGTTATAGTAGATCTGTAACAAAATTTAAACAAACTTTGCATTCTTTTTATACGGTTAAGGTGACCAATTTAATTTACGGCCGTTTTCAATATTCTATCTAATAGGATACCAATTTAATTTAGTATTTTTATTAAGTACTACCTATGTAAAGATTTCTAAGACTGGTTATTAAGAATATCAGTTTCACTGTGTTTTTACTACGTAAGAGAGAATTCTAAGACTTGTTGAGAAGAGCAGTTTAATTTTGTTGTTTAATTTAGTAGGACAGATATCTAAGGCTGATTAGTAAGTCAATTTTGTGATTGCTCAGTAAGCAAAGATTTTTAAGACATTTGATGATTACTTTTCTTTCTTTATTCAAATAAATGACTATGAGTACCTATGTCACACTAATTTTATTTCACTGTTATATTACAGATATGTTGTTTTAATTTATTTCTATTATGTATGATAGTGCAAGTGTAATAAAAAAATCGGTTGTTTTGCACCGAATGTTCGGCATATAAACCGAATTTCGGCCGAATGACGAAGTTCGGTTCAACCTGCCGAAGTTCGGTTAAACCGAATGTTAAACGAATTTCGGCCCATCCCTAGTAATTATATGATAGTACCTCACTAGAAGTTATGGTAGGTAATAATAATAATAATGTTTGCATACATGAACGGTGGAATGTGAAGTACGTTTTACCTACTTTTTAACAACTTTAGTTTTCACTCATATTCTGGCAAATAAATACATTTTGAATTCGGATTATTTCAGCTGCAGAAGGAATGCTGGCCCGTAGAGTAGGCGAGGTGGCAGGACTTCCGTCGGGCTATCCTTGCTTTCCGAGTCGCAAAATCACTTTTAGCGCTGGTGATCACCATTCCAAATCAACGAAAGCGCGACAACGTAGACCCATGTGACGTGCATTAAGTCACCAAGGACGCCATTTTGCGATTCCAACGACCACGCTACAAAATAAAAATCACCGTGAGCAGTCCGTCAAAAATGACAGCTTGTTGATGTGTGCGTAATGCGATAGTTAGCATCGGTCTGTGTGTGCGTGTCGTGAGCGACGTGAGCGTGATTTCAGTTCAACCCATTCCGAATGGCTCTCACTTGTCAAAAGAACGATAAGGAATTGAAATACAAAATAGTGATAATATTGCCAAAGCCAGTATTGACGCGACTCGGAAAGCAAGGTACGTATCTCAGTTGCTAACAAAGGTTGATTGAAATTGAAAAAAGGGCGGCTCTACTTATGTCATTTTTGTCAGCTCCAGTCATTAGCTTACTAACATGTTTGCTTACTGGAGTTGTCAAAAGTGACATAGAGCCGCCATTTTTCAAGTTTTCCATCAACATTTGTTAGCAACTGAAATACATAATAGCCCAGAAGGTATCAACCAGCGCGTCCTGTAGTTGATGCAGCAGACTCCTGAGATGGTGCAGCGGTGGCAATCGGCAGTTAATAGCCGTCTCCTGGGACCCTGGAATACACGGGGGGCTCCGGTTACTGAGGTTCCTCAGCAAAGCTTATTGGTTCGTCTCACCGGCAAGCTGAAACAATACAATGTTTTCTTATTAAAATATAATAATAAATTGCCTAGGCTACAGTCATCGACATAGCCCAGAAGATTAGCCAGTTGCGCGTGGCAGTGGGCAGGGCACATAGCACGCAGAACAGATGGCCGATGGGCTGGAAGGTTCTGGAGTGGAGACCACGGACCGGCAAGCGCAGCGTAGGTCATCCACTGACACGGTGGACAGACGATCCAACCGGTCCTTTTAGAAAATTATGGGGAGGTATCTGTTCACCAGTGGACGTCCTACGGCTGAGATGATGATGATGAATAAATAGCACGATTCTATAGTCAATATCTACACTTCTACACTAATCTACACTGGTATACTACTTATAATATAGAGGAAAGATTTGTTTGTTTGTTTGTATTGAATAGGCTTCGTAACTACTGGACCAAGTTAGAAAAACCTTTCACCATTAGAACCCTACATTTTACCTGATGAACATAAACTATATAAAATTTTCAAAAAAGTTAGGGATCTGTATGAATACTTCGATAATGTAACCCAAGGTGTGCAAAATATACCAAAAAAGTCCTTATATCGCGTACGCTGCTCAAACTATTGACCATATAATATTAGTCTATGATATTGACAACAGAGCAAAGTGACGTACTACAGTTTTATTGAAGACGTCAATATCTAAAAAGAAGTCCACATTACCATATGTCTAACTATTACAGTTATGTCACCATAAATACTTTTTCATTTTGAAATAGTAACGCCGGTACAAACTAGGCCACATTATTCGTACCTTGGTATTAATCCTTATCTACTCTAATAATAAAGAGAAGGGATATGATTGTTTGTTTGTTTGTAATGGATACACGTGAAACTAATTAACCGATTCAAACAATTCTTTTACGAGTGCAACATGATGCTTGAGTAACATAAGCTATATTTGATTCAGCTCCCATTTAAATTATTTAAAATTAAGCTTCACAAGTAGCTCGCTGAAAATTGCTTTTATAATTTGGAAGAGTTCTTCAATTTTAAATGTAATGGTATATAGTTATAAAAATCATGTAATCTACTATATAAAAATAAATCGGGTTTTCCTTCCTGACGCTATAACTCCAGAACGCACGAACCGATTTCCACGGTTTTGCATTCGTTGGAAAGGTCTCGGGCTCAGTGAGGTTTATAGTAAAGAAAATTCAGGAAAAATTTAAAAAGAAAAGCGGAAAATCTTTTTTCACATACAGCGCCATCTCTGATACATAGCATGTACTAAAAAACCAATATTTTAAGTAGATGGCGCCAAACGAAATGTTACATAAAACGAACGGTGGCGAAACGGAGTTCGCAGGGTTTGCTAGTTGTTTTATAATTAAGGTTTGGGCATTTTTATAAATAAGTTGTGACATATGTTTAATTGACATTGACATGAAGTATATAATATTGACATTTTTATAATTGAATTTGAGTGCTATAAATTTAATATAATTATTAATTATGTCATTATTAAATTGTATATCGTATTAATAATTGTAATTCATTATGTATTCTTTAATTTCAAATGTGTAAATTTAACTAATTGACAATATTTTGTATGCCAGTCTATGGTGGAACATGCAGAACAAATGTAGAAAAAAAACACCGCATTGTAGCCATGTTTCGTACAATAAATACATTTCTATTTCTATTTCTATCCTCATTCATTCATCACCGCGCGGGGGAAACCGCGGAGCGCTGCTAGTACTTATATATAAAGTTAAGTACCTATAAAAGTTATTACAATAATAATGGTAAATTACTCTAATGTACATGACATGTGTCAGTTGCACATCCATTACTAAAGTAATTAAACTGCATCGCGGTGTTCCGGCATTTGTCATTGAGCGCCAGTTACTGTTTTAAGCCTAGTTCGGACTATGCTAGTAATTCAGTAGAGTAGCAAGTAATTTAGTAGCTTAACTTACTCGCTACTGCTCAGAAATCGTTATGTTGTGTGGCTCTTCCTGGTTGTCTTAAAAAAAACAACCATTCACACACACACAAACATTTATTTTATTTTAAAGTTATATGATTATTAATGGGATATTTACCGTGGTAAGGTTGTGGAATGAGCTCCCGATATTTCGGCGCAGTTACATGCACCATGTTCACGGGAAGACTGAAGAATGCGGGTGGTTGGTCAAAAAGTTTAAAAGTTAGGTGCAGACATAACGATCTACCCTCTTTCTTAGTCTTTTGCTACGGTTATCACTGGAACTCGAACTCGATCCTAAGTCCCGACAAAACACACTCACTGTATCACTGCGTATAGTATTTTGAACACATTTTGAACGCGGACTTTTATTTTTAAAACAACCTAATACTGGATTCCACGCACTGGCGAGTTGAAAACCATCACCTCGATTGAAATTCTGGCATTTCGAGATCTCCATAGTTTCCTTTACTAGCCTTGGTATGTATTCCACCACCTTACCACGGTAAATATCCCGTTAATAATCATATAACTTTAGAGAACAACCGTGATAGTTTAAAACAGTGTTTTATTTAATTTTACACGATTTTTACACACAAGGAAATAAATTCCTGCACTTCACTTTACTGTACTGAACTGGCAGCAAGACGGCTTTAAGAGCAATTAGTTGATACACTGAAGAACACAAAACAAAAGGCAATTTAATTTGGAAAGCGCGGATTATATAGGAACATATAATGCTGACAGTGTTTGAATGAAGTCGATGGGGGTTTGCCCCTAGTCAGCAATATACGCGGTGTAACAGTACGCATTACGGTCGAGAACAGTAGGTTTACCATTAGTTTACAACGTTGATACAGATCGCGCGGCGAGAGTTTGGCTTTGACCGTTATTGCGCAGAAGTCAAAAATTGGGTATCACAGGGTGGCTAGAGGGACGAAGGACTCTTGTCTCTCTCTGTCACATCGAAGACGAGGGACTCTTGTCTCTCTCTGTCACATGGCGCGACAGTACCCATGCGCAGTAATCCCCTCCACCCGAAGGTCAAAGCCAAACTCTCGCCGCGCGATCTGTACCAATCGATGCTCGGTATCGACTGCCGCGAAAAAATGTATGAAAAAATGAACAGTGCCACCTTGCGGTCAATTGTAGAACTAAAATCGGTAGCGAGTACGCCAATCACAAGCTTAATAGGTAGGCGAGATCGAGTACGACTATAGATGACATTTATGTTGCCAACTCATGGTAGGGCTACAGGACACAAGAAAGTGGTGTTAAAGATTAGTTAGTACCTACTTCGAGTACCTTTTTATCTTTTACAAGGCCATATAACTATTTTAATACCGGCGGCTGTCAAAGGTAATGGAAACACAAATATCGTCAAGGGTAATGAAATGCAATGACAGTTTTTTTTCCCATATTTTATATTTGCATGTACGAAGGTACTGTATTTTATTATTAATGTTTACTGATTGGTATGCTAAGTATTTTGATTTACTCATGTAATACTATGATAGCAATTGCGTTTGACCATGTAAATATTGTATGACTTTTTGGTATAAAGGTAGATATGGCCTTAGAGAAGATAATAAGCTACTCGAAGTACTAATCCTGCGCAGACGTACTCGCGGGCACCAGCTAGTATAATATAAATTAATGTGTAACATATACTTAGATCAATGCGTTCAACAACTGCCGTTAACAACAATGCTATGCCTACATATTAAGAGGATTGCATAGCTAGTACTTTCCATGCTAAAAGAGAAAACTCTTTTCTACCTCCTAACATTGTCCGATTTCAGTGAATTTTTTTCATGGAATCATGGCATTGTTTACTATGACCGTACGTTATGATTTTTTCAGTTTTTTGAAGTTTTCCAAAAGGTAATTTATAGTACTTTGAAATACTGAAAAATCAACGGGCATAGTAAACAATGTCATGATTCCATGAAAAAAAAATCACTGAAATCGGACAATGTTAAGAGGTAGAAAAGAGTTTTCTCTTTTAGCATGGAAAGTACTAGCTATTCAATCCTTTTAACGTCAACGGTGGCCAACGGGGAAAAAAGGAATGTTCGAAAATGTTCTATTACATGTCACGCAATCTCTACGTAAAGCATGGCATTACATACGCGGGGCTGTAAAGTTGTATGAAACTCCCTGGGGAGTAATGTGATTTGGATTTGGAACGTTAGTTGTAGGAATACTCTTAGCACGGAGACAACATACAGAAAAAAAAGAAAAAAAGGCGCGAAAAGGTTTAACTATAAGTAGTGCATTCCAATAGCCCTAAGTATATTACAAAGTATATTTAAAAGTTTTTTAAGAATACTAAAGAACAAGTCTATATCATAATCAGGTCTATACAATGCAATAATTATTGTTTTCGAAGATTTAAGTTCTATTGCTGACAGTTCACAGTTCATTTCAAATGAAAGTTTATTCAAATAATTTCTTACTTTAAATTTAACGTTATTTTTAACATAAATTGCACAGCCACCAAGTTTGTCCAAAAAATACCCTATTAAACCAAGTGGCTAGCTTATAATTGTCTATGGGCATCGCTTCTACTTGGTGGTATTTGCACCATGTTTCTATCAAACACATTACATCGCAGTCGTGCTCAGATAGCAGGTTTTCAATTAGCAAATATTTGTTATGTATGCTTCTAATGTTAGCATGAAGTATTATCGTTCTTGAAAACGCTCTTGTGCCACTGGAAAAATTGTATCTTGATCTTGCGTAGTATTTTGTTTACACCTAATGAACCGTAGAGCGGACGACCCTTGAAACTGACGTTTTATGTACCTACATTATTAGATTCTCCGTGATATGCGCTTTCAAAGCTCTGTAATTGTGGTTTCTACCAAATAATAAGCGAAAATAACGCTAAAAATGCTCACAAGGGCGTTCGAATTGGGAATCTATGGATGAAAATGTCGTTTATGGCTCTTTTTGTTCAGTGTTTGAAAAGCTAAAAATGAGTTATTTTTGCCACCAAAACTGAACGAACGCTTTAACAAAAGAGCCAACAATAGCAACGCCACCAATGAATGTCCTAATTGCTAAACGAATGCACGATTGCTGTGCGCCGTGTTGCTAAGGGTTACGCACGGCCCCTCTCTGCGCATTCAAGGTCATAGTTGAAGTCATAGATAATACTATATATTGGTTGAAATTAAAATATATTATTATTTTTAACGTGGTGCATGTAACTGTACCGACATTTCGGGAGCTCCAAAAGCAACTAAATCGTGGTCTACATCTCGTGAGTACTAATTATAACTTAGTTAACAACCGCCAAAGTCTAGAACAGTGTTTTTCATAAAATGTTCCTTCCAAAAATATTACTCTGTCCCTCTATAACGGTACAAATGTGTCCAATATGAATATTAACTATTAATGTATTTTACTTTTAACTTTAAAAATGCTATTTTACAGCTCTGAGTTTTTATTGTCTCGCAGTAGGTATGAAAAGTAGAGTATACACCTCGAGGATAAAGCCTGTCTGTCGTCAGTCGTCATGTCATGTGTGTCATGTCGTCTTGGGCGGCTTTAACCCTCCGCTTCACTCAGGACTCTGCATAAATCCCTCGCTACCCTCGGGAATGATTAACATTCTTTGAAAGAAAACATGTTATGTTAGAAGTTATAATGAACAGTTGATATCACTCTTACATATTTTTAATCAATTACTTTTACGTTAACCTAGGGGCGCCTAGCGTTTTCACCCGCGTGGTAATGTTTATTGACCGAGCGAGTGTGAAGTGTCTCTGCAATAGCTTGGGCAAATTCCGTATGTCTGTCTATTCGTATGTTCTTCTCTACAGGTCGCATTTCTCAACCAATTCTTGGGACATCTTGTGAGCAGGTTCGATTATTAGTAAAATTTTTTGTCAATTCAGTTATTATCAATTTTCCGAAACAAGTACAATTTGAAAAAAATAATACCGACTTATATTCTATTCAGCTATTGGTGTGTATCTTAAAAACTACAGAACCGAATTCGATAAAGTTATAATGGGACCACACGGGAAGCACCAGCTTTCAAACAAAAAAATAATTTTGAGAATCGGTTCACCCAGTCGAAAGTTGTGAGTTAACAAACATTAAAAAATACAGTCGAATTTAGTACAGGAGGTACTCAATTCGACTGTATTTTTTGGAAGTCGTTAGATAAAATATTCATATAGATGTTGTTGTTTTTGTAGTAATATAATTTTGTATCAAGGTGCGCGGTATGCTCACCGGTCATATATTCAGTTTAAGCTGTACAAAGCCCTACTCACGAGGTCTATAGCTTACAATGCCACTAGATTAAAAAAACATGCGGGGCCTTCTTTCTTTCTATCGGCAGTCCCCAAAGACTGAAAAAAGAAGTGAAAACTAAGTATTTAACCGTGCGTTGACGATGCTTTCATGTTCCATGCGTTTTGTTCACCCAAAAAGTACACATAGGTACACACATAAAAAATGAGAGATCACTTTGCATAAGCTTTTTTTTTATTGAACTTAATCAACAATTTATTAATGAAAGGTTTATATTCAATACAATATAACTCTTCCCCTGGCTTGAACCATGCGGTGATCCTCCTGGGCATGCTGAGAATCAAGTTACCCAGCATTTCTTAGGCTCGAGCTCTGGCACTGTCTGGGGACGGTTCCAAACAGCTCGCTTAAGAGCATCCCACGCGTGCTCTATTGAGTTTAAGTCAGACGAGCCGGCAGGACAGTCTAACCTTGTGATGTCGTATTCTCGGAGAGCAGCATAGACTCGTTGAGCTCGATGGGCGGGCGCATTATCATCGATCAGTACAAATAAGTGACCATGGTTTACTCGGAATGGTCTGAGGATTCCATCAATAGCAACTAAAAAGACGAAGAAATCATAATATAATCAACCGTAACAAAAAGATTACGATTTTTCAAAGTGCATGCAAACTTTTTATGATGTGTGTACGTACGAGTATCTATGTACATGTAGACAGGATACATACAGCTCATGAGAAGCGTTCGGGGACGATGACGCGAGTTCCGTGATGTTTGTTCACACAAAAAGTGCTCAACGCGCCTATACAACACTGTTTTAAACTATCACGGTTGTTCTCTAAAGTTATATGATTATTAACGGGATATTTACCGTGGTAAGGTTGTGGAGTGAGCTCCCGATATTTCGGCGCAGTTACATGCACCATGTTCACGGGAAGACCTCCTCGGGAGCTCACTCCACAACCTTACCACGGTAAATATCCCGTTAATAATCATATAGCGCCTATACAAGTTTTCACTTCAAAAATAGGGTTCCGCACAAAATATAGCACTTAAATTCCTGCAGGTGAAAATAGTCTCATATGACAAAAAACTGATACTCTCAATAACTTAACTAAGTAACTTAAAGTAGAACCTTAACACGCTTAAGGTTTAACCTTTGCCGTTTTGGAGATTTCTATATGAACCAGTCAGCGACCTTAAAGAGTTAAGATTGCGCAACATCTACAAATGGCATGTATGTATTTAACTCTCGAACGAATAACCCAATTCAGGTTATTACTGATATTATTGTAAGAAATGCGGTTTTAAGGGCACTCATGCCGATATGGTTTTAACAAAAACATATTTTTTTATAGTAGATTATGCACCAAGGGAGTAAAGAAGTGTCTTACGTCATGGGCGGTATATTGAACCCTGAGCGTAACGGGGACTCTTGGGTTAATCCCTGAGCGCAGCGAGGGAGTTATGTAGATTCCTGAGTGAAGCGAGGGGTTAAAGCCGCCCAAAACGAAGACAGGCTTTATCCTCGAGGTGCGTACTTTTCATACCTTCTGAAAACTCAGAGCTTTAAAATAGCAGTTATTTAGTTAAAAGTAAAATACATTAACAGTTACTTATAATTACTATTTTGCATTTACGCTAATCAAGTTGTCTTTGTCAAAAAAGTGTGAAATTACTTGACGAAGTCCATGATAGTTCTAAAGTACCTTTTATTACAATATTGAGCGCGTGGTACTGACTTCCACAAGTTATTTCACACTTTTTGGTAATGAACTCGGTTCCATCGTGTGGTAAAAAAATAACATTTTTAATGGCATTTGATTAATTTTTAGTGACCCTTGCTAAATACTTACGCGATCAATTTAATTGTGATTAACCGTCAATGATGATATCATCAAGATAGGCGTAACACTTTTCAGTGTTTGGAGTGTAACTCAACAACTATAACCGAATTATACGAACGAAATTTAAATGAGACCATCTCGAAAATATATTATACCAAACAAAAAAAATTAATCGGGTAACCACTTTCTTCTATTTAGATACACTGATCTCTTATTCTTATTCGTTTTGGGGGTGATGAGGCCTGCACTGACGTCCCGCTTGGGGTGTTTTGTGCATTCCACCCTGCCAACATTTACTCAAGCCAGCCTAACTTCTTCACATAGAGGAGTAAGGCCTTGGGGCGCTGGCACAACTGCTGCAATGTAGTTTGAGATGTTGTATAAACAATCGTCGATGATGCATCATGCATTCTGGAGTAGACCTCCAGTAATCCTGTTTTTGCTCTAATATCTTCCGTAGCCCTGCAGTGCAGCAACACAGTCTTGTCCTTCTGCAGACAGTCTCCAGATAGTGGGCTGTCCGTAGCTCCGATCTTGTGCAACTGGTAATTTAGATAACTGTGAGCAGTGATAATGCCCACCATTAGGCGAAGGTCCTGCCGTTGTAATCCTAGTAATTTGTTCGTAGTATTTTTGTTTAGGATTGGAAACATGGATTTTGCATGTTTACAGTCCTTCCTGTCATCCCAACAGTTTTGGTGTTTTCTTACTGTGTAGCTACTCAGGAGATACTGCACACTGATCTCCTCGGAGTATTAATTATTCTGACACTGCCTCCTGGGAAAAATGATTTGCTACTTCAAATACTTTTTGGGTGGTCCCCGTGCCGTGCATAGAACAGCAATGCAAATAAAACCTGTAATGCAAAGATAAAAAGTAGTATATCTATCTGGGTTTATAATAAAATAATAATAAATAGCCTGTAGTTTTATTTGTAAGTTGTTAGCATAACCTCAAATATGTAAAAAATAGATATGTTTACAGCTTACCTTAGACCCTAGTGAGACTCTTTGTGATGGTATTAAATCTGTTGAATCCACAATTAAATGTCTTCAAAAGCATACACAGGTAAGATGCTTTTAGAAAGTCTTTAAAGCTTTCTTCAAGGTTTAGTGGACATCCAACTTGTTTTCTCATTTCGGCTTGAAATTAGGAATTCTCGTCGCTGATCTTCATTTTCAGCTGCTGTCACCATATTCAAAGCCAAATAAATTATTCCTGCCATTTTTATTACAAATAAAATTATTTGATTATGTAAGTATTTTGAATTGAAACTCGATAGGTTATTTTCCCTTTCACACGATTCCACACCTCAAAATTCTCGTGAGTGGCGTAGTCGCTAACGTCTATCGAAATTTTCGAAGGCGATTGTCAAAATAATGACTTATGGTACCGTTTGAGTGAAAATCCAAGCAAATCGCGTATCGACATCGATTGTCGCTATCGACTCACGATTCGTTTTCGAAGCGACTGTTAATAAAATAAACTTGTGGTGCCGATTTTAGTTCTACAAGTGACCGCAAGGTGGTACTGTTCTTTTTTCATACAAATTTTAGTCAACAGTCGCTAGCGAGCATCGATTGGTGTCAATATTGTCAACTCATGGTAGTTGATTTACTAAGTATTAAAATTTTCTCATATTATATGATTATAGCAATTGCGTTTGACCATGTACATATTTTATGACATTTTAGTATAAAGATGGATATGTCCTCAGAGATGATACTCGAAGTACTAATCATATATTATAGATAATGCCGTGGTAGAGTGCTCTTAAGAGGATTGCATAGCTAGTACTTTCCATGCTAAAAGAGAAAACTCTTTCCTACCTCTTAACAATGTCCGAATGCAGTGATTTTTTTTTTCATGGAATCATGACATTGTTTACTATGCCCGTACGTTTTGATTTTTTCAGTTTTTTGTTCTAAAAAGAGTAATTTAAATTACTTTGAAATACTGAAAAAATCAAAACGTACGGGCATAGTAAACAATGTCATGATTCCATGAAAAAAAGTCATGAAATCGGAAATTTAAGAGGTAGAAAAGAGTTTTCTCATTTAGCATGGAAAGTACTAGCTATGCGATCCTCTTAAGGTAGGTAAAAATAGTAGGTACCTATAGTTAGTGACGCATGGACAGAGAATTTTTTCACTTGGTTTTAACGCATGATGTGAAATGTCATCGTAACAAAAGGTGAGTTATTATATATTGTAACACTAGCTGCGCTCCGCGGATTCACTCGCGTAGTGATGGAAGACGAAATTAATCAAATATAGCGTATGTTAAAATGTAGCTTTCTACTGCTGAAATAATTGTTTGAATCGGTTATATGTATTTTCTATCGACTTCCAAAAAAAGGAGGAGGTACTCAATTCGACTGTTTTTTTAATGTTTGTTACCTCATATCTTACGATAGGGTGAACCGATTCTTAAAATACTTTTTTCTGTTTGAAAGCTGGTGCTTCCCGTGTGGTCCCATATGGATTTCATAAAATTCGGTCCAGTAGTTTTTGAGTTACACTCCAATAATTGATTTTTACCAAAGTATATACCCTGTCCGGAGTCTGACGCACAAAAAATAAATAAATAATGATTGTAATTTTATTAATGTAATAATTTAATTCTTATATAATCTATTCGCCTTGTTAATATAAATGTTTATTAAAATAAGATCATTATATTATAGTTATAATCATCTGTAAATTTTTTGGTAAATAAAAAAAAAAAAAAAAAAAATATTAAAAAAAAATATAATAAATGGAAGACGGTAATAAATTTTTCAAATTGCACTTGTTTGCGTTTTCATTACAAACAAATAATCAATGGTTTTTTTATCTTTCTTCTCGATTATTAGGAATACCAAGTTACGAAAAATGTGACTTGTTTTTACCGACGCGGCGTTACTATTGCTGTAACGTGAAAAACCAGTTATTGTGCCATAACTGTAATAGTTAGACATATAGTACTGCAGACTTATATTAGTGATCACCACACTTTTAATACCAGAAATACAAATAGGATAGCTGTACCTAGTTTTAGACTTGCGAAGACAAATAAGTCATTCCTAGGAAATTGTGTGCGTTTTTACAATAAAATCCCAAAGCACATAACTGAGCTCACCGAGGGCAAATTCAAGTTGACTGTAAAAAACGTTTTAATAAAAAAAGCTTACTATAAAGTTCGACATTATATAGAAGATAAAGATGCTTGGAATACTCCACTTCTGGCAAGGTGTCTCTCTGCCACCCATAAAATGTAATAATTGTAGTACCTAAGTAGAAACATTGTAAACATCCATATAAAAAGTATAGCCCCGAGTTTCTTGCCGCTTCTTCTCGGTGGGTTCTATATATTTTGGAACGCGGCGGTAGAGTCTAAAGTACATTATAATGAAAAGTTGACGTTCATAAGTGCGTCTTTGATGCCTAAATTGAATAAATGATTTTGACTTTGACTTTATTGTATATATGTCCTCTATAAAGCTGTGATACATCACTTTGCTCTATTGTCAATAGTTTCCAATTGCATATTTTAACATGAAAAATATTTATTTTTACATAACTTTAAAAGTCATACATAGTTATGGTGTTGCAGAATTTTTTGTAGATATTGTCGTATTCTATAAAAATGAAAGTACATCGCTTTCCCCTATTGTCAATAGTTTTCGCAGCGTACGCGATAGTAGGTTTTTTTTTGCATTATTTTCACACCTTGGCTTACATTACATTTCTGAAGTTTTTTACGGTTCTCTATATTTTTGTAACATCCTATGCCCTATGTTCATCACGGATAATGTAGGACTCTAATGGTGAAAGAATTTTTCAAATCGGTCCTTCAGTTTCGGATCCTATTCGATACCAAAAAACAAATAAACATTTCCTCATTATATTATTAGTGTAGACTGGCTGAATCCTGCGACTTCTCTGAAAAATAACAATCACACATAAATATTTTGTTAAATAAAAATGTTGTAGACTTTATTTGATAATTAGTGCCTAATATTGAACGGGGTGGTTTGGAACCGATTACTGGTAAAAAATAAAGTAATAAAAAAAAATTATATAATTATGAACCTACTATTATGAGTATATTCACAGTTCCGCGGCTAAGAACCATTTATTTGATTTAAACTTAAAAAAACGTGTGGCTCTTGAGACTGCCGCGGACTGAAGCTATTGCATAGCTGTTTTTATTAACTTATGCAATTATAATTATTTAACCAATGCCATCTAGAGGCGAGTTGCTGAACTAAAGAGACAAGCGTGATATTTCAAAAAGTCATTAAAAGTTCTGCTATTCATCGATAGATGCCAAATCATCTTATGCAATTATAATTATTTAACCAATGCCATCTAGAGGCGAGTTGCTGAACTAAAGAGACAAGCGTGATATTTCAAAAAGTCATTAAACGTTCTGCTATTCATCGATAGATGCCAAATCATCTTATGCAATTATAATTATTTAACCAATGCCATCTAGAGGCGAGTTGCTGAACTAAAGAGACACGCGTGATATTTCAAAAAGCCATTAAAAGTTCTGCTATTCATCGATAGATGGAGTCGGAGTGTTAGGTTATTTTCGTTACGGAATTTCTGGATTCGGTCTCCACGCTCAAGGCCCGCGATAGAAGCTATGCAATAGCTTAATAACAGTAAATAGAATAGGTTTCTTACATATCCGAGAACTATTCATTACCAACTGAACAAAGCACATAATATACCATTCATCCATGACAAATTAATAAATATAATAATAAACTTTATTTCACTTAAAAATATTAATAAATATAAATTTCCTCCAACGTTATAAATGTTAGCAAACAATACTGTTTTATTATAAATTGACATCGCAAATGCGTATTAAATGCTTTGTTATACAAATAATATGATATATATATGTATGATATATAAGTATATATATATAATTCAAATTTCAATTTCAATTTCATATTAATTGCTCATGATATGGGTACAAAAGAAAATATACAGATGGAAAAGTATTAATTATAGAACACCATATTTAACCAATGAGGTAGGTATGCAATTCATTGTGAAGTTAATGATTACAAATTAAAATATTATTATTTTTATAATTTTTTTTTAAATGTCACAAGATAAAGTATTATTGTTTAAATGTCATTATGTACATAAAGTACAATACATATTAAAAAGTCACAAGATTTTTCTGTCAGATAGTCATTTACACTGTAATAAGTTTGGTCAATTAAGAAACGTTTAATTTTATTTTGGAATAGTTTAGTCGATTGGATGTCAAGGATATATTTTGGTAAATGATTGTATATCCTCGGAGCCGTACACAACACTCTATTTGACAAAGCTGTCTGGTTAACGGGATTGCAAACTTTATTACAATGTCTGTCACTTCTATAGGTATTAACCCGTCGCGTGTCGCGCGTACACCATGTGTAGGTATGTACGTTTAAAAAGTGCTAAGCCATGTCGCTCATACACAAATTGTATACACATTTGTAGACCTCGAGTTTGTAATATATTTTATCAGATCCAATATACTCCAAATAGTTTGAGCAACAATATTATTATATAAATGTTATTACGAACAAAAACTGCAATGTAGATTTTGTTATAAAAAGTAACGTGGTTTTCAATCACTATTAATTAAAAAATACGGGATTAGGTACTCACGTAATATTTATCGGATAGGTCCGACTATAGTTTCGACCACATTCGGTGGCCTTTTTCGTCATCGACGCGGGCGTTCCGAACACTCCATGAAAAAGGCCACCGAATGTGGTCGAAACTATAGTCGGACCTATCCGATAAATATTACGTGAGTAATCCCGTATTTTTCAATTAATAATGCAATGTAGATATACACAGAAGGTAATGTCATGATCTTAAGGTTCTTAAATAAGGGTTCACAACTTTCAGTTTGCCCTAATTTGCAAAAAGCTCGCATTTCTTTTGTGCCTTAAATGCCATCCCTATCGCTACAGTTTCCCCAGAACATAATTATGAGAACATATCTAATCGATGATGCAACGAGGTTTGCTCTAAAGAGAATCGGACGGCAGTACCTAACGTGTTGGTAAGTTATAGCTATTTTAAAGTAACGCAGTTACTGACGAATCCCAAATATTAGTATAGTTTTCTCTTATATTTATAATACGTTATTATGAAGTAGTGTTCAGACTATTCGCATTGTTATGTCACACCACTATTACATGGTATCAGACTTAATTGTAAGCGATCGTAGTTTCCAACTGCGCCCAGAGATGGCACCACTAGACCAGCGGACGCTTTTCTGCATCGCGGTGACGAGATTCTCCGGGCACTAAACGACTGTCCCCGAGTGATATCATATATGCAGAATCTCGAGTATTCCTCTCGAAATGTCTCTTCTCTCTCCCTCCCCCGCTCTGAGCCTCCCGCAGGGCGTTTCGCCTCAGGCGTCCGCCTCAGGCGTTCGCCTCGTGGGTCTCAAATTGTTACCCGGACATGCTCTCCGAGTATCTCCAATCCAATAAGGACTTTAAGGGGAAACCCCGCTTCACGGACTCTCAAATTCCCTCCCTCCGAGAGGGCCGTTCGTTTCTTCGGCGTTCAAGCCCTCTTTCTCCGACCCTGCGCCCCGCGCACCTCTACCACCCCGCGATCGCTCTCCGGTCACTCGGACCGAGTACGAACGCGCCTACGACTCTGCATTAGTGGTGGTTAATAAAGCACCGTGCTTATTACATATATAATAATAATAATTTTTATTTTCCAAAAACATACCAATAACATATAATATATATATAAATAATAATATATTATTATTTATATATATATATATATATATATATATATATATATATATATTTAATAATATATTATTATATAATAATATATAAATAACATATTTTTATTTAATTGGACGAACAAACAGCCAAATTATATATAACTATGTAGAGGAGACCATCAACACCTGGCCTTACTGTTCATCACTTCTATAAACACAGTTATTTTGTACATAAACAAATTTAGAATACCTACATACCAAGTTAAAACAATACACTTTATACTTAATTAAAATTATAAAAATATCTAAAACAATCAATCAAATAAATATATAATATATTAACATACCAATAATCAATAAAATATCATATAGCAAATGCTATCGTGGCTCTCACTTGCTGCTATTTGCTTTATGCTTTTTTATATCGCACTCTCTGTCGCTGTCCATCGCGCATCGCATCGCAAGTAGCAAACTAGCATGAAAGCAGAAAAAGCGCGGCGCGGGGCCGCGGGGTTGGGCCCCGTGGGGCAGCCGGCAGCCAGTCGTCGCATGCTAGCGATTGCTATCGGTCGCGCGCGTTATTGTTTTACGCACCGCGTGCTAAGTTGCGATCTCGGGCGGCTCACGTTATCAATACATATATGCTATTTTGCTTCTTGCTTTTTAGTGTAAATAAACAGTGATAGGACTAAATATGGGTTTTTAAGTAATCAATAATTGATTACCTACATATAAACCTATATTGTGCTTTGTGCTTTTTCGTGATTAAAGAACACGCTTAACTACTACAAGAGTAGCACAGATAATGTTTCTGCATGTAAATAAAATGTAAATAAAAATTTAAAGTAAACACAAACAGTATAGGTATCTATATAAAAATTTAAAGTAAATATTGTATATGACGGAGAAAGAACCTCCGGAGTGTTTTTAAAAAGTGTGACGTCAGCAATGCTGACGTCACAATTGTTGTTCTCATGATGATCACTCAGTTTTGGGTCCTCGAAGTAAAACTTCACAAGTACTTTTATAAGCTTCGTATATTCAACGAGCAGCGTAACAACGTCACAAAGAGGTCCGTACTGTACGGCGACTCGAGAGCGACTGAGACGAGCGCCTTTTTTTTTTTTTTTTTTTTTTTTTTTTTTTTTTTTTTTTTTTTTTTTTTTTTAGAACGGACTAATGCTGTTTGCCTCTACCGGCATTTACAGCGTCACCGGACGGTTGGCGAGCGCAGATGGCACTCAGCCAGATGCGGGCGCAGAGGGCGCACCGCCTAAGGCGAGCGTTGAAGACGCTTCGCCGCAAGGAGAGGAGTAGGCGACTTGCTCAAGGGCACCACTAGGGTACGGACCTCGGCTTGGGCCGTCGCCAGGAGAGAGGGGAGTAGGAGAGAATCGCCCCGGTACATAAGTGTACCGTTGAAAGTGGGCCCTATGAATTTTAACTCTACGACTATTTGGAGAGAATCTAACCAAGACATAACTTTTGCCTCGAGCTCGCCGGCGAGCTCGGTGTTTGACTGTGTTTACCACTAAATCATAACCTTGTGTACCTCGCCTCCTCCCATTTCCGCGACATGGGTCCACACCGCGACCAGGATCGTCGCGTTGTGCACTCATGACTGTACTTTGGGTGGGGCTACAATAAGAAAGTGTAATACCTCGCCCACAGCCATGGTGGCTGGGACTACTTAGAAAACCAGTGTTACCTCGTCCGCAGCCATTTGCTGGGCCGGAGGATACATCGCGACCGGGGCCGCGGTGTATACTCCCACCCGCACCGTGGCTGGGACTACAATCGTGTGAGTGTGAATTACCTCGACTGCGACTGGGGCTGCGAAGAAGATCTCGGCCGGAGCCTACAATGCGATCGGGATCACAGCCCTGGTCGGGTCTACAACCATTACCGGGGTTCCCTTGGGACGACGCTAAAGCTGCCGAAGTAACGGCTGCGATGGGGTCGTCCGGGTCACCCAAAATATGCCTTGGACGGCGACGGGGGGGAAGGAAGTGGGGATCGGTTATGTCAGTGGAGTAGTTCGCCGCTTCGACCACGAGGGGATTCGAGTGGTGGGGAGCTTTGTCGAAGTGGCGGCGGGAGCAGTCTTTCATATACTGCGTAATAGAGGGGAGGGTGAAATCGCAGTGCAGTTCGGCGTTCCGCAAGTACCACGGAGCACCCACTGCCCTGCGCATAAAGCGATTCTGAATCACTTGAAGTTTGTGGAGGTCGTGTTTCTGAGCATGGGCGAACGCTACAGATGCGTAAGTCATGATTGGGCGGATGCAAAGTTTGTAAAGAGTCGTCTTATTTCTAAGAGACATTTTACTGTTTTTGCCTATGAGGGGATTAAGACGACCCATAATGAAGGCCGCCCTATTGCGAACAATCTGGATGTGTTTCGCGAAAGTGAGTTGGCAATCAAGGGTGACGCCCAGGTATTTGGCAGATTTAGCCCAAGGGATGGGTTCGCCGAATAGGACTATGGGAGACGAGCGCCTACAGTGCGGCCGTACTTATAGGACTCGGCGCACGTGCACGAGTTTACAAGTTTGTTGGTAAAGTATTGAAATTACAATCATAACATTAATTTTACATCGTAATCAACTCAAAAATAATCAACTGATGATTTATAAACTATTTTTAGGGCAATCAAATGATTAAACTTAATTATTTTCGACAAACTGTTGTAGTTGCGCCGATACGGCCATACTGACAGGCGGTGCGCGCTCTGCACCAGCCTCGTTGGTTCTCTTAGATTGTTATGGATTCTCGTAGATTATTTGGATTCTCGTAGACCATTTATTCTGATGGGTCATCTTGGTTAGAGTCGTGGTTTGGCTGTACTTGCAGCCCTTCTCGTGAGGTCGACGGAATGGGCTCATTTGATTCTGCAGTGGGATCTCGTTGAATAGGTGATTCGTTTCCCGCCGATACGGTCAACTGATCCCCAGGTTGCGGAGCGCGGCGCAGCTGATCATGGGCAATCTTGCGAGGTCGTCCTCTACCGACAACATTCTTTACCAGATATCGGTCATTATCCAGTATTCTACAAACTTCATATGGTTCGCTGTATTTAAGGTCAAGCGAGGTTTGGTTTCGAGGATTATTTTTCACCAATATGTAGTCTCCTCTTTGAAAATGATGGATTTTGGCCTTGTGTAGGTTGAAGCGTTGTCTGTCTTGTTCGCTACAACAAATCATTTTCTGTTGCACCTGTTGAGTGAGCGCTTTAATATCAACGGTTTCGTTGTCAATATCCACCAGGTTGAGAAGCTCAGGAGGTACACAGTGCTTTCGTTGTGTAATAAGTGTCAGTGGAGCAACACCGGTGACTCAGTGGGTTGTACAGTTCATTGCCAGCTGAAGTTCCTCGAGTACAGTGTGCCACTGCTCTGCTTCGTAATTTTTAATCATTACCAAAGCATTTTTGAGGGTTGCAACGACTCTTTCAACTTAGCCATTCGCTCGGCTGACTCCTGGAGCGATAGCATGGATATTTATTCCGATGGCGTCACAGTAGTCCTTGAACTCGCCAAGGAACTCTCTTCCTCCATCCACTATTATTTGAACCGGCGCACCAAATAGATGCACAGTGCGTTCTAGAGCGGCCAATGTGCTGTGTGGGTTTTTGTTGGTACTGAAGTACAGTAAAACGTACTTTGAGAAAGCGTCAATGGTGACTATGACGTATTGTTGATCATCTGGAGTGCCCAGCTTCCCTGTTATGTCCATATGAATAACTTGGAAGGCGGCCGTTGGTTTTTGTATGGGGTGTAACTGGGCTTGAATGGCTCCTGATCTTCCTTTAGATGTTCGGCATACAACACAGTTATCCACAAATCTTTCGGATAATGGAACTCATTTTGTTGAACCAATAGGTTTCTCTGATCTTCTGCAGTGTCTTTTCCCAGCCAGGGTGTTTTAGTGCAGTGTGAAATGAGTTTATAATGCTCCATTGAAATGATTTGGGAACGACGGTACTGAGCTGCTGACCGAAGACAGGATCATTGACGTTCCTTTTTTAAAACGTTGTCCTCTAACACATAGTCTTCCACTGGGTTATTGTCACTGAGACTGTCCATTATCGGACGCAGTTCTTCATCCCGTCGCTGTTCAATTTTGAGCCAGTTCAAGTCTCTTGTCATAACATTGACTGCAAGCTCAACTGGATTGCGACAGCGATGAATCCTTGGCAGAAGGTCTTTTTTGTGTTTTGACACTTTTAATGCGTTGCAATCCGTTATCACGGTGAATTTTCGCCCATATAGATACTGGCGAAAGTGTTTTATGGCTCGTACCACTTCCAGTGTCTCCAACTCGTAGGAGTGGTACCGACTCTCGGCTTCCGTGGTTCTCATGCTCATAAAGGCAACAGCATGTTGTCGTTTTACACGTTGACTAATTATTGTTGGCTAATATTTGTATCCGCGTCGATACGGCCATACTGACAGGCGGTGCGCGCTCTGCACCAGCCTTGTTGACTCGTTAACTCTCGCAGACTGCTGTTAATTATGGCTGGCCTGCAAAGAATGAGATATTCTCTGAGTAGTGAGTCTGTAAACAACTTACGTTGCTTTATCTTGTTTGTTACATTAACACAACTGTTATGTAACCTTAGGAGTCTTTTGATTAGTAAACAGTACACAAAGACATCGTGCACTGCCTTATTGATTTAGAATCTGTGGTGTATACGTGTCTACCCATAGTTCCACAAGGCGTCCCCACGGTATCTCAGGGTTCACTAGTGGATGCATCAAGGATCCGTGGCTAGCTCAAGGGTAACACATGGTTAGCTCAGAGGTATCACTCTCCAGACATTTTTGTAGATTACTACAGTACACTAAGACATCTTAAGTGCACTGCCTTATCAATTTAGAATCTGTGGTGTATACGTGTCTACCCATAGTTCCACAAGGCGTCCCCACGGTATCTCATGGTTCACTTGTGGATGCATCAAGGATCCGTGGTTAGCTCAAGGGTAACACATGGTTAGCTCAGAGGTATCACTCTCCAGACATTTTTGTAGATTACAACAGTACACTAAGACATCTTAAGTGCACTGCCTTATTAATTTAGAATCTGTGGTGTATACGTGTCTACCCATAGTTCCACAAGGCGTCCCCACGGTATCTCAGGGTTCACTTGTGGATGCATCAAGGATCCGTGGTTAGCTCAAGGGTAACACATGGTTTAGCTCAGAGGTATCACTCTCCAGACATTTTATTCTTGTAGATTCTAGTTGAAAATATCGTGAAACATAATGAATTTTATACTCGCCGGTTTTAATCCGTTGATGGGTGTTCGTCGTTGTGAGTTATCCGGACTGACTGGCCAGCTTGAGATGTGGATGACACTGAATCAGGGGCGATTGCAGCGTTGTTTTGCAGTGTATCGAGATCATCTCCCGCAGCGATTGGTGTGGACGTCATGTCTGTGGTAATTCCCGTTGTGATGGGCTGCATGGTATTAAAGTTGTTTGCTGGTACTCCTGAAGTGTTCAATGAGGCAGGGCCTATCAGCCTGGTACTGCCCTGCGCTGTTCCAGTCGTGACAGGTTGAACCGAAGTCGATGAGGATGTGGTTGGGACCAGAGCTTGTTCTGATCCCACTTCTGATGACGGAGAAAGAACCTCCGGAGTGTTTTTAAAAAGTGTGACGTCAGCAATGCTGACGTCACAATTGTTGTTCTCATGATGATCACTCATTTTTGGGTCCTCGAAGTAAAACTTCACAAGTACTTTTATAAGCTTCGTATATTCAACGAGCAGCGTAACAACGTCACAAAGAGGTCCGTACTGTACGGCGACTCGAGAGCGACTGAGACGAGCGCCTACAGTGCGGCCGTACTTATAGGACTCGGCGCACGTGCACGAGTTTACAAGTTTGTTGGTAAAGTATTGAAATTACAATCATAACATTAATTTTACATCGTAATCAACTCAAAAATAATCAACTGATGATTTATAAACTATTTTTAGGGCAATCAAATGATTAAACTTAATTATTTTCGACGAACTGTTGTAGTTGCGCCGATATATATAAAAAGTGTAAAAAATGTCATGTAAATAGTTGATTTTTGTACATACAATCAATGAACTTTTAAATACGCCTATAATTGCTTTAAAATACAAAAAAAAAACTTAATAACACTCAATCAATTATAGACAGTCCTAAGCCTGGACAGTAAAGTATGAATGAAAGTTTATTGGTGTTATACTGTTCCGCGTTATCGTAATAAATTCATAAACGCGACGTATTCTTCAGAACAGTCCCCGCACCGCGCTAGCTTTATTCGCGTCCGCCCGTAACAAACAAGTGCTTAAGCTTCGTACGCAATATAAAAAGCATGCTTTAATAAAGCATTTATAATAGCATGCTTAAAATATAAAGCATAAAGCATTAAGCAAGTGATTGCCATATAGCAACTTTGAACATCTATGCTCGGTATCCAACTCGGAGAATGAGATGGATGTAGAGTTCTCCCGCTCCCGCGCTAACTCTGTTGGCAACATCTCCAACGACGGGTTCACTACCGTCGGAAAGAGAAAGCGCGTCCCCAAAGCCGCCTCAGAGGCCGCCACCCAAATCGGCCTGCACCGCCCCGGGAGCGAAGCCATCAGGCTCTCTCGCTCCCACCTCCCGCGACCCTCTCGCTCACTCCGATGCTCCCGCAAGCATCGCCGCGTCTCAACGCGACGCCTCCTCTCAAGGAGCGTCAGTTAGGTGCGAGAAACCACCGCCGCCTCTGTTCCTTCAGGACAAGGCGAAGTGGGACATGGTCTCACGACTCTTGACGGATCGTAAGATCCAATATACTAGCGCCCGCTCAACCCAACTGGGTATTAAAGTCCAGGTGCCTACCCCAAGCGACCATAGGACATTAACCAGGATTCTCAAAAACGAGAGATTAAGTTTTCATACCTATGCTCTCGAAGAAGAGAAAGTCCTACGCGTCGTCATACGCGGCGTACCTAAAAAGGTGCAGACCGACAGCGTCCTCGCCGACTTGAAGGCGCAAGGCTACCCCGTCCGCGAATGCCACCGCATGTACAGTGGCAAGGACCGCAAACCCTACGACCTACTCTTGGTCATTCTTAATCGCACGCCTGAAGGCAAAGCGATATTTAACATCAAAACGGTAGTGAACCTCTCGGGGATCACCGTTCAACCCCCATACCGGAACAGAGCGCCTGGCCAGTGTCATAACTGCCAACTGTACGGTCATGCCGCCCGATTCTGCTTCGCCCGCCCGAGGTGCGTCAAGTACCTAGGGGATCACGGGACAGCCCAGTGTTCTCGCACTAGGGACTCAGCAGACCCGCCTAGTTGTGCCCTCTGCGGCACACAGGGACATACCGCCAACTACCGCGGTTGCCCTAAGGCACCCCGCGTATCCAGTGGGCCGGCTAGGAGGCCTAATCCCCCTCCTCACCCGGTCACTACCCGCTCACAAGGGAACGGCCCTAAGCCTTACCTTACACCCGCACCGCAGGCAACACCTGTTGTACCGCGCCCGCGCCCGCGCGCTACGCTTGGTCCAAGCCCTTGAGCATGGTACAAGCAAGCGCCCCCCTCACCCCCGCCCGCCCGCAGGCCTCTGCCAGCGCGCCGGCTCCTAAGCCCAAACCGCCGCTGTCTAGGTCTCCAATGGCTGGGCTCATGGACGCCCCAGGTCAATCTGACCTGGCGGCCGACATAGCCCTTGTCATGGACTACGCGATGGTCATAGACGTGGACGAAGTACGTGCATTCGCACACAAACTTCGTACTGCCACAAACGACCAAGACCGCTTGCGAGCCACGCTCACACACGCGGGTTTAATCAGCGCAGTAAGGCGCTACGCCCTCCCCAACGTTTCTTAGGTATCATCCAATATGGGTAGTACACCGAAACGTATTAAGCCCCACTCAGTCACCGTAGCGACTTTCAACGCTGACGGCCTCTCTAGTCAAAAGGACGAAGTTTATGAGTTTTGTAAGACCCATCAGGTCGATATCCTATGCGTGCAGGAGACCTTTCTGAAACCAGGTACAGCGAACCCTAGGTTTGAAAACTACCGTTTGATTCGTAATGATAGAGTGGCCCCTAGAGACACCCCAAAAGGTGGCACTCTCATCTATTACAAAAGAGCTCTGCACTGTATCCCAATTGTTACTCCACCACTTAGAATACTAGAAGCCTCTGTTTGCTTTCTAGCGATGTCAGGTCATCAACCTGTCATCATAGCCTCATGTTACCTCCCCTCTGGTAAAGAACTATTACAGACAGACTTGAAAGCCCTCTTCTCTCTAGGAAGCTCCGTCCTTCTGATCGGTGACTTCAACAGTAAACATGTCATATGGAACTGTACTAGTAACAATAGTAATGGTAAAATCCTTGAAGGCTTGGTCAGCCACTTAAACTTTGATATTCTCTCCCCTCTGGAGCCCACAAGATATCCCTATGTTGACAACCAACGACCAGACATACTTGACATAGCACTTCTTAAGAACGTTACCCTCCGGTTGCGCTCTATAGAAGTGTTACACGAACTGACTTCAGACCACCGCCCTGTATTGTTGAAATTAGGCCCCGACCCGACGGACATCACCCCTATCACTAGAACGGTAGTGAACTGGAAGCAACTGGGGGAATCCCTCCAAGCTATCAGTTCACCCGCTCTTGATAGAATCCCCGATGACATACAGACAGTAGAAGACGTATCAATTGCGATCGAGGCTCTCAGTGACCACCTCCGCACCGCAGTAGGTGAATCCTCAAAGAAGTTCCAAGTGGCGGATGGTCGCCGCTTCGAACTGCCCGAGGGTGCGAGGAGGTTACTGACAGCTAAGAACGCCGCCACTAGGGCGTATGACTCGATGCCAACCCCAGAGAACAAAGCCACCATGCGCTATTTACAGCGTGCTGTAAGGAAACGCATGAGTGAGCTGCGTGATCAAAGGTGGGACGACAAACTGTCAGAGATTGAGCCAACTCACCAGGCATACTGGCAGTTGGCTCGAGCTCTGAAATCTGACGGACAACAGACAATACCTCCACTCATTAGGCCACCTCCCCTCTCCATAGCGTTCCTTGACGAAGACAAAGCCGAGTGTTTAGCTGATAGCCTTGAGGCTCAGTGTACTCTAAATGTAGATCACATCGACCAGAAACACCTCGATTCGGTGGAATCTGAAGTCGAACGTAAAAGCTCTATGTCCATCTCTGACCTCCCACTCCTCCCACCGGTAAAATCATCCGAGGTAGTGTCTCTGATCAAGAGCCTCAAGACCCGTAAATCCCCTGGTGCTGATGGTATCAGCAACAAGGTGATTAAACACTTCTCAGTCCCACTAGTCCATCTCTTAGTTAGCATCTTCAATGCAGCTATGAGCAACTGCTCCTTCCCAGACACTTGGAAGCATGCCATTGTCATTGGTATTCACAAACTAAGCCAGCCGAGCCCTCCAGCTACCGTCCCATAAGTCTCCTCAGCTCTCTGGGGAAGATTTACGAGCAGCTCATTGTGAACCGACTCTGGTCCCACGTTAGGTCCAATAACCTCCTTCCCGATGAGCAATTTGGTTTTAGAGCCAAACACTCTTGCGTCCAACAAGTGCACCGCGTAACGGAGCACATCCTAGGCGGTTTCAATAAGAAACCAAAGCCCCAAGGGACCATAGCTGTCTTCCTCGACGTAGCGAAAGCGTTCGACAAAGTCTGGCACAACGGCTTGATATTCAAGCTGTACCAACTGGGTGTGCCAGACCGTCTTGTACTCATCTTACAAGACTTTCTCAGGGATCGAACGTTTAGCTATCGCACCGAGGGAACGCTCTCCTCCCCGCATCCCATTCACGCAGGTGTCCCTCAGGGCTCTGTACTCTCACCCATTTTCTTCTCGCTGTACACCAGCGACATCCCACGATCTGAACCTATAGTTCAGATCGCTCAGTTTGCGGATGATACTGCAATCTACTCTACTGGCTGGTTCAAGGTCAGGCAGAGATGCGCCATTCAACGAGCCATCACAGTAATCGGTGCATGGTTTCGTAAATGGCGGATTGCAGTAAATCCTAGCAAAAGTGCAGCAGTGTACTTCACTGAGACCCGGCGGAATCTCATGCCGTCACCCATAGTCCTATTCGGCGAACCCATCCCTTGGGCTAAATCTGCCAAATACCTGGGCGTCACCCTTGACCGCCAACTCACTTTCGCGAAACACATCCAGATTGTTCGCAATAGGGCGGCCTTCATTATGGGTCGTCTTAATACCCTCATAGGCAAAAACAGTAAAATGTCTCTTAGAAATAAGACGACTCTTTACAAACTTTGCATCCGCCCAGTCATGACTTACGCATCTGTAGCATTCGCCCATGCTCAGAAACACGACCTCCACAAACTTCAAGTGATTCAGAATCGCTTTATGCGCAGGGCAGTGGGCGCTCCGTGGTACTTGCGGAACGCCGAACTGCACTGCGATTTCGCACTCCCCTCTATTACGCAGTATATGAAAGACTGCTCCCGCCGCCACTTCGACAAAGCTCCCCACCACTCGAATCCCCTCGTGGTCGAAGCGGCGAACTACTCCACTGACATAACCGATCCTCACTTCCTTCCCCCCCGTCGCCGTCCAAGGCATATTTTGGGTGACCCGGACGACCCCATCGCAGCCGTTACTTCGGCAGCTTTAGCGTCGTCCCAAGGGAACCCCGGTAATGGTTGTAGACTGGGCTGTGATCCCGATCGCATTGTAGGCTCCGGCCGAGATCTTCTTCGCAGCCCCAGTCGCAGTCGAGGTAATCCACACATACACGATTGTAGTCCCAGCCACGGTGCGGGTGGGAGTATACACCGCGGCCCCGGTCGCGATGTATCCTCCGGCCCAGCAAATGGCTGTGGACGAGGTAACACTGGTTTTCTATGTAGTCCCAGCCACGGTACGGGCAGGAGTCTACACCGCGGCCCCGGCCTCGATGTAGACTCCGGCCCAGGTAACGGCTGTGGGCGAGGTACTCAAGTTTCTTATTGTAGCCCCACCCAAAGTACAGTCATGAGTGCACAACGCGACGATCCTGGTCGCTGTGTGGACCCATGTCGCGGAAATGGGGGGAGGCGAGGTATTCCCGTTTGTAGCCCCAGTCAAGGTAGTGATTCCGATCACGGTGTAGGCTCCGGCCGAGGTAATAACTGTGGGCGAGGTACACAAGGTTATGATTTAGTGGTAAACACAGTCAAACACCGAGCTCGCCGGCGAGCTCGAGGCAAAAATTATGTTAGGTTCTCTCCAAATAGTCGTAGAGTTAAAATTCACCTTCATTCAGGGCCCACTTTCAACGGTACACTTATGTACCGGGGCGATATCTCTCCTAGTCCCCTCTCTCCTGGCGACAGCCCAAGCCGAGGTCCGTACCTTAGTGGTGCCCTTGAGCAAGTCGCCTACTCCTCTCCTTGCGGCGAAGCGTCTTCAACGCTCGCCTTAGGCGGTGCGCTCTCTGCGCCCGCATCTGGCTGAGTGCCATCTGCGCTCGCCAACCGTCCGGTGACGCTGTAAATGCCGGTAGAGGCAAACAGCATTAGTCCGTTCTAAAAAAAAAAATCGTTCTGGCATGCTCTCTACCTAGGAATATTTAACTCTTTACCGAGAGCTCTCTACATAGATACACTCATAGTGTGTACGCTAATAAAGCAACTATGAAGTAAATCAAGCGGAGTGTTTTATTTTTGGAACCAAATTTGACAAGTAGTTCTTTCTACAAACAAAATGCTCTCATAAAAGTATTAAAAAGTAGTAGAGAATGAATAGAAGAAACGTGTTCCGGTTGCTGGCTGCTCGGCTCGAATAGCTATGCAAATTGTTTGTCAAAAATATCGACCAGCCAGCCTTCATGAATTTCTTTCTTTCTACTGAATCCGTATATATTTTGTGCAAACTTTATTTGTAATGATTATAATGTATTATACAGGGTGTTTGGTAGAGGCTCCGACAAACCAAATGAGCGTGTTCGGGGAAATTGGAGCAAGGGAAGTTGGCCAAAACACAATCCCCGACACCCCAATTTTTTTTGTCTTTTTTTGTGAATTTTCTCGTTTACACCAATATTGTACCAACTTTGCTTTGCGTGGCCTGAAGGTGCATTAGAGACCAAACTCAACTAAAAACATCCGGTCTAAAACAGATTTTACAAATGTTGTGGTGGTAAATAGGTACAATTTAGGAGAAAAAGGGTAAAATCACAAAAAAAAAGTTAAACATATTGGGGGGTCGGGGATTTTTTTTGGCCAACTTGTATTCTCCAAGTGGTCCCCCGAACACGCTCATTTGGTTTGTCGGTCCCTCTACCAAACACCCAATATGATATATATGTGTACCTAGAATCGTTACAACGTGTGGCCGTCAAGCACAGAACCAATAGATTCCTATAATCTCCAAACTTCATTGTGCGACTGAACGTGGGTTGAGCCTGTTATTTTTTTCCAATACAAAAAAAAACTATTAACAACCTAAGTAAGAGCTATATTATTATGTTGTTAATTTCACGGACTTAATATTTGGTGTTTTACAAAGGCCTAAGTGTGTACCTGGCCGACACTAAGGGTGCTATCAGACAGAGAGCGGTCACGCGTTCACGCGGGCAGTTTGGCGTTCGTTGTGTAGTATTATGTTACATAAATATGTAGGTATATATATAGGTCTGCGTAGGCCATGGGGCGTATCAATCATAATTTAAAAACAATTTACGATGCTTTACATAAGGTTGAGAATTGCTTGCCAGATTGGACGATGTAATGCAAAATGCAACTAAATACGTGTTAATACTTTTTATTATTATTTCGTACAATCAAATGATTCAATTTTAATGATAAAAAAGTCCATAGTTTACTAGTAAATTTCATTGGTAATTCGAATAAAATACATTAATTGAAATATATTTGCCCATAATTGAATAAAAATGCTTTTTCCCACGAAGCACGTTAGAAAAATTGAGGGAATGTTGCCGATTTTTTTCTATCGAGCCAAGTTTGCTCAATCGTGTATTGGCTCCCATACTTCATTAGGACGTATATTCAATTTACACTACGGTTATTAGGTTTAAGCGTCGAAAAACTAAGTTTTCGCGAAGTCGAATCATGAAATTTGGTCATAATCTACACTCATTTCGCCTTAACGTAATACAACACAACGAACGCAAAACTGACCGCGTGAACGCGTGACCGCTCTATGTCTGATAGCACCCTACAATCTACAATCACAGCATAAAATGGTTTACATAGACTGAGCTACAACACAATGCTGTCTAAATCCTGCTATAAAACAATTATTATTATTGAAACCAGTGGTTAAATATTTAATAAAAGCCAATATTATGAAACCTGAGCTCTGATCTTTTGATTAGATCTGGTAATGACAACACAATTAATTAAATACAAGTGCAATTTAAAAAAAAAATACTGACTTCCATTCTATTCAGCTATTGGAGTGTATCTCAAAAACTACTGAACCTAATTTGATTTAATTGGGAACACACGGGAAGCACCAGCTTTAAAACACAAAAAAATATTTTGTTAATCGGTTCACCCAGTCGAAAGTTATGAGGTAACAAACATTAAAAAAACAGTCGAATTGAGTACCTCCTCTTTTTTGGAAGTCGGTAGATAGTAAAAAGCTCATTAGATGTAACGTTAGTCCACGATTATCGTGGTAACCTTAACGTTACTTGAATTAAAGTACGGTATTTCACGGACGCATTTTATTCAGGTTAACAGTAATGATGGGACTGTATGAGTAGTTATTGTGTTTAATATCATGGTCATTGGTCAAGTAATGTGACAATAAAACTGCTTGTGTGCGAAGTAAATAATGTATTTAGGCAGTTATGATGACATCAAATAAATTTAGACATTATGAAGTGAAGTGGACCTGTTTTGTTGTGCTCTTAACGAATTAAAAAAATAGCGTTATTTATTCTCTGCTATAGAAACTTGACATTTATTATGTATGATAGATAATATGATGGTTTAAGCCTGACATTAAGGGTGAATTTTCCGTGAAATGACCATTCGCTACCCTCGCATATTCTCTGCTTATTGGTGTGTAATAAAAGTTTATTGTAAATAGAAGTTCTTCTCACATAGTTTTCATGTAGTAATCCATGGAATAGAAGTAAACAACATGCTTAAACAGACTAGGTACTGCCTTATTATGTAGAGAAGAATCACGAGATTGTATTGTTTGCAGATGACACTTCACTGTTATTTAAAATTAAAAGGCAGTTATTAAACTATGACGATGTTAACAATGCATTAGCTAAAGTTGTGAATTGGTTCAATACAAATAATCTTCTCCTCAATGAGAAGAAAACTAATTGTATAAAGTTCTCGACGCCAAATGTGAGACAAGTAGAATCCAATATACAATTGAATGGAACAGGGTTGGACCTTGTGGAGTCAACGGTCTTTTTAGGAATTACTATAGACGGTAAATTGCAATGGGGTCCCCACATTAAAAAAATGTCTAGTAGGCTCAGTTCAGCGGCTTATGCTGTTAATAAATTAGACTATTAACTGATGTAGACACAGCTAGAATAGTTTATTTTAGTTATTTCCATAGCGTTACGACTTATGACATACTGCTCTGGGGATGTTATGCAGATATTAATTATATTTTTATACTGCAAAAAAGGGCTATACGAGCGATCTACAATTTAGCTCCCAGAGTTTCTCTTAGACAGAAGTTTAAGGACATAAACATTCTAACTGTTGTCTCTCAGTTTATCTATGAAAATCTAATGTATGTAAAGAAAAACATTAGCAGTTTTGATAAAAGGAGTGATGCTCATTCCATCTACACGCGGAAAAAGCACAAGCTATCCGTACATGTAACGCGTCTCCACAGAATAAGTCATTCTTTTATGGGACAATGTATCATCATCATCAAGTTCCCAATGTTAACTGAGAATTGCCTATTAATAAGTTTAAAATTACTATTAAAACTAAACTCTGTCAAAAAGGTTATTACAAAATTTCGGATTACTTGGAGGTTAAAACAGCTTGGGACTGATCACTCCAGGATCTATCTACTCGTCCCCCCCGAAGGGTTCTCGCATTGACGTGGCGGGGGGGCTCAGTAACCGTGGCTAGGTACACCACGGTGAAGCCAAGAGGAACCCAGGGGCCGCGCCGGCGTTGGGGTGCGCTGGCCGGCTCAGGCGGGCCGCTCCTATGGGCTTTGGCCGCCAAGTCCACATAGGAGTGGCGGGGTCCGGGCGCTTTGGCGCAGACTCGAGGAGGTGGGGCCCGGGCGCTTTGGCGCAGGCTCGAGGAGGTGGGGCCCGGGCGCTTTGGCGCAGGCTCGAGGAGGGGGGGGCCCGGGCACTTTGGTGCAGGCTCGAGGAGGCGGGGTCCGGGCGCTCGGCGCAGACTCGAGGAGGTGGGGTCGCGGGGGGGCTATCCCTTGTGGCTGACGTAGCAGGCGGTGGGGCTACGTATCCGACCCACCGCAGGGAGACCACGGGCGACCAGACACGGGGAAGTCTGGCGCCCATTGTTGGCGAGTTTGGTCTCCGAGGCAGTTGCGGCGCGCCATGTGTTCTGGCGTGCCGCGAAGAGAAGGGTCCGGCAACGGACAGCCACGGCGGGTTCGCGGTCGTGTGGAAAATCTGTCCCGCGTTCCCGCCGAGGGCGGCAGTGACGGAACACCCCGGGGTTTTGGTGGGTATACGGACTCCCACATAACCACCTCCCTCCCCGTGGTGGGTGGTATCCATAAAGGATTTCCCCGGGACAAAAAAAAAAAAAAAACAAAAAAAAAAAAAAAAAAAAAAAAAAAAAAAAAAAAAAAGGATCTATCTACTCGTGTACTAAGATGTCAAAGTGTAGCGTGTCTTGCCCTACTGATACCATTATTATGTTCTCTTTTGTAAGGCAACACACTGGAGCTAATTTTTGTAGTACCTAAGTAAAAACATTGTAAAAACATCTATATAAAAAGAATGGCCCCGAGTTTCTTGCCGCTTCTTCTCGGTAGGCTCTATATGTTTTGGAACGCGGCGGTAGTCTTTAAAGTACATTATAATGAAAAATTGACGTTCATAAGTGCGTCATTGATGCCTAAATTGAATAAATGATTTTGACTTTTATTTTAGTATTTTAAAATACAATACCTAATCAGATTTAACGTTGTATCGTAAAACTAAGAGGGTATAGTTAGTTTAATAAAATACACTAAACTGATTTAAGATTAAATTAAATTAAATTAAATTAAATTAAATGTGTAGTAGTTTGAAATACTAATAAAATCAAAAAGTACGGGCATAGTAAACAATGTCATGATTCCATGAAAAAAAAATCACTGAAATCGGACAATGTTAAGAGGTAGAAAAGAGTTTTCTCTTTTAGCATGGAAAGTACTAGCTATGCAATCCTCTTAACATCAGGCGAGCGTCTTGATACTATATCGATCATGAGAGAGTTCATACTCCGACTCGCACTTGGCTGCTTTTCGGGTGGCTGTGACCACAACCTTTTTTGTGGGCTGGATCCGCGCCTGTACATACGGTAGCCGACATATAGAGAACTTAGTATTAAATACATGGGTAACGAGATTTCTGAGACAGCTGAGACATTCTTAGGAATAACCCTAGATAAATATCTAAATTGGAAGTCTCATCTAGAAGGAGTATCCAAAAAGTTGAATAGGTTTGTTTACGTGGTTTATAAACTTAGGAAAACATCTACTCGGAAATAATTTCTTGCGGCGTACCATGGATATGTGTCTTCTGTGCTAAACTATGGTCTTATTTTATGGGGAAACTGTGATCTTCAAAAAGTCTTCTTGGCACAAAGAAAATTCATCAGGGCAATTGCAGGTATACCACCCTGGGAATCTTGCAAGCCATTTATCAAAGAATTTCGTATTCTCACATTACCTTGTATGTATATTCTGCAAGCAGATAAATTTGTAAAATTCCATCCAGAGTTATTTAAAATTGCTAAAGATATTTTTCCTAGAAATACAAGAAATCCAGGTATAATTGTCTTACAAAGGGTCCCGAGAACAAAGCTGTACCTGAATAACTGTTATGCAATGTGTGGGAATGTATAATTCTATTCCTAAAGAGATCAAAGAACTGCCAACCAACAGATTCTGTAGGAAATTTTAACTTTGGCTCATAGAAAAGTCATACTATTCGTTGCTGGATCTAAAATTTGCTAGTAATAAAGTTTAATTTAATTAAAATTTTGTAATTATAATAATATAATGTGGAAAAAATCAATCAGATATCCCACTACACTTTTGTACCAAGAATCAAATGTATTAACCGTTAGACAACTTTACATCCTCAATGTTATACTGCGAAAGCATAGACACCTGACATATGATTACGAGTTAGATGAAAACCCTCGAAGGAGAAATCGCGTCTGTGTATCAAATCCTACTCGGACAGTCATAGCTAGTAGACAATACAAAAAACTCAGCTGCCGGCTTTATAACAAGCTGAATCAAATCCTCCACATCTATCCTCTCTCACTGTTTCAAGCTAAACAGAAAATACTGACTTATTTACTGAACTTAGACTATAAAGAGACAGAAAATCTTACTAAACTTTTACTTTAGGGCCTTAAGCATTTCTTTTAATAATTATTTTTTATTTGTTCGCTCTCTCTTTCTCATATTCATATTCATATACACTCACATATTCATACACACATACACACACACACACACACACACACACACACTTACTCACACACACACTCACACCGACTCGCGCGCGTTTGATTTGATTATTGTATATTAGATAAATGTTTGTTGTCAAAGCTTACGTAAACTAACTGTTCTTATACCTGCTTAATGCTTCAGTGACTTTGTTGAGGGCGTTGTTGATGTGATACAGTTTTATTACTACAACAGGCACCAACTATCTCACCAATTGGAAACAGTGCATATTTATATATAAGTCCAATGTTTTGTAAGTACCTACTGTCTAAGAAATAAGTCAAATAAAAAAATATTATTATTATTATAATGTATTTTGAAATGATAATTTTGACATAAGTGGTAATTTTCATTTCGACATTCATAATTTAATACCCACCTAACTGAATAACTTAAATTGTAATATTTGCACGTCGCTATGCGACAAAATGTATATGGTACTGTTTATTTTAGCAACCTTTAAAACACAAAGTTAAATATCAAATTACAACTACACGTATACACATTCACACGCACCTTCCCTCACACTCACATACATACATCATCACATCATAAACACAGCACTTACGGCTCTATCATATGCATTGATGTAATATATTTTATTTATTTGTATTATATATATATTGTAGTATAGTGTTGTTCCATCGTACGCTTAGTTTCTATGTGTAGCTGTTTTGTATTTAATTAGAAACTCTATGTAGTCTTCCTCTTTCGCTACACCTATCTCGGCGGACGCCAGCCCGAGCGTAGGGGTGCACTGAAAAACAGCGTCGCGGAAGCATGAAAATGTCACGCGACTTAGGGTTTCCCCGGATTTGTCCTAGTTTAGAGGGCGTCCGGGGAGCGTCCGGGCGGGGTTTAATTTTGTAGTCCGGGTTTAAAAACTTTTTTTTTTGTTCCTTTCCCTGTTGTTCAGGGAGTATGGCTTTGCGCGTCTTGCGCATCTGCCATTAACAAGTGTATTTCTAGCGGTAGAGTTTCTCTTCAACGTCTTTAGTAGGTCTTTATACGAGGCGTTTTTAACTTATATCTTTTAAATTTTATAAAAGAGGGGAAACGTTTAACGCGTAAATAATTTGAAAGAAACGTAAAGACCGGATAAAATTAGGAATTAATTCCTAAAAATTAGGACAGGTAAAATTAATTAGGATCAGAAAGAGTATCCAAATATAGGTACTTAGGTACATATTTTTTAAAAGGTATCTATATACAATATTTACAATTATTATTCTATACTTATCAAATTACTATTTACATTTTTACAATTTTATGTTGTTACTACGAATAAAATCAGATATAATAGTATAAATTGAGGTATCAGCCGTAAAAAGAAGCGTTTTTACATTAGTAGGAAATGAGATGTGGATAGCTATTAAGCTATTGTATAAGGACGCACGGTCATTATTAGGACAAGAGAAAACTATGTGGTCCAAATCTCCAATATCATGCCCACATTCGCAGTCTGGGCTATTAATTATGTGAAACCTTGCAAGATGGGCAGGGCAAGTTGTATGGCCTAGACGCATTCTTATTAAAATCGTTGTGGCAATTTTGGTAAGTTTTATGAATGAGAACCATGGCTTTTGACGTAACAACGGCTGTAAGCTAAAGTAATGCTTTCCTTTTATTTGGCCGCTACATGCCCAGATACTACTCCAGGATTCCTGAAGAAATAACCTGGGAAGAGTGGCAAGGTCATGGGAATAGTTTTTAAAAGGGAATTGGTCTCCACAAACCACTGCTTCATTGGCAAGCCTGTCGGCTGTGTCATTCCCTTTAATGCCGCAATGGCTGGGTATCCATACAAAAGTGATAGAAAAGCCTTTCAAACTACATGTATACAATTTGCTCCTTGCTTCAGCAATGAGACTAGTTTAAAAACTTAGTCTTAGGTCTAAATTCAAAAAAATCTAACTTAACCTTTTCACAGCCTAGATCTTTTTTTTTTTTTTTTCTTACTGCACTCAAGGTTCAAAATGGCGGCACACGCAGTTTTTGGCAATCACTTCCAAAATGACTCTTATTTCTAAACGATTTATTAATTTTATGTCAAATAAAAAGTAATACACAGAATAAACTATGTTTTACATTATTATCCTGCATTTTTACAGTTTTATACTATAACATATTTAATTTCTAGTCCTAAGTTACGAAATCATTAGGTATGTGTATTGTTTGATATAAGGTACGAAATTCTTTAGAATTATACAATAATAATAATAATAATACAATAATTTATTTATTTGGAACCATAACACGATTTTGTTACAAACATATAGGATTCGATGACACCTGCAGAAGTATTAACTGTGTCGCAGATGTCAACGCCCTCCTCCGAAAGTCAGCTAATTACATAGTTCCTTAGTAACAAATAAAGTACAACTATATAACATATTATGTAAAAAAAAATGTTAGTGATATTGCATAAGATTTTAGTTTATAATGATAAATATAACACATATCTATCTTCTCATATTTTTTTCAGGTCCTTATAGCTTTTTTTCAATATAGATTTGGTCTCTTACACCTACCTAAACTCAGGCGCAAAAAGCGCGGGAAACTCAGTAATTTAGCATCCACTTCAAAAATGACAATAATTTCAAAACTACTTATTCATTTTACGTTAAGTAAAAAGTAATAGACAGTATAAACTATGTTTTACATTACTATACTATTTGTTTGTTTTGTGAAATAACATATTGAATTTCTAGCGTTACGTTATTTATGTTTACGAAAAATCCGTTACGTTTGAATATCGTGTTCGAGAATATACGTAATTCTTTAGGATGTAGTGTGAAACTTCATAAGGTAATACTTTATCTATCTTTCTTCTACTATATAAAAATAAGTCGGGTTTTCCTTCCTGACGCTATAACTCCAGAACGCACGAACCGATTTCCACGGTTTTGCATTCGTTGGAAAGGTCTCGGGCTCCGTGAGGTTTATAGTAAAGAAAATTCAGGAAACATTTAAAAAGAAAAGCGGGAAAATCTTTTTTCACATACAGTGCCATCTCTGATACATAGCATGTACTACAAACCAATATTTTAAGTAGATGGCGCCAAACGAAATGTTACACAAAACGAAGCCATCTGGTGGCGAAACGGAGTTCGCAGGGTTTGCTAGTAGTGATAAAAAAACACATAGCTAATATTAACACAATTTGTAAAAAAATAGTAATAAGAATCTATTTTGTTAGGAACATTTAAAATGATGATAAAATCTTAATTTTCAGGTCTGAATTTAAATAAAAGCGATTATTTATCACTCTTTTTATCACACTGACTATTTCTAAAAATCTATTTCTATGTCCGGGTTCTGTGCTCTAAAATCCGGGGCTTTCACACGTCTTGTCCTGGTTGCCAAATTTTAGAAATGGCAACCCTACTTATGCCGAGTGTAACCATTTTGCCAGCAATAATCACCTTACTTACCATTGTCTGCATACTGTTTTTTTGTGTGGCAATAAATAAATATTTCATTTTTCATTTCATTTTCATTTCATTTTTAAGTTCCAACTATATTGTAAGCTACATTTTAAGCCAATTCTCATTCTATTCTATTCTTAGAGAAGTTTTCACTTCAACGATTGTGAAATTGAGAACCTCGTCCATTTTGGATGTTAGTTGCTAAAAATAATGATATTTGTTTTTAATATTATCTACAATCGAGTCTTCTTAGGTTGGCCTTAGCGGTGAGTCTAGATATTATGTTACCTAGGATCTATTACAAGGTCGGTGCATTGAACCTTCTACACTTAAATAGGTATCGTAATATCACGCGTATGTTTTCATTTTAACCTGACTTCAAAAAAGGACGATTGCACCTACTTATAATGGTTACGTGTATGTATTTTTTATGCCGATTTCTCCCCCATTTGTAGACCGATTCTCAAATTTATTTTTATTGAAAATGAAATTTATGAATTTCAAATGTAACATACATTAATGAAATTTAAATGGTGGTCATTTAAACTTCATCAAATTTGGAAAAGTGTTGATTTACCTTGAGTATATCAACATTGACAATCGAACCTGTAATATTAATATTGTAATTAACTGTAATTTACTATGCCCAGTATTTCAAAGTACTATAAATTTCCTTTTTTTTAATTAAAAAAATCTGAAAAAATCTAAACGTACGGGCATAGTAAACAACGTCATGATTCCATGAAAAAAATCACTGAAATCGGACAATGTTAAGAGGTAGAAAAAAGTTTTAACTTTTAGCATGGAAAGTACTAGCTAGCTATGCAATCCTCTTAACTATCGTTTTGATGTCGCAACCCTAAAGGCAACATTTTCTAGCGAAATTACAGATCAACAGACATTTTATATCTCACGCTGATGAGCTGTGCATGATCACGCGGGCTTGTTCCTCAAAATTCTTAAATTAAAATTATTCTAAATTCTCCTATTCTTATTACTTAATAAACATATTGCTACTTACGGGATGAAAACCGTGGTAATTGTTTTAATGAGCTCCCGATATTTCGACACTGTTGCAAGCGCCAGGATCGCGGGACGACTGGAGAATGCGGGTGGGTGGATAAAATAACATTAAGGCGCGTTCCAATCCTAATTTTAAAACAATTTTCGATGCTTTAAATAAGGTTGAGAATTGCTTATCAGAATGGACGACGTATTGCGAAAATTCAATTGAATACGTGCTAATACTTTTTATAATTATTTCGTACAATCAAATGATTAAACTTTAATGATAAAGGAGTCCATAGTTCACTAGTAAATTTTATTGGGAATTCGAATATGATACCTTCATTGAAATATATTTGCCCATAATTGAATAAAAATGCTTTTTCCCACGAAGCACGTAAGAAAAATTGCAAAATTTAGGGAATGTTGCCGATTTATTTCTATCGAGCCAGTTTGCTCAATCGTGTATTGGCTCCCATACTTCATAAGGACGTATATTCAATTTACACTACGTTTTTATCGAACTTCGGTTATAAGGTTTAAGCGTCAAAAAACTAAGATTATACTATTAGAATCATTAAATTTGGAACTCATTTAGCCTTAAGAGCAGACATATCTGTCTACCCTCTTTCTCTGTCTTTTGCTACACATACTTTTGGAACTCGATCTTAATTCACGACAGAACACGCTTACTATGTCAGTACGTTTTTCCGAGTCCATATTAGACCGTTTATTGTCCTTTATTACGTTTAAAACGGAGTTCCACGTGCTTGACAATCTAAAACCATCTTCCCGATTGAAATTACTGTGTTTAGTGATTTCAATCGGTTCTTTGACCAACCTTGGAATGTAATGGCGCTCTGTCGATATGATAGGGTAAATCCCCCGGTAGTCAGCCCTGCACCAGTACTCACCCTTTATAGCATTTATATCCATATAAATAGTGTCCAAATTTACTTAAACATTACCGTCAACTTTTAAAAGAATCTGTGCGCTCTGATTGACGAATACTCACACCTATGAACCTATAGCGTCTCCGGATGTATAACTATGATCGTTAATTTGCAGTGCAGTCAGCGACATGTCCGCGCACGTGTCACAAACTTTTTTTTTTCTATGAAGTCATGTTCTAGATTTTGGTAAGTAGTTACTTGGATTTACAGTCATTGTTTTAGATTTTTATGTTTTGCTACTAATAAATGTTCATGCAGTTTTAATTTAAGCTTGAAAAAGATTTTTATTTGTAAACTACTGGGTTTTGAATTTTGTTGATAATATCCAGTAGTCAGACACAACTGGCTGACTGGCTGACTACTGGTTTTATTGTAGTTTTCGTAATTTTAATTGAAATTAACTTAGCAACTAGCTTTCGTTGTACCTAATCGTTTGAACACAGCTTTTATAACATTAAAATCTCATTTTACCAGTAGTCAGCCGCGTATAAATGTACGAGGCCGACTAGTAGATCGGTAAACCATGTACTCAGAACCGTAGCTTGTTACAGAAAATGTAACCGTAGTGCGTTTAAATTAGGACTATATTTTAACCGACTTCAAAAAAGGAGGAGGTTCTATGTACGTATGTATGTATTTTATTTTTGTTTAGTATCATCGATATTTTTGCCAATTTTGAACCGATTTTAATCAATATTTTTTGTTTGATAGAGTACATTTCCGAGGTGATCCCGTTTGAATTTCATCGAAATCGGTTTATCGATTTATGAGTTACACTTCAATTACTGAAAGTGTTACGCCTACCTAGATGATGATAGTCATTGGCAGTGAATGGTAGCAAGCGTCACTGAAATGGATTTTTTTTTTTACCAAAAATGATGGTGATAAAGACATTCAAAGAAAAATAACTTGATTAAAAAAAATTAAGAGATTAGAAACTAAGGTAAAAAAGAAGAACTAAGGTAAAGAAAAAGATTGCATAAAATAAAATGTGAACGTATTAGAAAAAAAGAAATAATACAATATCTACAGAAAATAAAATGAACTGCCCTCATTGTGATGAAGAAATGAACAGTGACACAGAAATAAACGACCTGCAGAATATTGGATGTGATTTCCCTGCATGCCTTTCAAGTGCATTAAATTTGTTAATGACAATTATGAAAATCTTTTTAATAAAGCATTTGTAAGTGACAAATGTGTGTGAGTGAGAGGCTGAGTATAGAGAAAGAGTAGGCTGACTTCTGGTCAAATGAGGCTGACTATTGGTAAAAAGTACCATATTTTGTTGTATGTTGATTTTTTTAATAATTATAAATACTTTGTACTTTTTTGTTGATTTAATTAGAATATTTAATAAATTACCTTCCAAATAAAAACCTGTAACTTTATGAGTACAAATATACATTTAAACTACAGGTACACAAAGTTATACTTTGTGTTAAAAGGCTAACTACTGGGTGTTTTACCCTACCCGGCTTATAAAACTCAATCCAATGGTTCGGGCCCGATTCCAGCCGATGTTCGGCTAATATGTTCTTATTACTTATTCTAAATCTACCTTAAAAAAAAGAATAAGCGTGACGTTTAACATCTAGTTTTTTTATGGGATAGGTTGGCAAACGAGGCGGCTCACCTGATGGTAAGTGATACCGTCGCCCACGTAACATCCGCAATACCAGAGGTCTCGAGGATGCGTTGCCGACCTTTGAGGAAGGATGATAGAGAGGAAGAGATAGAAGGGTGAGAGTGGCGTGGGAGGGGGAAGGAGAGGGAGAATGAGGAAGGGGAGAATCGGGCCTCCGGAACCTCCCACAGACCAACTGAAACGCAATAGCAAGCTATGTGACTACACGTCGGTGTTATGTGGGAGTGTGGTACTTCCCCGGTCGTGCCGACCCATTCGGCTGTGGGGTTGCAGCGTGCCACTACCACCGAATATAGTGAGAGACTTGCTGGTCTCGTCAGAGTTACATAAACTATATAATTATAATAATCATGAGCTGACCCACCAGCGGCTTTGCTCGCTTGGTCTATCGGTTATGAAGCCACAAAAATAAATTAATTCTCTTGCAGGAGTGCAGTTTCCACGAATCCTTAGTACTCCAAATGTTTAAGGCTTTTATGAATCAGACACTCAGGTAGGAGTAATCATTGGGTTATACAGCGTGTAACAAACAGGTGCAGTAATACTGAGAGGTGTGCATGTACCTAGTCAGGGTTCACATGGCACACTGGAAAAAATACATGGCTTTTAAGCACGGCTACGATTCCTATAGCTATGTAAACGGCTGCACCAGTCGCGTTTGGCAGCCGTGTGAAGCGCTGTGTACACGGCTCGATCTATAACACGCCTACGTCACTCACTTACACGGTTGCGGTAGCTAGTATAGACGGTTACCTTTACAATATTTAAAATATTTTCCCAGCTGTTTGAAAATCGTAGCCGTGCAAAAATACACGGCTACGATTTAAGACGGTTGTCGGAGCGGTGTTGACACAGCGCATTTGTTAATGTGAAAAACAAACACGGTAGAGTAAGTGTTTTACACATGATCCAACGAGCTGTATGCTTCAACAAACTTGGCAGCGGTAGCCACGTACTATGTATTTGAACCGTGTGTGTACTGTAACCGTGTCAGCTCAACCCACCAACCCTCACCGCGTTAACGCGGTTGCAACTGCAGTACCGGGTTTACACGGCTCTAATTTGCCGATAAATTGACCCATTTTTTCCCAGTGCAAACGTATCAATGTTTAATATCGCCTACATATTTTTTCATAAGAAGTGAAAAACGTATATGTTATCCGATTGTTTTGGACAGTCCTATTAGACATGCCTGATTATTATTATTAATTATTATTCCTTTTATAAAAAAAAAACACGGATTTAATCCGGCTCTGTACAGAGGCATAAGTGGGGCTGTAGCCAACACCTAGAGGCCTGTTTGGTATAACAAATACAATGTACGAGTAGTATAAAATCCAGAAACATTTTGGATGGATGGTAATATGGTACTTTAACCATTACAAAAATGGGTAAAATGGCAAGGCTATTGATATGATCTTATTAGTGATAAGGAAGATAGAGGGCTATGGAAGAGACTACGGCACCTGCCAATTTTAGTCTCATGTTAAAATATTTAGGCAGGTGGTGACTGAACGCCCCCCCCCATAAGAGCCACCATTGGAGACAAAAGGGGCAACGTTGGTGTAGATAGCTGAAGGGTGTTGAGAGGTGTGCTGCGGTTTCACTAGAGCGCTACTACTGGCGTTATGCCCTTTAACACTTCCACCCTTGGAGCTTATTGTGTCTTGCTCTTGCGTCTCCACCCCTAGACGGCCAATTAAGGGAAGCCGGGGGTCAGGGGTCTCATTTAGCCCCAGGGAGAATCAGGATCCGCGGTGTCGCCACTCACCGACGGCTCGCCATAAAGCCGCCCCTGCGGTATAATTAATTAGTATTATTACTATTAATTATTATTATTACCTTTTACGAAACTATCATAAATCAGGAGCGTTTTGTAATCAGCTTAGAATAATCATACTTACTATCGTACTCCCACGGACATAAAACGGTTAACCAAATTTAATGGTAAGGTTTCAATGTGACTACTATAAACGATGGAGTTCGGATATTCAAAAATTAACATTGGAACAATGCATCCTAACGTCAAAAGCCACTTCAAAGTACGCGAATTAAGTGAAATATTTGATACTACGTCATCAAAACGTCTATCGTAATCCATTATTATTTTAAGCTTGCTATATTGACATGGTACCAAATTTAATGATAAGGTTGAAACATGATTACTTTAAGAGCTGGTAGTGGGCCCCATAGGCATCACTTAGGCCCCTTGATACCCAGTCTACGTTCTGGAGGCAATTGCCGTCTTTGGCCGAGTTGTTCAGGGATGAACCTGCTTGAGTATTAGAAACACTTTGGTTCCCCACAACTCGGAATGTTGACTACTTCCTGGGACGCAGTAGTTAGGTCCCGATTGTATGCAAGCTGCTGCGTGTGTGGTTTTAGTATACGAGTAATTGCTCTCGTGAGTTTGACACATATTTATTTAATATCAAAACCGACTTTACGCATGTAATTAGATTACTACCGTAAACTAAAGTCGGTTTTGGTATTAAATTAAAGCGGCATATTATTCATTTTTCTACCGACTTCCAAAAAAAGTACTCAATTTGACTTGAGTTTTTTTTAATGTTTGTTACTTCATAACTTTCGACTGGGTGAACCGATTCTCAAAATTCTTTTGTTTGAAAGCTGGTGCTTCCCGTGTGATCCCATTTAAATTTCATTAAGTTCGGTCCAGTAGTTATTGAGATACACTCCAATAAGTGAGTAGAATGGAAGTCGGTACAATTTTTTTCAAATTGACTTGTTTATTTTAATTCTTTAGCAGGTCATTGGACTCACTTGTTTTTGCCATTTGATAATATTTAGTAGTAGTAGATTAATGAAACACTATCCCGTAGACTCGCCAATGCCACATTTGGCCAATGATACAATAGTTTTGTCAGAAAACATATTATGATTCCAGGAAATGCGCGTGTGTGGAACTTGTTACTTATAAGCAGCAGGTACACAATCGTCATTGTCAAAATTAGCATCAAATAAAGTCCAGTAATGAATGCGTACGATTAGCTTTTTAGACGCGTATTCTAACTCGCTCGAATACTAATGCATGTAGATAAATCATTGGGGCCGGTTGTACTGCTGCTAACCATCGGTTAAAGATAACCGTAGGTCCAACAAATTGTGCTGTTTAATGGAGAACTCTGGTTATAGATCAGAGTACAGGTAAGTTAGTTGTTTTTTTCTATAATATCGTCTGCTAGTTATGAGAATCGAAAAAAATATTTATGTAATTGTTGGTATCCTGAAACAGACAAATATCGCCTGGTATATATGGTCTAATACTACTTAACCGGCTGTGAAGTCATCAAAATCGTCAATTTAATTATATTATATTTTATAAATTCCGCAGGGATCAATTTGAGGCCCGTTACTCATTATCTTATATATAAACGTCATTAATAAATGCTTTAGATTCTGTAAATTTATATTATACGCTGATGACCTTAAAATTTTTCATGTTAGCAAGAATCATCAAGATCATATTAATTTCCAACGAGATCTAGATCGGATTTCCACATACTGTTTGGATAATAAACTCTAACTACGCCTTAACAAATGCAAATCGATTGTATTCACTCGAAAAATACTAGTAAGCCAATATATTTATGTACTTTGTAATACGAAATTGGACAAAATACATGTAATAAAAAATTTGGGCATTACGTTAGATAGCACATTGACGTTAGATATATATATTTTAAATATAACAGCTTCTGGTTTTAAAATGTTTAATTTTGTCATACGAGCATTATGTAACTTTAAGCATAAATCGATATTATCAGATTTTGTATAAGTCCTTAGTTCGCTCACAATTGGAGTATGCTGTATGTGTTTGGAATCCATACTATGACTGCTATAGCAACAATATAGAACGTATACACAATAAATTTAATCACAGAGTTATGCCCTATGCAAATATACTAGATAAACATATGTTATTAGATTTAAAGTCCAAAAGAAATTGATATATTTAATGAGACTAGTAGTCGTAAAGTAAAGTAGTTTTAAGAAGTCAGTGTTTACGCAACTCAAGAAAAAAATAAAACAAAAAAATTTATACATTGTAAAATATCGCATCTTTGTAATTTATTGTAATAACCTTTTAGTGATCTTAAAATGTGCACTAAAATATTTAAGATAATATGTTGTTAGTTTGTAAACTGTAGTCTTAATTCTCAGCACTCGAATATTAATTTGTGGTTAACGTCGTTGGTGCTGCAATAACTTATGTGTATTTATTGTTAGTTTTTTAATTATATGTATTGCATGCACTGTTTGTGGATCGATGAAAATAAATAAAAAAAATAAAGTCGGAAAAAAATTAGTATAACTTAAACATAATCCTTTAACATAATAATATAATCCTAACAGATTTTATAACGATTTGCCCATCATTCACAAAACAGACAAATGTTTTGTCAAAGAAAAAAAGACGTGTGGCACTTGGAGATTGCCGCGGTAAAGCTATTGCATAGCTGTTTTTATCAACTTATGCAATTATGATTATTTAACCAATGCCACCTAGAGGCGAGTTGCTGAACTAAAGAGACAAGCGTGATATTTCAAAAAGTCATTAAAAGTTCTGCTATTCATCGATAGATGCCAAATCAACTTATGCAATTATAATTATTTAACCAATTCCATCTAGAGGCGAGTTGCTGAACTAAAGAGACAAGCGTGACATTTCCAAAAGTCATTAAAAGTTCTGCTATTCATCGATAGATGGAGTCGGAGTGTTAGGTTATTTTCGTTACGGAATTTCCGGATTCGGTCTCCACGCTCAAGGCCCGCGATAGAAGCTATGCAATAGCTTAAAACAATGTTAAAACATTATTTAAATTTTAACGCATTCGGGGTTGTATACGTGGACTGTACTGCGCTCACCACCCCGAGACATTGGTTTTTTTTCTTTCGCTTAGTGACTTCACTTAATATATTGCACTTCGCATCCTAATACAGTAATGATAATAAAAAAATGCTAACGAATATATCGAATTAAATATTTATCACTATAGTAGATCCAACCGTTTATCCTCTTTTTGACAGCACCAATAGAACGTAACATGACGATGTTACGCAAAAGTTAACTTATAAATGCGAGGTTTTAAAAATATGACAACTGCTTAAATTTGCTCCTTGATCCCGTATAATAATCATCTTTCACAAAATGAGTCCATAAGTGCAGTAGTTTTTTTATAAATTCCATAAAATAACAAACGTTTTTAAAAAATTACGTTCTATGGCTATCAACATAGTGATGTTACGAAGTTACGATTGAGATATCGATATTGTTTATGAACTATTTTTACACGGGTGTTTTCCGTTCTCGGCACATAATATCGGATTTATTTTTATGTAAAACCGTTATATTGATGCGCCTCAGGAAAACATACAGCATTATTTGAAGACGTGTTTATCTCCTGGTGTATATCCAAAAAAGAACAAGGTTATGATGACTATGATGATTACAAGTACAAGTCATACTTGACGAAGCTGTTACCGGTTAAATCTGGGATGGCCAGCGAGCAACACGGAAGGGAGTAGGCATACACAGCGTTTCCCCTCTGTCAAAGTACAAGTCCGCATGGACCATGGAGTTTGATAATATACTGTGGGGTGAGGGCGGGGCTAGATTTGTGAATGGTGCTTTATTTTTTATGTGTTAGTGATTTGGTTGTGTGAGTATGATCGGCAATGGATCGGTACAGGTATGTTTTGTATGTAATAGTGCGGCTTTGCGCTAGTGTGCAACTTCCCCTCCCGCAAGAAATGACAGAAAGATTTGAACAATATTTTTTAGCTAAGGCTACTCCCTTCCGTGTTGCTCGCTGGGGATGGCAGACATTAAAGTCTGCCGTTTGGTACCAGAAAATAGTAAAGTTTGAGCAACCCCAATTCCAATTTAAGCAAACGAAATCTAATCTTTTATTTTTATTTATTTATTAATCAAAATCAGATTCATCGTTGCTGTCACTCGAGCTATTGCCGACATTTATAATTAATTGTTGACTCATATAATCTATCGCCACGTGTTTATCCCAATCTGCCATTATAGTTTCTTGTGTTTTTTGAATTACATTTTGCCAGCTTTCCGCAGTTACTTTCACACATGCATTTTTTAATAAATTTACCATTTTGTTTGCCGTGAATGGGGGTTTTGTGTTATTTCTAGCAGCGTGTCCTTTAACTTGAGCCCATATTAATTCAATGGCATTGTATTGACAATGATAGGGTGGAAGTCTAAGAACCCAATGACCATGTTCTGCAGCTATTTCGTCGATCACATATCGTTTTGGGAAGTGTTTTTTTGTTCGTAATATATTTAGTAATTGTACTTTTAGTAAGGAGTTATCAACATTTTCACCATGTCGTTGAAGCCAGTCAATGATTACTTGTTTTTTGTCGGCCTGGGTCGGCATTTTATCAATTTGGCGTGAGTGATAGGATGCGTTATCCATAATAATAACTGACGGTTCTTCCAATGATTGTACCATTTCCTTAAACCAACTTTCGTAAACCTCAGAATTCATTTCTTCGTGGTACTCAACTGTTTTTTTGGATTTAAAGGCCAACAAAGCATCTGGCATGAATCCTTTCACAGACCCTGCATGGCAAATGATTAGACGTTCTCCTTTTCCCATCGGTACTGAGGTAGTGGAAGCAGCGGTGTCATCAGTCCAGCTCTTAGACACTGTGTGGTTCGCATTCAGCCAAGTTTCGTCAGTGAAAACAACATTTGACCAATCTGTAATTTTTTTGGCTTCGCTCAAAAATTCGCAACGAGCAAAAGCTACGTCGCGACGCTCCATCAATATTTTGCGTTTGTCCGATTTTTTATAAGTAAATCCAATTTCATTCAAGACCTTTACCAATGACGATTTTTGACCTCGGAACAAATCACATTCACGCAAAGAAGCAACAAGTTTTTTAAGTGTTGGAACTTCTTTACGTAAGTAATAGTTATATATATGACGGCGTATAGCGTCTGCGTCAAAGTTGTCAACCGAAGTCACACGACGTGGTTGGCGTTTTTTCTTCGGCGTACGAAGCTTATTCTCCTGCATGCCGCTTGTTCCGTAGGCTTCGGTAGTAATTTTTGTAATCGTAGATGCACTAATACCTAACGCGGCCGCAACGCGCTCTCTCACTTGCGACAATGGTAAAAGCGGGCCGCCATTTTGATACTCTGCTTCAAAGTAATTACGAAGCTTGATCACCATTTCTCTCGTCTGTCCTTTCAGCACTGATCCTTTCGGCATTTTATAGTTCCAATATAAAACTCAGCAAATAATTACTAGCACGGGCGTCTTGTTGCGAGTGACAGTGACAAATACAAAACGGCGGTGGACCATTGAGTTTTACTACCTTGATAAAATACTACTGCTTACCCATAGACAAAAAAATTGGCAGTCATAGGAATTGCCGATAGAAGTGAAAACTTATAACTCAGAATTTGATAGCTTACCTTGGAAACTACACGGGTGTAACCGGACGGCGTGGCCTCGCCATCTGGGCATGGCCATCTAGAAATGCGTCAGCATTTCCCATTGGCTGATGCGTTTCTAGATGGCCATGCCATGACGGCCTGTCCACGCCCTTTCAACATTCCCCATTGGCTGACGTATTTCTAGATGGCCAATAGCCATGGTCATGGCGCCATTCCTAGGACTATTCTCTTTCCGCACAGACTCGATAGAAAAATGAATCGAAATCGTGTCCACTATAATCACTTGGTCACAACACTTTAACTGACAAATTAGATCTGTCAAAAAGAGGATAAACGGTTGGATCTACTATACATTAAATATTTATCCGAAATAGTTATTATCATAAATGCGAAGTTGTGTAACTTATCGTTTTATTTTCTTTCACTATTAAACTCTCTTACTTTCTTGGACTGATTTTGATAAAACTTGGTACAGTAGCCTTTAGCTCGGAAAGGTATTTATCCAGAAAATGTGTTAAGTAGGTGCTCTGAATATATACTATGCACGCGGTTGGAACTGCTTGGGAAGATCTTGTTAAGAATAGGACGATCTTATATTTGTTTTATCTGGTGAGAGTTAGGTACTAAATAGGTATTAGGTACTGCATTATATTTATGCAACTCAACCAAACACTTTTATGAATGTCAAGCCTTAATTAAGAGCCTCTATCTGTGATATAGAGGTCACATGTAAGCATTTAAAAAGTTTCCTATTGCTGTTTAACCGCCTGTTATGCTTGTCAGTGCAACCGGCCCCTTTAGGCAGGGCGTACGCGAAGGCCGCACGCGTCACCTGTCGCATTACGCATTACGCGATACGCGTCTGATTTACGCATCTTAATGCGCACAGTTAATGCTAATGTGTTTCTTACAACAATGCAATGTGTAATTTAGTGTCGGGTAAGCATAATGAGGGTACCGTAAAGTGGGCTATTTGGTACACAATTGGCACAATTTGGCACAATTTGACGAAAAAATATCATTATAACGAAGTGTTCTCAGACAAAAAAGTCAAGACAGAATGTTGTGAAAAGTGAGGCCGGTTTTCTACCGACTTCCAAAAAGGAGGAGGTACTCAATTCGACTGGTTTTTTTATGTTTGTTACCTCATAACTTTCGATAGGGTGAACCGATTCTCAAAATTATTTTTTGTTTGAAAGCTGGTGCTTCCCGTGTAGTTCTATTCAATTTCATCAAATTAGGTCCAATAGTTTTTGAGATATTCTCGCAACTGAATAGAATAGAAGTCGTAATTAGAAAAATAAATTTTTCAAATTGTACTTGTATTGACATTAACAGATCTAATAAAAAGATCAGAGCTCAGGTTTCATAATATTAACTTTAATTAACCACACTTCCCGTGTGGTCTTATTTAAATTTCATCAAATTTGGTCCAGTAGTTTTTGAGGTACACTTCTATAACTGTATACAATGGAAGTCGGTATTATTTTTTTCAAATTGTACTTGTCTAAACTACATGTGCGTGCATCGGTACTGCCATGATAATTCAAATTAATTCAATCAGAATTAATTTAAAAACTAATAAATATAAATTAAATGTTAATTCAAAGTTTACGTGTTGCTTCCACGCGCCACGATAGTTCGACTGACGAGGCAAGGCGTAGTTTCGTTGTACGTGTTGTGTATAATTATGTGTGTACACGGCGAGGCTTAGTTTTATCGGCCTCACATCTCTGTTCACAGCATTCAACATTCTTTCTTCTACTACTAATTCATTTGCACAGGTGACTTACTATGAGCTCTTAAAGCAGGACTTCTAGAAAACTGCCCGGCTTATTCGTACCATGACAACGTCAACGCAGGCCTGCTATTCAAGAACCGCTGAAAAGCCGTTCACCTGTTTTTTTGTATGGACTCTCGTTAACATGACGCTCTGTTTATCAACTCACAAACGTCTAGCCGTCTGCAATGTTGGTTATAGTAAATTGTTAGAATACCAGATACAATTTTATCCATTCACTTTTGAGAAAACAATATTCAAACAGTTCACCTAAACGAGCATTATGGTATGATTTCATTCAAAACTGTTTATGCCAGGTTTAAGACCTGCACGGAACTTCCATGGTTTGTATGAAGGTGATAGTAAGGCCCCTGATCGTTCTGTTGACAATTCTGGCTGGTAATATCAACTTTATAAAGGATTTGCTACACTGGATGCGGTCTGTCTATCAGGTCACATCGATCGCAACCCGCATTATGTATAAACAACATTGTCAGTCAAGAAATCGATCAGCGATCGACGCAAGGCAATCGGTCGCCTTAGATAGATAGATGGATGTATCCATCTTTACTTGTATACTAACACTAATAATATTATAAAGAGGAAAGATTTGTATGTATGCAATGATTTGGCTCAAAAAGTACAGGACCGATTTCAAAAATTATTTCCCCTTTGGAAAGCTACATTCACCGTTAGTAACATAGGCTATATAAGATTCATCATCATAATGATGACATCATCCATCACCGCGCGGGTGAAACCGCGGAGAGCAGCTAGTACAAAATATATAGAGACCGACAATGTTGTTCATAATGATGTGGACAGCGTTCATTTTGACCTGACCGCAGACCGCAGACCGCATCCAGTGCGACAAATCCTTAAAGGTTTACCTAAATTCAAAAGAAAAGCTCTTTCAAAAGTGCTGTTCTTAATTTAGTGTTAGTGTTGCAAGGCGATTAAAACAATATATATTGCCGGTAGAAAATATATTAAAAGCTACCAAATCATTTATTTTCTTAGTTATAATTAGCCCCACGGATTTCAAATAGCTTCCCTTTACGGTAGTATATAACATCTTGGTAATAGAAATACTTCTCTTTAATTATTGCCTTCTTCTTCTTAATCGTTTCCTCATGACTGAGGGTCGTGACCACCATAAATGGCCTTCTGGACAAGGTTTCTCCAGGTGTTGCGGCACTCGGCTTGTCTAATGGCCGTGGCTATATTTGTCCTCGTTGTCTCTTTGACAACATCAGTCCACCTAGTTGGAGATCTTCCTCGACTCCACATCTTCCACGTGACCCACAACAATGAGCTTTTCTAGGTTGTTAGTGCCTCTTCTGGGCACGTGTCCGAAGTATTGCAGGAGACGCTGCAGGCATGTACTGGAGAGCCGAGTTTCAATTTTAAGTTCTTTTAGAATAGACGCATTTGTGCGGCGCGCTGTCCATGAGATTCCCAACATTTTGCGCCAGCACCACATTTCAAATGCGTCTATCCTAGTACGTATTCGAGCTTTAAGCGTCCAAGTCTCTGCGGCGTATAGAAAAATAGAAAAGATGTGCGCATGAGGTTGACCTTGGTGTTTCGGTTGATGCCTCTGTTATTGCCATAGTTGCTTTATTTTCATGTATTCATAGTGCACTTGGCTATAATAGTCCTCAAGGCGAAATAAGTTCCAAATATTATGATTCGACTTCGCGAAAACTTAGTTTTTCGACGCTTAAACCTAATAACCGAAGTTCCAAAAAAAACATAGTGTAAATTTAATATGCGTCCTTATGAAGTATGGGAGCCAATACACGATTGAGCAAACTTGGCTCGATAGAAAAAAATCGGCAACATTCTCTAAATTTAGCAATTTTTCTTACGTGCTTCGTGCGAAAAAGCATTTTTATTCAATTATGGGCAAATATATTTCAATTAATGTATCATATTCGAACTCCCAATGAAATGTACTAGTGAACTATGGACTCGTTTATCATTTAAATTTAATCATTTGATTGTACCAAATAAATATAAAAAGTATTAGCGCGTATATATTCAATTGAATTTTCGCATTACGTCATCCATTCAGGTAAGCAATTCTCAACCTTATGTAAAGCATCAAAAATATTTTTAAAGTTTGGATTGGACCGCGCCTTAACTGACTTCTGATACAACGTATCGATTCTGTAAGTATTCTCTAAAGAAAAATCTCTAAATTAAATTAGCTCTTATTATGCATAAATCTCCTTTTTATACGAGATTGCTATACTTAGATTACTAGTGATTTACATGACATCTATTGAACCATTGCTGGAAAAGCAATTATTTCAAATACTTAAGTATCAGCAGAATCTTTGTTGTATTGGTTAACTCAATACTAGCAGGTATATATTTATTATGATGATTATTATATTAGTTAGTTTTATTTTGCCGAGTAAATTATTGATATATATCTCCATAATTTAAACATATAGGTAATATATTTCATTAATTTTCATATTGTAAGTAATTAGTTTGATTTCTTTAGATTTTCCGTAGAATTCTAGTTTTATTATGATTTAGAAAGTAGGGTTCTTGGCATGTTCAAGGCTTACAACTCGAATGCTGGATTAAGAGCTGCTCTTTACTGTGACACAAATGTTCTACATCATGCCAAGAACCTGTTCTATTTACCCCAAAATTAGTAAGGCCTTACTAAGTCCGTTTGGTAGTTTTCCAAATGTAGAGTTTGCGTCTATAAGCGATTATAATCTTATTTATCTCTTCTTAATATTATTATTTATCATTACGAGTTATGATTTGATTCTAAATATTACATTTGATACTTTCAGCTAATAATTCAATTGCTATAATTTATTACCTCATTCTCATGCTAGGATCAGGGTAGACAATCTAGCCCAAACTCGATTCATTAGCAAATATATAATATATTATTGCAACAAATACATAACATTTCTTTCGAACTAATATTTCTATATTCTTTTGCAGGCAAATATTTCTGTATTCCTTACTTTATACTGATTAAAATTCATTTATTTTGCCATTTTTATTTCGTAGTTCGTCTTTAGTTTCTAAGTCTAGCATACTAATAGATTGTATTGATATGATGAAGTCATTATTGAAAACTACGTCTCTAGTGGTAGATACTACTAGCTCGTAAATTTACTTATTTGTTCCCGATTGAACCATCACGAAGTTAATGTATAACCCGGAAAGCAAAAATACTATTTCCTAGACCTACTTTGGTCCTAAATAAACTCCTAGTCTGCTAAAGTGTGTGTAAGTCCCCAACAAACCCTCCAAAGTTAATTGCGCATGACCTTTCATCCCCCTGATAGGATGGCTCAAGTTTGATCCCTAATTAGCCTCTAAAGTTCGGTGCCAAGCCGATAATCGAACCTATGGCCCCTAAGGTGTCCAACTCCACGCACGGAAATAGTCGCGCGACTATACCGCTATAGCCGAAGCTATGGAAGGCTGCAGAGCGAATTCTAGTATGAGAGGAAATAAATACATATAAGACACTTCCACTGGAATATTCTTTCCAATCGAAGTGAGGAGCAGTTAATCGTACCCATTGCAATAGGTTAAAGCGATTGTTGGCTCGCTCCCAAAAGTGTCCAACTCTAAGGATTGGGCGTTCCCTATCGAGGTGGATCTTAGTTGTCACCGTGAGGTATCCAACCCACGTCCGGAACCATGTCCGTAGCAGAATATATTACCTCACAGAAGTTCGGGAATTTAATAAGCATTTTCTTGGTCTTTCTACTGCTTATATACTTTCTCAAACTTGACAGTGACGCCGATTTGAGGCCGATAGGTATCCAATCAATGCCCTTTCTATCGGCGTCAAAACGGCTTCAGATCCACCTCAGCCAATCTCTGCCCTCCAGCGCATTCCTATTCTTCAAATTCTCATCAAAATCCGCTCATGACAACACATATTTTGAATTTCGAATGACGCCGATTAGAGGAACGTAGATCCAATCAAAGCCCTTACTATCGGCGTCAGATCGGCGTCAATACTCATTTGTTTTAGGGTTCATTTTGATGAAGCAAACTCAAATACACGGACACATAACGAAAATGTGTTCCTCACATTACCTTTGAATGGTTAGAAATATCAATGCTGCTTATTTTCATGGTAATTTTATAAAGTTTACTTATAACTTTTATGTATTTAAAGGATTACTCAACATTTCCTTTTCCTTGAAGTAACTTATCAGTTCTGTTTGAACAATCGATTTCAATGGTTAATACATATAATATCTTGATAGCTTAAATATTCTATGCTGCTTATCATTTTCAATAAGTATAGTCTTGCTATAAGAAATACCCGACTAAACATCTTAATCTCAATATCACACATTAAAGGTTACTTCTACTTTTGATTGTCTAAATTTCATCAATATTTGTTCATACCAAAATACTTTTTATGTCTCTATATTTGTGAATCGTGACGGAATCCTCATCCAGAGCCTGTTCCGTTACAGCACTTATCTGAAGTTCTTCTTCTGGGAGTCACTCTTGTGCACTTGTGTGGTACTTTACTTATCATAATTTATCTTCATCGTAATAAGGCTTATACCCACAGACCAATAGTGGATATATTGGTCTGTGCTTATACCCAAAAAAGGTCTCATCTCATCCTATGTTAGGTATCTAAATATCGAACGGTATGTTTTATATTGAACTAGCTGACCCGCCAGCGGCTTCGCTCGCATGGTCTTGGTGTAGTGGTGGAAGTGCCGTTGAAACCTCGAGGTCATGGGTTCGATCCCCGGGTTGGACAGTTATTGGGTTTTCGAAAGAAAGATTTCTTCAATAACAGTCCGGCGACTGGAACAGTGCCCGGTAGATGGCAACAGGCTCGCCCCCTGTTACCTGATCACATGACCAAAAACATATATGGCGAAACGTAGGCGAAAAAAATACCGCTGCTTAACCATTCGAGGATATACCCCATAGGCAAGAGTATGGATTCACTCAAGACCGCTAGACTGATGTTACCCCGCGGTTGCACCTCCGTGGTGATGGACGGTGATGATGAGGAAAAGTATGATATTAAAATGCCGCTGCTTACCCCTTCGAGGATACCTATATAGGCGAAACTATTTGTTATGTTGTGTTTCAAAATAGATTCACTCCAGACCGCTAGACTGGTGCTTCACCTCCGCGGTGCTCCACATGCCGACTCTATCGCCGAGCCCGTCCAGTGTGTCGAGCTGTCAAAATCATTGCGTGGTTTTGACTAAACTATCAGAAACTGACACATCTTTGACAGAAAATAAGTCACCATTACGATCTTGATGTAGGCGGAGATCTTGTTATTTGTCTATGCTATGCCCAATGATATTAAGATTTTTCACCCGCGTGGTGATGGATGATAATGATGATGAAAAGTAGCCTATATGCTACTACAGATTATAATCTATCTCTGTGCCAAATTTCAACCAGATCCTTTCAGCCGTTCTGCCGCGATTGAGTAACAAACATTCATGCATCCATCCATTTCAAACTTTCACATTTCTAATATTAGTGAGACTAGCTGCGCTCCGTGGTTTCACCCGCGTGGTAATGGATGATGATGATGATGATGAAAGTATCATAGGTATGTGTTAATCCAAAGCCTCATCTACCTCCATACCAATTTTCATCAAAATTGGCCTAGCCGTTTCAGCGTGAAAAAGCAACAAACATGCATTCATTCATACATACATCCATCCAAACTTTCACATTTTTTAAACAAACTTTATAATATTAGTGGGACTATAGTAGGATTAGTGAGATAACACAGTATAACGTATAATAATTTAGGATTTATTAATACTCATATCGTTGAATAATTCTATAAGTGACTAAGTAAGCTCTGCTCTTCTAGGAAGATCTCTAATAATAAAGTGTTACTAGGTATTGTACGTTCCAAACCTCCGGCGAAATTCGCAAAACAACAAAACGATACAAGTTTCTAGTGTCGCTGCCCATTCATCGCCATTCATAAATTATCGTATTCCCTGTCGTTAAGATTTCGTGGTACGGGAATGCGCACGACCCGCTGCCAGCCAGGGGAGGCAAACTTGTTTCAACAAGTTCCGCTGCGGGCTTCATTCCGCTGTGAATGTGGATTTTTGCAGTAAAAATTTTTGATTGAATTTGTTATTGAGTTGTTTTGTGGTTACGTTTCTCTATTGATATATGGATATTGATCACAGTATCGACACAACTGTTGACAGTTTTATTGTCTCTGTGGCAGAGTCAGCTGCATCGTCGGATGATGATGAAACGGACACAGAAGTAGAATCATATTGTGGTGAACAACACCAATATAATAAATGTAGTACTTATGCATTATATAGAAGTGGTTTTATCCCTAAAGTAACATACTTACCATGACTTATAACAGGTAAACAATATTATCGGATACAAGAAATGTGTAAGTTGATTAGTACTCCATAATATTGAAATCATAATAGCAATTATTATAATTTCTTGTATTATATTTTTTATTTATAAAATGTCGATTACAATTGACCTAAATTATTAAAAAACCTGCAGCATGCTCTTAGGTCAATGTCCGAATTTCGCCGGAGGTTTCGAACATACTATTATAAACTCATTAGTTGTGAAAATTAATTTGTTATTAATTGTCAAATTGAGTCTATATTGGTTTAATTTGAGACCTGATCATCACAAATCACAAAGGTTAGAATGCAAATACCTGGAAGGATCCAAACCAATTAAAATTATTACCGACCGAGCGGGTCTCAAACGGTTACTTAATTTAAAAAAAAAACAGCAGATGTACTTTTCCTGTTGTACAGGTAATGATGACTTTGCGCGTCTGCCATTTTTAACCGAATGTATTTTTTTATGTGTATGTTAGCCGATTTCTCCCTCATTTGTGGACCGATTCTCAAAATCCTTTTTTCTTTGGTTGAGTATATCGTACTTCCGAGGGGACCACCCATTTAAATTCGATATAAGTCAAGCAATTTTTGAGTTATACTCCAAAAACTGAAAAGTGTTTATTTATCTTGATGATATCATCATTGACATCGATCCTGTAAGTAGCGAGGGTCACTAAAGAGGGTAAAAAAAATTTACCAAAAAATGGAACCGACTTCAACACCAAAAAGTGTGAAATAACTTGTGGAAGTCGGTACCATGCGCACAATATTGTGATAAATAGGTACATACTTTTAAACTATCATGGTAGGTACCGATTCCAAAAAGTTATTTCACACATTTTTGTGTTCAAATCGGTTAGATTTTTCGGTATACATTTTAAAGTGTGTTTCCAGCGTAAGGTGCTACTTATCCACAAACCCGGATGTTTTAATCTGTTTGCACATGAAGGCTACACGCGTCAACTGCAGCATTACTGATTAACGCATCGTATTTATCGCTAACATCATCTCAGCTGTAGGACGTCCACTGCTGAAAGGCCTCCCTAAAAGGACCGGATGGGAGCGGTCTGCGCCCATAACCTGATAAAGGTCATCCTGCGATCTTTATCAGGTCATCTGTCAACCTTGTTGGTACACGACGTACTTAACGCTTGCCGCAGTCCATGATCTCCACTCAAGAACCTTCCGTCCGTCCACCAGGTTCACCAGATCGTTTGTCTGCTTTGTGCCCTACCCATTATACCACTTCAACCTACTTATCTTCAGAGCTATGTCGGCAGGATCTCAACATTTCTGATTTGATCAAGTGTCTCTTCATATTGCGCACGGCGAATCAGTACACATAACAACGTAACCTTGTTAAACAGTGATACGAAGGCCTGGAGAAGCTTCCCTACTGTTTATTTTTCTAGATAACTCTCAGTTGCACTGCTCAGTGAAACCAGCCCTTTGTTAGTTCCTCGACCTTTATGTATTTGAAAATATAATGTATGTTCGTAAAAATTTACATACCTAAATATAAGTTAAATAGTGATCACCACACTTTTAATACCAGAAATACAAATAGGATAGCTGTAAGTACCTAGTTTTAGACTTGCGAAGACTAATAAGTCATTCCTAGGAAATTGTGTGCGTTTTTACAATAAAATCCCAAAGCACATAACTGAGCTCACAGAGGGCAAATTCAAGTTGACGGTAAAACGTTTTAATAAAAAAGGCTTACTATAAAGTTCGACATTATATAGAAGATAAAGATGCTTGGAATAAACCACTTCTGGCAAGCTGTCTCTCTGCCACCCATAAAATTTAATATTTCTAGTACCTAAGTAGAAACATTGTAAACATCCATATAAAAAGAATGGTTCCGAGTTTCTTGCCGCTTCTTCTCGGTGGGTTTTATATATTTTGGAACGCGGCGGTAGAGTCTTTAAAGTACATTATAATGAAAAGTTGACGTTCGTAAGTGCGTCTTTGATGCCTAAATTGAATAAATGATTTTGACTTTGACTTTGACATTTGACTAATCCCGCTTGCTCCATCGCTAATTCAGGATTTAGAGCTTTCAGTCTGGTATTGATTATGTGAGAGGGTGACATATTGATTCCCATAATAATCAATCAATCAATCATTTATTTAAACCTTGTGGATCTGGGTAGTACACATACATGTGATGTTAATATTAAATAATTTACTATACTAATAATGCAAAACATGCAATATTAATACACATAAACATAATTTGGGTGGGCAGAGCACATAGCACGCAAAACAGATGGCCGATGGGGCCGAAAGGTTCTGGAGTGGAGACCACGGACCGGCAAGCGCAGCGTAGGTCGTCCGACACGGTGGACAGACGACCTGAGGAAGGTCGCAGGACGACGTTGGATGCAGGCCGCTTCCAACCGGTCCTTTTGGAAAATCACGGGGGAGGCCTATTTTCAGCAGTGGACGTCCTACGGCTGAGATGATGATGAAACATTTTTACATAAAATTTTAATTACGTATGACAAATAAATTATAAAAATTGTAGCAATTATGTCATAAAATAGTATGGAGTAAAACGTTATGTACAACGTCATGTAAGATTCTTATCTTCTAAAAATTCCCTAATGGTATAATATGTTTTGTCTACAAGAAATTTGTTAACAACGTTTTTAAACAAAACAACACTTTCGATACATCCAATTCTTTTTGGAATTGTATTATACACTTGTGTGCCATGCAGAACACACTCTTGCGCATGAATAGTTTACTTTTTATGAATAGTTTTAATAGTTTACATGAATAGTTTTTTAGATCGGTTGTACGTTGTGAAAAAGAAAAGTACTGAGATGTGGACAGAATACTTTGACGAGAGAGCATTAAACAAAAGCATTTGGTACAAGACAATTCAACCCGGCCTGTCGCGTTCACCGTGGTTTGTTGGTACTACCATACCAAGAGCTATTCTTGTGATTGCTATGAGACTTCGGTCTGGGCACATTCCACTAAACAGTTTCGCATACCTCATGGCGAAATCCAACTCACCTAACTGCACGGAGTGCAATCTTGTAGAAGATGTTTATCACATATTAGTGGAATGTGCCCGGAACGAGGCGGAAAGGTGTATGCTAAAATACGAAACTGGAATCGACCTGAAAGAGATAAGTATTTGTAATAACATTCTGGCTCATCCCCAATCAGAGGAAGCCAGAATGCTGTACAAAATTGTACAATTAGCCATTAACCCGTCCGCATCAGCGCAAAAAATAACAATAGATTTATGAATGAAACTTAACTCGAATGAGTCTTGCTGATTCGGACAGATTAAGCGTAGATGAGGGTGGCATGATCATGTCTGATCAAACCCTCCTTTTTATTAAATAAAGATTTAAAAAAATAAAAAAGTTGTTTACTCCCTGAGCAATGTCGCAGGTTCCCTGCCCGTCGAATACCAGCAGGAGTAAATTCAAATATTTCAGGATTGCGTTTTACGAACATGGCTACCTCAATAATATATAATATAAATTCATACAGCCATATCTAGCCATAAGCCTAGTACTCATATTATTAGACTTGCATATTTTTGGTTAACAATAAATGTTTCATATCCAAATACCTCTATACCCTAATATATGTCAGAGATAAAGTTATTGTGGATAATGATAAGGAATCATATAGTTTATTATCATATTATTATTGACTGTTCCTAATATTGAAATTAAATGAAATGTATTTATTTTGCCTAATATTTGGTGTTACAGGTGTTGTTGGTCGATTTACTTAGTAGCGCCACATATTTTATCAGAAACGTGACTGACATGCAAAATTTGAATTTAAAATTGAACAATTATATTATTATTATTATATGGGACAACATCCGCACAAAGGTCTTCAGGTCCCAAACTAGGCAGAGCCTGTACTATGGTAACCTGATGACCGATATACATACTTAAATACTATACACACCCAGACACAAATAAAACAGACATGTTCATGGACACAAATGTTTGACCTGTCCGGGGATCGAACCCGGGACCAGCGGCTCAGAAGGCAGGGATGCTACCAACTGCGCCAACCGGCCTGTCGATTAAAATAAGGCTGCAAAATTAAAATCTAAAGTCTAAATTCATAATTATATATAGTAAGATGTTTAACATGTCCATTGTTTATATAATAACTCGGATACACTGTAGAGGTTTTTATCATGAAGCCCCTGGAATAATTTTATTTGGAATTGTCTCATTGGCTCTTATGACTTTTGGCGTTTTATTAAATATTCTAATTGACATGATATGTGTGTGTTGGATGGTACTGTTAAACTGTCCAATAGATGTCGCTCCGTCCCCGCAAGACGGTTAGTCAAATAGAGAGTTAAAATTCGATGCTCGGACCAAAACCTCGGTGGCCTAGTTGGTCAATGGCGTCTGACATGGAGAGTCAGAAGACGCGAGTTCGAATCCCGTCTGAGGATGTTTTTTTTCTCTCTATAAATTTCAATGATGTGACAGTTTATTGAAAATAACGCAGATCTATTAATAGGCATAACAATACGACTAGGATCTCTTGATTGTCATAACACTCACATTTCGACAAGTTCAATACTTCGACAGTCGCTTCGAAAATACGTAGTTTGACAGTCATTGCTTCGACAGAACATATATTGGACTAGAATTGTATCCCAGAAGTGCTGCGTTATATATCCTTATCGAGATGGTTTAGTCCACTACTCGAGCTTGTTAGTAGCTCTACGAGGAATGGAGTTAGACTTAAGACGCGGTCCAACCCCAATTTTAAAATAATTTACGATGCTTTACGTAAGGTTGAAAATCGCTTGTTAGATTGGACGATGTAATGCGAAAATGCGTTAATTTTGTACGTTTTCTTTATATTTTTCAATATATACTAACACAATTGAAAAAACTGCTGGTTATACTTTAGTACTATACGTTGGCTATGTATTACCTAAAAAAATATAGTGTTATCGCTGAAAATTCTGAGAGTTTGGACGTGAAAGTTTATTTTTGTGGACCTATTCAGGATTTTTTTCTGCTGAAAGAGAGTTGTATTTATGAATTCTATTCGGTTATTACTCTTTTCCTATTCCTTTTCTGACCTTTGTATTTTTTGCATAATATACTATCGGTCTGATTCGTTACACTAGGTGTTTAAAAATTCTGCTTTTTCTTTAATCACGAGTACGTAGTAAGGTACGAGCGCGCCTTAACGTGGCTTGAGGTTCCATACGAGAAGTTGATCAGATTGACAGTCAGCTCCGGGTAGTATGTGCGTTCATAATTAAACTTCGCCATCTAGATCTGATAAATGCAGTCGCCTATGGTGTAGCTGACAAACTGCAGCAATCTCTCCACAAAATGTTCCTTTGCCGAGTACATAGTGTTAGAGTTATGATTTAATGTAAGCCTGAATTAACTATTGAACGGTAGATAATAATCTAAATATAGTGTTCATTGAATATAATAGAAACTATTATAGATAACGCTATATTATTTTTACGGAAAATGTAAATAGATAGACTGTCTGTATTATTTTTACAAATAAAATCGTCGGAAGTACTATGTGGACTAGCACTACGAATGAGATATGATTATATAACTCTATAAATACTTAAAACCTGGTTTTATTCATAGAAAGTGTTGTCAACGTCGATTATAAATAATAATTGTATTTCTTAGTTAGTTTTAAGGAATAAACAATTAAATATTGTTTAAATGGATGTAAAACGATCACTTGTATATAAATGGCAGCTAGGAGCGTAGGAGCGCGCATTCTGTTTTAGACCGTCACCTGGTACGGACCTATAGGTTTGACCAAATAAACTAAAGTACCTATATCGACCTATTCCGTTTTATTGTCACCCTGGTTCTTATAATAGTAGCCTATTTCGCAAGCCCACTTACATCCGTGTGTCACTCACTTTCGCGTCAAAATCGCCAAGTATGGTCAGCAATTCTCTATTTAGGATTGTTGAATTTAAAGATTCAACGTCATTGTAGAAGCTTTCTACTTCTTCATATTTCGCCGCACTTGTTGCATATACCTCTATTGTATTCTGCGGCAGGAGATGCATCGAGCTTCATAGTCATAATTCTGGTGCTGACAGGATCGAAAGATTGATTGGGTCATTGTTTGGGAGTTACAATGGCCACTCCACCATACTAGAGTCGCCCTTTGAATGATTGTGCATTTATCCAAGTCTCGGTGGCCACTGCTTTTCAGTAAGTTATTCTTAAAGTGTCGCATCGCTGGAGCTCGTGAACCAAGACGTGTAATTTACTCTCATCCAGGAGTCTTTATACATTCCATGTGCTTATACGGGTATGCTTGCGCAATTGAAGATGTTTTCTTCCAGTCTCATGCTTTCCGGGGGATGCCTGGTTGCCTGGTCCCTCAGCTGGTAGCAGATTTCACACTTTGAGTTCCGGAAAGCTCAGACTTTCGTTACGTTTCTAATGCTTTGCATATTTTATCATTAAAACTCTCGTGGGAATAATAATGTAATATCTCGTTGCTTTCTGCATTACGGTACTACAGACTCAGTGTCCGAAGAATTATGTTTGTGAACCGCTTCAGAACTTATGGTATCTGCGCTTCACCAGGATCCAGGTACTAAGCCCCTGTTACTCGCTTCCTCTTCCTTTACCGACAACTGTTGTCTCCGCGCTTCCCAACCGTTGAGTTCTTCACACGTAACTCTGGGCATGGGCTCTGCGTTATACACCGTAGGACTTTGCCATCTATAAACTCCGGTTTAGTAAAATTTAAGATGCCCACCACTGCGACGTGGACATGGCGCCACACAGTGAAGAGCTCTACTCTTCACTTGGACGATTCCTGTCTGCCGCGGCCCGACCCGTGGAGAAATAGAGCCATCCTCTCTAAAGGTGCGAGTAGGTAGCCGGTTACATGAAGCCGCAGCAAACGACGTGTCGCAGCGACACTATTGGTTTCTATGTATTTCTATGAAACACCATTCGTAGTTAGTGACACGAAGCCAGCGTCGCGTTGCCGAGCGGCAGACGACACTGTTGCCCAACCGCAGATCAGTAGTGCCGCTCGCGGGTACCAATCTACGTAGTAAAACAACTGAAAAGCTTTTAAACAAAACCTTTCGTATCGCTTTTCGAATGGTTGATGCCATCTGCAGTTGCCGCCTGCAGTCGGGTTCGAAATCATGACTGCAGCGACATGAAGCGACGACACGTCGTCTGCGGCTGCTACGTGTAGCCGGCAACTTGCACCTTTAGGATTAATCCGATTAAACTTTCTGATGGTTTAAACTTACATTCATATAAGTGCCATTCCTATTACGAAATAATCGATATAGATGGTTTTTTTTATTACTAATAAAATTTTTTGTTCAGACTCAATGGGTCCGTGGCATTGCTTACATTTATATTTTAAACTTATAATTTTATTTTATAATTACTAACGGATACTGAAGGACATTTTTTTTCTTAACTAAACTTACATACCTAATACGATATAGATGGTTTAAACTAAGAATCATGGATTAAACTGCGGATGATATTACCACAGAATAATAAGTACAAGTATACGGGCCTTAGTGACCTGTCATCAATTTTAGTACCTACCTATTGATAATCATAAGTAGTAAAATATAAAACATGTGTATACTGCGTCTTTTTCTCACCTTGTCGCTAATTAACATTCGCACGCTGAGAACGAAAGTGACCGATCTCAAAATTTTGGTTAAATGAGTTAAGTATACAGAATGACTTAAAAAAGTATACTCTATCATACTTATATTAGAAAACTGGCCAATAAAGGTAAGAAAAGGATAGAGGTATATTTCGGTCTCTTTGTCACTCAACCGTTCCCTCCCCCCGCGCCCGAATCAAAGTGACGAAATCAGTGTTGCACCGCGAGTTGTCGTGACAAGACGTGACAAGTTTAGTACCGTAGTGACCGATTACGCTTTGGGTCTGTTTGTTTGTCAATTTCGGAGGTAAGTTTAGTTACAATTTATATTCATAAACTGACCGATTTAGATTTAGGTTCCTTTTACATCGCATGTATTAGCGTATTAGGTGACATATAACAAATTCGGTCGCTTATTTATTAACAAATGAGTCTAAATAATGGACAAATTTTGAATCAGGTCCGTATAATTTTAAATGTACTCATCTGTATTTTGTACTATTTAAAAGAAAGTCTATTTAACATGTTTAAATTGGTTTTCAATAGACTTATTGATTAATAGTGCAATTTATTACTTTTTTCAGTGTTTAAAGTTCCCTACTGAGTCGTCAATCCCAAAACTAAAAATGAAAAGAAGTGCTTTAATTCTTCAATTGGTGGAAGAGAGACAGCAGAATAAGAGTCCTGACGAGGCTTTGGAAATCGACATAGAAAACATGCCATCTAGCCCTTCAATTATCGAGAATACACCTACACGTCTGGACCAGGAATATTACAATGTTCAAATCCCAAGCAAAAAAACAAAACCTTTAAATGACCCTGAAAAGGCTTGTCAAGAAATAAATACGGAATCAAAAGTTACTGAAAAAACCTCGGAAAGTACATCTGCTGTCCGACCACGTTCAAGAAGTTCCAGTACGAGCAGTTCATCTTCATCCTCAAGTAGTAGCAGTACTTCATCATCTTCAAGTACTTCTGTTACAAATGAATGTCAAAATACAGCTACTCCGGGCCCTAGTACAAGCAATTTAAGATCTCAAACAGGTAACCAACGTTCATTTGTTCAATCACCAATACATCCGAATGAAAGTGACGTGGATCTCAGTGACTCATATCCAACATACCATGCTGTAAATTTTAATCAAAGAAGTAGACGTGTTTCCAGTACTAGCGCTTCATCTTCTGATTCTTCGGGTCAACCGGAACCTTCAAAAAGTAGGAAGCGTAAAAGGAACCCTGGTAACTGGAAACAAAATCAAGCAAAAATGTCACGAAACTCCGGAAAAAGTTACAGATCTATGTCCAAATCAAAAAAATACATTCCAGCTAGGCATGTGAAAGAAACATGTACGAGCAAGTGTAGACTTAAATGTTTTGACAATATAAAAGAGGGTGAGAGGTATAATCTGTTCAAAGCCTATTGGGGATTATCAAATTTGGAACTGCAGCGTGCTTTTATTAGATCTTGCATGATGGAAGTGCAACCTAGGTACAGGTACTCAAATGCTCGAAACCCTCGCCTTCCAAACAACGCCTTTTATTTCACACTAGATGGCAAAAAGATCCGTGTTTGCAAATTGTTTTTCATAAACACTTTGGACATAACAGACAGACAGCTAAGAACTGTTAAAAGTAATACCAACAGCCATGGTATCGTAGAGCCTGAGCGTAGAGGAAAGCATGACAACAAAAAAAGGGTAGACCCTGAATTGCTCCAAAGCATCAAGAACCACATAGAGTCGATACCGAGGGTAGAATCCCATTATTTAAGAGCGACTACAAATAGAGAGTACATTTCTGACAGTAAAACTATAAGGGACCTCTGGACTGATTTTAACAATGATCAAAAAGAAAAAAGTCTGCCACAGTGCGACTATTGGTTATACTTGATTACTTTTAATAAAGAATTCAATATAAGTGTTTTTCAGCCGAAAAAAGACAGGTGTGAAACGTGTGTTGCGTATGAACTTGCTCCTGAAAGTACTAAAACACTGCTCAAATCGAACCATGATAAACACCTCAAAGAAAAAGAACTATGTCGCCAAGAAAAACGGACGGACCGTCGAAACATTGACGAGACCCACATTTGCGCTATTTATGATTTACAGTCTGTCATGTTATGTCCCAGTCCAAGTTATTTTTACTATTCTTCAAAAATAAACTGCCTTGATTTCACAATTACAGAATTAAAAAATGGAGAAGATGATAAAAAGTCTTACGGAGACGTTTACTGTTATTTTTGGGACGAGACCCAGGGACAAAGGGGAGCCAATGAAATAGGTTCATGTATTTTCGATAACTTACGAACCCTAAGCGCAAACAACGCAGATAAAAATTTACATGTAACATTTTACTCTGACAATTGCACTGGGCAGAACAAAAATAAAGTTATTGCTAGCCTATATTCATATGCTGTCGCTTATTTTGATAACATCGAAAGTATAACCCATAAGTATCTTATAAAAGGGCACACCCAAAATGAAGCGGATAATGTGCACAGCTTAATTGAAAAGGAAATTAAAAAGAACGAAAAAGCAGGGCCTATATACATACCTGTTCAATTTGTTACCTTGATCAAAAGCGCTCGGAAGTCTGGACAACCTTTCATAGTCAAAGAAGTTAATTATGAATTCTTCTTAAATCTCAAACTACTTCAAGAGCAGTGGGGACACAACTTCAAGGAAAACTTCCATAAAGAAACAATACTGTGGAATGATCTTAAAGTACTGAAATTTGACAAAGCGGAGATGTTCCACTTTTATTATAAAACATCATACTCCGATGAGATGTATTCTCAAATCGACATGCGCAATAAACGTAAAAAAATTATGGGGTTCAATGAAATTGTAATTAAACAGCTGTATGAGCATGCACTTGAGTTAAAAGAAAATAAAAAAAGGGATCTCAAAGATTTAGTCAGAAAAAATGTAATACCTAGTATTTACGCCAGTTTTTACAACACTTTGTGAGGAACTTTAATTAAAATAATAGAACATGGACACATACGACAATTACCTATTAAGAGATATTAAAATAAAAAACTTTAAAGAAATATGCTGTACCAAAAAGCTAAGTCTGAATTAGTGTAATAAGCAGAGTTTAATTAAAATTAATAAGTTGATTAAGTACAACTGAATTATAACCACAATACTGTTACTGTGGTAAACTGATAGATAAGAAGGTGTGCGGTGGTTTCACTAGAGCGCTACTACCGGCGTTATGCCCTTTAACACTTCCACCCTTGGAGCTTTTTGTTACTTGCTCTTGCGTCTCCACCTCCAGACGGCCAATTAAGGCAAGCCGGGTTAGATGCAACAAGTCTAATTTAATGAATCAAGAATGAAGGTACTACAACTATTCCTTAGGAACCTTTTTTCGGATAAAAATAAAATAAAGTGTAAAAATCTTATGATATGCAAAGTAGGTAATACGTTATCACTGTTCCAAATTTTACTCAAATCTGTGCATCCGTTTCAGCGTAAAGAAGGAACAAATAAACTTATTAACTAAATAAACTTAACTTAAACTATAATTCTAGTTATGGTTCCCCTCGCCCTTGTGTGTTAGACTAAGGGGGCAGATTCAGCAAAGGTAGGCTGATTCACTCATGCACTCAGTTTTATGCTGACAATATATTTGTAAGAAGCTAGCGTTAATAATAGATTAATCTCAGTAATAAACTAGCCGCCACATCGGCAACATGTGTTATTTCTGTTTAATAATTTTAATTTAGTTTTTAAAAAGTTATATAGGGTGTTTGGTAGAGGGACCGACAAACCAAATGAGCGTGTTCGGGGGCCCACTTGGAGAATACAAGTTGGCCAAAAAAATCTTTGACCCCCCAACTAAAAAACTTTTTTTGTGAATTTTTCCTTTTTCTCCGAAATTGTACCTATTTACCACCATAACATTTGTAAAATCTGTTTTAGACCGGATGTTTTTAGTTGAATTTGGTCTCTATACACCTTCAGGCCACGCAAAGCAAAATTGGATACTAAACAGAGCTAACTGATTTAGAGCTCATAGAGTGAAAATATGAAATAAATTTTACCTCATAGTTCAACTTTCACAGTAATAAAAAAAACCCACTAGCAAGCTTTTTTAGAAAAAAAGGAAATAAAAATTGGGGGGTCAAAGATTTTTTTGGCCAACTTGTATTCTCAAAGTGGGCCCCCGCTGGGCTATTATGTATCTCAGTTGCTAACAAAATTGTGGATTGAAATCTGAAAAAAATGGCCGCTCTATGTCACTTTTGTCAGCTTCAGTGATAAAATTACTAACATTTTTGCTTACTGGAATTGCCAAAACTGACATAGGGCCGCCATTTTTCAAGATTTCAATCAACATTTGTTAGCAACTGAGATACATAATAGCCCTGCAGAACACGCTCATTTGGTTTGTCGGTCCCTCTAGCAAACACTGATCACGCACCTTCGCGATTCGAAGGAGCGGATGGAAAATGAAAAGCTCAGTGGGATAGTTCGTCGAAATGCACGTCCGACTCACCAGTATTTAGCTCCAGTCCTGCCAAGGACGGCGCCGTCCACAATAATGTCCTTTGATGAGCAACACACAACACCACACAATGTAATTTTAAATATCCTTTGACAACATTCATCGACGATGCGTAGGTCGAGACTGGTGCGCGAACCCAATGGCCGGTGGCAGTATCCACAAAACTACCCTCACTGGCATTAATAAATATCGAGCGATTTATTGGGTCACCTACCCACGCAAACTGTCGAGGTTTCTATTCCAAAATATTGAAAGGCTCCAACATTCCGCCCACCAAAATACACGTATTTTCTATGAGAATTAACATTTTAAGTGAACAAAACGAGAAGCCCAGATAAGCAGACGTGCTAATATTCTAACCTAAGTAATGACGCGAAGCTCCTATGAGCGAGCGCGGCCTAACTATAACTACAATGCATCGCGAAGCTCCGATGAGCGAGCGCGAACTATAACTAAATGCGAGACTACAAATTAATCATTTATAGGTAAAGGGCAAAGCTTTACCAAAGGTCTTTGTAAAAGACCTGTCTGAGTTTTTACAGTCGCAACGCGACATACATTATCTCTTGCACGATGCAATTGAACGATACGTCCAAGCGACCAATTAAGAGGTTTAAGTTGTTCATCTTTGATCAAAACTAGCGATCCTAATTTAGGTTCCGAAGAGTCCGTTAGCCATTTTGCACGTTGATTCAAAGTATGTAAATATTCCATATGCCATCGTTTCCAGAAATCATGATGAAGTCTCTGCACCAGTTGCCAACGATTCAAACATGTGAGTTTGACACTTGAGATATCAGGTTCTGGAAGAGATGTCAAAGGTTCAAGAGTGAGGAAATGACCAGGGGTCAAGACCGACAAATCATTAGGATCGGATCCCATTTCACACAAGGGACGAGAGTTTAATACTGCTTCGATTTGTGTAGTCACCGTCAAGAACTCCTCGTAAGTTAGGATCTGATTGCCAATGACGCGAGCTAAGTGGGTTTTGATACAACCAATGTTAGCCTCCCACAATCCACCAAAATGCGCTGCTGCGGGGGGATTGAATGAAAACTCAATAGCTTCATTAGCAGCAGCTTGCTGCACCAGAGGTAACAAACTATTATAAGCACCAACAAAATTCGTGCCTTGATCACAGTGTATGCGCTGACACCGTCCGCGGCGTGCCACGAACCTACGGAGTGCGCCAAGAAATGCTTCACTTGTCAAACCGATGACGAGTTCAATATGAACTGCTTTAGTTGCGAAGCAGATGAACAAACAAATGTATGTCTTGAAAGTCCTTGATCCCCGAAAACGAACAATATGAGTGGGAAAAGGACCAGCAAAATCTATACCAATAATTAAGAATGGTTTCACTTGGGAAACTCGAAGTTTGGGTAAGTCTGACATACGAGGTATAATAGGTTTTGGATTAGTGCGATAACAAGGTATGCACTTCGACAAACGACTGCGAATAGCACGACGTGAGGACAATATCCAGAAGTTTTGAGCAAGTAAGAAACTAAGCGTACGCAATCCAGGATGCAAATTATCATTATGACATTGGTCGATAATGAGCGAAGTAACACGATGCTGACGAGGCAATAGCAAAGGATGTTTACAGTCGTAGGCCAACTCCGAGTGAGCCAAGCGACCGCCCACCCTGAGAAGACCATCATCATCAAGGAAAGGATGCAGCTTCTGTAAGGGTTTTGGCAATGGCAATCCTTTTTTCAAGTTTGTGATTTCGTGTGAAAATGACGAATTTTGAGTGACTTTGACGAGTGCAAACAACGATTGCTTCAACTCGGAAGCGACAAGATGACCAGACCGACGAGTAGATCGGTTTCGGCAATTATGTGGAAAGCGGAGCACGTATCCCACGATGCGCTGAACCTTGCTCAGGCTCGAATGCCTTTCCAAGAATTCATCCAATTTATCGACAGCAACAAAAAGCGAAATGAGCGTGTCACGTTGTTCTTCGACCGATTCAGGAGGTTCCTCGGAACGAGTTGCGTTAGGCCACTCCTTGGCATCCAAAAGCAGCCAAGGTGGTCCATGCCACCACAATGGATGATCGAGAAGCTCTCGAATCGTAATACCACGTGACGCGCAGTCCGATGGATTAGTTAGTCCATTTGTATGACGCCAATGCGCAGGTGGAACTCGGTCTTGAACATGACTTACGCGGTTGCTCACGTACGTCTTCCACCGAGATGATGGCGATTTGAGCCAAGCCAGAACTACCATAGAATCTGACCAGCAAAAGATGTCATTGAAGTTCAGCTTGCCGGCGAAAACTTCCTTGACGTGTGCGACAAGATCTGCCAATAGAAGTGCTGCGCAAAGTTCTAGCCGAGGAATCGATATTTTCTTCAAAGGAGCAACCTTTGATCGAGCGATGACGAGATGAGTAGTGACTCGATTGTCACCGTACTCACAGCGAAAGTACACAACAGCAGCGTACCCGAGCTCAGAAGCGTCGCAGTAGCCGTGTATATCAAGTTTGATTGATTCCAGTCCCGGTATGAAACGAGGGATCACAAGAGATGAAAGGGAACTGAATTCCGAGCGATAACGAGACCAGGTCTCTGCAATGTGATTAGGAGCAAGTTCATCCCAATCCAAACCAAGATTCCAGAGTTTCTGGATAATGCATTTGAATGCAATAGTAAGTGGCGTGAGAAAGCCAAGTGGATCAAATATACGGGCCAGTTCCGAGAGAATGTTTCGCTTAGTACACTGTTCATGTAGCGGGGTAACAGTGAACGAGAATCCGTCTTCGATGGGGTTCCACTCTAGACCGAGAACCTTGACGGAGTGACAAGATTCAGAGTCGAATGACAACGAGTTGTCATGACGATGATCAGGGGGAACGTTTTCGAGTAGAGAACGACAGTTAGATGCCCATTTTCTGAGCTCGAAACATCCTTTTCGAAGTATATTATTAACCTGGCTCATTAGCTCGCGAGTTGAGTCTAATGAGTGCGAGCCAGTTACCACGTCATCAACGTAGACATCATTAGTAAGCGCATCGACAGCGAGAGGACTACCGACTCCTTCATCGCGAGCCACCTGTAAGATGGTACGAAGTGCTAAGAAACTCGATGATGCCATGCCGTATGTTACAGTGTTGAGACGATACTCAACCACAGGTTCGTCAGGCGAGAAACGAAATAGAATGCGCTGATAGTCTCGATCAACGTCAGCGACCAGTATCTGTCTATACATCTGCCTTATGTCGGCAGTGAATACGACCGAATGCAAACGAAAGCGAAGAAGAATCGAACCAATGTCCGATTGTAAACGGGGACCAACGAGTAACTGCTCATTCAGCGCAGCCCCACCGGCTGGCCGTGCTGTGGCGTCAAATACCACGCGAAGCGGACTCGTGGTGCTACTCGGTTTCAGCACACAGTGGTGCGGAATATAATATGAATGGCCCGAACCCGATTGGTCGGCTACATCCATATGCCGAGACGAGATATAGTCCTTCATAAATTTATTGTAACCCTCGCGCAACTGAGGATTACGTGAAAGACGTTTTTCGAGGGCGAACAAACGACGAAGTGCCATAGGGCGCGAGTCACCGAGATTAGGTTCCGGTGACTTGAAAGGTAAACGCACGACATACCTTCCATCCACGGTTCTGGTGTGAGTCGTATCGAATATACGCTCGCACAAGACTTCCTCTTCGGATAGAGGTGACGATTTGGGAAGTTCATCAATTTCCCAAAATTTACGAACTTGCGAATCTAAACTATCCAATGAACAAAACAGTGACGAGGTTTTGGAAGGAAAATGTGCACGTGATATTTTTCCCATCACTACCCAACCAAGCTTGGTGTTGAAAGCCACGGGTCCATCAGGGCCGGAATCGCAGCGTTCACCGAGGAAAATTTGGCAGAAGATGTCAACCCCCACCAAAGCATCAATATGCGCGGGCACGTTGTATTCAGGATCAGCCAACTCAATATTCCGAAGTTGTGGCCACTGAGCGATATCGATTCTATCAGTGGGCATTTGACTACAAATTTTAGGTATGACTAGAGCATCGACTTCAATGTCAGGAGATCGGTCTCCACAGCGCATGCGATACGTGGTGGATTCAACTGCGATCGATGATGATTGACCGATGCCTTCTACTGAAGTCGTAGTCTTCCTCAATATAAGACCAAGGCGATGTGCACATTTCTTTGTAATGAAGTTCGATTGACTACCACTATCAATGACGACGCGAATTTTACGATAAGTGCCGAAGTTATCAAGAACTTCGACCGAAGCTGTGGCTAATAACGAAGTGTGTGTGGCGGGCTCCATACCAGCCACCAAAGTGACAGTCTGTTGACTGTGCTCGAGACATGACGATTGTGCAGCGGTGGCAGGTTGTGCCACATCCATCATAGCATCCGAAGCGATAAGTGTTGCCGGCGAGGTGATTTGCAATTTATCGAAATGTAAAGTTGTGTGATGAGGCAAACCACACTTTGAACAACGACCATTTGATTTACAGTTTTTTAACAAGTGACCTTTGTTAAGGCAATTAATACAACAATGGTTTTCTTTAACAACAGTGTATCGATCTCGAGGGCTATGATTGCGATATGTGGGACAGTTCCACAACGTATGATTAGACTTGCACAAAATGCAAGTGTCACTCGATTGTGGCAGCGAGTTAACAACGAAGGCCTTGGTATGCGCTTGGTGACGCGGCGAGTAAGCCCCGGTGCGCGGCTGCGCAGGCGGTGCAGGCGCGACGCGCGCGACCGCTCCAGCAGCGGCGGCGCGTGGCGCTCGTGCGCCCTCGGGCTCGGCCAACTCCAACGCTTGACCAGCCTTGTTCAAATATTCCAACAACGAATTAAACGAAGGGATGTCTTTGCTCTCATTTTGTAGCTCGAAGCGGCGACGTGTATCAAGATCGAGTTTGTTTATCAGCAAATAAAACAATGGAAAGTCCCAGTCCTTGACTGGCAACCTTAAATTTTTCAAAACAGCAATATTTTCTTTGAAGGTGTCAACAAGACGGCGCAACTCACTAGGGGAACTTGACTTCAAAGTCACCTTTTGTAATTCTTCCCAGTAACGAAAAGCTAACTTACGCTTGCATTGATAACGATCAATAAGTGCCTCATACGCATCTAAATAATTGTTTTCCGAAAGCGGAAAACCTTTTAGCAGCTGCAAGGGTTCACCGGAAAGAAGAGATATCAAAATTGAAAATCTTTCTATATTGGATAGTTTTCTATTTTGATGTACCATCGTGTTGTACATATCATAAAAGGTACTCCATGTTGTGATATCACCATTGAAATTTAATAAATTTAGTCGCGGAAGTTTAACTGATAAGTCAGTTCTATTCGATTCTAGTTCCGGTCCAGGTCTAGTCGTGGACGCGGAAGTGAGTGACGAATGAATTTCAATAATTTGAAAATATTTGTTGTCTACCTCTTGTCGAATGCCATCCTCTTCATCAAGTGATGAGGTATCCGAAATTTCTGAACAAATTTTTAAATGATGTGATTCGAAACTAGCGCAATGATTTTCGAGTCGAGTGTACCGTGATAAGAAAATAGGTAGTCGGGAGATATCATCTTTAGCTTCTAAGGCGGCTGATAAACAATCATCAATACGTTTGACAGCAATTTCACGTTTCAGTTCTAAGTTACGTTTAACTGCAGCTTTCGACATTGTAAATAAACAAACTACACAAGACAAAATAAAATTTAACTGTATAAAATAAACAAATAAATTTGCAGTGGACTGTACTTAAGTGATTTGCAATTTCTTACGAAATTACGAAAGTGAAATAAACAAAATGCTGCAATAAGGTTAGGTATTTATTTACCTTCAAAACAAACACTTATCAACGATTTGAAATGCTATTATTATAAATAACCGAATAACGGAATACCAATATGTATTTAAATAATGAATTTAAAAGAGTAAATAATTAATTATAATATACGATGAAAATAACGATAATTATTTTCACTCCATAACCATAATGATAACGAAACGTTTGTCTACTATGATGCACCTAGCCGCGTGCACGAATATAATCCGACCAAATATAACGATGCAAAGTGGCGTACGAATTTTAACGCGTCAATGACCAACTTAATTCGTTCGTTCTATAATGACAATCGTTCAACCGCATGATACAAAATACGAATATTTGCTTGAAATAATGACGAAATAACAAAAATATGATTAAAGTGAGTCTCAACCTATCAAATAAGAATATTTAAAGGCTATTTCCTACGAAAGAATGCGAGATCCAACAAATGAATCGCGATTACGAATTTCCGTAATGGCAACGGGTGTGATAATTATTTTAAAAACCGAATGTTTTAACCAATATTTACCACCGAATAAGCTAGAATGTTGCGAAATATTGATAAATAAGCGCAGATCCGAGTGATTGGCCTATTATATACCAATATTATGAGCGAGCGAGATTATAATAAATGAGCGTAGAAAACGATATTCCTACCTACCATTTACTATTTAAAACGAAATATAGCGACTGAATTTACTATCGACAGTTTGCGTGTTACGTCACTCCTGGTGATGAGACAGGGCTGCTGTCCTCACCACAAGGAGGATCCCGGTTCGAAAGGGCCAATGTTCACGCACCTTCGCGATTCGAAGGAGCGGATGGAAAATGAAAAGCTCAGTGGGATAGTTCGTCGAAATGCACGTCCGACTCACCAGTATTTAGCTCCAGTCCTGCCAAGGACGGCGCCGTCCACAATAATGTCCTTTGATGAGCAACACACAACACCACACAATGTAATTTTAAATATCCTTTGACAACATTCATCGACGATGCGTAGGTCGAGACTGGTGCGCGAACCCAATGGCCGGTGGCAGTATCCACAAAACTACCCTCACTGGCATTAATAAATATCGAGCGATTTATTGGGTCACCTACCCACGCAAACTGTCGAGGTTTCTATTCCAAAATATTGAAAGGCTCCAACAAACACCCTGTATAAGTTCGCCCAAAACTTGACTATCTTTATACAGTATAGTTGCCGCATAGCATCTCATTAGTAATAATAATGTTTTAATTTTCTACAAAGTTGTATCAACACAATAAAATATTTATATGCTCTTTCACCTCGTTTTGCATACGAATAGCTTCATTTAAATGTATTAAATAATTTATCTGCATATTGTACTTCCCAGCAATTGAATGTTCAACTCTAATTTCAACTACTTTGTATGTATCTTGTATGGGGTTCCCACAAAATGACACGAATAGAGTGCAAAACATAATTATGAAGTTAGAATGGACTACAACATGGCGCATATACAGCGTGCAACAGGAAGGTGCAGTAATACTAAAACCACACACGCAGAAGCTCGCATACAATTGGGAGCTAACTACTGCGTCTCGGGAAGTAGTCAACATTCAGGGTCGTGAGGAACCAAAGTGTTTCTAATAGAAATCTTCTTAGAAGCGCTCGCAGTGGAGCTCGATTTGGCGATCTTAACCGATAAACAAGTTATGCAACACTTGCTGCGGTCTGGAGTTGGATGGGTGTGTGCTAGTGGCATTCAACTGAGCGCTTCCGTGCTTCGAAGGGCACGTTAAGCCGTCGGTCCCGGTTGTTTGTCTTAGTACAACTGTCGTTAGGCTATGTCGAAGGCCTTCGGGCGGCCTGAAAACTTCGACATGGGTTGGCAACTAACCTATCCACCAATCCGCACTGGGCCCGCGTGGTGCATTATTGCCCAACTTCTCTCTCTCTGAGAAGGAGGCTCGAGTGCTAGAAGTGGGAACAAAATGGGCTGATTATGATTATGATGATGACAATAGATTTCGCAGATATCAACCTATTTTTCCAGGAACTGTGTGCGGTTTTAAGCAGGTTCATTCCTGAACAACTAGGCCTCCACAACGTAGACTTGGTAAACAAGGGGGCTAAGCAAGGCTTGAACGGAGAATGAAAAACTAGACAAAAGTCTTTGGCCTAGGTTTTCAAGGATGAACCTACTTGAGTTATAAAAAAAATTAAGTTCCACTCTAATTTATACTGGGTAAGCAAGGCGCCTGGGCTGAGGTGAATGAATGGGTAGAATGGGGATGGCAGAGTGAACATAACGAACTCCAAGAATAGGCATGTAAAATAGGACTTTCGACAAGTACAATTGAAAAATGTAATACCGACTTTCATTCTATTCAGCAGTGGTCCCCACCCCATGCAGTGGCAGTTACATTATATAATAAATTACCGGAAGTCCAGAAAACTGAAAAAAAAACGAACGTAGCTTCACTAAAAAGGTGAAAAGTATATTAGTCGAAATATGTTAGTATAAAACAGAGCAGTGTCTAATCTAACTGAGAAGTCGCTGTAAAACAAATCGGTTCGCTCGATGCAAAGTTGCTATACCGAAAACTTATGTAATGGGTCAACATATAATATCATCATGTAAATAACGTAAACATATTGGCCTTTATTAATAAACGTTGCGTAAACCTATATTAGGCGTAACATGCTTTGTCTTGCTTTCACGCGTGACATTTACTGCAAGCGAAAAATTGACAGATAGATGTTTTAACTACTCCGGGTTTATTACAAGTTTATTAATAAGGCCGCGAGTGCGATAAAGATTTGACTTTGACTTTGACATGTGTCCTAGTCAGGGTTCACATGACGAAGTATCAACATTTAAATCGCTTATATATTTTTTACAAAGTTAAAATAGGATGACCGATTTTATTTTCGACCGACTTTCAAAAAGGGGGAGGAACTCAACTCGACTGTATATTTTTATGTTTGTTATCTCATAACTTTCGACTGGGTGAACCGATTCTCAAAATTCCTTTTTTGTTTGAAAGCTGGTGCTTCCCGTGTGGTGCCGTAGGTTTTGAGTTACACTCCAATCACTAACAAGTGTTGATTTATCTTGATGATATCATCATTGACGGTGTACCCGTAAGTAGAGGTCACTAAAGAGGGTAAAAAAGATTTTTTTGACAAAATATCCCTTCAATGGTCGATGTCATTATAACAATGAAATTTCTATTGTGTCTGGCCGTGCGACCTTTGAAGCATTATAGAACCGACTTCTACACTAAATGTGTGAAACAACTCGTCGCAGCACGCACCATGCACGCAATATTGTGATAATAGGTACTTTCAAACAATACCAGCACTAGCGCGAACGCAGCCGGGTGCGCAAGTACTCCATGAAGAAGTGGCCCAGACGGTCACGAAACCGGTCCAGATATTCGACTATACCTACCGCGTTAAACCGTCAAAATAACACAAAAAATATTTTACACTTTTTAGTGTAGAAGTCGGTTCTATTATTTGACAAAAAAATTCAATGTTCTTATGCACTATGGTTGTTTATACTCGTATTAGCTATCGTGAAAACTTAAAACAGTATCTGTACAGAACCCAGCCGACCCGATAGTCCCGACCGGCAGTTGAGCACTGCTCTTCTATGTAAGTAAGGTACGTTTTAAATAGTTTTATAATTAATGTATAGTCGTAGTCATTAAATACTGTCAACTGTGTTTTGTGCAAAGAAGGTGTGTAGTGGAGTTCAAAATAAATACTTTGTGGAAGTATCAGTATACTTGACATCACAGGTCCGGACTGGACAGGTAACAAGATTTAACCACACACGTTGCAGTTCCTGGAAAAGTAGGCTGATTTCTGCGAAATCTATTGTATTATTGGCCAAATATGGCGAATTCAAAAAAAATGTAAAGTAGACTCAGTTCAGCGGCTTAAAAAAATAGACTATTAACCGATGTAGACACAGCTAGAATAGTTTATTTTAGTTGTTTCCATAGCGTTATGACTTATGGCATACTGCTCTGGGGATGTTCCGCAGATATTAATTCTATTTTTATACTGCAAAAAAGGGCTATACGAGCGATCTACAGTTTAGCTCCCAGAGTTTCCCTTAGACAGAAGTTTAAAGACATAAACATTCTAACTGTTGTCTCTCAGTTTATCTATGAAAATCTAATGTATGTAAAGAAAAACAGGAACAGTTTTGAAAAAAGGATGCTCTTTCTATCAACACGCGGAATAAGCACAAGCTATCCGTACATGTAACGCGTCTCCACAGAATAAGTCATTATTTTATGGGACAATGTATACGATTCTATAATAAACTTCCCAATGTTATCCGAGATTTGCCTATTAATAAGTTAAAATTACTTTAATTAAACTAAACTCTGTCAAAAAGTTATTAAAAAATTCGGATAACTTGGAGGATAAAACAGCTTAGGACTGATCACTCCAGTATCTACCTACTCGTGTACTAAGATGTCAAAGTGTAGCGTGTCTTGCCCTACTGATACCATTATTATGGTCTCTTTTGTAAGGCAACACACTGGAGCTAAAATAAACGAACATTTGTTATATACATTAAGAAATTGGCGATACAAAAATATTTAAAAAGATGTTGATTTAACAAATAATAAATGTAATATGACAATTTGTAAGTGCCCCCGTAGGCCTATACAGAATAAAGAATTTCATTTCATTTCAATCGCGAGTCAACGGGCTCAAAAATTGCCAAAGACAAAAAACCATGTTGAATAGTAGAACATGCGTACCAAGTGTCGTCAATATTGGTTTAAAATGCGAGCTGTACAGGAAGACGTACATACAACCTAACAAACATACGGACAGATGAAAGTCAACTTGGCTATACTCATGGCTCGGTGTTAATACAAAATACTAAAAGTGCAATTTGAAAAATTTAATACCGACTTCCATTCTATTACTTTGGTAAAAATCAGTTATTGGAGTGTAAATCTATTAAAACTATTAAACCGTATTTGATCAAATTTACATGGCACAACACGGAAAGCACCGGTTTTCAAACAAAGAATTTTGGGAATCGGTTCACCCAGTCGAAAGTTATGTGGTAACAAACATAAAAAAATACAGTTGAATTGAGTACCTCCTCCTTTTTGGAAGTCGGTATAAAATAATTAAGACGCAGTCCAACCCCAATTTTAAAATAATTTACGATGCTTTACGTAAGGTTGAACATCGCTTGGATTGGACGATGTAATGCGAAAATGCGTTAATTTTGTACGTTTTCTTTATATTTTTCGATATAAACTGACACAATTGAAAAAACTGCTGGTTATTACTTTAGTACTATATATTATCTCGTTGGCTATGTATTATCTGAAAAAATATAGTGTTATCGCTGAACATTTTGAGAGTTTGGACGTGAAAGTTTATTTTTGTGGACCTATTCAGGATTTTTTCTGCTGAAAGAGAGTTATATTTATGAATTCTATTCGGTTATTACTCTTTTCCTATTCATTTTCTAACCTTTGTATTTTTTCATAATATACTATCGATCTGTTTTTTTACACTAGGTGTTGAAAAATTCAGCTTTTTCTTTGATCAGGGTACGAGCGCGCCTTAAAAATCTTCATCAATCTTCTATAATTACTTACTCCTGTACCGAAATAGTCTGTTTTAGTGAAAAACCGCTTGACCGAATTTTGAAATTTATATGAGACCACCACGGAAGTATACTAAATCAAACAACAATCATCATCCAAATCGGTTTATAAACGAAGAAGTTTTCCGCGAACACATAAAAGAAATATATATAGGTACATCAAAAAAGTCTAAGCAACATGCAAATTGTCACAAATTTTACCGATTATAGGTATTAATCAATTTTTAAGTCTTTACTCACTTAAGGTGCGTAGGTATGTAAACTTTTTTGTTTTTGATGACATACTGGTTGGTTGTAAAAAAAACTATTCGATTATGTTTTGTTTTAATGCGAATTTGTTTGAATTTAAGTGAGTTTTGTCTTGATTTTATAATTTTACCAACAATTTGAATAAAGTTAGCGACAAAATTGGATTGTGAGACATTCTTTACATCATGGAGTGACATTTTGTAGTTGTCGTTTGGCGTTAACGATAACAGAAATAACTTTTGTTTAGGGTATCAGACCCTAGGGCCTTTATTAATAAACGTCGCGTAAACAAAGATTAGGCGTAACATGCTTTCACGCGTGACATTTACTGCAAGCGAAAAATTGACAGATAGATGTTTTAACTACTCCGGGTGTAAGCCAAGTTTATTAATAAGGTCACAAGTGTTTAAGCTTTGTTTTTATTTTGTTTTGACTTGATGTAAATTAATTTTTACTGGATAATAGAAAATAAATAAATGGATAATAATAGGTAATAATACTATACAATGTTTCCAACGAAATTGCAGGGCAAAATATTCAACATGGCATATCTCAAGGTGACAGGCGCAGTGCATTGCCTTGCAGGGTTTCAAACTGTTGTATTTTAAATTTCGAATGGCACTGGATTATTATGAGCAGCCGACTCACTGAGTGACATAAAAAAGTATAATAAACAAAGCTCATAATCAAGCCGGTTTTACCTGCGTCTTGTAATTTATCACTAATTATATACCTACTGGCTAAAATAAGATACGTCAAAGAAAGGCAACATAATTAATGATAATCTTGATTCTTACAATTACTTATAAATTTATTTATAAACCTGTCATAATCATTTTTTTTTTCTTTTTTTTTTATTAGTTATAAATGGATTTCCGAATTTAGCAGTACTGTTTGGATAATATACTATTTTTTGCTTGTAAACTGTTTGACCCCACAAACATAAAGTCCGTACCCTGGTGATGTGGATTGTAATGTTTTGTCAACATCTTTTTTTGTTTTTTACTATAGTGCCTGTCCGCGACTTCGTTCGCGTAGTAGGCTCGGCCTTCGGCCTCGCCATAACCTCTCATCTTTTCTTGGTTTTTCTTCCATAACCTTCTCCTGACAATAATTAACAAAACAAAGAAAGATTTAGCGTGATTGTTCCATCCGTTCTCAAGTTATAGCGTGACCAGGAGAAATAGGGGGTTATCTTATACCTTATAGCAGTAATTGGTAGTTATGTTATTATTTTGTAACTAGCAGCGTCCTGCGGTTTCATGCGCACGGGACATCTGTGCATACGCGGTAACGTTTATCGAACGTTAAAACAAAAATCGGTCATGTGCGAGTTGGACTCGCTCACTGAAGGTTCCATACATTAAGAAACCATCTAACATTATTGCTGTTACTAAACACAAACTAGGTTAAGGACAAACTTAACTTTGTCATTCGATCCCTTGGCACGACTATTACACGAACCGCAAATAATAAGTTTGTAATAGTCAATTCGCTATTTTTTGTAATAAAAGTATCTGCTTTTCCTATTTTTTTCTTTTATATGGGCTGTAAGATATTGCTTCTTGCCACGGTTCATGATTCTACTCTATAAGTTTTTCTTGTGAAATCGCAAAATGTAAGTAAATATCCGAAAACATTTTTTACCAATAAACGGGACCGACTTTAAGACGCGGTCGAACCACAATTTTAAAATAATTTACGATGCTTTACGTAAGGTTGCAAATCGCTTGTTAGATTGGACGATGTCATGCGAAAATGCGTTAATTTTGTACGTTTTCTTTATATTTTTCGATATATACTAACCCAATTGAAAAAACTGCTGGTTATTACTTTAGTACTATACGTTAGCTATGTATTAACTAAAAAAAATATAGTGTTATCGCTGAAAATTCTGAGAGTTTGGACGTGAAAGTTTATTTTTGTGGACCTATTCAGGATATTTTCTGCTGAAAGAGAGTTATATATATGAATTCTATTCGGTTATTACTCTTTTCCTATTCTTTTTCTAACCTTTGTATTTTTTTCATAATATACTATCGATCTGTTTCGTTACACTAGGGCCTTTATTAATAAACGTTGCGTAAACCTATATTAGGCGTAACATGCTTTGTCTTGCTTTCACGCGTGACATTGAATGCAAAAAAAAAATTACAGATAGATGTTTTAACTACTCCGGGTGTAAGCCAAGTTTATTAATAAGGCCGTATGGATTAAAAATTCTGTTTTTTCTTTAATCTGGGTACGAGCGGGCCTTAGCACTGAACAGTGTGAAATAATACTTGTTGAAGTCGGTACCATGACAGTTCTAAAGTACCTATTATCACAATATTGTGCGCATGGTACCGACTTTGACAAGTTATTTCACACTTTTCAGTGTTGAACTACAAAGAAATAATATCAGGAAGAGTAAACGCCTTAAAAAATTACCCGAAGTCGTTTCCGTCTTTTGGTAAATATTTTTTCACCCTTTTATATGACCCTTGCTACTTACGGGATAGATTGAACAAATGAGAATGGGACCACACGGGAAGCACTGTTCAAATAAAACATGAATCGTTAAAATCACCCAGTCGAAAGTTTATTAGCATTAAAAAACATACAGTCATATTGAGAACCTCTTACTTTTTAGAAGTAGTTTAATAATCTTATAATTTTTCTAGCAACTGCCAAAAAAAGGAGAAGGTACTCAATTCGACTGTTTTTTTTACCGACTTTAAAAAAAGGAGGAGATACTCAATTAGACTATTTTTTTCTATCGACTTTAAAAAAAGGAGGAGGTACTCAATTCGACTGTTTTATTCTATCGACTTTCAAAATAGGAATAGGTACTCAATTCGACTGTTTTTTCTACCGACTTTCAAAAAAAGGAGGAGGTACTTAATTCTACTGGTTTTTTTCTACCGACTTTCAAAAAAAGAAGGAGGTACTCAATATAACTGTTTTTTCTACCGACTTAAAAAGGAGTAGGTAGGTACTCAATTCGTATTTTATTACGGTAATATATATATATATATAGTTCTATCAATCCGTCAATTGTTGATCATGCGTGCTATATCGCGAGTACTTTGTTGATCCGAAAACCTATGTTGATCCGGGTGGTTTTTGTTGATCCAACATACAAATCCACTCCGATAGTTGTTGATCCGATTCAAATGGGCCAATCAGAAGGCAGCAAGTCCTCCTACTGGACATACCTAAGGTATATTTATTGCAAGACTACCTAATCATTAACTTTTCTTTGTTTATTAAGTTTTTATGTTTATAGGTATGATATATATATGGTAAGGAAATTTGTTGACGACACGAGCTTGTCGCTTACCCGATGTTAAGCTTCGTGCCCAGCTGCATGCATGCCTGCAGCTCAATGTCATACATAGTATGTGACATTGTATCGCACTCAGTACCCTGAGATATAAGATCTAGCGTCTCGAAGCCCCGTTATTACTCCGCAAACAATGCCCTTCGACTCGGAACACCGTAGCGTTGATTAGCTACTGCTTGGCCGTTGATTAACTGACAAAGGTCTGGCCATTCCTCAGACTGGCCCTCGCAAGAGTCCTACCAATACTAGATATAGACGTATATAAGGACAACTTCTAATTGTTATTATAATGTTTAAGTAGTATGGATACATACATTATTTAAGGTGATATTTGAAAGGCAAAAAATTATCTTATCGCATCATCATCAAAGTTGAGTTTGGATAACATGTAGAAAAAAACAATTGTTATCAATCATAATTTTTTTATTATATTACATCTTTAATCCGTTAGACATTACTAACATTTAGAAAATAATAAAGCCGTAATTATTTTGAAAAAAATAATAACATAAGTTAAGTAATATTTCGTTTATAGGTACTTAATCGACAATTCTAACATATGTAACAAACATTATAATTAGCCAGATAAAAAGAAAAAATATGTTCTCAATATTATTATTAATTATATAACTTAAAAAACATCTTCAAAATATTTATAATCAGTCAGTCAAAGATTATAATTATTAGAAGGTAGAAAAAAAAATCACACACCAAATATTCTTACTACTCATTTAATAGGTAGGTACTATCACTAAACTACTAACTAAATGAATCAGTCTAACATTTAGGAGACATTACATGTGACCTTGTTATGAGATCAATACAATTACTATTAATATTAAGGGGAACTTGTTGTACCACACAGAATCTTCATTAAAATATATTTACTTTTTCTTATAAATATTGTTAACATACGTGTTAAGTTGCATCCAAGTCCTATTTTGAAGAATAGGTTCTTTATTTAAAACTTCCATACATTTGTTTTTGCCTGGATTTATCTTTTTATTTATGTGTGATTGGAAATATTTTTTGACTAATTTTATCTCTTCATCCGACCACTTTCTATGAGTGATTTTTTTCGTTTCTTAATTGGATTATCACTATCACTTGAATAAAAAAAGCCAAAAATAAAATGCCTTGGGCATTTTATTTTTGGCTTTCTGTTATTTGTTTTAATATTGATATTTTTAGTATTAGAATCTTTATGATATATATTTTTTACTTTTGTTCGTTTAGTTTTACTTCGTTTCTGAATCTGTTTATCATCATCAATATCGCTTTCACTTGTACTACTTGACCATTTTGTTTCCGTTTGGCTTAATTTTGGGGTCTTTATTTTTAGGATCTTGGTTGTACTGATTGTCTTGTTTTTTATCGTTTACTTCATTATAGTCTCCAATTTCTATTTCTTCCATGTTATTATTGACTGTAGTTTCTGGTGTTTTGATAGATATTTTGGGGTTTGTAAGTAAGGTGTTAGATTGGTCGCTTTCTATTGCCGGATTTTTTGAAGATGGCGTCTGTTCCTCAAAGTTTTTAGTTTCTTGGTATGATTGAGATGTAATCGTTTCTATCCTGTGACCCTTCTTCTCCATTAATGTTTTTTCATATTCGAAAAGTTGAGGATCAATCGCGTCAATGAGATTTTCAATAGTTGTGTCTTTTTTCCGCAATAAAATTAAAAGAGTAGCTAAATCCCTCATTTTGGAACAAATCGCTTTACGACTTCGTTGTTATTTTTTCTTTTTCAAGAGACGAGCACCGTATGCTATGATTAATGGATCATTTTTAACTACTAATGAAATTTCATCAGAACGAATATTCGACAGTATTTTTTCTTTTAGCTCAATGGAAGCGTTCGCCGTATTGGGAACGATTGTTAAGCTGTGATTAAACAATGCTTTTCTTTTAAGTGACGGAATAACATGTTCAGAAGCTTTACAATTTCTTAAATGTCTGAAAAATGAAGATCTATTAAATGTGCCCAAGCATGTTTTACAAGTAGCGTAAGTTGACGGGCTAGAGGTACCCTGGTTGCTTCGTTTTGATGGTAATAAGGTTTAATGAGCGTCCCGATCAAAGTTCACTTTAGATTGTGTAAAAAAATTCCCTTGCTTCTCAATTTATCTGTATGTTTTTGTTGTTTTAGTTTTCGTATTTTAGGGTCTTTATCATTGATAGCTTTATAATGAAGAACTTCGATTTCATTTGCGTGGTTACGTAAAAGATGTCTAGAATAATTAGTTACAATTGCTTGACAGTAAAAACATGCGTTTCTTCGGTCCCACTTACGTTTTCTCGCCATATTATTAACGTCTTTTTCAATATTACCTTCTTCAAAATCCGGATCTTTTTTTGGATCAAAGTCCGATTTATCACTAGGTGAAAAATCTCCCACGTCAGAGTCAGTCAGCGCTGCCGCGACCTGCAAAAAAAGACCGAATAAATACATGTTACCATTTTAATTTTACTAGTGTCTCGTCAATAGCAATTAGGACATGTAAAATAAATACCTGTATGTGTTGAGTAATACGAGTATCATCAGGAAACAATTGTTGAACATCTATAGAGATGTCTGAAGGTATTTTTTCAGACAGATTAGATATTTATATTCATAAGTGACGATATTCCCGATACGTCAACAGAATGTTTGTGGTCAGGTACATATTTATTCCGGTGATTATCATCATCAATATGGCATTTACTTCTGATTAATAGTGCAACTTCAGTTTCATTTTCATTTTCAATTGCATTCTGAAAAATTTTATAAAAATTAAATACCTATATTTATTATAAGGTCTCAGTATGAATACAGTAGAATAAAGTAGGTAGGTACTTTCACTAGTCTGAATTTGCTCACTAGGATTAAACAGCTCAGAATTCTCAATAAGACTATCGTTTGAGTTATCAGAAAGAGCAATCATTCCATCATATCTTGTTCGATCATTTTGACTAATTTTTATAGTAGATATTAAAGAAATTACTGAGCTACCGGATGTATTCTCAGACACAGAATCTAATCCAGGCAAATTAAGATGTGACATATTTTCTGCAAAAAACATGAAAATAATGCAAATTACAAAATATTAACATACTAGGCATAGGTAGGTAAGTAGTAACAGAGTAGATAATAAAATGGATCAAGTAGGTACCTACTTTTTTGCTTCGAAAATTATTTTTTAAGTAATATTTTATAATAAACGTTACTGGTAATTTCGTATATATAATGAAATATTTAAAAATACTTACCATCACAATAATCCGCTACAAACAGATTTCTTGTCTGACAGTAACCACACGTCTAAACACAATCACATATTGTACGCAAATGACCGTCGACCGGAGCCACCGCGCGGGCGTCGACGGGTTCAAGGTCAAATGCCCCCGGATCAACGTTAGTTAGTAAGATTGCGCATGAGCATGCATATAAAACGGATGCACATTTGACTCGTCGGTATATTTTTTGCGACCGTTACGGATCAACAAAAACATTTTGTTAATGTATTTTTTGATGGCAAGTATGTTGCAAAGCGACTGATGCAGATCCCCAAACAACCCTTCCATTTCAAATTCGGATCAAAGTATATCAGTTATAATTGTAAAGAGCCAATTATACACTGCAAAAAGGTGGATCAACATTTATTTCAATATCTTACTGGATCAACCTTTACATAGAACGGTTAATTATATATATATATATATATATATATATATATATATATATATATATATATTTATGTTTGTTACCATAACTTTCGACTGGGTAAACCGATTCTCAAAATTCTTTTTTGTTTGGAAGTTGGTGCTTCCCGTGTAGTCCCATTTAAATTTCATCAAAATCGGTTTAGTAGTTTTTCACATACACTCTAATAACTGAATACGAGTACAATGGAAGTCGACATAAAAAAAATTCCAATTGTACTTGTTTATCAACTAAAAGAGAAAAATGGTCATGACAAACATACTGACAGACAGACGAACAACAAATTTATGTTTTAAGGGTTTCTTTTTTCTTTTGAGGTATATAACATAACAGCTCAGTGGCATCGTTCATTAGACAGTTGCCATGGATCCAGCCGAAGCAAGGCTATTGAGGATGCTGCCTTCCCAGCAGGTGATAGACGAAGTCACAGCTCGTGGTGACTCCGAGATACAACGGTTCTACTGCAACGTTGCTGTCTTCATCACTGGTGGCTCTGGGTTCCTTGGGAAGCTTCTTATTGAAAAACTTTTTAGGTATGAACACGAAAAAAATGAAATTTAATGAAAATATATTTACTTTTTACTAGCTGTACCTACGTACCCAGCATGCTTTGCAGTGCCACAAAAATAAAATCTTATAAAAATAAAATAGATAAACATCATAGACTTAGATTTTTTTGCTGTTGATGATTTTCATGTTTAAAGCACCCAGAAAAAGTATTGAAAATTGCGTTTCTAAGTAGTGGATTCAATTTATTCCGGTGGTCTCATATCCCATAGACCAGGGGTGTCCAAGATACGGCCCGCGGCCGACGCGGGCCATGGTGTGGCCCGCGTTGACTATCATTCCGGCTCCGGCCCGCCAAACGTTCATATTTCCAATAGTAAATTAGTTTTATTATTACACGCGGTTTCAGGTTTTTTTGGTTGACTTAATATTATATAATTAATTAATAATATAATATAATTATTAACTTACTTACATCTCGCCGATTTAAATTAATAACTCCAAGGAAAATATGAATTTTGCACCCAACTCTATCAACTAATATAAGCTTTAACAAGAAAGTGAATTTTACAAGAGAAACAATTATGGGAGTTCCAGTTGGGTCATTAGCAAACCCTTGCTACACGAAATCAACAAACTCATGACTTCGAAAAGTATGTGCCACATCACAATAATCATTGACCTCTTTCTCGAAGTTGGACCTGCCTAGTTTGACTGTCTGTCCCAGGTAGATGTCGTCAACAACTTCGAGAACTGAGTTCCCAACTGATATTGGGATAGGCATGGGCATTAGACATAATTTTCGTCTTATCCATGTTCATCTTAAGACCTACCCGTTGGGAAACTCGATGGAGGCCTTCGAGCATTGTACTGAGGTCTTCCATGGATTCTGCCATGACTACAATATCGTCGGCAAATCGAAGGTGAGTGATGTACTCGCCGTTGATATTGATGCCAAGTCCTTGCCATTCCAAGAGCTTGAAGGCGTCTTCCAATGTAGCGGTGAACAGTTTCGGAGATATAACGTCTCCCTGTCTTGCGCCTCTTTGTAATGGAATTGCCTTGGAACTCTGCTCCTGTACTCTGTGGACTGACATGCTGGCGTTTTTGTACAAACACTTCAGCACTTCAATATACCGATAGCCAATACGGCACCGCTGGAGAGACTCAAGCACTGCCCACGTCTCGATCGAATCAAAGGCCTTCTCATAGTCCACAAACGAACTTGCCTCTTTGTTTCTCCTAACTACATCAGCACACCGGTTATTCCTAATTAAATTTTCCTTGGCCCGCCGCAATGTTATAAACTATTAAACTGCCACCAATGAATTTGAATGAACATTGGACACCCCTGTCATAGACATATAATGCGTTCGAATAGATCACTTCTGATCGTTTTTGGCGAAAATAACGCTAAAAACGCTCACAAGGGGCGTTCGAATGCGGAATCTGTGGGTGAAAATGTCGTTCATGCCCCTTTTTGTTCAGCGTTCGGAAAGCTAAAAAAGAGGAATTTTTGCCACCAAAAAGTGTAATTTTTGACCCACGTCCGGAGCATGGTTGTTTGTGATTGTTATTTGACAGCTATGTATTTGAAAGCATAATCATGCGATTTTAAATCTTATGCTCAGTTGAGCGTTCGAGTAGGGTGTGGGTAAAAGTGGCAATAAAAACGTTTTTGAGCTTTCCGAGCGCCTTAACAAAAGAGACATCAATGAAAACGCCACCAATGCCCTCATAAGCTAAACGAACGCACCTCAAGTGAGCGAACCCACTGACGGGTTAGCTAGTTAAAATAAAAACTAAATACACATAACAACTCTTACTAAATAAATATGTGTTTAGTTGTTTATGACCTTACTTTTATAAATACTGCTTTAATTTAAATATCGTCATTTACTAAGTCACTGAACAATTTTGCTTTGCGCAGTACTTAGTAACGTTATTTAATGTGGAAACTGGATGAGAAAAGCCGAAGATCGGGCTCAGTGGCGAGCATTAAGAGGATTGCATAGCCATTACTTTCCATGCTAAAAGAGAAAACTCTTTTCTACCTCTTAACATTGTCCGATTTCAGTGATTTTTTTTCATGGAATCATGACTTTGTTTACTATGCCCGTACGTTTTGGTTTTTTCAGTATTTCAAAGCACTATAAATTTCCTTTTTTTAGAACATCAAACAACTGAAAAAATCAAAACGTACGGGCATAGTAAACAAAGTCATGATTCCATGAAAAAAAATTCACTGAAATCGGACAATGTTAAGAGGTATAAAGAGTTTTCTCTTTTAGCATGGAAAGTACTAGCTATGCAATCCTCTTTAGAGACGCCTATGTCCAGCAGTGGACTGATACTGGCTGATGATGATGATGATGATGATATTTAAAGTTAAACAGCGGTTATAAGTAAGGACCAATGTTAATAAACTATGTCAAATGCATGGTTATACTTATGTTTCAGATCTTGCAAAATAAGAAAGATGTTTCTATTGATGCGGCCTAAAAAGGGAAAAGACGTCCAGCAAAGGCTCACGGAAATGTTCCAGAATCCAGTAAGTCAATACTACTATGGCGGCAAAAAAGACGTACGTCTTTTTTGCCGCCATAGTTCAAGATTTCCCTGTTAAAGTTTGTTAGTTTTTATGTTTGTTACGTCTTCACACTTAAACAGCTTACCGTATTTAGATGAAATTTGAAATAGAAGTAAGTAGTTAAGCAGGATTATTAATTATCTATTATATAAAAATGAACCCCTATTTCTCCTGGTCACGCTATAACTTGAGAATGGATGGAACAATCTCGCTAATTCTTTTTTGTTGTGTTGATTATTGTCAGGAGGAGGTTTTTTTAAAAGAATAATCAAGAAAATAATAATAATAATAATGTATTTACTCAGATCATACATACACAAATTTCATCATCACATAGACAAATTTGTTTCTTTATTACTAGGTAATTAACTAGTTAAGTATAGCTGTCAGGTGTGCTATTGTATATGTAACCACTCAGTGTTATGTCTGAGGTAAAAGATGGGAGGTTATGGCGAAGCCGAAGGCCGAGCCTATAACGCGAACGAAGTCGCGGGCAGTCGCTAGTATATATATATATGCAATAACTAAGTAACTTTTTAGTATAGAGTTCAAATATTTTTCACGTTTTTTGGCAAATTAAATTAGGTGTGGTAACAAAAAAAATTGCATTTTAGAATAGTATATGTTTGCTATCGGTTCGTATTTATCACTTTTTGTATTAATACGATGAAATGTAATTACCTATTTATTTATATAATTGAAACTGATTATACGAATTACATTAATTGGATATTATCAATTATAATAACATAATAAAATTATAATTAATAAGAGTGCATTAGGAACATTTTTTTCTTTTACGTAGGTTACATACAAATATTATACACCCTATAGATATTACAATCTAGCCTAAAAAGGCTAATAAGTAATTGTATTCTATCCTAAACTGCTATATTCACTATACGTAAGCATGTGTCCAGTAACACTTTTCTTATTGTCTCTATTTGGGGTGAAGACACTATGTTCAAGTGTACTTTGAAGCAGTACTTACATTAACTACATTACACTAATACACTAGAACTGCACACTACACTAACTCGAACGGTTTTGTTCTCTTTAGTCTTCTTACTATATCCGTGTGGATTAGGAATCATAAACATTAAATATAAATAAACCATAATGCTTACAAAAATAATTTGACCCTTCAGCTAATACAAACTACAATAAAAAAAATTCAATCATTCATTCCTCTCACAAGAATCCAATCATACAGACTTTACCACCCATCAGCAACCAATTAACGTCGGATGAGTCAGGAATACATTTTGGCTAAGTCAAGATTAAAATAAAAAAACGTAGTGTAGGACGTCCTGAGGCACGGTGGAGTGACGATCTGCGCAAGACGGCTGGCAAAAACTGGATGCGAGAAGCCCAAGATAGACCTAAGTGGCGTGCAATTGGAGAGGCCTATGTCCAGCAGTGGACTGCTACAGGCTGATTATGATGATGAGATAAAAATAATGCTGAGTTGAGAATATATACCTACATTTATACAGATTTAGCACATACTTTGAAAGCTTAGTAGGTAAGTTTTTTGTTAGTATGAATTTAGAATAATAACATTGTTAAATACAATTATAAGTTACTAGCTGGTGCCCGTGACGTCGTCTGCGCAGGATTAGTACTTTGATTAGCTTATTATCTTCTCCAAGGCCATTATATATCTTTTTTTCCTTTCCCTGTTGTACAGGGAGTTATGGCTATCTGCCATTTACAAGTGTGTTTCCAGCCATAGAGTTTCTCTTCAACGTCTTTTAGTAGGTCTTTATAATTATATATCTTTATACAAAAATGTCATAAAATATTATATGAGTAAACTAAGGTAGGGGAAGCCGGGGTTACAATTAACAGGGGTAACAATTAACAAGCGATTTGTCGCCAAACCAATCGCAATATTACTCAATACGCGGAATATTCCAATACTTTGAATAGTGCCGAACGCGTACATACCAGCCACTCTGTGCTCAGCCGCCACTAGAATAGGTCACGGCACTGCGGTCAATTTAACAAGGTAAACGATCTTTTTTACTTACGCAATTTTTTGAGTTTTTGTTTATTTAAAGTTATAAATTAATGTTTAATTGTTTTATTCGGTGCATTGGTTATCTGGCTTGTATATTTTACTTGCATCTTGAATAAAAAGTCATTACTTAATTAATAAACAGATATTTTTTTATAAATGAGGGCACGGGGCTAAAAGTAACAAACCGACTGGGGTAAAAATTAACTTGTTAATACGTGCCCCGCACCGTCTTCTGGATTTCTTAGTTTTATAGTTCATTTTCGTTTATTATGCAGAATGAGGACCTATAATCGAAGAACGGAAAGCGGCACTACTTTGAAAGAGAAAGAGGCTTGAACATCAGTGTTTCCGACTTAATAGATCAAATGTCTTCTGAACCGCAACCAGGACCATCCGGACTTATTCAATCTCCTAAATGTTTTGACATAGAATTTGTAAGACCACTTCCGAAAGCACCACCACGAAAAACAGAAATAATACGTAAACGTACGCGCAAATCAGCGATTTTCACCGACGCCCCCTAGAAAAATAACCTGGAAGAAGAGTTCATGCAAAAACAGAAGAAAAAAGGGAAGTTAATTGCAAAGAAGAAACGAACTGACAAATCAAACCCTGCGATAGATACCAAAAACACAAAGGAAAAGGCAAAGGAAAAAAACCAAAAAGGAAGCTGATAGAGTAAAAAAAAGATTTTGAGGGAAGATAGTGAAACAGAAGATGATGACTGTATTTGTCTATCCTGTGGAGAATTATATTCTCTTGACTCAAGATGTGTTGATTGGGTACAATGCACAGTTTGCAAGCAATGGGCCCATGTCACTTGTGCGAGAGGAGACACTATATGCTTTGTTTGCACAAACTGCAACTCGGATGACTATTACGAGGAAGTCATATTAATTCATACATTTTTTTATATTTTTTTCTTTTTATGATTCTTATATAGTATACATTATGATAATAGTAACGTGAAGACTGTTTGGTAGTTTCAAGATATTATTATAGTTAAGAATTTCGTGATTCATAGTAATTGTATTCTTCTTGGTTAGTAAAGTAAGAAAAAATAAAGACAAGCATTTAGTTTTTAAAGCTATAATTATATTTTGTTACTTGTAATAGCAACACTTAGTCTTATACTTACTAGGTAATTGTCTGCATTTTTCTTACCCTAGTATTATTACTGACTGTGTTATAATTTGTATTATTTAAAGTATTATAAAGCAAGACTGCCTATTTACTCGAAATTTTTGAGAAAATCCTCGTATGTGATTTAAGAAATGTGATTTTAGGAGTATTATTACTGGTAACGTGTTATAATTTGTATTATTTAAAGTATGTTAAAGCTAGGCTGCCTATATTCTCGAAATATTTGAGAAAATCCTCATATGTGATTTTAGAAATGTGATTTTAGGAGTATTGTCACTGATAACGTGTTATAATGTGTTTTATTTAAAGTATGTTAAAGCTAGGCTGCCTATATTCTCGAAATATTTGAGAAATTCATTTTATTATTCATTTTATCGTTAATATATAAATAATCAATAATTAAAAGGTAATATTCAGTAGTTCAATTTCTTGAAAACTTAATGAATTTGATACTGTTAATACATGCCCCCCATGTTTAAACCTGCCCCATCCATGTTATAACTAGCCCCAACACCGGGGCTAAAATTAACACGAGTCAATTTTTAAAAAAGGTGTCGCTGTTAGTTTTCTATTTAAATTAAATTATTTTTTGTATTGACTATTGAGAGTCAGATAATTTTCCTTTCCCGTGATTTAATAACCATTTTTATACAATCATCCGTCCCAGAGATACAAGATCTTATCTAAAATTTGTTAGTTTTGACCCCTCTCTCCCCTACTTAGTAAATCAATCAGTACACACTAATAATAAAATTGCATACAAAAATAATAATTATTCACCATGGAAAAAACTGGCATTACATTTCATAACCCTTGACGGTCGTCGAGCACGTCTAGTGTATCGAGCTGTCAAAATGATAGCGTGCTTTTTACTTAGTTATCAGAAACTGACACAAAATTTTGACAGAACTGTCATTACGATCTTGACGAAGGCAGAGATCTTATTATTTTGTCTATGCTGTGCCCGCTATTACGCTTTTCACCCGCGTGGTGATGGATGATAATGAAAAGTATCCTATGTGTTAATCCAGCGCCTCATCTACCTCCATACCATATTTCATCAAAATTGTCCCAGCCGTTTGAGCGTGAAAGAGTAACAAACATCCACACATCCACACATCCATACTCACAAACTTTCACGTTTATAATATTAGTAGGATTTTGTAAATGTAGTGTTACAACCACAAACAAAACAGTTATGACGGTTTAAAGGCATGATATAGGATGATAAAAAAAAACTAAAAATAACTACCGTGACGTTTAGGTCATAAGATCTATTGCGGAAAACTAAATTCTGTCGGTCTATGCGCCATACAGCCTGTATATAATATGAATGTTTCTATTCACAGGTGTTTGAGATACTTCATCAGAAGCAACCGAGTTTCCTTGATCGTATAGTGATCATTGAAGGCGATGTAGCTTTGCCGAGACTTGGTATTTCTGATGAAGACTGGTGTAAAATCACTGAAGAGGTAAGTAGGTTTAAAATAGTTCATAGCATGCTTTTGCAGCAAGCTACCAACAGATGATGTTGGAGTTTAAATAGTGGTCATCATAAGCAGTATGGAAACTAAGCCTAGTTAAGCGGAAATAAACATATACGTGACCACTCTTGACGCGGCTTCACTACTGACAGCACCGCGACAACCGCTTAAGGATCTCGTCGATGCGCATGTTTGTGTGAGTGAGCTATTTCGGACGTTTGTAGGTAGTTTCCGTACTGTTTCTCTATATTTATACTGTGACATAGCGTAACGACTGTTGTCCTAAGACAAACAACCGACACCGACGGCTTAACGTGCCCTCCGAAGCACGGAAGCGTTCAGTTGAACAATGCCACTAGCACACACCCATCCAACTCCTGACCGCAGCAAGTGTTGCTTAAGAGGATTGCATAGCTAATACTTTACATGCTAAAAGAGAAAACTCTTTTCTAGCTCTTAACATTGTCCGATTTCAGTGATTTTTTTTTCATGGAATCATGGCATTGTTTACTATGCCCCTACGTTTTGATTTTTTCAGTTTTTTGAAGTTCTAAAAAAGAAAATTATGGTATTTTGAAATACTGAAAAAATCAAAACGTACGGGCATAGTAAACAATGTGGTTATTCCATGAAAAAAAATCACTGAAATCGGACAATGTTAAGAGGTAGAAAAGAGTTTTCTCTTTTAGTATGTAAAATACTAGCCATGCAATCCTCTTAACTTGTTGATCGGTTGAGATCGCCAAGTCAAGCTCCGCTATGAGCGCTTCAAAAATAGTGGTGCGAAAGGCAAAATCTCCCATGAGGGAGTTTCGATTACTGGATCCCATACTTATGAAGGGGAATCATTATGTATTATTAATTGTTACACAAGGGTCGAATGAAACCTCAATTGACACGAGATGCATGGTTCGAGTGCTTAAATAGGTGTTACGTCTGAGGTAAGTACACAATCTGATTTTCTACGGGGGCACTTACATACTGTCATATTAGGTACATTTATTATTTCTTAAATCTACAACCGGATCAGAACGCGACCGCGACTGAGAAGATCCGGGAAGAAACTCAGCGGGCTTGTCTTTTTAAAATTTATTTATCTCCAATTGCTTAATGTATATAACAAATGTTCGTTTATTTTTAGCTCCAGTGTGTTGCCTTAAAAAAGAGCCCATAATACTGGTATCAGTAGGGCAAGACACGCCACACTTTGACATTGCAATACACGATTATGTACATCCTGGAGTGATCAGTCCCAAGCTGTTTTATCTTATTCTAAATCCTTAATAACCTTTTTGACAGAGTTTGGTTTTAATAGTAATTTTAAACTTATTAATAGGCAAATCTAGGATAACATTGGAAAGTATATAGAAGTTTATAGAACCGTATACATTGTCCCATAAAAGAACTGAACTTCCGCTGGTATTAAGTGCTTAAGACAGATATGTAGTGTGCACCACCCTCCCTCCCGTATAGCAAATAGGAAGTATTCACAATAAGCAACACACAAACCAACCCAAACATACAAAAATGATTCGATACATGTTTAACGTGTGAAAAAAGTTCGCTAAATGACAATTCGGTATGCTAAAAAAAATTAACCTATGCCAATTCCGAAACCATTTCGAGATTTTATGTTACAAACCCTTATTTATATAATAAAAAAAATTAACCTATGCCAATTCCGAAACCATTTCGAGATTTTATGTTACAAACCCTTATTTTTCTACTCTGACCTTTTAAAACGATAAGATGCCATTTATTTTAACAAAAAACGATGAAATAATTCGACTTTCATTGACCTCTAAATGACGTCACTTTTTTGCACTTTTGTTTTGATTGAATAGAGACTTACGAATTAGTAGGTGTCACTGTCAAGTGTTCTAGTTTCTTTTTTTTTACTCGCGTGCGTTTCTTGGCTCCTCAACGCAACTACATATTTGTGCAAAAAAGTGACGTCATAGGATTCAAATTTTCAAAAAAATATTATAAAATAACTACTGAATATAAAACAAAAATATTGAAATTAGTTTCTTATAATGACCTAATCTACGAAATAAAAATATAAAAAAAATACCAAAAAAAAACTTTACATACCGAATTCGCTGCCAGCCGCTTCAAGCGCGGATCCACCGTTGTGGGCACGATGGGCATGCCCACAACCCCTCCCTTATATATGATCGAAGCCACAACCCTAATAGACTTGTGGCGTCACATTTCACATTTTCACGGTCTACTAAGGTCGACTGATCACATCCAAAGCCTTAATAAATATAAAACAACCTGGATATCGAAAAACTATCAACGTGTTGAGTAAGCACCTAAATAATTTTATTTAGGAATTGAAAAAAACTTATATTACATTACCATGTAGGGTTTGATGTGTTGTAGTTTAAAATTCTGATTGGCGCTGAACTGCAAACGTAACGCTCAACATAAGTTGAGAGACTTGCTCGCCTCGTCACTGATTGACATAAAAACTAAATTTAGACAAATATACAACTATATTTAGTCCGCTCTCAACTTGTTTAGGGATCTGGCGAAACGTTTGTTTGAGGCGTCGGGTGACCGAAATGCTGGCGCCTATTTTGGGCAAAAACTTAGCATTGCCATCCAGCGTGGCAATGCCGCCAGCGTTTTGGTCACTTTTCCCCCCACCATGGGGCTTATAGATTAGATAGTTATTATTATTATTATTTTATTTAATTTTTAATAACTAATAAATAACATTTACATTAAAAAGTACATGTTACCTTCTCTTACCAAAGACAAAAAAAAAAAAATTACAAATATGTTTATATTTCATCAAAATCGGTTCAGAAGTTTAAAGACTAAATGTGACATATTTAGGTGCAAACAAACACGTATTTACTTTTGTAATTTTATATTAATTGACAAGTAGTAGTAGTTGACTAGTGTTAGCCCCACGATTTTGCCCACGTGAAACTATACACTGTATAAAATCTTTTTCAAGGCGCCATATATTTTGTAAATATCTCCATTTTAGGAATACACTATATCGATCATGAGCGAGTTCATATTCTGACTCGCACTTGGCCGATTTTCGGGTGGCTATGACCACAACCTTTTTTGAGACTTGAATCCGCGCCTGAGCCCCTTCCAACTGGTTCCTTTAGAAATCTACGGTGGAGGTCTATGTCCAGCAGTGGACGTCCTACAGCTGACATAATGATGATCATGAAGACAACAAACCGTTCCAGGTGACAGTGATCTTCCACGGAGCTGCCACACTCAGGTTCGATGAACCGCTGCAGCAAGCAACCCTGACCAATGTACGAGGGACCAGGGAGGTATTGCGGCTTGGCCATGCTTGCAAGCTTTTGAGGTTTGTTGCAAGGATTCCGTTTACGTTTACCGACTCTTACTAAGCTTATGATGTTCGTCTAAATCTTGTCTATTTTTAAGTTTGTCTATAAGTTTATTCTACTGTCTATCTACCTATCGACCAGTGTATGCAGACAAAGTGTCGGCAGTTACATTTATACACAGACTTTTACAAAAAGTAATGGAGACGTGGTGTACACACACACCCTCACACATAATCCTATGCATACAAACGCGAATTATTGCATTAAGATTATTTGCTAGATATGATATAGATGGTAACAACTTATTATTTTTTTATAGTACAGGCTCTGCCTAGTTTAGTATCTGCAGACCTTGTGTGGATGTTGTCCCGTATATATAAAAAACAAAAGCACAAAAATATCGTTTACATCTCTCATATTCGGTAAGTAGGTCCTTATAACCCCCAAATGGGGCTTGTAGGTGACCAATTAGCGCTCTAGGGTAATAATGTAGCTAGAAAAGCCCTAGGGCGGTAAGTAATTTAAAAAAACACAAATAGGGCTTGTAGGTGACCAATTAGCGCTCTAGGATAATAATGTAGCCAGGAAAGCCCTAGGGCGGTAAGTAATTAAAAAAAAACACTTTACTCTTTCAAAAAGTTCGCGTAAATCTAACCATCATACTGGCAATAGACATCATTCAGCCCAATGACAAAAGAGGTCGCTTCGCTATTCAGCCTTGTCTTCGTATGAGTATAATAGTCATCAATTTTATTTTTGTAATGCCGGTTTTTTTCTACTTACCTCACAATCGAGATGTAAAGCAGAGTAGTTAGCTCGGGTGTAAGCATCAATTGCACCCTCGAACTATAGGCGCGCTCGTGCGCCTAAATATCTCAGGCTGCAATTGATGCCTGACAGCCCTTGGCTACTAATCTACTATTATAACTTTGTATGTTATATCATGCACTTTATTATCAAACAGATTACAAGTTTAACAGGTATAACATTACACAAGAGTTAGACAGGAATAAAATTAACAATCAAAGTTATCTAGCCCTCAGCTTCGCCTTCAATGTTTCGCGTGTCGGTTGCGTGGGCTGACTGCCTCTAGAGCGGCAAGGCACGCGGGCTCTAGGTAACGGGGTGGGAGCAACATGTGTGCAGCAGATGTAGTTTTGGCAGACGCAATGAATAAAGGCTTGAGTGGTTAAGGGACGCGGTAACGGAAGCGCTCTGAGTTTTAAATACTGGTCGCGCGTTACATCCTCCCCCTCTAGTTCGAACATAGCGACCTCGTATTCCAGCTAGAAACCCTAAACTACTGGTGCGTCATACGTAAGTCCCTGCTCCTATGTATTTTCCTTTCCTAGACGATTGAAATCCTATAACAATAATAGTGATGTGAGATAATTTGGGGCTAAAGAGTACGCTAAGCTGAATGATACTATAACTCGAGTTCCTAAAGTCGATGTCGCTTCGATCTTCCTCCCCCAAGAATCTTCAACACTTGCAGCGCGCAGTACCTCTTGAAAATGAAAATGAAATTATATTTATTTAAGACTAAGGCTACGTTCCGGGAAGCGCCATCAACGCTCACAACTGTCGCGCCCTGGTTTAGCGTTCCGGTTAGAATGAATGCATGCAATGTTCAACCCAAGCGGAACGGTTACGCGGTCACGAAAAGCGCGGCAACTTTTCTGTCAAAAATCGATAGAATCCCATACATTTAATGCTTGACAGTGACAGCTCGTAAACGACCGCGAAAAGCCACCTACGATCTGTGAGCGTTGTGAGCGTTTTCGGTCCTTCCCGGAACGTAGCCTAAGTGACACTAAATTAACATGTACAAGACAAGGTATGCACGGAATTATAAAAACTAGAGAAAAGACAAACAATAAACAAAAAGGTAAATAAAAAACACGTACCTACGACCTACGAGTACGTGTTGTTGTGTGTAAAATAATACACGGCAACTAAATGGTACCTGTCTCAAAATGGACCCATCTCAGCATATGCTGGTTACTAACCAGCGCTGGTCTTCCGATGGACCCAGTGGGTGACGTCATAACAGCACAACGCCAACTCACTAACCGTAAAACAACAAACGCTACTATATAGAGTGTTTGATAGAGGGACCGACAAACCAAATGAGCGTGTTCGGGGGACCACTTGGAGAATACAAGTTGGCCAAATAAAATCCCCGACCCCCCAATATGTTTAACTTTTTTTTGGGATTTTTCCCTTTTTCTCCGAAATTGTACCTATTTAACACCATAAAATTTGTAAAATCTGTTTTTGACCGGATGTTTTTAGTTGAATTTGATCTAATACACCTTCAGGCCACGCAAAGAAAAATTGGATACAAAACAGAGCTAACTAATTTAGTTAAAAAAAATGGGTTGTCGGGGATTTTTTTTGGCCATCTTGTATTCTCCAGGTTGGCCCCCGAACACGCTCATTTGGTTTGTCGGTCCCTCTACCAAACACCCTGTATAATTAATCATAAAATCCAAGTAAAGTAAAAAAGAAAAAAAGGTATACTGTTACAATTATATGAATTAAATAGTAATTAATCAGGTGTAAAATTAATACATGTTCATAATAAAAGCATCTAAATATTATTGCAGGCAAAATTTCTATAACATTTTGTGTTATTAGATAATACATAATTTGGCATCATATTAGTAATAACAGACATTAGAATGAACAGTTGAACTGGATAATGCAAGTTGTAGACTTAAAGAGCACTCGTATCATGCTTCATAGTTTCCTGCTGCTTTTGATGCTCACTAAGAAATCCTTTCAATCTACGTCTATTAACGCTGTGCAGATTCCTCATTGGTGGAGGAACATTGTTCCAACACTTGGTGCAGCGTAGTGGAAACTACCTCGGAATGCCATTGACTTGTGATGTTGCATGGAAAGTTGCATAGCGCAATGACGGAAACTAGTTGACCTGTGACTCGTCATCGAGGACAGCTTATCATAGAGATACGCTGGCGTTTTGGTTTAAATGGGATATCAAAGCAAAAACGGGCACACGCATTCTGAACCCGCTGAATCAGCCTCTGTGTTTTTTTCTTTTCTTGCAGCTTGTTGACACAACTTACGGTGTAACTCTGTCCTCCGGGCTTGTGTCTGAAGAGGTTTCTTACCTGTATTTTGTCTTCAAACTCGATGAGCAGTAGCTCTGCACTAATGGTTACTGGTGACTCTGCCGAGTTGAGTACATATGAGATCACGAATGTGAACTTTCGCGGAAGCGCTCTAAGTTTTAAATACTGGTCGCGCGTTACACGTTTGATTATTGTGTACAAAAGTGTAGGCAAAGGCCTAAACTCGTGCGCCTTTACGATTACTTAAGGTTAATAATCCACCAGCTCCTCACGATTAAACTCTAAAAAACACACATCTAGAAAAATTTAACAAAATCAACAAAAGCAATTTTAATATATGTTTCTTCGACGCTCGATGCTTTCTCTAGTGCCACCAATACTGTCTACAGATTCTGATCAAATTGCAGGTCTTTCGTGTATATATCAACGGCGTTTACCCATGCTACCGACTCCAGGATAGGGGGAGATATCCTCGAGCAGTTCTACCCAGCACCTGTACCTCCAGACACGCTCATCCAACTTGCTGAGAACCTTCAGCCGGATAAACTGAATCATATTGCTCCGAGGTAAGGTAATCACCACAGAACCATAAGTAGAACTACGTACAGAGAAGTTTTCCTTTTCTTGCGGTGCCATCTACCGGAGGTTAGCTATCATTAAGGCTATTCGGACCTTAGATGCTGCTGCCCGAAATAGCGACCTGTTGCTCATATTAAACCACGTCCGGAGATTATTGAGCCATGAGGTAAGTCTTCTGCCTGCTCGTCTACGTCTTTTAATTTTGACCTGCATGATCAGTTGAAGTATTTCTCATTGCGAATGCCGTGACCCAGGTAGCCAGTGTTTAGCAGTGTCAAGTGAACCAAAAAGTTTAGCAGTTCCTACGCCTGACGGGTAACAAAATTTTGGAACGCTCTGCCGGTGTAGGTTTTTCATTGCAGCTATGACCCTGGAACATTGCAACTTGGAAGTAGTTAGGTATGCACTGCTGACAAAAATTTGAGTTATTTACATATCGTCGGCCTAATTCGTTAACCTGCTAAGTCCGTTCTTGCCTAGTTTACAGGGGAAGGATAAAACTGAATAATATCTTTACCATTTTATAACAAAAATTCTAAAATTCTAAAAATAGTACTTAGTCTTTCAAGCGGGGCGTGAACAAGCATCTGTCAGGTCATCATAGGGGTGACGATTAACGCAGCTTGCGGCTGCACTGATGGTCATCGCTTCTTGATGCCATCTCCGCTTTCCATCAGGCAAGAATCAATCAAAGCAATCCCATTGGCTCATAGTAGCTCAACGCTTTAGCTTACGCGTACATGTCAGGTCACATAACCAGAAAAGCCCAGAAGGTAAGCCAATTGCGCGTTACAAAGGGCAGAACAGATGGCCCATGGGGCTGGATGCTTCTGGAGTGGAGACCACGGACCGACAAGCGCAGCGTAGCATCCACCGATAAGGTGGACAGACGACCTGACAAAGCAGGACGACGTTGCATGCAGGCTGCTTCCAATCAGACCTTTTGGAAATATATGGAGGTGGCATAAATGTTCAGCAGTGGATGTCTTACGGCTGAGATGAAGATGATATTTAAATATATCCTCTTCTGTACGGGGTGGTTGTTGGGCTGGTTATCTTCAATAAAGAAACATGTTACCTATTTGATTACCGTTCATTTGATAATCTTAATTCTACATAAGAATTCACAGGTAAAGCCGTCAGCCGATGCCGCGTAACGTGATCAAACCGTAACTCGTGTAGCCTCAATTATTTGTGTATTCATCAATACACTTCAGTAGGTGTATATTGGGCATTCTACAGCATTTTCTTCATAACGATCGCTCACTTCAGATCGCGATCTTAAAAAAAATGCTCTAGAATGCCCAATAACCTACTCACTTCAATTAATGTAATCATAACCAGCCCATTGTGTTCCCACTGCTGGGTCTCGAGCCTTCCTCTCAGAGAGAAAGAGGAGTTGGACCATAATCCACTACGCGGGCGCAATACGGCTTGGCATGTCAAAGTTTTCAGGCCTCCCGAAGGCCTTTGGCTTAGCCTAACAAGTGTTGTCCTAAGACGTACAACCGACACCTAAGCACGGAAGCGCTCAGTTGATTGCCACTAGCACACATCCATCCAACTCCTGCCCGCAGCAAGCATTGCTTAACTTGTTGGTCGGTTAAGATCGCCAAGTCAAGCTCCGCTGCGAGCGGTTCCCTTTAATGTAATGTCAGTTGGATAAGCAGACTAAAGCTTCAAATTCTTTATTCTTGTAGTTTGATGTCGGGCTGGGCCAATTCGTACTGCTTCACCAAAGCAGTAGCCGAAGAGACAGTACGCACGGTTGGAGCAGGGCTTCCTGTGTGCATCGTGAGACCCTCTATTGGTAAGGATTGTTATATCCCTATAATATTAATTTTCGGAACAGTTCGCTATTCTTTTGTAATGGTGATAATCTAAACTATCAATAATAGTTCCTACACCTAAGGGCTACACTAACTCAAAGAAAATAAAAAGAAAGTTTAGAAATATATATAGTTATAATATAAAACTAAGTATCTTCAATAAGTATATTAAGTATATTCAACTAAGTATTTTATTGTATATTCCTCTGAGAATTGATTGTCTGGAAGAGATCTCTCTGAGCGATAAGACCGCCCATTGTTGCACTTAGTTTTTAGCATTGTTTTTTATTTTATTTTCTAATATTAAGTCATAAATGTGGTGTCTTAATAAAACAACGCAAGCGGATCGCCTCATTCATGTCTAGAGTTGACATGTGTAAAAATACCATAATCAGAAGGCTGGCAGACCGTCTGCTGCGATCTGCAACGTACCGACAATGGCTGGCTACTGCCACCTAGTAATTTAATATTTTATATATTTTTATTTTTAATTGCTGACATTTTTGTGTATAATCTTGAATAATCAATCTGTTTTTCTGTTTATTTATGGATCTCGAGTCTGCAATAAAGTACTATTATTATTATTATCATTTATTTCATTATGTTCACGGATTTCATCCGGTCCTTTACAAAGGCATAAGTGGGGCTGTAGCCAACACTTAGAGGCCTGTTTGGTATAAAAATACAATGAAGTATAAAAAAAACAGTCATTTTGGATGAACATGGTACTTATAACTACGAGAAATACGGGTAAAATGGCCAGGCTATTGATATGAAGTTATTAGTGATAAGGAAGATAATGGGCTATGGAAGAGACTACGGCACCTGCCAATTTTAGTCTCAGGTTAAAATATTTAGGCAGGTGGTGACTTGCCATCCACTAAACGGGCCCCCCATAAAGGCCACCATGAGTGGTGACAAAAGCGGCAACGTTGGTGTGGATGGCTAAAGGGTGTCGAGAGGTGTGCTGCGGTTTCACTAGAGCGCTACTACCGGCGTTATGCCCTTTAACACTTCCACCCTTGGAGCTTTTTGTTACTTGCTCTTGCGTCTCCACCCCCGGACGGCCAATTAAGGCAAGCCGGGGGTCAGGGGTCTCATTTAGCCCCAGGGAGAATCAGGGTCCACGGTGTCGCCATTCACCGACGGTTCGCCACAAGGCCGCCCCTGCGGGTTTATTATTATTTTTTTATTATTATTATTCACATTATTTATTTCCTTTTCTTAAAATTACATTTTTTACAATATTTCTATATACAATAAAAAATAATAAATAAAAAACATTGTAAAAAACCTAATCCTAGATTGCCATCGGCAGCGGGGCATGACCCAAACTACCAGTGGTTAGGGCTGCAGACTGAGGAACCTCCTGACAATACGTGCCGTGTCAAGAAGTACTGCCTTCTGTATCTGTCCCTTGATCCAACCGTCTAGCGAAAGCCTCTTAAGATGTCGGTCGAGGCTTTTTGCTATAAGGCCGTTTGCTGAAACTACTATCGGAACAATTATTGTCGAATCAACATCCCACATGGCGGTCACCTCATGAGCTAAGTCAAGGTACTTGCTAAGCTTGTCCTTCTCAGCCTTATTATTATTATTATTATTATAAAGTGTTATCTATCTATCTATCTTGGTACTTGGTACTTGGTGGGCTGGCTGTTTTCCGCAACCAGCCGCTGTGGCGCGGCCCGTTTTGCGTGATAGACGGGTGACCCTGGTCAGTCCAGCCACCCGGTGTCGCCCAGGAAAGCCAGCAGCTCCTTCAGCTTGGCGCAGGCTTCCCACACTGTCCTCGGCGAGCCGAGGTTGGCTGTCCTTTGTGCCGCCACGCTCCTGCATTCAATGAGCAGATGCGCAGCTGTTTCTTCCACCTCCATGCAGCCTCTGCATAGGGGGCTGTCTGTAACACCTAGATTAAACAGGTGTTTGTTTAAGGAGCATTGTCCGGTCATAATTCCGACGATATGTCGTAAGCCTCCTTCGACTGTCTATATATCTATCTAAGTAACCTGGGGAATTATTACTTCACTTCGGCTGATATGGATGATTAACTGCTTATGTTTAAAATGTATGTTAATTTTGAGGCAACCTAAAGCAAAGGCAAGCCAAATAGTAAATATTATCTACACACATGCTGAACCATACACTCACATGCACTCCACACACACTACACAAACGCACCACACCTAGTATATATAAACATAACAAATCAACTGTTCTTTGCAAACTGAAGAAAAATAAGGAGTAAAACTATCCGCTTCACGCAGCTACTCGAGTACTTAACACCTTAGCTCGTCGATCATAGGGGTAAGCTGAAAACCAGCCTTGCGTAGACACTCGTGTTTACGCAGCCAGTGCTGAGCTTAACTCCGTTTGCTAAAAATAAGTTTGTTTTTAATCATTTAGTTAGTTGTTATCATTGTTAGACATTTTTTGTAATAGTTCTTTATGTTTTTTTGTGTGTATTTTTTGGCAATACAATAATTTCTATTCTATTCTATTCTAAAAAGTACTTTTCCATGTAGGTCTAAACCGGCCGACACCGGATTATTCCTCTTATACTGGTGCGCTGATGTCACAGCTCGTGTTTACAATATTGCTTTATTCTTCAATAGCTCACTGTTTCAACATTGGGGTTGAGAATTAGAATAGCTGCTCCGAGCTTTCATCTATTCATTTTATCAATAGGATTGCGCTAATTTGTATTTACTACCGATTTCCAAAACGGAGGAGGTACTCAATTAGTTTTTTAATGTTTGTTACCTCATAAGTATCGACTGGGTGAACCGATTCTCAAAATTCGTTTGTTGTTTGAAAGCTGGTGCTTCCCGTCTGGTCAAAAAAATCAAATTTCATTGAATTCGGTCCAGTAGTGAGTTTGAATTACATTCCAATAACTGAATAGATTGGATTCGGTATTAAATTGTTCAAATTGTACTTGTGGGCAGTATATTTGGTCCTAATCCATTCTTCGAATCTCGCTTTTTTAGCTCTCTTTTTCTTTATATATATTAAGAATCCAGAAATTCCGTAACGAAAATAACCTAACACCCCTCATTCCGACTCCATCTATCGATGAATAGCAGAACTTTTAATGACTTTTTGAAATATCACGCTTGTCTCTTTAGTTCAGCAACTCGCCTCTAGATGGCATTGGTTAAATAATTAAAATTGCATAAGTTGATAAAAACAGCTATGCAATAGATTTACCGCGGCAGTCTCCGAGTGCCACACGTCTTTTTTTTAGTCTAAGGCTCTTTTCTCTCTTAACTTTCTGAGTCCATCTATATTTTTAACCGACTTCAAAAAAAGGAGGAGGTTTCTCAATTGGACCGTATAAATATTTTTTGATGTGTGTTCGCGAGTAACTTCTTCGTTTATAAACAGATTTTGATGTTTTTTTTGTTTGATTTAGTATACTTCCGAGGTGGTCCCATATAAATTTCAAAATTCGGTCAAGCCGTTCTTGAGTTACTCTCCAAAAACTGAGAAGTGTTGATTTATCTTGATGATATCATCATTGACGGTGTGTCCCGTAAGAAGAGGTCACTAAAAAGGTGAAAATAAAATTTTATCACAAAAAGAACCGACTTCTACACTAAAAAGTGTGAAATAACTTGTCGAAGTCCATGCACGCAGTATTGTGATAATAGGTACTTTTGAACTATCATGGTACCGACTTCGACAAGTTATTTTACACTTTTTGAAAAAGTGTAGAAGTCGGTTCTATTTTATGATAAAAAAAATTTCTTCTTAATATTTTTATATTTCACGTAAGTATCGCTGGTCAATTAAGAATGAGTTTGATAATTTATTGATTCAGGCGTTACTTTGCGGAAATCCATTATCAAAAAACGATATTAAAAAATATTTAGTGACACCGCTGAAAAAACAATGATTTTGGCTTATTTGGGGGTGTGCACCACCCTCCCTCCCGCACAAACTTTTTTTTTAGATTTTTTTAGATTTTTTTTAGATTTCAATTAACGTTTGTTAGCAACTGAGATACATAATAGCCCAGCTGACCATCCGTCGGACCACGAGTACCCACCCTTTTTTTTTACGAGGGGGAAATCTTATTATATACCCCGACACTATGGGGAGCGTCCGGGTTATGTGGGATTTTCCACTAAAACCCCCTCGGTGGCCTTCTTCGATGTCTTATTGATGACCCCAGGATCTCCATAGGAACGCACTGGGACCATCAAGACATATTGCCCTTCGGCTCAAGTCTGAGAGCATTTCGCATCTCTTTCTTCCGGTGTCTTCCACGGTGTCAATTGCCACATCATGACGCCGTCTTCCTCGAGCTCGTTGATGAGATAGTTAGGGACGAGTACCCACCCTATAGCAAGGTAACGTTACCCTATAATATTATCATTATTTTTATTCATTTTACTCACAGATTTCATCCGGTCCTTTACAAAGGCATAAGGGTATGTAGCCAACACTTAGAAACCTGTTTGGTAAAAAAAATACAAAGTAGTATAAAAACTCAGAAACATCTTGGATGGATGGTGACATGGTACTATTACAATTTAAATGGCAAGGCTACTGATATGAATTTACATTGATAAGGGCTATGTAGTCTCGACCTGCCAATTTCAGTCTTATCTTCTTAACTAAACGGGTCATAAGGGCCACCACCAATGGTGACAAAAGGGGCAACTTTGGTGTGGATGACTAAAGGGTGTAGAGAGTGTGCTGCGGTTTCACTATAAGGATGATGTGTGGTACGGGAGATAGTGGGCTATGAACGAGACAACGGCACCTGCCAATTTGAGTCTCATCTTAAAATATTTAGACAGGTGGTGACTTGCCAACTAAACGGGCCATAAGGGCCACCACCATTGGTGACAAAAGGGGCAACTTTGGTGTGGATGGCTAAAGGGTGTAGATAGTGTGCTGTGATTTCACTATAAGGATGATGTTTGATACGGGAGATAGTGGGTCATGGACGAGACTACGGCACCTGCCAATTAGAGTCTCATCTTAAAATATTTAGGCAGGTGGTGACTTCTCACCTACTGAACGGGCCCCCATAAGAGCCACCATCAATGGTGACAAAAGGGGCAACGTTAGTGTGGATGGCTGAAGGGTGTGCTGCGGTTTCACTAGAGCGCTACTACCAGCGTTATGCCCTTTAACACTTCTTTATTGATATTATTTTTTTACAGTAATAAGTGCGTACAAGGAGCCGCTTTCGGGGTGGGTCGATGAATCAAATGTACATGGAGCTAGCGGGGTAAGCTATTTCAGTCCAGTCAAATTAGGATAAAGTATGGACATCACTCTGAATGTTGTAGATTCTTCAGCAGCTCTACCATGAGTTGACTTCGCGGACGGCAGGTACTGCTGCAGAATCTGCAGAAAACCTCAAACGGAGAAAATATGCTAGTCTTGGAGATAATTATATTTTTCTTCCGTTTGGGGTTGAAACTGTGTTCTTAGGGTCCAGATGCACGGCGTTTAGTAAAGGAGCTGTCCAGACGCCTCAAAGAAATTACAGGTGACCAAAGAGCTGGTACTTACCTCGGACAACGTATCAGCCTGGCTATTCAACGAGGTAACGTTGCCAGCTTTTTGGGCACTCTACCCGTAGACAAGGCCTTAAATGCTGTTTTTTATCTGTAATATATATAATTTAGAAATATTTTAGTGTATTAGTTTTATTGTAATACGTAGATTTATTTTATATCAGTAAATTTGCAGAAAATGGTACCTAATAAAACTACATTATTTGAGTTGGCAACATAAATGTCATCTATGGTCGATACTCGATCTCGCCTACCTATCAAGCTTGTGATTGCCGTACTCGCTGTAAATTTTTGTTCCCCAATTGACCGCGAGGTGGCACTGTTCTTTGTTTCATACTTTTTTCGCGGCAGTCGATATCGAGCGTTGATTCGTGTCAATGTTGTAAACTCATGGTAGACCTACTAGTACCGTTAGAAAACAAAGCTAGAAGTACTCCTCCGTGTTTCACCGTTTCGTGTGTCAAATATTAGGTATATGGATAATCCAAAATGTGAGTGTGGTTATGCTGTTGGCGATGTTAATCATATTTTACAATCTTGCCCTTTGTATGATCGTTCCTCCTTCTTTGAAACCCTCGAGTCTCTAGATATTCCATTTCCTGTAAATATTCCGTTCTTAATAACTTCTAAAAGCGCTCTAGTGTTTAAGACCATGACGGATTTCATGGCTTTAAACAATATAAAATTGTAATATGTTATGTATATATTTTAATTATCCTAGTACTATATTGTTTTTGTAGTTATACTATATTAATCTCATCCTCAATAATTATTATGTCAACCAATAAATAACCTTTCACACTTTCCTGATCCTGATTTCCTTCAATTTCTAAATTATCCGTAGTTATTCCGTGTAATATTATTTTGTAAATACCAAGTTTCCCCGCTTTTATTTAAAAGTAATATAGAAATACAAGTTTACGTCATGTTTTATCAATCCAAAGCAAAATGAAACTCGAAGCACTGGCACAATACGCTGGTCGCGTCATGGCCATAGAAGAAAAAATATATATATTAGGTATATACTTTAATATGGTCTGTTCAGAAAATATCAAAGAAGTTTATAGTTTATTGTATTTATGGATAAAGGCTTCCTTCATGTATAATGAATTACAATAAAAAAGTCGTGCGACGTACGGAATATTTGTTATTATTGTTTTTTATTTCCGGCTCTAGGGAAAAAAACGGTACAAACTTGCTATTAGGTATCTAGCATCTTATACGTTCAGTTAAATTTGCAAGCTACACGAAGTACAACTTGTTTTAAAATTGGTTGATACTAGTGGATTTGGATTAGCCCTTAAAAAAGTATGTATTACATGTTAAAAAGTTTTCAATACACTTACTTTTAAGCGACTTCTAATAAGGAAGAGATTATATGTTCGTGTGTATGTATTTTTGTTTTGTGTATGTTAGCCGATTTCTCTCCCATTTGTTGATCAGATTCTCGAAATTCTTTTTTTGTTTGTTAGATTATACTTCCGAGGTGGTCCCTTTTAAAATCTATCAAATTCGGTCAAACAGTTTTTCAGTTAGGTACACTAAAAACTGAAAAGTGTTCCGCTTATCTTGATGATATCATCATTGACGGTGAATGACAATCGATCCCGTAAGTAGGTAGTCACTAAAATGGGTGAAAAAAATGTTTACGAAAAAATGGAACCGACTTCAATGCCAAAAAGTGTGAAATAACGTGTCGAAGTCGGCACCACGCGCACAATATTGTGATAAAAAGACAGCCTACTTTTGAACTATCATGGTACCGACTTCAACAAGTTATTTCATACTTTTTGGTGATGAAGTCGGTAAAATTTTTTTGGTAAAAATAATTTCTATTTAAAATTTTGATTCTTTAGCGTTGCAACATATTTGCAGCGAACAGAATTATTTGCTCTCGGGTCTTGATGGTACACAAGGTAGCCTAGCCTCCGCATTAGGATTTATAAGTGCATAACGATATATGAAACTCGCAGTGGAGCTTGACCTGGCGATCATAACCGATCAACGAGTTAAGCAACGCTTGCTGCGGTTACGAGTTGGATGGGTGTGTGCTAGTGGCATTAAACTGAGCGCTTCCGTGCTTCGGAGGGGACGTTAAGCCGTCGTTAGGCTATGTCGAAGGGCTGAACACTTCGACATGGGTTGTCCACTAGCCTATCCACCTGCGTGGGGGATTATGGCACAACTCCTGTCTCTGAGAGGAAGGCTCGAGGCTGATTATGATATAATTTATTTATGTTTATATATTTTCAGTTATATCTTGGATTTACAATGGGCATCGTCCACGTGATCCGCTCAAACCCATCAGTAAATATAGATTTCGTACCGGCGGACCTCGTCACTAACGCCATCATTGCGGCGGGCTGGAACAATTGCAGGATATGGGATAACGGGGAGGAAGATATAAGGATATATACAATAACCAGTGTCAGGAACAAGCTTACTATAGGTAAGGGGTGTGCTGGAAACAACCTTGTGTTGACACTCGCGTTTACGCTAAATTGGCGTAAATGTAATGCATAGTATCGTTGACGTATAGAAACTATCATTTATCTAGTACAACTCACTATACTAATATATAATAATAATAATAATACCGCAGGGGCGGCTTTGTGACGAGCTGTCGGTGAGTGGCGACACCGCGGACCCTGATTCCCCCTGGGGCTAAATGACCCCCGGCTTGCCTTAATTGGCCGTCTGGATACGCAAGAGCAAGTAACAAAAAGCTCCAACGGTGGAAGTGTTAAAGGGCATAACGCCGGTAGTAGCGCTCTAGTGAATCCGTAGCACACCTCTCAACACTCTTCAGATATCCACACCAACGTTGCCCCTTTTGTCACCATTGATGGTGGCTCTTATGGGGGGCCCGTTTAGTGGGTGGCAAGTCACCACCTGCCTAAATATTTTAAGATGAGACTGAAATTGGCAGGTGCCGTAGTCTCGTCCATAGCCTTCTATCTCCCGTACCACTAATAAGTACATATCAATAGCCATGCCCATTTTACCCATTTTTGTAATAGATATATGTACCATGTAACCATCCATCCAAAATGTTTCTGTTTTTATACTACATTGTATTTTTATACCAAACGGGCCTCTTTGGCTACAGCCCCACTTATGCCTACATGGCTTTTACATAAAAGACCGGGCGAAACCCGTGAAATATGTCAAATAAAAGGAATAATAATAACGTAGTAATCTAACACAATAACTTAAACCTTACTTAAATCCATAAGTAGGTATAACAATAAAGTTACTAACTTTGTCAAAATTATTTCCATCTTAAATACGTTTAGTACCATCAATGTTTAAAAATTCTTCAAAACTATAAAACGCCTGCTCGATGAGCCAGTGCTTCAACCTGTTTTTAAAGCTACAGATACTCGGAGCTTCTTTTACACTTTCCGGCAGGCGGTTAAATACAGCTGGACCTGCATAATGCGTTAATTTATTTGATCTGACTAGGGAGTGGGGAATCTGCGTTAGCCTGCTTCCATAACGCAAATTATAAGCGCCCGAGTCGTTGCGCCTCGTGTATACGTTGTAATTCGTTTTCACGTATGTTGCGAGCTGATATATTAAGATGGCAGGCAATGTGAGTATACCGAGTTGCTTAAAATAGGGCTTGACGGAGGTGTAGCGGGAGATCTCCACGAATGCTCGCACAGCACGTTTTTGTGATCGCACTTACGCGGTAGGTATAGTAACCGAGATATTCGACTATATCGACCGCGTAAGTTAAGCTGTCAAACTAACATCAAAATTATTGTTTTGTTTGGTAGATTATATTAGTGAGCAGGTAGATTATAATACTTTAAGTACGGTATAAAAATATTGCGATTATCACACTTTCCTGAATGAAGTTATGCAATTTCGAAGTTTTTACTCGATTTAACCCTCTTTCGCAGGTTTACTTTCGTATACTTTTCATGATTCTTAAAGCATATTAAATCATAATAAATAAAAAAAACACATTTGCGTATTACTTCCACTCTTTTGCAAAATATCGCCTAATTTGACTGGATTAATATTATTTGGCCATCTATTCTTTTGTAATGTATTTATAACCTACCGAGGAGGTTATGTTTGTCTGTAGGTTTTACCTTTATGTATATTTTTTATTGTTTAGCAATGTTTCCGTTAAACGATTTTAAACATTATGTTGTTGAGTTCCTTGGAGTATTTATTATTTTATGTAGTTAAGCCTCCAAGTTTGTCAGTTTAAATTTCATCAAAACCGGTGGAATAATGCTGTTCACTGATATGAAAAAGGTGTTTCGTATGAAGATTATGATATAGTTTCAGTAGACCTACCTAGAGTTTACAACATTGAAACCAATCGATGCTCGATATAGACTGCCGTTAAAAATGTATGAAAAAAAGAACAGTGCCACCTTGCTGTCTATTGTAGAACTAAAATTGACAGCGAGTACGCGAATCATAAGCGAGAGGCGAGATATAGTATCGACTTTAAATGAAATTCATGTTGCCAACTCATGGTAACTACAGGTAGTAGTACGTCACTAGTGAAGTCAAGGTTAGTAGATACCTACCTATCTACTTTTAAAATAATCATTATTGTTAATGTGCCTACTTACATCTATCTATTTTCTATATATATAAATAAACCGCTATTTCTCCTGGTCACGCTATAACTTGAGATCTTTACCGATTTCTTTCACCTTTTTTTTTAATGTGTTCTACTACTTCGTAGATGGTTCTTACGTTAAAAAAAATAAAAAAGATAGGAGGTTATGGCGAGGCCGTAGGCAGAGCCTACACGCGAACAAAGTCGCAGACAGTCGCTAGTTATACATAATTTTTCGGCTTGGACTGAAAATTCAAAGTTAAAACAACATAAATCGGAAGGTGTTTAATGTAATTGAATAAGTTGACAAGCTAGTCGTGTGCTTGACGTTATGTACTGCGCTTGCCAATGCCAGTTGGAGTGTCACCCAGGGCTATAAGCTGTTTTGCGTGGCACTGCACTGCGCCAGGTCCTTTTTTGAGTATCCTTCGCCCAGTAATTTTAGTTGCTAGTACTGGTAGCTGGGCGAAGGATACTGGGTGAGGAGGTGAAGGGTAGGTACTGACCTATAACCCGCGGCACGTAACTCTAGCGCTGACCGTTATTGCGCAGAAGTCAAAAATTGGGTATCACAGGGGGGCTAGAGGGACGAAGGACTCTTGTCTCTCTCTGGCACATCGAAGACGAGGGACTCTTGTCTCTCTCTGTCACATGTGCGCGACTGTACCCATGCGCAGCTATCCCCTCCACATTTCGCTCAGCGCTAGAGTTACGTGCCGCGGGTTATACCCATCACCTCCTCACACATTCATAATCAGCTCATTATGTCCCCACTGTTAGGACTCGAGCATTCCTCTCAGAGAGAGTTGGGCTATAATCCACCACGCAGCCTCATTGTGGTTTAGTGGATATCAGCGAAAACATATCTGTGTGTATTTCAGCGGACTGTACAAGAATCGTACACAAGGAATTGAGAGAGCTCGCAAGTCCTGAGGCGATTTGGTTTATCTACTTCTTCCATGCTGGAAGCGATGTGACCCACTCAATACTAAGGTTCCTGCTTCACGACTTACCAGCTGGTGTTGTAGATGGCGCCTGTTTGATGCTGGGGAAGCGGCCTCGGTAAGTCAACGGCAAAAAAAAACAGTTTTATTTCATCCCATTTCTGCGTTTTTATTTTATTTTAACCACAACTATTTCAAATAAAATGTTATGACTAAATTTACAAAAAATAACTTATGCATTTGTGTTCTGGAAGCGTGTTTTGAACTCCTCGCTACGCTTAGGATTCTACTTTAGAATCATTCGATTCGTTCTGAACTCGAAATGACGTAAAACATGGCTTTACCGCATTGTAACACAAATAACAATTTGACCTTACTATAACACTCTACGCAAAAGACCGTTGTATCCGTTGCATGCTAAGAACTACGAAGAAATAATGTCAGGAAGCATAACTCAGAATAAATTCCACACAAAAAGTGGTCCTTCAAACCAAAACGACGCATGATTCCAAATACGAATTACTTCCGAAGTTACAAATAGACATGTTCGGTGATTGGTTTAAATTTCAGAAGGAAAGCAGGGATTGGTCCACGCGCGTGATGCAACGTCTACTATGACAGCTGAGTCATAGTGGCGTGAACGATGTTATTGATTTAGCACGACTTTTATTGGGTCATTTTTTAAGGCAGTTACTATTCCTGTACCCCTAGCACGGGGCGGAGAGAAATAGTCTTTCCACCGTTTTTATCCACCTGTCAGTGGAAATAATTGTCTTCTCCACCTTACAGAGCACGGCAACCGGGTAAGAGATAAAATGTTTCCTTTTGACGTATCTCGTTGACAGTATGTCCGCTACTCCCGCTATAGAGCACGGACTCGTCGAAACGTGGATATAATTATCTATTCCATTTAAATATGCCTCGCGCATATTATTATAATTATATTTTGTTACATTTCTTTAAATGGCACCTACGAAGTACAAACCACAGAGAACGCTACTCCCGCCGTCTATCCACGTGGATAAACTATTCTCTTTGCGTTGCCGTGCTCGCCAGGTAGATAAAAATGATATGGTGGAAAATATTTCTTTCCTCCACGGGGATAAATAGTCCACTGGCCCAAAGAGAATATGCACTGGCCGTGCTAGCCGTGCAGGTATTATTTCTTCGTAGGCTAAGAAGAAATAATAATTTCTTCGTAGGTCACATGTAAACTTTATTTGAAATTCGAACTATGCAGTATCTAACCTTTTTTTCTATTAATGTTCAGAAACGAGGTTCGTCCATACAGTCTATAATAATATATCCATTTTTCTTTTTTGTTTATCTAGGATCAGTCTTTTGACTTTAAGCAGGTGATTTGCGGGCAAGTACTTAATCATGTAGGAGTAGTACTCCATCGAGTGTCTTTATGATATGATATGTCTATGATATGTCATCTTTTTAGCCTCTTAGGAAGCGTATAATGGTAAAAGTATAAAATAACAAAAAATAAAAAATAAACTATTTGAATCATTCGCTTCGCGCGTGTTTCTATCCTAGGCTCCGTTTCTTGCACACAAGACAAGTTACTCGGGCCAAAAATCAACTTTGTAGCCGTAATATCCGACAAAAAATATTTGACCAAGCGAGCGAAGCGTCTATGCGTTAACTGGCCAAATTGACTTTCATCTGTCCGTATGTTTGTTAGGTTGTATGTACGTCTTCCTGTACAGGTCGCATTTTCAACCAATCTTGACGAAACTTGGTATGCATGACCTACTATTTAATTGTTTTTTTGTCGTCAGCTATTTTTGATTGGCGGTGTATACTTTTCCTTAATTAGTAGGTATATAATATATAATAAAGTCTATGCTTGCGAGGTCTACTATTCGCAGAACTAATATTCATTTTTGAACTGGGGCCTTACTATCTGCTTCGTAAAAACCATGCAAGTTTCGTGCAGTTCTTAAACCTGACAAACAGTGTTGAATGAAATCATAGGTACCATGACGCTCATTTAGGTGAACTGTTTAAATATTGTTTTCTCATAGGTGAACGGATAATATTGTCTCTGGCATTCTAACAATTTACTTTAATTAACATTGCAGACGCCTAGACCTTTGTAAGCTGATAAACTGAGTGGATTTAGAGCGACATGTTAACGCGAGTCCATACAAAAAAAACAGGTGAACGGTTTTTCTGCGGTTCTTTAATAGTAGGCCTGAGCAGGCCTGCTTTAAAGTTGTCATGGTACGAATAAACCGGGCAGTTGTCAAGAAGTCCGGCTTTAAGCTTTGAGCTCATAGTAAGGCCCCAGAGCTGTAATTAAAACATTTGTGTTTTGTTAATGATATTTGTTTGTTTTCCAGTCTCCAACTCATTTATCAAAAGGTGCACAAAGTCTTAACTGTACTGACATACTTCAATACAAACGAATGGAAGTTCAGCGACGAAAATCTACAGAATATGTACAATAGCATGTCTGAAAACGACAAAACTATATATAATTTTGACATATGCACCATTTCTATTCAAGATTTGATTGTTATTTGGTATATTGGACTTAGAAAATACATTATCAAAGATGGACTGGATGGAACCCAAAATGGCGTGAGAAAACAAAAAGTTTACAAAATACTGTCCATTCTTATTTTATTGTTTTATATATTAATATTTTGTACGATAATATATTTTGTATTTATAGTCACGGGCTGGATTTTGTAAAATATTTGAATTAAGTAAAAATATTTTGATAGTAAATACCTGTTTTATTATCGGTATTACCTTCTCTTTGCTTCGATGGCGCGAAAACGCTGACGTATTGTGTTATTAGTCAAAAGATTAGGTAATTCGGTGGGACTATAGTATAGTACCTATATCCGCTGACCGCGCCTTGTAAGGTGTCAACTATCAGATTTAACACAGATTACACGAGAGTTACTAAGGTTTTCAACTCCGCAACACGCCTGTCACACAGGAGCGGATCTAGCTCATAAAAAAGGTTGTGATCACAGCCACCCGAAAATCAGCCAAGTGCTAGTCGGAGCATGAACTCTCTCATATTCGATATAGTATCAAATCGCTCGCCTGATGTTACGCGTCACGCTTGCCCATAACAGTCCAGTGCGCTTCATATTTTTGGACTGGGTATAACACTTGAAAACCGTGCATGGCAATGCACTGCGCTTTTTACCCGCATATATAAGATGTTCTTGCTATGTAATTTCGCTGGGATCAACTACTTACTAGTATTATATATATGTAGTAGTGTACTGTGTTTGTTAATTAACTTTCCGGTAATAAACAATTTATTATTATTTATTATTATTATTTTTATTCAACCAATTTCACGGGTTTCACCCGGTCCTTTACAAAGGCATAAGTGGGGCTGTAGCCAACACTTAGAGGCCTGTTTGATATAAAAATACAATGTAGTATAAAAACAGAAACATTTTGGATGGAAGGTTACAGGTTATCTATTACAAAAATGGGTAAAATGGCATGGTTATTGAAATTTACTTATTAGTGATACGGGAGATAGTGGGCTATGGTCGAGACTACGGCACCTGCCAATTTTAGTCTCATCTTAAAATATTAAGGCAGGTGGTGACTTGCCACTCACTAAACGGGCCCCCCATAAAAGCCACCATCAATGGTGACAAAAGGGGCAACGTTGGTGTGAATGGCTAAAGGGTGTCGAGAGGTGTGCTGCGGTTTCACTAGAGCGCTACTACCGGCGTTATGCCCTTTAACACTTCCACCCTTGGAGCTTTTTGTTACTTGCTCTTGCGTCTCCACCCCCAGACAGCCAATAAAGGCAAGCCGGGGGTCAGGGGTCTCATTTAGCCCCAGGGAGAATCAGGGTCCACGGTGTCGCCACTCACCGACGGCTCGCCACAAAGCCGCCCCTGCGGTATTATTATTTTTTATTATTATTATTATTTTTATTCAACCAATTTCACGGGTTTCACCCGGTCCTTTACAAAGGCATAAGTGGGGCTGTAGCCAACACTTAGAGGCCTGTTTGATATAAAAATACAATGTAGTATAAAAACAGAAACATTTTGGATGGAAGGTTACAGGTTATCTATTACAAAAATGGGTAAAATGGCATGGTTATTGAAATGTACTTATTAGTGATACGGAAGATAGTGGGCTATGGTCGAGACTACGGCACCTGCCAACTTCAGTCTCATCTTAAAATATTTAGGCAGGTGGTGACTTGCCACTCACTAAACGGGCCCCCCATAAAAGCCACCATCAATGGTGACAAAAGGGGCAACGTTGGTGTGAATGGCTAAAGGGTGTTATTATTATTATTATTTGTCCACACTAATAGAAAACAATCTTTTTTACCTGTTAACATTGTCCGATTTCAGTGATTATTTTTCATGCAATCAACACATTGTTTGCTATGCCCGTACGTTTTGTTTTTTTAGGTATTTTTAATTATTAAAATAATAAATATATATCACTTTGAAATACTAAAAAAATAAAAACGTACGGGCATAGCAAACAATATGTTGATTGCATGAAAAAAAATCACTGAAATCGGACAATGTTAACAGGTAGAAAAGATTGTTTTCTATTAGTGTGGACAAGTACTAGCTATGCAATCCTCTTAATGATGTCAAATTAAATTTTAGTATACATTTTACGTTTAATAATTTTATTAAGGTAATTACTTGCAAACTTACGTTTTTTTGCGCGACAACGTTAATATTTTCATCGATATCCAGGTTTTGTATATTTTATAATGGCATTGGATATAAAACTTCATATCATCAGCCTGCAGAGTGTGTAAGTGTGACGTCTGATGTCACAAGTCTTTTAGAGTTGTGGGCATGTCCATCGTGCCCACAACGGTGGATCCGCGCTTGCTGTCATACTTAAATTACGGCGCGGTACAGCGTTTTCGTCTAAACTTTAACTACTACGTATTAATGACGACTCTAAAATTTAAAGGTTCAGTAGCCAAAAATCCAAATATTTTTAAAAGATGGCGTCGACAAGGTTTTAGTCGATCGACGTAGCGCTCGACAAGACAACATCGTCCTGAGGATGCCTCGAGTAGCGAAACACCGCGTCGAATCGTTTTTGGTTGATTGGGTTGTTTGTGTGTTGTTTATTCTGTATACTTCCTTTGCATTTTATACAGGAGGGAGGGTGGTGCCGTGGTGGACACCGCAAGTCAGCCATAAGCATTGTTTCCAGCGGAAGTGTCTCTAAATATTTCCTTTAATATCGTTTTGATAATGGATTTCCGCAAAGTATACGCCTGAATCAATAAATTATCTATGGTTTTTAGTCTCCAAACCATGTTCAATAAGTTGCGTTGACAAGGTTTATAACACGATGTTTGTCGCGCAAGCTTAAGAGGACGTTTTAATTTTTTCAGTTTTTTAAGGTAAGTAGGTACTATAAATTTAGTTATTTAGAACTTAAAAAAACTGAAAAACCCAAAAGTACGGGCATAGTAAACAATATGTTGATTCCATGAAAAAAATCACTGAAATCGGTGTAGGTAGAAGGAAATAAAATAAGGTAGGAAAGATTTTTTTCTTTTAGTATGGACAAGTAGGTGCTAGCTATGCAATCCCCTTAAGGTGGCTATTTCAAAACCATTGCTCAGTCGTGGTATGTAGGGGTTGTAATGTAATAGCTAGGTTCTCGAATCCCTATGACTTACCTACACTGCATTGACAATCTATACTTACTCAAATAAAAGGAAATTTAGAAATAAATATAGTTATAATAAGTACACATACGAGTTCGTGATCAGCAAGCCTAGACAAAAGATGTTTCTGTTATCGTTAAATCCAAACGACAACTCCAAAATGTATGGCGTCGACATTACCTGTTGAAAAGTCACGTGACGTCGCGCTAAGTTCGTAGACACATTTTTGTCTGCGTGTGCGAAAACACGCCTGTTTGAATTTTGTCTAGGCCTGCTGGGGCCTCTACTGCCACCTTTTACGAAATTATCACAAATCAGGAGCCTTTGTTAATAAGCTTAGAATAATAAAACTAACTATCGTACCTACACCCACCGACACAAAACGGTCAACAGAACTTAATGGTAAGGTTGCGATTTGACTACTTTAAGATATGGGGGTACGGATATTCAAAAACTAACATTGAAACAATGAAACTTTCAAAAGTCACGTCAAAGTACGCGAATTGAGTGAAATATTTGATACTACTTACGTCATCAAAACGTCTATCGTGATCCATTATTATTTTAAGCTTACTATTCTGTGCTATTACTGCGTTGGAATAGGCTATTTGTGATCGTTTTTAGCGAAAATAACGCTAACAACGCTCACAAGGGCGTTCGAATTGGGCATCTGTGGGTGAACATTTTTGACCCACGTTCGGAGCATGGTTGTTTGTGATCGTTTTTTGACAGCTATGTATTTGACAGCATAATCATGCGATCAGATCACATCTTATGCTCAATTGAGCGTTCGAATAGGATGTGAGCAAAAGTGGCAAAAACAACGTTTTTGAGCTTTACGAACGATTTAACAAAAGATCCATCAATGACAACGAAACCAATGCCCTCATAAGCTAAACGAACGCACCATATATTGACGTGGTGGTACCAAATTTAATGGTAAGGTTGAAATATGACTACTTTAAGAGGTAGGAGTATCGGCCACTGGCTGATTCACACTTCACTCTAAGTCCTCACACACACGTAGAGGTTCCAGTTAGCTTCTGGCATTGAGGGGAGGCTTCAGCTCTGGGATACGAGCACGTGGGATACTTTCATAGTCTTGTTCTATATTAGGAATCCATTGTATGCCTTACGCGCTTTGATTGTATCATCAGGGCGAGAGTATCAATTTACGACTTATTTTAAAATCATACCCCGGGATATGACTACAGGAATACAATAGACTATAAGTTTGTTGGGCGATGCCTTTGGTCCAAATCCACTATTCTCTCCTTTTATCAATTTTCTGATTTCAAATCGTAACCTCCGTAACTATTATCGTACTCCCACCCAGGGCCGGATTATCTTCAAGGCGGATTAGGCAACTGCCTAGGGGCCCACAACCCGTGGACCCCTAGTGAATGCGGGCCACATACATACATAAAATCACGCCTCTTTCCCGTAGGGGTAGGCAGAGACCACGGATTTCCACTTACTACGATCCTGACATATCTCTTTCGCTTCATCTATACTCATCAATCCTTTCATACATAAGCGTCGGTTTAGGGTACTTTTGACCTGGCCTTTTTTCAGAACGTCTTCAATCTGATTTCGGAACGTTCGCCTAGGTCTTCCCCTTCCAACACTTCCGTTTACTTGTCCCATGTATACCTGTTTAGTCATTCTCATTTCATTCATTCTCTCCACATGTCCAAACCATCTTAACATACCTTTCTCGATTTTTGTCACTACACCCTCATTCACACTACATCGTTCCCTTATCACACTATTCCTTATCCTGTCACTCCGTTTCACTCCAATCATGCTCCTCAATGCTCTCATCTCCACAGCATATATTCTACTTTCATGCTTTTTCTGCCACACCCAACTTTCACTACCATACATCAGTGTCGGAACCAACACTCCCCCATGAACAGCTAGACGAGCCTTTTTAGACACCTTCTGACTGTTCATAAATGCTGGCCACGCACCAAGAAAAAACGTTTCATCTGTTTGTATACTTCCTCAATATTGTAACTTCTTTTCGTAGCATGTTGTCAGTTGATGAAATACTTCATACATAGTCATAGTCTACAACTAACAATAGCTTTTGATGGATTGGGAAAATAATACAGACGAAATGCTTTTTTATTTAAATTCAAATTATTCCTGTTTATAATAATAGTGTAGTATAGATGTTGAAGAGATTGTAGTAACAGTATACCAAAGGCGTCGATTTAATCGACTCGACTTTAGCAAACGATAAAATATATTTTAAAAAGTAAGAAAGGGGCCTTATAATTGCATGGCCTAGGGGGCCCCGATAGGATTATTCCGGCCCTGCTCCCACCGACACAAAACGGTCGAACGTACCTATTACTTCAATACTATTGACGGCGTGTTCCTTCTTTATCCGAAATCCAACCTAATGGTGCGTTTAGGATCAATCATAATGCTCAATCCGAATAGAACACTAACGCAGTTGCAAGGTATACGCGAATTATATGCACTATTTGGTAATACGTCATCAAAACGTCTATTGTAATCCATTATTACTTTAAGCACGATATATCGACCTTTAATAGTAAGGTTTGAATATGACTACTTTAAGTGGGGTAGAGAAAAAGTTCGAACAACGGCGTAATGTTGCCTTTAGAAAGAAAAAAATGCAAGCTGCATCATGAGAAATCTTATGTGATTAACAATTAACCGTGACGGGGTATGCAATTTAAAAAAAATTAAGTCGTAAATCTGACCGCGTGGCAAGCCGTTTCAGAGTCAGATAGCGATGAAAATAGCGGCCTTCTTCCAGAGAGTTGAAATACAATCTTAGCCTTCTTCCTATTGCACAATAGGTACAGAATGAAGGTTGTATTGACGAAATTATTGATGAAAATAAAACATGTAAGAGATTATTAATAAAAATCAGCAGTGAAATTGTTTTAGTTTTAGATTAAGTAATCATGTAAGTAGTATTCTTAGATTGTAATAAAGATTTATTGTTAAAAGTTTTACCTCAATTTTGTGTTTTAATCGTAGAGTTAAAATGTTAGAAATTACATATTAACTGGCAGTTAGATAAGAATTGTATAATTAAACAAATAGGTGAATTTGGTAATGTTATTTTTTATTTATTTAAGTACATTATTTTCTAAACACCATTATATTTTATTATATTGGACACTTATTAACTCACAGTAGGTATTTAATAAGAACAAATCAATGAAACATTTGTATTTCTGAACCAATACAAATAGACTACTGCCTTCCGCTGGTTGCTGCACCATCAACACCATCTCGTCGAGGGCTTCAGACAACTGCTTTATTTGAGATGTATGCGTAACAAGAGAGTCTATCGCGTAATCTGTCTGTAACTCACGGCCTAGCTCTGCTAATAAACGTCTAGAACCTATACTGCTTTTTATGCTAATCTCCTAGCCGCTCTAGGCAGGGTAGGTTATACCGTCAAAGCTAAACGAACGCATTCATTGTAGTCTTTGCGCATCTATAGTAGGTATATATATTATCCCTGAATCATAGATTAGAGTATGTATACTGGAGAGAGATATGCATCTTAACCTCCAATATGGGCAGCGACATTAGCGCTAGTTTCTGCGGCGGTAAATTTAACAACTCTGCAGCTTGATATATGTCTATAGGTAAGTATTTCTTAATTTTACTGTTTGATACATTATGTGGTCAAATACTCAACGGTTAAATATATATAGATAGATAGATGAATAACGCTAAAAACGCTCACAAGGGGCGTTCGAATTGGGAACCTGTGGGTGAAAAATGCTGTCGTTAATGTCTCTATTTGTTCAGCGTTCGGAAAGTTAAGAAAGAGGTATTTTTGCCACCTAAAAGTGAAATTTATAACCCACGTCCGGAGCATGGTTGTTTGTGATCGTTATTTCACAGCTATGTAATTGACAGCATAATCATGAGATTTTAGTTCTTATGCTCAGTTGAGCGTTCGAATAAGGTATGGGCAAAAGTGTCCAAAATAATGTTTTTGAGCTTTACGAACACTTTGACAAAAGAGCCATCAATGACAACGCCACCAATGCCCTCATATGCTAAGCGAACGCACCTTATATAGTATATAAAGAGTACTCTGTGGAGTCTGTGGAGTGTGGTCTGTGCTCTGTGTTCTGAATTCTGTCTGATTGCGACTGCTTATGCGAAACCATTTTTATAAAATTTTGTAATATATTCGGAGTTTTTGGTTTAAATCTGGCGAAAAACAATTAGTATTCAGTGTGGAAAATTTGTACAAAGTTCCGCAGTAGCCGTAAGTGTGGTTATAGCCTTCCCGTTAGTTTTGTTGTGATGGCTTATTTATTTGTGTTATGTCTAAATTGCTGAGTAATTTAGTCTCGGGAGACAGTGGTTGCCGTTCCTGGGCTTTGTCCTGCGAAACTTGGTATTTTGCCAACAGTTGTGTAGTGCAAAACATCGGTGCGTTTGTTTTCAATTCCTAGTGATTCGTCGTAATTCCCTCTCAGAAGTCGCTCTGTAGCTGTCAAGTACCTTCGTGCGAGACCTTGCCTCGTATTTCCAGGTGTATAAAAACAATGCAACAACTAATGAGTTGCTAATTTCTTGCGACCTATATTGGTGCTCTACCTGTAGTTGTTGAAGTAAAAATAAGTACCTACATTATATTCGTAAAAGTGATAAAAACTGGTTAAGATTCTATTGAATATCATTTAGTCAAATTTTTTATTATTTATTTATTTGATTATAGGCGAGCAGCATGATGCTGATGTGTCTCTATCCTGCTGTGTTGAAATATTGTAATATCCACAAATACACTGTTTTAGTTCACTGGCTAGAGGTTGGCAAGAGATTTTTTTGTTGTATGCAGCCAGCCATCCAGTTGGTTCTTAAACACGTTCACAGATGTAGCACAAACTACCTCCTCCGGCAACCTGTTCCAGTTGTGAGCAACTCTGTTGCTGAGGATATGGTGTGCAGTGTTGGTGTTAGCCTGGTGTTAAATTTATATAATTGTTTTGGTTAGGGCTCACTCATTTATGTTTTGTCTACCACACTATACAACATTATAGAATCAGTAATTCTAAATAATGTATAATATATAATAATAATGTATGGAAATAATAAGTATTTCTAAATAATGCTTCTTTCGGTTGGATGGTACTGTTGAAACTGTCCAATAGATGTCGCTCCGTCCCTGCAAGACAGTTAGTCAAATAGAGAGTTAAAATTCAATGCTCGGACCCGAACCTCGGTGGCCTAGTTGGTCAATGGCGTCTGACACGGAGATTCAGAAGACGCGGGTTCGAATCCCGTCCGAGGATGAAATATTTCTCTCTATAAATTTCAATATTATAGAATCACAAAGAAATGCATATGGTATTGGAAATACTAAAACCTGTAATAGAAGAGCTCAAATGAATTTCAAGTTGAAATTATATTACTAGTAACATTTGAATAATTTGAGACTGACTTCCATTCTATTCATTTATTGGAGTGTAACTCATAAACTACTGACCAAATTTGATGAAATTTTAATGGGACCACGTGAGAAGCACCAGCTTTCAAATAAAAAAAATTTTGAGAATCGGTTCACCCAGTCTGAGGTAACAAACATATAAAAATACAGTCCATTGAGTACCTCCTCATACTTGGAAGTTGGTAGAAAAGAGCATAGCTTTTTTTTAACTGGTGTCAGTTGATAGTCAGTGTTGATGCAATCAAAGATTGAATGGAAACTGATTGTCCAGGACAGCTACTTGTCAACAAGCCAAGGGATTCTAAAATTCCATGTTATACATAGGCTATGTTCCGGGAAGCGCCGAAATCACTCGCGGCATTCGCACACCCATTCCATTAGAAGCCCGCGATCATTGTGAGCGAGCTCGATACATCATTGATGACGTCACCGAAAACGCTCACAACGCTCGCAGATCGTAGGTGGGTTTTCGTGGCTGTTTGCGAGCTGTCACTGTCAAACATCAAATGTATAGGATTCTATCGATTTTTGACAGAAAAGTTGCCGCGCTTTTCTTACCGCGTAACTGTTCCACTTGGGTTGAACATTGCAAGCATTCATTCCAACCGGGGCGAAACAGTTGTGAGCATTGATGGTGCTTCCCGGAACGTAGCCATAGTAGTTCCTAAGTATATCATTTGTGCAGTCCTGTGTATGTTTTGTGTTGTCTTATTTGCAGATTGAATTTACCTGGATAAAATTAATGAGGGCTGTTATTCAAGCTGCCCATTATTCTCTCTTGTTTGTTATCTGCTGTATCTCATCATCATCACCATCATCTCAGCCGTAGGACGTCCACTGCTGAACATATGCCTCCCCCATGATTTTCCAAAAGGACCGGTTAGAAGCGGCCTGCATCCAACGTCGTCCTGTGACCTGCATCAGGTTGTCTGTCCAACTTGTCAGTGGACGACCTACACAGCGCTTGCCGGTCCGTGGTCTCCACTCCAGAACCTTTCGGCCCCATCGGCTATCTGTTCTGCGTGCTATGTGCCCTGCCCACTGCCACTTCAACTGGCTAATCTTCTGAGCTATGTCGGTGACTTTCGTTCTTCTACGGATCTCCTCATTTCTGATTCGATCACTTAGAGAAACCCCGAGCATAGCCCTCTATCGTATCTACAGGACACTGGCAGAATTGTACATTACATATATATTACATACACATGAGTGGCATGTGCAAACCTGCAGATGCCACTCATAAAAGAAAACTAGAAAATTTTTTCTTCCACCTCATGTAATTTAATTACCATATCAGGTTCCACATACAAAACAAATAAATGTTGTAATTCAAATATTCAATACAATAAAATTTACAACATACTCTTGATTTGGGCGCGTATAATTATGTTTTTAAAAACTAATTATTAATTTAGTTAAAATTATAAAATAAAAGTACGTGTTGCCGATTTGGAGGCTAATATAATTATGATCTAAAGTACATGGGCAGTTCACACCTGCCGAGACACAGGCAGCTGCGTCTGCATAATGACAATCTTATGTTCTAAGAGTTTCTATGCTGAGTAAGCACAATAAAGCTTACTCAGCAGCTTAATCTAGTACGGAGGGGCCAGGTGCATCCATAACTACATATTACTGAGAACCATTTTTAAGCCACATTTTATTTATTATTTTGATCTGTTTGTTTTCTTCTGCCTGATGAGGCTGGTAAGGGGGTGTCAAGTATACACTCCTTACTGGACCTCCGGGGGATACTACCTCCAGGTATCTTACCCTGAGCAGGTAGCAGTTAGAGAACAATGCAGTGCAGGGGCTATGATGCACTTTCAGTGTTTTAATATTAATAAGTGATATTATGCTGAGATGGATGTGCTAACCCTCCCCAGTGGAAGCAGTTTCTTCTGCTAGCAGACACTCTTGTGCCAGGGCAACTTAGCATTAGAATTAATTATTGTTATTATAATTGTCATTCAGGCAGGCAGCTGCAAACAAGTGATGTTGCCTGCAACTAACTGTACTGCGCTAAATATTCTGGTAGTGTTTATATCTAAACGGTTTTTAAACTGGGTTGTATTTAGTACTGCAGTTCTGGTAACTTATTCCATAATGTCACAATTCACACATATGAATGTCTTTTTTTTTGTGTGTGTCCATTGAGTAACACATTGACTATGTCAGTCCCGTGAACTCGAGACATCAATTGTCTATGGACAGGTTGTAGATGCCCTGATAGAGCAAGTGTGGGTTATTATGTGAGAAATTGGATACAGCTTGCAAAAGTGTCTTCACAAGTTTCTGTTACTCGGGTGTTAATCGGGTGATACAGTGTGGCGTTGTAGTTTCGGATCTATCCTATACATCCAACATTAAATTAGGTATACCACGGGATAGCTAAATGATTCATTACGATACGGGAACGGTGACGCATCGCGCGGGGTGGGGGAAGCGCCGCCATTTTGAGGTTATATTGCTCCGTATCGAGATTTGCAATGAGTATAACTTTTGACTCGGAGAAACATATTCACGTACAACACATGGCCGTGTCCATGACACAGCCACACCACATTTTGTTTCTATATAAGTATGGATTGTGATGTTGCAGGTACATGTGAATAGATGCTGATGATGTCCTTGAAGCCGAGGCATGTGGATTTCCAGGAGACGTGGGCCAACCTCCGGGAGACAGTATGTACCTCATCCCTAAGTCACCAGCTTTGTTTGAATAATACCTTTTAACGAGCAATTCTTGTATATATTTATGAATCTCAGATGGCTCAAATGATTTTAATAATGTACAGGGGGTTTTGGGGGCGATAAATCGATCTAGCTAGGTTTAATTTTTAGAAAACATTGTTTTATCCATGTTTTACCTATAAGCAAATACCTGCCATACACTCATTGGCTAAGTTGCTTAACAACGCCATCTATTGTCAAGTAGCTTTAATGCGACACAGAAATATACTAAATAGCGATATATATGCGACATAGCTACTTGATAATAGATGGCGTTGTTAAGCAACAGGAGGACTCTGCAAAACTCCTACCACCACATTAAATTGACCGAACAAGTGAAGCGTCTCCTGCTTTAACTGAAGATGATATGGGACAGAAGATATAATAATTGTTTTGTAATAGTGTCCCTAAATCTGTTTGTAATGTCGTGTGTTTTTGTGTCTGTTTTCAATGTTTTTCGATTTAAAATGTTTTAGTTATAATATGATCGTCCAATTAATTATTTTAATGTATAATATGGATTTTTATTATCTGAAATAAATGACATTATTATTATTAACTGGCCAAATCTACGATATTATTTCTTCGTAGGGCCAAACTGACTTTCATCTGTCCGTTTGTTAGGTTTTATGTTGACGAAACTTGGTATGCATGTTCTATTTAATTTTTTTTTATTTACGGCGTATTTGAAAGGAGTAATTTTCCTAAAAATGGGGAAGTTTGCTGTGGTGCTACCAGCTGATTTAGATAAAATTTGGTACACACATTAGGTATCTGATGTTACAGAGGAATTTCGAATATGAGCATTAATTGGTCAAGTGGTTTCCAAGATAATAGTGTTGAAGTTGTAATTGTACACATCAAATTGCAAGGTAAAATTAGTACCTAATTTTTCACCTAGATGGCGCTGTACGTTGCTAAAACACGCAAGTGTTTGTTGCATTGAATTATAGTAGGTCCGAATGCATCATTGATGATGTGAGTTTCAGTTGGTAAGGAAATTAAACCTTTTGCTCTAGTAAATTGAGTTTTATTTCGGGCAGTTTTGGAAGCGTGTGTGTCAGGTGTGTTATCAGGAGTGGACCAAACGTGCGCCATCAACAAATAGGTTGTGAATTACAGCGAAAAATTGCCTCTGACGAGTTTGTGCTCGCGAGGTCTACTGTTTTTGCAGAACTACTAGTTAATCCAATTGACTGTAATGTGGCATTGGTTGACAGGTAGAAGGTGTGGTGGGTCTGAAGGCGGTGGAACGAGGGGAGTGGAACACGCGTTTCTCTGATGTGTACGCGCTGTGCGTCGCGCACCCAGAACCGCTTGCAGATAGACTTTACGATGAGACCAAGTAAGCATTTCCTTCTACGATGAAACCAAGACAGCATATTTTCCTTCTACGATGAGACCAAGTCAGTATGTCCTGCTTTGATGAGACCAAGTCAGTATTTCCTTCTAAGATCCAAGTCAGTATTTCTTTCTTCGTTGACTTCTTTCGAACAATAACGCCTTGTACTTATTTTTGGTGGCTTCTATGACTAAATTGTCGCAATTCTCCCAGTACATGCTTGTGTCACAAACCGTCAGGAGTTTGTAGGTTGTAATGTCAGAAGATCGGTGATTAAATAAAAACAAAATCAAACAGAATTCAAAAAGTCCCCATGGTGACTATCTAAAACAAAAGACGACACAACAAGGATTATAATAATAACTGATTCTCCCTGGGGCTAAATGAGACCCCTGATCCCTGGCTTGCCTTAATTGGCCGTCTGGAGGTGGAGACGCAAGAGCAAGTAACAAAAAGCTCTAAGGGTGGAAGTGTTAAAGGGCATAACGCCGGTAGTAGCGCTCTAGTGAAACCGCAGCACACCTCGCGACACCCTTTAGCCATGCACACCAACGTTGCCTTTTTCTCACCATTGATGGTGGCCCTTATGGGGGGCCTGTTTAGTGGGTGGCAAGTCACCACCTGCCCAAACATTTTAAAATGAGACTGAAATTCATAGCCCACTATCTTCCTTATCACTAATAAGTTCATATCAAAGGCCTTGCCATTTTACCCATTTTTTTAATAGATACACCATGTCACCATCCACCCAAAAGTTTCTGTTTTTTATACTACATTGTATTTGTTATACCAAACAGGCCTCGAAGTGTTGGCTACAGCCCCACTTATGCCTATGTAAAGGACCGGATGAAATCCGTGAACATAATTGAAATAATAATAATAATATTTATTTCAGGCAATAGTAGAATTACTCAACATAAAAGTACCAGCGGTCCATATACAAAACATATACCTTACAGACTAACATATATACATATATATTATAGGATTTTGTTAACTAGCGTACAGTCAGTTCAGGTTTTATTATATTCGGTCTAGGCTCCCTGTACCGTTGAAAAACGATCCCTTCAGGCCAGAAGTCCGGTGCCAGGAACGTCTCTTTAAACTTCGCTGGAAACCGGAGTACGTACGACTTGAAGGTCGTTTCTCTTTTCGAATCCAGGCGCATTAATGTAACTTCGGGTAAGGCCTGAGTCTGGATATTACGGTCATTCCATTTCCTTCTGCTGTAATGCACAATCTCATCTCCCGACGTGTCTTTGTGAAATCGGGAGAGGTATACAGCTGACACAGGATCAACAGTACGGATGGTCGTGGCTGCAGCAGGAGCGGTGCCGCGGAGGTTTCGGGCTGGATTATACTTTGACTTTACTTTAAATGTGTTGTCCGTCATTGCAGGATGTTCCTGGAACAGCACGTAGAGAGCATCCTCCGGCGGGTGATCGGCTCCACGCCGCTTGAGAGTGAAGACCCCAGTGACGGTCTGCTCGCCAGGTACGAGGATATCCCACTACTCTCTCCACCAGTTCCTTGTCACACCTTTTCTTTTGCCATCTTGGCGATGGACACCAGCAGAGCTATTATTTATCTCAGTTGATAACAAAAGTTGATCGAAATCTAGAAAGCCGGCCATGTGCGAGTCGGACTCGCGCACGAAGGGTTCCTTACCATTATTTATTTAATTATAGACGAGCAGCACTTTTGCTGATGTGTCTATTTCAATGCAGTGTTACATCAATTAATTTATAAATTAAGCAATGACTTCCTTTCTGATAATAGCCATTTGTCCAGTCTATTCTTAAACATGTTAGTTGAATAATAAATACGTCAGTCAGTAAGTTTAGTTGAAATAAATAAGTTAGACCAAGAAAATCAATTGTTTACGCACACTGCGCTGTGTTTCTGTACCCTTTGTTCTCTGTATGCTTGAAACTTTATAAGTCCATGTCGCCTTTTTTCTAAAATTCGTTCCTACATCGCAATCGGACTACAACGCTTTAGGCCTACAACGCTTTAGGACTAAAACGCTTTAGGCCTACAACGCTTTAGGCCTACAACGCTTTAGGCCTACAACGCTTTAGGCCTAAAACGCTTTAGGACTAAAATACTTTGTGTGAATCTTTTTCAATTAAATTTTCAATAGTGCTACTTCTTTTATTTCTGTATTTTCTGAACTGGGATTATTTAAAACTGTCTTTTCCAAAAATATTGGAATAGCCAAATGTTCGGCACACCTCTTCTGTGCATTTGTCCGTAACTATGGAAATGGTTTTTCCTGATTAGGTTTGCATGAATATTCGCCGCTTATTAAATAAAAACATCAGCAGAATTTTGTTATAAAGATGTATACATTTTTCTATAAGTACGCCGCCATAAAGAAGCACCATATTTAGTTGTATTATTTAATGACTAAGCGTAACCAGCCCTAAATAAATTCTTGAAGCCCTTTTTGTTTTTAACAAAAGCTATATTTTCGTGTGTGCTCATTACAAAGAATGGAGTAGACTTAAAATATAAAAATATTTTTGAAAGAACCACAAATCATAACATTATGCAACCAACACCATCTTGTTGAATTATAATATTAATTTATACTTATCAGAAATTGTAGATATACTTCAAATTCAAGCGTTCAGTGAAAAGATATAGAAGTTGACGTTGATTTTTCCTTATTGACAAGATGTGATGTATTTTAGGCAAAATGCGTTTAAGTCATATGGAGATTTAGGTTGATTGCGAAATGGGTAGTATACGTTTTAGGTACAGTGAGAAATAGGCAGTTCAATGCTTTAGACAAGTAACGACTTAGGCCAAACACTACTTAAGAATGAAGTTTAGGCAAAACGTGATGTAGGCTAATTACGTTTGAGGCATACAGAGAACAAAGGTTCTGCACTGTCTGTCAAAGTCAAAATCATTTATTCAATTTAGGCATCAAAGACGCACTTATGAACGTCAATTTTTCATTATAATGTACTTTAAAGACTACCGCCGCGTTCCAAAATATATAGAGCCTACCGAGAAGAAGCGGCAAGAAACTCGGGGCCATTCTTTTTATATAGATGTTTTTACAATGTTTTTACTTTACAAATATTAGCTCCAGTGTGTTGCCTTACAAAAGAGAACATAATAATGGTATGAGCAGGGCAAGACACGCTACACCTTGACATTTTAGTACACGAGTAGATAGATCCTGGAGTGATCAGTCCCAAGCTGTTTTATCCTCCAAGTAATCCGAAATTTTGTAATAACCTTTTTGACAGAGTTTAGTTTAAATATTAATTTTAAACTTATTAATAGGAAAATCTCTGATAACATTGGGAACTTTATTATAGAATCGTATACATTGTCCCATAAAAGAATGACTTATTCTGTGGAGACGCGTTACATGTACGGATAGCTTGTGCTTATTTCGCATGTTGATGGAATGAGCATCACTCCTTTTATCAAAACTGCTAATGTTTTTCTTTACATACATTAGATTTTCATAGATAAACTGAGAGACAACAGTTAGAATGTTACCTACTTGCGTTCGTACAATGTTAGTGATTGATTTCTTTAGTGATTGGAACATTTCATTAAAATATCCCCATTACAAATTCAAATCACATTAAGTCCCTAATGATTAAAAAGCTATTCCATGTTTAGGAGGAACAAACTAGCCCTTATCAAATAGTGATAGAAACGGTATTTCTTGAACAGATACGTGACTGCGTGGCGCGAGTACAGCCAGGGCGTGGCCTACCTCAACTGTCTCTATTCGTATCTCAATCTGCAACACGTCAAACGGCAAAAGGTAATCCACTGTATATCACTTTTGTTCTATTACCCTTGTTAAATGTAAGCCTTTCAAATAAAACTCAGAAATGGGGCATTTTCACTGTAATCAATACTAATATTATTAAGAGGAAAGATTTGTTTGTTTGTTTGATATGAATCGGCTCCGAAACTATTGGACCGATTAGAAAAAATCTTTCACCATTAGAATCCTACATTTTCATATAATATTTACAAAAAATTTAGGGATCAGTATGAAAACTTCGATATTGTAACCAAAGGTGTGGAAAAAATAACAAAAAAAATCCTCATATCACGTACGCTTTTGTTTTTTTGTTGTGTGTTTTTTGGGAAGGACATAGGATACTTTCATCATCATCATGATCCATCACCACGCTGGTGAAACCGTGGGGCGCAGCTAGTTTGTAACAATGCCATGTAAACAAAGTCGCGAGCGTATACTAGTGTTGGAAAGTTTTTGTGACCTTAATATGTTTTTTATTACTTCACTCCGAAACAACAATGAGTTTGGGTGAAAGAAGAATGGCAAACCTCTGTATGTTTTGGGTACCCTACATAGACGGACCCACGAGAAAGGAAACCATGCAAAACCAGTAGTCCTTAGTAAGACTAAGATATTATAAAATTGTACCATATTTTTTTAAGTTGGGGTTTAAAAGTTATCAGCGTTGATATTTTTCTAGGTTAGGTTAGGTAGGCAGAATTCGTAAGCTTAAAATATCTGACTAGGTTTTTCAAAAGAAATCTATCGTAATAGAGAAACGGGTGCTTGGCATTATGTATCGTTATCGTAGATATGGATGCAACTACATGTACTTATATTTTATGTGGTAACTGTAACTGTAAATATATTTTATATGATGGCAAATGTACAAAACGTACGAATCCAATAACAAAAGAAATAACTATTGGTTTCACCTTGTCATGTCATTTACACTCTTTTGGCTGAATATACGTAGTATCAAGAAAGTTGTATTGTATCCTATAGTCTATGAACTGAATAGCGTTTCGTTATTGCCCACAAGCATCTTCTGCGTATTAATTCTATTGTTTTACATATAGGTTTTCTCGTTTTTCCCAACTGCTAATTAAATATAAATATGTGAATTATTTGCATCTACTAATAATAAATTTGGCATAGTTTCATTCTCCCTGGTTTCATGTTCAGTGGGTACCCAGATGACCATTCTCCCTTGGATAATTGAGTATAATTTATTTTATTCAAAATTACATTCGTACAATGCGATTGATAGTACTTATTTGTCTGTACTTAATATTATATAGAAGAAAGGTTTGTAACGAAGACACTCAAATTTCTGTTAAAAATCGAAAGAATCCACGAGCGTTGTGGTCGCGACCTGACCGTTTTTGATGACGTATCGAGCTCACTCACGATGATCGTGAGCTTGTGTTGAAACAGATGTGCGAACTACGCGAGTGATTTCGGCCCATAGAGGAACACGACCACACATCTGTGACACAGATGACGTGTTGGTATGCGGTTCCCTCCAGCAAAAGTGTTGATGAGTGTGGTGTATGATCGTTATATTGTGAGGGTACACCTGTAACACTATAGTGATATGTTCGTAGGGTACTTCGTCATTCTAATATATAAATCAGGTGTGACGCAGGCTCCTGTTTGATTTCGCGCTTCGCCTTAAATATTCCTGATATTTTACCAAAGAGAATATCACCACATAATACGTAACAAGAGTATTTTTCTACTTTTTAGTTTAAGTTTGTACATATAGTACCTTTTTTATTTTGTAATATGTACTATTTTTTAAAATATGTACATTGTTATTTTGTAATAATGCAGATCTCAGACGCGGAGATAATCTACGGTTCTGCGGCGAGTGTGAGCAGTTCGGAATACGACTCCAGACAGCTCGAGGTATGTGCCAGTATATATAAGATAATGTAGAAGTAGAAACTTATACAGACATAAATTTCCTTCTAAAGATTCTGTATTATTGCTATAGATAACTGTAGCTTTTCTAACAGATAAATTAATTAACGTTGCGTTTTAATTTCCAATCTCAAAACAGTGTTCATCATGTATATAGGCCTTTACGAATTCCTTGTTATGCCGTTCGGACTTGCTAATTCACCTGTTATTCGATAAACACATTTGTATTTATAAAGATGTTTGTAAGCGCTAAAATCACAACACAGAAAAAACAAGTTGTATTTTATCCCTCTCTACTCCAGGGTTGGCGCTGACTGGTATTTAACCCTTATGCATCCGTCGACGTTATTTTCATTCATATTTCTTTTTAACGAACTTCAAAAAAGAAGGAGGTTCTATGTTCGACTGTATGTATGTTCACCGATTTTACCCTCTTTTGTTGGCCTAATTCTTTTTTATTTGAAAGAATATACTCCTGAGGTATTTACCTACATTAAACTACATTAAATAAATAAATAAATTAAAATTTCATCAAATTCGGTCACTAGTAAGTAGCAGGGGTCACTAAAAAGGATAAAACATTGTATTACCACAAAATTTAAAGAATTTTAGCAGTATAAAGTGTGAAATAACTTGTCGAAGTCGGTATTCACACTTTTTAGTGTTGAAGGCGGTTCTATTTTTGATAAAAAGAACTGTTCTAAGTGTAAATAGAATGCAGAGGCATGCATTTTGCTTATCACACATGATGAAAATGGTGATAGTTAATATGTTGATTCAGGTCGGCGAGCTTGGCTTGGAGATCTGGGAGCGCGTACTCCTGGTCCCCCTTAGCAAGGCGATCAGCTCTCGCGTGGTCGTGGCTCTGAGCGCGGCACGGGAACAACCGCACGACGCGCACTGCGACCCGTCACTGCCGGACATCGTGCGCACTGCTATACACAGTACTCATCATGTGAGCATCCACAACTTATTATTCTTGCACTAAATTATTCTTGAACTTATTTCTTCTCTTATTTGAAAAAAAAAAAGATTATAAGCTTCATTTCATTATTGTATTGTAATTGTTGACTTGGGGTGCCGGCTTAGAATTGTACCCCTATTAGTATCTTACAAGAAATGAAATTTGCGCGAATGCTGTCGTTTAAATAAGATTGAAAACATTTTATCTTGCGCCATCAATACAGTGGATTTCTAACATAACACTGTATTTATTTATATACATATTTAATAATTTTGCTCCCTAAAAACCTTCAAATATGCAGGAAAAGTAATTTCTTGATCAGACTGCCAATGTGGCGTACACTGGTAGCAACGCTATCGCAACACAATAGTTTACAGAATATCAATTAAGGTAGAAATTATCGATAGAAAGCAGACTTCGTACATTTTATTATGAAAACTAAATTGGTTTGCACCCATTTTTGATATGAATAACAGGAATCGCTCACGTAAATAATAAATAAGTCTGATCTTTACAGCTATAGTTTCAACTACATTCACACTCTCCTTGAGAAAGACCACCGGATGTGGTTGAAACTATAGTAGGAAAGATCAGACTTATTTACGTCATTGATTCCCGTTTTTAAAAAAAACCTTGGAAATTTAATTTATAGGTAAGACTGCCAATGTACGCCACTATAGCAACGTAATCGCAACACAATTGTATACAGAATACCAATTAAGTCAAAAATTATCCATAGCAAGCCGCTGGCCCGCGATGAAAACTAAATAGTAGGCAGACTAAAACTGTCAAAAACGTCAATTTTATACATTTGAGTTGCGATAACGCGGGTTAATAGCTGAGAGACTTGGGCCCCTGAAGGTCATCCCATTACCCTGGGATGCGGCTTAAGTAAATGACTGACCGTGTGTGTGGGGTAGGTGCGCAGTTTCGCGACGCGCGCCCCTTTGGCGTTATATCAGCAATTGGTGCTGGAGCCGCTACTAGAGGCGGGCGCGGCGCACCACGCGCGCTGCGCCGCCGCGCTCCTGCTGCACACCGACATATCCAACTACATGCGGAACGTCCTACAAGGTAACAATAACTCCACCTCTTTTTAGATCCTTTAACCTCACCACTGACGCCACCTCTTTTCTCTTTTTTAGATCCTTTAACCTCACCACTAACTCCACCTCTTTTAGATCCTTTAACCTCACCACTGACGCCACTTCTTTTTAGATCCTTTAACCTCACCACTAACTCCACCTCTTTTTAGATCCTTTAACCTCACCACTGACGCCTCCTCTTTTTAGATCCTTTAACCTCACCACTGACGCCTCCTCTTTTTAGATCCTTTAACCTCACCACTAACTCCACCTCTTTTTAGATCCTTTAACCTCACCACTGACGCCACCTCTTTTAAGATCCTTTAACCTCACCACTGACGCCACCTCTTTTTAGATCCTTTAACCTCACCACTAACTCCACCTCTTTTTAGATCCTTTAACCTCACCACTGACGCCACCTCTTTTTAGATCCTTTAACCTCACCACTAACTCCACCTCTTTTTAGATCCTTTAACCTCACCACTAACTCCACCTCTTTTTAGATCCTTTAACCTCACCACTGACGCCACCTCTTTTTAGATCCTTTAACCTCACCACTAACTCCACCTCTTTTTAGATCCTTTAACCTCACCACTGACGCCTCCTCTTTTTAGATCCTTTAACCTCACCACTAACTCCACCTCTTTTTAGATCCTTTAACCTCACCACTAACTCCACCTCTTTTTAGATCCTTTAACCTCACCACTAACTCCACCTCTTTTTAGATCCTTTAACCTCACCACTAACTCCACCTCTTTTTAGATCCTTTAACCTCACCACTGACGCCGCCTCTTTTCTCTTTTTTAGATCCTTTAACCTCACCACTAACTCCACCTCTTTTTAGATCCTTTAACCTCACCACTGACGCCACCTCTTTTCTCTTTTTTAGATCCTTTAACCTCACCACTAACTCCACCTCTTTTTAGATCCTTTAACCTCACCACTGACGCCACCTCTTTTTAGATCCTTTAACCTCACCACTAACTCCACCTCTTTTTAGATCCTTTAACCTCACCACTAACTCCACCTCTTTTTAGATCTTTTAACCAGACCACTAACTCCACCTCTTTTTAGATCCTTTAACCTCACCACTGACGCCACCTCTTTTTAGATCCTTTAACCTCACCACTAACTCCACCTCTTTTTAGATCCTTTAACCTCACCACTAACTCCACCTCTTTTTAGATCCTTAAACCTCACCACTGACGCCACCTCTTTTTACATCCTTTAACCTCACCACTAACTCCACCTCTTTTTAGATCCTTTAACCTCACCACTAACTCCACCTCTTTTTAGATCCTTTAACCTCACCACTGACGCCACCTCTTTTTAGATCCTTTAACCTCACCACTAACTCCACCTCTTTTTAGATCCTTTAACCTCACCACTAACTCCACCTCTTTTTAGATCCTTTAACCTCACCACTGACGCCACCTCTTTTCTCTTTTTTAGATCCTTTAACCTCACCACTAACTCCACCTCTTTTTAGATCCTTTAACCTCACCACTGACGCCACCTCTTTTCTCTTTTTTAGATCCTTTAACCTCACCACTAACTCCACCTCTTTTTAGATCCTTTAACCTCACCACTGACGCCACCTCTTTTTAGATCCTTTAACCTCACCACTAACTCCACCTCTTTTTAGATCCTTTAACCTCACCACTAACTCCACCTCTTTTTAGATATTTTAAGTCCATCACTACTTTAACCTCTTTTTAGATCTTTTAACCAGACCACTAACTCCACCTCTTTTTAGATCCTTTAACCTCACCACTGACGCCACCTCTTTTTAGATCCTTTAACCTCACCACTAACTCCACCTCTTTTTAGATATTTTAAGTCCATCACTACTTTAACCTCTTTTTAGATCTTTTAACCAGACCACTAACTCCACCTCTTTTTAGATCCTTTAACCTCACCACTAACTCCACCTCTTTTTAGATCCTTTAACCTCACCACTAACCCCACCTCTTTTTAGATATTTTAAGTCCATCACTACTTTAACCTCTTTTTAGATCTTTTAACCAGACCACTAACTCCACCTCTTTTTAGATCCTTTAACCTCACCTCTGACGCCACCTCTTTTTAGATCCTTTAACCTCACCACTAACTCCACCTCTTTTTAGATCCTTTAACCTCACCACTAACTCTACCTCTTTTTAGATCCTTTAACCTCACACTTGTTTTTACACAAGTACCTGTGAGTCGGGTTTTTTTTTATAAGTGGCCTTTTTTATAGTTGGGAATAATAGTACATTGTTCACCGAGAGGAGAAAGTGACCGATTACCGTCGAGGGTGTTGTTTGAAGCCCGAGCCGTAGGCGAGGGCTTTAAAACACCCGAGATCGGGAATCGCACTTTCTCTCGAGTGATACATAGTGCTTTATACTACTCCTACGAGGAAAATAAAAAACTAAATCTTTACTAATTGAAATTTATATTGAAATTGTTGCAGTTAGTGAAGCTTAATGTAACACTTTTTCCATTAATGTTTGTTTGAGATGTTTGCGATAATGTAGGAGGAATAACTGGCTGTGCTGTTGGCACTGCGCTCGTAGAAGGCTGTGGTGCCAAAGGGGCAACTGGCTGCTGAGGGGCATCTGGCATCGCCGCGCTCGTTGATGGTTGAGGAGATGAGTCTTGATGCACATTAATCGATCCCGATATTTGGTTATTTATTCGTGTTTTGTTTTCTACGGAATTCTCTATGTAGCTTTCTGCAACAGCGGACGATTTCCAACCACCGTGACGTTTTATTGTGGTTAAATCAGCGCCAGTATTGGCAAGAATAGTCGCTGAAGTTCTGCGAAAGCAGTGGCCAGTGTATTCTAGTGGATTGAGTAAATTAAGGTACGAAGCTATTTCTCTTGGCACAGTACTTATTTTGTTTTTCCCAATTACTTGTTTCGTACATTTATTGTTTTTATATTGTAGTAAAAACCGATTGGTTTTGGGGTCACTGGGGCGAATTTCGTTATATTTCTTCACTATCTCATAAAATAAGCCCGATATAACAAATGATCGCTGAATTTTGGTTTTTGTGTTAGGAATATTGACGATTATTCCATTTTCGAGGATTTCGATATCGTCTGTTGTCATATCCACAAGTTCTTGCGAACGACAGGCCCCATTTACTCCTAAAATCAAAATAACCTGTAAACAAAAATATCAAACATGAAAACCTAGTAGATTTCTACTCATAAATAGGTACGTAATAAATTTTAAACCAGTGCATTTTGTTCATAAACTTACCTTCATCAACAAATATTTGTCAACTGGAGCATTCTGCAAAAAGGAATAAACATCCTTTGTAGTAAGCACTTTTGATTTCTTACTACGGAATCCCTCCGACTTTCTTTTCAGAAATGCTGTAAGTTTTTTGTATTCTTGAATATTTATGTCGTTTCTTGTCAATATAGTACTTTTCAACATTGAGTACATAGACCATAACGTACTGGGTTTGTATTTTTGCGCTTTTTCACTGAAATAAGCTAGCAAAACAGTTTCAGAAAAAGATGCCGCATTTTTTTCACTTTTCCATTGCAAAAAATCGTCATAAGTTTTATTATATTTTTTAATTGATTTCTGTGGTAAAAGGTTATCAATCAGTATTTTTGCTGTTTCCTTCAACTGCGGCGGAGTTAAAAAATCTTCATCATCACTATCACTACTTATCATTTTGATAGTTTTATTTTACTTTTCTCGAAAACTGAATCCTCAAACAACACACAAATTGAAAATGGCGCCAATGGCGTCTGCAATTTTTACATGTTCTTTTTTCAAATTGTTTGACACCATCCAACACACAGCTATTGGCCAGTGTCATTTTGCGAACTTGGAGATAAAAACTCACTGTAAAAACTTTTTGGCTTTTGATATTTAGGTTACCAGCGCATAGTCTTACCCAAAATTAAAAAAGAAAAACCACGTAAGAAATGGATTTTCATACACTTTTCTCTCCCGCTCAGATGCGTTTTCTCGCCGCATATTTGTTCGATATGCAATGACGTACTTTCTACCGTAAATTTGATAAAGTATCAAGGTACTTTCCGAGCAGGTGTAGTATAAAAACATTTAATCGATGATTTGGCGATAAAATTAATTGCATTTTAATCTCTTAAAGTATCCGACATTGGTGACCGAACACATTGTATATAATTTAAGAATTCGTATCTCCATTTGGTTAAATTTAGAAGTATGAAGAAATAACTAACAATGCAAAAATACGAAGAAATAATATCAGGAAGAGTAACTGCCTTAAAAAAATTACCCAATAAAAGTAGTGCTAAATCAATAACATCGTTCACGCCGCTATGACTCAGCTGTCATAGTAGACGTTGCAGCACGCGCGCGGACCAATCCCTGCTTTCCTTCTGAAATTTAAACCAATCACCGAACATGTCTATTTGTAACCTCGGAAGTGATTCGTATTTGGAATCATACGTCGTTTTGGTTTGAAGGACTTTTTTCTGAGTAGGAGGAGAGATTTGTTCTGAGTTATGCTTCCTGACATTATTTCTTCGTAGATGAAAATAGTGTAAATAATTCCAATAAATTATAAAATTACAACAAAAAGCATCATCAATATTGTAATGTATATGTTCACGCGAAGGCGTGACGTCACTTTACTCACCGCGCGCACCCCGCCGTCCCCGCGCGATAAGAGATCGCCGTAAACGTGGAGCGAGGCGACCCTCGACCGCCTTCACTCAGCCAGACGCATTTCATCGTATAGTTGCAGGAAACTGCTTAACTAGTATATAAATATGTTTGTCCAAGTTTTTATTGTTAGTTATTTAAATTAACCGACTTCAAAAAAAGGAGGAGGTTTCTCAATTCGACTGTATATTATTGTATGTTCGCGGATTAACTTCATGTATGAACCTATTTTGACAGAGTATACTTCCGTGGTAGCGGTTTTTGAGTTATACTACAATAACATAAAAGTGTTTCGCCTATTTTATTGATGTCATTGACGGTGTATCCCGAAAGCAGCAAGGTCACTAAAAAAATGTGAGTGATATGTGCAGTAACACGTACGTTATTGCGCAGGCTTAGAGCGTGAGATCGGATTGGCCACGAAGTACCTGCATCCGTCGTCAGTAGAGGCCGTTCGCGCTAACTACGAGCAGGCGGCGGTCTCCGCACACCTGCCCACACTGCACGCGGAGATCCCCCGCTTGTTCCGGGAAGCTTGCTCTTCACATCCTGCCGCTGAAGAGGTAAGTCCAAACAAACAATGCATAACTAATGTTTTACCGACACAGCAACACTAAAGCTACCTGACAATAGATGGCGTTGGCAACACTAAGCCAATCTGTGTTTGGTTGGAGGTTAGACCAAGAAAATCAACTGTTTAGTTACAAGCAAATCTCTGTCATCCAGGTATTTTATACTTTAAGACCGGCTAGGACTCTCGTGACTTTTACCGGAAATAGTCTCTGGCCTGGATCATCATCATCATCTCAGCCGTAGGACGTCCACTGCTGAACATATGCCTCCCCCATAATTTTCCAAAAGGACCGGTTGGAAGCGGCCTGCATCCAATGTCGTCCTGCTACCTTTTTGGGGGGGGGCTTACTATCAGCTTTTTAAAAACCATGCAAGTTCCGTGCAGTTCTTAAACCTGGCATAAACAGTTTTGAATAAAATCATACCATGACGCTCATTTAGGTGAACTGGTTGAATATTGTTTTCTCAAAGGTGAACGGATAATGTTGTACCTGGCATTCTAACAATTTAACTATAACCAACATTGCAGACGCCTAGACGTTTGTAAGCTGATAAACTGAGTGGATTCATAGCGACATGTTAACGAGAGTCCATACAAAAAAAAACAGGTGAACGGTTTTTGTGCGGTTCTTCAATAGTAGGCCTGGACAGGCCGGCTTTAAAGTTGTCATGGTACGAATAAACCGGGCAGTTGTCTAGAAGTCCTGCTTTAAGAGCTCATAGTAAGGCCCCGGGTCGTCTGTCCATCGTGTCGGTGGACGACCTACGCTGCGCTTGCCGGTCCGTTGTCTCCATTCCAGAACCTTCCGGCCATCTGTTCTGCGTGCTATGTGCCCTGCCCACTGCCACTTTAACTGGCTGATCTTCTAGGCTATGTCGGTAATTTTTGGTCTTCTACGGAATTCCTCATTTCTGATTCGATCACGTAGAGAAACCTCGAGCATAGCCCTCTCCATAGCTCGTTGTGCGACTTTGAGCTTATCTATGAGGCCCATAGTAAGAGACCATGTTTCAGTGCCATAAGTCATCACTGGTAACACACATTGGTCGAAGACTTTAATCTAGTTTGAGGCACTGACCTAGATACCAGTGTTGAATATTGACAAGATGACCTCGGAGCTCCGAAACTGAGAGAATGACGCAACAAGAGTGATGTGTCAATAGCCTCAGAAACGACACTGACATTGACGCAAGTCACAGGTCGGACAGAAGATATTCGACAGGCACAGCGCGCTAGTTACGTGCTGCGGCCGCGCTCGCCACTGTGCACAATAGTGACTCCCAGTAGAACTTCGTTCGAAACTGGTTGGAGTCTATCGTCCAGTTTCTGGAAGGTTTTGTCAAAGTGTGAAGGCGGAATACTGACCGCTGATTGGTCACATATCGCGTCATAGAATACCATTGACCAATGAGCGTTTAGTATTTAGTTGTTTAATCAACGCATTGACAAACGTTCTAGAAACTGGGGGTAAATGCGGTAAATATCACGCGATTACTAGCCGGTCCTAAAGTATAATCAGGGTTTTGAATTTGTATTACTTGCAATTAAAATACGTAATTGAAATACAAATACTAAATACGTATTTGTATTTCAATTACTTCTTTAAAATGTAATATGTATTTCAAATAACTGACGCCGAGGTATTTTGTAATTAGTATTTCAAATACTTGAGGCTTCAAAATATATATTAACATTAAAATACATTTAACCTTTTTTTAGCGATTGTGAGTGACCAGTAGAAAGATTGTTTTCTTTGGCAGGTTTTATTGACTCCAACAAGAGGCTGTTTATCTGACAGTACATTTAAAAATCTAGTGTTCATAAAAGGAAACTCTGGTTTTACTGATTAATTAATCTTGATTTCCTCTACTTTTCAGGCCGTGCTGGCCTAGATTACTTATTTTGTAATTTGTATTTAGTATTTCAATTAAAAGTAGCTAAAATACCGTATTTTATATTTCAAATACCGTACTTGAATGTATTTTGTATTTCGTATTTGAATTACTTGCGATACAGTATTTTTTAATTTGTATTTCAATTAACCCGTCGCGTGTCACGCGTACACCATGTGCACGTTTATAAAAGTGCTAAACCATGTCGCGCATACACAAAGTGTTTACACATTTTTAGACCTCGAGTTTGTAACTAATTTTATCAGATCCAATACACTCCAATACACTTCGAGAAAGAGGTCAATCGTCGAATCCAACTCGGCTGGGCAGCATTCCGAAAACTTCGCGAAGTCTTCTCGTCAAAAATACCTCAGTGCCTCAAGACAAGAGTCTTCGACCAATGTGTGTTACCAGTGATGACTTATGGCACTGAAACGTGGTCTCTTACTACGGGCCTCATAGATAAGCTCAAAGTCGCACAACGAGCTATGGAGAGGGCTATGCTCGGGGTTTCTCTACGTGATCGAATCAGAAATGAGGAGATCCGTAGAAGAACGAAAGTCACCGACATAGCCCAGAAGATTAGCCAGTTGAAGTGGCAGTGGGCAGGGCACATAGCACGCAGAACAGATGGCCGATGGGGCCGAAAGGTTCTGGAGTGGAGACCACGGACCGGCAAGCGCAGCGTAGGTCGTCCACCGACACGGTGGACAGACGACCTGAGGAAGGTCGCAGGACGACTTTGGATGCAGGCCGCTTCCAACCGGTCCTTTTGGAAAATCATGGGGGAGGCGTATGTTCAGCAGTGGACGTCCTACGGCTGAGATGATGATGATGATGATGATGAATACACTCCACCGTTATAAACTTTCTTTTAGTTGGCCGAACTATTCAGGAGTAGTATTTTTTATTTGAACTTTAATGCGTAGTTCGGAAATAAACCGAAAAACACTAGACACAGGACGGGTTAAAGCAAAGCATGTATTTTGCCCAGCCCTGAGCATAATTACATTAAGGTGTATTATGTTATATGCAGCGTCGCATGGACCTAAGGCGCATGTACATGTTGCTGGCGCCGCTTGGCAGCGCAGGCCTCAGGCCGCTCGTGGCCGCGGCGCATGCGCAGGCGGCCGCCGAGGGACACGCCACAGACTATAGCAAGGAGGATGTGAGTACATAACTATACACTAGTAATGATATCTGAGGCGTTCGTGATTCTTCTATATTCCTCGATATCGTACCCGCCATGCTCCTCTGTTTATTATCCCAACTAACCGAAGAAAGTTCTGCAGTAATGCAGTTCTTAATCGTATCGTTACTTTTTATAACAAAAGTTTTTGTAAACTAGACCTATTCTCAAGTAAAAAAATCTCTTTTAAAAAGAAACTACTCAAAAACATATCTGCTGCTAACTATGTGAGCCTTTATTAAGTACACATTCACAACTCACACACACACACTTTTCGCGAAAAATGTATTCGCGATTTTATCTGTTTACCTATTCACTCTGTATTAACTATTTTCACATGTCAATGTAGACTAGTAGTTCTGCAAATAATAACCTCGACCACTAAGTTCATATTTATATTATATACCCCTCCTAATCAAGAAACAACTAAGTTCATATTTATATACCCCTCCTAATCAAGAAACAACTAAGTTCATATTTATATACCCCTCCTAATCAAGAAACAACTAAGTTCATATTTATATACCCCTCCTAATCAAGAAACAACTAAGTTCATATTTATATACCCCTCCTAATCAAGAAACAACTAAGTTCATATTTATATACCGCTCCTAATCAAGAAACGACTAAGTTCATATTTATATACCCCTCCTAATCAAGAAACGACTAAGTTCATATTTATATACCCCTCCTAATCAAGAAACAGCGCACCAAAAAAATCAACAGAATAGTAGAACCTGTATACTAAGTGTCGTCAAGATGAGTTCAACGATACAAGTTAGGCTGTTCCTTCGGATTATATTCCTCCCAGATCCTAATTTTCCTTCGGAATTCGTCGGGGAAGGTCACTGGCAGTCTAAATTTAGTTTTGCGTGGTAATCGATCCGTTACGTCATCCGCCATCTTGGTTTTAAGGGTACATTTTTGGTTCGTGAATAATGCTTTATTTTCAATATCAAACGAAAAATAGTTATAACAAAAGTTGTTTACAATTAAATTTCCCACAGTTTTGGTTCCGATAATTTTTTTCCTAGGATCGATATTTTCCGATTTATATCAGTGTCAATCAAAAACTATTGTTTTTTTTTACACTAAATACTATAAAACTATTACACTTACTTACTATCTATTACCACAGATTACTGAATAAGAACAGATACTTCACTCAGTAGAAAATTTCCAATACCTATTACGATAATTGCCTACTCCCTCGCGTCAACAACCACTGTATGCTAAAATGCGCCTAAATGCTCAAGCGTACAGCAGTGATTGCTTCGCACCGCGCGGTTCCACAGTAATCGCAGGGCTGCCTCTTCGATAAAATTAAATTAACATATTTTTTTATCTATGTTATTGAGAACTGTGAATATGTTCTGACTTTTATGTGGCAGTTAAAATTTTTATCATTTATAAAATATTTAACCAACTTCAAAAAAAGGAGGTGATCAGACATACAGGCCAAACTGAGATGTTTGACTTGTATGGTTTGTAGGTATGTATGTTTGTGCGCGATAATCTCGCGTTTGGCTAAACCGATATCGATGTGGTTTTCAGAAAAGGATTTGTTACATTTAGGAGAACGTTTTAAAATAAGTATAATATTTCTTAGTTTGATGATGATCTTCGGAGATGTTCACTAGAAATGAAAAAAAAAGCCTTAAAAAAAGAGAACTGACTTCAAATAAAGCACTAAGCCGTAAGTTATTTTATTAACGAGTGTAACACTCTCACACAAAAATACATAAACACTGCAGTTTTCGAAAGTTTTCACGCGAAAAGTCGATGGCCTTCAAAATAAAAAAATATATCTAGTTCCTAGTTGTACATATCTAGGTGTATTGTACTATTACCAATTATCACGAATCAAATTTATTAAGATTAATAAATTTGATTCGTTTTCTCGCAACAAGTAACCTTACAACAGACGCGGCTTGTTCAAAGGTTTTCATCGGGCGTAAGAAAAAGAACTCTCGCTACACAGACTTAAAGCGCATTTTGATTCGTTACGAGCGCGTCAAGGACTTGTAGGCACATTTTCTGAAGGTCACGTCCGTGCTTTGTAATGTTTTATGAACATTATTGCAGTTGTTAGTTTAGCAGTTTATATTCGAATGTTTTCTTTCGAAGAGTGCATCTTCTGTACCTTGTACTATTAATTATTCTGTGGTATAACGTTTCTATGTAACAAAATTATGTTAATCTGTGTCTGAAAGGCAAGCTAATGCTTAGTATACCTATTAAACTGTCAAATTCTAAGTGGATACCGGTGTCCGCACACCTACTGTCTTTTAATTATGTCTCTAATGACGGTATGTGAATGGAAAAAAATGTAAACGACAAAAACTAGTAATAATTTATCACTTACCTTTCTTCATTGACAGGTAAATGGAAAAATGTTAGGTGTTTATCCCTTCTTTTGCTTGATTTACACCCATCTACAGCACATAAGGCACCACACGGCATCGTAATACGCGTACGAACGAACAGCACTATTAAAATTGAACGGCGTGCGCGCGCTTCGCTTGCGAAAACCGCACTGAATTTGACCCGCCGGCGGACTGAGACCGCTCGGCTGGGCGGTAGGCACTTATAGCGCGCAAGTACATGGAGTGACGGAGGCCTGCTATTACTATCTAACTGTAATAGTTTTTTTAATGGGTAAGTAACTAACTAGTAAGTACTGATGTAAGTGATACCGTCGCCCACGGACATCCGCAATATCAGAGGTCTCGAGGATGTGTTGCTGACCTTTGAGGAAGGAAGAGATAGAAGGGGTGAGGGTGGAGGATGAAGGAGAGGGAGAATGGGGAAGGGGGAAATCGGGCCTCCGGAACCTCCCCCAAACCGACGAAACGCAATAGCAAGCTATGTTACTTCACGTCGGTGTTATGTGGGAGTGTGGTACTTCCTCGTGTTGTGTTGGCCCATTTGGCTGTGGGGTTACAGCGTGCCACTACCATCGAAAAAGTTACACATATGGTATTGCAAACTTGATTGTAGACATTGATGTCCTCTATAAAACTGTAATACATCACTTTGCTTTATAATGTAGTTGTTGATGATAATGAACTTGTTTGTTGTGCCAGGCACACATACAGTTCGTGAACTCGATGCTGGCTCTGCATGGAAAGTACAGCAAGCTGTTCGCAGAAGTGTTCGGAGGCGCGCAGGCTTTCGTCGGCGCGCTCGACAAGGTACTGTATCTTTTACTTTGTAAGTTATATTTTGCACTTTGTAATTTGTACCTTATACGACTGGATTTTCACTCACAGATTCTTTTATTTAACTCTTAGTGATCAACTTTTAAATTATCATTTCACCTATGAATCTGAAATTAAACACATTAGTAATTTAGGAGTAGACGTCAGGTAACAAAAGGGTTTTATATTCTCTTGTCGGTGGAGCAATTTCCATTTTTCTTCTATCTCCGGGTAGTTCTCTCCTGGGATCCCTTTTTCACTCAAAAGTACAAGCCTTGGCCACGACTAGGCATTGATGGACCAACGTGTAAATGTGGACCGAGGAGAAGCCAAGGCACACATACGGCAGTCCTTTTGCTGGCCGATGCAGTAATGTATTAATGTACAGATTGCTGGTTAGTAATCAGTTGCGTATGCAATAGAAGGGAAGAAAAAATATTAAATACATGCATTCTACCAACCATGACCTACGGATGTCAGACATGGAGTTGTACAAAGAAAAATATCAATTCACCAGAAACGTCTCAACACCGAATGGAAAGAAGCATACTCAACATAAAATTAAAAGACAAAATTAGGTTTAAAACAATCAGAAAACAAACCAAGATTATAGATATAAAATACCAAATGAAACAACTGAAATGGAAATGGGCAGGACACCTAACAAGAAGTAAGACAGAAAAGTGGACGAACGGAGTGGCGGAATGGTGCCCTAGATATAAAAAGAGAAATAAAGACAGGCAGCATCGGAAGATGGGAGGACGATATCAAGGAGGTAGCAGGACCATGCTGGATGAGGATAGCAAGGGATAGATCGTTGTGGAGAACACTTGGGGAGGCCTATGCCAAAGGGCAAGACAATCACGAAACCGGTGTCTAATACAAATAATAACATTTAAGTACATTGCTTTCATAAACATGTTTAATATTAGCAGTACATAAGTAGGTAGTTATAATATAAAATGTAATATATAAGATTGTTAATAAAGGCTTTTATTATTATTATAATCAGTTGTGTTTGTTCCGTTGCAGGCTTGCAGCGAGGTGGTGAACGCGCGACCGCGGCCTGACCAGCCCGCGCGCGCTCCCGAACTTCTAGCGCGCTACTGCGACTGTCTGCTGAGGAAACGGGTAAGTACACAACAAACAAACACTTCGCTTATACATCACGGGCTTAATTTTCAAACTTCGTATCTCCATTTGCTCAAATTTTACAGGAGGGAGAAAAAACTGATTAATTAATTTAACTAACAATAAAAACTTAGACAAATAAATTTATTTACATTAAAATATTAATGGTGCCTGTGTGTGTAGTAATTATGATTAACTTTAAATTTTATTATTATGATAAACAAGACTGCATGTGTCACTCCCTTTGGCATGTATAAATTTAGAAGAATGCCGTTTGGTCGCCGTAATGCGCCTGCAACGTTCCAGGGAATGATAGAATGATTATGCGTCTCTTAACCATATACGCATCTATTAACTATAAGGCCTCGAATATCTTGATGATGCATGTCCTTAGTCACCTGCTGTGGCTGTGAAGATAGTATTATTGAACCTGCAATGACTCAATAAAGGACAATGACCCGGGGAGTTGCCAGTCCACACCAAATGTATGGACATTTTGACCCTGCGTGGACAGATACTTTAGGTATTATTGCGATATAGGGTTGATGAATTATATCAAAAGGTAACAGAATATTATAATAATTTTGTATTAAAATGTTTGGTAAAGCTATTTTTATATGTAAAGTATGATGGTGGTCGACATACCTGCTTTGAATTTTGGTTCACAATAATTTGTCAACCAATTCACAATGTCGCAATCACATTAAGTTCTCTTTGCTATCACAGTGAAATAAATGAAAGAGTGGAGTAGTGGCATTGCTGTGTTGCCATAACAATAATTAAACAAACAACAAGTGTGTATGTGAAACCATAAACTTCAACGTCGCTTCGAGAAGCGCAGCGTCAATGTCTATGTTTTAAAAGTGATATTCAAGACGGGCGTGCGAAATTTCATGGAGGATTTACGTTCTACCGATGTCACTCGCACCACGCATTCTATTATACTATAATATACTTTAATATAATATAATATAATATAATATAATATAATATAATATAATATAATATAATATAATATAATATAATATAATATAATATAATATAATATAATATAATATAATATAATATAATATAATATAATATAATATAATATAATATAATATAATATAATATAATATAATATAATAGCGTCTCTCTAAACGAGTCTCAGTGGAGACAAGCTGCCCTTCCTATTCGGTATGGGGGTCTCGGGGTGCGGTGCGCCTCTGATGTGGGCTTACCGGCTTTCCTGGCGTCGGCGCACGGGGTGTCAGACCTCGTCACTATAATTTTACATTCCAATGGTGGCGGGACGACGATACCTTTTGCGTCAGATGCTGTGTCAGCTTGGTCGGCCCTCAACGCAGGTGCAACGAGCCCTGTAGCGTCGCACGTGCAGCGTGCTTGGGATGACGTCACTGCCAAAAAAAAAAATGAGCAGTTGTTGGAGGGTGCCTCGGGCGCTGATCGGGCCAGACTCAGGGCTGTGTCGCAGCCAGAATCGGGGGCATGGTTGCACGCGCTGCCTTCACCTCACCTGGGCACTTTGTTGGATGACGACTCGTTGCGTGTGGCGGTGGCTCTTCGTCTGGGCTGTAAGGTGTGTGAACCCCATATATGCACCTGCGGCTCCAGTGTGGAGGCCGATGGCCATCACGCTCTGAGTTGTCGTCGTTACACAGGGAGGTTTTCCGCGTCACCATGCTCTCAACGACATAGTTCGGAGAGCCTTTGTTTCGGCGAACGTTCCGTGCGTGCTCGAGCCGCCAGGCCTTAGCAGGTCGGATGGTAAGAGACCGGACGGACTGACCCTGGTGCCGTGGAAAAACGGCAGGTGCCTAATTTGGGACGCAACTTGTGTCAGCACTGTCGCTCCTAGTCACCTGGGTCGCACTGTCCACTCTCCGGCAGCTGCTGCGGAGGACGCAGCCGATAAAAAGAGGCTGAAGTACGCGGCATTAGAGGAACATTATTATTTTGTGCCTTTTGCCGTGGAGACCATGGGCTGTTGGGGCGCAGAGGCCAAGAAATTGGTAAGTGAGATAGGACAGAGGATAAAAGAGAAAACCGGCGACTCCCGCTCCGGCTCGTTGCTGGTGCAAAGGTTAGCCATAGCCATCCAGCGCGGATGCAGCCAGCGTCAGCCAGCACCTTTGCACCGGGTACAGCACGGGGTGGGTTATTTAATTGATTTTATTTTTGACTGTTGTGTTTGTTTATTTATGTAATTAGTGACTTCTTTATGTATATTGACATTTATGAAATAAATATAAAATATATAATATAATATAATATAATATAATATAATATAATATAATATAATATAATATAATATAATATAATATAATATAATATAATATAATATAATATAATATAATATAATATAATATAATATAATATAATATAATATAATATAATATAATATAATATAATATAATATAATATAATATAATATAATATAATATAATATAATATAACATAATATAAGATGATATGATATGATATGATATGACATGACATGACATGACATGACATAATATAATATAATATCATAAAGGGGAAAGATTTGTATGTAAGTATGTTTGTAACGAATTGGGTCAACAAGTACTGGACCGATTTCAAAAATTCTTTCACCATTGGTAAAACAGGATGTTATCAAAATAAATATTATTTAAATTAACTTTTGATAGATACACCGTGATACAAAAATACAGCACAGTAATAGTTTTAAAATCTAAATTGATTTATTGACTTGAATTTTGATGCGCAATCTGTTTACGAAAACCCGAAAATGGACAATATGAGAGAAACTCGGGGCTATTCTTTTCATATAGTGTAGTAGTTGCTTTTGCTTCCGTCTAATATTATAACACATAGGATACTTTTTATCATCATCATATCATCATCATCTCAGCCGTAGGACGTCCACTGCTGAACATAGGCCTCCCCCTTGATTTTCCAAAAGGACCGGTTGGAAGCGGGCTGCATCTAACGTCGTCCTCAGACCTTTATCAGGTCGTCTGTCCGCCGTGTCGTTCGTGGTCTCCACTCCAGAGCCTTCCGGCCCCATCGGCCATCTGTTTCTTGCCGTTTCTTCTCAGTAGGTTAGGTATATTATAATGAATAATTGACGTTCATAAGAGCATCTTTGATGCCTATATGATTTAGACTTTGACTTTGTGCAGAGCGGCGGTGAGAGCGACACGGAGGAGCGTCTCGCGGCCGCCATCACCGTGTTCAAGTACCTGGACGATAAGGACGTGTTCCAGAAGTACTACGCGAGGGCGCTCGCCAGGAGGCTCATACACCAGCTCTCCGCCTCTATGGAACAGGTAACCATCATATACTCAACAATGTTTTTAACACTCGAAAATGGCTGCTTTGTTCCTCGTAAACAGCGGTTTCCGACTTAGGATAATAAAATATTTCTCTTGAAAATTGCATAGTTTTGTTTTTGCCTACGCAAACAAGTGACCACGGCCATTTCTGAACATCACTGTGAATATATACCACGTGCATATTGTTCATTTAAAACACAAAACATATTAGATAGATAAACAATTTCAGATTCATCAGTAGTCGGGTTCACAATTGAAATTTTTTTTTTTAAATTCACAACTATAAATCGAACTTTGCGTTGTTTCACAATGTTTGATTTAAACTGTTGAACTGTTTTTGTGAAGTAAAGTTTTGATGAATGTATGCCTACATATATATATAAAGGATGTTTGGTAGAGGGACCGACAAACCAAATGAGCGTGTAGGGGGAACACTTGGAGAATACAAGTTGGCCAAAAAAAATCCCCGACACCCCAATTTTTTTTAACTATTCTATATGTACAATATGTTCATGTTATGTTCCCAATATGTACAATTTCGGAGAAAAAGGGAAAAATCACAAAAAAAAGTTTAACATATTGGGGGGTTGCGGATTTTTTTTGGCCAACTTGTATTCTCCAAGTGGTCCCCCGAACACGCTACTAGTTCACGAACAAACTGTCTCGGATGTTAATGTATTCAGTTTATGATAAATACTTTACGTTTACGTTTTACTTTACGTTACTTTACGTTTATTCAAGATTCAAACATAAATCAAACTTTGCGTTACACAAATTACTATTTTGCTTTAAAACTGCGTCACTTTAGTGTTCGAGTTCACAAAAGTACATCTGTCTCGCTCCCACAACGCTCATAGTATATACATTTGTCTCACTTGGACAGGACGAAGCAATGATAAACCGGTTAAAAGCGGCTTGCTACGAGTTCACGAACAAACTGCACAGGATGTTAATGTATTAATTAATTAATAAAAATACTTCGTTTATTCAAGATTCAAACGTAAATCGAACTTCGCGGTATTTCACAAACATTTTGCTTTAAAACTGCGTTACTTTAGAGTGCGAGTTCATAAACATTCATATGTCTCGCTCCCACAACGCTCAAAGTGTATATATCCGTCTCGTTCTGACAGGAAGAGGCGATGATAAACCGGTTGAAAGCGGCTTGCGGCTACGAGTTCACGAACAAACTGCACAGGATGTTCACGGACGTGGCGGTGTCGGCGGACCTCAACGCGAAGTTCCAGCAACATCTGCGCGACAACGATCTCACTCTCTCCACCGGGTTCTTCATACAGGTAACATTCCCAACACATTCTGATGCCATTGCAATTCCATTCCGTTTTTTTTTTAATGGTTCCCCAACAGACTGATGCATTTCATAGAAAGTATTTATAACTTGGTGTTAATATTAATGGCTTATATAACAATCCAATAATAGGCAAACACACCATGCATTATTACAACATTAATAACAAATTCAAGACAAGAGTATTCGACCAATGTGTGTTACCAGTGATGACTTATGGCACTGAAACGTGGTCTCTTACTATGGGCCTCATAAGTCGCACAACGAGCTATAGAGAGGGCTGTGCTCGGGGTTTCTCTACGTGATCGAATCAGAAATGAGGAGATCTGTTGACGAACAAAAGTCACCGACATAGCCCAGAAGATTAGCCAGTTAAAGTGGCAGTGGGCAGGGCTCATAGCACGCAGAACAGATGGCCGATAGGGCCGGAAGGTTCTGGAATGGAGACCACGGACCGGCAAGCGCAGCGTAGGTCGTCCACCGACACGGTGGACAGACGACCTGATAAAGGTCGCAGGACGACGGTGGATGCAGCCCGCTTCCAACCGGTCCTTTTGGAAAATTATGGGGTAGGCACATGTTCAGCAGTGGACGTCCTACGGCTGAGATGAAGATGATGAATAACAAATTAATGACGACGAATTCAGTAACATATCATGAAAAAACAAGTTTCCACAGCCCTTTTCTTAAAACAAGAGAACTCTCAAAAATTTATTTTATGGTAATTCATCTGTCAAGCTTGGCGTCTGAAGTGGCGGCCGCTGAGTGCACCGCTTTATATACTCTTCGGTCGCCTTGACTGTCCTCTCCTCCATCAATATAATTATAAAACTTGGCAGGTTTTACAAGCCGGAGCTTGGCCGTTAGGGGGCGCGATGGCTCCCCTCGCCCCTCCCCTGCAGCTGGAGCGTCCCGCGCGCCTGTTCGAGCAGTTCTACCGGCAAGCGTTCAGCGGACGGCGGCTCGCCTGGCTGCACCATCTGTGCACCGGCGAGCTCCGGACCAGGTATACTGCGAGAGTGTACCACGTCAGCGCCACCACACACCAGGTCAGCAATAACCACTTTATTTGGTTAAATGTAGAGTCTGTTTTGCTTACTTTGGCTTTTTTATGTAGAACACTGTTTTAAACTATCACGGTTATTCACTAAAGTTATATGATTATTAACGGGATATTTACCGTGGTAAGGTTGTGGAATGAGCTCCCGATATTTCGGCGCAGTTACATGCACCATGTTCACGGGAAGACTGAAGAATGCGGGTGGTTGGTCAAAAAGTTTAAAAGTTAGGTAATACCAAGGCTAGTAAAGGAAACTATTGAGATCTCGAAATGCCAGAATTTCAATCGAGGTGATGGTTTTCAACTCGCCAGTGCGTGGAATCCAGTATTAGGTTGTTTTAAAAATAAAAGTCCGCGTTCAAAATGTGTTCAAAATACTATACGCAGTGATACAGTGAGTGTGTTTTGTCGGGACTTAGGATCGAGTTCGAGTTCCAGTGATAACCGTAGCAAAAGACTAAGAAAGAGGGTAGATCGTTATGTCTGCACCTAACTTTTAAACTTTTTGACCAACCACCCGCATTCTTCAGTCTTCCCGTGAACATGGTGCATGTAACTGCGCCGAAATATCGGGAGCTCATTCCACAACCTTACCACGGTAAATATCCCGTTAATAATCATATAATTTTTTATGTAGAATAGCACCTCTTAGGGCAGATATTCTACATAAGAAGAATTCAGTATGACAACGGTAAGAAAACTTAGGTATCGCTAAGTAGACTTTGTGTTTGGAGTTGCATTTGTAACACATGTGTTGTGTTTGTGTTGCAGTGCGCACTACTGCTAGCCTTCGAGAGCGCGGACACTGTGGGCGCTACCGAGCTGCGTGAGGCACTGCAGCTATCCGGCGAGGCGTGGGCGCGCCACCTGCGCCCACTACTGGACGCCGGGCTGCTCGTCGCCGATGGGGATGTGGATGGGGAGGGGGACGGGGGGGTGCTGCATCTCAACCTCAACTTCTCCTGCAAGCGGACTAAAGTGCGCCTCACGTGCGCCAACGCACCCAACCAGCCCGGTGAGCCAACCGACGACAATGCTGTGTGTTATATTTCAGACTGTATGTTTTGTAGTGGCAGAGGCGCTGCAACCCCACAGCCGAATGGGCCAGCACGACCGGGGAAGTACCACACTCCCACATAACACCGACGTGAACTAACATAGCTTGCTATTGCGTTTCAGTCGATTTGTGGGAGGTTCCGGAGGGTGGATTCTTCCCTTCCCGGTTCTGCCTCTCCTTCCCCCTCACCCCTTCTATCTCATCCTTCCTCAAATGTCGGCAACACATCCTCGAGACCTCTGGTATTGCGGATGTCCGTGGGCGACGGTATCACTTACCATCAGGTGAGCTGCCCGATCGTTTGCCAACCTATCCCATAAAAAAACTTGGTGGGCGCGATGTATCTGTATATCGGGGTTTCTCTACGTGATCGTATCAGAAATGAGGAGATCCGTAGACGAACGAAAGTCACCGACATAGCTCAGAAGATTAGCCAGTTGAAGTGGCAGTGGGCAGGGCACATAGCACGCAGAACAGATGGCCGATAGGGCTGGAAGGTCCTGGAATAGAGACCACGGACCGGCAAGCGCAGCGTAGGTCGTTCACCGACACGGTGGACAGACGACCTGATAAAGGGAGCAGGATGACGTTGGATGCAGCTTCCAACCGGAAAATTATGGGGGGTGGCATATTTTCAGCAGTGGACTGCTGCTAATGAATGATGATGATGTATCTGTATCCGCGCGTTGCCCCTCAGAATGCATGGCATGCAGCTTCTTGATGCTTTCGCGCGTCGTCGCCCGTTACATGATGTTAAATCTTTTACCCTGCAATATCGCTGGAAACTTTCCGCAACAGAATAGATTTATAAAGAAAAGAAATTGTGTGCGTTTTTACAATAAAATCCCAAAACACATAACTGAGCTCACAGAGGGCAAATTCAAGTTGACTGTAAAAAACGTTTTAATAAAAAAAGCTTACTATAAAGTCCGACATTATATAGAAGATAAAGATGCTTGGAATACTCCACTTCTGGCAAGCTGTCTCTCTGCCACCCATAAAATGTAATATTTGTAGTACCTAAGTAGAAACATTGTAAACATCTATATAAAAAGAATGGCCCCGAGTTTCTTGTCGCTTCTTCTCGGTAGGCTCTATATATTTTGGAACGCGGCGGCAGAGTCTTTAAAGTACATTATAATGAATGATTGACGTTCGTAAGTGCGTCTTTGATGCTTAAATTGAATTAATTACTTTGACTTTGAACATAGTAATGTTTGCGCACTACTGCTTCACAGTTGAATATTTGGCAGAGGTGTGCTACTTCCCCAAACTCCGTAAATAGACATGACATCTTCATATATAGAGCCGAAAGTTCACTGAGGTGTCAGTGATACTATACACCAGAGGAGAGCTTCCAACAAGTACATTTTGAAAAATTTAATAACGACTTCCATTCTATTAAGTTCTTGGAGTGTATCTCAAAAACTACTAAACCGAATTTGATGAAATTTAAATAGGAGCACACGGAAAGCACCAGCTTTCAAACAAAAAATTTTGAGAATCGGTTCACCCAGTCGAAGGTTATGAGGTAACAAAAAAAATACAGTCGAATTGAATACCTCCTCCTTTTTTTGGAAGTCTGTAGAAAATAATCTTATATGTTTAAGTTACAGTGTATTTTACTTTGTAGATGTTAAATGTGAACCGCTTGCTGCGGTCAGGAGTTGGATGGGTGTGTGTTAGTGGCATTGTTCAACTGAGCGCTTCCGTGCTTCGGAGGGCACGTTAAGCCGTCGGTGTCGGTTGTTTGTCTTAGGACAACAGTCGTTAGGCTATTTCGAAGGCATGAATACTTCTACATGGGTTGTACACTAGCCTATCCACCCGCGTGGAGGATTATGGCACAACTCCTCTCTCTGAGAGGAAGGCTCGAGTCTCAGCAGTGGGAACATAATGAGTTGATTATGTATGTAATTATGTTATATATTATTAATTATATTATGTATGTGTTACGTTTTTTCATGTTGAGTAAAATGGTGCGAGAAGTTATTAAACTTGTAAAAATAATTAAACAAAACATTTATAGAAACAAAAATAATTTCCTCGGACGGGATTCGTACTCGTGTCTTTCGAGAATCCGTATCAGCTGCCATGACCGCTACGCCATGGAGGATCGAGTTCTAGTTGAGGATAGTTTTGTGTGCGGACGTTGCCAATAAACAACCACGAGTAAGAGTTTAAGCCAAACTGAACATTATTGTAAAGTATCAGAATTGATTTCAGCCTGACCCAGACAACAGTATGTGTCCATCCCGCTCAGAATGAGCATGTTATGTAGTGAGCCTCTTTGGCCTGCCACACGGTATTGTACCTTACCGGTGTTGTAATAAGTGCGCACATTGCAGGCCCTAACGGCGGCGGCAGCGGCTCTAACACGGAGGTAGAGGCGTCACACTGCGACGACGATCGCAAAATGTACCTACAGGCGGCTATTGTACGAATTATGAAGCAAAGAAAGGTATGTTCCCTGGACAAATATATTTCTCGTCCTTTTTAAATATAAACCATATTTTGAAAAAAAAATACTCTTCAAAGTAAATTCCCCGTTTTAACCGTCAATAATGTAGGTCTGTTTTCTCTTAAAAAAGGCATGGCTCTAATTTAAATTTCTATAATAAACCATAACCACACCAAAATAAACCACAGATATACAGGGGTACTGGTAATCAATTAGCATCCTTTTAAGAGCATATTCTGTACATCAAAACAAACATCTTTTGTTCAACGACTTTCAAAAATTGGTATTTTTTTCTTCCATACAAAACTTAAAAAATCAATTTGACCGGTCTAAACATAATTAACACTATACCAAGAAGCCCCGGCTGGCGGCGGGCGGGCGGCGGCGGTAGCGTAAGAAAGGAGTTGAGACGCGGCAAGTCGAGGTCGTCGTAGCTATGCGATGCTACGACGCGCTGTTAACTACATGCATGGCTACACGTAGATGAATGAAGTGGGTGCGATATAGAGTTATGAAGTGTAAGAGAGAATCACAAAAACTTAAAAAAACTTTTTTTTTGGGAAATTTGTTTAGTTTTGATGTACAGAATATGCCCTTAACAGGATGCTAATTGATTACCAGTAACCCGGCATAAATATACTATAGATAACGCACATGCGTGTGCCCTTTCTCACCGAGGCTACCCCTCAGATGTGTCATGCAAGGGGTCAGGGGTCATGCAAGCCGGCGGAGAGTTCGCCGACTCTTCACCAGTGACCACACTAAGGAGGAGGGAGGAAGCGTGCGAGCTGCCTCCTCCGTTCCCCCATTAGTTTGCGCTGGAGCGGGTCACCTCGATCATCGTTCTCCCTGATCTGCTCCGCGGTCTCCTTCTGTGGCCACCGCCTGCAGCGATGGGCGGAGATCTCCACCCATTATCGCTGAAAGCGTGTGCCTCTGGGAACCACTTCCAGCGTGTGGTGTACCATATCCTCCGACGCCCCACACTCTTTGTAGGCTGGGGTCGCTTCCAGTCTTGTGATGTGGTGCACGTACTTTTCGAAGTTGATACGCAGGTGGCTGTTCTCCGCTCTAAGTCGCCGCGTTTTCTCCGCCTCACTCCTTCTTGCCAGAGCATCGTCCACCTCCCTAAGCATCTCTCCGATCTCTTTAGGCGGTCGACGAATTCACCCTTGAGGTTGCCAGACTTCTTTCTAGACTACTTTTCTCCTGCCTGCCCACTCAGTTCTTGAGCATTCAGTCTACTGAGGTCACCTTCGAGAGGATAGCTTCGGACTCACTACCAGTCTATCCCAGTCTGCGCCTACCGCAGCAACTAGCCCTTTCAAGAAATGTCTCCTTTTAAATATTTCCCCTAGCTCTCCATGAGACCGGCGACGGCACCGGTGAAGCCTTGAGGAATTCCTCTCTCGAAGGACCTGCTTTGGCAGTCCTTCCCCTTCCTTTTCTGGGTGTTGCCACCTTAGGGGCTGCCGTCCCGTCAGTGTCCGTGTCCGAGTCTAACTGCCCGGGCACGAGGAGCGATGAAGCAGGCTGCTTTCGACGGATGCTCTCTATCTCTTCTACGCCTCACTGCGCAACACCACCCCATAAGGAGGATAAAACAGCTTGGGACTGATCACTCCAGGATCTATCTACTCGTGTACTAAGATGTCAAAGTGTAGCGTGTCTTGCCCTACTGATACCATTATTATGTTCTCTGTTGTAAGGCAACACACTGGAGCTAAAAATAAACGAACCTTGGTTATATACACTAAGAAAAAGGCGATACTAAACGAAATTAAAAAGACAAGCCCCCTGAGTTTCTTGCCGGATCTTCTCAGTTGTGGTCGCGTTCCGATCCGGGTGTGGTTTTACGAAAAATTAAATGTAATATGAGAATTTGTAAGTGCCCCCGTAGGCCTATACAGAATAAACGATTTCATTTTTCATTTTCATATACGGAATTTGCGTCCTCCGCTTCTCCTACGTCGTCGGTGGAAACCTCTCGAAGGTCCACAGACGGGCCCGTAGGGTACCCTTTTTTTCTCCCGACGGGTCACTTCCTCGTTTCGGCATATCGGCTTATGGGGGATCCCAATAATCTGTCTATCCACAGTTCACCTTACTACAGATAGAAATTTGACATAACGTCCATACAAATAGCGTCAAATATCTATCTCTAGTAAGGTAAATAGATAGGTTATTGGCATCAGACTTTAAGTCGCAACGAAGTGTCATCAAAATTGATTATCTACGTGCTAAGTATTATCAAAATTTATGATTTATTGGCTAAGTATCATTAAAATTGGTTATCTACGTGCTAAGTATAATCAAAATTGGTTATCTACGTGCTAAGTATCATCAAAATTGATTATCTACGTGCTAAGTATCATCAAAATTAATTATCTACGTGCTAAGTATCATCAAAATTGATTATCTACGTGCTAAGTATCATCAAAATTGATTATCTACGTGCTAAGTATCATCAAAATTGATTATCTACGTGCTAAGTATTATGGAAATTGGTTATCTACGTGCTAAGTATCATCAAAATTGATTATCTACGTGCTAAGTATTATCAAAATTGGTTATCTATGTGCTAAGTATCTGATTATCTACGTGCTAAGTATCATCAAAATTGATTATCTACGTGCTAAGTATCATCAAAATTGATTATTTACGTGCTAAGTATTATCAAAATTGGTTATCTACGTGCTAATTATCTGATTATCTACGTGCTAAGTATCATCAAAATTGATTATCTACGTGCTAAGTATTATCAAAATTTATGATTTACTGGCTAAGTATTATCAAAATTGGTTATCTACGTGCTAAGTATCTGATTATCTACGTGCTAAGTATCATCAAAATTGATTATCTACGTGCTAAGTATTATCAAAATTTATGATTTACTGGCTAAGTATCATCAAAATTTATGATTTACGTGCTAAGTATAATCAAAATTGGTTATTTACGTGCTAAGTATCTGATTATCTACGTGCTAAGCATCATCAAATGTACTATCTATGTGCTAATCGTTTATATGCAGGAGAATTTTAATAATATTTTGACTTTTATTACCATACTAATAAATGAATATGTGACAATAAACCGACGCATTCGCACTAACAACGTAGTGGGTGATGAGTGATGAGTGAGTGGGTGTCGGCAGGTGCTGCGGCACACGGAGCTGATCCAGGAGGTGGTGGTGCAGGCGCGCAGTTCGTTCGCGCCCTCTGTCGCCATGATCAAGAAGTGTGTAGAGGCGCTCATCGACAAGCAGTACCTCGAGCGTACGCCCGCGGCCTTGGACACCTACAGCTACCTCGCCTAGCAGGTAACTAAGTGCAGTTAACTATGCTCATATATCATCTACGAAGAAACAATGTCAGGAAGCATAACTCAGAACAAATTCCACACAAAAAGTGGCCCTTCAAACCAAAACGACGTATGATTCCAAATACGAATTACTTCCGAGGTTACAAATAGACATGTTCGGTGTATTGGTTTAAATTTCAGAAGGAAAGCAGGGATTGGTCCACGCGCGTGCTGCAACGTCTACTATGACAGCTGAGTCATAGCGGCGTGGACGATGTTATTGATTTAGCACGACTTTTATTGGGTCATTTTTAAGGCAGTTACTCTTCCTGATGTTATTTCTTCGTAATAAAACCATATATCCTTTAATATTGTCTTTTATAAAGTGGTTTATTTTATATTATCGTTTCTTTAATAGAAAAACACAAATGACCTTAGTTACTAAAATTACGTTAATTATATTAATTAACATATACAGTGGGCAGTGTCACGAGTTAAGGTCTGTCTAATATAAAATTAAGAGTGAGTCAATAAAAGGCAGATCCCGTGCACAAAGAAAATAATTATTTAATTCTCAAAAAGGCCGGCTCAGCGGTGGGAATAAAAAAGGTGGGTAAAGAGCCTTAACAACTGATGCTGTTCATTCTCCTGGCCTCCTGGCACTTGGCCCAAATCTTGGGCCGAAGATGTAGGTGGGCACACGATCGAGAAACCACACAGGTCGGAGGTCGGGCTAGTACGCTCGCTGCAGCTCCGGATACGGAAGCTAGGTAGCAGAGGTCAGGGGTGACCTGGGATATTTATAAAATAGGCTATTTATATAATATGTAAACATTACTTAAACAGAAGACAAAATTGCTGTCGTGTGCGGCCCAAAAAAGGACCTGGCTCAGCATAATGCCGCAGGCGAACCTACAGCGCTGATTTTCAGCCAAGGCTTAATTTAAGCACAAGAATAACAAGTACACTTTGAATAATTTAATACCGACTTCCATTCTAATGAGTTATTGGAGTGTATCTCAAAAAGTACTGGACTGAATTTGATGAAATTGTGATACCACACGGGAAGCACCAGCTTTCAAACAAAAAAAAATTAAGAATCGATTCACCCAGTCGAAAGTTATGAGGTAACAAACATAAAAAAAATACAATCGGATTGAGTTCCTCCTCCTTTTTGGAAGTCGGTAGAAAAACCAGACTGAATTAAAGCTTCCTTCTTCCTTCCAGACTCAATGAAATAGAGTATAAAATTCGTACTTATTTTCGTAGGGTTGTCACTCGCTAATTGAAAACAAAAACCCAATTGCGAGTCGGGGTTCCGTGATGAGTACCGACAGACGGACGGATAAAAGGACAAACGGACAAGCACTGTGACACTATTCGGAATATATTGTTAGAGACTTTTAATCAAGTTACATACAACGTAGATCTGAGGGCTCCAGTCATACAAACAACACAAACTAAGACCGTATGTATTAATTATACTGCACAATGTCGTCATCGGCCACGGGATAGCGACGCACATTCGCGTTTTGCTCAAAACAATGTGCCGAAACTACCAGGATATCAAAGAGTTGAAGACGTGTTCATTGTCCCGGTGCTTTTAAAAGAGACTGGGTCAGTAAAATTATGTTAATAGCTTCTTTAAAATTGAAGACATCACTTGGACTGGTACTGGTGGCGCCACCACGTAAACATCGGCTCCACAGTATTTAATAGTGAAACACTGGCAAAACCATTGAATTTTAGAAAAATTACACTATAACATATAACAAAATTTGTGATCTCTGTGAATTTCCGTTTGTGAACCTATTATCTATAACCGCTCAAGTGTCGATGTCATTATAACAATGAAATTTCTATTGTGTCTGGCCGTGTGACCTTTGATAGAATTATAATACAAATAACATTTTTAGGAACAAAAGTCTCTAAATTAACCGGTAGAATGAAGCGATAATCAGTGAAATATTACTGCTTAATTGCCTCGAAAGGACTTTTCCAACACCGGACAAAGCCGTACTCGCATTACCGGGCGATACCGGATTCATCAGAAGGCCAAGATGCCAACACACCAAGTATTCACAATGCATATTTCAATAGCTCATTGTTTCAACAACGGGGTAAGAATTAGAATGGCTCTTGTAACCCCCAGTCTCACCATTTTCCTGTGTAGACACGGACTCCCCATATTCTTCAAGTAAACATTACATAATTTACATGTGAAAATCTAAACAGTGTAAGTGCCGTAAATTTTAAATCTAAATTCTAACAACGGTCACGTCAATAACAGCAAAAATTTACCTGTTTTTGGCACACACACACACACAACCTTTGTGATACCGAACTAAGTAAACGGTAACACCTACAACCCGGTCAGAATATCTGTGCACGTCGCTGGAATGCGGTGCCTCTCCCGCTTCCCCTGTCACCTCTCCGCGCACTCCCCGGTGCGACAGTACGGTTAGCATCTTCGTTGCCGATACACGTCCCGATAATTTTGATATTTTCGCTTTGCTGTTGTTTTGTTTTTTAATATTTATTGTTAAGTTTAGACTGTTTACTATTAAGTTTTGACTGGTTTGGTTGTTATTAAAATTGTTGTAGCTGTTAAACTGAAGTCATGGGAAAAGGATCATCTAGCAGATGACAACATCACACAACTTTTAATATCACTAGGGGAAGACAGTTCGGAGAGTTCAGAAAGTGAGAGTGAGGAAGATACAATGTCAGGCATAGAGTCAATAATTTATAGTGACTGAGTTTAATAATAAATGTTATTGTAATCAAAATTATTGTTTTTTAATAACAAACCCTTCATCAATAATAAATTGATTTGAAAAGGTTAGTACATTTTTTTTACCTCCACATTTCTCGAAAAAACTTTTTTTCACACCGTACCCAGACCGCCGATATGACGTCACGAGGTCAGGTGCACAGATATTGTGACCGGGTTGTACATGAAACAGATCTTGATTTTCGACGCTACTTGCAACATTGAGCGTGGCGCATTGGTGAAGGCGTTGACTTCAGCCCGTAATACCAGAGTTTTGAAATTGAAATTGTTTTTTATTGTCCAACAATATACAGTTAGTTCACATGCTTAAAAACGCGGTCCAACCCCAATTTTAAAATAATTTACGATGCTTTACGTAAGGTTGAAAATCGCTTGTTAAATTGGACGATTTAATGCGAAAATGCGTTAATTTTGTACGTTTTCTTTATATTTTTCGATATATACTAACACAATTGAAAAACCTGCTGGTTATAACTTTAGTACTATACGTTGGCTATGTATTACCTAAAAAAAATATGGTGTTATTGCTGAAAATTCTGAGAGTTTGGACGTGAAAGTTTATTTTTGTGAAGCTATTCAGGATTTATTTCTGCTGAAAGAAAGTTATATTTATGAATTCTATTCGGTTATTACTCTTTTCCTATTCCTTTGTATTTTTTTCATAATATACTATCGATCTGTTTCGTTACACTAGGTGTTTAAAAATTCTGCTTTTTCTTAAATCAGGGTACGAGCGCGCCTTAACTCTAATTAATATATTATACTTAACCGTATGCACCTAACAGTATCCACACTAGACTCTAGGCCTGTGTTGTGGAAGTGTTTGATAGATACAACTAGGTTGATTTTATTTAACAAACTGTCCAAAGAACATTCTCTAGTCCTTATAAAGTCAAAGTCAAAATCATTTATTCAATTTAGGCATCAAAGACGCACTTATGAACGTCAACTTTTCATTATAATGTACTTTAAAGACTACCGCCGCGTTCCAAAATACCCACCGAGAAGAAGCGGCAAGAAACTCGGGGCCATTCTTTTTATATGGATGTTTACAATGTTTCTACTTAGGTACTACAAATATTACATTTTATGGGTGGCAGAGAGATCTTCTATATAATATCGAACTTTATAGTAAGCTTTTTTTATTAAAACGTTTTTTACAGTCAACTTGAATTTGCCCTCTGTGAGCTCAGTTATGTGCTTTGGGATTTTATTGTAAATCGCACACAATTTCCTAGGAATGACTTATTAGTCTTCGCAAGTCTAAAACTAGGTACAACTATCCTATTTGTATTTCTGGTATTAAAAGTGTGGTGATCACTATTTAACTTATATTTATGTAAATTTTTACGAACATACATTATATTTTCAAATACATATAAGGAAGGCAACGTTAATATATTGATTTCTTTAAATAAATCTCTCAAAGATTCACGGGGACCCATTTCGTATATAGCTCTAATAGCACGTTTCTGCTCGTATACTAGGATTCCCTGCGTTATACTACACTAATATTATCTAATCCACACTAATTATAAATACTAAAGTAATTGTATGTCTGTTTGTTCGTCACATATTAACAACTACTAGTAGATTTTATCTTTACAAATAATAAAAAAATAAAAACACAGTTCAAGCCTCACGGAGTGCATATCTCTCTTTATATCTCGCATAACGTGCCCTCCGAAGCATGGAAGCGCTCAGTTGAATGCCACTAGCACACACCCATCCAACTCCTGACCGCAGCAAGCGTTGCTTAACTTGTAGATCGGTTCAGATCGCCAAGTCAAGCTCCGCTACGAGCGCTTCATTGCCACCATTAACCAAATTTAACTTAAAATATATATTATTAAACTATTATTGTTAACCGGCAAAACACTCACGTTAGAGTGCCCGCCGGGAGCTCGTAGATGGTGTGCACTCGCCCTGAAGATGAGCATCGGACAAACCTGGGTTTGACGTATTCGATCCCTAACGTGAATGTTTTGCCGGCAGGGCTATTATGTAAATTAGTTGCTAACAAATGTTGACTGAAATCTTGAAACATGGTAGCTCTGTCAGTGTTGATAACTCCAGTAAGCAGAAATGTTAGTAAGTTGATGACTGAAGCTGACAAAAGTGACATAGAGCCGCCATTTTTTCTGATTTCAATCAACATTTATTAGCAACTGAGATACATAATAGCCCCACGGTTAACAGTAATAATTAATGTGTCAAACTGACGAGAATTTCAATACAAAAAACTAGCTGCTCTCCGCGGTTTCACCCGCGCGGTGATAGATGACGATGATGAATCTTATATAGCCTATGTTACTCAGGGTGAATGTAGCTTTCCAATGGGGAAAGAATTTTTGAAATCGGTCCAGTACTTTTTGACCCAATTCGTTACAAACATACTTGCATACAAATCTTTCCTCTTTATGCTATTAGTATTGTTCTTGTATTGTGATTAATTTCCACTTGCAGATCGACAACGATTCGGTCCCTGAGCGCAAATCTGATGACGTGTGATGTGTGGATATTGCTGTTTCACCTTAACGTCAGCGATGGAGGCCGAGAGTTCGACAAATCGAATTGTACAATATATAGCAAGGACACATTCAGTTTGAGAGTTTATTAGATACGAAGAAATAACATCAGGAAGAGTGACTGCCTTAAAAAATGACTCAATAAAAGTCGTGATAAATCAATAACATCGCTCACGCCGCTACGACACAGCTGTCATAGTAGACGTTGCAGCACGCGCGTGGACCAATCCCTGCTTTCCTTCTGTAATTTAAACCAATCACCGAACATGTCCATTTGTAACCTCGGAAGTAATTCGTATTTGGAATGATACGTCGTTTTGGTTTGAAGGACCACTTTTTGTGTGGAATTTGTTCTGAGTTATGCTTCCTGACATTATTTCTTCGTAGTTTATTAGTAATGATTGAAGAATCTGTGACCACAGATTATTGTAGAGTTAGTACGTTGGTGACTTTGTCCATTAACTTATTCACCTTGTTCCTCTCTGTATCTTGACATGTGATACAAGCCGCGCCCCGCGGTTGCACCTGCGTGGTGATGGATGATGATGGTTTTTCAACTTACAAAAGGAGGTTCGACGTGTGTATATTTTTTTTTATGTATTCGCAACTTTTTAAAGAGTAGTCAGGTTTTAGATAAAAAAAATTGTTAGACTTGAGTTGATCCCATTTAAGTTTCATCAAGTTTGGCCAAGCTGTTGTTGAGTTACGCTCCAATAACTGAAAAGTGTTTTGCCTATCTTGATGATATCATCATTGACGGTGAATGACAATCGATCCCGTAAGTCGCAAGGGTCATTAAGAAGGCTGAAAGAATTTTACCAAAAAATGAAACCGACTTCAACACTGAAAAGTGTGAAATAACTAGTTGAAGTCGGTACCATGATAGTTCAAAAGTACCTTTTATCACAATATTGGTAGAAAACTAACATTCTTAAAACCACCCTTGTACAACAAACAAAACAAAAAAGATTCGTAGCGTGCTCTAGTGGTCAAAAAAAGATTCGTAGTGGTCATGGCGTCTGACACGGGTTCTCGGAAGACGCGTGTTCGAATCCCGATCGAGGATGTGGATTGTTCTCTTGAAAATTACATTGTTTGGTATCGCTAAGCAGGCGTTAGTGCTGTAAAAATTTTGACAACTCCAATTTGTATTTTTTTTTTTCAAAAATTATTCGTTGCGATTTCCGTCAAAAGTAACAGATTTAAAAAAAACTAAGTATGCAGTTATTGTTGGAACGAAGTCGCGCGTTGTGAAAGGGGGCTAGACGGAAAAAAATCTTATGAAAAGTTGTCACGACACTTTTTGCTATAGTAAGCTGTCTGTCTGTCTCTCTCTCTTATAGAAAGCAAGCCAGATGTTGTAATCGTTGCAATCGTGGCGCCATTTAGTTCCGTAAATTTATACTAGATGGCGACTCAGGTAAAGTTAGCTCGCGGAGGCATTTCATTCACTGGATGTAATATGTAATTTTGAGAAATATATATTTTTTAACACTTTCCATACGCAGAAAGGAGTTTTATTGAAGTAACCCTATACGCGCGATTATCGGAACCTATTATTGGAATATTTATCATGGTTTTGTATTTTTAGCATTATTTTTTCTGTTAAGGAACTTCGTTCCATCCGGGTGTCCCTTGACATCTCTCAAGTTTTTTTTCTTATAAATCGAGGGCACGTCTCCTTTCACGATTTTTTTTCTAATTCTCTTGGTTCCGGACTTGGCCATGACCGCTCTTCTCAAAAAAACCAACCTGTAAATATATTATAAATGCAAAAGTGACCCGTGAGGCTAAACGGATCGTGATGAAATTTGGCAAGACAATAGATTATATCCGTGTATAAAATACTTACCTACTGTCGATCTGCATCCATCACCGCGCGGGTGAAACCAAGACGCGCAGCTTGTATTATATGTATAAATATGCTGCTAAAATTAGTCAATACAAAAACTTTCTTAATACATACATGTTTGAACATTGGTATTAAATTTAAATTTAAAATAATAATTAATAGTAGTAGTATTGGCTATATTTATACACGTAATTTGTATAATTACCAAAAAAAATGGGCGGTACAAAAGTGTTAATACATTGTAGATATGTAGTCAAATTTGTTTATTACTTCACAGTGAAATAATTATTAATTGTTAAAGTTTTCGAAAATTCCATCTAAAAGTATGAACACCATCTTAACAAAAATACTACATGTCTATGTACAACTTATTAATGAAAACACATGATTCGCGTCAGTGAAAAAATATCTCTCTTACTCTTTCTTACACCCCCCACTCGAGCGTTCGGTGTGAAAGAGATTGTCGACTTTCGGCTTTCGTTCGTTCGTTTTCGGAAGAAACAAAGGCCGCGCGGTGGCAGGGCGGAGGGTGCGGGGTTGGTCCGGTGGCCAGGTCTAACGAGCTAGGACGCGAGTTTGCCGAATGTTATGATTATGAATGATACATTTCTATGTAGGGGTGTTAAGTTTCATGCATAAACCGCGCGCATGTAGTATATCTTAATGAATAGTGGAAATGCCTAGAATACAATTTGTAGGTGTGAATCAATCTAGACGTTTGACCAAATATTGATGATTATGTGGGATTTTTTTAAAGTAGTTTTAAATATTCTTCCCATGTATGTATTAAGTACCAGCAGCATATGTGCTGTTTTTTTTGCTAATTATACAAATTACGTGTATATACATATTTTAAATTAGGCTTTCAAACATATGTGTCACCATATATATACAGCGTGTAACAAAAATGTGTAGTAATACTTTAATTTTTTTTATTATCCATAACTTAGACTGTCATTACAGTGAGATACTAATGCGATAGTTTAGTTATATGTATATAATACTATTTACATTATCTCATATGGTAACACAAAATATATAAAGTAACTCTTGTAAAATCATTCAGAGTAGAGACAAAATATATAAAGTAACTCTTGTAAAATCATTCAGAGTAGAGACAAAATATATAAAGTAACTCTTGTAAAACCATTCAGAGTAGAGACAAAATATATAAAGTAACTCTTGTAAAATCATTCAGAGTAGAGACAAAATATATAAAGTAACTCTTTTAAAATCATTTAGAGTAGAGACAAAATATATAAAGTAACTCTTGTAAAATCATTCAGAGTAGAGACAAAATATATAAAGTAACTCTTGTAAAATCATTCAGAGTAGAGACAAAATATATAAAGTAACTCTTGTAAAATCATTCAGAGTAGAGACAAAATATATAAAGTAACTCTTGTAAAATCATTCAGAGTAGAGACAAAATATATAAAGTAACTCTTGTAAAATCATTCAGAGTAGAGACAAAATATATAAAGTAACTCTTTTAAAATCATTTAGAGTAGAGACAAAATATATAAAGTAACTCTTGTAAAATCATTCAGAGTAGAGACAAAATATATAAAGTAACTCTTGTAAAATCATTCAGAGTAGAGACAAATATATCTATTTGCTTCGCTATAAAATCCAATGTGCGAAACGTACGCGTCTGAGGCGCCTCCTTCAGGAGTTTAGTTCTAGCGGGCGGCACCCACAGGAGAGAAGGCCGTCGCCGCCGCCACACGTATCCATCCGGCACGCATAATCATACTTGCGACAATATATCGGGATTATAAATATTCCCTCTTATTAACTTAAATATATAACTAATGAGCTTTAGTTTCCTTCTGACCCTCAGTTCATTATATCCCACCATCCCCAATACAAACAGAGTTGGATACATCAATAATCAAGGATACACCCCGTACTGTTTTAAATATAAATACCTAACGAATTTGTTCTGTATCCTTTCTACCATCAGGACATACTTTGTTTCATTAGGTGAACAAATGACGCTATTGCATTCTAAATGGCTCCTCACTAAAGGGCAGACACGGCCCTGAACCCACACATGCAGCAGCTTGCATACAATTGGGAGCTAACTACTGCGTCCCAGGAAGTAGTCCACATTCAGAGTTGTGAGGAACCAAAGCGTTTCTAATACTCAAGCAGGTTCATCCCTGAACAGCTAGGGCAGAGACGGCAATAACCTCCAGAACGTAGACTACGCCCAAAGTCTAAATCTAACTCTAAACTAAATCCAAACTAAAATTCAAGAATTCAAATTAGAAAATAGTTCATACGACGTTTTTCAACACACTTGCTTGAAAAAAACTTCAGTTCATGGTATTTTTATTATTAAAACAATTATTGAAAGTACACTTGGTAAAATTATAGGTTAACGCTTTGCTATTAAAAACAACATTATTTTGCTTTTGGGTGACTTAAGTAAATGTTGGAGATTGCGGATTGTTCTCGTAGGGAGGAAGAAAAAGTGTTTCATCTTTATTATAAGTAGCAGATACTAAATCGGTGTTGACATCGAAGGACGTTGAAGGAAGCGGTTCTGGACATATTTTTTTTAGCTTTGGGTCTAAATTGATATCCTGGGTTATCCTGGCGCTTATGTTGGCTTTATTTTGTATAGAGTCTTCTACATACGATTCTGCCATTGCATTGGAGCGCCACCCACCATGGCGCTTTAATGTAAGCCAATCAGCTCTTGAATAAACCAATAATGTGGCTGACGTTCGCCTAAAGCTTATGTCCTGTATATGATTCTGCATCTGGTAAACCTAGAAACTTTACAATTGCATCGGCATGGCACCAAATTTCTTTATTCGAATGATTGACTTGTACATTTACCTTTTTGATAGTTTTGAAAAAATCTGTCACTTTTTTCTGTCTCAAAATATGTCTCACTCGTGCGGGAATGAAAAGTAAAAAGCACGCGTTCGGAATACGCTGCATTTGGATTCTAATTACCGTTCAATAAGAGTCCCTTTTCTAGTAGGTGTGTTGAAAAAATAAAAGCTATTTAAAAGTTACTTTACCATGTGAACCCTGACTAGGTACATTATGTACACCTATCAGTATTACTGCACCTGTTTGTTACGCGCTGTATATATTTACTTTCTTCAATAAATTACAGTATGTTTATAGTAAATATAAATTTATAGAAAAAATTAAAAGAAATGTCAATAAACCGTAACTTCTCTGAGTATTTAAACTCTACATAATGATTATAATTTATAGAAAAATAATTATTTTCAAACGGTTAAGCCAAGTTTAATATTCATAAACAATTTCCGTAACCTTGACTATAGTCAAGGTGACTACTGGTCCTAAATATCACTGAAGTGTAGAAAATAATTTTTCTTTTAGAAAAACATTATTTTATAAAAGAAAATTTATTTTTTCTGTCATTAAAATATAAAAAAAAACTCGTTCATAAAAAATTTTTTCATGTAAAGAAAATTAACTTGAGTCACAGAATTCAAACTGTACTTGGGTTCTCTGTTATTAGTCCAATACGAGCCTTTAGATTTTTTTTGTAAATGACAGAAAAAGTTGGGTTAAAAATGTATTTCGTACTTGTATATTGTAATATTTTATTTGTATATGAAATTTTTAACTGTTGTAATTAAAGTGTAATATATTAATTTAGTCAATAAAAAGTAGCTTGTAGAAAGATTTGTTTGTACCTAAATGCGTTAAATAAAAAAAACAGTAAACGAGTAAAATTTCAACTGAACTTTTAATCTTTTGAACGCCACGGCAAAAACCCATTTCCGCTAGGTAAAAATACCCACAAAAATAGTGTTGTGAAAATTTGAAGTCAATAGACTGCTTTTTTTTTTATTTTGATTACATATTCAATAAATTGATACTTATAATTTGTTACTTATATCGTTTTATTTAATACTACCATTACTTTATTTCCCTTTATTTATATAAAAAAAAATGTACTGTTTATTGCTTAAATGTTACAAATGAAATCAATGAGACTAACCAAAATAGTATATAATATATATTTATATACAGGGTTACAGGTTTAGGCGACCTAGATCCGTTAAGAGGTTGTAGTTTTCATCGCTCCCGACAGATTTGACCATAAAATAACGTACCCCAAACTTAACCGTTTTCAACATATTGAATATTGAAGATTTTTTTTATTAATATTGCCGATTTTTGTCTATTAGCCTATTTTTGTCTTTGTTTTTGCTCCTTGTTTTTGTGTAGTAGACATGTTGTTTTATAATTTTCAACTCTAAAATTGCAGTTAACTGAACCAAATGAATCGTAGTAGACGACTGCTAGTTATAAAATGAAAATAATTCGTATAAAATGTATTTGCTTTCATAAATGTAAAAACAAATCTGACAGTTATGCTGCAGATGTGCTTAAAATATCTACTTTTAATTACCTATTATATTAATATTCTGTATTTTGGGATATTATTGAATAAAACAACGGAGTACAATAAACGTTCTGTAATGTCTGACAACCAACTGGCTTGAGGGTGTATTCACAACAATTAGTTAACTGCATAACTACCCACATATATCACAATTATATTAATTAGGATACAGAAATAATGTGTACGAGCCATCTGTGGAGCATGGAGTACGGATAGCTGCAAATCATTATTTAAAAAGTTCCACATACTCCGTAAGTTAGCGTGCATGTACATAAGGGACATTTGTGTATTTATGAAACAATATCCTCATTATTTCAAAAAACATTCGGATATTCTAGCCAGGAATACAAGGCACAAGCACAGGCTGTATGTACCCCCATGTCGTCTGGACCTTGTCAAACGCAATGTTTATTATCATGGCATTACGATTTTAAATAAACTGCCAAATGACTTCAAAGATCTACCTTTACACATATTTAAATGGAAATTAAAATGTGGTTATTAGACAAGTGTTTTTATGATCTCAAGACGCGGTCCAACCCCAATTTTAAAATAATTTTCGATGCTTTACGGTTGAAAATCTAAATAATGCGAAAATGCGTTAATTTTGTACGATTTCTTTATATATTTCGATATATACTAACAATATTGAAAAAACTGCTGGTTACTACTTTAGTACTATATGTTGGCTATGTATTACCTAAAAAATAATATACCTAGTGTTATCGCTGAAAATTCTGAGAGTTTGGACGTGAAAGTTTATTTTTATGGACCTATTTAGGTTTTTTTACTGCAGAGAGCGAGTAATATTTGTGAATTCTGTTCGGTTATTACTCTTTGCCTGTTCCTTTTCTAACCTAAGTATTTTTTTCATAGATTATTATCGATCAGTTTCGTTACACTAGATGTTTAAAGATTCTGCTTTTTACTATTATCATATTTGACTTATAAAAATTAACTTTACTGACATTTAATATTTTACAATTTTGATATTGACATTAAAATTTAAGCAGACTTCTATGGGACTAATATCATTTACGCAGCACCACGCCACGGTGCTGCGTGAGCTACGAGGGTGCGTGTTTATGTTCGCGGAATGAGAGGGTTGGAGGGTATGATTGAACTTGGGTTCATCATTATGAACCTGAGTCGAAACAAGACTCCATGCAGTGGCATAAAAAGGGCACAGCATCTCCCATAAGGTTAAGGTGTCACAGTCAGCTGAGAAACTCATGGCAAGGGTCTTTTACGACTCTAATCTAAAGGAATATTAATCGATTATAAAGATAAAGGCGTTTCTATAACCGGAGAATACTCTACGCTTCAATATTAGTGCGACTTAAAGAAGCCAATTAAGTGAAAAGACGGGGAAAATTGACGAAAGGTGTGTCCACAAGAGCCGCGTTGAGTTGCCCTGCATAAGGTGGCTTCGATATTTTGAATTACCCACCCTACAGCCAGACCAGCAGGGCTATTATGTATCTCAGTTGCTAACAAATGTTGATTGAAACCTAAAAAAATGGCCGCTCTATGTCAGTTTTCGCAGCTCCCGTCATCAACTTACTAACGTTTTTGCTTACTGGAGTTATCAAAACTGACATAGAGCCGCCATTTTTCCAGATTTCAATCAACATTTGTTAGCAACTGAGATACATAATAGCCCTGCTGGCCCCGAGTGATTATTACCTGTTTCCAAAAATAAAAATGATGCGGAGTAAAAAAATACCACCGATGATGAAGGCAAGTAGGCAGTCTGCGTATTTTGAAAATAAAGAGAAAACCTTTTTTATGACGGCTTTTTTTATTTTTTTTATAATGGTTCATCAAAATGACTCCCCCTCGCCTGATGGAAAGCGAAGATGGAATCAAGAAGCGATCACCATTAGTGCTGCCGTAAGCTGCACTAATCGCCACCCCTATGAAGACCTGAGTGATGCTTGTTCACGCCCCGCTTGAAAGACCCAGGGTCATAGCTGCAAGGATACACGTACGTCGGCAGAGCATTCCACAATTTACTTACACGACAGAGGTAGGAACTGCCAAACTTTTTGGTTCGTGGTAAGAAGTTTTGAACAGTATATGGATGCAATGCTAGTCCGGAACGAGTAGTTCGGGATCGGAATGGTGAGGAAGGAATAAGATAAAAAAGCTCTTCAGAACATTCGCCATGAAACAACCGGTAGAAACGCTTAGAGAAGCTATAGTTCTACGCGGTAGGGGTTCTAGGTGTTGAGTGACTTCAGTGTCTTCAAATGCGGACAGCGCGACGTTGCAGTTTATCGATTGCAACGAGGGTATAAATAAATTAATTGAAAGATCTGAAAAATGTACCCGTATTGAAAAGAAAAATAATTAGTTTTTTTTTTATTTCCACCCCTTATCCCTCATTCCGCGAACTTAAAAACACTCCCTCGTACAGACGCAGCGTTGCTTGTAATTTTATTTTTTATTGCATCACATCACTAGCAGTCACTTATAGATGACTGGCGTGAGGAAATATGCTTTTCTTAAGATTAGAATCCAGGTTTTTTAAATTAAACGTTTCTCAATGGCTATCAGATTCTTGATTTATAAATTGATTGGTTGCTGGGATATTATATTTTAAGAAATATTAAGTAAAAACATCAGTAAATGTTTATATTTATTATTTTTCGTGAGATGCGTTTTTTGTTTTCTATAGACAAGGTTGACTTACAGTACCTCTACCATGAGTTGGCAACATAAATGTCATCTATAGTCGATACTCGATCTCGCCTACCTATTAAGCTTCTGATTGGCGTACTCGCTGTCAAATTTAGTTCTACAATTGACCGCGAGGTGGCATTGTTCTTATTTCATACATTTTTTCCCGGCAGTCGATATCGAGCATCGATTGATGTCAATGTTATTAACTCGTGGTAGACCCACAGGGTCGCTCTCGCTAGTCATGTATATGTGAGTTTGGCGTTTTAAATGTTAAAGGCTGTATATTGTATACAGAACATACTATGCATACAAAAGTTTAAGGCCTATTCAGACCTGAGCGTTATTCGCTACCGCTGTGGGCAGCGAAAAATACCACGCGGAACTCGATGGGTAAATAGTATGAAGTTCCGTAACTGCTGCGAAACTTGTACCGGCTAGTGAGGCGGTATTTTCTCTTGTTTGGCGAAACTAGTTCCGTCGCCCCGTTGCCAACGAATATCTCTACCGCGCGCGGTAGAGATGTACCGATTCGGATTTCTCTATCGCTCGCGGCAGCGAATAACGCCCAGGTTTGAATAGGCCTTTATGTATACTATTGCAAATCTAGAGTGTGCATGTTCATGAATTCTATCAAAAGTTATTACAAACTTAGTAAAATTTGTCTCCATACCTAATATTATCAAAATAGATGAATGTAGTTTATTTATTCAATGTTCGCATCCTAATATCTGTTACATGACTATGAGAACATGTAACAGATATTAGGATGCGAACATTAAATTAAAAACAATAACTATGAGAATAAATATTTTTATTCATTTCTAATCTGCAAGCGAGATGTACCGGAAATGGTGTAAAATAAAAGAAAAAGTATATAAGGAACCACGGGAGTTCGAAAAATCGATTTATAAGAAAACAATAAATGCATATTGAGTTTGTTTTTCATCTTTACTTTTGACGAATATTTACCTGAATTGTTTTTCAAAAAAAAACCTGTATTATTGAACTAATGGATTCTGTTGCTGATAAAGAAGAAATGTACTTATCACTAAAAATGAAAGGAAATAGTATTTTTTACAAATTTCGTTTAATATTTCAATTTTGAAAATTCTTTCGGGTCGATTTCCGTCAAAAGTAAAAGATTTAAAAAAACTAAATATGCTGTTAGTGTTTTCTTATAAATCGAGGGCATGTCTCCTTTCACGATTTTTCTCTAACTCTTGTGGTTCCGGACTTGGCCATGGCCGCCCTTCTCAAAAAACCAGCCTGTATATTTACATATATAGTACATTTATTATTTTATTTATTATATATTAAGTGTATGGCTTTCCGCGATACACTTAATAAATAAATGAAACGTCTCTTGTCAATGAGTCTCTAAAAGTTTGTATTTTATCATATCTGTCTTAGAACGTCCACTGCTGGACTTCTCCATAAATTTCCATAAGTCCGTAAATTTTTAACCATATTGGAACCACAAATATATCGCATGCGTGAACATAGTGGTGGCTAGAATAGTACCTTTTCACAACGAAAAATAATCGCCACACCCTTGACTAATAAATAGTTGGTAAATCGGGTGTCCCGAAAGTCAACGATAACCCTCGTACCGGGCGAGAAGGCCAAGGTATACCAGTTATGAAAAAAACCGTATCACTTAATCAAGCGATAACAGGAATTTCTCTGAAAATTTGAAAAAAAATTAGTGACTTTTTAATAATGTAATCTCAAATAAAAATGCTATTAGTCGCAACTATAAATCAAACTAATAAATATTGGGCGCAATATTTTTTTATAATTTGACAGCTGTCAGTTGGAAACGATTCTTCCATATTACTTCATCAGTCGAACGACCCAGACACAATAGAAATTTCATTGTTATATTGACAATCGACTGGTGAGGGGTTATTAGTTTCAATTCGCTCCTAATGGCCGCTATACACCATCCTTCCTATCGTCCAATCGGCATGTTGTATGTTATAACAGACTCTTTATTATCAAACAGATTACAAATTTTACAGTTGTACCATTACACAAGAGCTAGGCATTCAATTTACAATCAAAGATAATTAGCCCTTAGCTTCGATTTCAATCTTTCGCGTGTCGGTCTAAGTAAAAAAAAATATTTTGACGATTTATGGTTTACAAAATGATTATTGTCAGTAGTTAACTTTGTTACTCCATGTTGGAAAAAAAATGTTTTCTTATATTTTCATTGCTGGTATGCCTTGGCCTCTCGCCCTGTACCAGCGGCCTTATTGTCTATCTTTAAGGAGAATGGGAATGGCTTCATTTTGACATTTGAATCCCATTCTGGGCGAACTCCTGCAAGCCTATTGCCTGGAACCATCAATGGGAATGAGAATGAATTGACATTTCATTCTCATTTTAGTTAGCCAATAAGTCTGCAGGTTATCGTTGAGTTTTGGGTTTCAATGTGACATGATTGTTGACATAATATAGTAATATAATTGTAAATGCTTATGTATTTGTTAGTCTATGCGATTATTGGAACGTAGTTCCTTATCGCGCGTTGTGAAAGGGGGCTAGACGGAAAAAAATCTTACGAAAAGTTGTCACGACACTTTTTGCTATAGTAAGCTGTCTGTCTGTCTCTCTCTCTTATAGAGAACAAGTGCGGCGTCGCATGTTTCTCTGTCTGTCTCTCTCTCTCTTATAGAAAGCAAGCCAGATGTTGTAATCGTAGCAAGTGGCGCCATTTAGTTCCGTAAATTTATACTAGATGGCGACTCAGGTAAAGTTAGCTCGCGGAGGCATTTCATTCACTGGATGTAATATGTAATTTTGAGAAATATTTTTTAGGATCACTTTCCATACGCAGAAAGGAGTTTTATTGAAGTAACCCTATACGCGCGATTATCGGAACCTATTATTGGAATATTTATCATGGTTTTGTATTTTTAGCATTATTTTTTCTGATGAGGAACTTCGTTCCATCCGGGTGTCCCTTGACACCTCTCAAGTTTTTTTTTTATAAATAAAACGGATACTGTTTATGATTGTTTTATTTAGATACGTCCTTCCTAATAGATAACTCTTAGAAACAGCCGTAGGTCTCCCACCAGTTTACAACATTGATACCAATCGATGCTCGATATCGACCGCGAAAAAAATTATGAAAAAAAAAGAACAGTGCCACCTCGCGGTCAATTGTAGAACTAAAATTGACAGCGAGAACGCCAATCACAAGCTTAATAGGTAGACGAGATCGAGTATCGACTATAGATAACATTTATGTTGCCAACTCATGGTAGAGCTTAATACGACGCGCGCAACTTTCGCTAAACCTAGCTAGTAACCGATAAAAACTGTGTCTGTCACTTTATCACACCTAAAAGGCTGAACGGATCGTAATGCGCATTTGGCAAGGTTTTAGATATCCTGGGGAAGCACATATGATACTTTTCATCATCATCATCACGCGGGTGAAACCGCGGGCGCAGCTAATTATGAATATACACTTATACGATGAAAGTGTAGAATTAATAAGAAATTAAATGGTAAAGCCATTTATTTTTTTCATTTTCATCATTGAAAACATGGTAAATATTTGCCAAAATCTATGTTAAACAAATAAAAAAATGTTTAATGTTAATTAAACAGCAGTGCAAGTACCGCATAAACGTTAAATATGTCGAGTCACTAAGATCGATAAATTTAACGAATCGTATCGCCTCTAGAAAGTATGGAAGTCATATCGATGACTTACGTTCGTCAATTTGACGACAGTATATCGATTATTACGAATTGTTTCCACAATGCGTCCTATCATTTGAAGATTTCTACGAGTATTTCGCTCTTCTACGATCAAAAGAAGGTCGCTGTGTATTTTTTTATTGAATACTAGCTGCGCCCCGCGGTTACACCCGCATGGTGATGGATGATGACGATGTTGATGAAAATTATCCTATGTGTTAATTCAGAGCCCCATCTACCTCCATGCCAAATTTCATCAAAATTGGGCCAGCCGTTTGAGCGTAAGAGAATACCAACCATCCATTCATCCATAACTACAAACTTTCGCGTTTTTAATATTAGTAAGATCAAACGCAACTAAACAAATAAGCTATATCGAGGTCATTTTCAAAGCTGACATAACAATCGTTAAAATCGATAAAATATACGATCTCAAACGTAATAACTATAACAGTTCCATGATAGGGTTATCGTTATAATAGTAAAAGCTTATCGAATTTGTCTACCGATCTCTAAATTTTGTTACTTACTTGCAATGATCGACACAAGATCGATATAGCTAGATTTTTCGAAGTATGACGAGTTCAAGACTCAAATTTATCGATCGGTAAGTTCGGTACTTGCACTGCTGTCTACCGATCGTTTAATTTTGTTACTTGCAATGATCGACAAAGGATGGATATAGCCAGTTTTTTCGAAGTATGACGAAATCGAGACTCAAAGTTATCGATCGGTACCTTCGGTATTTGCACTGCAGTTGAAAGTAAATAGGTAAATTATAATAAATACCTAGGACTACACCTACCGCGCAAGTTGAACCGTAAAAATTACATTAAAATGTAATTATAAATACGTACGTTTCAATCAAAGTATAATTATAATAAAACCATTAAAAAAAATAACTTAATTATAAAAATTAAAATTAATTTTCTTTAAATAAATTATAAAAAATAATTAAAAAATAGAAGACTAAGAAAGAGGGTAGATCGTTATGTCTGCACCTAACTTTTAAACTTTTTGACCAACCACCCGCATTCTTCAGTCTTCCCGTGAACATGGTGCATGTAACTGCAACCTTACCACGGTAAATATCCCGTTAATAACCATATAACTTTAGAGAACAACCGTGATAGTTTAAAACAGTGTTTTAAAAAAATATAATTAAATAATTGAAATATAATTTAAAAAAATTTAATAAACTTAACTTTAACAGATACTATTCCTACAATTACCCTTAATGGCATGAGCTTGAACCGAGTAACCCGGTTTAAATATCTAGGACACTTCCTTGCCGACGACCTTAAAGACGATGAAGATGTAGAGAGGGAGCGCAGAGCACCGGCGGCGCGTGGGAACATGCTGGCCCGCAGATTTGCCCGTTATACAGACCAGGTTAAAATAACTCTATTCAAAGCTTATTGTCAGGGCATGTACACGGGTAGTCTGTGGTTCAGCTGTTCCCATAAGTCACTGGATACCCTGCGCATCCAATACAATAACGTGTTCAGGATGATGTTGAAACTCCCCCGATTTTGCAGCGCCTCCGCTATGTTTGCCGAGAACCATACTGATGGCTTCCATGCCATTATTAGAAAAAAGGTGGCTTCTCTGGTGAAAAGGCTTTGGAAGAGTGACAATAGCATCCTGAAAGTCATAGCGGATGACCCGCATGCATATATATTCAGGTATCTTGTGCGAACCATGATTTCGCAGAAGATGCCTCCGAAATGCATGACACACTAATATTTCGTAATATTGGCGTGTGATTTGTTTCGGAGGCACTGTTTTCCTTATATAAGTACTAACCTTAGTTCTATTTTAAAGTTTTTCTAGTTAAGTAAGTTACTAACAAAAAATGGATCTTTTTGTTGTCCGTAAATAAACATTATTATTATTATTATTATTTAATCAGGTATTTCAAATTTACATCGCGCTGTAAGTAGGAATAGAAAGATGGAACATGGTTTAAAATAAAATTGTGGCATAGGAACTAGTTTTTTTAAAATTTGACAGCTGTCAGTCAGTTAACAACTATTCTTCCTCATAACTTTCAATTCGCTCCATAGGCAACTTCAGACTTACTTTCCGAGTACGAGTAATGAAAATTATTTATAAGTATGTGCCTACATTGACTAACAAAATACATATTAATTATATAGGTACAATATTTTAATAATGTTACTCTGATAGATTATAATTGCCTAACTAAGTACTTGACATATTTTATAAATTATTGTTTGATGATACCGATGTACCTACTTACATATCTTAATTTAATGTATAATTTAATAATTTTCTATTTCATAATGATTCTTTTATCAATTTAAATTACCTACTTGAAATACTTATTTAAATGAAATGAAAATGTTTATTATATACTATATACATAATATAAAATTCAAAAATTACAGAAAATTAAAAATTGAAACTTAGCATAAATACAAAATAAATAATAATTAATTAAGTGATGGGCGTGTGATACGCCCTCCACGTGCGAAAATTAAATAATTTATAAATTATTATTATTATATTTTATTATTATTATTATTTTATTTTTAAATTAAATAATTAATTAATTAATTTCTCCATTAAAGAATGATTATGCTGATATACCTACTTACTTATTTTAATTCAATGTATAATTCTGTATTATTCTATAAATTTTGTAACTATTTTAATTAATGACATTATTAATAATAAGAATCTATTGTAAACTGACATACCTAATATAACGTTAATTGTTATAAGGCAAATAAATAATCTACTAATCTACATTACGTACCTAGAATCACACTGATTGAATTAAATATTTTACTTAATATTTGAGCTAGCATTCAGCCTCATGTTTTTAATTATTTTATACTTGATAGACTAATGTTTGACCACTCACTAGATGGTCAGTGTTGATACGGTTAAAGGTGGTATCACACTGGAGCTAGAATCCCCATAACAATACCCCGAATACCCATTTGACCTTTACAAATGTATAATGTAACACTTGACTTGTAATTGTAATATAGGTGACATAGAGGCACGTACACGTCGCAATCAATAGATACAAGGAAAAGGTCACGTTCTACTGATTAAATATTACCTCAATTGCAACCTGACATTTGACCACTAGACAAGAGCGACTGAATTTTTTACATATAGTTATAAAAAAGGCACGTTTGTCTGTTGTTAAATAGCTGTACTTTTTGTCAGTGCTGGGTCGTTTTAAACTCCAAGTCGTGTTTTGATAACTATAACAAGCACTAATTTTATACTGTTGTCTACGAAGAAATAATGTTTGATTTAGCACGACTTTTATTGGGTCATTTTTTTAAGGCAGTTACTCTTCCTGATATTATTTCTTCGTAGACTGTAGTGCGTAATGGTTACTATGGGTATTTCATGTATTATGTCAAAAAAAATCGTGAAAAAAGTCAAAGTCATGAAGTCTTTATTTCTTATAAAGGTAAACTAAAACTAAACTAAAACTCACACTCGCATATTTTTACGATCATAAAAATTTAAGTGATGTCTAAATTAATAGCTCAAAGTGTAAAATATTTTAGTTAAAAGAATGAAATCACATTCTTAACTTTCAACTCAATAAATTAACTCACAAATTTGGAAATTGATGGAGAATGTGTATCTATGGTATAATGGGTATTTATGGAACCACCCATCAACGGGATGTGAACGGCAGGGCTATTATGTATCTCAGTTGCTAACAAATGTTGATTGAAATCTTGAAAAATGGCGGCCCTATGTCAGTTTTGGCAACTCCAGTAAGCACAAATGTTAGTAATTTGATCACTGAAGCTGACAAAAGTGACATAGAGCGGCCATTTTTTCAGATTTCAATCCACATTTGTTAGCAACTGAGATACATAATAGCCCAGCCGATTTAATCGTGTAAGTGTGATAGCTTCACATGCATGTTTTATCAAAACTCATGCTGTATACATTTGTAAAGCACAGACACTCAAGAATCAACTTCACAAATCCCCGTTGCTATGGAATCACAATGGGGATTTGTGGAACAAGCCATCAACGGGATGTGAAGCGATTGATCATGTACCTTATGTGTGATAGCTTAACAAATTTAAAAAGCGTAGCCGGAGACAAATTATAGTTAACATAAAACATAATTATGCAATACATTTCTTAATATAATATCTATGGAACCAATTTTATAAAATCGACCCTAATTCCACGAAGATAAGGACTAGACAAGTTGTAAACAATGTCTTCACTCGTTGATAAGAGGTAGGATATAGGGCGGCAGGTGGTGGAAGATTGTGTAGTGTGAGGAAGGAGTCCAAAATGATAAGTTTTCTGTTCATCTGTACTGTGCTGGCGATTGGGGAGGTAAAGAGTTTTTATACATTTTATGTTAGACCTGTTTATGAGATCCTTGTCATTTGTATGGGATTGTTTCCAATAATATTTCTTATTTGTATGACCTACCAAACTACTTACATAGGTTTATGCATAATAAAGGTAGGTACTTAGCAGAGTAAGTAAATATTTATGCGCAAGTACCTATTTTGTATTAGATAGATTAGATATTTAGTTTTAGATAGAAAGTTATCGCGAGTCATGTTCATAATTACGCTTTAAAACCGGCTAGGACTCGCGTAATATTTACCGGAAATATTCTCCGACCAGTTTCGAACTTATTTGAAGTTCTTCTGGGAGTCACTCTTGTGCACAGCGGCGAGCGCGGGCCACAGCACGTAACTGGCCCTGCGACGGTCGCGCTGTGTCTGCCAGATTTCTTCCGTTCGAACTGACATTTGCGTCAATGTGACTCCCAGGCGAAGGAGTTCGAAACTTTTCGGAGACTAATTCGGCTAAATATCACGCGAGTCCTAGCCGGTCTTAAAACATAATTAGGTAAGTAGTACCTTGGGCCGAGCACGAAAATCTGCTTAAGTGTAACGTTATCGTACCGTTTACGTATTCAGTACAAAATATGAGTTATCTGTGCCACTATTGTAGGTACTAGATACATGACAGTTTGTACTAAATACGTTAACGATGCGATTACGTTATAGGTACTTAAACAATTTATAACTTATGAACCTTCCTAGTAATAAACGTTTTGGCTGGACCGCTGCATTACCTGTCCCCCATCGGAGCCACATCATAAATATTTTGACATGTCGTTGGTGTAGTAGTAGCAGATGACCTTCATCAATGTAATTAAACCTTGTGCCTACTAGTCATTATTTAATTTAAAAATATATTTATTTTCAGGAAGCCAATGCGCAATACGCGTACATCATGCCTCCAGCGCCTTGCGCCCCTGCCCCGCTCGTCCTTCCCGCGCCTTGCGCCCCTGCCCCTTTAATCCTACCTGCCCCCGCTCCGGCATGCGGCTGTGCGTCTCTAGCCCCCGCATTAGCGGCTGTTGCCCCCGCCCTCCCAACTCTAGCTCCTGTCCTGGCGTTAAGTTTGTCTGATGCGATCACGGCTACGTTACCTCCGCTACTCGAAGCTGCTTTACCGACAGTGCTAACGTCTGCTTTGTCAGCGGCCGGGCCGTTGTTACAAGCAGCTTTGCCGTGTGGGCTACCACCCTGTGCGCTGCCGGCGCCTTGCGCTCTCCCTGCGCCTTGCGCCCTTCCTGCCGCTACCTGTGCTCTGGTCCCGCCCCCGATGTACGCGTCCCCACTTCCGACGCCGCCGGCCCTGTACTCTTGCGCAGCTGCCCCGACTTGCCTTCACGCTACTATTTGCTTCTAAGCAAAACATTGTTACCTATTTTTGTAATAAAATGTAATTTTATACAAGTTTCTGTTTTAATGCGAGTGTGTAAAACTGTAAATCTTACGTTACTGAGTGTGATAGACGTTTTTCTCATGCATTATTTTGACATCCTTTATGATAAATCGAAATTGCTGTATAGTGTAATGTAATGACCTAATGAACTATCATCACGCGCATCATCAAAGTTGTATGAAAATCCATATCTGTCGTGGTTTAGCGGCCAAATAAATTACTAAGGGTACGTTCTGGAAAGCGCCGTCAAAGCTCACAACTGTCGCGCCCCGAAAAAAAGAAAGCTTTCCCTTTGGTTGACAGTGACAGCTAGCATTTTCTCTCACCTTCGATCCGCGAGCGTTGTGAGCATTTTCGGTGACGTCATCGATGACATATCGAGTAGGCTCAGTCGCTCACGATAATCGTGGGATTGTAAGGGAATGGGAGTGCGAACGCCGCTAGTGATTTTGGCGGTTACGGGAACGTAGTCTAAGTAAACTCATAGGTAGGTATTAGTACCAACCTTTCTGTCGTGTAATTTAAAAACGGAACGATCTTTTACTCCGAAATATTGCAACCATGGAGGTATCTTATCCAAGTTTTAATTTAAATTTCGAACTGGCTTACAAATAGAAAAGTCCCTGTTTATTAAAAAAAACACTAACGCGGGAAAATTATTGTTTGTTCTGCATTGATTTTGATAAGAAAATAAGTTCAAGTGAAGACAATGAGTGTTATGAAATATTACTATGACGCCACCTGAAATCAAAGAGGCGGCAAGAACCGTAATTACTGTTCCAAAAACGTTAGAATATAAAAAGAAGTTTATTTACTTACAGCTTTTCAAAATATCCCCCTCCAATGCACTTATGCATTCGGCTGAACCAGCATTCAAAATATTAAGAAAAAGTGTTTTGCGGGAGGCCGAAAAATAACCGCCGAATTTCTTCGACGGCTTCTTCTGCAGTGCTAAATTTTCGCATTACTTTTACCGTATGGGAAATATGACAAAATGGCCTATGCTGTCACAGCATATCTTGTGAAACGCAAATATAGTGAACACAACAAATAAATATAGCTTTCACAACTTGTTATAACAGCAATGTGATACGCTGCGGAGTTCACAATGTAAGCTATACATTGGCTTTGTACTATGTTGCGTTAGCAACTATAAGGCTCTTTGATAAAATCCCAATGGTGCAATCTGCGAGGTTCACAAAGTTAAAGTTTGAGTTATTCACAATGTAAGCTATACATTGGCTTTGTACTATGTTGCGTTAGCAACTTTAAGGCTCTTTGATAAAATCCCAATGGTGCAATCTGCGAGGTTCACAAAGTTAAAGTTTGAGTGATTCACAATGTAAGCTATACATTGGCTTTGTACTATGTTGCGTTAGCAACTTTAAGGCTCTTGATAAAATCCCAATGGTGCAATCTGCGAGGTTCACAAAGTTAAAGTTTGAGTGATTCACAATGTGAGCTATACATTGGCTTTGTACGTTGTGACATAAATAACGTTAAATTCCATTGAGTAAATGCCAGAGAAAATACGTTAACATGTATGTTATGTACTTAATAACACACATTTTTTAAGAGCCATTTCACGTTTTTGCGCGCATACCTATGATTTAAGTCGCCTAATTTACCATCATAGTTACTGACATTGTAAAAACATGTAAAAAAAAACAATCCTTCATATTGACACTACGAAAACTTATTTGTTTACTTTGTGCTAATTAATCTCCCACAACTAGTTTATTGATAAGTCATCGCAGAGTCAATTTCAGACTTTTAATTTAATTATAATTAATATTTATAAATTCGACTGAAAAAAATACATGCAGTATCAGGCATATTTATGTCGACACATAATGTACTAGAACATTGGTTCCTAACCTGGGGGTAATTACCCTTATTGGGTAAAACAGCTATTGTGCAGGGGTAATCACGCGGCAATTTTTAGATGGTAGAACATTTTGTGAAACAAAACTGGCTGCTGAAACACAGTTTTTACTAGTTCGGCAGCCTATGGATTCGCTAAAAAATTGTACAACATGTTATATCAATAAATTATTTTTTACCTTTTTTGAACTGCACGCAAGTGTGCAATATTCGAATGACACGAGCAACGCCTAAGCTCAACCTTTTTTTTTTATTAACGTGTGGGGAATGCATTTACACATCCCCGCCGAACCCGGGGGGATTTGACGGGGTATGTCGGACTCGTCCTTTACACGCCAACTGCACTCATATATAGCAGTAAGCAGACCATACCGACTAAACCACCACACGGTGTTTCTCCGGACGCCCTAATGTCAGGGCAACGAGAACGCTCTGCAATTGTTCGCGGCCCCGGCGGCGTTGGCTCTCCCACGAGGACCCCCTACCGGTGAGATGAAGCAGGAGTCACTCCACCCCACATTCTTGAGAGGCACGCGGAAACACCGCGCGCGCCATCTCGAGGTCTTTAAAAGGTGACGGACACCCCCGTATCCATCACCGGGACCTCTGTTATGGGGGATGGAGGAGGGCTTGGTACGCCCTCCTCCTACGCCCGGCTCTCCGGGTGCGGATCGGAAGAGTAGAGGTAATCTCTCTTTCCCTCTCCGCAGCCTCCTTCTGCGACACGACCTGTTCGCAGAATTCTAGCCCCGCGTTCCACGACCTGTCACTCTCCACCATGGCTTTAACCAATGATGGAAGCGAGAGGTCATCCCCCACCACTGCGACGAGGTCACGGCGCTCGCTCTCCCAAGCTGGACACTCCTCGAGCGTATGCTGCGCCGTATCCTCATCACAGCTGCAATGATGGCACTCTGGTGTCGGTTCCCTTCCGGCGATGCGACACAGGTACTTCCCAAAGCACCCGTGGCCCGTAAGGACTTGCACCAACCTGAAGGTTAGTGTCCCGTGTTCCCTGTCCAACCAATCCTGGAGGACGGGTCGGACAGCCTCAACAGTCCTGTGGCCAGCCCTAGGTTGGGCAAGCCGCTCCCGCCACTTCCCTATAAGGAACTGTTGAGCGTGGAATTTCAACGCCTGCACCTCTCTTGGCGGAGGGATCCCCCCTCGGATTCGGTGCTGCGAGCGCCACTCGTACACACACGCGTGGACTTCAGCCTCCAAATCCCAGGGGGGAGACCCCGCCAATACACACGCCGCCTCGTAGGAGGTGGTGCGGTACCCACGTATGACCCCGACGGCCATCACTCTCTGAGATCTCCTCAACAGAGCTTTGGTTGACTCCGTCAGGGCATCCACCCAAATAGGAGCCCCATACAGGGCCATGGATCGCACCACCCCCAGATACAGGCGGCGGCTGGTTGTTCCCGGTTCCCGATGTTAGGCATCAGCCACCTTAGATTGGCGGCCGCTGCAATCAGCCGGGGAGACAGGCGAGTGAAATGCTCGCGGAAATTCCACCTGTTGTCGAGGACAAGTCCGAAATATTTAATCGCAGACTTGACCTCGATTCGGACCTCACTGATAGAGATGTACGTACCCCAAGGTGGCGCCCTGCGCCGGCCGAGAAAACACACGGCCTCCGACTTATCGAGCGCAACGCGGAGTCCTAACATCCCTATCCTACCGACAACCAGTGCCACTGTTTCTGTGGCAAGACGGGCCACCTCAAAGGTCTCGCCCCGGGCAGTCACCAACGTGTCATCTGCGTAGCAGGTCACGTGGGCGCCCGGATTGAGATTGCCCCGCAACACCCAGTCGTACCCGATGTTCCACAAGAGCGGCCCGAGTACCGATCCCTGTGGACACCGCACCGCACGACATTTCCCGCCGATGCTCTCGACCTCCGCACCCTGCGTACGAAACGTACCTCTCGGAGAGGTAGGCCCCAACGATCCGGCAGAGGTAAGGAGGCACTTCATGGAACTTCAGCGCCTCCCCGATACACGTCCACGGCATAGAGTTAAATGCATTAGCAATGTCAAGTGACACCGCCAGCATCACTCCGCCTCGTTTGAGAGGGTCCTGACCCGTTCGATTGCGTCGATGGTCGAACGACCCCCCCTGAAACCAAACTGTTGCTCGGACAAGTTGGGGCCAACCTCTCCGAGGTGCTTCGTGAGCCGACGGGCGATTACCCGCTCAAAGAGCTTGCTGGCCTCGTCAAACATCACGATCGGTCGATAGGCGGAGGGAGACTCTGCGGGGCGCCCGGCCTTCTTCAGCAGAACGAGCCTGCCCGTCTTCCACAGAGACGGAAACCGTCCCGTCTTCAAACAGGCGTCGAGTAACCTCAGGAACCGGTCCTAAAGTGTTCCGAGAGCTAGAACCAAGGGGCGCCCAGGAACGCCATCCGGGCCAGGAACCTTATTGGCCCGCAGCCTCAGCATGGCCGCGCCTAGGTCTCCCTGCGACACAGGGGGTATTTCGTCGTCCTGTTCCTCCCTCTGCTCTTCACCTGCAACCGGCAGAGAGGTCATTGCTGGGGGCCGGTACTCCGCTCTGCTCGGAAACAGAGTTGATACCACCGCCTGCAGCAATGGGGGTTCAAGAGTCTCAGTAAGTGGAGGCGCCCAAGCACGCATCTTCCCCCTGACCGTCTTATACGGGCGCCCCCACGGGTCGTGACTGAGAGTCTCGAGGGCCTAAGCTCAACCTAACCCAATCCAATATAATTATATAATAATATTACAAGACCTAATCACAATTTCTACCTTCATCTACGTAGACTTACATAGAAATTGATTGATTACTAAAAGCCTTATCCTAGCCTAATGACCTATCCTGATAGGCCATAGGGGTAGCCAGACCAGCCAGAATATCAATTATTAATATCATTAGAGATCACCTATTATTGCCAAAACTAATCGGTAAGTATAAGTGGAACTGATTTTCCATGAATCCTTACCTGAAATAGGTGAAATAAACACTTCACTTGACTGTTAAGCATCATATCTTCCTAACGCGTAATATGTCGGATTTCCTGGCAGATTATGATTATCTTCCTCTCACAGCATATCCTGCCAAACGGACTCTGACACTCTCTCTCTCTCTATCTTATCTCTTCATCTGACCGCAGGACGTCCTGCGAAGTTCTTCAATAATAACTTATACTCGTGAGATGAAGCGCTCGCAACGGAGCTTGACTTGACCATCTTAACCGATCGCTTGCTGCAGGCAGGAGTTGGATGGGTGTGTGCTAGTGGCATTGTTCAACTGAGCGCGCCCGTGCTTCGGAGGGCAAGTTAAGCCGTCGGTGTCAGTTGTTTGTCTTAGGACAACACTCGTTAGGCTGTCGAAGGCCTTCGGGCGATCTGAAAACTACATGGGTTAGCCACTAGCCTAAGCCGCAGTGGGTCCGCGTGGTGGCTTATGGCCCAACTCCTCTCTCTGGTAAAAAGGTTCCAGTCCCACAATGGGAACATAATGGGCTGATAAAGATATATCTCACATCCCGCACTAGGATTATCTGTGTCCCAATGGCATAGTCAAACACATAAATTTATTTCAACATGCAAGACCCTGTTTGGCCCAGTCAGGGACTGAACCTACCCCGCGCTTTGAAGGAAGAGTTACTTTACTACCAACTTAGCCCAAAATCAATTTTGACGAAATATGTAAATGTTCGCAATATTTATATATGACTTAACTTATTTCATTTCTAATTAAGGCATCAATGTCTTTATTATATTGTTATAATGTAAATAAAACACGAACGAAGTAATAAAACTCATGTATTCTAACCTTTGGTTACAGAATTTAAACACATTTTAAATTCTAAACAAATGTTGATCGACGCGCGAACATTCACTAACTTTTACTAAATATAAAACAATAGGAATACTTCGCGCGTCGCTCCCGAAACCCACTACATACTAAATAATACAGGCTTTGTCTGTCTCTTTGCAATTTTTACTTGTTACGCGCCTTTACACTGAAGAAAGCGTTGTCAAGGCGCATCATACAAATACATGGCGTTGTATAACGAAGTTAACTGCGTTGTTAAGACGCATTATACAAACTCATAGTCGTCGTATAACGAAGTTAACTGCGTTGTCAAGGCGCAGCATTCATGTATGCGTTGTTCAACGAAGAAAACTGCGTTATCAAGGCGCAGCATTCATTTATGCGTTGTTAACGAAGTTAACAGCGTTGACAAGGCGCAGCATTCATTTATGCGTTGTTAACGAAGTTAACAGCGTTGTCAAGGCGCAGTATTCATTTATGCGTTGATAACGAAGTTAACAGCGTTGTCAAGGCGCTTCATACAAATACATAGGCGTTGTATAACGAAGTTAACTGCGTCGTCAAGGCTCTTCATACAAATACATAGGCGTTGTATAACGAAGTTAACTGCGTCGTCAAGGCTCTTCATACAAATACATAGGCGTTGTATAACGAAGTTAACTGCGTAGTCAAGGCGCTTCATACAAATACATAGGCGTTGTATAACGAAGTTAACAGCGTTGTCAAGGCGTATCATAGAAATACATAGGCGTTGTATAACGAAGTTAACTGCGTTGTCAAGGCGCATTATACAAATATATGTGCGTTGTATAAAAAGTTAATAACTTTGTCGAGAAAATATATTATAGTAGTGATTAAAAGTAGTACTTTTAAAACTACATAATATACAGATGTTGAATTGAATGTTCTTCAGACAGCACAAAGCCAAAATAATGAAATGTAAAACAAATTGAAAGAAAACGCAAATAACTATAAACTAGGGATATGCATCAATTTCCACAAATAACTGAAAATATAAACTTAAAACTAAGACTAGGCTAGATATGTTTTGATACTTTATGCTACATGGAAACACTTATAAACACATGTCTAAATGCAGCTATAGTTATTATTTAATACACTTTAAATAATATATACAAATTTAACATGTATTACAATTTCTGACATATAAATATTGATTTTATTTCATGTACCTACACACCTAGAATTATTTGGTATCATTTATTTAAAATTTCATAATATAATTAATAATTTCATCTGCTCATCAATTTTTTTTTAAATTTATCAAATAACACCACATTAAATAATATTGTACCTATATATTAATACAAGTCTTAACATATGTTTTGTAACATTAAAGTATCAAATCACTTCTAACCTAACAAAATACCACAGTTTGTGACAAGCAGTACAGTCGACGAAAAAAGTCGCCTGCACTATTTCTGACTAGATTTTTTATAACTACAAAATGACTATTGATTGAGGTGTTTCAGAGATTCTATATTGTCTCAGATCATTTAGATTAAAATAAGAAAAACGAAAATAAAACACGAGAAAGCGGACAACGGTTAAAAAGCCAGAAACTCATCGTATTATAGATATAATCAGATGGCCTCTGGTAGGTCACGTGACCAAGATACTGAGATTGATTTGAACAAATGGAGTAAACGGTTCCGGCCACGCATAATGGGCATTGAAAATTACGAAAACTAACCACCCTGTTATCGCCAATAGAAAGAACTGTATTTATTACTCTGTACTATATTTAGTTATTTGGTGTATTGGTAAAGACACACAACCTGTTCAAAATATTTTAATCAAGTATTTTGTCCTTAATTATATCAAACTGGGTCACGTATCGTAGCGAAATTGCGTTTCGGATCGAAATGATCTGAGTTTGATTTAATGCATAATGTGTTATCATAAGTGTATATTAACTTATATAACGCCATCTAACGGCAGCGATTTTGTAACTATGTAAAATAAATTAAAATCAGTCCAGTTCTGGTTTTACTTACTTACCTATTTTTATTTAATTTCTTTGTGTTTACTACATTTAATCGCACATAATGTAAAAGTTATAATTTCTCGTTAGTTTTGGGAATGTTTATTTTATAAATTTCAAGATTTGGAAGTATGACGTATACAAGCTTTCGTGTCATATGTACGACGCTAAATCTTGTATAAGTACTATGTTAAAATTATGGCTATTTTGTGATATATTAGCAATTACATTTGTTAGAAATGTATGCTGCAAGACTGTAACTAAGATCAACGTCAGACAATGTACAAAATCGCCCCCCTATTCTTTAACCTGACAGATGTAACAAGATAAGGCAAAAACATATTAAAAACGCACTGCAAATAATGTGTTATTGGTTATATATAACCAATCTTCTAGCATTTCGCGTTATGTTAAGTAAATTTTGTTATGGTTAATCGACAAATATTTCTTTTCTTCGCGGCTGTACGTCAGAGGTCACCAAACTGTGGCACATTGCTTTGAGACTTCAAAAAAGATTATATCAAAATACTTTCTACTTCAAAATACCATACAAAATACATACAAATGGTATTTCAACGTGAAAAGTTACGTAAAATGACGTAAAGAAAACACCCTTAATCCTTAATTTGGCCGAATTATTGCACTAAAATCTACTTTATGCTAACAATGGCTTTTTATGACACTTTTTGTTAAACAAAATATGACACTTCACTTACAGTATTGTACCGAATAATCTTGATACAATTCATCTAAGATTTTTCTCATGTTTAAACTGTTATAACACTTTTTTCTACGAATGTACAGTTCATTCATTTGTTTTGAAGATACTGTTTCAAAATTCGTATTTGTTAATGTTATGAAACTTTTATTCCATCATGAATTACTTAGGGGTCCATCAGACGCTCATGTAGCAGTTACTTTAGGTGATCGAGGTAAGTCAATGTACATAAAACTCTTGAAATATCTCGAATTACCACCAGCCCAGCTATGAAAAAACCACTAAACGCAGAGCATTTACTTTAAACTCTGAGAATTTTTTTGAATGAATATTTAAGATTAAAAATAATATAATTTTAAAAAATGTCCCTGATGTCCTAACTGACAAATTCATGAGCATCTAAAGAACACCTTAAACATTGAATGATGCTGAACAAATTATATTGTAGTACTGATCATAAGAACGATAGCGTCGTTATACGGTCATAATTCTCGGTTTGACCTTACAACATTTAAAAAATGAAAAGAGATAAATAGTTATTTTCCTGATCATTGACTAGAAGTAGTAAATAGTCAAAACAAGAAAGCAGAAAACTTATCCCCATGAAGTTAATTAAAGTCAGTGAAAATTTTTGTACTTGCAAAAATTAACTACTCTTTTGACCTTTTGGTTACAAAGGTGCGTAGTGAAATCTGATAATTATGACTACAGCTAGCAAGGCACATTTCGAACAACCTTTGACTCATCGAGATTCATAAAATAAAATATGATTTATGCAATGTTCACATTATTTAAGGGATAAATATCCACTACTGATAACTGTAACTAGTAAAACGCGAATACTTGAATCCATGTATATTTGTTATGATGACAGTTCATTCTTAATCATGGCGCTTACAATAGTGCCATTATATCAGAAACTTTAGCAAAATATACATGGTAACTATCCCGTAAGTAATGTGCAGCATGTGACCAGGATAGTTTTAACCCTTACGGACTTTCATATAAAGGCGGCTTAAATTTAAACGTAATTTAGTACAGTGCAGAACAGTTTGTAGTAGGCAGTTCTAACGTTATTTAAACTTAAGCAGCGTTTAAAAGCAAGGTCGTTAAACTACATAAAGCAATTTTAAAAAACGAATCAATTTAATGCCGTTATAATTTCAAAAAGATAAACGTAGTCCTACTAAAAACGGTATTTCTTAGGACTTCAAATTTCAAATCCATAATAAGATTTTAAAATAACTCCTTTGGTTTAATTTACATTTTGGGCAAAACTGTCATTGAATAAATATTGTATATTTTTATTTTAATATCTTTGGAAATGCTAGTATGATAACTTTATTAAATTTCATCAGACAAAAACGAAGTGATTGGTTCTACTCGAATTAAAACAGATTTCACCACATCCCCCCTTACCTTTCCCAACACAACTACCCCGACTACCTTCCCAACCCTCTGACTACCCCACTCGCCCCTCACCATTACTACCAAACCCAATGAGACTCTCGTCTATAAAGTACGAAATCCTTTAGATATAATATTATGTTACAGACAGAAACATTCTTAATAAGAACTGTTGGCAAAATGTTCCCTTCGGAAATATTGATATGCAATTCCGCTAATGGATATGTTTACTTGTAGATTATAATTTAATAGTGCATTCAAGCGGTATCTACCGATTGTATACTTGTTATGTAATATATGCATAGTCAATTATCTGCGAAAAGATGTGTGTAAATATAATTTCAATCTACCCACTATCAACGGTATAAATTTTCTTATATGAAAAAATGAATTCGTTTCGTTTGTCTAGCAAAAACTCGAAAGCAGCTTGACCGATTCAAATATTTCTTTTTTTTCAAATAAAACGTGGTCTCAATACAGGGGTGGTATAGAAAAATCATCACCCACACTCATCACACAGGTGAAACCACGGGCGCAGTTAACTATAAAGTTTATTCGTGTATCTTTCTTCTAGAACTTCGCAGAGTTTCGACAGAACATCTCAAAATTTTCATTACTTCCTAAAGGATTTCGTGCTCGGTCACATACCTACCTTTATCGCTTCACTACCCAAACTACTACTTCACTACCCAACATACCCCTTCACTACCGCACCTACCTCTACCAATTTGACCCACTACCCCGGCGGCCAACCCATCTGCCTGCCTCCCAACACATGCAGATGTAAATGGTAGACGGACTGAGCTCCGTCTCGTCCGTTGTTGACGACGAGTCTCCAACCTGACGGCGCCCGCTGGGAGCCGAGCGCTCGAGCTACCAGCATGAGGTGACCCAGGAGCTGGAATTAAGACAAATATAAACTTTATTAGCATAAGCACAATCTACACTTATGTTTCCACTGTTGCGATTTCAGATTTTCTCTCAGAGAGAAATACAAACATTTTAATGAGAAATACGGGGTTACTCTACGACTACTGGCGCGTCAGTGCTAAGCGAGACGTCATCGACGCGGCGTCCCAAACACTCCTTGAAAAATACCATCGGATGTGGTCGGATCTATCCAGCAAGTATTACATGAGTAATTCCGTAATTTCTCATTGAAATAAAACAACTTGAAATGGTTTAAATCGCGTATGTTATATTATTGTATCCCGACGTTTGGAACAGTTTCCAGTGAACATGGTCACGGGTAGATGGATGACAGTTGACTGTTGTAAACTTACGGATCTTATTGTTATGTACCGCCTGCCATACTGTAATCAAAACCTTTCGCGATGCAGATTAGTTTGAGCACTCGATCGCAGGATGGAGCAGGTACTTGCCAACCATCTCTATTGAAATTAGGGTGTTTTTTTATTGCCTCGTCTTAAAATTTTTGGCGCATGGCGGTTCTCCCTAGCTAGAATTTTTGGGTTATCGTATCGGGCAACCGAACGATATTGTGGTTGGGCTTATCCAGAACATGTTCATATACTGCAGACTTGGCCGAGCATCTGTTCTTCATGTCAGCGATATGTTGTGTACAGCCCGGACACCAATGCTTCTCAATGAAATCACCTTAATGAAAAAAATCTAAATGCCTAGTAAACAATGTGTTGATGCTATAAAAAAACCACTGAAATCGGACAATATTAAGAGGTAGAAAAGAGTTATTTCTTTAAGTATGGAAAGTACTATGCGTTCCTCTTATGTTGTTAAGTCTCATGTGCCTGCAATTTCGCCGGCACCCATACCTTCAAACCAGAACACAGCTTCACGTTTATAAAAGGTATGGCAGTACTTTCCTGACCGAAGTCATTCACAAAGACATTTCTTTGTTTATATATTTATGAAGTGGTATTATTTATAAGAAATAAAATGAATCTTTTTAACACCCTCAGAACCGAACGACACAAAAAGAAAATCTTGACACTTACCCACACAACTACTTTTTATGGCAACAGCATGTTTGGTATGGCGCCTAGGTTATATAATCACCTACCTAAATCTTACCCACGCAACTACTTTTTATGACAACAGCGTGTTTGGTATGGCGCCTAGGTTATATAATCACCTACCTAAATCTTACCCACGCAACTACTTTTTATGGCAACAGCGTATTTGGTATGGCGCCTAGGTTATATAATCACCTACCTAAATCTTACCCACGCAACTACTTTTTATGGCAACAGCGTTTTTGGTATGGCGCCTAGGTTATATAATCACATACCTAAATCTTACCCACGCAACTAATTTTTATGGCAACAGCGTGTTTGGTATGGCGCCTAGGTTATATAATCACCTACCTAAATCTTACCCACGCAACTACTTTTTATGGCAACAGCGTGTTTGGTATGGCGCCTAGGTTATATAATCACCTACCTAAATCTTACCCACGCAACTACTTTTTATGGCAACAGCGTATTTGGTATGGCGCCTAGGTTATATAATCACCTACCTAAATCTTACCCACGCAACTACTTTTTATGGCAACAGCGTTTTTGGTATGGCGCCTAGGTTATATAATCACCTACCTAAATCTTACCCACGCAACTACTTTTTATGGCAACAGCGTGTTTGGTATGGCGCCTAGGTTATATAATCACCTACCTAAATCTTACCCACGCAACTACTTTTTATGGCAACAGCGTGTTTGGTATGGCGCCTAGGTTATATAATCACCTACCTAAATCTTACCCACGCACCTACTTTTTATGGCAACAGCGTGTTTGGTATGGCGCCTAGGTTATATAATCACCTACCAAAATCGATAATGGAATCAGAGTGGGTCATAGTGTGTATAACGCTTAAGAGAGAATTGTTCAAATTGTTGGTATTGAAATATTATTACACGATTAAGAATATTTAAATGACAATGTAGTATAAGTTCAATAAAAATGTACTATTGGAGGTAATAAATGTATAATGTATGTAATTAGATCCAACATGGGAAAAGAACAGTGTAGTATCAATCTGACATATCATTGAAGTGAATTATTGACATGTATGACATAGGTACAGTGTGATTGAAAATTGATCAATAATTAGTTTAATCATTTTGTTATTCTAATCCAGTAATAAATAATAACATAAATCTAGGAATAATAATTGTACATAATCTAATATCAAGCTGTATGTCGACGCATAATAAAAGTCAACCTAATTTTTGCATGTCGGTATGATGGAATGTAGACCGTTTACCTATTTTTATGTAACATCTTATACATATGTATACCCATGCAAATAAATAATTTCAAATTTGATTTTGAAAGAGTTTTACTGCTCTAAAAAAAATTATTCATTAAAACCTTTTAAAAAAACTCGTCCCTCGTTAGGCGTAAAATAATTATCTCCGGGTGAGTAGTCAGTGAGGAATGTTCAAACACTGATAGCAAAGATTAACGCTGATAACGGACAAGGTGAGACGATGCACTGATAGTATACCGGGTTGCTCCTTTGTATATACGGAACATATAAGGAAGGCAACGATGTTTGGGAAACTCAACTCCAACTAAACTACGGTCTGTGACTTATGACTTATGCAAACTAGTAGTTCTGCGAACAGTAGACATATCGAGCACATTCTTATCAGCGGCAAAACTTCATTGCAGTACTTCACAACCCACTCGGAAACCGCTCGACCAATTATGCTCATATGCAAAATTCCTCTTTAAAGTCAGGTACCTAATGTGTGTAAAATTATGAAAATCGGTCGGTAAATAATGCCGCAGCAATCTTCCCCTTTTTTAGAAAAAGTACACCTCCACTAAAAATCGCAGACGTTAAAAAACATTTTAAATAGTAGAACATGCATACCAAACTTCCTCAAGATTGGTTGAAAAATGCGACTTGTACAGGAAGACGTACATACAACCTAACAAACATATGGACAGATGAAAGTCAATTTGGCCAGATAACCCTTCAAGAGTCGTTATATTGTAACAATGCAATTTCTATTGTGTCTGGCCCTATGATGACCAACGACCTTTGATGGATTAAAGCAGAGACGCTTCGCTCACTCGGTCAATTAATATTGTAATGAAATAACACATCTTTGGCCTAAAGATCTTCTTCAGACTTCGTTCACGTAGTAGGCTCGACCTCCAGCCTCGCCATAACCGCCCATCTTTTCTTAATATTTTTTAATGTAAACCTTGTACGAAGTATAAGAAAACATTTAAAAAAATATTAATGAATTCGGTAAAGCCTTTCTCAAGTTATAGCGTGACCAGAAGAAATAGGGGAACATTTTTATACATCGAAAATAAGCGAGTAGGGGGTATCCATTAACTACGCAAGGTCAAGAACAGGGGGGAGAGGGGACCAGTAAAATCTTATCAATTTTAAACACAAAGGTCATAATAAAAAATGATTGGTCAACTTTTAAAATATGCCTTATCCCACGATCGATAACACATAAAACAGTAATTTTTGTTACTATTTATGTGTCCTATTTTTTGAGCTGGAATAATATCTCATGACTATTAATAGTAATTATTCGTTTTGCAAGGCTGCAAAGGCTGTTTTTAGCGTGAGTACTTGTATTGAATCCTGAGCGTAGCGAGGGTATCAAAGGTACGAGACGCAGAATAACTTTGCTGCCGAGTGAAACACGCAACTTTCCACATCACTACAAAATGCTAAGCAAGAAAAACAGCTTAATCTTTCCTATACCGTGATAATTAAAACAAAAGATTTATTAATGAAACTGACGTACATTTACGTGTCTGGTACGCACAGGGGTAAACAATATATTACATTTAATTAATTTTACAAATAAAGACATAAGTGTCGATTCTGTAAACATTCTATTAACTAAATATCTGTAAATTAAAACACTTTCATGAAATGCATTAAAATTAGATATTTCTCATTAATTGTGGGCATATTTTAAACAGTTTAGGTCGTCACATAACTTGGTGATCGCTAAACTAACCCAAAATTTAATAGAATTATTTTTTTAGAAGTGTCATTCTAAGTGTTAAACGATTTACGATTTTAATTGTTAACAGAATAATGATCAGTTTAGTTTGTTGAACAAGTGAATCGATACCATAAGGACATTGAAGGCTGTAAGAACGAACCTTGTTTCTTAACAATAATAGGTAAAGTTATGATAGGTACTCCATACTTTGTCACATTCCAACTTAAATTAACTGTCCCATATGATAAAATTAACTTATGAGCGCGCCAATTTCATACAGTAAATAACCCAGTCGAATCAGCTCAAAAAGGGGCAACTCCGGAAATAAAGTTGCAATTTTCCTTCGTAATTCGTTGGTACCACTGGCAGTCTCAATTTTGTTTGCGTGGTAATCAATCCGTTGCGTCATCCGCCATCTTGAATTTAAGGCGCGCTCGTACCCTGGATAATAGTAAAAAGCAGAATCTTTCAACATCTAGTGTAACGAAACAGATCGATAATAATCTATGAAAAAAATACTTAGGTTAGAAAAGGAATAGGAAAAGAGTAATAACCGAATAGAATTCATAAATATAACTCGTTTACTGGAGATAAAATCCTGAATAGGTCCACAAAAATAAACTTTCACATCCAAACTCTCAGAATTTTAATCGATAACACTATATTTTTTTAGGTACTACAGCTACTTAGCCAACGTATAGTACTAAAATAGTAACCAGCAGTTTTTTTTAATTGTGTTAGTATATATCGAAAAATAATAAAATAATTACGTACAAAATTAATGCATTTTCGCATTATATCGTCCAATCTAACAAGCAATTTTCAACCTTCCGTAAAGCATCGTAAATTATTTTAAAATTGGGGTTGGACCGCGCCTTAAGGGTATTTTTTAAAATTTATTTATTTGGTCTGCCAACAGTAATTACATGTTTACTAGTCTAGAATCTTATGGTAGGAAAACTTAAGTTACATGTAAGACCTCTTACAGGCAAACACAGCTTGCACCTAATATATTAAAACTAACGCGTTAAATAGCAAGGTGGAAATGGAGTTATAAAAAAAAATAAGAATGGCAAAAATGAAAAACGACAAGAAACAATATCAAATCATTAGTACCATGTTAATCATGGTTTTACGGGTATTGTGAATTATTTAACACAGCGGAACGTATATGTGCTAAGCTATCAAAAAAAAAGTCTATGTCAAATGAATTTGCTAATTTGTAATAACTAACCGAGCTCGTATTATAGGTGGTACATTGTTATTTATTGAATAACTCATTCAATTTCATACAAATGGTTATTACAAAAGTTTTAACGAACTAAATTTCCTACAATTTTGGTTCTCATCGTTTTCTTCCTAGGATCGACATTTACCGATTTAAACCCAAGAGAAAGGGTGTATTTTTATATATTTAATTTTTTCCCCGGTCAAATCCTTATTTAGACTGGGCTTAATAAAATGCCTTTAGGCACTTTAAATACCTTTACTACCTTATGATAGGCCATCTATGGGTTACACAGGGACACCAACTATATACATATATTAGAAAATAAGCCCTCAGTTGGTCACTACCTCGCATTACCAATTATCCTTCCTTATTTCAGTTAATCCTAGGGCTTCTTAAGTGCTCGCAGAAGGAGGCTGCGGGGAGGGAGATAGAGATTACCTCCACTCTCCCAATCCGCACCCGGAGAGCAGGGCGTAGCCGGGCGCACCCCCCATAACAGAGGTCCCCGTGATGGGCTAGGGGGTGTCCATCACCTTTTTTAGGACCTCGAGATGGCGCGCGCAGTGTTTCCGCGTACCTCTCAAAGATGTTGGGGTGGAATGACTACTGCTTCATCCCTCCGGGATGGGATCCTCATGAGACGGCCAACGCCGCCGGGGTCGCAGACGAGTACTAAACCGTTCCTGTAGCCCCGACACTAGGGCGCCCAGAGGAACACCGTGTGGTGGTTTAGTTGGTATGGTCTGCTTGTTGCTATAGAGGCAGTTGGCGCGTAGATGACGAGTCCGACATACCCCGTCGAGTCCCCCGGATTTATCAGGGATGTGTAAGTGCATTCCCCACACGTTAAAAAAAGGCCTTCTTAAGTGCAGCGCTGTCCCGTTGTGTTTAATAATTTTATTTCATTATTTATATGAAATTAGTAACTGCCCGCAGGCGCTGCTGGCAGGGGGGGAACACACAAAACAACCCAAGCGTAACGTCAGTGCAGGGCTCATCGTCCCCAAAATGAATAAAAATAGCAACTGCCCGCGACTTACATAGTAAGCTTGAAGCTCACCAGAACCTCTCGTCTTCTCTTCATTTTTCTTTCACAAGAACCTTCTCCTGACACTAATTAACACAACAAAAAAAAATAATTGGCAAAATTGTTCCATCCATGCGACAACCAAGGGAAATAGAGATAAATTTTTATATATATTATACACTAGCTGCGCACTGTGGTTTCACCCGCATGGTGATTGATGTTGATATGGATGTACATATCTAGCATATGTTACTCAGTCAAAATGTAGCTTTCTACTGCTAAAAGAATGTTTTGAATCGGTGGAGTAGTTGTTGCGTTTCCATTACAAACATAAAAATCCGTGACATAACTGTCATAGTTAGGCCTAAGACTAGCCTAAAGACTGTTGTCCTAAGACAAACAACCGACACCGACGGCTTAAAGTGCCTCCGAAGCACGGAAGCGCTCAGTTGGAACTATGCCACTAGCACACACCCATCCAACTCCTGACCGCAGCAAGCGTTGCATAACTTGTTGATCGGTTGACATCGCCAAGTCAAGCGCCTGCTAAGAAGTTAAGATATAAGAATCTGATATAGGGGCATTACAAAGTTACCTCCTCATGTGCCATGGTTTCTTGTGGTAAGTAGGAATATGATTGTGATGGTGAACAGGCTTCGCTCTAGACACATCTCATTAAATAAATTCAAACATCTCATGAGAATAGCTGAATCACCTCACTGCGATATGTGCGGTGTGGCAGAAGACATATCGCTCTTTAATGGAATGTCCTCGGGGCATAGGCATAATAACTAAGTTAAAAGGTTTGGGCGTCAACCAATTTTATGTAGGTGCCAAGCTATTCTGGCAGAGCCATCATCGGACACTGCCAGGACGCTCAGATTGTGTTACATAAGTTTAAAATGTATATAATATGAATGTACCTATAGGGCTGGCATGGCTGAGTGCAAAGTAGCTAAAACCCTCCTTAATACACTATGCTACATCAGTGAACAACTTCCGAAATATTGTGGTTACGCCGCACAAGCCATACAAACAAGAAGAAGAAGAAACTTTAAAAACCGGCTTGTAACGTTCGTTTTTCGCTCCGTTACACATTGTCGATTCTAGACACGTATTTTAATTTTAAATTGTAAATTCTTCAGAAATTAACACCTTGTGTAACCTTTGTACGGAGAATACTCTGGGGTCAACAGTTTTTTGTATGACATTTGTTTCTCTTTGATGATTGGCTGTGCATTAATCTGTGTCCGAACTGACGTCTTGCCGACAGAGAATTTCGGCCATTTTCACTTTGCTACCAACCGCCGTCATGTAAAGGCAATATTTTTAATTCTTATATCCATTTGGATCATGATTTCCTGAGCATCACCCGACATGTTGAGGCGATATTCAAAGGCAGCAAGCCATGAGCTTTGTATAATAGCCTATATTTTACCGAAAGATATAAGTGTGCTTTTGTTTTAATCATAGTATGATCAATATACTATATACTTTGAGTTTACGGACATGATCTTAACGCTAGTTTCTACTTATTTCAGCTATTGTCGTTTTTCTTAGACGTGTTCTTTGGAGCTTTTCTTAGTAGTACTTTGGAATTTTTCTTTCGGATTTTTCTGCCGAATATATTTTCACCATGAGTTCACCGTGGGAAGTTGAGGACCGACATCTTGACATTTCATCCTAACTTGAAGAGAACATTTCCTCGGCTCTCGCGGAGTGCCACATCGTGCCCTGGAAGAAGAATCTCCTCTCCGCGTCATGATATTACCCCAGGTTTCGTCTTGGAGTAAGGTATTGTCAATTCTTTGTCTACTACAAGCCCACTCTCTAGGCACGTATAGGTTTAAAACTTAAAATAATTAATTTCCTTTAAATAAGGGTGCAATAACGATAGGAAAAACTTATAGTGCTCCTCAGGCCATTTAATTATTCCAGTATCCGCAAGAGTCCTTCAGACCTTGCATAATTGCTAAAAATTATCAAAATATATATAAAATTCTAAATTAAATGTAACGCTTGTGTTCCTTCCCGGAAATAAAAGATGAACTAAACTGAATGTTTTCACTTATTTCATCTTCCCCCGCCTGAAGATTAGAAGTTCCGAATCTCTACAGCTGCTATTCCAGGTAATGTTTGTTAATTTTATATATATAATTTCTGTGTCGCTCCAGGCCCAAATATGTTTTTTTTATTATTTTTCTAGCTAACACAGTAAGCTTATAATACTATAGGAGCGCTCACATAGATACTATTCGAAATACTCATACAAATATTTTATTTTACTTTATTCTAATTTGCTTACATAAACCTTACCCCAACAAACTTTATATTATTACAATTGAAAGATACATTTATCTTTATAATATTACCATTGGAGCATGGAACAGGGAGACATAGTCAGTATAGACATCAGCCCGCCAGCTGTTATTGTATAATTACATAAATTTTTTTGTTACAGGCTCGATGGCTGGTTGCAGAAAACTAAAGGGTCTCTTGCTAACCTGTGATCAGTGCACCAGTGGACTTTAAACATTGTGGACATTATGTGAACACTTAAATAAAATTTCGATACAGTGTGATATGGGCACATAAGCATAGTGCTGCTCGCCCATAACCCAAATAAATAAATAAGTTCGAAATAAAAATCATGTAATGATCTTTTTTTTGTAGTTTTCTATATTTAAAGTACCTACCTAGTGAAAAGACATGTGGTGTATTAATGAATAAATAAATGGATAAGAATTAATGAATGAATAAATGGGCAATGGACAGCATTTCTTCAACATTCTTGCCCACTTGACAGAAAACATGCCGAATACTTTTTTTAATCAATATTTAACCCTTTGCATATCAGAGATGTATATTTACATCGGTTTTATTGATAAATCTTTTGTTTTAATTATCACGCTATAGGAAGGATTAATCTAATTTAGGGACTTTGCCTTTTGGCATGCCAGTCTAATCATAACCTTATTCTTAACTATCTAGCACACATTTCGTAAGTTTTATTGCATCCACCGTTGGTTCTCCTAATATACGAGTAAATACTCCTATGTCTATAACATTAAAATTTAGCGATGTTAAAAATTGCTGCTTTTGACTTGCATTACGGACACATTCCACAAGCACATGATATAAGTCATCTATTACTCCACATGAGTCAAATTAGGTGATGTAAATACTTGATCCGACTAGATGATAAGTAGTCATCTAATCCTAGCATGCAGTGCTAGTTACTCTGCTTTTTAAATGTTTGTTATCAACTAATATTCATCTCTATCAAAGCTTCTATAGATTCTACTAGCTACTACCAGTACAGTATAAATAAATGTAAGTTTAAATGTAGCTAGTGTTTGCAGAAATGTCATACTAGGTAGCTTGAGTCCATAAGTAGGTATCTAAGATATAGAGCTAAGTTAGTAACATAGAATTTGTAGCTATCTTTGCAATTTTAAGGTCTGGTGAGGCTGAGTCTAGGATATAGTGAGGCTGAGTCTAGGATAAGGTGAAGCTGAGTCTAGGATACTATAATAGATGTCGTCGTGTCCTTACCTCCATGTCTTGTTGCTCCGCGTCTTGCAGCCTTGGAATCCTCCTCTTCGGAATCACAAGGAAATGCACCGGCGCCTGTGGGGTTATATCGTTAAACGCCAGGCACAACTCGTCTTCATAAATAATATCAGCTTTGATTTCTTTCGATATTATCTTGTCGAATATTGTAGGACCCGGCGCGGCAACGCTTTGCGCCTGGGCACGACGCACTTCGTCGGAATATGGCCTTCGTATAGCTATCGCAGACCCTCGAGATAAATCATATATGTTCGTCGGATAGGTCTTCTTTAGGCGGAACTTTAAAGCCCGCTGGAATACTTTGTTAAACATTTTTTAGTTCGGAAATTTAATTCCCATTTTCCACTCTCGCACTCACGGACCCTACGATTTGGTCAGATTTGATTGATTGGCTTGACATTGACAATGACAAAACAACTTGACACTTATGATATGACAACTAACGTTTTCTACAAGTCTTTTTTAATTGGGCACCTATGGTTTGAACATTTGCCACTACTGTATAAAATATTGATTAGTTGGTAGCAGATTCGTCTATCCAAAGTTAAGTGAAGTAATTTCGCAAAAATGCCGTACCCTTTTTAAGTTAGTACGTTACGTCAGTTAGGTATTTAATTAGGCATCTAATTAGGTACGTACCTAGGTAAATACACGTCATATTGATAGGTTTATTTCCATTGTCTAAGGAAATTTTATAATTGGCGGAATCTTAAAACACAGATTTGAGGTATAGTGGCGTCCAGTTTATTCCAAGTAACAACTAAAAATACGGAGGTTGGTATCATTTTAATGTCGTAAATACTTATGAATTTATTAACACTCATTCACCGCCACAAACACATATTGGTTTATAATCTGCCATTATTAATACGTTAAACTAGAGGAAAAAGCAAATTTGAGAAAAAATAAACCAAATCAACGATAGCTTTTGTTGGGCTGAAACTAACATTTTCAACAACAAAATATCAGGTGTTTAGATTTATCAATGAAACCATCGTCGACGGAGCAAACGTGTGCCTTTAACGCTAAACTTAGACTTAAACAAGCGTGACTTAAACAGAGTATGTAGTGAATCAATGTCTAATAGTGAATTAATTTTTAATATGTCGTAGGTATACTAGGACTACACTCTGACTACTTGAATAGAATAAGAAATAAATGTAAATTGGTCCCGGTCACAAACTAGGCAGAGCCTGTTAATCCTTCTATTTATATCAGCTATAAGCTGAATAAATTTGTGTAAAAAACAACATAAAATTGTAAATGTGTAGGTATACTGTATATATTTGATATGCTCTATTAAAGTATTCATAGATATTTTACGATATTATAATAGCTTCACCTATAAATATATATGAACCTACTTATAATCTACTTCTCCCCGATTCTTTTCTTATTACTAACTATTAGAGTCCGGTTAAATTATAGTCATTCGCGAAACGCTTTTCCAAACTTTTAAAATAAAAGTCAATTGAAACACTATGTAAAACACTAATCAAGAAGTAAAACCTAAACTAACACAACAAGAAAGAAGATTTAACCAAAATAATAAAAATGAAATAAAATGAATAAATAGAAATAGATAAGTAATAAATAATAATAAATAATAATAATTCTTAATAAAACTTGACACTGGCTGATGCATAAGTGCGAAGCCATAACTCCCTCAGTGGACAAAGAAAAAACCTTAATAGGGGAATTACCGTACTGCATACGCTAGTGAATTGTTTGTATTAGGACAACAGTCTTTAGGCAGCCTGACTACCGAAGGCCTTCGACATAGTCTAACTTAGGCGATACGATAAGTACTTAGCCTACAAAAGGAAAACGAAAAATTTGGAAAAGTGGCAATTTATTTCTCAACATAGTCTCCTTTTAGCTCGATACACTTGACCCAGCGACGCTCCAACTCCTTTAACCAGTCTGAAAAATACATTTTCTGGAGGTCTGTAAAGTAGGCCTCCGTGGCGACGATTACCTCCTTATTCGACTCAAATGTCCACCCGGTGAGTGACTTTTTCAAGTTTGGAAACAAAAAAGAGTCGCACGGGGCCAAATCTGGAGATTCGTAACGTACGGCGGAGTTGTGAGCCGGTGCGTTGTCACGGTGGAAGAGCACTTTTTTCTTCGCCAAATGGGACTGTTTTTTTCTGCAATTCGGTGTCGGATCGGCTAAACAATTCCGCATAGTAGAGCCCTGTGATCGTTTTGCCCTTCTTCAGGTAGTCCGATGTGGATCACACCTTGTGAATCCCAGAAAACCATCACCTTTCCGGCCAAAGGAACAGTTTTCGCCCGCTCGGGACACGTTCGCCAGGACCAGGTGCACTCCACTGTTTCGATTGTTCCTTGGTCTCTGGTACCAGTGGATCCATGTTTCGTCGACGGCCACATAACGACGCAGAAACTCATTCGAATGCCCTTAAACAGCGTCAAATACTGCTCTGAAGTGGTCTCACGGTTGCACTTGTTGTCCGGAGTGAGCAAACGCGGCACCCATCACGCCGACAGCTTTTTTATACCCAACATTTCATGCTGGATATGACCCACGCGGTTTTTGAGATATGTATTGTCTCAGCTATCTCGCACACCTTCAATCGGTGGTCGGCCAATACGAGATCGTGGATTTTTGTCACGTTATCCTCCGTGGTAGTCGTTTTCGGGGCACCTAGGCGTGGCTAATCAAAACAGACGTGCGACTACGTTGAAACTTTCTCTTAAACCAATTTTTGACGGTCGCCATCAAAGGAGAAGAGTCACCGTACACAGCGTCCAAGCACTCTTTGATTTCGCTGTGCGATTTCCCTTCCATATTTTTCTAAAATCCCCAGACACGCGCGCTCTCTCGGTAGAGAGTTAAATATTCCTTGCGCGCGCTCTATACGCGCGCTTCCACACGCGGTCAAAAAAAAGCTACGAGCATAGAGTAAATTATATATATGTGCTACGAGTCCGATTCGGCTGAAATTTTGACAGTAGTTGTCTTCAAGAATGAACTACACAGAGTAAATTTATCTTGCAATAGTGGCGCTCTCGGGCGGTGAGGCTAAGTACTTATCAGACCACGCTCGTAAGTAGATAGATGAGGCTCTGGAATAACATACCTATACTCTGTATACCCTGTATACTCTTTCACCATCCATCACCACGCGGTTGTAACCGCGGGGCGCAACAAGCATTACAGATATGTACATGCAGTTTTGACTGACACAAAGGATATTTATGTTAAATAATTATAAATTAAACACAATTAATGTATTCTAAAAGTATAATATCACATTATTAAGGAAGACATCAGTTATATCGTTTTAAAATACCATTAAAAATTGTAATATATTCGAACCACATAACTTATTTAGTTTTAATATAAAATATTATATGTAATACTTATACTACACACACCTTACCCAATAAACGTGTATGTGGACAGTATAATTGTAAATCCCAGTACTATAAAATATTATTTATTATGTACTTAGATGTACTATGCCATTATTAAATACTGATGCTAACAATGTATAAACACAATTCTATGTCTCTAAAGTTTAAAATATTGACAAGCATCATTGCATAGCATTTAATTATATGTTGCACTTAACAGAAGTCGTTTTTACTTACTTAAAATATCCTCTCATAGCTTCCCCTTTCCAATCCTTCCCTTTTCATAATATAAAATAAAATCCTTTTCACCTCTGTCTGTATGTCTGTACATCCGCTGATTCCTAGCCCCGCAAAGCATTTAGATGTGGTTTTCACCATCAGTTATACGGAATGTTTATCTATATGAAAAACTAAGATTTTATGTGAGTAGAAAAAAAGAACACATTTGACCCTCTTTTTTTCTAAATCAATCCGAGTGAAGCCGGGCCCGGTCGATAGATAATAATAAATAAATCCTTGAACCATAAAACAAATAGGTAATACCTAAAATTACTTAATAATAAGTGAACTAGATTGTTGGAGATGAGCTGTCAGCCTGTCAACTTAAAAATAATTGCATTACCGTTGAAACATATAAAATAAAACAAACAAAACACCACAGAAGCCATCAAATAAGAAAAAGAAGACAAACAAAACACACAAAGCTACGTTAAAACAATAAATACAAGACCTTACTAGAGTCTGTGCTAGAAGAGAACGTCCTAAGAATTGAAGTCACGCTCGTGCTAAATTAATGTTTTAATGCTAGTAAATAAAGAGCTGAATTGACAGCTGAGATAAAGCCGGATTGTGCGTGTGCATCATATAAAAATCTGAATGTAAGAGTGAGTAAGTCCACACGGCGGGTTGCGTCGGTTTCGCATTGACGTGGCGCTGTCGCTGCGTCGTTTTACGTACTACTAATCATAGTATACATACGGTGCGCTGCGTCGACGCAACGCACACACGACTGGATTGCAGCCTCGAGACGAAGCGGGTGCGGGTGTACTCATTGCGACGCCGGACCGGACCGAAACGGCAGCGCTCAGTTGTTCGTGCGTTGATAGGGAGGACACACGCAAGCTCATTTCTTTTTTAACGTATTTTTTAATTCAGTTGTATTTAATTTCGCAGTATAAATGAGTACCTACCATTGAAGAAATTGACATGGAATACTTCATTACATTAATTCAGGATAGAGAAATTACATGGGATAAGTCACATCAGTCAATTTTATAGACAATGCGATGTTTTTACAAAATGCTCGCAGTCACTGTGCGTCGCCGCTGCGACTACGGTACATTACGACTGCGTTGTAGTAACGCTGTGATGGCGAATATGCGTTAAAATATTTTCATTGCGACGACGCAAAGCAAGGTAACATGACGCAATTCACCGTAACACTACGACGATTCTCTTCTGGTACAGATTCTGTAAGCATGATTGATACAAGTAAGTGGGAATGCAATGTTAAAATGCCAATACTAGTTTTATAATAGGTATGTCTTAATTAATATCAATTCTTTCCTCACCAATGTAAAAAGTTGTTTGTAAGTTATTTCTTGGTTACTAGTTTCAGTTACATTGCTTCATAGAGTCTGTCTAATCAAAGTAGGTACATACTGAAAATCACCGCAAATTACAAAAAACTGTCAATATGGCAACACGCTAATGACGCCATCTTGTAAACATTACAGAATAGTAAAGTCATACCCCGATTCAAGTTTTCCCTAATCTTTGGGAAAAAATATTGGATTTGACTCCACGTATTTGCTAATTTTTTTAGATCAAAATTTGGTTTTTTGTTTCATAATATGGTTTGTATGTATTTTATAATTCTGTTTATACATATATAATAATCTTGTACTTAGTTTAAAATTACAATGGAGTCAAACTATGTCAATCAAAATAACAGTCCACTATTACTAGTATGTTACAACTTGTTATTATCAATTATTTCATACTCTGAATTTACCCCGGTATGGTCTAGTGTCCAGAGGTAGAAACACATTATGTAGTAATATGACCATTAAAAAAAAAACTAAAAAAATGAGAGTAGGTATCTCCTTTCGTTAGACAGACTCTAGAATTAAGCAGATTACGGTATTATCTAGCAAAGTAGCTTTGATTGACAGATGGAATTCGTTACATTACAATATTTTCCTTTTCAGTCTATGGGACGGCAACGAATACCTGGTAACCCTAGCTGCTGAGTTAACTATCACTGTCCTATTAATATTAATATCAGAGACTTTGTGCCGTTTTAGTTGAGTGGCGACAAGAGGAGACCCCATTCTCTATGGGCCTAAATAAGACACCAGACGGCTTGGTCTAACTAACCGTGTGAGGGAAAAAATACAAGAGCAAGTAGCAAAACCTCGTGAGGGTATAATTATGCAAGGACATAATGAATTCAGAAGTGTTTTATGAAAAGCACAACACACTTGAGACTATCTTTAGTCACCTTCACTAATGTTGCTTCTTTTCTTGTCAACACTGGCGGCCAAGATGCCCTTAACACTTTTGTATGGGACTGAATATACCTAGTGCTGTAGTATGATTCCAATGCCTAAATTTAACTCATCTAAATAATAATTTATCTGTACTTACGTAAACAACTACATTTCTTTCCCTATACACCTTTACTTACACCTTTCTTTTCATTGTTCAATTTTGACATCCATAACCCATAGAGGCTACCGCTCCACTGTCTATGAAAGAGTCAGCCGTTTTACCTACCCTTGCGTATTTACAAATGCTAATGTATTTTCCTAATCCTGTATTTTCATTCCCGACGAACTAACAAAATTAACCGGTACAAAATGCTCGAGACTCGAGCACACCATAGCATAAAATATGAGTTATATATATTTATGATTTTGACAGAACTCTCGTAACTCTTGAATAAGCGGATCCAACTAGAGTGAGCAGAAGGCGAAGGGTTCCATACACGACGCTACGGATCATCGGGTTGTGTAGTGCGACTCGACACAGAAGGATAAGTGTAAAGAGCAACACGCCGTTGTGGACGTAGTACATTCTGGAACAAAGATTTTATATTGATATTTAAAATTGTGGAATTTACAATTAATTTGATGTGTGGTTGCGTCAAGAATATTTCAGTTACTTTCTAGCAATATAAAGTATGTAACGTATTTTCAAAACCAGTATGATTTCGTTTATGTTTTTTTTATTGTTGTTGAAGTCTCTGCAAAGATTTGCCTTTTTTCGCCGTCATCCATCTGGATGTTGGTGTCTGGACTCGCATGCAGCAACTACTTGTGACAATATTTGGTATGTTTAATTCTACGATTACGTAGACTTTTTTGCTAATCGGTGTTTTTTGATTGGAGAAATATCTGCCTCATAAAATTGGCTGCAGCGCCGTCCACCTGTTGCTTTTGATAATGACAGATAGCAGTCACCGCTTCAGTTGGAATTATAGACGTAATGCATATACCACGCATATACTGACATAATTATAGACATATGTTCGCAGAACTAGGCAGGTTGTATGAGGTTTGTTTTGTGAAGTGAGAAATTATTTGTAGACACCTACTGTGCCTACTGTGCCTCCCTAAAAAAATGAGAATAAAGATATATTTTTCTAAACTGTGATGTAATTATTGACAAACTAGCCATATTATTATTGACATCGTTTAATTTAATGACAATTTACCAATTTAATTTATTCTTCACAAACTCTACAATGTTTTAATTTTACTAATCTATATAGTTATTTACTCTTAGGGGTTTTTTACTTAACATTTAATTTTGTACGCTTAAAGCAGATCACATCATGTACCTACAATAATCTATTTTAAGATCCTGTCTTACCTGAGAATCACAAATAAATCATTTGAATTTGAATTTGACATGTTAAACAGTTTTTGGTAAGGGCATAATTTAGGGATTCACGTCCTCAACATGCCAGTGTCATGTTGCGCAATTTTTGGGTTCTTTTTGTGGTCGCGTCAACCATATGCTAGTAACAGTGCTACCCATAGCTTGTATAATATTGTTTAACTCCGTCTCTGAAGTGAGATCTGGCAAATCGACTAAGCATCAGTTTCATAGACCTCGAAACTTGACGACTGAGGAACAAACGTACGTCATTATTTAAATCTCAAAACGATGGTTACCAGTGTAGAAGGAGTGCATGTGAGTCCTTGTTATTTGACATCACGTTGACGATAGGTACGTTATGTGTTTATATTGTCTAATCATTTAATTTCATATGAAATGTACTCACTTCCTTACATGCCGCTTCGCTTCTTCTAAATCTTGGTCCTTTTCTTTCAGCAGATACTTTCTTGTGCCTTTCACGAAGTTGAGGTTGTGCTCTTCCCAACTGAAAAAAAAATTGAATAACATAATTTAACTAATGATTTCTTAGGCTTTTGCGGTTCTTTAACAACTTTAAACGGAACAAATCGAGTATGGTTCATATATTACTTTTATGCCCACGAATATTACCTATTATTTATTTTTAAACGTTTTAATTTAATCGGGATATAAGCTTGTGTATTAATTTTGAGTATCCGTAAGTAGCATACATAAATCAGTCAGACTATATCCATGAAAGTACTTGTTATTTTTTTGACAACCCGGTTGGCGCAGTTGGTAGTACCCCTGCCTTTTGAACTGCTGGTCCCGGGTTCGATCCCCAGACAGGTCAAACATTTGTGTGCATGAACATGTCTGTTTGATCTGTGTCTGGGTGTGTATATGTATATAAGTATGTATATCAGTCATCAGATTACCATAGTACAGGCTCTGCCTAATTAGGGGTCTGAAGACATTTACCGTCTTTTCTTTTACCTACCTACTACTATTTATCTATCGATTTGAATACGACATAAAGTTCATTTTTAGGGTTCCGTTATCAAAATTGCAAACACGGATCCCTTATGTTTAGTTTCATCATGTCCGTCCGTCCGGCCGTCCTATATATGTAATACTGCGCGGTTTCACTGGTGTGGTGGTGGTGATGATGATGAATCAAATATAGCGTACCTATGTTACTCATGCACAATAGCGCTTTCTACTGGTGAAAAACATTTTTGAATTATTATTGGTTTAGTCGTTTTTGGCGTTTATCTATTACAAACAAACAAACAAACAATCAAATCTATCCTCTTTGTTATATAAGTATTAATACCATGGTACGAATAATTTGTGGGACATTGTCCCACAAAGTCGCAAAGATCCTTTTTTTTTAGATTTCCTACCACGTGAATGTTGTGCGATATGTCTCCGCGACATGTCCCCTAGTGAAAACGCGGCTTTATGTTATTCCAGCGTCTCATCTATCTACGTACGTTTCTTGAGCGAGTGCAGTGCTTATTACAGGCACACAACTTCCCGTCTCGTTTCCTGATAACTTAATATGCGATAGCCATTTCCCGTTTTTAATTGAATTGGTAAACTTACTCAATAGTGTGCGGGTCCAAGTTGTAAATGGCGGCGTCCTGCGGCGTGAGCTTGTCTTGCAGTTTCCGCACGTTGTCAGTCTTGAAGCGCCACTCGCGCATCGAGAAGAACCGCAGCACTTTGTTCATCATGCTCAACCGATGGCTCACGGTGATGAGGCTGAGCCTGTTGATGTTTACGTCTTATATACAAAATAAATTTTAAATATTTTCGATTGAAAGGAGAAAAACCGTAAGTGGTCACCGTTGCCCACAGACATCTGCAACACCAGAGGTCTCAAGGATGCGTTGCCGGCCTTTGGGGAAGTGTATAAATATGAGAGATATGAAAATGTTCTCTATATTTTATCTATAATTGCCATATTTGATTTAGCTAATTAGGCGGAAATGGTTGAAATGTATTTATAAAAATACGATTCTATACATAGTTCCCGCGCGAAAAATTTTAGAGTCTCGATAATAAAATCGGTAATATGAAACCGCAGTTTGCAAAGCTAGCTTGTCCTAAGAATCACAAAACATGATGTGATAAATACCGTATCTAATAATTTTAATCGATTTACTTAAGTACCTAATCATTTTATCGATATAGGTATATTTTGAAAACTCTTTAAACATGAAAACAATCATAAAGAATGAATCTGTCATAATCGTCATCTAGCGAGCCCGCGTACTACTGCATTGTGTAAAGCGCTATCTAGCTGCAGATATTGACATTAAAGCTCAAGTTTAAAGATGAACTAAAAATTCGGTTCACGGCAATTAAATAATGTACACGATGTATAATTTTTTTTTAATTTCTTTACTAAATTAAAAGTACATACCTACATATTTGAAGTAATATAACATAGCATTCATAAACCACATAGGTTTGTACATAATGCTATTGTTTAGTCAGCAAGCTACTAAATATTTGTTTAATAAATAACAATCAGAGCTCTTACACTGATTTATTAGGTATCCATAACGTGAGATATCATTACAGGTTCTAAGATTATATAATTCACCATGGAAGCTTCATACATGCCTATATACATGGTAAGAATGTAATTATATCTGTATAGTTTATTGAGAAAAAATAATTAAATTCGACCATTTTTAATAGCAGACAAATTTAAATGATAATCAGAGTTTAGTAGAGAGAAAGAATAATAGCTAATGAACTTTCCAAGAGCAATAGTTATGTGATATCTACTCACCTAGTTTTGATGCCAAACAGTCTTGCAGTGTATTCAGCGATGTGGAGAGGCAACGTCTGCAATATGAACTCCAAAGATCTCTGCGCAACTCTAAAACAATAATAATACATTTTATTATTTACACGGCGATCGTTAGTAACAGGTAATTTGCATTGGAGCCCGTTTGGAACCACAGTTTGGAACCTCGGTAAGAGAGCACTCGGAGTGCAACTTTTCGCACTAACGCCGTTCGGTTCTCCAAGGTAAAGCACTCAGTGGTTCCCAACTCGACCGTTCGGAAAAAGTTGTAACTTTTTGACCATCAAACTCGATCAGTAAACGGTTGCAACCGTACCTGACATAACTTTGACGTTGTCATGTGACAGCATTTTAGGCGGCTGTCAACCACAAAAATTGTGATTACGCCGCAGAAGCCATACAAACGTCTAAAGTCTAACCACAAAAATCTTCTTCTTCTTCTTCTCTTTATCAAAGAGAATGAGGTAAGTCTCAAGTGAGTGACCTATCAATGTCGAATTTGTCAAAGTCTGTTTGAGGTTAGGAAACAAACAACCGAGGTTGTTCAATCCTAAGAGCGAGTTAGAAAAAAAATATAACCGCAATCTGAGCAGGCCAAATCTCTTGTTATTCAAGATGGGGACCACAAATTACTATTTAATCAGTATTTCTTTGGAGTCTTCTCCATTCGAACATATTCCCAGATTTCCTTTCTAGATGTTAACACTAGCGTAATTTTTGATATGCCTATATTGACCACCTATCCCTTTAGGTAGGCTAGTGGCGCTGGGGGAGAAAATATTCTTCGACTCCGGCCCCTTACACTTTTTAGGGTTCCGTATCTCAAAAGGAAAAAGGAACCCCTAGACACTGTGTTGTCAGTTAAGATCATTTTTCTCAACAACGCATGCAGGTATCAAGTTGAAATTTATACCCAATAATCTGTCTCCTTTCAGCTGTGAATAAATCAAACTTGTAAGTTAACGCTATCAAAAAGGTATGACCGTTTATGTGGCATATTTTCACATATTTTGCGACTTTACGAGATGAAAACCTACAGGGTACGTGCCGTTGACCTGGAATCATAACATTTGAAGAAACAATATCTTACAGCACATAGATTAAAAGAAAACTGAAAACTGTATACATGTAGTTTAAAAACAAAAAAAAACCCAAATGTACTCTTACAAACTTATAATTTGTGGTTGGTGCAATCCCTAGATCTAGGGATCAAACGGCAAAGTTAAGTTTGTCCTTTAACCTAGTTTGTATTTAGTTAGAGCAATAGGTAATGTAAGATGCTTTGCTGTTACGGAGTTTGTTAAATAGGTACGGAATCCTCGGTGTGCAAGGTCAAGTCGCACTTTCAACCCCCGAAGTCAAAAACGTACTCCGTCGTTTTTGGTTTTATAAGTTTGACGTATCTGTGTGTGTCTGTGTTGTCTGTCTGTGGCATCGTAGCTCCCGAACGGATGAACCGATTTAGATTTTTTTTTGTTTGAAAGGCGAATTAGTCGGGAGTGTTCTTAGCTATGTTTGATGAAAATTTGTCCAAGATGGCTGTCACCACAAAATGGCGGATTACAATTTTTTTCACAATTCCCTCGCTTTCTACAGTCTAACTGAGGGGTATCGAATGAAAGGGCTTGATAAGTAGAATACCATGGCCGCCACCACAAAATAGCGATATACGTTTTTTCTTTCACATTTGCCTCCTATTAAGTATTTGATACTATTTGTAGTATTTTGTATCAGGGTTAATTTTACATTAATTTTAGTTGTTTAAAATAAAATGTCTCACTTGCTCTGCACCGTGGATCCACTCGGGTACCAGAACGCGTTGTCGAGCGGATGGACACGCAGATGCCGTCTCATAGACACCTCGAATTGGCCCCACGTCGTCGGATTGTTGTATGTGCTGCAGTTGTATACCTTCGTCTCTTGATATCTGCGGAGAATAATATATCAGCTCGTTATGTGCCCACAGTTGGGACTTGAGGACTTCAGCATTATAGTTAAATAACGTTGCATGTTATTAAACTATGATGGAATCGCCATTAATCGCATTCACTGTGATTGACCGAGTGAGCGAAGCGTCTCTGCTTGTGTACCAAATTTTATCAAAATCGGCCCGTAAATAGCGTCGCAGCAAACGTCCCCTTTTTAAGAAAAACACCCAAAAAAATCCCCGACTACAAACATATGTTATGCAACATGCATACCAAGTTTCGTCAAGATTGGTTGAAAATGCGACCTGTACAGGAAGACGTTCTTCTACATACAACCTAACAAACATACGGACAGATGAAAGTCAAATTGACCAGTTTTTTATATGTTGGCAAACGAGCAAACGGCTCACCTAATGGTAAGTAAGTGACCACCGTCGCCCACAGACGTCCACAATCCCAGAGGTCTCGAGGATGCGATGCCGGCATTTAAGGAAGGAATAGGCTCTTTTCTTAAAAGAGTTAAAGCAAAGGCGCTTCGCTCGCTCGGTAAATAAATAATTTCATTTGTAAATAACGATGCTCCTTGGAAAATTGTTAAATACATACATCTTATTGCAGGCGGCTGTATCTACTTACAGGTGTAAAATAACCGTTACCTCATGGTGGCAGTTTCCCAGGCCACAGCCAGTAGCGTGTCGATGGCGATGTCAACGGGCAGCAGGTCTGCGCGGGCGCTGCTGTCGGAACAGAAGACGTGCAACAAGCCCTTCCCCGCGCCCACCACGATGCCGCTCGGGCCGTTCAGGTTCTCTATCCAGCCTGGGAATGGATGCTTCAGGGCTGAGACCACTGTAAAGTTAGACATGTTTATCGTAAGTAAGTTAAGGTGAATGCGACAAAAATGTATTATGAATGTAATGTGTAGTGTAGTGACCTCTACGGTATTCTGCTCACAGCTCATCGCTACAGAAACATAATGTAGTCAGTCATCGTCCATAGTACAACACACAGCAAATAGATGGCGCTGATAAAAATAAACAAAATTTTATCCCACAACATAATTCAAGTGTAAAATGCAAGTACTATTTTGTGAATCTTGACAACAAAATTTACGCGGTACAATCAATTACAAAAAAAATAATTGTTTAAATAAACTGTCAAAATATTGACGGTGACGATGACGCGAGTTCCTTGATTTTTGTTCACCCAAAAAGTGCTCAACCCGCCTAAACAAGTTTTCACTTCAAGAACACTTTAACGCGGAAAAAAATATTGTTATTCGTTGCGTTCGTCACTGATTTTAAAAAAGGTAGTTTCCGCGCATTATTTGAGAAAAGTAGGTACCTACTCCATAAGCTTTAGACACAACCAGGCATTGATGGACTTACATGTCGCTTTAAATTATCGTGTTGGCTCATCGAGCAATTTTTTTATAGTATGACGAATTTTTAAAACTAAAATAATTAGTGTAGCTGACATTTATGTACGGAATGGAATTATGTATGATCATTGTGATTCTAGACATGCTTAATTTTATTATAATTTTTAATATTATTTTGGTACGTCCAGTTCACGTTTTGTGATTATTGGTATTATTATTATTCCATTTAGGTATTTAATTTTTATTTAGTTATTGAATTTGTATTATAACTAGGTATTATTATTGATTTATTGTACGGTTAATGTTATTATTGATACAATTATCAATACGTTAGTTTGCCTACGTACGTACGTAACTATGATGTAAATATATCTTTGACATTAAATTGAAAATTTATGGTAATTTTTAAACTTTCGCGATTTGAACTCATGTTTTAAATGTTTATCGGGACTTATCACGTATTATTTAATATAGGTAAAAATATGTACCTTTCGCTCGACGTTTCGACCATGTTACAATGGCCGTGGTCACGAGCTGACTGAAAACTGCGGGTGAGTCCGGCGAGAAGAGCGGGTCTTTTGTTCTCCTACCCTCACTTGATCTTGAAAAATCGCAGGGTTGTCACTACGACACACAACACTGACTGTATCGGTAAATGTCCTAGTACTTACACCGCGGTTTGTACACTTGCTCACTACGGGATTCCACGACGCCGCTAACCTAAATCCATCTTCCCGGTTTAAATTGCAATGTTTTCTAATTTCAACCGCTTCACGAACCATTCTTGAAAAATAATGTCGTTCAGTGGAGAGGACCTTCGGATCGTGAAGCTCGATCCAGTGACCAGATCCCGCCTCAAGCAAATGTTCTGCAATAGCCGACTTCTGTGTCTGGCGATTTTTGACGGCCGCGATATGTTCTTTGATTCTTTCAGCTATGGTACGCTTCGTTTGACCTATGTAGGAACTACCGCAGCTACAATCGACCATGTACACACCAGGGGTCTGGAAAGGAATAACGTCTTTCGGTGACCTCACATGCCTCGCCAGCTTAGATAAGGGGGTATACACCATCTTGATGGGGTACTCCTTCAGCAAAGCCCCTACCTTATCCGTTACTCCTTTAACGTAAGGCATGAAAGCCGGCTGCCGCTCGACGTCAGTCCCTCTCTTGTGACATCTGCGTCTCGCCTGCCCGCGTTTAGACCGCGTTTCAACCGGGAAGATGGATTTAGGTTAGCGGCGTCGTGGAATCCCGTAGTGAGCAAGTGTACAAACCGCGGTGTAAGTACTAGGACATTTACCGATACAGTCAGTGTTGTGTGTCGTAGTGACAACCCTGCGATTTTTCAAGATCAAGTGAGGGTAGGAGAACACCCACAAAGACAAAACACCCGCTCTTCTCGCCGGACTCACCCGCAGTTTTCAGTCAGCTCGTGACCACGGCCATTGTAACATGGTCGAAACGTCGAGCGAAAGGTACATATTTTTACCTATATTAAATAATACGTGATAAGTCCCGATAAACATTTAAAACATGAAAATTTATGAATATGAATATGAATATATATGGAATGTGTGGCCTGGTTATTTTGCTAGTCTTTGCAGGAATGTACTATTTATGTGTGAACTTACCGATGCTCGGCCTGAAGATGGCGACAGGGTAGGTGCGATTGGTGTGTTCTTCGATAGCGTTCTCGGCGAGCGCCTTCGTGAACGTGTATGTGTTGGGCTTCGGAGCTATGTAGCTGTAACAATACAACACTAAATACAGCTGACTGATGCTAAATACAGATTGGATCGAAACGGAGTAGTAATTGAAGCCCTGCTTCAGTGCGATACGGGTACCTAAGTGAGTAAGTTAATATTAGTAATTATTTAAGTTAAGCTGTATTTGACAAAGAGTACGTATGAGCATACAGAGCAGACACGCTCACGAAAAGGTGTTGGCAGGCGGTGGCGTCGTGTGGCGGGTCGCCATCTTCCCTCAGATATGGTTGAGGAAGGCGATGGCTGCCACATGCGTCAACTCGTGAACGGGTGCTGCCTGCGGAGACCGGTCTGCTCTGAATGCTGAGGCAAACTCAGAAACGATATGGCCCTTAATTAAGTAGTTTAACATAAAAATCTTATGTCCTCTAATTAAGTATATATTGTTGTCTCTTTTTAAGCTGTTGCATAGCTTCTATCGCGGGCCTTGAGCGTGGAGACCGAATCCAGAAATTCCGTAACAAAAATAACCTAACACCCCCCCCCCCCCCCCCACTCCGACTCCATCTATCGATGAATAGCAGAACTTTTAATGACTTTTTGAAATATCACGCTTGTCTCTTTAGTTCTGCATCTCGCCTCTAGATGGCATTGGTTAAATAATTATAATTGCATAAGTTGATAAAAACAGCTATGCAATAGCTTTACCGCGGCAGTCTCCGAGTGCCACACTTTTTTTTTAAAATTGTATTTATATTTGATAAATTTGCAAAAAAAATTTAAAAATGGCACGGACCGTGGAGTCTTTGGAGGCTAGTAAAAAAATACAGATAACAATCTGTATTTTTTTATTTTTTACTAGCCTCCATCAATTAACAAATTCAAAAAAAGTCAGGCGTTGTATTTTAGGTTACAAGGCCTTATTATTATTTATTTGGTACCTATATATTATTTAATTTTCTATGGGTCGTTCCACTTTAAACTATTTTTATCTGAACATAAGAAATGTCTATAGCTAGTAATTCTGCGAACAGTAGACGTCGCGAGCACGTAGTCTTATCAGCGGCATTTTTCGCATTCTGACCTATTAGTAATTCTGCGAACAGTAGACGTCGCGAGCACGTAGTCTTATCAGAGGCATTTTTCGCAGTCTGACCTATCTGCTGACTGTACCGAATGTTCTTGCTGAATATTAGCTTAGTGATCCTTCACTGTTGTAATGCTCGTGAGCAAACTGTACCTAAAGGACACTGACTTGTAACATGTGTTTGTAATGTATCATTCGAACTCTTGGCTAAAGTGTGCTCCATCCATTTTGGATCATAATGTCAGACGTAGAGGTTGTGTGTGCTTCATTAATTTGCGAGATATATAACGAGCTGGATTCCGCTTGCGACTTGCTCTCGCGATGACGCGACGTGCACTGACTTGTAATGTAACACTCAAAGGGATTCGCGAAAAAACCGACAGTCGCGTGGAGCACGCGACGCTTGCCGCGAATAATACATTGCAAACTAAAGTTACAAGTCAGTCTTTAGTTTCAGTTACACGAACGCGATATATTACACCTAAATGTTACTAGTCAATCTCCGCCTTAATGTTACTGAAGCATTAGGTTGGTGAGAGAAAAGCGCTGAGCATTACAGTGCGCAACTTGATGATACAATGTTTAATATTATGATACTTGTAACACAAACTTACAACATTACAACCGAATGCCCGTCAAGTCAGGGAGGTAGTATTGTAATGCAAAGCTCAATATAATGAAAAATTTTACATTACAAGTGAATTCTTCAGGTGAGGGAACAATCGAATGTTAAATGTTACCTGAAAAGTGAATGCTCCAGGTGAGGGAACAATTGAATGTTAAATGTTACATTACAAGTGTGAATGCTCCAGGTGAGGGAACAATTTAATGTTAAATGTTACATTACAAGTAAATGCTCCAGGTGAGGGAACAATCGAATTTCAAATGTTACAGTACAAGTGAATGCTCCAGGTGAGGGAGCAATTGAATTTCAAATGTTACATTACAAGTGAATGCTCCAGGTGAGGGAGCCATCGAATTTCAAATGTTACATTACAAGTGAATGCTCTAGGTGAGGGAACAATCGAATGTTAAATGTTACATTACAAGTGAATGCTCCAGGTGAGGGAACACTCGTATGTTAAATGTTACATTACAAGTGAATGCTCCAGGTGAGGGAGCAATCGAATTTCAAATGTTAAATTACAAGTGAATGCTCCAGGTGAGGGAACAATCGAATGTTAAATGTTACATTAGAAGTGAATGCTCCAGGTGAGGGATCAATCGAATGTTAAATGTTACATTACAAGTGAATGCTCTAGGTGAGGGAACAATCGAATTTCAAATATTACATTACAAGTGAATGCTCCAGGTGAGGGAGCAATCGAATTTGAAATGTTACATTACAAGCTCCAGCTGAGGGATCACATTTAACCAAAAATCATACCTGTCAGTGATTTGAGCGAGAAGTGAGGGCGGAGCGGAGCGAGTGAGCGTGAGCACTTGGTCGAGCGGCGCGGGCGCGGGGTAGATACGCTCCTCCACGCAACTCAAGTCCGCGTTGCAGTACGCAGTCGATACGTGAATGAAAGCCTGCGGGATGGTACGCATTACTTTATTTATAGATGTATACTGGCGGATAAGAAAATGTCAACAAGTACAATTTTAACAAAATTGAAACCGACTTCTAATCTAATCAGTTATTGTGGTGTAACTCAAAAACTACTGGACCAAATTTGGTGAAATTTAAATGGGACCACAAGGGAAACACCAGCTTTCAAATAAAAGAATTTTGAAAATCACCTAGTCAGTCCTATAGTAGTTCACCTAGTCGAAAGTTATGAGGTAACAAACATTAAAAAAAACATTCGAATTGTGTACCTCCTCCTTTTTGGAAGTCGGTAGAAAAAAATTGTTGAACAGAACTTGAATAGCTTTGACATAAAAACTACACGTAAACCAGGAAAAACTCGCAGGAATTATTATGTGTTTCCCCCTCAGGTCTCTAGGAGAAATTTTTATAATGAAACTACTTATTTATGTACTTAATGCGCACTAAATTATTCAATCATTTTCCAGATATAATTAAAACTATGACATAAAATTTAATAAAAATTTAATCAGACATAACGGATGGTAAAAAAAATTACATTTTTTTAATATAAATATATTACCATGACATTATAATTGACATTAATTGTATCATATGAACCATTATATACAATTTTCTGTTATAAAAAATCCGATAAATATTACGTGAGTAATCCCGTATTTTTAATTAATAATGATATACAATTTTCACTTATAATATTGTAGGTCTAAAACGGGTAGCTGCTTTTTTATATTAATTAATTACTCAGTACAGACACTATGGTCCATACCATTTTTAAACTTATACATTAATTAAAATAACATACATTTCAATGGAGACTTCGTTCTCCAAACATCACATTACTAAAATAATACTTTATATTGCTTAATCTAGTAACACTATTGTCCTTATTGTACTGATATTAGCTAGAGCATCCGGCCGCAGACTCCTGCCTTTGCCCTATTGTACTAAGCACGGCATCTGTGGCACGGCCTCTACCACCTCTTCGTTCCTATCTTTTATCGCCATCTTGACGTTATGTTCCGCTATTTGTTTTGCCGTTGCCTTTGTCGCCCACCTGACGAATTCGCCGATAGCATTCAAAGGGTAGATGTTGATACATTTAAGTTTTCAACAACATTTAGCACACAGCTGACAAAGAACAATTATGATTTGTATGATAGTTAATGTTAACTGTAAGGAGTAATTTAGGCTACTTTTAATTCATCACCACGCGGGTGGAACCGCCGGGAGCACTTAGTAAAATAGTTATAAAATAAATGCTTATGTTTCATTTAAAATCTGAATCAGGAATCCCAGACCTAGTCATCACAATACCTGTGCATGTCGAAACGATAAACCGGTCTACCCGAGCTCATAATATACTTAATTACAGCGCATCAAATCTGTTAAATAGTCTAATGAAGTATACGGAAAACAGACGCTTTATTATTACAATTAACCGTGATCGGTGTAATTTACTAAATTACACAAAAAATTAAAAATAAACCTAAATCAATAGGTTAATCAATCAATCAATATATATAAGAGTCAAAGTCCTGCCTGACAGACAACGCGCAGCCTAAACCGCTGGTCGTAGAGATTTTAAAGTTGGAGGGTGTATTGTCCTTGATGCGTATAGAAGTGTATCAAGAATGGGTAGGTATTTCGAAATTATACCCCTAAGGGGGTCAAAAGAGGTAAAACGTTTGTATTAAACTCCTGTGTTTTTGAACTTATAGGTGTCAAAATTCGTATTTAGGTACATCATATAAAATAAAATAAATAGTTCCTTAATATTTTTCGATTGTGATGACTTAGGGGGGAAAATGAGATTTTTTATAATGGTTCATCAAAATGACTCCCTCTCGCCTGATGGAAAGCGAAGATGGAATCAAGAAGCAATGACCATTAGTGCAGTCGTAAGCTGCACTAATCGCCACCCCTAGCATGACCTGAGAGATGCTTTTACACTCCCGCTTGAAAGACCCAGGGTCATAGCTGCAAGGATACACGTACGCCGGCACAGCATTCCAAAATTTACTTACACGTCAGAGGTAGGAACTGTCAAACTTTTTGGTTCGTGGTAAGAAGTTTTGAACAGTATATGGATGCAATGCTCGGCCGGAGCGAGTAGTTCGGGATCGGAATGGTGAGGAAGGAATAATATTATACAACCGGTAGAAAACGCTTCATCATCATCATCATCATCATCAGCCTGTAGCAGTCCACTGCTGGACATAGGCCTCTCCAATTGCACGCCACTTATAGAAAACGCTTGAGAAGCTATATTTCTACGCAGTACGGGTTCTAGGTGTTGAGTGACTTCAGTGTCTCCAATAATACGGACAGCGCGACGTTGCAGTCGGTCGAGAGCATCCATAAGGTACTTAGCGGATCCAGCCCAGAGGTGATAATATTCAATACTTGGGAATGAAACTTTTGTATAATTCTTTGTTTTTGAACATATGTATAAAGGTTGGTTGTCTGCATGATCTCTTGTCAAATCAAACGTGTGGCGGGCAATAGCCATGAACATAGCTCAGTGGTCCTAACACGAATTACTGCGTGCGTGTAACGTAACGTGTCGTTCACGTGCAACAGTCATGTATCTAGGGCACAGATAACACATAATCAGGACGAGCCATGTAGTAGGTGATATTATGTATGGATATCAGCATGCCGAGCGATAGCAAGGCTGCTGAGATCTGCTATGCGGTTATGGTAGCCTGGTACTATGCGGTGATGTTGCGAGGAAACTGTAGTCTATACTTACTAGGCTATCATAACTGGCAGGCAGTGTAAGTGTACCAACCAAGACGAGCAGTGTGCTTAGCACGAATAACTGCTTGCGTGTAACGTAACGTGTCGTATACGTGAAACAGTACAAACTGTCATGTATCTAGGGCTACTGTGACACAGATAACACATAGTTTGTACGCCGAAGCGTGACGCTTTGACGCTTACGATACGAATATTATATCACAAATTGTTTGAGCTACGGGGTCTGTATTGTTATAATAAATCATATCCAGATAAAAACCTATACGCAGACATAGTCGTGGGCAAAAGCTAGTGTTTAGATAAAACTTTATTGATTGTGTTTGTTGATGTTTTTTGTGTGGATGGTTGTTTTGTTTAATAGTTAATTACAAACTGACGTCAATGTTTGGCACTCTGTCATTGATATCCTCAAGTTCAATCGTTTGAAGCACTCGCAGCGGAGCTTGACTTGGCGACCTCAACCGATCAACAAGTTAAGCTACGCTCGCTGCGCTCAGGAGTTGGATGGGTGTGTGCTAGTGGCATTGTTCAACTGAGCGCTTCCGTTGGGCACGTTAAGCCGTCGGTGTCGGTTGTTTGTCTTAGGACAGCAGTCGTTAGACTATGTCGAAGGCCTGAACACTTCGACATGGGTTGTCCACTAGCCTATCTGCCCGCGCAGTGGATTATGGCCCAACTCCTCTCTCGCAGAGGAAGGCTCAAGTCCCAGCAGTGAGAACATAATGGGCTCATTATGTTAGTTATGTTATATGTTAAGCGTTTGATTGAGCCTACATTCTAGCATAGTAAAGCCAGAAGAGTACGTTATCTAGCGGTACGTAGTAGATTCAAATGCCTATTGTAGCCTGCATACGTAGGGCTGTCCCATAGAGATCTAGAGAGATGCCGATCCGTGCGCTGAGTACAAAACCTGGTGTCGCTAGCAGCGGCCGTATTCCGCGCTTTGACGTATTATGTTAGCTTCAATAAGTTCATTATCCACTGCGGTATTAAAACTTAACGTTTCAAAAGTACAGAGTAAGTATTGTAAACTCTTTACATGCAATATCGCGACCGGTGTTCAGTCACATAGGTAATACGAAAGTAGTGAGCCGCCGCGAGCAATGTGTTCTGTTTTTGTGCATATTGCTGCGACACCGGCCCCGCCCCCTTTTCACATCTCACTTGATTCTTTGATCTGTGGGCTATCCATATCTCTTACGTTTTATAAGTACCTAGGTACCTATGTAATATTTTTATTACGACAAATCAAAACGTAGCTCCTACAGATATACAGTGTTTATGTGTTAATAATTATATAATTTTTTTAATAAATTAATACTCGCGACGGTTACATATCTGCGACCCGGTAAAAATCTCAGGTTAATCTATAAGTATTACTACAAAAAAATGTACTTAACAATGAAATTGAATAAACACTATAAGATCAAGATACATATCAACTCGCATTAATTATTAGGCACCTTTTTAATATGAAGAATCGCTCACGTGAGTGGCTCACTGAGTGCGAGACGAGACCGCGAGCGTTCTGCATTTTCTTTGAAAATGACCACCGGATGTGGTTGAAACTATAGTTGGAAAGATCTAACTTTTTTACGTGTGTGATTCCCGTTTATCATATTAAAATATGTACAAACCACGTTAGTATTCGAAATATTAGGTACCTATTATAATATACAGTTGAATATAATTCTATAGACATATACACACATGGCTACGGCGCGGCAGCCCTGACTTACGCAGTCTTGGCAGTCTACATATCTGTCATTGTGTGCGTGCTGTGACGCGTACCTACAGGCATGCACATTATGGCCTTTATTAATAAACTTTGCGTAAACATAGATTAGGCGTAACATGCTTTGTCTTGCTTTCACGCGTGTAATTTACTGCAAGCGAAAAATTGACAGAATTATGTTTTAACTACTCCGGGCTTACTACAAGTTTATTAATAAGGCCGTAAAGGGTTTAACATAGGGTCATACTAGGTACATTAAAATGTGTATTTCTAATGTCTTATATAATAATAGAAGTACATAATAAGTAACAGAAAAAGTGAACAGTAAAATTGTAAAAAACTTACTTACGAAGGAATTCCTAAAATTCAAATATATTTATATATTTACATATTTTTTTTTTATTGTAATGAATATTTATATTTATTCAGAACCCGGATTTGATGATTTAGCCACAGCTCCGTGTTCACTTTTTACTTAGTTTAATCCAGTAATTGTCGTGTCTCCTGCGGGGATAAACTTAATAATAATAATTAATAATAATTTTTATTTCCAGTTCACAATACATGTAAATTAAAGTAGGTACACAGGTCTTGCTTCCACGAACATCGGCTATGAGATTTAAACACTAGAATTCAGCAAGACCCAAACTAGGCGTTAGCCTGTGTCTTGGGCTCAGAGTACGGAATGCAACGATACACATGGTTGTATTATAGTGAGGAAAGTAAATGTACTGAATCTTACAAAACTGGAAAAGTATTAAATTTTAGAGTGTTTAGAACAAATAAGAATATAGTTGTTAAACAGAAAAGTATGATATTTATTTTCACATGTTACATTTCGTTACTTAAACATTTTAACATATAAAATTATTAAATGTAATGTTTTAGTTAAACCTAAATTACAGATAGGTGTGTGAGTGATTGAGAGTAAAAGTGTGTGTGAATAATGTGTGAATGTATGTATTAGGATTGAGTTGCCTCAACTGTACCACTTTATACTAAATTTATATAAGATTTTCTGTTTCGTTATAACTTGTGATATTTATCGAGATCCTACACCTCTCCCCCACGTGAGAGTGGGTGAGGTCTGTCTCGACCGCCTCCTCTTATACCTACTCCTCGCGTTAATGGATGCGCCATAAACAAGCCATGTTTGGTACTGCTTTATGAAGGCAACATACTTTTCTGGTTTCACTATGGTTCTGGCCCGTCATCTACGTTTTGACAACGTTCAACAATCTATCCCGCTGCAACTCGAGCGCGGATCCACCGTTGTGGGCACGTTGGGCATGCCCACAACCCTAAAACACTTGTGCCGTCAGACGTCACACTGTCATATTCGAACAGCCGATGATATCACGTTTTATATCCAATGCCATACAAAACCTGGATATCCATTGGAGAAATTATTACGTGTTCGTGAAAAAGAAATCTTCTTGTATGTTACTTAGTTGTTTCCAGCGAAATTACACAGCAAGAACATCTTATACCTCCGAGTAAAAAGCGCAGTGCTTTGGCGCATGCACGGTTTGAAGTGCTGTACCCAGTTCAAGATTCTGAATGGCACTGGACTGTTATGGCCAAGCGTGACGCTTAACATCAAGTGACCGAGATACTATATCGATCATGAGAGAGTTCATACATAACACTTGGCTGATTTTCTAATGGCTGTGGCCACAACCTTTTTTGGGGGCTGGATCCGCGCCTGCTGCAACTGCAGTTCCACTCCGGTTGCCATTCGATAATTACCCGAAAAACCCTAAATTGGAACGTAACTTCACGTAAACGTAACGTTAACGCTACTTTACTATCAATATATACCTATACTACTTAAAGGCCTATTCAAGCCTGGGCGTTATTCGCTACCGCAAGCGATAGAGAAATCCGAAAGCGTATATTCGTTAATTTTACTGTTCACACCAAAGCGGATGTCTGAATAGGCCTTTAAGGCCTATTCAGACATCCGAGTATGAGTAAGACTCACGACATGATCATGAGTTAGCAGAATATTAAGTTTTGATCGATCACTGACGTCAACAGAAACGTAACTGCAGCTGGACTTTTTTCAATAGTAGGATAAGAAATTGTATAATTCTGCTACGGTTCGATTGCTGTTGGAACAAATAAGTGGAATCGGCCCCTAACGCTGCATCAAACTTCAACGTAGCGGCTATGGCTTATGGCTTTGTGAGCGTTTTCAGCGAAAATAACGCTAATAACGCTCACAAGGGGCGTTCGAATTGGGAATCTGTGGGTGAAAAGGTTGTTCATGTCTCTTTTTGTTCAGCGTTCGGAAAGCTAAAAAAGAGGTATTTTTGCCACCAAAAAGTGCAATATTTGACCCACGTCCAGAGCATGGTTGTTTGTGATCGTTTTTTAACAGCTATGTATTTGACAGCATAATAATGCTATTTTAGGTCTTATGCTCAGTTGAGCGTTCGATGAGTGTGGCAAAAGTGGAAAAAATAACGTTTATGAGTTTTACGAACGCTTTAACAAAAGAGCCATCAATGACAACACCACCAATGCCCTCATAAGCTAAACGAACGCACGTTATACTTATACAGTCTACAAAACTACTTGCTGGGCGAAGTTATACTATAAACTCACGTCAATGTTAGGCAGCCTGTCACAGATGTCCATCAGTCGCATGACGGAGCGTACGTTCTGGTCCACGGCTACGTCCAGCGCCTCGTCGAACTTCAGCGTAGCGGCCGAGTGGAACACGATCGACACCTGCAGAGACAGAACTATGGTTGTTAATCGAAAGACGAGTACGAGGATAAGATGACCCTGTCTTCGATTCTCGGGATTGATTGGGGTTTTCCGCATCGATATCTATATTTAAACGTTATCTAAAACATTTATTATGTACAGTAATCCTTAAAATAAAAATAAATAAATTATAATATTGTAAGACTTTCAAAAAGGATCTAAGTTTTATCAAAGGCGCTGTGCCCACCTAAGCAACGTGACACGTGATCTGGGGCCTTACTATCAGCTTCGAAAAAACCATGCAAGTTCCGTGCAATTCTTAATAAACAGTTTTGAGTGAAATCATACCATAACGCTCATTTACAGAACTGTTTGCATATTGTTTTTTCAAAGGTGAACGGATAATATTGTCTCTGGCGTTCTAACAATTTACTATACCCAACATTGCAGACGCCTAGACGTTTGTAAGCTGATTAACTGAGTGGATTTAGAGCGACATGTTAACGAGAGTCCATACAAAAAAAAACAGGTGAACGGTTTTTCTGCGGTTCTTGAATAGTAGGCCTGGGCAGGCCTGCTTCAAAGTTGTCATGGTATGAATAAACCGGGCAGTTGTCTAGAAGTCCTGCTTTAAGAGCTCATAGTAAGGCCCCAGACCTGACATGTAACTTGCCACTAGCACCAATATTCAAGCTAATTGTATGGAGTAGCGCCCATTCGCGAGACGTAGCGTGACATGACCTGACGTGCCACTTACGAGTAGCGTGCTACAGCCCGCGGCACGTAACTCTAGCGCTGAGCGAAATGTGGAGGGGATATCTGCGCATGGGTACAGTCGCGCACATGTGACAGAGAGAGACAAGAGTACCTCGTCTTCGATGTGCCAGAGAGAGACAAGAGTCCTTCGTCCCTGTAGTACCCCCCTGTGATACCCAATTTTTGACTTCTGCGCAATAACGGTCAGCGCTAGAGTTACGTGCCGCGGGCTGTACTAGTAACGCAATGAAGTGACGCGTGACACAAAACTTGTAGTGACTTGTTAGTAAAATTAAGTAAGAACTACCATTTAATATAAAATGTATTCATTTATTCCTGGTTCCCTTGATCTGGTTTACTATTCAAGTAAATAAGGTCTATATTTTTCCAGTATCATATAAGTTAAAATACCTATCTTATTAATTCCTTCATAACCACTTTACTTTTTTTCTACCTGGGATACACCCAGAAGCGTCATCGTCCATTTGAATATATAAAATCTGTAAAGCAAAGGCATCTTTATCTTCATCAGGCGACGACATAATCTCGAATGTCTTTGTTCTCTGAAAAGTTTCTGGTATGTCACTCTGGTGGGTCCATCGAATGTCGTGCCAGAGTCATACTACATGCCAGATGATAATGACGTTGCTGTAACGTTGCTTAGGTGGGCACAGCGCTTTAAATGTTAGTAAGTTGATGACTGAAGCTGACAAAAGAGGCATAGAGCCGCCATTTTTTTAGATTGCTATCAATATTTGATTGCAACTAAGATACATAATAGCCTTACTGGTGGTACCTTCTTCAGAACATCTTCAAGCTGATTTTGTGATTCACCCAGGCTTTCCCCTTTCAATGATTCTGTTCAGTTGAACCTTATGACTTGATTAAATGCTGGTTCATATTATCCTGTCAGTGGAACCATCGAGTAATTGCAGATTTACATTACCTCTCTTAGCTGAGCTATGGAATGAATGCTGATCCCCAGGTCTTCCTTCATGGTGTCACCTGGGATGATGTAGAGCTTATCCAGCTGCTTAGGACAGTGCTGGCGAATCACGTCGAAGACCTGGTCAAAGAAAATAGTATTGAGATGACCAAGAACAAGAACATTCACGCAAATCTATTAAACACTATCTTACCAAAATGATAAGCCATTCTCCGTTCATCATCATCATCATCATCATCATCATCTCAACCGTAGGGCGTCCACTGCTGAACATAGGCCTTTCTCATACATTTCCAAAGGGACCGGTTGGAAGCGGCCTGCATCCAACGTTGTCCTGCGACATACGCTGCGCTTGCTGATCCGTGGTCTCCACTACAAAGCCTTCCAGCCCCATCGGCCATCTGTTCTGCGTGCTATGTGCCCTGCCCACTGCCACTTCAACTGACTTATCTTCTGAGCTATGTCGGTGACCCATAGTGAGGCCCGTAGTAAGAGACTACGTTTCAGTGTCATAAGTCATCACTGGTAACACACTGGTCAAAGTGGACAAGAAGACTTAGCAACATTTCCGAAACGCTGTCAGTTTGCCATAAGCTCGATGAAATTCAAAACTTCGCGGCCGAAAGGAGAAGGTTGGATACCAAATACCCAACCATCTACCTGTGACCTGTTATCATCAGAGGCCAAACACTGTTTATTAAATGTAAAAAAAACTCTCCCGAGATACAAGTGTGTACAATCTGACCTGCGAACTCTTCAGTTGGGTGAGTCGTTTCTCCGGCGGTACATCTTTCTTCTCCCTCATGAGGAGGTACAGCCGCCCCACATCTGGACAGGTCCAGAGCAGCCGTTCCACCAACACCTGTACAGAATAGTTGTATGGTTTGAAATAGAGGATTTACTTCTACTTTATACTGAGCATCACAAGCGATACCATCCTGATGCTAAGCGTTTGCTTCCCTTTGCGTCCCACTGGCGTTGTTTCCAGGAACAGTTTATATAATATGTAATCTATAATTAATTCTCCATAAAAATTACATTGTCAGTAATTAAAAATTAAATAAAAAAAATAGCCTAGCAATCCACCCTATCATCAAAAAATTAGAATCGAAATTTAATGTCTGGTACCTGGATGATGGGTCCGTAGGAGGAGATGTTGACATTGTTCTTAAAGACCTACAAAATTTAATTTCAGAATTTAGTTCAATAGGTCTTGCTCTCAACTTTTCAAAATGCGAACTTTTCATTCCAAATTCTACAACACTACTAAGAAATAAGATAGTAAACATTTTTGAACGAATTGCTCCCAATATCAAAATATTAGATAATCGATCACTTCGCCTCTTAGGGTCTCCAATCCTAGACGAGTCAATTGAAGATTTTGTTGATGACAAAATTCAAAACTCTAACTCAGTTTCGGACCGCCTACAAAAAATAAATTGTCACATGGCTTATTTTATTATTCGATATTGCCTTTTTGTCCCTAAATTTATGTATTCTCTTAGATGTTGTCAGTTTTGGAATCATCCTTTACTTTTACAAAAACTTGACAACATCCAGAGGGATACGCTCACTACCATACTTAACACACATTTTGACGATCGCACTTGGCGCCAGGCCTCACTACCTGTTAGGTGTGGAGGTCTCGGTATTCGCAAAATTTCTAGTGTAGCATTACCCGCATTCCTTTCATGTATTTTCAGTACTCAAAAGTTAGTAAAGGTAATTTTATCGCCTTCTATTCAAATTAGTTATATGACTGAGGCTTTAGGAAACTAGAAAATAGCTTGTCCAAGTCAGTCCCTGCCCAAAGCTCTTGCTTCTCAGAGGCAGTGGGACGGGTCGCTCTGTGAGTTAGAACTTGAAAACCTGATCAATTCAACTAGTTCTTCCGCAGAGCGTGCTCGCCTGTTAGCTGTTACTCGATGGGAGTCGGGGCTTTGGCTGCATGCTTTGCCGTCTAAAAATGTTGGAAATCTTTTGGACAGCAATACTTTCCGAATAGCCGTATCCCTACGAGTAGGTGCCCCTTGCCAGGTCCCTCACCGTTGTGTCTGCGGTGAAATGGTGGATCGGTTCGGCCACCACGCACTCTTATGCGTAAAGAGCGCGGGGCGCATACAGCGGCACGCCAGCTTGAATGATATCATCCGTCGGGCATTTGTCAGTGCTGGAGTCCCGTCAGTTTTGGAACCGAACGGATTGATGCGGGATGACGGCAAGAGACCAGATGGGATGACTATCGTCCCGTGGAAGATGGGACAGCCCCTGGTTTGGGATGCTACATGTGTGGACACGCTGGCGCCGTCTCATCTCCCTAGAACGATTGATCGGGCTGGCGCTACCGCGTCTAAAGCGGAAGACCTCAAACGTCATAAATATGTGTATTTAGACAGAATGTACATGTTTATGCCGTTTGGGGTCGAAACTTTAGGCCCACGGGGGCCGTCCGCTCTCAACTTGTTTAGGGATCTGGCGAAACGTTTGTTTGAGGCGTCGGGTGACCGAAATGCTGGCGCCTATTTTGGGCAAAAACTTAGCATTGCCATCCAGCGTGGCAATGCCGCCAGCGTTTTGGCCACTTTTCCCCCCACCATGGGGCTTATAGATTAGATACACATAATTTTTTTTTTGTAATCTATATATATATAAAAGCGAAAGGTCACTCGCTCATCACGAAATCTCAGAAACTACAAGTGCTAGGTTTTGCATGCGGGTTCTTTTTAGGACGTAGGTGCTCACTAAGACGGGATTTTATGAAATTCCTAAGGGGGTCAAAGGGGGTGAAAACGTTTGTATGAAACTCCTTTGTTTTTGAACTTATACTCGTAGTTGTGAAAATTTGTATTGGGATAGGTCATTCAAAATAAAAAATGTTGGCCTAATTTTTTTTTGGATAGTGGTGGTTTAAGGGAGGGAATTGGAGGGGTGAAAGTATATGTGGAAAGTTTTGTGTTTTCGAACATACAGTGGTGAAAATTAGCATTTAGACAGTTTAAAATGATGATTTAAAATGATTTTTTTGATATAATATTTTTTGACAGTGATGACTTAGGGGGATAAAACGGGGGATATTTTTTTTCAAAAGTTCTTTGTTTTTGAAGCTACAGTGATGACAATTGATAACTGGATAGGTAATTTAAAATAAATAGTGATGCTTTCAATCTTTTTGTCAGGGATGACTTAAGGGGGTAAAACGAGGGATGTTAAAGTTAATTTATACTATATATATACTACTACATACTAAAACTACTACATATTATTAACTGTAGAGGTCAAATTTCTGTACAATGAAAACTATGCTAAAAACCGATCAGGGGATGTAAGGAGTGAAAAATAAGTTCAAATTGTTTGTTTCTCTGTATGTTTGTCTGTTTGTTTGTACGGGCTAATCTCTGAAACGACTGGACCGATTTAAATGAAATTTCGTATGGTGGTAGCTTATACCCCTGGTCAACTTATAGGATATTTTTGATCCCGGTTAATTAATGAGTTCCTGTGGGATAATTAAAAATCTGTAATTACCGTATCCCGCGAGGCCACGCGAGCGTAACCGCTGGCGGGTCAGCTAGTATATTAATATATGTTTTTTAACTTTCTGAACATATCAAGCAAACGCACAACTTGAAGCCGTGACAAGACCATGCAGACCGTAACGCCTTTCCGAAACCCGAAGGCAAGTTAAACATCCCTCTTAATCAAATGAACAGCGAGACAACCCTGAAATTTGGTGACGATAGCGAACAGGCAGGAGCGATGATGTGCAATTGCATTTATTGCAGTCTGTCGCAGTGGCTATCTCAATTCTGTGACTTACCTTCCCCATAAACCCAGTAGCGCCAGTGATGAAGATAGCTCGCCCTGCGAAGAACTGCGGTATGAGGGGCCCGCGAGTGGGAGGGGAGACGGGTCTCGGTACCATGGTGATACAACTGAAAAAAAAAACTCACATCACATAGCTATTCAAGTAGCGCGGCGGGCACTACCAGTCGGTGCGGCAGCCCTGATGAGTGCAGTTTTGGCAGTCTAAATATCTGTAATAGTGTGCGTGCAGCGTATGAGCGCGCACACATACAGGCCGCGTTTGGTATCACTCTATGAAGGCAACTGGTATTACTATGCTCGAAGGACAGGGTATCTTTCCGTTAGACGTTAAATAATAGGGCTGTGAGCTTCGATTATACAAAAGCAAGGAAACACGCATCTTACTAGCAAAAGACAAACCACGGAAAAAACTTTCTAATTTTTTATTATTTTTCAACTCTTTTTCGTGTAGTTGCGGCGCGCGAATCGTCATTTAAAAATGATAAACATCATTAAATCTTCTTCAAGTTTACTCTGAGAATCGGAACATATTGTAAACTACAGCATCTGAAAAAATTACCTAAGAGTCTGACGTCATTATGCGTTGTGTACGCGGGACAACTGTGCACAATAACTCTTGTACATTGCATAGTATGCGTTGCATACGTGGGCTCGGTGCGTCTTTACCTTTAACTGCGTTTAGGTTGAACCGATCGCGTTCAGATAAAATGGTGAGATCGACATAAGATTCAATTCGTGTTGAATAAAAACAAATCATCATCATCATCAACTCAGCCGTAGAACGCCCACTGCTGAACATAGGCCTCCCACATAACTTTCCAAAAAGACCGGTTGGAAGCGGCCTGCATCCAACGTCGTCCTGCTACCTTTATCAGGCCGTCTGTCCACCGTGTCGGTCCGTGGTTTCCACTCCAGTAGGTCTACCATGAGTTTAAAACATTGACACCAATCGAAGCTCGATATCGACTGCCGCGAAAAAATGTATGTAAAAAAGAACAGTGCCACCTCGCGGTCAATTGTAGAACTATAACTGACAGCGAGTACGCCAATCACAAGATTAATAGGTAGGCGAGATCGAGTATCGACTATAGATAACATTTATGATCGCGCCGCGCACCCGCACAGAGCGGTCGTGTGTTACGTTTGCCCCAGTGATAACATTTGTACCTACATCGAAATGTCTACTTACTGTCAAGCGTGTAGTAAAGAAGTGACTAGTGAGTTAATGTTGAAGTGTTCTGAGACTAATTGTGACAAAGTATATGACATACTGTGTCTTGGAATGAAACAAAAAGACGTTGAGTCTTTTTCATCGGATTTTAAACGCCAATGGATCTGCCCGGAATGTGTTAGCACGAAACCAAAACGTTTGGGTAATGATACGCCTATTTGTACCCCGGAGAAAAGAAGGATTATGATTAGTTCTAGTCCTATAACGGTGAATACCCGACGAGGTAGTCGATGCAAGCAATCGGAGGATACAGTGAAAGATTGCGAAAGCAGCTGGTTGGCCGAGTTAAAAAACATTCGTATGGAAATTATAAACAGATTAGACGCTCAGGAACGAAGTATAGAAGGCATAAAACAGATGTGTTATACTACTAGAGAAGAAGTACAACAACTAAATGTCACTATTCAAGGATTGCAGGATTGCGGGCGTAATTTTACTTTGTTTGAAAACCAGTTAAAATTACTGAGCGATCGTAATCAGCGGATCGAATCATTGCTTACTGGCTCAAAAAGTCACATGCGCACAAAATCGACTAATAGCAAAAAGGAGACGAATCTGTTAAATGTACAAAACCAAAGTAATATTATGTGTAATGTCAAACATAACACTGATCACGCAACGTTGCCCGCTACCCCCAACTTAGAAGTGAATCAAGACTGTGAGGCCACGAAATCAGCGGCGCCCATAGGAGACAGATTGTCGCAAAAAAGCGACCTGCCGGTCGCGAGTGTCGTTGAGACAAGAGTTACTAACACCGTGGAGTTGAGTAAGATATCTGACATTGATTGGGTCACGGTCCGGAGGAAAGTTTCTAAAAATAGTAAGAACGAGCGGGAGCACAATGAAGCTGGTACAAGCACGGCAGGAGTGACGGTCCAACTTGATCAGTCAGTAGTAGGCAGTGAGGATAAAACTAGTGAGATAAGACCATCTCTCATAAAACCTTCATTTGTAAAGGAGGCAAAATTGCAACTCAAGGAAGTTAAAAGAGGTCAAAACACAAACTTTACAGAAATTAAGGCCCTGGAGAGACGGAAACATCTTCACGTTTGGAGACTCACGTTAGATGCAACGGTGGAAAAGTTAACATCACACGTGAAAGGAATATGCGGGTCGGACGCTACGGTTAAAATAGAAAAAATTAAACATAAAAAGGAGAGGGATTATTCTTCCTTTGTTATTTCGGTATCTGAAAAGTCATATGAAAAGTTATGTCATCCTGAAGCGTGGCCTTTAAATGTAGCATTCGGAGAATGGATATGGTTTCGGAGACAGACAAACAAACATATTGACAAAAAATAACAATATACATTTGTTTTATCAAAATGTGAGGGGTCTTAGAACTAAGCTAAATTTATTTTACAATAATGTGTATTCGTCGGCTGCCGATTTCTTTGCGATCACAGAGACCGGCTGTCACGAGTCTATACAGGATGCAGAAATTATCCCACCGGGATTTCAAATAATGAGATGTGACCGAACGGACGGTAGAAAACACGGCGGCGCGTTTTTAGTGGCCACAAACCGGTTCGAGCTACGACGGATGAACCTTCCAAGTAACGTTGATATAGATAGTTGTACATTTGAAATAGTAGGAGCGGCGGTATATTTAAATAATAAATATTTGTTTTTGTTGTGTGTAATTTATATACCACCGAGCAGTAGGGAAATCGAGTACATGATTTTATTTAGAATAATAGAAGACTGGTGTTCAAAATATAAAACAATGATAGTGACAGGGGATTTTAATCTTAATTCTAATAACAACAATGTAATTAATTATTATGAATACTTTTTAACTTTTTGCGACTTCGTACAATTAAATAAGGTTCCGAATTGTAATAACAGGCAACTCGATTTAGTGTTGTGTACGTCAAATGTAGCGATGGGAGTGGAGGTGTCGGCGGCGGACGAGGCGATGGTGCCGGTGGACGAGTATCACCCGCCACTCGCTGTCACCGTGCGCGGCGCCCCCGCCAGCTCCCGCCACTCGGCCTGCGCTCGAGCCGCGCCGCCGCCGCCACCGCTCTCGCCTTCCGAACGCTTACCGACCGATACAAGCCACCACTATAACTTTACCAAAGCGGATTTTAGTTCGTTATATGCGCTAATGGCAAACGTGGATTGGAGTCCGTTGTATGATAAGCGAGAGCCAGAAAGTGCCGTCGACTATTTCTATAGTAAGCTAGATAGTATTTTCAGCGTCTGTGTACCAATAAAGCGACCGAGTAAAAAAGCCGATGACAGGTTTAGTTATCCGGAGTGGTATTCATTAGATATCATTCGAGCTGTACGCTCAAAGGCAAAATTACATAAAAATTATAAAATTAACAATACCGCGGAGAATTACACCATTTTTTCGAAGTGTCGGGCTAAAGTTAAATGCATGATTAATACTGCACACGAGCAACATAAAGAAAAGGTGCAGAGAAATTTAACTAAGGACCCTAGGTCGTTCTGGAACTATGTAAGATCTAAAAGAGGTACTGTGAATAGGAAAAAAATTACCAAGGGTGGAGAAATCCTATCCGATTCAGAGTGCGCAGAAGAGTTCGCGAAATTTTTCCATTCAGGGTACGGCAGCGAGTGTGCAAAACTGGACGTGGAGGCGGCGGAGGCGGCGGGCGGTGCGAGCGCAGCGCGCGTTCATCTCCCGCGACTCACGGCGGCCGAGGTACGAGCTGCGCTCGCACGGCTCAAGCCGAAGCGTTCGGCGGGTCCTGACGGCATTCCTTCTTTTGTTGTCAAAGACTGCCGCATGGTCCTAGCGGAACCACTTAGACACATTTATAACTTATGTTTGGACACGTCATATTTCCCAACTGTCTGGAAAACGACACGAGTAATTCCGATACCCAAAGGAGAGGCTGGCTCTGATGTGAGCGGGTACAGACCGGTAGCGATCCTGTCGACACCAGCGAAGGTTTTCGAGTCTGCCGTGCATTGCAGTATACAACGACAGGTATCTGTGGGTTTAGGCCGGCTCGCAGCACTGCGACCAACTTGCTCGAGGCGATGACGTACGTCATTCCTCATGTGGACGCGGGGGTCCAGGTTGACGCCGCCTACTTTGATTTCAAAAAAGCATTCGACTTGGTCGATAATGATATTCTGTTATCAAAGTTGGCGGCCGTCGGGTTTAGCAACCAATTGTTAATTTTTTTTGCGAGCTACATGAAAGATAGAAAGCAATACGTAGACTACGCTGGGTGCAAGTCTGAGCCTTATTATACGAGAACGGGGGTAAGCCAAGGATCAAACCTCGGTCCTCTCGAGTTTACCATCATGATAAATGATTTACCAGGAATAGTACGCGAAGCCAAATGCTTACTGTTTGCGGACGACCTCAAGTTGTTGCGGGCGGTTAAGGACAGGGATGACTGCGAGCGACTTCAAGGAGACGTTGATAGGCTGGTCGATTGGAGTCGTAAGAATAAGCTGCAGTTTAATGTCATAAATGCTCGGTCATAACTTTTGGTAAGTCTAAAGTTCCAATACGCTTTGACTATGGGATCGGTGTAGACATTTTGGACCGCGTTGCTTGCGTCAAGGATCTCGGAGTTAATATCGATACCGAATTGACGTTCCGAGACCACATTAAACAAGTCTGTAAAAAGGCTTACAGGAATTTAGGTTTCATGTTGCGTCAAACGGAAGGCTTTACAGAAGTGGGAGCTTTAACTGCCCTGTATAATGCGCTCGTAAGAAGCCAGCTCGAATGTACTGCCACTGTCTGGGCTCCACATGAGACTAAATACAATCTTATGCTGGAACGCATACAAAGTAAATTCACTCGATACTTGTACTTGAGGTTGTATGGAGTTTATCCCTTTTATCCACTGATGTATCCAACCCTGTTCGTATTGGGCATGGTTGGATACAACAAACTGGAAACTAGGAGGGATTTAGCACTCACATATTATTTGATGAGAGTATTTCGAGGCAGCATGTCGAGTCCTGACATACTGGGGATGATGGCACTCTGTGTGCCGAATGGGTATGTGGCGCGGCGACGGCGGCCACGTCTGTTTGCGGTGCCCCGCGCGAGAACCAATCTACTAGATAAGACGCATGAATTAAATCGAGTTGCCGAAAAAATTGATTTATTTGTGTGCTCGGTGGCAGAATTTAAACAATCAATGTTATTTCAATTGTGTTATATGAATAAGACGACATAAAGTAGTTAGTTTTTTAGATATATAAATATAAATAATATTAAGATTGACATGCTTACTTACGCTATTGCATTGGGAGAATCCTGTAATAATAGTAGTAATTTGATTGTAGTAAATAAATAAATAAATAAATAAATAAATGTTGCCAACTCATGGTAGAGGTACAAAACCTTCCCATACCATCGGCCATCCTTTCTGCGTGCTATGTGCCCTGCCCACTGCCACTTCAACTGGCTTACCTTCTGGGCTATGTCGGTGAGTTTAGTTCGTCTACGGATCACATTTCTGATCCGATCACGTAGAGAAACCCCGAGCATAGCCCTCTCCATAGCTCGTTGTGAATAACATACAATCGGTCAGTTATCGTTAATTTTAAAATCACGTTTACTCTGTTTGCTATGACTATTCATGGCGGATCACGTGTTAATGTTTGTTCTGCAAATAAGTGATGGAAACAATAAACTTTTCGCATAACTAAATATGTTAAGTGTCAATGCACTTACTCTTGCGAGGATTTAAGTCAATATCAATTAACGTCGATAGTGAGTACTTGTTACTATTCGTTATTCTGTGGTGGGTACTAGTGCTTATTATAAGTACCTAGTGGTACCTGGGTGTCCAAGCTTTGTTCGATTTAGATACGAGTACAAAATAGCAACACATGCCGTGAGAATCTTGTCACCGCGATTCAGGGTTTTGCAATGCGCCTGTTACGCCATCTAGTTTGAGCGCAGCAAACTTGTATTTCATTGCCTGAAAACACGGATAAAATGAAGTTTTCTAAAAATTTAACCTAGGATCGACTTATCGCCCCCGAAACCCCCTGCATACTAAATTTCATGAAACTCGAAATCTACACTTATTATAAAGAGGATACTTAATTGTTTGTTTGTTTGATATGAATAGGCTCCGAAACTACTTGACCAATTAAAAAAAATATTTTACCATTAGAATCCTACATTTTCCCTGATGAATATAGGCTGTATAATATTTTCAAAAATATTAGGGATCAGTATGAAAACTTCTATAATGTAACCCAAGGTGTGGACAAAATACCAAAAAAGTACTTATATACAAGGTTACTGCTAATTAACTGGCGATACGCGACAGGCGTGTTGGGTATCGATAACAAAAACTAAAAAAAATGAAAAAAAAAAATTTTTTTTTAAGTTTTTTTTTCAACTTGTCTTTGAGTTATCAATGAGATAATAAGCGATACACAATACTGTATGGTGCTTAGAATCACTAACAAAACAATAAAAAAGAATAATCACTAAGTAAAAGCATCAGCTGTTTTGAATTAAAGACGCTCGCGCACCCACCCGCTCCGTTGCGATCGCTTAGTGATTGAAACGGCGGCCGCCGCTTGATATCGCTGGTTCGAAGTGCAGCGCGCCGCGGAGCAGCGGCGGCGATGTCGCATGTCAGTGTGCTCCGACGTCCATCCATCTTTTGTTTTAGCTACCTAATCTATCCATGAAATTTCATGTCCATCACTCTCTCCGCGGCGCGCTGCACTTTACTTAGTGATTATTCTTTTTTATTGTTTTGTTAGTGATTCTAAGCACCATACAGTATTGTGTATCGCTTATTATCTCATTGATAACTCAAAGACAAGTTGAAAAAAAAACTTAAAAAAAATTTTTTTTTTTTCATTTTTTTTAGTTTTTGTTATCGATACCCATCACGCCTGTCGCGTATCGCCAGTTAATTAGCAGTAACCTTGTATAACTTATGGTATTGACAATATAGCAAAAGCTACGTTCCGGCAAGCGCCCTCAACGCTCACAACTGTCGCGCCCCGGTTCGCCGTTCCCTTTGGTTGACAGTGACAGCTCGCAATGATCACGTAGACCCACCTAAGACCATTGATGACGTATCGAGCGCCGCGAGTGTACGCTTCCCGGAACGTAGCCAAAGTGACGTACTACAGTTTTATAAAATCGTCGATATCTACAAAGAAGTCTACATAACCATAATGTCTAACTATTACAGCTATCTCACAATTAATAATTTTTCACTTTGAAATATGCAATAGTAACACAAACTTTATCTACTCTAATAATAAAGAGGAAAGATATAATGATTGTATGTTTGTTTATAATGGATACACGTAAAACTACTTAACCAATTGAAACAATTCTTTCACGAGTAAAGCTACATTATGCCTGAGCAACATACGCTATATTTGATTCATCCTCGTCATCATCCATCACCATGCGGGTGAAACCGCGGAGCGCAGCTAGTTGTATTCATAATAGGTACAAGATTTGGTCGTTTAAAGTACTAGATTAAGTGGTCGTTTCACGGTGCATAAGTTCATGCGTTAAGTCGTGCAAAGATTGAGGCGAGGATTCATAGAGGCTTACACCTTTTAAAGTTGTAAGCGTCTACATTGATTATGTTTCTGTAAGCATTCTCTAAGCTAAAAATCTTCAGTTCAGTCAGTTCCTATTCTGTTGAGGCTAAAATCCAAATTAGTATAACACTTCCGAATGACAGCACTAACATTAGATATTCTCTTCAATTGTGGGTATAGTTTAGACAGATTAGTCGTCACGTAACTTTGTGTTCACGTAAACATTTTATGTGAGGATATAATGTTTGCGTCTGTGTGTGTGACGAGGCAAGTAAACACAGCACTTATAGCCAATTTGAGCATACATTGTTTGGAAACCTATATCTTCTATAGGTAGTTAATTTAAACCTTAACCCGTTGACTCGCGATGCGCCATATTTGGCCAATATTACAATAGATTTCAGCAGAACATATTTTTTTAGAAATCAAGCTACTTTTCCAGGAACTGCAACGTATATGGTTAAAAGGTAGTTCTTTGCATGTAAACAGTTTTCAGATTATACATATTCAATACGTCTAAAAATATGTTTAGACGTAAAACCTGTGAATGTTTAAAATTAACTTATTAATTAACTACGAATATATAACATATTTTTAGATTCATTTACTATATTGTATACAATTTTATTTTTATTTTTTAGTTACCTATATGACCTTTATCTTAACAGCTCATGCTCCCGCTGTTGGGGCACAGTTATTAGTTAGTTATATAGTATTAGTTATAAAATATTAGGATATTTAGTCGATTGTACTTCCTTCGCTACCTATCATTATATTTACATTAAGTCGCAAATGTACCTATTGTTTGTGAGTTTTCAAAGTACGATTTGTTTTTATTTAATTCTTAGTTGTACTATAGAGTTAGGCCTGTTATTGGCTGGTATACTTAAAATATTATAACGCTGTATTATATCTGTGCTGTTGGCCTATTAATAAATAAATAAATAAATGTTCTTTGAGTATAAACAATCAGTTCATGTATGGCTCTATCCATTAATAAAGCTTTGATTCCTAACGTGGATACTCATCCACATCTACACTAATATTAAATAGGAAAGATTTAGTTATTTGTAACTGGTTAAAAAATCGTGCACCAGAAGAAAGATTCATTATTCCTGACATATGTATAGATTAGAAATCAAAATTGATAACTCTCTGTGTATTCTTAAAGAATGGTTTAATGACAATGGAATAATTTTAAATGCTAAGAAGAGTGCTGTTATGAAATACCACACAACGAAAATTATCAATGTTATTGATGAAAATTATCAATAACAATAATTGCTCGACAGAAAATATATTTTTGGGCTATACAGTTGACTACACAATAAGTCATACATCCCACATTGAAACCATTTGCAAGAAAATGGCAAGTGCAAATTACGCACTACTTAAACTAAAGCCATTAATGGACACAAAGACTCGCCTGAACGTATACTACGCGTACATACATTCAATAATTAGGTATGCCATTACTGTATAGGGTAACGCTGCAGATGTTGATAAAGTTCTTAAATCTCAAAAACGGGCAATGAGAATAATGTTTGGCATACGTAAGCGAACGTCATCTGTTAGAGATTATTTTAAGAAAAATGGGATAATGCCAGTTGTTTCACTGTACATTTATAACAGCCTGCTAGAGATACAAGAAGAAAAGTCGTCATTAAACAAAAATAAGGACGTGCATGGATACCATTCACGTAACAGGGAGAATCTATACATACCTAAGATTAGATTAAAAATGGTTCAAAAACAGGGAATATACAACAAAATCAAAATGTATAATAAACTGTCCGATTAGCATTACCAAATTAAACGTGGGTACATATAAAAGAATACTAAAAAAGTTTTATGAGTCAAATCCAATGTATTCGATTAACGAGTTTATGAATTTGCGTCTAACCGAATGTTCATTCTTGTACGAGTCTGCCTAAACCTATGCCTAGTGGCTAAGTAAGTACGTACTTGCTATAATTATTTTGTTGGATATGTTGTATGGGACATGTCCAGAAGACGTACGAGCTAGTCCTAAGTTAAGAGAACTACACAGTTCTCTTTTTTAGTTCTAAGTCACGCGTGTGCGTTTTAACAATAAACTCCCAAAAGGCATAACGGAAACAACACTTACGGAAACAAAATTAAACTATCATCATCACGTGGGTGAAACCGCAGGGCACAGTTAGTATACAGCTTGTAACAATAAGGCGTAGTACCTAATACTAAAGCCACACAAGCAGAAGCTTGCATACTATTGGGAGCTAACTACTGCGTCCCAGGAAGTAGTCAACATTCCGGGTTATGAGGAACCAAAGTGTTTCTAATACTCAAGCAGGTTCATCCCTGAACAACTAGGGCACAGACGGCAATAACCTCCAGAACGTAGACTGGGTAAACAAGGAGCCTAAGCGGGGCCTGGGGTGGGATGAGGCGCAGGTAGGATATGCAGTATAGGGGGAAGGATTGCAATGCAGATATTAATGGCATGTGGATTGCAGAGCGCATTGACCCCAACAAACTCCAGGCATTCCAGAATAGGCATGTCTAACTAATAGGGCTGTACAAAAATAGTTCAAGTAATATTTTTAATTCCTATAAATAAAATAATAAGCGATTTAAATGTTGCTACCTTGCCATGTGAACCCTGACTAGAATGTATTCCATATGTACCTACATATGCACACATTTCAGTATTGCTGCGCCTTGTTGTTACACGCTGTATAAGAAATGCTCCCGCTAAGTACCTTATGGATGCTCTCGATAGACTGCAACGTCGCGCTGTCCGTATTATTGGAGACACTGAAGTCACTCCACACCTAGAACCCCTACAAATGCGTAGAACTATAGCTTCTCTCAGCGTTTTTACCGGTTGTTTCATGGCGAATGTTCTGAAGAGCTTTTTAATCAAATTTATAATACCTATTTTCCGTTCAAGAGTTGATGTCATTATAACAATGAAATTTCTATTGTATCTGGCCGCTTGACCTTTGATGGAATATCTATCAGTGATAATAACTTTTATATATCTTAGTAGTTTTTACTTACTCCCTGATTCCCCATCCATATGAGTTCCTCGTACTTGTCAAATACCACAGTGGAAACCCCAAACCTGTCTCCACCATTTCTTACCATTCCGATCCCAAACTACTCGTTCTGGTCTAGCATTGCATCCATATACTGTTGAAAACTTCTAACCACGTACGAAAAAGTTTGGCAGTCCTACCTCTGTCGTGTAAGTAAATTATGGAATGCTCTGCCGGCGTACGTATTTCCTTGCAGCTATGACCCTGGGTCTTTTAAGTGGGGCGTGATAAAGCTTCTCTCAGGTCATCATAGGGGTGGCGATTAGCGCAGCTTACGGGTTCACTAATGGTCATCGCTTTTTGATTCCATCTTCGCTTTCCATCAGGCGAGAGGGAGTCACTTTGATGTACAATTATAAAAAAGAAATAGTGTATACATACGCGTTTAAAGTTATTCATTAGTGATGTATAATCAAAAAGCTGTTACATTCTGAATATATTATTATAATGTGTCTACATGCTGTTGCTACGGAGCCCTTAGCAGTAGCTATTAGTTATTCTGTGATGCTAGGTCGTTACACTCGCTCTAGGCCGGTTTCCATAACTGTACATTTATCGTTTGTATTTTATTAAATCAGAAGATTCAGTAAAAATAACATTTACACACTCATGACCCCCACTAGGATCCCCCGTGTCGCAGAAGGCATGCTAACACATAATAACACTAAAAATTATTTCATTTAAACATTACATTGTTAGTAATTAAAAATTAAATAAAAAATAAAACAATAACTATCTAATCTATAAGCCCCATGGTGGGGGGAATATAAAAAAAATAAAAATAACACTTAATTATTTAAAAAAATCCCATAGATGGTAAACAAAGCATACGGGCCGCCTGGGGCTCAAGCTCAGAACATACGTTGTACTCGTATGTAACTTGCATCAGCACCGGGACAATGAACACGTATTACACTCTCTGTTATCCTGGTAGTTTCGGCACATTGTTTTGAGCAAAACGCGAATGTGCGTCGCGATCCCGTGGCCGATGACGATATTGTGCAGTAAGTATAATTAATACATACGGTCTTAGTTTGTGTTGTTTGTTTGTATGGCTGGAGCCCTCAGATCTACGTTGTATGTAACTTGATTAAAAGCACCGGGACAATTAACACGTCTTCAACTTTTTGATATCCTGGTAGTTTCGGCACATTGTTTTGAGCAAAACGCGAATGTGCGTCGCTATCCCGTGGCCGATGACGACATTGTGCAGTATAATTAATACATAAGGTCTTAGTTTGTGTTGTTTGTATGACTGGAGCCCTCAGATCTATGTTGTATGTAACTTGATTAAAAGCACCGGGACAATGAACACGTCTTCAACTCTTTGATATCCTGGTAGTTTCGGCACATTGTTTTGAGCAAAACGCGAATGTCCGTCGCTATCCCGTGGCCGATGATGACATTGTGCAGTATAATAAAATTAATACATACGGTCTTAGTTTGTGTTGTTTGTTGTCACGCTAATGCGATGCTTCTGCGATTGAACTGCCTTTAATGTGCCATTCAGTTGTCACATTCAGGAGAGGCCGTAGCACAAACAATTTGAAACCTATTCGTATCGTAAGCGTCAACAGTCAACCCGTCATGCTTCGGTGTTCAAACTATGAGTGTATCTGTGCCACAGTGTACCCTAGATACATGACAGTTTGTACTGTTGCACGCGAACGACACGTTACGTTACACGCACGCAGTTATTCGTGCTAGGCACACTGCTCGTCTTGGTTGGTACACTTACACTGTCTGCCAGTTATGATAGCCTAGTAAGTGTAGACTACAGTTTCCTCGCAACATCACCGCATAGTACCAGGCTACCATACCGCATGCAACAGCACCTGGACATCACTTTGACGTTGTCATATGACAGCATTTTCGGCGGCAATTAATCACATTACATCTTCTAAACCCTTCTTCTTCCCATTATCAAAGAAAATGAGGCTCAAAGTGACAAAGTCTGTTTGAGGTTAAGAAACAACCGAGGTCGCTTGGCATCGAGCTAAAAACAACTAAACAACCGCACTATCATTTTATCTTTTACAACTTTGGTACAGATCGAGCTATCTGTTAGCTATTTTCTACCGACTTCCAAAAAGGAGGAGGTACTCAATTTGACTGTATTGTTTTATGTTTGTTACCTCATAACTTTCGATAGGGTGAGCCGATTCTCAAAATTCTTTTTTTGGTTTGAAAGCTGATGCTTCCCATGTGGTCCCATTTAAATTTCACAAATTCGGTCCAGTAGTTTTTGAGTTACACTCCAATAACTCAATAGAATGGAAGTCGGTATACATTTTTTCAAATTGTACATGTAATACTAGAAATAAAAAAAAGGGATAGCTGTACCTAGTTTTAGACTTGCGAAGACTAGTCATTCCTAGGAAATTGTGTGCGTTTTTTATAATAAAATCCCAAAACACATAGCTCACAGAGGGCAAATTCAAGTTGACTGTAAAAACGTTTTAATAAAAAAGCCTATTATAAAGTCCGACATCATACAGAAGACAAAGATGCTTGGAATACTCCACTTCTGGCAAGCTGTCACTCTGCTACCCATAAAATGTGATAATAGTAATACCTAAGTAGAAACATTGTAAACATCTATATAAAAAGAATGATCCCGAGTTTCTTGCCGCTTCTTCTCAGTAGGCTCTATATATTTTGGAACGCGGCGGTAGTCTTTAAAGTACATTATAATGAAAAATGACGTTCATAAGTGCGTCTTTGATGCCTAAATTTAATAAATTATTTTGACTTTGACCTTTCTTGCTAGGCCCACTATTCTCATTTAATTAAAAATGATTCTTGTTTGGTCGAGTGATGTCATAGTAAAGCATATATACTTTACTCTGATACAAGTGCATTGTGCTTGACATATACCAAGACTTACCTGTTATTAGCTTAAAGCTTGTTTATTTCCTTCACACATTAGCTCTAGCAAATTTGAATAATCTTTAATAGGTACCTATTTATTCAAGCAAGGATTTGCCACACTAGATGCGCTCTGTGGGCAGGGCAGACTGAACGCAGCCCGCATTATGTATGAACAACATTGTCGGTCAGGCAATCGGTCAGCGGTCCGAGCAGGGAAACCGGTCAGGGATGTGGGCAGGGCAAACAGCGGATTTTCGCTATTGCGTGAATCAGTGGTGATCAGTTCTTTTGTGTTTTGATCGAGAAAAATGATCACGGAGGTAGAAGAAAATATTGTGTTATTACGGTTGCCATTGCACTGCCCGCCGCCCGGCTGCCTGCGTCCGTGGTCCGCCGGCCGCCTGCCCGCCTGCCCTTACGCGTCCTTGCGTTCCTTCCGCATGCCCGCACGGTCAGAACGCATATCTATACAAAATGTACAGGGGCCGACAATGTTGTTCATACATAGAGCGGGCTGCATTCTATTTGACTGGACCGCATACCACATCCAGTGTGGTATAAATCCTTAATAGTAATTTCTGTATTTTGTGGTAAGACCGTTATTTTGAATTCAGTCACAAAATATTTTTTAATATCGTTTTTTTGATAATGGATTTCCGCAAAGTAACGCCTGAATCAATAAATTATACGAAAGTAATGGTTTTTGAAATGGATAACTGCATGTCATCATGCAGTATTATCATTGCTGGAGAAAAAGTGGAATGAGTTAATGAGTTTGTATATCTGGGGACTTAGTTTAGTAGTAGAGATGGAAAGCATGACAACATGTCCGTTCGAATAAAAAGAACAATCGGTATTCCAGGACTGTAGCGTAGAAAGTGAAAATCTGCGCTTTCTACCTACCCCTCCGGGAAGCATACCTAAACGGCTGAACGAATCGTAATCATATTTGACAAGGTTATCTATACTAATATTATAAAGAGGAACGATTTGTATGTAAGTATGTTTGTAACGAATTGGCTCAAAAAGTACTGGACCGATTTCGAAAATTCTTTCACCATTGGAAAGCTACGTTCACCCTGAGTAACATAGGCTATATAAGATTCATCATAATCATTATCATCATCCATCAACATGCGAGTGAAAACCGCAGGGCACAACTAGTAATATATATATTATAGACACTTGAATGTTGTATTTCTGCAAAGGCGAGTTTTGGCTGAATGTTATGCATATACAAACTTAAACATAAGAAATATATTATTATGATTATTTTTGCGCGAAATAAGTATTCGCCAAATTTACAACCAACACAAGTAGATTAAGTAGGTAGTACATTTTTCACTTTATTTTAATTAGTGTGTTGTTGTGTTTTATTACGAATATTAAATTTAACACAATACCTAATTAAATATAAACTCGTTAAGTATGTATTATATTGTGTTCAAGCACGTAAGCGTTGCAATGCAGTTAGGTTTTTCAACCGACTTCCAACAGCAGGTTCTAAAGTCAAAGTCAAAGTCAAAATCATTTATTCAATTTAGGCATCAAAGACGCACTTATGAACGTTAACTTTTCATTATAATGTACTTTAAAGACTCTACCTAGTTACTACTACCTACCTAGTCTACTCAGTTCTGAAGTCGACACGTATTTTTTTCATGTATAACTTTTTACATAGTACTTAGTCTGATTTAGATAATTGTTTTTGTTTGGTATTTCCGAGGTGGTTCCATTAAATTTCATCAAATTCGGTCAAGCTATTGTTGAGTTACTGAAAACTGAAAAGTGTTTCGCCTATCTTGATAATATCCGTTGACGGTGAATTCATGGATTAATTATTATCTTATAATGATGTATTGTCGGCCAATATATTGTTATTTCTTCTACTGACTTCCAAAAAGGAGGAGGTACTCAATTCTACTGGTTTTTTTTTCATTTGTTGCCTTATAACTTTCGATAGGGTGAACCGGTTCTCAAATTTTTGTTTCAAAGCTGGTGCTTCTCGTGTGGTCCTATTTAAATTTCATCAAATTCGGTTTAGTAGTTTTTGAGTTACACTTCAATAACTGAATAGAATGGAAGTCTGTATAAATTTTTTCAAATTGTACTTGTTTGTACCTACCATTTGTTTAACTTGGATCAGTTTCTCTTTGTGGGTCTTGCGAAAAATAATGGCTGATAATATCACCTATAACTTTTTGCAGAAGAATTATAATAATGGTGATATTGACAATATGTTCATTAAATTATGTAATAATATAATCTAAGGCCTTTATTAAGACGCGGTCCAACCCCAATTTTAAAATAATTTACGATGCTTTACGTAAGGTTGAAAATCGCTTGTTAGATTGGACGATGTAATGCGAAAATGCGTTAATTTTGTACGTTTTCTTTATATTTTTCGATATATGCTAACATAATAAAAAAAACTGCTGGTTACTACTTTAGTACTATACGTTGGCTATGTATTACCTAAAAAAAATATAGTGTTATCGCTGAAAATTCTGAGAGTTTGGACGTGAAAGTTTATTTTTGTGGACCTATTCAGGATTTTTTTCTGCTGAAAGAGAGTTATATTTATGAATTCTATTCGGTTATTACTCTTTTCCTATTCCTTTTCTGACCTTTGTATTTTTTTCATAATATACTATCGATCTGTTTCGTTACACTAGGTGTTTAAAAATTCTGCTTTTTCTTTAATCAGGGTACGAGCGCGCCTTAATAAACTTTGCGTAAACCTATATTAGGCGTAACATGCTTTGTCTTGCTTTCACGCGTAACATTTAATGCAGGCGAAAAATGGACAGATAGATGTTTTAACTACTCCGGGTCTAAGCCAAGTTTATTAATAAGGCCGTAAGTGTTTCGCCCATTTTGATATCGTAATTGACGGTGAATGAAAAACAATCCCAAGTAAGCAGTCACTAAAAATGGTTAAATTTTTTTTTACTACAGCCATGGAACCAATTTCAACACCGACAAGTGTGAAACAACTTTTCGAAGTAGAAATATTTTTTGTTACGGTAGATAATTTATTATGATTTCTTCGTCTTTTTAGTTGCTGTTGATGGAATTGTCAGACCATTCCAAGTAAACCATGGACACTTATTTGTACTGGTCGATGATAATGCGCCCGCCCATCGAGCTCAACGAGTTAATGCAGTAGGTCTACCATGAGTTTACAACATTGACACCGATCGGTGCTCGATATCGACTGCCGCGAAATAATGTATGAAACAAAGAACAGTGCCACCTCGCGGTCAATTGTGGAACTAAAACTGACAGCGAGTACGCCAATCACAAGCTTGATAGGTAGGCGAGATCGAGTATCGACTTATCGAGATGGTATTTATGTTGCTAACTAATGGTAGAGCTAAGTCTGCTCTCCGAGAATACGACATCACAAGGTTAGACTGGCCTGCCGGCTCGCCTGACTTAAACCCAATAGAGCACGCGTAGGATGCTCTTAAGCGAGCTGTTTGGAACCGTCAGCCACGTCCCCAGACAGTGCCTGAGCTCAAGGAATCCGCTATTCAAGAATGGGACAGGTTACCCCAAGAAATGCTGGATAATTTGATTCTCAGCTTGCCCAGGATCACCGCATGTGTTCAAGCCAGGGGAGGAGTTATATCATATTGAATATAAACCTTTTATTAATAAATTGTTGATTAAGTTCAATGTAAAAATTTATATCAGCTTATGCAAGTCAACACAAACTTTTTTGATGTGTGTACATAATATTATATATGTTCTGAACAGTTTGTGCACTGCACGTATAATTGTGTGCACAGCATTTGTTAGCACTCATGTTGTATGTAGGTATACAAACAGCGAGATATTCATAAGCATCTCCGAATGACGTGCACGAGTCAATACATTATTATTGTAAACACATTATCGAAAAATAGGAATGACATAGGTAGGGCTATTATGTATAATGTTGATTGAAATCGAAAAAAATGGCGGCTCTATGTCAGTTTTGTCAGCTCCAGTCATCAATTTACTAACATTTTTGCTTAGTGGAGTTGCCAAAACTGACAAAGGGCGGCCATTTTTCAAGATTTCAGTCATAATTTGTTAGCAACTGAGATAGCAACAGTTTTAACAGTTTTGATAAAAGGAGTGATGCTCATTCCATCAACACGCGAAATAAGCACAAGCTATCCGTACATGTAACGCGTCTCCACAGAATAAGTCATTCTTTTATGGGACAATGTATACGATTCTATAATAAAGTTCCCAATGTTATCCGAGATTTGCCTATTAATAAGTTTAAAATTACTATTAAAACTAAACTCTGTCAAAAAGGTTATTACAAAATTTCGGATTACTTGGAGGATAAAACAGCTTGGGACTGATCACTCCAGGATCTATCTACTCGTGTACTAAGATGTCAAAGTGTAGCGTGTCTTGCCCTACTGATACCATTATTATGTTCTCTTTTGTAAGGCAACACCCTGGAGCTAATATTTGTAGTACCTAAGTAAAAACATTGTAAAAACATCTATATAAAAAGAATGACCCCGAGTTTCTTGCCGCTTCTTCTCGGTTGGCTCTATGTATTTTGGAACGCGGCGGTAGGCTTTAAAGTACATTATAATGAAAAATTGACGTTCATAAGTGCGTCTTTGATGCCTAAATTGAATAAATGATTTTGACTTTGACTTTGATACATAATAGCCCAGAAGAAAACATACGTAAGTAAAACTTAAATACTATCTGACTCGCTCGTAGCTTGGTGGCTTTATGCACGATGCATAAAGCCACCTACTTATGTAGTTTATATAATATTAGCGACTGCTCGCGACGTCGTTCGCGTAGTATCCCATCGACATCCATATGCCCGCAGTGCTGTGCTAGGTTCATATTTGTTTACACATTAGCAAACACGCTACATGACATGTATTCACGAACATATATACCGACATTAGCAACATTTGTTTACAAGCATGGGCTAGGCAGGTACACGCACACTATCAATATTGGTTTAGTTAATGTTGTTTTCCTATGGAATTGCTGAGGTCGATAATGGGCCTTTTACCCGACATAGCAAACCAGCAGGTTAGCTTGTTCTATGAGATACATAAACACAGAAAATGGTATCGATTCTGTAAGCATTAAACTAAAAACTCCAATTTAAGAAAAATCCTCGTAAGTACCAAATTTCATGAAAATCATTAGAGCCGTTTGCGAGATCCAGATTTTATATACAGGATGTCCCGAAACTGAACGATAACCTGGTACCGGGCGAGAGGGCAAGTTACTTATATCAGTTACCACCAATCCACCATGTCCATAATGTCACTTAGCCAAGCCATAATAGAATTTTTGGATTTTTTTGTCACTGATTTTTTTAATAATGTAATCTATACTTAACTTATATAATAATATTATAAACCGGAAAGATTTGTATGTATGTTTGTAACGAATTGGCTCAAAAAGTACTGGACTGATTTCAAAAAACAATCCCAAGTAAGCAGTCACTAAAAATGGTTATTTATTTTACCACAGCCATGGAACCAACTTCAACACCGACAAGTGTGAAACAACTTGTCGAAGTCGAAATCTTTTTTGTTACGGTAGATAATTCATTATGATTTCTTCGTCTTTTTAGTTGCTGTTGATGGAATTGTCAGACCATTCCGAGTAAACCATGGACACTTATTTGTACTGGTTGATGATAATGCAGTAGATCTACCTTGAGTTTACAACATTGATACCAATCGGTGCTCGATATCGACTGCCGCAAAAAAAATTATGAAATAAAGAACAGTGCCATCTCGCGGTCAATTGTAGAACTAAAATTGACAGCGAGTACGCCAATCACAAGATAAATAAGGTAGGCGAGATCGAGTATCGACTATAGATGATTTTATATTTTATATCTTAAAATATAAAATCTAAAACCCGAAACTCATCAATAATCTGGTACCGGGCGAGAGGCTAAAGTATACCAGTTATGAAAGAAGTATAATTTGAAAATTTTGAATACCGACTTCATTCTATTCTGTTATTGGAGTGTAACTCAAAAACTACTGGACCGAATTTGATGAAATGGGACCACACGGGAACGGCTTTAAAAATAAGAATATTGAGAATCGGTTTCACCCAATTAAATGTTATGAGGTAACAAACATAAAAAAATACAGTCGAATTGAGTACCTCCTCCTTTTTGGAAGTCGGTAGAAAATAATAAAAAAACATTTTTTTCCAACATGTCAATGTTAACTGACAGCAATTTTTTAAACCATAACTCGTCAAATTTTAATAAATTTTACTTAGTTTTATTTGTGGTTGCGATTTATATCACTGTTATGTGAGACTAGCTGTTCTCCGCGGTTTCACCCGCGCGGTGATAGATGATGATGGTGATTATGAATTTTATATAGCCTATGTTACTCAGGGTGAATGTAGCTTACCAATGGCGAAAGAATTTTTGAAATCAGTCCAGTACTTTTTGAGCCAATTCGTTACAAACATACATACAAATATTTCCTGTTTATAATATTATTATACAAGTTAAGTATAGATTACATTATTAAAAAAATCAGTGAAAAAAAAATCTAAAAATTCTATTATGGCTTGGCTAAGTGACATTGTGGATTGGTGGTAACTGATATAGACAATAGACAGTATTTTATTTGTAGCAAAAAACATAAAAAGATACACACATTAACAAGATATAAAATGAACGAAGTAAAATTTGTTTTTTGCCACAAACCGGTCCCAACTCAGCAGATGCTGGTCTAAAACCAGCGCTGGTCTTCCGTGGAACCGGCAGGTGACGTCAAGCACGGGTGGAATACACGGTGCACGTACGAGCTAACAAACAAAGATAGTCACAATAACAGAAAATATCAAACAATATATAATATATGTAACTTGCCCTCTAAGTTACTCAGTTTCGGGACATCCTGTATATACAGGAATTGCTCGTTTATAGTATTAGATATATAATACCCGTTGACTCGCGATTCGCCCTAATTGGCCAATAATACAATCCTCATCATCATCATCATCATCATCATCTCAGCCGTAGGACTTCCACTGCTGAACATACGCCTCCTCCATAACATTGTGTGTTACAGGGCCAGTCGTCGTCGTTGAGGGCGGCAGCCGGACGTCTGCCGGGGATTCTTAGCACCCCCTGCCCCACCGTTACCGTGGCCGCTACCGTAGCCAAGAATAGCGGGGCTGCCGGGGACTAGGGGCCTGGTTCTTTTTGGGAAATCCATAGGGCGTTTTTCCAATACTCGCCACGCTTGGCAGGCGGGTTGGCGAGCGCAGTTTGGGGGTGTTTTACTGGGAAGGTGCTGCTGCCCACTTTCTGATTGTTATCCCTTAGCCGCCTTCTACGGCACCCACGGGTATATGGGGGGTGCTAGAAATTCTAAGCCGACGCCCCGCGGCTAATATAATGCAATAGATTTCGCTGATATCAACCTACTTTTCCTGGAACTGCGACATGTGTGGTTAATCTATACTAATATTAATAAAGAGGTAAGATTTGTATGTATTTTTGTTATAAAAACTAACGTGGTTTTCAATCATTATTAATTAAAAAATACGGGATTACTCACGTAATATTTATCGGATAGGTCCGACTATAGTTTCGACCACAGTCGGTGGCATTTTTCAAGGAGTGTTCGGGACGCCCGCGTCGTAATCCCGAATTTTTAAATTAATAATTTGTAAGTATGTTTGTGACGAATTGGCTCAAAAAGTACTGAACCGATTTCAAAAATTATTTTACCATTGGAAAGCTACATTCACCCAGAGTAACATAGGCTATATACGATTCATTATCATCCATCACCGCGCGAGTGAAACCGCAGAAGCTAGTAGCTTCATAAAGTCTTTCAATATATTTCTGGTATAATGAAATATCTTCCGTTGTGGTAGGCACAGATTATAAAACAATATAATCTTAGATGGTAGGTATAATATAAGTATATACTTAAGTGTTATATCTTTTTCGATTTACCTTTCAAAAAAATAATTTTATTTTGATAAAATGTTGTTTCATGTCAGAAATGCTGGCTCATTTAATGCATTTTAGCAGATAATAAATTTATATGTCACTCTTCTGGCCAAGGCAAATCCATTAATGTACTATCACTCAATGATAGCCTGACCAGTTCAAAAAAAGTTTTACTTTGCACATGTGCATTGCAAGCTAACTCCGCCTTGTATTGTATTGCCCAATGACATCCCTATTAAGCATTTTCGTTGTAAAAATCTTTTGTTCCTACATCTTTTAATTTTATGATTTTGTCAGGAATCTGATTATTGTATTTTATTACAATAAAAGTTGCTGTTCTTATAAACGCGGTGATAGTACTAAGTTTTTATCTTGTAAACCTTATAGGTTTACCTTCTTAGTTTTATATTAATCTTAAATCAGTTTATTGTATTTTTCATTTCAGTATCCCAAACATGTAGGTTTTGCTGCCTGAAATCAGAGAGCAAAATGCGAGTTTGCTCACTGAGTGAGACAAAGTAGTGATTTTTTTTTTTCAGATAGCCGCGAATATCTTATTCAGCTTTGGGTTAATCATACAAATCGTAACATTCACACTCTATCTCTTTCCCGCCATTAGAAAGAGAGAGAGAGACAAAGACCAGCCCTTTCGAATTTCCGATTTTGAATTCGACCTCAAAGACAAAGACGCTGGGAATTTCGTACTAACTAAAAAAAAATTGCAAAAAAGATAATTATGTCTTAATGTTATTTATTGAATTAGCACCTCTACCTACAATGTTAATTATTTTGATTCACAATAAATAGTTATTTCAATCTAGCCCTTTATTATATTATCTATTAAAATGTTCTCGCTGCTGAAGTGTGAAGTTATGTGTGTTACACGAGAGCAAAGTTTTTTGCATCTCATGCCTTTGAATCCCTCGCCACACTCAGGATTCAAAATCAGCACTCGCAGCAAAAAACGACTTTGCTCTCTTGTTGCACAAATAACTATTATTAAACTATCTATTGTACCTCCAAGTTTTTTTCAATACATCGTTAAACGTGCTTGGTAACGTAGGTAACTTTATGTCTATTCCGTATGCATATATGTAGTGGTACATGCATGTTGCATATAACTATGTTTTCTACGTACCTAGTTAGCACCTACTTGCTATATTAATAGAATAAAATAAACCTATTATCCAGACAATTAAGCACCGATATGTTACATTTTACACTGCGCAATTAAATTATATTGTTAACATCGCCTGACTTCGACGTACGAGTTATGTATGTATACAATATGTACTGTGCTCCGCGGTTTCACCCGCGGGGTGGTGGTTGATGATGATGAAGCAAGATATAGAGCTAGCCTAACTCAGGGATAGTGTAGCTTTATAATCGGGAAAGAGTTATTCAAACGTTATATAGCTTTGATGAGCTAATGAAACTAAAATAGAATAGTAGTTTATGCAACTGTCTTAAAATAGAGGGTATTAAAACATGAGTGTAGTTTTCAAAATAAGATTACACGAGTGTTTTAATACCTAATTATATGCAGTTGCATACACTACTTTATTTAATCTCATGACATTTTTGCTACTAAAGTTTTATCCAACAAAATATTACTCAAATTCGTATGGATCAATAGCACCAAAATGGAAAAAGTCTTCTTAGTCTTCTGCTTCTTCTTCTTGTTTGTATGGCTTGTGCGGCGTAACCACAATTTTGCGAATATCAGTGGAAAAAGTCTGTTATTGGTCTATTGGCTCGGAACGAGCGCTCACCATAGATAATGTGTACTTAAATTGAATTGAAACCTCCTTGGTCGGGACACATTGTACTTTAATAATAAAAAAAAATGTTTTACAGCATTTGTTTTGTTAGGAGAATAATGCTTTAATTTAATATTCTTAAAGAAGTATGTAAATAAAATATGCCAATAAAAGTCTGTATTTCATTTCATAATTAGAATATTACCGAATGAGATTATATAAATAATATTTATAATATTAATGTACTTGTTATTTATTATGTATGACCGATAATTATTTTTTTAAGACTTAGGTAATTTGTAATTTTGAATTTTTTTTATTTGACAAATTATAAAAATTTTTTAGTGTCTTTATTTTATAATTACGAGCTATGGAGAGGGCTATGCTCGGGGTTTCTCTACGTGATCGAATCAGAAATGAGATCCGTAGAAGATACGAAAATCACCGACATAGCCCAGAAGATTAGCCAGCTGAAGTGGCAGTGGGCAGGGCACATAGCACGCGGAACAGATGGCCGATGGGGCCGAAAGGTTCTGGAGTGGAGACCACGGATCGGCAAGTGCAGCGTAGGGTGACAGACGACCTGATAAAGATTGCAGGACGACTTTGGATGCAAGCCGCTTCCAACCGGTCCTTTTGGAAAATCATGGGGGAGGCATATGTTCAGCAGTGGACGTCCTACGGCTGAGATGATGTTGATGATTTTATAATTATATCAAAAATGATAGTAGGTATCTAGACTTAGTTAACTAGATATTTCCTAGTGTAAGGTACATTTTATTCAACGCATAACTGACATGTACCTAGTTTACCAAAGTAATTGTATTTGTATTTCAAATTGGTCCAGTACTTTTTGAGATTATTCGTTATAGTTATAGATAATTATGAATCTAAATATGTAGTTTCATGAGGAATAGAGTAGGATTCTAATGGTGTAAGAATTTTTCAAATTGGATCAGAGGCCGTATAACAAACAATTTGGGAAAAGTATTCGTAACGCAAACGTCAATGCGTCAAGTTTCAGCCTACAAACTATGAGCTATCTGTCTCACAGTGTGCCCTATATACATGACAGTTTGTACAGTTGCACGTGAGCAACACGTTACGTTACACGCACGCAGTTATTAGTGCTAGGCACACTGCTCGTCTTGTTTGGTACACTTACACTGTCTGCCAGTTACGATAGCCTAGTAAGTATAGACTACAGTTTCCTCGCAACATCACCGCATAGTACCAGGCTACCATAACCGCATAGCAGATCTCAGCAGCCTTGCTGTCGCTCGGCATGCTGATATCCATACATAATATCACCTACTACATGGCTCGTCCTGACTATGTGCTAACTGTGCCCTAGATACATGACAGTTTGTATTGTTGCACACTGTTGTACACTGAGGGTTACCCATTCTCCGACTACGAATTCCTGTATAATAAAACCTACCTACGCAAACCGAGCGAGGAGAACTATTGCCATAGCACCGACTTTATTATTATTATAAGTTTTTCTTCAAAAATACTAATTGTCAAATTTTGGGGGTTACCCATTCTCCGACTACGAATTGCTGTATAATAAAACCTACCTACGCAAACCGAGCGAGGAGAACCATGGCTATAGCACCGACATATTATAATTATTAAAAGTTTTTCTTCAAAAATACTAATTGTCAAATTTTGGGGGTTACCCATTCTCCGACTACGAATTCCTGTATAATAAAACCTACCTACGCAAACCGAGCGAGGAGAACCATGGTTATAGCACCGACATATTATAATTATTAAAAGTTTTTCTTCAAAAATACTAATTGTCAAATTTTGGGGGTTACCCATTCTCCGACTACGAATTCCTATATAATAAAACCTACCTACGCAAACCAAGCGAGGAGAACCATGGCTATAGCACGGACTTTATTATTATTATAAGTTTTTCTTCAAAAATACTAATTGTCAAATTTTGGGGGTTACCCATTCTCCGACTACGAATTGCTGTATAATAAAACCTACCTACGCAAACCGAGCGAGGAGAACCATGGCTATAGCACCGACATATTATTATTTTTACTTAAAAGTTTTTCTTCAAAAAAAAATTATTATCATATTTTATGGGTTACCCATTCTCCGACTACGAATTGCTGTATAATAAAACCTACCTACGCAAACCGAGCGAGGAGAACCATGGTTATAGCACCAACATATTATTATTATTAAAAGTTTTTCTTCAAAAATACTGATTGTCAAATTTTGGGGGTTACCAATTCTCCGGCTACGATTTCCTATATAATAAAACCTACCTACGCAAACCCAGCGAGGAGAACCATGGCTATAGCACCGACTTTATTATTATTATAAGTTTTTATTCAAAAATACTAATTGTCAAATTTTGGGGGTTACCCATTCTCCGACTACGAATTGCTGTATAATAAAACCTACCTACGCAAACCGAGCAGGAGAACCATGGTTATAGCACCGACATATTATTATTATTAAAAGTTTTTCTTCAAAAATACTAAAAGTCAAATTTTGGGGGTTACCCATTCTTCGACTACGAATTGCTGTATAATAAAACCTACCTACGCAAACCGAGCGAGGAGAACCATTGCCATAGCACCGGCTTTATTATTATTATAAGTTTTTCTTCAAAAATACTAGTTGTCAAATTTTGGGGGTTACCCATTCTCCGACTACGAATTGCTGTATAATAAAACCTACCTACGCAAACCGAGCAGGAGAACCATGGTTATAGCACCGACATATTATTATTATTAAAAGTTTTTCTTCAAAAATACTAATTGTCAAATTTTGGGGTTACCCATTCTCCGACTACGAATTCCTATATAATAAAACCTACCTACGCAAACCAAGCGAGGAGAACCATGGCTATAGCACCGACTTTATTATTATTATAAGTTTTTATTCAAAAATACTAATTGTCAAATTTTGGGAGTTGCCCATTCTCCGACTACGAATTGCTGTATAATAAAACCTACCTACGCAAACCGAGCGAGGAGAACCATGGCTATAGCACCGACATATTATTATTATTAAAAGTTTTTCTTCAAAAATACTAATTGTCAAATTTTGGGGTTACCCATTCTCCGACTACGAATTCCTATATAATAAAACCTACCTACGCAAACCGAGCGAGGAGAACCATGGCTATAGCACCGACATATTATATTTATTACTTAAAAGTTTTTCTTCAAAAAAAATAATTATCATATTTTATGGGTTACCCATTCTCCGACTACGAATTGCTGTATAATAAAACCTACCTACGCAAACCGAGCGAGGAGAACCATGGTTATAGCACCGACATATTATTATTATTAAAAATATTTCTTCAAAAATACTAATTGTCAAATTTTGGGGGTTACCCATTCTCCGACTACGAATTCCTATATAATAAAACCTACCTACGCAAACCAAGCGAGGAGAACCATGGCTATAGCACCGACTTTATTATTATTATAAGTTTTTATTCAAAAATACTAATTGTCAAATTTTGGGGGTTACCCATTCTCCGACTACGAATTGCTGTATAATAAAACCTACCTACGCAAACCGAGCAGGAGAACCATGGTTATAGCACCGACATATTATTATTATTAAAAGTTTTTCTTCAAAAATACTAAAAGTCAAATTTTGGGGGTTACCCATTCTCCGACTACGAATTGCTGTATAATAAAACCTACCTACGCAAACCGAGCGAGGAGAACCATTGCCATAGCACCGGCTTTATTATTATTATAAGTTTTTCTTCAAAAATACTAGTTGTCAAATTTTGGGGGTTACCCATTCTCCGACTACGAATTGCTGTATAATAAAACCTACCTACGCAAACCGAGCAGGAGAACCATGGTTATAGCACCGACATATTATTATTATTAAAAGTTTTTCTTCAAAAATACTAATTGTCAAATTTTGGGGTTACCCATTCTCCGACTACGAATTCCTATATAATAAAACCTACCTACGCAAACCAAGCGAGGAGAACCATGGCTATAGCACCGACTTTATTATTATTATAAGTTTTTATTCAAAAATACTAATTGTCAAATTTTGGGAGTTGCCCATTCTCCGACTACGAATTGCTGTATAATAAAACCTACCTACGCAAACCGAGCGAGGAGAACCATGGCTATAGCACCGACATATTATTATTATTACTTAAAAGTTTTTCTTCAAAAAAAAATAATTATCATATTTTATGGGTTACCCATTCTCCGACTACGAATTGCTGTATAATAAAACCTACCTACGCAAACCGAGCGAGGAGAACCATGGCTATAGCACCGACATATTATATTTATTACTTAAAAGTTTTTCTTCAAAAAAAAAAATTATCATATTTTATGGGTTACCCATTCTCCGACTACGAATTGCTGTATAATAAAACCTACCTACGCAAACCGAGCGAGGAGAACCATGGTTATAGCACCGACATATTATTATTATTAAAAATATTTCTTCAAAAATACTAATTGTCAAATTTTGGGGGTTACCCATTCTCCGACTACGAATTCCTATATAATAAAACCTACCTACACAAACCAAGCGAGGAGAACCATGGCTATAGCACCGACTTTATTATTATTATAAGTTTTTATTCAAAAATACTAATTGTCAAATTTTGGGGGTTACCCATTCTCTGACTACGAATTGCTGTATAATAAAACCTACCTACGCAAACCGAGCAGGAGAACCATGGTTATAGCACCGACATATTATTATTATTAAAAGTTTTTCTTCAAAAATACTAATTGTCAAATTTTGGGGGTTACCCATTCTCCGACTACGAATTCCTATATAATAAAACCTACCTACGCAAACCAAGCGAGGAGAACCATTGCCATAGCACCGGCTTTATTATTATTATAAGTTTTTCTTCAAAAATACTAGTTGTCAAATTTTGGGGGTTACCCATTCTCCGACTACGAATTGCTGTATAATAAAACCTACCTACGCAAACCGAGCAGGAGAACCATGGTTATAGCACCGACATATTATTATTATTAAAAGTTTTTCTTCAAAAATACTAATTGTCAAATTTTGGGGTTACCCATTCTCCGACTACGAATTCCTATATAATAAAACCTACCTACGCAAACCAAGCGAGGAGAACCATGGCTATAGCACCGACTTTATTATTATTATAAGTTTTTATTCAAAAATACTAATTGTCAAATTTTGGGAGTTGCCCATTCTCCGACTACGAATTGCTGTATAATAAAACCTACCTACGCACACCGAGCGAGGAGAACCATGGCTATAGCACCGACATATTATTATTATTACTTAAAAGTTTTTCTTCAAAAAAAAATAATTATCATATTTTATGGGTTACCCATTCTCCGACTACGAATTGCTGTATAATAAAACCTACCTACGCAAACCGAGCGAGGAGAACCATGGTTATAGCACTGACATATTATTATTATTAAAAGTTTTTCTTCAAAAATACTAATTGTCAAATTTTGGGGGTTACCCATTCTCCAACTACGAATTCCTATATAATAAAACCTACCTACGCAAACCGAGCGAGGAGAACCATGGCTATAGCACCGACTTTATTATTATTATAAGTTTTTATTCAAAAATACTAATTGTCAAATTTTGGGGGTTACCCATTCTCCGACTACGAATTGCTGTATAATAAAACCTACCTACGCAAACCGAGCGAGGAGAACCATGGCTATAGCACCGACATATTATTATTATTACTTAAAAGTTTTTCTTCAAAAATACTAATTGTCAAATTTTGGGGGTTACCCATTCTCCAACTACGAATTCCTATATAATAAAACCTACCTACGCAAACCGAGCGAGGAGAACCATGGCTATAGCACCGACTTTATTATTATTATAAGTTTTTATTCAAAAATACTAATTGTCAAATTTTGGGGGTTACCCATTCTCCGACTACGAATTGCTGTATAATAAAACCTACCTACGCAAACCGAGCGAGGAGAACCATGGCTATAGCACCGACATATTATTATTATTACTTAAAAGTTTTTCTTCAAAAATACTAATTGTCAAATTATGGGAGTTGCCCATTCTCCGACTACGAATTGCTGTATAATAAAACCTACCTACGCAAACCGAGCGAGGAGAACCATGGCTATAGCACCGACATATTATTATTATTACTGAAAAGTTTTTCTTCAAAAAAAAAAAATTATCATATTTTATGGGTTACCCATTCTCCGACTACGAATTGCTGTATAATAAAACCTACCTACGCAAACCGAGCGAGGAGAACCATGGTTATAGCACCGACATATTATTATTATTAAAAGTTTTTCTTCAAAAATACTTATTGTCAAATTTTGGGGGTTACCCATTCTCCAACTACGAATTCCTATATAATAAAACCTACCTACGCAAACCGAGCGAGGAGAACCATGGCTATAGCACCGACATATTATTATTATTACTTAAAAGTTTTTCTTCAAAAAAAAATAATTATCATATTTTATGGGTTACCCATTCTCCGACTACGAATTGCTGTATAATAAAACCTACCTACGCAAACCGAGCGAGGAGAACCATGGTTATAGCACCGACTTTATTATTATTATAAGTTTTTCTTCAAAAATACTAATTGTCAAATTTTGGGGGTTACCCATTCTCCGACTACGAATTCCTGTATAATAAAACCTACCTACGCATATCGAGCGGGAGAGCCATTGCCATAGCACCGACACATTAATATTATAAGTTTTTCTTCCATAATACTAATTGTCAAATTTTGGTGGTTACTCATTCTCCAACTACGAATTCCTGTATAATAAAACCTACCTACGCATACCGAGCGACATATTATAAACAAGATCATTATTATAAATTATTTTTCTTCCAAAACAGTGTAGGAAATGAATCCACTTCAATATATCGTTCAACTTCCTCATTACGTGATAATGGGTTACATAAGGCGCTAACACTCGCCGTAAGCAGTTTCCGAAGGACTCTGACAAATGTGTACTCCGAATGATTATGACATGGTAATGAATTCATGATGGAAACAAACACATAGAGGTTTGTTAGTAAACATTATAAATGAAAATTGTGTGGAATAAATAGAGATAAATAATATATTCTATATAAGGGTAGATGAAAGGCAATCATAATGATATGCAAATTTGCGGAGTTGAAAATTGAGTTCCACCCGTGTTTTGCATTTGCAGGCGAACGATTGGGCTAGTAATAATGATTAAATTTGTAATCATCACTACATAGTATAAATAAAGTCGCTGTCGCTGTCTGTCCGTCCCTATGTATGCTTAAATCTTCAAAACTACGCGACGGACTTTGAAGCGCTTTTTTTAAATAGATAGAGTGATTCAAGAGAAAGGTTTATATGTATGAAGCATGCATAATATTTTAGAAAAACACTGATGAATTTACAGGTTTCTAATGTGATGTCGTAAATAAACACATTTTTTGCGCTTACATTGCAAATGCTGACTGAACCCCACGATATAAATCAAAGTCATGTACTACGGTATTGTACACCTTAAAAAGGTCAACAAAAAGTCCGCGATGGTCCGCTATGTCCCTGCATTTTAAATCTGTAATATCTTCGGAAATATTCATTTAAATTACACGCTGTAAATGGCCATATTGATCTATATTGAATGGACAATGTATTTAAGGTACTTACTTACTTATTGGATAAAAATGGTTATTGTGTAAACACAATAACCATTTTTTATCCTTTACATATTACGGGAAAAAATTGCCTATTTAGGAAGTTATTTTAAGCAATACAGCATTAATGTTTATCCAATAAGTAAGTAATTACCTTAAAGACATTGTCCATTCAATATAGATCAATATGGCCATTTACAGCGTGTAATTTAAATGAAGATTTCCGAAGATATTACAGATTTAAAATGCAGGGACATAGCGGTGCGGCGGTTAGATGTGAGCGTTGAGTGCTTTTCTCATAATCAATTATATGTCGCTCTTTCAAGAGTAACTTCTAAACAAAATATGTTTGTATTGTCTAATGACAAAAAAGCTGTAAACGTTGTTTATAAGGACATTCTGTAGTAGTTAGGTATATTATTTAGTACCAGCATTGACAGAGAGAGCGAAGCGTCTCTGCTTTAACTGGCCAAATTGACTTTCATCTGTCCGTATGTTTGTTAGGTTGTATGTTGGTCTAGGTACGTCCACCTTCCCCCCCGAAGGGTTCTCGCATTGACGTGGCGGGGGAGTCTCAGTAGCCGTGGCTTGGATCACCACGGTGAAGCCAAGAGGAACCAAGGGGCCGCGCTGGCTAAGGGGTGCGCCGGCCGGCTCAGGCGGGGCCGCTCCTATGGGCTTTGGCCACCAAGTCCACATAGGAGTGGCGGGGTCCGGGCGCTTTGGCGCAGACTCGAGGTGATGGGGCCCGGGCGCTTTGGAGCAGGCTCGAGGAGGGGGGCCCGGGTACTTTGGTGCAGGCTCGAGGAGGTGGGGTCCTAGCGCTTTGGAGCATGCTCGAGGAGGGGGGCCCGGGCACTTTGGTGCAGGCTCGAGGAGGTGGGGTCCGGGCGCTCGGCGCAGACTCGAGGAGGTGGGGTCGCGGGGGGGCTATCCCATGTGGCTGACGTAGCAGGCGGTGGGGCTACGTATCCGACCCACCGCAGGGAGACCACGGGCGTCCAGACACGGGGAAGTCTGGCGCCCATTGTTGGCGGGTTCAGTCTCCGAGGCAGTTGCGGCGCGCCATGTGTTCTGGTGTGCAAAATCTGTCCCGCGTTCCCGCCAAAAGCGGCACTGACGGAACACCCCGGGGTTTTGGTGGGTATACGAACTCCCACATAACCACCTACCTCACCGTGGTGGGTGGTATCCATAAAGGATTTCCCCGGGACAAAAAAAAGGTACGTCCACCTTTTACGAAACTATCATATATCAGGAGAGTTTTGTAACAAGCTTACAATAATCATACTTACTATGGTACTCCCACCGACACAAAACAGTCAACCAAATTTAATGTTAATGTTTGCATATGACTAAGTACTTCAAGAGATGGGAGTACGGATCTTCAAAAATTTGACTTTGGACAATGAAACTTAGTATCAAAAGTCACGTCAAAGTACCCGAATTGACTGAAATATTTGATATTACGTCATCAAAACGTCTATCGCAGTGTCACCACAGAATTCGCACTATTTACATGATACTATCTATGCGCAATGCATTATTACTTTAAGCTTGCTATATTGACGTGGTGGTACCAAATTATGGTAAGGTTGAAACATGACTGTTTTAAGAGGTGGGAGTAGGGCCCTGGTCGCATTTTTACAACCAATCTTGACGAAACTTGGTATGCATGTTCTATTATTTAATATTTTTTTCGCCCTCGGCGATTTTTGAGTGGGTTTACTTTTCCTAAAGGCTTGCTGCGGCGCTATTTACCAACCGATTATGATAAAATTTGGTACACACATTAGGTACCTGACTTAAAAGAGGAATTTCGCATATGAGCATAATTGGTCGATTGGTTTCCGAGACAATAGGTTGTGAAGTACTGCGACAAGTTGACGCTGATAAGACTACGTTCGACGAGCAAAACAGCGCAATTTATTTTTTTATAAGTTACTAGCTGCTCTCCGCGGTTTCACCCGCGCGCTGATGGATGATGATAAAGATGAATCTTATATAGCCTATGTTAGAGTGAATGTAGCTTTCCAATGGTGAAAGAATTTTTGAAATCGGTCTAATACTTTTTGAGCCAATTCGTTACAAACATACATACAAATCTTTCCTCTTTATTATATTATTACTGGCAGCTCTCCGCGGTTTCACCCGCGCGGTAATGGATGATATTAATGACGAAACGTATCTTATATTAATAGAACCATCCCCAAGATAATATAATCTATCTCTTTGCATTATTTCACCGAAGTCGTTCGCAAGGGAAATAGGGATTCATTCTTAAACGACCTCAAAAAAGGTGGCTGACATTAAATTAATTGAATATTAATTTGCAATAAATTATTGTATGTAATTTTTTTGTGTGTTTGTTTACCGATTTCTCCTCCATTTATGGACCGATTCTCATTTTTTTTGTTCGGTAGAGTAGTTCCGAAGTGGTCCCTATTATCTTTCCTTAAGAGGATTCCATAGCAAGTACCTTCCATGCTAAAAGAGAAAACTCTTTTCTACTTACCTCTTAACATTGTCCGATTTCAGTGATTTTTTTTCATGGAATCATGACATTGTTTACTATGCCCGTACATTTTCATTTTTCAGTTTGTTTTTTAATTCTAAAAAAGGAAATTTACTTTGAAATATTGAAAAAATCAAAACGTCCCGTACGTTTTGATTTTTTTATAGTAAACAATGTCATGACTCCATGAAAAAAAAGTCACTGAAATCGGACAATGTTAAGAGGTAGAAAAGAGTTTTCTCTTTTAGCATGGAAAGTACTAGCTATGCAATCCTATTAAAAATTCGGTCATGCAGTTTTAGTTACAGACCAATAACTATCAAGTGTTTCGCCTATTTGCATGATATCGTAATTGACGATGAATAACAATTGATCCGTAAGTAGCAAAGGTGACAAGGGTAAAACAATTTTTTTACCAAGGCATGAAACCGACTTCAACACTAAGTGTGAAATAACTTGTCGGAGTCGGTACCATGCGCACAATATTGTGATAACTTTCGAACTATCATGGTACCGAGTTCAACAAGTTGTTTCACACTTTTTGGTGTTGAAGTCGGTTCTATTTTTTTGGTATTTTTTTAAATATGTATAGATAGATTAACTAATCTCGATTTTTTTACTATCCTCGTGTAAGCTATACCTAATGCAAAACTTTACGATTCTAGGTCAAGAGAAAGAATCATATAAGTACTGGAGACAGTCGAATTATGCGACTGAGTTTTTATGAACTACCTTGACAAAGAAACTTGTCATTCTTTTATGGGACAATGTACACGATTCTATAATAAAGTTCCCAATGTTATCCGAGATTTGCCTATTAATAAGTTTAAAATTACTATTTAAACTAAACTCTGTCAAAAAGTTAATTACAACATTTCTGACTTGGAGGATAAAACAGCTTGGGACTGATCACTCCAGGATCTACCTACTCGTGTACTAAGATGTCAAAGTGTAGCGTGTCTTGCCCTACTGATACCATTATTATGTTCTCTTTTGTAAGACAATACACTGGAGCTAATATTTGTAGTACCTAAGTAAAAACATTGTAAAAACATCTATATAAAAAAAATGGCCCCGAGTTTCTTGCCGCTTCTTCTCGGTTGGCTCTATATATTTTGGAACGCGGCGGTCTTTGATGTATATTATAATGAATGATTGACGTTCGTAAGTGCGTCTTTGATGCCTAAATTGAATAAATGACTTTGACATATATATACAGCTCCAAGAGACTAAGGTCGGCGAGAAAACAAATTAAAAGTTTAATAGCCCGCGACTACGAAAATCTGCCCTCTTTTTGGGTTTTGCCTCAGTCGGTTAACTATGTACCCAGTGACACTCGCTACATCGAGACGTATCTAATGACAGCACATTCATCAAATTCGGTTGAGCCGTTGTGTAGTTACGAGAGAACACACGGACATACATACAGGTCTAACACATACTTTCCTTTTGGGCTTTTTTTTTGGGGTAAAAAGAGGCTTAGTTGTGAATTTCTACTTGAGTGAAGATTTGACAGTAAATTTCATGCAAAAAATACTGAGATATGTAATGAAGCCTAAATTTAATGCTGATGATACTTCTGGAACTATTATCAGCATTAAAAGATCACTTTAGGTGCGTTCGTTTAGCTTATGAGGGCATTGGTGGCGTTGTCATTGTTGGCTCTTTTGTTATAGCGTTTGTAAAGCTCTTAAACGTTATTTCTACCACTTAAGCCACTTTTGCAAAAACCCTATTCTAACGCTAAACCGAGCATAGGACCTAAAATCCCATGATTATGCTGTCAAATAGATATTTTTCAAAAAACGATCACATACAACCATGCTCCGGACGTAAGTCAAAATTTACACTTTTCTACCAACTTCCAAAAAAAAGAGGAGGTACTCAATTCGACTGTTTCTTATTTTTATGTTGTTACCTCATAAGTTTCGAAAGGGTGAAACGATTCTCATAATTCTCGTTGATTTTTGAAAGCTGGTGCTTCCCGTGTGTTCCCATTTAAATTTCATCATTTCAGTCCAGTAGTTTTTGAGATTCACTCCAATAACTGAATAGAATGGAAGTTGGTATTAAATTTTTTAAATGGTACTTGTTTTGTGGCAAAAATTACAAATTTTTTAGCTGAGCAAAAAGAGCCATAAACGACATTTTCACCCACATTCCCAATTCGAACGCCCTTGTGAACGTAGTGTTATTTTCGCCAACGCCAACCATTCGAACGCATCTTTAATTGGAGTTGTGGACTAAAATGGTATCGATCATTATGCAGAGCGTACCGCAGGTCACCCTTGGCGCTCCATCGGGAGACAGCAAAAGGTCACCGCGACAAACTGCGCGGAAGGTCCAACTCAACAGCTGACCTTAGTGTTGTCACTAGCCGACTAGGCTGCACGATAGTTTTTAACCAACTTCAAAAAGGGAGAGGTTTTCAATGCGACGGGTATGTTTATTACGGGAGCACTCTAACAACTAACAACATTGTGATGATTTTAGTTTGATATCTCATAGGTATTTGTATCTATCTAATCTCAAACTCAAAGTCGCACAACGAGCTATGGAGAGGGCTATGCTCGGGGTTTCTCTACGTGATCGAATCAGAAATGAGGAGATCCGTAGAAGAACGAGTCACCGACATAGCCCAGAAGATTAGCCAGTTGAAGTGGCAGTTGGCAGGGCACATAGCACGCAGAACAGATGGCCGATGGGACCGGCAAACACAGCGCAGTTCGTCCACCGACACGGTGGACTGACGACTTGATAAAGGTCGCAGGACGACGTTGGATGCATGCCGCTTCCAACCGGTACTTTTAGAGTGGGGGAGGCATATGTTCAGCAGTGGACGTCCTACGGCTGAGATGATGATGATGATCTCATACTTCGAAGGTTGATTATTCTTTTAGAAAAAAAACTTAACAAATAAAAATACAGATCACAGATATATAAAAAGTCTAAATATATAATAATATTATACAATTCCACACAAAGGTTCAGAGTCCGAACTAGACAGAGTCTGTACTATGGTAACCTGATGTCTGATATACATACTTATATACATATACACACCCAGCTACAGCTCAAACAGACATGTTCATCCACACGCGGTGTTCAGGTCCCAAACTAGACAGAGCCTGTACTATGGTAACCTGATGTCTGATATACATACTTATATACATATACACAGCCAGACACAGCTCAAACATACATGTTCATGCACACAAATGTTTGAGCTGTCCGGGGATCGAACCCGGGACCAAATTTGATGAAATCTATGGGACCATCACGGAACTACTCTATTAAACAAAAAAGAATAAAAGATCGGAACGTGGATGTGACGGACGCCCTGGGCCGGGTGGAGAAAGCCGACTTATATAAAAATTTGTTATAATAAAAAATAATTGAAAAGCTTAGGCATTTGTATTATGTATGCGTGTATACCTTGAGCATTCACGCTCACTAAAAGGCTTCTTCTCGCGGCGGCGTCGTGTGGCGGGTCGTCTTCGTCCCTCCAATATGGTTGAGGAGGGCGATGGCTGGCACACGTGTCAAGCTCGTGAACGGGCGCTGCTTGCGGGAGCCGGTATGCTCTCGGTATGTACGATATTTAGAAATTAGTTAAAAGTCTATTTGTGTACAAAAAAAAAATGTATAATGTAAGTTTAGTTAAGAAAAAAAACTATATATACTATAGATACAATCCTGCTTATTGTGAGACAAATATATTAAACTATGTTTTTATTTTTATAAAAATATCATAATCTGAAACATTGGGGAGCAAAGTGGCTCGTAGTTACTAAAAGCACAAAAGTAACGACCGAAGGCTATGCAAGAGTAAAAAGAAACATAACTTTGACATTCAACCAAGATCGCCGGAGAATGTTACCGAAGGTCACCCGGTGGTCAATGGAGCCGCCGAATATGTATCGAAAGGTTAACGGTCACATCCTTAGTCGATACAAGATTTATATCTGTACTAGCTGGTGCCCGCGACTACGTCTGCGCAGGATTAGTACTTCAGGCTTTCAAACTAACTCGAACAATACAGAAAAACCGTCTCCGGGACGCCTCCGCCTCTGGTGTCTGTGTGTTTTCAGCTTAACCCATAACAAAATACAACTTTTTAGCTAAATGATCAGATTTTACAACAAAATTTAGTATCCGCAAATTTGCAAGTACCTCCCTTAAGTATCAAGTAGCTTATTATCTTCTCCATAAAAACCTTTATACCAAAATGTCATAAAATATATACATGGTCAAACGAAATTGCTATTATAGTATTATATGAGTATATTTAAATACTTAGTATATCAATCAGTAAACATTAATAATAAAATACAGGACTTACGTACATAAAATTAATCACCATGGAAAAAAAAACTGTCATGAAATTTCATCACCCTTGACGGTATTTGTGTTACATTTCATCAGCCTTGACGGTCGCCGAGCACGTCTAATGTATCGAGCTGTCAAATTGACTTGGTTTTTGACTAAGCTATCAGAAACGGACACAAATTTTGACAGAACTGTCATCATTATGATCTTGTCGTAGGCGGAGATCTTATTATTTTGTCTATTCCTACTGTGCCCAAGCATATTACGCTTTTTGACCCGCGTGGTGATGGATGATGATGATGATGAAAAGTATACTATTTGTTAATCCAGCGCCTCATCTACCTCCATACCAAATTTAATCAAAATTGCCCGCGCCGTTTGAGTGTGAAAGAGTAACAAACATCCACACATCCATACTCACAAACTTTCGCGTTTATAATATTATAATTATATAATTACCTTTAAAGGAGTAGGAAGAAGGATACACCTTGCGAATTCGCCTACTACAAACTGCCATTTAGGCATACTGATAAAATAGTATTGACCGACTTCAAAAAGGAGAAGGTTATAATGTGTAAAATTATAATGTTTTGTTTGTTATAGTATATATAAATTTCAGCAGTTTTTGAGTTACAGTGCAATAAATTAAAAGTGTTTCGGCTATTTTGATGCCCTCATGAGCGAGTCATCTAAAAAGCAAAAGGTCATACTATCTTAATACCTAAAATGCATAATATCTGATTTGTAATTTACCTAAATCGCTTTAAGTTTTAGTAGCAATAGACCGGAAATGCGTTATGTTTGCTAATTACCACAACCTTATTATGGCTAAGTAGCAGTATGCCTAAAATGCACAATAACAGTTTATCATTTTACCCACAAGTCTTAAGAATCGTTCCATACTCAAGTGGCGTATTTTACTAACTTTTTAACCCTGTACTGTGAGGATCTTTTGAATCCTATTACAATTCGCGCGCAAGATAGTCCCATTTGACAGTGCACGTTTAACGAACGACGCGTTTCTGCAACTTGAATGCCGTGTCTCGGTCGGCCGCTAAACCCCACATATGTAGGTATGCCTTAGGATAAAATGGAATGAAAATATCCAAAGTAGGCATTTTTTAAATTGTCAACGTGGAGGCTCCCAAAAAGACGAGACAGGGTAAAACAAGCCGTGCAGTTTAGATGAACTTGATTTTCGGTTGGTAAGAGTATTTGAAACACAGTTCGTTTAACTGTATTGCAGGTTTAGTACAGTATAGGCAACATAAGTTTGGCTATTTAAGAGAATTTGACTATAAAGGCAAATTGCGTTTAAGACACTGTACAACTTAGGTAAACTGAATATAAAGTATAATCGTATTTCAAATCTTAGGCAATATGAGATTAATGTAACTTAGCAGGCATATTACTTTAGAGACATTGGTGTTAGGTATTTTGCTACAAAGGCTAAAAGCGTTTTTAAATAAAAATACGGGATTACTCACGTAATATTTATCGGATAGGTCCGACTATAGTTTCGACCACATTCGGTGGCCTTTTTCAAGGAGTGTTCGGGACGCCCGCGTCGATGACGTCTCGCTTAGTGCCTGCACTTGTTTCACCACTCACTAACTCACTAAAGTACGAAATTTACCCGATCTATGCCGTGGTCCGTATTGCGATAATTTTGCTCACAGTGCTATCGTCTACCAAAGCTGGTCCGAGATAAATATCGCGATTTTGACAGCTAGTGGCACTGTAAGCGTGTTGTTAATTCGGACCAAAGTTGTAGCAATAACGAACCGTTTGCGCGCGAAAAACAAAAATCATAAAAATATCGTGCATAGTGTGAAGGTTAACTATGTAGTGTGTGGATTAAAAAGAAATAATGGAATGGATGGACCGACTTTTACAACTTTTACATCAAAAAGAAGGGACACCAGTAAATACATTGTAGAAATAAACAAACACCTGTCACTTTTGACACAACGCTCACGACGATTATGGTGTAGAGCATGGTTCATGTAATCGTCAATATGGCGGCAGTTAAGACGTCATCGATGACGTAGCGTGGACCATCGTAATCACGCTCACGGTGAAAGGGACCGACTTTTATCGCGCTAATATCGATTATAGCCAATTAGGACCGCACTGCTATAAAGTTTCAGCCTATATATATATATATATATAGGCTGAAACTTTATAGCAGTGCGGTCCTAATTGGCTATAATCGATATATATATATATATATATATATATATATATATATATATATATATATATATATATATAGTGTGGGGTATACAGATCTGTACTCTCGGATTCACTCCGAAGCCTGCTTCTAGAATACGGCTCCTATGAGGATTGCATAGCTAGCGAGTACATTCCATACTAAAAGAGAAAACTCTTTTCTACCTCTTAACATTGTAGCTGCTATCGCGGGCCTTGAGCGTGGAGACCGAATCCAGAAATTCCGTAACGAAAATAACCTAACACCCCCCACTCCGACTCCATCTATCGATGAATAGCAGAACTTTTAATGACTTTTTGAAATATCACGCTTGTCTCTTTAGTTCAGCAACTCGCCTCTAGATGGCATTGGTTAAATAATTATAATTGCATAAGTTGATTTGGCATCTATCGATGAATAGCAGAACCTTTAATGACTTTTTGAAATATCACGCTTGTCTCTTTAGTTCAGCAACTCGCCTCTAGATGGCATTGGGTAAATAATTATAATTGCATAAGTTGATAAAAACAGCTATGCAATAGCTTTACCGCGGCAGTCTCCGAGTGCCACACGTCTTTTTTTTCCATGGATACATCACATTGTTTCCTATGCCCGTATGTGTCGTTCACGTGCAACAGTACAAACTGTCATGTATCTAGGGCACACTGTGACACAGATAACTCATAGTTTGTACGTCGAAGCTTGATAGGTTGACGTTTACCATACGAACACTTTTTCGCAAATTGTTTGTGCTACGGTCTCTGAACGGCTGAGTTGATACGATTACGATCCGTTTCCGAGTTGATATGTGTGCTATGGCCTTTAGTCTTGCGTTACCTGGTCTCAATACTAAACAAGACTTTTCAAAAATAGTAACAAAAGAAACAAACGAGTTCAGCTAAACTATGTGACAAAAAACAAGAATGCAAGAACAGATCAAATAGCAAGTGCGGTCAGTCAACGAAGATCTTTTTTAACAGACTTCAAAAAAAGGAGGTTATATGTTCGTGTGTATGTGTTTTTTTAATGTGTATGTTAGCCGATTTCTCCCCCATTTGTGGACCGTTTCTCAATTATTTTTTTGTTTGATAGTGTATATTTCTGAGGTGGTCCCATTTAAATTTCATCAAATTCCGTCTAGTAGTTTTTGAGTTACACTCCAATAACTGAATAGAAGGGAAGTCGGTATTATATTTTTCAAATTGTACTTGTCGTGAGTTAATAAACATTTCATTGTTACAGCTTACGTTCATTACTGAAATATGGATCGAAATAAATTGACAACAAAAATATTTCGAGTTGATTCTTCCTCTACCATGTTAGTTAAAACAAAAGATTTATCAATGAAACTGACGTTAGGTAGGGAAGGCGCGGATCCAGCCCACAAAAAAGGTTGTGGTCACAGCCACCCGAAAATCAGCTAAGTGCGAGTCGGAGCATGAACTCATGATCGATATAGTATTAAATCGCTCGCCTGATGTTAAGCGCCACGCTTGCGCCTTACGGTGCCATTCAGAATTTTGGACCGGGTACAACACTTTACACCCTGCATGGCAAAGCACAGCGCTTATTACTCTGAGATATAAGATGTTCTTGCTGTTAAGACGCGGTCCAACCCCAATTTTAAAATAACTTACAATGCTTTACGTAAGGTTGAAAATCGCTTGTTAGATTGGACGATGTAATGCGAAAATGCATTAATTTTGTACGTTTTCTTTATATTTTTCGATATATACTATTACAATTGAAAAAACTGCTGGTTATTACTTAAGTACTATATGTTGGCTAAGTATTACCTAAAAAATAATATAGGGTTATCGCTGAAAATTCTGAGAGTTTGGACGTGAAAGTTTATTTTTATGCACCTATTTAGGATTTTTTTCTGCAGAGAGCGAGTAATATGTATGAATTCTGTTCGGTTATTACTCTTTGCCTTTTTCTTTTCTAACCTAAGTATTTTTTTCAAACAATATTATCGATCTGTTTCGTTACACTAGATGTTTAAAGATTCGGCTTTTTACTATTATCAGGATACGAGCGCGCCTTAATTTCGCTGGATACAACTAAGTGCAAATGATATCAAATGGCATATCAAATTAAATTTAAAAGATTTATTTTTCGCGAAAAAGTTAAAAATTTCTCCAATAGATATCTAGTTTCGTATATTTTATAAAGGCATTGGTTATAAAACGTCATGTCATCAGCCTGTCGAATATGAAAGTGTGACGTCTGATGTCACAAGTCTTTTAGGGTTGTGGGCATGTACATCGTGCTCACAACGGTGGATCCGCGCTTGGGTAGGGAAAGGGTCGTTTACTCGTTTAGTTACTAAAAGTACAGATTACTGAATAAGAACAGATACTTCACTCAGTAGAAAATTTCCAATACCTATTACGATAATAGCCTACTCCCTCGCGTCAACAACCACTGTATGCTAAAATGCGCCTAAATGCTCAAGCGTACAGCAGTGATTGCTTCGCACCGCGCGATTCCACAGTAATCGCAGGGCTGCCTCTTCGATAAAATTAAATTAACATAACTTTTTATCTATGTTATTGAGAACTGTGAATATGTTCTGACTTTTATGTGGCAGTTAAAAATTTTATCATTTATAAAATATTTAACCAACTTAAAAAAAAGGAGGTGATCAGACATACAGGCCAAACTGAGATGTTTGACTTGTATGGTTTGTAGGTATGTATGTTTGTGCGCGATAATCTCGCGTTTGGCTAAACCGATATCGATGCGGTTTTCAGAAAAGGATTTGTTACATTTAGGAGAACGTTTTAAAATAAGTATAATACTTCTTAGTTTGATGATGATCTTCGGAGATGTTCACTAGAAATGAAAAAAAAGCCTTAAAAAAGAGAACCGACTTCAAATAAAGCACTAAGCCGTAAGTTATTTTATTAACGAGTGTAACACTCTCACACAAAAATACATAAACACTGCAGTTTTCGAAAGTTTTCACGCGAAAAGTCGATGGCCTTCAAAATAAAAAAATATATCTAGTTCCTAGTTGTACATATCTAGGTGTATTGTACTACTACCAATTATCACGAATCAAATTTATTAAGATTAATTAATTTGATTCGTTTTCTCGCAACAAGTCACCTTACAACAGACGCGGCTTGTTCAAAGGTTTTCATCGGGCATAAGAAAAAGAACTCTCGCTACACAGACTTAAAGCGCATTTTGATTCGTTACGAGCGCGTCAAGGACTTGTAGGCACATTTTTTGAAGGTCACGTCCGTGCTTTGCAATGTTTTATGAACATTATTGCAGTTGTTAGTTTAGCAGTTTATATTCGAATGTTTTCTTTCGAAGAGTGCATCTTCTGTACCTTGTACTATTAATTATTCTGTGGTATAACGTTTCTTCTATGCAACAAAATTATGTAAATCTGTGTCTGAAAGGCAAGCCAATGCTTAGTATATACCTATTAAACTGTCAAATTCTAAGTGGATACCGGTGTCCGCACACCTACTGTCTTTTAATTATGTCTCTAATGACGGTATGTGAATGGAAAAGAATTTAAACGACAAAAACTAGTAATAATTTATCACTTACCATTCTTCATTGACAGGTAAATGGAAAAATGTTAGGTGTTATCCCTTCTTTTGCTTGATTTACACCCATCTACAGCACATAAGGCACCACACGGCATCGTAATACGCGTACGAACGAACAGCACTATTAAAATTGAACGGCGTGCGCGCGCTTCGCTTGCGAAAACCGCACTGAATTTGAACCGCCGGCGGACCGAGACCGCTCGGCTGGGCGGTAGGCAGTTATAGCGCGCAAGTACATGGAGTGACGGAGGCCTGCTAAAAGTATGGGACAAGTTTTTAGCGATTTCTTACATGTGTAGTATTCAAGCATCAGTCGGTTCTATATTGGTATTTAAATCCCTATATGAAATAGGATCGATAGGCATATACAAAAACAAACATATAACAAAATACATTTTTGAAGTAAAAACTTCTTTACGCGCGTTGAGCACTTTTTGAGTGATCAAAAATCATGGGACTCGCGTCATCATCACCGAACGCTTTAAGTTATCTCTCCTCGTTCCCTCACTGCTGAGTATCGCGACCACGTACAATCAGTCTCCATTGGGTGCGGTCATAGGCGTGTGACCCGCACGGTGTATGCTATCACCCACCGCCATCAATCGTGTCAGACCATCTTACAGGCGCCTGACCACTTCTACCGTCCATTTTTCCTAAAATAATAAATAGCTTGATCGGCAATCCACAAAGACTGTCTCGCATTTCTTTTTCCTAAATCTGTGAATGCAGTTTAGATTATATTGTAGTTTGTATGTATTTCTTAGGTATATTTTATTTCAACATCACATTGAAAACTTATTTATATACAGGGTTATTGGTAATTCGACCTTCCCGTTAAGGGCGTGCAGTTTACATCGTTTCTGACTGATTTGACTATGCAACACCCTATCCTAAATCTAACCGTGGTAAATATTTGAATTTAATTGTTTTATTATTTATTCGTTTTTATAAACTGTAATCGTCAACAACGACTATTAACGACTAAAACGGCTCATTTCAAAAAACTACACTCATGTTTTAATACCCCCTATTATATGACAGTTGCATAAACTACTATTATAATATTCATTAGGGCGAATTATCAAATTTAAGAATTATTATTATGTCATTAGGATGCGGATCAAATAATTTTCGTGAATAATAAAATATTTCACGACAAAATTCGCGTTCTAATTTTCCAACACACACAACGAACTGTTTGCTATCGACTCGTGACTTTTTGACACTTTTTGTATGAGACAAATGTCAAAAAGTAACAAGTCGTTAGCAAAACGGTCCGTATTTAGATATAGAAAACCGGGGTTAATGATATGCTTTAAATTTAAGCAGCGTTTGCTAAGTAAGGCTGTAAATTAGTAATTTGATGTACTATAATAACTTTACCTACTAAAGTGGTCAAACACAAGCTTTACTTTGTCAATTAATTAAAATTATATGTATCTGCATTAATTATTTGACGATTTCTTATGCTTCGAACTCCTTTCAGCAACAATGGTCGTGGGTGAGCCATGTTCACTGAAAAGTCTTTGAAACGGGATGAAACAATATAAAATTTTACGTGACTTAATCAAATCAGTTTAATTTGAATTAAATAATTAGAACTAATTAAACGACCGCACTTAATCAAAATTGATTATTTTTACATTATGGTATATATACAAAAGTGCAAGTAACTTGGTATATATAAATAATAATTATAACAATGTATAATATCATTATATAATAATAATGTTTGCACTTTACCATATTTTTGCATGTTTAGTGAGCCTGCAGGATATTAACTAAACATGCAAAAATAGTAGTATTTTACTAATATATATAATGTATTCAAGAATTAACGTTAGAAACGGGATATTTACCATATATTGTACGTATTGTGAACCCTCGATATTTGGGCACAGTTGCATGCGCCATGTTCACGAGTAAACTGGGAGCTCACAATAAATACAATACATGGTAAATATCCCGTTTCTAACGTTAATTCTTGCATTAGTCACATATGTCAGTTTAAAAACTATGATTATGATTAATTTGCTAATTTTAATTTTATATATTATGACAAATTTACGTTATAATGAATAAATAAGTACATTAAGAAACTTACCTCTTCCAAACAGCAAATGAAACCGCAACTAAATCACTCACAAATAAAGTTTTAGCAACTTTTAAATTTAAAATCTTCGCAAAACTAACACTAACTTAATTTTATATAACCTTAAATGTATATTTTTATACTAAATAATATTCAAAGTGTTTAATATTTTTGTGAATATATAATATATATATTATTATAACATTTATTATATTAAAAATATTATTAGACGGCACGTAGTTAGTAAGGAAGACCGTACGGCGCGGGCGCGTTCACAGAACTAAGGACGAAGTGCTCGCGATCTTGTAACTATTAGTGAACACGTAGGACACGTAGGTCATCTTTTAGAGTTCAATTCTTGACCGAGGACGAATCTCACGATAAACAAGTCGATAACTTGTCGAAGTCGGTACCATGCGCACAGTATTGTGATAATAGGTACTTTTGAACTATCATGGTACCGACTTCAACAAGTTATTTCACACTTAATTTTTTATTATTTATGCTTTTGTTCACAGACAACAAATGGGTCCGTGACATTGTTAGCATTTATATTTTAAGGAAATTTATAATTTTGGAAGTCGGTCGATAAACTGACTATAATCAGCTACCTTACCTTGTCTCTAGTATGGATCTGCGATATATATCACGGACTGTATTTAATCGATAATTTTATAATATCGACAATCCATGCTCCCCCCAGTTACTACTTGTTTCATCTGTATTAAGATATCGATTTGTGATGTGTATGGTTCTAACTATGGTCAACTAGGGCAAAGTCGGCAATGACCTCCAGAACGTAGGCTGGGTAAACGGGGCCTAAGCAATGCCTGAGCGGCGGCGCGTGAAGGCGTGGGGATTGCAGAGCGCATTGACCCCATCGAACTCCAAGAATAGGCATGTCTAATAGGGCTGTCCAAAAAATAATGGTATATGTGGTTATTTTAATATGTATATGATAACAATATAAATAAGCGATTTAAATGTAGACACTTTGCCATGTGAATCCTGACTAGTGTTACATTTCTATTATTATAAGTCTAATATGTAATAAATAATAAGTATAATTAGACTTTCCAAGGAGTGAATACCGGAATTTTGGAAATATCGGATTATATAAAGTACCGGCATATTTAACGTGACCATACGTCCCGCTTTCAGGCTGTCCATCCCGCTGTCCCCAATGAGAACAAAAATGTCCTGCTTTTACGAATAAACCTTTATACCTACTTAATTACTTGCCTAAATTAATATATCGCGTAAGACGGCAGCGCACCATAGACACGGGTTGACAGTAGGGAACAAGCGCGAGCGAGCGACTGACATGCAAGAACGGGATAGACGATAAATGAAGCTGTATTGTATTACAAATACATACTAAAGTAACTCTAATCTGGTTGTTATGTTTCATGCCTAAACCGTTGAACCGATTTTGCTGTAGCAAAGTAGTATTTTGCTGCGAAATTAGTTATAAATATTATTTTTAGGGTAAGTTGATGTAAGAATTAAAATGCCAGTGAGGGTCATTTTAAAAGTCATTTTAAAACCATAATTTTTATTTTGCACTTAAATATGACATCTTACACCGACGTACTTTATATATGTATTTATTTATATATAAAGTTCCGTGGGCGTCTCGCTTTGACACGAAAAAAAAACGGTCACGTTAGGTATGTTACCAAATACAGAAGAGCTTAGCAGAAGCTGCTGCCGTCATTCAGCGGTGATCAGGAGAGTAGTGGGCTATTTCATATCATAACAACTTATCATATGATTATCATAACTTGTTTCATACTTTTTATCGTGAGTTTTTAGTAGTGGACGAGTGTTAGCTAATGGCGACCACACAACGCGCGAGCCGAGCGAGCAAGGTGAGCGCGCCGCGGCAGCAACCAGCGAAGCGTCAGAATTATTCGTAAATCTTGTTCTAACAGAAGATAAGTAAGGATATATTTAAGTATAACCTTATTCAGTAATCTGTGGTATAACCGCCTGCCACCTAACTCCTCCAGACAGAAAAATAATTGTAACAGTATTTAGGCTTTTGATGAGACGTCCATTAAACTGCAGAGCGAGATAGATAAGACTTACTTAGTTTATATAACTATACAATGACGTAACATTTATCAAAATTGGTTGAGCTGTTGTGTAGTTACGAGCGAATATACATACATATATACATACAGATGAAATATGTTCCTCCTTAGGTCGATAAACTACCTTGCAAACGGATGTGACTGGACAAACAGACGTGCATTGATATTTACTGATTTAGTTTGACTATTGATTTCGAGCAAACACCAGTTTATATATCAGAGTATTTTCCTGTATGTAATTTATTATGATTTTACAAATGTCTACTTAGTGGAATACACATTTAGACAAAGAAACGTGGTCTCTTACTATGGGCCTCATAAGTAAGTTAACAGTCGCACAACGTGACATGGAGAGGGCTATGCTCGGAGTTTCTCTAGAAATGAGGAGATCCGTAAAAGAACGAAAGTCACCGACATAACCCAGAAGATAAGCCAGTTGAAGTGGCAGTGGGCAGGGCACATAGCACGCAGAACAGATGGCCGATGGGGCCGAAAGGTTCTGGAATGGAGACCACGGACCGGCAAGCGTAGCGCACTGTGGACAGACAACCTGATAAAGGTAGCAGGACGACGTTGAATGCAGTCGCTTCCAACCGGTCCTTTTGGAATGTTTGGGGGAGGCATATGTTATATGATGATGATGATGATTAATTTAGTTTATATTTTAATTGTACAAACTCATAGAAAATAATGTTGAATATTAAATAAAAAGTAATGCTTCAATGTATGTGTATTAAAAAAATACTATTTGATTACATGTATTTGGGTCCGGTTGTTAATACCTACAATGCAAAAAACCTATGTAGTAAATAATCCACATCTCATATTCTCTACTTCGCATTATGATTACATCGCATAATGACACAGTAGCAAAATGATATTCAAATTCAAATATATTTATTTCAGGCAAATAAACCCATAAAGCGTACAAATAATAATACAATAAAATATATCTTGAGTAAAGTCCAATAAATACAAAAATGTTCAATAAATTTTGTGCACAATAAATTACAATATTCCAATACTTATAAAATAAAAATTAAATGTCAATAATACAATTAATAGTAATGTCAAAATTATATATCAATGTCTAAATTATATAAAATTATGTCCAAATAGAAATACAATATGTCAGATAAATAAGTTTAAGTAAATTATTATTATATACAATACCCATGTCTAATAAATAAATAATCAGTACCTTCGCTTCGGCATCGGTACTGCGACATGTCTATCACAGCAATGCCGAAGGAAAGCACAATCGATCCTGCGTGCAATCATCGCCAAGACGGTGTTGGAGCTGGCCCACACTCTGCGCACCAAGGACATTCCTCGCTTGCGCATGGTCGCATAAAAACAGTCTGTTCGCGCCTCTGCGAACATGCCCGAGGCGCTGCAGAATCGGGGCAGCCCCAACACCGCCCTGAACGCGTTGTTGTATTGTACACGGAGGCTACTTTTAGTAATTCGTAACTCAGAGTAATTAGCCCACAGGCTGCACGTGTAGAGAGATGTACAGTAAGCTCTAAAATGCGTGCAAACGTGCGGGCTATCATGTTCGCTCGGACAGACAACGCCCTCCGCTCCCGTACAATGTCTGCATGGTCCTTTAGATCGGTTGTTACAATATGCCCTAAATATATAAATTGTTTTACCCGTTCAAGGCGAGAACCATTCAATGTAACTAGTAGAAGGTTTTGGGTTTCCTAGTATATATTTTAGTCTATGGTTTTGGGGGCATCTCGCATTTCTGGTTTCAAAGACCATAAACTGACTCTTTGTGACATTATATTATAGACATTATATTATTGATATTGAAAATAGGTACAGTCAGATACGAAACTATTAACACACTGGCCACATAAGAACACAAGGAAAATCTGTCCGACTCAATATATACTGTCATGTTGAAGTATGCCGGGGCTGCGTTCCAGCAAGCCACAGGACAAGCCAAAATTTGGCAAAACACCCGGTCCATGACGCCTATAGGCCAAAATTTGAACAGATCAAGATTTGATCACGCCCGTTTCACGACACCCTGTCAGCACAAAAATTGTCCCGACTGGCCAACATTTTTCTACCTTTTGTGAGAGCCAAATCTTGGTCGGCTGTCAAAAGTGACAGATTGTTGATAGTGACAAAGTATTTTGTTGCATTTTCACGACGAATGGACAGATTTATTTATTTGTACTAAACTCGAAGTGCTTAATTATATATTCTTGACCGGTGGAGAGTAATTAATATCCTCAAATTAGTTTCAAACCAACAAAGCTAACACCTAAGCTATATATATATGTCAAACTCGTTTTTGACAGAAAATGGTAAAAGACGTTCTAGCAACGCTCGATCAAACCTTGGCCGAACATTTTTTTCGTATTCATTTGGTCCGAAGCTTGCTGGAACGCAGCCCTGGTAACTATCTAATTTCGTGTAAAGTAACTCTTCCTTTTTATCGACGCCATGAATGACAGTACCTTAACTTAATTGGTATACTTAATCTCTGCCTATAACAGATGCATCCCGTCCCAAGTGACGAACTGCACTGGGCCCATAACCTGTTGTGACAATAAATCTCATGTGCCTGTAACTTCACCGGCACCCATTCCCTTCAAACCGGAACACAGTATTGCGAACATTACTGCTTCACGGTAGGTATAGGGTGTGGTGGCAGTACTTCCCGGACGAACTCATTCACAAAGAGCTCTACTGCTCTTAAAAAGCCTCATCTACATAGCAACTGCTGCTATTTAAAAGTTATCGCATTTTCACGAACGCCTTCGTTGCAGCCCAAGCTGTCAGTGCATGTTATTTGAAGACCAGTGCTTCGCGATTTCACCCGCGTGGTGGTAGATGATGATGATGATGAATCGAAATATATAAGCCTTTGTTACTCAGGGATAATGCAGGATTCTAATGGTCCGGCTTGCACGGCCCTCCACGTCTAGGGGGTGAGCTTGGTGGGTCAGCCCTTTCCAGGCGCTGAGGCCCGGTTAAGATCAATCCGGGCCTACCGCGGGGGCGAGATAGTGAAAGCCAAAGCAACCCCATCTCTTCCTACTTTGGCGGAGGACTGCTTACGGGGAGGTTTTTAGTGGGTTTGAGCCCCACATACACCCTTCTGTCACGCTCGCGGCGGAAGGGAAGTGGACAGCATTTCACCCCCTAAAAAAAGGATTCTAATGGTGAATGAAATTTCGAAATCGGTCCAGTAGTTTTTAAGTTTATTGTGATGGATGATGATGATAAATTAAAATATATTATATATATATAATTAATATATATAAGTGAGAAGTGTGATTATTGAATTATTCGCTTTGAAATAACTGTTATTTCAAAGCAAATAATTCAATAATCACACTTCTCACTTATATATTATAACGAGGAAAGATTTGTTGGTGTGTTTGTTTGAATTGTATAGGCTTCCAAACTACTGGCTACCGAATTGAAAAATTATTGCATCATTAGAATCCTTCATTATCTCTGAGTAACAGGATATATATTTTAATTTATCATCATCATTCATCACAATAAACTTAGGTAAAGTTAAGGGTCTTCGCTAAGTACTAGAAGTCACGAAAACACGACTCCATGCAATTTTCACTATCGGAATAAATGCAAATCTAAAATAAATCCGCTAATGTACAATGATAACTAAACGTAGTAAAAACGAGATCCTGCCAAATAGAGTGTACATTATTATGTATTTATTTATTTATTTAATGGCAAACTGTTTGAGAACACTTTTGCCAAAGACACGTCAGATGAGATATAAGTATAAAAATAAACGGCAAAATTTAGAATTAATAATCTGGAACAAAAGAAAGTATCATATTAACTACATATCTAAAATGAGATCTAGGTACAATGGACTAATGACAAAATGAATGAAACTAAGTATATTTATATTCATACCACCTGCTCGAAAATGTCAAATTACATATCACGCAATATCAACGGAAAGCAAGGCATTACATGCCCTCTTTCTAATCTATGACATGTCAATGGAGGTAACGTGGTAGGTAAGCGTGGTATGAAACATAGGTAGACTAAAATATATACTAGAAACTCGAAAAGATTTAAGTTTCAGAATAAAGATTTGGATTTCGAACGTTACAATTTGTATGCAACTCTTAGCATAGATCAGGGCATTGTAAAAAGAGTTTATTCGATAATCGAACTAGCCTCCACACACAGCACACAAAAAAGAAAAAGAAAAGAGGCGCGATTGTAATAAATATGAAACAAAAGACGATGTTATTCTCTTTTCACCGTTTAGTATTTTATCACGTACACGTTGACTCAAAAATATTATTACTTTGAGCATCCTTATCTGGACAAATATTCTAATATTAGCGCCCAATATTAATTAACTTTTAATTTATTTTACTTTGAACTAAATACCTACGTAAATACTTTTAATATAGCCCTGAGTTTTTATTGGAATGAAAATTGGTGTATTAACCTCGATAAAGCCTGTCTTCGTCTTTTGTGGCTTGGAACCCTCGCTTCTCTCAGGACTACATAACTAACTACCTACCTCGCTTCGCACAGGAGTTAAATTTAAATCTCCTCGATGCCCTCAGGGATTAAGTCTACCCCGTGTCCAATTTTGCCGCCCGTAACGTAAGACACTGCTTCACTCCCTCGGTGCATAATCTACTGTTGTTTCTGCTTGCCTGAAGAGGCAGACAGAATATGGAGTACCGAGGTATTGTGTTACCAACTGCAACTAGCATTACCTATGTATTTCATATACCTATGTAATAGCAATCTTGTAAATAAATATATTTTGATTTGATTTGATTTTTGTCATGAAACACAATCTTCATGGGGATGTAATAGGAGTTGAAAGTAAATTAGATAAATATCGCTAGTTCTTGATACTTTAAATAATGTTTATATTTTTTATATTTGTGTACATTTAAATCAATATATGGAACACATTTTTACCAATCAACCACCTAAGTTTTATGGGTATTCATTTTACGAGAGGATGTTTGCGTATGCTTCCGTGTCGAGGCAAGTAAACACAGTACACATTGTTAATATGTGTATGCAAGCGTTTTGAGACGTTCGTTGTTTGAAAACCTACCTTCTTTATGTACTTACTGAGAATATATTAATATAAATTTAATTACTTATTCAGAATAAATGTATTTAAACCGTCATTCCGTACCTTATTTATTATAAGGGCAAGCCATAATTCTATATGAATAAAGTATTTACTCATAATACTAACTACTCGTAAATAATGTAGCAATTGTCATAGTTTAAGCATGTAAATATTTTTAATTTTTCTCTTGTTATATATTGTATATTTTATATATACTTAAGTAAGTATGTTTTGAGTACTCAATTTCTAAACAAGAGTACCTATTAAAGACGGTTTACTTGCACATGAAGACATGAAGATGAATTGGAGAAAGAAGAACTAGGTATTCTACTCTTTGAAGAAGATTCACTGAAGAAAAGGCAGAAAGGACGTCAAGACTATAGCCTGGCCAAAAAAGCCGGAGGAAAAAAAAATACACATCACGATGTTTACTATTCAAGTTTAGAATTTTTTATTTCATATAAACATTACTATTTATTATTTTATATTTTAATAGTTTACTATTCATATATCATCATTACCCATAAAACACTTATCATCACGTAATTACATTTCATCACCCTTGACTGTCCTTATTTGTGCTTTTTCACTTTCACGGTAAAAAACGTGAAATCCATTAAACGAAAATTCGTAGTGGTTTTTGGGAGTCATCATCAGCCTGTAGCAGTCCACTGCTGGACATAGGCATCTCCAATTGCACGCCACTTAGGTCTATCTTGGGCTTCTCGCATCCAGTTTTTGCCAGCCGTCTTGCGCAGATCGTCACTCCACCGTGCCTCAGGACGTCCTACACTACGTTTGCCGAGACGCGGTCTCCACTCTAGAACTCGAAGGTTTTTGGGAGTAGGCCCCCAGATCTTATATTTTGTTGCCGACTGTCCTAAATAATGTGTTAATACTATTAGGGTATCTGACCGGAATACAATATCTTAATTTATTTCTGATCCACTGCATAGGGGATCGGAGCGAAATAGAATATATAAAATAAAACGGATCCCCCAGGGCATCAGATTCGGGGATCCAGGGGATCCGACCGGAATAACTCTTTTAAATAATCCTAAATAAGATTATAAATTACTGATTCATACTAAAGTGATTTCGTTTGTTTGTGTCCTTATCAAGCTTAAGCAGCTGATCATAATGAAATTTGGCAACGAGATAGAATATATTCGTATAGAATATCTCATTACCATCATAATATATTTATATACTTATTACTAATATACTAATTACTAATATACTTCTATACTAATTACTAATATACTTATTTACTAATATACTAATTACTAATATACTAATTACTTATATACTAATTACGAATATACTTATATACTAATTACTAATATACTAATGCTATAATATTATAAAGAGGAAAGATTTGTATGTATGTTTGTAGCGAATTGGCTCAAAAAGTACTAAACCGATTTCAAAAATTATTTCACCATTGGAAAGCTACATTCACCCTGAGTAACATAAGCTATATAAGATTCACCATCATCGTCATCCATCACCGCACGGGTGAAACCGCGGAGAGCAGCTAGTAATTAATAAAAAAGGCTACTTTTATTTTAATACCCCGCAAGGTCACGTGAAACGACGGACTGACTTAGTTTAAATTAATCGCATAATCTGACCTGTGCTTAGAGTTTGACCGTGGGGTTATTTTGCTGTGAGCGCAATCTTTCTCTGATTCATCAATTTCAAAACACGTAGTTCAAGGATTTCTTCGAAAATATTATCGATGGTACGAGTAAGATACCACAGAATAAGTAATTAGTACTTCGTAAACATATGTATAATATAATATATAATATAATAATATAACTAGGGTTCTTTACCTCAAAAGAAAAAAGGATCCTTTATCATTGAAATTTATAGAGAGAAAAATTCCATCCTCAGACGGGATTCGAACCCGCGTCTTCTGACTCTCCGTGTCAGACGCCATTGACCAACTAGGCCACCGGGAATCTGGTCCGAGCATCGAATTTTAACTCTCTATTTGACTAACCGTCTTGCGGGGACGGAGCGACTTCTATTGGACAGTTAACAGTACCATCCAACCGAAAGAAGCATTATTTAGATATACTTGAAACTTTCGTATTGACATCGCGGCCCTTGTAATTTTTATAGTATTAATTGTGTAAAATGTTTGAGATCGCTTAAGCAGGCGTTAGTGCTTTAAAAAGTAATACTATAAGGACCTTTATCAAGCCACAGGGCTATTAAATATCTCAGTTGCTAACAAATGTTGATTGAAATTTTTTGAAATCCATTTTGGAAGTCGGTATTATAATTTTTCCACTTGTTTAATAAAAAGATTACGAGTAAATTTTAGTAATTACTAATTCTTTGGTATCATACCATCGATAAATATTGCATAACTAAAAATAGTACAACTTTTTAATAAATAATTAACAGGGTATTGATCGACATCCCACACGCGTGTCAAAGTGGTACTATAAGTAGGTACCCAAAAAATGGAACCAACTTCAATACTAACAAGTATAATTTGAAAAATTTAATACCGACTTCCATTCTATTCAGTTATTGGAGTGTAACTCCAAAACTACTGGACCGAATTTGATGAAATTTAAATGGGACCCCACAGGAAGCACCAGCTTTCAAACAAATAATTTTGAGAATCGGTTCACCCAGTAGAAAGTTATGAGGTAAACATAAAAAATTAAAAATACAGTCGAATTGAGTGCCTCCTCTTTTTGAAAGTCGGTAGAAAAGTGTGAAATAACTTTTACTAAAATTTAAATATCTTGTCCAAGTCAGTCCCTGCCCAAAGCTGCTGCTTCTCAGAGGCAGTGGGACGGGCCGCTCTGTGAGTTAGAACTTGAAAACCTGATCAACTCAACTAGTTCTTCCGCAGAGCGTGCTCGCCTGTTAGCTGTTACTCGATGGGAGTCGGGGCTTTGGCTACATGCTTTGCCGTCTAAAAATGTTGGAAATCTTTTGGACAACAATACTTTTCGAATAGCCGTATCCCTACGAGTAGGTGCCCCTTGCCAGGTCCCTCAGCGTTGTGTCTGCAGTGAAATGGTGGATCGGTTCGGCCACCACGCACTCTCATGCGTAAAGAGCGCGGGGCGCATACCGCGGCACGCCAGCTTGAATGATATCATCCGTCGGGCAGTTGTCAGTGCTGGAGTCCCGTCAGGTTTGGAACCGAACGGACTGATGCGGGATGACGGCAAGAGACCAGATGGGATGACTATCGTCCCGTGGAAGATGGGACACCCCCTGGTTTGGGATGCTACATGTGTGGACACACTGGCGCCGTCTCATCTCCCTGAGAGGGTTGATCGGGCTGGCGCTGCCGCGTCTAAAGCGGAAGACCTCAAACGTCATAAATATGTGTATTTAGACAGAATGTACATGTTTGTGCCGTTTGGGGTCGAAACTTTAGGCCCATGGGGGCCGTCCGCTCTCAACTTGTTTAGGGATCTGGCGAAACGTTTGGTTGAGGCGACGGGTGACCGAAATGCTGGCGCCTATTTTGGGCAAAAGCTTAGTATTGTCATCCAGCGTGGCAATGCCGCCAGCGGTTTGGCTACGTTTCCCCCCACCATGGGGCTTATAGATTTGATAGTTAATATTATTATTTTTTTATTTAATTTTTAATGCCTTGTAAATACATAAAAAAAAAAACCTTTTACTAAGTACTAAACCATTTCTTTGGTTTCTTTCTTATTTTTTCACCCTTTTTAGTGACCCTTGTTACTTGGTTCGATTGTCGCTCACCGTCAATTGCGATATCATCAAGATAGGCGAAACACTTTTCAGTTATGGAGTGTAACTCAAAAACCGCTTGGGAGGTTCTCAATTCGACGTATGTTTTTTATGTTTGTTACCTCAGAACTATCGACTGGGTGAACCGAGTTTGATGATTGACAGTCATACATATATTCATCATCATCATTGTCCGTCACCATGCGGGTGAAACCGCGGGGCGCAGCCAGTAAAACTATACAATCTAAACCACAATGTTCTTTTATAAAACATGGGATAATTTTAAATTATATGTACCTATGCAGTCAGCGTGTCTATTATAGTTTTAGAAAAAACACCACGAGGACAAAGCTTTTCTCATGGCATTCAATTTCTATTATTTAATTTAAACAGTATTTATAATAAGTATATACAATTTTAATATACTTTTTGTGTAAGTAATTAAAATTTACATTATGATATTAATTGACAGAATTATTCACAATTCAATGTAAATTGCACAAAAAGATCTATAGCTATAGATAGCTCATACTCGTAATTTCGGTCGACCGGGGCCAATTCCACTAAGACCTAGAATATACATTTATACATTTTAGGGATACTAAGTCAAGGTTTACTCCCTCAATTAAGGCAAACAAGCATTTATTACAATCAGATTATTATATAAAACTAGCGGACCCGCCAGCGGGTTCACTCGCTTGGTCTTGGTGTAGAGGTTGAAGTGCCGTTTTGGAACCTCTACTTGCATTTTCTGACAAAGCAATTTTGAAAGAGTGCCCTGTAGTTTGCAATAGACTCTTCCTCTCTTATAAAACAAGACTAAAAACATGGTTCGCGAAACGTAGGGGCTTAAGACACCGCTGCTTCCCCCTTCGAGGACATATAGGCGAAAGTATTTGCTATGTTATGTAAAAAAAATGTTAGTACGTATTGCAGGCGATTCACTCAAGATCGCTAGACTGATGTTTCACCTCCGTGGTGATGGATGATGATGAGGATGAATAAAATATAGCGTATGTTACTCAGGCGTAATGTAATGAGCTGTAAACTCGTGAAATAATTGTTTGAATCGGTTAAGCATTCAGCTGTAGTTTTAAGTGAATCTATTAAGAACAAACAATCATATATCTTTCCTCTTTATTATTATAATCTTCTTAGTCGGGCACTCTCGGCAGAGTGGTCGTGGTCATGGTGACGGCAAACGGCGGATCCTCGCCAGTTTCCATTTCTAGTGCTATTGATCTCCTCACGATGTCTCTCCAGTTCTGACGGTTACTGGCATTGCGAGCACATTGTACAATGGTGAAATTCGTGATCTATTTAATAGAGTAAGTCCAGCGTGTTGGTGAACGACCTCGGGATCTCTTTCCTTCCACTTGGCCTTGCAATATTAATCTCTCCATCGAGTTCTTCAATTTTCTCTTCGTCTTTTCTCCTAAGCGACCATGCCTGGCAACCGTATGCACATATGGCACTGCAGACTTTCTTGTAGATATGAATTTCCTCTATAATACGTACATCACTTCGCTCTATTATCAATAATTTTCGCATCGTAAGCGATTTTTCGACGATACAATAGCATATTATGTAAACATGAAAATGTGTTTATTATGACATAACTTTAAAAGTGTGGTAAAAAATTGTAAAAATGTCAAGTTTTAGCACAGAAGATGAACAATTGATAGACTTAACTCCGCCAGAAATAATGAATGCAGCACAAAATGCAAATGAAAAATACTGCAAAATCTAGAGAAAAGTACTTAGCTTACGATAGTTTTCTACAAAGGATGAGCAATAAAAAACCCAGTCTTAAACAATTTGTGCATTACATGTTTGTTTTCCTCGCAAGTGTATTGAAAAAGTACGTATGAAACTCAAATTCAAATTCATTTATTAGCTTAAACACAGGTACAATAAGAGTTAGAAAAAAATGTTAGTCCTCTAAGTTTTACCTTTTCAGGCATGCTAAAACTTTAACAAAATATTACATTTATATTTTATTTATTATTTATAGTTAACTAAACATAATCCAAATAATTATTAACTAACCAATTTAATACAATATACAATTTCATTCACATAAACTTATCGCTAAGATATTCATTAATAGAATAATATCCCTTATTGATGAATAATTCGTGAAGTCTTTTCTTAAGTATATATATGAACGCAATCTGAGTCTAATATGTATTTGGGTACATGATTATATAGTTTTGAGGCCATACCAAAGACACTCTTATTAAATAGTGCAGTTTTATGTTTTTGTACACAAATTTTACTATTATTACGTTTGCTTTTAAAAAATGTAAATAGATTTAAGTTATTCCTAATAAATAATATAATTTCATAAAGATATAAGCATGGAAATGTCAATATATTTAATTTCTTTAAATATGGCTTACAAGAGTCTATTGCTCGTAGATGACAAACTGATCTTAGACACTTTTTTTGAGCTCTGAAAAACTCGCATATGAAACCGAGTGTCTAGTCTAGTGTGCAACTTGCCCACTGGACACTCGGCTGGTTTACGTGCAACCCACAGCCTAGTGTATAATGAGGAACTTTGCTCACTAGCAATTATTATAAAGAGGAAAGACTTGTTTGTTGTATTGAATAGGCTCCAAAACTACTGGTCCGATTAGAAAAATTCTTTTACCGTTAGAATCCTACATTTTCCTATATGATCATAAGCTATATAATATTTTCAAAAAAGTCAGGGATCTGTATGAAAACTTCGATAATGTAACCCAAGGTGTGAAAAAAATACCAAAATCGTCCTTATATCGCGTACGCTGCTCAAACTATTGACCATATAATATTTGTCTATGCTTTTGACATTAGAGCAAAGCGATGTAGGTACTTCAGGGGTTGATTCCACTAACTAAATTTGTTCCAACTGCAATCGAACCGTAGCTGATTTATACACATATTCTGATTCTGCTATTGAAAAACAGTGCAGCTGCAGTTACGTTTCTATTGACGTCAGCCATGGAATAACATTATATATTATGGTAACTCGATAGATCATGAACACGACGCTAACTCATATAAGTGTTTAATATTTAAATATTATTATTGATACTTTTTTTTATATTATAACTAGCCTCACCAGACACCATCCAACCAGTCCCATTTTTTAGTTTTTAAGCTATTGCATAGCTTCTATCGCGGGCCTTGAGCGTGGAGACCGAATCCAGAAATTCCGTAACGAAAATAACCTAACACCCCCCACTCCGACTCCATCTATCGATGAATATCAGAACTATTAATGACTTTTTGAAATATCACGCTTGTCTCTTTAGTTCAGCAACTCGCCTCTAGATGGCATTGGTTAAATAATTTTAATTGCTTATGTTGATTTGGCATCTATCGATGAATAGCAGAACTTTTAATGACTTTTTGAAATATCACGCTTGTCTCTTTAGTTCAGTAACTCACCTCTAGATGGCATTGGTTAAATAATTATAATTGCAAAGTTGATAAAAACAGCTATGCAATAGCTTTACCGCGGCAGTCTCCGAATGCCACACGTCTTTTTTTTTAATTTATCAAACCTTAATATAATTAAAAAGAGACACAACAATACATACTTAATTAGAGGACATAGGATTACTAAACTAACTAAAAAACTTAATTAAGGGCCATATCGTTTCTGAGTTTGCATCAGCATTCAGAGCAGGCCGGTCTCTGCAGACAGCACCCGTTCACGAGTTGACGCATGTGGCAGCCATCGCCTTCCTCAACCATATTTGAGGGAAGATGTCGACCCGCCACACGACGCCACCGCCTGCCGACACCTTTTCGTGAGCGTGTCTGCTCTGTATCTCATACTTACCTACTCTTTGTCAAATACAGCATAACTTAAATAATTACTAATAGGTATTAACTTATTCACTTAAGTACCCGTATCCCACTGACGCAGGGCTTCAATTACTACGCCGTTTCGATCCCTGATTGCCATTTTGAGGTTGTATTCAAATATGGTTTTGGTGTTTGCAACCACCGCTTTCCTCACGAATCGTCCAATGGCATCCATCATCGGCGTAATAAGCAAAGCTCCCGGTATGCCGGGAAACTGCAACGACTGCGTGCGGGACGCTCTCGTGCAGCTTCATTTTGCTCTTTGTTTTTATGACTGACTCGTACGTCAGTCCCTGCGCCTCGTGTGTGGTAAGTGTGCGTGATCCCTCTCCCTTTCCGTAGCCCGTATTGACACGTTTACGTGACGTTACGTTTCAATTGGTCTACAGAAATAGTAGAATGGCTTTTTGGGTAATTATCGAACGGTAACCGGAGTCGAACTGCAGTTGAAACGGGGTGGATTGTTGAATGTTGTGAAACAGTAGAATAGGCCCAGTTTTATAGAAGGCTTCCATATCTACAAAGAAGTCCACAATACCATATGTCTAACTATTATAGTTATGGCACAATCAATACTATTTCATTTTAAAATATGCAATAGTGACGAAACCAGGCCACATTATTCGTACCTTGATATTAATCCTTATCGACTCTAATAATAAAGAGGAAAGATTGTATGTTTCTTTATAATGGATACAAGTAAAACTACTTATCCAATTCAAACAATTCTTTCACGAGTAAAGCTACATTTTGCCTGAGTAACTTACGCTATATTTGATTCATCCTCATCATCATCCATCACCACGCGGGTGAAACCGCAGAGCGCTGCTAGTCATAAAGTCACAGTCAATGTCATAATCATTCATTCAATTTAGGCATCAAAGACGCACTTATGAACGTCAACTTTTCATTATAGGTAATGTACTTTAAAGACTCTACCGCCGCGTTCCAAAGTATATAGAGCCTACCGAGAAGAAGCGGCAAGAAACTCGGGGCCATTCTTTTTATATAGATGTTTACAATGTTTCTACTTAGGTACTACAAATATTACATTTTATGGGTGGCAGAGAGACAGCTTGCCAGAAGTGGAGTATTCCAAGCATCTTTATCTTCTATATAATGTCGGACTTTATAATAAGCTTTTTTATTAAAACGTTTTTTACAGTCAACTTGAATTTTCCTCTGTGACCTCAGTTATGTGTTTTTGGGATTTTATTGTAAAAACGCACACAATTTCCTAGGAATTACTTATTAGTTTTCGCAAGTCCAAAGCGTAGCTATCCTATTTGTATATCTAGTATTAAAAGTGTGGTGATCACTATTTAACTTATATTTATGTACATTTTTACGAACATACATTATATTTTCAAATACAAATACATAATATACTATTACTTATTGTGCTATTGAACAACAGTCCAGCTGCAGTCAACATTGTCAAATAGTAGAATTGTTCTCCAGATGTACCTAAAGCTAAACCTTGCCAGATATTTTGCGTTAAAACTGTTGAACAAAAACTTTAATTAACTTAATTTGGATGTATTGTTTTTATGTTTAAACGTGTTTAGACGATTTATCTATGCAAATAGACTAGTGCCTGAGCTGTAGACCTCTCGAATCTTTGCATAGCTTGAACTGAATATATATTCACCGCACACCTTTGCATTGTCATCATCATCAACTCGGCCGTAGGACGTCCACTGCTGAACATATGTCTCCCCCACAAATTTCCAAAAGGACCGGTTGGAAGCGGCCTGCATCCAACGCCGTCCTGCTACCTTGATGAGGTCGTCTGTCCACAGTGCGCTGCGATTGCCGGTCCGTGATCTCCACTCTAGAAACTTCCGGTCCCATTGGCCATCTGCCGTGCGATTCTGTAATGATTTGTCGACGAGCTCGTCCACGAGCTTACCGATGTCAAATACTTTGAGATATCGCCCTTGTAAATAAGGTTGTTTTTCCAACGTTTCTTGTCATCTCTTCATTTGTTTTACGGATGTTGTCAAAAATGTAACGATGTTTGCTCTTAGAGAATCGCACGGCAGTTCTGCGTGCTATGTGCCCTGCCCACTGCCACTTCAACTGGCTTATCTTCTGGGCTATGTCAGTGACTTTAGTTCGTCTACGGATCTCCTCGTTTCTGATTCAATCACGTAGAGAAACCCCGAGCATAGCCCTCTCCATAGCTCGTTGTGCGACTTTGAGCGTATCTATGAGCCCATAGTAAGAGACCACGTTTCAGTGCCATAAGTCATCACTGGTAACACACATTGGTCAAAGACTTTTTATTTTAGGATACTAAAAACCTATGAAATCAATTCGGTTTTGAAAAATTTCAAAAAACTGTATCCACAAAAATATCTTAAAATCTAATTAAGTACCGATACAGATAAAAATAAAAAGTATCTATAAGCCCCATGGTTAATTACATTAATTAATAAACTAAATAAATAATTTATTAGTCAATTAACCCGCCAGCGTTTTGGACACTTTTCCCCCTACCATGGGGCTTATAGATTAGTTTTATTTTTATTTATATTTTTAATACCTTGTAGATAAAACAACCAATACAGATAAATAAAATTTAAGTGTCTTTTAGTAATTCAAATTTTTCAGCATTTTACTAAATGTATGAAAGTATATACAGTACTTAAATAAAATAATTAAAAAAAGACGTGTGGCACTCGGAGACTGCCGCGGTAAAGCTATTGCATAGCTGTTTTTATCAACTTATGCAATTATAATTATTTAACCAATGCCATCTAGAGGCGAGTTGCTGAACTAAAGAGACAAGCGTGATATTTCAAAAATTCATTAAAAGTTATGCTATTCATCGATAGATGCCAAATCAACTTATGCAATTATAATTATTTAACCAATGCCATCTAGAGGCGAGTTGCAGAACTAAAGAGACAAGCGTGATATTTCAAAAAGTCATTAAAAGTTCTGCTATTCATCGATAGATGGAGTCGGATACACCCCCCGTGTTAGGTTATTTTCGTTACGGAATTTCTGGATTCGGTCTCCACGCTCAAGGCCCGCGATAGAAGCTATGGAGAGGACATAGGATTTTTATGTTAAACTACTTAATTAAGGGCCATATCGTTTCTAAGTTTGCATCAGCATTCAGAGCAGACCGGTCTCCGCAGACAGCACCCGTTCACGAGTTGACGCATCTGCCAGCCATCACCTTCCTCAACCATATCTGAGGGAATATGGCGACCCGCCACACGCCGCCAGTGCTTAGTGCCACAAGCTATGCAATAGTTTAAAAAAACATTTTTAAATATTTGTTTATCTGTCTGTTTGTTCCGGCTAATCTCTGGAAAAAAAATATAAAAAACTGTGTCTCTGTCTATTTGTTACCGTATCACTTCAAAACAGATCGTAATCAAATTTGGCAAGGTTATACATTATATTCCGGGGAAGCACATATGATACTTTTCATCATCATCATCCATCACCACGCAGCTAGTTCTATTAAAATTATTAAATAGTGGTGGATTATCGATCGATAGGATAAAAATGATCGTGGTATCTCAATGATGAGATATCGTATACGAGGGTGGTTTAAGGACAAAGGAAGAAGTAGTAAGCTAGCTGACTCACCTGTGTGCCTAGCACGAATAACAACGTAAGTGTAACGTAACGTGTCGTTCACGTGCAACAGTACAAACTGTCATGTATCTAGGGCACAGATAACACATAGTCAGGACGAGCCATGTAGTAAGTGATATTATGTATGGATATCAGCATGCCGAGCGATAGCAAGGCTGCTGAGATCTGCTATGCGGTTACGGTAGCCTGGTACTATGCGGTGATGTTGCGAGGAAACTGTAGTCTATACTTACTAGGCTATCATAACTGGCAGGCAGTGTAAAGTGTACCAACCAAGACGAGCAGTGTGCCTAGCACGAATAACTGCGTAAGTGGTACGTAACGTGTCGTTCACGTGCAACAGAACAAACTGTCATGTATATATAACTCACAGTTTGTACTCGATCTGTACCTATTAAGCTTGTGATTGGCGTACTCGCTGTCAATTTTAGTTCTACAATTGACCGCGAGGTGGCACTGTTCTTTTTTTCATTTTTTTTTTTTGCGGCAGTCGATATCGAGCCTCGATTGGTGTTAATGTTGTAAACTCAAGCGCTAGATCTACTGATATTAACTCTCTTTTATAGCTTGTTTTACTCCATTTATTTATATTTTATGTAATTTTATTAAAACCAATATTAAACGTTTGTAAAAGCGAAACCAGTTTTTAATACTTTCGATATTCATATTACTTTCATTTGATTCTGTACCGTACAATGGTCACTCCTTCAGGGTTGGGGGAGTGCAAGGGCAAAATATCCGCCAAAACATGACACTGGCAGAGTAACGTCTTTCCACGTTAAAAAAAGAAGAAGAAGAAGAAGATGGTAGACCTACAGATCGGTAGAAGACACCCTGCGGTATTAGAAGAGTGGGAGACAGCAAAAAGGCTTGTATGCCTTGTATGTTTTTCTGATTTTTTTCAAATGTTTTCTAATAATTCTCGAAAGTTTCTTCCATTAAAAAAAAGAAATGATGGGAGGTTATGGCGAAGCCGAAGGCCGAGCCTACTACGCTAACGAATGTGGGGGGCAGTAGCTAGTAATAAAATAAATGCTAAAAATAATATCAGTTTATTTAAATAAAACCAATCAACACGTATCCAAAACAAAAGCAAAGTCTTATTATGTCGAGTAACTACAATATTTGCAGAACACGACCGGAAATGTGGTAAGCGCCATGACGGTTCATGTCGCTTACGACTTTCCCGCCAACAAGTTCAACGATCGTAACGCCAAGCAGCGAATATGAATGCGGACGTTTGACGTTTGACGTAATTGTTAATATTCTGCGATGAAAGTAATAAAATGTAATATAATAATTCATATTCAAGGATAGAGTTCTGAGTTCGAGTAATTAGTGCTTAATATGTCATGGATCACTTCAAAATACAACGAATTTATTTTTTCCTAGCTGCGCCCCGCGGTTTCACCCGCGTGGTGATGGATGATGTAGAAAAGTATCCCATGTTCTTCCGCGGGATAGGTAAATAGATAGGGAAATCTCTTTGCCAAATTTTATCCAAATCGGTAAAGTCGTTCTCAAGTTATGGTGTGGCCAGGGAAAATAGGGATTCACTTAATATCTATATATACTAGTGACCGCGTTTTTGTTCGCGTAGTAGGCTCGGCCTTCGGCCTCGCCATACCCTCCCATCTTTTATTGGTATTTCTTTCACAAGAACCATTTCCTGACAATTAAATAACACAAAAAAAAAGAATTAGCGAGATTGTTCCATCCGTTCTCAAGTTATTGTGTGACCAGGAGAAATAGGGCTTCATTTTTATTTCTATAGATTATTCGATTACTATAGTTGACCCGCGGCATCGCTCGCGAGGCCTCGCTGGATACGGCGCCTATAAAATAAATGTAACTTATATTACTCGTTAGCGTTACAGCTGTCTGCCAGTGATACTCTCGTCAAAATATTGTCGCACATACGTTAGTCTGTCACACATATGTTAGGTAGGTAATAATAATAATAACTATCTTGTTATGCAAGGGTAACATACGGAAACCGATGTGTTAGCAGTGACCCAAAACAACAGCCCAGCGGACACGAGGAGCGGTGTCAGCATTTGACCATTGACGTCAATCGCCACACCGCATGGAAATATTTAACTAGTTTTAAGTCATTCTTTGTTCATACTTCGAGCAAGCTTCATTTATTGTAATTAATTCTAGTATTTTTCTGTAATTAAATTCTTAGCAAAAAAAACATATTTTTTTAAAAGCATTCCTCTGGGCTGGAGCACTTATTTATCTTCTGTACCACTAATAAGTACATATCAATAGCCATACCATTTTACCCATTTTTGTAATAGATATACCATGTAGCCATCCATCCAAAATGTTTCTGTTTTTATACTGTATTGTATTTTTATATCAAATGGGTCTCTAAGTGTTGGCCACAGCCCCACTTATGCCTTTGTAAAGGACCGGATGAAATCCGTGAATATAATTGAAATAATAATAATAATAATCTTTATTTGGAACTTTAACAATGTTGCTACTTACGGGATGAAAACCGTGGTAATTATTTAATTGAGCTCCCGATATTTCGACACTTGCAAGCGCCATGATCGCGGGACGACTGGAGAATGCGGGTGGGTGGATGAAACATTAAGAGCAGACATATCTGTCTACCCTCTTTCTCTGTCTGACAGACAGACAACAGTGTCGAAATATCGGGAGCTCAATTAAATAATTACCACGGTTTTCATCCCGAAAGTAGCAATATGTTTACTTTAACAATAGATTCATAATTCGATGAAAACGATGACAACCGCGGAAGTTTTGAAGATAAACTGTGTTGCGGCCATCAACGCCCTCCTCCTTAGTAACTAGGGTACACTTAGTTCCACAGAACACTAAAAATCAATTCACAATAACATATTTTAACAATATCGGAATATTAGTTGATAATATTATGTGCGTGCGTGTGTGTGTGTGTGTGTGTGTGTCTAAAAGTAAGTGAGTGGGTGTGTAAGGGTACGTAAGTGAGTGTATGTGTGTGTTCGTATATTAGGTATATCAAGCTAAAATTTATATGAAACTAGCTGACCGGACGATTGATTTTTTTTAATACTTATTCTGCTGTTCCGGACGCCGGATCAAAAGAAAAAAGAAAGGTTTTACATCATTTAAATGATCAAACACCTTCTTAGATTTAGTAATATTATAGATGCACAGCAAAGAGACGTTTACATTTCAAGTGACATTACTATTTATACGATACTAACGTCTCTCAAATGTTTTGCTTTCCCGGAACCTCTCCACTTACACTTAAACTTTATGGTATGGTATTAAAGTTCAAATTGACTTTTAAGTATTATTACGAATCGATTGTATGGGAGTGTAGAAAAGAGTTGTTTTTAGACCTTTTCAGGCAATTTTTAAATTTGTTCTCTTTGTAAGAACCGTCCTCGTACTTCAAGGAATATTCTAAATAAATAATTATCAAAGTCGGTTCAGCTGCTCTCGAGATTTGCGCTTAGCAACACATTCAGCGATTCATTTTTATATTATAGATACTCGGGACTACGGACGCTTTCAGTTGTGAAAAATCTAATAATAATATAATATATAAATCTAAAAGTCAACGCGATCAAGAGATATGACTGTTTATGTCCCATATTTAGGCATATTTTGCGATTTCACAAGAGAGTTAAAATCTTATGTCCAATAATTTATGTGGCTTCCTCTCCCGTAGACCAATCGAGCGAAGCCGGGGGCGGGTTAGCTAGTCTTACATATACTTAATAAGTATATTTTAGGTACTTTATTACCCTACAAAATAATACGTCTATAATATATATTTTGAATGTATTTTATTAGAAGCAAATATAAAAAATATAATAAGCCAATCTATAAGCTCATATTATTACAATTCGCGTTTAGAATTTATTATTATGATTTTATTATAATTTTAATTAAATAAAATAAATATTCAACTACTATCACACAACGCCATCTAGTCCCAAGCTAAGCAGAGCTTGTGTTATGGGTACTAGACAACTGATAAACATACTTATATATTTCTAAATACATACATATTATAGATTAATTACACCCAGACACAGAACAAATGATCGTGCTCATTACACAAACATTTGTCCTGGGTGGGAATCGAACCCACGACCTCCGGCATAGCATTCAGGGTCACTAACCACTAGACCAACAGGCCTGTCGAAAATTATTATATTATAATAATAATATTTTAATATAGTAATTAATATAAATGCAAGTATTTGTATGGATGGAGGTTTGTTACTGAACCACGTCAGTACGGCTGAACGGTGGATGGAACTTGGTATGTAGGTAGATGAGGCACTGGAATATAACACATAGGATACCTTTCATCATCCATCACCACACGAATGAAAAGCTAGATTTGTCTACCATGAGTTTAAAATATTAACAACATCGATATCCACTGTCGCGAAAAAATGTATGAAATAAAAGAACAGTGCCACCTCGCGGTCAATTGTAGAACTAAAATTGACAGCGAGTACGCCAATCACAAGCGTAATAGGTAGGCGAGATCGAGTATCTACTATAGATGGCATTTATGTTGCCAACTCATGGTAGAGCTAATATAAAATTTTGATAAATGTGTATCTATGTCAAATAATAGTGATGTGATATATCTGAAAGTAACTTATTTAGTCCTTGGACGGAGTTTGGCCAATAGTTCGATGTGGATTAAATAAGTCCCTCGAGGTGAAACACTGTGCTTTTCATCACGAATACAAGGAAAGTAAACACGCCATTTCATAAAATAGTCGTACGGTTATAAATATCTTTGTTTTGATTTATGTAGAAAATGGTTGTCAACTACTGCTTTAGCAAAGTCAAAGTCAAAATCATTTATTCAATGTAGGCATCAAAGAAGCACTTATGAACGTCAATTTTTTTCATTATAATGTACTTTACGGAATACCGCCGCGTTCCAAAATATATAGAGCCTACCGAGAAGGAGCGGCAAGAAACTCGGGCCATTCTTTTTACATATATAGATGTTTACAATGTTTCTACTTAGGTACTACAAATATTACATTTTATGGATGGCAGAATAACAGCTTGCCAGAAGTGGAGTATTCCAAGCATCTTTGTCTTCTATATAATGTCAGCCTTTTCTCATAAGAAATCAGACGTTTAATCCATATCTGAATCAGGTGAACTCATTGTGTTAAGATAAATGATAATTAGATAAAAAATCTCTCCTTATAAAACAAAAGAAGAAGAATTGCCGCTTTCCCGCTTATTTTTGTTTGTGGCCTGCCAGTTATTCAGCCAATATTTTTTATATTCATAAATTGGAAAAAAATGGTTAATGTTTAGGCCAAATCTATGTTATTTTGAAAGTACTCGTAAATAATAATAAAATAATATTGAAAAAAATATCTTTAATTAACTTTATGTCATTTCGATTTTACATCGCGGTGTATAGAAAGTTGGAACATCGTTAAATAGAAATAGGTATTATTTTTTTTATATTTGACAGCTGTCAGTTGAAAACGATTCTCCCTGGGGTTGAAAAGCATTACCCGTATATGTAGTATTTATCTATAAGCATTACATTCAACTCACTCGCTTCTCAAGCAACTTCAGACCTACTTTCCGAGCATGAGTAATGAAAAATAAATATACCTAATAAGTATAGTGGTAATAATTATTATTGTATTATAGGTTTCAATACACATTGATATTTGCATTAATTTAAGGTCGACGACATACACACAGAGGTCAATATATTATGTAAACATTAGTTAAGTAATACACAAATGTAAATTAAATGTTTGTTTTCTATGACCATGATTTTGACTATAACATGTTTTTCCTTTATTAATAGACTCGTAGGTTTGTACATTTGCCGTACGTCAAGTTATAAGTTTATACAGTTGAATCAAATGAGAGTTTTATTCAAGTAGTCAGAGTCAAGTAACAGTTACATAAAAAAGTCTGTCAGTAAGTCACTGGCCTGTCTAAGTTGCGTTGTAGTAATGCGGTGGATGCATTACTAAGCATTCTGCGGGAGTTGGCAAGGAAAACACGAAAACATTATATTATGATTATCTTTGCTTATACTCGTGCCCTGTTACGAACACTGGTTTCACATCATTTGAAGCACTTTTTCACTGCTGCCACCACCATTAGTACCATTATTAAAGGCGCTAGAACGCGTAATAGCGAAAACATTTTTGCTGCAAGTGCTGATTTTACATAACTTTTCACTTCAGCAACGAGAACACTTTAGGAGATAAAACAATAAACAGGAACAGATTGAAATAACTATTTATTGTGAATCAAAATAATTAACATTGTAAGTAGAGGTACCAATTCAATAAACTATATTAAAAGACATATATAATTATCTTTTTTGCGTCTTTTTTTAGTTAGTACGAAATTCCGAACGTGTTTGTCTTTGAGGTCGAATTCAAAATCGGAACTTCGAAAGAGCTGGTCTCTCTCTCTCTCTCTCTCTCTCGCTCTCTCTCTCTCTAATGGCGGGAAAGAGATAGAGTGTGAATGTTTCGAATTGTATGATTAACCCAAGGCTGAAAAAGATATTCGCGGCTGTCTGAAAAAAAAATTTAAAGTTACGTTGTCTTACTCAGTGAGCAAAATCGCATTTCGCTCTCTGATTTCAGGCAGCAAAACCTACATGTTTGAGCTACTGAAGTGAAAGTTCTTTGTAATTCGTTTTTGCTGTCAAGCTTTATGATTCCTTTGCTATCAATCAATCAATCGTTAATTGCACACATATGTATAAATCTTAGAAAGACACAGGTGTTATTGGGCTAAAGTAAACATATGGCCCTACTAGGGTATAGCAACATAATTATTATAGTGGTAGCAAGTAAGATATTAAAGGACGAGGATATGAGATCGAATCATTCTGAACTCAATCAAATACGTAGTGTAGGTACATTAGTAAATTAGGATAGGTATTATAATTTATTTATCTTTGTCATTAAACAACTCGTTCATCGTATAGGTAGTAACATTTGTTGACTAAAAATATTCTAAGATTGTTACGAAAATGTCTTTTTCTTCTTTTTTTAAGCTATTGCATAGCTTCTATCGCGGGCCTTGAGCATGGAGACCCAATCCAAAAATTACGTAACGAAAATAACCTAACACCCCCCACTCCGACTCCATCTATCGATGAATAGCAGAACTATTAATGACTTTTTGAAATATCACGCTTGTCTCTTTAGTTCAGCAACTCGCCTCTAGATGGCATTGGTTAAATAATTATAATTGCATAAGTTGATTTGGCATCTATTGATGAATAGCAGAACTTTAATGACTTATTGAAATATCACGCTTGTCTCTTTAGTTCAGCAACTCGCTTCTAGATGGCATTGGTTAAATAATTGCATAAGTTGATAAAAACAGCTATGCAATAGCTTTACCGCGTCAGTCTCCGAGTGCCACACGTAATTTTTTATTGTGTTGGGTATTTTATTGTATTGGGTATGCTATTTATTGACCAATCACAGAGTTCAGTTCAAGTACCGTACACAGTTAGACCACATTTTAATTTACAAAATTGATTCTTCCTTAACCGTGATAATTATAAACAAGTACAATTTGAAAAATTTAATACCGACTTCCATTCTATTCAGTTATTGGAGTGTATCTCAAAAACTACTGGACCGAATTTGATAAAATTTAAATGAGACCACACGGGAAGCACCTCCAATAAAAAAATGTTTTGAGAATCGGTTCACCCAGTAGAAAGTAATGAGGTAACAAAGAAAAAAAAAATACAGTCGAATTGAGTACCTCCTCCTTTTTTTTGGAAATCGGTATAAAATAAGATTAATGAATGTAACTGACGTAAATTAGGTAACGCCTCAGAAAGCGGAAGCATTAAAAAAGTTTGTACGCTGTCGGCTGTTGTTTGTACGTTTGTATGACGTACATTTACTTCTGCGGTATTCTACGTATTTTGCGTGACGCATATATAAGTACCTATATATGTATACGTTCAAATGCCCCAAAACAAAGTGGAGTACCTAGTTATGCGGCCACCCGGTCGCCAGATAACAACCGTTTCCAGCTAAACTGCAAACGCATCATAACAGTGTCTCAGAATTAACTGAGACCTGCGTGGGAAGCGTTTGTTATCCAGGATGGTATTATGTATTGAGATCGTTAGTCTAGACGAACATCCCACTTTGTTCGGACGTATTAATATTAAGTTAAGATAAAATAAAAATATATATTTTAAAAGTGTTTTTAAAAAGCTCTTTCGCGCTCCCGTAAACTTGACTACCTGCTTATACAAAATAAGAGCTTCTATCGTGTAGCAATAACAACTATGATCCTTAATCTGTACCACTCGCCAAAATAGTGCAGTAGGTAGGTATACCTACCAACTCACATATTGGAGGCGTCTTTATCATTTTTATGCTAATGTGATTCACGCCATTTGAATCACATGTGATGATCAAGTCATTCAAACCATTACAGTTAAGGCGCACTCGTACCCTGATTAAAGAAAGAGGAGATTTTTTAAACACCTAGTGCAACGAAATAGATAAATAGTATATTATGAAAAAAATACAAAGGTTAGAAAAGGAATAGGAAAAGAGTAATAACCGAATAGAATTAATAAATATAACTCGTTTACTGGAGATAAAATCCTGAATAGGTCCACAAAAATAAACTTTCACGTCCAAACTCTCAGAATTTTCAGCGATAACACTATATTTTTTTTAGGTAATACATAGCCAACGTATAGTACTAAAGTTATAACCAGCATTTTTTTCAATTGCGTTCTAATATATCGAAAAATATAAAGAAAACGTACAAAATTAACGCATTTTCGCATTACGTCGTCCAATCTAACAAGCGATTTTCAACCTTACGTAAAGCATCGTAAATTATTTTAAAATTGGGGTTGGACCGCGCCTTAAAGTGAACAACTCTGTTCGGATAATTGCATAAATAAAATTTAAAAATGTGCGAAAATAAACCAAAATACGTTAACTTCCCTACGAGGGCTGTAGTGTTGTCCTAGTCTAACTGAGAAACAAAGAAATAGCTAGAATAAAATCATAGTACATAGTACCTAAATCTAAAAGTCCCGCCATTTTCGCCAAATCAGAGATGTCTACCTACTTACATCATTAATTTGCTTGGGAGGTTAAATTAAAATACTTACCTACTTACTTATTTTGTTCGCTCAATACGGCGGACAGGTCGCGTCGCGTCATGTAAAAAGAACGCTGGCGGTTAAGGGTGCGCAGTAGGCGATTTATCGGTCTATTTGGTGGTATGAGGTGCGTTTCACGCGCCGCATGCTTGTCGGAGCGCTATTGGTTCGTCAGTAGACCGCTGAGTGAACCCATGCGCAAACACACCCATTCCACTTTCTTGCAGCGTTCTTTTTACATGACGCGACCTGTAGCTAACATAAATTTGACACAGAGGTGATAATGTATTATCCATGAACAAAGGATGTGAAGCCCGGACACTCGTGGCGGCTTTTTTTCAAAATGGCTGCAAGTGGACGCCAGAAAGACAACAGAAGTTAGATTACGTTTTGAACTAAAGGTTTTAACGGGCAGGAGTCAGCTAAATTATCTAGTTTTGTGAAATGGAAATCTCATTTTGGAAGTTTGTACTAATGAGATCATATATATAATATCATTGGTTTGTACTTGTATGCACACTTCTGTGAAAATGTAGGTATTTAACTTAGTTACCTACCTAGGTATTACAGTTACAAATCAACATTAAATTAGTTTTATATTTTACTTTGGTTATCGTAGAATTTTGTTTCAATTCGATAATATGAATAAAGCTCGTTTAGCGAGAATAATTTATGTCTGTTTGTCTGACCATTAGTCTTATCTACTCGATTGGTGCTTATTATACTTAGAAATGCAAAACCTGAATAGGTGACCTATCTTTAATTACATAATATGGACCACTATTCTAGAAATTAATATTTTAGGATATTATAAGAAACGATATCATATATACAAAATTAATTCAAAACTGGATTTGACTTCATCTTTTTTGGGCGGCGGTACATGCCCTAAGAACATTTTTAACAAATGAAGGATGTGAAGTGTTGCTGAAGGTTGATATTAATATCAACCTTCTTAAGAACACCTTCAATTCTCTTGATAGAAACACTCTTTTGACACAAGTTAAATTAAAATCCCTTTTATATATAATATCATTTGGCAATGTTATGGTAAACCTTCAAAATTAATATACAAAAACAATTTGTTATCTTCAGAAGTAGGATGCCAACAAGGTGATCCACTTGGACCAGCTATTTTTAGCCTAGCAATCCTCGCAATCAATCATCAAAAAATTAGAATCGAAATTTAATGTCTGATACCTGGGTGATGGGTCCGTAGGAGGAGATGTTGACACTGTTCTCTTAAAGACCTACAAAATTTAATTTCAGATTTTAGTTCAATAGGTCTTGCTCTCAATTTTTCAAAATGCGAACTTTTCATTCCAAATTCTACAACACTACTAAGAAATAAGATAGTAAACATTTTTGAACGAATTGCTCCCAATATCAAAATATTAGATAATCGATCACTTCGCCTCTTAGGGTCTCCAATCCTAGACGAGTCAATTGAAGATTTTGTTGATGACAAAATTCAAAACTTTAACTCAGTTTCGGACCACCTACAAAAAATAAATTGTCACATGGCCTATTTTATTATTCGATATTGCCTTTTTGTCCCTAAATTTATGTATTCTCTTAGATGTTGTCAGTTTTGAAATCATCCTTTACTTTTACAAAAACTTGACAACATCCAGAGGGATACGCTCACTACCATACTTAACTAATTTAAATTTTGACGATCGCACTTGGCGCCAGGTCTCACTACCTGTTAGGTGTGGAGGTCTCGGTATTCGCAAAATTTCTAGTGTAGCATTACCCGCATTCCTTTCATCAATTTTCAGTACTCAAAAGTTAGTAAAGGCAATTTTATCGCCTTCTATTCAAATTAGTTATATGACTGAGGCTTTAGGAAACTGGAAAATAGCTTGTCCAAGTCAGTCCCTGCCCAAAGCTCCTGCTTCTCAGAGGCAGTGGGACGGGCCGCTCTGTGAGTTAGAACTTGAAAACCTGATCAATTCAACTAGTTCTTCCGCAGAGCGTGCTCGCCTGTTAGCTGTTACTCGATGGGAGTCGGGGCTTTGGCTACATGCTTTGCCGTCTAAAAATGTTGGAAATCTTTTGGACAACAATACTTTCCGAATAGCCGTATTCCTACGAGTAGGTGCCCCTTGCCAGGTCCCTCACCGTTGTGTCTGCGGTGAAATGGTGGATCGTTTCGGCCACCACGCACTCTCATGCGTAAAGAGCGCGGGGCGCATACCGCGGCACGCCAGCTTGAATGATATCATCCGTCGGGCATTTGTCAGTGCTGGAGTCCCGTCAGTTTTGGAACTTAACGGATTGATGCGGGATGACGGCAAGAGACCAGATGGGATGACTATCGTCGCGTGGAAGATGGGACAGCCCCTGGTCTGGGATGCTACATGTGTGGACACACTGGCGTTGTCTCATCTCCCTGGGACGATTGATCGGGCTGGCGCTGCCGCGTCTAAAGCGGAAGACCTCAACAAACGTCATAAATATGTGTATTTAGACAGAATGTACATGTTTATGCCGTTTGGGGCCGAAACTTTAGGCCCATGGGGGCCGTCCGCTCTCAACTTGTTTAGGGATCTGGCGGAACGTTTGTTTGAGGCGTCGGGTGACTGAAATGCTGGCGCCTTTTTTGGGCAAAAACTTAGCATTGCTATCCAGCGTGGCAATGCCGCCAGCGTTTTGGCCTCTTTTCCCCCCACCATGGGGCTTATAGATTAGATAGTTATTATTTTTTTTTATTTAATTTTTAATTACTAACAATGTAATTTTTATGTAAATTAGTTTTTAACCTTGATTGGATGTTATGATAATAAAACAATCGTGTAAAATTAAATACCGCTTCGCTCGGGAAACTCGCTGCGCTCAGTGGAAAAAGGAAAAAGGCAGTGTCTTACGTCATGGGCGGTAGGTATATTGAACCCTGAGTGTAACGGGGACTCTTGTGTCATTTGGGTTCTCTTCTTCTCTTCATTGGGTTAAAAGTAAAATAAATTAATAGTTAATATTCAAATTGGACACATTTGCGCCGTTATAGAGAGTCAGAGTAATATCTTTGGAAGGAATATTTTATTTTTAAAACACTGTTTTATACTTTCGCGGTTGTTAACTAGTCTACATCTCGTGAGTTCACGAGATGTAGACTACGATTTAGTTGCATTTGGAGCTGCCGATATTTCGGTACAGTACTCAGTTGAAAATAATAATATTTTATGAAAGTTGAATAACACCAAACACCAGATCGTGGCACGTAACTTCAACTATGACCTTGAATGCGCAGAGAGGGGCCGTGCGTAACCCATAGCAACGCGGCGCACAACAATCACACTCCTTAGGTTCGTTCGTAAAGCTCAAAAACGTAATTTTTGCCACTTTCGCCACTTTTGCCCACACCCTACTCGAACGCTCAGCCGAGCATAAGACCTAAAATCGCATGATTATGCTGTCAAATACAAATACATCGAATGGGGATCGAACGCCCTTGTGTGCGTTTTAGCGTTATTTTTAGCGGTATTATCTATGGTTGAAAATGTCGTTTATGGCTCTTTTTGTTCAGCGTTCGAAAAGCTAAAAAAGAGTTATTTGTGCCACAAAAAGTGTATATTTTTACTCCACGTCCAGAGCATGGTTGTTTGTGATCGTTTTTTTTTTATTTATTATATTTATATTATTGATTATACATTTCCGAGCAGTTGGTATGCATCTTTAATGAAATTAGTAAACCATTATTAAATTACAACGTACCTATGTGGGTGACGCGGCTTCAAGGAGAATAATTCGCGGCCCCATGAATAAATTATAACTAAATACATAAACAAATCAAATTAATTCATGATGGACATCAAATATGTTCGTGGTACCTATACGTTTCCCTTCGTTTACGTAAAACAACAAGGCTATTTTTAAATATGCTTCTTGCCATGGCCAAGGTTTATGTATGTTTCTTTGGTTTATTTACATTTCTTGGTAATTATGTAAGGTCACAAATTAGATATTAACCGCACTAATGTTGTAAGTTGTAAATGCTTCACATTGATAACTACAAGTATAGATTAAGAGTAAGAGTAATAATACAAACATAATGAACTTAGATTTTTCTAACTTAACTAAATGTATACCTTTTGAAGGAAACACAGCATTCATTATAATATAAACAAAGAATTTTTTATTACATAACTAGTTTTATATAAGTTTTCCGTATTACTTACCAAAATGTCATTGAGAGGAGTTAGAAAGGAGGGTTTGCCAATGCGGCCATCATTGAGTTTAAGCTACGTTTGAATTTTATGAGTGTGTCTTATTTATTTATTTATTTAATTTCAGTATAGATAGATAGAAAGTCTTCAAAATATCAATACGAAATAAAATGAAATAATGAAATTTGTTAGAATTTTGGGTAATAAATTATTGCTTAGATGTAACAGCATAGTAAAGCTCCAACAAAACTCTGCCCGAGTATGCGTACAAACACTTGTTATAATATAAGTAATTGAATTTGTATATTATTTTAGAAACAATGTGCTTGCTACATTACCATTCTATTTATATAAATTGGAAACTTAAATATTAATAATAATTGTACAGTTTATTTATTAAAATCACTGATGAAATGTCAAAAGAAAAAAAAAATTATTACTATTTGGACTACCTAGTCCTGTACAGAATAATAAGCTTTGTTCAAAAGGTAGTCAAATACATTCTTTTTAAATTCATTATAACTAAATTACATGGCTCAATTATGCTACTTTTCTTTCTTTGACTGTTTTTTATTTGGGCCTATTTGGGCCATGTATTAGACATGACAGATCTTCTTATTCAATTTTAAGAGTGAAACCGAACCATTTTGTTATTTGAATAAAAAAAAATATTATTATAAAAAAAAAATAATAATGATGGGAAAAGTTGCGGGAAAGAGACGAGCTGGTCGCAGGAAGAAATCATGGCTATGAAACATCAGGGAGTGGACAGGGGTTGCGAGTGCCGCTGAGCTTTTTAGCTTCGCCAAGGATAGAGATGAGTACGGAAAGCTGATTGCCAACCTTCATTGATTGAAAAGGCACCGAGAGAAGAAGAAGATGATCACTAAATTGTTTATATAATGTCATGTAACTTATTAAATCTTTGTATTGCCATATAAATGGCATTTTGACTGTTTAATCGGTTAAATGAGGTTGATATTGATTAAAACGTCTACCTATACTCGGGACAAGCGATTTAGATCCTAACACAGTTCTAAGATATATTGGGGCCAATGGAGTAATGGGCTAAATGAGTAAAGCTAGTACCTATGTCTATTTGCTCAAACAAGCTCGTAATGGTGGTCATTATATTGACAACATTCCTTTAGCAAAGCAGACCTCGTTATGTGTATTCCTCACCCCTCAGTACTCGATTAGCGCTGAGTGAGCATTCTCACAATGATCATCCAGAGGCTAACGAAGCATTCTAGATAAGTATAAGCTGAACTAGCATATAAGTTACTAGCTGCTCTCCGCGGTTACAACCGCGCGGTGATGGATGATGATGATGAATCTTATATAGCCTATGTTACTCAGGGTGAATGTAGCTTTCCAATGGTGAAAGAATTTTTGAAATCGGTCCAGTACTTTTTGAGCCAATTCGTTACAAACATACAAATCTTTCCTCTTTATAATATATAATATACTCGTAATAATAATAATAATTAGTATATAAAAACATAAGCCATCCTGTATTGATAATTAGATATTATAATCATTATATTTCTTGCGTCCGAATCGGAAGCTTTAATTTTCATTTTTAGTTTTTAAAAACGCATTTCGCCTGCCTACTTGACTACCTTGCCTCGCTATCAAAGGCTCCAGCTTGTTGTGGAACGCAAGAAACGTGTGCGGAAGAGGGTAGACAGTTCCGTCTGCTCATAACAACACCTACCCACAGATACTGTTTACTCGTGAACATGGCGCATGCAACTGTGCACAAATATCGAGAGCTCACAATAAAGACTATACATGGTAAATATCCCGTCACCTGAAGGTTAACCTAGAAAGCAAACGACAAGTTCTGAAAAAAAAAATTGTAGGCCTATTCGTGTACAAAACTTAATTATACAGATACATAACAAGCTTATTAACTTAGCCAATAGTTAATTTGCTTAAATATGGTTATCACATAACATAACACGGAAACACTAAAGTAGGTTAGAAAGGTCTACGGGTTGGGGTGGTTCACATTGATGGTGACCGATGATGCGGTCAAAGAACAAGAACTAGATCAAAAGTTGCGGCTGGCTCTCAAGGACAGCTGCCAGATCATTTCAGAGTGTTTTTATTAAGATTTTCTGAGTTTCACGCAGTTCTGGCAAAGTGGTTTGGTGGTCCGCCTCATTAAAATGTTGTTTAATGAAACTAGTTTTTACGTCATTTCAAAATAATGACATTTAGTAATTATTTTTATTGTTTATTTATTAGACACATTTAACATAATCTTTATTGTTTTGTACCATTAAATTTACACTGCTTAATATTAAACTTAACTTTATGGTAACATATACAAAATAGGGTGTGCCTTATAAATTTGTTTCTTAACAACTTACTAATTATGCGGTAGGCAAACCCTCATTCAATACTCAGTGCCGCCATATTGTGTTCGTGGAACAACCTCTACCGTGAACTGGTTCTGCTGGACGGCGTACACTCTATACAGGATCGATGAATCGATTTGTAATGCAGTGAAAGGGTAAATTAATACGAAAGGAATTGGCCATCTGGGGGTGGAGACGCAAGAGCAAGAAACAAAAAGCTCCAAGGGTGGCAGTGTTAAAGGGCATAACGTCGGTAGTAGCGCTCTAGTGAAACCGCAGCACACCTCTCAACACCCTTCAGCCATCCACACCAACGCCCCTGGTGGCCACGTGGCTCTTATGGGGGGCTCGTTTAGTGGGTGGCAAGTCACCATCTGCCTAAATATTTTAAATGAGACTGAAATTGGCAGGTGCCGTAGTCATGTCCATAGCCCACTGTCTCCCGTAACACAAATATGTACATATTATGCCATTTTACCCATTTTTGTAATAGATATACCATGTAACCATCCATCCAAAATGTTTCTGTTTTTATACTACATGGTATTTGTATACCAAACCGGCCTCTAAGTGTTGGCTACAGCCCCACTTATGCCTTTGTAAAGGACCGGATGAAACCCTTGAAATTGTTTAAATAATAATTAAAATTAATTAAATAAAAATAACTGAATAAGTGATATGTGTTTTGTTTATGTAATATTTTCATAACTGTGTTTTTTTGTATTTAAGTTTGTAATTTGTAATGTTAATTTCTTTTTGTATGTTTTGTGGGATGTTATTAATTATGGTTGGGGTTAAGTATTCGACAGTTCGCTTACCATAATAATTTGTTGTTGTAGGTACTATTAGTTTATTCTTACATATGTTCCTCGTTATTTTATATATTTCTTTATAATTAAATTTGTGAGTTATTTTAAAGTAATGAGGGCTTTAGGGGAGGCGTTCAGTGCAGTACCTATTCAGACCAGAAAGTAACGTACCACCTGCGGGTTTTATCGCGCTGTTACCTTCTCTGAAACCGTACGATTGAACGTTTGCCCATGCACATGTTCAAGACAGTATAGTCGGGTTCGCTATCACAGCTACATCGGCTAGCTACTTAAAGCACCTCCAGTTTGTACATCTGTCGCTGCACACCTAACAGTGTGTTCCGGCAGCTGTCCTTGAGAGCCACGAGCTATTCTAGCTCTAGTGTGTACCACCACCGACCGCAACATCAATTACCATCAAGTGTTCAAACACTATCATATCAAGTGTAAAACAAAGTACTAGGAGTTCATAAATGTAAGAATGTATCCTTGAGAGCCGCGAGGTATTCTAGCTCTAGTGTGGTACCACCTTCGACCGCCAGATCATCACTCACCATCAAGTGAGATAATAAACACTAGTTAGTCTATGACGTGTTAAAAAGAACACTCGACACTTCTAAGTAGTAACTCAATGTTCCGCGGTACTTATGGCTAAAATGCAAATATTTACAAAGTCGGCTCTTTTATGACAAAACACATAAATTTAACACTTGGTCACCTTGATTTCTTATGGCATGGGAACATAGTTTTTTCATTTATGTAAATTTAATTATATGGACTTAGACGAATAGCTATTTACTTTATACAGGGTGTTTGGTAGAGGGACCGACAAACCAAATGAGCGTGTTCGGGGGCCCACTTGGAGAATACAAGTTGGCCAAAAATATTCCCCGACACCCCATTTTTTTTTAACTAAATCAAATAGTTAGCTCTGTTTTGTATCCAATTTTGCTTTGCGTGGCCTGAAGGTGTATTAGAGACCAAATTCAACTAAAAACATCCGGTCTAAAACAGATTTTACAAATGTTATGGTGGTAAATAGGTACAATTTCGGAGGAAAAGGGAAAAATCACAAAAAAAAGTTAAACATATTGGGGGGTCGGGGATTTTTTTTGGCCAACTTGTATTCTCCAAGTGGTCCCCCGAACACGCTCATTTGGTTTGTCGGTCCTTCTACCAAACACCCTATGTACAAAAACCCAGAAAGAAGAAAATAAACTACTAATCACAGAAAGAATGGTGCTCAGGAAGATATACCTAAGGGCCAATACAGACCGAACGTGGAATCTGGAGCAGAAGGAAGAATAAAGAGATATAAGAGTTGTTTGCTGAGCCAAAAATTAATGGTAAGATCAAAGCTCAAATGCTTCGCTGGCCTTGCCTTATAGAAAGAATGGAAGAGAATAGTTCAGTGAAACGAGCGTCCTTGGGACAGGGGGACAGGTGGACACCCAGTCCCAGTCCGGAATGATGAAGTTGGGAAAAACCTACGCAAACTCTAAGCCGATGATACCAGGAGATGGCACAAGACAGACTAAAATGGCAAATTTTATTATCGGAGCCAAGATACAAAAACGCAATATAAGTACTAATTATTAGTTCAACCAACGGTCTTATAAAACAAGCATAATAAGCCCATTATGTTCCCACTGCTGGGACTCGAGTCTTCCTCTCAGAGAGAGGAGTTTTGCCGTAATCTTCCACGCGGGTGGATAGGCTAGTGGCCAACCTATGTCGAAGTGTTCAGGCGTCGACATAGCCTAACGACTGTTGCCCTAAGACAAACAACCGACACCGACGGCTTAACGGGCCCTCCGAAACACGGAAGCGCTCAGTTAAACTAGCTACTCACCCATCCAACTCCTGACCGCAGCAAGCGTTGCTAAACTTGTTGATCGATTGAGATCGCAAAGTCAAGCTCCGCTGCGAGCGCTTCAATGGCCTTATATTCGTCTCATATTCCTCTATAGGTTTCCTTACTTCAAATTCAACAAGATTAATTTGCGGTAAACAAAGACCTTCCTGCGACCCACTTCGCGGTTCTCAACGGACCCGGTCCGGGCCGGACATGGATAGGGTATGTTATACAATTTATCATTTTTAGTGTAGTCTAGAACAAAATAAAAACGCGTTACGCGTGTGACAGATGACTAGGCAAAGATAGAAGCATCATTGTCATCCAAAACAATTTACTCTTAGATTATTTACTTGTTTTTACTACGAGTATCTAGCTTTTTACATCGGGTGGCTGCATGGGTAGGTTGATCCTTACTTTTTTAAGGCACGTCCCAATAATCTATCTATCCACGGTTTACCTTACTACCGATAGCAATTTGACATAACGTCCATACAAATAGTGTCAAATATCTATCTCTAGTAAGGTAAACCGGCGATAGATAGATTATTGGGACCGGCCGTTAGTGCACATCGCGACCTGCTGCCTTATTGTCTAACATTCCATTCTCATTCCCGTTGTTGGTTCCAGCCAATAGGCTTGCAGGGTTTCGCCCAGAATGAGATTTAAATGTCAAAATGAAGCCCATTCACATTCTCCGTAAAGATAGACAATAAGGCCGCAGTATTGCCCTCTGGTGCTACTATCGGCTTTGTAAAAACATGCAAGTTCCGTGCAGTTTTTAAACCTGGCTTAAACAGTTTTGAATGAAATCATACCATGACGCTTTTTAGGTGAACTGCTTGAACATTATTTTCCTCAAAAGTGAACGGATAATATTGTCTCTGGCATTCTTACAATTTACTATAACCAACATTGCAGACGCCTAGACGTTTGTAAGTTTATAAACTGAGCGGATTTAGAGCGTCATATAGTAACGTTCATACAAAAAACAGGTACCTACTTAAACGGTTTTTCTGCAGTTCTTGAATAGCCCTGCTATAATAATGTTGTCATGGTACGATTGTGCCGGGCAGTTTTCTAGAAGTCCTGCTTTTAGAGCTTATAGTAAGACCCCTGACCACGATTGCATTTCTGCAAATCTATAATAATAATAATTTATTTCCAAATAAAACACCAATAGAATACAAAAGAATACCAAAAATAAATAAACTACATTTAAACCAATATCTTAAAAATTGTAAGAACTGCTTATTTAAAGGTATCTCTACCATAAGTTGGCAACGCAATCTATACCTAGTCGATACTCGATCTCGCCTACCTATTACGCTTGTGATTGGCGTACTCGCTGTCAATTTTAGTTCTACAATAGATCGCGAGGTGGCACTGTTCTTTTTTTTTTCATACATTTTCCGCGGTCGATATCGAGCATCGATTGGTTTCAATGTTATAAACTCATGGTAGACCTACCGCACTAGGCGAACTTGTATCACAGGACCCACGATCACTACGCTTAAATATCATGTTTATGGTGCGAGGGAGTGTGTAGAAATTTACAAATGCGGCGAACAGAGTGTATGAGGTGCGAGATTTGTTGCTGTGATTCATAATAATACGTTTTGAGTGAGGCGTGTGTGTGTATGTGTGCGTGTGTGCGTTTCTATATAAGTGCTCAAAAGTGTAGATGTTATGACCTACAAGCAGACTTTGCCCCTTTTGCCACTGTTAGGAATATTTGCAGAAAAACATAATAGTTATGGAAGTATTGCGTATGTTCTTTCCGCAATACGTCACCATGAGACAGCTAACTGACAAATGTTTGAACAAATCATTGTGTTGAGTTTGCCCTTCTAATCAGCGAGTACATTCGCAGTCGCGAGCTTATGATATATCCGCCATTTTGTATCCGGATGTGCTGTGTTCGCAATGAAGCGCGAATTTTGTATTGATCTATGCAAATCTACATGTTTTTCTTATTATTGCTAACTTGCTGACCCATCCGCGACTTCGATCGTGTGGCCTCGGATAATTGTTTTTAAAGTTCCGTATACCCAAAGAAAGTGTAAAACGGGACCCTATTACTAAGACTCCGATGTCCGTCTGTCACCAGGCTGTATCTCATGAACCCAAAGACCTTAAGTGTAAGGTCTTTGCATGAACCGTGATAGTTAGACAGTTGACATTTTCACAGATGATGTATTTCTGTTGCCGCTATAACAAAAAGTTCTATAAAGCAGAATAAAATAAATATTTAGGGGGGCACCCATACAACAAACGTGATGTTTTTGCTCGTTTGGCTCGATATTGATAACGGCAACAGGTAGTCGCTTGAAATATTCACAAAATATTTAGTTATACTTAAGTATATTCACTTTAAAAATAAACAATTAAATAAAATAAAACAATTTACTAATACTAATAATTTACTCACCTCAGGATGGGTAACTATACTACAGGCTCAGACAAAATAAAAAAGTCAAGTGTGATGAACGGAGAAGTGACGCCATTTTGTAAACATGTAGTGCGTGCATGGGTGCTGCCATTATAATTCAAATTAAATTAATTTATAATTGGTAAATTTAAATGATAATTAAAATTTTCCGTGTTGCTTCCACGCGCCGCGATAGCAGGGATTTTAGATGCCAACTCAGGAATTATGGCATCGGCTTGTCAAAATTATGGTAGGTACTTTAGAAAAAAATATGGAACGGTTTTTATGAGAGTCTATATTGGTCTGAGATAATAACCACTGTGTGGCGTACCAGGATTTTAGTTCACAACATTTAACTCGATCCGTTTCTGTGGTATCAACGAAGCCAGCGAGTGTTGCCACTTGCCACTTCTACTTTAGTACCTACTTCCCGTATTGGCAGACCATATAAACTAACTTTGAAAAAGTGAGTGAGTGAGTGGCAGTCTACTTTACAGTTCACTTTAATTTTTAATGTGGTATCTACCCGACTGCCTACTATCAACATTCAAATTGAAAAACAGTAGTATTATGGGTTGAATTTAATACGTATAATGAATTTTATTGTGATTGTGAATGTGAGGATGATGCAAAAACAAAGATCATGCAATATTTAAAATTTGTTGTATTTATTTCTGTCTCTATATTTATCATTGAGACTGAAAAAATAATGGTACATTTGCGTACCATAATGGAAGTACGTTGGTACATGGTACGGACATCAGGATAATTGGTACGTGTACCATAATTATGATACGTAGGACATCGCTGCCGCGATAGTTCGACTGACGAGTCAAAACGTAGTTGTACCGGCCTCACTTCTCTATAACATTTTGTCTTGACTTTTTTATTTTGTCCGAGACTACAGCTCAACCGACTTTGATCGATGATAGGATCATTAGATTCGTATTGATGGCAAGTCTGTCCTTATTCAAGTTCTAGTATCCCTATTAAAGTTGCCCAATTTCGGCGAAGACTAACAAGTAGGGCGGATTTTTTTCCGTAGTCCGATTAAAGCGTTTTAGTCTGTTTACTTATTGTATGGTATATTGAGTCCAAGGTTCCTTACAACTTTTTTTTTATTACATAGTTAAATAAAGTACTATTCAGTCACAATAAATATCAATAATTGTAGGACATAAAAGTATAAATACTCAAAGGTAAAACTTATATACTTACTTATTATATACGTACTAGGTATATAATAAGTATATACCTAGTATATTACAAGATGTAACTAGTCAAACAGCCCCCAGTCCACATGTATTGACCCCTGACCAAATGTGTCCATTATGTTAGCCGCATCGCCTCGCTGGATGGCTAAAGACTTGTGAGACTAAAAAAAGTGTGCCACAAAATGGAACCTACATCAACACTAAAAAGTGTGAAATAACTTGTTGAAGTCGGTACCATGATAGTTCGAAAGTACCTATTATCACAATATTGTGCGCATGGTACCGACTTCGACAAGTTATTTCACACTAATTAGTTTAGAAGTCGTTTCCATTATTAGATTTTAATAAAAAAGCTTACTAAAAAGTTTGACATTATATAGAAGATAAAGATGCTTGGAATACTCCACTTCTGGCAAGCTGTCTCTCTGCCACCCATAAAATGTAATATTTGTAGTACCTAAGTAGAAACATTGTAAACATCCATATAAAAAGAATGGCCCGAGTTTCTTGCCGCTTCTTCTCGGTTTCTATATATTTTGGAACGCGGCGGTATAGTCTTTATAGTACATTATAATGAAAAGTTGACGTTCATAAGTGCGTCTTTGATGCCTAAATTGAATAAATGATTTTGACTTTTGACTTTTGAGATTAGAAAAAAATCTTCAGTTCTTTTCGTAACCCTTGCTACTTACGGGATCGATTGTCATTCACCGTCAATAACGATATCATCAAATCCTTACTAGAGTTAGATATTTGACACTATATGTATGGACGTTATGTCAAATTTCTATCGTTAGTAAGGAAAACCGTGGATAGATAGATTATTGGGATCCTCCATTAGTCGGTTGATAAAAGATTCAGACCTCCACGGCTATTATGTATATCAATAGGGCTATTATGTATCTCAGTTGCTAACAAATGTTGATTGAAATCGAAAAAGTTGATTGAATCGAAATCTTGAAAAATGGCCGCTCTATGTCAGTTTTGATAACTCCAGTAAGCAAAAATGTTAGTAAGTTGATGACTGAAGCTGACAAAAGTGACATAGAGCCGCCATTGTTAAAGATTTCAATCAACTTTTGATTGCAACTGAGATACATAATAGTCCTGCAGGAACTTTTTAACGTATTGTTATAAAGTTTATAATCTCCCACACTGGTTAGGAACAACTATAAATACAGTTAAGTACAGTCAGCTGCAATAAGATGTATACATTCTATAATTTTCAAATGGGTCTTGTAACTAATTTCATAAAATTGTACGACAATGTTAATAATTAGCTTGTTCAGAACTCCAAACTAAACTAGCGAACTAAAATCTATTTTTAGTCTATTATGATAGTTCTTATTCTGTTCACGCTTAAGTCCAAATTCATATGTTTGCAAGTGACAATTCATAAATAATTATGTATTTTGTTTAATTGTGCGTATGTTTAGTGCAAATTTAATCGTCATGTAAGTTCGTGCTCTCTAAACTAGTAGGTATAAACTGAAAGCTACCCACATTTGAATAGAATAATCATATGTTTAGAATTATAATTCTAAGAGTTACAAGAATGTGGATTTTAGTATGAACATAATAAGAAGTACCATAGTTTAGAGAAATTTAGTTTAGTGTACGCACAAGCGAATCAATACCAATATTACTTTGGATTAAGTTATTTATAATATCTTACTGCATAATTAGGTATTATGTACTCATTATTAATTAGAAATACGGGATTACTCACGTAATATTTATCGGATAGGTCCGACTGTAGTTTCCACCACATTCGGTGGTCTTTTTCAAGGAGTGTTCGGGACGCCCGCGTCGATGACGTCTCGCCTATCACTGCGGGCGGCCGCTTCGTAGCGCTCGTGATGTTAGAGATTGGTGCGGGGGGCGGGATACACTATGTTGCGTTGGCGCGTCTCGGTGACCCTCTTGATCGTCGTCACTGGTGAAGCGCCTGCTGGTATGTGAGGGGACGTCCCAGGACGTCATCGACGCGGGTCATATATTATGGGGTATATCACTCCTTGAAAAATGCCACCGAATGTGGTGGAAACTACAGTCGGACCTATCCGATTAATATTACGTGAGTAATCCCGTATTTCTAATTAATAATGAGTGAAAACCACGTTAGTTTTTATAACAAAATTATTATATACATTTTAAGATAATTTTTAAACTTTACTTGTGGCGGATTATGTAGAATGTATACACATTATTGCAAGCGACTGTACCTCCATACCTATAATCTAGTTAAAAATATGAATTAAAATCCACTAAATATTTGTACTATAATGTATATTTCACGGCATATATTAAAAATCATGTCATTACAGGTTTCGCACACAATTATTTATATATACATTAAATTCAACGATAATTAATTTAAATGCTGACTATATCTTAAACGCTATATATTTTATTTTCACAACAAAAAACAGAAATAAATTATATTTAATTTATCTAATTTACACACAGAAATAAATTACTAATTTATTCAATAAAATCTATACTAAAATGTAAAACTTATTCTAGGAAAATATAAGGGAAAAAATTGTGCGATTTTGGGCATAAAAGTTATCTTCAATTGTGTAGAAATGGAGCATTCATTTTCGTGGTCAACAATTACGATAAGAAAGAAACATCAATTTTCTAAGAAGTTACCAAAAAATAAAAACATAAGCCTTATTAGTTCCTGGTTACCTACTAAAATAAAATAATAAAATTGCCAAAAAATGGATTTGTAATATTTTCCCCTTTTTTAGTAACTCTTGCTACTTACGGGATCAAAGTCAAAATCATTTATTTAATTAAGGCATCAAAGACGCACTTATGAACGTCAACTTTTCATTATAATGTACTTTAAAGACTACCGCCGCGTTCCAAAATATATAGAACCCACCGAGAAGCGGCAAGAAACTCGGGGCCAATTTTTTTATATGGATGTTTACAATGTTTCTACTTAGGTACTACAAATATTACATTTTATGGGTGGCAGAGAGACAGCTTGCCAGAAGTGGAGTATTCCAAGCATCTTTATCTTCTATATAATGTCGAACTTTATAGTTAGCTTTTTTTATTAAAACGTTTTTTACAGTCAACTAGAATTTGCCCTCTGTGAGCTCAGTTATGTGCTTTGGGATTTTATTGTTAAAACGCACACAATTTCCTAGGAATGACTTATTAGTCTTCGCAAGTCTAAAACTAGATACAGCTAGGTATATCGATCGTCATTCACCGTCAATTACGATATCATCAAGATAGACGAAAGACTTTTCAGTTATTGGAGTGTAACTCAAAGTCAGTGGATTTTTTTGGACCGAATTTGATGAAATTTGAATGGGACCACCTCGAAAGTATACTCTACCAAACAAAACAAGAATTATCAAAGTCGGCCTACTCTGTAAGAAGTCATGCTCACGCATACTTTATATAGCGTATTTTTTTATGTATGAGTGATCATAATAATACTAATAATACATAATAATAGTAATACGCGTCGACTTGAGAACGTCCTCCTTTTTGGAAGTCGTTCAAAAATAACATCTGTTTTGTAATTGGTTATGAAACACAGTTATGTACATAGATTAAACATTCCTCTTCAATAACTCGTTATGGAGCAGTGAAATAAGCACAAGCTATCCGTACATGTAACGCGTCTCCACAAAATAAGTCATTCTTTTATGGGACAATGTATACGATTCTATAATAAACTTCCCAATGTTACCCGAGATTTGCCTATTAATAAGTTTAAAATTACTATTAAAAGTAAACTCGGTCGAAAAGGTTATTACAAAATTTCGGATTACTTGGAGGATAAAACAGCTTGGGGCTGATCACTCCAGGATCTATCTACTCGTGTACTAAGATGTCAAAGTGTAGCGTGTCTTGCCCTACTGATACCATTATTATGTTCTCTTTTGTAAGGCAACACATTGGAGCTAATATTTGTAGTACCTAAGTAAAAACATCTATATAAAAAAGAATAGCCCCGAGTTTCTTGCCGCTTCTTCTCGGTAGGCTCTATATATTTTGGAACACGGCGGTACTTTTTAAAGTACAATATAATGAAAAATAGACGTTCATAAGTGCGTATTTGATGCCTAAATTTAATAAATGATTTTGACTTTGACTTTGAAAAGGAACTTCTTTCGTAGCTAGTTATGAAAGAAATGGCGTGTGACTGTGTCATGGACACGGCCGTGTGTTGTGCGTGAATACGTTTCTCCGAGTCAACAGTTATATTCATTGCAAATACTTATCGATACGCATCAAAATAACCACAAAATGGCGGCGCTCCCCCCTCCTCCACCCCGCACGATGCGTCACTGTTCTCGTTTATCGTAATGAATTCTTTGACCCTGTAGCTATCCAGTGGTATCACTTAATGTTGGATGTATAGGACAGATTCGAAACTACAACGTCAAACTGTATCCCCCGATTCCCGAATTTCATGAAATTTAGTATTTCAGGGGCGATAAATCGATCTAGCTACGTTTCATTTTTAGAAAACGTCGTTATATCCGTGCTTTACGGCAATGCAAAACTACTACAACCCTAAAGCCACTTGACAATAGATGGCGTTGTTAATCAACACTGAGCCAATGAGCTTTTGGTTTGAGGTTAGACCAAGAAATCATTTTTTTTTTCATTCAAATACCCGCATTCTCCAGTCGTCCCGCGATCATGGCGGTTGCAACAGTGTCGAAATATCGGGAGCTCATTAAAATGAATACCAAGGTTTTCATCATTGAGCTAAATGTACTACGTACTAGAGGAGTTATCCCAAGCATAAATCGTGCTCCATTTTGTTACTAAGTTTAAACTAAAAGCAGCTGAAGCGCTGCAACAATAATTCGTCATCTAACCAAACAGTATGAACACGCAGCGCTAGAGCGTTTTTAAGTTATAGTTTTCTCGCGTCCAAAAGATTGTAAGCGCCGTGATTTTCATGGCGCTTACGCGTTTTGCTTAACGCTCTGCAAGGGCTAATCGCTTCTATAGACTAAACTGCTGACTGATTACAGAAGTGACATCGCTTTATACCTAACAACAATCTTCATTAGTGTGTAACTTGAATTAATTGCAGAATTAATTGCTTATTAATATATATATATATATATATATATTATAATAATAAGTAATTAAGTATTTTATGTTTAACGTCGCTTGTAATTTTTTAAATACATTTTCTTATATTGTTGATAGCAAAATACTGTATAGTATGACCGCAACCGCTGTACTGCGCCTTAGGTATGTGCTCGGTACGGCGCGGGGTTCGCCCCTCGCATTCATATTGGCTGATGGAAGCGAATGCGGGGGCTGCCACGGATTTCATCATAGTTACTAAGGTTTTCCCTCTTTCCGGCAACGCGTCTGTCACACCTAAGGCAGGGTACAGCGGTTTCGGTCAGACTATAATAATAACCACCAAGTAAGCTAATTCATTTTATTCAATCCAAATGATTTCTTCTTATTTAATGATATTGATATTCTACCATTGTGTTAAATGTACTACGTACTAAAGAAGCTAGGGACTACTAGAGAAGCTACTTTAGTTACTCTATTATTATTCTGCCTACTTGATACTGTGTGTACTTACAAAGGGAATAAATAAAATAGTATATTTACACTGTAACGATATTTTAATTTCCCTTAAATAATATAAGTTTAGTTAGTTTCTGCCGTTTGGTACAGTAATCCACAGTTTTATCAGTTTTTGCTTCATGATGCAATCTAATTTTTGTGTACTGATTTATAATGGCTCGAATTAAATGAATTCTGTGATTGAATGTTGATGGTTGATCTAGTGAATGTTGATTCAAATTTGTAAATACTTTTTTCCCGATGAAATGCTTCAGGGTGTTATATAATTAAAATCATATTTTGATGCAAGACTTCCACCGCTTTGCCGTATTAAATTACGAATTATCTTTTCCGTAGCCAAGCATATTATGTACACATCTTTAGCAGAATAACATAGACCACCCATGTCTTTTATAGTTATTAGTGTGTGATGTAGAAGTTTATTTGGTGTAGTCAAACTATCAATGCAAACTTCACATTTTAACTTTTTTATCAATTGTCTTGATACGTATCCAGATATATAACCAACTATCAGTTTTGACTCGCATGTAAAGGATTCGTGATCAAGCATTGTTGCAAAGATATCGCAATTATTTTCAGCTTCTAAATTGGAAGTCATCAATCGTGCACTTTGTAATATTTCATAAGGTTGTTGATCATATCTATTTGTACATGATGTACTGTTAATTATGTTTGTAGACGTAGAGTTTAAAATTGAGAAGTTATCCAGAGGGATGCAATTGCCAGTAAATGATGACCGAAGTTCAAGATGATTTAAGGTTTTTTTATAGGCTGCTCTGAATTGCAAAATATTTGGATTATTATTGTAGCCGCCATGTCTTCTTATTAACCCAAAAAATAGCTCCAGATGGTCTTGACTTATCCGGTACGTAGCTATGTAACTAAGCATCTGCTTTTCTTCAACTATGTAGTTGTATAGTGTTTTAAGCGATTCAATACATATTATAGCACCAATGAATCCAGTTTTGTTGGCAGAGTCAACTATGTTTTTCTTCGACATTTGTAATAATATTCTGGATGTCTGGTTTGTTCGTTTAATTATTCTTCTTGATTGAAAACGAAATTTTAATTCAAGTATAAAGGATTTCACTTTATCCAAATAAGAAAATATTTCAGACTTGTTTTTGCTATCTACAGGACGCTTAAAACCATAGAAATGACATTTTCTAGAATTCATAACGTCAAAAAAATTATTCATTAGCGTTATGAAATTCACTGTTCCTGATGAATCTTGAAACTGTCTCGAATTTAAAACTTCATCACATAGAAGTAAAGCTTTTGCTACGCTCATACTCAGCAGCTGTGTTGCGAGTTTCACTTTCATAATCTGTTGTCGAAAATGTATATGACGAGGTGTTAACTTGTTTCCGAATCTAAGACCTTCATTTTGTTGAAGCTTATTTAGATTTATTAGTAGCTGCCATTTGATTTCTTTGTCATTATTATCGAACAACAGTCTTTTCTTCTCGAACGTGTTCCTTATTAGCTTTATAACATGGCAAGGGTCTATAAAAATGCAAACTTTTTCTCCTGTGCATGGATGTGGAAAATAAGTCTTCATATTACTGACATCAGATACTTTACAGCCCAAAATTTCAGCTGCACCAAAGTTTGCAGAACAACCATCAAATGTAAGACTTAAAACCATTACGCCAACCTCATGGCACTTTTGCAAGCATATTTTTATCAAATTTGCCTTTGCTTCAGCTTTTACACCGGCTGTCAAAAAATACCCCACAGGTAGTTTCCAATTTTCGTTTAGGGCAACCAGCATAAATACTAAAGCTTGCGTTGCCACAGTCTCATCTTCTTCACCTTGCATAGGGCCTGCTCCAAAATTAACTGCACCCAATTTTTGATTCTTGTGAAATAGCTTCTGTCTCCTGATAGCTATTTCATCAAAGATTAATGAGCACAGTAAAGGTTTATTGGAGTTTGCGTTAGATTGTGATTTCTTTTTTAAGGCTGCAAAGGCTTCTGTTGTAAAACCGGGTTCTGCATTAATCGTTGAATACCATCTGCAAATTGTCCTAGGATGTGGAAGGGCTTTATTGTAGCATTCTCTGACGTATTTATATCCAGCTGGTGAATAATAGTGTAAAGTCAGTGCGAATTTACGTAAAGGTGCAGTGTATAGTAAATAATGCTTGCTCTGTTTATTCTTCTTCATTAAAGATTTATGTAACTCCACAACTTCTGCTTTAGCCATTAAATCAATCTCAGCATTTATATTGAGACCGAATTTATCCTTCAGATTTTGTACAATTATTTTGTAAGAAGCACACTTTTTCTTAAGATAATAATTTTGTCTTTGTATTCTCTTAAATTTCTCAGCTAGTTTCGTTTTAGCTGCAGATTCCTTGCATAGTTTTTTTTTTAGTAATATTTTTTTTGGAGTGTCAAAAATTGTGTTTGAACTGCTTACTGATGCAGACAACGGTTCTAAAACTTCCTGATCACCACATTTTGTAAGCTGAAAAATAAATATATAGTTATTTGGGTAACCTGTAAAAATGTAACGTTACAGTATTTTAAAAAAACGCTATAATTATACTAGTTTGACTCGCGCACCAAATGCCTCGCCTTTCATAAGTCAGTATACCGAGCATTACAATAAGTTCGTTTTTCTGATCACGATATAATACAAAAATCCCAGCAATAGAATAATAAAATTGTATAATTACGTTATCGCATGGTACTGCAGATTTCTTTAAGTACACTCTTCCTGTCTTTGTGGTGTATTTTTCGTCTTCTTTGAAATGCACAGAACATATGCGTGAATAATCTGAAGGTAACCACGTTTCTTCGCTGCGATTCTTCTGAACAAATTTGATCCACGATTCTCTTGTTTCATGACACGGCCGAGGAAACCTTTAAATCCAAATAAAAATAAACAAATCAATTTGAATACCTTAATATTTCATATCGTCATTTTATATTAATATGTTTTTATCTGTAATTATTTAGCATTATACGTCGGTAGTGTCAACTCTGCACTTTCACATATTCTTACTCTTTGACATTCACATAAACATGGCCGCCCCCTCGCCGCCACGGTGAAGCGTTCACGAGTTACAAGAAATTGGTAAAATATAATTAAATCATGCGTATTTTAAAGATAATATGTTGAACTTACTGGTGAAAAGTCACTCCTTGACTTTTACTTATGTTTCTTGAGTTGTTTGAACAATATCTCAACACACAAGAAGGCATATTTTAAAAACAAAACTTATCATTCAACATGTCACGTTACAGCAAGCGCTAGTCACAGACTAAATGAGTTGGAGTGCGTGCACTCTAACGCGTGTTACAAACAATGGATTTGAGGCGTCCCCTCTAGTACGTAGTACATTTAGCTCAATGGTTTTCATCCCGTAAGTAGCAATATGTTTAAAGTATCAAATTTTTTAATATAGTGCACTGAAAAAACACGACAGAAGTAACCATGTCAAATTTTTTTTTTTCATTCTTAAAAATATAGAACTGCATTATAGTGCTGTGACAAGGTCCCTTTTTATCCGACTCCGGCAAAACCCAAAACTAGGGTTAGGTGTGTATTAGATCTGTATGTATGTATGTCCGTGTGTTCTCTCGTAACTGCACAACGGCTCAACCGAATTTGATAAATGTTACGTCATTAGATACGTCTCGATGTAGCGAGTGTCACTGGGTACATAGTTAACCGACTGAGGCAAAACCCAAAAAAGGATTCTGTCTTTTATTTTGCAGGCCCATTAATCCTTCCTATACCGTGATAAGTAAAACAAAAGATTTATGAATGACACTGACATATATATATATATATATATATATATACGTCTGAGACGCAAAGGGTTAGCCATAGTCGGGTTTCTTAAACTTTTAGTTTCTGATGTTTTTGAATAGATATTTCTAATTACCCGCGGCCTTATTGTCTATCTTTACGGAGAATGGGAATGGGCTTCACTTTGACATTTGAATCCCATTCTCAGCGAAACCCTGCAAGCCTATTGGCTGGAACCATCAATGGGAATGAGAATGAAGTGACATTTCATTCTCATTCAAGTTAGACAGCAAAGCAGCGGGTCATATCTTATACAGCGTGTAACAAACAGGTGCAGTAATACTGAGAGGTGTGCATATGTACCTAGTCAGGGTTCACATGGTAAACGTATCAATGTTTCAATTGTGGAGTGCCACAAGGTAGTGTTTTGGGACCATTATTATTTTTATGTTATATAAATGATTTGCCAAACGTGACATGTAACCATATGACTCTTTTTGCTGATGATTGCACAATTTTATTTGAAAATTACAATTTTAAGGACTTATGTAGTGATATTAATAACACACTTATATCATTTATCAAATGGTTAAATTTAAACAATTTAAATATTAATTTAGATAAAACTTTTATAATGAATTTTAAACAAAGGCATTTAGAGCATGTCAACCTTGACATTAAATATTTAGGAAAAACTGTGAATGAAATTGACTGCACAAAATTTTTAGGATTAATTATTGATAATGAATTGAAATGGAAAGAACAAATCGACAATATCTGCAAAAGGTTACATCAATACTCTTATGCTTTATATAAATTAGGCAGAGTAGTTAACCGACAAACGGCGTTGACAGTATATCACGCTAAGGTAGCGTCAGTGTTACAATACGGAATCATGTTCTGGGGAAATTCCACTGACAAGTTAAGGGCATTCAGAGCACAAAAAAGATGCGTTAGAGCAATTGTAGGAATAAAACAAATGGACTCCTGCAAAGAACATTTTAAAAACTTAGGTATATTGACCATGCCATCAATTTATATAAGCGAGGCTGTTTTATTTGCAAAGAAGCATCCCGATCTATTTGCCTACTATGCAGAAGGTAGTCGGCGAGAAGGAAAACTGCGTCACCTACCATTTAAGACAACTCTCCAGCGTAAAAGTATTTTTTGTATGTTGACTCTCATATTTAACAAAATTCCATGCAGCATAAGTACTGAGAGTAATATAAATTCTTTTAAAAAGGCATTAAACAAATTGTTAATAGAAAAAGCATACTATGATATTGACGAATTTTTAAAGGATACATTATAAACAGGTAGGTAGTAATGTTTTAAAAAAAAATGGTTTATTGACATTATCAAATTTGTAACTTTTATTATATTCTGACATTTGATGTTGACAATATTAGAATATGGTATATAAACATTTTGACTTATCTTGTTATTAAAATAATATGTTCGATTCTAAATTTGATAATGATGGACGCCATTTATATGTTATTTTATTTGAAGCTAATATTGTAATTTTATTTAAATTGATTTTTCTCATTTTAAGTAATTATTCTTTATGGAGTTTGTGTGATTAAATGGTTAAACGTTAGTGTCATTATAAATAAATTTTTGTAATTGTAATTTAATTTTCTTATGTCCATTTGCACACCATGTTATGTGGTAGAATGTCAAAGAACCTATATATCCTGTAACATCACACATTTTGTCTGTAGATAAATTGTTAACTACATTCTGCAAATAAATTATTTGAATTTGAATTTGAATTGCTTAAAATTTTTTTCATACAAATTTATAAAAATTCTATCCGAAACTTTTTTGGACATATTGGAAAGTCTTGGAGTTCGTTGGGATCAATGCGCTCTGCAATCCCCACACCACCTATTCGTTCACCTCCGAACCCCAACCCTAAATGCGCCCACTGAGTCCCCAGTCTACGTTCTGGAGGTCATTGCCGTCTGTGCCCTAGTTGTTCAGGGATGAACCTGCTTGAGTATTAGAAACGCTTTGGTTCCTCACAACTCGGAACGTTGACTACTTCCTGGGACGCAGTAGTTAGCTCCCATTTTTTTATTTATTTGGCATGAAACTGTTACATTATAAGATTGTTGAATCCATAGGCTCTCGGACTAGTTATAAACTGTGTTTTGACTTTAAGCGGATTCTCCGAACTAGAGGAGATTATAAACTTATACTTTTCTGAAAGTAGGTAATCAAAAGTTATTACTAAGTAAATACAAAATTATAGATAAATTGAATTATATTTTATAACAGGAGAATACTAAGCATGACTAATAGCATGTATTGAATTAGTTAGCACTGAAACGTGGTCTCTTACTATGGGCCTCATAGATAAGTTCAGAGTCGCACAACGAGCTATGGAGAGGGCTATGCTCGGGGTTTCTCTACGTGATCGAATCAGAAATGAAGAGATCCGTAGACTAACGAAAGTCACCACCGACATAGCCCAGAAGATTAGCCAGTTGACGTGGCAGTGGGCAGGGCACATAGCACGCAGAACAGATGGCCGGAATGTTCTGGAGTGGAGACCACGGACCGGCAAGCGCAGCGTATGTCGTTCACCGACACGGTAGACAGACGACGTGATAAAGGTCGCAGGACGACGTTGAATGCAGGACGCTCCCAACCGGTCCTTTTCGAAAATTATGGCTGAGATGATGATGATGATGAATTAGTTAGTGTAATGTACCTTTGTGCAAGCTGGTGATTAATGCGTGTTTGGGTGTATGAGTGTGTGTGAGGTTGTGTGAGTGTATGTGTGTGGTTATGTCTAAGAGTGTGAGTGGTTGTAATTGTATGCAAACTTCTGCGTGTGTGGTTTTACTATAGCACCTTTATGTTGCACGCTGTATGACACATACAAGTATTAGCACCAGAGAGGAAATCGGGGTATATGTTTGTTTGGAAATGATGCGAAAGACATACTATCTAGATAGTAATCTGTGTTCTTGATATTCTTAAGCTTTCATTTATAACATACAAGCGACTGCCCGAGACTTCGTTCGCGGAGTGGGATCGGCCTTCGGCCTCGTCATTGCCTTTTCTTTCATAAGAACCTTCTCCTGACAAAAATTAACACAAACAAAGAATTAGCGAGATTGTTCCATCCGTTCTCAAGTTATAGCGTGACCAGGAGAAATAGGGATTCATTTTTATATAACATAGATTAAAAAGATATTTCATACATATACATACACTGAGATTTCCACACTTATATAACATAATAAAATCAGAAAACATTATCACTTAACAATTATTTATGGACTTATTATATAATTAAATCTAATAGGTATTACTTTAGGTGCTAATTGGTATTTGTTTACTGCGCTGGATAGACATTTTCTTAACACTATGTCCAGAGGTTTCATCAATATGAAACATTATAATAAATCTATACAAATGAATTTTATATTTAAAATCAAGCAGATTTCACATGATAAAATGCCAAGTGCACACTTTAAACTTAAATTTATTGAAATTCCGAAGTTATTCTATGGTTAATTGGATAGATATTAAGGCTCACTGGCACGATCCAGAGTTAGCTTCAATAACTCAGAATCAACTGCTAAAACGGGGCTTTATAATTATTTTATCTTGCACCATTAAAGGTTAGGAGTAAATCTAAGGTTATTTATTGATATTTAACCCAGCAATGTGGGAGGGTTAAGTCTTTAACTAGAGTTAGTGAAGTTTTGTGTCAAAAGAAATTAAGGTTACATTCTGCTGTATAATTTGCTCTTTGGACGAAATGACACGAGACAATACGTATAGAATAAAAAGTCGTCAAATTTCATACAACAAAGGATAAACAAGAAAGTCTATATACATTGTACTGTAGTGCCAAAGAGATAGATATAAGTTTCACTTTTTTTTCGATTCATTCATTATTGGTCAGGTTACAATATAAGTGCATAGACAATTCAATGTTCCCATCTAAAGATTACAAATGTCAGTTTAGGAAAACCGGTGATGTTTTATAGTCGTGCAAGGCAAAATGAGAGTTAAAAATTGATATGACTAACCCAAGTTTACAAACTCGTAGACTTATTTATTCAACCCGAGCAAACGTGCAAGTGGGCCATAGAGGAGTATCCTCTTGTCTGTCTAATTGTATTGTAATTCTTTTGTCTTATACATACTACTTTTTTATGTGCTTAATAAACACACTCGAGACCTGTTTGTAATCATAAGTCGAAAATAAGTTTATATATCGTACGCATGCTCTGAATTACAATCCAGATCAGATCAAACATAATCTGTGCTCCTCCTGGATCATTCGTGTATTTCTCTACGGTTGTAATTTGTTTTGGGTACTTAATAAATTAATTTAAAAAAAATTAAGTTTTTTTTGTTATAACAATAAACTAAACAGCTTTTCACTAAATTCATATGAAAGTATATAATATGGTACATATACAGCGTGTAACAAAAATGTGCAGTAATACTAAAGCCACACACGCAGCAGCTTGCATACAATTGGGAGCTAACTACTGCGTCCCAGGAAGTAGTCAACATTCCGAGTTGTGAGGAACCGAAGTGTTTCTAATACTCAAGCAGGTTCATCCCTGAACAACTAGGGCAAAGACGACAATGGCCTCCAGAACGTAACCTAGGTAAACAAGAGGCCTACGCAGGAGCTGGCAAAGTTGTAGCACGGGGAGACGGCGCATGCAGGGTAGGGGGACCGAGATGAATGAACAGATGGCGTAGGGATTGCAAAGCGCATTGACCCCAACAAACTCCAAGAATATGCATGTCTAAAATGGCTGACCAATAAAATTCAGTATTATTTTTTTTTTTTACTTTGATGAAAAAAAAATATAAGCGATTTAAGGTTTGTTACTTCGCCATGTGAACCCTGACTAGGTACATATGCACACCTCTCATTATTACTGCACCTGTTTGTTACACGCTGTATAAATAAAAACAATTTTTAAATTTTTTGGCGGTTTGTTCCGTCCTATCCCTGAAATGGGTGGACCGATTTTAATGGGACTTTCACTGGCAGATAGCTTATGTTATACGAAGTAACTGATTACACTCCTTTTATTACAAATATATACATAAGACTTTGTCTCTCTGTCTGTTTGTTACCTTATAACGGCTGAACGGATCGGAATCTAATTTGGCAAGGTTATAGACTATATCCCGGGGCAGTACATATGATTCATCATCATCATCATCATCATCCATCACCACCAACCGCGGGGCGCAACACATACAATCAGCCAAGTGTGTGACGGACTGTTCGAATGTAAGAGTTACCCACGTGACCAAATTTAATGGTTACAAAATTACACCAGGTAGGTCACACTTAGTTTCAAAGTATATGACTATTCTTCACTTCTTTGTTAAATGGCTTCTGTGACTCACAACAAATTCTGCCAGCGTCCGGACATGCCAGGTCACACACCGTGTGGAGTACTTTGTTAATTTCATTACATATATAAGTTAAGTTTATAAAACTACTAGCAGCGCCACGCAGTTTCACCCGCGTGGTGATAACATAAGATTTATTTATTGGCCTTATAACTGCATTTGTTACACACGGCAAGTCAATATTGTACAATCTTATAAATAAAATAGAAATTCTGAAAAATTATTAAAATAAAATTATGAATAAAATTTCAAACTTAACAAAGATTAATAACAAAGCAGAAAGAAAATATTAAAGTTAAAAGTCAAATTTATGTTCAATGAAAAATTTCAATTCTCCAATAATATTGTCTTATTCATGTCAGATTCTTTAAAAATAAATTTCATATTATGTATAGAATAAGTATGTCAAGAATTTCGTTATTAATCGATAGTAATAGGTAATGGATGATGATGATGATGATGAAAAAGTATCCTTTAAGTTATTTCAGCGCCACATCTATCTACATACCAAATTTCATTAAAATCCATTCAGTAGTTTTTGCGTGAATGAGTAACAAACATACTATATAATTTATACATCCATCTAAATTCTCACATTTATAATATTAGTGGGATCACGTAACACACACTGGCATAATTAAGAGTCTAGACGCAGTGGCCTTTAACAAAGAAATTAATCTTAGCACAGATCACAGAAACAAGGGAGATATGAAAAGGTGTTGCAGTCATATGCACAACAACAGAACACATTGCTCGCGGCGGTTCGCAATGCCGGTCGCGATATTGCATGTAAACAGTTTACAATGCTTGCTCTATACTTACGAATATTCAAACGTTAAGTTTTAATACCGCAGTGGATAATGAACTAATTGAAGCTAACAGAATACGTTGAAGCGCGGAATACGGCCGCTGCTTGCGACACCAGGTTTTGTACTCAGCGCACGGATTGGCATCTCTCTACATCTCTATCAATCTATATATAACTTCTCTCGTTGATTTTCATGTGATATAACATGTTAGTAAATGTTTAAGCGAAATGATATTTATTTCACACCACACATATGTATAATTGATAGGCTAGTGTTTGTACTCGAACGATGCGGCCGAAGGTATCACATTAGATCTACAATACCATACGGTAAAAATATCTAAAATAGTGGGTAACTTGGTTACAATGGTGAAGTTGGTTCAATATCCCAAAATTTGAGTTAATTTTATATAAATTTTAAATAAATATAGATCACTAAAATTTAAAGGAACTTAAGATATATCGATCAAATAAACCTCTGAACATTATATTACAGGCACAGTAAATAAATATAACAGAATTTAAACAAGAGGTCTGACTCAAGGATAGAAACATAATTTGAAGATTATGGCACAATATACAATTTTGTCGGTATAGTTCGAATTGCAATTTTGACACCACAAAGCGTCGGTTGGCAACAGGCGGGCTGCGAATGATTGGAACTTGGACCGCCAAATATATGTGATTCTACATGACCATCATAGAATATTGACTAGTTAAGCACTAGTAAGTAGACGCCTTTGAGTATATACCTACCTAGCTAAAGTAGACGCATGACTGTGGCTATGCTGCACACATCAGTATGGCGCGAGTGTTGGATTGCTGGGGTACCTACCTAGTATTGAAACTCATTACTAGTAAATACATATTATAAGATGAATTTTCTGGACCTTGACAAAAATTTCCAATACTATCCCGGACCCCATTCAAAATTACTGGCCGACCCCTGCCATAAAGTGTATGTATAATATCTAAGATGTAATGTAAATATCAGTAAGAACATAGGAAAATGTATCTTGTATAGCTTTAACCAAAAACTGGTTAAAGTTTTTACAACCAAGTGATTTCTTATATTCTTATGGGAATATTTTCAATCTACATACTTTCTCAAATAAACGATATCAAACTACAGCAACAATGTTTATCATGTAGTCTAAAGAATAAATAAATAAAATAGTAACAAAATAGTTAATAATAAATAATTTTTGAATTTGCTCTATCATAAAAAAAAACATTTAAATTAGATGACTACAATTTCTCATGTCAATTTTCTGTAATCATCATTGTATCTGCCAAAAACATTGAGTTTTGTGGCTTTGTCATAACATGGCATTTGACACTGACAGTCTCACAACAATAAAAAGTCAAAGAAGAAGAAGAATTTCCTATTGCATTTTATCTCTCACATTAAAGCGATACGATGACTGTATTGAATATATTTCGCTTATTTTATCTTATTATATCCACACTGTTTAATGTGTTATAGTTTGACCAAAGTAGATAGAGCTGTGCTTAAGTGTTGTTTATTTATTTCGGATTTTATTATTAAAAGCTCTTGAAGTTGGCAGAGTCCTGATACTCCCAAGTACCTGCACCATACCTACATTTAAAACTGATTATTCTTCATCACTTGTCCATCTAGTATAGTAATGTGTTGTGATACTGGCAGAATTGCTATATTAATCAGTCGCAGAAGCCATATCCAAAAAGTCCAGTTAAGTCAAAAAGAAGAAGAAAATTAAGTTTATAATTACTATTAAAAACTATGCTCTGTCAAAAAGGTTATTACAAAATTTCAGATTAGATTGGTGGATAAATCAGCTTGGGACTGATCACTCCAGGATCTATCTACTCATGTACTAAGATGTCAAAGTGTAGCGTGTCTTGCCCTACTGATACCATTATTATGGAGCTAAAAATAAAACATTTGTTAAATACATTAAGTGGCGATAAAAAGTATGTAATAAGGCAAGCACACTGAATTTCTTGCCAGATCTTCTCAATCGTGGTCGCATTCCGATCAGGTTGGAGATAAAAAAAAAATGTAAAATGACAATTTGTAAGTGCCCCCGTAGGCCTATACAAAATAAATGATTAGATTTGATAAAACATTTCCATATTCAGATAAGTGTTTTTAATGCATATCTGTATCTATTCCGATATTTATTTATATCTTATAAAACATATTACCTTGTGCAGTAAAGTCAGACCACTTGTTCCCTATTCTTTATCCACTACACGACAGACATCCTCAGCTATAAATTAGGAAGACACGCTTGTTCATACAAGCACAACACTTTATGTATCAATTCGTACTGCTCGGAATTTTGTACCATACCTCCACGGTTCAACCTCATGTTGCATACTATACCTAACACATCTACTTTTTGTTCGTTACTCAACTGTTTTATGCCATTGAGTATGGCAATAAGACAACCAGTACGACCAATACCAGCCGAGCAATGGACTATAGTAGGAGGTGATAGCGTTTCCACCGTCAAGTCTAACGGGGTAGAAACATTGACGGTGGCTCCACAAGGTATCGGAGCTTCTAACGGAGGAAAAAGGAACTTAGATTCAATTTTTGGGCTGTCATTACATTTGCACACACATTCATTTTCATCGATGGAACAACTGAAGTCATATAACGAGTCTTTCAGAACATCTAAGCTTAGATTAAGTAATGCGTTGACGTCTTTAGGGCATTTGTGGTCGGCCCAGTTGTGGAACCAGTAATGGTACACAGTAACAGATCTGTCACACATGCGTTTAGCGTCAGTATCGCGGCCACTTGTTTCACTATCACTTTTTACACAATCCCTCTGAACTTCTATCACTTCACTGTCAATATCAGAAATTTTTGGGGAGTCGTCAAAAACACTTTTAAGGTTGACGTCATTTTGTTCACTCTTCACGTACCGTACGTCAAGTTTACGTATCGTATAGCCAGCTTTACGAATCATGCCGCAATTTTTAACAACAAATGTATTAGTATCGTCTTCTAGACTGCTCATAGAAACTTCTTCGTTGAGCTCAAGGGGGAAATACTTTTCGCATTTCTGTCGATTACTTTCGATGAAGTTCGTGAGCATCACTATCTTTTGGACCCCCGGGGGCTCCGCAGTTCGTTCTGAGGGGTCGGGGGGTTGTCGAGACCGGTGGTCCGTGCTGTTCTGGTGAACCATGAGCCAGAAGTCGTACATGGTGTTCTGGAGAGGACCCTGGGTGGCGATGTAGCTGTTTTTTGTGTATTCGTGACCCTGAAATTTAAACAATATTTGGTTAGTGCCATATAATGGATCATCGTAGTACAGACACTCACACACACACACCTTCACACACCTTAATCTTTTTGTATTCTATCAAGTGTACATGTTCACGCCAAAGCGTGACGTCACCTTAAGGCGCACCGCGCCCGCGTGCCCCACCGCCGCTTCGCCTGCAGCTGTCATAACTAGAAGAAAGCGGCTGCGGAAGGAAGCGGAAAGAGTCACCTTTTTGTACTCGCGACCGGCGGACGTGTACCGCTGCGTTCCGCGCAGCAACCGCATGGCACCGCCATTTTATATCAGCACGAGTCACCGCGAATGACTTCGCCGCGAGATACCTTCAGGGTGTGTTCGGCCCGACCAGACACTACTCCTAAATCAGCACGTGTGTACACACGCAATCAGCCCGCCGCGTAAACCAGTGCACAACCCAAAGGGACAATACAGACATTAGAACCAAGTGACAATAGTTCTTCAGCTCATTCAGCACGCCGTCGACAGCAGCACGCCTCCAACGAGGACTTACGGTCACCAGCACCCACCAGACCACGAGCTCCTCGACAAAGGTATTTACCATCAATTATCCCTTACCTATTCTCTGGTTGCAGGAAACTGCTCAACCACACTTAACCCCCCCCTATCAACGAGCGTATAGCTAGCAGGAAACTGCGAAACTAGTACATATAAATAAATAAAATTCAAATTAATAAAATTGATACAGATAAATAAAATTGAAGTGTCTGTTTGTCATTTCAAATTAATAGCTTTTCAATAAATGCATATGAAAGTGTATATAGTACACGTGCACAAAAAAATTTGCCTGTCTTTTTCCGGTTAATCTTTGAAACGGCTGGACCGATTTTAATGGGACTTTCACTGGCAGATAGCTGATGTTATAACGAGTAACTGAAGCTACTTTTAGAAGAAAAAAATATAAAACTCCGTCTCTCCGTCTGTTTGTTACTTTATCACGCGTAAACGGCTGAACGGATCGTAATCAAATTTGGCAAGGCTATAGATAATCCTGGGGAGCACATTCTTTTCATCATCATCATCATCATCATCATCCATCATCATGCGGGCGAAACCGCGGGGCGCAGCTAGTATAAGAATACACTAGCAAGTTGATCTGGTGGATTCCCCACGACAGTAATTGACATGCGACCCAGTGCATTAACCCTTTGCGTCCCAGAGACGTACATATACGTCAGTTTCATTCATAAAACTTTTGTTTTATTTATCACGGTATAAGAATGACTAAGCGAGTTTTATCTAGCACTGAACTGGGCCCTTATTCAGATTCTTTATTCCAACCATAGATCGCGTTCGAATCTAAATCTACGCAAAACTGTCAAAAACGTAAATTTTCGTGCAATCGAGTTGCGATAACGCAGTTCAATAGCTAAGAGAATAGGGGGCCCTGTACTCGTCACCCTGAATCTCATTCGACCTTTTAATTTCACTTCCACTTTAACACTGTCGTGTAAGTAAATTGTGGAATGCTCTGCCGGCGTACGTATTCCCTTGCAGCTATGACCCTGGGTCTTTCAAGCGGGGCGTGAACAAGCATCTCTCAGGTCAACATAGGGGTGGCGATTAGTGCAGCTTACGGGTGCACTAATGGTCATCGCTTCTTGATTCCATCTTCGCTTTCCATCAGGCGAGAGGGAGTCACTTTGATAAACCATGATAAAAATTTTTAAAACTATTGCTTCGCTCCAGAGTATCTGGTACCAACCAAGACGTGAATCTCGCACAAAACGTCTACCAGTAGTCATTTGGGTTCCCTTCCCGGACAATGTGAAATCAGTTCAAAAACAACGAAAAGATACAAGTCCTCAAATACTTCAACTACAAAAGAGATAGCACGATTTAGACACGTCACACATGTGCAACGGTTCGATGAATTATATTTTTTTTTACTAGAAAAGGATAGCAATAATCTTTACTTCCCCAACCTAACGGAAGACCAGCGCTGGTTGCTTGCAACTAGCATATTGCTGAGCTTAGGCTGGGTTGTGACAAACACCTAGATTTTAATTTTAAACCATTTATACTTTCTTTGTCTGTATTGTGTTTGTTGCAAATAAATTCATTCATTCATTCATTCAAAAATTCATTCATACTTAACATAATAATAGAACATAATACATCAACCCATTATGTTCCCACTGCTGGGACACGAGCCCTCCTCTCAGAGAGGAGTTGTGCCTTAACCCCACGCGGGTGGATAGGCTAGTGCAACGCATGTCGAAGTGTTCAGGACGTAGCTTAACGACTGTTGTCCTAACACAAACAACCGACACCGACGGCTTAACGTGCCCTCCGAAACACGGAAGCGCTCAGTTGAACAATGCCCCTAGCACACACCCATCGAACTCCTGACCGCAACATGCTTAGTTCAACTTGTTGATCGGTTATGAACGCCCAGTCAAGCTCCGCTGCGAGCGCTTCATATTTAATCGCCCATAATTAATCATTTATTTAAATCGAACTAAGATAATTAGCAATAATTATAATGTAAAATAAGTTACGAACTAGGATTCCCGTGGCACAAACAAATCACAATGCACAAGACCCGACATAAAAGTTTTCTGCTCTACACAAAATTATTTGCTATTTCCAGGGATCGAACCTGGGATCGCGCGCAGGCTTACAAGTAAGCAACGGAGCTATCAATAAAAAAAATTGGTACAGATTTATAGAAGCGGCAAATTCTGCTTACCTTTATAAAATTGGCATTGATATATCCTTCAGCGTTCCCAGCGTCCGATCTCAGCAGAAACCTCGAATGCTCATTCGGCAGAATTGTCTTATACCTATTCTTCGGATGCGACCCAGACACTATCGGTTTCTCTTGGAAATTCGTTGGCATATCCCAAAACTCCTGATGTAGATTTCTCAACAACATCTTCTGGTATTCCGAACACGGCTGGCTAATTTCCGGGATAACAGTCTGTACGTTATCCGCAGGCATATCCTCAACTCTGCCCGTACAGCAATGCTGGCCTTCAGCAGAGCTGTGGCATTTAACGTTGGAGTACCCGTTTTGGAATACGTCGTTCAGATCTCGTAATTGTTGCCTGGACAATACGCTCGAAGCGTTCTGGAGATGTTGCATATTGGCGAGGTAGAGTCGGAAATCTTCGGATGTGCTCTGAGGGCTTAGGGGCTTCGTCGTGATGTTGCGAATGAAACCAGCTTGGAAATTAGGATCGTCTTGTCTCCCGAACGCATAGATAATTTCGTTTTCTTGATCGCCACCTACATACGTCAAGTTTTGAGGGTAATCCGGCTCCGTATAAGAATTAGACCATAAATTGTCGTGCGATCCAAAACCTTTCTCCGTAGATCGTCTCGTGCGACATTTGTAAGATTTGGGCAGTAAATTCTCCGTGCTCAAAGACTTTCTGTGGTTCTCTCTGTGTGGCAGCTCAGGATTATCGAGTTCAATACGATCGCCGATTTCTATAGCCCTCGGTTCCACTTCGCGAGGCTCTTGAGGTATGTTTAGAGTAAGAGACGTGTTCGAGCTTCGTCGTTCAAGAATCCCTTTACGAGGTTCACTGGCATTCATATTAGCATTGTCAATGCTATGGTTACTGTTGTATCTGCTCAGGTTGCATGTTGATCCGTTCAAATTATAGTTGGATACGCTTAGACCACGATTCACGGACAATTGTGGATTAGAGTTGTTTATATTCAAAGTCAAAGACGTGTTTGAACTTCGTCTTTCGAGCAGACCTTTCTTTTGTCCGCTTTTGGCATCTTTATTCAAGGAACTGTTACTTGAATGTCTACTTAAATTCGAGGACAGTATATTTAAAGTTAGACTATTGTTGGATCCTCGACGTTGTAAAAGACAATTCTTAGACCCATCCCCGGAAAGACTCGTGTTTGAGGAGCAAATGACTCTAGTTGTTGGAGTCAAATGTTCAGTCATCAATGATGCGTTGGAATCTCTACGTTCTAGGGATAGTTTCTTCCTATCATTGAGGCTGAAATTCGAAATGCTTGTTCTCACTGTGGCTAAATTGTGACATGACGCTCCTGAGCTGTTTAACGAACAGTTGGAGCTTTGAAGACTGTGTGTGCTTAAAAGTAGACTTTGGTTGGAGTTCCTTCTATGTAACTTCTTTACTATTTTCTCATCTTCCGCGCTTGGTTCGAAATCATCGGACGGGACACCTTCGGGCAACGTTTTCAAATTCGTGCTAGATACGCTAAGATTCTGTTTGTAGTTTAGCAAGTTGGATCCTAGCGTTTGTCCCGTGTCTACATAGGATCTAATGTTATCAGCACCAGATATGTTGATTTCCGGTGTTGTTTCGAAGTCCATATTTTCATCGAAAGATCCCATTGTTCGAGAGCCCATGCGGGATGTCCCAGGTTGGTAAAGCATAAGATTTGCATGGTGTTCTCTTAGGTATATCCCGCTGTCTTGTCCTTTCATAAACAATCTTCGTTGATCAGCATTAGACTGAATAGAATTGTATCCTAATTTGGCTCCAGCGAAATCGTGCTTTACGTTCTTTTGAGCTAAAATCCTTTTCAGTTGACGTTTAGGAGTGTTGGGGACTGATACGGAATTCTGAGGCACTTCCAAAGTTTTCTGTTGAGGCAAAGACAGATTTGCAGAGTCTGAAGAATCTAGAGAAGTGGCTTTGATTTTAAGTGTAGGTGTTTTGACTTTCTTTTCAAACAGTTTATCGAATTCCAACAGCTCTTTCTCTAAATCACTGTCTCTTTTAGTTAAATCGATTGTGAGATTTCTCAAATTTTTAGTCTTAGGTTTCGTTTGCGTTTCGGCAGCGCAAGTCGCCCCTTCTTCGGAGGTGACTGTTATTTCAAACTCTTTCGGAGAAAATCGTGGCATATCTATGAAAGATTGGGTATCGGAACTCTGTCTCAAACATTTCTTTTGCAACAGATTCGGCGATTTGGGTTCGTCCTCTTCCTCTGAAGATTTCTTACTTCTTTCATCTTCGAATTTGAAACACGGTCGCTCGTTCGTTGGCGTCTTTTGAAATCGTTCAATGCTGTCACAAGAAGTGCTTTCGTTTTTGTACGCCTCGTTCATTTGGTCTTTCAGTTGTTTCGCTATAGGTAACCCTAAGTTTTGTTCGATTATTTTCGCATTGTCCGAATCCAAGGAAATCGATTTTAAACGTTGTCGTCTCGCTTGTGCTGAGTTAGTGGAATTAGGCGTCAGTTCGTTTGGTTTCTCTTCTACAGTTGGTTCTATTTCAATACTTTCTATTCTGGCACAACAATCTACTACATCTTGATCTTGTATGTTTTTATTATCGTCACATTTCTCTATGTTAAGTTCCACATTTTTGTAATTTGTATCGCAGCTATTATGTCGTCGGTATTTTCGCATTTCTTTATCGGCGGGAGGTGTAAACCGTTCTTTTTCTATAGAATTTCTTCCGCCGTATTTTCTAGGACGCGGTGAAAGTTTTGGAGTTTCGTCTAAACATGCGTGCGCTTGCTCGAAAGTGAAATAGTTCTCCTTGTTATAGCTATGAACTTTAGGGCTCGGGCGTGCGGATAACACTCTAGGTGAACTCGGTTTTTCGATACCATTTCTGTTTAAATGATCACCCAAAGCTCTAGGTGATTGTGGAACTTCCGTATCTCTTGGCGTTTCAGGGAAGAATTTGGGTGATCGGACGCTATCGTAGTAAACAGATTTTGGAGATGGTTCGTTGAAAAACATCGGCGAAACCATTTCCGGAGGAGTAAAGAAACGAGGAGAGCTCATAGTGTCTAAAAGTCTTGGAGAGAAGTCGAATTTTGATGCGTTAGACTTCTCTTTGGCTGAATTACATTCTAATACTCTTGGTGAATTTTGCATCTCCAATCGTTCCTGTTGATTTTCTGCATGTGCCTCGTTCACACTGCACATATTCAACCTCGTGCTGACAGATCGAAATCTTCTCAAATTGCTAGGAGAAGCATCCTGACTTTTATCCGAGGGATCTTTAGGCGACATCATGGTTCCTTCCTTGTTATCGTTAAGCTTTAGAACTAGATCTGAATCGAATCCGAAAACGTCAGATTTGGTGCCCGAAAAGGGACTCTTATCGTCTTTTTCGAGAGAAGGAGATCGAGTCGCGCTGTACTTCTTTGCGCGGGATTCTTGCGATAGATCTGCGCCTAGATCAGCGCTCAATTGGGCTAGGGGTCTGGGTATAGTCGTGTACTTGTAATCTGAAGGTCTTTTGTGAATCCACTGTTCTGGTAAAGGAAGTTTGGGGATCCCTTTAAATTCTGATGGAGGATTTTGAGTAGAGGAAGAGGGATTTGCGTTATTGGAATTTTGGCGACCAACTGTGTTTTGTGTAGAGTTGTAGACGATAAGAATTTGAGGTGGGGTGGGGGGCTCGTCTGCCGGCTTTCCGGACAGGGCGGCGAGGATACGACGCGGGGCCAGAGGGGCGAGGATACGCCCTCGAGGCGCGGGGGGGCGGGGATGCCGCGCCGCACGGCCCACGCGCCGAGGCAGCGGCGTGCGGACCACCTGCACCTGCAAACATAACAAACAACGTACTCGTATGTTATTTTGAGTATGTTTAACTTGCTCGTTTCGATAGAGTTAGGTTATGTGAACCAAAGTTAATCAATACAGATGACTCATGCAAAGGTGACGAGACAGAAACGGTTATGCTTAGATTAATGTTTTGTTTTGCAGCTGTTTTTTTCTCTTTATCAAAAGTCTAAAAAGTTTGACATTACCGTCCCTGTATTTCTACGGAAATGATTAAGGAATAAGTTCATTTTCTATATTTAAAAATAAATTGAAAGATTTTCTACTAACATAATCATATTTAGCCAGGAATATCTAGTTGATAAAAATACATAAATAATGAATGTTAATGGAAAAGAAACTTAAAGGATGTAGGTGTATATGATAGTTTAATTAAATTACTAAATTTTAATGACTTGTATTTAAATGTAATATATATAGATGAAATATTTTTATTGACTTATCCTGAGATGGTGTATTTTAAATAGCACATTCTCAATATAGGGAACTCGACTATGTATGATGTACATTACAGAATTTTATAATGAATAAATGTCATAATTAGCTTCATCTGTAATTTGCAAAGCCAATAAGGGTTGAGTATGTAGAATTATCATGACTTTATTACTTGTACTCAGTAAAAAAATATTTGATTTAATAAAGAGGTTAGTTTAGTATATAGGTATCATTATCATTATCAATAGTACAAAATATATTATATCAAACCTTAAAAACTTTCTAATAAGAATATAAAATTCTCCATTTTAGAAGCGTTGATGATTTACATTTTATCAAAAGACCTAATGACGTTGTTTGGAGTGATGCTCATTTCATCAACACGCGGAATAAGCACAAGCTATCCGTACATGTAACGCGTCTCCACAGAATAAGTCATTCTTTTATGGGACAATGTATACGATTCTATAATAAACTTCCCAATGTTATCCGAGATTTGCCTATTAATAAGTTTAAAATTACTATTAAAACTAAACTCTGTCAAAAAGGTTATTACAAAATTTCGGATTACTTGGAGGATAAAACAGCTTGGGGCTGATCACTCCAGGATCTACCTACTCGTGTATTACCATGTCAAAGTCTACTGCTACCATTGTTATGGTCTCTTTTGTAAGGCAACACGCTTGAGCTAAAATAAACGAACATTTGTATACATTAAGAAATGGCGATACAAAAAAATTTTAAAAGACAAGCCCGCTCAGTTTCTTGCCGGATCTTCTCAGTCGTGGTCGCGTTCCGATCCGGTTGCCGATTTAAGAAATAATAAATGTTATATGACAATTTGTAAGGCCCCCGTAGTAGTTTGTAATTTGTAAGGCCTATACAGAATTAACGATTTCATTTTCATTTGGTAGGATTATGTATGGAAATGTGTATGTATGCGCAACAAAAATTTGGATGAAGCTTCCCACCGAGGTTTTCCCTCTGCGCTACGATATGGGGTTGTTTAAAAAGGGCGTCATTAACGTGCTTAGAGGTTGGCAGCGCGTTGGTAACGCCCTTGGTGTTGCAAACGTCTACAGGCGACGGTGACCACTTTCCATCAGGTGGGCCGCCTTCCTGCTTACTTATGGCAATACAAAAAGCATACTAACTACAGAGACAGCGTGCACACGCTTGTGTCGGTAGCGGCAGTGCGCGAGCGCGGCCAGCACGGCGGCGGCGGCGAGCGCGCCGCACCACCACCCCGCGCCGGAGCCCCACATCCCGCCACGGTCACATCTGGAACGTAACACGACACTCTCGTACTGGGACCTTACTATCAGTTCAATAAAAACCATGCAAGTTCCGTGCAGTTCTTAAACCTGGCATAAACAGTTTTGAATGAAATCATACCATGACATATTGTTATCTCAAAGGCGAACAGATAATATTCTCTCTGGCATTCTAATAATTACTATAACCAACATTGTAGACGCCTAGACGTTTGTAAGCTGACAAACTGAGTGGATTTAAAGCGACATGTTAACGAGAGTCCATACAAAAAAACCGGTGAACGGTTTCTCTGCGGTTCTTGAATAGTAGGCCTGGGCAGGCTTGCTTTAACGTTGTCATGGTACGAATAAACCGGGCAGTTTTCTAGAAGTCCTGCTTTAAGAGCTAATAGTAAGGCCCTTGGCCTTCTATAACAACTCTACAACCTCCCCTTTTTAATATAGCTTGCTATCATTGCGTTTCAGTCGGTCTGTGGGAGGTTCTGCAAGCCCGATCCCCGAATTTCCCCTCACAGATCGTCCACCCTCACCCCTTCTATTCTTTACTCAAAGGCCGGCAACGCATCCTCGAGACTATTATTGCGGATGACCATGGGCAACGGTATCACTTACCATCAGATGAGCCGCCTGCTCGTTTGGCAACCTAACCCATAAAAAAAGGTACAAAAATTGGTTATCTAGGGACGGCGGACGACGGAGTCCGCAGCATTTATATCATCATTCACATCTGCTGAATATACACCTCCCCCAAAGAACGCTAATTGGAACGAACTTGCTTCCTCAATCCAGCGAAAGATCGAGGGGATATAGTAGTCGTATGGGGGCAAAGAAACCTGATGGAGACCAAATGTGAAGCAAAGGTAGAAGCTGTGACATTTTTGTGTGTAATTGTTTTGGGTGGTACCACTGCAATGCCAAATATTCTGCTTTAAGCAGTATTGCGCCTGCACGCATTGCGGTTGGGGTTGTAGGACTCTGTAGCAAATTAAATTGTTGGGAGAATGAAATACCAATATTTAGGCTGAAGAGCACATTCAGTGCTCCCCAAAGCTTCAGCTTAAAGCTCTGACTGACACAGCAACTGTCATGGGCAAATGTCAAAATGTCACTTCACTAGATAGTTTAAAAAACACTTGTTTCAAGGCGATGGGACAAAAAATCCATTAGCAAGGACTCTAGCTGCAAGAGGACTTAAAGTACTCAGCTTCGACACGGTATTGCTAGCTGATCGGTATTTTATTAGATTATTGTGAGCATCAGTCACCCATGTAGATGGAAAATATTAGCACATATCTACTCATCACCGGGTGGTACCAATCAAATACCATACATACATACATAGGTGGTTGTTTTGTTTTGAAAGGTCTTTATTTATCATAAATAAATACAGTTGTACATACGAGGGTGAATCAAAAAGTTCTTAGAAGTGCATATATCGATACCTTAATTGGCAAACCAGCCAACTCCACTTTATTTCAAAATGATTTTTATTGTGATTTTGTATCGTAACGGTCACTAAGCGTGATTTGCGAAAGAGACAAGTCCAATATTATTTGAATATTCTGCATAAATCACAGTAAGAAAAACAGCCAACTCCACGCGTATTGGAACGTTACGATTTTGACAGCTAACTCCACAAAGGCAGCCATTTTGTATGGCGCCTCAGCCGTGTACGCTTGTGCTCCGTAATTTTATTAAGGATTTCTGATAATAATCGATGAAAATTAATACGGTGTTGAAAAATAGAACAACTTGAATACAAGGTATGTTTATTATTTTAGTTTTTATCTAAACATCAATTAATAATACAGTAATTTTAACTTTTAATACCTACATGGATTTAGCCGATTTGCTTTTTACTTTTTATTGCAGTGTTGGGATTTAGCCGTGTTAATATATTGTTTGACAATACTTTAATTAATTTATTAACTTTTTTAATGTACAGTTAGCATCATGAATATGTTACAAAATTATAACATGAATGGACATGAATGGAAATTCAATTAAGTTGTAAAATATATTAGGAGCTTTTATTTTTTCATAATTTTTTTCGCTTATTAAGGCACAATCTTTAGTGGTTTTACTGTATAACTTACTATAGACTTTTATTTTATGAACTAGTGCATTGAGGTGCTTATGGTAATGGGCTTTATTTGTTTTCTCATACAGATGTCAAGGTCACGTGCTAAAAAAATACTGCAAATAAGTGTTCAAAAACAACAGCATGAGCTTGATGAACCCAATAACCCAGACTCTGCTTTGTTTATTAATAACCAATATCCAAAACCTTACGATGATTAGCTTGCTTCTAATTCTGTTGCATTTTTTGATAATATGTAGCTACATAGATTGTATTGAAAATAATCAGCCTGGTGTGGATGACATTAGCCCTGAATTACTTAACAATAAAATAATATTAGATGACCAAATATGTTACAACAATAATATGGAAATAGTTGACAATGTTATTATTGAAAACTTAATTGAGCTCGAAACAGAAATCCATAGTCCAAGTTTACTGTCTTCTCGCCCTACTACACCACTGAATAATGCAGCTGCCTGTAATACTTTTGAACCAACCAATGAGGTCCTATTTAGCAGTAATGATCAATTATTGAGTGATGTTTTGGTCATTTCTGTTCCACATGAACAACCAATACTCCATGAAGCTATACCTGCAGTCTCACCTGCTTCAACTGAATCGATGAAAAAGTTAGTCGATTATAGTGATTCTGATTCAGAAACTGAGGAACCATTAGTGAAAAGAAAGAAACGTTGTCATGTGAAGAAAGATGAATGGGTTAGTGAGATTAACAAAAAGAAAAGAGAGAAGGGTAAAGAATATTGCAGTAAAAAGAAAGTGGATGGAGAATGGAAAAGGAATAAAAGGAAACCAAAAAGAGTTATGAAGCCTCGGTGTACTTGTAAAGAAAATAATAAGAGTGTCATTAAGTGCCATAGTATCTCTGAAGATGACAGAAAATTATTGTTTGATAAGTTTTGGGATATGTCTTGGAAAGAAAAACGAGTTTATGTTGATAGCTTAGTAAAAGTTATACATACACATAGACCAAGAGGTAGAACAGACCCTAAGAAATCAAAAAGAGCTAACAGTTTTATTTACTATCTAAAAAAGGGAGAAGATATGATTAGAGTTTGTAAAACGTTATTTTTAAATACTTTTTGCATTGGAAAATCATGTGTTTGGAGTTGGAAGTCTGAAGTTATAGGCAAAAATACTGATGAACGCTTAGAAGAATCTACTACCAGAAAGCCATTTGAACAAGAAAATAAAACATTGCACGACTTTTTACAAGAGTTAACAAAAATGCCTTCACATTATTGTAGGAAAAGAACAACACAGACATACATACAATCAGACATTTCATCCAAGCGACAACTTTATGAAATGTATATAGATTATTGTAAATCGAAGATCGAAAAACCTTTATCAATTGCTACTTTTACAAACACTCTCACCATCCAAAAAATTTCTCTATTTAAACCGAAGAAAGATTTGTGTGAAATCTGTAATGGATATAAGATGGGTCATATTACTAAAGAGACTTATGAAGAGCACATAAATAAAAAGAATGAAGTACGGTTGGAGAAGGATAGTGATAAAGAAAAAAAAGAATTTGTCTTTACTTCTAACGTATCTTCAAATTACTATAAGACCAAGCTTTGTGTACATAACTGGTGTATATATGATATGAAAACTAGTCATGGACATTGTTTTCTATGGAATGAGGCTGAAGGTGGGCTGAATTCTGATGAATTCGCAACGATACTAACGAAGTTTTTTATTGACAAAGTTATTTCAAAAATGAGAGACGATAACAGACACATAACCTTGTACACAGATGGGTGTACATACCAAAACCGAAACGTAATTTTAAGTAATGCTCTCCTCAACACAGCCATGCTAATGTAACAATTGAGCAAAAATATTTGGAAGTAGGCCATACCCAAATGGAAGTAGACAGCATGCATGCAATGATTGAAAAAAAACTAAAAAATCTAGTGATTCATGTCCCAGCAGAGTACATTACTATCTGTAAAAATGCCAAGAAAACTAAACCTTACACAGTTGAATAACCTACTCTTATTTCAAGAATTTCAAAAATATAAATTTCTACAATTCTATTAGACCAGGAAAGTTGAAGGGAGATCCCAAGGTATAATCCCCAGCACGTAAGTTTAGCTTTGGTTTCGTGGTGGGGGAAAACTTGCGCACTACATTTGTTGTACATTTTGTAGTGCGCGAGTTTTCCCTCACCACGAAACCAAAGCTAAACTTACGTCCCGGGGTCTATATAAAATTATAAACAGTTAATTATAATTGTAGTTACATTAATTCAATTGATTAATTATTACCTACATTAAAGTTTGTGCTTCTTACAAGTTACCGATATACGAGCCCTCAAGTATGCACCCTCGGGGGAGATTTTTTATAAACTTAGATTTACCACAGAATATACATTGCTTAACCAGCGTAAGAATGCTAAAATAAATAAAACTCCATTTGAAAATATACCCGAACTCTACACCGAACGCAGGAAAATAACTAAAAAGAAATACTCCGATTTACAGCAACTAAAGAACTCAATGCCCAGAGACTACCAAAATTACTATGAAAATCTTCCTCATGAAGACTGAATAAAGTTATGGTTTATTGTATTTTTAATTTTTATATTTCTTTTTCTAAATAAAACATTTAAAAAAATTAACCAATCATTTAATTTAAAATTACTCCTTTGAGAAAACCCGCCAACTCCCAGATCATATATTTTAACAGGAAATATGAATCAGATAACTCCAAAAATCGCTGTATAATTGTAATGATAATCAATAAAGCCTTGTACATTATCAAATATAATAGCTTACAATATTATACACCAACGGGATTTTAGATTTTTTCATAAGTAGTCTACAAAAAAAAATTATGAAGTTTTAAGCTTCTCCTGAAAAATTTACTCAAATGGAGTTAGCTGGTTTGCCAATTAAGGTATCGATATATGAAACCTTTTTGGATCAAGTTCGATATTCAAATTAAAGAGTGTCTATCACACTATATTTATGCAGACTGTCACTTGTTTTTGTCAGTTCGTTCGCATGTAATAAAATTTTTTGTGCAACGAGTTGCTAAAAAGTCAAAATTATGGATAAAAGTGAGTTACGTGCGGTGATAAAATATCTCAGTTTGAAAAAAATGTCTACGAAGGAAATTTTTTTGGACATTCAGCAGACATTAGGGGGTGATGCTGTACCCTATTCTACGGTTGCGTACTGGGTGGCTGAATTTAAAAGAGGTAGATCAAGCTGTAAAGATGACCCGCGTTCTGGGCGGCCTTCAACCTCCGTTACAGAAGAAAATGTCAAAAAGGTTGAGAATCTGGTTTTGGAAGACAGAAGAATGACTATAAAACATATAGCTGAGATCCTAAAGATATCTTTTGGTAGCGTTCAATCCATTTTAATTGATTCACTGGGGTTCAAAAAAGTGTCTGCAAGATGGGTGCCACGAATGTTAACCGACGAAAACAAAAAGCGACGTTTGGAAATTTCCAAGCGTAATCTCGAAATGTTCCAGCGTGATTCGGATAATTTTTGCCGTCGTCTTGTCACCATGGATGAAACGTGGGTCCACCATTTTGATCCTGAAACTAAAAGACAAAGCATGTCTTGGAAACGACCATCCTCTCCATCCATTAAGAAATTTCGAGTTGCTCCTACCGCTGGCAAAGTTATGGCCTCTGTGTTCTGGGATAGTGAAGGAATCCTTTTTATTGATTACATGCCAAAAGGCCAGACGATTACTGGACCCTATTATGCAAATTTAATCCCGAAAGTGCGTGAAGCGATTAAAGAAAAACGTCGTGGAAAACTGTCGTTGGGCGTGTTGTTCCTTCAAGATAACGCTCCTGCTCATCGATCGGAAGTTGCGCTCAACGCAATCCGCTGTGCTGGCTTCAATCTCCTTGACCACCCACCATATTCTCCGAACTTAGCCCCAAGTGATTTTCACTTATTTCCAAAATTAAAAGAGGAAATTCGTGGAACAAAATTTCACGATAATGACGCGGTTATAGCTGCCGTAGAGGACTTTTTCGAGAGTCAAGAAAATAATTTTTTTTCACAAGGAATAAGGAAGTTAGAAACGCGTTATTCTAAATGCATTGCATTGGAGGGAGATTATGTAGAAAAATAAAATATTATTATTTAAATCTTTGCATTTTTTAATATTGATTCCAAGAATTTTTTGATTCACCCTCGTATCTATGCAAGTTATATCCTAGAAACGCCAAGATAATCAAATATTTTAGCTAGCTATAAGCTATAACACTTTTCTAAAACTTTTTCATAATCATCATCATCAGCCAGTATCAGTCCACTGCTGGACATAGGCCTCTCCTAATGCACGCCACTGAGCCCGATCTTCGGCTTTTCTCATCCAGCTGCTACCAGCCACTTTGCGTATGTCGTCGCTCCACCTAGCCGGAGGACGTCCTACACTACGTTTGCCGAGTCGCGGTCTCCATTCAAGAACACGTCTACCCCAACGGTTATCGGTTCTTCGGCTAATATGTCCAGCCCCCTGCCACTTCAGTTTGCTGATTCTTTGGGCTATGTCGGTTACCTTGGTTCTCTGTCGGATCACTTCATTGGGTAAGGTCTTGAATCGAGTCGCCTGAACTTAGGGGGGGAGGGGGAGGGGGAGGGGGGTGGGGTGGGGGGAGGGGAACCCCTCCCCACCATTTTTCCCTGCCGGAATCGCGTAGTTTTTTTTAATTTAATACCAAAGATCAATTTTTCTACTCTATTTAAACACTTTTACACTTAACTTTGGGGGGGGGGGGGGGGGGGGGGGTGGGGGGGGGGGGGTTGGGGGCAGGGAACCCCCCCTACCATTTCCCCCTGCCGGAACCGCGTAGTTTTTTTTTAAATTTAATATCAAAGATAATGCGAGTTGTGGTCAAGCGCTAACCTATTGTACATAAAAAAAAAAAAAAAAAATTTTGTCTACTCTACTAACACTTTTACACCTAAATTTTGGGGGGGTGGGAGAGAGGGGGGGGGGGGGGGGGGGGGGGGTCAGAGTTGGATTTGTCACTTATTTCGACCTAACCGGTCTGACTTGGACTCCGGGTGGGCTCCCGCCAGAAGCTCTAGCGGTCGCCCCTGAACGTTGCTTCGCCGCATGAAGTCGAGTTGAGCGAAGGGGGGAGCTGGCGAGCGAAGCGAGCCGGCGACCTCCGTAGCGAAAGGACCTCCCTTGAGCTTCTGGCTCCCGCATTATTTATAAACACTCTAGGGGTAGTAGCCACAAGAATAGGTGGAGTCGGGGTGCTCTGTGTCGATTTTCTGACTACTTTCAACCTAACCGGTCTGAGTTGGTCTCTGGGTGGGTAAGGGAGGAAAATAATTTTCACAAAACTATGTAGGAGTATTTATTTTATTTTGTAAACATAGTTAATTACATTGATCAACTCGACAAAGGGATCATTTTTCTGCTTGAATAGATCTCGCCTCCACAAATATTCAACTATAGCATCACTAAAATCACACGGATTATTATAATTGTCTTTTTTAAAAAACCTTTTCACTCAACGTCACATACGTCAAACACCACAAACCTCAAAAATAGCGATCAAAACGTTTCGTTTCACGAACATAAACATAGCAGACGTTCAAATTTATGCAATATTTCCTGATATTGCGTTCCGTTTCACGCATCCGCATGTTTTTCGTGTGAAATTACAGAAACTTTAAATATTAATTTAAAATACTTTCGCGTAACTCCGGCAGCCAAAATCGAATTGGGAGGGTCAAGACAAAGCCCCTTGACCATTCCACAGTAGCAGAATCCTCAAATTCAGGCGACTCGATTCAAGACCCGACCCACTTCATTTCTGATACGATCCTTCAGAGAAACTCCAAGCATAGCCCTCTCCATAGCTCGCTGAGCAACCTTAAATCGGTGGACCAGTCGTACCGTGAGTGTCCACGTCTCGGCTCCGTATGTCATAACGGGTAGGACGCACTGATTGAATGCTTTATTCTTCAGACATTGTGGAATTCGCGACGAGAAGACTCGACGAAGTTTTCTAAATGCTGCCCAGCCTAGCTGTGTTCTTCTGTCAGTTTCCTTCTCAGAGTTGTTTTTACCTAGTTGGAGCGTCTGCCCTAGGTAAACATATTGTGGAACAACTTCAAGCGCAACTCCCTTGATAGCAGTAGGTTTCGGAGCAACATGTTCGTTGAACATGATCTTGGTTTTGTCCAAGTTCATCCGGAGACCGATGCGCAGAGAAGAATCAGCGAGACTGTCCAGCGTTTGATGTAAGTCCTGCAACGTTTCGGCCATTACGATGATATCGTCCGCAAATCTCAGGTGTGAGATGTATTCGCCGTTTATGTTAGCAGATCTTCAGTGTAGTGGCGAGTCAAAGTGGCTCTGGAATTCTCCGTGTCTTTTGGGGGTTGGGGCGCATATAACTGGCTGTAGAAATCTTTAACTTCCGCAAGAATTTCTGGCCTTGAAATAACGACCGCCCCGCTAGACGTGGTCAACTTAGTCAGATGGCTTCGGCCGAGCTGCTGCACGAAGACTTTCAACCCCTTATTTTGCTCAATAGCTTCCTCTATAGAGCGTGCATTGGAGCTTCGTAGGTCACTTTTTGCGTGAGCTTAATAATACAATTTAAGTAATGGCACAAAAACAAAAACATGTACTTAACTAACTTTGTTACTCATATTTATGCAAATAAATTGATTTGATTTGAATGGCGTTTCAAATGTAAAGTAACTACAATATTTCTGAGCAAAACCTAGGTGGTTAGCTTCTGCTGTAAGCATCTCTTTAGATACTCGACACTGAAATACCAGACTATGTGTCTGTGAACCTAGCATAACTAGGTATTTCCAGAATCTTAAATTATTTTCCCAGTTCCTAGTAGCTTCCCCAATAGTACTGATAGTTATTTTGAAAAGTTCAGCGATTGATTTTGAAAAAAATAAGATGTTAACACCCAGCATCTCAACAATTTTCAATTATTAGACCACAAATATGATTAAAAATAGTTCTATGACCTGCCACCTTTGCAGCAATAGCTGTGGCGAAAAAAACTATCAAGATATTATTTTATATGTGATGCTTCACACACTATCTCTTACCATCTCAGCAGTTCTGAGATGTAAGCTATGAAGAAATAACTTCGTAGGATGTAAGATCACAAATACCCTTAAAACCACATGGTTCTATTTATTTTAGGGGAATAAAGAGATAGTTCTACACTAAAATGAAACACAACAAAACAAAGTTCATAGTTCTAAGTACAGTTATAGTCTCCTGGAATCGAAAACACTTAAGATGCTACGTAGAACTGCAAGCTATACTGCAGCATCTCAACACTTAATGATTTTATTAAAAAAAATTTAAGTTTGTGACCGTACTAAATTGTATTAAAGAGACAATAGAGCTTGAAAAAGGTTTCAAAGTGTTTTGACAAGTCTATTGGACATGTGGAGAGAATGAATGAAATGAGAATGACTAAACAGGTATACATGGGACAAGTAAACGGAAGTGTTGGAAGGGGAAGACCTAGGCGAACATTCCGAAATCAGATTGAAGATGTTCTGAAAAAAGGCCAGGTCAAAAGTACCCTAAACCGACGCTTATGTATGAAAGGATTGATGAGTATAGATGAAGCGAAAGAGATATGTCAGGATTGTAGTAAGTGGAAATCCGTGGTCTCTGCCTACCCCTACGGGAAAGAGGCGTGATTTTATGTATGTATGTATGTATTGGGCAAAGCCAGTTGACGAAGCTAAAGAGAGAAGACGGTAGTGTAGAGTTGAATCAGAAGTGTTGATGAAGGTCGAGAGGTTCTATAGACAGTTGTACTCCACGGTCGCTAAACCTGTTAGCAGCCAAGCTGACCCGACATTATACCGAAGATATCCTGGACATCATCCTGTACGAGATTAGGATGGCCTTGAAACTATGGCTGTATGGCCTTGTGGCTACAGAACTGTACAGTTATAGTCGTGCTCTTCCTCGTGGAATCGGAAAACGCCTGTGATGTTATGTGGAACTATGAACTTTATGTTGCCATATCCATAGAGAGAGAGTTATGCTCAGTGCCGACATGCAAAAACATCTTATTTTAACAAAATCCATTTATCTGTCAAAAATAGCTGAACTTTTCAAAATAACTATCAGAAACTATAGAACTATTGGGGATATTACTAGTACAGTAAAAAATTTAGATTCTGGAAATTGTTATGCTAGGTTCACAGACACCCCGACATTTTGCTCCCAAACAGTAGTGTGCAAGTGTGACCATGATTAGGTTGGAAATACTTTATAACAAATTAAAATTGTGTCATTTCATTATTAGTCTTGCTTTGTGGAAGAGCAAACAATAAATCAATGAAAGGTTCTGTAGAGGTAGTTTTTTTTTTTGTTCTAATTTATTTTTGGGGACTTTGAGTCACACAATGACTATGTCAGTCCCATGAACCAATACATTCATGTAACTATCAACATATCATATCAATAGTCTATGGACAGCTTGTAGATGCCATTATAGAGCAACCTAGCTGCACCAGATGTTGGCTCAGCTAGGGTATTCAGGAGCAGACCAACATCTAGCTGTACATGATTCAGCGAGGTGAATATATAGTCTGACTGCTAATCTGGTAGTTGCTGGTTCAAATCTATTAGGGTAACCTAAAAACCAATAGTGTGATTGGATAGTTGTATGTGTTACAATATAATACAGTATATTTAATGGTTGTAGTATGGAAGCAATGTTGACGTGAAATAATCAGTACATTTGTATGATATTGAGTATACAACCTGAAGCCATACTCCGATATGTGAAAGCGTACAGATGCTGGGAAAGCAGACAGGGACAATGCAGGTAGATGTTAGTGTCCAAATCAGAATTGTAAATAGGCGACAGGTTACTTGAGACAGAGTATATTTAAGTTGCTGAATCTTGGCCAGCTTGATGCGGGTATACTCCAAAGTAGTGGAGCCAAAATCTGTAGCTTTAACAAACCAGGTTCAGACAATATCGCACTCACGTTAATTGCGGTTATTTTAATTAAGCCATGGGAACTCTTTAATTTACTGGGATCAAAAGTATCCTATATGATGACCAGGCATATATGGTTAATTACAGTTTTTAACTATCGCATGGGAACTGTATAACTTACTGGGATCAAAAGTATCCTATTTGTTGACCAGGGATATAAGCTACCACCGTACAAAATTTCATTTAAATTGGTCCAGTTGTTTCGGAGATTAGCCCGTACAAACAGACAAACAGAGAAACAATAGTGGACCAGCTGTTTTGATAAATTTTGACTTATCCTGTGGCTTGCTGGAATGCAGCCCAGGAGAGAGTCAATGACTGCATAGCCCCAACTTTTAATTGCTAGTTTATATTGTATACACAGCTGCTAGTATTGTCAATACATATAAGAAACACCACTGTTCATTTCAATATGACATTACATATATCCAGGCTGAGGCCTTCCTCTCAGAGGGAAGAGTATGGGCCATAATTAACCACTGTTCAGCATGCAACAAGTTGTTTGAATAACACAAGTACAAAAGTAGAATAGAATCCAAATGGGCAGGTCTGCCATAGCACAAGCAGACCAGTTATTAGTTTCAAATTTGTTATGATAATTAACTATTTACAGCCCTTTCAAAATCACTGTTTAATCTATATAAACTAATGGCATACCTACTTATAGAGGTATATCTTCAATTATCAAGATAGTATTAATATCAACTTGTTATTGTTGTAAGCATTCAACCATGTTATTTTATATGTAAGTACACATAAGTCATTATTATGTAGTTGTGAATGTGAAGTATGGATCGCGCAATCTGGTTGACCGATAAATGAACAATCACGGAGATATCGCGAGATGATAACCAACTGCGTGAGTCTATTTATGGTAGTGACATAGTCGTCTGCTGTACGTTGCGATACAGACGTCTACAAGCGTATATAAGCACGTTATCGACTGAATTCAACCTCGTGAGAACATTTACCGTGTTGACACAGCGCTAAGGACGATTCTCTTAGGAAAAGGCCTTCACAACACACGAATGCTCGTTGAAAATGTGAGGCAACAGACTTTACAATTTCAACGATTATAGGTATTGTTATTGACTTTTATCTGATAGGCAGAACATAAATGGAACTGCTGAGGCATATATTAGGCCAGGAAATTCTTGTTAGTAGCAGTAATTTAGAGATAAATACATACCGTTCATTTATTTATCAGGTTGACGACAATAACGAAATTAACGTAGACCATGTAAATGCAGGCACAAAAAGCGAGCGGTAACGCAATCTTTAGCACTATAACACGTCACAATCACTAAGAAAACACTCAATAAGTCAATTTCCGCGAAATTTTACACGTTTTCAGCGTAATTCCTCGCCCAGCGAGTTTTGACATTACGCGAGTCGGCCATATTTATTTCTTCGACAACAAAGTAATAAGTGTTGCCATTATTAAAATTTATTTATCCCTCATATTTTACCCTGATTTTCTTAAAAATACACAATTTTTCTTTACTGATCTGATAATGTAAAGTTGGGTAGGCTGGATAGTTTTGATGGAGTACTTACATATTTAACAGCATTAGCAACAGCAGGCGTTTTAATGTATCAGCTGAAATCATAGCCATTACAAGATCACACAACGAAAATGTAAATTATGTATAAAATTAAAAATACTCGATAGCGGCTACGTTTTGAAATGACGAATACAATACTTAAAATATCACAGTTTATAAATTACTCTGTCCACTCACCATCGCCACTCATCCCTTTGGAAACCCTCATGTATGACTAAGCACGATGATTTGCAATAAGATTAGTATTGTGATGTTTTGGCCTACATTTAGTTGCATCCTTAATTAATTATCCTTGGCCTCTTGATTTAAATGAAGTAGATAACTATTTCCGTATTTGTGATTCATATCAAAGAGATGTTGGATGGTAGGTTGGTATTTAATAAACTTATTAGGTAGGTGGAGAATTGGCTATGTTGTTTAATAGCAGATAAGTGAGGGTGATGACGGATGTCATTTACCGTAAGTAAGTACGTCGAGTAATTGCACTTAGGCATGCCACGTCACTCTATTGTTGCACAACTTACATACATAGTTCGACACGTTTTAAATAGCTAAATTATACTATAATCTAATAATCGACAAATGCATGCTAAGCTCTCAGATAAAAACTTACCATTAAACTTCTAAAACACCATGGTTTCAAATTTAGAATTTTGGATATAGTGATTGTTACGTGCACTATCCATTTACTAAGGGAAAAGGGAATACACAAAAACTCACAGTAATGTATGCTTTGGATGTGGCTCTGATGGGAAACTACTCCTGCCATAACTCTTTTTTCATCCACATACCTACTGACTTACGCGAGTTACTTATGAGTAAGTACAAAATATATAAAGTTCCATACAAAATTTTCTCATCTACCTACGAGTACTCAAGCGTCGATTCACTAATCAGTGTACGTCTGGAATAAGGCCCTAAGAGAATATCTTTTTCATATGTACTTCTTGATAATACTAGAATTGGCATTATTCCTTTACGATGTAAAATTTAATTTAATATTTTTTGTAAATAGTTACTCGTATATCCGGACTCTATAGAGACAGTGACTGCAAAGTGGGCTCCAAATGACTGGAAATAAATGGAAACCGGACGTTGCCAGCAACGCTGTTATGAGAAGGCACAAATTATTTTTTAACATATATTATCGTATCTAATAATTAGTCAGAATCATGACTTTTATAATTATGACTGCCATGACATGACACCAAACTTATTACAAAAACTTTCCCTAGAACTTTTCCCGAAAAGCCTGCACGTTATATATTTACCTTGTGTTACCACCCCAAGCGGAGGGCTCGTCCAGGGTTGGACGCAGGCGCGATGGCCGCACTATCTAGGGCAGTGGGGCATCGACTGGGGCGCCAGCCGCGGGTCACCATCAATGTACTAGCTACTCTAGCCAGGTTGTATCTAGGTCGCGGGGGCGTGACTGGATAGTAGTGAATGCACTTTCTGAATTACCGTTTTGGAGTACCGCGGAGCAGGTTGTATAATAGTAAACGCGTAAGCCGCGGGGTTATGGAAGGCGAGCCAAAAGTAACTAATATAGAATCTGTGTAAATTTTTTATTTTTAACTAACCGTAGGTACTTAAAGTTAGTTATTTACTTTTATTATACTACTACCTACATACTAGTGGTACTTTTATACTACCTACCGTAATTTTCAGCTTGTTTAAATAGAGGTAGGTATATCGTGGCGGAAAAGCGCTCGTAGCGGAGCTCGACTTGGCGTTCAACAAGTTAAGCAACATTTGCTGCGATCAGGACTTGGATGGGTGACCGCTAGTGGCATTATTCAACTGAGCGCTTCCGTGCTTCGGAGGGCACGTTAGTCGTCGGTCCCGGTTGTTTGTCTTAGGACAACAGTCGTTAGGCTATGTGAAGGCCTTCGGGCGGCCTGAAAACTTCGACATGGGTTGGCCACTAACCTATCCACCAATCCGCTCTGGGCCCGCGTGGTGAATTATGGTATGGTCCAACTCCTCCCTGAGAGGAAGGCTGGAGTCCCAGCAGTGGGAACAAAATGGACTTATTATGATATGATATCGTGGCACATAAGTTGAATTATGTGCAGAACACATGTTCGGGTCACTATCGAAGTGCGGGGCGAGGGGCCGTGCGTAACTTTGCCCCTTGCTGCCCGCGCACACTCCACGTGACCCTGGAGTACAATCGCGCAAAAAGATTACAGTTGTTCGACTTACATTATCTGTCAAATGTGTGATCATTAAATTTAATTACAAGAAAATGACAAGACCATAACCAACGTTAAGGAGACAGGCGAGTGGAATTGTTTTTGACATAAGTATATAAATATTATTATAAGAGAAAATAATATAAATTATTAGGTATACTAACTGTTATACTATAGCGTCAATACAATCGAAGAAGCTTACGTCAAAAGAGACCACGTCGTCGATAATATGACGCAAGAATTTATAACCCAGTCGGAGATTCTGATAACAGTGATTCTGAATTGGATTCATCAACTGACACAGAAGATGTAAAAGGTGTTACGCCCATGAATAATAGTGAGTAGTATTCCTATAATTGTTCTATAATACCTAACGATTACTTCCCACAACACTTTGTTCGAGAAATACAATCGTATGAAAGGAAATCCAAGATTATTTTTATGAAATATTTATTATTATATTTGGTTTAACTTGTGTTTAATTTTTAATCACATTTGTCCATAACTGTACCAGCGGAAAATACCACCATTTTGGTTCAACTTACGTGCCGCGATTTATACTCGAATCGTGATTGAACTCTGTTAGATACAAAAGTAGTCTGCACGTACGGTAGCATAGAATAACAGTAAATAATAATAATAATAACCAGATTCTCGGTGGCCTAGTTGGTCAATGGCGTCTGACACGGAGAGTCAGAAGACGCGGGTTCGAATCCCGTCCGAGGATGGAATTTTTCTCTCTATAAATTTCAATGTATATGAGATCGCTAAAGCAGGCGTTAGTGCTTTAAAAAGTAACACTATAAAAATATTATACAGCCTATGTTCATCAGGATTCTAATGGTAAAAGAATTTTCTAATTGGTCAAGTAGTTTCGGAGCCTATTGAAGGGCCTGGTACTTACCTTGTTAATATGCTTACACCGAGTATTACAGTACTTCGGTCATATTGCGCGTAGAAGCTCTGACAACCTTGAGCGTCTTATAGTACCTAACTGGCAAAATTGAGGGTAAAAGACAAAAGAGGACGAAGCCCTAAGCGATGGACGGATCAGGTATCGGAACAGCTGGAGATACCTTCAGCACAGATCTACATCAGGCCAGCAACAGAACTCGGTGGAGAGAAACAGTCAACAAACTGCAACAGAGGAGTCACGATCCTTAGTAATGAGGGAACGATTAAGAAAGGAAGAATCTTGTTAACAAGTAGGTAAGTAGGTACTACCACAAGCGCGCGAGTGTATTAATAAATCCCCTTCCAATGATGGGAACTTATTTAAATAATACACAATTAAAATATACAATTCAAGCTAGCAAGCTTCTTCGTAGAATTTAAGAGTTAAATATTCACGTCTTAACTTAAGACATCACGATCTGACACAATTTTTTTCTCTATAATATTGATTATTCGGTCTCACTAAGCAGGCGTTAGTGCTTTAAAGATATATTACAAAAAATATAATGGGTTGCGTTGCGACATCAATACGAAAGTTATGTACCTACATATTAAAAAAAAATATTTCGTTTGGATAAAGGTGCAAATTGGTTGCCGGCTACACGTCCAAGCCGCAGACGACGTGTCGTCGCTTCATGTCGCCGCGACACGTCGCTTCATGTCGCTGCAGTCATGATTTCGAACCCGACTGCAGACGACAACTGCACATGGCATCAACCATTTGAAAAAGCGATACGAAAGGTTTTGTTTAAAAGCTTTTCAGTTGTTTTACGTAGATTCGGTCGGTGATCTGCCGCTTGACGACGTGACGCTTCGTGTCGCTAACTACGAATGGTGTTTCATAGAAATACATGGAAACCAGTAGAGTCGCTGCGACACGTCGTTTGCTGCGGCTTCATGAAGCCTGCTTCCAACTTGCACCTTTATGCTGTGACGCTGTTCAATAGATGTCAAAGTCAAAGTCAAAGTCAAAGTCAAAATCATTTATTCAATTTAGGCATCAAAGACGCACTTATGAACGTCAACTTTTCATTATAATGTACTTTAAAGACTCTACCGCCGCGTTCCAAAATATGTAGAGCCCACCGAGAAGAAGCGGCAAGAAACTCGGGGCCATTCTTTTTATATAGATGTTTACAATGTTTCTTGACAATGCGACAGCTTGCCAGAAGTGGAGTATTCCAAGCATCTTTATCTTCTATATAATGTCGAACTTTATAGTAAGATTTTTTTATTAAAACGTTTTGTACAGTCAACTTGAAGTTGCCCTCTGTGAGCTCAGTTATGTGCTTTGGGATTTTATTGTTAAAACGCAGACAATTTCCTAGGAATGACTTATTAGTCTTCGCAAGTCTAAAACTAGGTATAGCTATCCTATTTGTATTTCTGGTATTAAAAGTGTGGTGATTACTATTTAACTTATATTTATGTAAATTTTTACGAACATACATTATATTTTCAAATACATATGCATGATGTCGCTCCGTCCCCATTATACGACGGTTAAAATCGTAAATAGAGCGTCGACGACTAGCGACCTCGTGCCTAGTGGTCATGGCGTCTGACACGGATTGTCGGAAGACGCAGGTTCGAATCCCGTCCGAGGATGCGATTATTTCTCTCTGAAATTGCAATGTTTTGTATCGCTAAGCAGGCGTTAGCCATTCATCAGTATGCTAAACACATACTGCACACACGGCTACACCCGAAGTATATTTATTATAAAGTATGTTACGCTATGTTTTTACGCAACCTTTATTAATAAAGACCATAAACAGTACACAACTTACAGGAGGATCATACCGTCACTCACGGCAAAACCAACATTAGTGAGTACTGTGAGTACCATCCCTTCCCTTAGTCCCTATTTTCTCGAACGAACATATGATGTCTCGAATCTCTAGGCATTACACCATAAAGTTTTCACTAAACAGGTTGGTCAAGAGTATTTTTATCTGAAAATCATGTTACTTGCCTACTGCTATAAGCCGAAGTGCGGTTAATTAGACCTAGTTTGAGCTAGAGTTACATAACTTCGGATAAAACTATGTTAAGCTTTTATCATACCGGCAGTAGCAGAGATACGAAAGGTGCGAGATCGAGCAAAGAGAGATTAGGTTAGGAAGCGTTAGGTGTAATGGTGCCCACACAGATTAATTAGTGTCGGAATTAAGCTAAACCTAGTTTAATCCGAAGCTTTTATTTTTGTCGAAGGTCTTCGGTCAAAAGTAGCTAAGAGCTTACTTACTTTTAATTATCTACCAAGCCGCACTGGGCCCGCGTGGTGGATTACGACCCATCTCCTTTCTCTAATAGGAAGGCTCAAGCCCCAGCAGTGGGAACAAAATGGGCTGATTATGTTATATAAGCCCGGTTTAAGAACTGTAGAAATAGTAAGGCCCTAATAGGTATAATATGCTGGTAGTTTTACTAACTAGGCGTTGTATATGTATATGAAGAACTGCTGAATTGGCGACTTAGGGCTGACAGGTACAGTTGGTGTATAGGGTGTAGGGCTGTCATATAAGTTTTCCACAGCTGATACCTAAGTTTACAGGTATATAACTTTTTTTTTTTTAACTATACTTAATGGTTCATCAAAGCGACTCCCTCTCGCCTCATGGAAAGCGGAGATGGAATCTACAGCTGCAAGCTGCGTTGATCGCCACCCCTATGATGACCTGACAGATGCGTTTTCACGCCCCGCTTGAAAGAACCAGGGTCATAGCTGCAAGGAAATACGTCGCCGGCAAAGCATTCCACAATTTACTTACACGACAGAGGAAGGCACTGCCAAAGTTTTTGGTTCGTGGTAAGAAGTTTTGAACAGTATATGGATGCAATGCTAGGCCGGAACGAGTAGTTCGGGATCGGAATGGTGAGGAAGGAATAAGATTAAAGAGCTCTTCAGAACATTCGCGATGTAACAAACAGTAGAAACCGTATAAGGGTGGGTAAAAATAAAAAGCAAATAGTTATTATTTAATAGTTATTATTAAACAGTTTGTATTATTCCAGTAAAAAAATCCTTTGTACATTTATTGCTAATATGCTTAGCGTTTAAAAACTTTACAAAAGCTACATAATCATATTAGAAGTCTTTATACATTACAGTGGAAATTAATTACATTTAAGTACATGTTATGTTTATGTTAATTACAATACATAGATTTCATTAAAATCATATGTACTAATAAAAACCCTTTCTTTATCAAAATTATTCTAAAATGAATCTATATATTATACTGTTTAAAATAATCATTATCTACAATGTTATAACATTTGGTACTGTATCATAGTTTAGAAAATTACGGCGTGTATACATATTATAATATTATTGCAGGCGGCTGTACTCCCGTGCCTGGTGCAAAGGAAACAGGGTCATTTGTTACATGTATTTACGCTGCACCTTGATACTATTTCTACTATTACTCATTGTTCGTGCATTCGCAGTGGTCAGTGATTGTTTTCCAAGTAATAAGAATATATTATTTTTGCAATGTCGTTTGAATTCAATATAAAACGCAAGAAATATGGAAAAGTCAAACGTTATGCGAGTCCAAATGTTATCCTACCGACTGCGCCAGTATCTCCAGCTTGATACTTTAATATTTGTACAAGTTGGAGAATTATAGGATTTTCGTCGCTTGCATTTCTTGTATCGTCTCCGTTATGTGAGTAAACTCTATAATACTAATTTTGCTTTGGCTATATCATATATTAGGTACAAGAGGTAACTCCCGTAAATGTCAGGTGGAAACACATTTTCTTTAACTTAAACATTTATTTTACTTCGCTCGTTTGGCCTTGGTGTAGTGACGAGAGTTATTCTTTAAATTTCGATTGACATGAAACAAACACTAAATGTCAAGTCAAGGTTACCACAATATATTAGTGAAAATATATTAAGCACATTTAATTCGGATAAGCCGTTTCTGAAATTAACAGGCACAAACGCACAAAGAAAAACATACTAACAATTTATTTTTCATCCTATTTTCGTTTAAGACCCAATATTTTCTCTCATATATCTTTCATGTACATCCAAATCCAAAGTTTAATACATGCGATGCGACATTTTCATAATAAGTATAGATAGATGAGACATAATAAACCAACTCAGTTCATTCTCAATTTACTTTAAACTTTGGTGCCTTCATACAAGTTGAAACTATATATCATACTAGTATCTGCCCGGGACTTTGATCGCGTGGATCCCTCGGCAATTACACGTGGAACTGAGATAAGCTAAAAAGTTTTAGTTAACCCGTTGACTCGCGATCCGCCATATTTGGCCAATAATACGATAGATTTCGCAGAAATCAACCTACTTTTCCAGGAACTGCAACGTGTGTGGTTAATATTACCTTATCTGTTCGACATTTTGCCCCAATACGTCAAAACGTGAAGAAGTAATAATACAAGTTACAGCCACTCTCACCTCAGATATATTACTATTTATATTAGTGATATAAAAATCTTAAAAATTTACTACGAGTGTCATAGTCAAACAACGTTTCGGTGTCGAAACGTATCAGTGACATACTTCGCATGAATCGACCTAATTCTACGAAATACGTGTCATTTTATAAACCTACAAAGCGTGCAACAAAAAGGTGCAGTAATACTAAACCCACACACGCAGCAGCTTGCATACAATTGGGAGCTAACTACTGCGTCCCAGGAAGTAGTCAACATTCCGAGTTGTGAGGAACCGAAGTGTTTCTAATACTCAAGCAGGTTCATCCCTGAACAACTAGGGCGAAGACGGCAATGGCCTCCAGAACGTAGACTGGGTAAACAAGGAGCCTAACCGGATCCTGGGCTAGGATGCGGCGCAGAGAGGGCGCATTCAGGTTAAGAGAACGGCGATAAATGAATATGTGATGTGGTGATTGCAAAGCGCATTAACCAGACGAACTCCAAGAATAGGCATGTCTAATAGGGCTGTCCAAAAATACATTCGGTTTTATTTTTGCTTTGTATGAAAAAAATGTAAGTGATATAATGAATGTTGTAACCTTGCCATGTGAACCCTGACTAGGTACATATGCACACCTCTCAGTATTACTGCACCTGTTTGTTACACGCTGTATAAATAAAGAAGAAACAATAATACAAAGTTTAATAATTAATTAATTAGATGATTGAATCAGATGATTTTATGTAACATTACATTATTACCCGACTATGGTAAAACTAAATGGAGGATTATGTTTTTGACCGGTATGTATATTCATCCCTCACATCTAAACTAATTATCATAATTTGACAAATAGGGTATCGTTGGAAGCGTCTTGTTTGTCCGCCGGTTGTATGCTATGTGAGGTCACATTAAATTTAATATGGTGCCCTCTAGTGGGCACGACGTCCAAAACAAAAAATGTATTTCTAAGTAATTACTTTGCAGATGGTATAGTTTTGTTACGGTAAGTGGCATACGACAGCTGTCCACTGAAAATCACTGATGTCAAATAAGTCAGTTGTTTATTTAATACACAATATATATCGAATAGTTAGACATAATAATTTCAAATGAGAATATTTTCTTGTTTTGCTAAAGATTTTTCAGTAGTCGGGTTTTAGTATATAACATTTTTTGCATAAACCATCATCTAATCAAAAAGTCTTATGTATACGCAAACGGTCTGCAAAACCAAACTTATCTTATATTCGAAGTGTCATCCTGCCGACTGCGCTAGCCTCTCCTGCTTAATACTCTTAAGTAGGATATTATACAATGAATGATTATTCTACACATATTGTTCTAAATAGTTATTTCTAAAATTTTGTTTTGGTTATGTCTGCGTATTATCCTAACGACTGCGCCACATATTACGTATAAACTTACGAAAAAAACATATCACGTGGAAAATGTTCAATTTCTTAAATTACTCCTAATAACTTAAAACAGGAGAAAACGAGGTGACCTAATGGAGACTTATACAATTTTGAATTAATACTACAATGTACTAATAGCAAACATTTATACCATGAATTACGTTGAACGTTTGAACTGAATACTCAAGTATGCACAAGTAGTACGAAAAAAAACCACTTTTAGCCTAATCGTGTAGTGAAAGACTGGAATTAATTACCCCAAGACTGTGATTAGTGCCCACTCACTGAATTATTTTACAAATAGACGGGACAATTATATTAAAAAAGTGCATGGAAACAATATACCTGTATCAGCTTAAAACTTCCAGTGTATAAAAGCAATAATAATATAAATAACATTGTGAGCCATTGAACATGGAGAAATTTATTAAAAATGTTTTAAAACAAATATCAAATGAGATATTCCTTGCATATACTAATAATATTTATGATACACGAATTATTGAAAATCACAATATTTAATTTAAGACTTGAACATCAGCACCATGGAGAAAAACACAGCGTCGATCTGTTGTCTTTCGAATGGCATTTTTTTTGGGTAGAGTTTAGTACATAATTACATATACAAAAGTTTGTTTTTTAAATACCATTCACACACTCGTATCTATACAGTTCTAAATCGCAGGAGGCATGGTATCACATTAAAACATCATAAAATGTGCAGAAGTACAAACATTTCTGCTTAACAGTCTGCATATTTGTCAGTGATCGCAAATCAGACCTAGCGCAGACGGTTTACTCCACTATAGAACATAATATACACATAATTAGTCCATTATGTTCCCGCTGCTGGGACTCAAGCCTTCCACATAATCATAATCCTCCACTCGGGTGGATAGGCTAGTGGCCAACCCATGTCGAAGTGTTCAGCCCTTCGACATAGCCTAAAGACTGTTACCTAAACAACCGACGGCGTGACGTGCCCTCCGAAGCACGGAAGCGCTCAGTTGAACAATGTCACTAGCACACACCCATCCAACTCCTGGCCGCAGCAAGCATTGCTTAACTTGTTGATCGGTTGAGATCGCCAAGCCAAGCTCCGCTGCGAGCGCTTCATATGAATATGTATACAATTAGTGTGAAATGTCTATATTATTTTATAGTAGGGTAAACCGTTTACGTACCTACTTTACTAATAACTACACCATGAAAACATAATCACCATAAGTATAGTTTTTAGGGAGGTGATCCTGCCGACTGCGCCAAAACAGAATATATTATACTCGCGCAATCGATAGGAAAACCTATATCAGTCAGTGATCGAAAATTACTTTAGTTACTCTACTATAGAATATAATATGTATACAATTAGTGTCAAATTACTATGTTATGTTATAGCCGTCTAATAGCGGTCGTCTTCCTTCTTATTTATTAATTAAATTAAACTATGAGAATATAATCATCATAAGCAGAGTTTTCATAAGCAGGGTGATCCTGCCAACTGCGCCCACGCAGAACATATTATACTCGCGCAATAGATAGGAAAACCTACATAGAAAAATACTTTAGTTACTCTACTATAGAACATAATATGTATACAATTAGTTACAAATTACTATATTATGTTATAGCCATCTAAAAGGGGTCGTCTTCCTTCTAATTTATTAATTAAATTAAACTAGATGTGAATATATCATCATCAATCATCATAAGCAAAGTTTTCAGAGGGTGATCCTGCCGACTGCACCAACGCAGATCATAAACTCGCGCAATCAATAGGAAATTCTCCCGTCTTCATGTACAGATTTAGAAGGTAGCGATGTCAGCGTGTGAAACGTGAACGCGGTCGTCGTCTGCTGTGAGCAACAAGTTGAAGGAAAGAAACATGGCGGCGGCTGACGCGCAGTGCCATATGTCGTGGGAGTCGAACAGCTCTAACGAATTGCATACGCCATTGTGCCGACGGGACATTGCTGGGGTTTCCTGTTAAAGAAGTAAACTAACAATTTAATCAAACCCCCAACACAAATGACGAAGTCATATTGAGGAAGTTGTGAAAAAAAAAATTAATACAAGTACAATTTGAAACATTTAATACCGACTTCTTTTTTATTCAGTTATTGGAGTGTATCTCAAAAACTACTGGACTGAATTTGATGAAATTGGGACCACACGGGAAGCACCAGCTTTCAAACAAAAAATAATTTTGTGAATCGGTTCACCTATCGTAAGTTATGAGGCAACAAAAAAAATTACGGTCGAATTGAGTTCCTCCTCCTTTTCTTGGAAGCCGGTAGAAAATGATTTGAAATTCATCATAGTATAGACAGTATTCTGACTACAGTGTAATGACTAGTGTCAATACATTTTATATGATACCCAGGAGTAATACAAGTATATTTTTTTTATATATAAAACTACTCTCCAGACTCCAGGGTCCGTGTCTTTTTTAACTTTAAGATTTTTGACAACTTACGATAACTTATAACATACAACAAAATACATACACGAGGAACATATAATTATTTTTTTTATAGTAATATTCTTGCTATTGTTATTGGACCTTTTTTTTTAATTAACTCATACATATAACTTAATAAACTTAAAGTTATTGATACATTTTATTCTGAGTTGGTGCAAGCATTCATAGCAGACCAGTGCCCGCAAACAGCACCCGTTCACGAGTTGACGCATGTGCCAGCCATCGCCTTCCTCAACCATTTCTGAGGGAAGATGGCGACCCGCCACACACGCCACCGCTTGCCAACACACTTCCGTGAGCATGTCTGCTCTGGATGCCCGCACCATCTCTTTGTCAGTTATAATTTCTTAACGCTAGCTTACATACAATTCGAAAAACTACATATATTACAACAAATGGATAAGTTAACCAGAAATAGGGGTACAAAAGGGGAAAAGAGGAGAAAAACTGAGATTTACATTTATTGTGAGCCCACGTTGCCCACTTTGCGCTGAAGCAGGGCCTACGAGGCATACGAGTATATTAAGGGAGTTGGCAATAAATATGTAATAGGCCATTTTGTGGTGGCGGTAATCTTGGATTTGAAATTTATCATGGTGTATATAGTATTTTACTAGTTAAGCCCTTTCATTTGATACCCATATTGAGGGAGTTGTGAAAAAATATACATTTCACCATTTTGTGGCGGCTGCCACCTTACGCCAGTAAAAATACTCGTAGAATTTAACTTTGCACTGAATTTCCGATCCAATTTTTTTTATAAGGTTTAGGATCACTTCCTGAGCATAAAATCACAAAATGCTGACAGATCCAGGTGACGCCACAATCGCCATCTTGAAAAAACTTTTTTGGGCGATATCTCGGAGACTATGCACTTTAGGGCAAAAGTCATGGAGACTATTATTATAGAGAATAAAATTTCGCATCTTTTGTTACCAGTAAACTTTTTGTAAAAAATACCATTTACGATTTATGGCCCATTTAATGAACCGGTTTTTCTATCGCGGCCAATAACTCTTGAAATATTAGATTAACCAATAAAATGTTTATCCATTCTTAAAGATCAGTTTATTCTCTACAACTTTTGTTTCAAACTTTACTACACTACTATAACTGAAAAGTGTTTCGCCGATATCATCAAGATAGAGAAATCACTTTTCAGTTATTGGAGCGTAACTCCAATCTGACCGAATTTGATGAAATTTAAATTGGACCACCTCGGAAGTACACTCTATCAAATAAAAAGTTTCATCAAAAATCAGTTCATAAACGAAGTTATCCGCGAAGATACATAAAAAGGTGCGTCGGGACGCCCGATAGAATCGATAACTTAAAACTAATCTAACGCTGTGGGTTAGAGTGAGAGAGGATGCGTGGGAGATAGGGAAGTCAGACTGGCGCCGTAAAGCGTTACGTAACGAATCGGTTTACCCTCTCATAAGAAGTTATTACTTCAACTAACGCTGTGGGTTAGAGTGAGAGAGGATGCGTGAGAGAAAGGGAAACCAGACTGGCGCCGTAACGCGTTACGTAACGAGTCGGTTTACCCTCCCATAAGAAGTTATCACTTCAACTAACGCTGTGGGTTAGAGTGAGAGAGAATGCGCGAGAGAAAGGAAAGCCAGACTGGCGCCGTAACGAATCAGTTTACCCTCCCATAAGAAGTTATCACTTCAACTAACGCTGTGGGTTAGAGTGAGAGAGGATGCGTGGGAGATAGGTAAGCCTGACTGGCGCCGTAACGCGTTACGTAACGAATCGGTTTACCCTCCCATAAGAAGGTATCACTTTAACTATCGCTGTGGGTTAGAGTGAGAGAGGATGCGTGGGAGATAGGGCAGCCAGACTGGCGCCGTAACGCGTTACGTAACGAATCGGTTTACCCTCCCATAAGAAGTTATCACTTCAACTAACGCTGTGGGTTAGAGTGAGAGAGGATGCGTGAGAGAAAGGGAAGCCAGACTGGCGCCGTAACGCGTTACGTAACGAGTCGGTTTACCCTCCCATAAGAAGTTATCACTTCAACTAACGCTGTGGGTTAGAGTGAGACAGGATGCGCGAGAGAAAGGGAAGCCAGACTGGCGCCGTAACGAATCAGTTTACCCTCCCATAAGATGTTATCACTTCAACTAACGCTGTGGGTTAGAATGAGAGAGGATGCGCGAGAGAAAGGGAAGCCAGACTGGCGCTGTAACGAATCAGTTTACCCTCCCATAAGAAGTTATCACTTCAACTAACGCTGTGGGTTTGAGTGAGAGAGGATGCGTGGGAGATAGGGAAGCCTGATTGGCGCCGTAACGCGTTACGTAACGAATCGGTTTACCCTCCCATAAGAAGTTATCACTTTAATTATCGCTGTGGGTTAGAGTGAGAGAGGATGCGTGGGAGATAGGGAAGCCAGACTGGCGCCGTAACGCGTTACGTAACGAATCGGTTTACCCTCCCATAAGAAGTTATCACTTCAACTAACGCTGTGGGTTAGAGTGAGAGAGGATGCGTGAGAGAAAGGGAAGCCAGACTGGCGCCGTAACGCGTTACGTAACGAGTCGGTTTACCCTCCCATAAGAAGTTATCACTTCAACTAACGCTGTGGGCTAGAGTGAGACAGGATGCGCGAGAGAAAGAGAAGCCAGACTGGCGCCGTAACGAATCAGTTTACCCTCCCATAAGATGTTATCACTTCAACTAACGCTGTGGGTTAGAGTGAGAGAGGATGCGTGGGAGATAGGGAAGCCTGACTGGCGCCGTAACGCGTTACGTAACGAATCAGTTTACCCTCCCATAAGAAGTTATCACTTTAACTATCGCTGTGGGTTAGAGTGAGAGAGGATGCGTGAGAGAAAGGGAAGCCAGACTGGCGCCGTAACGCGTTACGTAACGAATCGGTTTACCCTCCCATAAGAAGTTATCACTTCAACTAACGCTGTGGGTTAGAGTGAGAGAGGATGCGTGAGAGAAAGGGAAGCCAGACTGGCGCCGTAACGCGTTACGTAACGAATCGGTTTACCCTCCCATAAGAAATTATCACTACTATATTAATTATTGTAATTATACGCGATTTACTCCGTTCAAATTTGTTTCAATGTTGTATTTGAACAGATGGCCGATGGGGCCGGAAGGTTCTAGAGTAGAGACCACGGACTGACAAGGTGGATGACGGCGTGATAAAAGTAGCAGGACGACGTTAGATGCAGGCCGTTTTCAACCGGTCCTTATGGAAAATTATGGGGGAGGATATGTTCAGTAGTGGACTACCTACGGCTGAGATGATGATGACTTACCGACCATCTGGTATTGCCGTTGATGAACTGCTGAGCCGCGGCGATCCAAGCCAGGTGGGCTAACACCAAGTAAACCCACGTGTGCACCAATAGTCGCTCCTTGTGGATCAACTTCATGGCGATATAAAACCAGGTGTACAATATCGCGTTACCCATCAGTATCGCGAGCAGTTGACGCGCGAAGTCTTTGTTGTGGACACAGGCGCTGGAAATTAAACGATAAATTAAAAACATATTGGTACAGTTAAGTATCGTTTGCAGACAGTCGCTAGTCTACACTAATATTATAAAGAGGAAATGTATGTTTGAATTGATTAGGCTCCGAAACTACTGGACCGATTATAAAATTCGTTCACCTTTAGAATCCTACATTATCGCTGATGAACAAAGGCTATATATATTAAATATTTATTTATTTTATTTATTTATTTATTATTAGGAAGACTATCGACTATATAATAATAACTTGTACATTTTCGTAGGTAACATAAAGTCATTTAAAAGTCTCCACTGTTAGCAATATTGTAGAATTAAAGGTTAATACAATTGCAAATTAATAATTTAACAATGGTAGATAGATCTCGCTTGCAGTGAATTAGGTACTATCGATATACATTATAGCCTTATTTGTTAAATCTTACATCTATACACATTAAAGAATTTCTCACCAAGTTGTTTTCTTAACGTAGGTATGCTGTTGTAGAATAAATCAAGGTCAACGTTGTTTTCGTTACAAAGTGAATTAAAAGAACTACATGCTCGGCTGATAAAGCTGTTCTGCCTATAGTTAGTAGATGCTAGAGGTAGACTAAACAGTTGTTTATGTCGTAAGGACTTGATAGGTGCATAGAAGGTAATTTTGTTAAGTAGATCAGAACAGTCGATGGCTGAGGTGACTATTTTTTTAAAAGAATAATATCAGATGCTTCACGTCGGATTTGCAATGGCAGAAAATGATGCTTAGCGCAGGATTTGAAGTAGTCAGTTTCGATAGTTTTGGTACGATAATTGATATGACGAATGAATTTTTGTTGGATTATATTTCAATAAAGTAAATCCGTGAAAACTTCGATAATGTAACCCAAGGTTTATTGTTTATTGCTTACAAATAATAGTACCACTTGTTATTACATACATGACAAATCGTTATAATATAAAATATATCTGAAATACAGTTGCATGTTTAAGCAATGGGTTCCAAACTAGGCGCGGCCTGTATCTTGGATACCCGGGAAATTGGACTTAACAGAATAAGTGCTTTACTTTACATATTATATATTATTATTATCTATTTCCTCTAAAGAGAAAGTGTGTGAGTATGGAGTGAGTGTGTGTATGAGTTGTTGTTGTGTGAATGTTACATATAACACTGTTTTAAACTATCACGGTTATTCACTAAAGTTATATGATTATTAACGGGATATTTACCGTGGTAAGGTTGTGGAATGAGCTCCCGATATTTCGGCGCAGTTACATGCACCATGTTCACGGGAAGACTGAAGAATGCGGGTGGTTGGTCAAAAAGTTTAAAAGTTAGGTGCAGACATAACGATCTACCCTCTTTCTTAGTCTTTTGCTACGGTTATCACTGGAACTCGAACTCGATCCTAAGTCCCGACAAAACACACTCACTGTATCACTGCGTATAGTATTTTGAACACATTTTGAACGCGGACTTTTATTTTTAAAACAACCTAATCCAGTATTATATCGGGAGCTCACTCCACAACCTTACCACGGTAAATATCCCGTTAATAATCATATAACTTTAGTGTTACATATGTAATGTATGTTATGCGAACAGAAGTAATGTTATAATACTGGAGTTGATAAACTCTCAGTCTCTTCATATGAGAGTGGGTGTAGCCAAGTGCGAAGTTTTATCTTAGCTTCACTTGGTGAGCAAGGAGTGATGTCACAATGTTCAAGAACTCTATTGTAAGTGTAAGGAAATGACACCAATGGCATTCTGCGAGCAAGTGCAGTACTCGTCCTAGGAAGAAACAGTTTGACAGGACGTTTACGTTTACTGGTGGAACATGATTTCTGTTTATGTGCCTTTAAGCATGCGAGGAGAATAAATAGTTGACGAACACTGAGGACTGACACTTCTTTGTAGAGGAGGTACGTAGGTGTGGAAAAATACCCAAAAAATGTCCTTAATCGCGTACGCTGCGAAAACTATTGACCATATAATATTAGTCTATGGTATTGACAATAAAGCAAAGCGACGTACTACAGTATTATAGAACACGTCTACGATTCTCCACTATCTACAAAGAACTCCAGATTATCTAACTATTACAGTTATATGTCGCAATAAATACTTTCTTCATTTGGAATATGCAGTAGTAACGCCGGTACAAACTAGGCCACATTATTCGTACCTTGGTATTAATCCGTATCTACTCTAACAACAATGGATACGCGTAAAAACTACTGAACCGATTCAAACAATACCTACTTTCACGAGTATAAAGCTACATTACCCCTGAGTAACATACGCTATATTATCTTGTATTTGCTAAACTGAGCGAAGGAGACTGACTCCCACGACGCAGGATAATTATCTTAGTGTGGGATACAGTGTTCACGAGTTATTGAATGTTAAACATCATTGAATAATAACTAAATACCTACTATATGGCCTAATAGTAAGAGTATAGGTGATTACATCAGAAAATCTTGCCCTCAGTATGCCCCAGCATGGCACAGTATTTTATGATCACTCTTTTTCAGTGAAAGCTGTTCGCTTATGGAACTTATTACCAGTTACTCAGTTATCAGGCGTGCACAATCCTTGTCGATCTTCAAAAGCCAAGTAAAAAGTTTCTATCTCGCCAATTAGTTTAACCCGTGTGAACTTGGGTTTTGATTATAATACATCAAAGAATTAATGTATAAATATATGTATGGAAGTATATTGTATTGTAGTGTATATATATATTATGTAAGTATATCATTGAATTAATTATATGTTTATATATATTTCAATATGTATTGAAATGAAATGAAATGAAATAACTTTTATTCCGGACTGTGATCCATAACAATACAAATTATTTACTTATTACTAAACTAAACTAAGTGATGAGAGTGTGATATGCTATATATTAGTGTATTTTTATGTATTAGTAGATATTTTTCTTTTCTTGTTTATAATTTATTATTAATTTGATTTAGTAATGTATTATTGTCTTGATTTGATTGTACCTTTATCTTTATATTACGCCCCGTCTTGTTATTCCTGTATTTCCTCTCCATCCTAAGGTTGCCTGGAAGAGATCACTATAAGTGATAAGGCCGCCCATTGTAACACTTTATTTTAAGCTTTCTTTTATTTTTATGTTATTTTTGTATGTTAAGTGGTGTAACAATAAAGAATTATCTATCTATCTATCTACATCGCCTTAGAATGTACACCTACTTACTTCTTCTATGTGAGTAGTTATAGCGAAATACTACCTACATTGTTGTAATATTCTGGAAAGGACTTAATATGTTAAATATCTAAGTACATATATGTCAAATTACAGTTTCAACACTTTTTGCTTGTACCTACCTATATTGCATCTATTCACTCCACTGTAACGCAAAGTTGTAATCTAAATGTCTTGATTAAGTCCTATTATAATAATACCTACTTACCTGTACAACCTGCAAAACTGTAACTATCAGTATTGGGTAAGTTTTTAGTTATATATAAGAACATTTGATGTTAACAATGTGTTTTTTTTTTGGTCAAATAAACATTTATTATTATTATTTGATTTATCCTCATCATGAACATTTCACCACGCGAGTGAAACCGCGGAGCGCATCTAGTAATATGTGTTTATTAACTTTGTACGAAAATTATTGAAAAGTAATACACACATTTCACTATAAAGTTGTCGTGATTTGTTGATATCATCATTGACGGTGAATGACTAGTAGGTAGTAGCAAGGGTCACTAAACAGGCTAAAAATTGATATTTTTTACTCGAAAAATGTAACCGGCTAAGTCGGCACCATGCGCACAATATTGTGATAATAGGTACTTTTGAACTATCATGGAACCGACTTCAACAAGTTATTTCACACTTTTTAGTGTAGAAGTTGGTTCCATTTTTTTTATTTGTAAGTATTTTTTATTATAATTGTATGTATGCACGCACGTGTAGATAGCGAAGGTCCAGTTGGCGAGGTTGGCGAGCGCTAGCAGCACTGCGCGCGCGCGGTGTGCTGGCACCAGCACACGCCATCCCAAGCGCCGCACCTCCTGCCACGCCCTTCGGGACACACTCGCCTCTGTAACACACACAAGCTTCAACAAAACAAATTGTGTGTGATTGGGTGAACAAAGTACTGGCAAAGTGGAAGGCAAGCGATCGCGTGGTCGGAGCCCTATGCGTTGGTCTGACCAAGTCTGAACCGCACTGGACACTTCCGTCTACGATGCTACCCATGTAGCCAACAATAGGAGTAGCAGGTGGTAGCAGGTGGTGGCAGGCAAAACATCGTATGGGAGAGAATAACGGATGGAGACGGTCACAACCCTCAGACATGTGGAATACAAATCGAGGATTTATTGTATAAAATCGCATACTATTTAGCTTTCAATGCTGGTGATTCGTCCCGAAGAAACATCAACATCTTGCTCTGCTTTCAGAGTGGCGTCAAAACCACTTTTCGTCATTCCAAATCAACGAAAGCGCGACAACGTAGACCCATGTAACGTCACGGATTACGTCACCAAGGACGCCATTTTGCGATTTCAACGACCACGCTACAAACTGAAATCACCGTGAGTCGACAAAAATGAGTTTGTTGATGTGTGCGTGTTGCGATATAGTACGTTACAAACCTCCAGCGAAATTCGGACATTGGCGCCTAAGTATCATGTTAGCAAAAAAACAAAACGATACAAGTTTCTAGTGTCGCTGCCCATTCATTGCCATTCATAAATTATCGTATTCGCTGTCGTTAAGATTTCGTGGTACGGGAATGCGCACGACCCGCTGCCAGCCAGGGGCGGCAAACTTGTTTCAACAAGTTCCGCTGCCGGCTTCATTCCGCTGTAGAATGCGAATGTGAATTTTTGCAGTAAAAATGTTTGATTTAATTTGTTATTGAGTTGTTTTGTGGTTACGTTTCTCTATTGATATATGGTTATTGATCACAGTATCGACACAACTGTTGACAGTTTTATTGTCTCTGTGCCAGAGTCAGCTGCATCATCGGATGATGATGAAACGGACACAGAAGTAGAATCATAGTGTGGTGAACAACACCAATATAATACATGTAGTACTTATGCATTATATAGAAGTGGTTTTATTCCTAAAGTAACAACTTACCATGACTTATAATAGATAAACAATATTATAGGATACAAGATATTTGTAAGTTGATTAGTACTCCATAATATTGAAATTATAATAGCAATTATACATACATACATACATACATAAAATCACGCCTCTTTCCCGTAGGGGTAGGCAGAGACCACGGATTTCCACTTACTACGATCCTGACATATCTCTTTCGCTTCATCTATACTCATCAATCCTTTCACACATAAGCGTCGGTTTAGGGTACTTTTGACCTGGCCTTTTTTCAGAACGTCTTCAATCTGATTTCGGAACGTTCGCCTAGGTCTTCCCCTTCCAACACTTCCGTTTACTTGTCCCATGTATACCTGTTTAGTCATTCTCATTTCATTCATTCTCTCCACATGTCCAAACCATGGTTTGGACATGGTTTGGTTTAGCAATTATTATATTTTCAATTTTATTATAATTTTTGTTTATAAAATTTCGATAACTATTTAGGTACCTAATATTTTCAAAACTTTTATAAAAAATGTTGGTTATACCTACAACATGCTCTAAGGTCAATGTCCGAATTTCGCCGGAGGTTTGGAACGTACTATAGCTAGCATCTGTCTGTGTGTGCGTGTATTCCATGCCGTGAGCAACGTGAGCATGATTTCAACCCATTCCGATTGACTGACAGATCACGCCTGTCAAAAACGCGATATCGAATTGGAATGGAAATAATGATACTATAGCCAAAAGCAGTGTTGACGCGACTCGGAAAGCAAGGTAAGAGATACTACAGACAATGAACAATAAACATTATTAAACGATTACCTACAGTTGGTATGTTATGTAGGTAACTAAAGCATTAAAAAAAAAAAGTTCATTGTTTTGTCTAAATAAAGCACGTTTAATTTTTCAAGCTAATGAAAATTCACCTTCTGCAAATTTTAGGTGGTATAACTTGAGTTGCAAAATAATTTGACGGTAATATCAACACAGTGCCTTTGTAATATAATTGATAATGAAGGTATTCTGCGATCACTGAAAAACATCCACCAGGCAATTGTAACGACTACACTGCGAAGAGTCTCTTGTAATTTATTCTAGACAAAAAATTAATAATATTTCGTGGGACATAGAGTTAATTTTTAAAAGTCACTAATATCCAAAAAAACCCAAATATATGATATAAAACATTGATTTACTATTGAGTTGGTCCAGTCCACTTGTTGCATAACATCGTCCACGTCACTATGACTCAGCTGTCATAGTAGACGTTGCAGCACGCGCGTGGACCAATCCCTGCTTTCCTTCTGACATTTAAACCGATCACCGAACATGTCTATTTGTAACCTCGGAAGCAATTCGTATTTGAAATCATACGTCGTTTTGGTTTGAAGGACCACTTTGTGTGGAATTTGTTCCGAGTTAGAGTTCCCCACTTATTATTTCTTCGTAGGTTCGTAAGATTATCATGGAAGTTGTGAATATGTCTGTTTATCAATTCGACAAATTCGTCTTTGTCGGTTAAAAGTAATCTTTGTTCCGGGAGTGGTAAAAATGGGCAGTAACTCGGAACTGTTTGTTTCCTTCACAATTCATTTTACAGTACGTAATGAAGTTTTAGTTGCGGCCGCTGTACGCATTTGTACTTGCTTCACATTTTGTACAACTGTCTTTGGAAAGAAATTGGCGATAAACAAAATGTTAAAAGACAAGCCCGCTGAATTTCTAGCCGGAACTTCTCAGTCGTGCTCGCGTTCCGATCCTGCTGTAGATTTAAGAAAAAACAAATGTAAAATGACATATTGTAAATGCCCCCGTACGCCTATACAGTGGGCCGAGTACGAAAATCTGCTTAAGTGTAACGATTTCATTTCATTTGCTTCTCTTAACACATGTGTACACGTCATAAACTATATTCCTGCTTTGTCTTCTTACTATTTTATTTATTTTATTTTTTTTATTTTATTTATTATTTTATTTTACTTACTATTTTACTCGTTTACAACATTGAGAGCGGGAGGGCCGGTACGAGTTCTAAATCTTTGTATACTTTGTTTATAGTGGTATAGATACGAAGAGGTTGCACTCGTCTGTACTACAGAGTGGAGCGGTGCGTGCGCGGGGTGAGGAGAACCTAAGGCGACTAACGCGCATGCGCAGCGCCGTACCGCGCCTCCCGCGCTCCTTCCGGCGCCCCCGGACCCCCGGTCTCTTCCCGCATCAGACCTCGTTCCTGTTCCGCTAAAAAGACGTATAAATCGTCTACTGCGCAAGTCAAACCACGTGGTGTTTCAAGTCTTTGGTGGCACGTATATACCTACTTGCGTTCATACAATGTTAGTGATTGGAACATTTCATTACAATATCCCCATTACAAATTCAAATCACATTAAGTCCGTAATGATTAAAAAGCTATTTCATGTTTACGAGGAACAAACTATCTCTTTTCTACGCTACCTTTAGCGAAGGACCGACTAATACATGTAAAGTGACATAAGTTTGCCTTAAGATAGACTTAAGAGTGCCATAAGATAGACTTAAGAGTGACATAGGAGTGACATAAGATAGCCTTAAGAGTGCCATAAGACAGACTTAAGAGTGACATAGGAGTGACATAAGATAGCCTTAAGAGTGCCATAAGATAGACTTAAGAGTGACATAAGATAGACTTAAGAGTGACATAAGATATACTTAAGAGTGACATAGGAGTGACATAAGATAGACTTAAGAGTGACATAGGAGTGACATAAGATAGCCTTAAGAGTGACATAAGATAGACTTAAGAGTGACATAGGAGTGACATAAGATAGACTTAAGAGTGACATAAGATAGACATAAGAGACCATAAGAGCGACATATATGATAACCGAATCTTAAAATATATTACACTATACTTAACAATATGTATAATGGACGGCATAAAATATATACAGACGGTTCGCAAACACAAGTTGGGCGTGGTGCAGCTTTCTATGATCCCAGTCACAATGTTAGAGAAGGTTATAGAATTGTAAATGACTCCAATTACTCCATTATGTACGTGGAACTGTTTGCGATCTCGGAGGCTCTCTCCATCAGGTCATTAGCACAGAGCTCCAAAAGGTAGTTATTCTGTCTGATAGCAGAAGTGCCTTACAATATTTAGCTCGATGCGCCTCTGGACACAGAGGTGCATCGATAGCTTATACTATTTTATCAAAAGTCCTTGTGCTGGTATCTGGTGGCGTGTCTCTCGGGATCCAATGGGTTCCGTCTCATGTTGGTTTACGCGGTAACGAGGAGGCCGATAAAATGGCAAGAGAAGCCATATCAAATGGTTCTGAAGTGTTTATGAAGCCAGAGTACTCTTCAAATACGAAAACAATATCTCAACGCTCTGGAAAAAATACCTTGATATAATTTCTTTAGAAAAAGGTATATGGTACCAAGCTATGCATAGCGAGCCTCCTTGTATACCGTGGTTTGGCAACATTACGTTGTGTCGTAAATTAGTAGTCGCTCATAGATTGCGTTCTGGGCACGTTCCTTTTAATAGCTTCAAACATTTAATAAGAAAAGTAAAAACCCCCAATTGCAACCTATGTGGAATCAAAGATGGTATATACCACTTTTTGACAGAATGTGCCCGAAGTGCATGTATGAGGGAGGATCTATCTTCCCACTTCGGACTTAACCGATGTGAAGTGGGTATATTCCAAAGTATCCTAGCTGCGCAAACATCCGACGCAGCTAGGTTTCTATATCGATCCGTATATAGGATCACTAATCAAGAATAAAGTTGTTAACTGTAGATCTAAGAGCAGCACATATGGGACTGACATAGTCGTTGGACGACTATAAGCCCCTAAATAAAAGCAGAAAAAAAGAGCGACATAGGAGTGACATAAGAGAGACTTGCCTATCTTGAACCGTCCCGCGTAGTATATCTTCAGCGTGAGTATGAAACACGTGAGCATGTGCAGCACGGTGAACAACACGGAGAAGTATACGCTCGGGAACAGGATACCGAACAGCCCTGAAACAACAATATGTATATATATATATATATATAGTGAACTAAAAAAAAAGCATGTATTTTATTATTATGAACCCATATCCATATCTGAAGGCAGGAGTTGGATGGGTGTGTGCTAGTGGCATTCAACTAGCGCGTCCGTGCTTCGGAGTGCACGTTAAGCCGTCGGTGTCGGTTGTTTGTCTTAGGACAACAGTCGTTAGGCCTGAACACTTCGACATTGGTTGACCACTAGCCTATCCACCCGCGTGGAGGATTACGGCCCAACTCCTCTCTTCCTCTGAGAGGAAGGCTCGGGTCCCAGCAGTGGGGACATAACGGGCTGGTGTAGAGGATGCTACTGACCGATACTGATGATTAGAGCCAGCAGCATGAAGGTGGAGTGCGCGCTGGGCAGCAGGTCGGAGTGCCGGTTCTGGTACAGCTTCAGCATCACCAGAACTGCTATCACGTACATGAACGACGAATCTGCACCAACAACAAAAACACTAACCCCTGTGTCGTTAAATATTATTCACATCCTCATACACAATACAACAATACTCATTAACAACGGATCAGGGGGCCTACTCCCACCTTTCACGAAACTATCATAAATCAGGAGCGTTTTGTAATGAGCTCAGAATAATCATACTTACAACGCGGTCACATTAACTAGAAGCTTGACCATGTGACGTCATTTTGGCGCTCAAGTACGGTGTGCAAAAAAAACCGGCCAAGTGGCCTTTATTAATATAGAGTAAAAATTGATTAAAAATTAAGTTTGTTAAATGAATAAAAAATATTTATTTATTTTGAAAGGTAATATACAACTACATATTCTGTGAAAATTTAAGGTGTCTACCTGTTACCGTTATTAATATTGAGCATAAAAATAGGAAAAACACACATGTGTTGTATGGCTACCCAATTAATATTTATTTATTTGGCATTTTTCGACATGAATGTAGTCGATTATCTTTAAGTCATCATCGCTATAAGCAATGGATTGAAAGTTCACTGTGTATAACTTTCCCCGTGTTATTCTGGTTTGAACACAGTTCAACAGTTAATATTCTACAATCAATAGTAACAAAAAACTTAACAAAACAATAATCAAAACAAAAATAATATAACTAAACTAAAATATATAACAAAAAATATATAAAGAAATGTATTATATATGTATGTGCATAGTTGTGTACAATAAATTACCCGAAGATTTAAAAACCCAAAAGGGTAATGTTTTTAGGAGTAGATTGACTGCATGGTTATCGGACAAGTGTTATTATAGCATGAAATAATATTTTGACCTTAATGAATTGTTAATCTTAAATTGTAATATAATAGAATATTGACATTGTAATTGGATATATATATTTTATTAATTGTATTTAAATGAATTAAGTTTAAATATATGTAACACGACACGACCAATAATTATTTGCACGCCTGCTTGCAGGCTGAGTACAGTGACTATACAGGGTGTTTGGTAGAGGGTCCGACAAACCAAATGATCATGTTCGGGGACTCACTTGGAGAATACAAGTTGGCCAAAAAAAATCCCCGACCCCCCAATTTTTTCTAACCTTTTTTTCGTGAATTTTACCTTTTTCTCCGAAATCGTACCTATTTACCACCATAACATTTGTAAAATCTGTTTTAGACCGGATGTTTTTAGTTGAATTTGGTCTCTAATACACCTTCAGGCCACACAAAGCAAAATTGGATACAAAACAGAGCTAACTAACTGATTTAGAGCTCATAGAGTGAATAAATGAAATAAATTTTACCTCATACTTCAACTTTCACAGTGATTTAAAAAAAACCACTACCAATTCTGGAGGTAATATGCATTTAAAAACTTCTCTATTTATCACTTATTACAACGACATATACTAAATTGGTATAATACTAATAAAAGTAAAAAAAAATTGGGGGACTTATGTATCGGCGATCGAGGAATTGAATAAAAAATACTTTATTTATTAATTACAAGCAGTTGTTTACTACAGGAAAGTACAAGCAAGACTAACTTACAAAACAATATTAACAATAAACATAAAATTAACAATAAGCACTTTATGACGTGACAATGGTCGGTCGCAGCGCAGCGTCAGCGGGATTCCTATGGTTGGACCGTGGTAACTTCTCCATCCTTCAGAGAGAAGCTGATCTTACAGCTTCCTCCAGTGTCCTCACTGGGAGATGTATCTTTCTTTGTTGTTATGTATTTGTAAAATTTCCACGATGTTGCGCCTAGCAGTAGGATGCACAAAATGATTGTTGTCCAGCTGGGAGTCACCATCAACGCAGGCCATTCTATGATCTCTTCGTCTTTTAAATCTTCAGCCCTGTCCAAAAGTTTGTGGATGTTGTCCAGTTCCAGGTCTTCTAGTTTGAGTTGATATTTTATAGCTTCCACTGGTACGATTTGTTTGTGGGGTAATGGTATTATTTCGTTGATAGCTGTAGTTATGGTATGAGTTTGTAGGGTCTTCTTAGTAACTTCAACGCGGCAGTCTTCAGTCAGTGTAATAAGATGGATTCCTGATGTTCTTCTGTATGAAGTCTTGGTCCCGCATTGTGCTCGAATGACCTCTTCTCTAGTCAGTATTACCAGCCAGGTGTTATCTCGTATCTTCTGGAGTTTGTTTTCTGATAGGATCATTTTCGCACGGGTACAATTGGCATCCTTGTGTTGGATAAGAGATATTACGCAGTCTTCCGATGTCTTGATCGGCTTTGTGTTGAGCGTCTCGCAGAGGTTCACACCGTCGGCAACGGGTTTGCAGCTGTCATCTAGGTAGGCGTACTCTTCGCTTCCAAGTGCAAGGTATTTGGATTTAGGAATGATAGTGAGGTGGTTGGTATCAGGGATTGAGTAGAGGTGTATTAGATCATATATATTTTGATCAATGGAGGGGATTTGTAATATGAATGTTAACGAGTGTTGTGTACTATACGCTTTGACTTTAATTGATCTTTCTAGCTCGTGAATATTATTAAGATTAATTTCGGTTATCGGAACAAAGTCATAATTTAATTTTAATTGAGTCAATTCTTCGATTAAATTTTGTGCGCTTATAATACTAGGGTGCATAACTCCTAACTGGGAAAATGTCATTGCATCTTCCAATATCATTAACTTATCTAATATAATTTGTAAACTAAAATCTATCTGTACATATATATCTAAGTAATGTAACTGGTTAGATAACTCATCCGTTGTTATTGTTACATTTTGTATGTATGATGCTAGTTTTCTTTGATTATCATTAATTTTATCTAACTGAGTTGTGAATTCTTTAACCGTTCTCTCTGCAATAACTAAGGATTTCTTTTGTGAATTTTGAATCCTACTCACTTGACTTCTGATTCCTGAAATTTCAGCTTCGAAATTAAGAGCATCTTGATTGTCTAGGTTGCCAGTGATGGACTTCACAACCGAGCCTAACCCGTTAATAAGGCCACGTTTTTGCCTTACATGTGGAATTATGAAACCGATCTTTTTAGATATTAAAGATAAGCTATGCTCAATCTGATCTTTATAAGAGTTTTGTAAGGCTCCTGACTTCGAAGTGGGCTTTTCAGATGATTTAGTACTTGCAAATACTGCCATTAACTTAATAGCTGTTAGGTGTAGATATGTTATATTATAGACACAAGCTAAGTTAAAATTATCTACTTGTCTGACGATCTGTCCTTGTTTAAGCAATAGGATTCCTTGTTCGTTACTGACTGGGTTAAAAATCACGTCTGCTGCTGCGTGGAGCATGATGGCTCCGGCGGTGAAGGCCCTGGAACAAGGTGAGGCCTTCTTAGGAGTTTGAAATGAACCCTAATAGATTTAGAGTTCGGGTGGTTACCTACTATCTCGGCTACGTTATTAGGATGGAGGTGAATAATTTTATACGGACCTTTGAAAACTGGCTTCGTTTTATCGTTCCTTGCTGTCTTCGCCACCTGTTTGTAGACTGTCTCACCTACCTTGAAGGCTATTTCTTCTGCTTCTTTATTACGCCTGGCTATCACCTGTTCTTTGTTCTTAGACATATACGCTGCTACACACTCCTGGACTGCTTCTGCATTTGACTTGAGTTTCAGGACGTAATCTTGATAAAATTCTTTGGGAAAATATAGCTCTAGAGGGTTTCGTGACGCTGTATGTCCATATAACAGTTCGTGCGGAGTATAACCAGTCGCGGAATGTATCGAGTTATTATAAGCTATTATAGCATATTTCATCACTAGCTGTATGGGGTCGTCTTTATTAGTCATACGTTGGATTCTTATTATTTCGGCAAGGGTTGAATGCAAACGTTCTACAGGGGAGTTAGAGTTAGGGTTGTAAGGTGTCGTAAAATGGATATTTATATCATGTAAAGCGCATATTTCCTTAATAACGTCATTGTCAAATTTACTGTCTGAGTCAGTCGTGATTTTCTGAGGAAGTCCGAGTACAGAGATAACGTGCAGTAAGGCTTCGGCTACATGCACGCTACTAGATGCGTTCAATGAAATCGCCTGCGCAAATTTTGAGAAGTTGTCTATAATTGTCAAAAACGTGCCTCTACCTGTCGAGTATATGTCCATAAATAAATGTTCCATAGGCTTTCTTGGTGTCTCTGTGAGAGCTAAGGGAGGTTTTAAAGGATTTCTTTCGTACTTGGCTTTTAGACAAGTGTCGCACTGATTAATGTACCTTTGAATACTTAATAACATATTAGGCCACTGATAATTTCTATGAAGCTGTTTAAGAGTTTCTTGAATTCCACGATGGGTAGTTTTGCCTTCGTGGTATTTCCTAATAAGTTCTTGTTGTTCTGACTTATTTTCGACTAAAGTAACACGAGTAGTGCATCTTATGAGTTTTGGACCTCTTTCGTTAAATATAGTTGTATAGACTCTAGAAAACGCTAAATACAATTCGTCATTGTGGAAATAGCAGTGAAACACACGATCAGCTATGGTATGTTCCTTTAAAAACTTTATTATTTCTTGTTCAGTGTTGTTGATTGGGACAAACACGTCTTTGATAACTGTACGTGAGTTCGTTGACCTATCTTCTACTCTATATACTGAGCCCGGGGTAGATCTTATGTGAAATTGTTTTAGTTGTCTGTCTATTGCATCTGATAGAATGGGGATACCATTATTTTCATTATCTGGTTGAGTGTGATTAGTGCTGACTAATTGTTCTTCGCCTATTGTTACTATTGTCATACTATCTGACGCCTGATCGACTGGAGGTTGTAGAATAGTCTCTGTATCCATAGCTAAATTTTCAGTCTCGTTTCTATTATTCCTACCACTAGTACTTGCTATTGGTATATCTTGAATTTCTGTTACCGGTTCCGGTTCGATTTCGTCATGACTTTCCCTGCGTACATTTTCGAATATTCTACCTATAATTTCGTCATCGTTATTATCTTCGAAGTTGACCGCTAAAGAGTCCATACTATGATGGTATATCTTTGCCCTAGATAACGCGTCCGCGTTTGTATTTTGACGTCCTTTCTTGTACACAACTTTATAATCATACTCAGCTAGCTTTAAGCGCCAGCGAGTTAGTTTTGAATTCGGGTCTTTAAGCGACATGAGCCACGTGAGAGGTCTATGGTCTGTATATATTGTAAATTTGCGACCATAAAGATAAGGCCTGAAGTATTTTATTGACCACACTATTGCCAAGAGTTCTTTTTCTATGGTAGAATAGCGGGACTCAGTGTCTGATAATGTACGTTATGCGTACGCAACAGGCTTGTCAGATCCTACTTTGCCTTGTGAAAGCACCGCACCTAGTGCCACATCAGATGCATCCGTAGTAAGGATGAACGGTTCGTCAAAATCGGGGTACTGTAAGATGGGGTCGTTCGTGAGAATTTGTTTGCATTTATTGAAAGCTTCTAGAAACTCTACGCTATGTATGACTTTACCACCCTTCTTTAAACATAATGTCATTGGCTTGGTTAACTTTGCGAAATCCCTAATAAATTTGCGGTAGTAACCAACGAGTCCTAAAAAAGACTTTACTTCCTTTTGGTTCTGGGGTAAAGGGAAATCAAGGACAGCCTTTATTTTGTCTCTGTTAGGCTTTAGTCCTTCGTCAGTAAGTTCATGACCTAAAAAGTTAACTTGTTTCTGAAGGAACTCTGACTTATCAAGTTGAACTTTGAGATTATGTGTTTTAAACCGATCAAACACTTCGCGTAGCCTCTCTATGTGTTCTTGCAATGACGTAGAAATTATAATGACGTCATCAAGATACGTATAAACATTAGTTAGGCCCCTAAGGATGTGATCCATTAAGCGTTGGAATGTACTTGGCGCGTTTTTTAAACCAAAAGGCATGCGCAAAAACTCATAATGCCCGCGTTCGGTAGAAAATGCTGTTTTCTCCACATCGTTGGGGTGCATTTCGACCTGATGGTACCCACTCGCGAGGTCAAGGGTAGTAAAATATTGAGCGCGTCCAAGTCTGTCTAAAATGTCATGAATGTTCGGTAATGGGTACTTGTCTTCAACTATCCTATCATTCAGTCTCCTATAGTCTATAACAAGCCTCCATTTAACTTTACCTGATGCGTCTGGTTTCTTTGGTACAATGTGTACTGGACAAGACCAAGGTGATATACTTTCCCTAACGATACCTTGTTTCATCAAGTCGTCAATTTGTTTACGGATTTCAATACGTTGTTGTGGGGCTTGTCTGTAATTGCGTACAAAAATCGGTGTTTCGTCTGTTAATCTAAGTTCATGTTTGACTGCATGCGTAAACGTTAACGGTATACTTTCAGAATAGAATATTTCACGGTAACGATAGCACAACTTTATGATTTGACGCTTCTCTTCGTCATTCATGTGACTTGTTCGAATTTTTTTTAAATTCTCACAAAGTCCTGCGTCAATGTCTATTTTAGCATCCAATGAATTTAATTTAATAGCATCATCCGTAGTTTCAGAATAGACCTCTAACTCTATCGCACTCTTTTCCGGGATAAACTTATTTTGATCATTATAATTTATGATCGATGTTTTAAAAGAGCCGTTTTTAACCGTTACGATAGCTGCGGGAGATTCTAATCCGTCTGACCAATAGTGTTTGTCCTGTATGTATTGTCCGTCCATGTAATGCGTTTTGACAGTTATTAACTTTTCGCATTTAGCATCAACTTTAATTTTCTGCAATGGGTAGTTGAAGTAGATCGGAATATTGGCATTAGTTGTACGTAATATGTTGCTATTTAAGTCAATATTACTTTTAAGGCATCTCAATAAATCAAAACCGATTAATCCTTTATATTTTGGGTCAAAGTCAAATATTAAAAATTTATGTATTTTGTCCGTATTAAATGCTGGTGGTAGCGGGAGATAAACTACGTTATTATGACGCGAAACACTGTGCGCGGTGGCAATTTGAAAGGGTTCGTGTTCCACACAATACTCGAAAATAGTATTATATATGACGTCTGACGCAATAACACTCCTACTAGCTCCAGTATCAACTAGGAACTTACCTCCTAGTTCAGGCAACTCGATATACGGCAGATGGTCTCTATCTTGTAGGTTGATTTTTACTAGCTCTGATCTTCTTGGTTCCTGTCCATGTAAAAATCCTGTTGAAAATCCGCCTCAGGTTGCTGGTCTTCTTCCTGTGCGAAATCGCATTCCTCCTGTGGGTAATAACTATGATAGGGCTCACCGTTAAATGATGACTGGTCCTGTGTGTGGTTCTGCGAGTAGTACAGCTCTTCGGCGGCAAACTGCGGTTTCTCTGGTTTCGACACGGACCTCATGGTAACGTCCGAGCTCTTTTGCGGTAGGTTTACCTGCTGAGGTACATTGAACTGCCGAAAGTTACCGCTATTGCTTCCTCGAAAATTACCTGAATTACCAGTACGTAAATTAGATGCATTACCTGCACGTGCGTTGTTGGATGTGCGATTCTTCCAGGGTAGCATTGATTGTACCCACTGTTGTCTCTGCTCTGGTGTCATGTTATTTTGTTGTGGTACAATATTTGGTTGAGGCTGGTGGAAGGCCTGAGTTTGGGGTTGAAACGCTAAGGGTTGCGACCCTCTAAAGTTCCTATATTGGAAACTTGATTGCGGAGGACCCCTAGAGATATCCTTTTGCTTAACCAAGGACGTAGATGGCGCGACATAATTTTGCCTGTTATGAGTAAGCCGTGCCTCTTCCTGTCTAGCAGCCACAATCGCAGATTCCAGTGTACCTGGCCTAGCTATCCTTACTCCAAGGGAAACATGGAAATCGAGTTGATTGATATATTGTTCAATAACCATTTCCTCGTAATACGACCGATTTGCGTGTTTCCCTACTGAGTAGAGAGTGTCGAGCGTCTCTCGAAGTCGCCGTCCAAACGACTCAGCATCTTCATTTTTATTGCGGCGAGTTCTAGTGAGCTCTTGCATGACTTGAATTTCATTTCGCGGTTCTCCTAAACGTCTAACCAACGCGTTTTTAATTAAATCCCAGGTTGCGAGGGACTCCTCATACGCTATCGCGTCAATAGCGGCTCCACTTAATTTACTTTTTATTAAGCATATGAAAGCCGGGTGCGAACTAGATGTTTCGTTCATTAACTTAATTATGTGCTCTACCTCACGTATATAATGATTTAGTAGCTTCGGGTTACCATCGAATCGCGGTAATAATTCTGCAATAAATTTAATATCGGCATCGCACTCTTTGAACGACATAATGCACGTATCAAGTTACTCTATTGTTTTATATTATCACTTATTTCCTTATAACCGAATAGGTACTAGCTTATGACAATGTTTATCGCGATTTTAGCTATAAACTTAAACACTCCTTAACAAACTAATCACATATAAAATAAGACAGGAAATATAGCAGGAAACTTGAAAAATAGCGAGAGTACTCACCAAACCAGCTTCTGCATCTCTTGTCGAGTCCTGAGTACCTCGTGGGGATAGCCAATGCTCCGGGTCTCCTCACGGTGTCCTTCTTAAACTTCTTTTGTTCCTCTGGTGACCGCCTGTAGGTTCTTGAACACGGTTTGCAACTTGAAAATTGCCACTTATAGAGTCTGGAAGAGCTTGATTCTGAACTCCTAAGTGCCGTGAAAATACCGACTGCGCCACTTATGTATCGGCGATCGAGGAATTGAATAAAAAATACTTTATTTATTAATTACAAGCAGTTGTTTACTACAGGAAAGTACAAGCAAGACTAACTTACAAAACAATATTAACAATAAACATAAAATTAACAATAAGCACTTTATGACGTGACAATGGTCGGTCGCAGCGCAGCGTCAGCGGGATTCCTATGGTTGGACCGTGGTAACTGGGGTCGGGGATTTTTTTTGGCCAACTTGTATTCTCCAAGTGGTCCCCCGAACACGCTCATTTGGTTTGTCGGACCCTCTACCAAACACCCTGTATGTTTGCTGTAAGACCTTGAAAATGTACCTATCTGTATTCTAGCAAATAAACATTTGATTGATTGATTGATTGATAACAAAAACAGAAAACAAGCCAAATTTAGCAAGAAAATTAGCCAAATTATAGACGCGTGTATCGGTAACAAAGATGCTGACCTTACTGAAACTTGCCGGGCGAGAAAAGGGAATGCGGGGGGAAGCGGGCGGGGACCCGCATTTCCCCCCGCATTCCAGCGATGCGTCGAGTTAATGTGACCGCGTTGTACTATCGTACTCCCGCCGACACAAAACGGTCAACCAAATTTAATGGTAAACAATAACAGTGGCATGTAATATGACTACTTGAGATGAGAGTACGGATCTTCAAAACTTTAACATTGGAACAATATAACTTAGTGTCAAAAGTAAAGTCAAAGCACCCAAATTGATTGAACTATTTGATACTAGGTCATCAAAACGTCTATTGCAATCCATTATTATTTTAAGCTTGCTACGAGTATATTGACGTGGTGGTACCAAATTTAATAGTAAGGTTGAAACCAAGGTTGAGAATGTAATCATTACTTTAAGAGGTGGGAGTAGGGCTCCACGTTTCAAACTAGATCAGTGTGCCTGGAACGAAAATTTGCATAAAAGTAACGCTGCGTACGGATAGCGCGTTCCTGTGTTACGCGTACATTGGACACGCGTACAGTTCCTGTACGGACCACCGCGTATCTGAACGCGGGGTCAACCGATCCATAGCGCTACACGAAACCCGCCATGAATCCGAGAAATGAATCAATCTGACAATATTTTATTACTGTAACTCGATAAACACGCGTCTAAATACAGCGTACCCGGGCACGCGCGTCCCTTTTTTACGCGCGACCAGACACGACTGACGGCGGCTCGCGCGGCAGGCGTTACCCAAGAGTCTACGCGCAGCTGCAAGCATGAACATGGCGTTCCAGAACACGCGTAACCGACTACGCGTTCCAATGTACGCGCTGTCCGTACGCAGATTTACCTAATCGTATCGTTGACTTATACAGTACAAAATATCATGTATCTGTTTGTACTGTACGTCAACGATACGATTACGATACACTCTAGCAAAACTTTGAGCTGGGCTTACAGTTGTTAAAATATGGTTTTAAAACGTAAACGATTGCATTATTACATACAAAGTTCTAAGAATTCATTTTCCCCAAATAAAATAAAATGCAATAAAACAGTGTATACTATACCATATTGTACTCGCTAACCGCACACATAATATCCTCCCACACTCTCGACACATACACACTCTTACACAAACACTCTAAGAACTATTAAAAATGTGTATGTGTAAGAGTGTGTATGTGTTGACAGTGTGAGAGGGTTCTGTGTGCAGTGAGCGAGTACGTGAGAGGTGTATGTTAGTATATGTGGGTATTAATTGTGTGTTCGTGGAAGGGTGTGTTTGGGTGTATATGCGAGTGTGTGTGAAGTAACATACTTACCAAATTGGAAGTTCATCTTGTTAGGACAGAGATGGTAGCACGCTGAGAGGAACCCCTCCATGCAGAGCGCTAGCCCCATCGAGTACAGCAGCCCGTAGTGTTGCGGGATGCCCGTGTCCTTCACAACACACACACACACACATTACGCTAGTGGTTCGATCAACATGTTTTGCCTTTTGATCGGCAGCATTGATTGAAAAACCAACTATTAAACAAGGAGGACATTCTCTTGTTCTTTTAACGGAAAATCTAAACTAAGCCGAGTAATTATTCGACTCGATCGCAGCGGAGCTTGACTTGCGATCTTAACCGATCAACAAGTTAAGCAACACTTGCTGCGCTCAGGAGTTGGATGGGTGTGTGCTAGTGGCATTCAACTGAGCGCTTCCGTGCTTCGGAGGGCACGTTAAGCAGTCGGTGGACAAAAGTTGTTAGGCTATGTCGAAGGCCTGAACACTTCGACATGGATTGTCCACCCGCGTGGAGGATTATGGCCCAACTCTTCTCTCTGAGAGGAAGGCTCAGCAATGGGAACATAATGGGTTGATTATGTATGCATGTGATTCGCGACACTTAAACAGTATTTTATACATTATTGAACGCTAATGGAATTAATTATGTAATTATCAGAAATACGTCAATTGTAGCTATCGCGAATTCAAAACTTGTTTTATCAAATAATGTATACTTATTGGTCGCATTAATATTCTTAAAACGTTGCTATTAATTGCGTCATGACATACGGAGCCAAAACGTGGACACTGGCGGCTCGAATGGTCCACAAGCTCAAGGTCGCTCAGCGGGCTATGGAAAGGGCTATGCTCGGTGTTTCTCTGAGGGATCGCATCAGAAATGAAGTGATCCGTCAGAGAACCAAGGTCATCGACATAGCCCACCGGATCAGCAAGCTGAAGTGGCAGTGGGCTGGCCATATTAGCCGTAGAACCGACAACCGTTGGGGTAAACGAGTTCTAGAGTGGAGACCGCGTCTCGGCAAACGTAGTGTAGGACGTCCTGAGGCACGGTGGAGTGACGATCTGCGCAAGACGGCTGGCAAAAACTGGATGCGAGAAGCCCAAGATAGACCTTTGCGTGCAATTGGAGAGGCATATGTCCAGCAGTGGACTGCTACAGGCTGATGATGATGATGATGATGATGTTGCTATTAATAATATAAAATCGACTAATTACCCGATCTAGCTACACAATCGAATACATATATTTTAGAAATGTCCCGACAGCGTTTACCTAAACCTAACGGTTATTACAGTAAGCAACAATTTATCATAATAGCTAGATCTATACTAATTTAATATTATAAAGAGGAAAGATTTGTATGTAAGTATGTTTGTAAAGAATTGGCTTAAAAAGTACTGGACCGATTTCGAAAACTCTTTCACCATTGGAAAGCTACATTCACCCTGAGTAACATAGGCTATATAAGATTCATCATCATCCTTCACCGCTCGGGTGAAACCGCGGAATGCAACTAGTTTATAATATAGGGTATCACAGAAGTCGAGCCGGAAGCGGGTGTTAAGGCCAGTTATATTAATACTCACACAATAAATACGTACTTAAAGATGGTAGTTAAAAAATCTTTAAAAGTGGTGCATATGGCTTAAAATTTCAGCTAACGACATACAGACACGTTTTTCAGGTTAACATTATATAAATAAAATTGAAAAAGATAATTTATTGATTCAGGCGTTACTTTGCGGAAATCCATTATCAAAAAAACGATATTAAAAAATATTTAGTGACACTTCCGCTGAAAAGAAAACAATGATTTTGGCCTATTTGGGGGGCGTGCACCACCCCCCAAATAGGCCAAAATGCTAATAGGAAGAATACAAAATAAAAAACACAAGAAACCCCAAATAAACCAAAACCGATTCGACACGTGTTTCGCCTCTACACGAGGCATCCTCAGGAGATGTTGACTCGTCGAGCGCTAGACCGACAGTGAGAGAACAACGCAAAATCGCCCGCTTATATAGCAAGCAGACTCCGCCACCTTGTGACTCACTGCACGCGCGCCGGCCGCTGCTATATTGTTGTTGGTGACGTATTTTGGGAAAATATACGCAATAATGGAGATGAAACCATGTTGGTTTGGTCATTCAATAGTGTAAGATTATTATTATTATGTTTTATAATCTCTAATTGTTCCAACACACTTAACCGAAAGCTTTTTTCACAAACATGTAAAATCTTAAAAGTGTTGTTGTTGCGCAACGAATGACCGGTATCGAGTAGATGTTTAGCGAAATGAGACTGGTCAGGGTGGTCATTCCTGTAAGCTGAAACATGTTCTTTAAATCTAATATCAAAATTACGGCCTGTCTGACCCACATAAACACCGTTACAATCGTCACAGACCAGTTTATAAACACCCGACTTTTTTCCATCCTCAAGACGATCTTTACCATTACAAATATGTTGTAAGTTCTGGTCTGTTCGGAAGGCCACGTGGATGTTATTTTTCCTGAGTATGTTGGCAATTTTTTGAGAGACGGGGCCCATGTAGGTCAAACTACCCACATATTTGTTTATTTTTTCCGGAGGGCATGCACAAAGCAATGAACGAACCCTATCTCGCTGCTTATTTTGAATTAGGCGATCGACTATTTACTTACTGTAGCCGTTAGATGTTGCCATTTGGTAAATTATATTTAGCTCTTTTTTGTAGTTATCTGTTGACAGAGGAACTGTAGATAATCTATGAACATAGCAGCGAAAGGCTGCTAATTTGTGTTGTATGGGATGACAAGAAGAAAAAGGTATAACTACGTCTGTGTGAGTCGGTTTTCGAAAAATTTGGAAATCCAGTTTGTTATCGATTCTAGTAATGGTCAAATCCAGAAAATTAAGCGAATTGTTATTTTCTAGTTCCAGTTTGAACTTTATTTTGGGGTGGATATTGTTGAGTTTATTTACAAAAATATTAACCTGACGAGAAGTACCTGTCCAACAAATAATTATGTCATCAACATACCTATAATAAAACAGGATACGGGGTTCGTTCACCACATGATGTTTTTCAAAATCATCCATAAAAAGTTCAGCCATTAATGGACTTAACGGGGATCCCATGGCCAAACCATCTTTTTGAGAAAAGTACTGATTATTAAACCTAAAGTAATTTTGTCTCATACACACCCCAGTCAAATCAATGAGTTCATTAACTTCTCCAGGATGCAACCGTTGTCTCTCGAGGTGACCTTCTAAGATACGTAGGCTTTCTTCGTAGGGAACATTAGTGAAAAGGCTGTCTACATCAAGAGACAACAATTTAGCACCGGAAGGGATGTCAAGGTTTTTAATTTTATTTATTAAATCTAGACTGTTTTTTAACTGTTTTTTAACTGTACTTAGGTTTGAAACATGTCTTGGAACTTAAGAGAATGTTAAGATGTTTAGCTAATTTGTACGCCGGAGCGTCAATGTAAGAAACAACCGGACGAATGGGAATATTTTCTTTATGAGTTTTGGGTAAACCGTATAAAAGAGGGGACCGTGGATTCATTGGGACAATAGTTTTAAGCACCCCTGGAGAAATGAACAACGCGCTCTTAACTGCATCTTTCACCTCTGATGTGAACTTTTTAGTAGGATCCGAATTAAGACGTTCAAATTCCTCACCTAGGATAACGTTGTTAACCTTTTGGTTATAGACATTTCTATCCAGAATGACAACACTATTACCTTTATCCGCTTTTGAAACAACTAGATTATCTTGATTGAGTCTATCCTGCAACGAACGATAAATCCGATGCTCTGAAAGAACTGAAGTATTAAAAGATAAAGGTTTTTTAATATGAACTGCCCCCTGATGTTTAACGGCGATATCCTGTTTACTCCTAACACAAGCAATTTCCGAGTCTACCGCTAATGTTTCGAGAGATTTTTGAGACACCCTGGGCGTTAAGTTATATTTCAGACCTTTCTCTAACAACGAGAGCTCCGAAGGAGGGAACTGAGTGTCACTTAAGTTTTCAACACGAGGGTGAAACAAATGAGTATCAGTTTGTGTGTCAGAATTAACATTATTAACATGGCTGTTTTGAAATAACCTGTCCAGTTTCCTAGATTGTGTCAAATATCTCTCATGTGCAGCCAAAGATGCTAATTCCCTAGCCTTGTTATCCAGAAGATCAAACTCTACGTTATGTATGTTGAAACTCAACTCTGAGTGTAACACCTTCAGGTGAAGTTTCAAATTATCTCTGACTGAAAACCAATGTCTGCATTCTTCTTCTAACCAAATTTTTTTAGCTTTAGTAATCGCTATACAGCTAGCCCGACTATGCGTGTTGGAACGTAAGTTAATATAATTAGGTATGACATTTAACTGTTTACAACGTTGATTGAACCAAACATTTTGAGCAGCCAAACGATGAATTTTAGTCAACTTGATGTAAAGTTTTGCCTGTTCAGCTATACTTGCCGACTTTAGATAATTTATTGATTCAGGCGTTACTTTGCGGAAATAAATATAACTTAACGCCCAGGGTGTCTCAAAAATCTCTCGAAACATTAGCGGTAGACTCGGAAATTGCTTGTGTTAGGAGTAAACAGGATATCGCCGTTAAACATCAGGTGGCAGTTCATATTAAAAAACCTTTATCTTTTAATACTTCGGTTCTTTCAGAGCATCGGATTTATCGTTCGTTGCAGGATAGACTCAATCAAGATAATCTAGTTGTTTCAAAAGCGGATAAAGGTAATAGTGTTGTCATTCTGGATAGAAATGTCTATAACCAAAAGGTTAACAACGTTATCCTAGGTGAGGAATTTGAACGTCTTAATTCGGATCCTACTAAAAAGTTCACATCAGAGGTGAAAGATGCAGTTAAGAGCGCGTTGTTCATTTCTCCAGGGGTGCTTAAAACTATTGTCCCAATGAATCCACGGTCCCCTCTTTTATACGGTTTACCCAAAACTCATAAAGAAAATATTCCCATTCGTCCGGTTGTTTCTTACATTGACGCTCCGGCGTACAAATTAGCTAAACATCTTAACATTCTCTTAAGTTCCAAGACATGTTTCAAACCTAAGTACAGTTTAAAAAACAGTCTAGATTTAATAAATAAAATTAAAAACCTTGACATCCCTTCCGGTGCTAAATTGTTGTCTCTTGATGTAGACAGCCTTTTCACTAATGTTCCCTACGAAGAAAGCCTACGTATCTTAGAAGGTCACCTCGAGAGACAACGGTTGCATCCTGGAGAAGTTAATGAACTCATTGATTTGACTGGGGTGTGTATGAGACAAAATTACTTTAGGTTTAATAATCAGTACTTTTCTCAAAAAGATGGTTTGGCCATGGGATCCCCGTTAAGTCCATTAATGGCTGAACTTTTTATGGATGATTTTGAAAAACATCATGTGGTGAACGAACCCCGTATCATGTTTTATTATAGGTATGTTGATGACATAATGCCGTGGGGTACCGGCTTAGAATAGTACCCCCCCAACTCTACCCGTGGGTGCGTAAAAATCTGCTAAGGGATAACAATCGGAAGGTGGGCAGCAGCACCTTCCCAGTATTAAAAACCCAAAACTGCGCTCGCCAACCCGCCTGCCAAGCGTGGCGAGTATTGGCAAAATCCCCCCAATGACGGACACATTAGGAACCAGGCCCCCAGTCCCCGGCAGCCCCGCTATTCCTGGCTACGGTAGCGGCCACGGTAACGGTGGGGCAGGGGGTGCTAAGAATCCCCGGCAGACGCCCGGCTACCACCCCCAACGACGACGACTGGCCCTGGTGACACACAACATACGCACAATGAGGACAGACGAGAAGATATATGAGCTGGAAGAAGCAATGAGTAAGTTACACTGGGACATAGTAGGGTTATCTGAAGTCCGTAGAGCGGGTGAGGACACGATAACCCTGAAATCAGGTAACCTACTCTACTACCGGGAGGGCGACCAACAGTCCCAAGGTGGTGTCGGTTTTCTCGTCCACAAGTCCCTTACTAACAACATAGTTAAGATCGATAGCGTTTCCAATAGGGTCGTATACCTAATACTCAGAGTATCCAAACGATATTCGCTGAAGGTCATACAGGTATACGCACCGACGAAGTCGCACCCGGATGATGAGGTGGAGGATATGTATGAGGACATTAGTCGGGCCATACATACCTCTGAAACGCACTTTCTAGTTGTTATGGGGGACTTCAACGCGAAGTTGGGTAAGAGAAGCGAGGATGAGTGTAAAGTGGGGCAATTTGGATATGGACAACGGAACCGTAGGGGACAGAGGTTGGCCGACTTCCTGGAGAAAGAGGGACTCTTTATGATGAACTCTTTCTTTCAGAAGCCACCTCACAGGAAATGGACCTGGCTGAGTCCCGATGGTTCCACGAGAAATGAGATTGACTTCATTATGACCACCAAAAGGCAAATATTCACTGATGTCTCCGTGATCAACAGGGTTAAAACCGGTAGTGATCACCGAATGGTAAGAGGCACGGTGAATATTAATGTCAAACTGGAGAGGTCTCGTCTGATGAAGTCTACGCTCCGACCCACTCGTGCCCGTATTCAAGACCCCGAGAGCTTTCAACTTGAGCTATCCAATCGCTTCGATTGCCTTGAGAACATCGCTTCAGTGGACGAGATCAATAACAGGTTAGTAGAAACTGTCCATACAGTGGGTTCCAAGTACTTTAAACCCCACCGTACAGATAGGCCACAGAAACTCTCCAACGATACCCTCAACCTCATGGCTGAACGACGCTCATTGAAACTGCAGTCTTCGGATGATGCTGAAGCATATAGGCTGCTCAATAAACGAATATGGAAGTCCTTGCGACACGACATCCGGATCTTTAATACAAACCGTATTAAAGAGACGATAGAGCGGAAAAAAGGCTCCAAAGTGTTTGCAAGAGACATGTCTATTGGGCAAAGCCAGTTGACGAAGCTGAAGAGAGAAGACGGCAGTGTAGCGTCGACCAAAGCGGAAGTATTAGGAGAGGTAGAGAGTTTCTACGGACAGCTATACACCTCGGTCGCTAAACCTGTTAGCAGCTCGGCCAAAGACCCAAGAGCCAAGCTGACCCGACATTATACCGAAGATATCCCGGACATCAGCCTGTACGAGATTAGAATGGCTTTGAAACAGTTTAAGAACAACAAGGCGCCTGGTGACGACGGTATCACATCTGAGCTTCTGAAAGCGGGTGGAACACCGGTACTTAAAGTCCTTCAGAAGCTCTTTAATACCGTCTTACTTGAAGGTTCAACGCCAGAAGCATGGAACAAAAGCGTGGTGGTGCTGTTCTTCAAGAAAGGTGACAACACTTTACTTAAAAATTACAGACCCATCTCGCTTTTGAGCCATGTTTATAAGCTGTTTTCGAAGGTCATAACGAACCGTCTCAGTCGCAGGTTTGATGAATTCCAGCCTCCGGAACAAGCCGGTTTCCGAAAAGGCTATAGTACCATAGACCACATCCACACGCTACGGCAAGTTATACAGAAGACCGAAGAGTATAACTTGCCTCTTTGTTTAGCGTTTGTGGACTATGAGAAAGCCTTTGATTCGATCGAGACGTGGGCAGTGCTTGAGTCTCTCCAGCGGTGCCGTATTGACTATCGGTATATTGAAGTGCTGAAGTGTTTGTACAAAAACGCCTACATGTCAGTCCGAGTACAGGAGCAGAGTTCGAAGGCAATTCCATTGCAAAGAGGCGTGAGACAGGGAGACGTTATATCTCCGAAACTGTTCACCGCTACATTGGAAGACGCCTTCAAGCTTCTGGAATGGCAAGGACTTGGCATTAATATTAACGGCGAATACATCACTCACCTTCGATTTGCCGACGATATTGTAGTCATGGCAGAATCCATGGAAGACCTCAGTACAATGCTCGAAGGCCTCCATCGAGTTTCCCAACGGGTAGGTCTTAAGATGAACATGGATAAGACGAAAATTATGTCTAATGCCCATGTTGTACCTACCCCAATATCAGTTGGGAACTCAGTTCTCGAAGTTGTTGACGAGTACATCTACCTGGGACAGACAGTCAAACTAGGCAGGTCCAACTTCGAGAAAGAGGTCAATCGTCGAATCCAACTCGGCTGGGCAGCGTTCCGGAAACTTCGCGAAGTCTTCTCGTCAAAAATACCTCAGTGCCTCAAGACAAGAGTCTTCGACCAGTGTGTGTTACCAGTGATGACTTATGGCACTGAAACGTGGTCTCTTACTATGGGCCTCATAGACAAGCTCAAAGTCGCACAACGAGCTATGGAGAGGGCTATGCTCGGGGTTTCTCTACGTGATCGAATCAGAAATGAGGAGATCCGTAGAAGAACGAAAGTCACCGACATAGCCCAGAAGATCAGCCAGTTGAAGTGGCAGTGGGCAGGGCACATAGCACGCAGAACAGATGGCCGATGGGGCCGAAAGGTTCTGGAGTGGAGACCACGGACCGGCAAGCGCAGCGTAGGTCGTCCACCGACACGGTGGACAGACGACCTGAGGAAGGTCGCAGGACGACGTTGGATGCAGGCCGCTTCCAACCGGTCCTTTTGGAAAATCATGGGGGAGGCCATGGTTCAGCAGTGGACGTCCTACGGCTGAGATGATGATGATGATGATGACATAATTATTTGTTGGACAGGTACTTCTCGTCAGGTTAATATTTTTGTAAATAAACTCAACAATATCCACCCCAAAATAAAGTTCAAACTGGAACTAGAAAATAACAAATCGCTTAATTTTCTGGATTTGACCATTACTAGAATCGATAACAAACTGGATTTCCAAATTTTTCGAAAACCGACTCACACAGACGTAGTTATACCTTTTTCTTCTTGTCATCCCATACAACACAAATTAGCAGCCTTTCGCTGCTATGTTCATAGATTATCTACAGTTCCTCTGTCAACAGATAACTACAAAAAAGAGCTAAATATAATTTACCAAATGGCAACATCTAACGGCTACAGTAAGCAAATAGTCGATCGCCTAATTCAAAATAAGCAGCGAGATAGGGTTCGTTCATTGCTTTGTGCATGCCCTCCGGAAAAAATAAACAAATATGTGGGTAGTTTGACCTACATGGGCCCCGTCTCTCAAAAAATTGCCAACATACTCAGGAAAAATAACATCCACGTGGCCTTCCGAATAGACCAGAACTTACAACATATTTGTAATGGTAAAGATCGTCTTGAGGATGGAAAAAAGTCGGGTGTTTATAAACTGGTCTGTGACGATTGTAACGGTGTTTATGTGGGTCAGACAGGCCGTAATTTTGATATTAGATTTAAAGAACATGTTTCAGCTTACAGGAATGACCACCCTGACCAGTCTCATTTCGCTAAACATCTACTCGATACCGGTCATTCGTTGCGCAACAACAACACTTTTAAGATTTTACATGTTTGTGAAAAAAGCTTTCGGTTAAGTGTGTTGGAACAATTAGAGATTATAAAACATAATAATAATAATCTTACACTATTGAATGACCAAACCAACATGGTTTCATCTCCATTATTGCGTATATTTTCCCAAAATACGTCACCAACAACAATATAGCAGCGGCCGGCGCGCGTGCAGTGAGTCACAAGGTGGCGGAGTCTGCTTGCTATATAAGCGGGCGATTTTGCGTTGTTCTCTCACTGTCGGTCTAGCGCTCGACGAGTCAACATCTCCTGAGGATGCCTCGTGTAGAGGCGAAACACGTGTCGAATCGGTTTTGGTTTATTTGGGGTTTCTTGTGTTTTTTATTTTGTATTCTTCCTATTAGCATTTTATGCGGGAGGGAGGGTGGTGCACGCCCCCCAAATAGGCCAAAATCATTGTTTTCTTTTCAGCGGAAGTGTCACTAAATATTTTTTAATATCGTTTTTTAAAATTGAAAAACTTAAGATTTGCAATACCTAGAGGTAAAACACCGTCACTGGGTGTAGATTTATCCGATTTTTTTAAATGCTTATACATAACTTAGACCTTTTCAACCGACTTCCAAAAAGGAGGAGGTACTCAATTCGACTGTTTTTTTATGTTTATTACCTCATAACTTTCGACTGGGTGAACCGATTCTCAAAATTCTTTATTTGTTTGATAGCTTCCCGTGTGGTCCAATTTAAATTTCATCTAATTTGGTACAGTAGGTTTTGAGTTACACTCCGATAACTGAATATAATGGAAGTCGGTATTACATTTTTCAAATTGTACTTGTAGGGTCATATCCCCTTAAGGTCGTATCCTATAAAGCGAGCGAAGCCGTTGGTGGGTCAGCTAGTAGAATATGTAATGCTAACTTCAGATCCTCGAAGGGACATAAGATATACTTAAGTTTCGCCACTCATGGGCTAGAACACAGAGGATCTGCTGATAAGGGTATTATAGGCTGATAAGCAAGCCTGTATCCTTTTTAGGGTTCCGTACGCAAAGGGTAAAACGGGACCCTATTACTATGAGTCCGTTGTCCGTCTGTCACCAGGCTGTATCTCATGAACCGTGATAGTTAGACAGTTGAAATTTTCACAGATGATGTATTTTTGTTGCCGCTATAACAAGCACAAAAAAACCGGCTAAGTGCGAGTTGGACTCGCGCACGAAGGGTTCCGTACTATTATCTATAAAAAAAGGCAAAAAACCATGTCTGTTGTATGAGAGATTCATAGATAATGGTACAGAACCCTTCGTGCGTGAGTCCAACTCGCACTTGGCCGGTTTTTTATTCTGTAGAATGCTGTTACGACATCTATGTAAGAGGTTATAGAACAGTTCTGAGAGTTACTCTGTTGCCATATAAATTAAAGTGTCTAGAAGTGTATTGTACCTTTCTCGCTCCGTCGCTAGCGCGTTGTCTCGCTCGCACTTGCAGCATAAATATAGCTCCGAACAGCACGTAAGCTATGTTCGAGTAGACGTGGTTGAAATCAGACAGGAAGCCGAGCGGATGCGCGCACAGGAAGTTGTAATAGCACAGGTCTTGATTTCCGGTTTGGAATACCATCTGTGGGCGGTACAAATGTTTATTGTTGCGTATATATTTAGTTTTGTATTGAAATTAAATGTATATAAATAGTTTGGCATTGTTGGATGACACGGGAAGCATTCAAATTAAAAAAAAAGTTCATCAAAAGCCGAATCAAGGGCCGAGCACGAAAATCTGTTTAAGTGTAACGTAATCGCATCGTTAACGTATTAAGGACAAATTGTCATTTATCTAGTACAATAGTGGCACAGATAACTCATAGTTTGTACTGAATACGTCAACGATACGGTAACGTTACACTTGAGCAGATTTTCGTGCTCGGCACACAGAAGTAAAAAACAAAGAAATTTACGATAATCGATTGAAAACCTCTTCCTTTTTGAAGTCGGTTAAAAAAAAACGGTGACAACTGCTATGAGAAAAGAGGTTCGACAATTAACGTAAAGATAATGTCATCTCCATGGTTCAATGGTTAACGGTACATCAACGATCTTAACAAGTGGTGGGTTAAAATATGTTTGTCTGTAAACCATGACGTATGTCTTCAACCATAAAGATCATATTGCAACTTTATTTATCAATGCACAAAGCACAAATTCAATGACCTGTTAGTTCGGCTTATAGAGAAGTTTTAGCACCATATATTCACACTCCTGACGATGACCAGCTCGGAGGTATCATGAGAAAGTATTATCACCCAGAACCCAGCACATGGCTTGAGTTTGAGCTCAATAGGTGCAGTAGAGGAATATTAAATCACTAATAGAAGATGTGGAACCTTATGTACCATAGATAGACATCCTGTAACAAAAGGTGCAGTAATACTAAACCCACACACGCAGAAGCTCGCATACAATTGGGAGCTAACTGCTGCGTCCCAGGAAGTAGTCAACATTCAGGGTTATGGGGAACCAAAGTGTTTCTAATACTCAAGCAGGTTCATCCCTGAACAACTAGGGCGAAGACGGCAATGACCTCCAGAACGTAGATTGTTGTAAAGCCAGGGTGGCAGGTGTCTCTATACCTAATAAATTTCAATCAAAACAGAAGAAGAATATGAAGTAATGAACACACACACACACTTTTGTAATCACAATGTTAGTGTGATTCACGGATATATATGTACAATAGATAACCGCAGGGCTATTATGTATCTCGGTTGCTAACAAATTGTTGATTGAAATCTTCAAAAATGGCGGCTCTATATCAGTGTTGACAACTCCAGTAAGCAATAATGCTATTTTCAAAATCAAATCATTAACTGGCCACATTATAACAGTGAGTTATACAAGGCAAGTCGTTCATATAGCAATATAATTCTTATATCCAGCTTCGTGTTGTTTTTACATTTAATTTATTTAGTATGTTATTTATCTACTATATAAAAATAAGTCGGGTTTTCCTTCCTGACGCTATAACTCCAGAACGCACGAACCGATTTCCAAGGTTTTGCATTCGTTGGAAAGGTCTCGGGCTCCGTAAGGTTTATAGTAAAGAAAATTCAGGAAAAATTTAAAAAGTAGATGGCGCCAAACAAAATGTTACATAAAACGAAGCCATCTGGTGGCGAAACGGAGTTCGCAGGGTTTGCTAGTTTAATTATATTATTTGTTACGTTGAAAACACTTTCATTAACAGCTCAGTCACAATGTCAGTCATCCATCACTCATTCACTCGTCCCCTCTCGTGCACCATGCAACATTACAAGTAAGTTGATGACTGGAGCTGACAAAAGTGAGCGGCAATATTTTTCGACTTCAATCAGTATTTGTTAAATTAGATTAGATTCTTTGTGTATGGCCCCTGCGACTTGTTTGAGTGTCGCAACTTTGTCAGTATCTGTTACATGATAGTTTCATAAACTGTAGGAGAAATTAAAGTAAACTTTTAGAATATGGTCGGTGTAGGGACACGACACGTACGAGTACGTTCAAATTGCCCGCCAAAACCGCCATCTTGTGCGCTCGCAAGCGCCCTCTGCGATCTAGCAGAGACACACGCCAAATAAATTTTAGGCTGTTAATTTCCAAAAATCTACGTAAAACCATATACAAAAACTCTATAAAATACTGTGTGTGCGTCTGTGTGACCAAGTGGATGGAACTAACATTTCCATTGGAATCCCGGGATCATCTGAAACTTCCATATTTACATTACTTACTACAAGCAGTGAGTGCGGGCAACAGTTATCTTGTTGGGGGAATTTTCTTGTTTTTTTTTCAATATAATACAACCACTGAGCTATCGAGGCAACAGTCGGTGATTAGAAGAGAGAATCAAACAAACTGTTCCACTCCAGTGATTACTCTAAAACACACAAACACAACATAAATAAGAACAAAATTCAAAACAAAAACATCATATCATTTATAATAAAAATAATACTAATAAAAATTCATACATTTATAAAATAAATATTAAGGAATATATTATGATTTAATTTTATTTCTACTAATGTAATTAAATAATATACAGTTAATTAAAGAAGAAAAAGTAAGGGACAGAATTTTTTAACAACTGAGATACATAATAGCCGTGCCGACCAACCTTGACGCTCGGTCGGGGTTCGGACACGGGAAGTACACGCATTTCCGTTATCTATTGTACGTATATATCTGAGGTGTAGTTAGTCTAATAGTAGGAAGTAAAATTGAATGTTAGTTACATCTACCGATGCATTATGTCACGTTCACAGATTATTCTACGTGCATATTATTATTTCTAGCTTTTATTTTACCCGGGGCTGGAAACCCAGGATGTGTACTATGTCTTCAGTACAGTCGCTGCGAACTTGTTTCTAGTTTTTTTTGTGTATATGTCTTTATTTATTCTAGATTACTACTATCTAGAATAGAAAATAAGGAAAAAATAGTATATTATATTGTAAAACCTGACAAATAAATACGTGTTGTTTTGCGGCGCAACGTCATGCATCCAAAGCTTCCAAGAAATGACAAACCATGATATTTTGCTTTTGATATTTTTGCAACTAAGATATCTCGCGTTTTTATATTTTTGCAAACGTGATATTTTACGTTTTGATATTTTTGCAACTAAGATATCTCGCGTTTTTATATTTTTGCAAACGTGATATTTTACGTTTTGATATTTCTGCAACTAAGATATCTTGCGTTTAGATATTTTTGCAAAACTGATATTTTACGTTTTGATATTTTTGCAACTAAGATATCTTGCATTTTGATATTTTTGCAACCGTGATATCTTGCGTTTTGATATTTTTGCAACCGTCATATTTTGCGTTTTGATATTTTTGCAACCGTAACATAATGCGCCGGTAGGTTATTAAAGTACCTGTTGGTATGTGAACAAGAGCTGTACAACTGGCAGAGAGTAAACCACCGCTACTGTCAATGCTCCCCAGAAATACCTTAACCAGAAAAAAAACAGACATTATGAAGGTAGCACATGTGAATAAAATTCATAGTTTTTACTTCTGAAAAATTGATTTATGTATATCACTTTTTAATATGAAAATTGTGAAACGAGCAAGTTGTGCGTCTGATGCCAGAACCTTCGAAGAAATAATATCAGAAAGAGTAACTGCCTTAAAAAAATGACCCAATAAAAGTCGTGCTAAATCAATAACATCGTCCACGCCGCTATGACTCAGCTGTCATAGTAGACGTTGCAGCACGCGCATGGACCAATCCCTGCGTTCCTTCTGAAATTTAAACCAATCACCGAACATGTCTATTTGTAACCTCGGAAGTAATTCGTATTTGGAATCATACGTCGTTTTGGTTTGAAGGACCACTTTTTGTGTGGAATTTGTTCTGAGTTATGCTTCCTGACATTATTTCTTCGTACGCCAGAACTGTAGTTATAGCGTGACACTGCCTTGCGTTTGTCGCCATGATACATTGGGTTTCGATTCTCCAAGGCCGAGTAATTTCCCTTGCTATAGCGCCATTTCCACCCTTACACGGTAATGTTAGCGCACTACTGGGTCGCGGTAGAATATCGGGCACAGCGGTGGTACCCACCAAGCGGACTCTTGCACAAGAGGCCTACTTAAAGACTCTGGTCACTCGCCATTTACAATTCACCCCCTTGGAGTGAAAGTTCATTGTTAACAACACATTTATTCACAAACTTGATATGTAGTAGATTTTTTGGGTAGAGAACAAACAAGTATTTTAAGGCGAGAGTGTTTCTTTGAATCCAGAGCGAGGTGAGCGACTCTTAAGTAGAATACTGAGCGTAGCGAGGGATTAAAATAGTGATGCTCTCGAGGTGGAAACTATACTTTTCATCACCCTCTATGAGAAAATAAGTGCAACTTATTAATATGAATAGCACGTTTATTTATTAACATACAATTAAGAACAATGAGGCATACAAGTACAATTTGATAAATGTAATACCGACTTCTATTCTATTCAGTTATTGGAGTGTATCTCAAAAACTACTGAACCGAATTTGATGAAATTTAAATGGGGCCACACGGGAAGCTCCAGCTTTCAAACAAAAAAAGAATTTTGAGAATCGGTTCACCCAGTCGAAAATTATGAGGTAACAAACATAAAAAAAAAACAGTCGCATCGAGTACCTCCTCCTTTTTTTGGAAGTCGGTAGAAAATAGAAAAAAATAGAGATTAATGTTTATATTTGGACAATTATGGAAATGCATCGGAACAATGTTATATAACCACAATTCGAATTTGAGTATTTTTCTATAAAAACGCAGATCGAATGTATTTCCCTTGTATTTTTATTTCTTCACAAACTTATTTCATTCGGTTCGCGGTTCCTGTACTGCCTGTTACCTACTACGTACTTGCGTTCGTACAATGTTATTGATTGATTTCTTTGGTGATTGGAACATTTACTTACAATATCCACATTACAAATTCAAATCACTTTCAGTCCTTATAGGGATTACAAATCTATTATGACTAGCCTTTTTCGAAGAGAGTTCATAAAAAATAAAATAACACCGAGTAGTTCTTTGCATATTGCCGAAATAATTGTACGTATAAGTGTGCATTAATAAAATATGACGATTGCTTACCTTTCTGATCTCCTAGCGAGAGTGTCGGCGGGCGCTTGGGTCATTTTGGCGACTGTGAGGGCGTATGGCGACGACCAGGATTCTTCTGAAACATGGGGCATATTGTTTACACTAATAAAAAATGGCACAAGCGTTGTCTAGAATAATTATAGTTTTCACCTTGAACAATTATTACACTTATTATATATCACTGTATATTTTATTTTATTATTTCTGTTAAATCTTTCATTATAATTTAACTTCTACTCGGTGTGTTTTGCAAATTGTTTGTTGTAGATATTATAGTAAGTACTATGTAAGTACCAACGGAAGACCAACGCTGGTTGTTTACGATCAGCACCATGTTGAGTTGGAGCCGATTAGTGGCAGAAGGCTGCAAGAATCATTTATTTTATTGTGTTTTGTGATTATTGTTTGGATTTATGCGTTACTACGAAATGTTTTTGTATGTGTTTTGCCATAAATAATGTTGTAAATAATAATGTTGAGTTGGAGCCGATTAGTGGCAGAAGGCTGCAAGAATCATTTATTTTATTGTGTTTTGTGATTATTGTTTGGATTTATGCGTTACTACGAAATGTTTTTGTATGTGTTTTGCCATAAATAATGTTGTAAATAATAATGTTGAGTTGGAGCCGATTTGTGGCAGAAGGCTGCAAGAATCATTTATTTTATTGTGTTTTGTGATTATTGTTTGGATTTATGCGTTACTACGAAATGTTTTTGTATGTGTTTTGCCATAAATAATGTTGTAAATAATAATGTTGAGTTGGAGCCGATTTGTGGCAGAAGGCTGCAAGAATCATTTATTTTATTGTATTTTGTGATTATTGTTTGGATTTATGCGTTACTACGAAATGTTTTTGTATGTGTTTTGCCATAAATAATGTTGTAAATAATAATGTTGAGTTGGAGCCGATTTGTGGCAGAAGGCTGCAAGAATCATTTATTTTATTGTGTTTTGTGATTATTGTTTGGATTTATGCGTTACTACGAAATGTTTTTGTATGTGTTTTGCCATAAATAATGTTGTAAATAATAATGTTGAGTTGGAGCCGATTTGTGGCAGAAGGCTGCAAGAATCATTTATTTTATTGTATTTTGTGATTATTGTTTGGATTTATGCGTTACTACGAAATGTTTTTGTATGTGTTTTGCCATAAATAATGTTGTAAATAATAATGTTGAGTTGGAGCCGATTTGTGGCAGAAGGCTGCAAGAATCATTTATTTTATTGTGTTTTGTGATTATTGTTTGGATTTATGCGTTACTACGAAATGTTTTTGTATGTGTTTTGCCATAAATAATGTTGTAAATAATAATGTTGAGTTGGAGCCGATTTGTGGCAGAAGGCTGCAAGAATCATTTATTTTATTGTGTTTTGTGATTATTGTTTGGATTTATGCGTTACTACGAAATGTTTTTGTATGTGTTTTGCCATAAATAAAATCTATTCTATTCTATTATTCTAATATAATAAAGAAGAAATGTATGTTTGAATTGATTAAGCTCCGAAACTACTGGATCGATTTGATAAATTATTTCACCATTAGAATCCTACATTATCCCTGATGAACATAGGCTATATAATATTTACAAAAAAGTTAGGAATCCGTGTTAAAACTTCAATAATGTAACCCAAGGTGCGGCAAAATAAAAAATCCTATTGTCGCGTATGCTGCGGAAACTATTCACAATAGAGCAACTTGATATACTACAACAACCGATTCTCAATTTCAAATTCTTATTCTTTTTATTTATTTGAAAGAGTATAATTCCTAGGTGGTCGCATTTAAATTTCAATCATTAAGGTCGCATTTTCATAAAAGATGAAATTGAAATGGGACCACACGGGAAGCACCAGCTTTCAAACAAAAAAAGAATTTTGAGAATCGATTCACCCAGTCAAAAGTTATGAGGAAACAAACATTAAAAACAATTCAGTGGAATTGAGTACCTCCTCCTTTTTTGGAAGTCGGTTGAAAACCGGGACCCTATTACTAAGACTCCGCTGTCTGTCACCAGGCTGTATCTCATGAACCGTGATAGTTGACAGTTGACATTGTCACAGATGATGTATTTCTGTTGCCGCTATAACAACAAATACTAAAAAAAAACCGGCCAAGTGCGATTCGGACTCGTGCACGAAAGGTTCCGTACCAATATCTACAAAACGACATAAAAAACATGTCTGTTGTATGGGAGATTTATAAGTAATGGTAAGGAACTGCTACAATTCCTTGTACGTGTATATGCAACGAGGGTAAAACCGCTGAGTTTGCATTCCATTCTCGCGTCATTGTTTTTAGGTGTTTTACGTAAAGGCAGATCGTAGATACTGGAACTTCGTGACGGCCACACGTTTTTTATTGTTACTACTTCCATTTCTATTTTCATTTTGAGATTGTAAGTTCGAGTGTTAATAATAGTTATCTTGAAATTTATAGAGAGAAAAATTCCATCCTCGGACCTCCGAGAATCTGGTCCGAGCATCGAATTTTAACTCTCTATTTGACTAACCGTCTTGCGGGGACGGAGCGACATCTATTGGACAGTTTAACAGTACCATCCAATCCATCAAATTTCAATGTTTGAGATCGCTTAAGCAGGCGTCAGTGCTTTAAACAGTTATACTATAAATATAGTTTTCTTTTTTAAAAACTAAATCCTGACACACTCCGTAACAGAACCCTTCATGCACGAGTCAGACTCGCACTTGGCCGGTTTTTTTTTCTATGATAATTCAGGTGTGCGCACGAACCTGTAGCATGGGTGGGTTGCTCGTTGGTGAGGATGGGCGCGTGTTCGCTGGTGCTCGGTTCTTCGTCCGCGTCTCGTGACGTCGACGGCACCGACTCCGCTACTATTATTAACTCTTCTGTTGACAAAACACATAATATATTTAAATGGTAAATATAAGAACCACCAAAACTTACTCCCCTTAGCATTCTTACCAAAAAACATACTAAACACAAAAAGATAGATACATAGATAAACTCTTTATTGCAACACCACATTATAAAATACAACAAACAAATGAAAAACTTAAAATTAATGCCGTGGTCCGTTTTGCGATAATTTTGCTCACAGTGATATCGTCTACCAAAGCTGGTCCGAGACAAATATCGCGATTTTGACAGCTCGTGGCACAGTGCGTGTTGTTAATTCGGACCAAAGTTGTAGCAATAACGAACCATTTGCGCGCGAAAAACAAAAATCATAAAAATATCGTGCATAGTGTGAAGGTTAACTTTGTGGTGTGTGGATTAAAAAGAAATAATGGAATGGATGGACCGACTTTTACAACTTTTACATCAAAAACAAGGGACACCAGTAAAGACATTGTAGAAATAAACAAACACCTGTCACTTTTGACAGAACGCTCACGACGATTATGGTGTAGAGCATGATTCATGTAATCGTCAATATGGCGGCAGTTAAGACGTCATCGATGACGTAGCGTGGGCCATCGTAATCACGCTCACGGTGAAAGGGACCGACTTTTATCGCGCTAATATCGATTATGGCCAATTGGGACCGCAGCTTAAGTGTCACAATGGGCGGTCTTATCGCTCAGAGCGATCTCTTCCAGACACCCATGCACGGAAAGAAATATGTATACAATTATCGGTGGTGCATAAAACAAGTACAATATAGAAGACTTTTATAATTAAGTAAAGAAACGAAATGAAAACAAGGAAGTGTAAAATTACAATGGTTATCTATGATTGCGCTTTCAAATGTATTCTAAGACCGAATTTAGTAAATGTTCACCTATTTTTTTGTAATCTATTCTTTTTTTGTAATCTATTTTTTTGTAATCTGTTCTTTTATGTAATCTGTTCTTTTTTGTAATCTATTTTTTGTATTTACAATAATATCTAAGACCATAACTAGTAAACGATCACTAAATTTCGCCTTCAAAGACAAACTTTAGTAAACTATTTTGTTGTAATCCTAGACCAAATTTAGTACACGTAATGTTTTGTATTTGAAGAACAATTAATTGAGTACCTAAATGATTACAAAGACAAAATTTGGTAAATAATCACCAATTTTTTTGTAATCACAGACCAAAATGAGTGAACAATATTTTTTTTGTATTGAAAGACCGAAATTAGAAAGTGATCTGAAAATTTTAGGTTAAGTTATATTTTGAACATGAGTTTATTTTTAGTTTTAAGTTCAAATTAATTAAGTTAAATTACAAGTAAAAGTTAAGTCTGACACGGATTGTCTTTGTAAAAGTTAAGTCTGAAAAGAATTTTGAGAATCGGTTCACCCAGTCAAAAGTTATGAGATAACAAACATAACAAAAAATACAGTCAATTGAGTACCTCCCCCTTTTTTCGGAAGTCTGTACAAAAAAGTATAAAATATCCATATGGAGGTAGTTGTAACAAAAATTCGCTATTTCGTGGTGGCGGCCATCTTGGACAGATTATAATAGCTAAGAAAACTCCCGACGAATTCACCTTTCAAACAAAAAAAACAAAATCAAAATTAGTTCATCCGTTCGGGAGCTACGATGCCATAGACGTCAAACTGATAACAGTCTTTTTCAAAGTCAAAGTCAAAGTCAAGATCATTTCTTCAATGTAGGCATCAAAGACACACTTATGAACGTCAATTTTTCATTAAAATGGACTTTAAAGACTACCGCCGCGTTCCAAAATATATAGAGCCTACCGAGAAGAAGCGGCAAGAAACTCGGGGCCATTCTTTTTATATAGATGTTTTACAATGTTTTTACTTAGGTACTACAAATATTAGCTCCAGTGTGTTGCCTTACAAAAGAGAACATAATAATGGTATCAGTAGGGCAAGACACGCTACACTTTGACATCTTAGTACACGAGTAGATAGATCCTTTTTTTTTTTTTTTTTTTTTTTGTTTCCCGGGGAAATCCTTTATGGATACCACCTACCACGGGGAGGTAGGTGGTTATGTGGGAGTCCGTATACCCACCAAAACCCCGGGGTGTTCCGTCACTGCCGCCCTCGGCGGGAACGCGGGACAGATTTTCCACACGACCGCGAACCCGCCGTGGCTGTCCGTTGCCGGACCCTTCTCTTCGCGGCACGCCAGAACACATGGCGCGCCGCAACTACCTCGGAGACCAAACCCGCCAGCAATGGGCGCCAGACTTCCCCGTGTCTGGACGCCCGTGGTCTCCCTGCGGTGGGTCGGATACGTAGCCCCACCGCCTGCTACGTCAGCCTCTGGGGATAATCCCCAGCGACCCCACCTCCTCGAGTCTGCGCCGAGCGCCCGGACCCCACCTCCTCGAGCCTGCACCAAAGTGCCCGGGCCCCCCCTCCTCGAGCCTGCGCCAAAGCGCCCGGGCCCCACCTCCTCGAGCCTGCACCAAAGTGCCCGGGCCCCCCTCCTCGAGCCTGCGCCAAAGCGCCCGGGCCCCACCTCCTCGAGTCTGCGCCAAAGCGCCCGGACCCCGCCACTCCTATGTGGACTTGGCGGCCAAAGCCCATAGGAGCGGCCCCGCCTGAGCCGGCCAGCGCACCCCAACGCCGGCGCGGCCCCTGGGTTCCTCTTGGCTTCACCGTGGTGCTCCAAGCCACGGCTACTGAGCCCCCCCGCCACGTCAATGCGGGAACCCTTCGGGGGGGACGAGTAGATAGATCCTGGAGTGATCAGTCCCAAGCTGCTTTATCCTCCAAGTAATCCGAAATTTTGTAATAACCTTTTTGAAAGAGTTTAGTTTTAATAGTAATTTTAAACTTATTAATAGGCAAATCTCTGATAACATTGGGAAGTTTATTATAGAATCGTATACATTGTCCCATAAAAGAATGACTTATTCTGTGGAGACGCGTTACATGTACGGATAGCTTGTGCTTATTTCGCGTGTTGATGGAATGAGCATCACTCCTTTTATCAAAACTGCTAATTTTTTTTTTTTTTTCACATACATTCGATTTTCATAGATAAACTTTTGCCGTCGAGTGTTTAAAATGGTCTTACGTATAAGCGTTGCTAAGTTTTAATAACGTCATTTAGTACTACGGACCAAATCGCAGTATAAAAATTTTCTGCGTCGTACAAAAAAAAACAATTTTTTTAAGAGAACATCGACCGTGATCACAAGTAGACTTCTACTCGTGACCACGGTCGATTTAACTCGATCGAAACGTCGAGGTTAGGCATAATTATGTTTTGATTATAATCTGTGCCTGAAAAATTTCCGATATTCTCTTTAAACATGAATTTCATTTGCGAAAGGAAAAAAAATAAAAAAAAATATAACGGTTTTTGAACCTATGCAATGTATTACCGTAATTATTATAGCAATGTGCTTGGGTACCTCTACCATGAGTTGGCAGCATAAAATGTCATTTATAGTCGATACTCGATCTCGCCTACCTATTAAGCTTGTGATTGGCGTTCTCGCTGTCAATTTTAGTTCTACAATTGACCGCGAGGTGGCACTGTTCTTTTTTTCATACATTTTTTCGCGAAAGTCGATACCGAGCATCGATGCAGAAGCGCGCGGTGCGGTACGTGGCGCGAGTACCCTGGGACACCCCGGGTCATCCATACTTCAAGGAGCTGGGTATCCTGACGTTACCTGGCATCTTGATTTATCAAGTGGCAGTGTACGCCAGAATTAACCGAGAGTCTCCAAGCGGCTCCAAGCACAAGTTTGCAACTCGTGACAGACATGACTCGTTTCCGTCCCGCGGATGTTGGTGAAGTCCTCCAAGTTGACGCATGTCAAGGCTCCGACCGTCTACAGCCACCTGCCAGACGACATCACAGCACCCACTAGTCTGAATTCCTTTCAACGTAAATTTAAAAAATAGCTGATCGAGCAATCTTTTTACAGTTTTTATGAATTTTTATAATTATAACAAATAGCTTTTGCTGCATTATTTTTTTGACTATAATTTTGTTGTTTTTGAATGTAATTTTTTTTTTCTTTTTACTGACCGTAAATTCATATTTAATATAATTTTATTATATTATAATTATGACATTGGTTTATATTCAATGGGCTTGACATCATTGTCCTAATATTATTGTGCTCTATTATTAATGTAATTTTGATATTCCATTGTTATAATAAATTTGACATTTATTATTATATTATTTCACAACTATTTTAAGTAAGGTAAATAGTAACTTTATTGTTGACATGTAAAATAGGATTTTATGAATATATATGAATAGGATTGCTGTTAATGTTGTAAACTCATGGTGGTCCTACTGAACTGTACTCACGAGCTTGCAAGTTCCGGAAAGGCAATGCGGCCAGCAGGACGAACGCAGCTGTGAGTACCACCAAGACAATAATAACCAAAGCGCCTATCGCGTACTCCTTGTACGATATCGTCGGCACTATAATAAACCTGCAACAACAACATTATAGACACATTAGAGAATCGCCAATTAGACAATTTAAAACTAAACTTTATTCAGTAAACATTGAGGCTGACATGTTTATTTCGTATTATAATTTAGTAATTATAAGCTTCCCTCCAATGAAACTCCACTTGGTTTTACATGCACTGTATTTGACTGACTTTTCTAACACTAATTTCACAATATACTTGTTGCTCTTGTACCCGATCATCCAGCTCAGGCGCTGGCGATCGAACGACCCTCTCCACCGAGCGTGTTCCCACGATCCCCCGATACGCTCGCTTTCCCGCCAACAGGATAAACGTACCACAGACTCCGCATTAGTTTGTCTATGACTTCAGTGTTGCTAGACTTTAAAATAACAGAAGAGTCGATTCAGTCTCCAACTCGAGCCATCGATAATATCTGGGTTGCACAACCTTACATAATAATATTAACATTTATTTTGTAATTATTTAACATGTTTTTAGTAAAAAAACAATACTAACAATATTATATTGTACGTCTGGTTCTTCAAGCACTTGTGCGTTTAATAAGATCTATTATGTACACGGTTTCTGCAATTAATCAATTTCATTTCATTTCATATATAACCTTTACATTATCATCATTTTTCAGCCCTAGGACGTCCACTTTCATTCATTTCATTTCATTAATTTCATACCGGGGAAGTACATTTACGTCCGTTTCATTCAAAAACCTTTTATTTTAATTATCACGGTTGGTGAGGCAATCTGCCACCATACGCTCGTGGTAAAAGGTGTTAGGAAGTTAGGTACTCACAGGAATGCGGGCTGGTCCGTGTGAGTCCGTCCGTTCCTCTGGATAGGCGTCCGTCTGAGGAATGCGGGCTGGTGATTCACTTTCGGGAATATTTGTCCCGTAAGCACTGGGGTGACGAGCATTCGCGAACACGTATATCAACGCGGGCGCAAGGGGGCGTTTCCCGGCGGATCGATATTCGCGACGACGCGGTACAGATAAGGGCGGGCCGACCGGGCGTGCGCACGCTACGACGTTTTGTCTGCGACTCACTCGGGTCGATTGGCCGAGCAGTATGGCGAGGGGCGCATTCCTGTCTCGTCGCCGGTTCTCGCGCGATCAACGGTATATGAAGGATTAATACCACACGCGCGGAAGCTTGCATACAATTGGGGCTTAACTACTGCGTCCCAGGAAGTATTAAAGATTACGAGTTTTTTCGTGGTAGTGCTACCCTATAACCCCACAGCCGAATGGGCACGACCGGGGTGTTGAAGTCGGTTCCATTTTTTTGTAAAAATTGTTCACCCTTTTCAGTGACCCTTGCTACTTGCGGAATCGATTGTCATTCACCGACAATTACGATATCATCAAAATAGGCGAAACACTTTTCAGTTATTGGAATGTGACTCAAAAACTGCTTGACCGAATTTGATGAAATTTGAATGGGACCACCTCGGAAGTATACTCTACTAATCAAAAACAATAATTATTAATCACAATACTCTGTGAAAAGTTATGCGTGATCATACATAGAACATAAAAATATACGCGTCCACTTGAGAACTCCTCCTTTTTTTGGAAATCAGTTGAAAACACAAGGGGGCAGGGTGTGAGGGTATGTATACTGTAATATAATGTATAATATCATCATCATCATCATCTCAGCCGTAGGACGTCCCCTGCTGAACATAGCCCTCCCCATGATTTTCCAAAAGGACCGGTTGGAAGCGGCCTGCATCCAACGTCGTCCTGCGACCTTCCTCAGGTCGTCTGTCCACCGTGTCGGTGGACGTCCTACGCTGCGCTTGCCGGTCCGTGGTCTCCACTCCAGAACCTTTCGGCCCCATCGGCCATCTGTTCTGCGTGCTATGTGCCCTGCCCACTGCCACTTCAACTGGCTAATCTTCTGGGCTATGTCGGTGACTTTCGTTCTTCTACAGATCTTCTCATTTCTGATTCGATCACGGTGAGAAACCCCGAGCATAGCCCTCTCCATAGCTCGTTGTGCGACTCTGAGTCGCACAACGAGCATGTATGTATAATATAATATAGTATAATATAATGTTATGTATGTAAGGGTAAGTAGCAGGGTGTAAGCATTGCTATTAATCTTTGCCTATACACAGGATATCACACAGGCTAATTTATATCGTCTTTCACCGGGTAGCCCCCGAGGATTCCCGAAGAATATGATATATCTAGTTTCTTACCTAAAACTCTTCATCCTGACTTGGTCGTTAGCTTCAGAGAGGGACGGCGGAGTCTCCGTCTCGCTCTCACCAGTACACGCATCGTTCTCTTTCACAACGAACACGACGTAGAAACCGAATGGAAACATTGATTGCTGAAAAAACGTCAAAAGAAGTTATTTTTCATTAACCTCAAAATGTTTATATTGCAACCAGTTGTGCCCGCGTGGTGATGGATGATGAAGAAAAGTATCCTTTGTGTTAATCCAGCGCCTCATCTACCTCCATGCTACATTAAATGGATAAGATAAGATTTATTTATTGGCCTTATAACTGCATTTGTTACACTAGGCAAGTCAATATTGTACATGAATATATCTTATGAATTAAATTAAATACTGAATTATGCTTAAAATAAAATTATGAATAAAATCTCAAACTTAACAAAGATCAATAACAAAGCAGAAAGAAAATATGAAAGTTAAAAGTCAAATTTGTGTTCTATGAAAAATTTCAATTCTCCAATAATATTGTCTTAGTCATGTCAGATAGAAAGAAAAAAAATTGGTCCGTCCGTTTGCGCGTGAAGATGTAACAAACACACTTACATACTCACAAACTTTCGCCTTTATAATATTAGTGTGAACATTGCTATTTTAGAGAAGAAAATTCACATCCTCGGACAGGATTAGAACCCACGTCTGCCGACTTTGTTTGGTATCGCTAAGCAGGCGTTAGTGCTTTAAAAAAGTAATATTATAAATATTAGTGTGAAGTGTAATGGTGAGATTGGGCTTTTTTTTATTATAAGAGGACGGAACAAGCACGAGGCCAACCTAGTGTTAAGCGTTAAACCTCTGCCTATAACAGATGCATCCCGTCACAAGTGACGAACTGCACTGGGCCCATAACCTGTTGTGACAATAAGTTAAGGCTCATGTGCCTGTAACTTCACCGGCATCCATTCCCTTCAAACCAGAACACAGTATTGCGAACATTACTGCTACACGGTAGGTATAGGGTGTGGTGGCAGTACTTCCCGGACGAACTCATTCACAAATAATTCTGCTGCAACAATATCTGTTGCATGTTTCAATGGCGAAAGACTGTCTTGATGTGTCTATCTCTCTAAAATTGCAAAGAATAGTACACATTTCTAAAATTCCCGAGGTTTAAACTCCGGACTATCTTCAGTCCAGGTTTTAAAATAGGCGGAGGGAGATTAAGATGTATAGCAGCGGACGTACACACTACTCACAGTAAGGGTGATCCCGCCTTTGCTGGTCATAGTCAGGTGGTACCCTTGGTACATGATTTCCTTCTCGTCGTCGAACACGGGACACTGCAAAAGTAACGCATCGTGAAAACAACCGACCAAACGTGGGGTATATAATACGTTTTTGTAAAAAGTTTATATATATATAATAAGTTTATGTAAAAGGGTATCTAAATAATAAATTTATGTAAAAATGTTATATAAATAATATGTATATGTATACATATATGTAATCTAAATAATAAGTCTATGTAAAAAGTTTACATAAATAATTAGTTTATGTAAAAAGTTACTTAAATAAGTGTATGTAAAAAGCTAATAAAAATAATAAGTTTATGTAAAGAATAAGTTAAGTGAAAAGGTATTTAAATAATTAGTTTATGTAAAAAGTTACTTAAATAAGTGTATGTAAAAAGCTAATAAAAATAATAAGTTTATGTAAATAATAAGTTAAGTGAAAAGGTATTTAAATAATTAGTTTATGTAAAAAGTTACTTAAATAAGTTCATGTAAAAAGCTAATAAACATAATAAGTTTATGTTAAAAATGTTACATAAATAATATGTTTATGTAACTAATAAGTTTATGTAAAAGGTTATCTAAATAATAAGTTTATGTATAAATGTAATCTAAATAATAAGTCTATGTAAAAAAATATGTAAATCTTAAGTTTATGTAAAAAGTTACTTATATAAGTTTATGTAAAAATGTTATATAAATAATAACTTAAATGAAAAGAATAGCAGAAACGATACTAGGATACTGTGTCATGGATGCACACTCTACGGGCTTGTTACTTCGTGCATCAAATTATGATAAACTAGCTGCGCTCCACGGTTTCACCCGCGTGCTTTTTATGTCTTAAGAATACAACATTTTGTATATTTATTAATTTTTAATTAGCGACTGCCCGCGACTTTGTTCGCGTAGTAGGCTCGGTCTTCAGCCTCGCCATATCCTTCCAACTTTTCTTGGTTTTCCTTTCATAAGAACTTTAACACAAGAAAAATAGAATTAGAGGCATCCCATCCGTTCACGCGTGATGTGGTTACCATTTATTTATTTATTTAATTTCAGTATAGAAAGAAAGAATAACATATTGCAATATGATATGAACTGCAGCGTAGCATCGACCTACTTGCGCACAAGCGGCACTAAGTGCAACACGAGGCGCCGACTCAGCACACGTGTCGAAGCCGACACCGGACGAGCGGAGCTGCGTTTGCGTCACTCATGGTTCACACATCGACCAGAGTACATAGCATAGTTTAGTAATAGTTAATTAATTAAATTGTATTTTAAAATAAATAAGTTGCTAATAGTTTTGGTTTTTTTAAGTCTTTCGGCTGCAGCTAACGTTATTAAAGCTAACAACAGGGCCAAAGAGCTAGCTACCTTAAATAATGGATTAAATATAACCTAATGCTAGTAACAATGGTACTCATAGAGTCAGTAAATAAATCTACATGCTCAAACTCATGCGCAAATGAGTTCAGAATTAGCATCGCCCGCTGCGTTGGAGCATTGCTAGCGTGGCGTGTCCTCGATATGGGCCGTAGGAACAACTTATGCGGACGACGCCTGCTGTGACTACAATTGGGAACAAATAGTGCAAGTGCACCCAACACCGTCGGGTTGTTCACCCTATTACGAAGTATCGGGCAATAGTGTACAGCTAAAAGTAATTTCCGTCTGAGCTCCAGTGTATCCACTCCAATCATACCCGACACAAAGAGTAACGGAAATAAATACGGATGGTAACTAATCATACGCTTATAAACGTACTTAGCAAATTTTTCGCTGTAACCTTTCGATGAGCAGAGTATATTTAGCTTCACGGGGATCCCAGCATCAAATTCTAATTTACTGCGAACCAAAGCATTGTACAGTGTGATTCATCATCAGCCGGAAGACGTCCACTGCTGCACATATGCCTCCCCCATAGAACGCCACTTGGACAGTGTGATTGTCACACTTATATCTGGAAACTGTGAAGCGGTTCTCATTATAAACCCTAGAGTCCGCCATGGGAAATAGAGTTTCATATATATACGAGTATATACATTTATTGTGTGTGAGAGCAATGATTGGACATAACTTACCGAGTTGTTCTGTATAGACACCGTGGCACACAGCTCGTCGTCCGAGTTAATTATTAATATTATACTCTTCGGTATCGTGTAGTTGAAACTGCAACAGAAACGTGACACTGTGTAGTATTTTATATAGTAATGTCGAAGAACGCGTGTGGCTTTTGAAATCCTAAACACTTATAATGGATTCTATACTACGGCCGCCTGAAGCCTTCCTGTTCGAGAACAATTTGGCGAATGTGACGTCGGGAAACTTGAGTAAGAAATGGGAAAAATAACATACATACATACATACATAAAATCACGCCTCTTTCCCGTAGGCGTAGGCAGAGACCACGGATTTCCACTTACTACGATCCTGACATATCTCTTTCGCTTCATCTATACTCATCAATCCTTTCATACATAAGCGTCGGTTTAGGGTTCTTTTGACCTGGCCTTTTTTCAGAACGTCTTCAATCTGATTTCGGAACGTTCGCCTAGGTCTTCCCCTTCTAACACTTCCGTTTACTTGTCCCATGTATACCTGATTAGTCATTCTCATTTCATTCATTCTCTCCACATGTCCAAACCATCTTAACATACCTTTCTCGATTTTTGTCACTACACCCTCATTCACACTACATCGTTCCCTTATCACACTATTCCTTATCCTGTCACTCCGTTTCACTCCAATCATGCTCCTCAATGCTCTCATCTCCACAGCATTTATTCTACTTTCATGCTTTTTCTGCCACACCCAACTTTCACTACCATACATCAGTGTCGGAACCAACACTCCCCCATGAACAGCCAGACGAGCCTTTTTAGACACCTTCTGACTGTTCATAAAAGCGTGCAATGCTCCGTTTACCATGTTTCCAGCGTTCACTCTCCTTTCTATATCACTTTCACACTCACCATCTTTTGTAAACATGGATCCCAAGTATACAAACTCTTTCACTTGTTCCACTTTTTCACCCCCAATCACAATATTGCAATCGGTTACTCTATCATCTCGTTCAAACACCATCACTTTCGTCTTGCTTACATTTATTTTCATTCCCTTTCTTTCTAAAGCCTCTTGCATAACATTTACCATCTCCTGCAACTCTTTTACCGACGACGCAAGTATCACTTGGTCATCAGCGAGAAGACATTTGATGAGTAACTCGTTTATTCTTAATCCACATTCACTGTCTTTCAGGTTTGTCAAACAATTATCCATGAATAAGTGAATAATAGCCACGGTGACGCTACACATCCTTGTCTAACACCTTTTTCGATGTTAAACCAATCAGTGTATGTCCCATTTATCCTAACGCAAGCACTGGAATCCTTATAGAGGGATTTCAGCGCTTGGATCAGGTTACTATTCAGCCCATGCATAGACAACGCTGACCACAGTTCATGCCTACTCACCCTATCATAAGCCTTTTCTAAATCTACGAAAGCGCAATAGACCTTTTGGCTTTTCGCCAAGCATTTTTCGGCTATACATCGTAAAGAAAAGACCTGATCCGTACATCCCATTCCCTTTCTAAACCCTGCTTGTGCATCCCACACTTTCTCATCTGTCTCTTTTATCACTCGTTCATCAATACTTTCGCATATAGTTTACCGACAACGCTGAGGAGGCTGATTCCGCGATAATTCTTGCAGTCTTGTTGCGACCCTTTTCCTTTATAAAGCGGCACAATCACAGCCTTGCACCAGTCACCTGGTACACGGCCGCTCCTCCAACACATATTAAAAAGGCGGTGCAACAGACTAGCTACTATGCCTCGCCCAGCTCTCAGCATCTCGACTGACACTCTATCATATCCTGCAGCCTTTCCTTATTTCATACACTTTAACGCTTTCAAAATTTCATCCATACCTATTTCATTTTCATCATCATTCATATAGGTTTCCGGAACCTGGTCCAGTGTTCCCTCTCTTTCAAATAAACTTTCAAAATATTCTTTCCATCTTTTCAACACACATTCTTCTCCTTTTATCGTGCTTCCATCATGACCCCTGATTTGATTAAGCTCTGAGTTTGTGTTTTTGCCTCGAGCTGTTCTTATGGATTTCCAGAAAAATTTAACATTTGACTGGAAATCATCAGAAAGCCTTTTGTCAAACATATCCTTTCGTTCATCTTTCTTTCTGCACACAACTTCTTTAACTATCTTTTTCAATCTCTTATAATCCTTTCTTGCTTCACGTACATCATCATGCGTTGCCATTTGTACCTTTTGGTTAGCTTTTGTTGCTAACCAATCCAGCCATGCTTTTTCCTTTTCATCCACAGCCTTTTGCACTTCTTGATCCATCCACACGTTCCTTTGCATTTTTCCTTTTCGCCTCTTAGAAATTCCACACACATTGATGGCAACGTCTACCACTCCTTCCTTAAATTTCATCCACAATTCTTCAATTTCACTTATCTCTTCCAAACCATCAAGCCTTTCTTGCAGCTTAATAACATACTGATTTGCAACATCCTTCTCTTGCAAACTTTCAACTTTCACTCGTTCCAAACAATTCACACTTGTTGGTGCACGCACTCGGTGTCGCCATCGATTAAAAAGGCCATTTACACGTGTAACCACCAAGTAGTGGTCTGAATCGATGCCGACTCCGCGGTACGCCCGAGTGTCTAATATTTTCGTCCTCAGCCTTTCATCCACAATCACAAAGTCAATCATACTTCTTGAATCACCTTCTTCCCTTGTATACAAATGGATCTTTTTGTGGTCAAACATTGTGTTTGTCACGCAGAGATTCCATTCCAGACACAAATCTAGCAAACTTATTCCATTCTCATTCACTCGTTCATCCCCAAAAGCACCAAGAACCCTTTCATATCCATCTCGCTTTATTCCTACCCATCCATTAAAATCTCCTAACAATACAATCCTTTCATTATATTTACATATTTTTTAAATATCGTGCATACTGTCCCAAAACTCCTCTCTTTCTTTTTGGGCTTTTGGGGACCCCCTCGAACCCATGTCGGTCGGTGCATAGACACCGACCACAAAAAGTCGAGTAAGTCCAACTTTTAGCCTCACCCAGAGAAGTCTTGGGCTCACGCATTCATACTCGATCATACATTCATTCATTCGTGCAGAAAGGCTCACACCAACGCCCTGACAGGCTCTGTTGGTCACAGGTACTCCCGACCACAGTGCTGTATAGGAACTATGTTTGGTGGTGTTACATCCTTTCCGTTTCGTCTCATTCACACACAAAACATCTATATGTCTCTTATGCATCATCTGTCATACTTCATCCACTTTACTATTCATTCCACCTCTTACATTCATCGTAGCAAAGCGGCTCTCCGTGGGCCGCTTTCCGCCCCCGCGAGGAACGAGACGTGATGGGTGACAAACCTCATCGCCGCCATTTGGGATTTTGTTGTGAAAATAGAAATCCATGCGGTTCCCACAAGCACCAAGGGAAAAAAATAGGTCCATCCTGACAGAGCCCCGCATGCCAGGATAAGGCTAGCCGATTTCTGGGTTCGCCAGGTCCCAGGGCAATTTGGCACGCTTGAAACTAGGCACGCCCCTAGCCACGCATCCATAGGCACGGCAGACCCCGGATTGGCGGAGAGGGAAGGAAAAGGGGAAATGGAAAGGATTAGTGACGAGGAAAGGATGTCTATGAGTTTGGGTAGGAAATAGGTATGTAGGATACTACTACCTTGGAAGGGTATTGGTAGAGGTAGTAGCAGCTAGGACGCCGGGGTCGCATACCCGCATACCATCACAATCACCGGACAGGCAACTGTAGATAGGTATGTCCCTGACAGAATGGGAAAAATAAACAGGAAAAAATCATTCAAAATCTATTATGAGGCGTGTGAGATGTCGAAAAACGAGCAAACAGTGCAGTTGAAGAACCGGAGATCGTTGCCGAGAGGTTTATGATCAGTTCAGCGAAGAGTTCAAGACAATATATGAACTATTATTAAATTCGACGAACTGTTTTTACCGAGAAAGAATTTAACCATAGAGCGTCATAAGTTAGTTAGTAATTGTAATTGTGAATTGTGATTGTTGTTAAGAACTTATGGCCCAAGCTGGTCGAAATAAACGATTTTATTATTATTATAAGTTCTTTACCAGAGATCAAAGCGAGTTGGAATCTATTGAGCAGTGAGTTTGAGCTCAATAAAATGGCGTGTTTCATGATGTCCTGAACATGATCCTGACTGAATGCTTGACGCTCTGAGATGCGATGGTATAATTGATTGTATATTTATTTTGCTTGCGGTATTTTTTGCCGACTTTATAATAAGGAGGAAGTTTCTCAATTCGACCGTACATGTTTAAGTGTGCCCCGCGGATAACTCCGTCGTTTATCAACCGTTTTTGATGATTATTTTTTTGTTTGGTAGAGTATACTTCCTATTTAAATTGCATCAAATTCGGTCCAGCAGTTTTTGAGTTTTGATGATTTGATAATATCATCATTGACGGTGAATGACAATAGTTTCCTAAATTAGAAAAGGCCACTTAAAAGGATACAAATATTTTAGTGCTGTCACTCGGAAGTGTTATACTAATTTGGATTTTATCCTGAACAGAATAAGATCTGCCATAATTTTGAGATTTTTAGTTCAGAGAATGCTTACCGATAATTACAGATAGAAAAGACAAATATACTTTCAAATATATACAAGGAAGGCAAAGTTGACAATACATAGTTTTACTTAGTCTAGTTTATCCTATAGTTATCATAGAAATAATAGTACCTTAAGCAACAAGTGCGCGAAGTTGTTTATTACAATCTCTACTCCATTTAGGCCTTCGATCGTGCTAAGCGAGACGTCATAGACGCGGGCGTCCCGAACACTCCTTGAAAATGAACACCGAATCTGGTCGAAACTATAGTCGGACCTATCCGATAAATATTACGTGAGTAATCCTGTATTTCTAATTAATAATGAGTACATAGTTTACTTGTAATCTCTTAAAGATAGGACAGACACAGGGTGTTGTGTACTCACACAGGGAGCCCCTTCAGTAGCGCGTCGGTTATATTCCAAGGGTTTTGGTCGAACGAGAAGAAATAATATTTAGGCGTGCTCGGCGTTACGTTCAATACGACTTCCTGTAACAACCAAATAGGAACATATTAGAGCGGTTAACAATAATGACTCGCAAAATCTGCCATCGCTCAACATCTCCTGGAGTCAGGTACGAACCACTGGATCGAGTTGCATAACCTTCAGATACTAGGTGCGTTCGTTTAGCTTTTAGGGCATTGGTGGCGTTGTCATTGATGGCTCTTTTGTTAAAGCGTTCTGTTATACCTTAACCATATAAGCCTTAGTGCTTCCCTATGTGCCTAATCGGCACTATCATACGAGACTTTTCTAACATACCACTCATCAAGTCACCAAATCTCTTGATTCTTGCCCTTGTGTTGCAGTGGGCTTTCTGAAAGACAATTTCCCGCTCCAAATTCCTGAGTTTAGGTTCCGACATATATCTACTTTTGAAATAATAAAAACATTTAAAAGTTTAAACGTTAAAGCAACAGAGGATTTATGGGGATTATCCGTAAAAATGCTAGAGTCAATAATAGAAGTTATAGCGCCACATTTGATGATCATATTTAATTTATGTATTGATAGAGGTACATTTCCTGACCTAATGAAAATGAGTAAAATCACCCCTATTTTTAAATCAGGTAGTAAGGCCGACCCCTCAAATTATAGACCGGTCTCTGTGCTTCCGGCTTTGAGCAAAATATTCGAAAAGATAATGCTTCAACAACTCTTGTCTCATTTTAATGAACATAGGATTTTACACGAAAATCAGTTCGGTTTCACGAAAAGCAGATCAACAACAGATGCAGGAGTCCAGTTAGTCAAGCATGTGCTGGAGGCTTGGGAGAGCTCACAGGATGCCATTGGCGTATTTTGTGATCTCTCCAAAGCTTTCGACTGTGTAGAGCACCGCACTCTAATTTATAAGCTACACCACTATGGAATTCATGGAGCTGCTCTGAATCTTGTAGAATCATACTTATCTGATAGGCAGCAAAAAGTTGGCATTAATGGCGTGACATCTTCTGGATCTTTGGTCAGAATGGGGGTTCCACAGGGGTCGATCTTGGGTCCGTTCTTATTCTTAGCATATATCAATGACTTACCACATATGGTTGAGGGCCTTGCTGACATAGTTCTTTTTGCGGATGATACTTCTCTGATTTTTAAAGTAGATAGGAAAGATAGAGAACTACAGTCGGTTCCAAAAATAACGGGTCAGTCACATAAACCCGAATATCTCCCGAACTACGTATGCCATCCTAATGAAACGAAGACTGTTCAATTGAGAATTTAATTATACAGATAAAAAATAAAATAAAACTTAGTTACACCCACAATATTAATCTTAAATTTAAAAAAAACTAAAGTAGTCATATTTTTCTTAAGATTACATTTTTTTTATGATTGTTTTTTTGCTGTTTTTCATCACTTTCTTCATTTAATACTTTGTATTGCCTCCACGAGCTCTTCTGACAGCTTCCAGGCGATTAGGCATGCTGTACACCAAATTTCGGAGCCGGTGCTGAGGAATACCTTCCCATTCCTCCACCAGTGCTTGTATGAGCTCGGGAAGCGTGATTGGTGGGGGGTTTCGACCTTTCACGCATCTCTGAAGCTCGTCCCAGGCGTGCTCGATGGGGTTTAAGTCCGGGCTTCGCGCTGGCCACTGCATGAGTTCGATACCGACCTCTTCAAGGTAGTCATGTACAATTCTGGCGGTATGGGGACGCGCATTATCATGCATTAATATGCCATGCCGGTCCATCCTGGCCATGAAAGGACCTACATGTTCATTGAGGATCTCTTCCACGTACCTCTCTGCATTTAGAGTTCCATTTTGAATGAGCACCAGCTCGGTGCGGGCCTCAGCAGAAATCCCAGCCCAAACTTGTACGGAGCCTCCACCGTACGCCACTTTTTCCTCCACACACGCTTGATGGAAGCGCTCCCCTGGTCTTCTGTACACCAACTGCCTACCATCATGCTTATAAAGCATGAATTTAGACTCGTCCGTGAACATTACCCTAGACCAATCGTCTAGTGTCCAGTTTAGGTGTTCGCGCACGTATCTCTGTCTTGCAATTCGATGTCCCCGTTCCAGTTTGGGGCCATTTGCGGGCCTCAATGGTTTCAAATTTGCTTCAGCAAGACGTCTTCTTACTGTTTGAGCGCTTAAATTGCCACCTCCAAAGCGAATAAAGTGAGTTTTTAGACCAACAGCAGTTTGAAAACGATTTCGGAGCATTGTAGCCACCAGTTGTCGGTCTTCCCTGGCCGTTGTGCATCTTGGTCTGCCATTTCCTGGTCTTCTAAGGTGTGATCCGGTCTCTTGGTACCGCTGGACTACCCGCTGAACAGTCGACAAAGATACACCAATGTTTCTGGCTGTTTCACGCTGGCTCCGCCCAAGTTCCAAAAAAGTTAGGATTCTGGTACATTCCTCTAGCGTGACTGCCATGCTTCACCTCACAGAATAATAATTATGCACGTGGAAGACGTTCACGATAATTTTTTTTGTGACAGAATAGAAATGGAAAGCATCCATAATGACATGAAACAAAAATTTTGTTTTTAAAAATAGTCATTTTTTTAAATTTTGTTTTTCTAATGAAGTTTTTTTCATCAACCAGTTTAGATAATATGCTATTAGAAGCGCAACTAAAAAGTCTTTATTCTGTTTTTTATTTCATTGATCTAGCTTTTACAGTTCTGGAGGTATTTCAATTTTTGTGACTGACCCGTTATTTTTGGAACCGAGTGTAGTTCAAGTCAACAACGCGTTAACTATTGTTTCAAATTAGTTCGCCGCAAACAACCTGCTTCTCAACGCAAAGAAAACGAAATGTTTAAAATTTTCCATGCCTAATGTAAGACATATAGAGGCAAACGTATTACTCGACGGAAATAAATTGAAAATTGACAAGGCAATAGTCTTTCTAGGTATTAGCATAGACTCTAAATTACAATGGGGTCCTCATATTGATGCACTATCTGGAAGACTGAGCTCAGCTGCATATGCGGTTCATAAAATTAGGCAATTGACAGATATAGCTACTGCTCGACTGGTCTACTTTTCTTACTTCCACAGCATAATGTCATATGGTATCCTGCTGTGGGGGTCAGCGGCGGACATAGAGACAGTTTTTATATTGCAAAAGCGGGCAGTTCGAGCCATCTACGAAATGGGTCCCCGCGAATCCTTAAGACAAATGTTCAAAGAAATTAATATATTAACTCTTCCATCTTTGTATATCCTAGAAAATATAATGTATGTTCGTAAAAATATAAAGAAGTTTAGAATAAATAGTGATATGCATAATATTAATACTAGAAATAAGGATAGGATAGCTGTATCTAAATTTAGACTCACGAAAACTAAAAATAAGTCCTTCTTAGGCAATTGTGTACGTTTCTATAATAAAATCCCGAAAGACATTGCTGAGCTCACTGAAGGGAAATTCAAGTTACGTGTCAAAAATATACTAATGAAAAAAGCCTATTATAAATTGAGTCACTACTTAGAAGACAAAGATGCCTGGAAGCTTTCCACTTCTGCCTAATAGCCAACTATTGAATTAATTTGTTATTTTAATACTACTCATATGTAACCTCAATGTACAAAGACTTGAAAAAATAATGGCCCACGAGTTTCTTGCTGCTTCTTCTCGGCGGTGGTTCTTTTCCGAAGACAGCGGTAGAATCATTTAAAAATTTTGACGTTCATAAGAGTGTCTATGATGCCTAAACTGAATAAATAATTTTTTAATTTTGAATTTTTGAGACGTTATACAGACCTCAGGCTCTCAAGTCAGTTCGTCTTGAATCTCCGTCATAACCGGGTCTGCCCAAGGGTCTCTAAAAATTATTCTATTTCATAATTTTAACCAAATATACGTATTCAAATATTCTATTAAAAAATCCTTTGTTTTTTAAAGAGAACTCACAAAAGGCCCATAGCAGTTCGTAAAGCTCAATAACGTTATTTTTGCCACTCTCGCCCACACCCTATCCGAACGCTCAACTGAACATAAGGCCTGAAATCGCATGATTATGCTGTCAAATACATAGCTGTCAAAAAACGATCACAAACAACCATGCTCCGGACGTGGGTCAAAAATTGCACTTTTTGTTGGCAAAAATACCTCTTCTTTAACTTTCCGAACGCTGAACAAAAAGAGACATGAACGACATTTTCATCCACAGATTCCCAATTCGAACGCCCCTTGTGAGCGTTTTTAACGTTATTTTCGCTAAAAACGCTAAAATCCCATTATAGAAAGCCCACTCGTGCCACGGGAAATCATATTTCCCGTGAAGCTTTTGGCGATAGTGTACTGTCACTGGAAATGTACTGTTACCCTTCGCACTACCAGTAGTGCCACGGGAAAGAAAAATTACCCTTCACTCTACTGGTAGTGCCACGCGGTAGTGTCACGGGCAACGAACGGTGCGTTCCAGGATCAACACCTATAATGCCCAACCCGAATAGAACAGTAACGCAGTTGCGAAGTACGCGAATTGAGTGAACTATTTGATAATACGTCATCAAAACGTCTATCGTAATCTATTATTGTTTATGCTTGCTATATTGACGTGGTGGTACCAAATTTAATGGTAAGGTTTAAATAAGACTCCTTTAAGAGGTGGGAGTAGGGCTCCAGGGTTCAATACCTGGGTCAGACAGTGATTGGGTTTATCAGACAAATACATTCTCAAAAGTCCGGAGTTTAGCGTTTAGTGTTTAGCCGTACCACAGAAGTTCATGCGCGCCGACCACTCAATCGAGACCCCGGATAAAATTATTTGATTGTTGACTAGCGACATTGTGGCAACTGAACTTATTCCTAACTTTGTGTACACTATACCATGGTAGATGGCGTTAAAATAAGTTATACAGTCATATTTAGGTGTTTTTTGTGTATGTGCCACATATGGGACACCATGCGCTGTAGGGTTAATAGTTTAATAGGTGTAGCTGTTATGGGGTGTCCACTGGCCGTGATTTTGTTAATAAAAGTCTTGTTGGCACTTTAAAGTACTGTATAATGTAGAAAACAGATTGTACTAGCTTAGACCGGATATTTAGTAAAGGGCGCAGCGCGACTGCGCACCCGCTCGGTTTTAAGCGAACTGACAACAGGTCGCGCCCTACCTTCGGTCACTTTGTTAATCATTAAACTAGTTACAAATAATTATCTACCTACTTACAGTCTACATTTATATTATACTAAAGAGCGCGTCGCTAACAATAGGTAAGGCGCAGAACAGTTTTGTTGTGCGCAGTGCTAATTACCTTCATTTAAAGTAAAGCAGCATTTATAGGTAAGGCCATTACTAGTTACCTTGTTATCTTGTATATAGAAGTCGGTCACCCGCTCCAGTTCGATGTCCACGGACGTGTCCTTAGGATTCTGCGTGGTTATATGCACAGTCGGACGGTTCTCCGTCTTTATGTCTGTAACCAAATCATCGCAGTGCTATTGTACTGCAGTACCAAAAATATACGACGCACAACTTTGTGTATTTTAAAATGGCGGCTCTATGTCACTTTTGTCAGCTCCAGTCAACAACTTACTAACATTTCTACTTTGGATTAGATCATTCGTGTACTCCAGTTCACTTAGCAAAACAAAGGCTCAGGGATCACTTAATGTGTAAAGCCCGATTTACACATCAATAAGTAGGTACAGTAGCGAGTTAAGAAACTGGTCAGTTAAGTAGCAAGTAGTAAGTTGTAAGAGCGTCCAAACGTAGGCGAGTTTAGTAGTCATAAGTTACCGCTCCGAAAAGACCAGTCGCGTCGGTTGTTTGGTTCCTCCGAAACAGTTGTTTTAATTCAGAAAATGGATGTCGAATTATATTGAATACGAGTACCAATTGAACGCAAATTGTTGTCACAAAATCAATTTGGTTTCCGGAAAAGTATGTCTGCGGCAGAGGCCGTCGCTAAACTTACTGAACAGGTAGTGAAGAGTCTAGATGCAGGTGAAAAGTGCCTTGCAATTTTTCTAGATATTGCAAAGGCATTTGACACCGTGTCCATTCCTCTTCTGATTCTAAAGCTGGAAGCTCTAGGAATCCGCAGTTCTCAACTTCTATTATTTAAAGATTACCTAAGTGATCGGAAACAGCGTGTTAGAGTGGGTAATACTCTCAGTGATTCAGTGGTCGTTACTTATGGAATCCCTCAAGGCAGCAATCTCGGCCCGACTTTGTTTCTTATTTACATAAATCAATTGTGCAATTTGAACATTGTAAATGGTAAAATTATAACTTTCGCAGATGATACTGCCATAATATTACGGCGAGAGTTGGGATAAGGTTTTCTCTTGTGCTCAAAAGGTTTTCAATAAAGTGAGGTTATGGCTAAATCAGAATTTGCTGAGTTTGAATGCTGAAAAAACCAAAGTACGGACGTTCTCTATTAATAACACCACACCACACAAACATTTGTTATAATGTAATAGCTCACTCGCATGCTGATCGAGGTTGCCTTAGTAATAGTTGTAACTGTGCTGTTTTGGAAAGGGTTGAATCGTTGCGTTACTTGGGTGTTATTCTGGATAACCAACTGAATTTTGATAGCCACATTAAAACACTTACTGGTAGGATTCGTAAACTCATGGTAGTTTTCAAAAACATACGAAACGTTGCTACTAAACACACCTTAAGAACCGTTTACTTCGCACTGTGCCAATCGTTGCTTGCGTATTGTATTGATACTTGGGGTGGTGCTGTAAAAACACGCTTGTTGCCTCTGGAAAGAGCTCAAAGAGCTATATTTAAAGTAAGCAACTTCCTGCCCTATAGGTACGCTACTCCTGCTCTTTACAAATAAACTTACGTACTCTCGGTCAGACAGCTATTTATACTGAGAGTTGTATTGCAACATCACAAATTATGTTTTTTTTTTTTTTTTTTATACTGGGTTTTAATAAAATGCCACCCTTATAACTAAACAAGTATGTAAATTATATCTTAAACTGCTGACGATCTACTTTTGAGAGCTGTATGATACACATCGAACAACGCTCAAAATTAGGTTTCCTAAGTAAATTTACAGGGGGCAAGGACATAAAGAGACGCATAGACAGAGGTTTTCCATCCCTAGATTCAGAACCCGTTTTGCCCAAAAATCCCCGTGTTTTCTGGGACATATTTATAATAATATATCAAAAATAACTAGAATTAAACATTTAAACAACTTTAATCTTAAAAAAAACGGCAACAAAACTATTAAATTCCTACTCTTACGACCAAGCAGAGAATTTTACATCGGTTACAAGGTAATAAAGTATATTTCTATATTCTCGTAAAAACTAGAAATAAAACACACACGTACACCCTTACACATCTACACACACCCTTGCGCACACACACACGCTGAGACCCAAATCAACTATTTGGAATATTAATAATAAAAACTATTTTATATGTTACCTTATAATAATTATATAATATTATAAATTTAAATTTGATTAGACTGTTGTATTGATTCATTTAATTTAACTAATAAGTACTATAATTATATTTAAGATGTTTTAATGTTGACAATTATTATGATATGGTCATGATTATTGAAAATGTGTCATATTATATATGTTACCAACTTTATCAAGTTCAGTAACGTGGGGAGCGCAGATCCCTATAGCACAGGCTTCTAGCCTAGTATACAGTTCTGAGCCCTATCTTATATTATTTGAATACCAGTATCCAGTAATGTTAAATTAAAATTTGTATTCTTTATGTCAATATGTACAATATGCCAATAAATTCTTATTATTATTAATTTACTTGCTGTCTCAGACTACTTCATTTTTATATTTTTGTTGTTGCCTGTAATACAGTTTTATTACTACAACAGGCACCAACTATCTCATCAATTGGAAACAGTGCATATTTATATATAAGTCCAATGTTTTGTAAGTACCTACTGTCTAAGAAATAAGTCAAATAAAAAAATATTATATTATTATTATTAATTAAGTACAAAAAATAACACTTGTCTGCGTCCGCAGTTTAGAAGCTTATGAACTAGTATTATATTCTCTTTGCTTATGTACTGTACTAAACTCGCCCGTCTACATACCGGCCAGTTAAGTTGACGAGATGGGGGCACGCGAGAGAGGGGCCTACTTCGCACTGTACTCGCCAACAATAGGATCGCGATATATTCAACTCAACTTAATCAACAACTTACTACTTAACTCGCTTGTGCCGTTCAAACGACAATAACAACTTAACTCGCCGATGTCACAAGTTAACTCGCTACTGGAGTGCACTATTTGAAGTGTAAATCGCGCTTTAGTGTGGCCTGGATGAGGGAAGCGTGGATCACATTTCCTTTAGAAACTTCGTCTTTCTTTATATGATATTCTCCCACCTAATATCCTCCGTCCAACTTCCTTCAAATGCCTGCTATCCCTTACCTTTTCCTATGATATTAATAATATAGGGTGTTTGGTAGAGGGACCGCCAAACCAAATGAGCGGTTTGGCGGTTCGGGGGGTCCCCCGAACACACTCACTTGGAGAATACAAGTTGGCCAAAAAACAATCCCCGACACCCCAATATGTTTAACTTTTTTTTGTGATTTTTCCCTTTTGCTCCGAAATTGTACCTATTTACCACCATAACATTTGTAAAATCTGTTTTAGACCGGATGTTTTTAGTTGAATTTGGTCTCTAATACACCTTCAGGCCACGCAAAGCAAAATTGGATACAAAACAGAGCTAACTAACTGATTTAGTTAAAAAAATTGGGGTGTCGGGGTTTTTTTTTGGCCAACTTGTATTCTCCAAGTGGGCCCCCGAACAAGCTCATTTGGTTAGTCGGTCCCTCTACCAAACACTCTGTATACTCTGTAAATTTGTGGATAAATAAAATTAAACTGTTTTTTATAGCATGCATACTAAAACAATCATAGTCTTATCAGCGGCATTTTTCCGCAGCACTTCACAACCTATTATCTCGGAACACTTGACCAATTATGCTCATATTCGAAATTCCTCTTTAAAGTCAAGTACCTAATGTGTGTACCAAATTTTATCAAAACCTGTCGGTTAATAACGCCGCAGCAAACTTTCCCCCTTGTTAGGAAAAGCCCCGCTCAATAAACGCCGACGACAAAAACTTATATTGAATGGTAGAACATACATACCAAGTTTCGTCAAGATTGGTTAAAAATTGCGACCTTGATGGCAGAACTCCCACGATAATATACCTGTACAATAACCTCCTTACCGGGCCCCGCGTCGTGCGGACACAGCGTGCGCGCCATGTTGTTGTACTTGACGGCAGAGCCCCCAGTCTGTCCCACTACAGGTAGCTCCCACGATAATATACCTGTACAATAACCTCCTTACCGGGCCCGGCGTCGTGCGGACACAGCGTGCGCGCCATGTTGTTGTACTTGACGGCAGAGCCCCCAGTCTGTACCACCACCGGCAGCTCCCACGATAATATACCTGTACAATAACCTCCTTACCGGGCCCGGCGTCGTGCGGACACAGCGTGCGCGCCATGTTGTTGTACTTGACGGCAGAGCCCCCAGTCTGTCCCACTACAGGTAGCTCCCACGATAATATACCTGTACAATAACCTCCTTACCGGGCCCCGCGTCGTGCGGACACAGCGTGCGCGCCATGTTGTTGTACTTGACGGCAGAGCCCCCAGTCTGTACCACCACCGGCAGCTCCCACGATAATATACCTGTACAATAACCTCCTTACCGGGCCCGGCGTCGTGCGGACACAGCGTGCGCGCCATGTTGTTGTACTTGACGGCAGAGCCCCCAGTCTGTCCCACTACAGGTAGCTCCCACGATAATATACCTGTACAATAACCTCCTTACCGGGCCCCGCGTCGTGCGGACACAGCGTGCGCGCCATGTTGTTGTACTTGACGGCAGAGCCCCCAGTCTGGACCAGCACCGGCAGCTCCCACGATAATATACCTGTACAATAACCTCCTTACCGGGCCCCGCGTCGTGCGGACACAGCGTGCGCGCCATGTTGTTGTACTTGACGGTAGAGCCCCCAGTCTGTCCCACTACAGGTAGCTCCCACGATAATATACCTGTACAATAACCTCCTTACCGGGCCCCGCGTCGTGCGGACACAGCGTGCGCGCCATGTTGTTGTACTTGACGGCAGAGCCCCCAGTCTGTCCCACTACAGGTAGCTCCCACGATAATATACCTGTACAATAACCTCCTTACCGGGCCCCGCGTCGTGCGGACACAGCGTGCGCGCCATGTTGTTGTACTTGACGGCAGAGCCCCCAGTCTGTCCCACTACAGGTAGCTCCCACGATAATATACCTGTACAATAACCTCCTTACCGGGTCCCGCGTCGTGCGGACACAGCGTGCGCGCCATGTTGTTGTACTTGACGGAAGAGCCCCCAGTCTGTCCCACTACAGGTAGCTCCCACGATAATATACCTGTACAATAACCTCCTTACCGGGCCCCGCGTCGTGCGGACACAGCGTGCGCGCCATGTTGTTGTACTTGACGGTAGAGCCCCCAGTCTGGACCAGCACCGGCAGCTCCCACGATAATATACCTGTACAATAACCTCCTTACCGGGTCCCGCGTCGTGCGGACACAGCGTGCGCGCCATGTTGTTGTACTTGACGGTAGAGCCCCCAGTTTGTCCCACTACAGGTAGCTCCCACGATAATATACCTGTACAATAACCTCCTTACCGGGCCCCGCGTCGTGCGGACACAGCGTGCGCGCCATGTTGTTGTACTTGACGGTAGAGCCCCCAGTTTGTCCCACTACAGGTAGCTCCCACGATAATATACCTGTACAATAACCTCCTTACCGGGCCCCGCGTCGTGCGGACACAGCGTGCGCGCCATGTTGTTGTACTTGACGGCAGAGCACCCAGTCTGTACCACCACCGGAAGCTCCCACGATAATATACCTGTACAATAAACCACATAATCACCACCTCAGTAACAAAACAAAGTCTGCCATACGTGTCTCCCTGCTTTCCGATTGAAGTCAACATCGTTTTTGCTATTATCACTGTTCTTCATTCCGATTCAATATCGCGCTTTTCACAGGTGAGATCTGTCAGCCATTCGGATTGGGTTGAATTCACGCTCACGTTGCTCACGGCCTGGAATACACGCACACAGACTAACAGATGCTAGCGCATAATGCACACATCAAGGAACTGTCATTATTAAAGACTGCTCACGGTGATTTCAGTTCGTAGTTCTGTCATTGAAATCGCAAAATGGCGTCCTTGGTGACTTAAGCCATGACGTCACATGGGATCACGTTGTCGCGCTTTCGTTGATTTGGAATGACGATCATAGCGCCAACACCGATTTTGTCTTCAATCGGAAATCAGAGAGAATCAGAGTGTATATACTGTAACCGTCTTTAATAATTGAAATCATAAAAAAAAGTTTATTTAGCGATCATGGGGTCTCGACACGAATTGTCGGAAGACGCGGGTCGTTCCTAGGCGAATTGTGTGCGTTTTACAATAAAAACCCCAAACACAAAACCAAGCTCACAGAGGAAAAATTCAAATGGACGGTAAAACGGTTTAATAAACAAGTACAATTTGAAAATTTTTATACCGACTTCCATTATATTCAGTTATTGGAGTGTAATTCAAAAACTAATTTGATAAAATTTGGACCACACGGGAAGCACCAGCTTTCAAACAAAATAATAATTTTGAGAATCGGTTCACCCTATCGAAAGGTAACAAACATAAAAAAATAGTGTCGAATTGAGTACCTCCTCCTTTTTGGAAGTCGGTAGAAAAAAGCATAATATAAAGTCCGACATTATATAGAAGACAAAGATGCTTGGAATACTCCACTTCTGGCAAGTTGTCATCTGCCACCCATAACATGTAATATTTGTAGTACCTAAGTAGAAACATTGTATACATCTATATATAAAAAGAATGGCTCCGAGTTTCTTGCCGCTTCTTCTCGGTAGGCTCTATATATTTTGGAACGCGGCGGTACTCTTTAAAGTACATTATAATGAATGATTGACGTTCACAAGTGCGTCTTCGATGCCTAAATTGATTAAATGATTTTGCTTTGACTTTGACGCGGGTCCGAATTCCGTCAGAAGAAGTGTATTAACAAAGTTGGAACACCTTTCTGTTGCGTAGCCGTGATGAAGACGGGGTAGTCGAGAGGCACCGTGTCGTTTGTGGACACAAACACGCGCGTTGGGAAGCCCTGCCATGCATCCGTGTCCTGGAAACAACGCATTACTTCAAGGCGGGTGTGAGGGATTATTAGGTAACTAGTTGACCCGCCAGTAGCTTTGCTCGCTTGGTCTTGATGTAGTGATGAAAGGACCGTTTTGGAATCGATCTCCTGAATGGGTTCGATCTCAGGATTGAACAGTTATTGGGACTATCTGACAAATTAAATTAAATTCATTTATTATCAGGTACCAAAGACATACACTAATATTTACACAAACACACAAAACATAAACTAAAAATTAAATAAAACACAAAAATATATCTAGAATCTATTCGACATTGCCGTGACATGTCTCTCGCAGCAATGCCGAATGAAGGGGCAGTCCATCCTCCCCGCAATCATCGCTAGGACGGAGTTAGAGCTGGTCCGCACTCTGCGCACCAAGGACGCTGCTCGCTTACGCACGCTCGTAAAACAACTGGTGTGTGCATCCGCGAACATGCCCGAGGCGCTGCAGAAGTGCGACAGCCCCAGCACCGCCCTGAACGCATTATTGTACTGGATACGGAGTGCGTTGTAGGCTTTTCTGATATTGTTTACCCACAAGTTGCACGTGTACAGCGACGAGCAATACGCTTGTTAAGGATTCACCCCTAATGTAATAAGCTGAGGTAGCACCGGACATGCATTAATGCAACAACATTGCAACAGCCAGCGACGAGTACTTACATCGAGGTCAGCGCGCAACGTGACGCCCGCGCCTGCACGAGGCACCGCGTCAGCGGAATGCGAGCGCCGAGTCCACGAGCCTCAGTTTACTTAATCATAAGTCACTCTTGTTTCTTACATCGAACAATTGACATCTTTTTATATTGTAATTCTTTTTTAATTAAATTAGTATTAAATAAATTTGGTTTTTTTTAGAACCAACCCTGCGACCAGACGTAATTGGCGCAGTCGGTAGGATCCTGCGGGACGCCAGCGTGTGACGGGAACCAGGATAACCAAGGCATTTCTACCCACGTGGCTACCCGGGCGGCTGTTAAGCCCCAACATCAAGGATCCAGAACTTACGCAGAGTCGCAGGAAGGTGTATCCGGCCATAGATACGCTAAAGAAACCAAATGTATATGTGAGTACTTTGAATCTTACTTGTGCTTGCTCTCCTTACCTTGTAGTGTACTTATAATTATCCAAGATTTTCCATCCAAGGCAATCGCGGACCCCTAGTTCTAGTAAAAGTAGTAGGTTAAATTCTTTAGACGCAAATAGAGATATAGATAATTCAAACTTTAGTAATACTAGTGGTGTTAGACTAAGAAGTAATATAGATATGGCAGACTTAGACAACATTTTTAAGGCACTTCGCCTTGTTCCCGACTTTGATGGGAACCCCAATGTGCTAACTCGTTTTATCAGATTGTGCGATCAACTGGTAGTGCAGTTCACTTCAGGAGAACTAGCGAGTGAACTTAACCAACTAGCTCTTATTAACGGCATACTTAACAAAGTTAGTGGCAACGCAGCCCGTTTAATAAATGCTAACGGAATACCGCAGGATTGGATTGGCATTCGAAACGCGTTAATTAATAATTTTGCAGACCAACGTGACGAGACCGCTCTTTACAACGATCTTGCTCTCCTAGTGCAAGGACAGAGTTCCCCTCAGGAATTCTATGAGCGCTGCCAAAATTTATTTGGTACTATCATGACCTATGTCTCATTGCACGATTCTGTTCAAACAACGGTTGACGCGAAGCGAGACCTTTATAAAAAACTAACCTTACAGGCTTTCTTACGCGGATTAAAAGACCCATTAGGCTCTCGCATACGATGCATGCGCCCTGAAACGATTGAAAAGGCACTCGAATTTGTACATGAAGAAACTAATACGATGTACATGCAAAACCGTAACGACTACTTAGATAGGAAACCCGCAGCTCAAACGTTTTTCAATGCTAAACCACAGCCCTTCTCTTTACCGACTAGTCACCAATTTGTCATGCCGTCCAAACCCTTTAACACGAATATGTCCGGCCCTTCAAGGCCCTTCGTCATGCCACAACAGCCTACTTGGAAACCACAGTATAACCAACCACGCCCGGCTGGTCCATCACGCACACAGCAGATGTTCCGTGCGGCACCTCCTAATTATAACAGTCAGGATAATGCTTTTAAGCTACCTCCACGTCCAATGCCTTCAGCACCACGCCCTATGAGTGGAGTAAGTCACTCCTAGAAACTTGCCCTCGTCTTCCTTCGCCAATGCTCATGATTGGAGAAGATTCGGAAATCCTCCGCCCACAAATTACTTTAAGACTAGAGAGATGAATTTCAATGAGTGCATGGGATATGAACCAAACTATGAGGTTTATGATGCTTATGAAACCTATGAGCCATATGATCCGAATTACACATACGGTTTTGACGGACAGGATTACTACCAACCTTATCCCGAGGTCGGTTATGAACCTCCCACAGTAGAAGAAGCCCCCGCGCAGACTGAACCCGCTCAGGATTTTCAGGAAGCGCCTCTGTCACGAAAATCAAAATAGAGGTCAATTTGCAGACCCAAAGACAGCTCCCTTACATAGAGATCAAATCACCACCCTTAAAGCTACTTATTGACACGGGCGCAAATCAGTCTTTTATTAGCCCCTCTGTAGTCGAAAGGTACTTTAGTAACTTACCGCTGAACTATACACCCTTCGAAGTATGTAACGTGCATGCTGTAAGCCGTAATGACTATTCGATTACAGTGCCGACCTTTGACGAATTACATGACGACAACGAAATGACACTATTCGTTTATAAATTCCACGAATACTTTGATGGTTTAATAGGGTCTGATCTTTTAGATAAATGGGAAGCTACCATTGATTATAAAAATAAGACACTTGCTACTAAGAATGCTTCGAACCCTATAAAGGTTTACGATTCTCGCAACGCGAACCTATACGAAGATATTATTCCGGCTGGTACGTCGAAGTTAATTAACGTTCCAATTAATGTAAAGGACGGAGATGCGGTTGTGTTGGAACAAGTAATATCTAACTGTATAATAAGTGACTGTGTGACATCCGTAAATAATAATAGGGGATTCTTAGAAGTCTACAATCCCACTCGTAATGACGTCATATTTTCTATGGACCGCGCGGTGTGTGCCGAGATCTATAACGTTGAGTGCACGCGCACGATTGGCGAACAACACCGAGCCGATGACGTCATTTCGCGATTACGTACCGATCACTTAAACGCCGAAGAACGCGTTAACTTGGAAAATCTATGCGCGCGTTATGCCGATGTGTTTTACGTAGAAGGGGAACCTCTGACGTTTACAAATAAAATCAAACATCATATAAAAACGACAGACGAGATCCCAGTCTATACTAAAAGTTACCGGTACCCATTTGTGCATAGACAAGAGGTCCAAGACCAAATCGCAAAAATGTTAGAGCAACGTATAATCCGCCCTTCAAACTCTGCATGGAGTTCCCCCATTTGGGTTGTCTCTAAGAAAGCAGACGCCTCAGGGAAAACCAAATGGCGGATAGTAGTGGACTTTCGCAAAGTCAATGAAAAGACAGTGGATGATAAATACCCAATACCCAACATTACAGATGTTCTGGATAAGTTAGGTAACTGCCAGTACTTTTCCACCTTAGACCTGGCCAGCGGCTTTTATCAGGTCGAAATGGACCCCGCTGACATCCCTAAAACTGCTTTCAATGTTGAACATGGGCATTTTGAATTCCTACGTATGCCTATGGGATTAAAAAATAGCCCTTCTACCTTTCAGAGGGTAATGGACAATGTGCTTAGGGATTTACAGAATACCATCTGCCTTGTGTATCTTGACGACATAATAGTCTTCAGCACGTCGCTTCAAGAGCACATGGTCAACCTTGAAAAGGTATTTCAAAAATTGCGGGAATCTAACTTCAAAATCCAAATGGATAAGTCCGAGTTTTTAAAGTTAGAAACGGCTTACCTTGGACATGTAATAAGTAGTGACGGAATAAAACCTAATCCCGATAAAATTACAGCAATTCAAAAGTATCCAATTCCAAAAACCGCAACAGAAATCAAACGGTTTTTAGGGTTATTGGGGTATTATCGGAAATTCATTCCTGATTTTGCGAAAATCACGAAGCCCATGACTCAGTGTCTTAAGAAAGGATCGAAGATTTCACTTAACAACGACTATGTGGAATGTTTCGAAAAGTGTAAAACGCTTCTTGTAAACGACCCCATACTTCAGTACCCTGATTTTACAAAGGAGTTTGTGTTAACTACAGATGCCTCTAATCTAGCCATAGGAGCAGTGTTATCACAAGGAAATATAGGATCGGATAAACCAATCGCGTACGCCTCGCGTACTCTTAACTCCAGCGAGATCAACTACAGTACGATCGAGAAGGAGTTACTAGCGATTGTATGGGCTACTAAGTATTTTCGTCCTTATTTATTCGGGAGAAAGTTTAAAATCGTAACAGACCACAGGCCATTACAGTGGGTCATGAACCTTAAGGAGCCCAATTCGCGTTTAACTCGTTGGAGACTTAAATTAAGCGAGTATGATTTCACAGTAATATACAAGCAAGGTAAATCTAACACAAATGCGGACGCCTTGTCTAGAGTAGAAATACATAACGACGAAGTAAACTCTGTGGCCGTCAATGTGTCCGAAAACCACCAAGCATGGCAGGTTCAAGTACAGCTACAGTACATACAGACGCTGAGAACCCCATACTAGAGGTACCCATTACGGACGATCCACTTAACAAGTTCCATAGACAGCTTTCTATCACCGTAGTTGAGGACGTTAAAAGTAGACCAACTGTTTCCAAGCCCTTTGAAAATCATACGAAAACCAGCGTTCAAGTGTCTAAAGCTAACCTAAATGAAGACATCGTCAACGTCATTAAAGAATACGTACACCCCAAAGTGAGGACAGGATTGCTAATTAGCCCTCCTTTGGAAATGTACTCTATATTACCGATAATACAAAGCGCGTTCAAAAGCTCTTCAATGAATCTCCTCTTATGTAAAACTGAAATAGAGAATGTCAAAGACTACTTCAAACAACAGGAAATTATTAAGAAGTATCATGAAGGAAAAACGAACCATCGTGGTATAAACGAATGTTATCTTTCCTTGTCTTATAAGTACTACTGGCCGAAGATGAAAGAGCACGTTACAAAGTACATCAACGAGTGTAGCATATGCGGTCAGGCTAAGTACGATCGAAACCCCATTCACCAGAAATTTCAAGTAGTTCCGCCCCCAACAAAACCTTTTGAAATAGTTCATCTCGATCTATTCAGTGCTGATAATCAGAAGTACCTAACCATAATCGATGCCTTCTCCAAATATGCACAAGCATATTACTTACGAGATGCTACCGCAGTTAGTGTGGTTCAAGCCCTCTTGCAGTTCTTCACACATCATGGAGTCCCTTTGACAGTGGTGACAGACAGAGGTACAGAATTCACAAACCAGGTATTTCTGGAGTTTGTCAGAGTCCATAAAATCATCCACCACAAGATCCTAGCATATGCCCCTAACGAAAATGGAATGGTCGAACGCCTACATTCCACTCTATTAGAACATCTTCGCATTTTAAAACTAGAGCAACGTGGTGAACCTATCGTTAACTTAATGCCTTACGCCATATTAGCATATAACAGTACTATTCATAGTTTCACGAAGTGCCGACCTTTAAATATCATTACAGGGCACATGGATCCTCGTGATCCACTTGATATCAATCTCTCTGAAAATTTATTACAACAATATGTTCAAGACCATCGTAAAAGAATGAATAAAGTATTCGAGCTTTTGAATGAAACTTCACTTCACCGCCGTACAGAAATAACTGAAAACGTTAACAAAAACCGCGAACCTGAAATGAACTACTCACCCGAACAGAGCGTATTTATACGTAACCCTGCAGCCAGTAGACAAAAATTAGCTCCGCGTTTTACCCATGATACGGTTTTAGCAGACCTCCCTATCCATATCTATACAAAAAAGAAACGAGGTCCTGTAGCCAAGTCGCGTTTAAAACGCGTCCCTAATAGTGCACGGTTGTTGCAGGATACCGCTTCTGATACTGGGCCTGACGCGAGCGGAGGAAATAACCCTGAGTAGCCTGGATGAGGGACCGGGGATTTTGCCCTTTAATCTAGGACCTTCTAAGGTCATTTCCCATTACCACTCCTTTCTTCAAACGATAAGCTTATCTAACATTAGAGAAAGCGTAGAATCAGTACAAAGTCAATTACAAAACTTCAAACCACTCCTTAACAATAAAACCTTGTCGCTTTACGAACCACACGTTAACTATCTCGATCTTAAACTCAAAAAGATTTCAGACCAACTTATTACCTTTGAACCCATACGTAGTAAGAGAGGCCTCGTTGACGGACTAGGTTCTATTATAAAAAGCATCTCAGGAAATTTGGACTACACAGATGCCGCTAAGTACGATAATGCCATTAAAATCCTACAGAATAACCAACGTAGTTTATTGACTGAAATAAATAATCATGTAAGTCTCAGTAAGCATTGGGTAGACGAAAACACCAAAGTACTCAATAGGCTAACTGAAAATCAGTCTAAAATCGAAAAAGTTATAAATTTAATATTACAGAGCGACGGCACCCATGAAACAGAACTAGTTAAATATGCACACTTAGCTCAATTCCTTATTATTTTAGGAGATAACATAGATACTTTATCAGAAGAACTATTCCGTTTAGAAAACGCACTATCGTTCATTAAGGCTAAAACCACTCATCATTCTTTAATAACTTTAGATTTATTTAAGGATATAATGATAAAGTTAAGAAATATATATAAGAAAGACGAAATCCTTGACGTTAGCTTTAGGGACTACTTCGACATAGTTAAATTAGGATACTTTTACAGTAATGATGATATAGTATTAGTATTAAAAGTTCCGATTGTCTCTCCTATAACCTATAACCTATACAAACTTTCCCTCGTACCTAATAAAAATAGTAAAGTCATAATCCCTCCTTATCCTTACGTAGCAATCCACAAGGACGATTTCATGTACATAGAGGCAGAATGCCCGAAGTCTAACTCATGGTTTCTTTGCGAACGGCGAGCCCACTATATGACGTCGAACCAGCGGCAATGCATCCAGCATCTCATCCTGGACCAGCAGATCGACTCTACATGTAACTTAACCCAAGTTACTCTTATAACATCAGCATTCGAAACCCTCGACGAGAAACACTACGTCATCAGCCTGCCTACATCTACGAAAATTCGCCTGTCCTGCATGCAGGACCAGTATAACATGATGAAAGGAAGTTACCTAGCTATTATCCCTAAAGGTTGCTTGTTACAGACCTCACATTTCACCATAACCAATGAGAACGACCGAGTCAAAGGACAAGCATTAAAAATTACAGACATACCTATACATCAAAACGCAGAACACAGGAGTCAAGCAACTCTGACCCTTAACTCTATAAATCTCGAGAGTCTACAATCAAGCAACGCAGAGATAAATCTACAACCTACTCTTAACATCGATGATAGCCCATCAATTAGCGTTTACCATACGACGATACCAGTATACCTTATCCTGTTCATTGCTATGGTGATTGCCATCATAATGACTGCTCGCAGATGTTTCCTGAGACACCAAGTTACCAAGGAATCAGAGACCAGAGATCCCGAACAGAACCAAGCCGAGATCTATGCCGAGATTAAGGACACCCGAAGACCAGGTCCTGCTCCTCTCTCAGCACTATTCTCAACGACAGTTAACAAATAGATGCTGAGCTTAAGGGGGGAGGTGTTAAGGATTCACCCCTCATGTAATAAGCTGAGGTAGCACCGGACATGCATTAATGCAACAACATTGCATCAGCCAGCGACGAGTACTTACATCGAGGTCAGCGCGCAACGTGACGCCCGCGCCTGCACGAGGCACCGCGTCAGCGGAATGCGAGCGCCGAGTCCACGAGCCTCAGTTTACTTAATCATAAGTCACTCTTGTTTCTTACATCGAACAATTGACATCTTTTTATATTGTAATTCTTTTTTAATTAAATTAGTATTAAATAAATTTGGTTTTTTTTAGAACCAACCCTGCGACCAGACGTAATTCGCTCTAAAAATAAATTCTCAATAGCAGTACGGAGTCTGGAACAGTTTTGATAGTTGTAGACAGATGGCAATATGCTTGCCCCCTGTTAAGGACAGCAAGCTAGACCCACAGTCAGCTTAATTAGTTTAAGTTTTAAGAGTAACTTAGATATAATATCACAATTAGCTAATTAATAAAATTAACGTCACATATAAGCATAGGTATATTGTAACCAATCACGTAGCTTATCCAGAATGACCTTCAAAATATAATTATAAAGAAAGAGATAGGAATAAGAACCTTTTGGATAGGCCGAAATGTAAAACGATACGCGAGGAGTATGTACTAGTTGCGAGACTCAGTTGGGTACTTAAGTAAGCTAAATTTGTACAATAAATGTCAGTTTTTCCCGTGCGAACTCGTCTTTTATTTTGGAACCCTGAGGAAGAACTGAATATGAACATACAGTCTACAAGTGGCAGAACCGCTACACCCCCTATCACAGGGAGCCAAAAATGTACTCAATACTGAATAAATTATTGCAACATATATGTTTACATGCAGATCTTGTTAACATGTTTCAGGATGACAATATATGACGCTGTAAGGGTATGGCAATAGTTTGCTTATGCAGAACGATTTACTTCATATCAACAAAATTATCGTTGAAAATTCATCTAATGAATAGTAACATTTTTTCTCAAGCCTGCTATTTAGATTTGCAACAAAGATAACGTCATTTTCTACATCTTTAAGGACATTAGGCAATTTATTATAAATTTTTAACAGTCGGCAGTAAGGGCTAGTGCTATGCATCACGAGATTGATCGCGGTTATATTAGACAAATTAGTCTTCGGGACGAGCGACCGGCGCCGCGAGAGTTAGCGCATTGGCGCAACAACGCTAGGGCGTTGGCTCACAAGGTGGGAGGGAAGACTTCTCTATGGGTCCATTCAAAGGGGGAATAGTAGTCGACGGCTCCTCGATGCTATTTAGCCCGTTCTCCGTGAGTGGATCAATTGGAGACATGGGAGGCTCTCGTTTAGGCTGACGCAGGTGCTCTCGGGACATGGTTGTTTCGGGAGCTACCTGCATCGCATCGCCCGACGAGAAGCCTCCCCGGTATGCCATCAGTGCGGCTGTGCAGCAGACACTGCCCAGCACGCGCTGGAGGCTTGCCCTGGAGAGGACGAACCGCGACAGGCTCTGGTCGCGGTCATTGGGACGGATCTCTCATTGCCGACCATTCTAGCCAGGATGGTCGCCGATGAGAGATGTTGGGAGGCAGTAGCCTCCTTCTGCGAGATTATTGTCTCGCGGAGGGAGGCGGCGGAGCGTGGGCGGGAGAGAGACCCTCTCTCTCTTCCGCTCCGGAGAGCGCGGAAATGGCCGCTCTATGTCATTTTGGACAACTCCAGTAAGCAAAAATGTTAGTAAGTTGATGACTGGAGACAGACAAAAGTGACATAGAGCGGCCATTTTTTTTTTATTTCAATCATCATTTGTTAGCAACTGAGATACATAATAGCAGTACTGATATAATTTTACCATATAATAATTTCAGAATTTTTCTGCATACCTTAAATGGGTATATTTATTAAAAAAAAAAAAAGACGTATGTATTACCTACATTCTTAATTAGTACGGTTTTTAGCCGTTCGTTAGAAGTTCATGCGCGCCGACCAGTCAATCGAGACCCCATTTTTATTATATAAGACCGTGTAGCATCGAGAGATCAAGCTGCCATCTTGGATTTATGAGATGGATCAAGATAAAAAGTGTATACTTGGGAGCTCTGGGCTCTATTGCTCTATAGCTCTGGCTTGGATAGAAATCCATATACCAAATTTCATCGAAATCTGTGCGGTAGTTATTATGTTATGCATAAACATACAGACAGACAAACAGACAGATGTACACTTTTTCAAAAACGTCATGTTATTCTTGTTCAGTATGTATTTTTACATCTTCTGACCCACATTTTTTTTTCTTCCAAGTACAGACTTTTGGGCTTCTACTCCTTTATTTTAAGGATAGACTTTTTTTATGGAATATGTTGGCAAGCGGCTCATCTGATGGTCAGTGATACCGTCGCCCACGCACATCCACAATACCAGAGGTGTCGAGGATGCGTTGCCGACCTTTGAGGAAGGAAGATAGGAAGGAAGAGATAGAAGGGGTGAGGGTGGAGGGGGAAGGGGGAATTGGGTCTCTGAAACCGACTGAAATGCAATAGTAAGCTATGTTACTTCACGTCGGTGTTATGTGGAAGTGTGGTACATCCCCGGTCGTGCCTGCGCATTCGGCTGTGGGGTTACAGCGTGGCACTATAACCGTAAAAAATACCTTAATTAATTATGTATGTTACCTCTTCAAAGTCAAGTATGTGCTCCGTGTTATTGCTCACGATCACATTCACTTTTGTACTATAGTTGTATCTGGAACAAAGAAAAATATTATAATACAAAAACTATACTAGCAACTGTCCTTCCATGTGGTGTAAGAGTATTGCAAGCAAATAGATAACTCTAATGTTACTAGGAGACAGTACGAGTACACGGCCTGGTGTTAATCGGTAGCCTTTGCCTATAACAGATGCATTCCGCCACAAGTGACGAACTGCACTGGGCCCATAACCTGTTGTGGCAACAATTTAACCCTCTTAACTATAACAACATGACAATAAGTTGTTAAGTCGCTCACAATAAGTTAAGTCTCATGTGCCTGTAGCTTCAACGGCACTCAGACTCATCAAATCAGAACAGTATTGCAAACATTACTGCTACACGGTAGGTATAGGGTATGGTGGCAGTACTGCCCCGGACGAACTCATTCACAAAGAGCTTTATTGCTCTAAACTAAAGAATCCCATATTACTACTCAATGACACTGGATTAAATAGCTTTTCATTCTTGGCTAAAATACTATATGCCCATATAGTATTTTTTTATCTATATTTAATCTTTGTCTTTTGACATGCCAGACCAATCGTAACCTTATTATTAACTATCTAGCATACATTTCATAAATTTTTATTTCATCCTCCAACGCAGGTTCTCCTCATATATGAGTAAATACTCCTACATATATAACATTTAAAGATAATCACCCAATTCTTCTGCGTAAATTCAATCTGCGTAAAAACAACTCCACGTAGATGTAAAGCAAAAAAAGCAATGAAACTAGGAGCGCAGTAAAAGGTAGCCGTCCGATGTAACAGAAGTTGCACGGAGAATAAAGGGATTAGGCAAGTTGCGTGGTGAAAGGTACTCAGTGTTGCAGTGAGTGCGAGCGAGATATCATGCAAGGCAAGCGCAGGCCACTACCTGCGGTGATACCTACCTTTTGTACATTCCAACTTGCACATTATTCCAAGAAATATAATAATAAGTAATTAGGTTTTATTCTACGTAAAGAATAGATATTTTAAGTTTGAATATTATCTTTCAGACTTAATTTACAACTTAAGTCTAATAATAACAAATGTTTATTTTCTCATGTGCTATTAGAATATTAGGTAGGACTTTTACAGAGTTGGCATGGGGAAGTACTACACCTTTGCCAGTTAATTATTTATTTGTATAAAGACAAGCATTAATTGCTGATGTACCTATCTATAGATAGGTACATCAGCAATTAATATATTAATGAATTTCAATACTGTGTCATATAGAATTGACACAGTATTGAAATTCATTAATTTCACTTTGGATGTTTACTTTTTAAAGTTAGTCTATTGGTTCATAAAATTGACATTCATAATTGCGTCTTTGATGCCTAAATTGAATAAATGATTTTGACTTTGACTTTGACATAGCCAGTTATCGAGCCGGTTCTTGAAACAGTTAACAGGGTTGGCAGTCAAAATTTAATTTGATAATATGTTCCAATTGAGTACCACTCTGTTGCTAAGGAAGTTGTACCCAATTTTCGTACTTGAAAGTGTTCGAATTATTCCAGTCTGCTGCTGCAGTCTGCAATTATTCAAGCTTAAAGCAGTGTTCACACATTACTGTGTTTTGTTGAAAAGCAATGTTAACAGCGAAAACACAGGACAAGAGATTTAACATCTTATATCTATGGGAGACAAGGTCAGTAAATTGCCATGCAGAGTTTTGTAACTCTTCGCTTTATAAAATGTGGACAAAATATAATACCTAGTTTAAAGCATGGTTTAAGCAAATTTTGTATTATAAATTACAGTAAACCAAGGTTAAAACTCTGGCCCACCTTTAGTCCACTTTATATAAGGCGGTTGCAGTTTGAAATTGTGATTGGGACTGAACTGTAATGCAGAAATATCTCTTAAATCGCTTAGTCAGGCAAGCAACTTGCTTATCTCTTTACTGATTAACATTAATTACCGGCCAAGTGCGAGTCGGAATGGCGCACTAACGGTTCCGTACCATTATCTTTAATAAATGTTTGATGTTACTACCTGTTATCTTTATTAAGACAGAGAAAAAAAAATTAAAAGAAGATAATGACATGTTTGTTATATGGGAGTCCCCCTTAAACATTAATTTTATTTAATGTTATTACTTATTTTAAGGTGAATATATAACTAAATATTCTGTGAATATTTCAAGCCTCTGTTTTGTTATCAATGTCAAGCAAAAAATTCATGTTTGTTATCGGTAACTCCCTTAAATATTTATTTATTCTGTTTTTTAGTATTTGTTTTTAAAGCAGCAACAGATACACATCATCTGTAAAAATTTCAACTGTCTATCACGGTTCATGAGATAATGCCTGGTGACAGACAGACACGTAGATGGATGAGACTCCGTAATGGGGTCCCTCGGGTCTCAGTATGGGGAATTATATTCTATAATATCAAATCAGATAATTAATAGAACCTGTAGGTAAATACTTGTTAGTACCTATTATTAGTACATATTATTAGTCTTGTCTTGAGACTTTTGTGGATGAACCACTTTATCACCAGTGTCACAAAGAGATTTGCCCAGAGTCCGAAGACGTTTCCCCCATAGAAATTCGTTACTACCTCTCTACATTGATCCCTGAAACCTGATTCTTTTGACAAACGCAATATGTTGGAATAACCAGATTTCGGAGAATCTTGAACGTAAACAAAAACAAGTAATGTCAAAACTTACTGTCCATAGGTGAAGTTTTTCTTTAAATATGGGTTGGATTGAGCATAGCACACAGTTAAAAGAAGGACAATCAAGCTTTTATTATACATATTTAAAAAGCGTATTACTTCAAATTTCAAATGAATCGGGAAAATCAGAACTTAGAACATTGATATCATAAATATAACCATACTTCCTAATCTCTACACTAATCTGTGCACAGAGCCAGGGATGTTAGAGTCCGTTTCACGAAAGATGTCCCATAGACGTGGCGCTAGTAGTCATACATAAGTGAAGCAGTTAGTAAACATTTATAATTAGTTCCCCTAATTTTCCGCGGGACTTCTTTCGTGGAAAGAAGTCTAGATGCCAACTCGGGAATTATGACATCGGCTCGTCAAAATTATGGTACTTTAGATAAAACTATGGTACGGTTATCTGAGAGTCTATATTGGTCTATGACAACAACCACTATGTGTGTTATACCAGGATTTTAATTCACAACTTTTAACTCGATTCTGTGCTATCAGCGATAGCCAACTCGAATAAGGATTTGACCCGGAAAAAATTGGAGGTATCAATTTTCCTTCGGAATTCCGTGGGGAAGGTCACGCAGTAACATTTGTTTTGCGTGATGATCGATCCGTTGCGATATCTGCCATCTTGACTTTAAGGGTAAATTTTAGTTTATTGAATAACTCGTGTGCTTTCAATTAAACACGAAATATGATTTAACAAAAGTTGTTTAAAATTAAATTGCCTACATTTTTTATTTATATATATTTTTTCCTAAGATTGATATTTTCCGATTTATACCCAAAAGAGGGGCCGAATTTTTGTTTAATTAACAACTCGTTTATTTACAATTAAGTTTTCTATTATTTTGGTTCCTACATTTTTCTTCTTCGGATCGATATTTTTCGATTTATACGCGAAAGAGGTGGGGGTAAAATTTATCATTACATAATCATGTTTATTTTCAATTTTACATGGAAAATTGCTACCAACACACTTGTTTGTAATTCAATTGACTACAATGACAGACCATACAAACTAACTTTGAAAAAATGAGTAAGTAGAAGAGTAAGGCACTTTAATTTTTAAAGTGCCTGACTGCCTACTATCAACATTGACACAGAAAAAAATAGTATTTTGGGTTGAATTTAATACTAATAATGTGTTACAAAAATAAAATAACTTTTATTGTGTTTGTGAATGATGATGTGGATGATGTAAAAACAAAGATCCTGCAAAATGTATTCAAAATTGTCGTATTTTTTTCTGTCTCTATATATTGATGATAAATGAGAAATAATGGTACATTTGCGTACCTAATGAAAGTTCCATGGTACAAGGTACGGGCACCTGGATAATGGTACGTGTACCATAATTATGGTACGTATAACATCGCTGCACAGAGCACAAACTATAAGATACTACGTATCACACGGACCTCTGCAGTACATGCTTTGCTAGACACGAGTTCTGCGCTCTGATTGGCTACAGCAAAATGATGTATGACGGTAGATTTTTTTTATTTTGTTGGATGTTCTACTTACGTACGTACCTATGTAGGTTGATCGTAAGTAGGTGGATATGTGCATTACAGTAACCTGACCTCAAAGGCAAATGTCATATTATGATTTTGCTATGACGTTTCTCGTGTCTAGTTTTTTTACTAGATAGATTAATACCCGTGGCACAGAGTACCAAAGAGAATAAATATAAGTAGTAGTAGTAAGTAAAGCTCAAAAACGTTATTTTTGCCACTTTTGCCCAAACCCTATTCGAACGCTCAACTGAGCATAATACCTAAAATCGCATGATTATGCTGTCAAAGACATAACGTCTCATAACGATCACAAACAACCATCCTCCGGACATGGGTCAAAAATTGCATTGTTGTTGCTTTCCAAACGCTGAACAAAAAGAGGCGTGAATGACATTTTCACCCACACATTCCCAATTCGAACGCCCCTTGTGAGAGATTTTAGCGTTATTTTCGCTAAAAACGATCAGAAGTGATCTATTCGAACGCACTATACGTTTTAAGAGCAGGGATTTAAGTAGAAATACTGTTCATTCGGCTTAGAATCGAAAGCTACACCACCACGATAAAAAAATATGATTGCCAACATAATCTAGTATAAATTATGTCAGCCAACGGGATGGGAAACAGATTAATATAAAGGGTTATCGAAAAAAAAACGATTATTAGAATCGGATCATGAAATATATCGATACATAATCAATTTAGCACGAAACTTTCGCTTAAATGCTCAGTATTTTAATTTTAAAATATATGTAAATAAAACAAATGTAGTTTTAAGATTAAATGTATATTTCTAAATTTGAAATACCCCTTCTATAAATTGCAAATAAAATAAGTTCTTTAGAAGATTGAAGATAAAGAAAGAGATAAAGATTTATTTATTTGTCAAAACATGTGTGTAGTCATACAGGGATGTGCATGTAGTTCTTAAATTTAAATAAGTTTCAACATTTTTGGAAACCTAAATCACATCAATCCGTAAATTAAACGAGTTGAGTGGTATCACTAATTCTGTTTTGAATACTATTAGAAAAATCTTTTGTAAAACACTTCAAAAGAAATGTCGGTTACTATTTATGGAAGGGCGACCGTGGTCGCCTGTATTATACATATCCTCTAATTTATACGCAATCAAATCGCACAAAACGGTATTTTTTATATTTATCATACTCAGTATCCACTGCGAATGACACTTGCTGACTGATTTTGAATTTGATAACTGAAATCCAAGTATTCTTGCTATTGGTACTTTTTTTCTTTAATAATTTTGAAGTATTAGGAAACTGGAGACAATATATCTATGCACGACATCTTATGTCCAGAAGTTTGACAGGTCAAATCTGGACATGATACTTTATTTAGACCTCAATATTATACATGTTTTATTTATCTAAACGCTATAAAAGTTTGCAAGAATAAAGACTTTTTAATAGGTAATAATTTATCTACATACTCTAAGGTACCCTAAAGTATAGGAGTATAAGGTACGTTCGTTATGCACCGTCAACGCTCACAACAGTCGCACCCGTTTTGCCATTCCCTTTGGTTCGAGTGCATAGAAAACTCAACCCGTATGGCAGTGACGTAGCTATAGCTGTCAAATGGGGCGGGAGGTCCACAGGCAAAAGATAAAAATCTAAACGCTCTAATCATACTTATTACATGAAATGGGTACAAACAATAGTTACTTACCTATAAGTACAATAAAATTCAGTTTTAAGAAATTGTTAGTATAATATGTAGTGGGCATAAATCTTTTTATAGTTATACTAGCGAATGCCCGCGACTTCGTTCGCGTGGTAGGCTCGGCTTTCGGCCTAGCCATAACCTCTCATCTTTTCTTAATATTTTTTAATGTAAGTACCATCTGCGAAGTATTTGCAAACATAAAAAAATCGAATGAAATCGGATAAGCCGTTCTTAAGTTAAAGCGTGACCAGGAGAAATAGGGGTTCATTTTCATATAAGTATGTAGATATTATGAGGCAGCAACTTTCATCTAAAGTATCAGTGCCTCCTTCATTAAATGATGATATGTATGGCCAATTCAATAGTTTACAATCATTAAAAAGTTGCTGAAATTTTCGCCCGACAGCAAAGTACTTGGAGCGCGTGGCTCCAATTTACTTACTTTGCCGACAGTTAGAACAGAGTAAGAGAGTCACCACATGTACCAGTCCCACCAATAAAAATCCCCGAGAATGATGTTTGTATAGACTATGAACTTTTTCAGCGGACCTAGTACAAAAAGCCCTCAGTAAAATTTTTAAAGACGACTCTGCCATAGATAAAATAGCTGCTATTCTATTACAGAGATGTAGTGCAGTTATGAGCAAGCTGTAAGCTTTTTAAACGTGATAACGTCTAATAAATTGATGAACGCTGGCTGCACGTACAAAAAGTATGATTCATTATCACGTTCTGGGCCGAGCGTGCAAGCGAGAGCGCGAGCCAAGCGATAGAGAGGCACGATCAGCCTAAGCGTTCCATTTGTCTTATGACGTTATCATTGCACGTAAATATTATATAAATCAATATATCTCTTGTCTAAACTTCCGCCCCTTTAGCCATGCAAAGCAAGCAAAATATTGCCGACAAACTAAGATCGCTCTTGTCCGACCAAGGAATGAGTACCTAATAATTTATTAACAACATGACTTCAATTCAGGGTGATCATGAGACGCCAATTTACTTTCATGTGATATGTTGACAAAATTGGGACAAGCGATGTTATCTACCTAGATTATGAAAAAGCATTTGATCGAGTGCTTGTCAGAAGACTTGTTTCTAAGTTGGCAGATTTTGGAATTCGTGGCACCTAAAATGGTATAAAAATGCTTTACGGATATTACATAGCTAAATTATGAGGGTTAATAAACATAGCCAAAGCTATGATACATTGATGAGCTTATTATATGGCACATCAGATTATATTATCCGTCATCAATATTCCGCGATTTTAATGATGTCGTAAGCTAAGGAGGGGGGGGGGGTTCCGGACCCCCTAAACCCCCCCTTATATACGCCCATGCCGTATGGAACAGTATTGCGGTCGCGAAATTCGCGCCTAACCTTCTGTCGAAAATCGATAGAATCTTATACATTTAAGGTTTGACAGTGACAGCTCGCATTGACCACGTAAACCCACCTTCGATTCTCGAGCGTTGGGCCGCGTTCAGAAACTCGGTGAGAGTGCACTCGGAGTTCGTGCACACGGAGTGCAACTTTTCGCACTAACGCCGGGGCCGCCGGCCGTTCCGAACCTCAGGGTTAAGCACTCGGTTGTTCTAACTCGAGCGTTCCAAACCTCGGAGCGTTGCAACTTTTTAACCATCAAAATCGATCGGTATAAGGTTGCAACCCGAATCTGACATATCTTAGACCAATCAGACTTCACACAGACCGACAACAAACTTATTCTCTCGTCTCAAAGAAAATTAGGTAAGGATTAAGTGATCTGTCAATGCCGAATTTGTCAAAGTCTGTTTGAGGTTAGAAAACAACCAGAGCGAGTTAGAAAACAACTAAACAACCGCGCTTTGAGGTACGGAACGACCCCTTGTTGTTGCGGCGTGAGCGTTTTCGATGACGTATCAAGCTCGCTCACGATGATCGTGGGCTTGTAAGCGAAAGGGTGCACGAACGCTGCGAGTAATTTCGGCGCTTAACAGAAGGTAGTCGATGTATCATGTTTCTGGGTCGTACAATGGGGATCCACACGGGGAGGTTGCTCACGTACGTTAACGTTAAGAAATTTGCGATAATTTTGCTCACAGTGCTATCGTCTACCAAAGCTGGTCCGAGACAAATATCACGATTTTGACAGCTCGTGGCACTGTAAGCGTGTTGTTAATTCGGACCAGAGTTGTAGCAATAACGAACCATTTGCGCGCGAAAAACAAATTCATAAAAATATCGTGCATAGTGTGAAGTTTAACTATGTAGTGTGTGGATTAAAAAGAAATAATGGAATGGATGGACCGACTTTTACAACTTTTACATCAAAAAGAAGGGACACCAGTAAATACATTGTAGAAATAAACAAACACCTGTCACTTTTGACAGAACGCTCACGACGATTATGGTGTAGAGCATGGTTCATGTAATCGTCAATATGGCGGCAGTTAAGACGTCATCGATGACGTAGCGTGGGCCATCGTAATCACGCTCACGGTGAAAGGGACCGACTTTTATCGCGCTAATATCGATTATGGCCAATTGGGACCGCAGTGCTATAGAAATCTACTATTATTGATGGACTTAAAAAGAGTACTCTGGGACTGATTCCTAAGTTAGAGTCCTAAGAAGACCTTTCATATGATGCTCTTGTCTATGAATTTCAGTTCGCTGATTATAGGTGCGTTCGCTTAGCTTTTAGGGCATTGCAATGAATGCATTGGTGGCGTTGTCATTGAATGTCAAATTAAATTTAAAAGAAGTTTTCTTTTTTGCGAAAAAGTAAATTAGTTAGTTCTCCAATGGATATCCAGGTTTTGTATATTTTATTGAGGCATTGCATTTAAAATGACATGTCATCGGCCTGTCGAATATGAAAGTGACGTTCAGGGTTGTGTTGTGGGCATGCCCATCGTGCCCACAACGGTGGATCTTATGATACATTATTTCTATGGGTGGATCCGCGCTTAGAAGTATAGAAACACTATGATGCAGTGCTACAAAAGAAATAAGGCGAAACATCTACCTACGCTAAGTGAGATTTTCGAAAAAATTATATTACATCAATTAGAAACTCATTTTAGTGCAAACAAAATTTTCCATAAGAATCAATTTGGGTATATAAGGAATCGCTCTACTATAGACGCAGGTATAGAACTTATAAAAGATGTGTTTGATGCCTGGGAGAACTCTCAAGATGCCTTAGGTGTTTTTTGTGACTTATCTAAGGCATTTGACTGCGTCCGACATGATATACTTGTCAGGAAATTACAACACTACGGTATTAGGAACATGGCTCTCAACCTTTTGACTTCATATTTAAATGATAGAATTCAAAGAGTTGACATAAATGGTAAAAAATCGCCCGGCTCTATAATCTCAATGAGCGTTCCACAAGGTTCAATACTAGGGCCGTTCTTGTTTTTAATCTATATTAATGACTTACCTTATTATGTAGAGAAGAATCACGAGATTGTATTGTTTGCAGATGACACTTCACTGTTATTTAAAATTAAAAGCCAGTTATTAAACTATGACCAAGTTAACAATGCATTAGTTAAAGTTGTGAATTGGTTCAATACAAATAATCTTCACCTCAATGAGAAGAAAACTAATTCTATAAAGTTCACGACACCAAATGTGAGACAAGTAGAATCCAATATACAATTGAATGGAACAGGGTAACGGTAACGGTAACGGTTTTTTTAGGAATTACTATAGACGCTAAATTGCAATGGGGTCCCCACATTAAAAAAATGTCTAGTAGGCTCAGTTCAGCGGCTTATGCTGTTAAAAAAATTATACTATTAACTGATGTAGACACAGCTAGAATAGTTTATTTTAGTTATTTCCATAGCGTTATGGCATATGGCACACTGCTCTGGGGATGTTCTGCAGAAATTAATTCTATTTTATAATGCAAAAAAAGGCTATACGAGCGATCTACAGTTTAGCTCCCAGAGTTTCCCTTAGACAGAAGTTTAAAGACATAAACATTCTAACTGTTGTCTCTCAGTTTATCTATGAAAATCTAATGTATGTAAAGAAAAACATTAGCAGTTTTGATAAAAGGAGTGATGCTCATTCCATCAACACGCGAAATAAGCACAAGCTATCCGTACATGTAACGCGTCTCCACAGAATAAGTCATTCTTTTATGGGACAATGTATACGATTCTATAATAAAGTTCCCAATGTTATCCGAGATTTGCCTATTAATAAGTTTAAAATTATTATTAAAATAAAACTCTATCAAAAAGGTTATAACAAAATTTCGGAATACTTGGAGGATAAAACAGCTTGGGACTGATCACTCCAGGATCTATCTACTCTCTGTCCCGCGTTCCCGCCGAGGGCGGCAGTGACGGAACACCCCGGGGTTTTGGTGGGTATACGGACTCCCACATAACCACCTCCCTCCCCGTGGTGGGTGGTATCCATAAAGGATTTCCCCGGGACAAAAAAAAAAAAAAAGGATCTATCTACTCGTGTACTAAGAATTCAAAGTGTAGCGTGTCTTGCCCTACTGATACTATTATCATGTTCTGTTTTGTAAGGCAACACACTGGAGCTAATATTTGTAGTACCGAAGTAAAAACATTGTAAAAACATCCATATAAAAAGAATGGCCCCGAGTTTCTTGCCGCTTCTTCTCGGTAGTCTTTAAAGTACATTATAATGAAAAATTGACGTTCATAAGTGCGTCTTTGATGCCTAAATTGAATAAATGATTTTGACTTTGACTTTGACTTTGACATCATATTGCATGAGAACAAAATAAGACAAGAATAGGAAAAATGCAATCAAATAAGAGTGGCTCCATATATTTCGGAGCAATATATATTGCAACTGGGCAATTAACAATTTGCACCAGTGACCTAAGGCAATTCTGCTGTCAAAAACGATCGAGCATAGTTGTTTGTGATCGTTTTTTGACAGCTATGTATTTGACTGCATAATCATGCGATTTTAGGTCATATGCTCAATTGAGCGTTCGAATGGGGTGTGGGAAAAAGTGACAAAAATAACGTTTTTGAGCTTTACGAATGCATTAACACAAGAGCCATCAATGTCATCGCCACCAATGCCCTAAAAGCTAAACGAATGCACTATCCCTCATACCTTCAAAGCATAGACAAAATAAATTGAAAATGGCGTCGTTTTGCCGACCAAATGAATCAAAGAATGTATTTTACAATTAATTCGTTTTCGTAATTCAATTTTACAAATCAAACCATTTACTATAAATTATACGGGTGTATTTCAAAGTGTTTACATAATATCATGCGCAGTGTGACGTGTAGTGTGTGAAAAGAAATGATTTTTCATGTCTCGGATTAGTAACTGTGTTTACATGGTTTCTACGAAGTCCTCCTGGCTAACATGCTACCGACGGTGGAGGAGACGCGAGGGTACGACTTTCAGGACCCCGAGAACGCGGAGAAATGGCGCGGACTCTTTGTAAATCCTCTGAGGAAGGTGCGTCAACAAATACACTCTAACTTCTATTTACCTCTGTTTCTCATCATTATCTCCTCATTACTTATTAAATAGTATTCTTAAAGATTTCTGATGGCAGGTTATTTGAAACGAAGAAGTTTCAGGTAGATTCCGCTGTAATAAACAAACCCAGATGTTAGTTTTCTTGTAGGTTTTCCTTGCAAATATCCTCAAGGTCTTGTTGTTATCAGTGAATTGTTGAGAACGTGTGATTGTTAGTACTGTTTGTAACGGTAACTGTATCCCAAAACTATATCACATCACACATGTTCACAAAGAAGAGTATATGTTGTTTATATCATCTGTGAACCCATACTACAATACCCATAATTGTGTTTGTTCGGACACCATAGCAATAGTTTGAACTCTATATAATCGGTGAACTTAAGTGTGGCTGCATAATCGATGATTCAGATACTGATGCCTTTACTAACCACACTAAAATCTTGTTCACTTGTTTTTTACTCTCCATACGACATTGGTGGGAATTGTGGCCATAATCTAAGATGTTGAAGTATGTGACCATGTCTAGGGTGATCTCTTCAACTCAAATACCTAATAAATAAATAATTAGTCTTACCATACATTACCACCAAATACCATGTTAGTTACTTGACTAACAATATCTTAGTTCTTGCATTCACACTCCCAAAAGCATGCTTAATCTGTCCGCATCAGGTTTAATAATAATAATGAATTGTTTAATTCATTTCTGAGCATTTTACAAAATGAGGTGGGGACTACCTTTTAGGTATAGTGAAATACCTGTGCCAGGTAGACCTGCTCTTCCTTATCTTAAAAATATGAAGTATACATATTAATAGTTTAATATTTAAGTAACGATTTAAACAGAAACAATCTTATAATTAACAACCTAAGAACTAACTAAATAAACCAAAGGTACCTACTAAAACATTGACTAATTTTGGAAGCCATTGATTTAGTATATTTAATGATTTTTTAACCAAAGCACCTGTTTATTTAAAGTATTTGTTTACAAGCTAAATCTATTTAAAGATTAGTTAATTAATACAAATATTTTGTGGGTATAGTTTAATTTTGATATAGGTATAAAGATTTAAAAAAAAAAGGTAAGCATGGATTACATACAAATTCAGTGTGTAAGCGCAAATCAAAGTAGGTACTTAAAAGGTTGACGGAGTGGTATGTGATACAAGTGACAAGGTTCAATAATTTAATTATAAATTTTTTTGTTTAGTTGTGATTTTTATTTTTTTTTGCATTTAAGTTAGATTTCTTTTATTTTACTTGTGTTGATTATATTATATTACAAATGCATATAGGTACATAGATATATTTTATTCAAATATGTATTAAGGTATTTTGTGTATAATGCTAATCAATAAATTTTAGCATATATTCTACTTCAGAATAATCCAATGTCATGATTCAATTTTGAACAATGTATTTGCATTCATATACAGTGTTAGGATAAATATTTAAAATGGCGTTGATTTTGTTATATAGATAAACACTTAGTTTTACAAACTGGCACCTAGCGAAAGTAGTTCTTACTTTAGTTGATTTTGCGACGTAGCGATTAGTTCTTTTTCCAAAACACTTGGAGGGATTTATGCGTTTTTAATATTACTTGATATATATACAATTTTCTAACGCTGAGTACATTACTACCTAATTGAATAAATTTGAGACGTAGGAAATCTACAATGTTTGAAGTTCATTACTTTTAAGAGTGACCTCTGAGCTCTCTCAAGAATTCTGTCTTTGCAGCACCTCCCCATTTCGAAATGCAGTATGTTATTATAGACTCTGCTAGGGCCATATAAATTTTAAACAATAGATTTTTTGAAGCTACCTAGCCTCAATATTTTAAAAATAATTTACGAATTTGATTTGAGACGAGATTAATCTGAGGGTACCAAGATAAATGTTGGTCCAGCATCTCACCAAGATATTTTACAGTGGCTACCTTTTCAATAGTAGGACAGTTACAGTCATCATGTATACTATTGTTTTCGTGTATTTTTATATAGAAGTTTGGAGGTTGGGGTTGAAACATTTTATATATAGAGTAACACATATAGTTTGTCTTCCTAGTGTTTAACGTAAGCAAATTTTCTCTATGGCATTCTGAAACTATGGCCATACCTTTTTCTGCATTATTTCTTACTTCATTCCAAGTACTCCCAGTAAAGACAATGGCATTGTCATCAGTGTAAGAGAAGGTATGTCCGTTTTCCATCTTTAGATCACAAAGCTCATTAATGTATAATGTATTTAGTATAATTAAAAATAAGGTGGGCGCCCTAACACGCTTCCCTGGGGAACACCAAAAGTTACATCTACATCAGCGCTAGTCATTTCTGCGATTTTTACGCTTTGTGTTCTATTAGTGAGGTAGTCTGTCAGAAGGGCTAGAGGAATATCTCGTATCCCTATGCTCTCTAACTTTTGCACAAGAATGGGTATAGACACGGTGTCGAAAGCTTTCCTGAGATCGAGGAAAACACTCAAGCATTTTGAGTTTTTATCCAACTGATTGATGAACATCGTGGTTAAAGCTGAGACCGCATCTTCAGTATATTCACCATGTCTAAAACCAAATTGCGAACTCGACAAGATGTTAAAATCATTAATATAGTTTAGAATTCTAGTGTTAATAATTTTTGAAATGGCACTTAAAATGTGAGATTGGTCTACAGCTATTTACATAGGTGGGCAATCACAGGGGTCACTATATTTAACTAGGTTTATGCTATAACAAATGAGGTATAAATAAACCGGAGGCTTGTTGATTTGGACCGATTAAGTGACTTAACCGTTTGCCTACCAGAGACGTAAATTTACGTGCATTTCATTCATAAATATTTTGTTTTAATTATCACGGTATAGGAAGGATTAAACCTTTGTATTGATCTCATTATTAGTTTTAATCTGTGTTCACTTATAAACCTTCACAAATAAAGAAGTTACAAAGGGTTCACGAGAAGCTTGCACTCTAACAAAGTATGGAACTAAAACTGTGATGCAAGGCTACAGAAGAAATTAAACTAAACATCATATTAGAATAGGAAAAACGCAATCAAATAAGAGTGGCACCATATATTTCAGAGCAATATATATTGCAACTGGGCAATTTGCACCAGTGACCTAAAGCAAATCTCTGATACATAAAGGAGTTGGGATGGCTAGGGTAACTGGCGGGGGAAATGCAAAATACACCCCAACACAACCCACCTACCCGCGGGACGTCATTGTAGGGCTTAGCAGCCCCAATATGAATATACCTTTAATATATACCTTTTTTATTATTATTCCTTTTATTCAAAATAAATCAGGCGTTATGCCCTTTAACACTTCCACCCTTGGAGCTTTTTGTTACTTGCTCTTGCGTCTCCACCCCCAGACGGCCAATTAAGGCAAGCCGGGGGTCAGGGGTCTCATTTAGCCCCAGGGAGAATCAGAGTCCATTATTATTATTATTATTATTAATACACAATATGTAATGTTGCCATCATCTACACTACTACTTTCAGCACCAATTTACAAATATGCTACATACACAAACATCATGACTATAAACTTGTACAATCACAATTATTTATTTTCCTTGTTCACTGTTAAAGTCTGGATTAACATCCCAAAATATTAGGTATATAAACATCTAATACATATAGGTATTAATTTTCTATCTTATCAACTTGTTTTACGCAGAGTCTGGTCAGAACAAAGTTATAATTATACTAGCTGACCCACCAGCGGCTACGCTCGCGTGGCCTCGCGGGATACGGTAATTACAGATTTTTAATTTATCCCACGCGAACTCTTTAATTTACCGGGATCAAAAATATCCTATATGTTGATCAGGGATATAAGCTACCACCATACGAAATTTCGTTTAAATCGGTCCAGTTATTTCGGAGATTAGCCCGTACAAACAGACACAGAAAAATACAGAGAAACAAACAATTTGAACTTATTTTTCTGTCCTTACATCCCTTGACTCGGTTTTTAGTATAGTTTTCATTGTACAGAAATTTGACCTCTATAGTTTATAATATGTCGTTATATATATGTAGTTTACATCCCTCATTTTACCCCCTTAAGTCATCCCTAACAAAAATATTGAAAGCATCACTATTTTTGAATTATTCAGTTATCAATTTTCATCACTGTAGCTTCGAAATCAAAGAACTTAAAAAAAATTATACCTCGTTTCACCCCCTTAAGTCATCCCTGTCAATAAATATTGAAATCATCATTTTAAACTGTCAAAATGCTAATTTTCACCACTGTATGTTCGAAAACACAAAACTTTCCATACAAACTTTCACCCTCCTAAACCACCACTATCCAAAAAAAATAGGCCAACATTTTTTATTTTGAATTACCTATCCAAATACAAACTATAAGTTCAAAAACAAAGGAGTTTCATACAAAAGTTTTCACCCCTTTTGACCCCCTTAGGGGTTGAATTTCATAAAATCCCGTCTTAGTGAGCACCTACGTCCTAAAAAGAACTCGCATGCAAAATTTAAAACTCCTAGCACTTGTAGTTTCTGAGATTTCGTTTCTTGTAGTGAGTGATCTTTCGCTTTTACATACAGGGTGTTTGGTAGAGGGACCGACAAACCAAATGAGCGTATTCGGGGGAACACTTGGAGAATACAAGTTGGCCAAAAAAAATCCCCGACCCCCCAATATGTTTAACTTTTTTTTGTGATTTTTCCCTTTTTCTCGGAAATTGTACCTATTTACCACCATAACATTTCTAAAGTATGTTTTAGACCGGATGTTTTTAGTTTTTACAAATTTTGCAAATGTTATGGTGGTAAATAGGTACAATTTCCGAGAAAAAGGGAAAAATCACAAAAAAAAGTTAAACATATTGGGGGGTCGGGGATTTTTTTTGGCCAACTTGTATTCTCCAAGTGTTCCCCCGAATACGCTCATTTGGTTTGTCGGTCCCTCTACCAAACACCCTATATATATAGATAATTACTAGTGAATGCCTGCGACTTTGTTCGCGTTGTAGGCTCGGCCTTCGGCCTCGCTATAACCTCCTATCTTTTCTTGGGTTTTCTTCCATAAGAACCTTCTCCTGACAATAATTAAAGAAAAAATATATTAGCGAGATTGTTCCATCCATTCTCAAGTTAAAATGTGGCCGGGAGAAATAGGGGTTCATTTATATATATATCGATATCGGTTTCTAATTGACACATTTAATCTTTATACTGGTTTCATAACATTGTGAAATCTTATTTAAATAGGTATAATATCTGTGGTTGTTGTGAAATTCTCAGGACTAGTAACACATATCAAATCAAATCATTTATTTTATTCTGTACTAGCTGCTCTCCGCGGTTGACCCGCGCGGTGATGGATGATGATGATGATTATGAATCTTATATAGCCTATGTTACTCAGGCTGAATGTAGCTTTCCCATGGTGAAAGAATTTTTGAAAACAGTACTTTTTGAGCCAATTCGTTACAAACATACATACAATCTTTCCTCTTTATAATATTAGTATAGATTGGTCACAATGTATTCTATTTTCTATATCTAATACTGTCTATAGGTATATTATAAAAATCGAACACAATAATCCCGAAATTCCTGTACATTATAATCTAGGAAGGAGTCTAGGGGTCCATTCTGTTATGTCTGTCATCCATTCATTTCTATTCTCTCTCATCATGTCGCCTACCCACCGCCATTTGAGTTATTTCGTTTTAAATGCAACATCTTAAAATATAATTAAATCTACTGCTTGCTTTTTTTAATTAAATGTTTTTGATTCGATTTGGATAATCGAACAATATTGACGATGATTCCAGGTATTGGAGCAAGTTCACCCTACTCTAAATGCAGAAGAAAGCGCTCTGCAGTATGTGGAGTCTCTCTGCCTGCGACTGCTGGCGATGCTCTGTGCTCCGCCCTCACCACTCACTGTTCAGGTATACTTGAAACATATATATACTGAGTTCTAATGGATATTTTTCATTTAATTTTTGTTACTGCGCCTTGCGGCCTCACTCGCGTGGTGATGGATGATGATCAAACAAAAGTAGCCTATGTTCCTCCTTATAACATCAGCTATCTGCCAGTGAAAGTTCCGTTAAAATCGGTCCAGCCGGTTCAGAGATTAGCCGGAACAAACAGTTTTTTATGTAAGTACCATTATGTACTTTCATATGCATTTAGCGAAAAGCTGTTAATTTGGAATAACAAACAGACACTTTATTTATCTGTAATAGATAGATGTATAAAGTAGGAGACGGTACAAGCATGAGACCCCTTAACACCACCTGGTGTTAAGCGGTAACTTCTGCTAATAACAGATGCAATCTGTCACAAGTGATGAACTGCACTGGGCCCATAACCTGTTGTGACAATAAGTTAACTCTCATGTGCCTGTCATTTCACCGGCATCCATACCATTCAAACCGGAACACAGTATTGCGAGCATAACTGCTCCATGGGTATATTGCTCAGCTATCTATATTGGTTTAATGGCTTGAGGTCTAGCAACCCAAGTTTCATATTTTTTTTTATTGTTAGTGCAAATTTGTCCTATGGGGCTAAATAATATTTATATAAGCATCGTTTCATCGTTATTCTGTTTCGGTATTTTCGCGAAAATATCTCTTTTGTTATTTACTTAGAAGAGAGAAGGGCAGGTTAAATTTAGCCTGAAATATCGGCGGCGGCGGGATACATTTTATCTGATAATACTCTCAGTTGTTGATTGTGATGTGGCCACCGCACTGGTATGAGTTGATAGAGGCAGTTATTGTTGTTGATTGTGATGTGGCCGCCCCACTGGTATGAGCTCATAGAGGTAGTTGATGATTGCGATGTGGCCACCCCACTGGTATATGTTGGTAGAGGCAGTTGTTGTTGATTGTAATGAGGCCAACCCACTGGTATGAGTTGATAGAGGCAGTTGTTGATTGTGTTGTGGCCACCCTACTAGTATGCGTTGATAGAGGCAGTTGTTGATTGAGATGTGGCCACCCAACTGGTATGAGTGATAGAGGCAGTTGTTTTTGGTTGTGATGTGGCCACCCCACTGGTATGAGTTGATAGAGGCAGTTGTAGTTGATTGTGATGAGGGCACCCCACTGGTACGAGTTGATAGAGGCAATTGTTGTTGATTGTGATGAGGGCACCCCACTGGTATGAGTTCATAGAGGCAGTTGTTGATGGTACCTCCCGACTTGTATGAGTTCATAGACGCAGTTGTTGATTGTGATGTGGCCACCCCACTGGTATACGTTCATAGAGTAAGTTGTTCATTGTGATGTGACCACCCCACTAGTATGCGTTGATACAGGCAGTTGTTGTTGAATTTGATGCGGCCAACCTACTGGTATGCGTTGATAGAGGCAGTTGTTGTTGATTGTGATGTGGTCACCCCACTGGTATGAGTTAATAGAGACAGTTGTTGATTGTGATGAGGGCACCCCACTGGTATGAGTTGATAGAGGCAGTTGTTGATTATGATGAGGGCACCCTACTTCTGCAGGACGTGGAGGAGCGCGTGGCGCGGACGTTCCCGACGCCGCTGGACAAGTGGGCGCTGGCGGACGCGCGTGACGTCACCGCACAGCGCCGCCGTCGCTCGCCGCTGCCGCTCGACAAGATACATCTCATGCTGCAGAAGGTACCTACTCTGTGCCGAGCATGCGTGTATGTGTAGGAACACCAGCTGGGGAGGAGGCCCCCCAAGGTTTCACCCGCGTGGTGATCGATGATGATGATAAAAAGTATTCTATGTCAGAATATAATCTATGCCCTTGCCAAATGTCATTACGATCTGTTCAGCTGTTTCGACTTGAAAGCGTAATACAATAGAATAGAAAATATTTATAACATAAAATTATTTTATTTTAATAAACAAACTCACCTTGGTTATTATAATACTACTATTAGTTTTGCGAACAATAGACCTCGCTAGTCTTATCAGCGGAAATTTGTCGCAGTACTTCACAACCTATTATTTCGGAAACCACTCGACCTATTTGAAATTCCTCTATTTAAAGTCAAGTACCTAATGTGTGTACCAAATTTTATCAAAATTTGTCTGTTAATAACGCCGCAGCATACTTCCCCTTTTTAGAGTTCTCCCCCACTAAAAAAACGCCGACGAAAAAAAATTATATTGAATGTAGTACATGTATACAAAGTTTCGTCAATATTGGTTTAAAATATACATAATGTCCCATTTATTGCAGGATAAATGGAATAAATTGTAATTTTATTAACAAGATATTAAAAGTATAAATACAATTTGTAAAATTTAATACCGACTTCCATTCTATTCAGTTATTGGAGTGTATTTAAAGAACTACTGGACTAAATTTGATGAAATTTAAATGGGACCACACTGGAAGCATCAGCTTTCAAACAAAAAAAATTGAATTCAAAGAATTTTGAGAATCGGTTCACCCAATCGAAAGTTATGAAGTAACAAACATAAAAAAAATATACAGTCGAATTTATCAGTCTTACAACACCCTGTAATTAAGTGGCTGTATAGAAAGTTGGAACATGGTTCAATAGAAATGTGAAAATATAATTAGATTTTTTTTTAAAATAATTTGACAGCTTTCAGTGAAAACTATTCTCCCTGAGGCTGAAGAAACATACTACTACTAAAGCTACTTCAGCCAACTTCAGACTTACTTACCGAGTAATGAAAAATACGTTTTATATCCCCTTGTGTCATAGTCGACATATAGTATAATATAAAATAGTGCGTTTGAATAGATCCCTGTCAGCGAAAATAACGCTAAAAACGCTCACAAGAGCGTTCGAATAGGGAATCTGTGGGTGAAAATGTCGTTTATGTCTCTTATTTCCAGCGTTCAGAAAGCTAAAAGAGTTATTTTTGCCTCTTTATTATATTCTATTTTGTTTATTTTTTTAATAAAAAATATGCAATCCACCGCTGAGTCTAAAAAGGGTTACATTAACTGCAGGACATACACACACTTCACTATAGATTAGATTCTTTGTGTATGGCCTCTGCGACTTGAGTGTCGCAACTTTGCCAGTATCCGTTGCATGACAATTTCATAAACTGCAGAAGAAGTAAAAGTAAACTTTTAGAAGACGTTATATTAGTACTCACGGGATGTACACCACGATTAGGCAGGTTTTGGAGTTCCCGATGTTTCGGCGCAGTTACATGCACCATGTTCACGGGTAGACTGAATATGCAGGTGGATGTGAAAACAGTCCGAAGTTATTAAGGCGCGCTCGTACCCTGATTAAAGAAAAAGCAGAATTTTTAAACACCTAGTGTAACGAAACAGATCGATAGTATATTATGAAAAAATACAAAGGTTAGAAAAGGAATAGAAAAAGAGTAATAACCGAATAGAATTCATAAATATAACTCTCTTTCAGCAGAAAAAAAATCCTGAATAAACAAAAAAAAACTCTCACGTCCAAACTTTCAGACTTTTCAGCGATAACATTATATTTTTTTACGTAATACTTAGCCAACGTATAGTACTAAAGTAATGACCAACAGTTTTTTTCAATTGTGTTAGTATATATATTGAAAAATAGAAAACGTACAAAATTAACGCATTTTCGCATTATATCGTCCAATATAACAAGCTATTTTCAACCTTACGTAAAGCATCGTAAATTATTTTAAAATTGGGGTTGGACCGCGTCTTAAGAGCAGACAAAACGGTCTACCCTCTTTCTCACTCTTTTATTACGGATACAACTGGCCCTCGAACTCGATTGTAAGTCTCGACAATACAGTTGTGTGGTGTACATCCCGTGAGTACTGATTATAATGTAGTTAACAACCGCGAAAGTCTAAAACAGTGCGTTTTAGAATATGGTCGCTGATTAGAAGAGAGAATCAAACAAACTGTACCACTCCAGTGATCACTTACAGTGTACATTAATGTTTCCAGGAGGTGCTGCTATACAAGATCGACATGTCGGTGTCGGTGTTCATGACGTGCATATTAGAATATGTAAGTTTAGACATCCTGAAGCTGGCCGGAAACTTCGTGAAGAAGATCTCGCAGAAGTCTGGCTACGAGACCATCACGTGTCGGGACATCAAGACCGCCATGTGCGCTGATAAGGTTCGAATGCACTACTTGTATCATGTCCTAAACGATATTAATCCGGCGAGCGCACAGTTGGGTCAATATGACCCGCGACATTTTGAATTAAAAGCAAATTCCATCACTTGGATTAGGCACTAGTATCATGCTTCTGACTTTCCTGTCTAGTGACACTAAATGTTTTGAAATTAGTGACACTCTCCATGGAAAATTACGATTTTCAGTAGAAGCTTGTTGACTAAATATTTCTTTCCCCTAAAGGGTGCACTAGGGCGTCGATTCCGTTTTGTGATTTTATTTAGTACTTACGCCAGCGAAGTCACGGACGGCAAATATTACACAATCATAAAACGGGTCTCGATTTAAAAAAGTTTTATTAAGGTGCCCTCCGCTTTACTAAACGTGATTTAGACAGAACAGTAACTACACTCGAGAGCAATGAATCCGGGTCACTTAAAGAATGTTAAAAATCTCGGAAACTAAAAATGAGAGGTTAATGCAATAAATTGTATTTAATAGACAATGTAATACTCCTTAAATGAAAGTAAAAAAATATGAGTCACCATACATTTTATTAACACAAAATTACATAAAGAAAAAAACTGCTGATCTCTCCTTAAAACAAAAATAGGAAACATGAAATTTTTGAACTTTATTACGATTTTCTTGAATTTTAATACTTCGTATTGCCTCCTCGTGCTTCCATTACTGCGTTTACGCGGTTTGGCATGCTGTACACCAAGTTCCTTATACGATTTTGGGGAATATTCTCCCATTCCTCTGTGAGAGCAATTTTGAGCTCACGAAGCGTGATTGGGGGAGGGTTTCGTTGTTTTACGCATCTGCCTAGCTCGTCCCAAGCATGCTCGATCGGGTTGATATCCGGGCTGCGCGCTGGCCACTCCATACGAGTAATGTTCATCTCTTGAAGGTAGTCATTCACAATCCTACCTGTATGAGGTCGGGCATTGTCATGCATAAATATAGCATCCTCACCTAAATTGACCATAAATGGACCAACGTGATCATTGAGGATTTCTTCCACATATCTTTCGCTAGTTAAAGAGCCGTTTTCTATGATCACCAGCTCTGTGCGACTTTCAGCAGAAATTCCGGCCCACACAAGTACAGACCCACCACCGTAGGCTACTTTTTCTTCGATGCATGCTTGCTTGAATCTTTCCCCTGGTCTTCGATACACTCTGTGTCTTCCATCGTGCTTGTAGAGCATAAATTTTGATTCGTCGGAGAACATAACTTTTGACCAATCTTCAATACTCCAATTTACGTGGTGCCTCTGGGCATATCTTCGTCTTGAAATACGATGCCCACGCTCCAGTTTAGGGCCGTTTGCAGGTCTAAGGGGTTTTAAGTTAGATTCAGCAAGCCGACGTCTTACTGTCCATGCACTTGGGTTACTTCCTCCGAGGCGTCGAAACTGATTTGTGAGTTCAGTTCCTGTGAGAAAGCGATTTCGAAGCATGGTGTTCACCAAGTATCGGTCTTCTCGTGCTGTGGTACACCTGGTTCTGCCCGTTCCTGGTCTGCGTAGGTTAGAACCAGTTTCTTCGTAACGTCGGAGAACTCTTTGTACTGTTGACAGCGACACACCGCCAGTCCTGGCTGTATCGCGCTGACTCCGGCCGGTTTCCAGCATTGTAAGTATTCTGGTGCATTCTTCAGGCGTAAGCGACATAATTTCAGCTTGAATAATGAATATAGAGCACTATCAACATGGTTTATGTACCCACATAAATGACAGATTACAAACAAAAGCAAAACCAAATGCTGTAATTTCGTAGTTCCATCTTCGAAAGTGGCCCTTTTTCAAATTTGATTTTTTTATGATATAACTTTACAATAACTAAGAAGTTTTAATACCTTCATTTAAGGAGTATTACATTGTCTATTAAATACAATTTATTGCATTAACCTAGCATTTTTAGTTTCCGAGATTTTTAGGATTCTTTAAGTGACCCGGATTCATTGCTCTCGAGTGTATATGATAGATTGATATGAATCGACTGGAATACTTCAATACAGTATGAATGAATGAATGAAATAAGTTTATTGTGGCAAAAAAAACATGAACAAATACTTAACTAAACATTAATAACTAAATAGTTATTGCCACAAAACGGCCTCTACTCAGCATAATGCCGGCTGAAGCAACCAGCGCTGATCTTCCGCAGAAGCCGCCCGTAGGTGACATCACGGATCGTAACACAAAAGAGTACAATATAACATTAAATTTATACTGACAAGAACAATTTGCACAAAAAAAAAAATATGACTCCTAAAACACATTAAAATACATAATATACACAATACACCATAAAAAACAAAGAACATCAAGGAGAAAAACAAAAATGCTTAGTTGTTTAATTATATCACACTTGTGTCATGTCGCAAAGTTTCCTTCTTAATTTTATGGTGACAAATATACATTTTCAATTTAGATCTAAAACTGTCAATATACTGCAAGTTCCATATCGGCGGTGGTATATTATTCCAACATTTCGACGCTGCAATACAAGGTTTACTTGATGCAACTATAAATATTTCCTTATTTATCTTGAGGAATAGCTATTGTAAAAACGTACGAGTCCACTTATAAAGGGAAAAAATGGGGTGTGGCTGTGTCATGTACGTGGGGAGGCAAAAATGTCCACTCTTAATAATGCACAGCCAATAATGCACGGCCAATATATTCATGTACATGAATTTGAAATACATGGTCGGCTTTTCCTGGCCGCGTTTTATTGCCTGTACAAAATCGGTCGGTATTGATAATTCATAGCCAATATTGCACAGCTAATAATTCATGTACATGCTTCGAATTATTGGATGCGAAATATCAGCCCGAAAAGATAATGCTCAGTTAATATTGTACGGCCAATAATTCGATGCCAACCGTAGACAAATATAGAGTCTCATCTTCATGCCTCGATTGTGTTGGCGAGTTGGATTCACTCTCCAACTCAAAAAAAATTAAAGTCACAATAGGTGCGACGACGAGCAAAGTGAGGAGGAGCGTTAGGTTTAATGGTGACCACACAAAGCCAAAATTATGATGAATAACACTGAACAGCGGACTGAAAATTGTTAATATCGCAAAATATATCTACACTGGGCACTGGAACATGCAAACGAGGCTTTGTCAGTGCCATGTCTATTTAGTCTGTGATGTACACGGATTATTGGCTGTACATTATCGCCATGTACAGAAAGTGTCCGACCAGTATTTCACGGCCAATAATGCACAGCCTGATTTTTCATGTACATGGAATGGTTTTCTTTAATTGCCCGTGCAATATCAGTCCGTGATGATAAACCGCAGCCAAATAATGCACAGCCAGTATTGTACAGCCATAAATTCAAAGCCATTCCACGGAATTTTGGTCGCGAATTATTGGCTGTACATTATAGGGACTCGTGTACGTGAATACATTTCTCCGAGTCTAAAGTTATAGATAGATAGATAGATAGATAACACTTTATTCAGACACCACATTTATGACTTAATATTAGACAATAAAATAAAAAACAATGCTTAAAACTAGGTGCAACAATGGGCGGTCTTATCGCTCAGAGCGATCTCTTCCAGACAACCCATATATACCCAGGTTATACTAATTTCAAATCTCGACACGCAGCAAAATAACCACAAAATGGCGGCGCTTCCCCCTCCACCCCGCGCGCGTCACTGTTCTCGTTTATCGTAATGAATTCTTTGACCCTGTAGCTATCCTGTGGTATAATTTAATGTTGGATGTATAGGACAGATTCGAAACTACAACGCCAACTGTATGCCCCGATTTTGTTATTAGGTTTATTGGATTGCTTCCGTATGAGAGCAAATTTAAAGACGTTCACGTATTCACGTCAAAACTAACTATCTTTTGCAGGTGCTAATGGACATGTTTTACCAAGAGTCGGAGTTACCCCCCGACCCCGCGTCGACGGAGCGGCGCGGCCGTCGTGCGTCTCTCTCGTACGCGGAGCTGGTGCGGGATCTGCTCACGGATGAGAAGAACTTCCTACGAGACCTGAACCTCATCATACGGGTCTTCAAAGATGAACTCGAGAAGATTCTAGAAACCGACAGTAAAGTGAGTTGGAAACATCCATACTAATATTATAAAGAGGAAAGATTTCTATTTTCTACCGACTTCCAAAAAGGAGGAGGTACTCAACTCGACTGCTTTTAATGCTTGTATAATCTTCGACTTGGTTAACCGCTTGGTGCTTTCCGTGTGGTCCCATTTCAAGTTGTGGTCAAATTTCATCTAATTCGGTCCAGATGGAAGTCGGTTGCAAATTTTTCAAATTCAACTTGTTTCTTCAATAATCAACAGCATGATATTTAGGTATTTTTTTATGTTTGGTACCTCATAACTTTCGATAGGGTGAACCGATTCTGAAAAATTCTTTTAATGTTTGATAGCTGGTGCTTCCGGTGTGGTCCCATTTAAATTTCCTCAAATTCGGTCCAGTACTTTTTGAGTTACACTCCAATAACTGAATAGAATGGAAGTCGGTATTAAATTTTTCAAATTGTACTTGTTGTATGTAACAAATAAACTTCAAAAAACTGGACCGATCTGAAAAAATCTTTTTTCTTTAGAAATCTACATTATCACTTTTAATACCAGAAACACAAATAGGATAGCTGTACCTAGTTTTAGACTTGCGAAGACTAATAAGTCATTCCTAGGAAATTGTGTGCGTTTTTACAATAAAATCCCAAAGCACATAACTGAGCTCACAGAGGGCAAATTCAAGTTGACTGTAAAAAACGTTTTAATAAAAAAAGCTTACTATAAAGTTCGACATTATATAGAAGATAAAGATGCTTGGAATACTCCACTTCTGGCAAGCTGTCTCTCTGCCACCCATAAAATGTAATATTTGTAGTACCTAAGTAAAAACATTGTTAACATCTATATAAAAAGAATGGCCCCGAGTTTCTTGCCGCTTCTTCTCGGTGGGTTCTATATATTTTGGAACGCGGCGGTAGAGTCTAAAGTACATTATAATGAAAAGTTGACGTTCATAAGTGCGTCTTTGATGCCTAAATTGAATAAATGATTTTGACTTTGACTTTGACACTGAATAAGATAGGCTATATAATATTTTCAAATAAGTTAACGATCCGTGAGAAAACTTCGATAATGCAAAAGCCAAGGTGGGAAAAAAATTAATTATTAAAGCAATAGTAGCAACTCGCTTGTGAAAACACAAAACTAAACTAGCGAAGAATATAACTTTAGGTAAGTTATGGTAGTCCGAACCGCTCGCAGCGGAGCTTGACTTGGCGATCTCAACCGATCAACAAGTTAAGCAACACTTGCTGCGGTCGGGAGTTGGATGGGTGTGGGCTAGCGGCATTGTTCAACTGAGCGCTTCCGTTGGGCACGTTAAGCCGTCGGTGTCGGTTGTTTGTCTTAGGACAGCAGTCGTTAGGCTATGTCCTGAACACTTCGACTACGAATGGCTAGCCAATCGGTGGCACGCACGCAAACTTTACGTTCCTCTAGCCCTCTGTGATACATCATTTTCAAACAACTTCCAACACAAAAGGAAGTTCTCAAGTCGACGCGTATATTATTTTTTTACGTATGATCACGCATAACTTTTTACTGAGTAGTCTAATTTTGATAATTCTTGTTTTGTTTGGTAGAGTATACTTTCGAGGTGGTCCCATTTAAATTTCATCAAATTCGGTCGAGCCGTTTTTGAGTTACGCTCCAATAACTGTAAAGTGTTTCTTCTATCTTGATGATATCGTAATTGACAGTGAATGACGATCGATCCCGTAAGTAGCAAGGGTCACTTAAAAGGGTGACTTTTTTATACTAAAAAATGGTACCGACTTCAACTTCTTCATGCGCACAATGTTGTGATAATAGGTAAGTAATTTTGAATTATCATAATACCAACTTCAACAAGTTATTTCACACTTTTTAGTGATGAAGTCGGTTCCATGTATAGGTAAAAAAAGTGTTGTCTTTTGCGCAAAATCGGTCAGCGTTAGAGTTTCGTGCCGCTATTTGTACAGCTATGTATTCAGCTATTATTTGGTTGGTGTTGATTTGCTTTATAATGTCCGTTGCAGGCGATATCCCTTATATTCGGTAACATCGTGGACATATACGAGCTGACGGTGACCCTGCTCGGAAACCTGGAGGATGCCATGGAAATGTCCCAGGATTCGCCCACGCCATACATCGGCAGCTGCTTTGAAGGTACAACGCTACACAATGTTATGCATATCGTTTTAAACATTCAATTCCGATCCTGATATGACATTATTACCGCCAATAATCTCTCTCCGGTTTACGTTACTAGAGAACGAGACTAAACAAGCCGGGCATCGGTATCACCCGATGGCCGTTTGATGGTCATCAGCTCGTTTAGGCGGGATATCAAATAAAGTAAGCAAAAATAGTAAATCACTTACCAGGGATGCGGGAACAACACAATTCGTTGAAAATAGATACTTAGCTGTGGTTAGTGTGTGCGATGTGTAATTGTATGAATATATGAAGCTTCGTAAATCAAAGAACAATTCACAATTAATTAAATTGAGAGAAAAATGCTTGCTAGTTGGCGGCGGTAGATTAACGACTTCAATTGGATAGTGTATGATTTACACGTGCGCTCGTGGCAGCGCTAGCGTCGTACTGCCATAGACACATGACATTATCTATGGGTACAAAATATTTACAAAATTCTATAGGGCCATTGTTGGCGCGACTAATAGATATTTGACACTATTTGTTTACGTTATGTCAAATTTGTATCCGTAGTAACGAAAACTGTGTATGTGGATATCGATTATTGGGACCCCCCATTCTACTGTTTAAAATTTCTTACTACAAACCAAAAAGTTCATATCTCTGTCGTGTTATTAAATAGATATGTGGGTCCGGGACAAGTAAACACACTTAAGTATCCACAGATTCTTTTTATTTCATAATCGTCTAACAACAGTACCACTCACTGTCGCTATCTTGCCATATCGTCTGTTTCCCATCTCGCTTCATCCTATATCCCTTTCACTCACACCTATTACGCTCTGTTTCACGCATCTACTTCCATTCTATTCCTACATATATAACCACCTAATATAAAACATTCAGCTAAATTTACCATTTTTAAGAGAGAATATAAGTTATTTCTGCAAAGGAAATGTTATTTATAAAAGAATATACTCAAGACTAGTTGAACGTAGATATATTTAAGAACTTAAGTATACCATAAGTTTACAAATGGTAATGACATTTTTTATTTGACATGTAAAATGTGCTTTTGTTTAGGTCGATAAATCTATCTAATTAAATTAAGGAATGGTCTGCCAGCGTTTTACCTTGCAGCTATGAGCCTGGGTTTTTTCAAAAGGAGCTTTAAAATCATCTCTCAGGTCATCATAGGGATGGCCATTAACGCACTTACGGTTGCACTAAAGGTCATCGCTTCTTGATTCCATCTCCGCTTTCCATCACACGAGAGAGGGAGTCACTTTGATGAACCAATATAAAAAAAGACGTACGATGGTGTATCTCTGCAAAAAAAGGGAATAAGTGTATAAACACGGTGTTGGAACAAATGTTGGAACTACATTCCTCCGCCTCATTGATTGTCAAAATCTAAACTAACATGTATCCAATATCCTTGCCCGGGATATAATCTATATCCTTGTCAAATTTCATTAGGATTCGTTAATTTTTTTATAGGATAGGTTGGCAAACAATCAGGCAGCTCACCTGATGGTAAGTGATACCGTCGCCCACGGACATCCGCAATACCAGAGGTCTCGAGGATGTATTGCCGACATTTGAGGGAGAAATAGGCTCTCTTCTTGAATGCTCCCAGATTTAGGCGTGAAAGCGTAATAAACAGACAAACTTACCTTGAGTTTGCACTTCCTAAACATTCACACGAAAACATGTTGTAAACACCGTTTTATGTCAAAGTATAGAGTAGCGTACGCACTGTCACACAACATGTTGATGATCTAAACATGTTGCGAGATTCATAAACGACGACAGTGCGAACGCTAATCGTGACAAATCTATCGACTTGTGTTTAATGTCATGTTATTCAGTGCGGTATGAGACAGCAATATATTCGGGAATCTTTTCAAAACCTCTACAGTTTTCTGCAGTGGGAACGCAAACCTCGACAAAACAAGTTGTGAGATGAATCATGTCAAACAAGTTTAGTATCAAAATATTACATGTATATTGTTTTTTTGGTGCAAACCGGGTGTTAGATTAAGTTATTGTTGTGTGGTGCAGAGCTGGCGGAGGTTGAGGAGTTCCGCGCGTACGTCCGTTACGCGAACATCGTCACGCGGCGCGAGTCCCGCGAAGCGCTGCAGACCATCGTCGACGACCCCCAAGTAAGCATCCATTAACTTTACGAAACAGATCATAATGCTCTCTAAAATTTCGAATGGGATTTGGAAACCAAGTCTAAAGTATTCCAGAATTATGCTCAATTTAAATCTATACCAAGTCTGAGTTCACTGCTGGTTCACCTTATCATCTTCGCGTCTGTGTGTGTGTGTGTGGCTCTCTAGTACAGTGGTTCTTAACTATGGTGATGAGGGACTATTTCACAAAATGTCTGTGTTGCCATGGACCACCAACTGTTTGAAGTCAGTATACAGTAAAAAATGTTCTAAGGTTCACGAAAGGTGTCGGCAGGCAGTGACGTCGTGTGTCGGGTCGCCATCTTCCCTCAAATATGGTTGAGGAAGGCGATGGCTGCCACATGCGTCAACTCGTGAACGGGTGCTGTCTGCGGAGACCGGTCTGCTGTGAATGCTGATGCAAACTCAGAAACGATATAGCCCTTAATTAAGTAGTTTAACATAACAATCCTGTCCTCTAATTAAGTATATATTGTTGTCTCTTTTTAATTGTATTTAGATTTGATACATTTTAGATAATTTATTGATTCAGGCGTTACTTTCCGCAAATCCATTATCCTGAGTCAACATCTCCTGAGGATGCCTCGTGTAGAGGCGAAACTTTTTGGGGTTTCTTGTGTTTTTTATTTTGTATTCTTCCTATTAGCATTTTATGCGGGAGGGAGGGTGGTGCACGCCCCCAAATAGGCCAAAATCATTGTTTTCTTTTCTTTTCAGCGGAAGTGTCACTAAATATTGTTTAATATCGTTTTTTTGATACATTTTCAAAAAAATCTAAAAAATGGCACGGATTCTGGAGCTTAGTTTACCCCGTATTTAATTTTACTAATTACGGGAACCTAAATTTTTGGAGCTCGAAAAACGGTGTAACCCGTAAGATACGGGGCATCTGGCCAACCTATTCGCGGACCACTCCGGAATGGTGCTCCAGTGCTCTAGCACGATGTGACATGGCGCGCTTGTGTTGTAGTTGGCGGAGCGACTGGACACTGCGGGGCACGGGTTCCGGCTGGCCGTGAAGTACTACCTGCCGCATCTCCTGCACGCGCCCGTCGCGCACGTCTTCCTCTACCACAGCTACGTGCTCGCGCTGCTGCAGATCGCACCCGCCTCCGAGGACCGGGAGAGCTTCAAGCAGGTATACCGAAATATATAAGCATGTATGTAACACTCGCTTACGATCGACACAAACGGACCGGAGCGATACGCGCGCTCTATAGCTTGCTCATGTATACTTTAAGGCAACCTTTTTTTTGTTGAGGCTCCCTGGACTATTAATAATATTTTCATGCCCCCCGTTTACATTTACCATAAAAACAAAAAAGTATATTATATACAAGTTTTTTATTATAAAACAAATTTTAAAAGTTTAAATTAAAATAATAAATTAATTTTATCAAAAAATAAAATAGGACTAGGTACTAATGACACACTTGAGATTTCATATTCTGTACCAGTTGGTTAGGTTCTATTTTTGCCAGAGCTATCATCAGGTCGCTATCGACATCAAGACGATTTCACTGTTAACTAGACCAGAAAAGCCAGTCTCACACAAGTAAGTTGAAGTCCCCGTGAATCTTTGAGAGATTTATTTAAAGAAATCAATATATTAACGTTGCCTTCCTTATATGTATTTGAAAATATAATGTATGTTCGTAAAAATTTACATAAATATAAGTTAAATAGTGATCACCACACTTTTAATACCAGAAATACAAATAGGATAGCTGTACCTAGTTTTAGACTTGCGAAGACTAATTAATAAGTCATTCCTAGGAAATTGTGTGCGTTTTTACAATAAAATCCCAAAGCACATAACTGAGCTCACAGAGGGCAAATTCAAGTTGACTGTAAAAAACGTTTTAATAAAAAAAGCTTACTATAAAGTTCGACATTATATAGAAGATAAAGATGCTTGGAATACTCATTTCTGGCAAGCTGTCTCTCTGCCACCCATAAAATGTAATATTTGTAGTACCTAAGTAGAAACATTGTAAACATCCATATAAAAAGAATGGCCCCGAGTTTCTTGCCGCTTCTTCTCGGTGGGTTCTATAAATTTTGGAACGCGGCGGTAGTCTTTAAAGTACATTATAATGAAAAGTTGACGTTCATAAGTGCGTCTTTGATGCTTAAATTGAATAAATGATTTTGATTTTGAAGAAAAGTATCTAGTACTCGTAAAGCAAGAGAGGCAAGTTTCGAATTAAGAGACAATCTTTTGATCCAATATTTCCCCAATGTTAAAAGGTGGAAGTTATCTTTCATGGACGAATCAGACTACATTTCTAGAAATTCTTTCTGATCTTCTGGTAATTGTAACACATCGATAATGGATGACAAATGGATTTCTTGTCATGTGCCAGGTGCCATATTGGTGACTTTATGGAAATGTGTATGATGTTTATTTTCATTAATTTTATGCGTGTAAATTAAACATTACATTGAAATGTTATATGTTTATGTTGTTTGTTTATTTTTTGTTTGTTGCCGGTTTGCCACCTTAGTTGTATATAAAAAAAATTAAAATAAAAAGAAAATGCAAAGGATTTCCGCCCCTCTTGACATCTCTCTATGCTCCCCTGGTTGAAAACTCCTGCTCTAAGGTTACAGTGGAATCTGTTTATAATGACATCGCAGGGAAATAACTAAGGCCTCTGCCTCGAATCCTGCGGCCAGCGGGGCGGCAGCGGCGGCGCGCGGGAGCGGGCGACGAGCGGTGCACTCCAGGCAAGCGGTGACCTGCCTGCATTGCAGTGTTGTACAATTTGTTTTTGTGACGTGTATATATGTCTTCGAACGTGATAGAGCCAATTTGTAGGGCGCCAATTTGGAACAGTAAAGATGTAAACAATAAAAATAGAAAGGTAATTAACCAGTAAGGGGAAGACTTTAAAAACGAAAACGATTAACCCTTTGCCTACCAGACACGTGAATGTACGTGCGTTTCATTCATAAATCTTTTGTTATGATTATCACGGTATAGGAATGATTAATGCCAGATTCTAATCCGCCCTGGATAGCTTCAAGAATATAGTCGAAAATTTCTACACTTATTCTGGAGTAGTCGTAGAATTTGTCGGAACATTGTCTCTGTTGTTCATAATTTCTATTAAGTTCGCATTTTATTTTTCTTGTCCTATAGGTAAGGATTCACTTCTTTTGCTCACAATAAATCAAGCGTTAGGAATAAAGGACAATGACCAAATCACTATGGGAAGTGGTGCATTTATTTTTTTCCAGGGCCACCGTTGAAACTTTGGTGTGAGTTGGGAAAAACTAACACGAAAATGAATGTATAAATGATATTTTTATTTATGCAGTCTGAGATGAGATATAACACCTCGAGCCATGAGTAAAAACCATAATAATAGTTATCATGTCTTCTAAGTAAATGAAAATGCATTTTCAAATATATAGACATTCATACATATTTTATTGCGCAGTCGGGTGATGGGGATATACATTATAATAATACTAAACAATGAGTTAGAAATTCTAGTTACATGTTAATAAAAACGGAATTTTAATTTATTTTAAAATCTGTATAACTCAGTTCACACTGATGTTAGGTATTACAATTATTAATAACTTTTGCTTATTATATTATTTTACACTCAATAATTTAGGTTTGGTTGATGACCGCGGTAAAAAAGAAATTGCGCCAATATTTGTCATTGGCTTTTGAATCAAAATATGTTGTGCCCGTTGTTTTCGTTCGCCAATAAACACAAATATCTCAACAAGACAACACTATACACCGCTATAATGCCGCGCGATCTGCCCGCTGGTTTCGAGAACGGGTGTGCGTTGCCCGCCACCGCCCCGCTACCCGCAAGATTCGAGGCAAAGGCCTAACACGTCATAGGGTGCGTTCTGGTAAGCGCCGTCAACGCTCACAGCTGTCGCCCAGTTTGTCGTTCCCTTTGGTTCCAATGCATAGAATGCCCAATGCGTATGAAACACTCAAGCGGTCACGAAATGCGCGCCAAATTTTCTGTCAAAAATCGTTTAGATTCGATAGAATCCTACATATTTGGTGTTTGACAGTGACAGCTCGCAACGACCACGTAAATCCACCTTCGACTCAAAACAAAAAACCCATGCACGAGCCGAACGTCGTCGGGTGTCACGTGACTCCCGAATATTGCCGAAGGTGTTAGGAGTCATGTCGGTCACTATAACAGGACACAACTTACTTTACGTCAGATACATCACTATAAGCGAAGTCATTATATCCGTCTTAGGCCCGCTGTCCATTGACGCGTACCTTCATAGACGCGTATTCGTCAGTATACGCTTGTACGCTTGCAGCTTCAATACAAAACTACGGAAGTCTGTCGACGGAGCGGCAACGTTGCGCACGCCGACCGTACCGCGTGTCATACGCCGGGGCGTACATCGAGCGAACGCATATGTTTATTTTTGTAAAAATGGCGGAAACTGCTGCGAAATTTGTTCAGATAATAATATTCCACCAAAATAACGTGTTCATCGTTCAACGTCATTGTCACAAATTACTGTGAACGTACGCGTGCAATACGCCTCGCAGACAAAGTTGAGTACGCTGCACAAGCTGCACGGCGTATTTTGAAGCGTCTATGAAGCTACGCGTCCGTGGAGAGTAGGCCTAAGTTATAAAGATTTTTTTAGATTATTTTTAGAACTACACTCAATAAAGTTCACGCTTATGACATTAAGCTTATGACATGCTTGTCACGTTTCAGGTGGAATGCAATCTACATCCAATAAAGAAACTATTGACGAAGGCTTTAGGAAATGGACCAAAGATGTGAGTTGATTTTATTTAAACTTTTTTTTACACAAATTTTGTGTTTAAGAAAGAAAGAAAGAAGAAATAAAACATATTTATTCAAGACACACACATCACATTACATATTCTACAAATTAAAGGAACACAACACACTAAATAAACACATTACACATGTTTATCTTTTTTTATGTTATTAACCCGTCCGCATCAGCGCAAAAAATATCAATAGATTTATGAATGAAACTTAACTCGAATGAGTCTTGCTGATTCGGACAGATTAAGAGACAGTACAAGCACGACGCGCACCTGGTGTTAAGCGGTAACCTCCGCCTATAACAGATACATTCCGCCACATGTGACGAACTTCACTGGGCCCATAACCTGTTGTGGCAATAAGTTAAGTTTCATTTGCCTGTAATTTCACCGGCACCCGTACCCTTCCAAGCGCGGATGCACCGTTATGGATACTATGGGTATGTCCACAACCATATATATGGAGTTCGAAAAGCTGATGATATTATATCTAATGTCTAAAATAGTATGTAAAACAACCTGATATCGATAAAATTATCAACGTTTTCGTGGACAAAGGAGCACCTAAATGATAAAAGTAATTAATAACACTTATGTATCCAAGCGTTTAAATTCATATGATAGCCACTTGTTAGTCAATTTTTGTAAACATTTCATAAAATCAGTTCCGCATTTCTAAATATGACATATGTAAACAAATACACATATACTTATGTTAAGCTATTGCGTAGCTTCTATCGCGGGCCTTGAGCGTGGAGACCGAATCCAGAAATTCCGTAACGAAAATAACCTAACAACCTCCACTCCGACTCCATCTATCGATGAATAGCAGAACTTTTAATGACTTTTTTAAATATCACGCTTGTCTCTTTAGTTCAGCAACTCGCCTCTAGATGGCATTGGTTAATTAATTATAATTGCATAAGTTGATAAAAACAGCTATGCGATTGCTTTACCGCGGCAGTCTCCGAGTGCCACACGTCTTTTATTTCCATGAGCGAACAAACTATTACTTATAATTATTAAGATAAGACGAGATCATTTATTGGCCTTATAACCGTGGTTGTTACATGTCATGCATGTCAAATTAAAAATCACAACACAAATACATTTGGAGAATAATAATAATTACAAAATGTCACAAGATTAAAGAAAATTAACAAAATATAGCAAGTACGTACATACTCAGCCACTAGGGACACAGGTTTAGGCAAACTCGTACAAGAATGAAGATTAGGTTAGACGCAAATTCATAAACTCGTTAATGGAGTACATTGGATTTGACTCAAAAAACTTTTTTAGTATTCTTTTAAGTGTATCCATGTTTAATTTGGTAATACTCATCGGCAGTTTATTATACATTTTAATTTGATCTAATGAACAGTAGAGAAAATGCATAGTTCGTCAAGATCGGTAGCAAAATGCGACCTGTACAGGAAGACAAACATATGGAAAGATGATAGTCAATTTGGCCAGTTAAAGCAGAGACGCTTTGCTCGCTCGGTCAATTAAATGTATGTTATATATGTTTGTAACAGGGATGCAACGTTACGAATGGCGTCTCGCGCGCGCCGACAGCTCGCCATAGAGAAATGCAACGAGCTCGCACGCATCGTCGACAACTGGGACAACCGCGACATCGGACAGTGCTGCAACGAATTTATTAGGGGTGAGTCCACCCCAACTGCGAGATATATCTGCCTTACATCTTCAACGTATGTTTTGTTTACATATAAATGGTAGCGATTCACTTGTTCAAACAAGTAAAATTTAAAAAAATTAATACCGACTTCCATTCTATTGAGTGTAACTCTAAAACTTTTGGATCGAATTTGATAAAATTGGATTGAAAAGGGACCACACGAGAAGCACCAGCTTCAAAACAAAAAATATTTGCGAATCGGTTCACCCTATCGAAAGTTATGAGGTAACAAACATAAAAAAAACACATACATACAGTCTAATTGAGTACATCCTTCTTTTTACAAGTCTGTAGAAAAAAAATGGTGGTTTGTAAAGTTACGTAGTTTACGGTTGGTAATGTTACGTATTAAAGTCATAAGATAAACCGAACGCTTAGGCCGATGGTGCCCCTCTATCGCGGAACAAGTGATAGAGAGGCACGTTTAACCTAAGCTCAGGCGTAACGGCACAACATAAATTGACTACGTAACATGACAACGTAACATGACAACGTAACATGATAACGTAACATGACAACGTAACATGACAACGTAACATGCCAACGTAACATGACAACGTAACATAACTTATACTTTGTCCTTTGTACAATTGGTTCTTGTGTCGGGCTCCCAAGTTACAGGCTTAGCCTAGTTTGGGGCCTTCAGGGAAAGTCAGTTAGGGCTCATATTAAGTATTTAAGTTATGTCATGTTAAGTATTTAAGTTATACTGTATATACCTTAATAAGATGTATTTAGATTGGTATATAAACATTATTATTAATAAATTCTTGCATTCGTTTAGCGATTACCAAGTTACATGACTACTACTAAGCTGTCTAAAATATAACCACAATTGAAAATAAATATCTAATTTTAAAGCTGTCATTCGGAAATTATATACTAATTTGGATTTAAGCCGAAAATTCTATGAATAAAAGATTATTAGATTTTTTAGTTTAAAGAATGCTTACAAATTCGACACCATTGTCGCCCATCTCGTGACATTTGAATCGTTATGTGTTTTGTTACATATACTGCAGTCCATTTAATTACATTAAAATGTATATACTTTCATATGGATTAAGTAACAAACTGTCGTAATTAAATTACAAATATACTCTTCGAATGTATTTCTTTGTGTCGAGTGTGCGGTGTATGTACTCACATGCAATATTTATGTTTTCAGAGGACACGTTGTTCAAAGTCGGTCCGGGCAAGCGGATAGCGGAGCGGAGAGCGTATCTGTTCGACGGGCTACTGCTGCTCTGCAAACCCATCACTAGTCTGGTAACATTTAATATATATTTTTCTCAAAAATAGTATGTAATGTTGCCATAACATCTCTAAAAAGTTTCCAGAAAGTAAACTCTACCGGAACTCATTCACAACTGTCCAGTAAGAAGCGAAATTTTAATTTTGGAATCTCCTACTGTCCAGTAAGTAAGTACTTACTGGACAGTAGGTCATCCTCTGTAGATCTGCTTAGAAAAAAAAAGCAACGACTGGTGAGATTCCACATTCAATTGCGACAATTATGTTTTAATTTACCGCGTGAACATGGATAATCCCAAACAATGAGTTCAAGCGAATCTGATTCAGAATTTGATGATTCTCCTGATTTAAAAGCTGAAGTCGAATTAGAAAAAACTTTATTTCTTTTTTGAGAAAAGCATTATACAAGCCTCAACCAGTAAGAAAGCCATCCTGGCCTCGTATATAACCGGATAACTCATACTTGGCCAGGAAGGCTTACTTACTGGATTCTGCAGCAATGTACTATAACCTATGTTTCTACGGTTGCGAGAAAATAAAACGAAATCCTTTGATATAGACCGACTGGTTGGTTGACGCAGTTAGGTAGCAACCCTGCCTTCTGAGTCGATGGTCCCGGGTTCGATCCCCGGACAGGTTGCACATTTTTGTGCATGAACATGTCAGTTTGAGCTGTGTCTAGTATATATAAATATAAGTGTGTATATCAGACAGCAGGGCTATGTATCTCAGTTAAAAGATACGTAACATATGAGGCCGAAAAGAGACCCTCTTTTCGGCCTCTTACGTACATTTTTTTGGATACGAAAAGTCATAGAACTAAATTGGGTAAATACAGCCCACTTAGGAGAATGTGCTGAGTAACAAGCGCGGATCCAGCACAGAAAAAGGTTGTGGTCACGCCGCCGAAAAATCGGTCAAGTGCGAGTTTGAGTATAAACTCTCTCATGATCGTTATAATGTCAAGGCACTCGTCTGATGTAAAGCGTCACGCTGCCCATAACTGTTCACTGCCATTCATAATTTAGAACTCCAAATCTTCAAAAATCTGCATGACAATGAACTGCTCTCATCAATCTGTGATAGATGTTAAACCTATTACCCTGTAACTTCGCTAGAAACAACAAAAAAGGATATCAAATGATGTCAAATTTAATTAAATGCTAGTACACATTTTAGATTAAATGTATATGCTTATATAGAATAATTTTATATACTTAGGTGATAACATTGAACTGAACTGCTGAATGCCTTATAAGGACTTGTTCACATGATTATTTCTCTATTAAAATATGTATTACTTTATTAAATTTCAAAATTAAATCCTACGTTTCTATTTCGCGGGAATGTTGATAATTTCATTGATACCCAGGTTGTTTATATTTTATTACAAGGCATTGGATACAATGTCATAATAAATAGGTACTATAAATATATTGCTCAATACCCCTGAAAAATGTGACGTCTGACGCTACATGTCCATTAGGGTTATGGGCATGCCCATCATGCCCACAACGGTGGATCCGCGCTTGCTGAGTAATCAACTCTGGCTGGAGAATAACGGATATTCTGGATGGATCCCTTATATTGTTTAAGAAAAGAGCCATTGAGGCTCGTAGGGTAGTTTTCGGATTTGGTTCAGAATTGGTTTTGTGATTTTATTTTTACTGTAGGTACTTCAGTATAAGGTTCAGAGCTTAGTGGTAGTCTAATCCATATTGTGTATAATCATGCTGTGATTACCTTTAATTGCATATGACTCATAACCACTATAACGTGTTAATTAATTAATTTATAAACTGTATCAGTCTGTAGGTAAACCAATAAAAAATAATAGTTATGTACTACGCCCCGCGGTTTGACCCGCGTGGTAATGGATAATGATAATGAAATAATTGTAGCCTAAGTTACTTCTTATAAAATCAGCTATGTGCTAGTGAAAGTCCCATTACAACCAGTTCAGTCGTTTCAGAGATTAGCCGGAACAAACAGGCAAACAGACAGACAAATAAAAAAATTAAAATATTGTTTTATGTAAGTATACCGTACTTACCTTGTATAGGTACTTTCATATGCATTTACTGAAAAGCTGTTAGTTTGGAATTACAAACAGACACGTCAGTTTTATTTATCTCTATATACTCGTAAAAGCGCTTGACTTCGTCGCCGTGAAATAAGTTTATTATGATCCTTCGAACAACTTATTGAATTGCGACAAACTCTCTTGCCACTACACGAAGAACAAGCGAGCGAAGCCGCTAGCAGGTCAATTAGTTAAAAATAATATTAATTTATTGATTCAGGCGTTACTTTGCGGAAATGCATTATCTAAAACGATATTAGAAGAAATATTTAGTGACACTTCCGCTAAAAACAATATTTATGGCCGTCGGCGTCGTGAACCGGCTGTTTTGACAAATTCTGGAAGTCGGTTTCAAATTTTTCAAATTGTACTTGTTTCTTCAATAACCAACGGCATGATGCCATTGTTGGCTCCATTCCCGCCCGTTATATAAACTTGTTATTCGGTTTATTTCAGGTCGGGGTAAACACGAGCGGCGGAGGCAGTTTCAACAGCGGCACACAACAACTGAAGCTGAAAGAGAAACTACATGTTAGGAAGTTAGACCTAGTGGATAGACCAGATACTGAAGGTGAGATTAAACATCAAAAATTACTGGACAATAAGTAAATAATCATTGCGAAATGCTAGTTTGGGTATATCTATGTATCGCAATACAACACAACGAAAGCAACACTGACCACGTGAACGCTTGAACGCTCACTGTCTAATAGCACCCTTAAACTATTGACGAAAAAACACGAACTACGAACGAACATAGAACGAAAAAAGTGATTGTTAGAATTTTTGCCTACCTGTGCGTTTGTGCACGCTAATCACAGATACGACTTATATGTGGTGATATATGATTTATATGTGTTTTTCACTAATATACTATTGAAGAATTGCTCTTAATATTTAGTGTGTGTTTCATGTCAATCGGTACGTAAAGAAAAAAAGGTTAAATTAAAAAAAAATAAGAATAACTTACGCCACTACACCAAGACCAAGCGAGCGAAGCCGCTGGCGGGTCAACTTGTCGGTAATAAACTTACAACTATTCGTGATCTCTATTTCTTGTTTTTATTTATAATAAGAAGACAACATCAATAACTAACATTGCATTATGCACGGTCGGTAATAAGAAAATATGATACAATATAAATCTCTGAATACATTTGCAGCATAAATCCTAAAGGCTCTGGTTTCCTAGGACAGAGTCCGTCGTAAAGCGGCCGCAATGCGACGGTGCATGTCGTTATTAGAACATTGTCTATGTAATCAAAGTGGCATAATATTTGACACCTTCGCACCTACTCCCACACTACCTTCAAAAGGCGGTGCCGCCATTTGCATGATGGCTGTCTTGTCAGTGGTGGATAGTTCGTGAACGTTCCCTGTAGCGGTAAAACAATGTCGTCACCGTGAAGACGTTCGGCTTTTTGCGTCCGTAATGTTACGTCCGCTACGTGACTGCGCCGCTATCCTAGGAAACCAGAGCTTAACAGAGTGAGGTAAAGGAGCACGGTGCATTGTGTTATTGCAGATGTGCGGCACACGGTGGAGCTGTGCCCACGCGTGGGCGCGGCCGTGGTGCTGGCGTGCGGCTCGTGCGCGGACAAGCGCAACTGGATGTGCGACCTCGTCATGCTCAACACCAAGCCCATGCTCGACCGGAGTCTCGACAGGTATATTTATATGAACATGAGGGGATTTAACCATTTATAGTAGTGGCAAGTCGGTATTGAAGTATAGTTGTGAGAGCAGTGAGTAGACCGGTTGACTTCCCGACAGCATTCTGGTGGACCTGGAGAGGAGACACCCCCTGCAGCTTCCCCCCGAGACGCTCTACCGGTTCGCGGTACCCGACTCCCCCCAGAACATCGTGCTGGAGCCCCACCAACACCACGCCGTGCCGCTTATCAAGGTATGCCTCACATTAACATCACATAATTACCCCATTATGTCCCCACTGCTAGGACTCGAGCCTGCTTATCTTATTCTGATTGAGGGCGGGTAAGTCCTGCACTGCGATCCCGCTTGGGGTGTATTGTGCATTTCCCCCGCCAGCCTCTACCCGAGCCATCCCAACTCCTTCATATAACGGAGTACTGCTCCAGGTCGCTGGCATAAATTCTCTAATCGTAATATATGTTGTTCCGAGTCACTCCTATTTGGTTGCGTTTGGTCCTCATGTCATAAGACTCGAGCATATTAGGATTATATATCTCCTTATATACTCGAGAGTTGTGCCATAATCCTCCACGCGGGTGGATAAGCTAGTGGCCCCACGTCGAAGTGTTTAGCCCTTCGACAAAGCCTAACGACTGTTGTCCTAAAACAAACAACCGACGGCTTAACGTGCCCTCCGAATCACGGAAGCGCTCAGTTGAACAATGCCACTAGCACACACCCATCGTTGCTTAACTTGTTGATCGGTTGAGATCACCGAGTCAAGCTCCGCTGCGTGCGCTTCAGTTCGTTAAAGAAGTTCAACTAAAATGGCGGTGCTTATCGTGTCATCTCGCTTGTACACTAGTGCCGTCTATACTCACTCACGCGCGTGTACCGCAGCCAGAAAAATATCAGTCTTGATTTATTCGTCTGTTTTCTGTTGTGTCTCCGTTGTTACTTGTTTCTTATTTACTACTATACATAATGATGCACGTCAAATAATGTATAAACTATTTTTTATACATGAAAACTGGTTTATACATTTACTAATACTTTCAAATTTTTGGCCTGCAGCCAGGCTACTCGTTGTCATAACCACCTCGGCTGGATTCGTTGCGTTCACGCAGTAAGCTACATAAAGCAATTACTTTTGCGACACTTTGTATATGTGAATGAATGAATGAATGAATTCAACTTCATTGATTCATTCATCCATAATGAAAATGAAATATTTATTTATTGCCATACAAAATATCAAAAAAAAAAACAATAAAAAACAGTATGCAGACAATGGTAAGTAAGTTGATTATTGCTGGCAAAAGGGTTACACTCAGCATAAGTCACGTGACATTTTCATACTTCCGCGACGCTGTTTTTCAGTGCACCCCTACGCTCGGGCTGGCGTTCGCCGAGATAGGTGCAGCGAAAGAGGGAGATTACGTAGAGTTTCTAATTAAACACAAAACAGCTACACATAGAAACTAAGCGTAAGATGGAACAACACTATACTAACAAATAAATAAAATATATTACATCAATGCATATGATAGAGCCGTAAGTGCTGTGTTTATGTTGTGATGATGTATGTATGTGAGTGTGAGGGAAGGTGCGTGTGAATGTGTTTAAGTGTAGTTGTGAGGGGGTAAATTCATATTTAACTTTGTGTAATAAAGGTTGCTTCAAAATTTCTCTTTTGCCGATCAAGTAAATTAACTTTAATTTTTTTCCTGAAACTATATATGCTTATTTTTTGTCTCAGGTGGAGGAAGGTTGTTCCACACTTTTGACGCTCTGTATTTGAAGCAACCCTTAAATCGCACAGAAGTGTGTTGTGCTATCGACAGATAATTGTTGTGTTTAGAGCGAGTGTTTAATGTGTGAATGTGCTTGGTCCATGTAAATTTTTCAAAAATATATTCGGGCTTTTTGCTCCAGATAACTTTCTGAGTCAGGCAAGCAAGATGAAGCTCTCTAATATATGTAATTGTATGCCAAGTTTGTTTCTATGCAACCCCCAGGGTGCAACACTCCTGAAGTTGGTGGAGCGGCTGACGTACCACATCTACGCGGATCTGAACCTGGTGCGGACCTTCCTGACCACGTACCGCTCCTTCTGCTGCCCCTCGGAGCTGCTCGACTTGCTCATAGAGCGCTTCCGCATTCCCGAGCCGGGGGAGGGGTGCGACGCGCCCCGACACGGTAAGTAACCGCAACAAACGGTAACTGTTATATTTTGAGTGTTTTTCAATCTATACGATAGGTAGCCGATAAGAGTAATGGACTGTATACAAAATGAGATGGGGAAAAGTTTGTATAGGTTTTGTGCAACTTACCAGGGGGCCTACTCCCACCTTTACGAAAATATAATAAATCAAGAGCGTTTTGTAATAAGCTTAGAATAATCATACTTACTACCGTACTCCCACCGACACTAAACGGTCGAACATAATACTTCAATACTATTTACGGTGTGTTTCTTTTTTAGTCAAAGTCAAAATCATTTATTCAATTTAGGCATTAAAGACGCACTTATGAACGTCAATTTTTCATTATAATGTACTTTAAAGACTCTACCGCCGCGTTCCAAAATATATAGAGCCGACATCGATCCTAATTGTGCGTTCCAAGATCAACACCTATAATGCCCAACCCGAATAGAGCACTAACGCAGTTGCAAAGTACGCGAATTGAGTGCACTATTTGATAATACGTCATCAAAACGTCTATCGTAATCCATTATTATTTTAAGCTTGCTATATTGACGTGGTGGTACCAAATTTAATGGTAAGGTTTAAATATGACTACATTTAGAGGTGGGAGTCCAGGTCCAGGTCTTCCAAGCCGATATTAAAGGGCACCTAAATCTAGAATTGGTTCGCTAGCTTACCGCTTCCAAACGTTTAGTACAACCTCAATATGGCAGCGTCACGGCGCGGAGGTAGCACGAAGTATGATATTTCTTTTCATTATATAAACAGGTGTTGGAGTTTTGCCTTTGGACATTTCGGCACGATAGCCCGACAGTTTATAGGAAAATTATGAGATGGTTTCGAGAACACGAAAATTGAACCATTTTCAGCGACAACAAAAACGACAAGACTATTGTGTAGATAAAAAAAGGAATAAAGGGTTGCTAGTGCAAAAGTTAAAGAGTACCACACAGTATGTGATGACACCAGTCGAAAATGGGAATAAGTGGCGAGATTCGTGTCGTGACGGTGAGCTTAGGGGAATTAACATGGGATAATAAAAGAGTTTAGCAACGTGATGTAGTTGTTTTCTACCGACTTCCAAGAAAGGAGGAGGTACTAAATTCGACTGTTTCTTTTAAATGTTTGTAACTTTCGATTGGGTGAACCGATTCTCAAAATTTCTTTTTTGATTTTGAAAGATTTGTGGTTCCAATTTAATTTCATGAAATTCGGTCTAGTAGTTTTTGAGTTACACTCCAATAACTGGGGCCCTACTCCCACCTCTTAAAGTAGTCATGTTTCATACTTACCATTAAAATTGGTACCACCACGTCAAAATAGCAAGCTTAAAATAATAATGCTATATGATAGACGTTTTGATGACGTAGTATCAAATATTTCACTCAATTCGCGTACTTTGACGTGAGTTTTAACACCAAGTTTCATTGTTCCAATGTCAAGTTTTTGAAGATCCTTACTCCAATCTCTTAAAGTAGTCATATTGCAACGTTACCATTAAATTTGGTTAACCGTTTTGTGTCGGTGGGAGTACGATAGTAAGTATGATTATTCTAAGCTTGTTACAAAACGCTCCTGATTTATGATAGTTTTGTAAAAATTTTTCAAATTGCCCTTGTTATTTAACCGTAACATTTGTAGTCGTCTGCGTAAGTGTAATCCTCAGTGAATCAGGGGACAACGAAACGTTGATTTTGTGTACGTTTAATAGGTATTTTCGGTGCAAGTTGTCTCTATCGCACTCATAGCTCGGTTGTTCGGGCACTGCGCGACAGCAATAGATTTTACAAACACCTATTTTCCAATTCTCTTGCACTCAGTGTTACCTCTTCAGTTTTTGTGTAAGTAAATGTCTTATTTCTCTGTCATCCTCTCAAGTGAAGATTCGCAACTGAGCGTTCTTTAGCAACACTGGTCTTATTATTGTTGCCATTAACTATACAGGGTGTTTGGTAGAGGGACCGACAAACCAAATGAGCGTGTTCGAGGGCCCACTTGGAGAATACAAGTTTTTTTACTAAATCAGTTAGCTCTGTTTTGTATCCAATTTTGCTTTGTGTGGCCTGAAGGTATATTAGAGACCAAATTCAACTAAAAACATCCGGTATAAAACAGATTTTACAAATGTTATTGTGGTAAATAGGAACAAATTCGGAGAAAAAAGGGAAAAATCACAAAAAAAAGTTAAACATATTGGGGGGTCGGGGATTTTTTTTGGCCAACTTGTATTCTCCAAGTGGTCCTCCGAACACGCTCATTTGGTTTGTCGGTCCCTCTACCAAACACCCTATATATTAATGGAATATTTGCGCACGCTGCCAGTCCCGAGGATCAAGACTCCTAAGAAAGACGTCAGTCCCAACTCTTCGATACTGGAACTTGATATAGGTAAAGTATGAAGTGGTTTCAGTTTATATTGCGTTTCGGTACATGTTTCGCTAAAATATAAATAACAATATTTCCTATCCTATGCCTATCTCTGTCATCTACATTCAGGATGACAGATACGGATATGCCATTTCAGTCTTCGAATCGTTTCCGAGTGAATTAGAATAACGGGCCGCATTTCTCAACCGCTTCTAGTGGAGTGTTGTGAGCAGGTTCCATAATTATATTGATATTTTTTCGTCCTTTCAATTTTAAGGAAGTAGTTTTATGGTGCGCGGTGAATATTTAATCAGCTTAAGCTGTGCAAAGACATACTCACGAGATCTACAGTTCACAGAGGCAATAGTAATTTATTCTGAGAAAACTCCAACCCGTGTCTTATGAATTACATTTAGTGCATTCAAATAGCCCAGATGTGGCGAAAATAATGCTAAAAATGCTCTTAAAAGCGTTCGATATGTGGGTGAAAATGTTGTTTTGGACTATTTTCGTTTAGCGTTCGCAAAGCTAAAAAAGAGTTATTTATGACACCAAAAAGTGCAAGTTTCGACCCACGTCCGGAGCATGGTTGTTTGTGATCTTTTTTGGCAACTATCTATTTGACAGCATAATCGTGCGATCTTAGGTCTTTGCTCGGTTGAGCGTTTGAGTAGGGTGTGGGCGAAAGTGGCGAAAACAACGTTTTTAAGCTTTACGAACTCTTTAACAAAAGAGTCAACAATGGCAACACCACCAACGCACCACTTGTCAGACGTCTTCGGAGGCAATATTTTTTCTCTATAAAATTACACTGTTAGAAAAGGTAGGGTGTTATTAGTACTAGAAGATCACGAATATATAGTTAATATTTATTTGTTATTTGACAGCGGAAAGCATAGAGAGCGTCGCGAGCAGTGACGCGGAGAAACTTAGCAAAAACACGGCGAGGGAAGACTGGAAGAGATATAGGAAAGAATTTCAACAACCTGTTAAATTTAGGTAAGTAACACTGACTGCTATATCCAATAAATTGTGATTTGTATGACAAGATTGATTGCCAACTTCGCTACGAATGTTGTGTAAGAATTCCGAGCAAGCGTATGAAAGTATATACATGATGTGAGAAAAACGTTGACACCAAATAGAACCGGACTATAATGTCCGTATTATCGGAGACAGTGAAGTCACTCAACACTTAGAACCCCTACCGCGTAGAACTATAGCTTCTCAAGCGTTTTCTACCGGTTGTTTCATGGCGAATGTTCTGAAGAGCTCTTTAATATTATTCCTTCCTCACCATTCCGATCCTGAACTACTCGTTCCGGCCGAGCATTGCATCCATATACTGTTCAAAACTTCTTTCCACGAACCAAAAAACTTTGGCAAGTCCTACCTCTGTCGTGTAAGTAAATTGTGGAATGCTCTGCCGACGTACGTATTCCCTTGCAGCTATGACCCTGGGTCTTTCAAGCGGGGCGTGAACAAGCATCTCTCAGGTCATCATAGGGGTGGCGAGTAGTGCAGCTTACGGCTGCACTAATGGTCATCGCTTCTTGATTCCATCTCCGCTTTCCATAAGGCGAGAAAGAGTCACTTTGATGAACCATTATATTAAAAAAACAGTTTAAGAAATTATACACGTTAGTAATAATATAGAGGTTAGTGTCGAAATCCCCTTCAGATGTACTTACCCTTTAAAGGGAAATTTAAAACAAGTTAATTAAGTCTCTTAGTCCCCTTTGGAGCTGCAAATTCACGATAAAAGGGATTGACGCTTAAAATCTAAGTCAATGTTAAAAAGAAAATCATATTATTTTGCATTACTATCCGTATCCGGAGTGTTTGCAAGCCTGCTTGCTCACACAGATTGAAAATTCTACTGCCTTATTACTAACACCCGATGCAAAATGAAGGGTGTTATATAGCTTACCCAGGGGTAAGAAAATATATAGTATAGAAGCGTATGTCCGCGACAAAATTGCGACGTAAAATGCGAATTTACTATATATTACAAACTTACTATTTGCGGTTGGTGTAATAATAGTGTCTAGGGATCGAACGTCAAATTTAGTTTGTCCTTTAACCTAGTTTAACTTTTAGTTAGAGCAATAATGTTAGATGCTTTCAAATCAAATATTTATTTGTCAGAATACACATACTACATTTTCGAAAGTTATGAACAATTGACGTCAACGTATTATTGACCAAGCAGGCGTACAAATATTCAAGTGCATTTCTAAATTAGATAACTTCACTAACTTATGTCACAATAGATTCTAAATGCAGATATTCTTTCACGCTGTAATAGTAGTTTATGCAACTGTCATATAATAGAGGGTATTAAAACATGAGTGTAGTTTCAAAATAAGATTACACGAGTGTTTTAAGATAAGATAATCATTTATTTGCAGAAAACATGTGTTTTTATACACACACATAGTTTGTATAAAGATGTAGTTTGTCATAACATTAAAGCTCGTCATGTTTTGCCCATATAGGCGTACAAATTTGTTAAGAGATGGCAAATAAAACAATACAAGAAAATTAATCTATAAATACAAGTCAAATAATAGGTAGTTGAATAATTAAATAATAATACATTAGAATGTCAGGAAGTAAAAACAGTCATAATTAATAGAATAGTGTCATTTCAATTCATGGAATGTCATAATTTCACAAATACTAGGTGCTCAGTTAAAATTCTTATCAGCTAAAAAATCACTTACACTATAATAACATTTTGTCAGTAATATTTTTTTAAGTTTAGTTTTAAATAAATTTGTACTTAAGTCCTTTATTGAATTTGGTATTCTCTAATCAATTTAATACCGAACTATGTGCAGTTCATACACTACTTTATTTAATTTCATGACATTTTTGCTACTAAAGTTTTATCCAACAAAATATTACTCAAATTCGTATGTACGAAATAGCGCCAAAATGGAAAAAGTCTTCTTCTTCTTCTTGTTTGTATGTCTTGTGCGGCGTAACCACAATTTTGCCAATATCAGTGGAAAAAGTCTGTTATTGGTCTATTGGCTCGGAACCAGCGCGCTCACCACAGATAATGTGTACTTAAATTGAATTGAAACCTCCTTGGTCGGGACACATTGTACTTTAATAATTAAAAAAAATTGTTTTAAAGCATTGTTTTGTAAGGAGAATAATGCTTTAATTTATTTTTTTAATTTTTCTTAAAGAAGTATGTAAATAAAATATGCCAATAAAAGTCTGTATTTCATTTCATAATTAGAATATTACCAAATGAGAGTATATTAAAACAATTGTTCAATACCCACGTATGCAGTCTGGTTTTAAAGCTATTACCGGCTAACGTTTTATCAGGTAATTGGATGTAAACAGTGATGGCAATTATTTTGACATAATAATGATATAATTTGTTAATGTACGGAACTCTATTACTTAATGTACCCTTGGTGCGTGAATCTAACCTTTGGCCGGTTTATATGTGACAATTCTATTCGATTGTTTAGTACTATTGTGGTTTTTATCTACAGGGTAATAAACGTAATAAGACATTGGGTGGACCAGCATTTCTACGATTTTGAACGGGATCCCGCATTATTGGAGCGGTTGCGACAGTTTCTGGAATCAGTAGACGGGAAACCGATGAGGAAGTGGGTGCAGAGCGTTCTGAAGACCTTGCAGAGAAAGGTGGGTTGTTTATTTCAGTTAGTGTAGTATTTAATACAAATGGTAGAATTTTAAATTCGTATAGATCACTGTTTATATTTTACTTTACTTACATTGTTTTCAAGTTATACGTAACAATTTGTAATATGGCTTGTGCGAATCTTATATATTTAAATGAAACGATTTTAAATTTTATATTATTGTATCCCGACGTTTGGAACACGTTCCAGTGAACATGTTCACGGGTAGACTGGATGTCGGCTGTCTGTTGTAAAGTTGCGGATCTTATTGTTATGTACCGCCTGTCATATTGTAATCAAACCGTTCCCGACGCACGCAGTACTCACTCACAGTGTGCAGAGGTCTTGCAGTATTGTGCTGGATAAGGGATTGTATTAGCTTGATCACTGGATCCCAAGCAGGTGGTACTTGCCAACCATCATCTCTATTGAAATTAGGGTGTTTAATTTCTATGGTCTCTTAAAATTCTCAGCAGATAGCGGTTCTCCCTAGCAATAATTTGTAGGTTATCAAAAATAGTATGAAATTATACGCGATAAAGTTGTTTAATTTCAATAACATTTTTGTTGTGTTATTTATTATATATTTAAGAATTATAAGTGTAAAGTAAACTGTCCCATAGCATTACTATGAAATCTGTAGACGATACACTGTCGTGCTGTTTTGTGTGAGGCTATAAGCTGTCTGTCGCACGGAGTAGTGCTATAACGGGCACCTTTCTAAGTAGTTAACCCCGCGTTTGCAAACATAAACAATAGAAAAATTCTACCACTTGTATTGCCTATGTATACATATAAGGGCGTGTATGTGCATATAAGATAACTAGGAAAGTATAAATATATATAATTATAATAAATGTTTATTTGCGAGAAATGTAGGTACAGTAGTTCTAAGTAGTTAAAATAGAAAGGATCCAGTACATTCTGCCTCATCAAGGCGTGCAGAAATAGTTTTAAGTACAATTTTAAAATAAAGTATTTAAATGTATGAACCAAAATTATTAATAACAATGTCAAACATTATAATGTAATCATGCAAACAAATTGAAAACTGATTTAGATTACATAGAAATCATATTAGTCACATAGAAGTCCGCTTTAATTTTAATGTCAATATCAAAATTGTAAAATATTAAATGTCAGTAAAGTTAATTTTTATAATTCAAATATTCCTTAACATCATAAAAACATCATATAAAATATAGGAAGTTGAAATAATCTGCACGATTATACCAAAATTTACACTTTTATTTACCGAATCTTAGTTCGCAATCACTGATACACAATGTTCACAGATCACAGCACTAACTACTTCACTTAGCACTTATTATCACTGCACTAGTACACAACACTTTACTCGTCCTGTTCGCGTCGGAGAACTTGTTCCGCACTGTATCGCAATTCAAACTGAACTGACTACTTGCTTGCTTGTTGCTTTTATTTCGAACGAGCTTATTGCTGTTTGTCTCTACCTGCATTTACAGCGTCACCGGATGGGATGACGGGAGACTGCGGTTGTCTAACTCGAGCGCGGATCCTCCGTTGTGGGCATGATGGGCATGCCCACAACACAACCCTAAGACGTTAAGACGTGATGTCATGTCGTGAAAAGTATTTCACGGTCAATAAATGCCGATAGGCGTAGGATCTCAACAGTCCCTGAACCAGACACAGTAGAAAATCCATTGTTATCCTGGTTAATGTCATCATCATCATCATCATCTCAGCCGTAGGACGTCCACTGCTGAACATATGCCTCCCCCATGATTTTCCAAAAGGACCGGTTGGAAGTGACCTGCATCCAACGTCGTCCTGCGACCATCCTCAGGTTGTATGTCCACCGTGTCGGTGGACGACCTACGCTGCGCTTGCCAGTCCGAGGTCTCCACTCCAGAACCTTTCGGCCCCATCGGCCATCTGTTCTGCGTGCTATGTGCCCTGCCCACTGCCACTTCAACTGGCTAATCTTCTGAGCTATGTCGGTGACTTTCGTTCTTCTACGGATCTCCTCATTTCTGATTCGATCACGTAGAGAAACCCCGAGCATAGCCCTCTCCATAGCTCGTTGTGGTCTGGTTAATGTTATGCCATACAATACAATAAAAACTATGAAAGTAAAGTATATAAATATATGTCACATTTTTAACCGCACACTCGCTGTTCGGCTTCTACTTCTATTTGGCACATGAATACTTTTATTGGAAAAAAAGAGATGAATGTTGGCTTTAGTCATTTTGACAGCGAACAAAATAACATTTTATAGATTTATTAATTTACTATGTATACCTAGTGTTCACCCCACAGCTTTGGCCACGTGAAACAATGCATTTTAGAGAATCTAGGCCAGATTGTGATACTGAGCGTGTAAGAATGTACGAAGTAGGTATATCGATCATGAATGAACTCGTCATTATTCCGACTCGCACTTGGCTGATTTTCTGGTGGCTGTGACCACAACCTATTTCGACGTCTGGATCCGTGCCTTGACAAACTCCCATAAATTTATACCCTATCAATAGAAATCCAGAATATTTGGCATTAGCCAAGAAATAATGGTGGTCTCAAACCATTAATTTTGGAGCAAACAACTTTTTCTAGTAAAAATCATTGTCAAGGAACAATCTACCTTCTGTCTTTGATATAAGGTTTTATTGCTAGAGTTAGTCTTTAAATAAAAACAAGAGATATCCCTCGTTTGTTTGTGAACGAGTAGGTAGCTACTCGGACATTCTCGAAAGTTCAGTACGTTGTAAACAACGATAGATTTTTGTTGTAGATCTCGAGAACTTTCTTTACGATGTGAAAATTTCTTATCTAAAATATGTTCTGGCAGTTACTTTGAATCATTAGTAAATTATTGTTAAATGTGTATTTTTAAATGTTACTGAATTTAAATTATAATTTCAATAGATGTCGCTCCGTTCCCGTGAGACGGTTAAATCAGAAGAGTTAAAATTCGATGCTCGGACCTCGAGCCTCAGTGGCCTAGTTGGTCATGGCGCCTGACACGGATAGTCAGAAGACGCCTGGTTCGAATTCCATCCGAGGATGTGAATTTTTCTCTCTATAAATTTCAATGTTTGAGATAGCTAAGCAGGCGTGCTTTAAAAAGTAATACTATAAATTATAATTGTTAACATGTTACCAAGTGACGTGTATATATCTGTTGTATCGGTTGTCAGAGCACGGCGGCGCTGGAGGCGGAGTGCGGGACGGGCGGGGGGGTGGCGCACGTGTTCGACCGGTCCCCTCCCGCGGTGGTGCGGCACGTGGCGGACCCCGAGCGGCACAACTGGCACCCGCTCGCGCTGCACCCGCTCGAGCTGGCGCGACAGCTCACGCTGCTCGAGTTCCGTCTGTATCGGCAGGTAGGTCCCACACCAACTGCTCGACTTCTAGCTGTAACCGCAGGTGAGCCCCACAGCTACCGCACACCCACTCCAGGTCCAGCTGTATCCTGCGGGGCCGGTGAGTCTCACTCGAATGGCAGTGAACACGATGGCACTTTGGTACATGGTGGCCACTGTAAATCAAATCACCATGTTGAGTTTATGTGTTGCGTGTATGATGGTCGATTAAAGGCATGCAGATATTACTGTCGCACTGTCTGTTCCTAGCTTGGATGTAAATAATAAAACACTGGTTCACTATACAAGTCTATTCGTACTTCAGTTTGGGACGTACTATACGTTCCAAACCTCCGGCGAAATTCGGCCATTGACTTTAGAGCATGTTGTAGGTATAACCAACATTTTTTAGAAGATATTAGTTTGAAAAATGTTAGGTATCTAAATTGTAATCAAAATTTTATAAAAAAATTATAATAAAATTGAAAATATAATAATTGCTAATATGATTTCAATATTATGGAGTACTAATCAACTTACACATTCCTATAATATTGTTTACCTATTATAAGTCATGGTAAGTATGTTACTTTAGGAATAAAACCACTTCTACATAATGCATAAGTACTACATGTATTATATTGGTGTTGTTCACCACACTATGATTCTACTTCTGTGTTCGTTTCATCATCATCCGATGACGCAGTTGACTCTGCCACAGAGACAATAAAACTGTCAACAGTTGTGTTGATACTGTGATCAATATCCATATATCAATAGTGAGACGTAACCACAAAACAACTCGATAACAAATTAAATCAAACGTTTTTACTGCAAAAATCCACATTCACAGCGGAATTAAGCCGGCAGCGGAACTTGTTGAAACAAGTTTGCCTCCCCTGGCTGGCAGAGGGTCGTGCGCATTCCCGTACCACGAAATCTAAACGACAGCGAATACGATAATTTATGAATGGCAATGAATGGGCAGCGACACTAGAAACTTGTATCGTTTTGTTTTTTTTCTAACATAGTACTTAGGCGTCAATGTCCGAATTTCGCTGGAGGTTTGAAACGTATTATAGATGGTTACATACACGTTAATGTTACATAAATGTTACGTCACAGAAAATCATTTAGTTATGCGAGTACAATTCACGGAGGTGTGGAGACGACCGGCGAGGCTAGTGAGGGGCGCGGGGGCATTGCTATATTTGCAGTCCCTACACTATTTATTCCAATAATAAAGTTTTTCAAGAGTTGCGAAAGCCTGCTTCAAATTCAGCTGCAAAAGGGACTTTTCGACGACATACGTCCTATAGTGTCCTAGTAACTCCAGAAGTACTTTAAAAAAATACTTATGTCTGCAGATGAACTTTTTGCCAACCTCTGCCATCAGCCTGGGGAAGTACCACACCAGTGCCCGTTATATAACTGTGAAGTAGTAGTGTGCAAACATTACTGTGTATGAAAGGCAATGTTTCCAGCGAAATTACAGGGCGAGAGATTTAACATCTTCTATCTCAAAAGTTATATGATTATTATCGGGATATTTACCGTGGTAAGGTTGTGGAGTGAGCTACCGATATTTCGGCGCAGTTACATGCACCATGTTCACGGGAAGACTGAGTCTTGACTGAAGAGCCAAGTGTCTTTTTGAAGTGAGTCTGAAGACTCAGTCTTCCCGTGAACATGGTGCATGTAACTGCGCCGAAATATCGGGAGCTCACTCCACAACCTTACCACGGTAAATATCCCGTTAATAATCATATAACTTTAGAGAACAACCGTGATAGTTTAAAACAGTGTTCTTATATTTCAGTTGAAGAGCGCAGTGCATTGTCATGCAGGGTTTTCTACTTACGCAGTCCTGAATGATATGTTGTAGGGGCAAGCGTGACGCTTAACCTAAAAGTAGACTGGATCTGAGTTTGTCTGTTATGTGTTTATTGTCGCTTACGTATACCAAATACTATATTGCAATTAAACCTAAGACTAATGATTGAAAGTTTGTATTGACAGAATTACCAGGATTTACATTAAAATTTTTGTTTCATTGAATCTACTTTGATTGTAACAAAGATATAAATGTTATTCAGCAAATTTGTATGAACATTTTCAGGTAAAACCTTCCGAGCTGGTGGGAGCGGTGTGGACCAAGAAAGACAAAGACAAAACTAGTCCTAATTTATTGAAAATTATTAAACATACTACAAATGTAAGTACAAATTGCAATTTGTTTATAAGTTTTGAAATATTTTTATTTTATTTTAAGACGGGACAAGCTTGAGGCCCACTTGATGTTAATCGGTACCCTCTGCCTATAACAGATGCGTTCCGCCACAAGTGACGAACTGAACTGGGCCCATAACCTGTTGTGACAATAAGTTAACTCTCATGTACCTGTCATTTCGCCGGCACCCATATCATTACGTTTATCATAATTTTGTTTATAATAATATATTATATAGATACGTTATATCCCTACATGTCCGAGAGTAAATCAGATTAAGAAAAATTTATTGAAATAACTGATACATGTATTATTAGTAATTTTTATACATTTAATTAAAACGCAGTTATAATAATTTTATTATTACTCTGAGAAGATCGATCTGTTTACTGCGAGGTTAAATTCTTTCAAGAGTGATGCTTGTTCAACTTGCTTCAGTTAATGAGTGATTTTGGAATAACTTTTTATGTTTTTTTTTCTTACTTCTGATATTGATTGCGGATGTTTATTTGTAGGTATTGAACTTCTTGCTCAATCAAAATGTTTGACTATTTATTGCTTTGTGTGTGTTGGTGTTTACCTAGATACTTTTTTCTACTGACTTCCAAAAAGGAGGAGGTACTCAATTCGACTGTTTTTTTTAATGTTTGTTACCTCATAACTTTCGATAGGGTGAACTGATTCTCAAAATTCTTTTTGTGTTTGAATGCTTCCCGTGTGGTGTCAGGCCATAAGGGCGGAGACAAATTAAATTACTAGTGAATAAAATAAATAGTCTTTTTTAGCATTTTAATAGTTTTAAATATCGGCTCAGGGTTACACAAAGTCCTGATAAGAGAAAGGTCCGGCTTGGTCAAGTGTAATCTTATTGGGTCTAGAATACCCCACTCTCCTCATTTAGTTGTTCAGCCAGGTTTTATGTGGTCAGCGCTCCAGCGCCAACATAAGAGCTAAGAATCGCCGTCTCGGAATCTGTTGCATCAAGTTATTTCTTCAAGTCCCAACTTTGTTCCTGGAAGCGCAGATAAACATCTAGATTAGATGTGTCGTACGTAACTGCTAGGTATGCCGAAGGCCTACGAGATAATCCAGATCTACAAAATAGCTATCCCTAGGTGAAGGGGAAATCTAGGTGAGGCGTAAAGACTAGGTAGGTACAAAAAGTACTGGACAGATTTCAAAAATTCTTTCACCATTGGAAAGCTTCATTCACCCTGAGTAACATAGGCTATATCAGATTCATCATCATCATAATCATCCATCACCGCGCGGGTGAAACCGCGGAGAGCAGCTAATTATATATAATTAAGCTGTTTATTTTTGTTCATTTTGTTTTTTTTTTGTAAATATAGTAGTAGTTTATGCAACTGTCATATAATACCTAATTATATGTAGTTGCATACACTACTTTATTTAATTTCATGACATTTTTGCTACTAAAGTTTTATCTAACAAAATATTACTCAAATTCGTATGTACGAAATAGCGCCAAAATGGAAAAAGTCTTCTTCTTCTTCTTGTTTGTATGGCTTGTGCGGCGTATCCACAATTTTGCCATTATCAGTGGAAAAAGTCTGTTATTGGTCTATTGGCTCGGAACCAGCGCTAACCACAGATAATGTGTACCTAAATTGAATTGAAACCCCCTTGGTCGGGACACATTGTACTTTAATAATTAAAAAAATGTTTTAAAGCATTGTTTTCTTAGGAGAATAATGCTTTAATTTAATTTTTTAATTTTCGTAAAGCAGTATGTGAATAAAATATGCCAATAAAAGCCTGTATTTCATTTCATAATTAGTGTTACGGCTATAATAATTTGAAAACAAATAATTACGCCAGCGGGAACCGTTATGTGCCCTAAGGCTTATGGCGGTAATAGAAAGGTTTTAAGTGGACTGTATCTTTGTACTTAATATTAACTGTAATATTACCGAATGAGATTATATAAGATATATTATGGTGTTGTGCGTTTGGTGCGTGTATATGTGTAAAGTGTCCCAATCCGCTTGTTGCAGTTTACGCGATGGATGGAGAAGTGGATAGTGGAGAGTGAGAACTTGGAGGAGCGCGTGGGGGTTGTGTGCCGGTTCCTGGAAGTCGCGATCGCCTTGAGGGATCTGAACAATTTCAACGGCGTGCTGGCGGTCGTCGCAGCGCACGGCTCCGCGGCCGTACACAGGCTTAAAACTACTATGCAGGTAACAACTAAACATATTCGTAGAACTATATCTTTTATACCATTCCTCATATAAAAGCTTATTCACTGAAAACAGTGAATAAAAAGGCCTTTTAATCACTGTTTTGGTGTTTGAGCCTCGAACACACCAATATATTCGATCTCCATCTCAATGCTTATACATCTTCCGTACGCAAATAATCGTCGACATACAAACTCTTTGTGCAAGTAACTCCTCGAGATTTGATTGGTCGATATTTGAGACAAGGAGTTTAGCATTAGAATAAAAACTGTATTGTGTTCTTTGCTGCGATTATAGATAAAAATATATAATAATAATAAATAAATTACTCTTATATTTCGTAATTGTTCTAATTTTAATGTGCATTTTAATTAATTTAACTTTCCTTTTTTCTTCATTAAATGTCTATTTTCGCTTAAATTATTTCTTTTTCTCGTAGTCATGGTATAAAGTATCGAGGGCCATGAATCACTCAAATCGCTCAGGATTTTAACACTTGAATAACTCGCTACGTTCGTGATTCTTTAATCACGAATCACTACCGCAGGGAGGTCGTTAGAATCCTTCACTTACTCGTGATTCATCTATGGCCCTCGCTTTAAATCCGTCCTTTATTCACTAGTTGCATAATATACTATTTTTGTTTTTATTTTAAGTTCTTTATTACATAAATATATTTATTACAATATAATCACGACACAGTCAAGTAATTACATCTAGCTTAGGTTATTTATGACTCGTCAGGCTAACAACGCCTTTTTAAGTTTTATGACAAAATATGAATTTATGTCAATAACTTTATATATCATATTAGTTTAAATAATGTTGAACAATAAAATTATTGTATATGACACGGACACATTGTACAGTGCACGTTAGTAACAGTATACCTACACACAGCTGTGGATTGACAAGGTGGTCATTATATTTTGTTACTATAAGTATGTGAGTCATAACTTAACACTTAAGGTGACGCATTGATAAACTATGGTTTCAAAAATCGAAGACCGCGCCCCTTCACTCGGACAAATTTTACGCGGTCGCACTCGACAGGAATACGCGAGAGGCGGCGGGCAACAGCGCTGGTCTAGCGTACTGGCGCTGCTATGCTAATTTGCCTAGAGCATAGATAATCATGGAGTCGCTTGTCCTTATTCAACCATTTAAAAAAAAAGGGCAAAAATTCTTTTGATTTATTTAATGTTTTTTTTATCATACAATACAGGGTTATTTCTAATCAATTAGCATCCTTTTAGGGGCTTATTCTGTGATGTGATATGTGATGATGATTTTTTTTAGTTTTGACAAAAGTTGCAGAACAAAAGTTGTTGGTTTTGATGTACGGAATAAACCCCTAAAAATGCTGATTATAATAATAATACGGGACAACATCCACACAAACGTCTTCAGTTCCCAAACTAGGCAGAGCCTGTACTATGTAACCTGATGACTGATATACATACTTATATACATATACACACCCAGACACAGGTTAAACAGACATGTTCATGCACACAAATGTTTGATCTGTCCGGGAATCGAACCCGGGACTAGCGGCTCAGAAGGCAGGGATGCTACCAACTGCGCCAACCGGCCTGTTTATTTATTTATAATTGATTACAAATAACCCTGTTTACATCTTTATCTTAATCAATGAACTGATTTTTATCGTGCTTCACATATTTCTTTCTATTATTATCTTCACAGGCTTATAGAAACTTTCTTTTAGTGATAAACATTTCAAAAATTGACGCGCTTGCAGGATTTGAACCAGCATCTCTCTGGGATTCCGGCCCAGATGCTTTGTCCAATTAAGCTAGAACGCTGTCTGCGAAGCCGCCAAATTAGTGAAGTGTTTATCATTTTTTCCCAATACTACAGTGTTGGAAAGTGTAGGTATCTTAATGTTAAAACTAATGCTTTTTGTGAAGAAAAAAACATACTCAATATAAATATTCTGAAAATGGCATCACATAATCTATGGTATCCCCAACCGAACAATCGTCAACGTCACAAGTATTTTTTTCTATTGAAATGGTAGCTGTATCATTTTCTTTCCCTCTTGCAGTCACGTATTCTGGGTCACGAATTGGCCTATTCCTTATGTGTCTAGGATCAACCAACTCAGGAAGAAGACAATCATAGTAAAATTTAAGCAGTTTTGGTTCCATTATATCTGACCAAAATTTATCGTCTCTTTCTATGATTTCTATTTTCATTTTTTTGTCTCCATACCATATACCAAGTAAGGCCTCCTGTTTTCTGCAAATATGTAACTGGCCTTGGACTTGAAAATACCAGTCTGAATTTTTATTGACTGATTTCGCCGTCTTTATTATTTTTATAAAAATGCATCTTGTTCTGTTCAATCGCTTCGTCTATACCCATTTTAAATGGTGCTATGGGACATTTTATTTCGACTATTTTGTTGTCATCGGTAATCCCATCAGGCGTTGCCCCCAAAAATGGATATTGCTCATCTATAAATAAACCGCATTTTTCGATTTTTAAGTCTTCCATAACCGAAAATTGTTCGATTGCAATTTTTTCGTGCTTTTGTCCGTGAGTTATTGATGACACGTTGTCAATATTAGGCTTGTATAGTAATTTTTTTACTACGTTTCGGCATGTATTTGTCTCTTTTCTTTTTACAATTTTACCGAAGTTTGACGCAGTTAGCATGCTTCGCCTTAATTCCAACCATTCTCCAGATTCGCTTTGTAGTATGGTTCTTTTTTCTACGTCTTTTCGCTGTTCTTCGGTTTTCATCAAATTCTGGATGAAGGTGTCTTTGGCCTTTTTTAAAGTGTCGTCATCTAAGTCTGGCTTATCCACAATTTCCCCATAATCTAAGTTTAATGTACGTGGCACCAACGTACGATTTTTTTTCCTTTTGCAGTTTTGTTTTGTTTTATTCTTTTTTTCATTTACTGCTCTTTCGTATTTTGTAATACTTTTTTTTGAGCTATTTCCATAAACATTACGGTGGACAGTCGACAGCAAGTTGCCAGTGTTAAAAGATATTACTGCACCGGAGCATCTTGCTTGGTAAGCTCTTCTTTGAGAATAATTTACTCTTTTTCCACCAACAAGTTTGGCGATGACTCCATTGAATCTTTCCACTACATTACTGTCGATATCTTCTATCAAACTATGGGCTTTTTCAGCCAATCGTGCGACATAAGTTTTTATTTTTTGCCAAAGCAAACTCCCAAAATACGGATTAGGAGCGACTACTTGCATATGATTTTTGCATAATAACTCGTTACAACTTTCATGAGAGTTAAACGCATGGCCAATAGATGCGTTTATATCTTTATATAAACCATCTGTATTTTGGCTCTCCTTGTGAAGTTTTATAGCGTCGCAAATATATTTCCTGGAGCGCATTATTTTCTCTTGTGTCAAATATTTCCTGTCTGTTACGTTGAAGTGTGTGTCTGAAGTAAATTGTTGTAACTTATTGCAATAATTTCTCAGTAAATGATTCCGACAGAAAATTTTTGACACTGTTAATCCCGGGTATGGCCGGGCATTTATTATTTTGGCATAGGTGCTACTGTCGCCATCAGCAATAAGTCGCGCGTATATTATACCGTGCATTTCAATGGATCGTTTGAACCCCTCAGTTATTATATGTGATTCCATAGCAGTAGAAGCCCCATCAAAGTTTTTGTAACAGACATGATCTTTGGGACTTTCTTTTTTATTTTGAGCTCGGGCACAAATACAAAAATACTTATTTTTGACACACATGTACAAAACTTGGCCAAAACGTCTGCCAATTATGGCTGCAGCACCCGATAGTGCAGCATAGTTGGTTCTGTATGAACGCTTGCTCCAACACCCATCTACAATGACATCAATCATGGGAATGCCATCTTTTGTAATTCTGCCTTCAATAATAGCTGCTTCTTTCTCTTTTTCTCCGGCTATTTTCATTTCCTCCCAGGCAGTTTCTTCCCAATCGTCACAAACATCGTCCTGCATTTTATTGTAAGTGTGTTCTGACATAATGGGTAATCCTACTGCTGCGGAAAACTGCTTCAGTTGCGCGTGACCACAACCTGCTGCCATTATTCCTGCAACAGCATCTTTGTTTACATCAGCCAAAGATGATTTTATTTTGTTTTTATAATTACACATAGAGCAGACAAATGTGAATTCCGATTCTAATCCTATTCGATGTTCAGAAACTAATTTCATTGAGGCTAATCCGCAGTCAAACAGAGATTCATGTTGAGAGAGCTGTATTAGTTGTGATGTAAAATGATTAACATCTATTACTCGATGCCCCAAGTCGGGTGTTTCTGTTTGAATCTGAAATTTAAGCACATATTTTAGTATTTATTAAGTTTGATTTCCTATTATGTAAATATTACTTAGCTATTACAAAATGCTTACTGTAGTTTCAGGGGTACTTTCGAATATGTATGAAAGCTCTTTATTTTCAGGATTTGGTTCGTTTAACTGAAACGAAATTACTTACATTACTATTAATTAAATTAGAAAACTAGATATAATAGATGACTGGAGTACAGTGGCGGAGGGATGGGTACTAAATACTCACAAAATACCTGGAAAATCTTTGTGATAAAGCAGTGAGAGTAATTTTAATTTGGTTTATTTAAAAGAGGTAATAATAATAACCCAATCGACAACTTCCCCTTTTTTGAAGTCGGTAAAAAGACAATACTATAACCGTGATAATTTAAAAAAGTATTTAAGTTTACCGTTTCCTCTGAATCCTCAGATGTCGGCAGCACATTGTGTAACTCTGCGTAAGTTGGTGATATTTCTGGATGGCTACAAAATAAAATTATGTAATTATATAATTATTAAAAAGTTAAAGCTAACACAAATACCGTCGGATTCGAATGATATTTATTAGGTGATAGAACATCACCTAATAAATATTATTATTTTAGATAGGTTTCTAAAATATCAAGAGACGCCTCCATAGCTTTTTGTTCTGATATTTGTTTCCTACAGTATGGTTACGTCTTTATACAGACAAATCTTAGTACACTCTTGAAAATAAAAAATAGACGGAGTATTATTATTAGGTACTCTAAATTGATTGCTGACATGATAGATAGGTAGGTACTCAGTACTCACTCTCTATCTACTGGCTCTGTTGAGGCTGTGGGTTGACCATCGTAACTTTGCAGTTTCCGTTTTTTTGACCTAAAAAAATTGAAAATATGTGTAAATGCAACAAATTGGCCGAAAAATTGAAGCATGTGATAATCCATCATCTGTAGACGAATGTGTGTTTGCCAAATATAGACTTTATTCTTAGGGTATTAGAGTGCAGCTATTTATGGCAAGTTTATTATATTATATGTAATCCAACTTACCCAAACATTCCGTCATTTCTTTTAGGTTTTCTTTTTCGTTTTTTTAAAAATAATTATTTCCGCTTATCTTTCCTCCCCATTTTCTATGAACACTAAACTTGTTAACCTACCTATACTATTTACACACTACCAAATTAAAATAATTATAATTACCTAACTTACTACCTACTACAATAATGTTCTGAAGCTACAATATAATATAGTACATTAAACTCTAACTTATAATTTTGAAAATAATTTCGAAGTAAATCACTCGGTTGTCGTCGCACAGAGCCTACAACTACAAGACAATAACCAAAAACAACCAGCACGCGTATCGCGCCGTCCATACATTGCGGCGTTGCCAGCCCGACGCTGAGCGAACAGTCAATCGTGCGCTCGTCGGAGTCGCAACGTCGCACCGGTGCAGCGGCGGCTGCCCAGATAGTGCCTGATCAAATTTTCTGAGCAAACACGTTAGGGTAAAAGCTAAACTAGAGTAGGCGCGAATGGATTTGATTGAGTTTTTAATTAATTACTCATAATATCCATAATAAAAATAAAAAAAACTCGGTCTATGAAATAGAAAAGTGATCTGGCTATTTTATTCGTAAAAAATAATGGGGTGTTGTCGCTGATAATTCTGAGCATTCGAATTATTAAACTTATTTTTTTGGTGAGAAATTTGTATTTTTTTTTAATAAACCCGGTTAATTTTCGAATTTTTTTCCGGTTCATTAAATTTTTCAAAGTTTTCCCTTATTTATGACATTTTTTAAATTTGAATCAATATCTTTCATCCTCTCACATCGCGCATTAAAAAGGACTCGTTTTCGCCGTTTTCGTGTTTCTCGGCCCGATGCGTCATCTTAAGTTAGGTATTACTTGAATTGTTTATATAATATAATATTTAACAAGTACCTACTCAACAACATCCATTTGAATGGATACATATCAGAATATTGCGAAAGGCATACGCTTAAAGTACCTATATTACTACGCTTTCTATTCGTTTAAAGAACTATCGGACACAAATATTTATATATATATAGGGTATTTTTTACTATATTTTGTTTTTTGTGACGCATTATTATTTAGCAATTTAAGGTACATTAATACATTTTAAGGTGCTCTCAACTCCTGACGTTGATAAAAAGGAGGATTTTGAAAGCAGTTTATCTCATAAACGTTGGTGGTTTTTCAAATTTTCATTAATTAAAAAAAATTACAAATATAAATATATGACGTTTCTTCATTCATTTTATAACGCGTTACCTAATGATCTCCAATCCAATCAAATTCCATTATTTAAAAGATACTAAAAAAACATATCTTTATAAATATCTCTTAGCATCTCTGGGCTTACAATTAATAAAAACTTGGCTAGTTGATTAATTAGCTTTAAGTTATATAATTAAGTGTATCTCATTATACGCGAACTATGTTCTTTATGAGAAATAAATAATAGCTAAACCTATGATAATAATAAAGTGATGTTATGTTCTTGTGTGAGATATGTTGTGTTTGGCATCAGATGATCCCGGTACGACTGCTCCGCGCTCTGGAGGAGTTCCGGGAGCTGAACTCGGACCACTTTCGGCGGTACCAGGAGCGTCTGCGCAGCATCAACCCCCCCTGCGTGCCCTTCTTCGGCATGTATCTCACCAACATCCTGCACATAGAGGAAGGCAACCTGGGTGAGTCTCCTCACTACGTAGTCAGCAGTCACAGGTCTCGGGTTCGATGAGTGCAACACGGTAACATTAACTAGATGCTTGACCATGTGACGTCATTTTGGCGCTCAAGTACGGTGTGCAAAAAAGTGGCCTTTATTAAGATCGAGTAAAAATTGTTTAAAAATTAAGTTTGTTAATAAATAAAAAATATTTATTTATTTTGAAAGGTAATATACAACTACATATTCTGTGAAAATTTAAGGTGTCTTCCTGTTACCGTTATTAATATTGAGCATTAAAATAAAAAAGCCAAATTATCGGCGCGTGTATCGGTAACAAAGATGCTGACCGTACTGACACTTGCCGGGCGAGAAAAGGGAATGCGGGGGGAAGCGGGCGGGGACCCGCATTCCAGCGATGCGTCCAGTTAATGTGACCGCGTTGTACGTACGATGAGTAATGTTTATTCTTTGAAGAAGTTGCCATTTAAAGTGAAACCTTCTTTAGGTGCGTTGAGCACGTCTTGGGTGAAGAAAAATCATGGATTTCTTTTTTATAAAAGTTTTTTCTGTCTGTTTGTTCCGGCTAATCTCTGATACGGCTGGACCGAATTTTAACGCGTCATCCACTGGCAAATTATTAAATCATTATCCATCATCTGGCGGTGAAACCGCGGGATGCAGTTACTTTATAGAGTTAGAGTTATTTATTTATTTATTTAACAAAAGTTCACAGCTCTTTGATTCTTATAATTAGTTATACATAGTCTGTAATTGAGCCAAGGAGAACCCTCAACTTGTAAGCTACATTATAAAAAAAAATATTGCCATGGATATAGTATAAATAATAATAATAATAATTTATTTCATAATTTTAGCACTTACATAGTTTTGATCTTATATAATATGGCTAGAATGTTACACAAAAAATGTTTGAAGTGTCTGTCGCCGAACTAGGCTCATCGCCTGTGTTTCAGCATACAGCGCCCTCCCCCTATTTTATCTCATGAAGCTAGCCTCGTATTAATTACTAATAATCTTAAATATTTTTAACTTAAATCTGAGGCATATAATTAACAATGTAAGTACACTAAACTTAAATAGATTAAAACATTTAATACCAAAAATGTTGAAAAACAGTTAAAAATGTTGAAAAGTATAGTTAATATATCGCGTGATAATTTCCAGAAATAGTTTGTGAACGAAATAACTAGGTGTTAAATGAATATACAATAAAATACAACGCATGTGTAGTGTGTCATGTAGTGTGTTTGTCCCGTAGGAAGATAGTATTTGTTCTCAGTAAAACAACTAATCAGTGCTTAACACAACTTAACAGTTTGTGTTTTACATAATACTATGCAACCTTATCACGAGCTTGTTCCTACACGCGCTTGGCAAGTTATATTTATTAAGTGTTGAGTACACTTGTTACAGATTACCTGCCCAACTCGGAGCTGATAAACTTCTCGAAGCGGCGGAAAGTGGCGGAGATCACGGGCGAGATACAGCAGTACCAAAATCAACCTTATTGCCTCACCGTAGAGCCCAAAACTCGGGTGAGTTGTCGCCACTTGTCGAATATAAATAAAGAAAATCGGTCATCTGGGGTACCCACGGAGAAGGAAACTGCCAAATTTATTTATTATTAGTACAGTCGGTTCCAAAAATAACGGGTCAGTCACATAAACCCGAATATCTCCCGAACTACGTATGCCATCCTAATGAAACGAAGACTGTTCAATTGAGAATTTAATTATACAGATAAAAAATAAAATAAAACTTAGTTACACCCACAATATTAATCTTAAATTAAAAAAAAAACTAAAGTAGTCATATTTTTCTTAAGATTACATTTTTTTTATGATTGTTTTTTTGCTGTTTTTCATCACTTTCTTCATTTAATACTTTGTATTGCCTCCACGAGCTCTTCTGACAGCTTCCAGGCGATTAGGCATGCTGTACACCAAATTTCGGAGCCGGTGCTGAGGAATACCTTCCCATTCCTCCACCAGTGCTTGTATGAGCTCGGGAAGCGTGATTGGTGGGGGGTTTCGACCTTTCACGCATCTCTGAAGCTCGTCCCAGGCGTGCTCGATGGGGTTTAAGTCCGGGCTTCGCGCTGGCCACTGCATGAGTTCGATACCGACCTCTTCAAGGTAGTCATGTACAATTCTGGCGGTATGGGGACGCGCATTATCATGCATTAATATGCCATGCCGGTCCATCCTGGCCATGAAAGGACCTACATGTTCATTGAGGATCTCTTCCACGTACCTCTCTGCATTTAGAGTTCCATTTTGAATGAGCACCAGCTCGGTGCGGGCCTCAGCAGAAATCCCAGCCCAAACTTGTACGGAGCCTCCACCGTACGCCACTTTTTCCTCCACACACGCTTGATGGAAGCGCTCCCCTGGTCTTCTGTACACCAACTGCCTACCATCATGCTTATAAAGCATGAATTTAGACTCGTCCGTGAACATTACCCTAGACCAATCGTCTAGTGTCCAGTTTAGGTGTTCGCGCACGTATCTCTGTCTTGCAATTCTATGTCCCCGTTCCAGTTTGGGGCCATTTGCGGGCCTCAATGGTTTCAAATTTGCTTCAGCAAGACGTCTTCTTACTGTTTGAGCGCTTAAATTGCCACCTCCAAAGCGAATAAAGTGAGTTTTTAGACCAACAGCAGTTTGAAAACGATTTCGGAGCATTGTAGCCACCAGTTGTCTGTCTTCCCTGGCGGTTGTGCATCTTGGTCTGCCATTTCCTGGTCTTCTAAGGTGTGATCCGGTCTCTTGGTACCGCTGGACTACCCGCTGAACAGTCGACAAAGATACACCAATGTTTCTGGCTGTTTCACGCTGGCTCCGCCCAAGTTCCAAAAAAGTTAGGATTCTGGTACATTCCTCTAGCGTGACTGCCATGCTTCACCTCACAGAATAATAATTATGCACGTGGAAGACGTTCACGATAATTTTTTTTGTGACAGAATAGAAATGGAAAGCATCCATAATGACATGAAACAAAAATTTTGTTTTTAAAAATAGTCATTTTTTAAATTTTGTTTTTCTAATGAAGTTTTTTTCATCAACCAGTTTAAATAATATGCTATTAGAAGCGCAACTAAAAAGTCTTTATTCTGTTTTTTATTTCATTGATCTAGCTTTTACAGTTCTGGAGGTATTTCAATTTTTGTGACTGACCCGTTATTTTTGGAACCGAGTGTAGATGCAAATAATTCATATATTTATATTTAATTAGCAGTTGGGAAAAATTAGAAAACCTAAATGTAAAATAATAAATTGAATACGCAGAAGATGCTTGTGGGCAATAACGAAACGCTATTCAGTTCATAGACTATAGGATAATATAGTCTATGAAGAGTTGAATTGACATGACAAAGTGACACCAATATTTATTTCCTTTGTTGTTGGACTCGTACGTTTTGTACATTTGCCATTTCTCAAGTTAGTTTTATCATGTTATCACATAAAATATAAGAAAGTTAGTAAGTTCAAGAGTCCTGCGAAAAGAGCGAGGCGTTTCTTTACTCCGGATCAGCGGTGCCTTCTTTATAAAACTCAGGTGCACCCATGTATTGAATATTGTAGTCACCTCTGGGATGGATCCGCTAAGTACCTTATGGATGCTCTCGACAGACTGCAACGTCGCGCTGTCCGTATTATCGGAGACACTGAAGCCACTCAACACCTAGAACCTCTACAAATGCGTACAACTTCTCTAAGCGTTTCTACCGGTGGTTATATATATATATATATATATATATATACATATATACATATACATATACCTATTTAATACTCAGTTACAATGTTATATATAATATATATATATATATATCGGCGCGGATACAATAATTAGCCAATAATTAAATTAATAATTTAATTGTTCTCAAAATTATTTGAGTTTATTACGATGTACAATGAATTATAAATCGCATGCCATCACTTTGTATTGCAATCTTAGGCCTTTATTAATAAACGTTGTGTAAACCTATATTAGGCGTAACATGCTTTGTCTTGCTTTCACGCGTGACATTTACTGCAAGCGAAAAATTGTCAGATAGATGTTTTAATTACTCCGGGTGTAAGCCTAGTTTATTAACCCGTCCGCATCAGCGCAAAAAATAACAATAGATTTATGAATGAAACTTAACTCGAATGAGTCTTGCTGATTCGGACAGATTAATAAGGCCGTTAATGTTTAAAACGACTACGTGCAAGTACGCCGTAACCTATAAAAGCGGTCGCACTGGCGACGGGATGGCCTCTCTCCGACTCCCCTCTCTCTTGGCGACGGCCCAAGCCGAGGTCCGTACCTTAGTGGTGCCCTTGAGCAAGTCGCCTACTCCTCTCTTTGCAACGAAGCGTCTTCAACGCTCGCCTTAGGTGGTGCGCCCGCATCTGGCTGAGTGCCGTCTGCGCTCGCCACCCGTCCGGTGACGCTGTAAATGCCGGTAGAGGCAAATAGCATTAGTCCGTTCGAAAGAAAAAGATGGGATGGCATTCTTGTTCGAGTCGCCGCACAGTACGGACCTCTCTGTCTACCGGTCGAATATACGAAATCTATCAGTGATTTGTGGAGTTTTATTTGGAACAGAATATAAGTGACATTTTTTAAAAAAACATGGAGGTCGCTTCTCCGTCATATATTTATCTTACGTATGATGACCACGCAAGTGTAAGATGTGTGTGTGTGCGTGTGTGTGTGTGTGTGTGTGTGTGTGTGTGTGTGTGTGTGTGTGTGTGTGTGTGTGTGTGTGTGTGTTTGTGTTTGTGTTTGTTTGTGTGTGTTTGTATTATTTGATGTATATAAAAAGAGCCAAATTTAAGAAATGTTTACCTAATTATGCGGAACAAGTCTTTTAAGAATCGTAATTATGAGCTTTTAGCCATTTTGCCACGACCGATTTACATGCAAAGTAGTTTAATGGATGAATTGTAACATATTTTCTGATTCTGTTGTAAAGAAAAGGGCCAAGGTAGTATTCAAACCTTATAGCAAACATTTTTGTAATGTGTGATACTCACGATAGTTTTGAAACTCTAGTATTTAATCTGTTAATACATTGTAGTTGTAACATTTTCGTGTTTCCGTTGAACAGCAATTCCTGGAGAGTTTGGATCCGTTTCCGGGCAAAGACGACAACGAGATCACGAACTATCTGTACGCGAAGAGTCTGGAAATCGAACCCCGACCGCCCGTCAAGCAGATGCCAAAGTTTGTAAGTACTCTCTCTCTCTTTCGCTCTCTATTTCCCTCTCTCTCTTGGTTTTCTACCGACTTCCAAAAAGGAGGAGGTACTCAATTCGACTGTATTTTTTGTATGTTTGTTAACTCATAACTTGCGACTGGTTGAACCGATCTTTTTTTGGTTGAAAGCTGGTGCTTCCAATGTAAATTTTATCAAATTCGTTCCAGTAGTTTTTGAGTTACACTCCAATAACTGATTATTACCAAAGTAATACAATGGAAGTCGGTATTACATTTTTCAAATTGCACTTGTACTTTTATAAGAACCTTCATGAAGTCTGTTATAATTTGCGTTCCTAACAACGATTGAGTTTCGTATAAAGCTAATTATAATAATAATATTGCTATTTTATATTATTGTATCCAGACGTTTGGAACACGTTTCAGTGAACATGTTCACGGGTAGATGGATGTCGGCTGTCTGTTGTAAAGTTACGGATCTTATTGTTATGTACCGCCTGTCATATTGTAATCAAACTGTTTCCGACGCACGTAGTAGTCAATTCCAATGTACGTACAGCCGTGCGATTCTCTAATGATTCGTCGTTGCGGTCGTCGATGAGCTCACCGATGTCAAATACTTAAGAGATATGCCCTTGTACACAAGGTTGTTTTTCCAACGTTTCTTGTCATCTAGTCGTTGTTTCACGGATTTTGTCAAAGATGCAACGATGTTTGCTCTTAGAGAAGCGCACGGCTCTACCCAAAAACCTGGGTAGTGATTAAATGAGTTGTGTGTATCCACCTTCAGCCCAGGAAGTACCCGGACCTATCCCCGAAGCCGGTGAAGGTGTCCCGGCGGACGCACCACGACCAGCCCTCGCACCATTCCACCTCCAGCAACGACGACAACCTCAGTGAGTCTCTTTGTTTCTCACTACTTGTAGGAGACGGCACGGGGGTTACCTGGTTTTAAGTGTTAACCTTCCCATAACAGATAGATAGATAGACTACCTCTTTATTGAAACACCCCGGTATAAATAGATTACAAAAGAATAATTATGGAACAATTGTATACAAAAAAATATTATGCTTTGTTTCTCACTACTGTAAAAACATGAGCCTACCTGTTTTAAGTGTTAACCTTTTCCTATACCAGATGCATTCCGCCACAAATTTCACTGGGCCCATAATCTGTTGTGACAATAATTTAAGTCTTATGCGCTAATTTCACCGGCACCCATACCTTTCAAACCGGAACAAAGTATTGCAAACTGTTTGCCAGTAGAAACAGTATAGTAATTAACTGCATACAAAACTATTCCTGTTATTTTTTAAGCTAAATATCACAGTTTCCTATCAGAATGCTAATTTCGCTCTAAGATGCGCGTTTCAAAAGTAATCTTAATTTGCATAATGTGTTTACCTACAATTGGAACAAACATTTACGACGCCGACGGTTACATGTACTTGTTTACAAACAATAACTTATTTTATATGTAACTAGCTGCGCTCCGCGATTTCACCCGCGTGGTAATGGATGATGATGATAATGATGATGAATCAAATATAGCCTATGTTACTCAGGGTGAATGTAGCTTTCCAATGGTGAAAGAATTTTTGAAATCGCACTGTAGTATTTTTTTTATAAGTAAATAGGCTTGCGTTTGACTACTATCACGCCTGATGTTAAGCGATGATGCAGTGTACGTTGGGGCACGCTTGCCTAGAAGGAACCGATTCGCTCGTGATTTGAAGACACCCAGATTTTAACCTTCGGGGAACACCCATTCCGGCAGCGAATTCCACAGACTAGCAGTTCGCATAATAAATGTGGAATCAAAGCGCTTCGTACAACCCGTACGAAGCGCTTTGATTCGGAATATTAATAATAATTTATAATAATGATTACAGTAATTATTATAATATAATAATAATATATATAATTAATATATTAATATTAATTTTAGTAGTTTTTGAGTTTATTCATTACAAACATACACACACACAAAAATACAAATTTTTCCTCTTTATAATATAAGTGTAGATGTAGATGTACAGAATGGGCAATGATGTAAGGTTGAAAATTGCTTATCAGATTCGACGATGTAATGCGATTCGAAGATGCATTAATTTCGTACGTTTTCTTTATATTTTTCGATATATACTAATACAATAAAGTATCGGTTAACATTTTAATTCTATACCTTTGCTATTTATTACCTTAACAATAAAAAATAATGTTATCGCTGAAAGTTCAAATAGTTTGGACGTGAAAGTTTATTTTTGTGGACCTCTTTAGGGTTTTTTTTGATAGCGTATTTATGAATTCTATTCGGTTTACGTTCTTTTCCTGTTCTCTTTTCTGTACAAATTTTGTTAATAGTATATAATTGATCACACTTGATCTATTATGAATATCAGTTGCTAACAAATGTTGATTGAAATAAAAAAAGGGCGGCATGGTGACATAGATGTCACTTTTGTCAGCTCCAGTCATCAACTTACTAACATTTTGCTTACTGGAGTTGTCAAAACTGACATAGAGCCGTCATTTTTAAAGATTTCAATTATTATTTGTTAGAGAGATACATAATAGCCCTGCGGGCTCGTAGCACTACATGTTTAGGGTACGTTTCGGTAAGCGCCGTGAACGCTCACAACTGCCACGCCCCGGTTTGCCGTTCCCTTTGGTTCCAATGCATAGAATGCCCAACCCGTATGGAACACTCACGCGGTCGCGAAATGCGCGCCAAATAGTCTGTCAAGAATCGATAGAATCCTACACATTTGGTGTTTGACAGTGACAGCTCGCAACGACCACGTTAACCCACCTTCGATCGTGAGCGTTTTTGGTGACGTCATCGATGACGTATCGAGCTCGCTCACGATGATCGTAGGTTTGTAAGGGACGGGTGTGTGAAACAACGCTGTTGATTTCGGCGCTTACCGAAAGGTAGCCTGTGGCTACGTTCCGGGTAGCGCCGAAATCACTAGCGGCGTTCGATACGTCATCGATGACGTCACCGAAAACGCCGCGTCCACAACGCTCGCGATTCGAAGGTACGTGATCATTGTGAGCTGTCGCTGTCAACCAAAGGGAACGGCAAACCGGGGCGCGAGCAGCGAGAGCAGTTGTGAGCGTTGACGGCGCTTCCCGGAACGTAGCCTTAAACATTGCTTTTTACTATTATCAAGATACCAGCGCGCCATAAGATGTCTAATAGCTTTTGTTATTGTATTATAGGTGTATCGCAGCTCTCCCCCACAAGTGGGTCGACATGGGACGGCACCTCCATAGCTTCCCTGCCCAGCCATCACGACGAGCACAGAGGTATTGTATATATCATACTATTATATATCTACCTATCTTGTTTATGTATGTGTTATTTGTTTATGGATATGTTTGATTGTGTCTGAGTAAACAATATATTTAAAAAAATTATATGGTAACACATTATTTTAAATCCATGCACTAAGTTACTTTGTTTAATTATTACCGTTTTACACCACTATGCGCCTATTCAAATTTATATTAATTACTTTCCATCCCAAGGATGCCTGTAAGAAATTGCTTATAGCGATAAGGCCGTTGTACCATCTGTTTTGTAAACTACTCTTAGTTCTTTCATTTATAAGCTTGGTGTTCAATAAAGTATTATTGTATTGTATGTACACACGACTCCATATTATCACATTATAGCCCACATCCACAAAATTAATATGATTCTCAAGTAGAATCGTGTCTTTGTTTAGTTTTCTCATTGTATACATGTTCGAATATAACTTTTCAAAACGTCATCTAATTCTGTGCTTTATTTTCTGTTGGCTAAGTTATAGTTCCAAGTTGGTCCCATTTCAGTGCCAAAACTTTTCAGATAATTTTCTTCATGATAATATTTTTTATGATATCTTTATGTTGGTTGTATAAATAGCCAGTATTATAGCAATTCTGTAAAGAGTAGCGCACTGCGGCTTTGGAAGTAGGTTTCGTATTATTTAAATAATTACTTGCTAAAGCAAATTCACACAAGCCAGTACGTGTTGGCAGCCCTCACACTTATCGGCAATAAACATTATAAAATGAATGATAAGAAAATGTGGTTCTGTATAAGTGACATCATGTACAAATGAAAAATAATTTTCATATTATTATTATAATAAAGAATATACATATCAAGATACAATAAGGAAATAATCATAGTTACAAACATGTTAACATTGTCCGATTTCAGTGATTTTTTTTCATGGTATCAACACATTGTTTGTGCTATGCCCGTACGTTTTGATTTTTTCACTATTTCAAAGTACTATAAATTTCCTTTTTTAAAAATTAAAAAACCTGAAAATATCCAAAAGTACGGACATAGTAAACAATGTCATGATTCCAAGAAAAAAAATCACTGAAATCGGACAATGTTAAGAGGTAGATAAGAGTTTTCTCTTTTAGCATGGAAAGTACTAGCTATGCAATCCTCTTAATTAGACAAAATCCTGCAGACACCAATAAAACCCCAATAATTTCATACTTAAAGTAACTAATCTAAGCACTCACGTGCCTTATTGTTCGATTTTGAATAACGTGTTATTTGGTCAGCTATCAATTAAAACTGGTGGAAAAATTTGAGCTGTTAGGACAAGTGAGTAATGTGAAGAATGGAAAGCGTGTGCCTCGCTCAAGAACTACTGAGCATATTGCTATTGTAGCCCGTAGTGTTGAAAAAAACCAAAATGTTCACCATTTTTGTAGCGATTTTAAACAATTTCAGTGCGTTGTTGAAGCGTATATCGTACCATTTTTAATAATGGCGTAGTTTTTACTTGTCAAATGTCATAAGATGACAGCTTTAAAATTGATAGCTGACAGCTGCGTTCGGAAAGCTTCAAGCTGGCGAAAATAACGCTAATAAGGGTGTTCAAATTGAGAATCTGTGGCTGTAAATGTTGTTTTGGACTCACGTTTCGCAAAGCTAAAAACGAGTTATTATTGCCACCGAAAAGTGCAATTTTTAACCCACGTCCGGAGCATGGTTGTTTGTGATGGTTTTTTGATAACTATGTATTTGACAGCATAATCATGCGATGTTAGGTCTTATGCTCGGCTTAGCGTTCGAATAGGGTTTGGGCAAAAGTGGCAAAAATAACGTGAGCTTTACGAACGCTTTAAAAAAAGAGCCAACTTTTGCAACGCCACCAATATCCTCTATGCTAATCGAACGCACCTTAAATAGCTGGTTATTCAAATTGGAAAACCCGTTATAACGGACACTGTTTTATGTTTTACGACTATAACAGTACAAACTCTTGTATTGTGAGAATCTGGTATTATAGGATGATCTGGTATAGAGGGAACGAACATCGGCCGACGCTCAGCCGTAGGCTATTATTTATATAAAAAAAACGATATTAAAAACTATTTAATGACACTTCCGCTGAAAAAAGACCAATGATTTTGGCCTATTTGGGGGCGTGCACCACCCTCCCTCCCGCACAAACTGCTTAATAGGAAGAATACAAAATAAAAAACACACAAGAACCCAAATAAACCAAAAACGATTCGACACGTGTTTCGCCTCTACACGAGGCATCTTCAGATGTTGACTCGTCGAGCGCTAGACCGGCAGTCCCCCCACACACACCCCCAAATAGGCCAATATCATTGTTTTTTTTTTCAGCGGAAGTGTCACTAAATATTTATTGATAATGTATTTCCGCAAAGTAACGCCTGAATCAATACATTATTAATTAAACATTGGTACGTTGTTTTGTTCCTATGTGATTATTTTTTGTCTTTGTACAGAATGCAACACTGGCACAGATTAGATAAGAGCTACTCGTGGCTACTGATAGCCGTTCTGAAGAAGAGGCATGCTCTTGATTTTAAAGAGGATTTCCAAAAAATTTACCTCCTTTTAACATACTTAAAACGGGTCTAACTTTAGAACCGGGATTTTTATTCGTACCATGTATTGTATTTGTCTACCGACTTTTAAAAAAAAGGAGGAGGTACTACAATTTTACTGTATCTTTTTTACTTCATAACTTTCGACGGGGCGAACCGATTCTCAAAATTATTTTTTGTTTGAAAGCTGGTGCTTCCCGTGTGGTCGCATTAAAATTTCATCAAATTCGGTCCTGTAGTTTTTGAGTTACACTCCAATAACTGAATAGAATGGATGTCGGTATTAAATTGTACTTGTTTTGAGCTCTCGATATTTGGGCACAGTTGCAGTTGAATTTTTTTAGGAAAAAGCTCGCGAGCAGATACCTTGAGTTATGTATGTCGAGCACAGATCGAGTTCCAAGTGACGGTTGTGTCATTGGTAATGAGGCGGAACGCAAGAAACGTGTGCGGAAGAGGGTAGACCGTTCCGTCTGCTCATAACAACACCTACCCGCAGTCACTGCAGTTTACTCGTGAACATGGCGCATGCAACTGTGCCCAAATATCGGGAGCTCACAATAAATATAATACATGGAAAATATCCCGTTTCTAACGGTAATTCTTGCATTAGGCGACTATAGTACGGACTCTGCCTAGTTTGAGACCTGAAGTGGCCTTTGTATGGATGTTCTTCCATATATTATGTATTGTATTTTATTGTCAGGCAGTAGACAGGAGGAGCGGTCGGTGGTGAGTCCGCGGCTGGACCGCACCTCGCTCAGCCAGCTGAGTTTGTTCGACAAGGGGTTCGCGCTCTTCGACAAGAACAAACCCAACTCCGTTGCCAAGTAAGTCCAACTCAACTGTATACCATCTTGCCTCTATATGTGGACACTTGTCATTATGATACTAGTGTGTAATGAACAACATCCCCCACGCGTGACATGCGACGTTTCTCATCACACATGCGAGGAAACAACAGACTTGTATTGTTAACCACACACGTTGCAGTTCCTGGAAAAGTAGGTAGACTTCTGCGAAATCTATTGTATTATTGGCCAAATATGGCGAATCGCGTGTCAACGGGTTGTCTATAAGTCCCCTGAACGTTGTATCCAATAAAACCGCATGCAGTATTAGCACCGACCTAGCCTAGACCACAGGAGAACTAACTGAGCATAAAGCAATACCTAGATTACAATGACGATTGGGTCGTAGAGACTTCTTATAGTGTTATGGTCTCCTGGTACTTTCCAAACAGAATTTAATGCCTATAAGTCCCCTGAACGCTGTTTTCAATAAAACCTCATGCATTTTAGTACCGACCTAGCCTTAGACCACAGGAGAACTTACTGAGCATAAAGCAATACCTAGATTACAATGACGATTGGGTCGTAGAGACTTCTCATAGTCTTATGGTCTCCTGGTACTTTCCAAACCGAATTTAATGCCTATAAGTCCCCTGAACGCTGTTTTCAATAAAACCTCATGCATTTTAGTACCGACCTAGCCTTAGACCACAGGGGAACTTACTGAGCATAAAGCAATACCTAGATTACAATGACGATTGGGTCGTAGAGACTTCTCATAGTCTTATGGTCTCCTGGTACTTTCCAAACAGAATTTAATGCCTATAAGTCCCCTGAACGCTGTTTTCAATAAAACCTCATGCATTTTAAGTACCGACCTAGCCTTAGACCACAGGGGAACTTACTGAGCATAAAGCAATACCTAGATTACAATGACGATTGGGTCGTAGAGACTTCTCATAGTGGTATGGTCTCCTGGTACTTTCCAAACCGAAATTAACCACACACGTTGCAGTTCCTGGAAAAGTAGGTTGATTTCTGCGAAATTTTATTGGCCGAATATGGCGAATCGCGAACTAAAGTAAAAGTGACAATTGTTAAAAGTACAAAACAATAGACTTTTATTATTAATAATAATATTTTTATTTTGAAAAAGTTGTACAGAGTTTTTATTAAAACTTAATTGGCTAGCTATGTTATCTATAAAATCAGTTAACTGCTGCCGAACTAGGCACTAAGCCTGTGTTTCAGCGTACAGCGCCCTCCCCACTAGATTGTTTTATTTACTAGCCTAGACATATTATAAATTATACATTTCTGTACAATATAAATGTGACAGCTTCTATATATTTATACAAATTCATATTATTGTAACCTTTTAATTGTTGAAACAATTGTTAAAAGTTCAGTTTTCAAAATGTTACCGGGTGCTATTTCCTGGCATTTTTATAGATTTGCATTAAGTATATTATTAATTTCGTTGTTTTCGATATCTTGTTGAAACATATACAATTACGATATATGCTAGTATTAGTAAAAAATGGCGCGCAACTTTTTTTCCCGCCGCGATTTCGAACCGCGCGCTGTTGAAAGCTAGGGCGCGCACGACATTGGCATTCGATAAAACACCGAATACTTTCATATTTATTGCATAACTCGCTGCAAACCGCGGTTTCATCCGCGTGCTCTTGGATGATGATGATGAAAAGTATCCTATGTGTCGATCCAAAGCCTTATTTATCTACCTCCATACCAACTTTCATCAAAACTGGCCCCGCCGTTTGAGCGTGAAAGAGCAACAAACACATTCATGTATCCATCCATCCATCCATCTAAACTTTCAAATTTATAATATAAGTAGGATTTATTGTGAATTATTAACAATTTGATAATATTAAATTTGCGGTGCGGAGAGAGAGCGCATGCGGGGTAAGGGGACGAAGGTGAATGAATGACGACAGTCGAATTTTAGTGGTACTTAATTGTAAAGTAATTCTAAATTACAAACTATTGTCATAAAAATATTTGCTGCAAAGATTATTGGCGAATCTAATTGTATAGAAAATTTACGTAAAAGTTAAAACAGCATTAGCTTTTACATAAAATTACGGTTAGAGTCATAATTAATTTGCTTTGAATTGCCGTACTTTTATTTTAATACAAAAATGCATAAAACTTTTAATGCAAGCAGTGTTATGAGATATTGCAATAAAGCTGATGATGAAGAAGACATTGGGATTGCAGAGCGCATTAACCCCCAACGAACTGCAAGAATAGGCATGTCTAATAGGGCTGTCCGAAATATAATCGGATAATATTATTAACTTTGTATTAAAATTATAAGTGATTAAAATTGTAATACTTCGCAACGTAAACCCTGACTTACAACTTTCAGCATTACTGCACCTGTTTGAATTGTAATTTGCAGAAACTGCACTCGAGACGAACCGCCTTCCCCGAGAGACCGACATTCGCCCCGACACGACCGGTGAGTCGCACTTTACATCTTATTACGTTCTTATTCTAGTCCAGTTATACAGTATGTTTGAGTTCGAACTAGCGATATTTGAAAGGCGTTTAAAATAGTCAAATTCATCGATAAATCACCCCTCTTTCAGGGTTCTAAAATAAATTCTAAGGTAAATAACTTTTTTGTTATGGCACTTAGAGTATCATTTAGGCGGAATTTTCCAGGTTATTTAAAGTGCTTTCAATAGTAGTAACGAAAAATTTATTGTTCGGAACCTACCAAGAAATAATATCAGGAAAAGTTAAAAAAAAAGACTAAAATAAAAAAAGCCTTAAAAAAATGGTACCCAATAAAAGTCGTGCTAAATCAATGACATCGTTCACGCCGCTATGACTCGGCTGTCATAGTAGACGTTGCAGCACGCGCGTGGACCAATCCCTGCTTTCCTTCTGAAAATTAAACCAATCACTAAACATGTCTATTTGTAACCTCGGAAGCAATTCGTATTTGGAATCATACGTCGGTTTGGTTTGAAGGACCACTTTTTGTGTGGAATTTGTTCTGAGTTATGCTTCCTGACATTATTTCTTCGTAGTAAGCAGCTAGTTTTTGCGAAAAATTGAATAATGTAAATTTTTTGGTTAAATGTAAGTAACCTTTTTTTGTTATTATTGTATAGTTTATGAAGTTGTTGTATTATTGGCAGACTGGGGTCCACGTTGGAGCCGCGGAACCCGATCGTGGACGCCGAGCTGTTCTACTCGCGCAGCAACGAGCATCTCGCCTGCAACAAGCAGGTACTAACCACAGATATATATGTACGTGACGGCGTCGGTCGCCCATTGTGTCGGAGCATGCGCAACGGGCGAACGTCTGAGTCACCGCGCACCCATCACCACAGTCGCCAATAAAACGGCTGCGCTTGGCAACCGGAGCTCAGTTTGCGGCGAGCGCACGCCCCGTGCGGATGTCTCTGATTTGTTAAAATTTAAAGTGATCGAAGATTAAAGTTGGAAAATACATTACGTGTTTTCTTCATACCGGGCCATACTTCATGTCCGTGTCCATGCCAATATACGATTATTGCGTGTAGACAGTCCACAGTCCACAGTCTGCACGTGTACAATGAAGTACATTAAGCTCTAAAGAAAATTTTGTTGACATCGGTTGAGAACCGTGCGGGTCAAGCGTTCCATAAGTCTAATAGGGGGCATTTCTGTTACTTTTCTTGACCCACCCTAAAAACCCAGACACTGACTCTTTTTAACATCATAAAGCAGTCCATGTGTTAATCCAGTGCCTCATCTACCTTTATGCCAAATTTCATAAAAAATATACAGTCTTTTGAACGTGAAAAAGTAGCAAACATACAAGCACACTTGCAAAAACAATATTTCGGAAGAGCATTTTCTGCATGGGACCTGTTATTTATAACAAGCTCCCGCAAAGCCTAAGAAGTCAAAGTCAAAATCATTTATTCAATTTAGGCATTAAAGACGCACTTATGAACGTCAATTTTTCATTATAATGTACTTTAAAGACCACCGCCGCGTTCCTAAATATGTAGAGCCTACCGAGAAGAAGCGGCAAGAAACTCGGGGCCATTTTTTTTATATAGATGTTTTTACAATGTATTTACTTCGGTACTACAAATATTAGCTCCAGTGTGTTGCTTTACAAAAGAGAACATAATAATGGTATCAGTAGGGCAAGACACGCTACACTTTGACATCTTAGTACACGAGTAGATAGATCCTGGAGTGATCAGTCCCAAGCTGTTTTATCCTCCAAGTAATCCGAAATTTTGTAATAACCTTTTTGACAGAGTTTAGTTTTAATAGTAATTTTAAAATTATTAAGACTCGCTCCTATCCTGATAATAGTAAAAAGCCGAATTTTTAAACACCTAGTGTAACGAAACAGATCGATAAAATATTATGAAAAAATACTAAGGTTAGAAAAGGAATAGGAAAAGAGTAATAACCGAATAGAATTCATAACTATAACTCTTTTTCTGCAGAAAAAATCCTGAATATGTCCTCAAATATAAACTTTCACGTCTAAACTCTCAGAATTTTCAGCGATAACACTATATTTTTGTTAGTTAATACATAGCCAACGTATAGTACTAAAGTAATAACCAGCAGTTTTTTCGATTCTGTTAGTATATATCGAAAAATATAAAGAAAACGTACAAAATTAACGCATTTTCGCATTATATCGTACAATCTAACAAGCAATTTTCAACCTTACTTAAAGCATTGTAAATTATTTTAAAATTGGGGTTGGACCGCGCCTTAATAGGCAAATCTCGGATAACATTGGGAACTTTATTATAGAATCGTATACATTGTCCCATAAAAGAATGACTTATTCTGTGGAGACGCGTTACATGTACGGATAGCTTGTGCTTCGCGTGTTGATAGAATGAGCATCACTCCTTTTATGCCTGCTAATGTTTTTCTTTACATAAATTAGATTTTCATAGATAAACTGAGAGACAACAGTTAGAATGTCTAAGGGAAACTCTGGGAGCTAAACTGTAGATCGCTCGTATAGCCCCTTTTTGCAGTATAAAAAAATAAGAGATCTCAGCTTTAGTCTATTTAAAGTTAAAATTAAAAACATGTTAAACACAAATGTTACTATAGTATAAATAATTATTTAGATGAAAAGCAATTCGAAGTATAATAAGTTTAGTTATAAGTTATTTGACAAGCATATTTAATTTTAATTTGAAATCTGACTTTATATAAATATTTCAATTATTATTTTTATATTATTTGCAAGTGACCGCCATCTCACTACGTGTATTTGTACGCCTACGCGGGCAAAACATGTTGAAACTTGTTTAAATGTTAGATCTGCACGCACATCCCTGTATGAGGTTCCCACACATATTATGACTTATAAATAAATCATTATCTTTATCTTTATCGCAAACTTTTGCCTTTACAATATTAGTGTTGTTGTGTGACAGTGAAATATATCGTATAAAAACATGAATTAAACGATAGGTTATTAGTAAATGGGTTGCAAAAATATCTATGTATATTAATGGAACGAGTTCATCTAAATGTATGCATTCTTGTGCATAGTGTAAGCATACATAGATTCATCATCATCATCTCAGCCGTAGGACGTCCACTGCTGAACATAACCCTCCCACATAAGTTTCCAAAAGGACTGAATCGAAAGGAAGCGGCCTGCATCCAACGCCGTCCTGCGACCTATATCAGGTCGTCTGTCCACCGTGTCGGTGGATGACCTACGCCGGTCCGTGGTCTCCATTGCAGAACCTTCCGGGCCCATCGGCCATCTGCTCTGCGTGCTATGTGCCCTGCCCACTGCCATTTTAACTGGCTAATCTACTGGGCTATGTCGGTGACTTTCGTTCTTCTACGGATCTCCTCATTTCTGGTTCGATCAAAAAAGAGAAACCCCGAGCATAGCCCTCTCCATATCTCGTTGTGGGACTTTGAGCTTATCTATGAGGCCCATAGTAAAAGACCACGTTTCAGTGCAATAAGTCATCACTGGTAACACACATTGGTCGAAGAGTCTTGTCTTGAGGCACTGAGGTATTTTAGACGAGAAGCTGTCGCGAAGTTTCCGGAACGCTGCCCAGCCGAGTTGGATTCGACGATTGACCTCTTTCTCGAAGTTGGACCTGCCCAGTTTGACTGTCTGTCCCAGGTAGATGTACTCGTCAACAACTTCGAGAACTGAGTTCCCAACTGATATTGGGGTAGGTACAACATGGGCATTAGACATAATTTTTGCTTTGTCCATGTTCATCTTAAGGCGTACCCGTTGGGAAACTCGATGGAGGCCTTCGAGCATTCGAGCTTTCGATACATATATATATATATATATATATATATATAGAGTAGAATTTAATAAAAATTTAATACGTAGGTACGAATACTGTGGCCTAGTTTGTACCGGCGTTAATATTGCATATTTTAACACGGAAAAGTAGTTATTGTGACATAACTGTAATAGTTAGACATATGGTATCGCGGACTTTATTGTAGATACTGATGTTTTCTTTAAAACTACAATACATCACTTTACTCTATGGTCAATAGTTTCCACAGCGTACTCGATATAAAGATATTTTTTATTTTTTTGACACCTTTGGTTACATAATCGAAGTTTTCGTACGGATCCCTAACTTTTTTTTAAATATTATATAGCCCATGTTATTCAGTCATAATGTAGCTTTCTAACGGCAAAATAACTTTAGAAATCGGTCCAGTAGTTTTTAAATCTATTCGTTATATACAAAAATACAAATATCTCTTCTTTGTAATAGTAGTATCAACGCCACCACCTGACGGCTGATCTTGGAATCAGTACGACGGAGATGCATCGCAACCTAAACCCCCACGAAACTCAAGCGCAAGTTGTAATAGTACTAAAGTTATCCGCGAGAGGCGTTTTTTCTATGTATAAAACCGCTGCGCCCACGTCCTCCGCCCCTCATTTCTGCGATATTAACTCACGAACAAACGTTATCAGCAAATGAATTTATAAAGTTATTTAATGGTAGTATAAATTCATCAGCCAGATGACACCAGACTCCCATCATAGTAGAAATCAAGTAGACAGAACTCAAATTACAATATCAGGCATCTAGATAGCCTACTTAGACACACCCGATACACAATAGGTGCCCGCACAATTAGTATTGATAAGTTTATGTAAATGTATGCATTGTTGTGCATAGTATAAATATGGAGTGTACAAAATGTCACGTAATTCCGAACAGGAGAGAGTCCCGCCGTTGTTGCCCCGCAACAGCACGACGAACTGCGTGACAACAAACAACAACAACAATAACAACAACAGTTGTAAGCAACAGGAGGAAGAGGACAGGCCCCCCGCGCTGCCCAAGCGGTCCAACTCACCGCCTCCCCCACGCCATTGTAAGTCATCAACATAATATTATATGCACAATGTGTCCGGTCTCCGATGTCGGATACTATAAGCCTTTAACCCTTCGCGTCTCGTAAACGTTAATGTACGTCAATTACATTCATAAATCTTTGGTTTTAATTATCACGGTATAGGAAGGATTAAGAGATTAAAGTAACATACCGATTTAAAATTAACAAAACAAAGAAATGTTGCGAACCGCTGAACCCGCTGAATTTTTAATTTTTTTGTACCTTGTCATTCCGAAGCATCGCACTAATTACGGCAAAACAATGCTTACTGTTGTAGGAGCGCGGCTTTACAACCAACTACCCGCACATAACAAAAAATTAAACTCACTTCACGCTTTTAAAAAGATATTGACTCAACATATTATCTCAGATGAATCTTGAGGTAAATCGTAATACTTGAAATCAGTAGGTACCTTATGCGATGTATTATTTGTGAACCTTTGTTGTATTGGGCAACATTGGTACCTGCAATATTTGCAATATTTGTTTACTAATTATGTCCATATTTTGCGACGACGAACATTAATTGTATACCTAAATTATGTGACCTCGTAAGTGACAATTTGTCTTTGAGGGTAATAAAGTGCTTTAATCTTATCGACAAATCATCGAGTGTTTTTTAAACTTGCAGTAAACTATCAAACTTACAGCTGAGTTTTAAACGTGTATTTATAGCAAATATCCTGTACTAGCGACTGCGCGTGACTTCGTTTGTAACCAGTTTAATCACAGATAACAATGGGTATTTGGCGTTTTTCTCCACAGACTATGTAAAACTTTTTCATAACTAATTTTAATGATGTGTATGTTATATGATATATTTTATAAATGCATTCAGAGTGTATGGTATTGTCGATGTCGGATCACGCACAGTGTTCTGTGTCCGTGCGTGACGTCACCTGCCGTTCCCAACGGAAGACCAGCGTCGGTTGTTTACAACCGGCACTATGCTGAGTTGGGACCGGCTTGTGTCAACGACAACCTTCTGTAACCTGTTTGTTTTTGGCACAATAAAATGTATGTCTATGTCTAGTAGGCTCGCCCTTCGGCCTCGCCATAACTTCCCGTCTTTTCTTAGTTTCCCTTTCATAAGAACACAACAAAAAAAGAATTAGCGAGATTGTTCGATTCGTTCTCAAGTTATAGCGTGACCAGGAGAAATAGGGGTTCATTTTTATATAAATATTAAAAAATCGTACAGGGGATATGGGAGATTTGTAGATAATGGTACGGAACCTTTCGTGCGCGAGCCCGACTCGAACTTGGTCGGTTTTTCTTCATGAAAAATCTATTTTTGCTTAAATCTCTATTTTTCATAGTCATAGTATAAAGTATAGCATGAAACTCATGACTAAAACGGATTTGCATCGAGGGCCATGAATCATTCGCAATTCGCTCAGGATTCTAAAAATTCACATCATTTGCTGAACTTGTGATGCAATATTTTAACCATGCAATCAGTTTCCACGTGTGTAAGTGCGTTGTTATATTACTTTTATTGCCATAAGTAGGCAGACAAGCAGGCGGCCCACCTGATGGAAAGTGGTCACCGTCGCCTATAGACGTTTGCAACACCTAGGGCGTTACCAACGCACTGCCGACCTCTAAGCACGTTAATGACGCCCTTTTTAAACAACCCCATATCGTAGCGCAGAGGGAAAACCTCGGTGGGAAGCCTCATCCAGATTTAAGTTGTACGCGGAATAAATGTTTTGTTTTATTGTTTTGGTTTTTTAAATGTTTTGAATGTTGTTTAGCCGTGTCGTCAATATGCGACCCGCCCCCGGAGCCCCCGGACCGGCCCTTGCCGAGCCCCAAACTCGACGTGCTATGGACTTCTTTGTGAGTATATTTGTACTAATACTTTGCACTATTATCTACTAGGTTTAACGATTATTTATTTCTCATAAAGAACAAAGTCAAAAGTCTCTATCATCACAATATTGTGCGCGTGGCACCGACTTCGACAAGTTATTTCACACGTTTTAGTGTTGAACTCGGTTACATTTTTTGGTACAAAAACTTGTCACCCTTTTTAGTGACCCTTGTTAATTTCGGGATCGATCGTTATTCACCATCAATTACGATATCATCAAGATAGGGGCAACACTTTTCACTTATTAGAGTATATCTAAAAAAACGCTTCACCGGATTTGATGATATTTAAATGGGAACACCTCGAAAGTATACCCTATCAAACAAAAAAAATCATCATCAAAATCGGTTCGTAAACGACGAAGTTATCCGTGAACAACCATAACAAAACGGTCGAATTGAGAAACCTTTTTTGAAGTCGGTTAAAAACGAAACCCATTATATAAGACCGGTGTCCAATAACACCACATGTCAATGTAACACAATATCTTTGACATTGTTGATAATGGCTTGAACAATCTGGGCCGAGTGTCATCTGCTCGGCCGTCTGTCTTTATGTCACTGCTTTCGGCCACGAGTTGACGCTGTAAATAATCATCTATAACTCTAATAATAATTTAAGAATTAATGTGTATATGTTACACTGGTCGACAATATATCTGTTTGTTTACTGAATAGTTTTTAATTAAGTTGTTGTAGACACAGTTCTGTGTGCTGTTTCCTGGAAGAGAAGGTAAAGACCATGGATTTTGAGTATACCAGAGATACCAGAGACGTATATATACGTCAGTGTCATTCATAAATCTTTTGTTTTAACTATCACGGTATGGATGGTAGGCAGCGTAGGTCGTCCACCGACAAGGTGGTCTGACGACCTGATAAAGGTAGCAGGACGACGTTGGATGCAGGCCGCTTTCAACTGGTCCTATTGGAAATTTGTGGGGGAGGCTTATGTTCAGCAGTGGACGTCCTACGACTGAGATGATGATTTATAGGAAGGATTGAACTGTAGTTTTGTGTGGCATTGCACTGGGCCCATAACCTTTTGACATTAACCTGTTAACTCTCATGTGCTTGTAATTGCACCCGCGCCTCACAGAACACAGTAATGAGAACTGCCGTTTAGCAGCAGAAATACGTGTGGTGGCAGGTGGTAGTGATACTTCCCCAGACTAACTCGTTGACAAAGAGACCTAAAAACCCGCGGTTTTACCCGCGTGGTGATGGATGATGGCGATGAAAATGTACCCGTAATTTTATACGAACATACATTATATTTGCAAACACATATAAGGAAGGCGAAGTTAATATATTGATTTCTTTAAATAAATCTTCAAAGATTCACGGGGACCCATTTCGTATATAGCTCTAATAGCACGTTTCTGTAGGATGAAGATGGTCTCTATATCAGCCGCTGAACCCCATAGCAATATCCCATATGACATTACGCTGTGGAAATATGCAAAATATACTAACCGCGCCGTGGAAACGTCCGTTACAGTTTAAAGTTGTTTTCTGTTTGCGTTAAGAATTACGCATTAATGCTTGTAAGTACCCAGCAAGCCGCTCTGGGCTTGCGTGGTGGGGTCATCGTCTATACTCTTTTGCTGTGTAGGCCTCAAAAAGAATGCCGCAATCCCATAAACAAGAACATAATGATGTGATCCATAAGCATGTTACGCATTGTTATTGCAGAATGCCAATGATATCCCCAATGCGGTCCCCCGCGCCGCCCCCTCCCACGGGGGGTAGTGGGGGTGCGGGACCGAGCGGGGTGACCCCCCCTGCGGCCGGTGCCGTCCCCGCGTTCACGTTCAGTTTCCCCCCCGTGCCGTCTCCGAGGCCACATTCGCACACAACACGTGAGTATTGTGTTTTTTTATTAGACTACTACAGGTTACGTCTACAGGGACTACAGTAGCTCACTTCAGGTGCGTTCGTTTGGCAATGAGGGCATTGGAGGCGTTGCCATTGTTGGCTCTTTTGTTAAAGCGTTCGTAAAGCTCAAAATAAATATTTTTGGCCCTCTTTTTCACACTCTATTCGAACGCTAAACCGAGCATAAGACCTGAAATAGCATGATTATTCTGTCAAAAAGGATTACAAAGAGGGTTGGGGAGAGGGAGAGGAGGGGAGAAGGGAAGGGGCTTTGGGCCTTCGGAACCTCCCACAGACCGACTGAAACGCAATAACAAGCTAAATTACTTCACGTCGGTGTTATGTGGGGGTGTGGTACTTCCGGTCGTGCCGGCACATTCTGTTGTAACCTATAGGGCTACACAGTGGCACCTAAAAGTAACAAGTACAAGTTGGTCTTTCTTTAATTTAATTCTTTTAACAATGAGAGCCGCCAATGACGGCAATGACCTCCAGAACGTAGACCAGTGGGCCGAACACGAACGTTTGCTAAAGTGTAACGTTATCGTATCGTTTACATATTCAGTACAAACTATGAGTTATCTGTGCCACTATTGTACTAGATACATGATAGTTTGCACTGAATACATCAACGATACGATAACGTTACACTTTAGCAAATGTTCGTGCTCGGGCCGTAGGTCAACAAGGGATAAAGCTGGGCCTGGACTGGGATGCAGTGAATAGGTGGCGTGGGGATTGCAGAGCGCATTGACCCCAATGAACTCCAAGAGGCATGTCTAATAGGGCTGTCCAAAAAGTTGGTAAAATTGAATAAAAAAAGTAAGCGTTTTAAATGTTGACACTACGCCACGTGAATCGCCTTTCCGTACCAAGGACGTGAATCCACGTCAAATTATAAATTAAATCTTTAGTTTTAATTCAAGCCACGTCAACTTGCCGTTGACGTTGATTTACGTCCTTGGTAGGGAGACTCGGTACATATGCACATCTTTCAGTATTACTGCACCTTTTTGTAACACGCTGTATAATAATATGTGTGTATACAGCGGCGTCTTGCGGAACACCACCTCCTCTTCCGCCCAGAAGAAGAAGGGACTCCGCTGCGCCCCCCACTCCTATACACCTGGTAAGTCATTATCATCATCTCCATCATAATATATTGGCTGAAAACCAGTAATTTGTTTATTCAATTTCTAATATCTGCGTGCGATTTGGTCCGCGTAGAATGGGTAGATCGCGAACTCCTGTTGAAATGGGGACAAATATTAACCTATGTTTTAAACTCGGCTACAAAACATCTCCACTACAAATTCATCCATATCCGTTTAACCGTTTTGCGTGATTGCGTAACAAACATCCAGGTTGGATGTTTGTTACGCAACCTTTCGCAACTTGTTACGCAAATCTTTGAACCGATCTGGCATATCGAACCGCCGCCGCCATTTTGATTTTTGCTCAAAGTTGCGGCGCATGATGAATGTGGTATGTATGGGCAGAGGGCACACAGACGAACAAAAATGTCAAGGAACATGGTACAATAGAGTGTCACAATACTGAGATATTTGGAAATAAAGATGGACATATGAGTACAACGAAAATCAATTAAAATAGAGATATTGGTCCAATTAAAAATGGCCCTGGTACAGAAGGCACATAAAAGTTAATTTGTTATAGTTTAATGTAGATATTTGAAATAGTACCTACCTGATACACAAAATTATATTTTAAATTACATAACTATTAAGTTTATAAAAAGACTTAAATAGGCGATGTTAGCCTGTATTAGTCTAAGACTGTGTCTAGTTAATACGATGTTACTTATTTGTATGATTAATAAAAACCTTTATAAAACAAAACAAACAGAGATATTGGTACCGATTCACATGTTCAAAAAACTTAACTAAACTAGGGAACTAAAATTTAATTATGGTAGTCTTTATTCGGTTTTTTTTTGTTATAGTCTTTATAATCAGATATTTTTATAATCGGAGATTTTAACGCGAATCCTACCTGTCGATTTGGCACCGAACTAGAACAGTTTTGCTCGGAATATAAATACAAGTACGTAGACAAATTGATGTTACCGAACACAACGTACACATTCGTTAGGGACGCGCACCATACAACCAGCTGGCTCGACCACTGGATCGCCACTGAGAACGCATTCCGTGCAGTCAGGAATATGTGCATAGACTTAACAATCGATTGGACAGATCACAGACCAATATCGTTAGAATTAGAAATACAAAAACTAACAATTACCACAAATGTTTCTGAACCATCTCAAACAGCATGGTCTTGGAGGCCTAAATCGTGGGAGTGTGTTGAAAAATACAAGTCATCGGTAACACAGAAATTAAATCAATTGATGTCTAGAAACTTTAATCTAAACGATGCAACAGCGATTGATTCCATGTATAGTTCAATTATAAAGATCATGCAGTCCTGTGCCACACAATGTTTTAAAGGGAATAATAGAAACACGCGGAAGAAGAACACAGTACCGGGATGGAATAAATACGTAGCGGAAAAATATGCCACTTCGCTGCAATCATTAGCACTATGGCAGCAGGCGGGTCGCCCCACCACCGGCCCGGTGGTGGAGGAACGCAAGCGACATCGCGCGGCGTTTAAGCGCGCGTTAAAAACTTGTCATCAAAACCAGGAACAAATTGTTATGGATCAAATTGCATTAGATATGAAACATAAAAACTTTGGAAAGTTTTGGCATAGCATTAATAAAATAATTAAACCTTCTTCAAACTATCCTTCTCATATTGACGGGACAACGAGCGACAGAAATATTGCCGATCACTTCAATAAAATATTCTGCCAGCCGGCGCCGGTAAACAGGCATGTTTTAGAGATACCGCAATCGTTACCCGATAGAGATATACACATATCTGTGGATGATATCGTAGAGGTAATAAAACAAGCAGCCGGCGGCAAGTCGCCGGGTCGGGATGGCCTGACTATTGAACACATAAGACACGGTGGTTTAGGCGTCTATCACGTGCTATCCATCTTATTCACTGCAATATTAAAAACTGGTCATCTGCCGATGGCTTTTACTGATACGGTGATAATTCCAATCTGCAAGAACAGGAGGAAGAACATATCCAGCTCAACCAATTATCGGCCGATAGCACTCGCTAATATGATAGCTAGATTACTAGAGAAGGTTATATTTAAAGTCGCCGCGCCTTTTATGGAAACGTCAGACTGCCAGTATGGTTTTAAAAGTAACTTATCTACCAGTACAGCGATATATGTCCTTAAACAAGTGGTAGGATATTATAAAGCTAGGAAGACATCGGTTATAGCCTGCTACCTCGACCTCAGTAAAGCGTTCGATCGCGTGGATCACGACCTGCTGTGGCAGAAGCTCTATGACCGCAAAGTACCTGGACAGGTCGTCCAGGTACTGAAGAATTGGTACCTGCAGCAGAAAAATCGGGTCAGATGGAAAAATGAATACTCTGCACCCTTGGAGCTCAATTGTGGTGTGAGGCAAGGAGGGAGCATGTCTCCACCCCTCTTCAACCTGTACATGGACGGCTTATCGGAAAAACTCACGCAAACAGGAGTAGGCTGCTCCATCAATGGTACTGCGACGAATCATATTTCATATGCGGACGACATGGTTTTATTAGCGCCGTCGATATCAGCAATGCGGAAGCTGCTAGCAGTATGTGAAAAGTATGCTGAAGAACACAATATGATGTACAATCCAGATAAGTCGGTGTATATGATCTTCAAAGCTACGAACTGCTGCACAAATCTGCCTCCTCTCACACTATACGAAGCTGCACTGGAACAAGTCGAGGAGGTCAAGTACCTCGGTCATATGATCACATCAGACCTGTCAGACCACGCTGACATAGAGAGACAGAGGCGGGCTATAGCAGTGCGCGGTAACATGCTGGCAAGGCGATTTTCCCGCTGCAGCGACTCTGTCAAGGCCCAACTCTTCATCAGCTACTGCACCAGTGTGTACACCACAGAGTTGTGGACGAACTACACCAAGGCCGCCATGAGCGAGATGCGTGTGCAGTACAACGACGCATGGCGCGTGATGTTCCGGCTGCCGCGGTGGTGCAGCGCTAGCAGCATGTTCGCCGAGGGACGCGCGCCCTGCTGGCAGGCGCTGCTGCGGAGCCGATCGGCCGCCGTGCGCACCGCCCTGCACCGCTCTGATGACGCACCGGTGGCTGCGGTACGAGAGTGGCACACCAGCCCGATACATCGCACGTGGAGGGCGTATCACACGCCCATCACTTAATTAATTATTATTTATTTTGTATTTGTGCTAAGTTTCATTATTTTTTTTTCTGTAATTTTTGAATTTTATATATGTATTCTAACAATGTGTAATAATGGATGCAAATCTGGCTAATAAACATTTTCATTTCATTTCATTTCATTTCATTTCATTTATGTACAATCAGTCCTTTGACTATAAGCAGATGCGTTGAACGCTTGTGTCTAGAGAAGTGTGCCCTCCATTGAAGGCATCCACTTATAGGTTTCCTCTTCTCTGACCCACAGGTCAGTTACTCGAGAAGACGCGCTTTCACTTAAGCCTGGGCTCATAAGTGACTTATTCTGTTAACACTAAAATCTAAACTCATGTAACAATTAGAGTGACATTTCTAAAAATAGGATTACATTTGTGTATTGTGTAGGTTAGTGTAGCACCAAGTTACGTGAGGCCTAATCTGTCTTTATTATACTGACATTCAAGAGAAATATCTTATTTTAGTACTGTCATTCGGTTGTGTTATAGTAATCTGGGTTTTAGCCTGAACATAATAAGTACAGCCATAGTTTACATATTTTTAGTTTAGAGAATGCTAACAGAATCAACACCACTATGTGATTGTAAGGCTATGTTCCGGTAAGCGCCGAAATCACTCGCGGCGTTCACACACCCATTCCCTTAAAAGCCCTCGGTCATCGTGAGCGAACTCGATACGTCATCGTAACGTCACCGAAATCGCTCACAACGCTCGCAGATCGTAGGTGGGTTTTCGTGGTCGTTTACGAGCTGTCACTGTCAAGCATCAAATGTATAGGATTCTATCGATTTTTGACAGAAAAGTTGCCGCGCTTTTCGTGACCGCGTAACCGTTCCGCTTGGGTTGAACATTGCATGCATTCATTCTAAGCGGAACGCTAAACCGGGGCGCGACAGTTGTGAGTGTTGATGGCGCTTCCCGGAACTTAGACCTGTGTACTCAAAATATCTCGGTGACACTTTAGGGTACCATATTACATGTCATTTTTTGTTCGTCTATGTGTCCTCTACCCATACATACGGCTTTCATTGTGCGCTGCGGTTTTGAAAAAAAAACAAAAAGCTGTCCGATATGCCAGCTCTCATACGAAAAGATTCAAACCCCTTTTCGCATTTATAGTAATAGTGTGTTAACCAAGCGTTTGAACACAACCTCAGCTGACGGAAAGTGATGATGCGGTTGAAGACGAAACACGCTAGTCTATAAGATACCAGCAGGCTTAGACAAAAGATGTTTATACGAGTAGATAAGATGTACGTTAACGCCAAACGACAACTCCAACATGTATGGCGTTGACATTACCTGTGGAAAAGTCACGTGACGTCGCACTTTTTTTTCGTAAACACATTTTTGTCTGTAGCGTGTGCGGAAACACGCCTGTTTGAATTTTGTCCTGCAGGACTGTTGTTCAGTATAGACCCTTTTTTATTTACTACCACACTCCAAAGACTTCAGGGTACGTGGATTTTTAAACTTTTGCAATGTAATTTTGATGACAATTATGTTTAAGGATAACGTAAAATTTAAGAGACATAGAGGGACTACTTATTTTCTAAAGACTACTTAATTTCTACTTTTAAATACATATACTATAATAATAATAATAATATATTTATTTCGAAAAAGTTGTACAGAGTTTTTATTGAAACTTAATTGGCTAACTATGTTATCTAAAAAATCAGTTAACTGCTGCCGAACTAGGCACGACGCCTGTGTTTCAGCGTACAGCGCCCTCCCCACTAGATTGTTTTATTTAATAGCCTAGACATATTATAAATTATACATTTCTATACAATATAAATGTGACATCTACTATATATTTATACAAATTCACATTATCTTACATTTATACAGTTAAATTTAAACAATAACTAACTTATATTATATTTATATATATGTTTTAATGAGTATCTACTTATAGCGAGTGTGTAGCTACTGTTCCTCTTTTTGTATTTTATGTTTGTGATAGGGTGTGTAGGGCGTGTGTATGTGCGTGAGGTATCACCGTGTACGTCAGCCTCGGACGAGTTGGGTTCACGGCGATGTCCTCGTGTGTGTGTGTTACTGGGTGTGCGGTGTGTATGTGCATGAATGGGTGTGAGAGGGTGTAGTTTATGTGATTTTTAGGAATTATACATTACTTGCTATATATACTAAATAATATAATATACTTTGTTTCTGAGTTGGTATAAGCATTCAAGGCCAGTATCTGCCTTACCTTACCAGTATAGACCTGAAGACTCCCAGGTTGTAGTTTTACGGGTAGGGAAGACAAGAGTTCTTTGGGTGGTATTCTTTGAGAAACATGTCCACTCTTTTTTTATTGGAACGCGGCATTCGACATTTTCACATAAGAAACATTAATTAATTGTATACGAACATGATTTACAACTTTAAGATTTTTTTTTATTAATTACGTTACATAATTTACTAATAAACGTTGCGTAAACTTATATTAGGTGTAACATCCTTTGTCTTGCTCTCATGCGTGATATTTACTGTAAGCGAAAAATTGACAGAAGGACACGAGTAACTATTCCGGGTATAGCCAAGTTTATTTGTAAGGCCGTAATCGTTTAAACTATCAGTCACAAATATTAGACATATTCAAAATATTATTAACGGCATATATAGTTACTATGTATATTTTCTATGAGTTTCCGAAGTACTTCATTACATAATTATATAACAAAACGCCACTACATACTAAAACTGGTCAGAGAACCGATTGAAATCAGGAAGTTCAAAAACTTTAATCGTGAGGATGGTTTCAACTGTCGAATATCTGGAATCCAGCGGTACGATTGTGAAAAACAAAAACAGTAATAGTCCCAAAGTTCGAGCTGATACGGTTAGTGTTGTGTGTCGAGATAATACAAAAACGTGCGAACAATAGTAGTGGTGCCTCGCATAACAAACGAGTACGGAAGAGGGTAGACCGCTTCGTCTGCTCGTAAACATTCACCCGCAAGTCCTCAGTCCTTCCGTGATCATGGCGCTTGCATCAGTGCCGAACTCTAACTAAATATACATGGCAACTATCCCGTTAGTACTAATTTGCATATGTCTTACGCTGTATTACTATACAACGCGGTCACATAAACTCGACGCATCGCTGGAATGCGGGTCCCCGCCCGCTTCCCCCGCATTCCCTTTTCTCGCCCGGCAAGTGTCAGTAGTCAGTACGGTCAGCATCTTTGTTACCGATACACGCGTCGATAATTTGGCTAATTTTCTTGCTAAATCTGGCTTGTTTTCAATAAAAAAATAATAAAATATTAATTGGGTAGCCATACAACAAATGCGTGTTTTTCCTATTTTAATGCTCAATATTAATAACGGTAACAGGTAGACACCTTACATTTTCACAGAATATGTAGTTGTATATTACCTTTCAAAATAAATAAATATTTTTTATTCATTTAACAAACTTAATTTTTAATCAATTTTTACTCGATCTTAATAAAGGCCACTTGGCCGGTTTTTTTGCACACCGTACTTGAGCGCCAAAATGACGTCACATGGTCAAGCGTCTAGTTAATGTGACCGCGTTGTAAGTGCTGTTCTCGCTAATCCGAAGTTTGTGTTTATCTTGTATTCACCTATTCGTACATTCACCAACTCCATTAATGCCGCAGTCTGTGAGCGAGGGTGCCCGCGCGGGGGGCAGTGGCGGCAGCGGTGGTGGCAGTGCGGGTGGGGGGAGCACACCCCCGCCGCTTCCCCCGCGTCCCGCGCCCGCCCCCGCGCTGCTCCGTCCCGCTCACTCCGCGATACTGCAGCGGAGACAACACACACACACGCACACGTGAGTATCATATTCATATCTCGCTAGTATTTTCAACTTGTTTTCAATACAATTAAGTAGGTTAGAAAATCATAATATTGTCATATCTATATATAAGAAGATGTCCTGACTGACTGACAACGCACAGCCTAAAGCACTGATCGTAGAGACTTGAAATTTGGAAGGTGTATTGTCCTTGATGCGTTCTCTACGCATTTACTAAGAATGGGTTTTTCGAAATTAAAAAAAAGAAGTGAAAACGTTTGTATAAAACTCCTTTGTTTTTTAACTTATAGTTGTGAAAATTTGTATTTGCATAGGTCGTTCAAAATAACAAATGTTGGACTATTTTTTTTTGATAGTGGTGGTTTAAGAGGGTGAAATGGAGGGGTGAAAGTATATGTGGAAAGTTTTTTGTTTTCGAACATACAGTGGTGAAAATTTGCATTTTCATGTTGTTCATGATGGTTTAGTGTGCACATTGTATTGTTTTATTCAATAACAATGATTTTTCTCTCTTTGAAAAAGAGACCAAACATTATATATATGTTACTTACTTACAACCTTGTGAATGTTTTATAGAATGACTAGCATACATATATAACTAACAAATTTGACAGGCCGGTTGGCGCAGTTGGTAGCACCCCTGCCTTCTGAGCCGCTGGTCCCGGGTTCGATCCCCGGACAGCTCAAACATTTGTGTGCATGAACATGTCTGTTTGAGCTGTGTCTAGGTGTATATGTATATAAGTATGTATATCAGACATCAGGTTACATAGTACAGGCTCTGTCTAGTTTGGGACCTGAACACCGCGTGTGGATGTTGTCCCATATGTATATAAGTATGTATATCAGTCATCAGGTTACCATAGTACAGGCTCTGCATAATTTGGGACCTGAAGACCTTTGTGTGGATGTTGTCCCATATTATATTATATTATATTATATTATATTATATTATATTATAAATGCATATTACAATGGTAAATTGGTCGAGGAAGGATCAGTACCTGCCAGGTTTGATCAGTAAATGGTCAGTATTTAGGTGCTTGCAGTCAGTCAAACCAGTATTTTTCACTATGGAATCAGTTTCGACCCCCGCGAGTCTACCTATCTATATTTGGTGACGCTTAAACATAGACTAACAAAGTTAGTAAGATAAGTAATACAAGTATATATTTGCAGAGGCTCCGCCCCCCGCCTGCCTCCGAAGCCCCCGCCGGTGTCTCCGCGGCCCTAACCCGTCCAGGACCAACGAGACGTCTCTGCCGATAGAAACTCATCAATAGTGATACGAAATCCGTAGGGCTATTATGTATCTCAGTTGCTAACAAATGTTGATTGTAATCTTGAACAATGGCAGCTCTAAGTCACTTTTGACAACTCCAGTAAGCAAATTATGTAATTTGTTGACTGGGGCTGACAAAAGTGACATGAATAATGCTGTCAAAGCTGTTCAATAGATGTCGCACCGTCCCCGTACCACGGTTAAAATAAGACAGTCGTGCCTTGGTGGCCTAGTTGGTCATGGCGTCTGACACGGATTGTTGGAAGACGCGGGTTCGAATCTGAAATGTTCTCTCTAAAATTACAATGTTCGGTAAAACACTGTTTTTAATTTAAATATCGGGAGCTCATTCCACAACCTTACCACGGTAAATATCCCGTTAATAATCATATAACAATGTTCGGTATCGCTAAGCTGGCGTTAGTGCTATAAAAAAGTAATACTATAAAAAACTAGCAAACCCTGCGAACTCCGTTTCGCCACCAGATGGCTTCGTTTTATGTAACATTTCGTTTGGCGCCATCTACTTAAAATATTGGTTTGTAGTACATGCTATGTATCAGAGATGGCGCTGTATGTGAAAAAAGATTTTCCCGCTTTTCTTTTTAAATTTTTCCTGAATTTTCTTTACTATAAACCTCACGGAGCCCGAGACCTTTCCAACGAATGCAAAACCGTGGAAATCGGTTCGTGCGTTCTGGAGTTATAGCGTCAGGAAGGAAAACCCGACTTATTTTTATATAGTAGAAGATAGAGCCGCCATTGTTCAAGATTTCAATCAACATTTGTTAGCAACTGAGATACAGACCCCTGCTGATCATTTCAAATGACACTGTCACTTACAACCTCTTACACCTGTATGTTTATTCACTTTTTTATGTTCACACGACTAGTGGATTTTATTATTTTATTTAGAGACAGTAGAGTTGTTGTGTTCAAATAAAATAAGGTTTTCTTCAATTCTGCATACGGATAAGCATGTCTACAGTGACATAAGGGCTCGTTTCACGTTACTCTACGTTTTGACGTCACGTCTTATAAATCAATGAACGCCGGTTGAACGCACGAAAAAATATGACTCATTAACACGTTCCGCCTGAGCCGAGCGTGCAAGCGAAGGCGCGGAACAAGCGATAGAGAGGCATTATCGGCCTAAGCGTTCGGCTTGTCTTATGACGTTATCACGTAAAATTATCGTCCGTTAACCGACTTTACAACCATTTTTTTGTTTTGGTTAAATGGGAGGTTATATGCCACGGAAATCTCGCATGTGCAAGGGTCAGAAAATATGCGGTGCTTTAAAAAATAGAAGTGAATTAGTTTGTTTTTTACGTGGATTCATACCGTTTTAATGTTTGCCGTTCGTCAGTCAGTCACGGTAAAGTACCCACAATAACTCATTTCCAATCACGTTTTAGCAAAGTGGTACGCGAGTTGCTAGAGTTGCTATGAAAATATAAAAAAAACCGCCAAGTGCGAGTCGGACTTGCGCACGAAGGGTTCCTTACCATTATATTTTCTGTAATTATCAAATTCTATTTTTACATTATCTATAATTATCGTCCGACTCGCACTTGGCCCGTTTTTTTGTATTTGTTGTTGTGGCGGCAATATATTATCTGTGAAAATGTCAACTGTCTATCACGGTTCATGAGACACAACCTGGGGACAGACGGACGGACAGCGGAGTCTTAGTGATAGGGTCCCGTTTTACTCTTTTGGTACGGATTCCTCAAAATTACAAAAACACACTTATCGTAACAACCATAGCTGATCTATAGAACATTTGTAGTTTTTCCTTTGGTAAAGTTCAATTGTTTTACGTATTAAATTTTTTTTTTTTTAGTCTCTTAGTCATATTACAAAACTATAATTTAGTTTAGATCGTACAAAACCAATGACGCGTACACAAATTTATAAAAAATATATGTATATTGTTTCCGTATACACCTGATTTGTATAATTACCAAAAAAAACAGCACTATATGCTGCTGGTACTTAATACATACATGGGAAGAATATTTAAAACTACTTTAAAAAAAAACCCACATAATCATCAATATTTGGGCAAACGTCTAGATTGATTCACACCTACAAATTGTATTCTAGGCATTTCCACTATTCATTAAGATATACTACATGCGCGCGGTTTATGCATGAAACTTAACACCCCTACATAGAAATGTATCATTCATAATCATAACATTCGGCAAACTCGCGTCCTAGCTCGTTAGTACATATTATTATTCATTCTGTGCGCTCGGGCATTCTCGCAAGACCTGGCCACCGGACCAACCCCGCACCCTCCGCCCTGCCACCGCGCAGCCTTTGTTTCTTCCGAAAACGAACGAACGAAAGCCGAAAGTCGACAATCTCTTTCACACCGAACGCTCGGGTGAGGGGTGTAAGAAAGAGTAAGAGAGATATTTTTTCACTGACGCGAATCATGTGTTTTCATTAAGTAGTATTTTTGTTAAGATGGTGTCCATACTTTTAGATGGAACTTTCGAAAACTTTAACAATTAATAATTATTTCACTGTGAAGTAATAAAACATTTTGACTACATATCTACAATGTATTAACACTTTTGTACCGCCCATTTTTTTTTTGGTAAATATACAAATAGGGTGTATATGAGCTACATTATACAAATCTGACAAGTAGGTATGTTTTGTTGGTTGATAACTTTACAACCGGGATATTTATCATGTATTGTACTTATTTACATCTTTGCAAAAACCTGAGAAGTTCCGAAAAAAGCTCGCGAGCAGATACCGTGAGTAATGTATGTCGAGGCCCAGATCGAGTTCCAAGCGACTGTTGTGTCATTGGTAATGAGAACGCAAGAAACGTGTGCGGGAGAGGGTAGACCGTTCCGTCTGCTCATAACAACACCTACCCGCAGATACTTCAGTGTACTCGTGAACATGGCGCATGCGACTGTGCCCAAATATCGGGAGCTCACAATAAATATAATACATGGTAAGTATCCCGTTTCTAAAGTTAATTATTGCATTAACCATGTCAATTTAAAAATGGCGTCTGACACGGAGAGTCAGAAGACGCGGGTTCGAATCCCGTCCGAGGATGGAATTTTTCTCTTTATAAATTTCAATGTCAATTTAAAAACTTTGTGTTTTTCAATCATCAAACAGTTGGAACTGATACAAACCGTTTTGTTCCATCATTATTCGTGCACTGGTTAATTACGTTACGTTTACTTATTCGCTACAAAATAATCGAAATACAAATACATAATGAATTCGAAAAGAGGGTTCAATAAGAAAAATCGCACAAATAAATCAATTACGTTGGACACATTCCATAATGTTTCGATAAAAATATATTTGTATATAAAATATTTATATAAAACGTGGATCAATGTAATCAACCAAATGTGTTTAGGCTTAAAAATATTAAAATCGATTCAATATATCGTTTGGTAGTGAACACAAAGCAAAGAAATGAAACAGAAATACACACATTAATTGGTGCTAATTATTTACGCGAGTGTTTAGTTTCCGAGTAGTTTTGCCAATATATTGTAACTTGTGTTTTGGCCTTATTTTAAATGTCACGTGTGCCCATATCAGTTCCGATGGCATCCGCAGCACGCTATTGAAAGCAAGGTTTCTGCTATTTGAAAGAGAATAGAGAAATAACCATTGTGGTTGCTTGCGAACAAATTATTTACAAAAATGCTGTTATAGCATTGTTTAAACCGATTTGTAAAGTGTTTTTTATAATACTTTGTAAGGTTTAAAAAGGTCCCGCCATTCGAAAATAAATAATTTACGTTAAAAATTCACGAAGCTATGTTTTATAACGTTAACTTGTGATTCGTTAACTTGTGAACACCGATCGATACTTTAACTCGTGAACACAGATCTATGAGTTAACTGGTGAACACAGATGGGTACGTTAACCTGTGAACACTGATCGGTACGTTAACTTGTGAACACCGATCGATACGTAACTTGTGAACACAGGTCGATACGTTAACTCGTGAACACAGATCTATGAGTTAACTGGTGAACACAGATGGGTACTTTAACCTGTGAACACAGATCGGTACGTTAACTTGTGAACACCGATCGATACGTAACTTGTGAACACAGATGGGTACGTTAACCTGTGAACACAGATCGGTACGTTAACTTGTTAACACAGATAACTTGATTCAGTGCCAATAGGTAGGTCACTTTAACGTAATAGGTAATAGTAATAGAGAAAGAAAAAATAATGCATTTATTGTAAATATTGTTATAAGAATGCGACATGATTATATTTGTGTTATAAGCGGTATAGATATGTGTATAAAATATTAATTTTAATTAGTTATTAATTAATTACATATAAATGAAAAAGATATGAACACGGTGCAGTGATTAAAGGTTAATGTAAAATGTACAAATGTGATGTTTCCGGCTTCAAATATATTTAAGTATACTTGGAAATTGAAATAATAACGGCCGTGTGAGTCGAGCCTCGTTCTGTTAGAGTTCCGTACGTGTTCAGTATCCAAATGTTTAGTTTACGTGTTACAACGCAACAATACAAAAGAACCCAAACAAAGATTTTAATCTGATTTTTAGTTTTTGTTGGTTGACTATATGATGGTTTATATACATATAGGTATTCCAAATATTTTGGGTAGTTGAAGATTTCTTTCTTGAACAAGTACAATTTGAAAATTTAATACCGACTTCCATTCTATTCAGTTATTGGAGTGTAACTCAAAAACTACTGAATCGAATGTGATGAAATTTCAATGGGACCACACAAGAAACACCAGCTTTCAAACAAAAAAATTTTGATAATCGGTTTACCCAGTCGAAAGCTGAGGGAACAAACAAAAAAACATTTGTCGCATTGAGTACGTCTTCCTTTTTTTGGAAGTCGGTAGAAAATTAATGAAATTATCACGAAAAAATAAAAATTATAATAATACATTAAGATTTTACAAATTAAAACAAAATATAAGTATTTTTTTTACAGAAAAGGTAATGTAAAATATCCCGATAATTTATAAGAAACGAAAAATGTGAACCTGTGACAAAAAAGGGTCTTAAACTAACTTTGTTGACTCCAATGTCTTTCATTTTTGAGACAAAATATGACAATCAACATTCTACTCAATGAGCTCTATATAAAGACACACACATGCCAGTGTAAGGAAAAAATAATGATTCTACTTATTGTTATTAATGTAATATATATGTTTGTTAATTCAGCACGAAATATTATTATTTCCGGTAGGTACTAACACCCAATGTTATGCTTGACCAGTTCAAAAAAGTTTTGCTTTACACATGTGCATTGCAAGCTAACTCCGCCTTGTATTGTATTGCCCAATGACAGCCATAATAAGCAATTCCGTTATAAACATCTTTTGTTCCTACATATTTTAGAATTTTTACGATTTTGTCAGGTCAGTTGCGACTAGCACACATTTTATTATAATAAAAAGTAGCAGTTCTTTCAAACGTGTTGACAGTACTAGGGTTTTTACTTATAACCGAAATTATATCATAGCTAAATTAAATCTATATCCACTAAGTATTTGTAGTGTTACCTTGAATAGGATTGTTGTATATTATTATAATAAAAAGTTGTAGTTTTTTTAACAACACACCAATAAGCAGAGAATAGGCGGGGTTAGTGAATGGACATTTCACGCAAAATTCACCCTTAAGATGGTCAGGCATAAGATTGAGTGATACCTCATTAAGTTTGCGAGCTAGAAACAATTGACATACTGACGGCCGAACTGTAAAAGGGATCTGTTTTGCCCTTTGGGTGCGGGACCCTATAACGTAAATGTGACATAGTAGCTCAAAGCGAAGTCAAAATCATCGCATTGTTTCAGTGTCAAATAGTTAGTTATTATTGCTGTATATAATATTATTAATTGTGAAAGTAACAAAGGCCTACGTAATCTGTGACTTCATTGTATCATTGACGTATACCAGTTTAAGTGGGCCACTGAATTTAACTCGTGTACGTCAATGTCAAAAAAATGCCACGAAAATTGGCGTAAGGGTGCTATAGGACAGAGCGCAGTCATGCGTTCACGCGGTCAGTTTTGCGTTCGTTGTGATGTATTACGTTACATAAATAAAACCAAACAGGAGGCGTTCTGACCGCGTCGGTCAGCTGTGGGTAGACTGTGGGTATATCTATGTAACGTAATACAACACAACGAACGCAAAACTGGCCGCGTGACCGTTCTCTGTCTGATAGCACAATAATAGTGCGCTCGGATAGCCCCAAGTTGGCGAGTATAATGCTAAAAACGCTCACAAGGGCGTTCGAATTGGGAACCTGCGGGTGAAAATGTAGTTTAAGGCTCTTTTTGTTCAGCGTTCGGAAAGCAAAAAAGGTATTTTTTGCCACCAAAAAGTGCAATTTTTGACCCACGTCCGGAGCATGGTTGTTTGTGATCGTTTTTTACATCTATGTATTTGACAGCATAATCATGCGATTATAGGTCTTATGTTCGGTTGAGCGTTCGAGTAGGGTGTAGGCAGAAGTGGCGAAAATAACGTTTTTGAGCTTTACGAACGCTTTATCAATGGCAACGCCGCTAACGCCCTCATTACTAGCCGATCGCACCTAAAGTATCACTGACGTATAACAATTTAATTCAAAGTTAGCGTAAGTGTAACGCAATCGCATCGTTAACGTATTCAGTACAAACTATGAGTTATCTGTGACACGTTGTACTAGATAAGTAACAGTTTGTACTGTATAAGTCAACGATACGACAACGTTACACTCTAGCTAATTTTGGTGGTAGGCGCGCAGTACAAACTGTTGTTTATCTAGTACAACTGTGGCACAGATAAGTAACAGTATGTACGATGCCTTATGATATGATTGGTTAATGGTTCGGCCTATAATCATATATGTTATTATTATCAGTATCACACTACGAAGAAATAATGTCAGGAAGCATAATTCAGAACAAATTCCACACAAAAAGTGGTCCTTCAAATCAAAACGACGTATGATTCCAAATGCGAATTACTTCCGAGGTTACATATAGACATGTTCGGTGATTGGTTTAAATGTCAGAAGGAAAGCAGGGATTGGTCCACGCGCGCGCTGCAACGTCTACTATGACAGCTGAGTCATAGCGGCGTGAACGATGTTATTGATTTAGCACGACTTTTATTGACTCATTTTTTTAAGGCAGTTACTCTTCCTGATATTATTTCTGGGTAGGTATCGCACCACAATATAATTGTTTAATCGTCTTACTGCCGGTGCCAATAATCTATCTATCGCGTTTTGCCCTACTAGAGATAGATATTTGACACAATTGTGTCAACATTTCTATCTGTAGTAAGGAAAACTGTGGACAGATAGATTATTGACTGAAAAGGAACTACCTTCTGTCAAACCCTTAGGAAATATAAACTTATGTGTACACTATATACATAATAATAACGCGCTATAATGAGATTAACTAGGAGACAATTATAAGTAGAATTAAATACCCTGTGGGCCGAGCACGAAAATCTGTGAAAGTGTAACGTAATCGCATCGTTAACGTATTTAGTACAAACTGTCATGTATCTAGTACAATAGTGGCACAGATAACTCATAGTTTGTACTGAATACGTAAACGATACGATAACGTTACACTTAAGCAGGTTTTCAACTGAAATACCTTTGTCTCTGTATGTAATATAATCTTTTATGTATCGTCGAAAGTTGTGATGCCTGATTTTGGAATATTGTCAACAAGTCATTTTGTGAACCAGAATGTGTATTTTACTGTATTACATTATGTGTACGGTTAGAAAAAACATTGGTTACAAATAATGATTAATAATTGGTTAAAAAACATGTGTTTACAGAAAGACGCGTGATAGTTTTTCTAATCTGCCGAATAATCTAAAAATGAATTAAGAAAAAAATAATAATAGTAAGTATCAAGTATATTAATTTAGAGTATTTTATTAGTTTTTTTATGATCCCACATTAAAAGCGCGATTTAATCCGTTCGAATGTGTCGTAATTTAATGTTTAAATGAATCGATAAATCATAATAAATCATTTAATACATTATTTTCAAAAAAAATATTTTTGTGTACACCCTACAAAATCAGGCACCAGGCGAATCTCCGCTAGTAATTATAAGTATTGTTTACCACAAGGGCCTACTTATACGATCCGAGAGAATATTCACCCGGCAATATATATTTATATATAAGTACTGGTATATTTTTACACTGTATAGAGTTTGTAAATCATAAAATAGACTTTAATTTATCTATAAGATATAAGCGTACAAAATAAATGAAGTCAAATGTAAACAAGTTCAGTTGAGATTTTAAACTAATTATATAATTACATCGGCTAAATAATTGAGATTTTATTAAAACTAAGAGAACGAATGCGATATACGAGATTTATTTATATGTAAAGTAAACAAGAACTTGGTTACTAAACAAGAAATATCGATTTCCATACTGCAAATACTGTTATTTTCCAACTGTAGACATGTTAGAATTGTGATTGCAGATATGTTTATGTTCTATCGACAATATGACAGAGTTCATGTTTAAATAAATGCGTTACTATGTATGTACTATGCGTTAGTATGTGCGTAATATGCGTTACTATGTACGTATTATGCGTTACTATGTACATACCTACTATGCGTTACTATGTACATACTATGCGTTACTATGTACGTATTATGCGTTACTATGTACGTACTATGCGTTAAGATGTAAAGTAATATAATGTAAACACGATCTGTGTAACATAGTTACAATAGATTTATAACCGATATTCCTAAGTGTTGCCATAATGTAAAATATAAATACAAATATCTTCCATAAACGAAAATCTTACAAACGCTTGAAAATTGTATTTTATACGGAAATGGTTTAACGTTTCGAAACCATCTCATGTTACGTAGGTTTGTACAAAAGTAGGTTTTTATGTAGATATAAGAAGTATGTTATATGGTTTGAAATGAGACGGCTGGCATGTTATACCATTTCGGAATCTACTCGTGTTAATAATAAAATGAAATTAGTATTGTATAAAGTATATTATTATAAGAATGAAAAAAGGAAGAATTTATATTAGTGTTATTGAAAATATTGCATTTTATATTAGTGAATGGAACACATGTACAAAACAATGTAGTTTTGCTGTAATTATAGATAATTATAAATAATGTTATGTACTATATAAATGCCTAATGAAAATCGATGAACTTGCTTATCATTAAAAAAAAGTAGGAAATTAAATATTGAATGCGCTGTTTACATTTGATTCTCCCTTTATACTTCAGAACCTAGATGGACGAGATTTGATTTGTAGATGTGAGAATAGAAAGTAGCAACACATGTTCCGTTAGAATATTGTGACTGTGATTCAAGATTTTGCAATGCGGCTGTTACGCCATCTAGTTTGAACCTTGTGTGTTTCGAGTAGTGTTGATTATCAATTAACTTTTTGCACTTCATGTTGGAAAAAAATGAAATCTCATACCTTTTTTTAATATGGTTCATTAAAGTGACTCCCTCTCGCCTGATAGAAAGCGAAGATGGAATCAAGAAGCATATGGTGACCTGACAGATGCTTGCTCACGCCCCGCTTGAAAGACCCAGGGTCATAGCTGCAAGGGAATACGTACGCCGGCCGAGCATTCCACAATTTACTTACACGACAGAGGTAGGACTTGCTAAACTTTTTGGTTCGTGGTAAGAAGTTTTGAACAGTATATGGATGCAATGCTAGACCTGAACGAGTAGTTCGGGATCGGAATGGTGAGGAAGAAATAATATTAAAGAGCTCTTCAGAACATTCGCCATGAAACAAACGCTTAGAGAAGCTATAGTTGTACGCGGTAGGGGTTCTAGGTGTGGAGTGACTTCAGTGTCTCCAATAATACGGACAGCGCGACGTTGCAGTCGGTCGAGAGCATCCATAAGGTACTTAGCGGAGCCATCCCAGAGGTGACAACAATATTCAATACATGCGCGCACCTAGATTTATAAAGAAGGCCCCGCTGATCCGGAGTAAAGAAACGCCTCGCTCTGTTCAGGACTCCGAGTTTGCGGGAAGCTAACTTGATAATACTCTCGATGTAGTCACGCTGGTTCAGGTCAGTACAGATGTCCATGCCAAGGATATCAAGAATACATAACTGGTATACCTTGGCCTCCCGCCCGGTACCAGGTTATCGTTGAGTTTCTGGACACCCTGTATATCTACCCCTTATTTCATAACCATACTATAATATTACTAATGCGAAAGTAATGTTAGTTACCCTTTCACGGCTGAAGAGATCATAGTTCAAGCCCGACCCGTGGTACAACTGCGATGTCCAACTGGTTGTACTACGGAGAAGTAAAGTTACCCATGGTTCAACTCTTTTTTTATATATTTATGATTATGATCCATGGTACAATGGTGGAATTATGTCCAACTGGTTGTTCTATGGGGAAATATCTTTACCAATGATTCAACTCATTTAAAATAATTAATTCATTTAACTAACCTAAGTGTAAATGTCAACGTTTTAATCATCAATAGACAATTAATCAAAAGAGGTAGTAATTTTATTGCACTTCAGAATTGATAGATAAACTTTTCCTGTTTATTACCAGTAGTTGGTCCATAGATAAATTCAATTCCCAGTAGTACAACTAGTTGAACCAAGGAAAGAATAACTCACTCGAGTTGAACCATTGGTAAAGATATTTCCTCATAGAACAACCAGTTGAACCATATAAAAGAAGAGTTGAACCATGGGTAACTTTACTTCTCCGTAGTACAACCAGTTGGACATCGCAGTTGTACCACGGGTCGGTCACCTCATAGTTTTTTGGCCAGAATATAAATTATATCACGGGAATGGTTATAGGACCATTTTCATCATCATCCATCACCACGCGGATGAAACTGTGGGGAGCAGCTAGGTTATAATAAATAAAGATATAAATAAATAAAATTGAAGTGTCTGTTTGTAATTCTAAATAACAGCTTTTCGTTAATGCATATGAAAATATATACGGTTCTTACATAAAAACTATTAGAATGTATTGTCTGTCTGTTTGTTCCGGCTAATCTCTGAAACTGCTGGACCGATTTTAACGGGATTTTCACTGGCAGATAGCTGATGTTATAAGGAGTAAGTACTTTTATTTCATCATCATCATCATCCACGTTCACCACGCGGGTGAAACTGCGAGCGCAGCTAGTTCTACATAAAAATAAGTAACACAAGTAGCAGCCATGCAGTAGTTAGCTAATGCGAGAGGTAAAAAGCTTTGACATGTTTGAAAGTGCCCCAGGGAGACGCACATATAATAATCGTACAGGTAAAACGTCCAAAAATGCGAGCAAAGATTTTCGATAGGATAAAATTTGACGGTTATTATCGATAAAAGACAGCCAGCTATAGCGCGACTAAATCGTAAAAATAAGGTGCTAATAAAGTATGTTATCTACGTAACAAGTTTATCGTGGATAGATCCATGCTCGCAGATTCGACGCTACAGGGAGTCAACAATGAAAAAATGAACATGTAAAAACTTTATTTTCCTGAAGCTAAGGAATACAGTATGAGCTTATACCGAACAAGCACGAGGCCCTGGTGTTAATAAGTAACCTCTGCCTAGAACAGATGCATTCCGTCACAAGTGACGAACTGCACTGGGCCCATAACCTGTTGTGACAATAAGTTAAGTCGCATGTGCCTGTAACTTCACCGGCACCCATACCCTTCAAACCGGAACATAGTATTGCGAACATTACTGCTACACGGTAGGTATAGGGTGTGGTGGCAGTACTGCCCCGGACGAACTCATTCACAAAGAGTTCTACTGCTACTGAAACCTGCAGTGATGGACACAACCTTCGTAGTGACGGACTCTGCGTCTAGTTGAAGAAAAAGTGGGTCGCAACTACAGTGCTTATCAAGTTTGATGCCAAGGTTTGTATCAGTGTCTTAAAGGAATGGTGACTATCAAAGACGCCACGAGGGAAGAAATCCTAATTCACTCGGATTCACTTTTAGGCCGTAAGATTAGTTTATTCCATCCTGTCTGACGTCTGTTCCGTGATTTAATCATTGAGGGCAAAAATATTCGTTTGTTCTATATATTTAAATGCATGCAACATATTTATATTTGTAGCTTCAGCTGCTGCACCCAATTGAGTGAGAGGAGCTTGTAATTTGAAGATCGGAGCTCCGTACCGATTACCAATTTAACCTTGTACGTTACAATCGTTTATAGAAATAATCCGTTTGTTGCCCGTGGCTCAATCGCAGAGTTCTACTGGTTGACCGACCCACAGACAAATTTTTGTGGCTGTGGTTCTACGAAGATATAATATCAGGAAGAGTAACTGCCTTAAAAAATTACCCAATAAAAGTCGTGCTAAATCAATAACATCGTTCACGCCGCTATGACTCAGCTGTCATAGTAGACGTTGCAGCACGCGCGTGGACCAATCCCTGCTTTCCTTCTGAAATTTAAACCAATCAGCGAACATGTCTATTTGTAACCTCGGAAGTAATTCGTATTTGGAATCACACGTCGTTTTGGTTTGAAGGACCACTTTTTGTGTGGAATTCGTTCTGAGTTATGCTTCCTGACATTATTTCTTCGTAGCTGTGGTTCTATCAATTGAACCACGGGCAAGTCAACTACCCGTAGCCTTATCATGTAAAAACTCCGATATAGGTATCAGTTATGACAGCTGTCATAGTGACACTTGATAACGTGTATTCATTCACCGCTGAGTGATAGGACGAACAACTTGTTAGGTGATACCATTATTTACCGACGTAACGGTTCGCCGAAAGAACCACTTCGTTGGCAGTTAGTAGTAAAGGCAAACCAATGCTTCTCTGTGTAGTACATGGGTCGTTCAGAATCTCAGAGCGCGGTTGTTTAGTTGTTTTCTAACTCGCTCTGAGGTAGGAACGGCCACGGTTGTTTTCTAACCTTAAACAGACTGACAAATTCGACATTGGCAGATCACTTGATCCTTACCTAATTTTCTTTGAGAAGAGAGAAGAAGTTTGTTGTAGTCTGTGTGGTCAAAATTATGTCAGATTTGCAACGGATTGCAACCGTTTACCGATCGATTTTGACGGTTAAAAAGTTGCGAAGCTCCCAGGTTTGGAACGGCGTTAGTGCGAAAAGTTGCACTCCGAGTGCGCTCTTACCGAGGTTCTTAACGCACTCCAGGCTTCTATCAGTTTTCGCTTATGGAAAAGTTGTCCGGTATGGCGGCCGCATCGTATACAGCCGTCCGTCAGCTGTCAATATGGTGCGAAATCGCGCGTGCACAGAATTCGACACGCTGTGGCGGGAATAAAGTGTATATGAAAACTGCATTGTACATAAGTCCATAACGTTTATTTCATCAATTCTGTACATCATTCAATCGTATAAAGTGACACCATCAGGCTGGCCGGACCCCAGCTATAACGTACCCTAATGTGTAGATCCAGCATTCAATATACTGTTCATGAAAATAATTGTACCGTTTTAGTTTGATTTCAACTTAACAGTTCGGGGGAAATGCTATAAAGGGGATGTCAATGGAAACGTATGAATTGCGAAACGACGCGTTTTCGTTCAACAAAGCATATTAGTATGTCGGAACGCTGATCGAATAGTCGTAAGAGCTCAGTACCGCCTCTGGTGGTAGACTTTTGTAAATACATGTGCATCTGAGTTCTCGTACGGTTTGTACATTTGCCATCTGTCAAGTTAATCTAAGTAAGTACCTACTTCAATGTAACTTTTGTCTAGTGAAACTTACATTACTTTACAATCACATTGAAGTCCAGCAAGTGACTTTTCTGTGCCGATGCGATATACTAAAGCTTCTCTATATCGGTATTATATATAACGGTTCTCAATTATGATCATGTACAGTCATGCACCACCAAAAACATACAGTTAATAATCCACTATAATCACACGTTGAAATGCAAGGAAATACCGAAATTGTTAATGTAAGTTAACTAGGGGGTCGGGTCACATTGCACTCGGGGGTCGGGTCACATTGCACCGGGGGTCGGGTCACATTGCACCGGGGGTCGGGTCACATTGCACCGGGGTCGGGTCACATTGCACTCGGGGGTCGGGTCACATTGCACCGGGGGTCGGGTCACATTGCACCGGGGGTCGGGTCACATTGCACCGGGGGTCGGGTCACATTGAATTACGGGGTCGGGTCATCCTGATGGAATCGTGAAACTACGAGTTCGTCGCAACACAACAAAGTCATCTAAAGCACCTTAACTATACTTTATTACAAACTTAAGAGAAAAATAACACCTAAATGCCCCACATTTAAAAGAAAGGACAGACAGGAGACTAATACGAATATTTAAATAGATGTTACACCGTCACATTGGGTGATAGTGATACCCTTCTAGCAAGGTTCTGTCTGTTTATGCTCCCATACAATATTGTGCAGAAAGTCTTCCTTATTGACACTGCAATTGCCACACAGTTGTGGTATCACACACCTTGGTGGTATCCACCAAGACGGAATTATCCTGTGTGGCTGTGTAATTTTGGCAACATTATAAAAGCCCTTATCCAATTAAATAATTAATACACTAGCATTACTGTTTCAGTATTAATAAAAAAAACGGCAATACAGAGTAATCAAATTAACATACATTTCACTATATAAAAACACAAAGCCTATAATACTTTCTAAAAGTTTCATAAAGACAATTAAAATACCTAACTTATTTTAAAGATTGTTCATTACAACACACTTAAAATAGAAAATTTTCAATTAAATTAATATTATTTAATAATAATGTACTTCGGAACCTTGGTTCGTGAAAAGTTTACTACAACCTAAAATCAAATCGATTTTATAACAATTATAAAGTTTCACTAGTATACACATACGAGTTTGCTCGCATAATTAACTGAATCTGTAATCTTAGATGTTGGATGATATTGATTTTGCCGAATATAAATACAAAAAATATTTTTCGTATTTTTTTTTAACCATTGTTAATTGGCCCATTGGCCAATTACAGGTCCTCACGGATATACAGCGTGTAACAAACAGGTGCAGTAATATTGCAAGGTCTGTATACGAGGGCTGCACTAAAAGTATCGGGAATGGAATATTACCACTGTTCCTGTATATTAAAATCTTTTTAATTGAAAACTGCTTGGTTTTAAAAATCGAATACCATTTATTTATTTAAAAATAGATTCTCGGTCTGATCACAAGGTTTTGTCAAACTTGTTTAGTCGTTGAGAAAATGGAATTGACTCGAGAAAATTCAAGAGCGATGATTTATTATAACTTTCGAAGTGGTTTAACACAAAAACAGTGTGTTGGCCGGATGATTTCTGCATTTGGTGATGAAGCCCCATCCAAAACCACAATTTATCGCTGGTTTGCTGAATTTCAGCGTGGACGTGTCAAGCTCAGTGATGATCCCCGTCAAGGTCGTCCAAAAACTGCAGTCACCCAAGAAAACGTTGATGCTGTGCGTAAGCTGATTGAGGAAGATCGACATGTGACATACCGCAAAAATCAGGCAACTTTAGACATTGGCATGAGTCAAATACAAATAATATTGCATGAACAATTAGGTGTAAAAAAGTTGTTTTCCCGATGGATACCGCATTCGCTCTGTGAAGAGCAAAAAGCGGCTCGCGTTACTTGGTGCGTCAGAACTCTCGAAAGATTCCACGCAGGATCCTCAAATGCTGTATACAACATCGTATCAGGTGACGAATCCTGGATATACGCGTACGGACCCGAAACAAAAAACCAGTCACGAGTTTGGGTGTTCGAAACAGGTTAAAGCCAACAAAAATTGTTCATTCACGAAGTGTTGCAAAAAAAATGGAGGCTACGTTTGTCTCCAAAACCGGCCATGTTACGACTATTCCTCTTGAGGGACAAAGAACGGTTAATGCAGAATGGTATGCTAGCATTTGTTTGCCACAGGTCGTTTCTGAACTTAAAGAGAACTGCAACCGCCGCATCATCCTCCATCACGACAATGCTAGTTCTCACACAGCGCTCAGAACAAAAGAGTTTTTAGAGCAAGAAAACATAGAATTATTAGACCATCCGCCGTACAGCCCCGACGTAAGCCCTAATGATTTCTATACTTTCCCTAAAATAAAGAATAAATTCTGTGGACAGAGACTTTCAGCACCTGAAGAAGCTGTGAATGGTTGCTTCAATGATTGGTTCCATCGTATGGAAAAATGTGTTAAATTTCGCGGAGAATACTTCGAAAAGCAATAAATACATTTTTAAATAGTAATGTTGTGTCACTTCCTTGATTCCCGAAATTTTCAGTGCCGCCCTCGTATGTACCTAGTCAGGATACACATGGTAAAGTATTAATATTAAAATGTTATAAGTTTTTTGATAAACTTAACAAAATATTATACGAAATTTTTTGGACAGCCCTATTAGACATGCTTTTTGGAGTTCATTGCGGGCAATGTACTCTGCAATCCCCACGCCACCTATTCATTCACCTTCGTCCCCTTACCCCGCATGCGCTCTCTCTCCGCACAGCACCCCAGCCCAGGCCCCTTGTGTACCCAGTCTACGTTCTGGAGGTCATTGCCGTCTTCGCCCTAGTTGTTCAGGGATGAACCTGCTTGAGTATTAGAAACATTATTGTTCCTCACAACTCGGAATGTTGACTACTTCCTGGGACGCAGTAGTTAGCTCCCAATTGTATGCAAGCTGCTGCGTGTGTGGGTTTAGTATTACTGCACCTTTTTGTAACATGTAAAAATGACAACAAATCAAACTCCAAAACCGTGTCATTATATTTGGAAGTGCCTAAGTTAAACTAACAATAATTTATACAAACTACTATAAATTACTACAACATACAAAGATGATATTAATTGGCGTTAGAAACATCCAACTGGTCATACATTTTGACAATAAATGGAAGAGAATCACATTGTACACCGTCCCCACAAGAACAAAGGCTCTTATAAAATATTTTTATAAGTTTTAAATAACTTTATGGACGTTATGCCCAATTTCTATCGGAAGTAAGGATAACTGTGGATAGATAGATTATTGAAAACGGCCGTAAAAGGTGTGTATTTTGAAGTCTGATGCTAAAGAAACTGTTAAGACACAATTGCGTTCATAAGTTCAGTAATGGTTTTAACAAAGAAATCCACTCTTGTTTTAACTCTCGACCATCTTGGATTACAGTGCCTCAATAAGGGGTTGTTTAAGACATGCAATTATATCAATTGCAGTTGTCCTTATACAAACATTAAATATAACTTTCAAACAATAAATTAAGGTGGTGTACACTGTACTTACAGCCGTATTAATAAACAAGTAGCACAGTAATTACTTAAGGAAAAGTAATTACTAAAGCCACGATTTTAACTCTTTAAACTAACATAATAATAAGTATTACATATAATGTATATATAATAATGTATGTATTATATATAGTATCCATATATATAATATAATTTGCCTGAATTTAGAACTATCAAAGGCTAGAATTCTTAGCCGAGTAATAGTCACCATTTCCTTGGCTTAAGCAATGAGAACACGTCAATGTATCGTTCTTAATGCAAAAGTGAAGTTGTATCAAAATGACATTCGCACACAAGTCTGAACTGTGAAGGATCTATTATGCTGTAAACATTAAAATCCCATGACAACAACCTAATACAAGTGTAAAAAGATACATCCAATTTTGATAGCGTTATGTCATGCATTTACTTTAGTAAGTAACATTCATTGCTCGACTATAGAATAAGATTTAATGTTGAAGTATTCCATCGTGAAGTAATTACCTCATTGAGAAATTACTTAGCAACAAGTAACTACTTGTTTATAAATACGAGTGTTAGACTTACTTGTTTTCATGTACTAAGTTACTTTTTCATTCTAAGTTTCTTCTTGAAGAATGGATTGATGGGAGACGGTGTGGATGGCTTCAAGTTAGTTTTAGTCGGTTTCTTTGCACTGTCGAAGGGTATGTTAGGACTTTGTCTGACACTCTTATAGTAGTCCACTGGCTTCTGCATGGAATTGTTTTGTAACACGAATTTAACCTTTTTAGGAGTTTCGTAAACTGGCTTTTTTATTGGCAAATCTTTTTTCTCATTCTTATTTTTGCCAGGCAGTTGTTTTTGGAAGTTTTTCACTTTGTTGACTAAAAAGCTTGGTTTTTCTGACTTTTTTTCTATACTATTTGGATTTGATTTCATGTTATTTTTATTTGATTTTGAAAGTAAAACGTTTTTGTTTAATTTTTCGTTGACATCAACTTTACTGCTTTTTTCGCTTTTTGATTTCTCCGTGTTCGGAATCAGTTGTGGTTGGTTTTTAGATTTTTTACTGTTGATATCTTTGACGTCCTTTGTTAAGTTTTTAACATCTTTTGGTTTCGGATCTTTTCCTTTGACTTCTTTCTGTCTTGTCTTAACTTTTGTTTCACTTTCTGTAACATGTTCTTCACTTGATTCTTGTTCTTTATTCTTTTTATCCTTTTTACCGTTCACCAAATTGTTTTTATTATGTTTGTCAATTTTTAGCTTTTTATTGTTGATGTCTCCGTTAATTTCTGCGCTGTTTTTACGTTTTTGTTTGTTCAATTTTGTCATTTTCTTGTCCGCGTGTTGATTTTCTTTATCTGACGTATCCTTGTCCGTATCAGTGAGTTTTTCTTCAGTCGATTCTACCACCCACTCGCCGTTCTGTAACAAAAAGAGAAATCTATTCCAGTAAACCAATCGATCGCCATTATTTATTAAGATTCAAATATTGCTTTAACCTTTTCGTTGCATTGCTTAAGTTTGGCAAGTCAATATAATATTAACATACATAACGGTAAAATGAAACAAAATATTTAGCATTTTACTAATATTACATACACATAATGCACATACATTTATCTCAACACATACACATTAAAACATTCTTATCAGATAATTTATTGATTCAGGCGTTACTTTGCGGAAATCCATTATCAAAAAACGATATTATAAAATATTTAGTGACACTTCCGCTGAAAAAAACAATGATTTTGGCCTATTTGGGGGTGTGCACCACCGTCCCACCCGCACAAACTGCTAATAGGAAGAGCACAAAATAAAATACACAAGAAAAATTCTTATCAGACTGTGGCAAAGTACATAAGCACGTATGTGTTAGATCTGTATGTATCAGCTCAACCATTTTTGATGATTAATGTTACGTTTATTAGATCCGTCTTGATGCCGCGAGTGTTACTGGGTACGTAATTAACCGACTGCGACTAATCTCAAGTGAAGGGCAGATTATATTAGCTTTATTAAGCGGGCTATTTTTTTCTGTAGTCGAGTTATCAAACGTTTAACGACTAGTTTGCCCGCGCCACAAAACTGCATGGATTTTTGAGGTCCAAAGTGTCGGCGCAACAATTGTTGCGTGTAAGTGTCACGCGCGTTTTTCTTTTGTATATTTTTTAAAGTCATCCCAATGTTTAACCATAGAGTTTAATTCTTTAGCTTAATATATTTTCTTTCTATGGCAACACTACAGACGGACATGTTCTATCTGTGAAATTAAAAAAATATATAATCAATGTTTATATTTTCATCTGTGTTTGGCGGTGAGGTTATGTTATGTGCTATAGTTTTTAGTGAATTAATCGGGTTAAACTCATGATTTTGATACAAATTAAACATGAATATGATCGTGAATGTGTAAGGAATACTGTAAATATGTGATTTAAGTTCTGACATCAATTTTACACGAAATAAATTTGTCACGAATCGACAACACTCGGTAAGCTAATTTCTCATTGTTATGATTGGTTATAATTTGCTTTATTTTGAATAGTACTTTTACATTGTAAAATATCACAGAAATAATGTTGTCAAGTAATTACACCCACTCAGAATATGATAAATACGCCATATCATGTCAGGATCGATAAACAATCGAAGTCACGTGACAGTTAAATTCGCTAGTACTAAAAATTCAAAACTTGTAATTTTTTTTAAATATATCTGAATTATAATTATTCTTTGAAACCTAGTTTGGTTTGTAGAATTTCTAATAAGAATTCCAATAAAATAAAAAAACAACAAGAAAATTTATATTTAATTTAAAAAAAATTTTTAGAAATCACCATGTCTAAGTCTAGAAAATGGACCCCCAAGTTGAAAAAAAAATTATTATTGGCCGAAGTTTCAAAGTAGCTCTTATTTTTTATGTAATTATTAATAACCTAAGCATATGTTACTAGGTAAAAATAATATTTCTGTTTTTGCGGGTTTTTAAGTGCAAGAGTTGTTAAATTTTGTGTGACATTGTAAAACAATTGACTAAAAGTAGGTGCAAGGGGAAAGATTAAATGCTGGGGAAGGACATAGCATACTCTTCATCATCATCATCCATCACCACGCGGGTGAAACCGCGCGGCGCAGCTAGTATTTTATGCGATGACTTACCCTACTAGATATAGTACATGTCGCATAAAACTTGGGGACGATTTTAAAAGTAATGTAAAACCATTTCCTTATACCAAGTTCAAGGTTTTACAATCTCTAAGCATAGAAGTCAACTACCAGGACTAACTGCTACTAAAAATCACTAAATAAAGAGTCACTCAGATCTATCTACCTAATGGAGTACTAATCAAGTTATGTTGGAATAAAACATAAGGTTGAGGAGTTGACTTGTTTTTATTATTTATCTGAACAAGGTTTGAGGGTAGGTAAAACTACGTCTGTTCGCAAAGGACTACCGCTATGAGAAGAACAGACAAGAAACTCATAGGGCTTTGTTTTTTGAACTGTTACTTAACACTATTAAATTTTACAGTAACATTCACTTTTATTAGAAATACTAACAAAATAAACGCTTAATGTCTAAACAACTATTTTAAACACGATTTCATAACGGATTCACTTTCAACGCCATAACTTTCTAAAAATAAAAGGCTAGACTAATTTAATTTGGAATCGAGGGAAAATTAGACAAAGGTTCAACACTCGCATGATTTCCCGTAGAAAATCCGCAACAGAATGATTCTGAATAATATCCCTGAGCCGAGCCCGCCTGCCGCCATTTTGGCGGCAACGTCAAGTTGCACCAAAATTGAGGCAGAGGGCGCCATCGTTATTTTTCGTTATGTGGATTTCACCACAATATGATGGATTCCAAATCAAGTCTGAATTATTTAAACGCTATTACATTAATTATTAAAACAAATCAATTCTGGGAAGCTAAAGCATCAAAATAGTAATATTGACTAACATCGAAGTACTCGCACAATCTTGAATCAAATCAATACACTTAATTAAATGTTCACAATAACACAACATTATAAATTACAATTTGTCTTAAAAATTTAATATGAATTTAGATATCAAAATTTAATATACGGTATAGTGTCTATATTTCCTGACATATACAATCTGGGAGTCATCAAATACAGAGTGAATAGGTACATTTTAGGCAAGCATGTACCACCGTAGACCGCGTCATCACTTTCCATCAGGTGAGACTGTGGTCAAATGCTTGTCTATCAAATGTAAAAAAAACTTTATACAAAGGGTTAAGCCTGTAAAAGCCATGAGCATGGGGCTAGTGAAACAAACAAACTTACGTTGGAATCTTTGCTGAGTGTTTTGTTGTAGGAGTCGACATCTTCCACGATGCTGAGTCCGAGACGGGTCTTCTTCAGTAGACGTTTCCGGTGCTTGCGGCTCAGACCTGAGAACACAAAGTTGCTGTTTTAGTGCTATGTACAGAACTATTCTATGCAAATAATATTAGATTAAAACACTGTTTTAAACTATCACGGTTGTTCTCTAAAGTTATATGATTATTAACGGGATATTTACCGTGGTCAGGTTGTGGAATGAGCTCCCGATATTTCGGCGCAGTTACATGCACCATGTTCACGGGAAGACTAATAGTAGATTAGCCCTAGGGCGCTAACAACTATTTTTCTTCGAATCCAGAGCAAAGCAAAGGATCGTAGAGTAGAATATGGAGAATATGAGATATTCAAAGAACATTACTAGAGCTTATAATAGTGTTGCTCCCAAGGTGGAAAGTCTACTTTTTATCACTTCTGTGAGAATTTATGTGAATAGCATGTTTTGATATTTACACATAATTAGGAACAATGAGACATACATATGTTTGTATATTAATAACTCCGCGGTTTCAGCCTTTCGGTGATGGATGATGATGATGATGAATCTTATATAGCCTATGCTACTCAGGATGAATGTAGCTTTCCAATGGTGAAATAATTTTTGAAATCGGTCCAGTACTTTTTGAGCCAATTCGTTACAAACATACTTACAAATCTTTCCTCTTTATAATATTAGTATGATTATGAAAATGCACAGTAAATTTTTTATATCATTCTCATTACTTGAAGAAGACACTCATTATTTATAAAACCACATATATTTAAAATTCAAATTTGAGTGAGCAATTTCTATACGAACGAAGGCAGAATGTATTTCATTTGTATTTTTACTTCTTCACAAACTTGTTTCATTCGGCTCGCGGTTCCTGTACCGCCTGTTACCTACTACCTACGTGCGTTCGTACAATGTTAGTGATTGATTTCTTTCGTGATTGGAACATTTACTTACAATATCCACATTACAAATTCAAATCACTTTCAGTCCCTAGGGATTAAACAACTGTTTTATTCCCTGTTGTTACAGGAACAAACTAGCCCTTTTCAAATATATGTGATAAAAAGTAAATTCCATCCCATATATTCGAAAAGAGGGTACCTCGATATTCTTACTTATTCCGGATATTTCTGCTTTTTCCGGAGCGCTTAATATTAAACTAGCGCATTTACGAAATCACTTTCGAATTTGGAACAACATAATCATAATCAGCTCATTATGTTCCCACTGCTGGGACTCGAGCCTTCCTCTCAGTGAGAGGAGTTGGGCCATAATCCACCACACGGGTGGATAGGCTAGTGGCCAACCCATGTCGAAGTGTTCATGCCTTCGACATAGCCTAACGACTGCTGTCCTAAGACAAACAACCGACACCGACGGTTTAACGTGCCCTCCGAAGCACGGAAGCGCTCAGTTGAACAATGCCACTAGCACACACCCATCCAACTCCTGGCCGCAGCAAGCGTTGCTTAACCTGTTGATCGGTTAAGATCGCCCAGTTAAGCTCCGCTACGAGCTTTGGAACAACATTCAATTCAAATGTTTGAAGGCAATTCGCTTCAATAAAGTCCCAGTCGGTAATAATTTTTTTTTATTTCTTTTTTTTTTAAATAATACCTACATTAATTTTGATCCATTGTGTTATGACACAATCTACAATTAAGTATCTTTAATGTCAAAATAACAGCTTTTTACTAAATGTAGAGAGATAACCGAGTGAATATACATTTTATGTATATTTCATATCATACTCCTTATATTATAAATGTGAAAGTTTAGATGGATGGATGGATGAATGTTTGTTGCTCTTTCACGCTCAAATGGCTGGGCCAATTTTGATGAAAGTTGGTATGGAGGTAGATGAGGCTTTGGATTGACACATAGGATACTTTTCATCATCATCATCATCCATCACCACGCGGATAAAACCACGGATTGCAGCTAGTTTCATATATATTTCATTTCATATAATATAGGGTGTTTGGTAGAGGGACCGACAAACCAAATGAGCGTGTTCGGGGAGAAATTGGAGAATACAAGTTGACCAAAAAAAATCCCCAACCCCCCCAATATGTTTAACTTTTTTGTGTTTTTTTCCCTTTTTCTCCGAAATTATACCTATTTACCACCATAACATTTGTAAAATCTGTTTTAGACCGGGTGTTTTTAGTTGAATTTGGTCTCTACACTGGTCTACTCTCTGGTTGACACCTTCAGGCCACGCAAAGCAAAATTGGATACAAAACAGTGCCAACTAACTGATTTAGTAAAAAAAATTGGGGTGTCGGGGATTTTTTTTGGACAACTTGTATTCTCCACGTGGGCCCTCGAACACGCTCATTTGGTTTGTCGGTCCCTCTACCAAACAACCTATATATAATCTATTTCATTTTTGTGTCTGTTTGTTCCGGTTAAGCAGAAAGGGCTAGATCAACTTTGACGAGATTTTCACGGCTGTTATAAGCAGTAACTTGTTTTTCTTAAGTTTTGTTATATATAACATTTTCATAACTTTATAATATACCTCTAAGCTTCAATTCGTCCGCGTCTACCCTCAGTTTGTGCTCAAGTTGTCGCAAGGCTTGCGCGGCGCGACGCGGCCGGATGGGGACCTCTTGTGCATCCGGTTCCGGTATCGACACCGGAAGCGGATACTGTCCCGCGGCTAGCTTCTCGAACCTGACAAATAAACACATGAAATTATAATAATTGGCTCTTTTACCCTGCTTTCCGAATGATAACACATTTTGGCGCTATTATTACTGTTCTCAATTCAAAGTCAATGTCAAAATCATTTATTCAATTTAGGCATCAAAGACGCTCTTATGAACGTCATATATCTCTACATATAATAAAACTGTAGAGATCGAATTTCTGTACAAAGAAAATAAATGCTAATAACGGAGTCAGGGGGATGTAAGGAGTGAAATTGAACTAATTTAGATATTATTAAATTTTTTTGTTTCTCTAAAAATATCTGTATATATAAAAGTTTGTTTGTCTGTTCGTCTGTCTGTTTGTACGGGCTAATCTCCGAAACGACTGAACTGATGTTTGATTGATGATGTTACGTCTCTGGGACCCTTTGCGTCCCAGAGACGTAAATATACGTCAGTTTCATTCATAAATCTTTTTACTACGGTATAGGAAGGATTAAACGAAATTGTGTATGGTGGCTTATAACCCTGGTCAACATACAGGATACTTTTGGTACTGGGAAATTAATGAATTCCCGTGGGACAGTTAAAAAACTGTAATTAACTGTAATTAACGGGTCAGCTAATTCATTATAATGTACATTAATGAATGTAATTACTTACTACAATTACTTACAATAAAAAAAATCTATTATTACATACATTTTAATACATAGGTACGAAGTAAGAAGGCGGATAGTCAGCACATCTCTACAGAGTAGTTCCCACTGACCGTTCCAAGCATATCCTGACCCGGCGGTGCGCCTTGGAGCTGGCGTGCGCGAGCATGTCGCGCAGCATGTCGGCCAACAAGCTCGCCGGCACCGGCAGCAGGGACAGCTCCACGTCCACACGGCCCGCCCGGGGGTCCAGCGGCTTCTCAATGCTGCACAAATGTTTTAAATTATTTAACTGTTCCACTAAACGATTATAGAAAGGTTATGTATGCCGTCTTATATACTATTAAGTTTATAGAAACAAGACAATAACAAAACCGGCCAAGTGCAAGTCGGACTCACGCACGAAAGTCAAAAAGTCAAAATAATTTTTCATTTTAGGCTTCAAAGACGCACTTATGAACGTCAATTATTCCTTATAATATACTCTAAAGACTCTACCGCCGCGTTCCTAAATATATAGAGCCTACCGAGAAGAAGCGGCAAGAAACTCGGGGCCATTCTTTACATATAGATGTTTACAATGTTTCTACTTAGGTACTACAAATATTACATTTTATGGGTGGCAGAGAGACAGCTTGCCAGAAGTAGAGTATTCCAAGCATCTTTATCTTCTATATAATGTCAGACTTTACAATAAGCTTCTTTTATTTTTTATTTATTTTATTAGGGTTCCGTACCATTATTTTAACACAAGATTTTTGAAGGTTTTTATTATTCTTTTGATAAAAACCTTCAAAAGTGTTGTGTTAGTATTTTATATATATTTTTCTTATGAGAAATTGGCCATTTAATCTAGCAAAATTGTACGCCATTCGATAGGAGTACTACACAGGTACATTCATTAAAAAAATAAACACCCTAGCACGACAGGTTAAGACAAAATTGAAATTTTAGTGAACCAATTGTTATTTGGGAAAAATTTGTAAAAATTATCCATTCTCCTAAACCAGCGGTTCTTAAACTTTTAGTGACGAGGGACCATTTAACAAAATGTATGTCTTGTCATGGACCACCAACCGTTGGGTTGTTCCAACTATAAATATTTTTCTAAATGCCATTACTGTATCTAAATATTTTACGAAAATTCTATATTACGAAGATAAGTAGATCTTCTTCTTCTTAAAGTGCCTCTCCAACTAGTGGAGGTTGGCGATCAGCGTGGTACAGTCCTTCTTGTTTCTGGTTCGGCGGAACAACTCAGACGCCCCCGATATTCTAGTCCACTTTCGAATATTCCGCAACCACAACTTCTTCCTTCTCCTCACCTTTCTTTTTACAGCACTTTTACCCTTGATTATCAACTGCAGAAGGTCATATCGCTGATGACGGAGTACATGACCGAGGTAAGAGACTTTACGTGTCTTAACCGTAAGCATGAGGTTGCGTTTTTGGCCCACCCATTGAAGAACACGTACATTGGTCACCCTCTAAGTCCAGCTAATGAACAGCACGCGTCTATATGTCCACATCTCAAAAGCTTCAATACGTTTTTTAAGATCTTCTTTAATGGTCCAAGCCTCACATCCATACAAAATAATGGGCCAGATGTAGCAATAGAGTAAACGAGTGCGTAAAGCGATGTTGATGCTTCGACAGTAATAAGTTGACAAGTATGTACTATCACTCAATTTTATGCGTGACCAGTTCAAAAAGGTTTCACTTTACACATGTGCATTGCAAGCTAACTCCGCCTTGTATTGTATTGCCCAATGACAGCCATAATAAGCATTTCCGTTGTAAAAATCTTTTGTTCCTACATATTTTAGAAATTTTATGATTTTGTCAGGTCAGTTGCGACTAGCACACATTTTGTTATAAATTCACCCTTAAGAGGGTAAGCCTAGGAAGGCAAAAAATTGAGTGATAGTACATTATTTATTTTAATGCGATTTTTGTTATTGCATAATCTTTACTAACTACGCCATTGTGGTTCAGTTCTTCAATAACAGTAATTCTGGAATCTTTGCAAAAGAAATTGCTATTTGGCTCCAAAATTCATCAAGATTGCATCTTTCAATTTCGATGGTATCGCAGACCACTTCGGGTGCCTCCAGGGACCACCGGTTAAAACCGGGTCGAAAATGGTAGAACATACATCCCCATGTATGTGTGGGGTCCATTCGGTGCACATTGAAACCCTCTACCCCCCACATTGTTTGATCGATGTAAACTGAATCATCCATCTGTGGGCTATTTAATAATAATTTAATTATTTTTCTTAACTATAAATCGATTTAGCATCAAGTCAACTTAAAATTACTCATTAGCTAAATTGAGTTTAATTATTTTAAATGTAGCAACACTTGTCAAAATGGGCATTATTATCAGTCAGTCAGTCAGAAGATAGTCCAGAGTTTAAACTATGGTTTAGGAAATTTCATACATTATGAAATTTGTCGGATGGAAAAAGTAACTATTTATTTAAACCCCAATGCATAAATACCTTTCATCATTCTGCTCATCTTCACTGAGTGCGTCTCCATTGCGATTCTCTTCCTCCCCGTCTCCGGCTTCATCGTCAGACATCGGCTCCAAGGCATCCGGTCCACTCCCTGGGCATCCCATCTATGACAAACATTAGAGTAAATAATTGCTAATAAAATATATTTGTCTTTGTTTTTTTTGTAAGACAAATGTCCGTGACCAATGTGTGTGATGACATATGGCACTGAAACGTGGTCTCTTACTATGGGCCTCATAAACAAGCTCAAAGTCGCACAACGAGCTATGGAGAGGGCTATGCTCGGGGTTTCTCTACGTGATCGAATCACAAATGAGGAGATCCATAGAAGAACGAAAGTCACCAACATAGCCCAGAAGATTAGCCACATGAAGTGGCAGTGGGCAGGGCACATAGGACGCAGAACCAGGCCTCCGTCACTCCATGTACTTGCGCGCTATAACTGCCTACCGCCCAGCCGAGCGGTCTCGGTCCGCCGGCGGTTCAATTTCAGTGCGGTTTTCGCAAGCGAAGCGCGCGCACGCCGTTCAATTTTAATAGTGCTGTTCGTTCGTACGCGTATTACGATGCCGTGTGGTGCCTTATGTGCTGTAGATGGGTGTAAATCAAGCAAAAGAAGGGATAAACACCTAACATTTTTCCATTTACCTGTCAATGAAGAATGGTAAGTGATAAATTATTACTAGTTTTTGTCGTTTAAATTTTTTTCCATTCACATACCGTCATTAGAGACATAATTAAAAGACAGTAGGTGTGCGGACACCGGTATCCACTTAGAATTTGACAGTTTAATAGGTATATACTAAGCATTAGCTCGCCTTTGAGACACAGATTTACATAATTTTGTTGCATAGAAACGATATACCACAGAATAATTAATAGTACAAAGTACAGAAGATGCACTCTTCGAAAGAAAACATTCGAATATAAACTGCTAAACTAACAATTGCAATAATGTTCATAAAACATTGCAAAGCACGGACGTGACCTTCAAAAAATGTGCCTACAAGTCCTTGACGCGCTCGTAACGAATCAAAATGCGCTTTAAGTCTGTGTAGCGAGAGTTCTTTTTCTTACGCCCGATGAAAACCTTTGAACAAGCCGCGTCTGTTGTAAGGTGACTTGTTGCGAGAAAACGAATCAAATTAATTAATCTTAATAAATTTGATTCGTGATAATTGGTAGTAGTACAATACACCTAGATATGTACAACTAGGAACTAGATATATTTTTTTATTTTGAAGGCCATCGACTTTTCGCGTGAAATCTTTCGAAAACTGCAGTGTTTATGTATTTTTGTGTGAGAGTGTTACACTCGTTAATAAAATAACTTACGGCTTAGTGCTTTATTTGAAGTCGGTTCTCTTTTTTTAAGGCTTTTTTTTTTCATTTCTAGTGAACATCTCCGAAGATCATCATCAAACTAAGAAGTATTATACTTATTTTAAAACGTTCTCCTAAATGTAACAAATCCTTTTCTGAAAACCGCATCGATATCGGTTTAGCCAAACGCGAGATTATCGCGCACAAACATACATACCTACAAACCATACAAGTCAAACATCTCAGTTTGGCCTGTATGTCTGATCACCTCCTTTTTTTTAAGTTGGTTAAATATTTTATAAATGATAAAATTTTTAACTGCCACATAAAAGTCAGAACATATTCACAGTTCTCAATAACATAGATAAAAAGTTATAATATAATATATATTAAGTATTTTATTTTATCGAAGAGGCAGCCCTGCGATTACTGTGGAATCGCGCGGTGCGAAGCAATCACTGCTGTACGCTTGAGCATTTAGGCGCATTTTAGCATACAGTGGTTGTTGACGCGAGGGAGTAGGCTATTATCGTAATAGGTATTGGAAATTTTCTACTGAGTGAAGTATCTGTTCTTATTCAGTAATCTGTGGCAGAACAGATGCCTGATGGGTTGGGAAGGGACCACGGACCGGCAAGCGCAGCGTTGGTCGTCCACCGACACGGTTGACAGACGACCTGATAAAGGTAGCAGGATGATGTTGGATGCAGACCGCTTCCAACCAGTCCATTTGGAAAATTATGAGGGCATATGTTCAGCAGTGGACGTCCTACGGCTGAAATGATGATGATGAAGAAAGTATATTGGATGTTTGTTCCTGTTTCATGCGAAAACTACCAAAGGGATTTTAATTTCCCCGAGTTTCTTGCCGCTTCTTCTCGGTAGTCTCAATATATTTTGAAACGCGGCGGTAGTCTTTAAAGTACATTATAATGAAAAAAGTGCGTCTTCGATGCCTAAATTGAATAAATGATTTTGACTTTGACTTTGAACGAAATTTGGTGTGTAGATAGATGAAGCGCTGGAATAACATATGGGATACTTTTTAATTTTACGTAATATAAGGGCACAGTACCTGTTTCCAAGCGGTGGTCTTCTCCGCATACTTGAGTCCCAGCTCGCTCTGCCGCAGCAGTGCGGTGAGCACTCGCCGTGCCGCCGTGCACACGGGCAGCACCGTGCCGCTGCATGTGTACTGCACGAACGGGCGCAGCAGGGCGGCCACACTCTCCTCCGATATCTCGCCTTCCGATACCTGACATACATTGCTGTTTATATAATCTTAAGTTTCAACTTGATCTTATTTCATAAATATAACTAGCAAACCCTGCGAACTCCGTTTCGCCACCAGATGGCTTCGTTTTATGTAACATTTCGTTTGGCGCCATCTACTTAAAATATTGGTTTGTAGTACATGCTATGTATCAGAGATGGCGCTGTATGTGAAAAAGATTTTCCCGCTTTTCTTTTTAAATTTATCCTGAATTTTCTTGACTATAAACCTCACGGAGCCCGAGACCTTTCCAACGAATGCAAAACCGTGGAAATCGGTTCGTGCGTTCTGGAGTTATAGCGTCAGGAAGGAAAATCCGACTTATTTTTATAAATATAATAATAATAGTTACAAGTACAATTTGATAAATTTAATACCGACTTCCATTGTTAATTAGTGCACAATATCGAACTGGGTGGTTTGGAATCGCTAACTGGTCATTGTAGTGAAGGAAAATGTGTTTTATTATTATGAACCCATATTCATTACTCCGCAGCTAATAACAAGTTATTTCACACTTTTTGGTGTTGAAGCCGGTTCCGTATTTGGTAAAAAAAACATTTTAAAGAACTGTGAGAATATAAAGTAAGGTTTTGGCCTGCACGTAGACATTACCGTGGTAGCTAGTCGGTATTTTTTTATTTTATTTTATTTATTATTTTGGAATAACTAACAGCTACATTATACACTATCAGATGAAAGTACATGGTTAATAACAATGAGTAATAATGCAGCCAACGGCGTTATTCACAGATTGACATTATGAGACTTCATTAAGAAGATGCAGCTAGAGAACATAGTATATAAGTAATAAACAAATAGCTAATGTGTGCAGATTAGTTACGTATAAAGAGCTGATATACATATTCACCTTGGCTAGTTCCTCCAAGAAGCAATCAGTGAAGTGCAGTAGCATTGAGGTTGCGTTTCTGGCATAGTGCGGGGTCTTCACAGCGAATAGCCCTGAAACATACAATATAATAATACTTATTGAACACCAAGCTTATATTGTGCATTAGCACAATACACACCAAGCGGGACGTCAGTGCAGGACTTAAGTATCACCCCCAGAACAAGAACCAAGCTTATAAAAGAAAACAAATAAGAATAGTTTACAAAACAGGTTTAACAATGGGCGGCCTTATCGCTATAAGCAATTTCTTACAGGCAACCTTGGGAGCAACATAGCACACTAAATAAAGGCAAGTGTTTTTGAGTGTGTTATAAGAATTATCTATACTTATAATAAAGGAGTAAGAGGCCAAAAAAGTCAAAAAGTCTAAAACTTACGTACGGACTTTGTAAAACGTGAGTCTGTACTTGGAAGTAAAATAAAAAACAAGGGCCAGGAAACATAAATTTACTTACTGAACAAGAATATGACGTACTGTCCGACTGTCCGTATGCTCACACATAACATAAAAACTACTGCACATATTTCGATGAAACTCGGTATATGGGTAGAATAGAGCCTGGAGCTCCCAACTATAAACCTTTTACGAGTATCCTGATCCGTCACATAAATCCAAGACGGCAGCTTGATCTCTCTATGCTACACGGTCTCGTATAATACTTGGGTCTCGATTGAGTGGTCGTCGCGCATGAACTTCTGTGGTACGGCTAATAACCTACGCTAGACTCCGGACTTTTGAGAATTTATTCAAAGTCAAAATTATTTATTTGCTAGGAACATGGTAGGTATACAACATACAGAGAGGCATACAAGATCTTATAAAGGCTTAATGAATAGATCACATGTCCTTACCTGTTAGGCGTGCAAATTCAATTTCAAAATAGGTAATTGTATATCATATATTGGTTATTGTTAAGAATTAGTCATATTTTATAATATTTACACATGCATAATTTAGTATTTATTAATTACAATTAATTACAATTATACTGAATATTTATCAATGGATTTGTCTTTTAAGAAATCTGTAATACTATAATAACATTTTTCTGCAAGCAATTTCTTTAATTTACATTTAAACATACCATTGTTTAACCCTCTAATAGTTTTTGGTATCTTATTGAAAACAATGGAAGCCATATTTGTCAGATAAACCCAACAACTGTTCTACCCAGGTGTTGAACGAAAGCGGCGAATAATTCAATCGTCTACCTGTTGGCGTTCTAAACTATTAAATTAATACTATTAAAAAATATTAATATATTTCATTATTCTGTTTTTAGTAAGTATTTTTTTGTACTTGCATACTTGCAACAGAAATACATAATCAATACATCATCGTTCATGAGATGGACAGACAGACGGACAGACGGAAAGCGGAGTTTTAGTAATAGAGTCCTGTTTTGGGTATGGAACCCTAAAAAGAACCCTTTATCGCCTTACCGTCAGTCCCGGAGAGCATTTTGGCATACTTCTGACAACTAGGCAGGCTCCAGTCGCACCTCGCCAGGCATCGCAGGCTGCCGCGCAAGTACCGACGCACCAACTGCAACGGATAACATCGCAAATATAAATATACTACTAGTTCTGAGAACATTACAGCTCGCGAGCACACAGTCTCTAGTTATTTTCAAACTGCAAAAAGGGCTATATGAGGTATAGGAAGTTTAGCTCCCAGAGTTTCCCTTAGACAGAAGTTTAGAGACATAAACATTCTAACTGTTGTCTCTCAGTTTATCTGTGAAAATGTAATGTACGGCAAGAAAAAAACAGTTTTGAAAAAAGGAGTGATGCTCATTCTATCAACAGGCGAAATAAGCACAAGCTATCCGTACATGTAACGCGTCTCCACAGAATAAGTCATTCTTTTATGGGACAATGTGTCGCATACCCCCTCACCAGTAGATTGTCAATATAACAATGAAATATCCATTGTGTCTGGGTCGTTCGACTGATGAAGTAATATTCACATTTTTCTTTGATCTTAGCTGGATCTGCCATACTGTCCAGACTTATTGCTCGCATTGTCATAACTGTCCTCTGCAATTAATGATTCGAAGGTGTCCATGACGGCTACCAACTTGTCTTCTGCTTTGTGACCGGCGTTTGGTATCAAAGAAATCGTTCTATTGGTTCTAAATTATCTTGAAAAAATCACACTATCTATGGAAGCTGACCTATATCAGTATTATCAGGGGTTGAATCTACGCTAAAAGGAAAGTGTTTAGCCTTGTGAGGTTGTTCAATTTTATTCTCTGTCACTTTATCTCCCCTAATTTCTTCATAAGTTGCGAACGAAATTACCTCTATAAGCATCATAAAGTTGCCATTATTTCCTGCTCCGATTTTGTCTGTCTCGCCACTGAAAGAGAGACCTCGCTTAGCTAGTGACTTTTTAATACAGTTGCTCAAAAATTGGAGTATTGCAGGGACGTATAGCGTTCGGAATGTGGGCTATTATATACTCGTGCTTTTTTACCTTTCCCGAACTCGTGCGTTCTCTTTCCCAAGTGTCAAAATCATGTCTATTGAAAAGAAAAACCAACCATGAAGTTTTTACTAAAAAAAATTCATAAAAGTTTTTATTATTCATGCAAATACGTATATTTCTAAAAAGAAGCTACTGATTTGTTTCAATATCAGATTTAATGATTTGATTGAATAGTTTTCATTTCATATCATCTCATTAAATTTCATTTTCATATCAATAAAAAAATTCTACTGAAGACTTGGCTGTGTGGGCATAGTTCCCTTTGCCTACCAGAATGGGTGGAGAAAAAAAATATCTCTGCTTATATTCTACGGTTGGCGCCATTTTCGAGAAATTTTCTTTGCGACTTTATTTTATAGTCGTTCAGTACACGTGCGGAACCGTCATTACTACTTGTTCCGACTGTCAACCCTCGCCTTCGGCTGCGCCTCGGCTCGGGTAGACATTTGTCGGAACTCTTTGCAATGACAGCCTTTCCCCACTTGTAATGAAATATACTATTACCGCCACAGCCACTCTATGCAACACATTACGCCAATATAGTTTCTCATCTTCTAATTGCTCAAATAATTTAGAGTCTGTCGATTCTGGCTTCATTGTGGCCGCGCTTTACATTTTTATAATACAATTTTTGTGCCCCAAACTAGTTACACTGACGAGGGCAGGTTGGCGCCCCAGATGGCCCTACGGTGAATACGCCTCTGGACGAAGCGGGTGGGAGGGTGATTCGGAGTGTTGTCGGAGCTCCTGTGCGACGACGGATAGCATTCCACTAGTAGAGAACAAACTTTTGCTTGTAAGTTTGTTTCTGCAGTGGCGTAATAAACGCAAGAAAAGAACACGTTTGTATCGATCCAATGCGAAGGCTGAATTGAGATACCTACTTCGCTGCGACTGCGACGGCGTGCGTACCCTCTTGCGTTGCGACGTCGTGCATAGACGCAACGCAGGTGTGGCGTACAATGCGTTGAACCGTTGCGACGACGAGACGCAACGCACTAATAGGGCATAACTCTTATCTGTGCCACAGTTGTACTAGATAAATAATAGTTTGTCTGTACACGTTGACGATGTTATTAGATTAACATCAAGGGCGTTGCCAACGCGCTGCCCACCTCTAAAAGGAATAGAAGGGGTGAGGGTGGAGGGGAGAAGGAGAGAGGAAGATGGGTTTGCGCCTCTGGTAACTCCCACAAACCGACGAAACGCAACAGCAAGCTATGTTACTTCACGTCGGCGTTATGTGGTAGTGTGGTACTCCTCCGTTCGTGCCGGCACATTCGGCTATAACACATAGAGTTACACAATGGCACTACCACTAAATGAAAAATACTGTTATGTCATCTATACAGATAAAGAAAATTGAAGTGTCTGTTTGTAATTCCAAATTTACAGCTTTTCACAAAATGTCTAAGAAAGTAGGTAAGTATGTATGGTACTTACATAAAAATTACAATTAATTAAAATTTTATCTTCTTGTTCCGGTTAATCTCTGAAACGGCTGAACTGATTTTAACAGGACTTTCACTGGCAGATAGCTGATGTTATAAGGAGCAACTTAGGCTACTTAGATTTTAGAAAAAAAATCTGTATCTTTGTCTGTTTGTTACCTTATCATGCCTATATGGCTGACCAGATCCTAATCAAATTTGGTAAGCTTATAGATTACATTCTGAGGAAGCCATATGATACTTTTCATCATCATCCATCACCAGACGGTTGAAACCGCGAGGCGCAGCTAGTTATAAAATAAACTTACCATAAGGAACTTATCCAACCGATGATGGTCGATCCCATACCATTCTGTAGCGAGCATCTTGAGGCCTGCCTTCGTCATCAGCAGCGCATGCTTCAGCTGGTCAGCCGGGAACAGATCCAGCACTTTGGAGATGTTCTCGCATAGCTCTTCCTGGAATGGTAGATTAGATTATATGTTAATGACTAGTGTGACTTGAGCGTAACAACTTTATCAGTGTTTAAAAATTAAATAAGAAACCTTACTCGGACAAACTGCACGCATTGCTTCTCTCTACACTAGAAGAAAGATGTCTTTGTGGGGACTTCTTTAAAACATACAAGATAATCACGCACAAATAGAACCTGCCATGTATTCACGAAATATATGTGGTCAAGGAAACAATAAGGTCAACCAGAGGAAACCAGACTGGAATAGCTCGAACACTTTCAAGTACAAAAATTGGGCACAACTTCCTTAGCAACAGTTGGTTTAGTTTAGTAAATTTGACGATTTTAACGACTATTACGGTACTTGCACTGCAGGACTGATAAGTGTAAGTTGTATAATAGTCTGTATGTGTCTATACAAGAACTATGTGTGTGCAAACTTAGAGCGGGTACATAACCAAGACATCGGGTACATAAGCGGGTACATAAACATGACCCACCCACCTCATTTAACTAACATTTAAAATGTTGGTTTTAAATTTTATGCATATTATATATTCAACATACTTGTTTAAAGGTGTGTAAGCTCTAAAATCTCCTATGAGCAAAATCAGAGACAGATTGCTTAACTTTTAGAAACATGATCATCTTCTAAAGGAAATTCAGATAGCTTAGAAAAGAACAGCTCTGCATTTGGAAGAATGATCATCAATGTGCCCACCCAATAAAGTGAGAAAATTATGTCAGATATAGGAACTGACCTACTGCCAAGACAGAAAGACAAAGCATTCTTGCATCACATGCAAAAAGTCAATATATGTATAGCATACTTATTTTGTTTGCAACAACTGCTTCGAGAAATAGTTTTTATAGTAATAAGTAAAAGAAAATAATTACAATGTTTTAGGTCAATTTATTTATTTGGGTATTGGGTGAGCAGCACTATGCTGTTGTGCCCAAATCGCACTGTGTCGAAAATTTTATTAACAGTTAAAATAATGTCCACAATAGTTTTCTGCATCCCATATTTAATGTTATATCAAAGCAATATTATATAAAGACAGATTTATTCTTGAGTTTTGTGTGCACAGTTGATGTAAATTTTCCATAGTATAAGACATAAGTCATAGTTTCTAAATATTGAAGGATGGTGCGTAAAAAATCTTACCATAATTTTTAAGGAAATATTTACCTTTATAATTTGACCAGGGTTATTTTATCATATTACCTAATTACCGTAATGTTTATTAATATATAACAGTAATAAGTATTATCCTAAAGTAAGTTCAGTTATCAAAATTGACAATTCTATATTAGGGTATGTCATACCTGCTTCGCAGTTAGTGTTACAATTTACACCTCATTCACGATGGGTTAATGGCTTATTACAACCATCATGGCGAGAAAGCGAGAGACAAATGACTGTCACCGTATTTATTGGTATAACAACATTTTAAAGCTCAGTGCAGCCAACAAACTGAGATAAGTCTCGTAAAAAAGAAGTCTATTGTAAATACCCTGTCTGAAACTCTTAACTCTGCTCTGGGAATAAACATGCTGAACTGCTAATATGCATGCTGTACATAAAAATGTACATTTGCCAGCCCGCTAGGAAGGCCAGTTAAGGTGACATGAGAAAAATTTTACTCATCTGGTTTTAAGATACTATCCACAATAATAAAAGTTACAAATTATCAGTAAGTTTGGTCTAAAACTTTTTCGATTTATTAAACTATTAAATTCAGATTGTCATTTGACAGCAGTCAAATGACTGCTACCATCTTTCTAGTGCTTATAATATAACTATAACTTAGCATATTATGTTTACCTGAATGAGGGGCTTGTCTGACATCCATACAGCGTAGAAAAGACCCTTCCACACGCGTGTGAAGTCATTTTCTTTGAATTCTAGAAAAAATATTACCTGTTAATAAAACTCTAAACCCTTGGATGGTCACATCTCCCAAGTAACCGTTTCTCAAATGCCGACACAGAAGTTTTTGTCCTTCTATAGATACATTTTCATCGTTACCAAGAATTGTATAGGTAAAAATTCATCAGGACAGCAGATACAATATAATTATATATAAGACAAATCGACATGATCCATTATTTTTGGGGTTATGTTTGACTGAAATGAATTTGTAACATAAGATGAACTAGATCACAAATTTAAATGTGTGTAAGTATATAATAACATACCGTATCTTTTCTCGAAGCAGTTTAAAATCCATTTCTTTAGCGCTTTAAGCACTTTATCACGAGTTTTTTTATCATTTCCAGAAAGCCACCTCGCGTATTTTATTTCTTGGGCTACTACTAGAATCTGCTCTTTTTTCGGTTTGGGTTTATTCACACCACCTTTTTTCTTCCCTTTCTCTTTTTTATTCTTTTCATTAGCAGCGACTTTCATCTTGAATTAATATTGAAACTTTCAAAACAAATGCACGCACGCCATGCGAAGTCGTCTTTTTTTTTCAAGCAAGGCCATAGATTAATCAGACTATATAGCAGGGCTGCCAGACCAGATAGATCCTTCGCTGTCAAATTACTAGATTAAGAAATTAATTAAAATCCATACGAAAGGTTTACGAATAAATAAACAATAGTGGCCATTGTAGGCATTGTATAAAAGCGACCATAAAGGCCTATTCAGACCTGAGCGTTATTCGCTACCGCTGTGGGTAGTGAAAAATACCACGCGGAACTCGATGGGTAAATAGTATGATGTTCCATAACTGCAGCGCAACTTGTACCGCCTAGTGAGGCGGTATTTTCTCTTGTTTGGCGAAACTCGTTCCGCCGCCCCACTGACCGTTGCCAAAGAATATCTCTACCGCGCGCGGTAGCGTATAACGCCCAGGTCTGAATAGGCCTTAATGAATCTTTTAATATAATTGTAATAAATAAATCAAAAAACGTCGAAACCAGTAGGTTAAGGCACCCACGATTTACAAGACTACAAGTGCAACCGGTTACCAGAGAAAGTTCGCAGCTTTATAAATGAACAAAAGTTATAGAGCCAGGATAATTTAATAGCAACAAACTAGTAATAATGACCATTTTTTTGTATGAAGTATTTTTAGAAGTTAAAAATTTACCTTACATTCACAACAATTATTGCTTGATTTGTCTTGTTATAAAATTGTACCTCGGCAACGTAATTTTACAAATAAGTAAATACGATAAAAATAAATAACGGATATTAGGGATACTAGTATTGGTTGATATACATGTTTATTTTTATAAATGACTATGTATGACATATCACATAATGCATTATCAATAAATAAATATGAATGAATAAATAAGTAAATACAAACAATGTTATGTTCCAAATGTCGACATGTATTGTTTTAAATGTTTCAGTTGTTATATAAGAAGTTATATTTTATAATGTTTTTGTAGTAGTAATTATGGTAAACCTAACATTGTAATTAGAAAGTTTGTAATACTTATATATTATATTGTAGAGAGTTGCAATGTATTACTCACTAATTACAATATTAAATTTATCATACCAACTACTACTGTGTACAGTAACAAAAACATTCTAAAATATAACCTCTTATGACAGTTCACACATATTTTATTTATATATTTTTGATTTGAATATTTGTTTATAAATTATACTAATATATACAGATGCCATTGCTATATGCCCATTTATTGTTCATTAATATTATTTAATACAAAATTAGTGCACAAATTTAAAAATAGATGCATCTTAATATTATTAAATGAATCTATAATCACCATGGCCGGGTGAAAAAAGGTCAATATGTTGGTAGTATTGCCACGCTGGATGGCAATGCTAAAAGTTTGCCCAAAGTAGACGCTAGCATTTCGGTAACCGTCTCCTCTACCAAACGAGATATAAATAAATACTTATTTATGTAATTAGGATCGATACCTTGTTATACACTCACAACTGTGGATTGAGATATGTAGGGCATAGATATCAAGGATTATAAAAGGTTATATGATTTACCAACACCACACGGAGACTAAATAAGAAATCAAATAATAAAGTGTGTGTATGGAAACGACAGAGATAGTATAAAACGTGCATGCGTAATATCTATGTCTTATGCTCAGAAGTCAATTGTACTTTGATAATTTTGAATTTTATCAATTATACGACAGGATTGACTATACAAAGATAACCGAAAAGCAATAAATTTATAATTTAAATACTAATATTTTACTTGCAATTAACTTTTTTTTTTCTTCTATGGCCATGACGCGACCAGCGTATTGTGCCAGTGCTTCGAGTTTCATTTTGCATTTGATTGATAAAACATGACGTAAACTTGTATTTCTATATTTTATTACTTTTAAATAAAAGCGGGGAAACTTGGTATTTACAAAATAAAATTACACGGAATAACTACGGATAATTTAGAAATTGAAGGAAATCAGGATCAGGAAAGTGTAAAAGGTTATTTATTGGTTGACATAATAATTATCGAGGAATGCAATTAACTTAACTTTCGTAACTACTAAGTATATGAACAGGCAACCCTGTTTCAAGTTTTTTTTTGCTTCCTAATTGGACTCGTACAATTATACATTTGCCGTTCCTCACGATTATGTGTAAAGGGAGAGTTGTTATTGGTTTACTTTAAATATTTATAGTTCCATGAAATTTCACAGACATTATACTACTAACGTCCCCAATTAAATAGAAAAAATGTTTTCTCCCATATCCTGTAATTTTCTAGTAGCATTTTTATAATAATATAGGTATATATAAATAATCATAATTAATTAAATTTACAATTTTAGTGTGATATAAGATATGTAATAATATTAAGCCGCTTCCATAAAGTTTAAAAATGTTTATAGGTATAAGTTATTAAAATATAAATGTTTATCTTTCCAGTACACTTTGTTAGTAGTATATTCTGCTCTCTTTAAAATTGTTATTTATAGAAAATAAATCCGTTATTGGATGTAAGTGCTAATATTATATAATGGTATAAATTATGTTAAGATTCGTGGATTTTGTGAATTTAATTAAAAAAAAAAAACTTATAATGTCTTTGGTCAAAACACAGGCACATAGATAAGTATTTCAATAAGTCACTCTAGAGCACTATATAATAAGAATATAAATTAATTATTATAATTATATAAGAATATTTCTATAACACTATATAATAAGAACCCACATCCGCCGCTCCGCGGCTAACACCCATAGTGCGACTAAATGCACGACTCGACGCACCGCTATATCACAGAATAGAAAGCACTAACGTGACATACCTACCCGCATAGATTTATAGTAAATAGGGCGAATTCTGTGCCTACCCGCTTAGAATATGTACAACGTGCGGATGATGACCCGCCCGGGCCCGCCGTCGTTTAGGCATAGACATCAGCTGCGTAAACATTCGTACGTCGTTGTACAAATGTGTGTTTGTACCTATTCTAAGTGGGTAGGTAGGTATGTCTCATTAGTGTATTCTGTGATGTAGCGGTGCCTTCGTGCGTTCAGTCGCGTTATGGTTATAAGCGGCGGAGCAATAAACATGGGTTCATAATAATAAAAAAACCATGTATTTATTTTCTTTCACTATGACCAGTTAACGATTCTAAACCTCCACACTCAATATTGTGCACTAATTTTAATAAAGACCTTATATACTCGTATTTTATAATAAATAAGCGGTTACGCTTTGCAGTTTCACAAGCGCGTGAAATTACTTTTCACAGGAAAAGCACCAAACCCAGCGGGACAGGCCTGTGTCCACCACATCACTGGTGGCTACTGTGAGTCACGTCGGTGTAGGTACTTATTTAAATAACACGAAGTGGGTACCTACGATGCATTTATAATAGGTGTCAGTAATTGTAAGCCCGTATGTAATACTAACGTACCTACATAAGTAGATACTGATAGTATGCAAATATAGTCATCAACATCATGAAGGCCTCGTTGTGTTCCATTCTTGGATGTAGGGCTCTTCCTTTTTTCCATTCCTGGCGATGATGTGCCCGGTGCATCCAGTTGCATGCATTGCTGCGGTGGGCGGCCTTGCCCTCTTGTGTCTGCCCTGGGTCTCCACTCTAGAACTCACCTTACCCATCGACTCGCATCCGTTCTCGTGACATGTCCTGCCCATGTTAACTTGTTCGTGGCAATACAAATGTACTACCTACCACAAACAAAAATATCTTAGTAGGCATGTTACCTGGGTCTCTTTATTCCTAATTCCACTTAAAATGTGTTGAGCTATTTCAATAAAAACGCTTCATGATTTTTACTTTGCCTACATACTAGGAGTAGACGAGTCACGAGATATCGCTGGCTTAATTTTTAAACTTCTCATAGCCATTTGGTCAAATTTTACATGAGAAAGAAAAACTGTTTAATTAAATAACTAACAATGAAAACGTACTCAAACATATTGATTTACATTAAATTATAAATGGTGCTTGTGTTTGTTGTAAATATGATTCCACTATTTTTTATTAGTTATTTAGGTTTTTTTCTTCCTCATGTAAAAATGTGAACAAATGGAGATACGACGTTTTAAAATTAAGCCAGCGATATATATATCTACATCTAGTTACACTAATCTATATAATAATATATAAAAGCGAACGGTCACTCACTCACTCACTCGCTCATCTCGAAATCTCGGAAACTACAAGTGCTAGGAGTTTCAAATTTTGCATGCGGGTTCTTTTTAGGACGTAGGTGCTCACTAAGACGGGATTTTATGAAATTCAGCCCCTAAGGGGGTCAAAAGGGGTGAAAACGTTTTTATGAAACTCCTTTGTTTTTGAACTACTAGGTATAGTTTACTAGAACTATTATTATATATTCAGTTTGTTTTTGAAGTAATATAGTTGTGAATATTTGTATTTGGGTAGGTCATTCAATTATTCAAAATAAACAATGTTGGCCTATTTTTTTTTGGATAGTGGTTTAATAGGGTGAAATGGAGGGGTGAAAGTTTGTATGGAAAGTTTTGTGTTTTCGAACATACAGTGGTGAAAATTAGCATTTAGACAGTTTAAAATGATGATTTCAATATTTATTGACAGGGATGACTTAGGGGAGTAAAACGGGGGATATTTTTTTTTTCAAAATTTCTTTGTGTTTGGAACTACAGTGATGAAAATTGATAGCTGGATAGGTAATTTAAAATAAATAGTGATGCTTTCAATATTTTTGTCAGGGATGACTTAAAGAGGTAAAACGAGGGATGTAAAATTTACTATATACATATTATAAACTGTAGAGGTCAAATTTCTGTTCAATGGAAACTATGCTAAAAACCGACTCACGGGGATGTACCTAAGGAGTGAAAAATAAGTTCAAATTGTTATACGGGTTGTTGTACGGGCTCATCTCCGAAACGACTGGACCAGTTTAAATGAAATTTCGTATTGTGGTAGCTTATATCCCTGGTCAACATATAGGATACTTTTGATCCCGGTAAATTAAAGAGTTCCCGTGGCATAAATAAAACTCTGTAATTACCGTATTCCGCGAGGCCACGCGAGCATAGCCGCTGGCGGGTCAGCTAGTATTATTATAAAGAAGAAAGATGTGTTTGTTAGTTCGAATTAAAATTGAAAATTGAATTAAAACTAAGAGACCAATTTGAAAAATTATTTCACAATTAGGATCCTAAACTATCAGGAAAATAGGCATGAACATAGGCTATAGAACATTATCAAAAAAGTTAGGGATCCGTATGAAAAATTCGATAATGTAACATAAGGTGTGAAAAAATTACACAAAAAATTATATTGCGTACGCTGCGTAAACAATTGATAATAGAACAAAGTGGTGTATATCGCGTACGCAGTTTTATAGAGGACATCAATATGTACAAAAAAGATCGCAATATTATGTTTTAGCCATTGTTCGGTTTTTCTCGGCGTTATATTCTGATTGAACAGGAAGGTACTGCCTGGGGATCGTAACAACCTTAATCCACATGGAAGTCGAAGAAAATTCTTCAAAATTTCCGTCTTGTCTACGATTTTACATAATACTTCGATTATTTTAACGTTATTTCCACCCGCATCGTCATGGGCACAGGTCATACTATCGACTTTCGTCGCGAAAGCGCCGAAAATACTTTAAAATTGAAGAATTTGTAAAACCTCTTCACAAAAATTCACGTTCATCACAAATCCAGTACCGACTATATGAATTGTAACTTTCTAAGTTCTGCCTTCAGCAACAGGATTGGTACCAACGTCGTTAGTTGCGTCCCTGGCGGTAATCGAACATCCTACAATAAAACTAGTAGTTCTGAAAACAGTAGAGCTTGCGAGCAGTCTTATCAGCGGCAATCTTGACCAATTGTGCTAAAATTTTATCTGTTGTGTCTACTGAACAAATATTCTTGCCAAATATTACTACAATCGTGCACTTTAGTAACTTCACAACCTATTATCTCGGCAACCATTTGACCAATTATGCTCATATTTAAAATTCATCTTTAGTCAGGTAGGTACCTAATGAATACGCCTTCCAAATTTTGTCAAAATCGGTCGGTAAATAGAGCCGCAGCAAACTTGCCCCTTTTTAGTAATAGCTTCTTTGGTAGCTAGATACGAGTATCAAATAAAAAAAAAAAAAAAACAATAGTGGAACATGCATACGAAGTTTCATCAAGATTGGTTGAAAAATGCGACCTGTACATAATACTAACATACAATCTAATACAGACATACGGACAAAAGATACACAGATGAAAGTCAATTATTTAGCCAGTTAAAGCAGAGACGCTTCGCTCGCTCGGTCAATAAAGTACATTAGTACAAAATTTAAACACCCGACAGAGACGCCGGAGCCAGAACTTTGAGCCTTTGTGATCTTAGGCAGCTTAGAATGCGAGCGTGGCCTCTTCTTTTTCTTCAGTTGGCCGAGCACGAAAATCTGCTTAAGTGTAACGTTATCGTATCGTTTACGTATTCATTCATACAAACAATGAGTTATCTGTGCCACTATTGTACTAGATAAATGACAGTTTGTACTAAATACGTTCACGATGCGATTACGTTACACTTAGACAGATTTTCGTGCTCGGCCCACTGCTTCTTCGCGCAGAAAATAACTACTTGCATACAAAGTTGTTTTGGGTGAAACCACGGCCTACGGCACACTACGCAGACAATTTGTCGCCGAACTTCTGGTGCGGTAAGTCAGCAACAGAGCATTACGTTCACATTTATTATTCCGTAGCGGATAACCGACTGCCAACTAGTAGATAGAATGAGATACTACTAGTACTAACTACTAGTATCTAGGTCTTAGTAGGCCTTCTAAAATATAAGCCATACATCAGCTGCTATCTTGTTTATTTGGAACTTTTATTTGAAGGCAAGAGTGCTACCAACTGCGCCAACCGGCCAATCAATGTAAAGGCCAGAAGTGATTACGCGTAGAATGTTGCAGCTATGGCTCTGAATGACAACCGTTGGAACACAACGTTATGTATTTCGTACATGATGGGATTCCAACTAGTTACGTGAACTATGCAATGTTACACCACGCTGTGAATGAAATCGTGAAGATGTTACCTTCACCGACGAGCTTAAGCCTGACCTGGAATTGAAAATTTAAAACCAACAACAGCCTGATAGGTGGCCGTATATATAAGCTTCACATTGGGCGTATTATGTTCTATGCTACACTCAATATTGCTCACGATCGAACACCGTAGACAAACATGGAATCGTAGGCCAAATTATTGAGTCAGTGCGTATGAGGATTTCCGGAAATATTTAGCAGTTATTAAACGTTCACACGCCATAACCACGCGGATTATCGCTGTAGCGGGAGGATAGCATCCAGCGGTGCGAGGCATCGATCCTGTGACCGCTGGATTGTAAAGCAACCTGCCGACTAGGCTAATGGTGCCGTCGCACCGTCTAGCTAGAGGTCATCGTTTCTTCAGGAGAGTCACACCTTGATGATGTTTACGTCTCAAATAACGTAATGAATAAATAACCGAAATTTCATATTTAAATTACGATTTAATAAATTTTATACATTTAAGAAAATATATTATATACATATAACAATCTCGAATTTAGGCATTACACAATAAAATTTACAAAATATTAACATTTCAAAACTAATACCAGACTACCAGAATAAATATTTTGTTCACATTTATTGACATTGTTCATAACAATAACATAATTGATAAAACGAATTTTAGTAGTTTACATCGATAAACTTTGGCTACATATATATATTTCCATTTGGCAGATTAACCGTCTTGAGATAGAGCAAATTCAACCATAATGCAGCTAAATAAGGTAGTTTTATTTTAGCAAATAACGCACATAAATACTTAGGCAACATACTACAGCGTGCGTGTTATCGACATAACTAAACCATACCTTATAGTAGATATATAATATAATGTTATAATAATATAAATATACCGGCTACGCTCACTTCGTATTATAAGCCCGACGATGTTTCGAAGGTATAAGACGTTCTTCTTAATCCATACGACATAATAGCAAGTGAGTGCAGCCGGTATCTTCATATTATCATAATGTGAGATACTCACGATGGATTCCGAACTCTATATGTATGGTTCATTATTTTATGCTCCATTACTTCAGACTGTCTATCGTACTTTAGGAGAGAATTACAAAAACATGTTAGGGTAGACTGTAGTAAGTTCACAACTTATAAACACAAAATATACTTACATTTAATTATATATTAAATAACATTGGAATGCGTTATTCAAAAGCGAACAAGTAACATTAGCCAATTAGACATGATGTTTTCATACTTTCATTGTACTTGTTCATGTACCCAAGTATATAATCATGTACAAATTAATACAAGATTTATTTGGCCAAACGAAAATGAGTATATGCTACATGAAGTTAAAAGTATAATTAATTATAAAATGATTATATACAAATTAAAATGAATAACTTGATAAAGATATTAATTAAAATTAATGAACATTATACACTACAATTTAGAATTAGCGACGATATATTCAGAAATGATAATAATGGAATTCTGATTCACCTGCTTCTCCCCACTAGTGCAGACACTGGGAGTAAACCGAGATAGAATATTTACTTAATATTACTTAAGGTCAGTATACCTTGAAGACCTTGTCTCTTCAATTTGGATGTCTCTTACATTTGGCTGCCCTTATTCAAACAACAAAAACTCACTCTATTAAGTGTTATACAGTAGGTCGAGCACGAAATTTTGCTTAGGTTATCGTACGGTTTACGTATTCAGGAAATTCAACTATGAGTTATCTGCGCCACTATTGTACTAGATAAATGGCAGTTTGTACTAAATACGTTCACGATGCGATTACGTTACACTTGAACAGATTTTCGTGCTCGGCCCACAGTACATTTTGTACATGAATTGATGACATAGTTTGATAGCATTTTATTTAACTTTATAAAGGCCACATATATAACCAATCTTAGCCACTACATTTTTCTAAAGCTACCACTAATGTCAGTTCCAATCAGTCTATTCCTTCAAATTATTGCTACAGGATCAAGACAGGGAGTCTAGACGTCACAATAACCCAGTTATGGACCAACATCGGTATGTCATTTAAGATAGAACAGTGTACTCTTGCCTAAAGTTCGTTCGCTAGCCAGGTAACCTTACATACTGTCAGAGAACCTCTACCCCCTGGGATAGCGAACCAATGGCGACGCAATATTTCGGGCACGGTTTGCATTTTAGTTCACTGTATGTAACAAAATTCACTGTGAGGTATTTACCTACTACTGAAAACAGCTACGCTACTGAGAAAAAATATTTTTATATGTTTTCATAAAATAAGACGGATTTTTAGACACACGTTTCTTCCAAAAAAATGCACTTTGCTAATAATTGCTTGGATAATGGAATAAAGTGGACATAAAGGTGCAAATATATCCATTAATGGATCTTTACATTCGATTTTAGTGGACCGAGGGACAATTTATTATATATACAGGGCAACATGTATTTTTGGTATCTAGTAAACGAATAGTAAAAAATATTTGTAGGCAGTTAGGCACGTCTATGGTCTTGTTAAATATTTAATTGGAAAAATGGCACGTTGGTCGATAAAGGTTCGCGCCATCCCTGCTCTACTCTTTAACTTGCTTTGAGTAGTAAATTATATATTACTTAATTAACTAATTAATTACTAATAATTAATTAATTTAATTATATATTTACTTTATAGTAAATTAAGGTTTGGGTTATAATGATAGTTTATTAATTTTAATAACAACGTAGAATTATTTATAATACAACAATAATTTATTTTATAAATAAATAAGTCATGGGTTTTGTTGTTACAGTTATTAAGTTAGTTAAGTTTAGTTAAGTTAGTTGTTATTAAGGTCGTGTTACTTAGGTCGTGTTACTTTTATGAGTCGTTCGCAAATCCATTCCCTTACAAATTCACGATCATCGTGAAAGAGCTCGATACGTCATCGATGACGTCACCTAAGCCCCCCACGTCGCGACTACACGCTCGCGGATGAAAGGTCGGGTTTTGAAGTCGTTGCGAGCTGTCACTTTCAAATATAAAATTTGTATAACCCTTATTTCTGATTGAATTCAAAATCGATTGGCGATATTATCGCTGTTCGTCATTCCGATTCAATATTGCGCTTTTGACAGATGAGATCCGTCAGCCATTCGGAATGGGTTGAAATCACGCTCACGTTGCTCACGGCGTGGCTGACAGTGCAGTGATTCGTTATACGCTTTTTACAAGATATGTAACGAGACTTCACTGAAGTGTGAAACGTCGGAAAAAAATAATATAAAATTATACGCTAATGGACCCATTTAAAGAGTCGGGAAAGCCCAAGAAATTACTTTCGTAATTGACATTAAGCTCTAAAATATAAAATTTTTAACCAGCAGTGCAAGTACCGTAAAAGTCGATAAATTTGTCGAGTCGCTAAAATCGATAAAAATCATATTATCTCCTAGCAAGTGTGGAAGTCATACCGACGACTTATACGATCGTCAAATTGTCGACAGTATATCGATTATTACGAATTGTTGCACAATGCGTCCTTCTATTATTTGAAGATTTCTACGAGCATTTAGCTCTTCTACGATCAAAAGAAGGCCAAAGTCTATTTTTTTATTGAATTTTAGCTACGCCCCGCGGCTACACCCGCATGGTGATGGATGATGATATGTTGATGAAAATTATCCTATGTGTTAATTCAGCGTCCCATCCAAATTTCATCAATATTGGGCCAGCCGTTTGAGCGTAAGAGAATAACAAACATCCATAACAAACTATGCGTTTATAATATTAGTAAGATCAAACGCAACTAAACAATATCCCCATTCCCGTCGCCTGTCGATAAGCAATATCGAGGTCATTTTCAGAGCTGACAAAACAATCGTAAAAATCGATTAAATAGACGATCCCAAACGTAATTTAACAGTTACATGCTAGGGTTATCGTTATAATCGTAAAAGCTTATCGAATTCGTCAACCGATCGCTTAATTTTGTTACTTACTTGCAATGATCGACACAAGATCGATATAGCCAGTTTTTTGTAGTATGACGAATTTAACATACATACATACATACATAAAATCACGCCTCTTTCCCGTAGGGGTAGGCAGAGACCACGGATTTCCACTTACTACGATCCTGACATATCTCTTTCGCTTCATCTATACTCATCAACCCTTTCATACATAAGCGTCGGTTTAGGGTACTTTTGACCTGGCCTTTTTTCAGAACGTCTACAATCTGATTTCGGAGCGTTCGCCTAGGTCTTCCCCTTCCAACACTTCCGTTTACTTGTCCCATGTATACCTGTTTAGTCATTCTCATTTCATTCATTCTCTCCACATGTCCAAACCATCTTAACATACCTTTCTCGATTTTTGTCACTACACCCTCATTCACACTACATCGTTCCCTTATCACACTATTCCTTATCCTGTCACTCCATTTCACTCCAATCACGAATTTAAGACATAAATTTATCGATCATGGGTAAGTTCGGTACTTGCACTGCAGTTGTGACTATATTTTTAGAACCATATCTTTACAATCTTGGCCACGTGCTTAGGCACTCCAGATATGAGCTTCTTCAGTTGATTATGATGGGCAAGGTGGCCGGAAGAAGAGCTGTTGTACGTAGAAGGAAGTCGTGGCTGCGTAATATCTAAAAATGGGCCGGAATCGGAAGTGTCGCGGAGCTATTCCAACTCGCCAAAGACCGGGTGAAATATGCGAAGCTGACAGCCAGCCTCACAAGTTGGAGAGGCACTATAAGAAGAAGATCTATACAATATTCAAGACCGAGATTCCTTCGAGACAATGTAAACATTTAATCAAATAAGCAAAGAAAAGCGACAAACCCAAGTCTTCACACTCCTAATTGCTCATCAATTTGTTAATAGTTACAATGAAGAATTTGCAACTCGAAATAGTAATGGTTGTGTAATCTGTGAGAATATTCAGGGGTCGAAACTGATTCCATGGTGAAAAATACTGGTTTGACTGACTGCAAGCACCTAAAATACTGACCAAACCTCGACAGGTACTGATCCTTCCTCGGCCAATTTACCATTGACATATGCATTTGTTAGTTATATATGCATGCTAGTCATTCTATAAAACATTCACAAGGTTGTAAGTAAGAAACATATATATGTTTGACGTTTTGTTTAAAAGAGAGATACACATGCTGCAGGGCTAGCACGCGGCGGAGAGAAATAGTCTTTCCACCGTTTGTATCCACATGTCAGTGGAAATAATTCGGTATGCTAAAAAAAATTAACCTATGCCAATTCCGAAACCATTTCGAGATTTTATGTTACAAACCCTTATTTTTCTACTCTGACCTTTTAAAACGATAAGATGCCATTTATTTTAACAAAAAACGATGAAATAATTCGACTTTCATTGACCTCTAAATGACGTCACTTTTTTGCATTTTATTATCTGTGTGACTATTGAAGTAAAACTTTATCTAACAACACGAGCGGACTTTTGTTTTGATTGAATAGAGACTTACGAATTAGTAGGTGTCACTGTCAAGTGTCAAAGTAAATTCTAGTTTCTTTTTTTTTACTCGCGTGCTTTTCTTGGCTCCTCAACGCAACTACATATTTGTGCAAAAAAGTGACGTCATAGGATTCAAATTTTCAAAAAAATATTATAAAATAACTACTGAATATAAAACAAAAATATTGAAATTAGTTTCTTATAATGACCTAATCTACGAAATAAAAATATAAAAAAAATACCAAAAAAAAACTTTACATACCGAATTGTCTTCTCCACCTTACAGAGCACGGCGACCGGGGAAAGAGATAAAATGTTTCCTTTTGACGTATCTCGTGGACAGTATGTCCCGCTACTACCGCTATAGAGCACGGACTCGTCGAAACGTGGATATAATTCTCTCCGATTGACATAACACGGAGAAAGGTTATCACCTACTTTGAAGTGAAAAAAAGTTTATTTCTATGCAAAAACGTCTCGCGCATATAATAATTATATTTTGTCGCGGGAAATTGAAATAATGGGAAGAAAATTACACCGGAGGTATATCCGAGATGCCACTAACCCCATCGATTACCCAGATAATGAATTCAGGCACATATTTCGGGTCAACAAAGAAATTGCATTGTATTTACGCGAGGAGGCTTAATAATGCATTGCAGCCTCGAAACCATACGAACAGTTTGCCGGTGCATATCAAGGTTATTATTGTATTATTTTTTATCTACATTTTATGAAATACCTACCTAAGTTAAATAATTACTATTCGTTTTTACTCTACAATAAGATAGAAGATTAGCCAGTTGAAGTGACAGTGGGCAGGGCACATAGCACGCAGAACAGATGGCCGATGGGGCCGGAAGGTGCTGGAATGGAGACCACGCACCGGCAAGCGCAGCGTAGGTCGTCCACCGACACGGTGGACAGACGACCTGATAAAGGTCGCAGGATGACGTTGGATGCAGGCCGCTTCCAACCGTTCCTTTTGGAAAATTACGGAGGAGGCCTATGTCCAGCAGTGGACGTCCTACGGCTGGGATGATGATGATGATGATGACTCTAGAATAGGTCCCCACTCCCATAGGTACGCATAATTAGTCTTAGTAAACGAAATAGGATAATACGTATATTGTGATATCTATATATCACACGCCATTCAGAGGCTTGGATAAATTTAAATGTTTGAAAGTTTGATGCACAAACTAAGGGGATATACTACGCATTTTTGATGGATTAAGAAAATATTGAAGATGTGGTATTATTGTTAAACTTGCTTAAGATAAAAGAAACGCTATTCCCGCCGTCTATCCACGTGGAACTATCCTCTGGCGGTGCCGTGCTCGCAAGGGAGATATAAATGTTTTTTCATTGGCAATGTCATTTAACACTTTTAAGGTTCAATTAGCCCAGTACATAATTAACAATAGCAAATTACTTTAATAAAACATTTGTCAAGTGTTTGTTATGATAAGTGTAAATAAGACGAAACGACGGTCAAATTTATTTATGTATGATATTGTTCTCATGTGAGTGATGTTAATCTTTATGGCGGTCAATGTCTTGCCGACATTGACCGCCATCTTCCATTTGTCTAGCCAGTCTGGTAATATGTTTAGTAATTTCTGCATCTTTAGTGCAGCTCCCTTGGGGGTCATAGATGAGGCCATGTACGCGCTGTCATCCGCAAATAGTGCCAGGGAGACATCACTTTCAAAGTCCCAAATCCTGTCTGCTAGGGTGGGGATATCGTCTGTGTACAGCGCGTACAGCGCTTGAGAGAGGCAGCTGCCTTGGGGCACTCCAGCTTGGATACTTCTAGTGGCCGAGTCTTGGCCTTCCACGGTCACATAGAATTCCATACTTCTGAGGAACGAAGTAATTAACCACAGGTATTGGTGTGGTAGCTCTTGAGAATAAATTTCTTTAAACCTAAATGACATGGTGGAAAAGATTTCTTTCTTCTGTCTTCTCCATGGGGAGAAGTCGTCTAGCCTCGCTGCATGAGTAAAAAATAGGCGTTCCAAAAATTTTCAATAAAATGAGCCATTACTTTATATTCTTCACAAACAACTTCAACACATCTACAAAAAACGCCACTTTTAAGAAAACGTGACCTTGAAATACTGACTTTACAGACCATTTCTCGTAAAACTGACTTTACTGACCCAAGTCAAAAAAACTGACTTCTGCTGACTTTACTGACCAATTTCGACCACTGCATACTTTATTTCTAGATATTTATTTGTATCTTCAATATAACTTTGCTGTAACTATTCAGGTACATGTGCATATTGACATTTTCAATTACTGTGAACAGCATTCATAATTTCTTGAAATTTTGTTTAATATATATTAATATTTTCAGTACATTCTATTTGAACGTAATAAAAATAAAGCAAGCAGCAGTGACGAATAATATTAATTTATATATATATATATATATAAATAAATGAGCCCCTATTTCTCCTGGTCACGCTATAACTTGAGAACGGCATTACCGATTTCATTCATATTTTTTTAATTGTTTTCTAGTACATCGTGGAAGGATCTAGCGTTAATTAAAAAATAAGAAATTATGAGAGCATGATAAAGAAGTTGCGGATAGTCGCTATTTACCAATAAATGATTTATGATTTACCGTGATGATAAAACCAATACTTTAATACGCAATTATGTGCAGTTGCCTTTGCAAAGTAGCCCCCTGTTGGTATTGAAAAAACGTTTCAACAAAGACTCTGGCAAATGTACAAACTGCGCCATGCTTTGTCATAGAGGAGAAAAAAAAACTCTACGCTTACATAATCATCTAGCATACACTTAAATCCGTCAGCTCGCACTTCCAGGAACTGTATTGTTTGGAAGACTTAACTTCTGGAAACGGTAGCCAAAGAATGAACTAATTTATAGTAATTTTGCATACATTTTCATCGATTTCAAGTATAATTTATAATGTTCAGTCGTCCTCACCAAGCATCGATAGAGGATCATCAAAAACTGGTTGAACCAATTTCGATGCAGTTGACAGTTGTGTTTCTTTCGATGTTGACGGTTTCGTTGCTTGCGTTTTTTGTACTGTGAAGAAAATGAACATTTTATTAAATGGTTTTTTAAGGCCTAACGCTTGTTTAGCAAAAACAAAGTATGTAATTTCAAGCACAAAAAAAAATACAAACAACAACTAACACACACTATTCGTTATATTATTTAATAACATTATTCAACCGAGCGCTTCCGTGCTTCGGAGGGCACGTTAAGCATTTCAAACTTTGTTTTAAAATTTTATTAGATTGATATTATGATAACTAACAAATTAAAAATAAACGTGATCAAATTAAAGCTGTAACCAATGTATCATTGAAATCGATTCACATATGCATACTAAGAAAATACTTAAAATACAGCCTAATTTGTAAACCTCTTTGATTAATTTGTTTAATAATGTATTTAAAATATTACCAGTTCGTTCCTTCGTCACACCAAACAAGTCATCGTCACTGTCTTCGCCGAAAAGTGATTCTTTCACATTTACTTCCTTCTTTCTCATTTCTTGATTCTTCTGTTCTTTACTTTCCTTTTCTGTTTTCTTCTTGCCGGTAAACAAGTCTTCTTCGCTGTCCGAATCAAATATATTTGCATTCTTCACTGGTTTCTTGGATTTGTTGAATAATTCTTCGTCTGAATCATCAAAAAGGGCTGCTTTGTGTTTTTTGAAATCTGTATTTTTTATATTGTTTTCATTATGACCCACATCTCCAATTTTGTTTTTAGTATTTACATCTTTTTGAATTACTTCTAGAGGTTGTTTAGAATTATCTTTATAAGTATTACCTAAAGTTTTGACTCCTTCTACACTTTTGAAAATGTCATCATCTGAATTTATATCTTCATTAGCAACCTGGCTCTCTGATTTGGTTTGATTTTTAGTTCCAAATAGATCTTCATTGGACTTTGTTTGTATATTTGTGGGGTTTGTATTAAATATATCTTCATCGTTAAGTATATAAACAACTTTAGTAGTACTCTTATGTTCTTGTGCATGTTCAGTTTCATAATTACAACTTGCTTCTTTGTTAATATTACTAGAACTTAAGCGATCATTATCACATACGAATGTATTGTCGGTTTCAGAACTTGAAGGTAATATATTTGTCTCAATATTACTGGTTTTAATTACAGTTTCACTAGCAGTTACTTCTTTAGTTTCTGTAGATTGTTCTTGTCTTGTATCTATACTTGGTTCTTTGTCAGCTTTTACAATAATTTCACTATTTAGTCTATCGTCTATACTGACATTTCTAGTTTTATCGAGTTCGTCGTTGTATTGTTCAACGTTGTTACTTTCTTTGTTTTTTAAAGGTTCATCTATAGAACTCGAATTATCTGTCTCATCTCCTAAATCTATAGCTGATTTCCTAACAGCCTCGTGCCTAGCTCTTCTACTAGAAGGTCTTCGCTTTACTTGAATTCTAGCTCTTTGTTTAGATGCATTGTTATCTAGAACTTCAGATTCTGGTTTCTCTTCAAAAGTTATTGATTTCGCTGCTTTTGATTCTACTTCTGCTAGATTTTTACTAAGTTCTTCATTGTAAACTATATTACTGTCGGATTTAGGTCGGGAATTATCTTTTTCATCGTTAGTTACAACGATTTTTACCAATTTTGGCACATCTTCTTGATTAGGTGTGTTATCTTCTGATTTAGATTTAGGAATTTTCTTAGGCGAAGCTCCTGGTATTAGAGCGTTCACGTTGATATTGAAGTTTTTAGTATCGATTTTGCCAATTTTCTTTGTTTCTAACTCTTTTCTAGGGGATTCTGTAGACTCCAATATATCTTCAAATTCATCTTTTAAACTACTTTCATTTTTCTCAGGTTTTTCTATTTGACTAGATCTGGGTAAATTGGGTTTAGGTAAACTGCTAAATAATTCGTCATCAGAAGTTTCTTCGCCTAAAAAGGCAAATTTTTTAATTGCTTCAGAAGCACCGACATTTGGATTTTTATCTTCTTCGGGAGTTCTGTATATATCTTCATGCTTTATTTGAGGCACATCCTTTATAACTTTGCCTACTTTTTCATCAGTTTTTACACTATCAGCCAAACATTCCTGATTTGTAGGCACTGAACTAAATAAATCTACATCTTTTTCTAATTGTTTATGTCTTATTGATTTAGATAAATTATCTTTCACTGTCGATCCAGAACTAAATATATCATCTTCTTCAGGACTTAAATCTAGATGTTTAGTAGAGTTAGTGGTAAAATCTACATCTATAGCAGGCGGTTCATCAACAAATATATCAAAGTTGGCGTTCACAAATATATCTGGCTTCTCATCAGATATCACGTCATTTTTCTTGAAAAACAACGATTCATCATCGGAATCGTCATCAAACAATGCATTTACATTTTTACTTTTCTTAGGTTCTGATGGCTTTTCGAAAGCCGGTGGTTCAGTAAATATATCATCGAAAACATTTGGTTCGGCCGAAACTGGTTTCACTCGAACTGACGTTAAGACATGTTTTTCTTTAGCAGTTTCAATAAAATCATCAAAAATTGATTGTTCTGTCTCCGCTCGGTTTTCAATTTCACTAGCTACATTATGATTAATAACTTCATTTTCCTTCTTTTCACTGTTTTTAATTTCCCTGGATAAAACATCTTCATTTCCTACAAATTTTGATTCATATACGTTGTTAGTCGATTCCAGATCATCATTTCGTATTTTTTCATCTGGCAGAGTGTGACTGTATACTTCTTGTTTTATTACTTCTGGAGAGAAAAGACCCTCTTCTTGTGAGTTGTTAATAATATCTGCCTCTTTAGCGGTCTGTTTCCTTACATTTTTATTTAAGACTTCCATAGTTCCTTGCTCAGAGTTATTAATATGGGGTACGTTTACTTCACTGCCTTCATTGGATATGGTTTTAATTACTGTACTCTTGTCTTTCACTGTTGTTTCTTTTGAAATAGAAAACATATTTTCAACATCATCTATTTTAGTATCTTTGTGTGCTATGGAATCGTTATCTTTATTTTTTAATATATTTTTATTAATGAATAAGTCATCGATTTCGTCTTCTTCGAATAACGATGGGCTTTGAAAGACATTCGCGTTTTCTTTAGATTTTACGTTTTCACTCGGTAATAACTTATTAGCCTTAGATGTTTCTTCATTTCGTACAGATTCTGTGCCATTAACGTCAGGATTATACAAGTTGTCAGTTACATTAGACTTTTTATTTTCATAGTTTTTAATATTAGCGAAAATATCCTCATCGCTGTCTGAATCGAAGATACATTTAATTTTTGTTGGTGGTTTGATCTCATTTTTAGTATTATTTTGTGGAGAATTATCAAACAAATTCATTTCTTTCGTTGTTTCTGTAGCTTTTACTGTCCTGTCTACTTTACTGTTTGCTTCGGAATTATTTTCTTCTTTAGTTTTAGTGCTCGTAATATTATCTGTTTTTGGAGAATCGTGATTTTTAGATTGTTCTTTATTTGTTTCTATATCTCTAAACAGTTCATCATCACTATCAAATATGGATTTCTTATCATTATCACGCTTACTTTTACTACTCGTTGTTTGAGTTACAATAGATTTTGGTTTAGCAATATCCGAAAAAAGGTCGTCATCGTCATCAAAAATAGATTTTTGATTAGAATCTTTCGCTGGGATTTTTACATTACTAGTAAATATATCATCTATATCATCAAATATGTTATCACTGAAAAGATCTTTTACATTTTTCTTTTCATTACTTTTGACAGGAACATCTTTGACAGAAACATCTTTGGCTTTATTTTGTGATTTATTTGCTGATTTCGAGAAAAGATCATCAAATATATCTTTATCTTTCTTATTCAAGGATTTGTTATCTAGCTCATCAACGCTTTCATTTCTAGTTACGCTTTTAGTGTTTCCTATAACTCTTGGTACAATGTTAGGTTTGTCTCCGACGTTTTGTTTGTGTACGTTGTCGCTTCCGCTCTCGTCACCGGAAGAAGATTTCCGGCGGTTTCGTTGCAAGATGGCGGCACCAATGCTCTCTGCGCCTTTGTTAGATCCAAAAAGTGAGATACCGCCAACTGGTTTCTGGAAACGACAATATCACACGTGTGTTTTATATGAGCAAGTTTGTGTTTATTTTTTACGCTAAAACGGCTCAACAGAGAGAGAAAAATACACATCCTCGGACGTGATTCGATCCCGCGTCTTGCGACAACCCGTGTCAGACGCCATGACCACTAGGCCACCGAGACACGAGGTCCGAGCATCGAATTTTAACTCTGTGTTTGATTTTAACCGTCGCATGGGGACGGAGCCACATCTATAGAACAGCTTGAGAGCATTATACAACCGAAAGAATTGACATACTTATTCTGATGATGAAATAAATATATGTTTACCTTTGTACTAGTTTCTTCTTCACTTTGTTCTATATTATTGTTGTTTTGTATCGCTTGCTTTTTAGGTGCTTCTGCAAACAACTCCGGTTCAGATTCATCTTCGAACAAGGTTGATTTTTGAGTGGCAGGTTTCTTTACTACCTGTAATATTCAATACATTTCAGCAATGGAAAGTTATTCTTCTTTATGGATATGTTTTTTTAATTCTACTAATTTTATAAACGCAAAAGTTTGTATGTATGGATGTTTGTTACTCTTTCACAAATACTGCTGAATGGATTTTAATTAAATTTGGTATGTACATAGATGTGACACTGGAGTAACATATATGATACTGTATTATCAACATCATCATCATCATCCATCACCACGTGGGTGAATCCGTGGGACGCAGCTAGTTGATACATAATTGATAATTAATAAATAAAATACATCATACATTTTACCAAAACTTGTCACACTTGGCAGGCGGGTTGGCACGCGCAGTTATGTGATGATACATAGAAGGTGCTCACATGTCAACATTCTTGTTGCTATCACTTAGTCGTCTTCTACGTCACCCACGAGAAGATTTAGTAGAAATATGAGGGAGACCTATGTTCAGCAGTGGACGTTGATGATGTATGAGTAGATGATGACGATGATGGTGATGATGATGATTATGATGCTGATGGTAAAATAAAGTAAACTCACATTTCTAACTGCAAAATCGCTGAATATATCCCCCTGTTCGGCTTCGTAAGGCTTGTCGAAACTGAACAGATCTTCTGCCAAGTTGTTTTGAACCGTATTGCTGAAACATAGATAAAACATAGATAAAATTTCTTCACTTAACAAAACTAATATTACTATATTAATTGTTTAAAATCTGGACATCATCATAACCAGCCCATTATGTTTCCACTGCTGGGACTCGAGCCTTCCTCTCAGAGAGACGAGTTGGGTCATAATCCGCCACGCGGGTGGATAGGCTAGTGGACTACCCATGTCGAAGTGTCAGCCCTTCGACATAGCCTAACGACTGTTGTCCTAACACAAACAACCGACACCGACGGCTAAACGTGTCCTCCGAAGCACGGAAGCGCTCAGTTGAACAATGGCACTAGTACACACCCATCCAACTCCTGCCCGCAGCGAGCGTTGCTTAGCTTGTTGATCGGTTAAGATCGCCGACTCAAGCTCCGCTGCCAGCGTTTCAACCTGGACATATTTCCTATGAAATATGTTTTTCAACCGACTTCCTAAAAGAGGAGTTTCTCAATTCGTCTGTATATTCTTATATTTTCAAAAAATTAAAATTTGATCAAAATCTGACCAGTTGGTTTTTATAATTAATAATCAACATCGGGTCTGATTAAAATGTTGTTAAAAAATAATAACACAAATGTTAACTTGAACAATTAATAATCTATACATATAATAATAATGTAACGGATCGCAGTCTGTACATGGAAGATATATGAGAAACAATATTATTGGGAGTTTAATAAACGAAAATAGAATGACAAAAATTGTGTAAAATGTTTCGTTTGTTTCTCTGTTCGACTGTGCGTTAGTGCACGCTAATCTCAAAATAGGCTTATCCGATTGTGATGTGGTGTCCACTAATATATTGTGGTAAGCTTCACTTAACATTTAGTGTTTGTTTCATGTCAATCGATTAATAAAAAGAGTTATTGAAATTTAAAGAATTGTAGGGGCACGATACATGCAACGTAAGCTCAGTTTATTATATTAGCAAAAGTCGCGCCATGCGCTCAGTTGCCCTGCCGTGTTTGTACCGAGTGTCCGCACTTCAGCCCACCTACACAGTGTAAAGTTTTGATTTATATGTAATGCTGCATATTGAAAAATATTGATGGTCATCACCGGAATGCAATACTTTTATTCACCCATCCCAGTAGGCAGACAGAACACGCATATGGAAGAATACGGGCGCACGTATAAACCTAGATAGATGATTACTTAACATATTGAGAATCTCACAGAATAATTCTCTCGCCACTACACCAAGGCCACACCAGGTCTACTAGTTACATAATAGTAGTTTATGGAAATGTCTTAAAATAGAGGGTATTAAAACATGAGTGTAGTTTTTTGAAACGAGCCGCCAGGCGTGTTTCCAAATAAGATTACACGAGTGTTTTAAGTTTTAATACCTAATTATATGCAGTTGCATACACGACTTTATTTAATCTCATGACATTTTTGCTACTAAAGTTTTATCCAACAAAATATTACTCAAATTCGTATGTACGAAATAGCGCCAAAATGGAAAAGTCTTCTTCTTCTTCTTGTTTGTATGGCTTGTGCGGCGTAACCACAATTTTGCCAATATCAGTGGAAAAAGTCTGTTATTGGTCTATTGGCTCGGAACCAGCGCGCTCACCACAGATAATGTGTACTTAAATTGAATTGAAACCTCCTTGGTCGGGACACATTGTACTTTAATAATTAAAAAAAATTTAAGCATTTTTTGTTAGGAGAATAATGCTTTAATTTATTTTTTAATTTTCTTAAAGAAGTATGTAAATAAAATATGCCAATAAAAGTCTGTATTTCATTTGATAATTAGAATATTACCGAATGAGATTATATAAATAAATAAATACCTTTTTTGCGTGTACGGCTTGTTTTTATTGATCTCGGCGAAGATATCGTCGTCGTCCGACGGCATATCTTCGGGTTCATACGTGTCTAAAGGCGGCGGTTCATCCGAGAAGATTGTACCTAAAATGTTTGGAATATTATAAGACTAGAAAAATAGGTTATAAAATATATATATATATATATAATAATATAATAATACGAGATGCAAAATAACTTTACTGCCGAGTGAAACACAATTTTTCACCTCATTACAGGGAGGAAAACGCCAGGTGTAAAAAACAACTTAGTTATTAAATGACTGATTATTAATTTTACAAATTAAAATTACTGCAATTGGTAATATTGTCAGTAATTTTTTTTTTGGAACTGTTATACTTGTGTTTGTCACTTGTGTACTATTACTAGAGTTGGTCAATGGCGTCTGACACGGGAGTCAGAAGTTCGCGGATCGAAATAGCAGTTTCGAATCCCGTCCGAGGATGTGAATTTTTCTCTCTATACATTTCAATATTACTAGATACATTATTTGGCAAATTTTGGGGAACATTTCAGTCCAGTGCTGCCACCTGTGGCCGACCAACGCGATTATTCAAAGAAATGAGGTTGGCGCACTGACGTGAAATAAGTATTTAATGCATTGTCAGTGGACTTGCGGTATGGAATAGAAAGGTTCGAATTTTAAAAACTCCTTCCACGCTAGCGGACAAAAGGCACTTTTGCACTCTGATTTCTAATGACAAACAGAATCTTTCCGGGGTTTTGAGGTGAAAAATACTCCGAGTATTGCTTAGCATTTATCTTCAACAACTTTCGTATTGATATCTTTCGTCATATCAATATGGAAGTTAACTGGAAAAACTCTTCACTTACACTGCCTGCCAGTTATGATAGCCTAGTATGTATAGACTACAGTTTCCTCGCAACATCACCGCATAGTACCAGGCTACCATAACCGCATAGCAGATCTCAGCAGCCTTGCTATCGCTCGGCATGCTGATATCCATACATAATATCACCTACTACATGGCTCGTTCTGACTATGTGTTATCTGTGCCCTAGATACATGACAGTTTGTACTGTTGCACGTGAACGACACGTTACGTTACACGCACGCAGTTATTCGTGCTAGGCACACTGCTCGTCTTGGTTGGTACACTTACACTGTCTGGCAGTTACGATAGCCTAGTAAGTATAGACTACAGTTTCCTCGCAACATCACCGCATAGTACCAGGCTACCATAACCGCATAGCAGATCTCAGCAGCCTTGCTATCGCTCGGCATGCTGATATCCATACATAATATCACCTACTACATGGCTCGTCCTGACTATGTGTTATCTGTGCCCTAGATACATGACAGTTTGTACTGTTGCACGTGAACGACACGTTACGTTACACGCACGCAGTTATTCGTGCTAGGCACACTGCTCGTCTTGGTTGGTACACTTACACTGTCTGGCAGTTACGATAGCCTAGTAAGTATAGACTACAGTTTCCTCGCAACATCACCGCATAGTACCAGGCTACCATAACCGCATAGCAGATCTCAGCAGCCTTGCTATCGCTCGGCATGCTGATATCCATACATAATATCACCTACTACATGGCTCGTCCTGACTATGTGTTATCTGTGCCCTAGATACATGACAGTTTGTACTGTTGCACGTGAACGACACGTTACGTTACACGCACGCAGTTATTCGTGCTAGGCACACTGCTCGTCTTGGTTGGTACACTTACACTGTCTGGCAGTTACGATAGCCTAGTAAGTATAGACTACAGTTTCCTCGCAACATCACCGCATAGTACCAGGCTACCATAACCGCATAGCAGATCTCAGCAGCCTTGCTATCGCTCGGCATGCTGATATCCATACATAATATCACCTACTACATGGCTCGTCCTGACTATGTGTTATCTGTGCCCTAGATACATGACAGTTTGTACTGTTGCACGTGAACGACACGTTACGTTACACGCACGCAGTTATTCGTGCTAGGCACACTGCTCGTCTTGGTTGGTACACTTACACTGTCTGGCAGTTACGATAGCCTAGTAAGTATAGACTACAGTTTCCTCGCAACATCACCGCATAGTACCAGGCTACCATAACCGCATAGCAGATCTCAGCAGCCTTGCTATCGCTCGGCATGCTGATATCCATACATAATATCACCTACTACATGGCTCGTCCTGACTATGTGTTATCTGTGCCCTAGATACATGACAGTTTGTACTGTTGCACGTGAACGACACGTTACGTTACACGCACGCAGTTATTCGTGCTAGGCACACTGTTCCTTCACACAAGAAAAATGTGGAATGAGTTTTCAGTATTTCCGGGAGGCTACAATATGGGACCCTTCAAAAGGCGAGTCAACAGTGTTTAAGACGCGCTTGTATCCTGATAAAAGTAAAAAGCAGAATTTTTAAACACTTAGTGTAACAAAACAAATCGATAATATATTATGAAAAAATACTTAGGTTAGAAAAGGAATAGGAAAAGAGTAATAACCGAATAGAATTCATAAATATAACTCTCTCCAGAAAAAAATCCTGAATAGGTCCACAAAAATAAACTTTCACGTCCAAACTCTCAGAATTTTCAGCGATAACACTATATTTTTTTAGGTAATACATAGCCAACGTATAGTACTAAAGTAGTAACCAGCAGTTTTTTCAATTGTAGTTTTTGTAATTGTATATATATATATATATCGAAAAATATAAAGAAAACGTACAAAATTAACGCATTTTCGCATTACATCGTCCAATATAACAAGCGATTTTCAACCTTACTTAAAGCATCGTAAATTATTTTAAAATTGGGGTTGGACCGCGTCTTAAAGGTTGGCAACGTATTTAACGCCAATAGTCTCCTGGGTGTTATTGCAGGAAGACATGACTGCCCTTTCATCACCCATGCGGCTCAACTCCATGTTCCTATAGTTAGGTAATTGTATGTGTTTGTTTTATTATAATTATTACTATTATTATTATTTTTAAATCTGTAATTGTTATTCATATTGACATTCATCCATTTGATTGACATTATTAATATTAATTGTATTGTGCTAGTTAGTAACCATATGGACTTTGTCTGAAATAAATAAATTGAATTGAATTGAATTTGTGATGCCCCGAGTGTTACATATCGTTGGCTTAATTATCAAACTTCATATCTCCATTTGGTTAAATTTTACAGGAGGAAGAAAAAACTGTTTAATTAAATAACTAACAATAAAAATAGTGGAATCATAGTTAGATACACCAAACACAAGCACCGTTAATATTGTAATGTAAATAAATGTACGGAAGGTGTACTTGTATGTGTTCGTGGACGTCAATGATGATAGTGTAGATTAGTACCCAAGGGCTGTAAGGCATCAATTGCAGCCCGAGATATTTAGGCGCACGAGTGCAGCAGCGGCCGCCTATAGCACAGATTACTGAATAAGAACAGATACTTCACTCAGTAGAAAATTTCCAATACCTATTACGATAATAGCCTACTCCCTCGCGTCAACAACCACTGTATGCTAAAATGCGCCTAAATGCTTCGCACCGCGCGATTCCACAGTAATCGCAGGGCTGCCTCTTCGATAAAATTAAATTAACATAACTTTTTATCTATGTTATTGAGAACTGTGAATATGTTCTGACTTTTATGTGGCAGTTAAAAATTTTATCATTTATAAAATATTTAACCAACTTAAAAAAAAGGAGGTGATCAGACATACAGGCCAAACTGAGATGTTTGACTTGTATGGTTTGTAGGTATGTATGTTTGTGCGCGATATTCTCGCGTTTGGCTAAACCGATATCGATGCGGTTTTCAGAAAAGGATTTGTTACATTTAGGAGAACGTTTTAAAATAAGTATAATACTTCTTAGTTTGATGATGATCTTCGGAGATGTTCACTAGAAATGAAAAAAAAAGCCTTAAAAAAAGAGAACCGACTTCAAATAAAGCACTAAGCCGTAAGTTATTTTATTAACGAGTGTAACACTCTCACACAAAAATACATAAACACTGCAGTTTTCGAAAGTTTTCACGCGAAAAGTCGATGGCCTTCAAAATAAAAAAATATATCTAGTTCCTAGTTGTACATATCTAGGTGTATTGTACTACTACCAATTATCACGAATCAAATTTATTAAGATTAATTAATTTGATTCGTTTTCTCGCAAAGTCACCTTACAACAGACGCGGCTTGTTCAAAGGTTTTCATCGGGCGTAAGAAAAAGAACTCTCGCTACACAGACTTAAAGCGCATTTTGATTCGTTACGAGCGCGTCAAGGACTTGTAGGCACATTTTTTGAAGGTCACGTCCGTGCTTTGCAATGTTTTATGAACATTATTGCAGTTGTTAGTTTAGCAGTTTATATTCGAATGTTTTCTTTCGAAGAGTGCATCTTCTGTACCTTGTACTATTAATTATTCTGTGGTATAACGTTTCTATGCAACAAAATTATGTAAATCTGTGTCTGAAAGGCAAGCTAATGCTTAGTATATACCTATTAAACTGTCAAATTCTAAGTGGATACCGGTGTCCGCACACCTACTGTCTTTTAATTATGTCTCTAATGACGGTATGTGAATGGAAAAAAATTTAAACGACAAAAACTAGTAATAATTTATCACTTACCATTCTTCATTGACAGGTAAATGGAAAAATGTTAGGTGTTTATCCCTTCTTTTGCTTGATTTACACCCATCTACAGCACATAAGGCACCACACGGCATCGTAATGCGCGTACGAACGAACAGCACTATTAAAATTGAACGGCGTGCGCGCGCTTCGCTTGCGAAAACCGCACTGAATTTGAACCGCCGGCGCTCGGCTGGGCGGTAGGCAGTTATAGCGCGCAAGTACATGGAGTGACGGAGGCCTGCCTATAGTTCGAGGCTGCAATTGATGCTTACACTCGAGCTAACTACTCTGCTTTACATCTCGATTGTGAGGTAAGTAGAAAAAAACCGGCATTACAAAAATAAAATTGATGACTATTATACTCATACGAAGACAAGGCTGAATAGCGAAGCGACCTCTTTTGTCATTGGGCTGAATGCACGATGTCTATTGCAAGTATAATGGTTAGACTTACGCGAACTTTTTGAAAGAGTGAAATGATTTTTTTTTAATTACTTACCGCCCTAGGGCTTTTCTAGCTACATTATTACCCTAGAGCGCTAATTGGTCACCTACAAGCCCCATTTGGGGCTAATAAGGACCTACTTACCGAATATGAGAGATGTAAAGATAGTTTGCTGCTATGATATTTATTGGCACTAAATTACTACACTCATATATACTCGTATAATAACTTTATAGAATATGGCTAAAATGATGCTATGAGAAGATATAAATTTGCTAGTGGAGTGTGAGTGAATTCGCTGCTGATAGAGCACTGACGCGATGGTCGCGAGCCGCGTGCTATTGGGTTAACGCTATGTCAGCTAGAAATGCCACTGATGCAATGTTCGAATGTTCCGAACTACGAAGAAATAATGTCAGGAAGCATAACTCAGAACAAACTCCACACAAAAAGTGGTCCTTCAAACCAAAACGACGTATGATTCCAAATACGAATTACTTCCGAGGTTACAAATATACATGTTCGGTGATTGGTTTACATTCAGAAGGAAAGCAGGGATTGGTCCACGCGCGTGCTGCAACGTCTACTATGACAACTGAGTCGTAGCGGTGTGAACGATGTTATTGATTTAGCACGACTTTTATTGGGTCATTTTTTTAAGGCAGTTACTCTTCCTGATATTATTTTCTTCGTAGGTTCCGAACAATAAATATGTTTGTCTACGTCTTTATTGTTAGTTATTTAATTAATAATTTTTTTCTTCCTCCTGTAAAAGTTGACCAATTAGATATACGAAGTTTGGAAATTAAGCCAGCGATATACCGCTATGGTGATGGCTTCAAACACATATATTAAAAAATACGAGTAACTTACTGGTTGGCGGCTTTTCAGGCTTGTACACTTTCCTTGTCGTAGGCACGGGAGGGGAATACTCCTCGGGGTCTGGCTCCGCTATCTGCAAATAAAATATAGTAGACATTAGTATATTATAATAAAATAAACTAACACGTTTGCTCAGATGACGCGGTTTCGAATCCCCTCCAATGTTTTTTTTTATGGGATAGGTTGGCAACCGATCAGGCGGCTAATCTGATGGTGAGTGATACCGTCGCCCACGGACATCTTCAATACCAGAGGTCTCGAGGATGCGTTGCCAGCCTTTGAGGAAGGAATAGGCTCTTTTCTTGAAGGCTCCCAAGTCGTATCGGTTCGGAAACACCTCAAGTGGCAGCCGGTTCATAGTGGTAGTGTGAGGCAGAAAGTGCCGTCGGGATCGCACGGTTGTAGACTCCCAGACTCCAACATGATCTCTATGAAATTTCCGTCATGACATCCGATGGCGAAATTCGGCTGCAGGTGTTAGACCGAACAGTACCTCGGATATAATTAATTGTGAAGGTACAATAGTTTAATTTCATCATACATGTTTGGAAAACGACATTTGGCTTACGAGAATAGCGGGAGCAAACATGGTTTTGGTTTGCATGAACATTTTTCATGCTGTCTTCTGATTGCTTCATTGAAATCTAGTAAGTTATGGCACGCACTCCTGATTGGTGTATTAAAATCTAGTAGGAAATTTCGTCTTGCTTCTGATTATAAAATCAGCCCATTATGTTTCCCGTGCTGGGACTCTAGCCCTCCTTTCAGAGAGAGAGAGAGAGGAGTTCCTCTCTCTGAAAGGAATTCTTCCCTTCTGATTGGTCCATTGAAATGTAGAAGGCTATGCCGTATCCCTTCTCATTCATATATTGATATCTAGTATGATATGTCGTCTCCCTTCTGATGGATCCATTGAAATCTAGAAGGCTATGCAGTCTCCTTTCTGAATGATATACTGAAATGTATGCTATGCATGCTCCTTTCTGATGGATCCATTGAAATCTAGTAGGCTATGCCGTCTTCTTTCTGATTGGTCCACTGAAATCTCGTATGCTATGCCGACGCCTTTCTGATTGCTTTTATTGAAATCTCGTATCGTATCTCGTGGAAATTTCGTCTCTCTTCCGATTATATAATCAGCCCATTATGTTTCCACCGCTGGGACTCTAGCCTTCCTTTCAGAGAGAGGAGTTCCTCTCTCTGAAAGGAATTCTTCCCTTCTGATTGGTCTATTAAAATCTAGAAGGCTATGCCGTATTCCTTCTGATTGATATGGTGATGTCTAGTATGATATTTCGTCTCCCTTATGATTGATCCATTGAAATCTAGAAGGCTATGCAGTCTCCTTTCTGAATGATCCATTGAAATCTAGTAGGCTATGCAGTCTCCTTTCTGAATGATCCATTGAAATCTAGTAGGCTATGCAGTCTCCTTTCTGAATGATCCATTGAAATCTAGTAGGCTATGCCATCTTTTTTCTGATTGGTCCACTGAAGTCTTGTATGCTATGCAGTCTCCTTTCTCCAAAATAAATAGATCCTCGAAAGCGAGAACTTTCAAAACAACATGTATATGGGAAGCTTGAAGAAAATATTATATACTTTCTGAAAAACTGTTTATTTCCCACAACGCCTGCGTATCTTCTATCAATGCCATATTAGTTATTTTTTCTCGCTCCCTCTCCTCGGTTCTTTCACTCTCTCCACATACATTCCAAACAACGAGCTACGAAGAGGCCTATGCTCGGGGTTTCTCTACGTGATCGAATCAGAAATGAGGAGATCCGTAGAAGAACGAAAGTCACCGACATAGCGTAGAAGATTAGCCAGTTAAGTGGCAGTGAGCAGGGCACATAGCACGCAGAACAGATGGCCGATGGGTTGGGAAGGTTCTGGAGTGGAGACCACGGGCCGGCAAGCGCAGCGTAGGTCGTCCATCGACACGGTGGACAGACGACCTGATAAACGTAGCAGGACGACGTTAGATGCAGGCCGCTTCCAACCGGTCCTTTTGGAAAATCATGGGGGAGGGCTATGTTCAGCAGTGGACGTCCTACGGCTGAGATGATGATGATGACATACGTTCCAATACTCGTTCATCTCTCTAGCATCCAGCTTCACCTTTCATTGTACAATTTATTATATTTTGGGACAATGTATACGATTCTATAATAAAGTTCCCAATGTTATCTAAGATTTGCCTATTAATAAGTTTAAAATTACTATTAAAACTAAACTCTGTCAAAAAGGTTATTTGAAAGATTACTTGGAGGATAAATCGGCTTGGGACTGATCACTCCAGGATCTATCTACTCGTGTACTAAGATGTCAAAGTGTAGCGTGTCTTGCCCTACTGATATCATTATTATGGGCTCTTGGCTTGTGGCTATGGCTTGTTATATACATTAAGAAATTGGCGATTTAAAATGTAAAAAGACAAGCCCACTGAGTTTCTTGCCCGATCTTTTCAGTCGCGGTCGCGTTCCGATCCGGTTGTAGATTTAAGAAAAAAAAAATGTAAAATTACAGTTTGTAAGTGCGCCCGTAGACCTATACAGAATAAATGACTTGATTTGATTCCCACGTGGATATACAATAATAAATTCGTAAGTTATTGTCAAAATTAATAAGAAATTGTCTAGGTGTTTGTATGTGTACCTGCGGAGGCCCCCCAAGCCTTCTGGCCAGTTCTGCTGCGATATCCGAAGGTTTCTGCTTGACCGGAGGGGTGTTCTCTACAGGAGGTTCAGAGTTAAATGATGAACTAGTTTCTGAAATCTGTGAAATATAAAAAATAATGTCTTATACACATATTATATATACAGGGTCATTGGTAAGTCGACCTATTCCCGTTAAGGGCGTGCAGTTTACATCGTTTCTGACTGATTTGACTATGCAACACCCTATCCTAACTCTAACCGTTTTCGAGATATTTGTATGAGATTGATCTTTTGGAAAAATCCCGATTTTTCCACAACCGACATATCATGCGACTGGAACACACCGTTAGTGATAATAGAAATGAGAACATTAAAATTTATAGAGAGAAAAATTTCACCCTCGGACGGGATTCGATCCCGCGTCTTCTGACTCTCCGTGTCAGACGCCATTGACCAACTAGGCCACCGAGGTTCTGGTCCGAGCATCGAATTTTAACTCTCTATTTGACTAACCGTCTTGCGGGACGAAGCGACATCTATTGGACAGTTAAACAGTACCATCCATAGAAATGAGAAGTTAACCGACCGTGCGATCCTCCAAATGAGGTCTCTCCGTCAGCTCGTGCTCAGACTCCGTGTCGGAGTATTGTTCAATGTCTCTGACGTCATGCTTGGAAGTCGAACTGTCACTGTCACTCTCCTCCACTATCAAACCTGAAAAAAGTATACAATTTTTTTCTATACACATAATAATAATGTAACTGTACGCTGTCTGTACATGGAAGATATTAGAGAAAAAATATTACTGGGACTTATATAAATGAAAATAGAATGAAAAATGATTGTAAGAATTTCTGTCTGTACCTACGTTAGTGCGCGCTAATCTCAGAAACGGCTTATCCGATTTAGATGTGGTCTTCATTATTATACTGTGGTAAGCTTCACGTAACATTTAGTGTTTGTTTCATGTCAATCGGTTCATAAATAAAAAAGTTATTGAAATGTAAAGAATAACTCTCACACCACTATACCAAGACCAAGCGAGCGAAGCCGCAGGCGGATCAACTAGTCCTAAATATTTTTTTTCAAACTGCAATTTTAGAGGGAAAATTCACATCCTCGGACGGGATTCGAACTTGCGTCTTCCGACAATCCATGTCAGACGCCATGACCAACTAGGCCACCGAGGCACGAGGTCCGAGCATTGAATTCTAAGTCTCTTTTTGATTACCATTTTCTATTTAATTGTATATTTTGAGTGCCCCAGTGGCACGAATGAGGACTGGAGGATATGGATTGTTCTCTCTAAAACTGCAAAGTCTGGTATCGCTAAGGCGTGTGCTTTAAAAATCATATAAAAAAATAGACACCAAGGGAATCACTTACGTTATATATACCTAAATAACAACTGTGTTGTTTCTTACAGTAAGTTATATAAATTGTGTACTTTTAACGTTCAATGTTATTTTCTTGTAATAAACATCAGCTGTACTGTCTCCTGGTAACTTCGCACCAGAGCCCCAAGATACGAGCCTTGTGCTTAGTTTGGGGCTCACTGATATACTTTTCTCAATTTGTACAATGTTTTCTTTCTACGTAAGACTGTGTATCTAAATAACTACAATTGTGTTAAGTTTCTTACAGTAAGTTATATAAATTGTGTACTTTTAACGTTCAATGTTATTTTCTTGTAATAAACATCAGCTGTACTGTCTCCTGGTAACTTCGCACCAGAGCCCCAAGATACGAGCCTTGTGCTTAGTTTGGGGCTCACTGATATACTGTTCTCAATTTGTACAATGTTTTCTTTCTACGTAAGACTGTGTATCTAAATAACTACAATTGTGTTAAGTTTCTTACAGTAAGTTATATAAATTGTGTACTTTTAATGTTAAATGTTATTTTCTTGTAATAAACATCAGCTGTACTGTCTCCTGGTAACTTCGCACCAGAGCCTCAAGATACAAGCCCTGTGCTTAGTTTGGGGCTCACTGATATACTTTTCTCAATTTGTACAATGTTTTCTTTCTACGTAAGACTGTGTATCTAAATAACTACAATTGTGTTAAGTTTCTTACAGTAAGTTATATAAATTGTGTACTTTTAATGTTAAATGTTATTTTCTTGTAATAAACATCAGCTGTACTGTCTCCTGGTAACTTCGCACCAGAGCCCCAAGATACGAGCCTTGTGCTTAGTTTGGGGCTCACTGATATACTTTTCTCAATTTGTACAATGTTTTCTTTCTACGTAAGACTGTGTATCTAAATAACTACAATTGTGTTAAGTTTCTTACAGTAAGTTATATAAATTGTGTACTTTTAATGTTAAATGTTATTTTCTTGTAATAAACATCAGCTGTACTGTCTCCTGGTAACTTCGCACCAGAGCCTCAAGATACAAGCCCTGTGCTTAGTTTGGGGCTCACTGATATACTTTTCTCAATTTGTACAATGTTTTCTTTCTACGTAAGACTGTGTATCTAAATAACTACAATTGTGTTAAGTTTCTTACAGTAAGTTATATAAATTGTGTACTTTTAATGTTAAATGTTATTTTCTTGTAATAAACATCAGCTGTACTGTCTCCTGGTAACTTCGCACCAGAGCCCCAAGATACGAGCCTTGTGCTTAGTTTGGGGCTCACTGATATACTTTTCTCAATTTGTACAATGTTTTCTTTCTACGTAAGACTGTGTATCTAAATAACTACAATTGTGTTAAGTTTCTTACAGTAAGTTATATAAATTGTGTACTTTTAACGTTCAATGTTATTTTCTTGTAATAAACATCAGCTGTACTGTCTCCTGGTAACTTCGCACCAGAGCCCCAAGATACGAGCCTTGTGCTTAGTTTGGGGCTCACTGATATACTTTTCTCAATTTGTACAATGTTTTCTTTCTACGTAAGACTGTGTATCTAAATAACTACAATTGTGTTAAGTTTCTTACAGTAAGTTATATAAATTGTGTACTTTTAATGTTAAATGTTATTTTCTTGTAATAAACATCAGCTGTACTGTCTCCTGGTAACTTCGCACCAGAGCCCCAAGATACGAGCCTTGTGCTTAGTTTGGGGCTCACTGATATACTTTTCTCAATTTGTACAATGTTTTCTTTCTACGTAAGACTGTGTATCTAAATAACTACAATTGTGTTAAGTTTCTTACAGTAAGTTATATAAATTGTGTACTTTTAACGTTCAATGTTATTTTCTTGTAATAAACATCAGCTGTACTGTCTCCTGGTAACTTCGCACCAGAGCCCCAAGATACGAGCCTTGTGCTTAGTTTGGGGCTCACTGATATACTTTTCTCAATTTGTACAATGTTTTCTTTCTACGTAAGACTGTGTATCTAAATAACTACAATTGTGTTAAGTTTCTTACAGTAAGTTATATAAATTGTGTACTTTTAATGTTAAATGTTATTTTCTTGTAATAAACATCAGCTGTACTGTCTCCTGGTAACTTCGCACCAGAGCCTCAAGATACAAGCCCTGTGCTTAGTTTGGGGCTCACTGATATACTTTTCTCAATTTGTACAATGTTTTCTTTCTACGTAAGACTGTGTATCTAAATAACTACAATTGTGTTAAGTTTCTTACAGTAAGTTATATAAATTGTGTACTTTTAACGTTCAATGTTATTTTCTTGTAATAAACATCAGCTGTACTGTCTCCTGGTAACTTCGCACCAGAGCCCCAAGATACGAGCCTTGTGCTTAGTTTGGGGCTCACTGATATACTTTTCTCAATTTGTACAATGTTTTCTTTCTACGTAAGACTGTGTATCTAAATAACTACAATTGTGTTAAGTTTCTTACAGTAAGTTATATAAATTGTGTACTTTTAACGTTCAATGTTATTTTCTTGTAATAAACATCAGCTGTACTGTCTCCTGGTAACTTCGCACCAGAGCCCCAAGATACGAGCCTTGTGCTTAGTTTGGGGCTCACTGATATACTTTTCTCAATTTGTACAATGTTTTCTTTCTACGTAAGACTGTGTATCTAAATAACTACAATTGTGTTAAGTTTCTTACAGTAAGTTATATAAATTGTGTACTTTTAACGTTCAATGTTATTTTCTTGTAATAAACATCAGCTGTACTGTCTCCTGGTAACTTCGCACCAGAGCCCCAAGATACGAGCCTTGTGCTTAGTTTGGGGCTCACTGATATACTTTTCTCAATTTGTACAATGTTTTCTTTCTACGTAAGACTGTGTATCTAAATAACTACAATTGTGTTAAGTTTCTTACAGTAAGTTATATAAATTGTGTACTTTTAACGTTCAATGTTATTTTCTTGTAATAAACATCAGCTGTACTGTCTCCTGGTAACTTCGCACCAGAGCCCCAAGATACAAGTATTGTGCTTAGTTTGGGGCTCACTGATATACTTTTCTCAATTTGTACAATGTTTTCTTTCTACGTAAGACTGTGTATCTAAATAACTACAATTGTGTTAAGTTTCTTACAGTAAGTTATATAAATTGTGTACTTTTAACGTTCAATGTTATTTTCTTGTAATAAACATCAGCTGTACTGTCTCCTGGTAACTTCGCACCAGAGCCCCAAGATACGAGCCTTGTGCTTAGTTTGGGGCTCACTGATATACTTTTCTCAATTTGTACAATGTTTTCTTTCTGCATAAGACTGTGTATCTAAATAACTACAATTGTGTTAGGTTTCTTACAGTAAGTTATATAAATTGTGTACTTTTAATGTTAAATGTTATTTTCTTGTAATAAACATCAGCTGTACTGTCTCCTGGTAACTTCGCACCAGAGCCTCAAGATACAAGCCCTGTGCTTAGTTTGGGGCTCACTGATATACTTTTCTCAATTCGTACGTTTTCTTTCTACATAAGACTGTGTATCTAAATAACTACAATTGTGTTAAGTTTCTTACAGTAAGTTATATAAATTGTGTACTTTTAATGTTAAATGTTATTTTATTGTAATAAACATCAGCTGTACTGTCTCCTGGTAACTTCGCACCAGAGCCCCAAAATACAAGCCTTGTGCTTAGTTTGGGGCTCACTGATATACTTTTCTCAATTTGTACAATGTTTTCTTTCTACGTAAGACTGTGTATCTAAATAACTACAATTGTGTTAAGTTTCTTACAGTAAGTTATATAAATTGTGTACTTTTAACGTTCAATGTTATTTTCTTGTAATAAACATCAGCTGTACTGTCTCCTGGTAACTTCGCACCAGAGCCCCAAGATACGAGCCTTGTGCTTAGTTTGGGGCTCACTGATATACTTTTCTCAATTTGTACAATGTTTTCTTTCTACGTAAGACTGTGTATCTAAATAACTACAATTGTGTTAAGTTTCTTACAGTAAGTTATATAAATTGTGTACTTTTAACGTTCAATGTTATTTTCTTGTAATAAACATCAGCTGTACTGTCTCCTGGTAACTTCGCACCAGAGCCCCAAGATACGAGCCTTGTGCTTAGTTTGGGGCTCACTGATATACTTTTCTCAATTTGTACAATGTTTTCTTTCTACGTAAGACTGTGTATCTAAATAACTACAATTGTGTTAAGTTTCTTACAGTAAGTTATATAAATTGTGTACTTTTAACGTTCAATGTTATTTTCTTGTAATAAACATCAGCTGTACTGTCTCCTGGTAACTTCGCACCAGAGCCCCAAGATACGAGCCTTGTGCTTAGTTTGGGGCTCACTGATATACTTTTCTCAATTTGTACAATGTTTTCTTTCTACGTAAGACTGTGTATCTAAATAACTACAATTGTGTTAAGTTTCTTACAGTAAGTTATATAAATTGTGTACTTTTAACGTTCAATGTTATTTTCTTGTAATAAACATCAGCTGTACTGTCTCCTGGTAACTTCGCACCAGAGCCCCAAGATACAAGTATTGTGCTTAGTTTGGGGCTCACTGATATACTTTTCTCAATTTGTACAATGTTTTCTTTCTACGTAAGACTGTGTATCTAAATAACTACAATTGTGTTAAGTTTCTTACAGTAAGTTATATAAATTGTGTACTTTTAACGTTCAATGTTATTTTCTTGTAATAAACATCAGCTGTACTGTCTCCTGGTAACTTCGCACCAGAGCCCCAAGATACAAGCCTTGTGCTTAGTTTGGGGCTCACTGATATACTTTTCTCAATTCGTACGTTTTCTTTCTACATAAGACTGTGTATCTAAATAACTACAATTGTGTTAGGTTTCTTACAGTAAGTTATATAAATTGTGTACTTTTAATGTTAAATGTTATTTTCTTGTAATAAACATCAGCTGTACTGTCTCCTGGTAACTTCGCACCAGAGCCCCAAGATACAAGCCCTGTGCTTAGTTTGGGGCTCACTGATATACTGTTCTCAATTTGTACAATGTTTTCTTTCTACATAAGACTGTGTATCTAAATAACTACAACTATATACATATTTAGTAATGTACCTCTGCTGGTATGTTTGTTACTTTATCACGCCTAAACGCACGTACGGTTCATAATGAAAATTTGACAAAGATAAATTATACCCCGGGTAAGGTCATAGGTCACTTTTCATCATCATCATCATCAGGTCATCAGGTAGTATATTGGTGTGATTATAATAGTATGAAAAGGCTGAACAGATCGTCATCTAATTTGGCAAGACAAATTATACCCCGGGTAAGTACATAGGTCACTTTTCATCATCATCATCATCAGGTAGTATATTATTGTGATTATAATAGTATGAATTGGCTGAACAGATTGTAATCTAATTTGGCAAGAAGACAAATTATACCCCGGGTAAGGACATAGGCCACTTTTCATCATCATCAGCATCAGGTAGTATATTATTGTGATTATAATAGTATGAATTGGCTGAACAGATTGTAATCTAATTTGGCAAGAAGACAAATTATACCCCGGGTAAGGACATAGGCCACTTTTCATCATCATCAGCATCAGGTAGTATATTAGTGTGATTATAATAGTATGAAACGGCTGAACAGATCGTAATCTAATTTGGCAAGAAGATAAATAATGCCCCGGATAAGGTCATAGGTCACTTTTCATCATCATCATCATCAGGTTCTCAGCTAGTATAATATTAGTGTGATTAAACGGTACGATAATTACCGGCGTGCCACTTGTTCTTCCAAGGTTGCGACCCGATGATGTACGGCAACGGACGGTCTGCATACATGTCCTTGGGCTTCAACACCACACTGCAACAACAAACCCACTCTGTACTGATGCATGCACTAAGTGCAGTAGAACTCTTCGTGAATGAGTTCGTCCACTATACCTGTTTCTACCGTGAAGCAGTACGTAATACTGTGTTTTGGTTTGAAGGGTATGGATGCCGGTGAAGTTACAGACACGTGAGAGTTAACTTATTGTCACAACAGGTTATGGGCCCAGTGCAGTTCGTCACTTGTGGCGGAACGCATCTGTTATAGGCAGAGGTTACCGATTAACCAGGTAGGCCTGATTGTATCGTCTCCTAACATAAAAAAGTATGGGTACTCTTTTACATAATAACTCACAAATGTTTGCTAGGCCCAGTTGGTAGGCCCCTGCAGCGATGCCAACTCAGCCCCTTTGGGGCTAGATCTAGCCTTTTATCTGCTTGTTCAGGCCCTATAATAATGATTCAGCCTCAAATTATCATCAACAAAACCAAGCTAAGAACAACGGAGGCTTTAAAATATAAATTAATCAAAGTTGCTACAATTATGATGTTTCAAAGGATCTCAAGAAAAATATAAATTTAAACTATCTAAAGCTGTATCAACTTTAAGAAAGAGGTCAATCGTCGAATCCAACTCGGCTGGACAGCGTTCCGGAAACTTCGCGACCAACTTGTCGACAAGTCTTCGACCAATTTGTGTTACCAGCTATGACATGCGGCACTGAAACGTGGTCTCTTACTGTAGGCCTCATAAGCTAGCTCAAAGTCGCACAACGAGCTATGGGGAGGGCTATGCTCGGGGTTTCTTTACGTGATCGAATCAGAAATGAAGAGATTCGTAGACGAACTAAAGTCACCGACATAGCCCAGAAGATTAGCCATTTAAAGTGGCAATGGGCAGGGCACATAGCAAGCAGAACAGATGGCCGATGGGGCCGGAAGGTTCTAGAGTGGAGACCACGAACCGGCAAGCGCAGCTTAGGTCGTTCACCGACACGGTGGACAGACGGCCTGATAAAGGTAGCAGGACGACGTTTGATGCAGGCCGCTTCCAACCGGTCCTTTTAGAAAATTATGGGGGAGCATCCTTTTAGAGAATTATGTTCAGCAGCGGACGTCCTACGGCTGAGTTGATGATGATGAAAGCTGTACCATGCTTGGGCTCTTTGCGTGCAGCTTTAGTTTATTTCATCAGCACCAGATCGAATCCCTTGGCGACAAATTTGACACGGACTCATCTGAAGCCATGTAGGTAAATTACTTGAGAAGATGTTATTTCCTGTCTGTTACGAACCGAAGTTGTTTTAGTCTATGGTGGTTTAACGCTTACGCGTAGTCTGTGACACGTCCTGTCACACACAAAAAAGTAACCTCACTTTGCTTTTGGGACACGTTTTTGTAATGTAATGGCGCGCTCGGTCTGTTGAAGAGAAAATTGTTTTGTTGTACGCGGAGTCTTGTAACTGTCATTGTGATTAGAAGAGAAATCCTCGTGTCTTGTTTACGTGTAGTTGACATCGACGCTTTGGACCAACCACGAACAGCTGGGGGACGGTCGGCGAGAACGTTTTCCCGTGTCTCCTTGTTTCCTTCCCGTCCTACTATTATATATATATATTCTGGAGACGTCCCCGCGAGTCGACGGTACTGCCGCGGTTGGAGTAAGTCGACCTTTGATCTTAACTTGGATTGTACCTACATGGGTTTTGTTTTTGCGTAGACTGAACGGAATCCAACACGGGCTGTTTGTTAGGGCACAGTGTGGGTACCGTTCACTGTCTTTAATGGATAATTTTGTGATTAAATAACATTTGTTATTACGGAATTGTTAATTATTTAGCTTTATTTAGGCCTTCTTTTACTTCTTATCATTAATATTAATTAACATATATATGTCGGAGGAAGCTACAAGTCGGGTTGATTGTTGTTCGCATGTAAAACGCACAATATTATTTGTTTACATTCTTAATAACTTTTAAAATTCTTAATTTAATTTAATTTGGTTTTTTCCATTTTTCTATAGCTTAAAAACCTTACAAATGTAATAAAAGTTAGGAATATTGTAATTTACGTAACGGCCAATCAGAGCAGAGCACGTGCCTCGAGTGGGGTCGAGGCGCCATCTTTACTTTAGGGAGGCTGACAGTTTTTGCGACACATTTGAAAGATAGCGACAGGTCGAGTTGGATCGTTGAAAAGTATATTCGTTGGTTAAAGTAAGATCGGTGCCCTGAACCCGCTGCTCGGTCTTAACTGTGATTTTTCTTTCGATATTACTGTGGAGTGACAAAATATTATTTAACCTAAATTAAAATATTGTGAAATTGTGATCATTGTGTTCTGTGCCCGCATTTTACCCTGATGACGCCCACTAAGCCCGCGACTACTAATGACGATGTCGACGAAAATAATGCTTCTCCGACATATATATATATATATATATATATATACTCGCCATATAACAATCCAACAATAAATACCTGATTTCCACATCACTGTCGGAATCGCTATCGTCCAATATTTCTGCGGTCTCGTGCGCTCGCTCCAATATTGCTAGACTGTTTTTGATCATGTTCAGTTCATCTATCGGAGATGGTTGTGGTAAATCCTGAAAAATCAAACAAATCTAAGCGTAAATGATGTTGTCAACTGCTATAAAAAGCAACGTTACAAATTACAAGATGGCGGGTTAAAACCAACAATAACTCTCAATGATTATTGCAATTTTAGAGAGAAAAACTCACATCCTCGGACGGAATTTGAACCCGAGTCTTCCGACAATCTGTGTCAGACGCCATGACCAACTAGGCCACCGAGGCACGACGTGCGAGCATCGAATTGAACTCTTTAATTTGCACCAGGGTCAAATAAAATAAACAATATCACGATTTTCAGATTTTTTCCTTTACATGTGCTGTATAAGACTTTTTTTTTTATTTAATTTATTTATTTATTAAATAAATTTATTCTTCCACACTACAGACTCTTTGATCCGTACCTTTTTTAGATTTGTTTTTTTTTTTATATTACATTTTTCTTGGAGATTCGTTCTCCAAACATCTCAATAAACATGCTTAAGCTATGGTGGAAATTGCTTAAAAACTAAAGTGAGTCCATTGTTTTTTTCTTTTGTAATATAATGCTGTATAAGACTTGCTTCTTGCTAAATTTCATAATTCAAGGACATAGACATAGTCATGAAGTTTGGCAAGAACCTAGAATGTAGGTCAACGGGAAGTACCCTATAGGTATGGTGCATAGAATACGAACTCTCCGTAAACCCAGCTAAAACCGAACTGGTGATGTTCACTAACAAACGAACCCTAGGCAGGTTTACACTACCTAGCCTATTTAACAAGCAACTGAAACTGTCAGAAGAAGTGAAATATCTGGGAGTCACACTAGACAGCAAGTTGAATTGGGCCAAGCACTTAGAGAACAAGTTAATCAAGGCCAGTATTTCGTTCTGGCAATGCAGAAGGATGATAGGTAAAACATGGGGACTAAGCCCTAAGATCACCCTGTGGCTATATAAAACTGTAATCAGACCTTCACTAACATATGGTGCAATTGTGTGGTGGCCCAGAACCACCCTGAGCACCACCAAAACCAAGCTACAAACCTTTCAGAGACTTGCCTGTGTAGCCACAACAGGCTGCATGCGCACTGCACCAACCGCCGCGATTGAGGCCCTGATAGGCCTGACCCCGCTACACCTATACATACAACAAGAGGCCGCGGCGACTGCGTACAGGCTAAAGGCACTAAACCTCTGGTATCAGGACCAATTAGCACCCCATACAACAATCATAGAAGACTTTGCAGTTGGAAACCCTCTAATAAAGTCTATCTATGATAGAGTACAAAAGCAACACTTCTTTACAAAGAGCTACCGCGTACAACTAAACGAAGAGCCAAGCGACTGCTCAGGTATTCATGAAGTCAGAATTTACACAGATGGCTCTAAGATGGCAACAGGCACCGGAGCGGGAGCGTTCTCGGACGAACTAAACATACACATAGCAACAGGGCTAGGTAAACACAACTCTATATTCCAAGCAGAATGTGTGGGTGTCATCCAAGCCACAGCAGCAGTACTTTGCAGGAAGGTAACCAATAGTAATATTAGGATACTCTGCGACAGCACTGCGGTACTACGAGTCCTAAATAGATACGACCACTCTTCGGGGCTGATCATACAATGTCACCGACTATTGGAGGAAGTAAGTAAACATAACAATAATGTCACACTCCAATGGATAAAGGGGCACAGCGATTCCAGAGGTAACGATGCGGCTGATGAGCTAGCAAGGAGAGGTTCCGGTATGACGTGTGCAGGACCAGAACCAATGATCCCCCTACCTTTCAGTCAAATTCGTGCATGGATTCGCAAAAAAACTAAGGACCAGCATCAGGACTACCGGGCAAGTATCGAGGGTTGTAGGCAGTCGAAAGAGGCTTTTCCGATTCTAAATCTGAAATTCTCCAGAAAACTCCTCAATCTTAAAAGAAATAATGTACGACATATCGTCGGAATTATGACCGGTCATTGCTCCTTAAACAAACACCTGATTAATCTAGGTGTTACAGACAGCCCCTATGCAGAGGCTGCATGGAGGCGGAAGAAACAGCTGCGCATTTGCTTATTGAATGCAGGAGCGTGGCGGCACAAAGGGCAGCAAACCTCGGCTCGCCGAGGACTGTGTGGGAAGCCTGCGCCAAGCTGAAGGAGCTGCTGGCTTTCCTGGGCGACACCGGGTGGCTGGACTGATCAGCTTCACCCGGCTATCACGCAAAATGGGCCGCGCCACAGCGGCCTGGTTGCGGAAAAGAGCCAGCCCACCAAGTACCAAGTACCAAGTAAGTACCCTATAGGTTTTGATTCTGGTTTGTCTCCACGGATGCGGGGATCAGATTGAATTAGCCACGGATCCCGCCGTGTTGTATCCACTGATACCGGGATCAGTTTCCAACATAGACACGAATAAATAATCACCCGCTGATCCCGGTATCCGTGGCTACAAAAACTAACATTAATTATATGTTGAAACTAATCACTGTGTTCAAAAAAATGTTTGTAGCGAAGTCTTTTAAATAAATTAATGTAAAATTGTTATTTATATATTGCCTAATCATCACGTCATATTATATACAAAGGTATTAGCTTACATTTATCTAAAAAAATTGGGGCACCTGTCTAATTGACAGAAGCTGTCATATTTTCAGATTCCTATTTCCATACACGGTCTGCAATCGACCAAGAAATGACCTCGAAAAAGTTTTTGGATGTGACAGTGACAGTCGTATATATTAATTTAGCTTTTTATTCGTCAACTGTATATGGTAATGTGATACATATTTAATGACAGCTGTCAAACTTGAAATAGCATTATCTCAGTAATTATTGATCTTAGACCACTAGTTTCTTAGCAAAAGTAATAGATCTTGTGGAGATCTTCATTTCGCATGACAGCTGTCAAACTTGAAATAGCATTATCTCAGTAATTATTGATCTTAGACCACTAGTTTCTTAGCAAAAGTAATAGATCTTGTGGAGATCTTCATTTCGCATGACAGCTGTCAAAATTGAAATAGCAATTTCTCAGTTGAGGTTCATCAGAGACCACTATTTTCTAAACAATAGTTATAGATATTGTAGAGATGTTTATGTCGGATGACAGCTGTGAAACTAAAAAGACTTTACCTCTGAAATAAATTAACATACACTACTTATTCAGCTACCTGAATGTAGCGGAGCTTCAGGCAGTGGTATTCATATTGGTACTCGTATGGACAATACGAAAATTATGTCTAATTCCCATGTTGTACCTACCCCAATATCAGTTGGGAACTCAGTTCTGGAAGTTGTTGACGAGTACATCTACCTGGGACAGACAGTCAACTAAACAACAACAGAAACTAGTGGTTAAAGATCAATAATTACAGAGGTAATGCTATTTCAAGTTTGACAGCTGTCATTCGAAATAAAGATCTCCACAAGATCGATCACTTTTGCTAAGGAACTAGTGGTCTAAGATCAATCATTACTGAAATAATGCTATTCCAAGTTCAAGTTTCAAGTATCACAGTTGACGAATAAAAAAGCTTAATTAATATATACGACTGCCACTGTCACCTTGACAGCTGTCACATCAAAAAACGTTTTAATAAAAAAAGCTTACTATAAAGTTCGACATTATATAGAAGATAAAGATGCTTGGAATACTACTTCTGGCAAGCTGTCTCTCTGCCACACATAAAATGTAATATTTGTGGTGCCTAAGTAGAAACATTGTAAACATCCATATAAAAAGAATGGCCCCGAGTTTCTTGCCGCTTCTTCTCGGTGGGTTCTATATATTTTGGAACGCGGCGGTAGAGTCTTTAAAGTACATTATAATGAAAAGTTGACGTTCATAAGTGCGTCTTTGATGCCTAAATTGAATAAATGACTTTGACTTTGCCCCTAAAAGGAGACATTCTAACGTTATAAATAAAAATATGTTTATTACAACTTGAAACGGTTTAAATCGCCTATAATTTTACATTATTGTATGCCGACGTTTGGAAGTTTTGGACGTTCTACACGGGTAGATGGATGTCAGCTGTCTGTTGTAAAGTTACGGATCTGTTTATGGTTGTTTAATTTCAATGAAAACGAATTGCAAAATCATAGGAAATCATAAAAAACATGTTTTGTGTGTATTTTTGTGTGTTACCTTGAGTGGGCGTGTCTCTGGCACTTCGGATAGATCATCATCGTATACCCTGCTCTCGATGAACTGACTGTTGCTTAGAGCCATGAACCTGCAAATTTAAATCAAACTCAAAATCATTTATACAATTTAAGCATCAAAGACGCACTTGTGAACGTCAATTATTCATTATAATGTACTTTAAAGACTCTACCGCCGCCGCGTTCCAAAATATATAGAGCCTACCGAGAAGAAGCGGCAAGAAATTCAGGGCCATTCTTTTCATATAGATGTTTACAATGTGTCTACTTAGGTACTACAAATATTACATTTTATGGGTGGCAGAGAGACAGCTTGCCAGAAGTGGAGTATTCCAAGCATTTTTGTCTTCTATATAATATCGGACTTTATAATAAGCTTTTTTAATTAAAACGTTTTTTACAGTCAACTTGAATTTGCCCTCTGTGAGCTCAGCTATGTGTTTTGGGATTGTATTGTAAAAACGCACACAATTTCCTAGGAAATATCGATTATTACTGCACACGTGTACTTTTTTCCGGGACAAAAATGGACTATAGTAATAATATAACTAAAATCTATAAGATAAGATAAGATAATTTTTATTTGCGAAAACATGTGATGTCATACATATAATAATAACATGCATGTGGTCTTAAGCTAGGTCTGTATCAACATGTTTTGCCTGTTTTAGGCGTACAAATGTAGCGAGATGGCCGTCATTTACAATAATAATAATAATCACATGAATAATATCATTGAAATTGATTGTTGTTACAAAAATGTCGTAAGGTTATATATATTAAAAATAATGTCATATCAAGGTATCAGTAGCAATAAGAAATACATTGTCAGTCAAGAATTCGCTTACGTTGTAATAGCATTTTTTTACTAATATATTTCTAATATTTATTTTGAATTTATTAGCGTTTAAATCTCTGAGGCATTGCGGTAACCTGTTGTAGATAACGGGACCCATGCAAAAGATGCTATTGCGCATGAGCGCTTTCTTGGCTGAATGCAGATTTAGTTTACTTTGGTCGCGTCTGTTTCGTTGAACAGTGTATATGATGGATGGTACTGTTAAACTGTCCAATAGATGTCGCTCGGTCCCCGCAAGACGGTTAGTCAAATAGAGAGTTAAAATTCGATGCTCGGACCAGAACCTCGGTGGCCTAGTTGGTCAATGGCGTCTGACACGGAGAGTCAGAAGACGTGGGTTCGAATCCCGTCCGAGGATGGAATTTTTCTCTCTATAAATTTCAATGTTCGAGATCGCTAAAGCAGGCGTTAGTGTTTTAAACAGTTATACTATAAAATCTATATCTAATATATATAATACAAAGACGCGTTAGTTACATTATTTATAACTCAAGATCGGCTGTACCGATTTTTATGATTTTTGTCTGTTGATTTCTCATATGTCGGGGGAAGGACAAGAGATAATTTTCACCATCATCATCATCCATCACCGTGAGGGTGAAACCGCGGGGGGCAGCTATTTCTGTATGCAAATGTCACCTTACCTATTATATGACATTACCTTAAGGCACGGTCCAATCCTAATTTTAAAACAATTTTCGATGCTTTACATAAGGTTGAGAATTGCTTACCAGAATGGACGACGTAATGCGAATATTCAATTGAATACGTGCTAATACTTTTTATATTTATTTCGTACAATCAAATGATTAAATTTTAATGATAAAGAAATCCATAGTTCACTAGCAAATTTCATTGGGAATTCGAATATGATACATTCCTTGAAATATATTTGCCCTTAATTGAATAAAAATGCTTTTTCCCACGAAACAGGTAAGAAAAATTGCAAAATTTAGGGAATGTTGCCGATTTTTTTCTATCGAGCCAAGTTTGCTCAATCGTGTATTGGCTCCCATACTTCATAAAGAAGTATATTCAATTTACACTACGTTTTTTTTTGAACTTCGGTTATTAGGTTTAAGCGTCAAAAAACTAAGTTTTCGCGAAGTCGAATCATGAAATTTGGAACTCATTTCGCCTTAAGAGTGAAAAGGAACAAATATACACTCAAAATGTATTGGCGCTTTTGGCAACAACCCTGCCTAATGACCCGCTGGTCCCGGGTTCGATCCCCGGACAGGCTGCACATTGGTGTGCATGAACGTGTCTGTGTCTGGGTGTGTATATGTATATCAGTCATCAGGTTACATAGTAAAGGCTCTGTTTAGTTTGGAACCTGGGGCCGATCCCACTAAATAAATTGCAATCGAACCGAAACTGAACGGTGACTTTTATGCGATTCTTATGCTGCTATTGAACAGCAGTCCAGCTGCAGTTACGTTGCTGTTGGAGTCAGCGATCAATCAACACTTTACATTCTGTTAACTCGATAGATCATCAACGCGACGATAACTCATTTTCATATAGTAATGACAGGCTTGTTGGTCTAGTGGTTAGTGACCCTGACTGCTATGCCGGAGGTCGTGGGTTCGATTCCCACCCAGGACAAATGTTTGTGTAATGAGCACTATCATTTGTTCTGTGTCTGGGTGTATTTATCTATAATAAGTATGTATTTAGAAATATATAAGTATGTTTATCAGTTGTCTAGTACCCATAACACAAGCTCTGCTTAGCTTGGGACTAGATGGCGTTGTGTGTTAGTTGTGGAATATTTATTTTATTTATTTATATAGAGTAGTGTTTAATGTATATTTATTATAAAGTAGCACTTAAGGTGCTGTCAGCTTAGCGCTTGGCTACGTTCAATTTTCTTTACATGAACTCAAGCAAGTGCATCTTGTAAAAACGTACAACATAAAAATATAATGTGCACTCTTAAATAAAAAAAAATAACCCGTCAATGTCTATTAAAAATTGTTATTTTATGTGTTTCATGACAAATACAATCTATATTATAAACAGGTATAAAGTTATATGATTATTAACGGGATATTTACCGTGGTAAGGTTGTGGAGTGAGCTCCCGATATTTCGGCGCAGTTACATGCACCATGTTCACGGGAAGACTGAAGAATGCGGGTGGTTGGTCAAAAAGTTTAAAAGTTAGGTGCAGACATAACGATCTACCCTCTTTCTTAGTCTTTTGCTACGGTTATCACTGGAACTCGAACTCGATCCTAAGTCCCGACAAAACACACTCACTGTATCACTGCGTATAGTATTTTGAACACATTTTGAACGCGGACTTTTATTTTTAAAACAACCTAATACTGGATTCCACGCACTGGCGAGTTGAAAACCATCACCTCGATTGAAATTCTGGCATTTCGAGATCTCAATAGTTTCCTTTACTAGCCTTGGTATGTAATGGCGTTCGGTGGACAAGATTTTAGGGTTATGGAATTCAATCCAGTGGTTAGGACCGCGTCCAGCAGATGCTCAGCTAGGGCAGATTTGTGTCTTTCATTGTTTTTTGCTGCCTTTATGTGTTCCTTGATGCGGCATGAAACAGTTCGCTTACCACGGTAAATATCCCGTTAATAATCATATAACTTTAGTGAACAACCGTGATAGTTTAAAACAGTGTTTTATAAAGAGGTATGTTTGTAACGAATTGGCTCAAAAAGTATTGGACCGATTTCATAAATTCTTTCACCATTGGAAAGCTACATTCACCCTGAGTAACATAGGCTATATAAGATTCATCATCATCATCCATCACTGCGCGGGTGAAACCGCGTAGAGCAGCTAGTAGTTAATAAAGACAAACTGTTTTAACCCTAGAAAGATAATCTGCGTAAAAAATACGCATACGCGATTAAAATATCGCTCTCTTTTTGTTATTTGCGCGTATTGGGCGCCCAGCGGTTCGGTTATCTCTCACGTCACTCTGAGCTTGCGTATGGTGGACCTGGCGCTGAGGTAAGTACCACCAATTTTGAAATATAACGTCAGCGGAGTAAGAAATACGCATGATTATCTTTTACGTGACTTTTACGATTATAACGTAGACGTCTAAGTGGTTGTTATCTAGTTTTTGCGTAGATAATATATATTTTTATGTTATTCTAGACATTTTGATCCAACAATGTTATGATGGGAAGTCGAATTATAAACGAAGCGAAGAGCATACACTCACTGCTCTTTTACATAGTCATGACGAGCATCCCTGTAACGGCTCAGATATCGAAATTGAACACCACGATATTGATGATGACGTATCGAGCAACGGCGAAGAAGCCTTCGTAGATGAGGAAATACCTGAAGACCCGCCTGCCGGTGGAAACCAAATGTACTCTCTAACAACATGTAACAGAAAGACCTCTCGATGGTCTATGGCTTTATTCTATGGAATGATAAATATTGCCTGCATTAATGCATATATTATTTATAACTACAATGTCAACCAAGAGAAAAAGGCTCTCAGTTGAAAACAATTCATGAAAAACCTTAGCCTAGCCCTGACATCACCATTCATGAGCAAGCAGCTGGAAACACCTACTCTGAAGATATATTTGCGGGAGAATATTTCCAGCATCTTGCAAAAAGACATTCCTGATGCCTCAGGAGACAATTCAGAGGATGCCCATGCCAAAAATTGTATATACTGCTTGTTTTGCCCCTCAAAACACGGCGTAAGGCAAAAGCAACGTGCAATAAATGCAATAAAGTTATTTGTCGAGAGCATAATATTGATATGTGTCTAAAGTGCATCTGAATTATCTGTAGGCAGTAATGTGTTCTAATATAATTGTTAGTATATCAAATATTTAGAATATGAGTTAACACATAACATTATCGGTATAAAAAAAAACAATTTGTGATAACAGGAAACGTGAGAAATATTTTATCGATTTTTTCAGAGGTTTAAAGTTTTTGTATTATTTTTGTTTATTAAATAACTTTAAATACATACATTATTATTTTTATTATGTATGTATATACAGAAAAACGAAATACATTTATATTTTTAACAACAGTAAGCATATTAAAAAATTTTAGCCACTTAAAAATCGTGCGTCGATTTTACGCATGATTATCTTTTACGTACACTACAATAAGATTATTAAATAGGGTTAAAGATGATATTAAATGGTATGAATAGAGTTTGGATATTATATATTATATAATTATAATTAATATTTATCCGTAATTTTTTAGTAGCTACATATATCACATCGACCGCGAGAACCAAGCTGCCAGGAGATCAGCTCTTAATTTCTAACCTTCCACATCAACAGTAATTGAGAAACACAAATTATTTAACCACGAATAAAATATTTTGAAAGTTAAAATTATTATTCTGCGAAAGTTTCATAATTAGACGGAATATTTTCCAATTGCATAACTGAACACTTTCCAAAATGGCATGAAACTTTTCGCTGAACGCTTTCTAGGTCAATGAATTTAATTAACGTTAGCTAAGTTATATGGTCTTTAATTAGTAGTGGGTAAGTAGGTACTCACTAGGTGAAATGCATGAGGTTAACAAACTGTATTTTAATACTGCTCGACAATGTCTTTTACATATCACACAATCTCGACGTTAAAAGCATTACATCCTCGGGGATGTAATGTTGTATGAAACTCCCTTGGGTGTAAAGATAAGATCATTTATTGGCCTTATAACTGTGGTTGTTACATTGGGCATATCAAGTTTACATAATAATTAGCTTATTTATTAAGTTCTTAAATTAAAAATCACAACACAAATACATTTAGAGTAAAATAATAAATACGAAATGTACTGGTTTTAGGAAGACTCGTACAAGAATGTAAAGTTAAAAAAAACGGTTTTCAACAGATTCTCGACTATGTATAACATATATATCTGCATCAACCTGTTGGTATTCATCTGCAAAGATCATTGCATTGCAGGTGGATACTTTCAATCCCCTCCATCTCGGTGCTGTTAGATTTTCTGTATACACATATTTTGAGTTAGAACCCAGTAAATAATTGTAATAGCAACTATATTTATAAGTGAGAAATTGATTGTAATTTGTTTTGTGTATCGTAAATAAATAAATAAAAAAGTTAAGATTCGGTTAGACGCCAATTCATATAAGTACTCATTAATCGAGTTAATCAAAAAAACTTTTTAAATATTCTTTAAGTGTACTACAGTTTATTTTGATAATGCTAATCGGGCAGTTTATTATACATTTTGATTTTGTTGTATGTGCCTTGTTTTTGAACCTTTTATAATAAAGTAAAGTTAAATAATAAAGTGATTTGGCTTTGGAACGTTATTTGAATGAAAACTCTTAGTATGGATTTGATACGGACATTGTGAAGAGAGTTTACTCGTATACGTAAACCGAATTGGTCACCACCAACCTGTCGGTTCCATTTTTGGTAAAACATTATATAAGGTGTTTGTTAATTAGTGCACAATATTGAAAGGTTTGGAATCGATAACTGGACATGAAAAGCAATACATATATTTTTTATTATTATGAACCCATATTTGGCGCTCCACGGCTAAGGGCTCTTTCCCAGGGGCGTCCAGTTTTGCAGGATCGGTTTTTTACTGGATCTAGCAAATATCAGACCTGTGTTCACACGGTACTTTTATTTACCGTTTTTTACGGGATAGTATTCATTCGGAGAAAAAATTCAGCCGCGATGGACGTGAATACTCTTGTTTTTGTATTGATATTGTACTGGTACTTTCGCCGCCGAAAGCAATACAAAAAAAGAAGATTTTGGGTTCACCCGATTCAACTACGATCGAGATTAGGTACCTTTCGTAATCTAATGGGTGAATTGAGAATGGATGAATCCAAATTTTTTAATTACTTCCGAATGTCCATGGCCACCTTCCACAAGCTTTTAGCTTGAGAGAGCGAGTGAGCGACGCGGGCACTGCTAGGTAGCGGGGGTCGCGGGGGCGGCATTTCTTTTTGTTATACACTGCGCGTCAGCTTGACATATAGGTGTTAAAACTCTTGCCCTGTAATTTCTCTGGAAACATAGTTCTATGTACAAAGTAATGTTTGCACACTACTGCTTCACGGTTGTATAACTGCAAATTTTGCAGACTCTACTTAGGATAGGACTTCCTACAACTAAAAAAATGTATGCATGTATGTCCGTATGTTCGCTCGTAACTACACAACGGCTCAACCGATTTTGATAAATGCTACGTCATTAGATACGTCTCGATGGCGCGAGTGTAGCGCTGGGCAACAAACAACACTAAAAAGTGTATTACTTTTTTAAAGCACTAACGCCTGCTTAGCAATCTCAAACATTGAAATTTGAGAGAAAAATTCACATGCTCGGACGGGATTCGAACCTACGTCTTCTGTCTCTCCTCTTCAGAGGGTCGAGGTCCGAGCATCGAATTATACCTCTCTATCTGATTTAACCATCTTACTAAGAAGTGTGAAATATCACGTTGAAGTCGGTACCATGATAGTTCAAATGTACCTACTATCACAATTTGTGCATAGAGAGACCAATAAATAAGACCAGGCCGAAGGCACTTCAAAAGTCAAAAAGTCAAGTCAAAAGTCAAATCATTTATTACCAACAAAGGTTCAAAGACAAAATTATAGATGTTAACTAAACTAAATATGCTTCATTGATTGGCAATAGGGATACGCTCAGCACTGTGCTGCGTAAACCGCGGTTTACGCAGGGCTGGTTTTCAGTGTACCCCTTTGCTCAAACTGCGATGTTAGTCGAGGATAAAGTAAGAATAGATAGGTAAAGTTAGCACTTCGATTGAAAATAATACTTACTTATTATTAACATTTTGCAAGTTGATGCTGGCGTCATCTAGGGCCGACGCCATTTCTTCCAGTTTCGAATTAACATCCTTACAGTTTGATATTATTCTCTGCAAATAATAATTTGCACATTTATTTATAGTATAGTAAAATGTACGAGTATATATAGTAGGCATTTGTTAAATTAAAATTAAAACAACTTTTTAAATGTGACTTTAGTAAATAATAAATTAATTCAATGACGTCACTGACTGTTTACCCGAATTTGAAGTATAATAATATAGCCGAATACAAAAGCCGAACGCTTAGGCCGATCATGCCTCTCTATCGCTTGTTCCGCGCTCTCCCTTGCACGCTCGCCTCAGGCGGAACGAGACAATGAGTCATGCTTTTTCGTGGGTGCGGCCTGCATTCATCTATACTAATATTATAAAGAGGAAAGATTTGTATGTTTGTAACGAATTGACTCAAAAAGTACTGGACCGATTTCAAAAATTTCTTTCACCATTGGAAAGCTACATTCACCCTGAGTAGCATAGACTATGTAAGATTCATCATCATCATCATCATTATCCATTACCGCGGGGGTGAAACCGCGGAGAGCAGCTAGTCAATGTATAAGTTGTTATCACGTCAATATTTGTTTTTATCATAAATGTGTAAATTATAATTATATTATAATAAATGATAATTAATCCAATATCTAGTTCTTTCGGTTTCTTTCCGAACTACGCATAACAGTTCAGATTAAAAATACTTTTCTTGAATAGTTTGACAGACTAAAAGCTTACACTGGTAACTACGTTACGGTACGGTTTGTAACTAATTTTATCAGATCAAATGCACTCCATTTGATCTGATAAAATTAGTTACAAACAAGAGGTAGAAGAAATGTGTATACACTTGGAATATGCGCGACATGGCACTATTTTGTACGTACACATGGTGTACGCTCGAAACGCGACGGGTTAAAGGGGCTATAAGTGTATCTTTTCAATCATATAATACGTAACCGGTTGTAATTTTCACAGAATATAAGGGAGATGGCATTTGAGGCACAAAAGAAATGCGTTAGAGCTATTTGCAAATTAGGGCAAACTGAAAGTTGTGAACCCTTATTTAAGAACCTTAAGATCATGACATTACCTTCTGTGTATATCTACGAAACTGCAGTTTTTGTTCGTAATAACTTACATTTATTTAATACCTATAGAAGTGACAGACATTGTAATAAAGTTTGCTATCCCGTCAACCAGACAGCTTTGTCAAATAGTGTGTTGTGTACGGCTCCGAGGATATACAATCATTTACCAAAAGATATCCTTGACATCCAATCGACTAAACTATTCCAAAATAAAATTAAATGTTTCTTAATTGACAAAACATATTACAGTGTAAATGAGTATCTGACTGAAAATCTTGTGACTTTTTAATATGTATCGTACTTTATCTCATGACATTTCAACAATAATACTTTATCTCATGACATTTCAACAATAATACTTTATCTCGTGACATTTCAACAATAATACTTTATCTCATGACATTTCAACAATAATACTTTATCTCATGACATTTCAACAATAATACTTTATCTCATGACATTTCAACAATAATACTTTATATCATGACATTTCAACAATAATACTTTATCTCATGACATTTCAACAATAATACTTTATCTTGTGACATTTCAACTAAATACTTTATCTCATGACATTTCAACAATAATACTTTATCTTGTGACATTTCAACAATAATACTTTATCTTGTGACATTTCAACAATAATACTTTATCTCATGACATTTCAACAATAATACTTTATCTCATGACATTTCAACAATAATACTTTATCTCATGACATTTCAACAACAATACTTTATATCATGACATTTCAACAATAATACTTTATCTCATGACATTTCAACAATAATACTTTATCCCATGACATTTCAACAATAATACTTTATCTCATGACATTTCATCAATAATACTTTATCTCATGACATTTCAACAATAATACTTTATCTCATGACATTTCAACAATAATACTTTATCTCATGACATTTCAACAATAATACTTTATCTTGTGACATTTCAACAATATTTTCTTTTATTATACAAAATGATAATAGTTTAATTTATAATCATTAACTTCACAATGAATTGCATACCTCATTGGTTATATATGGTGTTCTATAATTATTACTTTTCCATCTGTATATTTTCTTGTGTACCCAATTAAATGAATTCGAATATATGTTTTGACAACAATAGGAATGAACAAAAAATAACTGCATACCTGATGTGTACTCTGCAATATGTTCAACAACTGGTCATCACCAGCTAAGCTCCACTTAGGAGCCATTGCTCGTAACGCATCAGTACAGTTTGCATCATCCATCTTTCATGGGCTGAAAGGATAAACACAACTATGAGGTCACGTTGAAACATTGCATTTTATGTTAGGTTTTCTATTACAACTACAACTACAATGATAATATAGACGGACTAGCTGCACCTCCCGGATTGAACCTCGTGATGATATATGGTGATGATGATGATGATGAAAAGTATCCTAAGTTTTTCCCCGGGTATAATATATATTAATGCCAAATGTTCATTGCGATCCATTCGTGCCTTTAGGCATGTTAAGGTAACAATCAGAGTTAAGGTTAAGGTCATAAGGTATAGTCAAATATTAAAACTCATGTTGCCTGTACCGTACTAAAGCTGCAGTTTTACAGTTAAACGGATCCATTGAACTGTGCTTCAAATACAACCGAAAAACAGGTTAATCTAAACTTTTTTTTTTGCCGGGAAAATCTTTTATAGATACCACCGCCCCCGGGGGGAGCACGGTGGTTATGTGGGATTCCGTATACCCATTAAAAACCCGGGGTGTTCCTCCAAGCGCCTTTATGTTGAGACTACAGGTACGTTTTGGCAATCGTCTGCAGTCCCGGCAGCGCTGATCCCCCAGCAGAGGATTACCGATGGGGTTAGAGTGGACTAATCTCTAGCCCTGTCTTCTTGAGAGGCGCACGGAAACACCGCGCGAGCCGCCTCGGGGACATGTTGATGTTTGGCGATGGACGCCCCCGCGTATGCCGCTACAGTCCCCAATCATGGAGGTCGGAGAAGGGCGTGAAAGATTAACCTCCGACGCCCTGGTCTCTTTCTGCGGATCGGGAGCTCGGATAGCAATTCCCGCTCCCTTTCCGCCACCTCCTTTTGCCCCATCATCTCCTCGCAGAAGGAGAGTGCCTCCTCCCACGACCTCTCAGATCTCAACATTGATCAATGCTGGGAGAGAGAGGTCGTGTCCCACTGCATTGACGCTGTGTCCTCGACACAGTCGCAGTGGTGGCACTCGGGCGTCGGTTCCCTCCTGGCTATGCAGCAAAGGTACTTTCCAAAGCACCCATGCCCAGAAAGCGTCTGTACCAGCCGGAAAGTAAGCGACCCGTGCGCTCTGTCTATCCAGTCCTCGAGAACCGGATGGACAGCCTCCACAGTCCTACTACCAGTCGTGGGGTGAGCCAGCCATTCCTTTCACCTCCTAATCAAGACATGCCGAGCGTGGAACTTACAGTCTTCGACCTCCCTCGGTGTCGGGTACTCCCCTCGAAGGCTGAGATCCCTGCGCTACTCAAAAATGGCGGCATTTATCTCCGCCTCTAGATCCCAGGGAGGGGATCCCGCTAAACCGCAAGCCGCTTCGAAGGAGACAGTCCGGTACCCTCGTATGACCCCGACTGCCATTACCCTCTGAGGTTTTCTCAGGAGGGCTTTGGTGCTGTTAGTCAGGGCCCCCGACCACACGGGTGCGTCGTAGAGGGCCATCGATCTCACCACCCCCATAAACAGGTGGCGGCTACCTGATTTGGGGCCACCGAGATTCGGCATTAGGCGCCTCAGCGCCGCTGCAGCTCCCATTAATCGGGGACCCATCTTTACGAAGTGTTGGTGAAATTTCCATCGACTATCGAGGTAAAGTCCGAGATACTTTGTAATATAATTTCATTTATTTCATTGCATTAAATCCTTATTGTGTGTATTTAAAAACTATTTCTTTATTGACATGCAACGTGACAAACTTTAAAAAAGGAGAACCATGATGGAATGACACAATGGAGACGTCAGGAATTTTTAATTTAGATTTGGGAAGAAAGAGGATTGGATCACGGATTACGTCAGATTAAAAAAAGATTATAGGAAGATCCCAATTTGGTGTGCCGAGACACGAAATAATTATATTCCCTGGAAACCTTAGTTGACGGTGAGGTGTTGAAGTTGGTGAAATAGTGATTTGCACCCGACGAGTCACTCTGGATATCGTCAATTACATTCCTGAAGTCAAGACTTGGATTTTCATATGTATTAATTATTAACAAATCGAGAGTGTTGGTTTGATGAATACTCTCGCCCTGATATATAAAACAAGCTATTGGGGGTATTCCGTGTTCTCTGAGCCCAGAACTGAAGCCTTCGATAAAGCAAGAAGCTAACTGGAACCTTTGATGGAACGTGTGTGTGTGGACTTGTGGTGAAGTGTTATCCGCCAGGTCATATAATACTTATAATTATAACTTTATTTATATTTCTGATGTTCCTTTTATATTTTTAGTTAGCTAACTAGGCCTTCAGCTAGGTATTCTACCAATGTAAGTAACCATTACATTACAACTTAATCTGGGGCTTTACCTCGATCCTTACGTGTCCGATAGAGATAAAGGAACCCCTCGGTGGAGCCCTTCGGGGGCCATGAAAGCAGATGGCTTCCGACTTGCTGAGCTCCACTCGGAGTCCCAACCTCTCTATCCTGCTCACCATCTCAGCCACCGTCACCGTGGCAAGATGGGCTGCCTCAAGGTATGTCTCGCCCCGGGCAGTCACAAGCGTGTCATCTGCGTAGCAAATTACGCTGGCGCCTGGATTGAGAGCCCCTCTTAGCACCCAGTCGTACCCGATGTTCCACAAGAGGGGCCCAAGGACCGAACCCTGCGGAACACCGCACGCCATTGGCCTGTGCAGGATTCTTCCCTCACGCCCCGTATACGACACGAACCTGTTAGACAAGTATGCCCCAACAATTCGGCTTAAACAGGGGGGCACCTGGTGGAATTTCAATGCCTCCCCCATACAATTCCACGGTAGAGTGTTGAAGGCATTGGCAATGTCAAGTGACACCGCCAACATCACCTTCCCGTGGGCCACTGCCTCGTTCGAATAGGCCTTGACTCGCTGAATGGCGTCGATGTTCGACCGGCCTACTCGGAAGCCGAACTGATTATCCGACAGGTTCGGACCCACCTCCTGGAGATGCCGGTTGAGGCGGCCAGCTATGACCCTCTCAAAGAGCTTGTCCGCCAGGTTAATCTAAACCTCACCTACCTCACTCAAGTTGGTAAAATACATCACTTGATTATTGGACGACTCCTAAGACATAATGCGGTGTGGGTAATTTGATAAACTTTAATTATGCATTTTAGGCATACTGCTACTTAGCCATATTAAGGTTGGGGTAATTAGCAAACCAGAAATAACGCATTTCAGGTATTTTGCTACTAACACCTAAAGCGATTTAGGTTATTTACAAATCAGATATTATGCGTTTTAGATATTAAGCTACTTTGGCCTTTTGTTTTTTAGATGACTCGCTCATGAGGGAAGATGAAGTTACACAAGTGGTCACTAAATTACTTATTCTACTATATTGAGGTTTTTTTAAATGTAAACCTTAAAGATAATGAGGAAATTTCTGATATTTGTGATTTAGTGTATTCTTAAACTGATATCATAATGACATTGAACCGAATTGTATATTTTTAAGACTGTTAACATTAAATCTCAACCTGACATTTTAAATTTTATTTGAAGTGAAATAGTTATATTTAACATTTCAAATGACTGAAGGAAAAATACTTTGATATAATACCTAATGTATTGCATAGATTGAATAATAATGTTACACTAATTATCTTTTTTTTTTAATATTAGATGTTTTATAATAGTAGTTTATGCAACTGTCGTATAATAGAGGGTATTAAAACATGAGTGTAGTTTGAGAGTTAGAGTGTTTTAATACCTAATTATATGCAGTTGCATACACTACTTTATTTAATCTCGAGACATTTTTGCTACTAAAGTTTTATCCAACAAAATATTACTCAAATTCGTATGTACGAAATAGCGCCAAAATGGAAAAAGTCTTCTTCTTCTTCTTGTTTGTATGGCTTGTGCGGCGTAACCACAATTTTGCCAATATCAGTGGAAAAAGACTGTTATTTTTTGTGTCTGGTTCAATTTAATTTTTTAATTTTCTTATAGTAGTATGTAAATAAAATATGCCAATAAAAGTCTGTATTTCATTTCGTAATAAGAATATTACCGAATGAGATTATATAAATATATTTAAATTTTATGACTTTAAAACAGTTATTGGTCTATTGGCTCGGAACCAGCGCGCTCACCACAGATAATGTGTACTTAAATTGAATTGAAACCTCCTTGGTCGGGACACATTGTACTTTAATAATTAAAAAATGTTTTAAAGCATTGTTTTGTTAGGAGAATAATAAACCAATGCCCCCCGGTGAAGAAGCACCGTAAATATTGCAGTCAGCAAATGATATATCATGTCAATGAAAGAAACATTTCTTGATTTTTATAAATCTAGACATGCGGTAGTGTGTCAAGCCAAGTTCAAGCTAACAGAACTGGCGAGCAGCACCGTGTGTAATATTACACGAACCATATGGAGCTACTTTTGACCACCTCATAACTCAGAAAACATTTCACATAAACATGTCTAATTTGGCTCATGTATTGAGACTTGTGACATACATATGTGCTCCAAATTTCATAAACAGACCTCAAATGGTTATTTAGATATTAACATTCAGAAATTCTCAATTTTATCACTGACTGACCTATAGATCAAAATTATAACCCAGTTCCAGATGACCTACAAAGTTCAAATTTGGCATCCAGATAGGTAATTGGGTGAATACAAAGGAATAAATCAGAAAGTGGTATGTTTTTATTATTTTATTATAATTTTTCAAATAATAGGAACACTTACTTAAAGCGCCTGTAATGTAAGAATCAGCAATCAAAACTAATGACGTGTTTTACGGCCGGGGATTTTATGGGAGTTTATTTACTATGTTTTAAACTGGAAATTGTATTTATCATTCTTATTGCAATATATAGCGCACATGATTAAAAAAGAGATAATCAAACGTGAATCAGATTCTACTGACATCTATTTCGAATCCTGTATCTTATTATAAATAAGTACCAACTAAAACCGCCGTGGGGTACCGGGTTAGAATTGTAGTCAAGTAGAGAGTTAAAATTCGATGCCCGGACCAGATTCTCGGTGGCCTAGTTGGTCAATGGCGTCTGACACGGAGAGTCAGAAGACGCGGGTTCGAATCCTGTCCGAGGATGGAATTTTTCTCTCTATAAATTTCAATGTTTGAGATCGCTTAAGCAGGCGTTAGTGCTGGAATTAGTAATACTATAAAAATTACAAGGGCTGCGATGTCAATACGAAAGTTTCAAGTATTTCTAAATAATGCTTCTTTCGGTTGGATGGTACTGTTAAACTGTCCAATAGATGTCGCTCCGTCCCCGCTTGACGGTTAGTCAAATAGAGAGTTAAAATTCGATGCCTGGACCAGATTCTCGGTGGCCTAGTTGGTCAATGGCGTCTGACACGAAGAGTCAGAAGAGGCGGGTTCAAATCCCGTCAGAGGATGGAATTTTTCTCTCTATAAATTTCAATGTTTGACAAATCATGCCCCTTATAAGAGAAATCTCTGATTTCATTATATAATGTAATGAATAAACTTGAATGGGTAAGAATTTGTCCAAATACTCAGGTCAGAAAATAAAATGTATGCAATGTACTCATGACCGCTACTAGGAGGTATGGGTCTTCTACAAGCTACTGCCGGTGCCATATACCCTCTTGCAAAAATAAAAGACACAGATATTTTTGACACGAAAAAGCACAATTTTTGGCCCATGTCCTGGGCATGGTTGTCTGTGATAGTTTTTGACAAGTAGGTATGTATTTGGGTGTGTATATGTATATAAGTATGTATATCAGTCATCAGGTTACTATAGTACAGGCTATGCCTAGTTTGGGATCTGAAGGCCTTTGTGTGGATGTTGTCCCCATATATATATTTGACAGCATAATCATGTGATTTTAGGTCTTAAGCTTAGTTGAGCATAAGTGTGGTGTGGGCAAATGTGGCATGGTAAAAATAATGATTATGAGCTTTACAAATGCTTTAACAAAATGGAACAGGTTGCCAGAGGAGGTGGTTTGAGCTACATCGGTCAACATTGTCATAAAAATCAGTCAACATGTTTAAGAATCGACTGGATGGCTAGCTGCATACAACAAAAAATCTCTTGCCAACCTCTAGCCAGTGAACTAAAACAGTGAATTTGTGGATATTACAATATTTCAACACAGCAGGATATAGGCACATCAGCATCATGCTGCTCGCCTATAATCAAATAAATAAATAAATAACAAAAGAGCCAACAATGGCAACGCCACCAATGCCCACATTGCTAATCGAACGCAACTTAAGGTGTCCTGCCCCTCTATCTAAGGTGTCCTGCGTTTAGTTTTGAAAAGCAACATACCTACTAATAAATTAAATTACTTGGTGAACAAATCTAGAACCAATGTCTCAGTTTGATGAGCACAGTGCAGTATATGGTACAGTACAGTACATATAGTACAGTATACTTATTCATTATTAGTTAATGAAAAAAATTTTAAAACTTGAAGCCACTTTCACTATGATAAATTTATATCATAATTTACACGGATTTGTCGTATTACGCTCTATTAATCAAAGTGCGAACTTTAACAACCGGATATAACAACCACTCGTAATTGAGATAAATGGGAGGCATCCGAAGCTCTATCAGTAATCCTTTAGTTAGTGTAAATCGAAACTATTTTGCATAGAAATTGTATACTGTTATTGTTATTATTAAAACTTACCAGTTCTTAAAAACTTGAATAAGCCCAAATATAGTCCTACATCACTCAAATGAAGATTGTATCTTGCGTTTCTGTACTAAACTTTCTAAAGAAAGAGAGTTATTTTTATTTAGGAATTTACATTTGTTTTTACACAACACGTACGTACGACGAAAAAGCACAGACTGACAGACTGCACGGGGGGGTTCTCTTCCTTACTGCCCTGTGGGCCTTAGAAAGATGTTGTCTATGGTTGTGCCACCACGCATTACAATTCCATAGTTATCTATGTTCTATTAAACGGCGGCTTCGTTGTCTTAATTTCTATTAGAGCAAAGAGTTTGCGTAATCTCATATCGTTGTCTAATCATCATTTGTTTGAGAGTTGCCATTGGTTGACACACGTATGTCAATGGTGAAAATTACTATGAGCTAAATTATATTTAATTATCGTGTTTATATTCCTATAATATATTAATTACTTGGATCCAGTAATATTTACTTGGATCCAGTAATATACAATATTAATTGTTTGGCGAATAAGAATTTAATTAACTTCATGAGTTTACACGACTGTTGTCAAATAAATAAATACAAAAATTTTAAGGGCAGAATATTAGACCTACTGCTCACTAATATAGATAACAGTACAACGTCTCTTTCGCCAGTACCTCTTATTAAACCAGATATATATCACCCACCATTCTTTGCCCTGTTACCAATCAGAAATAGTTTTGTGCCCATCATCAGTAAACCTAGAACTGAATTCAATTTTAATAAAGCTGACTACTGTTTAATAAATAATGAAATTTCTAGTACAAATTGGGACGAGCTATTTTTTAACCGTACTGCTGAGTGTGCTGTTTCTACATTCTATGAAAAAAATTATTGTATTATTAAAAAATATGTACCCACTAAAATAATAAAATCTTCTCAATTTCCAATATGGTTTTCGCCTGCATTAATTCATATTTTTAAAAACAAAAATAGGTATTGGATAAAATGGAAAAAATATCAAAATAAGTCAGACTATGAAATTTTTACAGTGTATAGGGTCCGTTTTAAAACAGAGGCACGCAACTGTTATAACAGGTATATAAAATCAGTCGAAGATGGTATTCATAAAAATATTAAATATTTCTGGACATATATAAAAAATATAAGAAAGACCTCTGATATTCCTGATAGTGTAACATATAAAAATCTTACAGCGAATAATCCAGATGATATATGCCATCTTTTCTCACTATTCTTTAAATCTGTTTTTGAACCGTCGACTATTAAAGAAGACTATGATATTGATAATATACTTGATACTAACCATGGCTCTGATCTCGTTTTAAGTAATATACAAATTTCTCATAATGCTGTTCTTAGGGAATTACGTGCGCTAGACATTACTAAAGGACCTGGAGTGGACAATATTCCACCTACGTTTCTTAGGTCAACTGCTCAAACAATTTACCAGCCTTTACAGCACATATTCAACTTATGTTTACGTGAAGGAACGTTTCCAGCTATTTGGAAATCTGCACGCATTGTGCCAATATTTAAGAGTAGGGATAAAGCTGAAGTTGAAAATTATAGACCGATCTCGATTTTGTCCACTCTGTCGAAGCTTTTCGAAAGATTAGTTCACAACAGCATATATCCCTCGATACATAATATTATTATACCACAGCAACATGGTTTCGTGAAACGAAGGTCTACCATAACTAACCTTTTAATTTACACATCTTATCTCTTCGAAGGTATAGACAACAATAAACAAATAGATAGCGTATATACTGACTTCCGGAAAGCATTCGACAGAGTGGATCATAAAATATTACTTGATAAACTGGCATATAACGGTATACGTGGAAACTTGTGGCGCTGGTTTAAGTCTTACGTAACCAATCGCACACAAAAGGTAGCATTTAATGGGCATGAGTCAGAGTTCGTACCTATAAGCTCTGGTGTTCCGCAAGGCTGAATCATGGGTCCTTTATTGTTCGTACTATTTATTAACGATATACATACATGTTTCGAATTTTGCGACTTCTTACTTTATGCAGATGACTTAAAAATCTTTCATAGTATCGATGTTACTAGTGATCACTATAAATTCCAAAGTGACCTTGATCGTTTTACTACTTACTGCATCAATAACAAGCTATGTTTAAGTATTAATAAATGTAAGGCCATTACCTTTACAAAAAAGAGATATAAAAGTGACTTTCTGTATAATCTATCTGGTGTACAGCTAGATACTACTGAATTTATTAGAGACCTTGGAGTCACATTAGATAGTAAACTACATCTTGACATACACATAGATAATATAATTAATAAAGCATTTAAAATGTATGGAATGGTTATAAGAACATCAGCAAAATTTAAACGCCCCTCGACCTATCTTTATCTTTATAAAACTTTGATTCGCTCTCAATTAGACTATGCTGTGTCCATTTGGAATCCATATTATGACAAATACAATGTAGCTCTTGAAAGAGTTCAAAAAAAATTTTTAGCCTGTATGCAATACAAATGTTATCATAATCGACTATCCTATGAACAATTACTTAATAAATATGAACTTGTAAATCTGGAATCAAGACGCAAGCAGATTGAATCAGTTTTGTTATATGACCTGTGCCATAATAGATATGATTGTATTTCTATAATTAATAAGCTGTGTTATAGAGTACCTTCTAGAACGCACTGCCGTAACCCTTGTCAATTGTTTGCTACTTCTCGCTGCCGCACTAACGCTGGTAAACGCTCTCCACTTCATAGACTGGTGGATTCATATAATAAAAACTTTAATTCTATAGATATTGCGGCAACGCGTCCTAGCATATTTAAAGATAAGATTCGTAAATTGCTTTCATAATAGAATAGTACTACCTACTTTTCAACTGCCACATATATAATGCGTATATACATAACCTGTGGTAAACGGTGTTGGTGTCACATTTATTGCTGTACTCTTAGTTAATACCTTATTTATTAATAAACTTGTGTAACTGTTTGTTTACCCAATAAATGGAAAAAAAAAAAATATGTTTATACACAAATGTTGTGTAACTTTATTGTACGTTGTCGGTGAGCGAAGATAGTCAATCCCGCTCAGGTTATGTGTAAATTCTATGTTTCATGAAGAACAGGTGTAAACAATATTATGGCTACAGAAAGTAAAGTTGCAAGCTCAACTTCGAGCGGCAAACGACTGGATAGTTCGCAGCCGGCACACGATACGAGTATGACTTTAACATACATAGAGAAATTAGATGGAAACTCATTTTACAATACATGGAAATTCATGATCGAGTTGTAAAATGGCGACCTGTGGAGTACACTCATCCGACACTATTGAATTCTGATAAAGCATAAAGAGAGACCAACAAGCAAGAGCGAGGATATGTTTGATGATATAATCACATTGCCTGGTTCATGTGAGATATGCATATATCATAGTCATGGTAAGTTTTAAGGTCAGCTTTTGAAGAAAAAGGTCTAAACAACCGCTGCAGACTTTTGTCAAAGCTACAAGGCTTAGCGAAATATGTTCAACTAATGAGACTTGCAATGGAAAACTCAATTATAGAGTTGACTATAGACTATGTGAAGACCAAGCTGTTACAAATGCAGGATTCATACAGTGCAGTGCAGATCGAAGTACAAACACCAAAGATACTGCACCATTAACGGATAAACCACACTAAGCAAGAAATCTCTACAGTCTACAGAAAAAGGCACACATTATAGAATTTTTTAATTTAATCTAGTCATGATATGATAAAATAAAAGTTAAGTAAGTAATGATAATTTATTGTAACATTTACGTAAATAAACCTTCTATTAAAAACCCTTGTATTAAGGTATTACTTGATACCTATTAGCCTAGATTTTCTTCAAAACTCTATTATTATCAATGTAAACACTTGTTCCATGCGTAAAAAAACATTACTGATATCTGTTTCACATAATTATGACTAACATGAACGTGTTTACAGTTATTCAATACATCTTAATTTATTGTTAGATACTTGCCTAAATAACAAAACGAAAATGATTAATTAGAAATTTTAATCATGCATGTTTTGAATCGTCATCTCACAAAACCAGTGCTTTCAATATGCAAGGTAAACATTATGTATTACTCTTAATAAATTATAATCTTTATTATTTTAGAATGTGTTCTTTAATAAATGGATTAAGTTATCTAAAACTTGATCTTTAATTTCATAAACCCTTGTTTACATAACAAAATTTTAATAGATTAGATAGGAACGCTTATTGCTACCTCGATATCAAACAGCACTTCCCTATTTATCGATATAGATACCCGCGCGCTCGTCTTCCTCGTCACTAATGCGTTCCACGTCACTAATGTCACACATGGAAGACGAGCGCGTGACTATGATCCGGCAAAGTGGTAGGCACTGAAAAAATTAAACGTCCCGCTAACGTTCCGTTGTTTGCTTTAGTGATTGCCATCTATCTTTAGATATAGTCTGATTGATCAATGACAGACTGGCACAGACTAATAGATGCTAACCAAAGAGTCTATCTGAAGAAGTTGGGTGAACAGTGCAGACTCAAACTAACGCCCTTGATCCGTTGCGTTGTAACTATAAGCGGAACGCCAAAACACGAAATCCATCCTTGGACAAATGTATCAGCTACTTCCTTGGCGGTGATGCTTGACATTGGCTACACCTCAGACCATCATGCATGTAAATTTGTCAACGGCTGTCAAACAGTAAGTGTGTCCGTCGGAGTGAGGAAGTAGGCCAATTATGTCCAGATGTGTTGGAATCGGGCTGATGTAGTGGGAAAGTTACCTAGTGGTGATGTTATGTGACGGGATACTTCACAGCGTTGGCATGCGACGCATGAGCGCGCCCAGGCCATGCAGTCTTTCCTTACGCGAGGCCACACGTAGCGGTCAGACACCAGGCGGGCGCTTATGCGCGCGCTTGGGTGACTGAGGTTGTGAAGTCTCTGGAAAGTTGGACGGCGGTACGACGCAGGCAGGTAAGGTCTGGGTTTGCCCGTGGATGTATCACACGTGACTTGGATGGCAGTTCCTGGAATGTGAATTAATTCTAATTAATGAAGAATCCATACGCAGATTTTCAAGCTCTTCATCAACTGATTAAGCTTCAGCGAGTGCAGCGTGGTCATCTGTTAAGGAGACAGCCTCTATGCGAGACATGGTAATTGCCACGACATTGTCCACCCCTTGATATTCACTATATCTGTTGAGAACTGGCTTATGAAACTGAGCTGATTCAGTTGGACCGGTGGGAGCTTTTCTCGCCTTTTCTGGAAATCATATGAGATTGGCTTTTGGTCTGTAAAAATAGTCACGTGTTGAGCTTCTAAAATGTGCCTAAAATGCTGCACGCTTTCATAAATGGCTAGAAGTTCTCTGTAATAGGTGGGCTACTTTGTTTGCTTAGCAGTTAATTTTCTGCTAAAATAAGCGAGAGGTTGTTTTGACGCTGTTGGAGGCAGGAAACAATATGCGTGCCTCATGCGTCAGTAAACAGGCCAAGTTGTGCTTGGTGGTTAGGATGGGACAATAGTGTAGCTCTAGCTAACCTTTGTTTGCAAGCTTCAAAATCCTTATGCAGCTCTGGAGTCCAGGGGAAAGGCTTTGCACAGTGCCAGATTTAGATTTTTTATGAGTGTAGGCCACTTTTTTTCCGCCGCCCTATGTACTTTTCTAAAATTATAGTTTTCCATTGGGCTTATATTCACTCACGCAGTAATCTATACTTATTAATATAGTAGTAGAGGCCATTAGGTCTGTACTTGGAAGAAATATGTGGGTAGAGGTGTATTAATAAATCTCTCAACGTAAAAAAATCGGAGTTGTTTTAGATTTAAGAAAATAGTATTTAAATATAACAAAGCAAGTCGTAACGTCTATATATCTTTGATGGGGTAAGCAGCCGTACTTAAAGTACCTACATTTCGCCAGAGGGATATGTTTTTGCTCCGATGTGATAGGGTGTGAGCTTATTAACAATCTACGTTGTACTGTTCCACACTCCGGACTGCTATTAATAATTTCTTTGTCAGAAAACCTCATAACTATCCGACATGGGTATGGAACCCAGGACTTCAATATTCCATATTTGAGCTTCCTCCCCTACACAAAGACTGATCGAGCGAAGCCGCTGGCGGGTCAGTTAGTATTTTTTTACAATGGTTCATCAAAGTGACTCCCTCTCGCCTGATGGAAAGTAAAGATGGAATCAAGAAGAAATGCTCATTAGTGCAGATGCTTTTTCGCGCATCACTGGCAGTCTTTATTTTTAATTTGTTAATCGATCCGTTGCGTGATCCGCCATCCTGTTTTAAGGGTCAATTTTTGTTTACAGGATAGTTATTTTATTTTCATTTGACTCGAAAATGGTTTAACATAATTTGTTTAGAATTTAATTTCCTACAATTTTTATTCCCATATATTTTCGACGAGTTTTTGTTTCATTAACAAAACTTAACTCGTTTATTTTCAAGATTACATGAGAAATTGTAATAAACAAGGTAGTTTAGCCTTAAGTTTTATGCAATTTTGGTTGTAGTAAATGTTTTCTTCGGATCGTTATTTTTAGATTTATACCTGAAAAGCGGTGGCGGTAATTGTATCATTGCATTATCACGTTCATTTTTAATTTTACATGGCAAATTGCTGCGAGCAAAGTTTTGTGAAATTAAATTTCCTATAATTATACCAGACAAATATACCATATAAATCCAAATATATCGATCAGACGTAAAAAATACTAGATCAAAAATGTAGAATACTTAATTTTTAACAACTTTGTTTATAACAATTTATTCATCTAAAATTGAAAATAAACAAGTTGTTGAACAAAATTGCCCCCCTTTTTTTTGTAAAAATCGAAAAGTATCGATCTTAGGAAAAAAGTAATTAGAATCAAAATTGTGGGAAATTAAATTTTAAACAAATTTCGTTACATCTTTTTTCGTATAAAATTGAAAATAAACGAGTTATTTCGTAAACGATAATTTTCCCTTAAAATCAAGATGGTGGATGAAGCATCGGTGCGATTACCACTTAAAACAAAATTTAGACTGCCAGTGACCTTTTCCAAGGAATTCTGAAGAAAAATTGCCACTTTTAATTTTTACGAGGCAAATCCTAAATTGACTGGGCTATTTATCCTCTGAAATCGAGTGAGCATGCGTCCTCTAAAATATGCCGCCCCTAGGACGCTGCTGCCCCTAGGCCGCGGCTTATACGGCCTATTGACAAATCCAGGACTGGCTTTGCACCTTTACATCTTGTCGCGGTTACGGCGTCGATGAGTGGCGCCTGGTATTTGGCTTCATCAAGTAGGTACCTGCGGTAAAAATTGATCATCCCTAAAAACCTACGCATACCTTGCACAGTTTTTGGTGGGGGAAAGTCACGTAACGCCTGAATACCATTTTTGGAAAAAGGTTACTTCGGCAGCACCAAAAACACTATTTGCAGGGTTTATTATTACTCCATACTGATTTAGACGCTCGAAAAAGATCCTGAGGTGCTGGATGTGGCTTGAGCTATCTGAGGAAAAAACTAAAATTTCATCAATGTAGGCGAAGGTCACGAACAACTTCATCGATAAACCTTTGAAAAGTTTGTACAGAGTTTCTAAGACCATGCCTCATGTACGGGAACTCAAACAAACCGAATGGGGTTATAATAGCAGTTTTGTAAAAGTCAGCGTCATTTACGCGTGATTGGTGGTAGGCCATTACCACATCTAACGTAAAGTATACGGTAGAGCCAGCTAGGTTATGAGAAAAATCACCTATGTGACGTACCGGGTATCTGTCTGGGATGGTCCGGGCGTTTAGTGCTCTGTAGTCGCCGCATGGTTGCCATGTTGCGTCTTTCTTAAGGGCGAGATGCAAGGGCGACGACCACGAGCTGCTGGATGGTCTGCAGTACCAGAGCGAACCCTTGCATTAAACTCTTGCTGCGCAATGTGTAGTTTGTCCGGGGCCAGGCGGCGAGGACGGCAGCTAACTGGCGGGCCATCGGTAGTGTTGATGAAATGTAGAGTTGGATGCTTGATCTCCCTGTCTATTCCAGGAGGCCGTGTGATGTTAGGAAACTCAGCGAGCAGCTGCTCGAAAGGTGAGTTCCCACATGCCACTACTTTGATCCTGTCCTGCGAGATCTGTGCTGTAGAAACAGGTATTGACAGCTTGGTTGTTTCATCGATCACAAGTTTGTGACTGCAATCCGGCAAGAGGTTGTAAAAACTTAAAAAGTCAGAGCCTATAATAGGGATGCTGACGTCAGCTATAATGAAGTTCCATTGGAATGCCCTAATGCCGGAGTAGCCCTAAGTTTAAGGTCAGGGGAATACTGCCATACGTCTTGATGCAAGTGCCATTGGCTGTGTTGAGCATAAGTGTGCGTTCAGACACCACAAACTCATACCCGTATCGTGTGCCAGCTGCGATCTCTCCAGTCGTTCGCCGCTTGAAGTTGTGCTTGCTACTTTACCTTCTGTAGCCATAATACTGTTGCACTCGTTCTTCATGAAACATCGAATTGACACATAACCTGAGCGGAAATATCTTTGCTTACCGACAACGTACAATGAAATAACACAACATTATTGTGTATTTAATTGTGTAATTATAGGAATGAATACAAACACAATAATTAAATATAGTAATTTAGCTCATAATAATTTTCACCTTTGACATATGTCCGTCAATCAATGACGAATCTCAAACAAATGATGATTAGACAACGTTATGATATTATGCAAACTCTTTGCTCTAACAGAAATGAAGAAATCGAAACCACTGTTTAATAGAACACAGATAACTGTGGTGGCACAACCATAGACAACATCTGTCTAAGGCCCACAGGACAGTATGGAAGGGAAACCCCCTTGCACTGTCCTGTCTACGTTGTCTACTAGCGTTGAGTGCGTTAGAATAGATTACTTCTGAGCGTTTTTAGCGAAAATAACGCTAAAAAATAAAATATCTAAATAGGCGAAACACTTTTTTTCTTTAAAGGCGTGCAAGGTTTAGTAGTTTTTGCAAGGTTTTTGCATACAGGCATGTATGCAAAAACTACTAAAAGTAAAGTCCTGCTTGGCACAAGAATAGAGATGGTTTTGTTATCCAGTCGAATCGAGCCGAGGAAGAAAGACTATTTGATTAAAAAATCCCATTGCATTGTATTTAAATTATATATAAGACTGCTGCTTTAAGATCTGTGTGGTTTTTATTAGCGATACCAAACATTGCAATTTTAAAGAGAAAAATTCACATCCTCGCTCGGATCCCCATACGACGGTTAAAAACCAGATTAGTTTCGCAGTTTCCTGCTAGCTATACGCTCGTTGATAGGGGGGGGGGGTTAAGTGTGGTTGAGCAGTTTCCTGCAACCAGAGAATAGGTAGGGAATAAGAGGATAAATACCTGTGTCGAGGAGCTCTGGGTCTGATGAGTGCTGGTGACCGTGGGTCCTCGTGGAGGCGTCCTGCTGTCGACGGCGTGCTGAATGAGCTGAAGAACTATTGTCACTTGGTTCTAATGTTTGTATTGTCCCTTTGGGTTGTGCACTGGTTTACGCGGCGGGCTGAATGCGTGTGTACACACGTGCTGATTTAGGAGTGGTGTGTGGTCGGGCCGAACACACCCCTGAAGGTCACTCGAGGCGAAGTCATTCGCGGTGACTCGTGCTGATAGAAAAATGGCGGTGCCATGCGGTTGCTACGCGGAACGCAGCGGTACACGTCCGCCGGTCGCGAGTATAAAAGGGTGACTATTTCCGCTTCCTTTTGCTGCTTGCTTGTCGCCTGACAGCTGCAGGACAGCGGCGGGGGAACGCGGGGGCGCGGGTGCGCGCCTTGAGGCGAAGCGGCGGTGGGGCACGCGGGCGCGGTGCGCGCCTTTAGGTGACGTCACGCTCTGGCGTGAACACAGATAGAGATTTAAAATTCGATTCTTGGACCTCGAGCCTCGGTGGCCTAGCTCATGGCGTCTGACTCAGATTGTCGGAAGACTCGGGTTCGAATCCCGTCTGAGGATGTGAATTTTTTTCTCTCTCAATTGCATCTGTGTGGTGGTACTCATTAGTTCCAGTCATCCGTACCATAATAACACAATAATTCCCAAACAACGTTATTTAACAGACAATAATTAGAGTTGATCCCCGTGCAGTGAACTCCGCTATACAAAGCAACTTTTCCCGAAAGGTCAAACCGGTTCTTCGCGAGTATTCTCGGATAATCTGCTCTTTGTGCGGGAACCTTTCAAGCTGATCTCGCATTTGTGATGCACGAGAACAGATTTTAGATTTAGACAGACAGTACTTGTGGAACAAAACCTATTTAACCCGGCGAGCGCAAAGTTGGGTCAATATGACCCGCGACTTTTTCAATCGCGTGTATATTTCAAAATGTTAGTGCGAAATTGCTAAACTTCTCAGTAGCTGCTAACAGTCCCTCCTGCGCTACATTAAAGAACTGGATGTCTTGGGTAAAGGTTGGCAGAATGCAGTGCAATCCAACAGTGCAGGACTTATCACCCCCATAGGAATAAGAAGTAAGTAAAGCGGTGGATACTTTCTGGAGCGATTGAGGTGAAAATAAATATTCCACAACTATCACACAACGCCTTCTAGTCCCAAGCTAAGCAGAGCTTGTGTTATGGGTACTAGACAACTGATAAACATACTTATATATTTCTAAATAAATAAATATTATAGATAAATTACACCCAGACACAGAACAAATGATCGTGCTCATTACACAAATATTTGTCCTGGGTGGGAATCGAACCCACGACCTCCAGCATAGCAGTCAGGGTCACTAACCACTAAACCAACAGGCCTGTTAAAAGCACAAAAACAACGTAATATTAATTTGTACACTTTCCTTACACTCGTGTACCGTAACGTCCGTAACGAACATCCTATCCGGTTTGAAATTAATCGATCTATATAGCTCGACCGTGGCTCTACTCGGCATCCCACTTGGCGATCTATAAAATCGATTTTATGACTCGGAACGATATCCCTAGATTGGATTAAATTTAAAATTTTGAAATCGAACGAAACTAAACTGTGAAACTGTAATGTGATTCGTTTCGCTTGTTTCGTTGTTTATTGATGTTTTTGATTTTGGTTTGAGTAAGAATGAATTTAGCCTTGCATATTTAAGAATTTTATATTTTGTTTGTGACGTGACCGGTTAACTGTATAGGTATATCTTTATTGAAATATTCCTTGCATACCACTGTGCTGTGACCATTGGGAGCTACGAAACCACTGTGTTTAATTTGTAAATTTTCAGTCGTAGTTCTGTGTGAGTAACTTTAATTTTCATTAATTCTTTCATTTAGTTTCTCGTACTTGCAATACTTCTGTTTCTCGACTAAACTGCCGTCTTGAAAAGGGCCTTGCGTGGGCTTCGCACGTTTATGGATAGAGTATTATGAAAGCTGTACGTGTGGCTGTAAAAGTCATAAAAACACTAAGAACAATATATTATTCTGCCTCATTAGTAATCTAAAAATAAGTTTATTATCTCCTGATACCCATTGTCCCACTTACGTACATAAAATGACTAAAAAACACCAAGTATGCATATTGTAGTATGTTCTTATTCTTTGTTTCAGTGTAATAGATAAGTCTCTTGTAGAGAAATCAAGTGAATTCATGCTTCATACTAGTTCGGTTGCACTGGCAAATTTGGAGTAACAACCACTCAAGTATTCATTCATATTTGAAAATTTTCTATCTATATCTATTTAATATTGAACAAATACAAATATAAAAAAATGAGTATACTTGATGAAAATTGGGATTATACCATCAACCTTGATGACATTGAAAATCAATCTAATATAGAATTCAATACAAAAGTAAGCGAATGGCAAGAATCAATAGCCATGAAGCTAGAAAAAGCCTTCAAAACCCAGAAGACTAACAGTAGCAACATGAATGAAAATCAAGATGATGCATTGAGAGAGCTAACAAATAAAAACCAAGAATTACGACAACAAATAGATAAAGAACTACTAGATATTTCAAAGTCACAACAACAGTATGAAAATTACAAGAAAGGTGAGTTATACACAATATAATGTAACAGCTGCTATTTAGGATCTTATCCACGTGAGTAATGTCATGGCAATCACTCGAAACCTTCCTGTCAAGTTGTATGTTGTGTTTCTTTACTTGTATCTGTTCTGGCACGGTGAGTGTCTTCTAAATAAGTTGAGTAACAAACAGGCAAACAACATAGTCAAGTCAGGTGCAAGCGGGAGGAGCTTTTAAAAATATACACTTTATTTTATTTAAGACTTCTAATGTCTTTAATAGGACAAACTTCATTCTAAATTAAATCTAGATTTTTATCAGACAACCGTGGGAGCGGATGGCTATGAGCAAAGTCAGCTTATACTAGAATATAGAATGCTGACACGTGAGATTCGTAGAGTCGACAGACATAACTACATAGCCTCATGTTTTTAAATATATTAAGATTATATCTAGGGCATCGTCCATTCATTTACAGAGCCAAAGGGCATTGGCTAACAGCTTAGTGGCAAGTGCAGATCCAGCCCACAAAAAAGGTTGTGGTCACCCGAAAATCGGCGAAAGTCGGAGTATGAACTCTCTCATGATCAATATAGTATCAAGTTGCTCGCTTGATGTAAAGCGTTGCGCTTGCCCATAACAGTCCAGTGCCATTCAGAATTTGGAACTGGGTACAACAGTGCATGACAATGGCAACTACAAAGGATATCAAATGATGTCAAATTCAGTTCTTGTACTTATACATTTTTAATTACCTAAATATCTTTTTAGGTGATTACTTAAATTATAAATGCAAGCTTACGACATTTATTTTTTGCAAAACCTTAGTAATTTCATCAATATCCAGGTTTTGTATATTTTACTAAGGCATTGGATATAAAATGTCATATTATCGGCCTATCGAATATGAAAGTGTGACACCTGATGTCACAAGCCTTTTAGGGTTCTGGGCATGCCCACTTGTTCTTGTTCTTGTTCTTGTTCATAGTGGGGGCGATAAGTCCTGCACTGACATCCCGCTTGGGGTGTATTGTGCATTTCCCCCGCCAGCCTCTACCCGAGCCATCCCAACTCCTTCATATAACGGAGTATGGCCCTGGGTCGCTGGCACAACTGCTCCAGTGATGTTGGTGGTATGTTAACCGATGTTAATCTAGAACTATACTGATCTTCAAATAGTCTGGTTGTGTTCCGTATATTTTCCGTAGCCGTGCACTCCAGCAGCACGTGCCTCACGGTCTCGTCTTCCTGTAAACATCCTCTGCACAGTGGACTGTCCATTGCACCAGTTTTGTGAAGGTGATAATTTAGGTTGCAGTGGCCTGTGATAAGGCCTACTAAAAGTCGCAGGTCTTCTCGCTGCAGTTTCAGCAGATTGTTTGTTGGGCATGCCCACTGTGCCCACAACAAAGGATGAGCGCTTGCTTAGTGGCTTGTTTGGTATAAAACAATGTCATATAGAAACTACATTTAAATGTAAACTTTTAAACTTTTATTCATAGTAAAATAAGAGTATAGTATACGCTGTTTTCTATTATATATTCCTTATTATTTTATACATGAATCGATACAGCGCCCTAGCTTTGGCAGATGTTTGCTCAGCCAGTCAGAATCCCCTGGAACTGACCTACATCAAATACTTTCATTGTTTCTCTCCGGACACACTCTCAGAAAATGATGGTTGTCCTCAGGCACACCACAGAAATCACAGTTAGGGCTACTAAGTTTTTTCGTTAATAATTTGAACTTATTCAATGGCATGTGTCCAGAGTGCAATCTATGAGCAATTACAATCAGCTCTCTACTCAACTTCACATTCCCACACCACGGTATATGAGGCGGCTCACATTGTATTGTATACCATATTCCTTTTCCCAAAGAGACAATATCTAAATACTCCCTCCATTATGAATAGAGCCCTTGAGAACAAGTTTCCAAGAATAACCAGAAAGAAACTTGGGCCATTATTACCAAATTCTTTTCCTTAAGGTTATGGCAATATAATTATAAGACAAATGATTGTGAACTAAAACTTTCTTTGTACCATATTTCATTGAAATCCATCGAGCTGTCAATAAACAGTACCAATTTATCGTATTTTTTCAATATTCAGCTGTAACTGCTATATTATTAGTAAAAGTATCTTATTTACACTTTCTAATGACAAGACCGGCAAGTAATGCACCTGACAGCAACCATTATACCTGCCCATGACATACACAGCTTAGAATAAGAGTAATAACCTAATCTGTAGACCCCATATTTGAGAGAAAAGTGGTCAGAATGCTGGCAGCATTCCTCTCCTCATTCATTTCAGCCATGCTAGATGGCAATGCTAATGTTATGCGCAAACGAAAAAAAAATCAGTCCTCATATATACTGTAAAAGTAAACGGATAAAATGTTGTTGCATAATAAAAAAAGCAACAGTATTAACGGGCTATAAAAGGCAAAACATTAAAAAAAAACTTTTGCCCAAAGTATAGACACCAGTTTTCAAGTCACTCATTCTCACTCTAGACACCAGTTTTCAGGTCACTCGTTCTCACTCTAGACACCAGTTTTCAGGTCACTCATTCTCACTCTAGACACCAGTTTTCAGGTCACTCATTCTCACTCTAGACACCAGTTTTCAGGTCACTCATTCTCACTCTAGACACCAGTTTTCAGGTCACTCATTGCCATTAACCAAATGTAATAATAAAATAATTTAAAATATATGATACTTGTAATACTTAAAAACTCTCACACTGTTTCACTTTCTAATAAATGCTATTTACTTTGCAGATCAAGAGCTACTGTCAAGAGAAGTTAAAGACACCCATGAATCATTTCTGATGGCGAAGAAAATGTACAAGAAATACTTAAATATCTACTACACAATTGAGTCCAAAGATGATGAGAAGCAAATAATATTTCTGCAATTTTTCACTGAATCCAAAAAAGAATCGGAAAAGTATTCAGTTCGTCTGTTGAGGAGGATTGGCAAGGGAGATGTTAAATATGAGAGTAAGTAACCTTTAGGGCTCTTCATGAGGCTATGGGACTCCTTTACTAAGCTCTCTCCGTCCTCCCTCTAGCCTATATGTCATCCGTCTATTCTACAGTAGAATTTCTACCTTAAAGGGCTGATCTTAGAATAAATCTGATCCAGAGTTAACCTCTATGACTTGACTCATAATCATGCATCGGAATATCGGTGGTCATTACAGATTGAAAACGTGAAATATTTTTTGATATTTATGGTATTTACAAATTGAAATATGACAATATTTTTTTAATCATATTTCATAAATATTATATAAAAATGAACCCCTATTTCTCCTTGTCACGCTATAACTTGAGAACGGATGGAACAATCTCGCTAATTCTCTTTTTGTTGTGTTAATTATTGTCAGGAGAAGGTTCTTAAAGAAAAACCAAGAAAACATATTATGGGAGGTTATGGCGAGGCCGAAGGCTGAGCCTACTACGCGAACTATTCGCAGGCAGTCCCTAGTATAATATGTATTATTAAGAACCATTGTTACCAAGAATATGTTACAATCTGCTTATTCATTTAATAATAATACTGCTTGAAAGTTTATTGTTATTCCGCGTCTTCCGGCAATCCGTGTCGTGTCAGACGCAACGACCACTTTTTTTTTTCTTTTTTGAGGGGGGAAATGCTGTGCACTTCCCTTCCGCCACGGGGGTGACGGAAGGGGGCGTGTGGGGCTCAGACCCACTAAAACCCCCCCGTGAGCAGTCCTCCGCCAAGGTGGGGCGAGACAGGGTCGCGCTGGCAATCACCATCTCGCCCCAGCGGTAGGCCCGGATTGATCTTAACCGGGCCTCAGCGCCTGTGAAGGGATGACCTTACTCACCAAGGTCACCCCCTAGACTTGTAGAGCCGTGCCAGCCGACGAAGAGTCCCCCGACTCTTCGCCAGTGATCCCACTACGGGGGAGAGAGGAGACGTGCGAACCGTCTCCTCCGTTCTCCCGGTCGTCTGCGCCGGAGTGGATCAGCTCGGACATCGTTCTCCCTGATCCGCTCCGCAGCCTCCTTCTGCGCCATCAAACGCAACGACCACTAGGTCAATAAGGTTTAACATCCGACGATCGCATTTTAACTCTATTGCCTTTATTAATAAACGTTGCGTAAACCTATATTAGGCGTAACATGCTTTGTCTTGCTTTCACGCGTGACATATTTTACTGCAAGCGAAAAATTGACAGATAGATGTTTTAACTACTCCGGGTGTAAGCCAAGTTTATTAATAAGGCCGTATATGATTATAGTACTTACTCCGTATTGTATCTCTATAGTACATACTCAGGTAAAAAATTACAAATATGTAACTGCGAAAGTATAAAGAAGTAGCTGAATGAATGAATATATATGCTGAATGACTACAAAGCATATATAGTGTAAAATATGTACAATAAGTAAATGCGTTAATACACGAGTGTTTTAATACCTAATTATATGCAGTTGCATACACTACTTTATTTAATCTCATGTCATTTTTGCTACTAAAGTTTTATCCAACAAAATATTACTCAAATTCGTATGTATGAAATAGCGCCAAAATGGAAAAAGTCTTCTTCTTGTTTGTATGGCTTGTGCACCGTAACCACAATTTTGCCAATATCAGTGGAAAAAGTCTGTTATTGGTCTATTGGCTCGGAACCAGCGCGCTCACCACAGATAATGTGTACTTAAATTGAATTGAAACCTGGTCGGGACAAATTGTACTTTGATAATTAAAAAATTGTTTTAAAGCATTGTTTTGTTAGGAGAATAATGCTTTAATTCAATTTTTTAATTTTCTTTAAGTAGTATGTAAATAAAATATGCCAATAAAAGTCTGTATTTCATTTCATAATTAGAATATTACCGAATGAGATTATATAAATATATTTAAATTTTGTGACTTTAAACAGTTTATTTCAAATTTATTTCCTTTTGTGCCATTTAATTAAGTTCTTCAACTTCAGTATGGTTTCGGGTAAACTTATTATTAATAATTATCTGATAATTTGAAGATGGTCACTTATTTATTGGCTTGTAGGATACACTTCAATATGCCTGTATACGATTTTTAAATAATTTTGGAGTAGCAAAAAGTTTACTAATAAAGAAGGTACAGCGCTATGTATTATCACAATCGGTGTTATGTGGGAGTGTGATACTTCCCCGGTAGTGCCGGCCAATGGGGCTGTAACCCATACGAGTACAGCGTGGCACTGTCACCAACAAAATAACTAAAATAGTATATATATATAAAACATTTTACTTTTCAGTTGCAAGCACAACACCAAGACTGGACAGCCTGCCAGAGATCCAGAAGAAACTCCAAGAAACCAACGACGTGCCAGGAGCTCTCTGTGCTGTACGGGAAACATTTCTCAACATGAGAAGTGATAAAAAATGAAAACTACATTACACACCTGAATAACTAACCTCACAGTTGATTTGTACAATATTTTTTAGTAATAAGTACTACCAAATAAAATTTACTTAATAATATCAATAGGTATTTATTATGAATTAACGTTTCCTTTCATTTAATTGATCAAGTTTGTTAGAGAGATAATCATATATCATCCTCATCATTATGATGAATCTCTAATGAAAGATTTTAGTCGGTTTTCTTACCTCTGCCTCTGTCGTGTAAGTAAATTGTGGAATGCTTTGCCGGCCTACGCGTTACCTTGCAGCTATGACCCTGGGTCTTTCAAGCGGGCGTGTAAAAGCATCTGTCAGGTTATCATAAGGGTGACCATTAGTGCTGCCGGAAGCTGCTCTAATGGTCAGCGGTACTCGATTCCATTTTCGTTTTCCATCAGGCGAGAGGGAGTCACTTTGATGAACCATTATAAAAAAGATATTTTTAAGTATATAGCTTGGAATAAATCTCCCATTAATGTAAGTAAATATTTGTACTTATAGAAACTAAAAACAATCGCAGACAAAAGTTTTTCGCCAGCACTGAACTACTGATACAAGATGCGGCTTATATGTCCGGGTGATGTGTTCAACCGGACTACTGAGACATAAAAGTCTCGTTAGTTCGGTCAACCGGACTAAAAACCGAACTAGGTACTGATACTAGGCCTTTTTATGACGTGAAGCGGCAGCTCAAAGGTGGTTTCTATAGCAGGTAACCGTTTCTTTTATGTCTTTACTTCCTGAGATAACTAACAAAATCTTACGATTACTAAACGCGGACGAAGTCGCGCACAACTACCTAGTGAAAAATAATGCACACTTTCGGGATAACATTAATGTTGCCATGTTTTCGCAAAACCAGTTACCTAAATAAGGATTCTTCTTTTTTAATTCTATTGCGTAACGGTACACGCACGAGGCCCACCTAATGTTAAGTGGTAATAAAAGATACGGTAACGTTACACTTAACCCGTTGACTTGCGATTCGCCATATTTGGCCAATAAATAATACAATAGATTTCAAAAATGAACCTACTTTTCCAGAAACTGCAACTTCGGTTTGGAAAGTACCAGGAGACCATAACACTATAAGAAGTCTCTACAACCCAATCGTCACTGTAATCTAGGTATTGCTTTGTGCTCAGTAAGTTCTCCTGTGGTCTAGGCTAGGTCGATGCTAATACTGCATGCGGTTTTATTGAAAACAGCGTTCAGGGGACTTACAGACAACCCGTAGACTCGCGATTCGCCATATTTGGCCAATAATACAATAGATTTCGCAGAAATCAACCTACTTTTTCTGGAACTGCAAAGTGTGGTTAAGCAGATGTTCGTGCTCGGCCCACTGATGTATTCTGTCACAAGTGACGAACTGAACTGGGCCCATAACCTGTTGTGACAATAAGTTAAGTCTCATGTGCCTGTAATTTCACCGACACCCGTACCCTTCAAACCAGAACACAGTATTGCGAACATTACTGCTACACGGTAGGTATAGGGTATGGTGGCAGTACTGCCCCGGACGAACTCATTTACGTAGAGTTTTACTTTAGCTCTACCACGAGTTAACATAAATAAATGTCATCTATAGTCGATACTCGTGCCGTGGTCCGTTTTGCGATAATTTTGCTCACAGTGCTATAGTCTACCAAAGCTGGTCCGAGACAAAAATCGTAATTTTGACAGATCGTGGCATTGTAAGCGTGTTGTTAATTCGGACCAAAGTTTAGCAATAACGAACCATTTGCGCGCGAAAAACAAAAATCATAAAAATATCGTGCATAGTGTGAAGGTTAACTATGTAGTGTGTGGATTAAAAAGAAATAATGGAATGGATGGACCGACTTTTACAACAAAAAGAAGGGACACCAGTAAATACATTGTAGAAATAAACAAACACCTGTCACTTTTGACAGAACGCTCACGACGATTATGGTGTAGAGCATGGTTCATGTAATCGTCAATATGGCGGCAGTTAAGACGTCATCGATGACGTAGCGTGGGCCATCGTAATCACGCTCACGGTGAAAGGGACTGACTTTTATCGCGCTAATATCGATTATAGCCAATTGGGACCGCAGTGTCGATCTCGCCTACCTATCAAGCTTGTGATTGGCGTACTCGCTGTCAATTTTAGTTCTACATTTGACCGCGAGGTGGCACTGTACTTTTTTCATAATTTTTTTCGCGGCAGTCGATATCGAGCTTCGATTAGTGTCAATGTTGTAAACTCCTGGTAGACCTACTGGTTTGTAAGTATATATCTATAAGACGTGTAGTATAAGTTATGTATGTAGGTATAAGAGTCGGCATTTTCCCTAATACGGTACTTTAATTAATTTGGTACTTTCCCTGATTCGACACTTTGGGGTTCATTCGCTATCTTGCCTAACTTATTTGGTCCGTATGAATCACAGAATACTGTTTGAAGCTATGTATAGCTATGAATTCAATTTCCTCGCCCAAACTATACACATCAACACGGTCTAGGGATATACATATATAAAACTTTTTTAAATAACTTAAAAAGTACTGGCCTTACAAAAAAACTATTGATGACAGATTATAAAAAAATTATTTAGTTCCTTTTTTAAATTCAAATTCGTATATAAAAGGTTTTGTTATAAGATGAAATTAGCATTCAATGAATTTCTTGCAAAGAAGTAAATCTTCACGAACTTATTACTTAATTAAAACTCCATTAATTTCTATAAATCTTTGTCAAACGCATCTCCGGTGTTCATTTAATCATGTCACGTAAACACTTGACCAGGAACGAAATGTTAAGAGCAGTGGGCATGATTCAAGCTGGCGCTACCCAAATTACGGTTTCTGAAACCATGAGGACCAGTCAGAGCGTTATATCCAGGCTTTGGTCACGTTATCGTGTCACGGGGGAAGTGGTGGAACGGCACAGAGGACCTCAACGCTTTACAACACGTGTACAGGACCGATTCATAGTAAATGCTGCACGAAGTCAACCAAATGTAATGGCGATGCAATTGGTTCAAAGGCTACAGAGAGAGTATGGTTTGCTAGTAAGCGGTCAATCTTTGAGAAGACGACTGCATGAAGTCAACCTACGTGCTCGTAGGCCACTTCGGGTAACAGCGCTAAGGAGAGGCAATCGAGGAAGAAGAGTACAATGGGCTATTGCACACGAAAACTGGAACCATTCTCAATGGTAACTTGTGCTTTTCACTGATGAATCCAGGTTTGGATTTCATCCTGGTTCGCGAATAGTACGCGTTTGGAGAGAACCTGGACGTTGGAATCGATTGCAGCACCCACAACAAGTTCATGCATATCAAGGTGGCACGATTATGGTTTGGGCAGGAATTCGTCTCGGTGGTAGAACGGACCTCGTTTGGATACAAGGCAATATGACTGCTCTAAAATACCGAGATGAGGTGCTAGAGCCTGTAATCTTGCCCCACAGACAGCAAATGGGACAAAATTTCCAGCTAATGCACAACATTGCCCGTCCACATACGGCGCGTATCGTTAAAAGTTGGTTTTAACAGCATGATATCCAAGCTTTACACTGACCTACACAATCCCCTGACTTAAATCCTATTGAGCATGCCTGGGATATGCTTCTGAGAAGCTCTTAGGAATTTCCCTGAAGATATTGTGCATGAAAACCAGCTTTTCTTGCATCTTAGCAGGACTTGGGACAGTATTCCACAAAAGGATATTGACACCCTTGTTTTGGGTTTGCAGAACTGCTGCAGATGTGTCAGGAGAGTCTTAGGTGGATCCACGGATTATAAATTTTAAGTTTTACACATTTTTTATAAATACATTGTTGTTTTGTTTAGGTTTTGATGTTTCAAAAATAAAGTTTAGAAATTAAGATTGAAATTTTATCTGAGTTTTTCCTCTTCTCCTAAGTTTTTTTTTTATTTGACTTTATCTAAAAGTTTATTATCAGATTAGATAGGCTATTAAACAAGGTCTATTTTTATGTGTAGGTGTCTTAACAAAAAGTTAATAGAATTTTAGTTATTTAGATTTAATTGAAATATCCCTAGACCATGTTGATGTGTGTACTTGTCGATCATCTACTGAATCAATTAACAAAAAAAATACCTAAAAATAGAACCGACTTCAACACTAAAGTGAAATAACTGGTTGAAGTCGGTACCATGATAGTTCAACAGTACATATTATCACAATACTGTGCGCATGGTGCCGACTTCAAGTTATATCATACTTTTTGAGTGTTGAAGTCGAATCCATTTTTTAGTAGTAAAAATTGTTCTCCTTATTTAGTGACCCGTGCTAATTACAGGATCGATGAAACACTTTTCAGTTATTGGAGTGTAACTCAAAAACAGCTTGACCGAATTTTATGAAATTTAAATGGGACCAAAAGAATGATCTAAATGGGACTATAACTTTTTAAACTGACATGGTCATAATGCAAGAATTAACGTTAGAAACTTGAATATCCCATTCACCATGTACTCGTATTGTTATAATTGTGAGCTCTCGATATTTGGGCACAGTTGCATGAGCCATGTTCTCGAGTAAACTGCAGTATCTGCGGGTTCTGCGGTTCCGCACACGTTTCTTCGAAACTTGAAAGTACGAGGGTAGACTGATTCGCAATAAATACAATGCATGGTTGTCTGGAAGAGATCGCTCTGAGCGATAAGACTGCCCATTGTGTCACTTCTTTTTTTAATTTGTTTGTTGTATTTTATAATGTGGTGTTGCTATAAAAAGTTTATCTATCTATCTAATACATGGTAAATATACCGTTTCTAACGTTAAAATCGAAATTCTCTGTAAAAAGTAATGCATAGTCATATAACAAAAATACGCGTCGCCTTGAAAAACCTCTTCCTTTTGTAAGTCGGTTGAATAGTACTGCCATAGGCACATCTGACTATTTTTATAACTTTGCAACACAATCCCGCGATCGTGTCGTGATGATGAAAGTGAAGATGAGAGTCGAATCGAATAAAAACATTCGCGTTTATACACAATGGAGAATGTATTGAAATGAAGGTAGGTTGAACCTACTTGTTGTGTGGTACAATAGCCAAGCGTAGGTATTCAAGTTGTTTGCCTCGTGTTAAACCTCGTGAGCGATCGATTTCTACCCATTTCAAAGTCAAAATCAAAATAATTTATTAAATTCAGGTATCAAAGACGCACGCATTCCAACACACATAACTAAGTTACTTGTAAAAACGTTTTAATAAAATAAGCTTATTATAAAGTCCGACATTATATAGAAGACAAAGATGCTTGGAATACTCCTCTTCTGACAAGCTGTCTCTCTGCCACCCATAAAATGTACCTAATAATGGCAGTACCAAGTAAAAACATTGTAAACATCTATATAAAAAGAATGGCCCTGAGTTTTTTGCCGCTTCTTCTCGGCAGGCTCTATACATATTGGAACGCGGCGGTAGAGTATTTAAAGCACATTATAGTGAATGATTGACGTTCATAAGTGCGTCATTGATGCATAAATTGAAAAAATGATTTGACTTTGACAAGTATGAACGTCAATTATTCATTATAATGTAGACTCTACCGCCATTTTGGCTTACAACTTGCAGCATGCGCATAATTACGAGCGTAACCAGTGATTCTAGTACAGACTACTGAGCAAAGTGATTTAAAGGCACGAGACAAAAGAAATGCTCGTGTTAATCATACAACTTTTCACCTCTATCAGCGAGAACTTATACCTACTATAACCCGCGGCATATAACTCTAGCTCTGAGCGAAATGTGGAAGGGATAGCTGCGCAGATAGAGAGAGACAACAGTCCCTCGTCTTCGATGTGACAGAGAGAGACAAGAGTCCTTCGTCCCAATTTTTGACTTCTGCGCAATAACGGTCAGAGCTAGAGTTATATGCCGCGGGTTATACTTTGGTAAAAAAACAATTGAAAAAGGTACCTAGATATTGATAATTTCATAAATATTAATGACAATAGTGCAGTCTCAGAATAAGTTTTAGTTTTAGAGATTTTATGAACATAAATGCCCTTTTCGCGCTGGAGAGGACATAATTATACTCGTAGTTTAATGATTCAGACGTATAACCCGCGGCACGTAACTCTAGCGCCGTTATTGCGCAGAAGTCAAAAATTGGGTATCACAGGGGGGTTACAGGGACGAAGGACTCTTGTCTCTCTCTGTCACATCGAAGACGAGGGACTGTTGTCTCTCTCTGTCACATGTGCGCGACTGTACCCATGCGCAGCTATCCCTTCCACATTTCGCTCAGCGCTAGAGTTACGTGCCGCGGGTTATACTTACTTTACGAAAATTTATATTTATATTATCATAGTCATTAAATTAAATTATATTTATTGAGCTTTAACACGGTCAGGCCAATTACAATTAAAAACTCACAACAAAAACATTAAAAAGTAAGAATAAAAATTATACACAAAGAGATTACTAGAAAATAAAATAAAAAGGAAAAACACAAAAAAAAAATATAAGTCAGTCAAGGCAAGTGTCACTAAATATATAATTAATTATCGTTTAAATCAACAATGCGTCAAAATAGGATTGTGTCAATAAGGTTCTATTTGATTAAAACTTTCGTAAGTTGAACACATTTTAAAGCGATTAGTAACGGATTTTTACTTACGCAATAAGCCGAGCATGTTGACTCGACTCGACCGCTTTCGCAACGTTCATAGGTCTACCACGAGTTTACTACATTGACACCTGTCGATGCTCGATATCGACTGCTGCAAATAAATGTATGAAAAAAGAAAAATGCCACCTTGCGATCAATTGTAGAACTAAAATTGACAGCGAGTGCGCCAATCACAAGCTTAATAGGCAGGCGAGATCGAGTATCAACAATAGATGACATTTATGTTGCCAAACTCATGCTAGAGCTACAGTGCATATTTGAATCACGAGCGTAGCTAGTGATTCTAGTACAGACTACTGAGCAAATAAAATGATTTAAAGGTACGAGACATAAAAAAACTTGCTCTCGTGTGAATCATGCAACTTTTCACCTCTATCGGCGAGAACTTATACTTAGGTAAAACAAACAATTGAAAAGGGACTTACCTACCTTGTTTTTGATATTTCCATATATTTTCGAGAGAACTTATACTTAGGTAAAACACAACAATTGAAAAGGGTACTTACCTACCTTGTTTTTGATACTTCCATATATTTTCGAGAGAACTTATACTTAGGTAAAACTAGGGTAAAACAAACAATTGAAAAGGGTACTTACCTACCTTGTTTTTGATACTTCCATATATTTTCGAGAGAACTTATACTTAGGTAAAACTAGGGTAAAACAAACAATTGAAAAGGGTACTTACCTACCTTGTTTTTGATACTTCCATATATTTTCGAGAGAACTTATACTTAGGTAAAACTAGGGTAAAACAAACAATTGAAAAGGGTACTTACCTACCTTGTTTTTGATACTTCCATATATTTTCCCATGTTTTTTTGGAAAATATCTAATTTGAGCATAATAAGCTTGCTCTCCGAACTCTCGACGTAAATATACGTCAGTTTCATTCATAAATCTTTTGTTTTAATTGTTATGGTATAGGAAGGATTAATAAGGTACTAAGTATATGACTGAAGTCCCGCTGCTTCTCATCACTTAAACCAATACTAAAACACATCGAGAGAAAGTTATTTATCGACGCAAAGCTATAAAGAGTACACAAGTTCGCTTGAGTTAATCACTTTTTAAATACTACTCATTTTCGAATTATGGGAGAAAGGTTCCGGTAGTTATTTTTGTAGTTTTTCTTTGTTTGCTCGTTGCAATCACCATTATCTTTGATTATTCTTTAATTTTGCAGACTCATAGAGTTATCAGTCTTTCTCTTTTTTTTTGTTATAAATACTAACGTGGTCTTCCCTCATTATTAATTAGAAATACGGGATTACTCACGTAATATTAATCGGATAGGTCCGACTATAGTTTCGACCACAGTCGGTGGCCTTTTTCAAGGTGTTCGGGACGCCCGCGTCGATGACGTCTCGCCTAGCACTCTCTTATGAGTTCCATAATAATGTTTACTAAACAACGGGTAGCCCCGGATCTACGTTTTTTTCGAACCAGGGTTAAAATTGATAGTGGCGCCTCTCTCTCCAGCGCTTGAGAAAAATAACTTTAATGGTTAAGTCGACCTATTCCTTCTTCTGTGTCTTGGGTATTCCGACAGTGCTTTGTCCGGGTAGTTAAATAAATCGCAATTTTAATGAAATTTACTGTTTTATTCGTATTACAACCGCCGTAATGCTATTTCTACCACGAAGCAGTAATGTTCGCATTACTGTGTTCCGGTTTGATGGATATGGTTGCTGGTGAAATTACAGGCAGAAAATCATCCATTTTAGAATCAGAATTCGGCTTTACAATCAAAGGATGGCAGAGATCTGCACTGAACTTTCGTACCCGATGGATAAGACCATCGCGCGCCTTTTTTTGCTACTGTGTTAGAATCAGGGCAGGGCTGGGCAAAATACATGCTTTGCTTTAATTGAAATACAAATTAAAAAATACTGTATCGCAAGTAAGTAATATACAAAATACATTCAAGTACGGTATTTGAAATATTAAATACAGTATTTTAGCTATTTTTTATTGATCACAAATTACAAAGTAATCTAGACCAGCACGGGCTGATAAGTAGAGGAAATCAAGATTAAATAATCAGTAAAACCAGAGTTTCCTTTCATGAACACTAGATTTTTAAATGTACTGTCAGATAAACAGCCTCTCGGTGGAGTAAATAAAACCTGCTAAAGAAAACCATGTTTCTACTGGTCACTCACAATCGCTAAATAAAGGTTAAGTGTATTTAATGTTAAAATGTATTTTAAAGACTAAGTATTAGAAAAGTATTTGAAATACTCATTACAAAATACCTCGGTGTCAGGTATTTAAAATACGAATTACAAATTACATTTAAAGTAAGTAATTGAAATACAAATACTAAATCTTCTTCTTCTTCTAGTGCCTCTCCAACTAGTGAAGGCTGGCTATCTCCGCATATTTCTCCCGGTCTTTGGCGAGTTTAAATAGCTCCGCGACACTTCCGACTCCGTTCCATTCTCGGACATTACGCAGCCACGACTTCCTTCTACGGCCAACAGCTCTTCTTCCGGCCACCTCGCCCATCATTATCAACTGAAGAAGCTCATATCTGGAGTGCCTAAGCACGTGGCCTAGATAGGCTACCTTCCTTCTTTTGATGGTCTGCATGAATTCTCGTTCCCTCCCAGCTGGACGTAAAACCTCAACATTGGTCACTCGATGTGTCCAGCTTAAATACTAATTACGTATGTGTATTTCAATTACGTATCTTAATTACAAGTAATTCATATACTCGTACGTACTGCCCAACCCTGGATAGATCCTTCAGTGACTACCTTCACACAACGCTCAACAGCCTGGATGTGACGGGGGAAATAGGAACATTCTAAAATCCTGTGAAACATTGAAGCTGAGGTAACTAATAATCAAGCTCGGATCCACCGTTGTGGTCACGATGGGCCTGTCCACAACCCTAAACGTCACTTTCATATTCGACAGGTCGATGACACGACGTTTTATATGCAACGCCTTGATAAAATATACAAAACCTGGGTATCCATAGGAGAAATAATTTACGTTTTCGCGAAAAAGAAATCTTTTAAATTTAATTTCGCGTCATTTGATATCCTTTGCAGTTGTTTCCAGCGGAATTATAGAGCAGGAACATCTTCTATCTCCGAGTAAAAAGCTCAGTGTTGTCCCAGTTCAAAGTTCTGAATGGCACTGGACTGTTATGGGCAAGCGTGACGCTTAACATCAGGCGTGCGACTTGATACTATATCGATCACTAGCGACCCGCCCCGGCTTCGCACGGGTGCAGTGCTGATACTACATAATATACCTACCTACTACAGAATGTCTTTATAAACAACGTTTACAGCTTTTTTGTCATTAGACAATACAAACATATTTTGTTTAGAAGTTACTCTTGAAAGAGTGACATATAATTGACCATGAGAAAAACACTCAACGCTCAAATCTAACCGCCGCCGCACCGCTATGTCCCTACATTTTAAATCTGTAATATCTTCGGAAATATTCATTTCAATTACATGCTGTAAAGGGCCATATTGATCTACCTATATTGAATGGACAATGTATTTAAGGTACTTAATTGGATAAGGATTAATGCTGTATTGCTTAAAATAACTTCCTAAATAAGCCATTTTTCCCCGTAAAATGTAAAGGATAAAAAATGGTTAGTGTGGGTTATCCTTAAGAGATAGACATATACCGTCGAGGACTATTTTGCTGACCTTTTTAAGGTGTACAATACCGTAGTACATTATTTTGATTTATCTCGTGGGGTTCAGGCAGCGTTTGCAATGTAAGCGCAAAAATGTGTTTATTTACGACATCACATTAGAAACCTGTAAATTCATCGGTGTTTTTCTACAATATTATGCATGTATCATACATATAAACCTTCCTCTTGATTCACTCTATCTATTAAAAAAACGCTTTAAAATCCGTTGCGTAGTTTTGAAGATCTAAGCATACATAGAGACAGACAGACAGCGACAGCGACTTGTTTTATACTATGTAGTGATAGTGATGATAGAGTTCATGCTCCGACTCGCACTTGGCTGATTTTCGGGTGACCATAACCTTTTTTGTGGGCTGGATCCGCGCCTGCTAATAATAACTCGTTTCAACTCAGTAGACTAGCATGAAGGTTGAATGACTGGCACTATGGTGATACCCACCATAGCCACCACTTTCAACGTGTTGAATCGGTGGACTTTTCTAGTAATGAGTAAGGTTGAACAGTTGTAGTTGTCAGCAAGTTCGCTCACCTGCAGGCGTCATGACATAACAGCAGAGGACAATTCTACTAATTTCAATAGCGGGAAATCAAAGTGCTTTTAAAATGCTTCGAAAGTACCTATGACTGGAAGCATTGGCGGGTGACTACAGTTAAAAGATTACAACAGAATTGTCCCCAGTTTTGGTGCACAGGTGCAGTGCGGCGGGGCGGCAGCGTGTCCCTGATACTTTTTGCCAGGTGTCGAGATATGCCTTAACCAGGGCATATGTGAATCAATTACTATTGAGTGAACCGTTTCAAACCTTTGTAGTAAGTTTCTCTATGTTTATGCTCGTACTGTGTCTGGACTGACTCTGCCAAAATCCCCAAACAGACTAAAAATCCTAGCGATTTCTTCAGGTAGGATCTCCAACGTCATCTTCTTGTCGAGAGAATGCCATGCTCTTCATTGGCTGTCGGAGGCTACGTCAGACCACGTGATGCCCTCCATCTTGGACTCGCGGAAGTGCTTCAATTCACGTGGTTGCCGCCATGTTTGACTAGCGGAAGCGGTAGTGTTTTCTTTTATTTGTCACACTACTCAGACACTTAAGGATTGAACCCAATATTGACCCAATTCCTTGACGATGTCGTAACGCACCGCATTCCATTTGAGTAGTCCAATGGCGGGTGACTACAGAACAGAATTGCCCCCAGTTTTAGTACACAGGTGCGGTGCGGCGGCGGCGGCGGCGTGCCCCCGATACTTTTTGCCGGGTGTCGCGACATGCCTTAACCAGGGCATACGTGAATCAATTACTATTTAGGGTTAAGAAATACTAGAGGATTGCCGTGGACCAGCACATAGAATAGAAGTAGAACTAATATTTATTGCCAAAAAATATAAACAAAACAAGTGCTATTTGAAAATTTTGAAACCGACTTCCTTTCTATTCAGTTATTTGAGTGTAACTCAAAAACTATTTGACCGAATTTGATGAAATTTAAACACGGGAAGCACCAGCTTTCAAACAAAAAGAATTGAGAATCGGTTCACCCAGTTGAAAGTGATGAGGTAACAAATATAAAAAATACAGTCGAATTCAGTACCTCCTCCTTTTTGGAAGTCGGCAGAAAACATAACTATCATGAAAGCATATATTAATGCATAAGTAGGTATGATAACTTCTAACTTACTTAAAAAAAGCTTATATTTCAACTTCCAAAAGGAGTAGATTCTCAAGACGACGCGTTTTTCTACCGACTTCCAAAAAGGAGGAGGTAGGTAATCAATATGACAGTAGTTTTTTTATTTTTGTTACCTCATAACTTTCGATAGGGTTAACCGATTCTCAAATTTCTTTTTTTTCAAACTCACAAAAAAATAATTATTTTTGAAGCAGGTGCTTCACGTGTGGTCCCATTTAAATTTCATCAAATTCAGTCCGGTAGTTTTTGAGATGCACTCCAATAACTGAATAGAATGGAAGTCGGTATTACCTTTTTCAAATTGTACTTGTTAATAAATTACCTCGCATAACTTTTACAGAGCAGTCCAAGTTTATATTTTTTATTTGCGGTTTTTTGAATACTCTCTATATTTAGTCACTCTAATAACAAAAAGTGTTACGCCTATCTTGATATCCTTATTGACGGTGAATGACGATCGATCCTGTAAGTAGCAAGAGTGTTTTGTTTTACCAAAAAAATGGAATCGACTTCAACATTAAAAACTGTGAAATAACTTGTCGAAGTCGGTACCTTGCGCACAATATTGTGATGATAGGTACCTATTAGGTACTTTTGAACTATCATAGTACCAACTTCAAAAAACTATTTCACACATTTTAGTGTTGAAGTCAAGAAAATCAATTGTTTAGGTTCTTACGATCAAAATTCGGTAATGTACTGTTATTAAAACACTAAAATGTGAAATATGCGAAATATATATATATGCGAAATATAAATATATATATATTAATATATATTTATTTATATATCAAAATAGTAGTTTATGCAACTGTCATATAAAAGAGGGTATTAAAATTAAAACATGAAGGTAGTTTTTTGAAACGAGCCGCAGGCGAGTTTCAAAATAAGATTACACGAGTGTTTTAATACCTAACTATATGCAGTTGCATACACTACTTTATTTAATCTCATGACATTTTTGCTACTAAAGTTTTATCCAACCAAATATTACACAAATTCGTATGTACGAAATAGCGCCAAAATGGAAAAAAGTCTTCTTCTTCTTCTTCTTCTTGTTTATATGGCTTGTGCGGCGTAACCACAATTTTGCCAATATCAGTGGAAAGAGTCTGTTATTGGTCTATTGGCTCGGAACTAGCGCGTTGCGCGCGCAGCTTGCTCACCACAGATAATGTGTACTTAAAAATAATTGAAACCTCCTTGGTCGGGACACATTGTACTTAAATAATTAAATAATTGTTTTAAAGCATTGTTTTGTTAGGAGAATAATGCTTTAATTTAATTTTCTTAACGAAGTATGTAAATAAAATATACCAATAAAAGTCTGTATTTAATTTCATAGTTAGAATATTACCGAATGAGATTATATTTAATACTATTTATATATATTGTAAAACATTTGTAACATAAATAGTGTAATTTAAGAGTGCAATCATACGACCGGCGTACGTCCTTCTAGGTAGGTAGATTTTGCCGTAGTTTCATAGGTGTTTTCAGCCTTCATTCATGAACATTGGCTCATATTCCATAGGTACCGTTGTTACCATACTGGTATACAAATTTCACCAGATCGCGGTCAGTGGCCGAGGTGGCCGGCTTTCGACGCATATCTAATTGACTCACAATGGCGGTGCAGCGGGTTCGATTCCCATGTCCATCACTTTCCATATCAATTACGGTGCGTTAGCTTTGAAATGGAAATTATTATATTTGGCGCGCGTGTGTTGAATGATGAGCAGTTCAAAGGTTATGTATGAGTAAGTATTCATTTTTGCATTTCGGTTTTATAGTAGGTTTCTATACAGGGTGGAAACTTTCAGCGGAGCAGTAAGGGGAAGTACCTTATCCGTTGCAGCTACTCGAAAATGGTCTCTGGAGACTATCCATATTTTTTTATGGAATTTTGATCCCCATTCACAGATTTTCAAAAAAATACAATTAGCAAGAAAATAGCCATTTTACATAAAAACATTTTTTGATGCCAATCGATCCTGTTTTTAATACTGATAAAAACTTATATGGAACCCACCATTGCTGGAGTACTCAAAAAGATACAAATTGCAAAAAACTTTTCCCGCTCATTTTACAATAAACTGCAGTTAAGTTCTCGCTATAAAATTCAAATTTCTTTATTCGAATAAATTCGAATATTCGATATAATAATCCTTTAAAGCCTTTAAAAAACTTACAAATATTTATTTTATAACTTTTTAAAATACAGATACTTAAGTAAAGAAATTCAATCATATTATTATGTATTTTCTGCGAAGTGTGTTGGCAAGGCATGATAAGTAGGTATGCATTCATATTCACACAATGTACCTACATTCGGTTAACGTAATTACAAAAATATATATTTTATTGCACTTGCTTATAGTTTCAAAATAATGTAGGTAACTATCTAGTAAAAAACCCGCTAACGATTTTGTGAGATTCAAGTTATTAAGATAGAAGCTTTTATAATAAATTTATAATTGATCTTTTATAATCTCGTCTAGTAGGTTGTATACTGTTAAAGGTATATTCATTCTAATTTTTAGTTTGCTGTAAGGCCTAAAAACAGGTTTGGTTTCAAAGTTGCCACCCCTAAAATTTGCCGACCTAGGCTCCACCCTACTCAGCCTGCTGGTATATCCACCACCTTTGCCATGACAAACAAACACTTCTATTTTTTTGGTATGAATGGTTTAAGTTTTTATTTAAATAAGTAGGTAATGTTTCTGTTTTAGTAATTAAGCTTTGATTATTTACTTACGTCTACATTATCAAAGTAATTAAGCTAATCATATAATAATATGTTTAGCTGGTGTACAACATTTGATATCTACCTACCAACCTATAAAATATTATTTTCTCAAACATGCTTCTTTGAGGTTTGTTATTTTGTTATGACAACCTTCTTCGAGATAAATCGAATTTGCTGTACTGGCCAAATACATGCGAACAGCGGCCGGCAACAGTTGTATAAAAATCCATATCTGTCGTGGTTTAACGGCTAAATAAATTACATAATAAACTCATTACTGTCGTGTAATTTAAAAATGGAACGATATTTTACTCCAAAACATACCAACCAAGGAGGTAACATATCAAAGCTTTTTTTAAATTTCGAACGGGCTTGCAAATAGAAAGCTGTTTACTAAAAAAAAATGAACACTTTAACGCGGGAAAAAATATGGTTGTTCGGTACTACTTAGTTTTAATTTCCGCGCATTATTTGCGAAAAGTACGAAGTAAACAAGCTGGCCAGAACTAGGCATTGATGGACTTACGTATGTGTGCCTCGGCTTTGCCTCGGACCACATTTACACGTTCGGCCATACCTACAATACCATCAACAACTGTTTTTATATACTAACTAGTAGGTACCTACACCTCCTACAAAATGCTCATATTTGCGGGTGGAGGTTGGTATCCGGGAAGCAGAATTTCTTGACCGAACGTCAACATACCTACATATCGTATATTTTACACGCTAATGTTATTTTAATATATTATATTATGTTTTATTTATTTTACTTATCTTTTACTATATAATAATTAGTGTATATTTCCCTTGGTCTACGCATCACGCGGTGAAAGGATGGAACAATTTCGCAAAAATTTTTTTTGTCGTGTTAATTTTTGTTAGAAGGTTCTTATGATGAAAAAATGTTGAAAAATCAAAAAAAGTTTATGGCAAGGCCGTAGGCCGAGCCTACTACGCGAACGAAGTCGCGGGCAGTCGCTAGTAACCCAATAAAGTTTGAAGTGGGTTTAATAATTTTGTTAGAGCTTTTATTTTCATATCTTTTTAAAATGGCAAAGATCTAAAACTCCAAAAGGAATAAAAACTTATCAGGTAAAATCTCAGTCACGATTAGAAAGAGTAAATAAAACGATTTATCATTCATCAAGTACATGCTTAACTGGTTTTAATTTTACCGTTTGCAGAATCGAGGACATCTTGTGACATTCGAGAACTCTGAATCAGCGTGGTAGTCTGTGCGCAAGTGGATGCATTTGCCAATATTGCAAAAAAAAAACAATGTAGCCATTTTCCAAAGTGCGAAATTTGTAAGGTTTCATAAATTTGTAGTCTGTTTTTACTTTACTGCTCCGCGGTTTCACCCACGTGGTGATAAATGACGACGATGAATCAAATAAATGAATGAATATGTTCATCAACGATAGGTAATGTAGGATTCTAAGATCAATCAGGTAGGTCTACCACGAGTTTACTACATTGACACCAATCGAAGCTCGGTATTGGCTGCCGCAAAAAAAAATATTAAACAAAGAACCATGCCACCTCACGGTCAATTGTAGAACTAAAATTGACATCGAGAACGCCAATCACAAGCTCAATAGGCAGGCGAGATCGAGTATCGACTATAGATGACAGTTATGTTGACAACTCATGGTAGAGGTACAGGCCTACTACTGGGGCGAGATGGGGTCGCACTAGCATTCACTATCTCGCCCCAGCGGTAGGCCCAGATTGGTCTTAGAATCCTACATTATCCATGGCGGAATACTGCTCACGGGGGTTTTAGTGGGTATGAGCCCCACATACCCACTAAAACTTCCGTCACGAGGGTAACGGAAGGGCCGTTACCCTCGTGACGGAAGGGAAGTGGACAGTGTTTCCCCCCCTCAAAAAGATATAAGGGATTCTAATAGTGAAAGAGTTTTTTTAAATCAGTCCACTAATTTCGAAGCCTATTCAATTCAAACAAACAAATCTTTACTCCAGATAATATTATGTATAGATTGATATTATGTACATTTCGTCCGTAGAAAGAAAATATTTCGCCGCTGCAATCTATCTATGTATATAAAAATGAACCCTTGTTTCTCCTGGTCACGCTATAACTTGAGAACGGATGGAACAATCTCGCTAATTCTTGTTTTGTTGTGTTAATTATTGTTAGGAGAAGGTCCATATGGTAAAGAAAAAAAAAATACGGAATGTTATGGAGAGGCCGAAGGCCGAGCCTACTACGCGAACGTAGTCGCGGGCAGTCGCTAGCCTATATATAAAAAAATAACCCCTATTTCTCCTGGTCACGCTATAACTTGAGAAATGGAACAATCTCGCAAATTTTTGTTGTGTTAATTATTGTCAGGAGAAGGTTCTTATGAAAGAACAACCAAGAAAAGATGGGAGATTATGGCAAGGCTGAAGGCCGAGCTTACTACCTCTTTGTTAGTATGCGAACGAAGTCCCGGGCAGTCGCTAGTTAGATATTATTATTTACTTACTTACTATTGTATTTCCATACGGAATATCTACTATGTTAAATGTAATGAAAAATCTCCAATGTGTAAATAAAGGCTTTACGTATTACAAAATGTGGACTTTTTAACTATAAACCAAAGGCCAACAATAACTTTTGTTTTTCCTTTCTAAACGGCCGTTTTTGTAAATCCGTGAACCATGGAGGGCCGAGGTAGTCCCGAGTATAGCCGATGATAACCGAACGCTATGAAAGTTGTAGAGACTATGTTGCCATAGTAGAAATTTATACGCTTTCCGTAACTACTTTTAATTAATTATGTACGGTCAAATTAAGTTAGTTTGAGCAATGCAAACAATGACACTGTTTAGATATTGAAGCTAATATATAATACAAACGAATGATAATTCAAAATTATACAGTTTGACAAATACATTTTTTAATTAATATTTGATTATTGGTATTATTATATATCTTAGTTTTGTTTTCATATTATATTGCTGGTAACGCGCTAGGTAATATTGAACATATCTGATTTAACAATATTTTTAATCTTTATTATCACATAAATTTAAAAGTCGAGTATCAAGTTGTATTCATCGGTTTATTAGGTATTTAAATCCATAAACTATTAAGATAAATATTGCAATATTTACCCAGCCGATAGAATAACATTAATTTTAATTACATACTTATTATATAAATACTAACTCTTTATTTGTCAGTACCTATCTTATACTTAAAATAGTTAACATCACATTTTAATATACCTACAATGTAAATTAACTACTTATTAACAGATACAGACGTTAAATATTACCCTATGAAGAAGATAACCTATTTTATGTAAATCCAATACAAATGTGTATACACTAAATAATCTTTATTGTCTCTTTGAATAATAACAGAAAACTAAATGTAAAATTATAATACACAAGCAATAACTAAAACGAATAAATTGTCAAAGCTACATTTTCTGTAACCGGCACAAAATGTTTCCTGCGCTAGTAACACCGTCGTACTTTTTTTTCTTGGCGGACAGTCTGCCTTTATCTTTCGTAGGGAGGGCCGCATCGCTCCCCAACTGTTTCGTTCAGTACTTTTACGCGTATCCTTTAGAACCGGTTTGAAAGTGCCCGAGGCGTGGCGTAGGCGGTACAGTGCCGCGTTCAACCGTAAAATACTCTAGTTACATTCAAAAACTCACTTTTTCGTGCTCAAACACTTGGAAAGTAGTAAAAGTGTGTGACTAATAACTGGATCTGCAAACGCTATCTTGGAATCGAGGTAATGATACGTATTTGATAACAAAAACTCTTTTGTTATCGGTTGAAGTTATTTTTTGGTGGTGCGGAGGCGACAGGTGTTGAAAAACACGGTCGGCGGTTTCCTACCTGCATTATTTTTTATGTTTTAACGGACGAATGGACGCGCCTATTTTTTGCTTTTTATTATTTATTGATCTCTTTCAAAAAGTCTTTTAAACGTGAACTGATTCTGAATTTAAAACATCGAATGCATATCAGCCGCGTTCCTTTGTCTGGTGAAATGTAGGGTATGCGTGCCTAGCAACCTAAGCATATTAAGTTGGTAGATTACTTTCATATTTAATTAACTATCTATTAAATTTTGATTGATTGAATTGAAAGAATTGAACCACTTTAAATTCAAAACAATAAGTTTAAATATGTAATCAATTTGTCACATGTACTTTCGCAATAATCTTTATGTCTAATAGAAAATATTTTCACTTATTTAAACCTAAAAGTATAAAAACACGTTTCTAGCCCAAATCACAGATGGCGCACGCAATTTTGTGCAACCAATGTTGCAATATTGTTAGAAAATGTACATAAGCACGATCTTTACAGAAATTACGACATTATATTGTAAAAAGAAGATACTAAGAATATTTCTGTATTGCCATTTCTAATTTCTAACATAATGATGTGCAACTAATCGATCGTAATGTAGTTCAGAACTCTAGTTCACGTATCGATTCTGCGAATTTCCATAAATTACTTTCCAATTGCATGAGCTGTATAATATAATCCGTTATATATAAAAGAATAACAAGTTAGGTTGTAATTTATTCTCAAAAACATAACTACAGATTCCGTCAAGTATATTAACATCATACCGGCCATCAATTAACATTAGCACTTTAAACTTTAAACGACTCTTATAACATAAATTACGTAGACCAATGTTATTTACAAAGCGATGAGTCACAAGACCAAGAACTTTTTGAGTCATTTTCCCAACATCTATAGGGATCGTGGTAGTTCGAAGTACTTTCTCTTTGATACTGGTTTTCCTTTCAGCGATGTTGGTTACTTGTGGAGCGTGGAACGGTTCGCATTTGGTGTGACCAGTGCATCGAGCTCCCGCCTCTTTGTTTTACCTGTATAGAACACGCGCAATACTCACAATATTCTCGAAATTGCATCATTTGTCAAAGCGAATCCTAATTTATTCTGTCGTTGGTCTAACGTAAGTACTATACTCGTAGCAGACGAGATATAACTAGACAGTTCCCACCTATTTTTACAAATACAAATAGTTTATTGACATAAAAGGTAGGTATTAATATACATTATATAATATACATTATATATTTGAATCCATAGGCTCCCGAGCTAGTGTGAACTGTGTTTCAGGAGCCAGTGGCTTCTCCCATAAATACTTAGCAGGTAATTATATCCGATCTTTGATATTAAAAAGCGCATAAATGTGAATGTGCTCTTGTTATTAGGTGTATGGTTTATGTGCATGTGTCCGAATATGTGTATGTAATATATATGTTTATGGTGTAATAATGGTTAATATTTATTTAGCTTTTTGGGCACTCTACCCGTAGACAGGCACTTAAATGCTGTTTTTTATCTGTAATATATAAGTATATAATTTAGAAATATTTTAGTGAATTAGTTTTATTGTAATAGGTAGATTTATTTTATATCAGAACCTAACTTTGTATTTATACAGAAATAAACATTTATTTAGTATACAAATCTGTCAACATCTTTTCAAGCTCTTCATAATCGAATGTTTTTAACCAGAAAACTATTATGTCTATCCTATGGCTAAGACTATTCTAATGCGTAATATAGTGTTTTCTGCATAAACAACCTTTGTCTACTTTTCTGGTCACAATTAGTTTTATTAAATATATTTTTAATTAGAAATACGAGATTATGCACGTAATATTTATCGGATAGTGCACAATACGCAAGCCGCGTCATGGCCATTAGTTTTTTTTTTTAAATGAGTGAAAACCAGTACAAATGCTTTAATGGCGAAATATGGTTGTGTACCGTCTTCCAAAAAAAAGGAGGAGGTACTCACTTTGACTGTTTTTTTAAATGTTTGTTACCTCATAACTTTTGACAGGGTGAGGTGAACCGTGCAATTGGAGAGGCCTATGTCCAGCAGTGGACTGCTACAGGCTGATGATGAGGTGAACCAATTCTTGTTCTTTTTGTTCGAAAGCTGATGCTTTCCGTGTGTCCCATTTGAATTTCATTATATTCGGTTTAGTAGTTTTTGAGTTACACTCCAATAACTGAATAGAATGGAAGTCGGTATTAAATTTTTCAAATTGTACTTGTACACACACAGTCTTCGGATTGTGATGGCGTGATAGTATGTTGGGAATGTGTGTGTAAACCAATTAAGCAGACTATTTAGTTAAAATAAAAGTTGCGTGACTTCTATGTAAATGGAGTAGGTAACTCTTAATCAGCCTTAAATGTTTATCGCATAACTTTTCAAGTAACGTAACCTAGGTAGGACTCAAGTCTCATTTTGTGCTTCTTCTCTATCTATAGTACAGTTACACATAACACAAGAACGGGTGAACAGATATGGATGAAATTTAGTACGTAGTTAGCCGAGGCACTGGATTAACATACTTATATGTACATCAAACTTCCATAAGCCTTTTTTTAATTTAAAATGAAAAATAATTGTCAGTATTGTATCTATATACTCAAAATATGTAAATTTGTAAAAAAATATCCTGACTTGTTTAATCATCATTATCTCAGCCATAGGACGTCCACTGCTGAACATATGCCTCCCCCATGATTTTCCAAAAGGACCGGTTGGAAGCGGCCTGCATCCAACGTCGTCCTGCGACCTTCCTCAGGTCGTCTGTCCAACGTGTCGGTGGACGACCTACGCTGCGCTTGCCGGTCCGTGGTCTCCACTCCAGAACCTTTCGGCCCCATCGGCCATCTGTTCTGCGTGCTATGTGCCCTGCCCACTGCCACTTCAACTGGCTAACCTTCTGAGCTATGTCGGTGACTTTCGTTCTTCTACGGATCTACTCATTTCTGATTCGATCACGTAGAGAAACCCCGAGCATAGCCCTCTCCATAGCTCGTTGTGCGACTTTGAGCTTATCTTTGAGGCCCATAGTAAGAGTACCATACCACGTTTCAGTGCCATAAGTCATCACTGGTAACACACATTGGTCGAATACTGTTGTCTTGAGGCACTGAGGTATTTTTGACGAGAAGACTTCGCGAAGTTTCCGGAACGCTGCCCAGCCGAGTTGGATTCGACGATTGACCTCTTTCTCGAAGTTGAACCTGCCTAGTTTGACTGTCTGTCCCAGGTAGATGTACTCGTCAACAACTTCGAGAACTGAGTTCCCAACTGATATTGGGGTAGGTACAACATGGGCATTAGACATTGTTTAATAACAAGTACGATTTGAAAAATGTAATACCGACTTCCATTCTATTCAGTTATTGGAGTGTAACTCATAAACTACTGGACCTAATTTGATGAAATTTATTGCAAAAAATAAACTTTGTTGCAAATCTCAATAGCATGCTAGAGAAAAAATGTTACTATTCATTAGATGAATTTTTCAACGACAATTTCGTTGATATGAAACGAATCGTCGCGCACAAGCAAACTATCACATACAGGGTCATATATTGTCATCCTGAAACATGTTAACAAGACCTGCATGTAAACATATATAATTATGTTGCAATACATTTTTGAGTATAGAGTATTGAACATAAAGAATTCCACTTCTCATCACCATAAAGTTCACGCGGGTGATACTACGGAGCGCAGCTTGTTATCGCGTGTGTGAGTGAGTGCGTATGTCATCTAGTTACTTCTTTAAATACAATTTGGAAAAGAGATAACTTATATCATAGGTTTTTTACACAAAGTCTCAAACTAGATAGTCTGTATCATAGTAACCTGATTTTTTTATTACTCCACATTAGCCTCCACAGACTCCACGGTCCGGGCCATTTTTTGGGTTTTTTTTGCAAATTTATCAAATCTAAATACAATTAAAAAAGAGACAACAATATATACTTAATTAGAGGACAAAGGATTTTTATGTTAAACTACTTAATTAAGGGCCATATCGTTTCTAAGTTTGCATCAGCATTCAGAGCAGACCGGTCTCCGCAGACAGCACCCGTTCACGAGTTGACGCATGTGGCAGCCATCGCCTTCCTCAACCATATCTGAGGGAAGATGGCGACCCGCCACACGACACCTTTTTGTGAGCGTGTCTGCTCTGTATGCTCATACTTACTCTTTGTTAAATACAGCTTAACTTAAATAATTACTAATATTAACTTATTCACTTAGGTACCCGTATTGCACTGAAGCAGGGCCTCAATTACTATTCCTTTTCGATCCCTGATTGCCATTTTGAGGTTGTATTCAAATATGGTTTTGATGTTTGCAACCATCGCTTTCCTCACAAATCGCCCAATGGCATCATCGTCTGATATACATAAAGGTACACCTAGATATAGGTACAACAGACATGTTCATGTACACAAATGTTTCATCAATCTGTCATTGAACCCGGGACCAGCGGCTCAGGAGGATCTAACGACTTCGCCAACCGACATCTCAAATCATAACACAACTTATTAGTTAAGAGACCGTAGGATATGAGCAATATAAACATAAGAATTAGGTAAATAAAATGTTCGTATAATGAGTAATCGTGTTGTAGGTTAAAACTCAGGCTTTTTATTTATTATCTCGAAATAACGGATAGCTTCTGAGAGATTGCGATAACCTTATGCCACATGCCAGAATATGCGGGGAGTCGTTAATAAATGATTACATACTAAAGACAGCACCAGGAGCAAACTGCTGTTAAATATTATTCGAAATACTTACAATGTTTATTTTGGAAAATGAGAATATTTTTAAAAGTATTTGGCGTTGTTGGAAGATACACGAGCATTTCGATGTCACGATGGTTCATGGGTCACAAGGTTCAGCCATTGATTAGACGAGCATGGGATCGATGCCCACTTAATACGCGCTCGTATCCTGATAATAGTAAAAAACAGAATTTTCAAACACCTAATGTAACGAAACAGATCTATAATATATTATGAATATATACTAAGGTTAGAAAATGAATAGGAAAAGAGTAGTAACCGAATAGAATTCATAAATATAACTCACACTGCAGAAAAAAATCCTGAATAGGTCCACAAAAATAAACTTTCACGTCTAAACTCTCAGAATTTTCAGCGATAACACAATTTTTTTTAAGTAATACATAGCCAACGTATACTAAAGTTATAACCAGCAGTTTTTTCAATTCTGTTAGTATATATCGAAAAATATAAAGAAAACGTACAAAATTTGCATTACATCGTCCAACTAACAAGCGATTTTCAACCTTACGCAAAGCATCGTAAATTATTTTAAAATTGGGGTTAGACCGCGTAAGGCTTGACTTTTCGCTGAAGTTAACATCGTGATGAAACCCACAGCATGGTGGTAGGGCACTCCTGGTATCCGCCTGGCTAGCTACCAGCCTCAAGTTTGTACATCTGTCGCTGCACCAGTATGTTCCGGCAGCTGTCCTTGAGTACCACGAGTTATTCTAGTTCTAGTGTGGTACCACCACCGACCGCGACATCAATTACCATCAAGTGTTCAAACACTATCCTATCAAGTGTAAAACAAAAGTACTAGGAGCTCATAAATGTAAAAATGTATCTTTGAGAGCCACGAGCTATTCTAGCTCTAGTGTTTACCACCTTAGACCGCATCATCACTGTCCATCAGTGAGTTAGTGGTAAAAAGCTAGACTCTTGAGAGTAAAAAAAGTATGCGCCGCGTGTTCAAATTACTCAGATTGAAAAGCTCTACGCGCTCTAAAAATCTATATCTTTTAAACACAAACTCTCTTATTTCATCTAAAGGATATCTCTTAACATGTTTCCAAAGTTGAACATTTACTAACTTCCTAACGATTAAATGATCATTGACTCACCGTCGCCGCTCGAACAAGTTAGGCAACTTATCGTGAGACTTGATTGGTTCAGCTTTTCTCTTGCGAACTATGATTTAGGTCCGTTTAAGTTCGAACAGATCATTAAAGTGAGCACTCTACGTGAATAGTTCATTAGAGTGGTTTATCTGTATTTGTACTTTTTTTTCTTAATATTGGCTTCGTACTTTTGTACATTTGCAAACCCTACAGTTATTTAAGAAATTAAATATTTATATTTGCATCAAGTTACAGTTTTATCCAAGGTATAGTCACATAAATAAAGCTGTCATTGAGTCACTGTCCTGTCTCAGATACATTAACAAAACTTTCTAAGGGGATTGACGTGGAAAATATAGAAATACCGTGTCACGATTTTGTAAACTTCGCCTACACTCGTTCTACGTAACGAATACTTAACAGTTAATAATCCTGTTTTAAACTATCACGGTTGTTCTCTAAAGTTATATGATTATTAACGGGATATTTACCGTGGTAAGGTTGTGGAGTGAGCTCCCGATATTTCGGCGCAGTTACATGCACCATGTTCACGGGAAGACTGGGTCTTACCACGGTAAATATCCCGTTAATAATCATATAACTTTACTTAATAATCCACCACTATTACGTGTCAAAACTTGAAGAATCACAAAATCTGTATAACTTTCTTTTTTTTTTTTCCCGCCACGTTTGTGTCTTGTTACCTTACGATACTAGCGTTTCCGATTACTAAGAACTTAGGAACGTTAGGTATGAACGTAGGTAAAATAAATTCTAAATGAGGTTGCCAGTAAACAGAGAAAAGAATTAAGATAGCCGCGGGGCACCATGTTAATCTTCTTAGAAAAAGATTCGACCTTAGTAATAAAATTATGGTAAACTCCTTTTGCTTTTCATATTTACAGAAAACAAAATTAATAAAAAGGAATGAGATAAAATACTTTTAATGTAATAATGGCTACAAGTGCTTATTTTTATATATCTTACCAAAAATATTATTGACGTTACAAAATGCAATAGGTGCTTAAAATGTTTAAATGCGGTCTTTCACAAGTTGTAAGTTGTAACGGACCGCATCGGCTTGAGTCAAGAGATGATGTAAGTCACCACATTACCACATTAGACGATGTTACGGTCGTTGCCATCGACTTTACGCGCTTTTTGGTACTCTACCATTTTTATTGGTAATTTTTATAGTATGGCAAATATTTTATAGGATGGCAACATTTTTATTGCCAGCACAGTTGCAATAAGATAATCGTCTACACATGGTCATCAATTATGAAATTTTGGCTAGAAGAACCATCTAAACCTGAACTTATGTAGTAAACGGAGTTTGCACATTACTTTTTAAATGCAAAATATGGAACTACAATTGTGCATCCACACGTACACTAGCAAAAGTAAAGTGTACTCCTACTAGACTAGGTAGTAGGTCCCCAGTTCGTCGATTCTTGGAGCTGAGGTTACTAAAAAATATAACTCAAGTACAGAAGAAGATATACCCAGGCAGATTCTACTGTCCATATCGTTTGCACATTAAACTTAATGGTTATTTTCCTCTTCAAATATTTAATACCAAATAAATTACTTACCTAAAAGCAGAATAGGGGATTGCCCCCTTAAAAGATAAAGGTAAAATTAAAGTCGATATCATTTATTTAATTTAGGCATCAAAGACTCACTTATGAACGTCAATTTCAAACCTTACGTTTATGTGTCTGTTTTTCTTCCTTATAGCATATAATGACATATTCTTATTTAGTAAGTAGGTAGGAGTACATCAAGCCTTCACGCGTTCCTCGTCGCTCCATACAAATGAGCAATTTATGTTATTAACGCTACAAATAAATATTTAACGTGTATAGTGTTCTGAAGGAATGTTTTACTTTATGAAGAATCTAACTCACGTTTGTTAGAAAGAAAATAAATTTTTTAGCTTAAAATATAATTACGTTAAGCTCGTTTAACTGTTTTAAGCAATTTATTTTATTAATATATTTTTATTTGCAATAATAATAATACCTATTACCTAGGTAATAATATAAATAAAATAAATAATAATAATCATCGATACATTTATTACATACCTAAATATAAATTAGGTAGTGCCCACAGATCACAGAAACGAGGGAAGTGCCTTTACTTAATTAAATTAATAATTGCTCCAAGCCTGGGTACTGTGAGTTCTTCTTCTTCTTTGGCTTTTTAACGTTGGGTGACAGGCCGTACCTACCAGTGGCATTCTAGTATTACAATTTTGTATTATTGTACATTGACTATGGTAAATAACATGTCATTGCGCTTTTTATGTTAAAGTTCTAGAGTCTTGTGTTTTATGCCGCATAAAATTACTATATATTTTTTTACGAGCACCCTGTGACGTCATCGAGATTCCATACAACCTCATTGGTATGCAACTACGGATTCGCTGACAAAGACGTTGCATGTGTTGCCAAGTGACTTATCTATTTTCCTTAACAATTTAAATTGCAAAATTAAATTTAAATGTTTAACCGCAGATTATTATCTTGTTTTATGAATTAGCAATGTTAGTAACTGCTTTATGCATTTCGTTTATATTTAAAATTATTTCAAAGCGTACAAACCTACTATTGTTAAACATAAGAGTTGGAATGAAGCGTTCCAAATATTACTTTTAAAAGACCCTTGTGTTTTAAAATTATGAAAAATATTAATAACTCGGCTACGGTAGGTAATAATTAGTCCTCATATTAAAGCGCGTAAACTCCAGATTTTTAAGAGTTTTATACGCTCAGTGTCACTCGCGCCATTAAGACGAATCTAATGTTTGTTTACATCACATTATTAATGAAGTATCATTTACGGTTGCGTTTAGTTAAGAGCGGACATCGGAACGGACATAAATACATACAGGTCAAACACATAACCCCATTGGGCTTTGTCGCAGTGGGGCAAACATATTTTTTTTTATAATTAAAGTGACTCCCTCTAGCCTGATAGAAAGCGAAGATGGAATCAAGAAGCGATGACGAATCGCCACCCCTATGATGACCTGAGAGATGCTTGTTCACGCCCCGATTGAAAGACCCAGGGTCATAGCTGCAAGGGAATACGTACGCCGGCAAAGCATTCCACAATTTACTTACACGCATCATGGGGCAAACATATATTTTTTTTATAATTAAAGTGACTCCCTCTAGCCTGATAGAAAGCGAAGATGGAATCAAGTAGCGATGACGAATCGCCACCCCTATGATGACCTGAGAGATGCTTGTTCACGCCCCGCTTGAAAGACCCAGGGTCATAGCTGCAAGGGAATACGTACGCCGGCAAAGCATTCCACAATTTACTTACACGCATCATGGGGCAAACATATATTTTTTTTATAATTAAAGTGACTCCCTCTAGCCTGATAGAAAGCGAAGATGGAATCAAGTAGCGATGACGAATCGCCACCCCTATGATGACCTGAGAGATGCTTGTTCACGCCCCGCTTGAAAGACCCAGGGTCATAGCTGCAAGGGAATACGTACGCCGGCAAAGCATTCCACAATTTACTTACACGCATCATGTACATATAAATAAAATTGAAGTATGTGTTTTGTGGTATTCCAGGATATGTTAACTAGTCTCGTGGCGCATGTCATCTATCTAGGTTTATACGTGCGCCCGTATTCTTCCATATGCGTGTTCTGTCTGCCTACTGGGATGGGTGAATAAAAGTATTACATTTCGGTGATCACCATTACTATTCTTCATTTTCATATATATTATATATATCAAAAGGTTACATTAAGCAGGTGGGCTGAGGTACGGACACTCGGTACAAACGCGGTAGGGCAACTGAGCGCATGGCGCGACTTTTGCATTTTATTGCAATAATTATTTTATTATTGCAATATGAATTTATTTTTGCATTTATTTATGCAGTTCCACTACATGTTTGTAATTCCAAATCAACAGCTTTTCACTAAATGCATATGATTACTTACATAAAAAACAATTATATATTTTTTTTCTGTCGGTTTGTCCAATTTGTTCCGGTTAATCTCTGAAACGGGTGGACCGATTTTAACGGGACTTTCACTGACAGAAAGCTGATGTTATAAAAAGTAACTAAGGATACTTTTATTTCATCGTCATCATCATCATCACCTACCACGCGGGTGAAACCACGGGGCGTAGCTATAGTCTCAAATAACATTACAATAGTATTGTCCATATGTTTACAGGAACTAAACACGCGATCTTTGTTTATTGTGAGATTTAATTTAACTACACACGTTGCAGTTCCTGGAAAAGTAGGTTGATTTTTGCGAAATCTATTGTATCTATTATTGGCCAAATATGGCGAATCGCGAGTAATATTTTGTTACTTTATCTAAAAAAGGGTCTAAATTGTTAGGCATAATGATAGTATTTTATTCATAACAATAAATAACATAACTTGATTGAAACTTTGGGTTGGCTATAGCCGTCCGGTACCTGATTTTGATGAAGGTGCGAGTTTAGGGGTATCATTGGGGTCCACCTGAAGCCCTTCCAGCAATTTTTTTTTGCCGGAAACGTAGTTTAAATTAATTATGATTAAATTAAAATTTGATAAAAAAAAGTGAAATGGAACGCAATGTTGAGAAAATGGTACAATATTAAGTTGTCAAATTAAGTTGTCAAACTGAGTTAAACGAAACGTATCGTTATCGTTAAACGTAAGAAAAAAAAAAGGCGCCATTTTGTCTTACTGACAGATGGACTGTCATCCATTCATTCCGTTTCTCTCGTAGTTTCGTGAATGTGTGCTCTCTTGTTTTTCGATTTTTATTACGACTTTGGCTTTTTCCCTGGACTTCCTTCATGGAATCCACACCCAAAGAATAGAATCCCAGTGGCGAGCAGTGAAGAGGTTTTTCAAAAAACAAAATTATAACAACCCAGAAAACTTTAGTGATATAATTGTTGAATATTTGTGGCGAAGAGACGTGTATAAATATAAAAGAGACTCTTTTGTACATTTAATGAAAGCAATTAAACATGTTTATGAAATAAACAAGTAATGTATTAAAATGTTTGTTTAATTGTGTCTCTCCTAGCCCTTTAACATTAAGTTTTTCTCATCTATCAACATAACTCTGAGACGGACTGGATATGTTATTGTTGTTATATAATACAATGTTAAGTGAACCGCCTTGATAGATTAGGTGTGAAACAAAAAATAGGTTAGGTTAGGTTAGAACATGACAAACAACGCACGAGCCGAGCGAGCGAAGCGAGCGTGCCGCGGCAGCGGCCGGCGAAGTGCCAGAAGCGAACCGCCTTAATAAGTTAGGTGTGAAACAAAAAATAGGTTAGGTTAGGTTAGAACATGACAAACAACGCACGAGCCGAGCGAGCGAAGCGAGCGTGCCGCGGCAGCGGCCGGCGAAGTGCCAGAAGCGAACCGCCTTAATAGATTAGGTGTGAAACAAAAAATAGGTAAAAAATACTGATATAGCCGAAAGTGAGGTTAAGTACTAAAAAAATTATTACTCAAAAACTAAAGGCCTCCGGCGGGGGGGGGGGGGGGGATGCAGGGGGGCTTCACCCCCTCCCCCTCCCCCCCTCCGCCCCCCCTCTCCCCTCCCCGCGGGTACCGGGCGACTATAGTTTAACCGAAACTTTCGTAAGTATTACACATTTTTAATGTTATTAGACGGTTTAACTTACGCGGTAGAAACCAGTCGAGATATTCGACTGGTTTCTACCGCGTAAGTTAAACCGTTAAACGGTTTAACTTACGCGGTAGAAACCAGTCGAATATCTCGACTGGTTTCGTGACCGTCCGGGCCACTTCTTTCGCGCTAGTACTGAGTCATGAAACCGGTCGAGATATTAGACTATACCTACCGCGTAAGTTAATAACGTCAAATAACATTAAAAATAAGTTACATGTCAAATTAATATAGAATTAAAATTAAAATACACGTATTCAAAATAAGTCTGAGTGTGATTAATGATTCAGACTAGACACGATCTTCGGCAATGAAGATGTCGACTATGATGATGATGATGATGATGATGATTCAAAATAAGACTGGTGTATTCTAGTAGTTAAAGTTAATTATAATAAATATTTTCTATGTTATCTACAAAACAAAAATTATAAATTTAATAGTTTATAATGCAACTAGTGAATAAAGGACGGATTTAAAGCGAGGGCCATAGATCAATCACGAGTAAGTGAAGGATTCTAACGACTGAATCACGACCGTAGGGAGTGATTCGTGATTATTGAATCACGAGCGTAGCGAGTTATTCAAGTGTTAGAATCCTGAGTGATGCGAGTGAATCATGGCCCTCGATATAAATCCGTTTTATTCAAGAATTGTACTATACTTTATACCATGGTATATAGTAGTCATGACTACGAGAAAAAGAAATAATTTAATAAAAATAGACATTTAATTAAGAAAAAAGGAAGGTTACATTAATTAAAATGCACATTAAAATTGGAACAATTACTAAACATAAGAATAATTATTTATTATTTATTTTATATTATTTTTCTAAAATCGCAGCAAAGAACACAATACAGTTTTTATTCTAATGCTAAACTTCTTGTCGTTAATATCGATCAATCAAATCTCGAGGAGTTATTTGAACAAAGAGATTGTATGTCGACTATTCTTTGCGCAAGGAGTTTGTAAAAGCATCGAGATGGAGATCGAATATATTGGTGTGTTCGAAGTTCAAACACCAAAACAGTGATTAAAAGGCCTTTTTATTCACTGGTTTCAGTGAATAAAATAAGCTTTTTAGACTGGGAATGGTATAAGAGTACTTTTTCATATACTTACATTTCACGTTGTACATTTGCTTTTAATAAATATGATAAAATATTCCACAACTTACAGCTTTGTGTGTTGCGTAGGTACTCACTCCACAAAGGTTATTCATGCATCTCTGAGTCATTGCAAAGACATTTATACGAGATTCCGTGGCATAAAAGACTTTATTATATTATGAAACGATGACCATTCCGATCTGAATCCTCACAAGTTTTATCCAACCGATGTGGGACCGGTTTCACTAGTTTTATTTGTATCCTAGACAAAGAAAGAGTTAAAAGTAATGCTGTCTCGTTTCAACTAAGTAGTGGACGCCGGTCGGGTTACTTTCTGTCTGATTGGATCCCCGCTATTAAGACTAGATTGAACGCGTACCTTGTTTTGTCTGCTCGGAATAGAACAATAATGCAAGTTTATAATGAAGTGAGGATCTCAAAACGGAAGAGATCTCAAAACTGGTCTTTGGAGAACAAAGCGATAAGGTTTTTAAGATCGCGTGCAAACGAGTGAGTTTATATAGAAAGTTGCTTTGTACCTACTTCAATTACCGAAACTAAATATTCTGCTTAACCACACACGTTGCAGTTCCAGGAAAAGTAGGTAGACTTCTGCGAAATCTATTGTATTATTGGCCAAATATGGCGAATCGCGAGTCAACGGGTTGCCTATAAGTCCCCTGAACGCTGTTTACAATATAACCGCATGCAGTATTACCACCGACCTAGCCTAGACCACAGAAGAACTAACTGAGCATACAGCAATACCTAGATTACAATGACGATTGGGTCGTAGAGACTTCTTATAGTGTTATGATCTCCTGGTACTTTCCAAACCGAGTTTAACCACACACGTTGCAGTTCCTGGAAAAGTAGGTAGACTTCTGCGAAATCTATTGTATTATTGGCCAAATATGGCGAATCGCCATTCAACGGGTTAAAATTTTAGTTGAATAGGTTCACCAACCGAGTTGCTTTTTGATGCAAATGTAGAAGAGTATTTACTGAGTTAATTGTCTAGAAAGTTAATGCAGAATAGTGACTCACCCATTAAGTTATTTTTTACCACAGACGCAAAGGGAAGTTTTTTTATATTTTCTGTGTTTCTGCCAGCACCCAAACTGATGACCCATTTGATTCAATTTCCTTTTGTTTGAAAGTTAACTTGATCGAAAGTTTTCTTAGCAAAGAAATTCAAATTCAAGAAAATCTTTTCTTTCAGCCGGTTGGAAACCATCAGATCTTTGATGTGAAAAAAGACCTCTCAATATTCCGGATATAATATTTTCAACATAGGCATATAGGTAGGTAGTTTCAAATTTAAATAAACCGTTCGTTCTGTGTTTTACGAGTAGGCACAGCGTGTAGTCCCGGTAAAAAATGCGAGACACCTCTTTGTGATTCTAATAAAGTCACGGGTAAAAGTTATTTATTTCTAAAGCAACATCACCTTGACGCTGATTACAACAAATATTTAAAAAAAGCGCGCCCTTCGCATTGTATGAAGCTTGACATTTCTTATCGCTGCGACCCTGCTACTATGTCACAAAAAACTTCCTAATTGACTGGTTTGGGCTGGGTTCTGTAGGTGTTTTCAATTTAGGCCATGTTATTCTGGGAAATATAATGAAAAGAGCGACAAACGAGGGAACAAGACATTTTCAAGCCAAACCAAACATTTACTAAAAGGCCTCTTCCGAAATACACTGTCTTGGTTGGTACCACTGCAATGCCAGATATTCTGCCCCTAAGATATAAGCGCAAGCATTATTGAGTTATAGTGTGTAGCAAGCGAAAATACTGGATGAAAGAAACACAAAAACCTATCTCAAGGTAATGAACGCAATGCCACGCCAAACAAAAAAACCAAACCAAGGGGCGTGAATCTCTCAGGTCATCATAGGGGTGGCGATTAGTGCAGCTTACGGCTGTACTAATGGTCATTGCTTCTTGATTCCATCTTCGCTTTCCATCAGGCGAGAGGGAGTCACTTTGATGAACCATTATTTAAAACAATTAAAATTAGAAAAATTTAATACCAACTTCCATTCTATTCAGTTATTGGCGTGTATCTCAAAAACTACTTGACCGAATTTGATGAAATTTAAATGGGACACGGGAAGCACCAGCTTTCAAACAAAATAAGAATTTTGAGAATCGGTACACCCAGTCGAAAGTTATGAGGTAACAAACGTAAAAAAAACAGTCTAATTGAGTACCTCCTCCATTTTTAGGAAGTCAGTAGAAAAAAACTACTGTTCTGAGCTCTGGATGACACTGCAACTGTCATTTTCAAGCATAGTACGTACCATCAAGCGCCCGTCACTTAATTGTATAAATAGCGTGGTAGGTATTGCGTGTGGCAACTGGCAACACATGTTGTTTGTTACGCACCTTGTATCAAGGAAACGCCTCCTTAAAAGACATGCGGTGAACGTATCGTGTCCATCGTCTCATCAGCGTCGAGATCAGACGTGGGACAAGCGTGTTTGATGTAGGTGGATGATGTATATCGGACGTAGGCAAGCCACTTACCCAGAGTACATGATGACATGGTCTATAGACCAGTAGGTCTAAATAAATATGAAAAAAGAACAGTGCCGCCTCGCGGTCAATTGTAGAACTAAAATTGACAGCGAGTGCGCCAATCACAAGCTCAAAAGGCGAGATCGAGTATCGACTATAGATGACATTTATGTTGCCAACTCATGGTAGGGCTACAGAGGTTCATAAAGTCGAATAAAGAATTGAAAAGGTTGCCCGATAGATTATGAGAGATATGGTGTAGTGGTACAAAATTTGGTTCATAATGTAGAAGAGGTGAGATTCACGTATAATGTATTTAAAGCTTCTACTGTCTTCTGCTCTCCGTGTACTAATACAAATTTATCAAAACCCGCTCAACCGCTCGGATATTAAGCTGTGATATATTGACTTGTAACTTGGCGTTATCAATAAATTATTGATTGATTGATACTAAACATAACGAAGTAAACATACGTAGCTGCAAATAAAAGCTAGCAGAATAAAACGTATATATAATACTCAGGAATAATATAGCTTTATATTTGTTAATAAAGATTTTTAGGAGCGGATCATTAGCTCCAGAGATTTTTAACATCCAAACTTAGAAACTGTCAAAGTCAAAGTCAAAATCATTTATTCAATTTAGGCATCAAAGACGCACTTATGAACGTCAACTTTTCATTATAATGTACTTTAAAGACTCTACCGCCGCGTTCCAAAATATATAGAGCCTACCGAGAAGAAGCGGCAAGAAACTCGGGGCCATTCTTTTTATATGGATGTTTACAATGTTTCTACTTAGGTACTACAAATATTAAATTTTATGGGTGGCAGAGAGACAGCTTGCCAGAAGTGGAGTATTCCAAGTATCTTTATCTTCTATATAATGTACAGCAGCATGGCTTTTTTTACGTTAGATAAGCAAATATTTGAACGCAGAGTTACGCAGAGATGGAAAGTGGTGACTCAGTCCCCGGTTGTACATGCTTCCTAAGAAGATACGTATTTACTCATCCTACCCAGGTTCAGTCTTCTCTTAATTTGTTTGGACATTAAAGTGAAGACGAACAAAGAAAATTATCAAAAACAAGTACAATTCGAAAAATTTAATACCGACTTCCATTCTATTCAGTTATTGGAGTGTAACTTAAAAACTACTGGACTGAATTTGATGACATTTAAATGGCACACGGGAAGCACCAGCTTTCAAACAAAAAAATAATTTTGAGAATCGGTTCACCCTATCGAAAGTTATGGGGTAACAAACATAAAAAAGAAACTTTTTTGGTAGTCGATAGAAATATAATATAATATAATATAATATAATATAATATAATATAATATAATATAATATAATATAATATAATATAATATAATATAATATAATATAATATAATATAATATAATATAATATAATATAATAGAAATGTGAATATAGAGACGTTTCCAAAATTATGCATTTAGTATTACATCTATTCTTTAAATAATTAAATAAAGTAAGATAAGATAATAAACCTAAGAGCTCTGAAGGTAAAATAAACATAAAACATTTACCTACGGTACCCTAGCTAGAGGGACGTCCTGGTACCAACGTAAAAAATGGCATAAAAATATTGTTAGAGCAACAGGTCGACATTAACCACGCTTGAAGCTGGAAAAAAGGGTGGAAGAAAAACATAAAGGTTGAGACGAAGGGATGTTTGTACAAAATTGGATCTATTTTCGGCAGCAAAATAATATTTGAAGTATGTTTTTTTATCCAAGATGGCAGAGTTTGTGTGTATCTGACATAATACAGCGTTTAAGTTCATTGCTAACTTAGGAATGTGATTTCATAAAGATCACGATCTAATTAATTAGAGAACATTCACAACACGCATAATTTTATGGTTACAACGTAGTTCTACATACCGACCCAAAAACATCGAGCATAAAATTATAATTACGAAAAAATTACATAAACTCTTCATACAATAGAGCGGAACGCTTGTCTGCCGCGCAATATAATCACTTTCCATGGTTATTTATTCACCCTCGGCTGTGGGAAAATCCCATTGTCTGGTAACACTTGACGCTTGACAGGTAATATTGACGTTTTTCGCGGGCTTTTCTATTTTTTTCTTTTTCATTGCATTGTGTTCAAAGAAGTATACATTCATGATTAAAGATGCCTGTTTGTCGAAGAAGGCTTATTAAATAACGCGTTATTTCGACCGACTTCCAAAAACGAAGTACTCAATTCGACTGTTTTTTTTATATTTGTTACCTCATAACTTTCGATAGGGTGGACCGATTCTCAAATTTCTTTTAAATTTAAATTTCATCAAGTTCGGTCCAGTAGTTTTTGATTTACACTCCAATAACTGAATATAATGGAAGTCGGTATTAAATTTTTCAAATTGTACTTGTCTTTAAACCAGTATAGTCACGCTTCCAGAACCGTTTTGTTCCGAGGTTAGTGCTACCCTCACGAAACTAAGAGTTTCTAACTTGTGATTCTGACTGTTCTATTGTAAGAAAAATACAATCGAAACGATAAAAATGATTCCCGACGTTCAAACACTTTGTACTGTCCTCGGAACAAGATCATTGATAGTATAAAGTTTATTATATTATCTGAGTCTAATATCTAGTATTCTATAGAAAAATAACATATAAGTAGTTACCGACTATTTCACTAGGTATACCTATTTGAACAAACTTAAAGTAAAATGTAGAAAATATTCTTTCGTTTGTACATACTCTTTCGTCCTCATCGACGTTTGCTGAAGGGAACCGAGCTAGTCATGTCATAGAATTGGCCCTATGACTCTCTTTACATCTATGATCTGTGTAGGTATATATTTTTGTAAATGTATGACCTAAACAAAAAGAGATCAAAATCAATTCACAACTGGCGGAGTAGACGGGTATTTAACACAAAAAAACGCCCGCCGAATTGAGAATCACCTCTTTTTTTAAAGTTCGTTTAATATAACATTTCGTCTGTGATACATTAAAGTTGTTTAACGTAAATCTAAGAAACAATTATAGATATCTACAGCAATTATCTTACCTTAGATAAGACTTAACCTGCTTAGTTAGTAGCAGTCAGCAGACTGCCGAAGTAGCTCTCGTCGACAAGTTTGAAACTTTCAAAGTAATTAGTGACTGGACCAGCCGCTTCGGGCCACAGCAGGCAGGGTTGCCCGGGTGAAACACTAATTACCTGCCTAACGTTTTGATTAGTGCTAAAACTTTGACTAAACAAATGAGAAATATTTTCTAAACCATAGTTCCAACATTTCACGTTATTCTTTATGAGTTTTTTTCCAATAGTAGTTATTTTTTTCTTTCCATGTTCCAATAGTATCCAGTTTGGTTCTTCAATCTTTATCCAAATAATATAAAAAATATAATATAACCTATACGGAATTAGAATGACAGCCGTTCTTTAGTTATCAAAATTAAATTTTAATATTTATTACTAAAATTATAAGATGTAAGTAATTGAATGAAAATTTGTGTGCTTTATACCAAACTGCTTGGGGCGTTGGCCACTTTGAAGTAAAAGGGAATAAAAACGTATTTAAAATTAAAAATATTTAATTTTTGGTTCGTATAAAGCTGCAACTGTAAATATTCCAACTAACTTGCTTTTTAATCAACTTCCAAGAAAAGGAGGAGGTTCTCAAATCGTCTGTATTTTTATTGTAATTTTGATGGTTATTTTTTTTAATTGAAAGCCGGCTCTTCTAATTTGGTCCTATATAAATTTAAACAATATCTGACCGGTACTCTTTTTTGATAATAATTTATCATCAACAGGTATAATAGAATCAAGTGTTTTCAATCGACTCAATCAAATTTGAAGTCAGTTTCAAAGTTTTCTTAAAAAAGTAGTTTTAACTGCTGTCGTAAGGTATTTCTAAGTTAGTCTATCATTACTTGATCAAGAGCTAGTAATTATATATTATAGATGTAATAATATTTATATACTAATGTGTGCTTTGTTTTGTTTTCAGGTAATCATTTTTTTATTCACCAGCATCAACAGAGGTAAAGCTTTTTATCTTAAACGTGATAAAAAAATACTTTTTTCACAAAAAACATATTATATTTTGTTTGGTGCCAACCCTGAAAGCATCAGAGCGTCATGATAAATGGCGGATCTCGTAACAACTTTTACTTAACTATTAAAAATATTCATTTCACTTGTCTGGTTATGGCATTGAATTGACTAGCAAAAACCATTGTCTAATATAAACATGAAATGAATTATAGGCGATCTTTTGGCGAAGTTTTTTTTGGGTATGATAGTAACTAAGCCAATTATACTCGTACCTAAAATAATATAGTGTAGGCACCTATCTTACTTCCTACTAATATTATAAACGCGAAAGTTTGTGAGCATGAATCTGTGGATCTTTGTTACTCATTAACGCACAAACAGCTGGGGCAATTATGATGAAATGTGGTATTGAGGTAGATGAGGCACTGGTTTAACACATAGGATACTTTTCATCATCATCATCATCCATCACCAAGCGGGTGAAAAAGCGTAATATGCTTGGGCACAGCATAGACAAAATAAGATCTCCGCCTACGTCAAGATCGTAATGATGACAGTTCTGTCAAAGTTTGTGGCAGTTTCTGATAGCTTAGTCAAAAGCCAAGTCAATTTGACAGCTCGATACACTAGACGTGTTCGGCGACCGTCAAGAGTGATGAAATGTAACAAAAATACTGCCAAGGGTGATGAAATGTAATGTCAGTTTATTCCATGGTGATTAATTTTATTTTATTATTATTGTTGACTAATTGACATACTAAGTATTTAAATGTACCTACTCAAATAATACTATTATAGCAATTGCGTTTGACCATGTACATATTTTTTGACATTTTGCTATAAAGATAGATATGCCCTTAGAGAAATTATAATCTACTCGAAGTACTAATCCTGCGCAGACGTAGTCCCGGGCACCAGCTAGTATGTCATAACGAAGAGTATATGTATGTACCTATAGGATAATGTGACATGTGTACCTCTAGGCACCTTTAGGTAGGCAAGCGTGGATGGAGTGAATGGAAGAGATACACCTCGGCGAACGTATCCCGATCAAATCGGAGATGTTCTGAAGAAAGGCGAGGTCAAGAGTACACGAAACGATTGTGTATGCACGTGATGCGAGTGGATGAAACAAAAGAGGTGTGCCAGGATCGTAGTAATTGGGAATCTGTGATCCCTGCCCCGGGAAACGTGCGTGACGTTATGTATATAAGTGTACCTACCAATGTCTACTTAGTAGTTATACTAAACTTCGTAAGCACAGTAAGCAGGGAACTTCTGTGGTACTACCAAGTTACAAATCTCAAGTTTAAAATCTGCTGCCAAGCGTAATAACCGTTGTAGCTGTTACAGGATGTCCACTGGCCGTGATTTTGTTAATAAAAGTCTTGTTGGCACATTAAAGTACTGTATAATGTAGAAAACTGATTTTACTAGCTTAGACCGGATATTTAGTAAAGAAGGGCGCGGCGCGACACGCTCGGTTTTAAACGAACTGACAACAGGGCGCGATCTCGGTCACTTTTTTAATCATAAAAACTAGTTACAAATACTTACTTACAGACTACAGATAATTTATTGATTCAAGTGTTACTTTGCGGAAATCCATTACCAAAAACGATATTAGAAGAAATATTTAGTGACACTTCCGCTAAAAACAATACTTATGCGATATTCGAATCGTTGAATCGTTTTTGGTTGATTGGGTTGTTTTGTGTGTTGCTTATTCTGTATACTTCCTGTATGCAGTTTGTGCGGGAGGGAGGGTGACTTTTTAGCGGAAGTGTCACTAAATATTTCTTCTAAAATGTTATTTACAGACTACATTTACATTATACTAAAGAGCGTGTCGCTAACAATGGTTTATATCATATAATTTATTTAGCAGTAATTAGCTATTCTAGATCTAGTTTTTTATGTGATTAAGAAACAATACAAGCATGAGGCCTACCTGGTACCCTCTGCCTGAAACAGATGCATTCCGTCACAAGTGACGAACTGCACTGGGCCCATAACCTGTTGTGGCAATAAATCTCATGTGCCTGTAACTTCATCGGCATCCATACCCTTCAAACCAGAACACAGTATTGCAAACATTACTTCACGGTAGGTATAGGGTGTGGAGGCAGAACTGCCCCGGACGAACTCATTTACGTAGAGTTCTACTGCTCTTAAATTAGTGTGTTCTATCCTTGACCGCATCATTAAAGAAGTGATCAAAGGAGGAGTTTATTAAGATAAGACGAGATAAGATCATTTATTGGCCTTATAACCGTGGTTGTTAAATTGGGCATGTCAACATTACATAATAATTAGCTTATTTATTAAGTTCCTATAAAAATCACAAAAACTACAAAATGTCACTAGATGAAAGAAAATTAACAAAATATAGTAAGAAGTACTTAGCCAATAGGGACTGGTTTTAGGCAGACTCGTACAAGAATGAAGATTCGGTTAAATGCAAATTCATATACACATTAATCGAATACATTGGATTTGTCATAAATATAAGTTAAATAGTGATCACCATCCTTTTTATACTAGAAATACAAATAGGATAGCTGTACCTAGTTTTAGACTTGCGAAGTCTAATAAGTCATTCCTAGGAAATCGTGTGCGTTTTTCCAATAAAATCCCAAAATACATAACTGAGCTCACAGAGGGCAAATTCAAGTTGACTGTAAAAAACGTTTTACTAAAAAAAAGCTTACTATAAAGTCTGACATTATATAGAAGATAAAGATACTTGTAGTACGCCACTTCTGGCAAGCTGTCTCTCTGCCACCCATAAATATTTGTAGAACCTAAGTAGAAATATTGAAAACATCTATATGAAAAGAATGGCCCCGAGTTTGTTGCCGCTTCTTCTCGGTAGGATCTATATATTTTGGAACGCGGCAGTAGAGTCTTTAATACGCGCTCGTATCCTGATAATAGTAAAAAGCAGAATATTCAAACATCTAGTGTAACGAAACAGATCGGTAATATGGAATGAAAAAATACTTAGGTTAGAAAAGGAACAGGCAAAGAGTAATAACCGAACAGAATCCATAAATATTACTCGCTCTCTGCAGAAAAACATCCTAAATAAGTCCATATACATAATCTTTCACGTCCAAACTCTCAGAATTTACAGCGATAACACTATATTTTTTTTAGGTAATACATAGCCAACATATAGTACTAAAGTAGTAACCAGCAGTTTTTTCAATTGTGTTAGTATATATCGAACTATATTAAGAAAACGTACAAAATTAATGCATTTTCGCATCGCATCGTCCAATATAACAAGCTATTTTCAACCTTACGTAAAGCATCGTAATTTATTTGAAAATTGGGGTTGGACCGCGCCTTAAAGTACATTATAATAAAAAAAAATCACGTACATAAGTGCGTCTTCGATGCCTAAATTGCATAAATGATTTTGACTTGACTCAAAAAACCTTTTTAATATTCTTTTAAATGTACACATGTTTAATTTCAGTGGGTACTCCCAGTACCAATTATTGTTCCTAGGAGTAACTGTGTGCAATTGCAACACAGGAACTGTTGTAATACTAAAATACTGAAGTGACCATGAGCAAGCACATTCTATTAATACATATTTTCGTCACAATCCTGTTTAAAAGCAACACAAAGAAAGCTTAAAGCGTAACAAAGAAAGTACGGAAAACAAAGGAACCACAAAATGGTAGCACTAAAAGCATTTTGCTCTAATTGCGGCAAATTAGCTAAGCACTGGCAACACTGACACTACCATAGAATAACAACTAACTTAACAGTACGTTCTGTTGAAGAAAATCTTCGAAGGTTTGTAATTAGCATAATTGTCGTAATTAGTAAGTCAGGGTTAGAGTTCTGTTCGCTTTTCTGTGGTCGATGTAAGCAGGCAAAGGTGGACAGAATTATGTGCTGTATTTCCGTTGCACGTCATTTTAGTGTTACATTATACACAAGTTACCTCTTTCAACGGTGAAGCAGTAATATTCGCAGTAAAGTTTACATAGACTGTGGCAGTACTGTGTTCTGGTTGCAGTATATGGATGCCGGTGAAATTACAGGCAAATGAGACTTTAGGCAGGCCTCCGTCACTCCATGTACTTGCGCGCTATAAGTGCCTACCGCCCAGCCGAGCGGTCGCGGTCCGCCGGCGGATCAAATTCAGTGCGGTTTTCGCAAGCGAAGCGCGCGCACGCCGTTCAATTATAATAGTGCTGTTCGTTCGTACGCGTATTACGATGCCGTGTGGTGCCTTATGTACTGTAGATGGGTGCATTTAGGCGCATTTTAGCATACAGTGGTTGTTGACGCGAGGGAGTAGGCAATTATCGTAATAGGTATTGGAAATTTTCTACTGAGTGAAGTATCTGTTCTTATTCAGTAATCTGTGCTTTAGGGTTTGGGACTTAGGGTTATCGGCGCAGTGCAGTGGCTCTACCATGAGTTTGCAACATAAATGTCATCTATAGTCGATACTCGATCTCGCCTACCTATTAAGCTTGTGATTGGCGTACTCGCTGTTAATTTTAGTTCTACAATTGAACGCGAGGTGGCACTGCTCTTTTTTCATACATTTTTTCTACATATCGATCATCGATTGGTGTCAATGTTGTAAACTCATGGTAGGAACGTATTGCATCTGTTAAAAAAGGCAAAGGTTACTGCTTAACACCAGGTTAGCTTCTTGCTTGTATCTTCTCTTAACAACATTAAAAAATGTGTACGTATATCATAATTTCACTAAACTTTTTAACTAAAATATAAAGAACAAACGTTGATTTAACACTCTATATATAAATGCGAACGATAGCGCGTGTTTCTTCTTCACTCTTTTACATTAAAACGGCTGAACTAATTTGGATGAAATTTTCAGTAAATATACCTTATTACTATAATTATATGCGGATTAACCTATGCTGCTTTTTATACCGGTTTAGCCGGTAATTCCCGAAGGGTCATTAACTATAGTCCACGCGGGTGAAGTCACTGAAAGTAGCCAGTCAATGTTATAAACACACATATTTTGGACGTGAATATTTGAACGTCTATAAATTTGCTACCATACAAAAACCTAATGATAACAAAATCGGTGGATACAGTTTGGCGTTGTAGTTTCGAATCTATCATGTAATCCGAAATTATACCATTGGATAGCTAAAGGATCAAAGAATTCATTACGATAAACGAGAACAGTGACGCATCACGCGGGGTGGAGGGGGAAACGCCGCCATTTTGTGGTTATTTTGTTGCGTATCGAGATTTGCAATTAATATAACTGTTGACTTGTAGAAACGTATTCACGTACAACACACGGCCGTGTCCATGACACAGACACACCCCAATTTTTTACTTTGCGTTAAGAGAAGGGCAAGTCGTTCGCCTGATGGTAAGCGTTAAACCGGCCTATGGCAGTTGCAGTGATACCCAGGTCTTTTAACTTCAAACCTTCAAAGTTCCGTCCTTAACATGTCTGATCTATTCACCCGGTAATATTACTTTCTACAGTGTCCTTACCTTAACACAGTAATCGAAGTGCTTTTATTCCACTTTTCGTGGCACATTTCCCACTACGGTGGTACCTATCTAGACAGACATTTTCAGTAAAGTCCTATCACCTGGCTGATTGGCGCCAACATGTGTAGGTTTCGCTTAATTGTAATTTCCTACTGAGGTGTCCCAAATTACCCAAAAACTTACTTACGCACAAGCAATTGTTGTATGTAACATTATTAGACAATTTTCCTTTGTTATCTGAAGTTTTTATTTGATCCACAAGACATTCCAATATAATATAATTTACGGATATAAAGGGGACTTGTCGGCTCCAGCTGACGTCACAGCACAGCTCTCAACCGGAAGGAATTCCAAAAGGAACCTCTAGAGAAATTCCCGCGCTCCGTCATTGACAGATGGTGCAAGATGGCGTCGGTGTTGCCAGCGATGATGGATATTCGAACATTTTAAAAGTGACCCGACGGTCGAAATTGAAAAGTTCGAGTTACTTGAGAAAATAGGTAACATTTTCTTACAGTTATTTTATTTGATTTAGGTTATTTTGTCTTTATACACCGCAATTTATTATTATTATCACTTACTGAGAACGTACTGAAATTTCACTTTTCATTTTAAAGATCGATGTAAAAAGAAATTGGCTCCATCCAATTTGATGCCCCATTAATCTTGATTACACTTCCGGGAGTGAAAGATGCGAAATAACGTAAATTGTCCGTATATTTGTGATGATATTTATTTAGGAAACCTTTACTTTTGAACAATTTGGGAAGCGTAGGTACTGTACTATATAGGAGGTGTTCCCTTTTTACCTGTGTTTACATATAATTTAACACTTAATCCGTTCATAATTCATCAAAATAACTAATTTGTTGTAACTCAAATAATGTAATTGAGTAACGTCAACATAATAGTAAAGATTCAAATAAAATTACACTAATCGCAAAGATTGTGATTCACAGACTTCTTTTATTAACAAAAGATGTTGAAAACCAAGTACCCTTTCACGTCCTCATTAAATTTATTAAACTAGCAACACTGAGGATCTATTCATTCATTTCATTCGTTCATTTGAATGACCGCCTACGAGAAAATAAGACGCCATCTTGAATTTCTTTTCTGTTTACTTGTGTTTTAAAAAAAATATTCCCCATGAGAAATGCATTCAGCCTTGTCGTTATTAATTAATTGCTTAGCTTGTTAGTTTCCCAAGTAGATGTTTCAGGAAATTGGGGAGACTAGGCGGCTTGTAAGTTTGATCATGTAATTTTTCATGGAAGAAAGATTCCCCTGTGCAAAGAAGATAAACCCTCAAAAAGTTTTTTGTTTGAGCCGCGAGCGTATTGTAATCCGATTTTAAAAAAGTTTTTTGGTATCGGCCTCAAATTAAACCTTTTTCAACAACATTTGAATAAATTTATTTCCATTTGTTTACGAATAAAAGACTTCAAAGGATAGCTACCGCTTTTATCTGCTGTGTTTTTGGCCACGATTTGATTCGCATGGGCTAAGAGATTTAGTCTGTGTTTTTATATCTAACTACGTATATACGTACATAGGTACTTATGTGATACATTTTGACTACTTTTTAAGAGACGTCAAATTATGAAACTTATACATTATTTGTACATAACATTATAGTTACATAACACCAACTTAGTTTTCAACAAAATTTATCATAATATTTCGGTAATTCAACCAGCGGAGACCTCATAGTCCCATAGATCGTTTCCTCCTAGAAACACCACTCACCACCAGGGGGCCACCACTTAGGTACTAGTAGGGCTGCGTACCAGTAAGCCCAATAACTTTCGACCAAGATTTTATCGAGCGTTGCTGGAACGTCCTTTTATATTTTAACACTATCTGTCAAAAACGAGTTTGCCATAATATACTCGTTTTACTTAGGTCTTAGCTTTGTTTTGGTTTTGTTTTGACATTTTTTTAATGGTGGTTTCAAATAATTTGATAAATGTAATTAGGTACTTCGCGTTTATACAGCTGAATAAAACTGTCCATTCGTCGTGGAAATGCAACAAAACACTATAACTGTCAACGCTCTGTCACTTTTGACAGACGACCAAGGTTTGGCCCTCTGAAAAGTTAGAAAAACTTTGCCCTAGAGGCGTTGTGGACGTGTGTTTGGCTTGTCATGTGGCTTGCTCGACCGTAGCTGCGGTACAACTGGACGTATAAGAATACGTGGCCAGTATTGCCCGCACAATGACAATGTTTCTACATGCATGGAGCACAAGTCAGATGAGTCAACGGTAAGCTGTATACTTTTGATGGGTTAAGATGTAGCATTGGGTAATATTCTATTTTGCAACGTTGTAAAAAATTATAATGCATGCATATCACGCAAGCCATCGACTATTTATAAGGTATTTGTAATTTTATTAGGAAACCAACGTGGTTTGTACACGTTTTGAATATGAAAAACGGGATTCACTCGGGTAAAAAACTCGCACTCAAAAGTGCGAGGCGAGACGCAACCGCGAGCGTTCTGCACTCTTCTTGAAAAAGACCACCGGATGTGGTTGAAACTATAGTCGAAAAGAGCTGACTTTTTTACGTGAGTGAATCCCGTTTTTCATATTAAAAATATTATTTGTATGTGCGTGTTTTTATACTACCTAATACTGTAAAAGTTATTATAAAAACATACGAATAGAAAAAGAACATGGAAAAACGACACCAGTCGTAGAGATTTAGTCTCAGCGTTACTTTATTCTTTGGTGATCGCCGGTCTCAGACTTGTAAAACAATTCCCCCTCCAAAAGAAATAAGTAACATTTTGCGCCGGACAGATATCAATTAAAAGTACGCTAATGAACACAGCCAGCGCTAATAATTAATTTAAAATTAATGATGCTGTCATCACCGCCCGCCACTGGCCTGCGATATTTTATGGATTATTGCATACTAGTCGCACCCGCGGCTCCGATTGCGTGGTAAGCCTTCTGCCTTACTCTCCTCAGCTTTCGCTGCCCAGATCAGACAAAACATAAGGATTTTTTGAAGTCTTCGACAACTTATATCACGGTTTGTGGTGTAGCAGTCGGTAAAATATTTTGCAAAAAAAAAATTCACTATTTTTAGTGACCCTTGCTACTCACGACATAGATGTCATTCACCGTCAATGTTCATTATCATCTAGATAGGCGAAACAGTTTTCAGTTAGTGTGAGTGTAACTCAAAAACTGCTTGACCGATATTGATGAAATTTGGCCACCTCAAGTATTCTCTACCAAACGAAAAAATAATAATCTAAATCGGTTCATAGGTGATGAAGTTATCCGCGAACACACATAACACATATATTTAAATAGGTACGGTCGAATTGAGCAACCTCTTCCTTTTTGAATTCGGTTAAAAATTGTAATAATACCTATAATGGATGTGTATGTGTGCGTATGTATACTTTAATGTATTACTTATATAATTTAGTAAATTAATCGTAATTAAGTATTTCTAGAATAAGTGTATAAAATCATAATTATAATGTAATTATTAGGAAACTTCAACTTTGAGCAATGTCGTGGTACGTCTACCCTCAATTAGCGTGGTATCGTACGTGACGTCATCTGCCGGCCCCAACAGAATACCAGCGCTGATTGTTTACAATCAGCATTATGCTGAGGTGGGATCGAGTTTGTGACAAAATTATAGGTGTGTTACTGTCTTTAGTCTTAATCACCTGCTGTCCTGATCTTATTCATGTACACCTGTATTTTGACACAAATAAACATTTCTGTATTTCTGTATAAAAATAAAGTAAAACAAACACTTATATAAAATGCGATGTCATCATGCTGTCTGGCTCTTTAATCCAATGCAATGCCATTAACGTCACAAATGTTACAATGACACGCCTTGGTCCCCCATTCACTTCCCAGATCTAACATTATGAATAAAAAAAGCAAGAACAATTCAACATACGCCTGTTCCTTCCGTCTTGTAGATGTGTAATAGGGTTGCTACTTAATTACGAGAGACCACTGGTGATATGTGTTTGTACACCATTATTGTATAGTACAAGTGCAATTTGAAAAATTTAATACCGACTTGCATTCCATTACTTTGGTAAAATCAGTTATTGGAGTGTAACTCAAACACTACTGGACCGAATTTGATGAAATTTAAATGGGACCACACGGGAAGCACCAGCTTTCAAACAAAAGAGTTTTGAGACCCGGTCCACCCAATCGAAAGTTATGAGGTAACAAACATTAAAAAAACAGTCGAATTGAATACCTCCTCCTTTTTTTGGAAGTCGGTAGAAAATAGTAACCAATGAAGTCACTATTGTAAATTAAAAATTGTATCAATATTTTTTAATTATATACATTGACACGCGCCAAAGGAAGCCGCGGGCACAGCTAGTTTAAAAAAAACTTTGCAAATAATTCCCGCAACTTGGAACATGGCGAAGGCAAAACTTTATAATAGACTTTGAACAAGAATGCAACCGACTCTCTTCTTTGTAATAGTTAGAAACTGCTTGTGTTGCCAGGTCTCGGCATTTGGAAATATCTAGACTTACAGGAAAATGTCATACATAGATATCCTAGCATTCAGCTGCTAGGTACCAGATATTATGTGAAAATCTTCACTCTGCGTAGCTAGTGTGCTAATTAGTAACTTTGTATTGCGATCATCCTGAACACATCACACAGAATTAATGGTCTCCGCTCTTGAACATATGTGTGTCAATAGCTGTTCCGAGTCTAACATGGCATTAATGAACCTACAGCCACTTCTGCTCCTTATCCTGTGGAATATGAAAGTAATCTAAAGCATGAATTGTTGTGTATTTATACAGTGATGGTTTTTATATCCTTAAAGCATGACCAAAATATGACTTATATAAAAAGCTCTTACATTAGTCATATTTTCTATATCTTTGCTATGAGTAGTACTACATAAGACACCATTAATATCCAATATTAAATATTTTTTGCGTGATAGTTAGAATATTATTTCTGCCGTATTACTACTAACTGAGTTGTCTGATTATAAAAAAACCCAAGAAATATTCCCTAATATAAGAGGCCATAATATATATGCGTTAGCTCAAAGTTCCAGACAGAAATAAAATGATATGTATATATTTAAGACAGATAAACTTCAAGAATACGAAAGTGGCACCGATAGATAATGGAGATGCGGCAGAAGATGGCTGCACACACCCTAGATGAGACTGGCTCTCAAAGTCAAATGGCGGAAGACATCTTTTGATGATTAAGGATAGGTTTTTAATCATGAGGAATGTAGCTGTAACGTGGGCACTAGACAGTTTCTTGGCCCTATGTAGGCTTACTCGACTTTACATTTAATAGACTCTCACCACTGTGAGCCTGCCCATCATCTTAAAATAGTAAACGCCTTCACAGTACCAAGTTTAGTATGAACATGTTATAATACACACACACACACACACACACACACACACACACACACACACACACACACACACACAAACACACCTACACACACACAAACAGGTACACTCTTGCACTTTTATTTAAGTCCGTATGGTAGACAAAACTGTTTGGTTTAGGCATATTGTTTTTGTAACATTCTTTAAAGTATTTAATACGAGTATGTATATTGTAGACATGTAAGCTGCACTAAATATTGGGAGAAGGCCCTGGTTCCTGAAACACAGTACCGCTAGTTCGGGAACCAGTAGTTTTCACATTTATAATTGTAACAAACTCTACAACAATAAATACTTTGATTGATTGATTGGTTCAATTTAATAGTATATTAATTTTAATTGATCATCTAAAAACCGTGGTAAATATGACACAATGTTTAATAAATAAGACAGATTTTTTAAAGTCAGAACTACATCTACTGAGATTAAACGCATTGTGTACTTAAAATCCCTGATTTTTTCAATTAAACGAAAGATTTTCTCAAACCAGGCAACATTAGATTTGAACTTACAAGTCCAATGTTCGTAACGTAAGTAGGACAACTTTCTACTGCGGATAGTTCAGCAACTTCGAAGGAGTCCGGCTATACATTACATTACATACATTAATTGAATATAGTGTACACCGAACCATGTTTATGTAATGTGTTTTTTCATAATGAATTGTCATTGGCTAAGTGTGTGACTTCTGAAAGCAAAATATTTTTTTTAGATCAAACATACACACATACCTTCTCTAAGACTAGCTGCGCTCCGCGGTTTCACCCGCGTGGTGATAGCTGATGATGATGATGAATCAAATATAGCCTATTCTATGCCCAGTAGTGTTTCAGTTTATTCATTACAAACACACACACACACACACACACACACACACACACACACAAGCTCACACAAACACACATTTTTCCTCTTTATAATAAGTATTAGTGTAGAAAATTATGTGCTTAAGTATACTAATAATAAAGATTGATACTCGTACCTACTTACTAATCAAATAAGATAAGTACATAATATGATTGAATATTTCGTAATTTAATATTTATAAAAACAAGGGAAGTTTCGACCGTTGCCTTAAGTCCTTATTCTTCCTTTTTAATATTGTCATGTTCGACATGGTCGATCTAAAATATTATTGGTTGGCACATACCACAGAGTGGTTATATGGTCTTTGGCACATACCTACCACAGTAAGACTAAAAAAGGCTAATACGAATTATTATGAGATCCAGAACCTTTAATTATAAATTTATTCATATATAAATAATGGTTTGACTATATAGTATGGTACATATACTATACTGGTGTTGCCCGTCGCTTCTCTTAAGTACCTAAATGAAGTAAGTATATTATGTCACTTATTAATATTAACTTTTTTCTAATGTAGACAAAGGCGCGGCTAGCGTATCTGTATTTGGGCCAATTTTAATTTTAAATTATGTACGTAATAAATACCTGGAACAAAAACAAAAGACTTCATAAAGCCTTCACCCGCGAAATAACCGCCATATTGATTGCGCGGGAACTAACGGTAGGTTCCGTTACCATCAGGTTATAGACCTTACCGCCATTTTAGATTTGCACTTACGAGTATCAACTTTAACCTTATGAATGTTGTTATTGTTTTTGGATGTAACCTTATCGACTTACTAAAAACAGTACATTTTTTGAAGAGTAGGTATTGCAGTAGAACTGAAATATTTACATATAAGCTAGTTTAGGACTTAAAAATATATTTATGTATGTGAAGATGCTGTCACTGAAAAACTTTTGTTTTTCAGTGACAGCATCTTATACGTAGACAATATACGTACAAAACGTATAGTAAAACCGCAAAACAAACAAGTACTTGTTTGTTTTGTGGTAAAACAGTCTACTCGGAACCGGTATAACCTATAAAATAAACCTATGTGTGTTTTCACTAAGGCTATTGCGTTTTGGTTCGCAAAAAATAATCTTATTTAGTCTAAATTCCAACAACGCATTAGCACAACGCTCCCGAATGACCACCAAAACCAGATATTTCGCTTCATTTGTGGGCATATTTTAGACAGATTAGTAGTCACGTAACTTGGTGCTCGTTAAACTATCAAAGATACCCAGAACTGAATAGAATAAGTCTTTCACTTAATCACTGTTATATTGTCCGTTCTAGTAACGCGGTGGATGCATTTCTAAACCTTTCTAAGGCTATTGACGAGGAAAACAGAAAACGTTTCATGATTTTGTTCAATATGCTACTACACTTATGCACTATTACGAACACTGATAGTTTATTAATCTACTAACTAATAGAAATCAAACTATAACAAACATAGATCTAGGAAGAATAACAAAATCACCAATAGCAGTTGTTGAGTATTTTTCCCGCCCCAAAATGCATTATTATTATTAAATGAGTGCCAGTGTCATCTTGCAGCATTGTCTTCTAAAAATAACGCCTTATCACATACTTATGTGTTTTTCATTAAAACCTTTTTTTTACTTTAATATTATTTTCTGCTCTGTGTGGAACGCATACAGCGTCTCAAGAAATACTTATTCGTTTCCATTAGACTAAAACTAGGCTCAACTATCCTTTTTTTAAGTGTAATAAAGTTTGGTGGTCTCTGTTCAACTTATATTGACATAAGTTCTTATAAACATACATTATTTATTCAAACACGTACAAGGAAAGCCAAATAGTTATATTTATTTCTTGAAAAGCACCTCTTAAAGACTCGTGGGTACCTTCGTACAAAGCTTGAATTGCACGTCTTGCATAATGAAGATGGTATCTATATCAGCAGCTGACGCCCACAGCAATAATCTATATGACATTACGCTGTGAAATTAAGCAAAGTAGACTATTCGAGCCGTAGAAACGTCTGTCAGGTCTTTTTACAAAACGCATATGCAGCAGAACTAACTGTCCCAGACAGTAATTTTATACTTATGCATCTACAACATACGTAGTACGTACTAGTTCCATGATTCAATCAAATTGTTGCATATATAATAGTACCTATTTTATATGCAACAATTTGATTGATTTAAAATAGGTACTGTTTCAATGCAGCGAAGACCTAAAGTCGTGCGTACTCTTTCTTTAGACTAGACAGCATAATGCGTCTGGTTTTACCCCAAAAACATCGCATGTTGCGTGTGAAGAGACAGTTAGCAATTGCATGACTAAGTATATCCACTATGAATTCGCGCGCCCCCCCAGCATGTCGGCATGTAAACATTTCTACGAATAGGGTAGAATGGAATCAAATTTGGAAACGGACATAGTCCATGAAAGTTTCGTGCCATGGAAAGTGATTAAAAAGTTGAAATGTTATATTGTTTCTTTCCGAGTGATTATTACTTCATCAGTCGAACGACCCAGACACAATAGAAATTCCATTGTTATATGGACAGTCGACTGGTGAGGGGTTATGGTAAGTAATTGAAATTCTTGTAGAGATTGGTCCTAGCTCGAATTTGCTTTCAATTTTGAACCTATTTATGAGGGTATACCAGAAATAGAGTTAATTTCAAGTATTTTTAATATCATTCACCGCTTGTGGTATTTATTATTCTCGGTGATCAAGAAAGTGTTATAAAAAATAAAAAATAAAAAAAACAGTAAAAACAAAAGGACATTTTAAGTACCCATTCATTTTTACGCACTTTCAACCAATCTTTACAGCCAACGTAAAAGTGTCTCTTTCCCAATTATTTTCGTTTCTTCCAAACTTGTCCTACATTCCATCTAGCTCAAAAAAGCACATTAAACCAATTAAACCCCCTATCGTCGTCCCCAATCTACGTGTCGTAGAAATTACAAGGATTTATGAACGGCAGAATGAACATTACTCTTCATTATACTCTGTGGTCAAATTGACCTAGTTCCGGGAAATGCCAGTAAAGTTGAAAAAAATGTGACAGCTAGCTGTATGGAACTGTGTAGGCTGTATGAGGTAAGTTCCTTTGCCAGCTGAAAAACAAGTGACAGCTGATGGGATGATGGCGGGAAAAATCAACAAATGCCATAGTTCATTTTGTGTAATATCATTTGTGTTTTTTCGAGTTTTGACATTTAATAATACTGACGTTATTATACGTCATTTGCTTGTAACATAGCACGAGGGCAAATTGTACATAAAAACATGAAACGTTGTTGTGTTTTCCTCGCCTTCCTATACCGTGATAATTAAAAGAAATACTTATGAATGAAACTGACATATATATACGTTTCTGGGACGCAAAGGGTTAATCTCCTTAGAAAGCTTTAGTAATGCATCTAATGTTTTACTGGAACGTGATTTCGACCGGACAGTTTCAACGACAGACTTGTTTACTCTAAGTTATTGAAGAAAAATGTGATTTGATGCGTTTATGTACACTTTAACATACTTAATTACAAAACGACGAGTCCACGTCCACGCATATGAAGAAAAAAACAGATCAGTCACAGGTTAACCCTTTGCGTACCATTGACGTAACGTTACGTGCGTTTCATTCATACATTTTTTGTTTTAATTATCATGGTATAGGAAGGTTAATCTGAATAAAGTCCTTTGTTAAAATAAACATAGTGTTGAAAACGAAATATATATAAATAAAGCATGGAATTGCATTTTGCCAAGATAAGTGAGTTATTGGTAGGTTTCTTTTAACTCTGCGCCATATAACAGCAGTTTAATTTATTTAGTATTGCCACACTTCGGAAGGGATCATTGGCGGAGACTGGACGAAAAATTATAAAATTTGTTTAAGCGTCTACCTGGTAAAAAATATCTGTAGTTACTAAAATCTTGTACTGTGATATTATGATGTCAACTTAAACTAAAGTATTAAGCGAAAAACAATAATTAGAACATGTAATTAATAAAACATAAATACACTCACACATCACACACACTCACACACACACTAGACATGCGCTACTTAGTAAATATATTTGATAGAACTTACTTATATATATATATATATATATATATATATATATATATTTACATTACATTACACATTTAGAAGTATAAAACTTCTAAGTCTTATTATATATATATATATATATAAAACTTCTAAGTCTTATTATATATATATATATAATAAGACTTAGAAGTTTTATACTTCTATATAACACAGCTCAGGCGTCAAATGTTCCATGTAAACTACTAAAATCAGATATATAAGTAGATTAATTTAATTTAATGTCAATAAATTATTATTGTTATTATAATTTTATTGATATTTTGACAGTGACAGCAACGACCGCAAACCCCACCTTCATTCGCGAGCGTTGCGACCGCGACGTGAGCGTGACTTTGACGTTTTCGATGACTTTTATTTTTATTTTTTATTTATTTATTTATTTTGGTAATTCAACAGCGTTTACAATTAACATGTACACTCAATATAAAAAAAACTTAAAATATGGCCAAAACAGAATTACTCAAATTAAAAACAATTAACAGAAAAGTAATAATAATACGACAAAATATATATAAAGGACAAAGATAAGATACAGGCACAGCAGTGAGAATAGCAAGAATAGCAGGTATGTTTGTGAGTTATGTGTGTGTGTGTGTGTGTGTGTGTGTGTGTGTGTGTGTGTGTGTGTGTGTGTGTGTGTGTGTGTGTGTGTAAAAATATTAATCGCAATGAAGCAACTTATCGATCACGATGATTGTAGGTTTGTGAGGGAAGCACTAGTGTGAGCGACGCGATTGATTTAGGCTCTTAAAGGAACACGAACTTTAGTAGTTTGTCACTATGATCAGTATAAAACGGTTAAATCAACACTCCCAACTGACGGTTAACCTTGGTAGGCTGTTCACCTAAATACAGTAAAAACCTTCGAAATCTAATGCGATAACTAGCATTTAATCTGTGTCCAAGGCCACGTGCAGAAAACAGTTAACTTGTAATAATTACTATTGCGACAGATGAATGAAATAAGAGTAAAACAAGCATCCAGCACGCTTCAGAGCACATCGGTTTGTGCCAATTGTAAATATGCCTACACTAGTTCGGTAGGCTAGGGTTGGCACGCATTCTGGTAAAACGGAAGAGAAAGGATATTGCTGTCAAGCTATCCAATAGATGTCGCTCCGTCCCCATACGAGACGGTTACAATCCGATATCGGACCTCGAGCCTCGGTGGTCTAGTGGTTATGACGTATGGAGTTTTATTAAAAGCATAAGAAAATTCATTGTCTTGACGCGTGATGCACTACATCTATATCTATACATATAATAGAAATGTAAAGGATCGCTGTCTGTACATGGAAGATATACGAGAAAACGTATTATTGGTAAAACAATGATTGTTTTAATTTTGCCCGCTAATCTTGGAAACGGCTAATCCTATTTAGATGTGGTTGTCACTATTATATTGGGGTAAGTTTCACTTAACATTGTTTGTTTCATATTAATCGGTTCATAAATAAAAAAGGTATTTAATATGCGAGCAAAACCGCTGGCGGGTCCAATGTAAGTAATGATACTGTTTGACGCCTAAAAGAATAGTATATTATGCAACTAGTGAATAAAGGACGGATTTAATGCGAGGGCCATAGAAAAAATATTAAACATAAGAGTAATTTATTTATTATTATTATATATTTTTTTTTCTATAATCGCAGCAAAGAACACAATACAGTTTTTATTCTAATGCTAAACTCCTTGTCTCAAATATCGACCAATCAAATCTCGAGGAGTTACTTGCACAAAGAGTTTGTATGTCGACTATTATTTGCGTACGGAAGATGTATAAGCACTGAGATGGAGATCGAATATATTGGTGTGTTGGAAGTTCGAACACCAAAACAAAGAAGGCCTTTTTATTCACTGTTTTCAGTGAATAAAATAAGCTTTTTAGAGTAGGAATGGTATAAAAGTTTTAATTTCCAAAGTTTTTCGCACTCTACGCAAGCCACTTTGCCAGTCCACATTTCGCAAACGACATAATATCTACTACTCGTAATATCGACGTTTTCAACGCGAAATATTCTAAATATGTTGAATTTTTTTCAACGAAGCGAAATTCATAGCATTTAGCTAACGAATACTTTTTTAGGTAAGTTTATTTTTCTTCTCAACTTTTTAATGTTAATATGTCTTATAATATTGTAAACTTATACTGTATTTAAGTGAATGTTATTATAATTTGAACACAATGTGGTAATATCGATAGTACGATTTAAAAGTAGCCTGTACAAATTTGTACAGCCCAGCTTGTGAAGGGTGTAAGTATTTATTTGTCATATATGGTTATAACTGTGCGTTAAACGCTAACCAACCTTGTTTATTGTTCCATTGGTGAAAACTACTAGGCTTAAATGTATTTAGACTCGTTAAGTTATATTTTTTCTTAAGAAGCTGTTGGTTTTCCTAATAAAATAAAATATCTTAAAATAGTTTTTTTAATCAAATTATAATTGAGTTATTACTTACGCTTATAATTATCTGTAGAAGTTATTAATCTGTAAAGGATTAGGACGGATAGACTGACGGACAGAACAATCTTATACATTTTCAATCATATGATTTGGAAACATTTGAATGTAATCTTAACTCCTTCGTGTTTCGTTGCCTAAATAAACGACTCAATAAATACTAAGATATCTCGGAAATAACATTTATATTTAGTTATTTTGGACAGTTTGTATAATGAAATGTAATATTTTCGGGGTGCTATGAGTCGGTTCTTTAAACGGTTTAAATCGCGTATAATGTTATATTATTGTATCCCGACGTTTGGAACAGTTTCCAGTGAACATGTTCACGGGTAGACTGGATGTCGGCTGTCTGTTGTAAAGTTACGGATCTTAGTGTTATGTACCGCCTGTCATATTGTAATCAAACCGTTCCCGATACACGCAGTACTCACTCACAGTGTCCAGAGGTCTTACTGTAAAGCTCCTAAAGCAGGACTTCTAGAAGACTGCCCGGCTTAAAAATACCATGACTACGTTAAAGCAGGCCTGCACATGCCTACTATTCAAGCTGAACCGCTGAAAAACCGTTCACCTGTTTTTTGTATGGACTCTCGTTAACATGTCGCTCTAAATCCACTCAGTTTATCAGCTTACAAACGTCTAGGCGTCTGCAATGTTGCTTATAATATTTTTTTAGAATGCCAGAGACATATCACACTTGAAAACAATGTTCAAACAGTTCACCTAAATAAGCGTCATAGTAAGATCTCATTCAAAACTGTTTGTCAGGTTTAAAAACTGCACGGAACTTGCATGATTTATACAAAGCAGATAGTAAGGCCCCTGAGGTCTTGCAGTATTGGGATTTCATTAGCTTGATCATTGGATCCCAAGCAGGCGGTACTTCCCAACTATCATCTCTATTGAAGTTAGGGGTTGGCTTTAGAATCGTGACCCCTGAATTTGGTGAAACAAAAACTGGGTAGGTTGAAGGGGTTTGTATAAAGCGTATTTACAAAATTTTAGCTGCCGGAGACACGCCAAAATAGTCTAAATAGTTTTTTAAAGTTTCAATAAAACACCGTAATTTTGATAGTGACAGGTGACATAAATGACATTAATGCGTAAAACGAAACGTTTCTAGGTAACTTTTAGCCTTTTTTGACATGTAGGTTGTATGTAAGTTCTTGAAACGGAACGCAAACATCGAAGATAGCGTAATGTCACTGTCGGAATACTCGCGTCATTCCGTTACTTCCGAGTGTACGTGAATGTTTTCTCCTGTTTTTCTGCGCCCATCATAGAGTATTTATGGAGAAGAAATGTGCGTAAAAATAAAAAAGACCCATTCTTCGAAACTATAAATGCTATAAATTATGTCTATAAAATATAAGTTCTAAAAATAACAAATTGTTTTTCAATTTTAATTATCAGACCCATACTAGTAGGAATGTGTGCACAATAGTATATTAGTACCTAATGAATTGGCAATGTCACTTGTCTGTGAAAAACCTATAGGTTAGGTTAGGTTTGAACTGTGACCCACCAGGCGCGAGCCGAGCGAGCGTAGCGAGCGTGCCGCGGTAGCGGCCGGCGAGCGCTTCATCAAACTACTTTTGTTCCGAATTTGTGCACTGATAGTATATCAGTAGCTATCTAATGAATTGGCAAAGTCACTTGTCTGTGACATACCTATAGGTTAGTTAGAATAGGTCGAAGTCAGTGACAGAACCGACTCATAGCACCCCGATTTCAAGCAGTCTTGTCGGATTGCAGAGCCGACGCGGGGGTGGTAGTAGATCGAAATGCAGTACTTAATCTCAAAATACTTAAACAAACATAACTCGAAAACTAATGGTCTCCGGCGGGTGGGGTTTGCGGGGGGGCACTACCCGAACTCCCCCCCCCCCTCCCCCCCTTCCCCCCGAATTCAGGCGCCACGATCCTAAATGTTTACCGAAGTTAGGTTGTGTTTTAATTTCTACGGCCTCTCTTATCATTCTCGGCACATAGCGGTTCTCCCTAGCTAGAATTTAAGGGTTATCGAAACGGATGTAGTGGCTGGGCTTATCCAGAACATGTTCATATACTGCAGACTTGGTCGAGCGTTCTTCATGTCAGCGATATGTTCTGTAAGTTTGTATACAATAATATATAAAATGACAAGGTATTGCGTTATCATACGTTCTCGTAACAAGATAGTATTGATAAGATAGTCCATAACCTACAAATTACTATTCATTTAGTTCAATAGCACGCAAGATACGATATGGTTGAATACTACGTATCGAATCTAGAGATAAGATAAATGAGATATTACTGTACTTGCAGACGACGCGAATCTCTGCACCTGAAAGTAAAAGAAAACCATTAATAAAATAGATAAAATCCCTTAAATATTACAAATGTTATTATATAGGATGTTTGGTAGAGGGACCGACAAACCAAATGAGCGTGTTCGGGGGCCCACTTGGAGAATACAAGTTGGCCAAAAAAAATCCCCGACACCCCAATATGTTTAACTTTTTTTTTGTGAAGAAAACGAGAAAATTCATTTAGTTTTTTACATAGTATTTATTAGGTAATTATTTCGCAATATTGTGTTGAGTAGACGGTTGTTTGAAGCAGCAGCAAGGTCAATGTCCTAAATGAAAGCATTTTGTATTATTTGTAGGACAATGCGGCTGGGCCACAGTGTGGGTCATAGTAGGCAGTGGCGTGGCGGGTCAAAGTAGGCCGGGAGCTAGCGTCAATATTGTTTTATATTATTTTATAATTTAATTTTAATTTTTATTTATTTATAATTATGCTTTATACTATTGTGCAGTAGAACTGTTTGTGAATGAGTTCGTCCGGGAACTATTCCTACCGTGAAGCAGTAATGTTTGCAATACTGTGTTCTGGTTTGAAGGGTATGAGTGCCGGTATAGTTACAGGCACATGCGACTTAACTTATTGTCACAACAGCAGTGCAAGAACTTACCGATTTGATTCGATTGATAATTTTGAGTCTTGAATTCGTCATAATTCGAAAAAACTTGCTGTGTCGATCATTGCAAGTAAGTAACACAATTAAGCGATCGGTAGACAAATTCGATAAGCTTTTACGATTATAACGATAACCCTAGCATGGAACTTTTAAATTACGATTAGACGTCTATTTAATCGATTTTTGTCTGCTATGAAAATGACCTCGATATAGCTTATCGACAGGCGACGGGAATGGGGATATTGTTAAGTTGCGTTTGATCTTTCTGATGCGAAAGTTTGTATTTATGAATGAATGAATGTTTGTTATTCTCTTACGCTCAAACGGCAGGCCCAATGTTAATGAAATTTGGCATGGAGGTAGATGAGGCGCTGAATTAATAATTTTCATCAACATTGACATCATCCATCATCACGCGGGTGTAACCTCGGGGCGCAGCTAGTATTCAATAAAAAAAAGATTTCGGCTTTCTTTTGATCCTAGAAAGCGAAATGCTCGTTCTTTAAATGATAGAAGGACTCATTGTGGAATGCTAACAATTCATAATAATCGATATACCGTCGACAATTTGACGATCGTATAAGTCGTCGATATGACTTCCATAACTTTCGACTGGGTAAACCGATTCTCAAAATTATTTTTTTTGTTCGAAAGCTGGTGCCTGCCTGGTCCTATGTACTGTGTTTATCAGATTCGGTTCAGTAGTTTTTGAGTTACACTACAATGACTGATTTTTACCAAAGTAATAGAATGGAAGTCGGTATTGAATTTTTCAAATTGCATATGTGTGTATTAATTATAATTTCAAAGTTCGCAACATGTTAAGTTTGAAACACTTTAACAAGAAGGAGGTCCGTCTCCCGGCCTACAAAGGCAGTGCGATGCGCGTGCGCCGGCCGCCTTTCTCTTCTAAGGGCAGATCAGATTGCCACGACTGTACTTACTGGTATGGCGGTCTACTTACTGCTACTTTGGTATATACAGGTTTTATTATCCCGTTTTCACGCGGGAATTTTGTAGTGCGTAAAAATAGGGTTTCCATGTCTCAGGGTTTGTCTGCAGACTGGACTGCCCGAATATCTGGGTTGGTGGTGGGAGAAAAGTCTCGGGTCCAATATCAGTTAGATTAATATATTATAAATTATGTTGTGATTTGGTTTGACAAGACTTATTTATTATTTATATGTTTATTTTGTGCCGTTAAGTACATAATTTCTTACGTTATTTTATGTTTATTTATAATGATAACATGTAGTTGATTGTATTTAATTGAGTTAAGTTACATAAAAATAAACAATTTTGTATAATTTGAAACAAAATTATGTTGAATAAAGTGTAAATGACTAAGAACATGTTGGTATAAATAAAGATTATTACAATTTATTTTCCCGAAAGTTCTGGCGTAGATTGAAAATCCCGAGAAATTCCGGGAATTCTAGTGCCGGGATTTCCCGGGAGCAAACCCTACATCCAACCATCCATCTATCCATCTAAACTTTCACAATTCAAATATTAGTGGGATTATATTCACATTGCAGTCAAACTGCTCTCGTCTTTCTAGTGTTTACATGTTATGGGGACGAGCTCAGTGACTGACGGGCAAGTGTGACGCTTAACACCATGCGAGTAACTTACTCGTCCCGTCAGAGATTGTCATAAAAAACCGCACATAAATATAAGTCACGACCGGAAAGAGAAACACCGTTAAGCAATAAAAATGAAACACACCACGATAGGTATGTAGTTAAAACTCTTAGCTTAGCCGTACATAAGTCATGTACCTAACCTACATAAACTACTTAAGTTGCAACATAATCACAATGCAATCTTTTTAGGTCAAGCAATATTGCTTACTGCTAACTTAAGGCGAAATGTCAGTCGCCATTTTGATGCTTGTATCGAGTTAAGAGGAAACAGGGCTCTGTAACAATAACAAATTTTAACATACCCTGTTGCCTCCCTAGGCTAAAAAAAAAATGATAAATCTTGGTTACACCCGCGTGGTGATGGATGATGATGATGAAATTTTTCAAATTCAAATTTTTTTTTCAAATTCAAATCATTTATTGCGAATATAGGTAACCTAATAAGTTGTTACAAGTTTAAATGCTCAGCTATATTCAGCCTTTCGGCATGCAATAATAATAAAAGTTGGTGAAGGTAGACATGCTCGAGACTGTCAAAATAAAGTTACACAATAATAACACCACACCGTGCCTTAGCATACGAAAACTACTTAAATAAATTATAATTTGATCCCTATGTCAGTTATGAATTAAATATACAATGTCAAAGTAATAAAATATATATACATTATGAAAGTCACTGCAAATTAAGCAATTATAAATTAAATAATTAATGTGGATAAAAGTTGTCATTAAAGTATTCATTTACAGTATAATACGCCTTGTGTAACAAAAACTGTTTTAATTTAAATTTAAATTGAATAATATGTTCACAGATAATTATCGTAATTGGTAAATGATTAAAAATACGAGGGGCCATACATAAAATGCTTTTGTTAAATTGTGCAGTCTTGTTTGGCGGAAAACACACTTTTACATTATGCCGTTGGCTATTTAGGTGTTCGAACATATTTTTATTTGAATATACAAAAACACAAACCTCATATATATAAATGCATGGAAACGTTAGTAGCTTCAAACCAATGAAAGAAGATTTACAAGTGTCAGTTTGCCTAAGTCTACAAATCGCTCTCACACACCTTTTCTGAGCCTTAAATACCGCTTCTTTGTCTATCGAGTTACCCCAGAATATTACACCGTATCTCAAAACAGATTCAACATAACCATGATAGGCAGTAATCACTGCAGATTGATTCACAACTTTAGCCAGCATATAAAGAGCGTATGAAAATTGATTTAATCTATTGCATACATTATCCACTTGGTGTTTCCAATTTAAATTGCTGTCAAGATGTAGACCCAAAAACTTAGCGTTGGCGACGTCAATAATTTTATGGCCATTAAAATTTAAATCTATGTCAACTAAATAATTTTTCCTATTTCTAAATGTCATTAAATTGGTTTTATCAAGATTTATAACTAAATTATTTAATTCAAGCCACTTGACTACATTTCCAAGACTGGTAGTCATGTCCGACTCAAGATTTGATTTAAATTTACTTGTAAACATCATTGTGCTGTCATCAGCAAACAAGACCATATCTTTGTTTACAAACTTAGGTAGATCATTGACATAAATGATAAATAATAAAGGCCCCAATACACTGCCTTGTGGCACTCCTTGTGTCACGTCACAAAATTTAGAACGATATGTAGTTTCTTTCTTTGTTTTTGGACATATGCGTGTAATTTGTACACATTGGTTTCGGTCACTGAGGTAAGATTTGAGAAGATTTAAAACATTGCCTCTAACACCATACGTTTCTAGCTTATTTAATAAAACGTCGTGACAAACAAAATCAAATGCTTTCGTTAAATCCATGTATAATGCTGAAACTAATTTTTTATCATCTAGGCCTGTCATTATAGTGTATAGGAACTTATAAACAGCCAAGTTAATAGTTTTGTTTTTTCTGAAACCTATCTGCTCTTCTACAAATACTTTATTGATTTCAAAGAATGTATTCAGGCTATTGTAAATTACTTTCTCAAATATTTTAGAGAATACAGAGATTAGTGCGATAGGTCTATAAGAATTCATATTTTCTTTGTCGTTTCTTTTAAACAAGGGTTTGACTATAGTTACTTTAAGCTTTTTTGGGAATACGCCGGTAACAATGCATAAGTTTATGATAAAACAAAGAACAGGTGAAATGATAAGTGAAACATTTTTTAAGATTTTAGTGGTAACATCGTCATAGCCGGTACTGTTTGTATTTTTCAATGATTGGATTATATTGTGAATGTCCGATGAAGTAATAGGATTCATAAATAAGGAATGCGAATAATTATTATTAATTGTCATTAATCTACAACTTACATTATTAGAATTAAAGTTTTTTTGAGGTTCACCAATAAAAAAACTATTGAATGCTTCCGCAATACTTAGGGGATTATTAACAAGTTCACCATTCGCTTTTTTTAACTGCTTGATGTCGTCTTTAGGCAGATTTTTTTTATTATTATTTATTACTGACCAAGTGGCTTGCGACTTATTTTTAGCAGTCATGAAATGTTTTATTTACTAAAAAACAGAACCGACTTCAACAACACAATGTGAAATAACTTCTCAAAGTCGGTACCACGACAGTACAAAAGTACACATTATCACAATATTGTGCGCATGTTACCGACTTCGACAAGTTATATCACACTTTTTAGTGTTGAAGTCGGTTAAATTTTTTGGAAAAAAATGTTTTATCCCTCGTGACCCTTGTTACTCATAGGATCATCATCAAGATTAAACACACTTTTTAGTTATTGGATTGTAATCCAAAAAAATCCGAAGTATACTCAACCAATCGTCTCTCTCGTAATGTCATATGGGATATTGCTATGGGGCTCAGCGGCTGATATAGAAACCATATTTATCCTTCAGAAACGTGCTATTAGAGCTATATACGAAATGGGTCCCCGTGAATCTTTGAGAGATTTATTTAAAGAAATCAATATATTAACGTTGCCTTCCTTATATGTATTTGAAAATATAATGTATGTTCGTAAAAATGTACATAAATATAAGTTAAATAGTGATCACCACACTTTTAATACCAGAAATATAAATAGGATAGCTGTACCTAGTTTTAGACTTGCGAAGACTAATAATTCATTCCTAGGAAATTGTGTGCGTTTTTTACAATAAAATCCCAAAGCACATAACTGAGCTCACAGAGGGCAAATTCAAGTTGACTGTAAAAAACGTTTTAATAAAAAAAGCTTACTACGAGTATAAAGTTCGACATTATATAGAAGATAAAGATTCTTGGAATACTCCACTTCTGGCAAGCTGTCTCTCTGCCACCCATAAAATGTTATATTTGTAGTACCTAAGTAGAAACATTGTAAACATCTATATAAAAAGAATGGCCCCGAGTTTCTTGCCGCTTCTTCTCGGTAGGCTCTATATATTTTGGAACGCTGCGGTAGAGTCTTTAAAGTACATTATAATGAAAAGTTGACGTTCTTAAGTGCGTCTTTTGCATGATGCCTAAATTGAATAAATGATTTTGACTTTGACTTGACTTCAAACAAAAAACAATTATCAATCGGGTACTCTGTAAATCGTTATATAGATACATAAATAAAATTATAGGCATAGACTTTTTGGTGTCGAAGTCGGTTCCATTTTTTTGGTAAAAAAATAATTTTCACCCTTTTATTGACCCTTTGTCATTGGAAATATGGCGACCCAATCAAAATCTATCAAGCAGGCTTTATGACGATAGTACAAACATATAAACAAGTATGGACGCGATGCCAAGCTTTAATTAAATATAAATTATATAAATACTAGCTGCGCCCCGCGGTTTCACCCGCGTGGTGATGGATGATGATGATGATGATGATGAAAAGTATCCTATGTGTTAATCCAGCGCCTCATCTACCCCCATACCAAATTTCATCAACATTAGCCCCCCCGTTTGTGCGTGAAAGAGTAACAAACATCCATACATCCATACATACAAACTTTCACGTTTATAATATTAATAGGATTTAGCAGCAGGTGCTGTCGCGGGCTAAAGCTAATAGTAGTGAGTAATAATTTATTTCACAGCCATTACTTGCCATAGAAAGTGGGTCTTTTGATAATAAATGCTTGCATAAACCGGTGACCTAATTTGCCACCGTGAAAAACGACCATTTTACAATGTGTACACACATGTATTTGTAATAATACTCGATTTTGTACTTTGTTTCTCCTGCGAAGCATTTTAAACATTAAATCACATAATTATCATCATTATCGTCATCATCATCATCTTCATCATCATCTTAGCCGAAAACGTCCACTTCTGAACATAACTCTCCCTTTATATTTCCAAAAGGTTGGAAGCGAACAGCATCCAACGTCGTCCTGCTACCTTTATCAGGTCGTCTGTCCACCGTGTCGGTGAACGACCTCTCCACTCCAGAACCTTCCGGCCCATCGGCCATTTGTTCTGCGTGCTATGTGCCCTGCCCACTGCCACTTCAACTGGCTAATCTTCTGGGCTATGTCGGTGACTTTCGTTTTTCTACGGATCTCCTCATTTCTGATTCGATCACGTAGAGAAACCACGAGCATAGCCCTCTCCATAGCTCGTTGTGCGAATGTGCTGTTGTATTCGAACTTGGTTATGAAGCCCACAGTTAGAGATGTATTTAAACATTACGGTTAATTAAACTTAATTCAGGAACAGAATAACTTAAAGCTTCATGCTTCTTTTCCATTTTTGTTATTCCTTATTTGCTTCTGAAATTAATTTACTATATTTTCACTGACTTTAAAAAAGGAGGTGGTTCTGTATTCGACTATATGTATTTTTTTATGTTTGCTCTCCGATTTCATCCCTATTTGTGGACAGATTCTCAAAATTCTTACAGAATATACTTCCTAGGTGGTCCTATTTAAGTTATATCCAAATCGGTGAAGCGGTTTTTGAGTTACACGTCTCCAATAGCTGAAAAGTGTTTCGCTTATCTTGATGACATACTTATTGACGGTGAATGACAATCGTTCCCGTAAGTAGTAAGGGTCACTATAAAGTGGGAAATAACTTGCAGAAGTCGGTACTATGCGCACAGTATTGTGATATTAAGTACGTTTGAACTATCATGGTAACGACTTCAACAAGTTATTTCACACTTTTAGTGTTGAAGTCTGTTCCATTTTTTGTTTTTTTTTTTAGTGAGAACGTTATTATTATTTCTTTGATTGGTTGATTTTCGCGATATGATATCGCGGCTGTCTGGCGGACGCTTTGCTGTAAAATTTGTATCTGCATATTTTATTTAAATTGAATATAAGCATTGTCATCCAATTTGCAGTACATCACGCAGGTCAATAACAATGGACGTGTGGCATGGATATATTGAATTTTATAATTAAACCGTTTAAGAACTGCCATTTAAATTATTTCAAGTGATGTTTGCATGGTCAATATCAGAAGTAGAAATCTTTCAATGAAGTAAACTTGATATGAACATATTGCTACTTACGGGATGAAAACCGTGGTAATTATTTTGTTTTAATGAGCTCCCGATATTTCGACACTGTTGCAAGCGCCACGATCGCGGGACGACTGTTTTCAATTACCACGGTTTTCATCCCGTAAGTAGCAATATGTTTATTGAAAACAACCGTGAAACTTTAAAAAAGTGCTTGATATGAACACTTCTGATAATATCGTTTTTAATATACAAGGTGTTTTTTTGGGAAGGGTGGTGATACCACGATCGTTAGAGAAAAGTTGTGAAATAGGGGCACGCTCTCGATTTATAAGAAAACAATACCTGCGTATAAGTTTTTATGATATGATTTTTAAAGTAGTAACGCCTGCTTAGCGATACCAGAAATTGCAATTATCCTCTGTTCCTATACGACGGTTAAAATCAGATAGAGAGTTAAAATCCGACGCTTGGACCTCGAACCCCGGATTGTCGGAAGGATGGAATTTTTCTCTCTATAATTTCAATGCATATAGTTTTTTAAGTTTTTTATTGTTTGACGGAAATTGACCCCAATGTTTTTAAAAAAGAGATACTTTGTATTATTGATACAACGGATTCTGTTGCTGACAAGGATCAATCTTTGCAAAGAAATTTATAAACTAAAAATGATTCAAATTAGCAAATTTTCACTATATTATTATTTTTAAATGGAAGAAAACTGGCCTCCTATTGAAACGTTTCGGTGGTTATGTGTGAAACTCATTTGTGTTTCACACATAACGACTCAAAAGTTTTCTTCCGTGTAAAAGAATATAATTTAATTGTAAAGGTCCTTTTTATCAACATAATCCATTGGTTCAATCAGTATTTTCTGTTCTAATCAAAAGAAATATACATTTCCATCAAAAGACGAGATTTAAAAAAAACCTAATATGCCGTTATTTTTTTTTTATAAATCGTGGGCACGACTCCTTACACGATTTTTCTCTAGCTCTAGTGGTTTTGGACTTGGTTAACACCGCGCTTCTAAAAAAACACCTTGTTTATTCCCGGAAATGGTATTTGAAGTTGTAAGGTGTTATTGTGTGTGTCACATGCCTGCCGTGACATGGAATCCTAGTGGGGGGCATAAGTATGGAAACAGTTTTGTTTAATCGTTGATGCCGTCGTTTTTCGTTTAATTTTCTTTAAAAACTTTTCTCTTAATTATTAGTCTAGTCCAAAGATCCCAAACTACGGCCCGCGTACCAAATCCGGCCAGCGAGTATTATCAATCCGGCTCGCAAGCACCACCATTACGGTCAGCGATATCGAGCCCGATGTAGCTAATATATAGTCCAACTTAAAATGTATATAGAAAAATCAAATCATACAACACAATCAATCATTTAGCTACCAAGTCAGTGTACAACAATGCACATAATTAAATTAATAAACATTATACATGACTAGAAATTCAATTTCTAGTCATGTATGTTTTCGATTATCAGTCATGTCGGCAATATCACAGATACATCTGTGATATTGCTGACATGACTGATAATTGTTTGTGGACTTGTATTTAACATCAGAAGATGCTCTTCATCATCATCATCATATATCTCACCTGCTGGCTAGTCCCGAAATAGACATATGCGGGAAATTTAGTACCTAATGTATTCTACTTAAACTCTTTGTATCATGCTATGATAATATGAGATGAGCTCACTCAATGTGGCCCTTGTAGCTTTGAAAAGCAATCCATCTGGCCCTTAGGCTAAATCGTTTGGAGACCCCTGGTCTAGTCCATTAGTCCTTGTCAATAAAGTTAATATACTTACTTAAAAGTTGCCTTCAGTTCAGTATTGTACCTCGTGCTATCAACTAAGTGGTACCGACTGGAACTGCTCGATTCTGCTGTTTTGCTCATAATGACTTTGCAGTTGGCAATACGCCTGTGGCAAGTTGGAACGAACAAAAGTGCCGCATTTACCTTACCAGCCTTACGAAGAAATAATATAAGGATGAGTAACTGCCTTAAAAAAATGACTCAATAAAAGTAGTGCTAAATCAATAACATCGTCCACGCCGCTATGATTAAAGCTGTCATAGTAGACGTTGCAGCACGTGCGTGGACCAATCCCTGCTTTCCTTCTGAAATTTAAACCAATCACCGAACATGTCTATTTGTAACCTCGGAAAGAATTCGTATTTGGAATCATACGTGGTTTTGGTTTGAAGGATCACTTTTTGTGTGGAATTTGTTCTGAGGTATGCTTCCTGACATTATTTCTCCGTGGTACCAGCCACTACCTTTGTCAAATGAAATGTTATACAGGTAAAAGCAATGCTGCTGATTATTATTTACTATAGATAGGTTTGACCACTAGGTTGGCAGTAATGATGATGGGGTCTCTTTCTCTCTTGTGAGGATACCAAAACTTAGGCATATAAATAGTTCTTCGTAACCTTAAAGTAACGACGCATAACCTGTTTCACAGCTTGATCTGTAATAATGTTAACATTGCTGGACGACGTGGGCAGGACAATGCCGTTCTAGATTATAAAATTCATGTTTTAAATGTACTTTGATTAAGTATAAGTGGATTTTTAAAAACCTTACAGCCTTAACCTTAGTTTTGGCAATAGACTCAAAGTAGTGTAACAACTCGCACAGATAATATAGCAATAGTTACACTTGCCATTGCGCACAGGAACGTCAAATATGTACAGTAGTTAATGTCACTGTCACTGTCATACGAGAATGACAGTTGACGTATTTCAGTTCAATATTGCGATGTTCATCCCAGTCGGTCATCCGCCATGTTTTCTTGACGTCTTCTTGTTGCTGACGCGATCGAGTGAGGAACAAGGTTCGTGAATTATATTATGCGTTGATATATTAATGTATAAAGTGTTATTTACATTATATGAAACTGTGTTATTCGATTTTACTGTTTCAATTCCTAAACCCTTTGAGATGTTTTACAGTAGGTACCTACGAGTACCTTGTAGATTTGTTTCAAAGTACGAGATACCTTCGACAAACCACTTATGGTTTATAGGGTATGTTTAGTGTAAGCAAAGTTTGTTATAAGATTAATAAATGAAAAAAGGCGATAATTGTTTTATGTGCAGAGTTTTCAACCACGTATCAATATTCAAAACTACACCCAATTAATCATAAAGCAATGTAAAGAAATATGGCAGGAATACTTTGGGCAGCGTTCGAAAAGCTTCGATCCGTCTTTTCATCGACAATACCTCAGAGCCTGAAAACCAAGGTTTTCAACCAGTGCCTGTTGCCAGTGATGACTTATGGCACTGAGGCGTGGTCTCATACTGTTGGCCTCATTAATGCGAAATGATCCCATTTAAATTTCATCAAATTCGGTCAACCAGTTTTTGAGTTACTCTCAACTAACTGGAAAGGTATTCATCTATTTTGATGATTTGATGATATCATGACATCATCGGTCCCGTAATTAGCAAGAGTCACTTAAAAAAGGGGAAAAAAATAACCATAAAACAGAACCGACTTCAACACCAAAAAATGTGAAATAACTTGTCGAAGTCGGTACCATGCGCACAATATTATAATAATAGGTACTTTTGAACTATCATGGAACCGACTTCAACACCAAAAAGTGTGAAATAACTTGTCGAAGTCGGTACCATGCGCACAATATTGTAATAATAGGTACTTTTTAACTATCATGGAATCGACTTCAACACCAAAAAGTGTGAAATAACTTGTCGAAGTCGGTACCATGCGCACAATATTGTAATAATAGGTACTTTTTAACTATCATGGTACCGACTTCAACACCAAAAAGTGTGAAATAACTTGTCGAAGTCGGTACCATGCGCACAATATTGTAATAATAGGTACTTTTTAACTATCATGGAACAGACTTCAACACCAAAAAGTGTGAAATAACTTGTCGAAGTCGGTACCATGCGCACAGTATTGTAATAATAGGTAATTTGAACTATGAAGGAACCGACTTCAACACCAAAAAGTGTGAAATAACTTGTCGAAGTCGGTACCATGCGCACAATGTTGTAATAATAGGTAATTAGAACTATCATGGAACCGACTTCAACACCAAAAAGTGTGAAATAACTTGTCGAAGTCGGTACCATGCGCACAATATTGTAATAATAGGTACTTTTTAACTATCATGGTACCGACTTCAACACCAAAAAGTGTGAAATAACTTGTCGAAGTCGGTACCATGCGCACAATATTGTAATAATAGGTACTTTTTAACTATCATGGAACAGACTTCAACACCAAAAAGTGTGAAATAACTTGTCGAAGTCGGTACCATGCGCACAGTATTGTAATAATAGGTAATTTGAACTATCATGGAACCGACTTCAACACCAAAAAGTGTGAAATAACTTGTCGAAGTCGGTACCATGCGCACAATGTTGTAATAATAGGTAATTAGAACTAAAATGGAACCGACTTCAATACCAACAAGTGTGAAATAACTTGTCGAAGTCGGTACCATGCGCACAATATTGTAATAATAGGTACTTTTTAACTATCATGGAACAGACTTCAACACCAAAAAGTGTGAAATAACTTGTCGAAGTCGGTACCATGCGCACAGTATTGTAATAATAGGTAATTTGAACTATCATGGAACCGACTTCAACACCAAAAAGTGTGAAATAATTTGTCGAAGTCGGTACCATGCGCACAATATTGTAATAATAGGTACTTTTGAACTATCATGGTACCGACTTCAACAAGTTATTTCACACTTTTTGGTGTTGATGTCTTTCGATTTTCGGTAAGTATTTTATCCTTTCTCCCAATACTTTAGTGTTGACGTATAATGTCTGATAAATTGACCACTATAAAATGAAATCACCTTACGAAACATTTCATAATGATTACACAATGTAGTGGAGGTGCAGGGGCAAACAACCCCACCTATGCGTTGCTAGGTAACCAAATGACAACAAACGCAAGGTGTAAGCAGGAGGTGTACATAGAGTAGTTAAAACTCCCATTCTTTATTTTTACCTTCACATAATCAGCCCATTATGTCCCCACTGCTGGGACTCGAGCCTTCCGCTCAGAGAGGGAGTTGGGCCATAATCCACCACTCTTACCCAGTGCGAGTTGGTAGATAGGTTAGTAGCCAACCCATGTCGAAGTTTTCAGCTCGAAGGCCTTTGACATAGCCTAACGACTGTTGTCTTAAGACAAACAACCTTGACCGACGGCTTAACGTGCTCTCCGAAGCACGGAAGCGCTCAGTTGAACAATGCCACTAGCACACACCCATCCAACTCCTGACCGCAGCAAGCGTTGCTAAACTTGTTGATCGGTTAAGATCGCCAAGTCAAGCTCCGCTCTAAGCGCTTGGCTATTATTATTTATTCGTTATTATTTATATTATTACCTTGCGTAAATGTATGTTAATTACTGTATTATCTGCGGATCTTTACAATTAAATCTCTTCGCGACAATTATGCGAAAACAAACAACAACACAAAAACATTAATAGATTGAATAATAATAATACGAGAACATCAATACTTGGTGTTCTGCAGCCTTATTGTCTAACTTGAATAAGAATTAATATTTCATTCTCATTCCCATTGATGGTTCCAGCCATAGGCTTGCAGGGTTTCGCACAGAATGAGGTTCAAATATCAAAATGAAGCCCATTCTCCGTAAAGATAGACAATAAGGCCGCTGGTCCCAAACTAGACAGAGCCTGTAGGAACTATGGGAACCTAATGAATGATATACATACTTATATATACACACACTCAAACAGACATGCACACAAATGTTTGACCTGTCTAGGGATCGAACCCGGGATCAGCAGCTTAGAAGACAGGGCTGCTACCAACTATGCCAAAGAGCAACTCAAGAGTATGTAAAGAATGTAAAGGACTTAAGAATTGGCTTGTAACTCTAGAAGTCAAATATAAGTAATACTACTAAAACTTGCTATGATTTGTTAGAAAACTCTCTTCTATCTTTATATTTTAATAGATTTGAAAATGAATCATTCGTTTTAACAGCTCTGTAAAATTACACCGTGAACGTTGTGGTATACACACGCCTTCCCTCACCTGCCATATCCTCGGATATCCAAATATACGGGTGTTTGTTATGGATAAATAAATAAGTCAATATAGATGTGCTGTGTGAGCTCAAAAGTGGGTTTCAAATACGTCCAAATTGGTACGTGTTTTAATTAGTTCTTTATTGACCACGCAACGACCACGACATTCCCGTGACGCATTGCAAGAGTTATCAACTGACCCCCCATTAAGGAGGAGGTTCTCAACTAGACGCGTTTTTTTATGTATGACCACGCATAATTTTCTACAGACTTCCAAAAAAAGGAGGAGGTACTCAATTCGACTGTTTTTATGTTTGTTACCTCATAACTTTTGATTTGGTGAATCGATTCTTAAAATTCTTTTTTTGTTTGAAAGCTGGTGCTTCCCGTGTGGTCTCATTTAAATTTCATCAACTTTGGTCTAGTCGTTTTTGAAATATACTCCAAGAACTAAATAGAATGGGAGTCGGTATTAAATTGTTAAAATTGTACATGTTTATATATGACTACGCATAATTTTCTACTGACTTCCAAAAAAGGAGGAGGTACTCAATTCGACTGTTTTTTTAATGTTTGTTACCTCATAACTTTTGACTGGTGAACCGATTCTTAAAATACTTTTTTTAAATAAAATTAAAATTTATTTGTTTTAAAGCTAGTGCTTGCCGTGTAATCCCATTTAAGTTTCATGAAATTTGGTCTAGTAATTTTTGAGTTACACTCCAACAAATGAATAGAATGGAAGTCGGTATTAAATGTTTCAAATTGTACTTGTTTATAGAGTACTTCGATTTTGATCATTGTTTTATTTTCAAGGTCAAGTCCCATTTAAATTTCATCAAATTCAGTCAAGCGGTTTTTGAGTTTCACTCCAATAACTGACAAGGGATGTGAAAATAACTGAAAAGTGCCTATCTTGATGATATCTTTATCGACGGTGAATAAAAATCGATCCCGTAGGTAGCTAGAAGTAGTTTTTTTACCTAAGAATAGAATCGACTTCAACACTAAAAACTGTGTAATAACTTATCGAAGTCGGTACAGATCGCGCGGCGAGAGTTTGGCTTTGACCTTTATTGCGCAGAAGTCAAAAATTGGGTATCACAGGGTGGCTAGAGGGACGAAGGACTCTTGTCTCTCTCTGTCACATCGAAGACGAGGGACTCTTGTCTCTCTCTCTGTCACATGGCGCGACAGTACCCATGCGCAGTAATCCCCTCCACCCGAAGGTCAAAGCCAAACTCTCGCCGCGCGATCTGTACCATGATGCGCACAATATTGTGATAATGGGTACTTTTGAACTATTATGGTACCGACTTCAACAAGTACAATTATGCAAAACACTTTTGAGATTCTGTTTTTTCTGAAGTGTAACTTAAAAACTGCTTGACTTAAATTGATGAAATTGAAATAGAACCACCTCGGAAGTATACTTTACCAAACGAAAAACCAGTTAGATGAATAATACTTTATTGAACACCAAGCTTATAAATGAAAGAACTAAGAGTAGTATACAAAACAGTATGCAAAGTACAAAAGTATATTTTTCGATATATACGAACACAATTGATTTTTTTCTGCTGAAAGAGAGTTATATTTATGAATTCTATTCGGTTATTACTCTTTTCCTATTCCTTTTCTAACCTTTGTATTTTTTCATAATATATTATCGTTCTGTTTCGTTACACTAAGTGTTTAAAAAATCTGCTTTTTACTATTATCAGGGTAGGAACGCGCCTTTTCATCAGCGAATTTTCGGACATAACAACATAAAAGTCGATAATCGGCTGAATTATATTAACAATGTTACTGCTTTTCTTACACATAAAAGAGTGACGATTCCAAGAATTGCATTGACATGTACTCGTTTACTTTATAAAGTGGATGACGTTCGAAAATGTTTTTATTATATTTTTGAATGTTGTAGTTTAATTCAGTTATACTAATGGGTAGCTTGTCATGCATTAATAATTTGAAATAACGTCCCTGTTTTCGAGGTTTAGCCAACCTAGTCGTTGGAATGACCAAGTTTTCTTTACCATGGAGGTTATAAAGTGCAATATCAGATGCCTAAGTTCAGATATAGGTTATGCAATAGGCCCCTGAGATCTAGTCTATCAATTGTAGCAGTAAAGTAATTCGTGATCAACTTGAGAATCTCTTCCTTTTTTTGGAAGTTAGTTCAAAATGAAAGTTTGCCTAGCAAAACTTAGCTCTGGGCACAGTACAAACAATAGTACTATTATCTATTATCTACTGCGGGTGGATCTGCCACTATTGTAGGCACACGTCACGAAAACAAACGAAGGAATTGTCTCTCCACTTGGTTGTGTCTAAAGAAAACAACCTATATAACCAAACTTGACATATCTATACATATATGTGAAATCGTGCAGTTTGTCAGTCCGAGTGCTATTTTTGTACGCTTCGAGGGCGGATGCGCCGGCGCATCGATCCATACTTGAGTCAGGTACCGATGGTAAAACGAGCATTAATATTATACTTGTAAAAATACATGGGAAAAAAATTCTAATGGTCAATTTACATTTAACAAGCCGGTGGCTTAGATTTTTGTTTATTTAGTGTCAACTTAGAAAAGAGTCCTACAGATTTTTTTTTATGAATACTGCAGTGCCAGTTGATACATACTCGTATATATATATATCAAAATGAACCCCTATTTCTCCTGGTCACGCTATAACTTGAGAACGGGTGGAACAGTCAATCTATTATATTATTTGTTGTGTTAAAAATTGTCAGGAGAAGGTCCTTATGAAAGAGACACTACGAAAATGTGGGAGGTTATGGCGAGAACGAAGGCCGAGCCTACTACGCGAACAAAGTCGCGTGCATTCGCTAGTAATCAATAATAATTACCAACGGTAGGCTAAAATTTATACATTTTATAGAGCAAATGGTAGAAAACTGCGTCATTTGAATTTCTTTGAAATCAATGAAATGCATTTCGATTTAGGCATCTTCTGAATGTCACCTTTTAAATGTAGGTACTTAAAAGACTGTACTGCCATTCCATAATAAATCTTTATTTTTTTAGGAACGATGCATCCTCTACTCAGTAGAACGGGCAAAAAACTCGGTGCTGTCGTGTATTTTAATGATGTTTTGACAATTTATTCATTGTGATTACGTACTAAATAGTTATATGTGTGGCAAATGTCGACTCAGCCGAATTGAAGTACCTACTCGAAACATCTGTGTCTTCCAAATACTGTCTCTTTTCATAATTGATGATATTTAATTAAATATTCAACTTTTAAAATTTTCTTTCCTTGGCCAGGATTTTATTGTATGAAATTAAATAACGCACACAGTTCCCTAATAAACAATTATTCGTCTTCGCTAGTCTTAATCTAAGCACTGCCATTCTTATTTCTTGTATTCTATTCTGTCTTTCTCTGTTACATGCGTGATGATCACTCAATCACTTATAATTTATAAAAAAAATACTAAATAGTTTTTTATTAATATTTTTTATCTCATGCCTTTTTCTGCGAACCGTCCACATTCACATGTGCGTGTGAACGGTAGCCGCAGACGTACAAACAAACTGAAAAGTCAACCGTTAAATATAGATAACGCCCGTTTTGGTAGTTGTATATGTTCTTCCTACATTCGTGGCTTTGGAACTTCTGTGTTTACATTGCGTACGAGCTGTATTGAAAGTCAAGATCAGAATTAGTTTATATAAGTGTATTATTAAGATATAAAAATATACTTCTTGGATGCCCAAGCTTGGCACGTAAGTGTGCAATTGATTTTCTCGGTCTAACCTCAAAGCAAACACTCATTGACTTAGTGTTGCTTAACAACGCCATCTATTGCCAGCTTTAGTGTTGCTGAGTCGGTTAAACAGTTTAGTTGTCGTTTAAGCTGATGGTCCTAGTTGCTATTATAATATGGTAGCAGTTTATCATTGCCTGAAAACACGAACGAAACGACGTTTCCTAAAAATGAAACCTAGCTAGATCAATTTATCGCCCCCAAAACCCCCTGCGTACGTTCATGAAAATCGTTGGAAACGTTTCCGAGAATCAGATTATGTACATATATATATATATATATATATATACAAGAATAGCTCGTGATACTGCCTCTTTCACATCACAAGGGACAACCCGGGATGAGATGATGAGAGTGATGAGAAGAAACCCGGGAGGTTTATTAGCCTACTCCCACCTTTTACGAAACTATCATAAATCAGGAGCGTTTTGTAATGAGCTAAGAATAATCCTATCGTACTCCCACCGACACAAAACGGTCAACGAAATTTAATGGTAAGCAATAAAAGTGGTATGTAATATGACTACTTTAAGAGATGGGAGTACGGATCTTCAAAACTTTGTCATTGGAACAATGAAATTTAGTGTCAAAAGTCAAGTCAAAGACGTCAAAGTACGCGAATTGAGTGAACTATTTGATACTATGTCATCAAAACGTCTATCGCAATCCACTATTATTTTAAGCTTGCTATATTGACGTGGTGGTACCAAAAATGGTAAGGTTGTAACATGATTACTCTAAGTGGTGGGAGTAGGGCCATGTCTTGGAGGTGATCTCCAAGTCCCCACTGAATCTACCCTAGGAGTTAAGGTCCTATATGGTCAATAGAGGCCATAATATTAAATTATTTGATAACCAATTATCTGACTTTTGAACTTTAAACAAAGTATTGTAAAGAAAAAAATATACATGACAAGATTAAAGCTTTTCTTTTTTATCAATACTCTTTTCTTTGTGTTCTAGAAATTGAGGGGAAAATCTAGAATTATCAGTTCTGCCAACATTTTTCAGTTGTTACCATTTTTCTTTATAATAAACATTACAACCATATGGAACCAAGATATATGTTGGTGACCAACTCCATAACTTATTTCATAACACGCTTTTCAACCAGATAATAAGATTTTAATTCGGCAGTTGGCGATAAAAATAAAACTAAAAGAAATAAAACTCTTATAAATCGGCAAAACACTCACGAAACGCTGGCGGCGGAGCTTGACTTGCCGATCTTAACCGATCAACAAGTTAAGCAACGCTTGCAGCGGTCAGGAGTTGGATGGGTGTGTGCTAGTGGCATTCAACTGAGCGCTTCCGTGCTTAGGAGGGCACGTTAAGCCGTCGGTGTCGGTTGTTTGTCTTAGGACTACAGTCGTTAGGCTATGTCGAAGGGCTGAACACTTCGCCATGGGTTGGCCACTAGCCTATCCCCCGCTTGGTGGATTATGGCCCAACTCCTCTCTTTGAGACACACACTATCCACTGAGAGCACAGACCAATAAATATATCGACATTGGTCTGTGCTCTGAGAGGAAGGCTCTAGTCCCAGTAGTGGGAACATAATTAGCTTATTAAGACGCTCAATTTAGAGATCAAATAACAAGGTTATGTCAAACAATTACCCAGCTAGATACAAAATTGAAAAGAAATTGAATTATTAGCTAAAAACGAGAGTGTTCACCTAAAATGGAGTTCACTTTCTTTTCCCATTTCTCGCGGCTTAAAACTCCCTCCAGACTTTATTCGATACTCTATTATTAACTTATTACAGGAAGTTACAAATGCCTGGACGATGATATTATAATTTTAACTTTCGTAGAATTGGGTCGCGTGTTGGTTTAAACTTTAAAAAGAAGTGATTTGGTTTGTTATTATCAATAGACGAGTTGATGGTTTTGTGTACAGATTGCTGTTGTATAGCAACGCTGCCTTCGGAGATGTTGGTCACGGTTTCAATCCTCATACAATATTATGTCAAACAATTGTGTGCATAAACTGCGTGAGCTGTGTCTGTGTGTATATATGTATATAAGTAAGTATGTATATCTGCAGGGCTATTATGTATCTCAGTTGCTAACAAATGCTCAATGAAATCGAAAAAAATGGCGACTCTATGTCACTTTTGTCAGCTCCAGTCACCAACTTGCTAACATTTTTGCTTACTGGAGTGGTCAAAACTGACATAGAGCGGCCATTTTTCAAGATTTCAATCAACATTTGTTAGCAACTGAGATACATAATAACCCTGCAGGCATCAGGTTACATAGTACAGGCTCTGTCTAATTTTGAACCTGCAGAATATCTCAGTTACAATCAAATAATGATCGAAATCTTGAAAAATGCCGGCTCTGTCAGTGTTGACAGCTCCAGTAAGCAAAAATATTAGTAAGTTGATGACTGGAGCTGACAAAAGGGACATAAAGCCGCCAGTTTTTTGTGCAGTATTTTGCCTTTATATTCATGGAACAAAATTACCCATACACGTCAAAATTACATTACTCCACCACGAAACAACATTTATTTACCACCCTTCGTGTTAAATAGAATAAAAATGTATTTTCCTTCTAAATTCATGCCTTCATCTTTCATAATTTAACCATTTTATCTGGAGCTCTCAACCATAAAATTGTATAAGCTTCTAGGTGCTGGGTAAAGGTTGACCCACACCTCAGCGGTTTCGATGCTTAATCTTATTATTATATAAAAATATAAACATTAGCTAACATTAAAATAAAAATTTACTTAAAACAATTCAATACGCCATCCTTAACTTATCAAGCATTGTGGTAACTTTTATGTATCAATAATTCACGTTAATTATTTTCAAACACTTCTCTATAATAAAAAGGTAGTTTATACTACAAACACACTTCCATGCAGCAGATATTGCTAAAAAAACGTATCTTGGGAACAACTTAAGTAAAAGTTTCTGATAAAAGACTACTAAGAGTACTAAGGTAAAAAAGATACTACAACCTTACTACTTAGGCACTTTATGGTGTATTAGAGTAAATTAAAAACGAACAAATATCCGATAAGTTGAGATGCGGCATAGGTCCTTGGTGCGCAGAGTGTGGGCCAGCTCCAACACCGTCTTGGCGTTGATTGCACGCAGGATCGATTGTGTTTTCTTTCGGCATTGCTGTGATAGACATGTCGCAGTACCGATGCCGAAGCGAAGGTACTGATTATTTATTTATTAGACATGGATATTGTATATAATAATAATTAACGTAGAAACTTATTTATCTGACATATTGTATTTCTATTTGGACATAATTTTATATAATTTAGACATTGATATATAATTTTGACATTACTATTTATTGTATTATTGACATTTTATTTAATAAGTATTGGAATATTGTAATTTATTGTGCACAAAAATTATTGAACATTTTTTTATTTATTGGACTTTACTCAAGATATATTTTATTGTATTATTATTTGTACGCTTTATGGGTTTATTTGCCTGAAATAAATATTTTTGAATTTGAATTTGAATAGGTAAGAAAATGGAAATACACAAAAGCAATATAAGTTTTACAAGTGACATGGTCACTAATGCAAGAATTAACTTTAGAAACGGGATATTTACCATATACCTATTGTATTGATATTGAGCTCTCCATATTTCGGTGCAGCATTCAGCAAGCTCGCGAGGAGATACCATGAGTTATGTGTGTCGAGACCCAAATCAAGTGACTGTTGTCTCATAACGGAACGCAAGAAACGAGAAAGGAAGAGGGTAGACAGTTTCATCTGCATCTACCCGTAGATATTCAGTTTACTAGTGAACATGGCGCATGCAACTGTGACAAAATATTGAGAGCTCACTATAATATACCATACGTAGTAAATATCCCGTTTATAAAGTTAATTCTTGCATTAGTGACCATGTTACTTGTAAAACTTATATTGTTTCGTTCCATTTTCCTTACCTATGCCGCATCTCAACTTATCGGATATTTGTACGTTTTTCATTTACTCTATTAATACACCATAAACTACCTAAGGTACTAAAGCCCTTTATCAGAATGTTTTACTTAAGTTGTATGTTCCCAAGATACGTTTTTAGCAATATCTGCTGCATGGAAGTGTGTTTGTATTATAAACTACCTTTTTACTATTACAGAGAAGTATGTTTGAAAGCAATTAACGTGAATTATTGATAAATAAAAGTTACTACAATGCTTAATAAGTTAAGGATGGCGTATTGAATTGTTTTGAGTAAATTTTATTTAATGTTAGCTAACTTCAGGACGCATAGTATTTTTTGTTAAATTAATGTAATCTTAAGTTATTTTTCTTAAGATTTATTGATTTATAAAAATTGATTTGCAAACTAATATTTTATCTATGAACATTATAAACTTCTGGATTTGTACAATTTTCTGAAATATATTTCTGATATACATAATAACATAAAATAAAATATCTCCTTCAATAAGTTTTGAAATAAATAAATACATAATAAAGTCAAAGTCAAAAATCATTTATTCAATTTAGGCATCAAAGACGCACTTATGAACGTCAACTTTTCATTATAATGTACTTTAAAGACTCTACCGCCGCGTTCCAAAATATATAGAACCCACCTAGAAGAAGCGGCAAGAAACTCGGGGCCATTCTTTTTATATGGATGTTTACAATGTTTCTACTTAGGTACTACAAATATTACATTTTATGGGTGGCAGAGAGACAGCTTGCCAGAAGTGGAGTATTCCAAGCATCTTTATCTTCTATATAATGTCGAACTTTATAGTAAGCTTTTTTTATTAAAACGTTTTTTACAGTCAACTTGAATTTGCCCTCTGTGAGCTCAGTTATGTGCTTTGGGATTTTATTGTAAAAACGCACACAATTTCCTAGGAATGACTTATTAGTCTTCGCAAGTCTAAAACTAGGTACAGCTATCCTATTTGTATTTCTGGTATTAAAAGTGTGGTGATCACTATTTAACTTATATTTATGTAAATTTTTATGAACATACATTATATTTTCAAAAACATATAAGGAAGGTAACGTTAATATATTGATTTCTTTAAATAAATCTCTCAAAGATTCACGGGGACCCATTTCGTATAAAACACCTCACCGCAGTGTGGTTAAGCCTTTACAATAATAGTGAAGTTTATTAGCTTCCTGGAACGAAGTCATTTTACTACCTGTAGTAGTAACTAGGTAGGTAATAAATAAATATATAAGTGATACATTTTGTTATAACGCCATAATGTCTCAAAATATTTATGTTAAATTTAATCTATCACTTTTTTTAAGTAGTATATATATCTTCAAGTATTCATATTTAATACAAAATATATTTTCTTTACTTTCTGACCATTTACCAGTTTTACCAATTTAATGTTAAGTATTTGATTTAGTAGGTGTTTGTACTAAGTAATACCTAACTAAAAAGGCTTCATTAAATCTTGCCGACTCTCACAAGCCGCTTCTGAGAGAACCGACAAAACCTCCGTAGCCACTCTGTTCGGATTGTTTTTTTTACATAGGTACATATTAAGTGGTATTGCAAATCGCCACATGTTAAATATTGCGAGAAGCCCCTATGTCGTCTAAATAATGTGTCTTTACATTATGCCATTATTTATCAACACATTTTATACACCTTAAATTTTACTTCCGTAACCTCCGTGTAGCTTAAGTTTAGAGTTTTTCTTCGATGCATTATTGGGACAGACCCCACATTCCACCCACATTCACGACCGAAATATAAAACAATGTGAGGTATTAACATTCATTTTAATCCAAAGCTCAGAACATCCTGGCCGTATCATCTTACGTAACCCAAGACTCCTATAAAATAAAGAAAAAACTGACCTATCTTTCTTTTTGTTACAGTGTGAGCGAGACACCGGGTATTAGCCACGAGTGCAAGTGAGATAGCGACAGTGTCCAGTCAAAACCGGATTTTAAAAGTGTTTTTCAAGTTGTGGAGCAACTAGTAATGCTTTTAGAAACTTTGTAAGTGCAGTGGTAACAGTTTAGTGAAATATTTCAAAATGGCCGTCCTTCCCGCGCTTTTTGGATTGCTCATGGTCGCGTTTGTGACAGGTAAGTGATCTAGTTTTTTTTGAGCTTGGCATTGGATGGTTTGGCATTCAGCCAGGCAACGTTCTTCAGGAAAAGAATGTAAACAATCTAAAAGGGCTTTTTGGCGCGCAATTGATACGTTGAAACAGTAGTTTTGTTTTATTTTACATAATAAGTATTTCCTTAGATGTTAATGTGTAATGCGAAGATAAAATGTCATAGATTTAGAGGCTCACTGTATAAATTTACCGGCTTGTTTCGCCCGCAGAAACACTACCACAAGATCCCTCCCTCATTAATCATGAAAAGTTATTATAAAAACATAGACGAATGACTTACGAAAATTTAATGGACATATCTTCCTTGATTAAGTCAGTAAGTAAGTAATTGAAGCAGATACTTACATAGGACCCTTCTGATATTAATTCGTAATTTTCTAAGTTTTTAATTAAGTATGTCGTAAATGAAGTCTCCTTTTAGTCTATGCTAAAAGTCATTTAGCTACCGTAGTCTAGGCTTCGCTTAGTATTCAGTGGGGGCCGCCGCAATCACTTTTTAAACTGTTAGTCTATCAACTGTCAAACCTACCAGATGCAATAGAAACTCCATTGTTATGACCGGTGTGAGTGTGAGTGTGAGTGGTCGGGATAATAATGATATTAAAACATGCTTCTCCTTTGTATATCTTCAATTACGTTAATTTCTGGTTATTAATGATTCTTATATCTTACTTAAGTATATTTTTTGTGTATTGTCCGACACAGGTAACACAAATAAATATTCTTCTTCATCAAACGTCACTTACGCGTTATTTCAAATCTACAGAATAATATAATCCCATCCATCGTAAAAAGTATCAAGTCTTTTTCTGTTGCTGCTTTAAGAGAATTAAAAATATTTAAATGATATTTTCTAACGGCCATCGCGTCTTTGCGCAGTGTTTAGTTATTTTAAAACGTATTTATAACATTGTTCCCTCCAAAATGATGATATTCTGTCATCGGACCGTCGAATATGTAAACAATACCTTCCGTTACACGTTTCCCGCCTTTTAAGTTTTAGGAATCCGTAGAAAAGTGATACTAAAGAGGGTGAGCTGAAAAAGTTTATAACATTCTCACCTTTCGTACAACTTTCTTACGACTGAGGAATACTTAGAAAAAAATATATAATATATAAATTGTATAGAATGAAACTGTCATTAAATGTTTAGGCATAAAGATAAGTTACCCCTCCTAACATTCTTGATCCTTGTTACCTCTTCTCATGATCTGAAGTCTCATGGTTTATTATTATTTATGTGTATACCAGCTGACCCGGCGAACTTCGTACCCCCTAACAGTCTATCCGGAGGCCGAATCCAGAAATTCCGTAACGAAAATAACCTAACACCCCCCACTCCAACCGGCACAGCGGTGATACTTTTTAGTTTTGGCATCTATCGATGAATAGCAGGACTTTTAATGACTTTTTGAAATATCACGCTTGTCTCTTTAGTTCAGCAACTCGCCTCTAGATGGCATTGGTTAAATAATGATAATTGCATAAGTTGATTTGGCATCTATCGATGAATAGCAGAACTTTTAGTGACTTTTTGAAATATCACGCTTGTCTCTTTAGTTCAGCAACTCGCCTCTAGATGGCATTGGTTAAATAATTATAATTGCATAAGTTGATAAAAACAGCTATGCAATAGCTTTACCGCGGCAGTCTCCGAGTGCCACACGTCTTTTTTTCTACTTTTTCTGCTATTCGGTCAGCTAGTAAGATAAAAAAGGAAGTTAACAAGTCAACAGATACATTATGTCAATCATTAATTTATACGATACCAACGTCACTCAATTGTTTTGCCTTCCCGGAACCTCTCCACTAACACTTAAACTTTATGGTATGGTATTAAAGTTCAAATTGACTTTTAAGTATTATTACGAATCGATTGTATGGGAGTGTAAGAAAGTGTTGTTTTAGACCTTTTCAGGCAATTTTTTTAATTTTTTCTCTCCGTAAGAACCATCCTCGTACTTCAAGGAATATTCTAAGCAAAGAATTAGCCAAATCGGTCCAGCTGCTCTCGAGATTTGCGCTTAGCAACCATTCAGTGATTCATTTTTATAAGATGAGTATAATATTTCCTCCAAGATTTATCAATGTTTAGCATTACAAGTTCTACGCTACTACGATTACCAGATCCTAAAATTGAATGCGAAATGAGTTTATTTGGTTGCTTTTTATATCCGTCTCATATAGCTGTTGATTCCAACTCCCAGTGTGTAATTGCTCAAAAGCTATTTACTAAAATTAAAACTCTTTTTTTTTTCATCAGACAAATGGCTGAAAGAAATACTATTGCAAATGAGCCTGTCGGCACGTTTCTCAATTTGACTCGAGGGCCTGAAGCTGGTATTTTGCCGAACTGTCCCAGAGATGTAAAACAGTACGCCTCACATTACCGAACTTGTGTTTTATCCTAAGAAAGTTTTATCTATAAAACACAAGTTCGGTTATGTGAGGCGTACTGTTTTATATCTGTCATAATCTATTATATTGATATAATTCAGGTGACCAAAGAGCTGGTACTTACCTCGGACAAGGTATCAGCCTGGCTATTCAAAGAGGTAACGTTGCCAGCTTTTTGGGCACCATATATATATATATATATAATTTAGAGATATTTTAGTGAATTAGTTTTATGATATTGATAGATATATAATTTGTAGATACATCTCGGAAAATTGGATCAAGATGAAATAACTCCTTTCGAGGAAAATAGACTTGGGCCTTAGCGGCATTAAACCTGACCAAGTTGTCATCACCCCAGTTGGAGAAATAATTTGTATTTTAATACATTTACAGCGCCTGGATTGGATATACAAAACAAAAGGAAATTCTGAGACTTTCTTGAAATTGAACCTTACAACGGTATAAATTAATGTCCACAGTTAACTATTACTATGATAGTAGACACCAGACGTTGATATATCGGTGTGTTTTGATTAGATTGCACATACATATTTGAAGCAGCGTAAAATGATAAGTGCCTACATTCCAGTTTTCAAGGTTAACTTATTGCTAATTTTGTTCTGTGTGATTATTTATAAACGCTATGTAGGTATTAGGTTATAAACCTCGATTTATTACGTTCTGTGTACAAACTCAGTTCGTACTGACTTTAAGGTGTAGTTGCATTTCAAAGCTTGCATGGAATAATGGAATGTATCCGAAGTAGAATCTCGGTAATAAGACCAGATCTTGTCTGTCAAATAATCTATTTTCAATCCAGGGGGCCTACTCCCACCTTTTACGAAACTTTTCAATGTTATTTGACGGTTTAACTTACGCGGTAGGTATAGTCGAATATCTCGACCGGTTTCATGACCGTCCGGGCCACTTCTTCATGGAGTACTTGCGCACCCGGCTGCGTTCGCACTAGTACTCGGACGTACGTACGTAGTACGAAACTATCATAAATCAGGAGCGTTTTTTAATAAGCTTAGAATAATCATACTTACTATCGTACTCCCACCGACACAAAACGGTTGAACATATTACTTCAATACTATTTACGGCGTGTTCCTTTGTTAGCCGTAATCGATCCTAATGGTGCGTTCCAGGATCAAAACCAATGCCCAACCCGAATTGAACACTAACGCAGTTGCAAAGTACGCGAATTGAGTGAACTATTTCATAAAACATCATCAAAACGTCTATATTCGTCCATTATTATTTTAAGCTTGCTATATTGACGTGGTGGTACCAAATTTAATGGTAAGGTTTAAATATGACTTGAAATAGTACTTGAAAAGGCGGGAGTAGGGCGAACTTAGAGGCTGTGGCTGAATAGTAGACAGTAAGTGTCGCGAATTCGCCTAGTACGAGTCCAGGCTGGCCCGCTATCGCATCACCTCCTTACAGAAAACACGTACTGTATCTGATCTCGTTTTTCTATAAAAGATTGTAAACAGTTTAGTTGACATTCCTGGGGGCCTATACCACCTTTTACGAAGCTATCATAAACTATGAGCGTTTTGTAATTAGAATAATCATACTTACTCTCGTACTCTCACCGATACAAAACGGTCAACTAAATTGTATGGTAAGGTTGCAATATGACTGCTTTAAGAGATAGGAGCACGTAACAATGAAACTTAGTGTCAAAAGTCACGTCAAAGTACGCGAATTAACTGAAATATTTGATATTACGTCATCAAAACGTCTATCGTAATTCATTATTATTTTAAGCTTGCTATACTGACATAGGGGTACCAGATTTAATGGTAAAGTTGAAACATGACTACTTTAAGAGGTGGAAGTAGGTCCCCGGATTTATTAAACAAACTTGAATTTGCAGTATCTCGACCAAGTAGCCGCCTTCACAATAGGCATACTTTGGTCTGCCCTGGTCCCGAACTAACCTCGGTAATCACTCGCTTATTTGTCGCATTTGTTCTTGTTATAGTGACAGTGAAATCGATATCTTCGATGCATCGGTCGGTAGTTTCCGGAAGTTTTCTCTAAAACATGACTTCCCGCATATTAAATTAATTAGTGTATTAAAAATATATGACTTCCCGCATATTAAATTAATTAGTGTATTAAAAATATCTACGTGACTTTCAGCATAGAATATATTGTGTCATTTGCATGCTGTGTCTACTCCTAGTAGGTCATACCTATATGTAATTGTATTAACCAGATTTGTGGACCATTTAATAATTAAAAAAAATGTTCTGAATCTAAACCAGATTCCCATTTTAATGTTCGACCAAGAGAATAGGTAGGGTTGCTATATGCGTCAAACGGCCAGTTTATGAAAATAAAAAAAAAACTTATATGAAATAAAAACAACTAAAATACTTAACTTATTTTCGTGTAATTAATCCTCGGATCCATTTCCTTAAGAGCTGGAATTTTATTGAACATTAAAATATATAATTAGAAATATAAAAATACAGAAGTGATTTATTTTATATTAGATTAATCTTTGTAATGTAGATTATTCTTATATCATTACAAAATTCTAATCTATATATAATATAAATTATTGTTTAACCCTTCATCTACCAATATAATTAAAACAAAAGATTTATGAAAAAAAAAACAAAATATAATATAATATAATATAATCCTGAGGCACGGTGGAGTGACGATCTGCGCAAGACGGCTGGCAAAAACTGGATGCGAGAAGCCCAAGATAGACCTAAGTGGCGTGCAATTGGAGAGGCCTATGTCCAGCAGTGGACTGCTACAGGCTGAAGATGATGATGATGATGAATGAAACGTACGTTTACGCAAGTTTACGTCTCTGGTATACGCAAAGAGTTAGAATGCTTTCACTATCACATAAATTTCGCGTTTCTAATTAGGTGATTAAAAGATGACTGGGCCCTTATTCGCTTTGACCATTCAACAAGTAACGCGTCGCGTTACGATATCTTCAAGGAATTACTTCAAGATATATCTACAAGGAATTACCATGAAATCCATAAGCGCGACATGTTTGAGTGGTCATAGAAACAAATTTAATACCGACTACCATTCCATTCAGTTATAGGAGTGTAACTCATAAAGTACTGGACCGAATTTGATGAAATTTAAATGGGACCACACGGGAAGCACCAGCTTACAAACAAAAAAGAATAAAAAATAATTTTGAGAATCAGTTCAGGGTGAACTTATGAAAGTTATGAAGTAACAAACATAAAAAAAGACCCCTGATTAATTCCTGACGGAACCCTTAGTTGTACCTACTCCCACACTTGCCCAGTGATCTGCATACCTACAGATAGTTTACACTGGTACGTAAACACTCGCATGCTCTGTTTATCTGTGTAGTTAACTTGTTTATCTGTGGCAGTGCTCGGTTCGTAGTTCAAGGCAGGCATGTCCGGATTAACGTGTATGAGTTGTCTGTAAGGAATGTACACAATGTGAATTAAAAGTGATTGCGTTCACAGAGAGCCTCTGTCATGCATGAGTACGTGCATCAGCACCTACTACTGTCATGCTAATTTGAGTCGTTTCTTTCATATGAACTGGTTTTTCCATCTCAGCCGATGACCCTTAAAATATTAGAAAAGTATATATAAAATTTATATATATATATATATATATATATATATATATATATATATATATATATATATATATGTATATATATAATATAAATGAACACCTATTTCCCCTGGTTACGCTATAACTTGAGAACGGCATTACCGATTTCATTCATCTTTTTTTAAAACTTCGTAGATGATTGTCTCCTACGTAAAAAAAAATGAGAAAAGATGGGAGGCTATGGCAAAGCTTGAAGGCCGAGTCTGTTACCCGAACGAAGTCGCGGGCAGTCGCTAGTCTATATTTATATATATAAAAATGAACTTCTATTTTCCCTGGTCACATTATAACTTGAGAACGGATTTAACGGTTTCATTTATCTTTTTTTTTAAATGTAATTTTAAATGTCTAATACTTTGTAGAAGGTTCTTACATTAAAAAAAATAAGAGAATATGGCGAGGCCAAAGGCTGAGCCTACTACGGAAACAAAATCGCGGGCAGTCGCTAGATAGGTATCCATATAATGAACCCCTATTTCTCCTGGTCTAGCAATAACTTGAGAACGGATGGAGCAATCTCCTAATTCTTTTTTTGTGTTGATTATTGTCAGAAGAAGGTTTTTATGGAAGAAAAATCACGTAAAGGTGGAACTACGCAAACGAAGTCGCGGGCAGTCGCTAGTACCTGTAAGAAAAGGCAGGAAAAGTAATTCGTCTGCGTAAAGGATATGACCGAGCGAGAGCGAAGCATCTCTGAAATAGCATATATATCATATTAACTATTTGCAATAGCTTATATATACATACATATATATCATATAGTAAGTTAATTATCTATACATAATATTGATAATTGCAACTAGCTACTATAAACCTAAGTATTTCCACATGCGCCCCATTTTGAACTAGTTGACGGCTGACTGACTGTATTTATAGCAAATAGACAAACAATGTAGTAAATGTATTTCTGCTTTTTACTTCCGCCATCTGGCTGACCGCGACAGTGAGGCAGTGAGGCAGTGAGGCAGGTTAGTTTTACCGCCACAATTGCTTAGGTAAGGTGGTAAATGGTATATGATTCAATACAAAACACGTGGAGTCGAGTTTAAATCATAAATTAAGGTAGTTATTACTTGGTACGTTTATAGGTAAACGCACGAACGGGTGAACGTAATCAAATTTGTCAAGGAAATACATTATATCCTTTAGAAGGACATATGGTACTTTCATCATCCGTCACCACAGCTAGTAGCCTGTAAGTCTTCTGAACGCCGTTTTCAATAAAACCTCATGCGTTATTAGCACCGACCTAGCCTAGACCACAGGAGAACTTACTTTGCATAAAGCAATACCTAGATTAAAAAGACGATTGGGTCGTAGAGACTTCTTATAGTGTTATGGTCTCCTGGTACTTTCCATACAGAATTTGATTAATGCCTTGCCCCAGAACGCTGTTTTCAATAAAACCGCATGCAGTATTAGCACCGACCTAGCCTAGACCACAGGAGAACTTACTTTGCATAAAGCAATACCTAGATTAAAAAGACGATTGGGTCGTAGAGACTTCTTATAGTGTTATGGTCTCCTGGTACTTTCCATACAGAATTTGATTAATGCCTTGCCCCAGAACGCTGTTTTTTAATGAAACCGCATGCAGTATTAGCACCGACCTAGCCTAGACCACCAGGGCTATAATTATGTATCACAGTTGCTAAAAAATGCTGATTGAAATCTCGAAAAATGGCCGCTCTATGTCAGTTTTGATAACTCCAGTAAGCAAAAATGGTAAGTTGATGACTGGAGCTGACAAGTGACATATAGTCACCATTTTATCGATTTCAATCAGCATTTGCTAGTAACTCAGATACATAATAGCCCTACACAGGAGAACTTCCAGAGCAAAATGGAATACCTAGATTACAATGACGAATGGGTCGTAGAGACTTGTTATAGTGTTATAGTCTCCTGGTACTTTCCAAACCGAGTTTAATGCCTTTATGTCCCTGAACGCTGCTTTCAATAAAACAGCATACAGTTATAGTTTAGCACCAGCCAGTATAAAGCTTGGTTGAACCTCGTGTAAGGGCCATGTGATCAGCAGTGTACCTACATCCTATGATGAATCCCGATGTGATTCATACCATAACCTACTTATGATGCACATGCACATAATCATTTTATGATATAATACCGAGACGGTATCACGGCTTTACTACTAGAATCATAGTAGCTAGAGCAATGGCTTGACTCACACATCACGTTTTGTGTGAGTCACTGTGAATCATAAAATCTCTAGCCTAGAAGACAGAGAACTTACTGGGCATAAAGCAATACCTAGATTACAATGATGATTGGGTCGTAGAGACTTCTTATAGTGTTATGGTCTCCGGGTACTTTTCAAACTGAATTGATTTCTTTTCATGTTATGAGTACCTGGTAAGTCGTAGCCTTATTTTAGCACAAAGCTCAAGAGGCAGATTAGTCATGTACGTTAACTAGCCTAGACCACAGGAGAACTTACTTCGCATAAAGAAATACCTAGATTAAAATGACGATTGTCATAGAGACTTCTTATAGTGCCATGGTCTCCTGGTACTTTCTAAATCGAATTTGTGGAATTTAGTTCTTCTTATGTTATGACTTATTCTTACTTTATTATTCTTCTTACTTATTTACTTATTCTTATTTTTACTTATTCTTACTTCTTATTCTTCTTATGCCTGGTAAGTCGAAGCCTAATTTTAGACACAGAACTCTGGAGGATTCTACTATTTGGCAACGTTCAACAATCTATCCCGCTGCAACTACCGTTCTACTCGTTCAACTCCGGTTGTCATTCGATCATTGTTCAAAAAGCCGTTCTACTATTTTTTTAAATTAATTCGAATGAAACGTCATCTTAAGCACTACTACTTATTAAATACTAGCTGCGCTCCGCGATTTCGCCCTGATGGTGATGGATGATGATGATGAACCAAATCAAGCGTATGTTACTCAGGCATAATGTAGCTTTCTACTGGTGAAAGAATTGTTTGAATGAAACAATCAAATATCCTTATAATATTACTTTAGGGTAGATAAGGATTAATACCAAGGTACGAATAATGTGGCCTGGTTTGTACCGGCGTTACTATTGGATATTTCAAAATGAAAAAGTATTTATTGTGATATAACTGTAATAGTTAGATATTACGGTAATCTGGACTTCTTTGTAGATATTGACGTCTTCTATAAAACTGTAGTACGTCACTTTGCTCTATAATTTTCAATAGTTTCCGTAGCGTACGCCATATAAGGACGTTTTTGTATTTTTTAGACACCTCGGGTTACATTATCGAAGTTTTCATACGGATCCCTACGTTTTTTTAAAATATCATTATAGCCTATGTTCATCAGTTTCGGTGCCTATTCAATTCAAACAAAAAACAAATCTTTCCTCATTATAATATTAGTGTATATGTAGATGTAGTGTAGATACATTAAACGCTGTAAACGAATATGAGTTATCGTCGTGTTCATGATCTATCGAGTTAACAGAATATAAGAGTTGATCGATCGTTGGCGTCAACTAATTATTCATTATCATTATTTCATAATATATAACAACGTTAATATATTATGAAAAAGGTCCCTGTTTACGAATGTTATAATATCTTTATATTCTTATGATGTAATCGGAACAACAGAAATATGCATACCTACCTATTATTATTAATGCGATAAAAAATTACGTGAATCACATGCATTACATATTACGAGTACATCAGTTATTTGATTGCGTCACTTCTGTATTGTTATAGAAAATTTAGTAGGCATTAGGCTACGAATAATAATAAGTACTATTCGTAGGCATTAGGATATTTAATTTAAAATAACTATTTTAGGGTTCCGTATCCAAAGAGTAAAACGGGACGGCTTCCCTGAGCTCTGGCACTGTCTGGGGACGTGCCTGACGGTTCCAAACAGCTCGCTTAAGAGCATCCCGCGCGTGCTCTATAGGGTTTAAGTCAGGCGAGCTGCAGCCCAGTCTAACCTTGTGATGTCGTATTCTCGGAGAGCAGCATTGACTCGTTGAGCTCGATGGGCGGGCGCATTATCATCGACCAGTACAAATTGGTGCCCATGGTTTACTCGGAATGGTCTGACAATTCCATCAATAGCAACTAACAAGTGCAATTTGAAAAAAATTATACCGACTTCATTTCTATTACTTTGGTAAAAATCAGTTATTGGAGTGTAACTCAAAAACTAGTAGACCGAATTTGATGAAATTGAAATGGGACCACACGGGAAGCACCAGCTTTCAAACAAAAAAATAATTTTGAGAATCAGTCCACCTAATCGAAAGTCATGAGGTAACAAACAAAAAAAATACAGTCGAATTGACTTGATTGAATTGAGTACCTCCTCCTTTTTGGAAGTCAGTAGAAAAGACGAAGAAATCAGAATATAATCTAACGTAATAAAAAAGATTTAAATTTATCAAAGCGATCGCAAACTTTTTTGAATTGTGTATGAAAATAAGACTTAAATTTTAGCCTTGAGTTACCAGCGGCAAAAAATGACCCCATAATTTGCCTTGAGAAACGCCTGAGGATGACTCAATCGAAATGTGAATGGCACCACCGACCTGCAGTGCAGCTAATCAATTGCCTGAATCACTTTGCACTCGCCTTTGTTTGAGTTTAAAAAGATTAGTCAGAATGCAGAACGGAGTATGGATCTTGAAGCGATTGGGTAAATAACCGTGTGTTTTATCCACATTCATCGATTGAATAGCTTACATACAGAATTGTGATTTTATCTATTAAATTTGAATAAAGTGCGAGCTGTAAGTAAATACATATCTACAGATAAACAAGTACAATTTGAAAAATTTAATACCGACTTCCATTCTATTCAATTATTAGAATGTAAACTAATGGACCGAATTTGATGAAATTTAAATTGGACCACACGGGAAGCACCAGCTTTCAAACAAAGAATTTTGAATATCGGTTCACCCAGTCGAAAGTTATGAGGTAACAAACATAAAAAAAACCAAAAAAAACAGTCGAATAGAGTACCTCCTCCTTTTTGGAAGTCGTTAGATAAAATTGAAGTGTTTGCAATTCCAAATTAAGAGCTATTTACTAAATGCATATGAAAGTATATACGATACATACAAAAAAAATGTCTGTCACGTTTTCCTATCTGTTTGTTTGTTCCGGCTAATCTCTGAACCGGCTGGACTGATTTTAACGGAACTTGCACTGGCAGATAGCTGATGTTACAAGGAGTAACTTAGGCTACTTTTGTTTTAGAAAACAAAACTCTGTCTGTCTGTCTGTTTGTTACCCTATCACCCCTAAACGGGTGAACGGATTGTAATCAAATTTGGCGAGGTTGTAGATTATACCTCGGGGATGAACATATGATACTTTTATCATCATCCTCCATCACCACACTGGTGAAACTGCGATGCTCATCTAGTAACCAGACCAATATACCAAGATATACAAGGCACTATATACACTAACTGCGCCCTGCGGTTACATCCGCGTGGTGATGGATGATGATGATGAAAAGTACCATATGTGTTAATCCAGTGCCTCATCTACCTCCATACCAAATTTCATCAAAATTGGTCTAGCCGTTTGAGCGTGAAAGAGCAACAAACATCAGCTATTCATCCATCCAAACTTTCACATTTATAATATTTGTGGGATATATGTCAAGACCTCTGGTGCTGCGGATGTATGTGTGCGACGGTATCACTTACCATCAGGTGAGCCGCCTGCTCGTATGCCAACCTACCCCATAAAAATACTTACCAAACCCAATTAATCTAATTTATCGAATTATTTTTGTGCGAGTGAAGCCGCTGGCTAAGCTATAGTTTTGTATAAACTCCCACGTTTCGCCAATCACGTACTTGCTATAATATAGTCGCATTTAATGATTCTCCATTGTTTACGTATCTATGACGTATACAATACAAACTGTCATGTATCTAGTACAAATGCATCATAGATACACTCATAGTTGGTACTGCATACAAGTCAAAATTATTTATTTAATTTAGGCATCAAAGACTCTACCGCTGCGTTCCAAAATATATACAGCCTAATTACGCTTTAAGATCGGCTAGGACTCGCGTGATATTTACCGGAAATATACTCCGATCTGTTTCGAACTTATTTGAAATTGTTCTTCTGGGATTGACTCTTGTGCACAGAGGCGACCGCGGGCCACAGCACGTAACTGGCGCTGCGTCGGTCGCGCTGTGTCTGTCAAATGTCTTCCATCCGAACTGTCACTTGCGTCAATGTCACTGTCACTGCCGTTTAGTAGTAAATAGGGCTGTTGACACACCACACTTGTTCAGCCATCCTCGCGGTTCCAGAGCTCCATCTTGTCAATATTTAACACTGGTATCCAGGCCGGCGGTATATTCCACCCACGATCCCGATTGAAATATGGGTGAAGTCTTATTTCTATGGCTTCTCGTACTTTAAAAAAAACTTTTTTTATAATGTTATTGTATTTATATAAAAAAAATCTAAGATTTAAGTGAAATCTAACTAATTTGGATTTTTATCCCAAATTTGTGTTCTTTTTGACATTAAAATTTGATTTATCGTATTATATACATTTTTTTATTTTTGTCATTTTGCAACGGCCAAAAAAAAATCAGAATTTTATGCTTACTTAGTAAATATTTAACCTACCGAGAAGAAGCGACAAGAAACTCGGGGTATACGTCAACGATACGATTACGTTACACTCTAGCAAGTTTTCATGTACACTTGGCCCTTTTGTAGGGAACTGTACGCCATTGTACAAGAACAAACAAAAGCTACAAAATTCAAGCTTTGAAATATCTCTCCAAAGAGTTGCCGTCCTTTTTCAACACAATTTCTTCGTACAAGCAAATTATGTAAATGGCCATTCCGCGCGAAATCTTCCACGAAAAAAGGCATTTCCTTGCAAAAGTAACAGAAAAAGCAACAAATTACTGCAGTCCACTTGCTGCCCAATTTCGTGTAGTATTTAAATCGAGACTGTTTATCTACTCGCTATGTTATACGCGTTTCCATTGTTAGAAGGACGAGAACACTGAGAAAAATAAATTACCAAAAAAGGGTACCACCACACTACATTAAAACTGGGACGAATCCTCCATGTATATCAGTGCTAAGCGAGACGTCATCAACGCGGGCTTCCTGAACACTCCTTGAAAAAGACCACCGAATGTGGTCGAAACCATAGTCGGACCTATCCGATAAATATTACGTGAGTAATCCCGTATTTCTAATTTACAAAAAATAATCTATACATATGTTTTTTGTAGAAAACACACTTGCAAGTATATTTATATAACTGTTGTTAATAAGACCACGGAAGTTTTAGCAAAAGCTTCGACGATAAGTAATACCTATTATTTATATAAATTTTAAGGAAAGAAAGAAAGAAGAAAGAAAATACATTAGAGAACAGATAATATTCATACTTATCAAGTGGTAGCTATTACAGTTGTATTGCCACGAATCAGCCCCAACTCAGCATAATGCTGGTTGCGGACAACCGGCGCTGGTCTTCCGTTGAAACTGGCGGGGACATTACGGGCGTAACGGGCGTTAGGTTAGGTACAAAGGTGCTCATAATAAAACAGGTACTTAATGTTATGAAATATTAGACAGCCAACGTACGTAATAGAAAAAAAACAACTAATATTATGAGGAGAATATTACAAAAAAAACAAAGAAAATAATAATTATAAAGATCTAGGTGTTTGTATATACATTTACTAAATAGCACTGGTGTCATTTATATGAAAGGCTTCATTTTTTTGGTGTTCAAATAAAACTATACAAACTTTGCAAGTTCCTTATTGGCGGAGGAATATTATTCCAGCACTTAGTAGCAGCAGCATAGCGAAAGCTTAAAAAAATTTAGCGAAATTTTAGAAATCTCATGGTCACAAACATGATACAAATTGTTCAGTTAGTGGGGTAGACTTGTAATGAAAAATTGATGGGTGCAGTAATACGTTTATTCCTGCAGCGTTAACACCTTCCACACCGTTCGATTGGAAAAAGAATGCGCTTCCATAGCTGCCACTGGGTTTTATAACGGTCTTCGAACGAACTACCGTATAAGAATCAAAATATATACTTATTATGATAATCTGACAATGATGTTCCACAATTATACTTTATAAGTAATTAACAAATAGGTGAGCAATTTAAATAGCAAACATTATATATTTAGGTACATTATTTAGGTGAAGATTAACTTAATAGTGATTCAGTTTAATTAGAGAAGTACAGTGGTGCCACTCCATGTGGCGCCAAGCTGCAGAACGAACTACCGCATGGAAATCAAATGTGTACTTAATATAATACTCGGAAAGTGATATTCGGCAATTATACATTGTAAGTAATAAGACAATACGTGACCCATTTAAATAATGAACGTAGAATAATTTAGTTACATCATTAAGGTAAATGGTTGCTTGATAGTAATTCAGTCCGATTAGAAAAATAGACTAGCGCCACTTATTGTGGCGCCATAACAAAAATGACAAATTTAGGAGTCAAATATTAACCCAGAGCTAATAACTAATTTTAATAACATCGAAGAAATAATACAACGTCTAATATAATTATAGTAAGAATTAAAATAGTATGATGAATCAGTTGGACGTGACGTAAGGTCAGAGACGGAAGTCAGTCGCTAACAAAATGTTAAAATTATTAACGGGATAGTAATTACAGTGCGAACAATAGTAGTGGTGCGCATGAAAAACGAGTACGGAAGAGGGTAGACCGTTTCGTCGTCTGCTCGTAAACATTCACCCGCAATTCCTCAGTACATCCGTGATCATGGCGCTTGCAACAGGCAACAAATATTGTAAACTCAGAGATAATATACATGGTAACTATCCCGTTGATAATTTGAACATTTGTGATATTATTTATAGTTTCTCAGTAGATATTTAAAAGAAGCTAAGACGCGGAAAGGTAAAAACGGTATTGTATCTAATTTGAAAATCATATTAATATTCAATACAAATAATAATGTAAATGTTTGCCGTGCCGTTCATACGCAATGCGAACGCGCGCCTACGTGCAGACATGCGCGTTTATTACGTACAGAGTTCGCACGTACAACCCTATTCACACTCCACTAAATATAAAGGTTTCGAAAAAAACTGGGACGATAAGTCTGAATGATAAATGTAGGAAATTGTTTCCAAATCACTTTTATTCTTTTTTTATGTGGCAGCATTGAAGCAAAATAATTCCGTTCGAATTTCGGAGCGTTTGCGGAACTTGAATCGAATGTTCATTTCGATCGCAGTTTCATTCAAATAGTTCCTGTTCCGGTTACTTTATCTATGGTCTGATGAACGAAAGAGTTTGGAACGAGGTTTTTCTTTCAGCTTTAAAATATATCAAATATTTTTTTTTCCACTAAACGATGCTGTCGAAATTGTAGTTTTGTTGTATAGAGGATCTCACAGAATTCGCCCTGGAGGATCTAATGTATGAAATTGCAACACAATCCAAGGATTGTTTCGAAGGAGTATATAAGGCAACAAATACACGCAAGCAAACATCAGTCAAACACCGAGCTCGCCGGCGAGCTCGAGGCAAAAGTTATGTCTTGGTTAGATTCTCTCCAAATAGTCGTAGAGTTAAAATTCATAGGGCCCACTTTCAACGGTACACTTATGTACCGGGGCGATTCTCTCCTACTCCCCTCTCTCCTGGCGACGGCCCAAGCCGAGGTCCGTACCCTAGTGGTGCCCTTGAGCAAGTCGCCTACTCCTCTCCTTGCGGCGAAGCGTCTTCAACGCTCGCCTTAGGCGGTGCGCCCTCTGCGCCCGCATCCGGCTGAGTGCCATCTGCGCTCGCCAACCGTCCGGTGACGCTGTAAATGCCGGTAGAGGCAAACAGCATTAGTCCGTTCTAAAAAAAAAAAAAAAAGCAAGCAAACATTTTGAATTTATTGACCAAGCGAGCGAAGAGTATCTTCTTTAACTGGCCAAATTGCAAACTTCGTATGCATGTTCTACTATTCAATATATTTTTAACGTCCGCGATTTTTGAATGAGGGAGGACTTTTCCTCCGCTGCTTACCGACCGATTTTGATAAAATGTTTAGGTACCTGACTTTAAAAAGGAATTCCTAATGTGAGCATAATTATTTTTAGTCAAATTATGCGAGATAGTAAAGGTTATAGGTGTGAAGTGCTGCGAAAAAATTGCCGCTGATACGACTATGTGCTCGCGAGGTCTACTGTTCGCAGAACTACTAGTTTACATTATCTTGACGGTTGAACTTACGCGGTAGGTCACAGTCGACTGTCCCGCCCGACCGGTTTCGTGACCTCCCGGGTCACTTCTTCACAGAGTACTCTCGCATCCGGCTCACGGACGAGAAACTTGCAAGAAAGTTATTTTTAACCGACTTCATAAAAAGGAGGACTTTTCTCAATTCGATCGTATATATGTTTTTTATGTGTTTGAGGATAACTTCGTTATTTATGAGCCGATTTTGATGATTTTTTTTGTTTGATAGTGGTGGTCCCATATAAACTTCATAAAATACAGTCAAGTACTTTTTTAAGTTATACTTCAATAACAAAAAAATTGTCACCTATCATAATGATATCAACATTGACGGTGTAAAGTTATATGATTATTAACGGGATATTTACCGTGGTAAGGTTATGGAGTGAGCTCCCGATATTTCGGCGCAGTTACATGCACCATGTTCACGGGAAGACTGAAGAATGCGGGTGGTTGGTCATAAAGTTTAAAAGTTAGGTGCAGACATAACGATCTACCCTCTTTCTTAGTCTTTTGCTACGGTTATCACTGGAACTCGAACTCGATCCTAAGTCGGGAGCTCATTCCATAACCTTACCACGGTAAATATCCCGTTAATAATCATATAACTTTAGAGAACAACCGTGATAGTTTAAAACAGTATTGACGGTGTATCCCGTATGTTGCAAGCTCACTAAAAAGGATGCATAAATTTGTTGAACCGACTTCTACACTAAAAGGTGTGAAATAACTTGTCGAAGTCGGTACCATGCGCACAATATTGTGATAGTAGGTACTTTCGAACTATTGTGGTATCAACTTTCGGTTGATACCACAATAGTTCGAAAGTCGGTTCTATTTCTTGATAATATTTTTTTAATACAGTTGCTCAAAAAGTGGCGTATTGCAGGGACGTATAGCGTTCGGGATGTGGGCTATTACATACTCGTGCTTTATTTTTACCTTTACCGAACTCATGCGTTCTCTTTCCCAACTGTCAAAATAATGTCTATTAAAAAGAAAAACCAACCATGAGGTTTGTACTAAAAAAAATTCATAGAAGTTTTTATGATTCATGCAAATACGTATATTTCTAAAAAGAAGCGACTAATTTGTTTCAATATCAGATTTAATGATTTGGTTGAATGAGTTAGGTTAGGTTTCATTTTCATTTCATATCAATAAAAAAATTCTACTGATAAAGACTTGGCTGTATGGGCATAGTTCCCTTTGCCTACCAGAATGGGTGAAGAAAAAAAAATCTCTGCTTATATTCTACGGTTGGCGCCATTTTCCAGAAATTTTCTTTGCGAGTTTATTTTATTAAATTGCTTAATTTGTTCGCCACTGTATTAAAAATAGTCGTTCAGTACACGTGCGGAACCGTCATTGCAACTTGCTCCGACTGTCAACCCTCGCCTTCGGCTGCGCCTCGGCTCGGGTAGGCATTTGTCGGAACTCTTTGCAATGACAGTTTTCCCCACTTGTAATGAAATATACTATTTTTGCATTTTCGGGCGAAGTAATAGTAATGTAATGTAGTCCTGGTAGGGACGTTATTCCAATGAAATGTCCTCCGATCGGCACGTATTAAGCTTCTCTATTAGCGATGCCATTCGCCGACAGATAAACAGAAACAGCCAAACTACCCTCATCAAAATTGACAAACGCTTGCCAATGATAATAGCGCTCCGTTTACCATAAATAAACTATTGTGGTTACAGCATTGTTGTTCAACCATTGCGTTGACAAATTGCAGTTGACCGCACGAACAAACAACACAGAATATGTAGTATTACGGGGAAAATGGGATATTACTGGTCTGTCGCCGTTATTTAATTTGTGTCGTAAGTTATGCAAAAAAGCTGCGAGTGTGATTTTGAGACTAGTTGTGTCAAAACCTCAGAAAATGTTTAGTCTAAAGGACAGTAGTGTAATCGCGTATAGTCAAAGCTTTACGTTTTAAAGAAGAAAATATTCACCACGAGGGCACAATGCAGGCTACTACTACAACCAGGGTTCCCTGGTTGTAGTAGCAGCACCCACCATAATATTTTATTGTGTTTGTCGTTATCTCGGACTGAAGTATCCTGAACCCAACATTACAGCTGTTCAGACCTACACTGCATTAATACGAGTACTCTCAAGAATGGTACATAGACTAAATAAAACAAGTAGGTACAATTTGAAAAATTTAATACCAACTTCCATTCTATTCAGTTATTGGAGTGTAAACAACTCAAAAACTACTGGACCGAATTTGATAAAATGTATATGGGACCACACGGGAAGCACCAGCTTTCAAAAAAGAATTTTGAGAATAGGTTCACTCAGTCAAATGTTATGAGGGAACAAAGATTAAAAAAATACATGCGAATTGAGTACCTCCTCTTTATCGGAAGTCGGTAGATAAATAAAATAAAGTTTGAAAATAAAACCGATTTGCAAGCTCGATACACTAGACGTGTTCGCCTACAGTCAGGGTGATGAAATGTAAAACAAATACCGCCAAGGGTGATGTAATGTAATGACAGTTTGTTTCCATCGCGATTAATTTTATTTTATTATTATTGTTTACTGATTGATATACTAAATATTTAAATGTACTCAAATTATACTATTATAGCAATTACATTTGACTATGTAAGTACATATTTTTTGGCAAGTTGGTATAAAGATACATAGGCCCTTGGAGAAATAATAAGCTACTCGAAATACTAATCCTGCGTAGACGTAGTCGCGGGCACCAACTAGTAATCTATAAAATAATAAAGACCGCTGGTTCTCAACTTACCGTCGAACATACAACAAACATATACATCTGCGCTTGGTCAAAAAGAAGTAAGCGTGGTCTTTTATCTGAAAGAATTTGCGCATACACAAACTTACAACATTTGTCTACATATTGTAAGAGCTCATATCTCTACCCTTATTCAATCAAACCTCCAAATAACCACAAACGAGAACCACACAGCGTCCATAAACGTGGAATTGGCTCAATTTTGCGGATAAATCTGAAAGCACTGAGATTTTCATCAGTACGCCATTGTTCGAAAGTAGTGATGGGACAGCAATATCGATAACTATACCAATATTGCAGTTTACATATTTTTTTAATTGGAACTTCGATATGATGTACAGTAATTACAAACAGTAAATTATTTTAAACAAATCATTCATTCAATAATACAAAAGATTTCTCAGAAATCATACTCCGATTCCGGGAATTGCGATATGTGTTATTAATGATAGTACTAAGGGATACAATCATTAGAATATGCAAAAATATGTAGGATTTAATGCACATATAAATATAATTAATCGTATCATTTAATTAACAAAATTCATAGGTTAAAATGATGACTGTCATTGTTAAGAAATTTAAACAACTGAACGCATTCAAAACGATTAAAATCAAGTAGTTTGACTGAAAGTACACTAAACAGCACCTAATGCAATGCAGATAGATAGATAAACTCTATGAAATTTATAGAGAGAAAAACTCACATCATCGGACGGGATTTTACTCTATAAATTTCAATGTTTGAGATCGCTAAGCAGACGTTAGTGCTTTAAAAAGTAAAACTATAAAAAAAAGATAAACTCTTTATTGAAACCCCACAGTACAAAATAAATATGCTATAAATAAACAAATATGAAAAAGTACAATTAAAGACGATAAAAGACTTAAAATTATCAGTGGCACAATACAATTTTATACAACACGGGATTCAGGGATGTAAATTATCAATGAAGGTTAGCTATTTTAAATTCAATTTCTAAGTAAATTATCAACAAAGATTAGTTATTATAATAATTCAATTTCAAAGTAATTAGATCTATAGCGGAAAATTTCGGCTTTTCGCTGTAGCCGTATTATAATTGACATATAAGAACGTATAGTCGAACCCCGAGTCAAATTTCCTTTTATTTTTAGTACATATTCTATGTTCCAAAGTATTCAGCCTGACCAAAATAAGATAAGATAAATAGATAGGTATTGTTACTAAATACATACCTTACCATATAACCTATAGCCTTACAAAAATATACCTCAAACCCTAACCTTAAAATCAATGACAATCATCCTGCAAGGAGGTTCTACTTGCTCAAATCTGTTAGATGAAACAAAACAATCACCTTTGTATATTAGTATTTGTGTGAATAAGAATATAACATCCGTACAAAACTGTAATACATTACAATAAAACATGTTCACCAAAATTCACACGTAAAAAAAGCAATTAACCTACTAAGTTACGTCACTATCATGCCATCAGAGCGGCAGACCGTTATATCATTGAAATAAACACAAAACGTTGGCAAAAAGCAGTTTTTTCTGTGATCCTTAACAATAGAGCAACATTTAGAACTCATCAGGGTAAACGAACTTCTGTTAACTGTCAGATTTGACCAGTGATGACTGGTTTTTACGGTGAGATCGACTGTATTGTGTTAGTTTTTATCTGTAATTGAACTATACTGGGTTACTGCGGCTTTCTGGGGCCTTTTAGTCTACCGACTTCCAACACCCTCTACCGACTTTTAACGACTATTAAAATTTATAAGTTCTTAAACTGACATGGTTGTTACAAAACCATAGTGTAATAGTATTATTTTTGACTGAACTCTATGATTGCATGTGTCTATGGTTAAATCTGTAATAAATATAGACTCTGTGGAGAAATAACGAAATAAGATGGAGTTTTATTCCTCTCAGAATTTTCATAAAATTAGTTAAAATAGTAGAATCTGCATAAAACTTATCAATCATAACTGGGATAGCGTTTCCCGGGCAATGGTCACCGAATCTAAGAATTAACTTTGGGAACGTGATATTTACCATGTGTTGTATATTTATTTTGAATTCTCCATATTTCAGCACAGATGCATGCGCCATGTTCACGAGTAAACTGAAGCATAGAACTGAATAAGACGAACCGGTCTACCCTCTTCCTTTCTTGCGTTCTCATATTTGCAGTTCATTCGTCTGCTCATAACAACACCTACCCGCAGATACTTCAGTTTCATCGAAACATGGCGCATGCAAAATTCACAGCAGAGGATTATCAAATATCACATGGACGATTACAGTACCAAATCAGTAAATACAATATAAATACGTACACTATAATAAATAAACCAATAATATTATAAAATACGTACATAATAATAATATAATAATAATAAATAATAATAATAAATTGTTTATTACCGGAAAGTTAATTAACAAACACAGTACACTACTACATACATTGAAATTGCAACATCAAGCATTTTAAGGTTACTGGTAAGCCTCAAACTAGGCGGGAGCCTGTGTCTTGAGACTTAGAGTGCGAATATACAGAAAATGATCACGTTTATTAGAGCATCATTGTAGGTACTTACATTACATAAGTGGTTAAATAAACAGAAAGAATACATGGCAATAAACAAATGAAAATCCACTTATTCTATATTATAATTATAATTAAAAGTATAACAAGGATTAGATTTATTAAAATTATTATGGAAGTAAAGTAGTTGTTCAAATTATGAGTAGAAATATAATAAAACCATTCGTGTCTAATTAAAAAGTCTGATAAACATTTTACGATCTCTAGTATTAGTAGCTAATATAACCTAAGAACTTTCTAGAGTTAATTAAGTGTGCGTGTTCTTAAAGTGAATTCAGAGGGTTAAAAGGTTTCAAAAGACAGTAGAGAGTGCCAGTTGTGTGAATGAATAGATTATTATGTATTATGTTGTTTTGATTGAGAGTAATAGTGAGTGTAAGAGGTTTATGAGTGTGTGAGAGTGTATGTTGTGTGTGTGAGTGTATATTTCCACGTAGTGTATTATTTTATATTAGATTTTCAGTTTCATCATACGAAAGGTTTAACAGGAATTCTCTGACCAGTTTTTTACATGTGAATGCAGAACAATGTTTTATGTTACAAAGCTTAGAAACTTTATTATATGTGTTGAGAAGGGCAAAATTTGGACTCCTACGTACTAGCAAAGAGGTGGCACTTGGAGGAGGGATGCGAAAAACTCGTTTATTTCTGAGGTTAATGTAGTCAGAACTATTTAAAAAAGTTTTGTGTGATTTAATTGTAGCTCTTAGAATGAACAACTGACGGACACGTAAAACTTTAAACTCGTCATAGATTTTATCAGTTGGATACCGGAAAGATTTTTTTTAAATAACTTTAATGAGAGCACGCTGAGCTCTTTCTACAGCTATAAAATTGGTTTTCCCAGCGCTACCCCAGACTGTGACACAATATTGTAGTAAGGATTGGCATAAAGCTAAATATACTTGTCTTATGACATCAGGTTGTGTGCAGTCCCTTAGTTTTTTCATTATAAAGATTAATTTCCGCACACGGCCTGCCATGTCGCTAATATGTAGGTTATAATTATATATTATTATATATTATATATTATTTATAGTGTACATGATTTAATAAATAAATAAATAAATAAATAAATAAATAAATAAATAAATAATTAAGGTTCTCATCTATGGTTATGCCTAGGTATTTCATTGACTTTGTTCGATCAATAGTACTACATGAGCAGGTATTGGGATATTGGGTGGTGTCATTAGAAGAGCAGGTATGTATTTTCAAAGAAAACTCTGAAGGCGGACTAGATGCACAGGTTTTTGAAAAAGCAATATATTTTGTTTTCACTACATTAAGAGTTAAAATATTACGGTCTAGTAAGGTGGTTGTTTGTGCCAGACCTTTTTCCGCTTGTCTGTATACCTGATCCCAGTCTTCGTGATAGAAAATTATAGCAGTGTCGTCCGCATACGTAATGATTTCTGCATTTTGAAGGGAGCAATTAACGATATCATCTATGTAGAGCGTGAAAAGAGTAGGACCGAGAATGCTGCCCTGCGGGACGTCATATTTGATAAAGAGAGTGTTGCTAGCGTGAGAACCTATTTTTACAAACTGTCTCCGCTCAGTTAGGTAACTCCTGAACCACTCCAAAGCAACTCCTCGTATGCCTCTATATTCCATTTTCTTCAGAAGCAGACCAACTGAGACCGTGTCGAACGCCTTTGCTAAATCCAGAAATACTGCTAGACAATTTTCATTATTTTCTATATGTGACGATACTAAATTAGCAAAGAGTGACGTAGCATCTTCTGTTGATCTGCCTCGTCGGAATCCAAATTGCCTGTCAGAAACCAAATTAAACTTTTCTAGATATAAAACTAGACGATTATTTACAACTTTTTCGAGTACTTTTGAAACTACACTGAGTAAAGCTATCGGTCGATAGTTTTCAGGAAGAGTTTTAGGTCCTTTTTTATAAATTGGAGATATAGCAGCAACTTTCCAACAATCGGGGAATATCCCTGATATTAGACTTAAATTTATTATGTGCGTAAGAGGAATGAGTATTGAGGAGAGTGATTTTTGAAGCAAGATTGTGGTGATTTTGTCAGGACCAGGTGAGCTACCAATTTTAAATTTAGATATAATACTGGAAATTTCCAATGGATCTGCAGCTGTCATAAAAAAAGACTGGTTAAATGAAGTTAAAGGTTTGTGGGAAGCGATTAGATTATTTTGAGTTATACCTATTTTACTCAGTATAGAATCTGCCAAAGTATCACCAACCGATGCAAAATGTTGGTTACAATAATGTAGCGATAAGTCAACGTCGCCCTTAACAAGGCTCAAGAGTTCTGAAGAATGATTACTATACCTTGTAGTATGACAGATATCCTTAATTGCCTTCCAGAGCATCTTTGGGTCATTTGCACTCTCTTCTATTCGTCTACGATTATACTCGTTTTTCAGTCTTTTTAGAAGTTTATTGCAAAAGTTTCGATATCTTGCATAGATTTTACGCTTCATTAAATCACCAGGATGATTTTTTAATTCTAAATGCAATTTGTCTCTATGACGCATGCAGCGGAGTAGTCCTGGAGTGATCCAAGGTTTCATGATTACCCATTTGCGCCCAATTTTTACCTTATGTGTATGTTTAGCCAAAATATTAGATATTATTTCATTAAAAGTTGTGACTGCTAAATTTACCTTTCTTTCGTTTGAAATCACAGACCAGTCTGTGGTGTTAATATCCGTTACAGCGGCTTCGACATTTGTCTTTAGTATGAAATTTACCTTTGGAGGAGCAGGGTTTGAAATGCATCAACTGGCTAATACAATGCGATGGTCTGTAATGGATGTTTCACATATTAGTCCTAATGATTCGGTATTTGATTTTATAAAAATGTGATCGAGACAGGCTAGGAACCTTGTGGGCTTCGAGATCGCTGGAAGAAGGCCATGTGAAGCCATTAAAGTAAGATAGTCACAGTGATGATTGTTGAGTTTATTGCAGATATCTACGTTCATATCCCCTGCGATAGCCAGATAAGGGTAGCTTTTCAAGGAGCAGAGAGTGGAATCAAGGGAGTTAATAAACGGGTCTAAGTTCGACACCTTTGTAGCAGGTGCACCTTTGTACCTTTGTAGCAACATAAATAAAATACATTTACATACAATATATAAATATAAATGATATTTATAAATGTGTATTGTATATATATATTCTGCTGCTGCAGAAAACCTCAAACGGAGTTAATATGCTTGTCTTGGAGTTAATTATATTTTTCTTCCGTTTAGTGTTGAAACTTGGGTTCTTGGAAACGTGCATCCAGATGCACGGCGCTTAGTAAAGGAGCTGTCCAGACGCCTCAAAGAAATTACAGGTGACCAAAGAGCTGGTACTTACCTCGGACAACGTATCAGCCTGGCTATTCAACGAGGTAACGTTGCCAGCTTTTTGGGCACTCTACCCGTAGACAAGGACTTAAATGCTGTTTTTTTATCTGTAATATATCTATAATTTAGAATTATTTTAGTTAATTAGTTTTATTGTAATAGGTAGATTTATTTTACATCAGTAACGTTGTACTTAGATTTAATTGATTGTGATTAGTGTTAATTGTCGTAAATTATTTCAGGCAATACAATCTATTGTTTACCTACTATATAATAAAATTAAACGTAAATAATATATACAATATATGATAATTATTTTTAAATAATCTAAAAAAAATCAATACAAAACCACGTATTGACTTTAAACTTGTTAAAATATATCCCTGATATAAAACGAATCTAATTGTTATCTAACGAATCTAATATCCTATAAAATGTTACGTCTCAGATAGGCGTCAGGAAACTTTGGTATCTTTTTATTTGTTAGGTACTTTAACTTAATGCATTAAAAAAATAATATCACGAAATTTTTTATATTTATCGTGTTATTATTATAATAAAATATCAATCCAGTTATAAGCATATTACTCAGACTTAAGATTTTATAATTCACCGTAATGACTCGCTTCGTACAAGGCATTACCATATTTACGTCCACTAGACGTGCAAAAACTTTATGACTTAATTTAATCTAGTTTTTGTGTAAAACCAAAGCGAAAATAAGTTTTTAGGGTTCCGCACCCAAAGGGTAAAACGGGAGACTATTACTAAGACTCCGCTGTCCGCCCGTCTGTCCGTCTGTCACCAGGCTGTATCTCATGAACCGTGATAGACAGTTGACATTTGTGTATAATTTATTTTTGTTGCCGCTATAACAACAAATGCTTAAAAAACAGAATAAAATAATTATTTAAGGGCAACATAACATGATTTTTTCGCTCGTTTTTGCTCGATACTGCTAACGGCAAAACGTAAGCGCTTGAAATATTCACAGAATATTTAGTTATATACTCTTTAAAAATAAGTAATTGAATAAAATAAAACAAATATTTAAGAGGACTTCCTACAAGAAACGTGTTTTTTTTCCCGTTTTTATAGATAATGTTACGGAACCCTTCGTGAACGAGTCTGATTCGCACTTGGCCGGTTTTTTTACTGTCCATCACTATGTCTAATGTAGATATAATTAGTTCTGGCGAACGGGTCGTTGATTTGCAGGTTTTGAGTATTCGGAACTAAGAACGCTAGATAATTTACGGATGTCATGCGGTCATTGAATCGTGTACAATAAAAGTTGATTTAAATTTTATACACGATTACACCTAGACCAATTTCTTTAGGTAGATATTAAGTCATTTCGAATGGTAGAATCATTTTTTTACACTTTGAGTAATTTTTTTTGTCTTATCAAATATGAATGCCATTTTGAAGGTGATACTTTTGACTACTACTTCAATAGATGATCAGTGATGACGCGGTAGAAAGTGTTTTTTAGATATAAAGAAACGGCACGAGACCCAACCCTCTGCCTAGAACAGAAGCATTCCTCACAAGTGACGAACTGAAGTATGCCCGTAACTCTGAGACAGTAAGGTCTTAAGTCTCATGTGTCTGTAATTTCGCCTTCTTACAAACCAAAAAGGTATGGTCACAGATTAAATAAGTTACTACGTATGGTGGTACACGGCAGTAGGTACTACCCCGGACGAACTCATTCACAAAGAGTTCTACTGCTGTTAAAGTTAAGTTGTATCTAACTAGAGCTAGAATAGCTCGCGGCTCTCAAGGATACATTCTTACATTTATGAGCTCCTAGTACTTTTGTTTTACACTTGATAGGATAGTGTTTGAACACTTGATGGTAATTGATGTTGCGATCGGTGGTGGTACACATTAGAGCTAGAATAGCTCGTGGCTCTCAAGGATACATTCTTACATTTATGAGCTCCTAGTACTTTTGTTTTACACTTGATAGGATAGTGTTTGAACACTTGATGGTAATTGATGTTGCGGTCGGTGGTGGTACACACTAGAGCTAGAATAGCTCGTGGCTCTCAAGGATACATTCTTACATTTATGAGCTCCTAGTACTTTTGTTTTACACTTGATAGGATAGTGTTTGAACACTTGATGGTAATTGATGTTGCGATCGGTGGTGGTACACATTAGAGCTAGAATAGCTCGTGGCTCTCAAGGATACATTCTTACATTTATGAGCTCCTAGTACTTTTGTTTTACACTTGATAGGATAGTGTTTGAACACTTGATGGTAATTGATGTTGCGGTCGGTGGTGGTACACACTAGAGCTAGAATAGCTCGTGGCTCTCAAGGATACATTCTTACATTTATGAGCTCCTAGTACTTTTGTTTTACACTTGATAGGATAGTGTTTGAACACTTGATGGCAAATGATGTTGCGATCGGTGGTGATACACACTAGAGCTAGAATAGCTCGTGGCTCTCAAGGATACATTCTTACATTTATGAGCTCCTAGTACTTTTGTTTTACACTTTATAGGATAGTGTTTGAACACTCGATGGCAAATAATGTTGCGGTCGGTGGTGGTACACACTATAGCTAGAATAGCTCGTGGCTCTCAAGGATACATTCTTACATTTATGAGCTCCTAGTACTTTTGTTTTACACTTGATAGGATAGTGTTTGAACACTCGATGGCAAATAATGTTGCGGTCGGTGGTGGTACACACTAGAGCTAGAATAGCTCGTGGCTCTCAAGGATACATTCTTACATTTATGAGCTCCTAGTACTTTTGTTTTATACTTTATAGGATAGTGTTTGAACACTCGATGGCAAATAATGTTGCGGTCGGTGGTGGTACACACTAGAGCTAGAATAGCTCGTGGTACTCAAGGAGAGCTGCCGGAACACAGTTAGGTGTGCAGCGACACGTTTTTTATCTGGACGGGGTAGGTAGCTGGGGTTCATTAGAAAGTACCCCATCACCATGCTGATTTTATTACGATGTTACCATCACCAAATGCTCAAGCACGAGGTGAGGATTGATTCTCATTACCTAGGCTTTTTTACCGGCCTGTTTGGTACCAAAAAATTATGAAGTATAAAAAAATATCGACATATTTTTTAAGTGTCGCTACCCCATCACTACGAAAATCATGTTCGCTCAAAATTCGATTATGAAATTCCTGAAACTTTGAACAAGTGAACAGAGGCTACATTGTACTTAGCTAACTTAGCTACCAGCCTGACTTAGTCTAACTAACTTAATTTAACCGACGAACAGCGATTTCTGATTTAATGTATTACATTTTGAGTTTAACTTACTTATAATTTTAATATACTGATCTTGTTAACTTATTAATTGAATAAAATGTATATAGTATAATAATTATTACAACACTTTTTATTTATTTATTTATTTACTGGAAGACCAACAGCTATACACCTAATTTGTATAATTACCAAAAAAAAACAGCACTATATGCTGCTGGTACTTAATACATCATGGGAAGAATATTTAAAACTACTTTAAAATAAAAACCCACATAATCATCAATATTTGGTCAAACGTCTAGATTGATTCACACCTACAAATTTTATTCTAGGCATTTCCACTATTCATTAAGATATACTACATGCGCGCGGTTTATGCATGAAACTTAACACCCCTACATAGAAATGTATCATTCATAATCATAACATTCGGCAAATTCGCGTCCTAGCTCGTTAGTACATATTATTATTCATTCTGTGCGCTCGGGCATTCTCGCAAGACCTGGCCACCGGACCAACCCCGCACCCTCCGCCCTGCCACCGCGCGGCCTTTGTTTCTTCCGAAAACGAACGAACGAAAGCCGAAAGTCGACAATCTCTTTCACACCGAACGCTCGGGTGGGGGGTGTAAGAAAGAGTAAGAGAGATATTTTTTCACTGACGCGAATCATGTGTTTTCATTAATAAGTTGTACATAGGCATGTAGTAATTTTGTTAAGATGGTGTCCATACTTTTAGATGGAATTTTCGAAAACTTTAACAATTAATAATTATTTCACTGTTAAGTAATAAAAAATGTTGACTACATATCTACAATGTATTAACACTTTTGTACCGCCCATTTTTTTTTGTGGTAATTATACAAATAGGGTGTATAGTTTTATAACAGAGACGGTAGAAACATTATGCCAATTATAGGTCCTCACGGATAGCCTTGATACTATAAATACATTATTAAAATACAATATCACATATATATACAATATTAAAATAAATCTAGATGGGAGAAGCCACTGGCACCCGAAACACAGTTTTTAACTAGTTCGGGAGCTTATGGATTGATTATATAAAATGTAATATACTTATGCAAAATAAAATAAAATAAATAAATCTCACTAATATTATAAATGCGTATGTTTAGATAGATTTTTAGGTTGTTAGGATGGATGGATGTTTGTTGCTTTCTGGAAGGCTGTGCCATTTTTAATAAAATTTGGTATAGAGTTAGATGAGACGCTGGATCACCACATAGGATACCTTTCATCATCATCCATCACCACGCGGGTGAAAAAGCGGAACATTCTTGGACACAGCATAGACAAAATAATAAGATCTTCGCCTACGTCAAGATCGTAATGATGACTTATCTTCTATGCATAGAGTTCTGTCAAAGATGTGTCAGTTTCTGATAGTTTAGTCAAAAGCTATGATTTTGACAGATCAATACACTAGACGTGCTCAGCGATAGAGTCGGCATGTCATCCATCTTTGTTGTTCTTCTATTCTTCACGAGTAGCTACATTATGTCTGAGTAACAAAGGCTATATTTGATTGATCATTATCATCATCATGCATCACCACACGGGTGAAACCGCGTAGCTAGTATATAATATACAAAATGATGTTTGTATACAGTAGCATGTATTGGCAAGGACGGGATAAGTTCGTAGTTTCGTATTACTCTGTGTCGACACAGGCTGTTGCGATTTTTTTTCCACTGCCTCATAGTTAAGCACAACCTTTGATAATTATATATTTCTATTCCTTTCTGTATCTGCTTTGACATAATCTTAGTTAACTGGAGCCAAACATAGGAGAAGTAAATTGAAATTGTATACTCTACAATTTCAATTTACTTCTCCTATGTTTGGCTCCAGCTCCAAGACTGTGTCCAGAAATGAACTTTATATAATATCATTCGGTAATATTCTAATTATGAAATGAAATACAGACTTTTATTGGCATATTTTATTTAGATACTTCTTTAAGAAAATTAAAAAAATAAATTAAAGCATTATTCTCCTTACAAAACAATGCTTTCAAACATTTTTTTTATTATTAAAGTACAATGTGTTAATATTAATTAATTAATACAAGCGAGGAGGTTTCAATTCAATTTAAGTACACATTATCTTCGTTCGAAGGCAATTCCATTGCAAAGAGGCGTGAGACAGGGAGACGTTATATCTCCGAAACTGTTCACCGCTACATTGGAAGACGCCTTCAAGCTTCTGGAATGGCAAGGACTTGGCATTAATATTAACGGCGAATACATCACTCACCTTCGATTTGCCGACGATATTGTAGTCATGGCAGAATCCATGGAAGACCTCAGTACAATGCTCGAAGGCCTCCATCGAGTTTCCCAACGGGTAGGTCTTAAGATGAACATGGATAAGACGAAAATTTTGTCACCATTGATGGTGGCTCTTATGGGGGGCCCGTTTAGTGGGTGGCAAGTCACCACCTGCCTAAATATTTTGAATTGAGACTGAAATTGGCAGGTGCCGTAGTCTCGTCCATAGTCTTATATCTCCCTTATTATTTATAAGTTCATATCAATAGCCTCGTCGTTTTACCCATTTTTGTAATAGATAATCCATGTCACTGTCATCCCAAATACTGTTTTTATACACTTTTGTATATTTTATACCAAACAGGCCTCTAAGTGTTGGCTATAGCCCCACTTATGCCTTAGTAAAGGACCGGATAACAAATCCGTGAAAAAGTTTGAATAATATTAATAATAGAGAGTAAAGTGTGTTATTAAAAACAGATACCTACACATTTTTCACGAAAGTAATGATAATAAACCTTCATTTGTAGCGAGGAGCCTGCGGCGGCGGCGCGGCCATGTTTTGTTCTTTGTATTCAGCTACAAATTGCTATGGTTATATACGTCGCGGACATATGAGAATAATAAATAAGAAACAATTCATTAATAAATATTTATTTATTAAATAATGGTATGTTTAAGTGTTAGACGACGTGACTTTAACATATTTTTCTTCAACACCTAAGTGTGAAATATCTTGTTGTAGTCGGTACCATGATAGTTCAAAAGTACCTATTATCACAATATTGTGCGCGTGGTACCGACTTCGACAAGTTGTTTCACACTTTTAGCTGTTGAAGTCGGTTCCATTTTTTTGTAAGAAATTTTTTCACCGTTTTTAGTGACCCTCTCTACTGCCTACTCTACAGGACCGATTGTCAATGATGATATCATCAAGATAAATCAACACTTTTCAGTTTATGGAGTGCCTTTTAGTACTTGAGTAGTTTTTACTACTTGACCGAATTTGATGAAATTTAAATGGGACCACATCGGAAGTATACTCTATCAACCAAAACAAAAAAAGAATTTCGAGAAACGGTCCACAATTGGGAGAGAAATCGGGTACCATAAACATTAAAAATTACATACACACGAACATATAACCTCCTCCTTTTTTGAAGTCGGTTTAAAAAAGATTTTCAGATAGAATTTCTACCTTCAGCAACCGTAAAGTTGTAGGTTACTCTGTCACATGAGAAATCATCATCTCAGCCGTAGGACGTCCACTGCTGAACATAGGCATCCCCCAAAAATACACTAATTTGGTATAAATATGGGCTAGTACGGTGGCTGTTCTGTTTATACGAGAAATAAAATTTTAAAGTAATCGATGTAATATTGTGTGTTTCACCTGTGTTTTTTTTGTTACTTAAGTATCTCGGCCAAAACCTTAGCCCGAGCTCAGGGGTAGACTGTAGACAGGTAGACTGAAAAACAGCGTTATGCTCACATCACAGTGTGAACATAACATATGCTGAGTTTACCCCTATTGCCCTAAGATATTAATTATTCCAATAATATTAGTATGTTAAATTTTAGTTTTTATTTTCATCATAACTTTTAAGTTAATTTGATAGTGTGAAATGTTTTTTTCTTTATTGGCAATAAATGATTTTATATTATATATTTATTTATTTAAAAAGATGAGAATAATATATGCGAAGAAAGCACGTGATATCTGTGTACTACAGGCAACTATGTGAGTCCTATGTAGCTGTATCCTTCAAAATCGCACACCACATATCATACCGAAAGTCGTGTAATATTCAGTAACGTAGGTACTGTAGGTAACACGTCCCGCGCGAGATTTGGAGCGTGACACGTGTGACTGGCAGCACGCAGGGCTGTCACGCCTCACGTGACTGACGTGAATGTTTGATGAGCTCCTGAAGCAGGCAGATATCTGGTAGGTAAATGTGTGTTGTTCATGCTATGTTACATGATAGACAGAACCAAATTAGGATGATGTTTTCTCTCTCTCTAGCAGACATTCTAGAAAAATAACTTATTTAAAATAATGCTTAATTAATTTAGCTGCAATAATTTATGTCGTGACTGATGAGTCTATTAATCTGTCCGAATCAGCAAGACTCATTCGAGTTAAGTTTCATTCATAAATCTATTGTTATTTTTTGCGCTGATGCGGACGGGTTAAACAATCAGACTATTATGTAACTCAGTTGCAAACAAATGTTGATGGAAATAAAAATAAAAATGGCGGCTCTATGTCAATTTTGTCAGCTTGGAGTTGTCAAAACTGACATAAATCCGCCATTTTTTCTGTTTTTATTGATTAGTTGAGATACATAATAGCCCTGCAAATCTCAATAATGATATTGATTTCAGCTAGAAGACGATATTGGACTGTAGAATATTCAACAAACAAATCTTATTATCAGCCTATAAAAGTTATCAATGATTTACGTTTATAACGTACGTTAGAAGGAAAAATTCAATGTTGATTGAGTTGATCCCCACTATAATATCACGTATAAGCGCTCTCAATCAAAAACTGAAATCTTGCTATTTAGTAGGAAATCAAATTAAATTTAAATATTAGGCTTGTTTTTGCTTTGTGACAGCCCTAAAACCGCTTGGTAGATTGTAAATGTGCCTCCAAATACACAAGTGTATTGCAGTGACTCGCGTTTCGCATCATAATGACATATCACTAACGACCTTCGACAAACACACTCACACCCCTACTAACTAAAGCAAGCATTTACTGAATTGCTATTTATTTGAGTACCCAATGCATGCAAAATTCTAGCCAGCACTCTTTTATATACGAGGTTTTGCATATTACTGTATTTTAGCAAAGAAGTATGTTGATGTAGATAATTATATAAGTTCTATAACTTTAGTTCATCTGTGAAGTCACCCAAGCGGCTTCATCGGAAGATCAGCGCTGGCCGAACGATCAGCACAACGCTGAGTTGAGGCCGGTTTGCGACAAATACGTTTTTTTCATAATAATTGTTACATTGTTTAAAATGATACTTGGTTGTTGCAAATAAACTATTCTGATTCTGATTTGATTATGTACTCATAAGCCGCGTTTTACGATAAGATTTGACTCTGACGGCCACTATGATGGTACTTGTATCGAGTGGACATCAAAGTGCACTCGGTTTATTGTTAGCGATCATAGTAGACTATGATGTAGGCTACTCTGTCTGTCATAGTACACTCTTACAAGTCAACTCTTATCGTGAAAACGGGGCTATAGGGACATAGATAGATACCACTTTATAGAGATATCACGTTAATCACTTTACATTCATCATCATCTCAGCCGTAGGATCCACTGCTGAACATAGGCCTCCCCATAATTTTCCAAAAGGACCGGTTGGAAGCAGCCTGCATCCACTTAATATTAAAAAGAACTTGTAAGAATATAAGATAAGATCTAAGAATTCTTAAACCTAGGTGTAGCAATGGGCGGTCTTATCGCTCAGAGCGATTTCTTCCAGACAATAGACTAATCTGGGCGCAGTTTATTTACGAGAGCTTTGCCGCAGATTTCGCGTTAAAAATTGTAGTTTTGTCTGGTTTTTAGCCCTAAGGACTTCTCTCCTCCACACTTGTTTTCACAGAGAATCGAACTGAAAAGTACAAATGTTTGACCTGGAATCGAACCCGGTAGCAGAGACTCAGAAGCCTACTGCGCCAACCGTCCTGGCAAAATGTTATGGGCAATCGTGATGCTTATCAGGCGATTTACTCGTCTCCGATTGACATAAAAAAGTACAATTTAATACCGGGTCCATTCCATTGAGTTATTGGAGTGTAACTCAAATACTACTGGACCGAATTTGATGAAATTTAAATGGTCCACACGAGAAGCAACAAATTACTTTGGTAAAAATCAGTTATTGGAGTGTAACTCAAAAACTAGTAGACCGAATTTGATGAAATTGGGGAAAAGGGGAAAAATGGGACCACACGGGAAGCACCAGCTTTCAAACAAAAAAATAATTTTAAGAATCGGTTCACCTTATCGAAAGTTATGAGGTAACAAACATAAAAAAAGGAAATAACAAGTACAATTTGAAAAATTTAACACCGACTTCCATTCTATTCAGTTATTGGAGAGTAACTCAAAAACTACAAGACCAAATTTGATGAAACTAAAATGGGACCACATGGAAAGCACCAGCTTTCAAACAAAAAAGAATTTTGAGTATTGGTTCACTCTATCGAAAGTTATGAGGTAACAAACATAAAAAAAGGAAAAAACAAGTGCCATTTGAAAAAAATTATACCGACTTCCATTCTATTCAGTTATTGGATAGTAACTCAAAATCTACCGAATTTGATGAAATTTAAATGGGACCACACGGTAAGCATCAGCTTTCAAACAAAAGTTATGAAGTAACAAATATAAAAAAAATACAGTCGAATTACCTTACACCTCCTCCTTTTTGGAAGTCTGTAGCAAGAGTCTGTAGCGCTGGTAAAAGTTCATTTTTCCATCGCTACATACTTTTTTGTTGGTAGGTCATACCGACAGTGCAATGACAATGAATACCAGCCGACAGACAAAGAGCTGAGACCAATGGTGAATGAAGGTCAATGATGTTATATATAAATGGAGGTAGACACGCCTTACTGCGCTCGGCTTGGCGACATCAACACAAGCTAGTTGTCTTGAGTCAACTTAGTTCCATGTCTGGCAACGACGCAGCGCGTGTTCAACATTTAGGAAAAAAGTTTGTGTTTTGTGTGTTCAGAAACTGTAGAACATATACTGAGATGAGTGTAAAAAACAAGAATAATGTATCTTTTAATTTGTAAGTATCGTTTTTCTATTTTATCTATCATAATTTGTATTTTAATTTAACTTAACTCCTGCGACGTTGCCGCTTCGCCACCCACGCGAACGAGACAAGTAGCGAGCGACAGAGAATACCAGGCTGTCATTGGCGGTCGATTGGTCGGCCACAGGCGAACATTGTTTATAATATATTGATCCCTGTCTGACAACTAGGATTCATATATCTTCGTGTTCTTTTTATCTTGTCAGTATAGTTCATGTCGTTGTAGCTATAGGTAGATATAGCATAAAATTTGCCATGTTTAAAAAAAGTAAAACGTCTCTATAGTTAATCTCATTGATGACAGCCAATGATGCATGCTCTCGGAAGTTCAAAGTACAGCCACAGTGTAGACAATAGTTACGTTAGATAACGGTACTGTAGTGGGTAACGGGAGGCTTGGAATCTCCGATGGATGGATGGCATCTAAAGTAGGGTTTCACTATTGGTGATGCGGATGACCTTAATTGGTCTGTAGGTAATATGCGAGATAAATGCGACAAAAACAATAGAACGAGATGCGGTAGGAAGGAGCCGTGTCCACATTAAATAGATATGGATTAAGCCAAGGGCGAACGCACTTGCCGAAAAGAAACACCTTCCTCCTTACAGTCGTGCACTGCTGCAGCTATTCTCCATGGTGGTAGCTTGATGGAAATGCGGTGACATGAGCTCTGGTCTTTGGAAAAAGGCACACACTGTCCTGGTTTTTATGGTGGAATTATGTATTATAGATCTGCATGCGTGGATGCGTAGTTGCAAAGTGGAAGTAAGAAAAGAATGCTATCTTCGTGAGGGCTCGGCTGACATCGGCATTATTCGTCCTTTTGCCGGTACAGCTGCAACGTCGCGTGCGATGCGACGTGAACGATTGCTTGCGAAACAGTTCATGCATAGTACCCTAGATGGCATACCCATACATTTAAGGCGCGCTCGTACCCTGATTAGAGAAAAAGCAGAATTTTTAAACACCTAGTGTAACGAAACAGATCGATAGTATATTATGAAAAAATACTAAGGTTAGAAAAGGAATAGGAAAAGAGTAATAACCGAATAGAATTTATAAACATAACTCTCTTTCAGCAGAAAAAAATCCTAAATAGGTCCGCAAAAATAAACTTTCACGTCCAACTCCCAGGATTTTCAGCGATAACACTATATTTTTTTTCAATAATACTTAGCCAACGTATAGTAGGTACTTAAGTAGTAACCAGCAGTTTTTTCAATTGTGTTAGTATATATAGAAAAAATTAAAGAAAACGTACAAAATTAACGCATTTCGCATTACATCGTCCAATCTAACAAGCGATTTTCAACCTTACGTAAAGCATCGTAAATTATTTTAAAATTGGGATTAGACCGCGTCTTAACGTGAACAATATAAACGGCGCAACCAACTATTGTAACTTTTTTATTTATTATTATTTTTAACTTTTATTTATTTATACCTTCTATAAATACAATACATATTTCACAGCTCTAATAATATATCATAATAACAGATTTCAAACCTTTTATTTTACAGGTAGATATATAGTAATGTAATTATATGTAATACAGTGTAGAACAGTGATATAGGTTACAATACAAAACAGAACAGATATTTCCTGCTTATTGTGAGACAAATATCATAAACTATGTTTTTATTTTTATAAAAATATCATAATCGGAAACATTGGGGAGCAAAGTGGCACAAAGCGCGGGTTAATAAACATTTAGTTAAAGTAACATTAATGTTTTATGAGATAATTGAATACCCATTCACACATACAAAGACATTCCCAAGTATTATTGTTAAGGCGCGGTCCAATCCTAATTTTAAAACAATTTACGATGCTTTACATAAGGTTGAGAATTGCTTACCAGAATGGTTGATGTAATGCGAAAATTCAATTGAATACGTGCTAATACTTTTTATATTTGCATCGTACAATGGTATGATTAAATTTTAATGATAAAGGAGTCCATGGTTCACTTGTAAATTTCGAATATGATACATTAATTGAAATATATTTGCCCATAATTGAATAAAAATGCTTTTTCCCACGAAGCACGTAAGAAAAGTTGCAAAATTTAGGGAATGTTGCCGATTTTTTTCTGTCGAGCCAAGTTTGCTCAATCGTGTATTGGCTCCCATACTTCAATAGGACGTATATTCAATTTACACTACGTGTTTTTTCGAACTTTAGGTTTAAAAAACTAAGTTTTCGCGAAGTCGAATCATGAAATTTGGAACTCATTTCGCCTTAAACAACTGATCGCGATCAATGCAACCTAAACGCAGTTAAAGCGACTATTCAAGATCGGCATATAACATTCGTCAAGGGCGTTTATTTCAAGTTGAAGATAATATATAAGTCTTCTCTTAGTAATAGTCTTAGTAATAACTAAGTATGTAGTCTATACTAATATTATAAAGAGAAAAGATTTGTATGTTTGTAACGAATTGGCTCTAAAAGTACTGGACCGATTTCAAAAATTCTTTCACCATTGGAAAGCTACATTCACCCTGAGTAACATAGGCTATATAAGATTCATCATCATGCATCACCGCGCGGGTGAAACCGCGGAGAGCAGCTAGTATGTCTATAAATCAAAGTCGAGTTAGTTACACCATTTATAACTCAAGAACGACTGGACCAATTTTTATAATTTTGTGTTTTTTATATTGTCATATAGGACATAGAATACTTTCATCATCATCATCCATCACCACGCAGGTGAAACCGTGGGGCGCAGCTAGTATAAGGCGTTTAACAAAAAGGTGTAGTAACACTGAAAGGCATGCATATATATTTAGTCAGGATTTACAAGGTATCAAAACTTTACCAAAATTGAAATCGCAGATAATATTTTTTATACAAAGTAAAAAAAATATTAACTGATTTTTTTAGATAATCCTATTAGATATATCTATTCTTGGAGTTTGTTGGTGTCAATGCACTCTGCACTCCACACGCACTCGTCTCGACCCTACCCTGTATGCGCCCTCTCCCCGAGCCGCAACTCACCCCATGGCCCGCTTAGGTTCCATATTTACCAAGTCTACGTTCTGGAGGTCGTTTCCGTCTTTAATCTAGTTTTTAAAAATATTCAGCTTATGTTCGTCAGAGATAGAGATTGTAGGATTCTAATGGTGAGAGATTTTTTCAAATCGGTCCAGTAGTTTCGGACCTTATTCAATTCAAACAAACAAACAAACAAATCTTTCCTCTTTATAATATTATAGGTATAGATATAGATGACTCGTCAGTTCGATAAACTTTGATACATCGATAAACTAATTTAATCTATCGACAAAACGCATCCTATCAAAAAACTATGTTCGCAGTTCAGTACAGTTAATCTAAAAGATATCCAAAGAAGATACTAAAAAGTCATTACTGTAATCCCGAATGGAGATTTCATAAAGTCAAAGTACTCAGTTAATCCGCGGGCGTCAGACGGCAACCCTTCCGCGTCATCTCGAGAGAATGTTTCATTTTAGAAGGAATCCGAATTGTTCAATGATTAAATATTTACCTACATTAAACCCTTGTGGGCACTCGCTTTTTACTTGTTCTTATAACAAAATTAGTCACGTTTTTGTATAACGTAAAGACAGGCATGTCTGCGGATTATTCTAATATTTGTATCGAAGTTAAAACTTCTTGATGCCGTGATATGCGATTTTTGTTCGCAATACTTGGGAGTTGTCCAGTTACCATTAAACCTAAAAATAACAAGATACTACCAGTACAAAAACACACAAAAAGCTGTCTTCTATTTCAGAATCATAAAGAGTTAAATTTACTATCTCAAAATTCTCCGTGGTGTGGCTTCATCCCACACCAGACCCTTTCTAGATCTTTAATAACGAAAACATATTACAATCCAAACTTAAAATCACAGCTAGATTTATCTAGCTATCCATCAAAAGACATCCAAAGCTCTTTAACTAGAATTTATCTGCGAATAACCTTCTAGTGTTGCAGACGACCTTGCGCGGGTGCAACGGTCTGGAGGGTTGTTCAACCCGTCTGGTATTCTGTTGAATTCGTAGCTACCTAATGTCATGGCAAGGGCAGTTTCATGTATATCAGCGGTGAGGTAATCTAATGCAACTGAATATGCAGTTTCAGAAAATCTGCGCTAGGTTCTGTTCTGTACATAATTAACAGAGTTGAACTTATACCTCAGATATATATGTACGATAAAGCAAATATCACGATTTGTATAGAAACCAAGCGTGCTGACTTTTTATTGAATTGAATTACGTAGGTAAAGAAGAATTCGATTTGGTCGACGTTGCATACCTACTCCGAGCATCTTTGTCTTCTAAATTATGCCTTACTACATGATATGTTGTTTTTATTAAAACAATTTTTAAAACGAACTTGAATTTACTTGAAATGAATTTCATTGATAGTGGATAAACCATTTTCATTCCATTTGCAAGCGGAAATTGAATACCTTCGCTGGCCAAAATTGTTCGTAAAACTGGTTTGCGCCAGTTGTACTCGAACATTCCAATGTTTTCTCGTTAAATCCAGTATTTTCCAGTTAAATCCTGTAACGAGATAGGAACAGATAGTGTTGTTCAGTTTTATTGGAACTCGTGAGGTCGCGTTACAAAGGTGATTGCATTGTTGAAAGAGATACACATGGGTGTCGTAAACAGTGAGCAATTGTTTTTGCAATTTTATTTTTATGTGGTTAATTTGATTTTTGATCACCATCTCAGATATAATTGTTATTTTATCGACTTTTGCTTGAGTAAGTTAGTCATCATAAGTTTAACACCTGATACTATACCGTCTAGGTTATATCCGTTATTTATGTTTTTCTTTGGCACATAAAACAGAACACTGTTGAAACACATGGCATTAAGCAATATATTTATACTTTTAGCGGTCCATCCGTATCTCAATAGCAAAAAAGTAAGAAAGGAAGTCGGTCTTTTTCTTAGGAACGCATAGAGGTAATAAGTTGAAATTTATATCAATTACTCGGGCATACGGCCTCTTTCAGCTATGAAAAACACAACTTGTAAGCCAACGTGAGTAAGTACTAATAAAGTACTTCTCGTTGGACTTAGAATCATGAAATTTAGCAAAAACAATGTCTTACAGCACATGTAAAAGGAAAAAAACCTAGATTTAGGTTTTTTCAATATATAATAATAAAAACAAAAAAGCGAATAGGGATGGAGAGGCAAAGCTAAGTTTGTCTTTTAGTTAGAGCAATACTGTTAGATGCTTGCTTTATGTACAGAATCATCGGTGCGCGAGTCCAACTCGCACTTGACCAGTTTTTAATTTTTATCAAGGAGACGTTTTATTTGAAGAGACAATCGAAACTACTGCGGTGTTTTTTCTTTGTTATGACCACTTTTAAACGAGATACTCTTATTCCATTCAAGGAACAATAATAATCGCTACAAATTAATTTTTACGTGTATCCTATCCTTAAGATGTTAAACCTTATAATAGTAGTTTATGCAACTGTCATATAATGAAGGGTATTAAAACACGAGTGCGAGTTTATGAAACGAGCGCAGCGAGTTTCATAATAGTAACGAGTGTTTTAATACCCGTGTTATATGCAGTTGCATACACTACTTTATCTTCACTAATGCAATTAATCAAACAACAAGAGTAAAAGCTGACAATAGTTTATTTATAATAATTGTTCAAATTTTGGATGGTACAATTTTGAAAGTTAATGTTAATTATTGATCCAGCAGCTGTAGCGGTCGCGGGGCAAGCAGTAGAGCTCGTAGACGGAGTCGGAATATTTATAATTACTTCATTCGTCTTGTTTTCTATACTGTTCAAGATCGTATTTGAGACTTGAATTTTATTCATTAAAGACTCATCAATGTAGCTTTCAGCCACAGTAGAAGACTTCCACCCCCCGTGTCGTTTCAGTGCGGTCAAATCACCACCGCTATCTATGAGAAGGGTCGCCGAGGTGCGCCGGAAGCAATGCCCCCGTGTACAACGCTGGGTTAGGCAGATTCAAAAAACTTGCGATAGTTTTTCCCAGAGCACCAAATTTATTAATACCAATTCTTTGATCGACGCACTTCCCCGATCTATAGCTCAAGAAAAAGGCAGGGTTTCGACAGGGGGTGGGTCGAAGTTCCATGTATTTTTTACATACGGCATAGCAGTTGCCCGTCACAACGAAAGAACGATCTATTTTCGTTTTTGTTTTCGAAACTTTCACCATGATTGTACTGTCGTCTATGTTAGAGACTTCATCGAACTGGATGTTGTATAGCTCTTGCCTTCGGCATGCCCCCATTATGCCAAAGATTAGTGCAACCTGTAACAATAAACGATATAATAAGCTTGAGGCAAGGCAAAAACTATGATTTATGAAGTAGTAAAGTGTAGGTACCTACTACCAAATTTATACACAAAGCGCATAAACGGAGTGTCTAGATAACTTGCGTGTGTAGTACGTAAGTACTAGGTAGATTAAATAACAGAACTAAAATACACTTACCTTTTCAAAAAGATACAAAATATCTGGTGAATCTTCCAGGAACATCTTTATTTGACCTGATGTAAACGTCAAGGACTTTTTTTCCTTGTGTCCTTCTGAACTGCGTTTCAGGAACGCTATGACCTTTGAATACTTCGTGATATCAATATTGTTGTAGATACTCAGTGTGGACTTGAGCATAGAATATTTAGCCCACATAGAAGATGGTTTGAATTTGTCGGAGAGGTCTTTGAGATACGCAAGAATGACATTTTCAGAAAATGATGTAGTTTTCTTTTCGGTCTTCCATGCCAAAAAGTTATTATATTCTTTTTCATATAATTTTCTAGATTTTTCTGGCAAATGATTGTGAGTTACTTTTGTTGCCAATTCTAGAATATCCGGAGGCGTACAAATATCGTCGCTATCCATTTTTAACTTTTAATTTGTATTTTAAAAACAAAACAAACATTAAATTCACGCGTATTTATTGTCACAGTGATCTTGCCGCCATTAAAATGCAGCTGCGCGCGCAGGGCCAATCAGGAGCGAGCGCGCGCTGTTCTTTTTTTATTTAATTGGCACAAGATCTTACCAAAGAGTTTTGTGTATGTAAGTTTAGTAGTTTCGACGAAGTTTTCACGTATAACCCAACTGTTTTCAAAAGCCAGCCTAATATCAAAATTTTATACAACTTGTATGAGGATTTTGACATAAGGCTCGCCACGTTAATTGGTCGCGTTTTATTGATGTTATAATGAGATTTTACGATATCGATGTGGATATTATACCATCATGTGAAATTGCTTAAATTGAGTGTTTTGTTGTCTGTTCTATAACAGTAGTTATTATAAGTCAAGTATTGGAAACATAAGTAGAATGTTACAACATTAGTGTAGATAATAGTAGTTTATGCAACTGTCATATAATACCTAATTATATGCAGTTGCATACACTACTTTATTTAATCTCATGACATGTTTGCTACTAAAGTTTTAGCAATAAAAATATTACTCAAATTAGTATGTACGAAATAGCGCCAAAATGGAAAAAGTCTTCTTCTTCTTCTTGTTTGTATGGCTTGTGCGGCGTAACCATAATTTTGCCAATATCAGTGGAAAAAGTCTGTTATTGGTCTATTGGCTCGGAACCAGCGCGCTCACCACAGATAATGTGTACCTAAATTGAATTGAAACCTCCTTGGTCGGGACACATTGTACTTTAATAATTTAAAAAATGTTATATAGCATTGTTTTGTTAGGAGAATAATGCTTTAATTTATTTTTTAATTTTCTAAATGAAGTATGTAAATAAACTATGCCAATAAAAGTCTGTATTTCATTTCATAATTAGAGTATTACCGAATGAGATTAAATAGAGATTTAAATAAATATTGCTATGAGTAATCCCTGAAATTGTCTAATTTTTATAACTTTAAAAAAGGCAATATTGAAAGCTGAAATTTCTTATGTCAGTTTATAAGCATATTCTTGCATAACAATGCACCGTTATTAAAATTGTTAGTTCTTTCTTTCTTAATGTTTATAAAATTAGACGTTAGTAGGTTTTTTTGGAAACAATCTCGTTAAAGCATGTGTACAAAGACTAGTTGAATGAAAGAATAAAATTAAAATTAAATTAAAATAAATAAATTAAATTAATAATAATAATAATAATTAAATTAAATTGAAATTAATTTTAAATACTCCTGACACATTTAAGAACATCGTCTTTCAAAGATATGGTGAAGAAGCAATATTTATCAAATAACTACTGAATTATATTTTACTTTAAATGATTATTACGTATTAAAATATTGTATTTATGTTTATATTTTAATAGTACGTATGTATTAGTTTATAATTATTTATATTTATTTATATTTATTTTAATTATCTATTAGCACTTAACTCCAAGATAAAAATGTTTATTTTAGCATCTACTACCGCATTATTATTAAGAATCCTCTCCATGCAAGGTTGCCTGTAAGAGATTGCTATAGCGATAAGGCCGCCAATTGTCCAATCTACTGTAGCGCTTTTTATTGTATTATGTTTTTCTTTTATGATTGGTTATCAGTAAATAATTTTTGTATCGTATTGTATTGTATTAAGCAGTAAGCGCTACCAAACGTAAAAATGAACCACCTTGAAACCAAAGAGTCCGACTCCTTATTGGCTGGTACCAGACGAACAAGTTGCCGATCTTGTCACTTGTTCGCCAGTCTTTATGTCTGTATGATCGTCCACCTCACAGTCCACCCACAAGTTTGTTTCTAGAGCTCGTGGGTTAGGTGGTAACGACTTTACTTTTGAAAGCTTAAATCCTTTTTCTTGTACACTCTTTTTATACACTCAGTTCTTTTGTACACATTGTAAACTAACTAACCTTTTGTTTAATATCTTTTGTATTTTGTCACTTGATTTTGGACCGAATTATGATTTTTATTTATACCACACTGATGTTATTAACGCACAAGTTTGGATTAATGGTTGTTTGTAACTGTCGTACTCAATAACTACTAAACCGGTTTTGAATGAGTTTTAGCCAAGGTTAGATGATTATTTTGAAAAAAAAGTCATCTAACCATGGCAAAAACTCTAGTTCAATCAATCTAATTCAATCAACAATAGTAGTGGTGCAACATAACAAACGAGTACGGAAGAGGGTAGACCGCTTCGTCTGCTCGTAAACATTCACCTGCAAGTCCTCAAGTGATATTTCTGTTCAGTTCTTGGATGAATCTCACGAATGTATTTCATGGATGAATCTCACGGATGTATTTCTTGGATGAATCTCATGGATGTATTTCTTGGATGAATCTCACTTATGTATTTCTTGGATGAATCTCACGGATGTATTTTTTGGATGAATCTCACTTATGTATTTCTTGGATGAATCTCACTTATGTATTTCTTGGATGCATCTCACGGATGTATTTCTTGGATGAATCTCACGGATGTATTTCTTGGATGAATCTCACTTATGTATTTCTTGGATGAATCTCACGGATGTATTTCTTGGATGAATCTCACGGATGTATTTCTTGGATGAATCTCACGGATGTATTTCTTGGATGAATCTCACGGATGTATTTCTTGGACGAATCTCACGGATGTATTTCTTGCCTGTTGCAAGCAACAGTGCCGAAATATTCGAAAATCTAACCAAATATACATACGTGGTAACTATCCCGTTGATAATTTAAACATCTAATGGTTAGATGATGTCATCATGCCTTGATAACTGAAAATATTATCTGTGAGTAATTACTATACTAACTACAGTACTTTATTGTATGTAGCCGTGTCTCTGTATCGGTCGGGAATATGTGGATTATTTTTACATGCAATTTGCTTTTTTAAGCCTTCACATGTATATACTAAGACATTCCTCGAGAACCACTCTATCCACTGGTGCAAACAGCATGAAAATCAGTGGTAGTTTTAAGCTTATCGCGGACAGACAGACAGACGCGGCGGAGGACTTTGTTTTATAGTATGTAGTAATAGAAATGTATATTATTCTAAACCTTTATTTACACTTTAAAGCACTTTATTCTCATATAATTATTTAAAATTAAAATATTCCATAATACTATAATATCATTACATAATATATTATTCTCTCTACCTACGAGTAAATCTATCTGTACTATAATATTATAAAGAGGAAAGATTTGTATGTATGTTTGTAACGAATTGGCTCAAAAAGTACTGGACCGATTTCAAAAATTCTTTCACCATTGGAAAGTTACATTCACCCTGAGTAACATAGGCTATATAAGATTCATCATCAGCATCATCATCCATCAGTGCGCGGGTGAAACCGCGGAGAGCAGATAGTGTTTTAATAAAAAGGATAAAAACAACCGCCGAAATTGAAATCCAACTTTAACCTAGAAGCCCCAAAGCGTAATTCACAACATCTTTTTCATTTAACACAAAACTAGGCTAAACTAAAAAACTGGCGAAAGTTTACGGTATAACTGGGGAATTTCGCAAAAACACTGGCCACAAAAATGGCCACGATCCGGCGAAAAGCGTGCCATTTTATAAAATACGTGGCAATAGAGACGCGAAAAATTTAAAATTGGAAAAAACACGACAAAATTCATCCGATATCGGATTTATACTTTGGTGCATCGATATGGGATCACAACTGTAGAACTTGAACAGTAGCTCAACTCCAATCAAATACACAACATCAGACAACATTAAATTGCGAGCGGCCAACCCGTCAAACTTTCCACCTAATCGCTTAAACGAAGGCAAATATATATATGTTTATATAATTATGTTGTATATATATGTAACCTTTTTGCTTAAATATTTTGATCGAATTGACAACTCGTACGCTTTATCTAGGTTCGTAATGCTGCAAAAACTTTATGATTTTTAGACACAAAAATGTGGATTTTTTTCGCAAATTTGGGAAAACTTTGGGCGTTCATAATAAACTCATAAATTTATAAATACATATATAAAGTATCTCAATAGAAACCTACTTCCAATAAAGATTCTACATTAAAAATATTTGTCTCACAAACTCAAGGCTAAAAAGTCACATGTTATGGAATAAGTTTTATGAAATCGCACGCACTTATTTACGTTGAAAATTTTTGAAGTTGATTTTCTTTAATAATAGTGCTCTAACATGGTCTCACTTTTTACCACACTGTATTTTCCATCGTCACGTTGGAACATCAACTGGACCTCAAGGACACCTGCCGGAACACACCGTTAAGTGCTTAGCAACAGGTTTCCAATCTTCTTCCAGCTTCTGCTAGCTACCACAGCCAGGCAGATGCAGAAACTCACAGCTAAAATCAACTTTGACCTAAGTTGCTCTACTGCTCTTAGCTATACTGCATTGCATCGAATCGGCATTATTGCATTTGGCCAAACGCCAACGCGTCTGTAAACACTTGGAATTAAATCGGGTAAATCTTTCGCACAATAAATGTTAACACTGTGCGGGTATGCGGCAGACGTGAGCCAGTAAATGTTCCTACCTACTTTTAAATAATAGAAGTTTATATTTAAGTAAATTAGTTTAATTGTAGATTTATTTTATACTAGTAACTTTGTTCTTGTAATTCTGTTGAAGTATATAGTTCATAGAAGTCTTGTTTTTAGTTTATTTCCTACTAACTGTGTCCCGCAGTTTCACCCGCGTGGTGACGGAGGTCTCGTCAAATGTTCATTACGATCCGTTTGTACGTTTAGAGGTTATAAGGCAACAGACAGACAGAGGTACAAGGTGACAGAGTTATAGAAGTTTTTACAGAATAAAACACTGTTTTAAACTATCACGGTTGTTCTCTAAAGTTATATGATTATTAACGGGATATATAATTTTACAGAATAGTATGGAAGTATGTATAGAGAAATTTTGTTTTATATCCTTTATTTTGCGTACGATCTTGCTCTGTATGTCAGTTTACATCAGTCATAAAAATGTCATGAGCATGTTCAAATTATTTATTGACTTAAAAACGAATTACACATTTACATTTATGTCTCAAAATCATCATCAAACACAATCTAATTTCAAATTTTAACACACACATTACAAATAAAAATACATTAATCAATAAATCAAGTTCAAAAGTGCAAAAATTAAAATAATAATGTCATAAATCAGTAAAAACATCGTCAAAACCAAAATGAGATGTCACATTTTTGGGATCTGTCCAATTTACACAGTAAGTAAGAAAAAGTGTGCTAAAAGAGTTCTTCAATTGTCAAAAAATAAATCTAAATCAGTGTTAGCGAAAAGGAGCGCATTGAAATGACAACGGGCACGAATTAAAGGCGACATAGATCGTGCAACCGTACGACTTTGACCTGTGCGAAATAGATCATGTTTCCGACCGGGTCTATTCGCAGGAACCCAGGGGTTGTTTGGTACGTTCAGCGTGCATAATAAGTTACGCAGCTGTAGGGAGTCGACTGACCCTCTGAGCACTTTGCAGCAAGTAGTCAGCTGGTCCAGCAACCTCCTCACTTCCAAATAGTTGTATCCGAGCAGCCCAAGAACAAACTTTGTCGGGTACATATAAGGATAATATCCATAGAGCTTCTTAGGTAGTGAAAGCAAGAAGGCAAAAAATAAAGTGCCATGTTGACACTTTAAACATCATGCAGTCAAACATCTTGTCCGTTTAAAAAGTCTTCAAATTGTGATATGAAACGGTCACATGTGTCGTTTAAAATAACACAGAAGGAAGTCTAGAGATGATTTCATTGACAGAATCCTTCAGCACAGCTCAGGATATTAGTATCCGTGAAATATGTACCTACAGAGATGAGTGCTTTTGTTTTTATGCGCACTTGTACGTGGTCCGTCTGCTTATGTATGCATTACGTTGTAATCATAACGCACAGAGAATGTAGACAACACAACAATGGCGGACATTTTTAGAAACTGACAATTCATATGCAAAACAAATGGTTTGCGAGTGACTGTTGTGGCCTTCAAACTAGCGGGTACAACAGTTTGTACTTGTACTTATAAATTTATTTGTATGTTTGACAAAGACTTTCTGGGATGTATACTTTTGATTATTTCGTTAGTTTTTGTTGTGCTAGTTCCAGAGACAATGTTTCTTCTTTTTCATTGGTTTTTTTTTCTTGTTCAAGACAGTACGAAAAAAAAACAATGTTAATATTTTTAATATTGCTAAGGCCTACTTGCACGTTCCAGAGTTCCAGAGCTTCAATAACTCAGAGTCAACTGCTGCTAAAACGGAGTTTTATACTCGTAATTAATTAACACCATTAAAGGTTAGGAGTAAATCTAAGGTTATTTAGTGATATTTAACCCAGCAATGTGGGAGGGTTAAGTCTTTAACTAGGGTTACTGAAGTTAAATGTCAAAAGAAATAGAGGTTACATTTTGCTGTATAATGTACTCTTTGGATGAAATGACACGAGACAATACGTATAGAATAAAAAGTCGTCAAATTTCATGCAACAAAGGATAAACAAGAAAGTCTATAAACATTGTACTGTAGCGCAAAAGAGATAGATATATGTTTCACTTTTTTTTTCGATTCATTCATTATTGGTCAGATTACAATATAAGCGCATAGACAATTCAATGTTCCCATCAAAAGATTAGAAATGTCAGTTTAGCAAAACCGGTGATCTTTTATAGTCGTGCAAGGCAAAATGAGAGTTAAAAATTGATATGACTAACGTAAGTTTACAAACTCGTTGACTTATTTATTCAACCTAATATAAATAATATTCTAAATAAAAGAACAAGGCGGCACATCTTGTGCATTTGACAGTGTCAGATGTATTATTAAATTAATTATAAGTAGAACAAGTAAAAAAGTAGGTATATCAGATAGCAAACAATATACCATTCTTCATTTTAAAAAATACACGTGCAGACTAGTTTTTCTATTTGAACGAAACATATCGAGGACAGTTTAATAACATTTAAGACGCGCTCGTATCCTGATCATAGTAAAAAGCAGAATGTTTAAACGTCTAGTGTAACGAAACAGATAGATAATATTGTATAAAACAAATTACTTAGGTTAGAAATGGAACAGTCAAAAAGTAATAACCGAACAGAATTCATAAATATTACTCGCTCTCTGCAGAAAAAAATCCTGAATAAGTCCATAAAAATAAACTTTCACGTCAAAACTCTCAGAACTTTCAGCGATATCACTATATTTTTTTCTAGATAATACATAGCCAACATATAGTACTAAAGTAGTAACCAGCAGTTTTTTCAATTGTGTTTATATCGAAATATATTAAGAAAACGTACAAAATTAATGCATTTTCGCATTACATCGTCCAATATAACAAGCGATTTTCAACCTTACGTAAAGCATCGTAAATTATTTTGAAATTGGGGTTGGACCGCGCCTTAAGTTTAATACATCAAAAGTATCCCACCTGTTCAATCTGTACACCAATGTTATCAAAAGCCGTTCAGTTTTTTATCATACAATTACGAATTATAACCGTATGAATTGAAGGCTGAACCGGAATTAGGTTCATAATATGTCTACAACATGTTCTATGTAATCGTTCTTTCTCGAACGGTGTTCACAACCCGCCGAGGTTTTCCCTCTGCGCTACGATATGGGGTTCATTAAAATGGGCGTCGTTAAAGTCCTTAGAGGTCGGCAGCGCGTTGACAAAGCCCTTGGTGTTGCAAACGTCTATCATCATCATCATCATCTCAGCCGTAGGACGTCCACTGCTGAACATACGCCTCCCCCATGATTTTCCAAAAGGACCGGTTGGAAGCGGCCTGCATCCAACGTCGTCCTGCGACCTTCCTCAGGTCGTCTGTCCACCGTGTCGGTGGACGACCTACGCTGCGCTTGCCGGTCCGTGGTCTCCACTCCAGAATTTTTCGGACTTTCGTTCTTCTACGGATCTCCTCATCGGGGTTTCTCTACGATCACGTAGAGAAACCCCGAGCATAGCCCTCTCCATAGCTCGCCTAAACGTCTATAGGCGACGGTGACCACTTTCCATCAGGTGGGCCGACTGCCTGTCTGCCTACTTATAGCAATAAAACAAGTACAATTAGAAAAAATTAATACCGACTTCCATTCTCTTCAGTTATTTGAGTGTAACTCAAAAAGTACTGGACCGAATTTGATTAAATTATTTTTATTTATTAATTAATTTGAATAAATGGGACCACACGGGAAGCAACAGCTTTCAAACAAAAAAATAATTGTGAGAATCGGTTCACCCTATCGAAAGCTATGAGGAAAAATTCGAGTACCTCCTCATTTTTTTTGGAAGTCGGTAGAAAAACAGTACAGACGCCGGTTTTCGTGGCGAGAGTTAATGTAATAAACGCTTTTCTAGTGGCCACAATACAGCAAGAACAATGCACTCCGCCATAACCTTGTACGTGAATGGAATACCTAATGAATATGAATGTACCCTTTACTGTTAGCCATTACGATGAGGTATTATAGTTGGCCAAAATTGTTTGTAATTATTTACGAGCTATCACATTTCACCAAACCTACCGATGAGCTAAACGATTATGTACGAGTAAGAAACAACTCCTTTCCCTTTTGCAGGCTTTCTTTTGCTTTACAACCATTACCAATTATGTTCCCGCTGCTGGGACTCGAGCCTTCCTCACAGAGAGAGGAGTTGGGCCATAGTCGAAGTGTTCAGCCCTTCGACATAGCATAACGACTGATTACAAACAACCGACACCGACGGCTTAACGTGCCCTCCGAAGCACGGAAGCGCTCAGTTGAACAATGCCACTAGCACACACCCATCCAACTCCTGACCGCAGCAAGCGTTGCTTAACTTGTTGATCGGGTAAGATCGCCGAGTCAAGCTCCGCTACGAGCGGTTCTATTTGTAATTACGATGAGGTAGTTGGCCAAAATTGTTTGTAATTGTTTACGAGCTATCACATTTCAACAAAACTACCGATAAGCTTAACGATTATGTAAGAAACACTTCTTTCCCTTTTGACTGCTTTCCTTTGTTTTACAATGCAATGCAGAAACTCTGAGCTTATGTAAAAATTTAAACCGTATTAAATTAACTAGGTACCTATTAGTAAGATTTAAGATTCAGCTTTACTTTGCAAATTTTCCTATTACATATTTAATTTTTAAGATTTTTATATACTTTCAAATTGTTACCTGCTATTTCGCGTAACTTTAGCTTTTAGTCATTGATATGGGAGAGGCCATTGATTTCCGAAACACAGTGAAAACTAGTTCGGAATCAATGGATTCATACATTTATTTTGTACAAAAATCTATGTGAAATAAACTTATTTGTATTTGTATTTAAGTACGAGTAAGTACTTCACCTAACATTGCAATTTTAGAGAGAAAAATGCACATCTCAGCCGGGATTCGAATCAACATCTTCAGAGTATCCGTGCCACCATAGCCACTACACCACCGAGGCTCGAGGTCCGAGCATCGAATTTTAAATCTCTTTATGATTGTTACCGTCGTATTGGAGATTGGGGACCAACTTACCTACTTATTTTGCAATATTTGAAACTTCAATTCTAAAACCTATATTATTTTATGTTAATGATAAATAATTATATAAAAAAACCTTCTGATCCGATCACCAAATTTAAATGAGACCACTGAAAAGCACCAACTTTCAAATAAAATAGAGTATCATGAAATTCGGTTCACTTACAAAAGTAACTAGGCTAAACACATAAACAATATTTTCGCATAAGAACCGCCTTCTTTTTTGGAAGTTGATTGAAATAATAGGTACTACTCAAGCAACAATCATACTAAGATTAAAAATTAAAGTTTGTATGTTGGTTTTTGTGTATGTTTGGATGTTTGTTTGTCACTCAGCAAGAACGGCTGAATAGAATTGGATGAAATTAGATAAAGCACTAGATTAACCCTTTCTATCATCATCATTGTTAAAATTACCAGTTTTCAAAAATGTGTCAAAATAAGTTCTTCTTCTTCTTCTTAGGTGGCTTTTAAAATAAGATCGATAGTTGAAAGTCACCATATCGTCTGCTTTAATAGCCCCTCACCAGTCGATTGTCAATATAACAATGAAATTTCTATTGTGTCTGGGTCGTTCGACTGATGAAGAAATACTTCACCATTAAGCTACATAAACAAGTAGCAGAAATTACTTAACAACCATTTTAATTCTATAGACTAGTATTTGCCTGAAGTTAGAACTATCAAAGGCTAGAATTCTTAGCCGAGTAATAGTCACCATTTCCTTTGCTTTTGTTTTGATTACTTTATATATAACACCAAGCGTCAAAAACTCTACTGCTTTATTAAAATACCTTTGCGAATGCGTACAATTTTAGAAAGTACTTGTTTCCACTCAAGGACATTGCTTTTGTATCTCTTTCTATCCAATGTTACGGACGTTAAGTGCGAAGAGTGCAACTTAAACTTTAGATTGTCCATTATTATAGACAGATCAATGTGTGCTAAACAACACTAATGAAAATTCTTTTGTTACAGGTACATTACAATAAGGACTTTAAAGGAACTCTTTATAGAATAGTAAGTAGGGTGACGTCAGTTAATTTTTTTTTTTTATAATTTTAGGAAAACTTACATCTAGGTCTAATAACTAGGATACTTAAATATTGTATATAATATACTTAAATAATGTCTAATGCAAAGTAAATATCTATAAGTAGAACGTGTTCCCTACTAGCGTTGATTCCCGCGGGTTTGTCGCGAGACGCGTGTAGGGATGTCAACATCGCCGCTAAACAAGTGCACGTCGCAGCTACGTTTTGTTGGTAGCATACAACCTGCCGACCCCGACCGCTCTGCCGGCACTCGCGTACTGATCGCCGGCAAGCGTCCTCTGCCCCCACCCACCGCCTAGCACCACTATTTATCGCGATGACGGTCTACTTGCTCGGCCGCGCGGTCTAAGTACTTTGTCGAATGTATAATATAATGCAATGATAAAACATGAATAAGTACCTAATGTAAATATCAATCTGACACAACATTAAAGTGAGAGGTCCTCTATTCCGATTTTTCTGTATCACATAGCTTTTTTCTAAGAGAACCGAATTTGATGAATCTATTTTTATTTGAAAGCTGGTGCTTTTCATGTTGTCCCATTTAAATTTGATCAAGATCTGACAAGCCGATTTTTGATAATAATTTACCATCAAGACTTCAGACATTCAGTATAATAGAATAAACATCGGTCTATGGTTGATAATTTTACGTGATAACGTCATAAAGTCAAAGTCAAAATGATTTATTCAATTTAGTCATCAAAGACGCACTTATGAACGTCAATTTTTCATTATAATGTACCTTAAAGACTCTACCGCCGCGTTCCAAAATATATAGAGCCTACCGAGAAGAAGCGGCATGAAACTCGGGGCCATTCTTTTTATATAGATGTTTACAATGTTTCTACTTACTTCGGTACTACAAATATTACATTTTATGGGTGGCAGAGTGACAGCTTGCCAGAAGTGGAGTATTCCAAGCATCTTTATCTTCTATATAATGTCGGACTTTATGATAGGATTTTTATATTAAAACGTTTTTTACAGTCAACTTGAATTTGCCCTCTGTGAGCTCAGTTATGTGTTTTGGGATTTTATTGTAAAAACGCACACAATTTCCTAGGAATGACTTATTAGTCTTCGCAAGTCTAAAACTAGGTACAGCTATCATATTTGTATTTCTAGTATTAAAAGTGTGGTGATCACTATTTAACTTATATTTATGTATTTTTTTACGAACATACATTATATTTTCAAACACATATAAGGAAGGCAAAGTTAATATATTGATTTCTTTAAATAAATCTCTCAAAGATTCACGGGGACCCATTTCGTATATAGCTCGAAAAACACGTTTCTGTAGGATAAATATGGTCTCTATATCAGCCGCTCATCATAAGATCATAATACAAGCCAAACGCTTAGGCCGATCGTGACTCTCTATCGCTTGGTCCGCGCTCTCGCTTGCACGCTCGGCTCAGGCGGAACGTGACAATGAGTCATACGTTTTCGTGCGTGCAGCCGGCGTTCATCGATTCATAAAACGTTATCACGTCAAAAATATATTGTACTATTCTTTGAAATGTATTCAAAAGCGAGCTATTTAACTGAGATTTTTTCAAACAAAATAATTGGTGTTGTGCCTCTGGGACATTAACTGGGGTAGGCGTGATGGAACTAGGGTTCCTTTTTGTAATTTGTGAGGGAACTCTAAAAGTAGTCACGTTTGAGCCTTGTGGAATATGCATGAGCTGCCTCCGGCATAATTAGTAGGGAAAATTGCCTTTTTGAGAGCCCTTCCGGTTGTGTAACATATTTTTAAGAGTACTTCCGGTTGTGTAACATATTTTAATTTTAATTCAACGTTTGCGGGATGAAATCTTTCGTTGACTAGACAATATTTGTTAATGGAACCATTCTCTTGGGAAATTATGTTTAACTAGCGACTGCCCGCGACTTCGTTCGCGTAGTAGACAGTACATTTACATTGAAAACAGAAAGAAATAACAATTTTCATATATATTTATAATTTATTTAAAGACGCACTTTTGTGTTCTAATTTATAGCTGCTCTCCGCGGATTCACCCGCGCGTTGATGGATGATGATGATGAATCTTATATAGCCTGTGTTACTCAGTGTGAATGTAGTTTACCAATGGTGAAAGAATTTTTGAAATCTGTCCAGTACTTTTTGAGCCAATTCGTTACAAACATAAACTTGCATACAAATCTTTTCTTTATAATATTATTAGTAGAGGTGAGTCGTATTTACTAGAACAGATCAAAGGAACAGGTATTTTACGAGACTAGGTGGCACCTATTCTAATCTTCGCAATACTAAGTCTAACTAGTCTTCCTTCACAATTAGCATTCATTCAGTACTTCACCTGTACTATCTCTCTCTCTCTCATACGTGTTTTGCCATCTTCTCTTCTACCTGGCTGAAGTCCGGTCGAAGTGAGACGACGCAATACATACAATACATTCTCTCGCTCGGCCGGTTTGCTAAGCGAGGCCATAGTTCACCTAGCGTAAATTTCGAGTTTGCAGTACCTACCTTTTTGATCGCTTATATCAGGGGTCGGCAACCTTTGAATATAGCAGGGCCACAAATGTTGTCAGAGTAAGGTATTTTTAACCGACTTCAAAAAAGGAGGAGGTTATATGTTCGATTAAATGTATTTATTTTGTGTATGTTCACCGATTTCTCCCCATTTTTGGATTTTAAGTAAGTAAAGTATTGCGAGGGGCCACCCATTTAAATTTCATCAAATTCGGTCATTCTTTTTTCGAGTTACACTCTTGACGGTAAATGACAATTGGTTCGGTAAGTAGCAAGTGCCACTAAAAATTATGATATATTTTTTTCCTAACCGACTTCAACACCAAAAAGTGTGAAATAACTTGTCGAAGTCAGTACCATGCGCACTATATTGTGATAATAGGTACTTTTGAGCTTACATGGTTTTAATTTAAATTCAAAATTACCAAAATTTTATTTATATAATTAAACTTAAAACATATTAATAACTAATAACATATTAATAAACTTATAATCAGACTTTGCAACCATATATGCGCTAAGTATCATATATATCACAATAATTATACCTTTGTTTCGGGAGGAGGGTGTTGGTACGCCATACCACAGGTTATCCTAGTTTGGGTACTAACGATCTTCCTAGGATTTACGTTTAACTTCACAGTAGTCTGTAACTAAGTAGAACTGTCTCTTAGCTATGCATATTATGTAAACGTGTAAAGTTATTTAAGTTAGTAAACAATTAATAAATCATTTCATTTCAATTTAAATCCTAGTCGATTTATGCGACCTTTTGCTTCGGTATTTTTTTCTGGCGAACCTCAGGCTAGCGTGCCGCGCTAAGACGGTCCACGGGCCTCATGCGGCCCGCGGGCCGCCGGTTGCCGACCCCTGGCTTCTATGATAATATATGTTACATGTAGAATTGAGTATCAGACTAGTATTCTTGTATAGGAAAAGTTATTGTATATTGAAAGTGTTTGTACAGTGCTTGTTTATATTTCCCTATGTATTATAACGAACTATTCTTTTGTTTATATAATTACATTTGTATAAAAAGTAAATTTAAGGCGCGCTCGTACCCTGATTCAAGAAAAAGCAGAATTTTTAAACCCATAAATAACAAAACATGTATTTATTTTATTCTTTGTTTTTGATTTACTGAAAACTCTGTACAACTAAACTTTGAAATCTACCTACTTACTTATTTATTTATTGTATAGGTACCTTTTGTAACAAAACAGATCGATAGTATATTATGAAAAAAATACTTAGGTTAGAAAAGGAATAGGAAAAGAGTAATAACCGAATTCATTCATAAATATAACTCACTTTCAGCAGAAAAAAATCCTGAATAGGTCCACAAAAATAAACTTTCACGTCCAAACTCTCAGAATTTTCAGCGATAACACTATGTTTTTTTAAATTAATTCTTAGCCAACGTATAGTACTAAAGTTATAACCAGCATTTATTTGAATTGTGTTAGTATATATTGAAAAATATAAAGAAAACGTACAAAATTAACGCATTTTCGCATTACATCGTCCAATCTAACAAGCTATTTTCAACCTTACGTAAAGCATCGTAAATTATTTTAAAATTGGGGTTGGACCGCGTCTTAATGAATTGAAATATCTTCTACAAAGCCTACGCTTTGGATAAATTGAAAGTATAATATGCTGACAGCCCTAATCCTGTAAAGTATGAAGGGAAGATATCAATTCATCATATAAGAAATAATAGTAGTAATAGATATAAGTAATATGCTCCATTTGTTCTACTCTACTCGTTTATAATTCAAAAATCTCTCATCAATCGAATCGAAGTATCGAGTCATTCGTTAAAGTATTAGTATGCGCTACGCTACGCAAATTGTAGGCGATACCACAGATTACTGAATAAGAACGATACTTGGTAAAACTATGTGGAACAGGTATTTGGACCACGTATTTACATGGACTAGGAACAGGTGCACCTAGTCTTGAATTTACCTAGTACAACCCATCTGTAACTTGCATACAAATCTTTTCTTTATTATATTATTAGTAAAGACAAATAATCGGGTGAAACAGGCATCCCTATTCAGGGACGACCTATTACAAAAACCAGCAAATAAAGCACGCGCTCAGCATTCGTATACATGAATTCGCACAGCACAGCAAGCTAAAGACATGTATACGTGCTTGTTATAAATCGCTCGCCGCTCGAACGCTCGTCAGGCCCGCCGAGAGGCCGAGACAAACGCTTGCGTGTGTTAGCGACGTACACCGCCATCTAGCTAACGTTTTTGGAACTACGTAGTAAAATATACAAACTTACTAACAAACTTTCGCCTTTATAATATTAGCACAGTCTATGTAAACCTTGTTTTTATACTGTGTTATTAAAAAATATCAATTTGCTTGCGGTATTTTGATGTAAGGATTTTTTAACCGACTTTCTTTATAAATGAGGAGGTTCTTAATTCGACGCGTATAAATTTTTAACTGGCTTCTAAAAGGAGGAGGTTATTATGATCCAATGTATGTTTTTTTTGTGTATGTTCACTAATTTCTCCCCCATTTGTGGACCGATTCTCAAAATTATTGTTTGGTAAAGTATACTTTCCAGGTGGTCCAATTTAAATTTCATCAAATTCGGTCAAGCTGTTTTTGAGTTACACAACTAATTACATTTTTTCAATTACACTGTATTTTTATGTTTGTTACTTTAGAATTTTCGACTTTGTGAACCGATTTTGATGATATTGAAATCTCGTGCTAGTTCCATTTAAATTTCATCCAACTCAGTCAAGCGTTTTTGAGTTACACTCCAATAACTGAAAAGGCCTTTCGCCTATTTTGATAATATCATCATTGTCGGTGAATGACAATCGATCCCGTAAGTAGCAAGGGTCACTTAAATTGATGAAAAAACATTTTTTTACCAAATAATGGAACCAACTTTTAATACTTTTCTACCAACTTCAAAAAAGGAGAATATACTCAATTCGACTATATTTTTTTTATGTTTGTTACCTCATAACTTGACTGGGTGAACCGATTCTTAAAACTCTTTTGTTTGTTTGAAAGCTGGTGCTTCCCGTGTGGTCCCATTTTTATATCAAATTCAGTCTTGTAGTTTTTGAGATACACTCCAATAACTGAATAGAATGGGAGTCGGTATTAAATTATTTCAAATTGTATTAATAATAAATTTAGTAATTCTTAGTCAAAGTCAAAATCATTTAAGCAATTTAGGCATCAAAAACGCACTTTTGAACGTCAATTTTTCATTATAATGTACTTTAAAGACTCTACCGCCGCGTTCCAACATATATAGAGTCTGCCGAGAAGAAGCGGCAAGACACTCGGGGCCATTCTTTTCATATAGATGTTTACAATGTTTCTACTTATGTACTACAAATATTACATTTTAAGGGTGGCAGATCACAACTTGCCAGAAGTGGAGTATTCCAAGCATCTTTGTCTTCTATATAATGTCGGACTTTATAGTAAGCTTGCTTGCTTTAAAAACGTTTTTACAGTCAACTTAAATTTGCCCTCTGTGAGCTCAGTTATGTGTTGAGAGATATTTGTGTGTGTGTGTTTTACGCACACAATTTCCTAAGAACGACTTTAAGTCTTCGCAATGTAATGTTTTATTCCCTTCAATATTTTTTTTTTCGAAGTGGAATAAAAGAAGTATGTTGTCATTTTCAATGTATTAATAAAAAATATATATATTGAAGGTGAAAACTTTTTTTTCCTTCACTCACCGTGTAACACACTGTGATATTGCCATACGGGCAGGTAAAACCCTTATATTCTTATTTCTTGAGATAAAACATTCTTTAAAATAACCGAAATAATAAAAATCTTAAACAATTTTATCCCATTCAATAACAAAGTGTTACACCATAAATATAGAGTTTATTTTCTAATAATTTCAGTTGAACGCCATATGTGGTGGCAGATGGTACTAGCCGTCCGTTCGGGAACGTCTTTCCGATATTCCGAATTTGAATATTCACGCACGAATGCGTTTATAGGTGATTTTGAAGGGTATAAAATAAAGTGCGTACTTATACCTGCCTACATGTCACTAAACGTGTTAAGCACACGGCGTATTTTATACGAGAAGACGACGATCGTTTCACAAACGCGCGTTTACGGCGCGTTTACGTAACGTACGTGCCGTTCACGTGCAACAGTACAAACTGTCATGTATCTAGGGCACAGATAACACATAGTCAGGACGAGCCATGTAGTAGGTGATATTATGTATGGATATCAGCATGCCGAGCGATAGCAAGGCTGCTGAGATCTGCTATGCGGTTATGGTAGCCTGGTACTATGCGGTGATGTTGCGAGGAAACTGTAGTCTATACTTACTAGGCTATCATAACTGGCAGGCAGTGTAAGTCTACCAACCAAGACGAGCAGTGTGCCTAGCACGAATAATTGCGTGCGTGTAACGTAACGTGTCGTTCACGTGCAACAGTACAAACTGTCATGTATCTAGGGCACACTGTGACACATTCATAGTTTGTACATAGACACATGACGTATTGACGCTTACGATACGAATACTTATTCGCAAATAGTTTGTGCTGCGGCCTCTGATATGTGTTACGGCTGCTGCTTTTAAAAACTGTGACAAACTGTTTCAATATTATCATAATATTATCAAATTTATATTTAATAATTAAGTACAATTATTTTGTTTATTAATTAATAATTATTTTTCTTCAGAAATTAGTTTGTTGCATTTGTATCGATTCAAACGCGCGTAAAAAGCGATACAAAAATGCGCGAGAAGTGTGTTCCAAATAAGTTTGTATCGCGTCTTACGTGATACTATTCCGAGATATCTTTGATCCGAGTTATTCTATTTAAAAGTAATAAAACCAACGTAAGCATTATGTGTTGTCTTAATTGATGCCATGTTAAAACTGCCGAGGAGTCTCTGATTGAATCGCCGAGGTTTACGAGCGACTACGGCGCGTTTCTATCGCTATGTCTGCCCGTATAAGTATTTAATGCGTTCGTCAGTGGACTTGCGGTATACAAAAGTATGGAATAGAAAGGTTCGATTTTTAAAAACTCTTTCCACGCTAGTGGACAAAAGGCACTTTTGCACTCTGATTTCTAATGACAAACATAATCTTTCCGGGGTGAAAATAAAACTGTCTATAGAAAATTACAAATCGTAGGTACCACCTATATCTCTCTGAGCTGACGCTCCCCCGGCGTCCAGCGGTGCGTGCAGCCCGCGGAAGTTACCACAATTACTGCCCACCACTTCCGGCTAACCACAATCTATTTATAATAACCGCTTTCAAAGAAATGGGACATATTTTGCTGCGAGAGTACTCACGAAATTTCCACCGGAAAACGATGGGTTTACAATTAAAACGCAAATAATGATGAGATATTCTGTTGTGTTACCGACAATCTGTATAACTCCGGTATTCTAACAATAACTAGGCAATGAATATACAATACCTGGCGTGTGCAGGCATTGTATGAAATATGAATATTATTGTCCATTACATGCTTTACATAAGTTATTAAATTAAATTAATCATAAATAGCCCGTTTTGTTCCCACTCCTGGGACTCGAGCCTTCCTCTCAGAGAGAGGAGTTGGGCCATAATCCTCCACGCGGGCCCAGTGCGGGTTGGTGGATAGGTTAATGGATAACCCATGTCGAAGTTTTCAGGCCACCCGAAGGTCCTCGACATAGCCTAACGCCTGCTATCCTAAGACAAACAACCGGGACCGACGGCTTAACGTGCCCTCCGAAGCACGGATACTTAATTAAATTAATATAATGAATTAATGCCTCAAGACAAGAGTCTTTGACCAATATGTGTTACCAGTGATAACATATGGCACTGAAACGTGGTCTCTTACTATGGGACTCATAAGCAAGCTCAAAGTCGCACAACGAGCTATGGAGAGGGTTATGCTCGGGGTTTCTCTACGTGATCGAATCAGAAATGAGGAGATCCGTAGAAGAACGAAAGTCACCGACATAGCCCAGAAGATAAGCCAGTTGAAGTGGCAGTGGGCAGGCACATAGCACGCAGAACAGATGGCCGATGGGTTGGGAAGGTTCTGGAGTGGAAACCACGGACCGGCAAGCACAGCGTAGGTCGTCCACCGACACGGTGACGACCTGAAACGGTGGCAGGATGACGTTGAGATGATGATGATGAATATATAAACTACAGGTTTAAAAATTACGGTTGCTATTCCGTGCTTGCTTTCAAGAACAGAACCGAACCCTCATTATGTAAGTGGTTTGAACTACTACGAACTTCTACACCATGATTTCGAAAAACCTATTCTTTATCATCTTACCTTGTCCTCATTGGGCGACAAAGTCGTAACTTACAATTTCTTTAAAGCTTGTACATAACAATACAACAATATGTGGGAATGCGCCGAGCTGTGTTACATCGTGATGTTACCACATCGAAATAATCAAAAGTCTTGGAAAATATTTCCTTACAATTTAACTACACGGTCAAAATTATTTTGAATTGGTCAAAATGGAATCAAGTGTCGTAATGATAGTTGTGAAAGAGAGCATGTTACTCATATCCTGGGGTTATTTGAATTATAATTAATTTGATCAATGCTGAACTAAAATGTAATTTAGTTTGTCCTTATTCTATTAAATTCGGTTTGGAAAGTACCAGGAGACCATAACACTATAAGAAGTCTCTACGACCAAATCGTCATTTTAATCCAGGTATTTCTTTATGCACAGTAAGTTTTCCTGTGGTCTAGGCTAGTTAACGTAAATGACTAAATTGACTAATCGGCCTCCTGAGCTTTGTGCTAAAAATAAGCTTCGACTTACCAGGCACCCATAACATAAAAAGAAATCAATTCGGTTCGGAAAGTACCAGGAGACCATATCACTATAAGAAGTCTCTACAACCCAATCGTCATTTTAATCTACGAGTAGGTATTTCTTTATGCACAGTAAGTTCGCCTGTGGTCTAGGCTAGTTAACGTAAATGACTAAATTGACTAATCGGCCTCCTGAGCTTTGTACTAAAATTAGGCTTCGACTTTATACCAGGCACCCATAACATAAAAAGAAATCAATTCGGTTTGGAAAGTACCAGGAGACCATAACACTATAAGAAGTCTCTACGACCCAATCGTCATTGTAATCTAGGTATTGCTGTATGCCCAGTTAGTTCTCCTGTGGTCTAGGCTAGGTTGGTGCTAATACTGCATGCGGTTTTATTGAAAACAGCGTTCTGCGGACTTATAGGCATTAACACTCACTCACATATCTAACACTTAGAATGACATTTCTATAAATAGGATTATTCTATTCAATTTTCTGTACAACTAAATCTATGCAAATAGTGTTAGTTAGCGAGCACCAAGTTACGTGGGGACTAATCTGTCTACAATATGCCCATAATGAAAAGAAGTATTTTATTGAAGTGGTTTACTAATATCATGTGTGGTGTTGGTTATACTAATATCGATTTTAACGTTAACAGAATAAGATCTGCCATAATTTAGAGATTTTTAGTTTAGGGAATGCTTCCAATTCAAAATCCAGGTATCCAATTTTGCTTTGCTTGGCCTGAAGGTGTATAGAGACCAAATTCAACTAAAAACATACTGTCTAAAACAGATTTTACAAATGTTATTGTGGTAAATAGGTACGATTTCAGAGAAAAAGTGAAATTTCACAAAAAAAAGTAAAAAAAAATTGGGGGGTCTGGGATTTTTTTTGGGCCAACTTGTATTCTCCAAGTGAGCCCCCGAACACGCTCATTTGGTATGTCGGTCCCTCTACCAAACACCCTATATAAACGACGCGATTCGAATCCGGCATTATTCTTCGATTAAATCGAAGAATATTGTATTAAGGCGCGTCCGATAACAAATGATGTGCCGAACCTGAAGTAAATCAAAATGAAATTAAATAATCAAGACAATATTCAACACTTTCTCAACTTAAAGTTTTAAGTATAATATACCTACAGTAATTATGTACCAATTACGTAAGAAATCAATCGCTAAAAATCTACAGAAATCAGGGAAAAATCTGGTTCCTTGCATCTCCGCACGAACCTGTTTTTATTTGGTACACATTAATGGATTCATCGTTATTTCTTCTATTTATTTGACGTTTAATATTTGTAAGAATGATAATTATAATAATATCATTACATCTATTATTATTATTATCAAATATTTTCACAGATTTCATCCGGTCCTTTACAAAGATATAAGTGGGGCTATAGCCAACATTTAGAGGGCTGTTTGGTACAAAATATACAAAAGCGAAAAACATAATTTGGGATGGTGGTGACACTATATACTATGTATATTTCTTTTTGTTATACTATATCTATATATAGTATAATAAAAAACTCGAGACATAGCAGGGTATTGACATGGGCTCTTAAATAATAAAAATGGGAAAATAAGGAACTCCACAAAAACAAACAAACACCGAAAAGCTCACTCGTCCCTGGCTATATATATGTGGAGCTTCAAGCTTTCTCCCAATTGATTTGTTACGTCAGACAGAGCATTGTATGACGAGGGTTAGAAAGGATACATTTGACAGACTCGTAATTTTTCATTGATACAGGATATATCTGTACGAGAGAGGAACAGTTTTGATAAAAGGAGTGATGCTCATTCCATCAACACGCGGAATAAGCACAAGCTATCCGTACATGTACCGCGTCTCCACAGAATAAGTCATTCTTTTATGGGACAATGTATACGATTCTATAATAAAGTTCCCAATGTTATCGGAGATTTGCTTATTAATAAGTTTAAAATTACTATTAAAACTAAACTCTGTCAAAAAGGTTATTACAAAATTTCGGATTACTTGAAGGATAAAACAGCTTGGGACTGATCACTCCAGGATCTATCAACTCGTGTACTAAGATGTCAAAGTGTAGCGTGTCTTGCCCTACTGATACCATTATTATGTTCTCTGTTGTAAGGCAACACACTGGAGCTAAAAATAAACGAACATTTGTTATATACATGAAATTGGCGATACAAAAAAAAAATTAAAAGACATGCCCGCTGAGTTTCTTGCCGGATCTTCTCAGTCGTGGTCGCGTTCCAATCCGGTTGTCGATTTAAGAAATATTAAATGTAATATGACAATTTGTAAGTGCCCCCGTAGGCCTATACAGAATAAACGATTTCATTTCATTTCCAGCTAAAGTTCTAAGGATAATTAAAATAAAAAATCTCTAAACTATGGCAGACTAAAATCCAAATCAGTATGACAGGACTAACTAGATATTTCCCTTCAATTGTGGGTATAGTATATAGTGGTCACGTAACTTGATGTTCGAAACTAACGTAAAATACCCAAAATTGAATAGAATAACCCTATTTTTAAATATGTCATTCTAAGTGTTACACGAGTTTTGATTTTAGTGTTAACAGAATAAGGACTACCATAATAAAAAAAACTACTTCGCTAGTTTAGTCTTTTTAACAAGTGAATATCTTCCTATTTGTAACTATCTCATTAATTGGACGCCTTATAAGTGTAAGTACGTATTTTGTTATTTACCTGCGCGGCCGCAGCAAACTTCCCCCTTTTTAGAAAAAGTTTTTAGAATAGCCTACATAAAACAAAACACTAGAACCTACCATTACCAACATAAATTAGGTCGCTTTTCACCACATTTTAAGTACCTACCTTGCGCAACTAAACTTTAAAATACCTCGTACCACAAGTACAGTAACTTTCATACTACCGATTAACTTAAACTTGAACTTGATTTCGTGACATGACATAAAAATACCGCAAATAAAACTCAAAAGTTGACCGTTACTTACCAAACTTACCTACTTTCGCTTCTGGACAATTATAAAAGCAATTACCAGTCTTTGACTGCGACGCAGCACGCCATCTTAACATGTGAACAACTTGTTCTTTGACCTTATTTCTCTTTCTCACAGGTTATGCGAGGAAACCCGTTAGCTTAACGCTAGATTAGGTATACGTATGATTGATTGAGAGAGTTTTGGCATGGCAACACTTACTAAGTGTGTAACTATGGGTTTGTGAAGTCGATACTTATTTTCACATCACTAATCGATAGTCATCTGACAGCAGCTTTAATGGCAGTTGGCGGGAAAGAGAACTATCAAACTAATATCGAATAATATTAAAAACTCGATAATCAAATGGCTGTGATAGATTTTGTTTATATTTTCTAGATTGTATGTTTTAACGTGTTTATAGATTATTCTGGGTTAGACGTGAGGGTAATTAAGGTATACAGAATCATGATACATTAATTTGTGTTCTACGCGTCAGTCTAGAAAGTAAATATGATGCATTCATCGCTTTAGGCAGTTGAAAGTTAGGTACTTACACTGGACTTTAAAATTATGTGACTGTAGCTTGATTTTCTACTTTAATATAAATCTCACTTGGATGCAGTTTATTTATACTTACTTAATTGGATTCATTGATGGCAAATGTACAACCATGCGACCCCATATATAAAGGAATATTAATGTGTACACACACTGACATAATATTATTTAATAATACTACGACTCATCTTTAACAACGTCAAAATTTCATTATCTGTTATAAATCAGAATAACTTTTATACCATTTTATTTATCACCAAATATTGTAGGTATTCCATGCATATCCGTATATTATTGAAACTTCATTAAAGAAATACACAAAGCCGTAAGCTTGACCATGTGTATATTTTTGTTCCCAATTCTGTCTGAATTCCTGCTGATAGAAGAACAAGCGTCTATTTTGACAGCTGTCATTCATTTAGCATTCTATAGCTGTCATGGTAAACTTGAGCGCCATATTTAATTTCGACATTAGGGTTGTAATTTCTATATTCTGTCCTGATATTACCCTGTGTATTGACTAAGATCTGTGACCTGTCTTAATTACTGTCATTTAAACATGTAGGTACTTGTAATCATCGGTAAACTAATATTTTTTTTAGATTGCACTTATATTTTGTCAGGCAATTATTCGAATATAAGAAAAAGGCGAGTCAAGCCGCGTTCAAAACACTTATAAATCTGTCTGATATTTACAACTATAATTTATCAAATATTAAGGGCATATAAAATAAATCTATGCCAGCTACGGCCTGCTAAACAAACATGCTAATTTATGTAACATAATACTCCACCAACGTTCCATGCACGTTATAACCAAAACAGTAATTAAGGCAGAAAGCCGCTGACGCATTACCATGTCCCTCTGGCTGTATGCCGTAATCCCTTTGCCGCTAATGAGCCGGCGGCGGCCATCTTGTATCGTTGACAGATGTCATGCATTTCCCGCGCTTTGTGATTCCGGCTGAAAGGAGATTTTTCATTGTGGATAATGTGGATTAGGGAGGAGGCTGTTTATTGTTTTCAAGAACTGATGTTATAATGATAGGTTTACCAGATGAAAAAAATCAAAAGTCCGGAGAAAAGGCATGATTTTCATTGAAAGTCCTGAGGTATTGTTACAACTCTCAAACGTAGAATTTTTTCTACCAATAATTAAAGAAACAACCTATTTGTGCAAATAGGTGTTGGTTTTAAATGTGAAATTATTGTCAAAGTTGATTACCAATTACTTTATTAATAAGGTAGATTATTTTATAGTATTAAAATTGTATTAAACAGATATTTAAAGTGTACTGTATTTTATTGAAAATTTTAGGAAATCCTGTGAGCCATGTAGCCAGAGGCGAGATTTTCTGAGATTTGTAAAATCCGGCCGCAATCCTTAGAAGAGTACAAAAAAATCTAAAACCAAATACCGAGATATGGTAACCCGTTATAGAACTTTTACTAAGTTTTTTTTACCATTGATCACATACCACGTAAACGCCTAAACAGAAGTAGCAAGGCTGAAAGTGACTTTGAAAACATGAAATACCCTCAAATGTGTGAATCATTACGGAACACTTAATTATAAAATATAACAAGTAAGTACATCCAATATTAATATAGAAAAATGCCGACAAACAAACCAGCTCGTTAAATTAATCTGCACCGTGCAAACACCAATTATACTGTTTGTCTGTATTGTGTTCATTAGTCGATGTTCCCAGTTGTGACGCAAACAGGGCTATGAGATGCTTTGTACCTATCTAGTGTATAGCTGCTTATACCTATGGACTTGGTATCTAGACTATTATCTCGGAAGCCACTTGACCAATTATGCTTATATTCGAAATACCTCTTGAAAGTCAGGTATCTAATGTGGTAAATAGCGCAAATCGTTCGGTAAATAGCACCGCAGCAAAACTTCCCCCTTTTTAGAAAAATTGCCCCCAACAGTACATACTTATCAGAAAAGGTAAGGGATAGCAGGCATTTAAAGGAAGTTGGACGGGGGATATTAGGTGGGAGAATATCATAATAAAGAAAGACGAAGTTTAGGACAGCTAAAGAAAATGTGATCCACGCTCCCCTCATCCAGGCCACACTCGCATATTGAGTGGTTTCTGAAATGATAAATGTTATGGCATATTACCGTGAGTTTGCACTGCATACACATGAAAACATGTTTTATGTCAGTGTATAGAGTAGCGTACGCACTGTCACAAAACATGTTGATGATCTAAACATGTTGCGAGATTCATAAACGACGACAGTGCGAACGCTAATCATGACAAATCTATCGACTTGTGTTTAAAGTCATGTAAAGGTGCAAGTTTGTAGCCGGCTACACGTAGCAGCAGCAGACGACGTTTAATCGCTTCATGTCGCCGCGACACGTCGTCGCGTCATATCGCTGCAGTCATGATTTCGAACCCGACTGCAGACGTCAACTGCAGATGGCATCAACCATTTGAAAAAGCGATACAAAAGGTTTTAGTTTAACAGCTTTTCAGTTGTTTTACTATGTAGATTGGTATCCGCGAGTGGCACTACTGATCTGCGGTCGCGCGACAGTGACGTCTGCCGCTCGGCAACGCGACGCTGGCTTCGTGTCGCTAACTACGAATGGTGTTTCATAGAAATACAAAGAAACCAGTAGTGTTGCTGCAACACGTCGGTTGCTGCCTCTTCATGTAGCCGGCTACCAACTTGAACCTTAATCATGACAAATCTATAGACTTGTGTTAAATGTCATTTTATTATTCAGTTCGACCATTGACAGCAACATATTCGGAACTATTTTCAAAAACCTTACAGTTTTCTGCAGTGGCAACGCAAACCTCAACGAAACAAGTCGTGAGATTCATTATGTCAAACAAGTTTCAAAACAATACATGTATAATGTTTTTTGGTGCAAATCAGGTGTTTATATTCTTGATGCGAATGTCACTTGTGCAAACTTTAAAAAAATAATACAAAATGGCGGATTTTGTGCATTATAATGTGAGGGCTAATTAGTTTTGTTGTCGGGTAATTAAACGTTTAGTTTATTTTCTTGTTCATCATTTCCAATTACTTTATTTTTACTATCTCATACTCTAATTAAAACCTGTTTTACGAGGATATCAACATTTAGCTTGTTTTTCGCAACATTTTGCTGTACATTAAATAAAACCGGTTTATTATCACTTCTCATTAAAATGGCGATGAATGTTTATCTTGGATGACATTATTACATTAATTAATGCTTTTGTGTTATCAGTACCCCAGCACGAATAATATGGGAGAAAGTAGGTAGGTGTGTACTCGTACTACTAAATAAGGAGGAAGGTCTCGAGGTAGGCTGTGCTTTTTGTGTGCATTACGCGATTCTTTCGCCGCTTGTAGTTTAAAAGATTCTCTTACCAAAGTAAGTAAATATCTATAAGTAGATCGTGTTCCCTACTAGCGTTGATTCCAGCAGGTTTGTCGCGAGACGCGTGTAGGGATGTCAACATCGCCGCTAAACAAGTGCACATCGCAGCTACGTTTTGTTGGTAGCATACAACCTGCCGACCCCGACCGCTCTGCCGGCACTCGCGTACTGATCGCCGTAAGCGTCCTCTGCCCCCACCCACCGCCTCTTTTATCGCCATTTATCGCGATGACGTTCTACTTACTCGGGGCCGCGCGGTCTAAGTACTTTGCCTTTACTATCCGACGACTTATGGCATCCAAAAGAAATGGTAATGTTAGTAGTAAGTAGTCTAATTATGTGTGTATTTTTGAAGTGAACACTTCTTTAAGCGCGTTGAGTACTTTTTGTATTAAAGAAATCAAGGAATTCGCGTTATCGTCACTGAACGCTTTGTCATAGATAATGTAGTTTTGAAGTGAAAACTTCTTTAGTCCATCATGCGGCTAGACACATGAGAAATTTCATTGTTATAATATAACGACTCTTGAAGGGATATGCGTGATAATGGTTTCCATGACTACCTATTCTTGTTGATTGTGTGTCTTAAAATAATTCAATATAATTCACTTCTTTGGGCAGTCACTAAAGACTGCCTCGTATTATTTTTATGTCATTAGTCTTATCATGTCAGTTTACGGTACAAGAACCAGGCCCAGGTGTTATGGTGTAACCTCTCCCTATAACAGATGCATTCCGTCACAAGTGACGAACTGCACTGGGCCCATAACCTGTTGTGGCAATAAGTTAACTCTCATGTGCCTGTAACTTCATCGGCAACGATACCTATCAACCCAAAACACAACAATGCGAACATTACTGTTTCATGGTAGAAATAGGTGGCTGTGGTTCTCCGGAAAAACTTCACACAGAGTTCTACTGATCTTATAAGAGCAGTAGAACTCTGTGTTCTGAAGTTCTGTGAAGTGTGAAGTCTGTGTGAAACACAGAATACTTTTCTGAAAGTATTTCTGTGTTTTCAACTGTAGCGTCTAAACTGCTGCACCAATTTTGATGAATGATGTATTGATGATAGACTCGTAATATAATAATGGTCTGAGCTATATGCTACATACATTTTCCATAAATTGAATACGGTGGATCAGATATGGATGCTTTTAAACTGGCCTCGTTTATCAATCTTTTAGGAGCTTACGGTTGAATTGACGTAAAATTTAATCTAATACCTACTTTAAAATAGCTATTATTATATATTTATATAATATGGGAATAAATATATAATCTGAATCTTGGAAATGGCTCCAGTTATTTTCATTTAATTAAGCATGCAGAGGTTTACGGGGGCGAGAAATCGATCTAGCTAGGTTGCATTTTTAGAAAACGTCGTTTTATCCGGGTTTTCAGGCAATGAAAAAGAACTGTTTGAGTATTTGTTGCGTTCAAACTAGATGGCGTAACAGTCGCATTGCAAAATCCTGAATGTAAGTAACAAGATTCTCACGAAACATGTGTTACTATTTTGTATTTGTGTCCAAATCGAACAAAGCACGGCCAACTAGGTATTTAAATACGAACGTGTTAATAGGATATAATCTCCTTTGCAAACTTCACTCACAGAAATCCGTATAACCGTATCAGCGTGAAGGATAACAAACATACATACTCGTTCGTTCACAAACTTTCTCATTTACAATGTTAGTCTGATTTGAAGAGTGAATTTGCGTCCAAAATGTCAGAACGGTCGTTTTTCAAACCGCTAAACTGGCCAAATTCTAGAACTATCTGCAAACCCGGCAAGCCACGGGAACTTTCCGAATTTTGCAGCGAGATTATTTCAGTTTCGGTCCGAAACTATAACTATTTAGCGCGTGCGAATTCTCGAAGTTTCGATGGACGGGCCGCCCCATGTTGCTTTGGCAGTTGTGACGCCATTTTGGAGGGAAATGGCGGGAAATTTCGACAACGTTGAATTCATGAATATGATTTTGCTAGCGATATCTTTGAGTTGGAAAATTATCAATAAATACAGTTGTCACTATCAAAATACGAGTACATACGTAGGTATATATTTGAGAATCAAACGAACAAACCTGTGATGTTTGATATCTAATTATACGAGTCTCTATATTAATTTTTATATTTTTATCTAAATCAACTGAGATATTTCTAATTTTAATCAAACTAAGCGTTTGCATTCTTTGTGCCGATGCTAATGCTAGAAGTGTTATTAATTTGTGAGGTAAATCTTTCAATGCAATCGAATCATGGGGATAATAATTATTTTAGTAATTCAATACTGAATTGGGGTCCCAAGTGGTATCGTACTTTGGCGCTGGAGGTTTTAGACGATAAACGCCTTTAAAAAATCTTTTAATGGCATCATTACAGGTAACTTCCTGGCCTAATAGTATGGATAATGCTGACCGATGTGTATTCAGTGTACTGTAACTCGCACCTGTATTAAATTTTTCTGTCATATATTCCATCACCTATGTAGTATTTGAATCACAATAACTTATACCCTTGTCTGCAATATTGCCACCATGATCTTAGTGACGTCTTATATTGACTAATTGTATTGGCAGAGAATGAAGCTAACACTATATCAAGAGATGCAATAGGAACTCCGTGCTTTAGAAGCGATTGCCGGATAATTTCCCTGCCATCAGGGTTAGATCCGCGTGGAGGGGATGCTGCTCTCTGAAAGGAGAGATAAGTAGATTTTGATTAGGTTGAAAATATAGCACTTCCGAAGCAAGTAATGTAATCCACATCGGATACCACGGTTGAGTGGGCCAGTATGGTACTACTAAAATTCCTTCAGCTTTGTCACATTTAATCTTGCACAATACTTTAGAAATTAAGCTAAAGGGTGGGAAAGCGTAAAATTGTAAGTATTTCCAGTTAAATGTAAATGCGTCAATGATTTCCGAATTCGGATCTAACTTCCATGAAGCGTAACGACGACATTTACGATTTTGGATACTAGCAAATAAGTCAAACTCAGGTGTACCAAATGAAGCTTTTATCTGATGAAAAGCGTAATCTGCTAGTTCCCATTCTGTGTCGCTATTAAAATGTTTGCGAGACTCGAAATCTGCAACTACGTTTATGTGTGATTGAATATATGATGCAAAAATGTGTATCTTACGTTTTTCACACCATTGCCATATATCACGCGCAATTTTATTGAGGTGCGGGAATTGAATACCACCCATTTTATTTATATATGCAATAGCTGTGGTATTGTCTACTCTTAGTAGTATATCACAATTACTAACTCGTGATGCAAAAACTTGGAAACCATAAAAGGCTGCAAGTAACTCCAGATTGTTTATATGTAATAATAGCTGGGAATGTGTCCAGTGTCCGTGTGCTGTTTCGTTGTTACAAGCTGCACCCCAACCTGTATTTGATGCATCACTAAAAATTTCTAGTAAATAATTTTTATTCTCAAAAGAGGTATTTGAGGAATCGATGTGATTCCTCCACCATATGAAATCCTCATTTAAATGTTTCGATAGGTTCATAATTTTACTATAATTATTAGAGTTATTATTAAGAGCTAAGAATTTCTCTCTTTCGAACATTTTAGTATACACCCATCCATAATTGACGGCGGGGCACGCTTACGTCAATAAGCCAACATAACTAGCAAACGTTCTAATTGTACAGTTTTCTGTGTTCATTAATTTATTTGTAAATAGTTTTATCCGTGCTTTTTTATCATCTGGTAACGTTAAACTCATGTTCGTAGAATCGAAGGTAAAACCTAAGAATTTACATGTTTTCTTTGGGTAAAATTGACTTTTATGTTCATTGATCAAAAACCCTAGTTTAGAAAGTAAATCTTTTGTGTTAACTAGGTTATCAAGACAGTTATTAAATGAACTTCCAATACACAAAAAGTCGTCTAGGAAATTTACAGATAAATGACCTAATGAACGTAAGTGGTGCAGGACAGGTTTTAATAATTTTGTAAATACATAAGGCGCTGTACAGAGACCAAACGGTAATACGTTAAACTCAAATAATAGGTTCGTGTACTTTTTAGAATTCCAAGTGAAACGGAGGTAGATTCTGTCGCTTTTTGCAACTGGCAGTAAAAAATAAGCGTCTTTGATGTCCAATGTAGTCATGTAGTAGTTTTTATCTATTAATTTTAATGCCGTACGATAATCCTCCATTTTGAAATGACTTACATGAACATATCTATTTAATTGTTTTAAATTAAGAATAAACCTATGTTTTCCATTAGGCTTAGGGACTGTAAAAATTGGCGAGATAAATTGATTTCCACGCATGTGGAAATATAACCTGATACTAACATGTCCGTAATACATTCATCAATTATGTCAGCTTCTTTACATGTATATGACCTATTTGTTGTACATATCTGATGTGGTTGACAAAAAAAAGAAATTTGGTAACCTTCCACCCAAGATAATATGGTTTCGTCATTAGTGATGCGACGCCATTCATGTAAAAAATACTGAAGTCTGCCAGCAATCGGTAAAGATGTATCCAAGTTATGTACCTGTGATGAAGCAGTTAACGCCGACTCGTTTGTTGCGGGTAAGGCCTCGCCCTTCGCGAGCTGTCGCTGGCGGCGCGGGCGCACGACGGTAATCGCGTGACGTCGCGGGTGCCGACGGCAGTGGCCGCCGATACTGGTTCGGGTACACTCGCGGCTCGGCAGCCCGCGGTGTCCCCCGTGCGTTTAAAGCCCCTGAGTTAAGAGCAGAACTGTTCGGCGCGCGTGGCTGATTAAATTTAGCCCTATTGTATCTCAACTCTGAAGCGGACGCTGATATGGCCTTAGCTGATTTCAGGTGTTCCGATAAATTTGATCAAAACAAATGTTGGTCTATTATAGTATTTTTTATGACTTCTCGCTTCTGGTTGCTGATAGAATTGCGTCTTGAAAGGGATTCTCTATGTTGTGTATCACATAACAGCCGCCCCGCATCACTCAGCGTCTTTATAACCTCTTGTGGTACACTATTTCGTGTTAATGTCAAGTTTAGGGCTTTTCCGATTGCAAAGACACAACTTGCCATCTGATTTTGCTTTTGTTCACTATAAGAGTCCCTTTTGATGTTAATATCACATAGTGCTGATTTTATCTCCGGGTTAAGAATTGGCGCTTTCATGAATATACAATTTTCCGCCGGTAGATATTTATTTAATTAATCTTGTTTTTCTTCTTTCTGTAGCCCATTTCTTAGAATGTGTGGCCAAGTCTTTATGTAGGTTTTCACCATAGGATTGGGTTTTTGTTGGGTCTGAGCCCAATAATTGCAGAATGTCTGGGTCAGAATCGAGCTCATTACCTGTGGGTATCCCTTGTGGGATCTCATCTGAAATGACGGGAAAAATATATATTGAGTGAGGTATAGATTACAGATAATCTACTTTATTCTCAATTTATTATAAAAAGTGGGTAGGTTATATTTTTATCCACACGCAATATATGCCGGAATAATATGCCATAATGAAGCGAATTAGTACCCACACACGATATACGTCGGGATAGTTACATTTCCACACACAATATATGTCGGGAATCTCGCAACAATAAGGCACAAATAACCATGACGGGTAGTAAAAATATTACTTTGTTCAATATTTTCACATGAAATTTACCTTGAACTTCTTGATCACTGGCAGTGGGTTCCAAATCCATGTCGTATGAACACACGGAAGGTAGCCTCCTTCCTTCCTCAGAGGAATCTTCGGATGACGAAGAGATTATTCTTCTCCTGGGTTTAACCAACTTTTTCACTTTTTTCAGCACTCGATCGACGATATCCCATTCGTCCCTATCTGACCGCTTTCTTTTTCCCATTTTTGTTGGAAGAGGAGCCTAGATTTTTCTTTACTTTTTTATGCGTGTGACTCGGACAACACAAAATCACGTAATGATGGCCGACAGAACAGGAACCGACAACATGGCGGCGGTGATGGCGGGAGGAAAAACTAGGTGTTTTGTGGTCAAATAAGTTGCCATTATTTGATTTTTAGGTATAAAATAAATCTAAAAGTGTGATAAGGACAGCATAATCTGGCGTGCTGCTGCATGTTAACGTACATCATCTTCGGGAGAGATACGATGTATAAATAAATGTTTAAAGCGACAGATTAATAAGAAAATAATGAAAACCTCCAAACAACTGATCTATAGCTAAATAAATCACACTTCACACTAATACAGGGTCATTGGTAAGTCGACCTATTCCCGTTAAGGGCGTGCAGTTTACATCGTTTCTGACTGATTTGACTATGCAACACCCTTTCCTAAATCTAACATTTTCGAGATATTTGAATTTAATTATTTTATTATTTATAAGTTGTAATCGTCTACAACGACTTATTTATTCATTTATGTACAATATTGGTTATTGAGGTCCTAAAGTATCTAATTTTACATGTAAAAATCAAATAATAATAATAAGGCTTACACATTTCAATTAATTCAAAGGTATTTTTTTATGTTTGTTACCTCACAACTTTCGACTATTTTGATGTTATTATTTATTTGAAAGCTTGTACTTCTCGTGTGGTCCCATTTAAATTTCATCATCCGACCGACGACCGAGGAGGTTCTGTGCTCGACTGTATGCAGTTTTTGTTTACGGATTTTCACCGATTTCTCCATCTATTTGAAAGAGTATTTTCATGAGGTGATCCTATATAAATTTCATCAAATTCGGTCAAGCGGTTTTTAAGTTACCCTCCGATAACTGAAAAGCGAAACGTAAACTAAACACGCCTATCTTTGTGATACGAGTGAATGACAATCGATTCCGTAAGTAGCAAGGGTCACTAAAAATGCCGATCAAAATTTATTATAAAAAAATGGAACCGACTTCAACACTCAAAAGTGTGAAATAACTTGTCGAAGTCGGTACCATGCGCACAATATTGTGATAATAGGTACTTTTGAACTATCATGGTACCGACTACAACAAGTTATTTCACACTTTTTAGTGTTGAAGACGGTTCAGTTTCTTGGTACAAAAATGTTTCGATCAGCTTACCCTGGGTGGTTGAAAGCGGTAACACAATCAGTACTATGGTGTCAGAAAATTTACATAATTAACCTGTCATTTAGTTGACTAAATTTATAGAAAAAAAAATCTATTTTTTTAACCAAAAAATCGGTTAGAAAACCATACTTTACTGAGCTAAAACCAACAATGAGGCTATCAGAGATTTTGTTTAATTTTCCTAGATGTATGTTTCTCAATTATTATATTGTTGTCTTGGTAACAACACGACGGAACGAGTAGGTATTCATCAGGAATATTTTGCCCGCGGCTCAAACAAAGCCGTCAGAGATGTTCCTGCATCCCTCGGGAGTTGCGTGTTTAATCAAGGAGCAGGGAACAAAATACAACTTTCTCGTAGATATAGATAAAAGTAAAGGAGAAACGCTGCTGGAACCGCTCGCAGCGGAGCTTAGCGATCTGAACCGACCAACAAGTTGCAGCAACGCTTGCTGCGGGCAGGAGTTGGATGGGTGTGTGCTAGTGGCATTCAACTGAGCGCTTCCGTGCTTCGGAGGGCACGTTAAGCCGCCGGTGTCGGTTGTTTGTCTTAGCACAACAGTCGTTAGGTATGTCGAAGGGCTGAACACTTCGACATGTGTTGTCAACTTGCCTATCCACCCGCGTGGGGGATTACGGCCCAACTGCTCTCTCTGAGAGAAATGCTCGAATGAAGGAGAAAGGAGAAATAATGTACACTTGGATGCAAAAATAGCTGTTCCCATTGCTGTCATCAATCACATTACATCAAACTTCACAGTTGATCTCGCGAGCACAGTCTTATCAGCGTCAACTTGTCGCAGTACTGCACAACCTATTATCTCGGAAACCACTTGACCAATTACGCTCATATTCGAAATTCCTCTTTAATGTCAGGTACCTAACGTGCGTACTAAATTTTATCAATATTGGTGTGTAAATAGCGCCGCATCAGAATTCCCTCATTTTAAGATAAGTAAAATGTTTGTAAATTCATCACGCTCAAACGGTTGGAACAATTTTGGTGAAATTTGGTAAGTATGGAGATAGATAAGGCGATATAATAACATAATAATATAGCATACTTTCATCACCATCACCATCATCATCACCCTCATCACCATCATAATCATTATTCATCACCATGCACCAAGCCGGGGGGTGCAGTTAATAGATTATAATTGTACCCTAGAAAGATAATGATGTCGACAAGGCAATTCATTGCTCCCTTAGCATTGGAACAGTTAAAAATAAATGTTTTAACGAGGTTTGAAATTGATGGTGAATAGTTAATTTTATAGCTTCACACATTCGGTTCAGCCAGTTACCCTCGAGCGATTTGATAAAGTGGGTGGTATTATTCAAATTTTACCATTTTATAGCACTGACTCCTACTAATATGAGGTTTGTTACTCAATCACGTCAGAACAGCTCGACAGATTTGGATGATGATTGGTTTGTAGATAGTTTCGGTTCTAGAATAACACAGGATACTTTTTTCATATTTTTTTTGAGGTAGAGGACGGCTGAAGACAGTGTGGATGGACTGCGTGAAGAATGATATGTACGCGAAATGTGTGAGTGATGAGATGACGAGCAACAGGACAGCATGGAGGAAACATACACGGTGTGCCGACCTTACTTAGCGTGGGATAAGGGCAGGAAGAAGAAGACTTTTTATCATCATCATTATCCATCACCGCGGGGTGCTGCTAGATCCTATTAATATTATAAACGTGAAAGTTTGTATGTATGGATGTATGGATGTTTGTTACTCTTTCACGCACAAACGGGGGGGCTAATGTTGATGAAATTTGGTATGGGGGTAGATGAGGCGCTGGATTAACACATAGGATACTTTTCATCATCATCATCATCATCATCCATCACCACGCGGGTGAAACCGCGGGGCGCAGCTAGTATACTATATTAATAAAAATCTAATCCTATCCTAAGTACGATGTATGGATGTTTGTTACTTATTCACGCTCAAACGGCGGGGGCAATTTTTATGAAGTTTGGTATGGAAGAAGATGAGGCGCTGGATTAACACATAGGATACTCTTCATCATCATAATCATCATCATCTTATATCACCTCGCGGGTGAAACAGCCTAATATTCATGAGCACAGCAGCAGTAGACAAAATAACAAGATCTCAGCCTACGTTAAGGTCGTAATGATGACAGTTCTGTCAAAGTTTGTGTCAGCTTACGGATAGCTTAATCAAAAGCACGCTATCATTTTGTCAGTAGATATGGCTTTGGAGAAGATAATAAGTTACTAATACTACAACTCGAAGTACTAATCCTGCGCAGACGACGTCACGGGCACCAGCTAGTAAATTAATAAATACTAAAACGACAAAAAAGGAGGAGGTACTCAATTCCACTGTATTTTTTTATGTTTGTTACCTCATAACTTTCGATAGAGTGAACCGATTCACAAAATTATTTTTTGTATGAAAGCTGATGCCTCTCGTGTGGTCCCATTTAGATTTCATCAAATTCGGTCCAGTAGTTTTTGAGATACACTCCAATAACTGTATAGAATGGAAGTCGGTATTATTTTTCAAATTGTACTTGTGTAGTGTGTACTCGTACAAGTACTAGCTATGTTATCCTCTTAAGTAAAGCACTTTGAAATGGTCAAATGGTGAGGGGGTGAAGTTATATTTATTCATTTTAAACACATATTGAGACTTATGGTGTTTCTATTAAATTAAGACCCCTACCACTTGTCCTAAATCTTGCTCCATAACAGACAACGTTGTCACTTAAATCATAGTAGGGGCGATTCCAACTCACTTAAAATGCGATAAATGTTATTTAATTGAAGTCTGTTGTGGACCCGGTTGTATTATTTATTACTTACTAGCGACTGCCCGCGACTTCGTTCGTGTAGTAGGCGAGGCCGAAGTCCTATAACCTCCCACCTTTTATTGGTTTTGAACAGTTTAGCGAACACAACAAAAAAGAATTAGCGAGATTTATCTCTGTGCCAAATTTCATCCAGATCCGTTCAGCCGTTCTGCCGTTTTTGAGTAACAAACATCCATTTATCCGTCCATCCATCTATCCAAACTCTCACATTTATAATCTTGTAATACATTATAGTGGGATGTAGGTAAGTAGATATGATTTTTAAAGCACTAACGCCGGCTTAGTGATATCACACAAGAGAGAGATAAAAATACACATCCTCGGAGTGAAACCGGTGGATGCAGCCAGTAAATTCTATAAGTTATCAGTATTCCATATTGACACAGTTCAGAATCGATATAAATGGGGGGAACCCATGTGACGACATTTTACCTGTGACAAACTAGAAAGGGGGAGCGGTGTCACTTTGGATTAATCCAGTGGGCGAGTCTGTTTTTCCAGTGACTGGTTCTAGTGTGGTAAAATGAGATTTGATTACATTTGACAGATTGTATTGGATATCGGTACGCTGACATGAGAAGTATTAACAATCGTAATACCATAATCTTATTTGACATTATACCTATAATTTCAGTGATTTTAGGTATTTCCACATTGACATTTGCATAGCTTGTAAGATCATAATTTACTCATACATGTGCAGTATTTGAAATAAATTGAATTTAGATGCTAACGTTTTATTCGATAAAGGGACAGGACGGGCAGGTCGTTCACCTGATGGTGACACGTCGCCATGCTAGCATATGCAAGACACTGTAAACTAATGCAGTATACGCTCGTCCATCACCCTAAATTATAGAATAGACAAATTATTGGCTTAAAATATAGGTTATTAAAGTTGGAACTTAAAAATAAACAGTACCGTATACACGTATTGTCGCATAGTGAAGTGGAAATATACCAAATTGACATATTCAGTTTAATGGTATACAATTATTCATGTCAAAATGAAAATTATCACTAATATCATAAGTATCGTTTTTATAATAATTATGTTATGATTACAAAGTTTTATTTAAATTAGTCTATATAACTAGTAATTGTTTTTAAGATCCAGCCACGAATAGTAAGTATGACTTTTCTGTGAGCCAAATATTAGGTTTCCTGCAGAATATGTTGGTTGGCAGTTCTCTCATCTCTTTGCATATGGCATTATATAAACGCCCACACAGCGTGAATGTTCTGAAATCTAGTTTGTCCACTAATTTCAAGGAGGGTATCAACTGTTGAAAGTAAACTTATTGGACTAAGCTGCTATGTCTGGTGGTGCGTGAATAGCACAGAGTGGTGCTATGAGCATGATCCCACGTGACGCCAATCTTCAGGCAAACGTCTTATTTTGCTTGTTATAAAAAACTAACTGTTATGAAAGGCTTCAATAAATTGTTGATGTGTTTGCACATCTTTTCTTAGAGACAGACTTTTTTATTTACTCATTTCTATAATGGTTTATCAATATGACTTCTCCGTAATTCAATATAAAATAAAAAAAATACTTCTCATAGTTTAATGAAATAAACATGATTCAGTTATAATTTTAATAGTAAGCATTTTTTATAACTGTCCCGCTTTCTTTACAGTCCAGCAATACTTGTTATTTTTTCTGTTACATTCCCCATTCCAGTCACTCTCCCAAGCGACTGTCTTTATCCAAACGGCCCGAATAATAATTACAAAATAATTGCGCTGTCGGGAAATGGTTCTAGAAAAGTTATTTTAATGGATTTATAATTGTTACATTACGAAACGATTTTGTTTTCATCAAATAATATTTTCGAAGTGGTTGTTTTGTATGACATTTAAATGTAGCGTAGAGTATAGACAAATGCAGACATGACTTCCTGTACTTGTTTTTATAGAAAAAAGGCGGATGCTAGATTGATTAGAAATATAATATATAATTATTTGTAACTGACTCATTCATCAACACTGAGCCAAAACTGATGAGGTTACAAACTTGAAATGTTGACAGTCGATACCTTAATGTAGGTAGGTAATAGGTAAACATCCATTAAAGAAGGGTTTTTGGTAATTTTACCTATCTGCATAGAGTATACATATAGACCAAGCGAGCGAATCCGCTGGCGGGTCAGCATCGTGAACGCATGCCAGGTGAGATATCGGTAAAACATCTGGCTGCGCCCCAAAGTTTTACCCGCGTAGTGATGGTGATGATGAAAAGTGTAATCTATACTAATATTATAAAGACAAAAGATTTGTATGTAAGTATGTTTGTAACGAATTGGCTCAAAAAGTACTGGACCGCTTTCAAAAACTCTTTCACCATTGGAAAGCTACATTCAGCCTGAGTAACATAGGCTATATCATCATCATCATCATCATCGCGCGGGTGAAACCGCGGAAAGCAGCTAGTATTATATAAAAGATAACATTTATAAAAGACAGAGAGACAGTGTTACAAACGTTGGTTTTCTTTCCTTTTGTTCAGTATTTTGCATATCCCCTTTAACAAACGGTGAGATGGGTTCGCGCTAGCGGGTGTACCTCTTAATTTCGACGAGTTCAATACTACTACAAAGTAGCTTACTTAAAAAAAACTTAGTTCGACAAGTCATTGCTTCAACAGGATATTCGGCAAAAGTTTTATCCTAAAAGTGCTGTGTTATATCCTTATTGAGGTGTAGGTTAGCCTATTTCTGGGGCTTTGCCAACCGCTGCCGCGGCACGCTCGCTACGCTCACTTGGCTCGCGCGTTGTGTGCTCACCATTCAACCTAACACCTCCTATCGTGACTGTGCTCTGACTAGATACTGTGCTACGTTCTGTGGGCTGACTCCAACTTGTCGAATATATGTTCTGTCGAAGTTCGACTTTTACACGAACTACATATGTTTTTTCGAAGTAAGCGACTGTCGAAGTATTGAACTTCTCGAAATTCGGTTGTTTCATGGCGAATTTTCTGAAGAGCTTTTTAATCTTATTCCTTCCTTACCATTCCGATCCCGAACTACTCGTTCCGGCCTAGCATTGCATCCATATACTGTTCAAAACTTCTTACCACGAACCAAAAAGTTTGGCAGTTCCTACCTCTGTCGTGTAAGTAAATTGTGGAATGCTCTGCCGGCGTACGTATTTCCTTGCAGCTATGACCCTGAGTCTTTCAAGTGGGGCGTGAACAAGCATCTGTCAGGTCATCATAGGGGTGGCGATTAGTGCAGCTTACGGCTGCACTAATAGTCATTGCTTCTTGATTCCATCTTCGCTTTCCATCTGGCGAGAGGGAAGTCACTTTGATGAACCACTATAAAAAAAATGCAGAGGTACACCGCCCGCTAGCATTCCCATTTCGGTAGGTAAACTCCCGATGTAATAACACGTAAGTAGCCTTGTAATTTAAACCACTTGTGCCCAATGTTGCCATGTCGCATAAGTTAATGTTTGTTAGTCACGCAAACTTAATACCTTCCTATTTTAATATCTACTGTGTACATGCATGTTTTAACATGAAATTTATTAACGACATATTAAAGAAGTGGATTAAATACATACTGTAAAGCAATTGAAAAGATATTTACACTCTCTTTAAAAAAACTGCAACTGACTTCGAAATTTTAAGAGTCATATTAATGATAAATTAACCAATAAAAATATTTTTTGTAAATTGGTTCACTACCGACGAAATTTAGGACTTCACCCGTCTGATGTTTTTAAATTTGTTTAATAAGGTCTGAATCAATTTGATAACATTTATATTTATAACCAGCTACCAAACAAAACAAAAAATATCGAACTTTTGTAACTTTCGCGAATACAATTTATGATTGAAGAGAACACCTGTACTTTTTATACAAACATTTCACGGGGAGGATGGCTTCAGGTTATCAACGTCATGGAATCCAGTTTTAAGAAGGTGTTCCCGTCGCAATTCGTCTTTCAGCGTTAGTGCCGATATTGTGTGGCAGTGACTGTTTAGTCAATAATTAACATCAAATGTGGGTAGAATAAAACACGCGCCCCTTAATATGTAGACACCCGCTTCTCCAGTCTACTCGTGACCGCGGTCGATGCCACACGTGCGTAATAACGAGGTTAGGCAAAATTATGTTTTGATAATAAACTGTGCGCAAAAAAGTCTACATTATAAAAAAGCACCATCAAAATCAATTTATGATTGCCGGAGTAATCGCGTAATTAACATAGAAAAAAATATACTCGCCGAATTGAGAAACTCTCATTTTTAAAGTCGCTCATCTTGGACCTTAGACAGACGGACTAGGTGGTCTAGCCCTGCCGTCGAAGCGCGAAGACACAGGTTCGATTTCTGATCGTACTTAAATGCCAAAAAGTTTACTTTCGGATATTGTACAAAATTGTACAGACTTCAAAAGAACAGTTTATTTTTATCTATATCTATACTAATATAATAAAGAGGAAAGATTTGTAAGTATGTTTGTAACGAATTGGCTCAAAAAGTACTGGACCGATTTCAAAAGTTCTTTCACCATTGGAAAGCTACATTCACCCTGAGTAACATAGGCTATATAAGATTAACGCGCGGGTGAAACCGCGGAGAGCAGCTAGTCCGTAATAAAGTTGTTTACGAGTTTTACATCATAAAAAATACAGTAATAAGTTTGACTTACTTTTTCCCCGATAATACAGTTAAGTACTTTAAATATGTTTAAAAACTTTCATTGAATTTCGATCATTATTGCCACGGACGAATATTTTATAATGATCCTTGTTATTACTCATAAGAAAGTTTATTTTGTGTTGATGTAAATGTCACATTGAATAGTGGAGACACACTTTCTCGCAAGTCTTGCATTTCACGTCTATATACAGATAAATAAAATTGAAGTGTCTGTTTGTAATTACAAATTAACAGCTTGTCACTAAATGCATATGAAAGTATATACAGTACTTACATAAATAAAAAAAAATTCTAAACCTTTTGTGTGTGTGTCTTTTTGTTCCGGCTAATCTCTGAACCGGCTGGACCAATTGGGACATTCACTGGCGGATGTTTTAACGAGTAACTCAGGCTAATATTATTATAGAAAAGAACATGCTACTAAGTAACTTGAAGTGTTCGGCGACGATGACGCGAGTTCCATGATTTTTGTTCACCCAACAAGTGCTCCACGCGCGTAATAGTATATTTCATTACAAGTGGGGAAAGGCTGTCATTGCAAAGAGTTCCGACAAATGACAGTCGGAACAAGTTGCAATGACGGTTCCGCACGTGTACTGAACGACTATTTTTAATACAGTTGCGAAAAAATTAAGCAATTTAATAAAATAAACTAGCAAAGAATATTTCTGGAAAATGGCGCCAACCGTAGAATATAACCAGATATTTTTTTTTCTTTACCCATTCTGGTAGGCAAAGGGAACTATGCCCATACAGCCAAGTCTTCAGTAGAATTTTTTTATTGATATGAAATGAAATTTAATGAGATGAAATGAAATGAAACCTAACCTAACTCATCCAATAAAATCATTAAATCTTAGATTTAAACAAATTAGTAGCTTATTTTTAGAAATATACGTATTTGCATGAATCATAAAAACTTCTATGATTTTTTTTCGTAAAAACTTCATGGTGTGTTTTTCTTTTTAATAGACATTATTTTGACAGTTGGGAAAGAGAACGCACGAGTTCGGGAAAGGTAAAAAAAAGCACGAGTATGTAATAGCCCACATCCCGAACGCTATACGTCCCTGCAATACGCCACTTTTTGAGCAACTGTATTAAAAAGAAGTTTTCACTTGAAAACATATAACATATAACACTCTGTCTCTCCGTCTGTTTGTTACGTTATCACGCCGAAACGGCTGAACGGATCGTAATCAAATTTGGCAAGATTATAGATTACATCCCGGGGAAGAACATAATATGATACAATTAATTACCTACTATTAAAACCAAACTCTGTCAAAAAGGTTATTACAAAATTTCGGATTACTTGGAGGATAAAACAGCTTGGGACTGATCACTCCAGGATCTATCTACTCGTGTACTAAGATGTCAAAGTGTAGCGTGTCTTGTCCTACTGATGCCATTATTATGTTCTCTTTTGTAAGGCAACACACTGGAGCTAATATTTGTAGTACCTAAGTAAAAACATTGTAAAACATCTATATAAAAAGAATGGCCCCGAGTTTCTTGCCGCTTCTTCTCGGTAGGCTCTATATATTTTGGAACGCGGCGGTAGTCTTTAAAGTACATTATAATGAAAAATTGACGTTCATAAGTGCGTCTTTGATGCCTAAATTGAATAAATGATTTCGACTTTAACTTTTACTTTGATACTTTTCATCATCATCGCGGTTTCACCTGCTTGGTGGTAGATGATGAAAACACCAAACCCCGTGTTTATTTAAAATTAATTATAATTTTTCTTATGTTTTTCTGCGTGCTGTCTGAGGTGACCAGTACGATGTTAGTTAAAACTCTCTTCACAATGCCCGTATCTACACCGTAATAAGATATTTCCTGTAATACGTTCCAAATCCAAATCACTTTAATGCCTTGGGAGTTTCATACAACATTAGCTCCTTTGGGATGTAATGCCTTGCTTTACGTCGAGATTGCGTGATTGTGTAATTGAACATTGTCAAGCAGGTATATAAAAATATCTTGAACTTCCAAATATTGTGTCACGACCAAACCGCGGGGCGAAGTTAGTAATAAAAGAGTTCATAAGCTATGACATGCGTGTGCCCCAGTTTTGAGCGTGCTCTTGCGTGACTTTACTATATTAAAATGGTATTTTTATGAACTAGGAGCGGTGACAGACAGACGGCAGGCGCGCCCGGCTTTGTTAATAATGGTTAACTGGTTTGTAACATTCTATACCCTTTAATTCATTTTTTTTTCTGGTGTATTAGAGTTTGTATGTCATTAAATAGGTACTGTGATCGATGGAAGCTACAATTTTACATTACGTAACTGTTCCCATGGGGGAGGGATATGTTCAGCAGTGGACGTCCTACGGATGAGATGTAGAGAGAACTGTTCTCATCATTATAAACGCTATGTAGATACATTGTCATAAAAACCACGATCTCCATGTGGATGGGCATCAGTACTGCCCGAACACCGGTCGGAGTATAACGACTAGATGGTAGACGTGTTTGTCGGTTTTACCATTTAGCTATATAAGTAGATAAACTGATATAAAGCAGCATACACAAAGTGCACTTGCAGAAAGAAAACATATCATCTTTTCTTCGTCTTTAGCCTTTATCGTGCATTTCTGCACATAGGCCTATCCCAATTTCTTCTAGGCCAGTCTGCAGCTTTTTTCATCCAGTCATGGCCTGCGTGTCCTCGGATGTCATCTACCCATCTCTTAGGTGGGCGGGCTTGTGGTCTGGTTAAAGCTACACTTGCTTAGCGAGACCAGTCTTAGAAATTTTAGAGAGAATATATTATTATATTATAATATAATAATATATTATTATATTATATTATTTATATTTATCGTGACTGACTGGTTCACCAACGCAGACAAATATTCACAATTCAGATTCACCGCTAAACTAAACCTAGCAACAAAATAAGGACAGCACATAAAATATGCAAAAAAATATACTTCGTGAAAAATGGTAAGTAGAGTAATTCAATATTATAACAATGTTACCGTTTTTTATTTGATAACGTCTTTTTTTTATTACTTTTATATTTCTATCTACAGACTCCAGGGCCTCCTCCGTGCCAGTTTTCTACCGACTTCCAATAAAAGGTGGAGGTACTCAATTCGACTGTATTTTTTATGTTTGTTACCTCATAACTTTCGACTGGGTGAACCGATTCTCAAAATTCTTTGTTTGTTTGAAACAATGCCATTAAAATTTCCCATTCCAATTTAAATTTCATCAAATTCGAATGGATTGAATACCGACTATACATTTTTCAAATTGTACTTGTTACATTTACTTACCTTAACTAATTTTAAATATACGAGTGCATCATTGCATACAAGGAGAAAACATAGGCTAAACCTAACATATATATAAGAAATAAAAGAACAGAGAGAAAAACAAAAGAAGTCGAAACAAACGGAGTCGCGGGCAGTCGCTAGTTCCGTTTAAATTCTCATCCGGGCCGTTTAACTACATGGGCTAGTTATTTACCTGCCCATGCACATGGTTCTTACCATCGGGCTCAAGTTCTGGGTGACACTGCAGCTACGGATAGTTAGAACTGAAGTTTTGCGTGGCACGTTTCAGTGTCTTTCGCTTCACACTCAAACTCAAACTCAAACCATTTATGCTGTATAGGCCTACGGGGGCACTAACAAATTGTCATTTTACATCTACAACCGGATCGGAACGCGACCACGACTGAGAAGATCCGGCAAGAAACTCAGCGGGCTTGTCTTTTTACATCAATTTTGTATTGCCAATTTCTTAAATGATATAACAAATGTTTGCTTATTTTTAGCTCCAGTGTGTTGCCTTACAAAAGAGAACATAATAATGGTATCAGTAGGGCAAGACACGCTACACTTTGACATCTTAGTACACGAGTAGATAGATCCTGGAGTGATCAGTCCCAAGCTGTTTTATCCTCCAAGTAATCCGAAATTTTGTAATAACCTTTTTGACAGAGTTTAGTTTTAATAGTAATTTAAACTTATTAATAGGCAAATCTCGGATAACATTGGGAACTTTATTATAGAATCGTATACATTGTCCCATAAAAGAATGCAATGCAAACATAGTTACACTTCCGCACTATGCATATGATATGCATGCATAGGCAATATATATAACCACTGCGGTGGTACCCACCAAGAGGGCCTCTTACTCATGATACCACTTAGTTAGTTTCTCGTCTCATACAATTCACATTAGCGGAGGGATTTTTTCTTATCATACCATCACGACAAAAACTTTTATGAGTATTTCGTAAGTGTATAATCAAATATTCTTATATTATTATTAATAAAAAGAAGCCCCAAATTGTCTCTAGTCCCATGTATGTATTCGTCTGACGCCACGCCGCACTGTGCTTGTAAAAATTTCATTTCAATTTCGTAAATGGGATAGGTACTACCCGTGGTACAGTCATCTACAAAATACAATTCTGAAATGACACTTTATAAATTATGACCCTTTTAGTTATATAGTACCATTTTACTACGAGCATCTAATGAAGGCTTTCTTCATGTTTGTTTTATTATAAGATAAGGAGTGGAGGATTATGGCTCGACTCCTCTCTCTGAGACACAGGCCAATATATCCACTGAGGGCACAGACGAACTGACCACTGTTGGCCATTGGACTGCCCACTGGTGGTACCAAAGTAAGTTGGAAACATCGGTTTTTACCAACCGTCCACCTCCTGTGTCCACCTGGGAACCGTGGAAAGTTTTTATCTACAACGGCTCACCTTTGTCCACCTGGGTGTTATATCTACACTAATATTATAAAGAGGAAAGATTTGTATTTGTGTATGTAACGAATAAACATAAAAAATACTGGACCGATTTCAAAAAATCTTTTGCCGTTAGAAAGCTACATCATCACCGAGTAACATAGGCTATATAATATTTTTTTTAAATTTAACAATCTGCGTGAAAAGTTCAATAATGAAAAACCCAAGGGGAGAAAAATAATAATTATTAAAGCAATGGTAGCAACTCGCTTGTGAAAACACAAAACTAAAGTAGCGAACTTAAATATAACTTTAGTAAGTTATGGTAGATGAAGCGTTTGAGTGGCGGAAAGAGAGAGAGAAGACAGCAACCTCTCCGCATCCGCCGCTATACGCCGCAGGAGAATATGTCGCAGGCGGTTGGCTTACGCCCATCGCATGCCACCATAACAGGGACTTCGGGGGGCAGATGTGGAGGTCTGCCGCCCGTAGCAATAAAAGTCCCGTGAAGTGACATGTTTCCAGCACTATGGAACGCACAAAGCGGCGCAAAAGGTTCAAACCCTCTAAAGAAGTAAAGAAGAGTTCTATCCACACACACCACCACAGTGACCACTTCAGCGGTCGAAGTGTTTTTTAAAAATCTTCTGTAAATTACACAAAAATTTACAAAACAACCTCTCTCACTCCTTACATAATGCATAGGTATGTTAGGCCTGTTTTCCGGAGAGTTAAATAGTAACTGATTTCCACATAATTCCATACAATCATACTTACCTTTTTTCTGCTTTATTCACTACTTGTCGGACTCTTGACCTGGGGCCCTCCTCCCACCTCTTGAAGTAGTCATATTTAAACCTTACCTTTGAGTTTGGTACCACCACCTCAATATAGCAAGCTTAAAATAATAATGGATAACGATAGACGTTTTGATGACGTATTATCAAATAGTACACTCAATTCGCGTACTTTGCAACTGCGTTAGTGTTCTATTCGGGTTGGTCATTACTGATATTGATCCTGGAACGCACCAATAGGATAGATTTCGGCTAAAAAGGAACTCGCTGTAAATAGTGTTGAAGTAATATGTTCGACCGTTTTGTGTCGGTGGCAGTACGATAGTAAGTATGATTATTCTAAGCTTATGACAAAACGCTCCTGATTTATGATAGTTTCGTAAAAGGTGGGAGTAGTCCCCAGGTCTTTCTCCAAAACGTTTCCAATTCAGCCAGAATTCGGTACCTACACGAAGTTTTCTTCTTCCAACTGTCACACTCGTTCTGACAATTATCTTCCATCCTTCTCTTCTACAAATCGCATATATACTGAATACAACTGTCAATTTGTCTCGAAAGTCATTGTCTACGCGCCTGTACACAAGACATTTGAAACATTGCCGTGTGGGCTGCCATATTGAATTGGATAGTTATTGTTTTCCATTTGTATTCGTGTTTTATTGTGACAGCTCTCTGTCAACTGCGCGACACGTACGTACGCCAAAGTAAGTACAAATACTCGGGACCGCGCGGTCTAAGTACTTTGTCTGTGCATTAGTACATGCATACAAAAGAAAAATATTCAGGAATTCATTAAATAGGATTCAGCCTAGATCTGTGGGTAGGGTATACGTCTATAATTATAAACGATTTGCTAGTAGTAAATTATCTCAACATAAGTAAAGCAAAAAATTCATAGGTATTTAAAAAGAAATATCCAGCTCCGTGGTTTCACCCGCGTGATGATTGATGATGATGAATCAAATTATATAACCAATGTATCTCAGGGATGATGTAGCATTCTAATGGTGAAAGGATTTTACGCGAGACAGACTTTCACTTAATGCCTATTCAGACCTGAGCGTTATTCGCTACCGCTGTGGGTAGCGAAAAATACCTCGCGGAACTCGATGGTTAAACAATTTGAAGTTCCATAACTGCAGCGACACTTGTACCGCCTAGTGAGGCGGTATTTTCTCTTGTTTGGCGAAACTAGTTCCGCCGGGCGACGCGAGAGCAAGTAGCGAGAGCGACATGCTTCCTACCCTCGCCCCGCTAACCGTTGCCAAGATATCTCTACCGCGCGCGGTATTGACTAACCCCAAGGTCTGAATCAGTGGGTATTTGTTACTTTTGAAGCTGATATCTAATATTAATATTTTTTGTTACAGGTAACACAACGACATTACACGGGGCATCGCTTGTTCGGTAAAGTGCAGGCCTTCCATTTAATCGTTAACCAACTTCAAAAAAGGAGGAGGGTTGTGTTCGACTGCATGCTTTTTACATTAACCGATGTCTCCATCAATTGTGGATCGAAAGAAAATTATTATTGTTTATAAACTTGATACAAACGCTGGAGAATTTAATCTAAGATAAATTTTGTATCATATCTACAGGACAGACAGGGTCGCCATGAAATGTGTTGTCTTCTGCAGTGCGAAGGCGATAGTTAGGTTGAGACGTTTTGGGGACCACTTCTAAATTTGTCTATTTCTTGGTATGACTAGTTCTAGTTTGAACTGATCGAAACCAGATAGGAAATTATCTCAAAAGAAAGCTTACTTCATGTTTGTTTTATTATAAGGTAAGGAGTGGAGGATTATGGCTCATCTCCTCTCTTTGAGACACAGACCAATATATCCACTGAGGGCACAGACGAACAGCCGTGCGATTCTATAGAGCAAACATCGTTGCATCTTTGACAACATCCGTGAAACAAATGACGAGATGACAAGAAACGTTGGAAAACAACCTTGTGTACAAGGGCGATATCTCATAAAGTATTTGACATCAGTGAGCTCGTCGACGAACACATCTACGAAATTAGAGAATCGCACGGCTGACCACCTGTTGAACTGCCCACTGGTGGTAGTAAAATGAGTTACAAACATCAATACTAATATTATAAAGAGGAAAGATGCCTTTTGCCGATAATTACGTTGTTGTGTAATAACTAATAATAAAAACATGTCGGTTTAACCGTCGTTTATTGAATAATCTTAAGTAAGTTGTGGTGATGCCACGCAACGTTAACAGGAACTCGTACGACCTAAATAATTTGTTAATTCATCAATACACTCTTTGTTCGATATAAAACGACAAGCGAAACGCTCGTTGCGGATCTTGATTGGCCGATATCAACAGATCAACAAGTTAAGCAACGCTTGCTGCGGTCATGAGTTGGATGGGTGTGTGCTAGTGCCATTCAACTGAGCGCTTCCGTGCTTCGCGTTAAGCTGTCGGTGTCGGTTGTTTGTCTTAGGACAACAGTCGTTAGGCTATGTCGGGCGGCCAGAAAACTTCGACATGGGTTATCCACTATCCTATCCACCCGTGTGGTGGATTATGGCCCAACTCCTCTCTCTGAGAGGAAGACTTGAGGCAGTGGCGACATAATGGGCTGATTATGAAAGTGACAAAACGGACATGTTGCTGTCAGACCGTTAGCACTGCGCTCAACGGTCTTATTCTAATACTTCGGTATGCATACGTCGTATTGCTTATTCACAGAGAATATATTTGCGTGTCTGTATGCAAATCAAGTTTTTAAACAATCAAATGCATCGAAGTGGAACTACTGATTCTCAGTATGTCTTGACTTGACTCGACTTTTAGGGTATGGCTTCTGCGACTGAATAATATCGCTATTCTGTCAGTATCACGTACTTACTGTATCTTAAGACTAGCTTCAATAAAACATACTTCTAGCTGCACAAGAATTACACTGGGGTCTAAACTGATTCCATGGGGGAAAATACTGAGACTGACTGCAGCCACCTAAAATACTGACCATTTACTGACCAAACCTCTTGAGGTACTGATCCTTCCTCGACCAATTTACCATTGTAATATGCATGTGTTAGTTGCTCTTAGTTAAGTGTGTATGCTAGTTATTATATAAAAGCTTTCATCATTAAATTACTTACATTGTAAGTAATTAACTTATAGTAATATATATATATATATATAATAATGTTTGTTCTCTTTTTTAAAGAGAGACAAAAATAATGTTGGATGAGTAGAGAGGTGTACCAAAAATTTTCAGCTAAATAAGCCTTTACTATTACTTTATATTCTTCTTTACAACTTCAACACTTCAATCTACGAAACTAACTATATAAATAAATATTCCACAACTATCACACAACGCCATCTAGTCCCAAGCTAAGCAGAGCTTGTGTTATGGTACTAGACAACTGATAAACATACTTATATATTTCTAAATACATACATATTATAGGTAAATTACAAACTGTAACTTTTATGCAAGCGTGGCTTTGAAATACTGACTGATTTGACTTTTACTGACCTGACTTTAAAAACTGACTGCTACTGATTTTACTGACCATTTCCGATCCCTGCATCACAAGATTGTGTTTACGAGCTTGATTATCAGTGTGGTTTATCATACGTTGGGCAAACACAGAGAACCATATATCTTAAATGCGGTGTCCACATTAAAGATATATGTTTCTACCTATCTTCATATAGCTGACATGAAGACCGCTCGACGAAGTCTGCAGTATATGAACATGTTCTGGATAAGCCCAGCCACTACATGCGATTCGATAACACACAAATTCTAGCTAGGGAGAACCGCTATGTGCCAAGAATGTTAACCCGTTGACTCGCGATTTGCCATATTGCGCCGTATCGCTTTTCAAATGGTTGATGCCATCTGTAGTTGCCGTCTGCAGTCGGGTTCGAAAGCATGAAGCAACAACGTGTCGCGGCGACATGAAGCGACGACACGTCGTCTGCCGTTTCTACGTGTAGCCGGCTACCAACTTGCACCTTTAGTGTTAACTTTACGTTTTACGTTCTTCCATGCCGAAGGGCTGTATATACCTGAGCATTTTAGCTATATACGTAACGACTTCGTGACCTATATTCGCAATAAACGATTTAGTTTGATTTTAATGAGATGGTCACTTCATGTTTTTTTTATGGGGTAGGTTGGCAAACGATCAGGCGGCTCATCTGATGGTACCGTCGCCCACGGACATCCGCAATACCAGAGGTCTCGAGGATGCGTTGCCTTTGACGAAGCAATATAGGAAGGAATAGATAGAAGGGCGAGGGTGGAGAGGGAGGGTGAGGGGGAAGGAGACGGAGAACGGGGGAGGACGGACGGTGTTATGTGGGAGTGTGGTACTTCCCCGGTCGTGCCGGCACATTCGGCTTCGTGGTGTAAAAAAATCATGTAGGGTCTAGGTAGTGTAAAAAATTCTCTAGGTAGTGTAAAAAATTCTCTAGGTAGTGTAAAAAAATCTTTGGTGACCTCCGTTATTAGTTAAAACTATTCGAATTATGTTTAAGACACACTATCGACAATAATAGGTAGTCATGGAAACCATTATCGCGCCTAAAGAAGTGTTCACTTCAAAACTCATAGATAATGTATCTATGACAAATAGTTCGGTGAAGGTGACGATGACGTGAGTTTCTTGATTTTCTACCGACTTCCAAAAAGGAGGAGGTACTCAATTCGACTGTTTTTTTTAATGTTTGTTACCTCATAACTTTCGATAGGGTGAAGCGATTCTCAAAATTCTTTTCTTTTCCTATTTTTTGTTTAAAAGCTGGTGCTTCCCGTGTGGTCCCATTTAAATTTCATCAAATTCCGTATAGTACTTTTTGAGTTACACTCCAATAACTGAATAGAATGGAAGTCGGTGTTACATTTTTCAAATTGTACTTGTTGTTCAAGTGCTCAACGCGCCTAAGTAAGTTTTCAATTCAAAAACAACAAACGAGTGCAGTATGTTAATTAGGACAAGTTGGCAGGTTCACATTAATGAGCCATGCCACTTGTCTACGCACCTCCACGTAACTGGGTTAATTGCATTACACTCCTGTGCTGGGTCAAAACTAATTAATAAAATTATAGTGATGTTGAATTTTTGTTTTACTTCTACTTTTGTTGTGTTGGGCAGGGAGGGATTCAGTGTTTTGTCAACAAACTTCCAACAAAGGAGGTTAATTTCAAAATTTGTTTGTGTTATCTCATAATTTTTTGGAAGTGAAACCAATTTTGATTGTTCGTTAAGAAAATTAATCTAAAAATTAAATTAAATTATTAAATAAAATTAATTTAAAATTTTTAACCGCCAGAAGTTTTTTGCTAATGATATATCAGCTATAAAAATTTGCAAAAATAATTGTCTATAAAGTAATATTACGTGATAGCGTCATAACGAAAGGATCGTGGTTCCGCGCCCTCGCTTCCACGCTCGGATCAGGCGGAACGTGACAATGAGTCATGCTTTTTCGTACCTGCAGCCGGCGTTCATCTATTTTTATAACAAAAAGATATTAATTATAGTATTATTTTTTTCGTCTTTTAACAAAATCAACTTTACAACCCTCTGACATTCACTGACTACTTTGCAATTTTCAAAGAGAAAAAAATAGGCGTATTGGACAAGACTCAAACCCGCTTCCTTTGACTCATCGTGCCAGACACCTTGCCTATCGAGGCATCGGAGGGAGGATCGAGTTTTATCTCTCTTGTTGATTTAACGTGGTTTGTGGACGTAGCGTCATTCGATCGACCTTCTGCAGGAGCTTTGAGAATTTTTGTAAAAATTACATCAATTTAGCAACGTTGTAGCTACTCGTAGATTCAGCAGTTTTTGGGACCAATTTAGCTTCCTAAATAATAATAATAATAATAGTAACAAAGACTCATATCAATTAAATTATTTAAATTAAATTTAAAAATTACAATCAATATTATACCAAAATTACATTAAATTATCAGATTAAATTAAAACTGCATATTAATATTAAGTTTATTTATATGCAAACTAAAGATAGCTTTTCACACATTTGATCAACTTCTTGAAACTGATGCTCCATACATATTCATAATTTTAGCACAATTTATACAAAATCCGGCTTTAAAACTTTATGAAACAAAAGCAGCAACTAAAATAAAACTAAGTTATCAACTCTAGTCGAATCTCTCAAAGGATTCAGTGAGTGTTAGATAGATAGATAACACATTATTGAGACACCGCATTTATGTCTTAATATTAGACTAGGTGCAACAATGGGCGGTCTTATCGCTCAGAGCGATCTCTTCCAGACAACCCATGTTAGGTACTTATAAAATTAAAAATAAGACTATTTATGTAAATAAGATGTGGGGTGACGTTTGATAAGGGTTTGTATGCATGATTGTTTATTATTTCACTCTTTCATAACTATATAACGGAATTGACTTGAATGTTTTCTTTAACATGACAGCAAATTACCTACTAGGGGTACAAATTTTCTGTGCGAGCGTACCTGCTATAATTTTTGTGTGTTACTGTCCCCCGCTCTACTTACCCTAGCTACGCCCCTGTGCATTTCAAGCCACGTCAAAATGTAATTTATATGAGAATTCGTAATGAGTTGTCAGTACGTCACCAAGGACGTCTCTATGATGGATTGCCATTTACTTTGATATTGTTTTAAAAATAGCTTTCTCACTATATTTTACTGCAAGTTGGATAGAGGAAATAAATAGCGACGAGGTGGGTTATACGGTCGCCATGCAATAGTATCCACGATAAACTTGTTACGTCGATAAACTGATTTATATTTATCTAAATTATCTTAATATGAGTTGGAACCGGTTTGTGACAGAAAACTGATTAATTAGGTATTTAATGTATAATGATATTATTATGTACCGTACTATGTTTTCTGTGACAAATAAATTGTATTCTATTTTAATAATTCTTTAAGAACTGGACAGGACGGTCATGTTATTTATCGGATCGGAAATATACTCCGACCAGTTTGGAACTTATGTCAAGTTCCTCGTCTGGAAGTCACTGTCGGGCACAGCGGCGAGCGCGGGCCTGGTACATGTCACGTAAGTCCTAACCGGTTTTTAAGCGAGATTCCATGCGAAAATCCATACCAATGAATTCCCTTTTCTCTTCCTGGATAATGCACCAAGAGCAATCATTTTTTTTAATGAAATGATGGTCTCCTGGGGCCTTACTATCAGCTTTATAATAACCATGCAAGTTCCGTGCAGTTCCTTAATCTACCTTAAACAGTTTTTAATGAAATCATACCATGACGCTCATTTAGGTGAACTGTTTGAATATTGTTTTCTCAATGGTAAGCGGATAATATTGTCTCTGGCATTCTTACAATTTAAGTACTATAACCAACATTGCAGACGTCTAGACGTTTGTAAGCTGACAAACTGAGTGGATTTAAAGCGACATGTTAACGAGAGTTCATACAAAAAAAAACAGGTGAACGGTTTTTCTGCGGTTCTTGAATAGTGGGCCTGGACAGGCTTGCTTTAACGTTGTCATGGTACGAATAATCCGGACAGTTGTCTAGAAGTCCTGCTTTAGGAGCTCATAGTTAAGCCCCTGTAGGCGAGTTATTCAAGTGTTAGGAGCGATGCGAGTGATTCATGGCCCTCGATATAAATCCGTTTTATTAAAGAGTTGCATACTATACTGTATACCATGACCGCGAGAAAAAGAAATAATTTAAGCGAAAATAGACATTTAAGGAAGAAAAAAAGGTGTTTCCGGTTAAGTACGATATGGGGGTCTTCAAAACACGAGTGCATAGGTATCTTCTGGGTAAGCGCGCTCCATCATCGATCGCATCATCACTTAGCATCAGGTGAGATAGTGGTCAAGTGCTACCCAGTTCGGTATAAAAAAAAAAAAAAAAGGAAAGTCAAGTTAATTAAAATGCACATTGAAATTGGCACAATTACTAAACAAGAGTAATGTTCTTATATTATTATATTTTTTTTTCTGTAACGGCAGCAAACAACACAAAACAGTTTTTATTCCAATGCTAAACTCCTTGTCGGAAATGTCAACCAATTAAATCTCGAGGAGTTATTTGCACAAAGAGTGTGTATGTCGAGTATTCTTTGCGTAAGAAGTTTGTATCCAGTATTTCTTTGGGAAAGGAGTTTGTATAAGCGTTGAGGTACACGTGCGGAATGATCAACATCTCACACGCGTGTAATACGAGGGTTTTCATCACACATGCGAGGAAATAACAGACTTGTTATCGTAACCTTTTAGTTTAAAAAATATCATAAAGCTAATATTTTCATAGTTATTGCAATTTATTAAAAGTGATAGAATTGATAAAATTTTATATTTTTTCGTGCGCTGACGCCTCTGCGCACTTGCCCTGAAGATGAGCATCGGACATGCTCGAAGCCCGGGTCGACGTATTCGATCCCTAACGTGAGCGTTTTGCCGGTTAACAGTAATAGTTTAATATGTGTCAAACTCACGAGAATTTCAATACAAAAAAATATTTTTTGTTCATCGTACAGTTTCACTTATTTATTGAAAATGTTTACTATTAATAAGTCAAGGTAAATAAAGTCGTTTAAAAATATAGTATTACCCGGGGTAATTAAGAATGAGAGAGATACAAATTTTATTTATTCGGGATAATTTAAATTTTTAAAATGCACATGGGTTTAAATCTTGGATATCTTGGGTTCCGAGCCTAAAAACGATTATATATATATATATATATATATGATAATCGTTTTTAGGCTCGGAATATATATATATATAGCCACTTTACGAGCATGTGTTATGAAAATATATTTCTTTCTCTTCTAAAGGCAAGTCAACAGAGTCTATAGAGGTTGGCAATGTCTTGTGTTGCCCTGAGTGTTACACATATCCACAGGCGACGGTGATGGCTTCCAATAAGGCGGCCCATCAGCTGTTTGCCGCCTATGGCATAGAAAACAAGAATATAACTATTATTGTGAGTAAGTTTACTAGTGGCAACATTTATTTGTTTCTTTGCGATAATACAAATGTAACCAACGCTGTGGGGGTGAAGGGGAGGGAGGGGAAAGCTTTGCAAAAATGTCATTTTAGCGACCCCTTTCCTAATTGAATATACTGCTAATGGCGGTCACGCCTATCCGAAAGCCAGACCGAAATGTGAGAAGGAATGGATATGGTACAATAAAATTCTCAATTCTTCCGAGATTTCAATCTTGTAATAAAAACTAACGTGGTTTTCACTCATGTTTATTTAGAAATACGGGATCACTCACGTAATATTTATCATATAGGTCCGACTATAGTTTCGACCACATTCAGTGGTCTTTTTCAAGGAGTGTTCGGGACGCCCGCGTCGATTAAATTAAAAGACATCAATCTTTTTATATGGCTAAAATTACGCACGGCCTCACAATTTTCAACACTTATAAAGCTCACTATAGCGCCCTCGAGCAGCTATGAGACTGGACTCATGTAGTTCTCTATCACTAACATAATTCTAACAACTTCTTGAAAGTGTTCGGTATAATACCTGCAGTTGAATTTCGCCATCAGACGTCACGACTGATTTATTGAGATCATTTTGGCGCCTGGGAGTCCACAACCGTGCGATTCCGACGGCAATTTCTGCCTCACACTACTACTGTGTGGAACTAGCTGCCACTTGAGGTGTTTCCGAACTGATACGACTTGGGAGCCTTCAAGAAAAGCCTATTCCTTCCTCAAAGGCTGGTAACGCATCCTCGAGACCTCGGGTATTGCGGATGTCCGTGGGCGACGGCATCACTTGCCGCTGACAAGACTGCTCGTGAGGTCTACTGAGAACTATTAGTTAGTTTGGCTTGGTAAGGTCAAATACCACATCCAAAATGTCCTTACTCTGCGTACGATCGCTCCCTGTAGTTTCACTTAGCCGCGCCCGGTCTATTTGCACATAACACACCTACTAATAAATAACGAGCCATATTGGTGAGTAGTTCAGTACCTCCAACCTTCCGTGCTTGTGTTGGTACCTCTAAGGTTAATTACTCTTAAGCCCAGGGGATTTTGGGCACAATAGAAGACAACTGCATTGTTTCAGGTACGTCATTGCTGACTATTTAACATAATCAGCCCATTATGTCCCCACAGCTGGCAATCGAGCCTTACTGAGGACCAGAGAGGAGTTGGGCCGTAATCCACCACGCGGGTGGATAGGCTTTTTTTTTTTGTCCCGGGGAAATCCTTTATGGATACCACCTACCACGGGGAGGTAGGTGGTTATGTGGGAGTGCGTATACCTACCAAAACCCTGGGGTGTTCCGTCACTGCCGCTTTTGGCGGGAACGCGGGACAGTTTTTGCACACGACCGCGAACCCGCCGCGGCCGTCCGTTGCCGGACCATTCTCTTCGCGGCACGCCAGAACACATGGCGCGCCGCAACTGCCTCAGAGACCAAACCCGCCAATAATGGGCGCCAGACTTCCCCGTGTCTGGACGCCCGTGGTCTCCCTGCGGTGGGTCGGATACGTAGCCCCACCGCCTGCTACGTCAGCCACGGGGGATAACCCCCCCGCGACCCCACCTCCTCGAGTCTGCGCCCGGACCCCACCTCCTCGAGCCTGCGCCCGGGCCCCACCTCCTCGAGTCTGCGCCAAAGCGCCCGGACCCCGCCACTCCTATGTGGACTTGGCGGCCAAAGCCCATAGGAGCGGCCCTGTCTGAGCCAGAGCACCCCAACGCCGGCGCGGCCCCTGGGTTCCTCTTGGCTTCACCGTGGTGATCCAAGCCACGGCTACTGAGCCCCCCCGCCACGTCAATGCGGGAACCCTTCGGGGGGGGGGGGGCGGGTGGATAGGCTAGTGCAACCCATGTCGAAGTGTTAACTCAAACAACCGACACCGACGGCTTAACGTGCCCTCCGAAGCACGGAAGCGATCAGTTGAACAATGTCACTAGCACACACCCATCCAACTCCTGATCACAGCAAGCGTTGCTTAACTTGTTGGTCGGTTGAGGTCGCCCAGTCAAGCTCCGCTGCGAGCGGTTCTGTATTATATTGTATACTAGCGACTGCCCGCGACTTCGGTCGCATAGTAGGCTCGGCTTTCGGTCTCGCCGTAATCTCAGATATTTTCTTGGTTTTTCTTTCATAATAACCTTCTCTGACAATAATTAACACAACAAAAAAGTATTAGCGAGATTGTTCCATCCGTTCTCGAGTTATAGCGTGTCCAGAAGAAATAGGAGTTCATTTTTATATATTTATACTAGCGAATGCCCGCGACTTCGATCGCGCCATAATCTTCCGTCTATTCTTAGTTTTTCTTGCATAAGAACCTTCTCCTGAAAATAATAAACACAACAACAAAATAATTAGCGAAATCGGTAAAGCCGTGGAGAAATAGGGTTTCATTTTTATATTATAGATGATATACAGGGTGGTTTTTTTGACAAGGGCGGTCATGGTCAAGTCCGGAACCACGAGAGTTAGAAAGAAATCGTGAATGGAGACATACCCTCGATTTATAAGAAAACAATGGTAGTGATTCCCTTGTTCAAAAAACTAAACTAAGCTAGCGAACTAAAAATTTATTAGGATGGTCCTTATTCTGTTAACAATAAAATCCAAAATCATTTAACACTTAGAATGACACTTCTAAAAATAAGATTATTCTATTCAATTTTGGGTTATTTTAGGTTAGTTTAGCGAGCACCAAGTTACGTGACGACTAAACTGTCTACAACATGCCCACAATTGAAGAGAAATGTCTAATGTTAGTGTTGTCATTCGAAAGTGTTATACTAATTTGGATTTTAGCCTGAACAAAATAAGTACTGCCATAATTTAGAGATTTTTAGTTAAGAGAAAGCTTACAGAATCGATACCATTAACTAAATATTTAGTTTTTTTAAATCTTTTTCTTTTGACGGAAATTGACCCTACTTACCCTGTACGACTCGGATAAGGGTTTTAGAAAATGCTAAGTTAACCAAAACTTGCTGTACAAAAGCAGCTTCTCATCTGCGTCAGACATCATGTAATGTATAAGCACAGTTCGCGCTCTGTTAATGGAACAAAAGTACAATGTAAAGGAAAAGTGTTTGCAACTAACAAGCGCCGCGCGCAGACATGCCGGTAGGGTTGGCACTAACGCAAAACGCACACCGTTCCCTTAATTACGTTTATAATGAGTTACTTGCAGTAGAAGTACATGAATATAATTGTGTGTGAATTATATAATAATAACTTGTTTAATCATTCAACAAACAACATAGAGAAGGTCCCTTTATAAACAAACAAACTTCGCTAAATAATTGGGTGTTTGTGCTAAAGTTTTTCTATAGGTTACCTAAATATATAACCATTACGAGTGCAATTTGAAAAATTTAATACCGACTTCCATTGTACATTCAGTTATTGGAGTGTAACTCAAACACTACTGACTGAATTTGAAATTTAAATAAATCCACACGGAAAGCGCCAGCTTTTATAAAAAAAATTGAGAATCGGTTCACCCAATCAAAAGTTATGATGTAACAAACATAAAAAAACAGTCGAATTGAGTACCTCCTCCTTATCTACTTCCAAAAAAAGGAGGAGGTACTCAATTCGACTGTAATTTTTTTTTGATTGTTACCTCATAACTTCGACTGGGTGGACCGATTCTCAAAATTCTTTTTTGTTTGAATGCTGTCCCATTTAAATTTCATCAAATTCGGTCCATTAGTTTTTGAGATACACTCCAATAACAGAATAGAATGGAAGTCGGTATAAAATTTTTCAAATTGTACTTGTTGGAAGTCGGTAGAAAACGCACACCGTTCCCTTAATTACGTTTATAATCAGTTACTTGCAGTGGAAGTGAAGGAAGATAATTATGTGTGAATTATACAATTATATTCAACAAAGTTTTATAAAGGGACCTTCTCTACCCTTTATAAACAAACATACCTACGCTAAATAATTGGTTGTTTGTGCTAAAGTTTTTCTATAGGTTACCTAAATATTATACAACCATTACGAGTGCAATTTGAAAAATTTAATAGGTACCGACTTCCATTGTACATTCAGTTATCGGAGTGTAACTCAAAAAGTACTAAACCGTGTTTGATGAAATTTAAATGAGACCACACGGGAAGCACCAGCTATCAAACAAAAAAAATTGCGAATCGGTTCACCCAATCGAATGTTATGATGTAACAAACATAAAAAAAACAGTCGAGTTGAGTACCTCCTCCTTTTTGAAAGTCGGTAGAAAACGCACACCGTTCTTTTAATTACGTTTATAATCAGTTACTTGCAGTGGAAGTGAAGGAAGATAATTATGTATGAATTATACAATTATATTCAACAAAGTTTTATAAAGGGAACTTCTCTACCCTTTATAAACAAACATACCTACGCTAAATAATTGGGTGTTTGTCCTTAAATCTATATATAGGTTACATTTGATAAGACCCTGGTGAACCAATTAAAATGTGGACATTATAGTAAACAACTGAAGCAAATGTTACCATGGTTCTTAATAAACGTTTAAGTATACAGGTTGTCCCGAAAGTCTACGTTAACGTTATATGGGGCGAGATGCCAAGGTGTACCAATTATGAACAAAATAAGAAAATTTTTTTTTTCAACGTGGAGTGTCAAAGTTTTACAAACAATGTTTATTACTTTGATTTGTGGTTGCTATTAGCACTGTTATTTGATTACATTATTAAATCACATGTAAATCACTGTAAGAAATTGTCAACTTTTACGAAAAAGCGTCTATTATCGCTTGGCTAACGGCCGGTCCCAATATCTATCTATCGCCGGTTTACCTTACTAGAGTTAGATATTTGACACTATTTGTATGGAAGTTATGTCAAATTTCTATCGGTAGTAAGAAAAACCGTGGATAGATAGATTATTGGGATCCTCCATAAGTGACATGGATGTTTTTTCTAATTTTTTTTAATCACTGTTATACCTTGACTTCTCGCTCGGTGCCAGGTTATCGTCGAGTTTCGGACACCCGATATATTAGTACTCTAGGCTTGCAGTAATAGGAACATATTGAACGGAATACTGCTATGTTAGTGATGATGATACTGTTTGGTCGATGATGATGAGAAAACAAGTAATGTGAACTTTATTTAGGTTTTTTTCATAGTATTACTTTTTAAAACACTAACGCCTGCTTTAGCGATTTCAAACATTGACGTTTATAGAGAGAAAAATCACATCCTCGGACCCGAACCTCGGTGGCCTATAGTTGGTCAGTGGCGTCTGACACAGATAGTCAGAAGACGCGGGTTCGAATCCCGTTCGAGGATGTAAATTTTTCTCTCTATAAATGTCAATGTTTGTTTAGGTAATTTTTTTATGGGATAAGTTGGCAAACGAGGCGGCTCACCTGATGGTAAGTGATACCGTCGCCCGTACCGTATACCGCAATACTAGAGTTCTCGAGGATGCGTTGCCGGTCTTAGAGGAAGGAAGAGATAAGTAGAAGAGGTGAGGGTGGAATGGGAGGGGAAGGATAGGGGGACGGGAAGAATCGGGCCTCCGAAAACTCCCACAGACCGACTGAAACGCAATAGCAAGCTATGTTACTTCACGTCGGTGTTATCAGGAAGTGTGGTACTTCCCCGGTCGTGCTGGCCTATTCGGTTGTGGGGTTACAGCGTGGCACTACCGCCAATATCATGTCATGCCAGCACTTCACATGGCTATTTGTATTTGTATATTTGGCATTTAATTACCATGTGTGAACAGTTTATTTAACAAAGTGTTGGCCTTATTTGCCTATTTGACAAATAGGCATGCCTATATTTGCATGCTTACATGAACGTCATATATTTTGCCAAATATAACAAACAACCAATACAAATAGCCCTGTGAAGTGCTACCATAACGTATGACATTACCAACCAGTGAAACATTAATTTGCAGTACCTGAACTAAATGTCACTGTGCGTTTCACTTCACCAAAAGACTAGCCAAAAAATGAAGCCTGTCTACAGACACTAGCTGGTCTCTATATCAAATAAATAAAATTGATTGGCTCAAATTATGATTAATAAACTGCAACAATTAAGCGAATTGACAATTTGATACGTATTGCGTTTCATATCAATCGACTTATTTTATGAGGTATGGGTCAAGCCAAAAACATTTTTACCGCGGTTTACCCGCGTGGTGATGGACGATGATGATGATGAACATAATCATATGTGCTTATCCGGGATATAATCTATAACCTCGCCAAAATTGATTACGATCTGTTCACCCGTTTAGGCGTGATAAGGCAACAAACAGACAGAGAGACAGAGTTTAATACAATTTATTTTTTCAAAAATAAAAGTAGCTTTAGTTACTCCTTATAACATCAGCTATCTGCCGGTGCAAGTTCCGTTAAAATTAGTCCAGCCGTTTCAGAGATTAGCCGGAACAAACAGACATATAGACAGACAAAAAAATAAAAATAAATATTATAGTTCTGTATGTACTTTCATATGCATTTATAAATAAATTAAATAAAATTATCATTTACTGCCGCTTAAGTAAACACATTACACACTATGAACTAACTTATAAATTATGATGAATATTATGAATTAAAAGATAACACACAAATATTATTTTTATAATTAATATCTTAGGGCAAAAGGGTTAATCTCAGCATTATGTTATGTTCACACTGTGATCTGAAATAACACTGTTTTTCAGTCTACCTAGTCTATGTAGTGAAAAGCTGTCAACATGGAATTACAAACGGACACTTCAACATTATTTATCTGTATAGAAACACAGGTTAGACCAATTTGACTGACATTAGTGGACTAAGGGTACGTTCCAGTAAGCGCCGTCAACACTCACAACTGTCGCGCCCCGGTTTGGCGTTCTGCTATGTTATACGGTATACGGTTACGCGGTCGCGAATAGCGCGCCAAATATAGTGTCGAAAATCGATAGAATCCTTTACATTTGCTGTTTGACAGTGACAGCTCGCAACGACCGCGAAAACCCACTTTCAATCCGCGAGCGTTGTGGTCGCGACGTGAGGGTTTTGGGTGACGTCATCGATGACGTATCGAGCTCGCTCACGATGATCGTGGGCTTGTAACCTTGTAAGGGAATGGGTGTGCGAGCGCCGCGAGTGTAGCCTAAGATTAGTGGCCTTTATATGACCGAGGTAGATGTAGTGGCAGCCCTAGACAGTGCTTCAGTAACGAGTGGTAGAAACACAGGAACGCTTTCACACGCGACTGTACCGCGAGTAACGCGATCCGACGACGAAAACTACAAACTGCAAGGAACGCCTGGGGAATACTTTTTATAGCCAAGCTGTTAGGATTCATACAATTAATTATTATATAATATTACGCACTCAGACTGTTATTATAACAAAAAAATAGCTTCTAAAGGTCTTAGCCCACTTTCGCGACTCCGCTCCCACACGGGAAAATTAATATAATTCTAATATGGGCTTAAAGTGTTACTCTTTAGATATTCTGTACATTGGTAACTTAAATTAGCCTACAACTGTCAACGAGTTTTCTCACATCAGACTGCTAGGTAGTTGACGCCTCGTTTACACATTGCAAGAAAGCGATTTGTACGAAGTGTCCGCGCGCTGACTGCTAGCGGTCGCCACGTAAGCCGCGTTGCATCAATGTACTTACACTGACCACGAAGTGTGTCCATCGCGAAAAGCAAAAGTTTGTTGCCTGCTAGCTGCCGGCGCGTGGATATCTGGGTGGTGTTGGGTGGAAGCGGTGTTGGAGCAGAGTCGTGTAAGTGGGCTAAGACGTTAATGGTCTTTTTTACCACCACAAAATTAATAGTACGTATAGAGAAAATATTAAAGAAAGAAAATGTTTATTTTGGACATGAAAATATTACAGATTTAATATTTTATTACTATATTATATTATTATATAATTATTTATTTAATATGATACATATTAAAGACCATCAAAGACCACCATGGGCTTTATTAGCTATGACCATTCAATCACGTAACGTGCGCCACGTTTCGTGATTACCACATACGACTAGCTGCGCTCCGTAGTTTCACTCGCGTGTTGATGATCAAAGTATATAGCCGGTGTTACTCAGGCATAATGGTGTTTTATAAAGGCTAAATAATTTTTGAAATTAGTCGTTCAGTTTTTAATACAAATCTGTCCTCTTTGTATAGATCTGAATATATTAGATCATAGTATACTTTGTTCCCATTTTGAATAGTGATGTTACTCATAAATGTAGATTTTTATAATGATACTAGCGACTGCCCGCGGCTTCGTTCGCGTAGTAGATTCGGCATTCGGCCTCGCCATAACCTAGTTTTCATTTCCTAGTTTTATAAATCTCAGTACCTTCTACGAAGTATTCATCATCATCATCATCATCTCAGCCGTAGGACGTCCACTGCTGAACATAGACCTCCCCCATGATTTTCCAAAAGGACCGGTTGGAACATCCAACGTCGTCCTGCGACCTTCCTCAGGTCGTCTGTCCACCGTGTCGGTGGACGACCTACGCTGCGCTTGCCGGTCCGTGGTCTCCACTCCAGAACCTTTCGGCCCCATCGGCCATCTGTTCTGCGTGCTATGTGCCCTGCCCACTGCCACTTCAACTGGCTAATCTTCTAAGCTATGTCGGTGACTTTCGTTCTTCTACGGATCTCCTCATTTCTGATTCGATTACGTAGAGAAACCCCGAGCATAGCCCTCTCCATAGCTCGTTGTGCGACTTTGAGCTTAGTTATGAGTCCCATAGTAAGAGACCACGTTTCAGTGCCATAAGTCGTCACACACAAATTTAGTACACGAAGTATTAGAAAACATTAAAAAAAGATGAATGAAATCAGTAGAGCCGTTCTCAAGTTATGGCGTGACCAGGAAAAATACCTAGGTGTTCATTTATATATATATATATATATATAATATACTAGCTGACCCGCCAGCGGCTTCGCATAGCGTATTATTTTATAGTCTTCTAGCGAATGATTACTTAGTTCACGTAATAGGCTCGGCCTTCGGCCTCGCCATGTCCTCCTATCTTTTCTAGGTTTTTCTTTCATAAGAACCTTCTTCTGACAATAATTAACACAACAAAATAATGAGCGAAATTGTTCCACCCGTTCTCAAGCTACAGCGTGACCAGGAGAAATAGGGGCTCATTTTTATACATATATAGATACTTATTGTGGATTCAAATAAATTATTAAAAAACTTTCAATTGGCAACATCTCTTCCCACAGAGTACCTGATAACAAAAACTCTGTTGTGAAGCACCGAACAAAAAAATGGAGTAGTAAACTGTCTCGCCATATTAATAATTTCATTAATTCAACTTAAAAAGAATTAAGTACTTAAGAACTCAACATCAGAACTAAACGGAACTATTGCTTTCAACAGCTTTACAACTAGTTCGTAATAGTTCAAAAATTCACGCTCCAACTCTCAACCAACTTAAGTTTTCCAACTAAATTCATCTCTGGGTGCTGAGTGAATCGTTTATTGCCAAGAACGAATAGGGTGGCCATCAAGTTTTTTTTAAATGTTATTAGAAGACGATACAAGCACGAGGTCTACCTGGTGTTAAGTGGTAACATATAGATGCCTATAACAGATGCATTCCGTAACAGATGACGATCTGCACTAGCCCATAACCTGACACAATAAGTTATTTACTTTCACCGGCAAACTTCAAACTTGTTGGAGAGTTTCTGTGGCCTATCTGTACGGTGGGGCTTAAAGTACTTGGAACCCACTGTATGGTTAGTTTCTACTAACCTGTTATTGATCTCGTCCACTGAAGCGATGTTTTCGGCAAGCGATTGCCTTGAACTTCGAACTGTCAAAGAGTTGTCAGTCAAGATGACAGATTGACGCAGCGAAAAGGAAAGTTATAAAACAATTCCTAGACATGTCATAACACGATGACATACGTCAACGTAAGGGGTACTTTCTTTATTGTATGCTAGGTTTCCCCCGCGGCTGTACCCGTGTCTTTCAGTGCAATTTATTTACATATTTAAATCAGAATAAAAACTGAACAATTGCAATTCGGGTTTGTTCTACCAACTTTTTATACAAATTACCAATTAGGTAACTAGACGCAGCTAGAAGTCATATTAACACTCGTATTTATAAACAAGTAGTTACTTGTTGCTAGGTAATTTCTCAATGAAGTAATTACTTTACGATAGAAACCTTCAACATTAAATCTTATTCTATAGTCGAGCAATTAACATTACTTACTAAAGTTAATGCATGACATAACCCTATCAAAATTGGATGTATCTTTTTACACTTGTATTAGGTTGTTGTCATGGGATTTTAATGTTTACAGCATAATAGATGCTTCACAGTTCAGACTTGTGTGCGAATGTAATTTTTATACAACTTCACTTTTGCAATAAGAACGAAACATTGACGTGTTCTCATTGCTTAAGCAAAGGAAATGGTGACTATTACTCGACTAAGAATTCTAGCTTTTGATAGTTCTAACTACAGGCAAATACTAGTCTATAGAATTAAAATCGTTGCTAAGTAATTACTTTTACTTGATTATAAATACGGCAGTAAGAGTTCATCAGTTTACTATATAGTTAATAGTTTGCACAAGTTGAACGGACTAATAAGAATAATATTAAAATAAATTATTTGAGTCAAAGTCAAAGTCAAAGTCAAAATCATTTATTCAATTTAGGCATCAAAGACGCACTTATGAACGTCAATTTTTCATTATAATGTACTTTGAAAACTACCGCCGCGTTCCAAAATATATAGAGCCTGCCGAGAAGAAGCGGCAAGAAACTCGGGGCCATTCTCTTTATATAGATGTTTACAATGTTTTTACTTAGGTACTACAAATATTAGCTCCAGTGTGTTGCCTTACAAAAGAGAACATAATAATGGTATCAGTAGGGCAAGACACGCTACACTTTGACATCTTAGTACACGAGTAGATAGATCCTGGAGTGATCAGTCCCAAGCTGTTTTATCCTCCAAGTAATCCGAAATTATGTAATAACCTTTTTGACAGTGTTTAGTTTTAATAGTAATTTTAAACTTATTAATAGGCAAATCTCGGATAACATTGGAAACTTTATTATAGAATCGTATACGTTGCCCCATAAAAGAATGACTTATTCTGTGGAGACGCGTTACATGTACGGATAGCTTGTGCTTATTTCGCGTGTAGATGGAATGAGCATCACTCCTTTTATCAAAACTGCTAATGTTTTTCTTTACATACATTAGATTTTCATAGATAAACTGAGAGACAACAGTTAGAATGTTTATGTCTTTGTAGTGACATTGTACTGTATAAATAAGTATGACAGAGATGCAGTGTGCACCGCTCTCCCTCCCACATAACATGCACAAATTATACAGAATAAGTTACCACTATAATATAAGTTTACATTTAAATTTAATTTTCCGCGCTCCCAAAGGAATAAGGGAGAAATCTTAATCATGAAATTAATTCCCATCTTACAAACTTAAATTTAATTACTTACTTGCTAACTTCTTCTGACGGAAGGAGTTAAGGGACAGCGGGAAGCTGGTTAAGGCGATAGGTTTGCTAACTCAGCAGCTAGCAACATAATACAACATAACGAACGCAAGACTGTCAGCGAGATTCCGTGAACTGACTGCTCTCTGTTTGATAGCACCCTACCATGCGATTCTCTAAGAGCAAACATCGTTGCATCTTTGACAACATCCGTGAAACAAATGACGAGATGACAAGGAACGTTGGAAAATCAACCTTATGTACAAGGGCGATATCTCATAAAGTATTTGACATCGGTGAGCTCGTAGACGAATTATTAGAGAATCGCACGGCTGAATGTGATGAATTCTGCGACACAGATGACGTTTAGGTTGCGGTTCCCTTCAGTACAAGTAGTGATGAGGAGCAGAGGAATACAATCTATTTAATAAGCAAGGAGAGTATTTTCCACTTAAGAGGATTGCATAGCTAGTAATTCCCATACTAAACGAAATAACTCTTTTCTACCTGAAATCACTGAAATCGGACAATATTAAGAGTTATTCCTTTAGAATGGAAAATACTAGCTATGCAATCCTCTTAAGTTTGTACATATAGGTCTAATAGTCTATTAGTCGGTATATATTTTTCCTAAACATTAACTTTGTTTAATATTTTTTTCTCTTTTTATTCTTTTTTCAATACAATAATCTACATTTTTTCCTACAAAGGGGCAAGAAAAATATAACGATGATTAATTTAGTATTCAATCGACCCAAGAGTCTTAAGAGAAAGTGTTAGCGCTGAATTGCGTCTGAACAGCCGAGTGCAGACTCATGTTGTAGACTTAAGCTAGATTTAAAAATATCCTACGTCCTAGATTCTAGAAGTGTTTAGTATTTAATGAAGTCTACGATACAGTGTAGGTATATATAGGGTGTTTGGTAGAGGGACCGACAAACCAAATGAGCGTGTTCGGGGGCCCACTTGGAGAATACAAGTTGGCCAAAAAAAATCCCCGACCCCCCAATATGTTTCACTTTTGTTTGTGGTTTTTCCCTTTTTCTCCGAAATGGTACCTATGTACCACCATAACATTTGTAAAATCTGTTTTAGACCGGATGTTTTAAGTTGAATTTGATCTCTAATACACCTTCAGGCCACACAAAGCAAAATTGGTACAATATTAGAGAAAACGCGAAAATTCACAAAAAAAAAAAAAAATGGGGTGTCGGGGATTTTTTTTTGGCCAACTTGTATTCTCCAAGTGGGCCCCCGAACACGCTCATTTGGTTTGTCGGTCCCTCTACCACACACCCTGTATATACTCGTATATAGAAATGAACCTCTATTTCTCCACGCTATAACTCGAGAACGGATGGAACAATCTCGCTAATTCTTTTGTTGTGTTAATTATTGTCAGGAGAAGGTTCTTACGAAAGAAAAACCAAGAAAAGACGAGAGGTAATGGCGAGGCAGAAGGCTGAGCCTACTACGCGAACGAAGTCGCGGGCAGTCGCTAGTAGGAGATAAATGAGGACTTGCTAGAATACTACCTTTTTCCACTAGCTTCCCCTCGCGGCTTATTCGAGTGATGACTGAAACAGGATGATGAAATCAGCCTTTTTCCTTCGTATTACTTAATAGCTGTGCCCTGCGGTTACATCCGCGTGGTGATGGAGGATGATGATGAAAAGTACCCTATGTGTTAATCCAGTGCCTCATCTACCTCCATACCAAATTTCATCCAAATTGGTCCAGCCGTTTGAGCGTGAAAGAGTAACAAACATATTTTCATCCATCCAAACTTTCACATTTATAATATTAGTGGGATATCAGCTATGCCAGCTAAAGTCCCGTCAAAATCAGTCAAGCCTTAAAATTAATTTAATTAACATAAATAAGTCTAAGTTTTTGGAAATTGTTCTATCATCATCAGCCTGTAACAGTCCACTACTGAACATATGCCTCTCCCAAAGCGCGCCACTGAGCCCGATCTAAGGTTCTACTAATCCAGTGACTGCCTTGCTCAGATCGTCGCCAGGTCGTCCCACGCTACGCCAGCCAACACGTGGTCTCCATTCGAGAACCTATCTATTCCATTGGTTATCGGTCCTACGACTGATGTGACCAGCTTATTCTATATGAAAATAATTTCATAGGTTTTGTACCCTAATACGAAACTTATAGCTCTCAGATACAAGTACAATTTGAAAAATTTAATACCGACTTCCATTCTATTCAGTTATTGGAGTGTATCTCGAAAACTATTGGACCGAATTTGATGAAATTTAAATGAAACTACACGGGAAGCACCAGCTTTCGAAAAATAAATTTGAGAATCGGTTCACCCTATCGAAAGTTATGAAATAACAAACATAAAAAAATGTGAAATGAAATGAAATGAATGAAATATAATTTATTTATGACGCCAGCATATAACATTGATTGATAAAAGTAAAAAAGTAGAATTACAATTTACTGCTACGTCATAAAATGGTCCCCAACTCAGCACAATGCTGGTTTGACCCAGCGCTGGTCTTCCGTTGGAGCCAGTCCGTGACGTCACGTTGGATTTATACTACAACAGCTTAAATGATTAAAAAACAAATGAACACTACAACCGCATACTTAGTTCTACAATAGCTATCTGTGACGATCTACTTGTTCAATAAACTAAACTCCAGCATACTAACATTTAACTATGGGCAGTACCTACTCTGCCAACAGTAAAATCCAAATTCATGCAATTTCCCAAAACAGAATCATTCTATTCATCCCTGGCATTTCTATGCCAGTTTGGCGAGCAATAATGTCGAATTGAGTACCTCTTCCTCTTTCCTTCTTTTTTGGAAGTCGGTAGACAAAGACATACTCGTGAGGTCTACAGCTTAGAGCCACTAGTTTAATTGTTGTGTTTGTAATTTCTAATCACGGCTGTAATTAATTAAGGAATATTGTGAGTCAACTATCTAAGATATAAAATTAATTTTATAACTAAATAATGTAATAACTAATTATAATGTCTATTGTTGCAGGTAATGGAGCTTTCTAATCAACAAATTAGCTACACTAATAATTACTTTACTATAATGGTAAGAGTATATTAATACATACAGCACTATTCTCTGCCCGTGACTTCATCCGCGTTGAATTAGATTCGCCGCGGTTCCTCAGGAATCACACATTTCATCATCATCATTTCAGCCAGACCTAATCCACCTGATTATGTTAAACGTTAAACTCGACAGTAAACCCGAAAATGTTATTAGCGTCACAGGTTTATTCCTAAAACCAGATTTTTCTGTGGCAACATCGCCAAACCAGGCCTCGGGCTAGACCAATCAATGGTTTATGTCCGCCATTTTGTCTGTCCGCGTATATACCATCGCAGCAAGAGTTCCTATTTATAGTATAGATAGGTATAAATCAGGCTATATATTGAAGATAAACTTTTAATATAACTTTTTTGATTTAATAAAATTCACATCATTCATAAAAAAATGGAATTGGAAAAGGACTTTTTCGCGCATCCAATTTTTTAATAATCTGTGAAAAATACCCCTTTATTCTTAACTAGCTGCGCTGCGCGGTTTCACCCTCGCGGTGATGGATGATAATGATGATGAATCAAATATAGCGATACTCAGGCATAATGAAGCTTTCTAATAATTTTTTGGACCATACCTATGTAGTTCTTGCGTTTATTTTTTACCAACAAATCAAAACTTTTCTCATTCAAAAAACGATATTTAGTAAAAAATTATATAATATAGCACGCCCCCAAATAGTCCAAAATCATTGTTTTCTTTTCAGCGGAAGTGTCACTAAATATTTTTTAATATCGTTTTTTTGATAATGGATTTCCGCAAAGTAACGCCTGAATCAATAAATTACTTTCTCATTATTAGAGTAGATATTAGTAGAGTGGAGTAGAGTGGATTAACACCAAGATACAAATAATGTGGCCTAGTTTGTACCGGCGTTAATAATGCATATTTTATCACGGAAAAGTAGTTATTGTGACTAACTATAATATATACTTAGATATATGGTATCGCAAACTTTTTTGTAGAAATCGATGTTCTGTATAAAACTATCATACATCTCTTTGCTCTGTCAATAGTTTTTGCAGTGTACGCGAAATAAGGATTGTTCAGTTTTAATATAGCATAGGTATTTTATAATGAGAAATTACTTATTCTGTCACTGTAATAGTAAGACATATGGTATTCCGGACTTTATTGTAGATTTTGATGTTTTCTGTAAAACTGGAGTACATCACTTTGCTCTATTGTCCATAGTTTCTGCAGCGTACGCGATATAAGGATGTTTTTTTTGTATTGTTTCACTCATTGGGTTACATTATCAAAAGTTTTCGTACGGATCCCTAACTTTTTTGAAAATATATATCCTATGTTACTCAGTGATAATGTACGAGTTGCTTTCTAACGGCAAATTATTTTTTGAAATCGGTCCAGTTGTTTATTCGTTACATACAAAAATACAAATATATTTTCTCTTTATAACATTAGTATAGATTATAACTTTTGAGAGGATTGCATAGCTAGTAATTTCCATGCTAAAAGAAACAACTCATTTCTACCTCTTAACATTGTCCGATTTCAGTGATTTTTCTACGGACTTCCAGAAAAAGGAGGAGGTATTCAATTCGACTGTATTTTTTTATTTATTTTTTATGTTTGTTACCTCATAACTTGCGATAGGGTGAACCGATTCTCAAAATTCTTTTTTTTGTTTGAAAGCTAGTGCTTCCCGTGTAGTCCCATTTAAATTTCACCAATTTCGGTCCAGTACTTTTTGAGTTACACTCCAATAACTGATTTTTACCAAATTAATAGAATGGAAGTCGGTATTAAATTTTCAAATTGCACTTGTTTAAGTAATCATCACATTGTTTACTATGCCCGTACGTTATGATTTTTTCATTATTTCTAAGTTCTAAAAAAAATAATTTATAGTACTTTGAAATACTGAAAAAATCAAAACGTACGGGTATAGTAAACAGTGTGATGATTACATGAAAAAAATCACTGAAATCAGAAAATGTTAAGATGTAGAAAATAGTTATTTCTTTTAGTATGGAAGTTCGTTTTGCCATCGATTGCTCCCACCGCCAAATTTCAAAATAATGACCTGCAAAAGTACACCGTGAGAACACGGACCGAGACAAACAAACAAACAATTGGGGCCATCTTAACTATCAATTACTTGGTACAAGTAACGAAGCTAATTGTCTAACTAGACGCCTGACGTGGTGACGGGGCTCATTAAGAAATAAATGGAACGGGACGTTTTAAAATGTGTCTTGCCACTTATTCTTATATCTTACTCGCTGATCCGGCCGCGGATTCGCTCGCGTAGATCATCATCATGTCAGCCGTAGCGTGTTACCAGTGCACTTACACAAAGCTGCTTAAAAACTAGATTGAAACGATGGCTTATCGAACAGACAGTCTACAATTTTGACGAATTTAAAAATATTTAAAATGCTTAATAGATTTATTATGTTAATATATTTTAGAATAGAATACAGTTTATTTGTCACAGAAAACACATTAATACATAATAATTTTACAATACATTAAAATACCTACTTAATTAATAAGTTTTCTATCACAAACCGGTTCCAACTCAGCATAATGCTGGTTGTAATCAACCAATTAATTTTGTTGCCTTATTTAATTTAGTGTAAATAATGTAATTTCTAAACACATTTTATAACTTATTTTTTATTTAGGTATAACATTAGGAATTTTATATGTATACGAAAGTACACTACGACTGTATATTTGTTTAAGTGCATTATGTAAGATTTACATTTGTTTGACCTGTGATTGTATTGTTACCAATAAATTGATTTATGATTTATGGAGGACGTCCACTGAACACGCACATAAATATGCCTCCCCCATAATTTTCCAAAAGGACCGGCATCAGGTCGTCAGTCCACCGTGTCGGTGGACGACCTACGCTGTGCTTGCCGGTCCGTGGTCTCCACTCCAGAACCTTCCCAACCCATCGAACATCAGTTCTGCGTGCTACATGCTCCCGTAGATACGATGCTTCTAAAAGAAAAGAGCCTATGGTTTTCTGTAAGAATTTAACCATACACGTTGCAGTTCCTGGAAAAGGAGGTAGATTTCTGCGAAATCTATTGTATTATTGGCCAAATATGGCGAATCACGAGTCAACGGGTTGTCTATAAGTCCCTGAACGCTGTTTTCAATAAAACCTCATGCAGTATTAGCACCGACCTAGCCTAGACCACAGGAGAACTTACTGAGCATAAAGCAATACCTAGATTACAATGACGATTGGGTCGTAGAGACTTCTTATAGTGTTATGGTCTCCTGGTACTTTCCAAACCGAATTTGATTAATGCCTTGTACGCTGTTTTCAATAAAACCGCATGCAGTATAAGCACCGACCCAAAGAGAATATAATAGGGACACCGACCTAGTCTAGGCCACAGGAGAACTTACTGAGCATAAAGCAATACCTAGATTACAATGACGATTGGGTCGTAGAGACTTCTTATAGTGTTATGGTCTCCTGGTACTTTCCAAACCGAATTTGATTAATGCCTTGTACGCTGTTTTCAATAAAACCGCATGCAGTATAAGCACCGACCCAAAGAGAATATAATAGGGACACCGACCTAGTCTAGGCCACAGGAGAACTTACTGAGCATAAAGCAATACCTAGATTACAATGACGATTGGGTCGTAGAGACTTCTTATAGTGTTATGGTCTCCTGGTACTTTCCAAACAGAATTTAACCACACACGTTGCAGTTCCTGGAAAAGTAGGTTGATTTCTGCGAAATCTATTGTATTGGCCAAATATGGCGAATGGCTACGGGTTAAGGCACACATCAGCTATCTGTCAGTGAAAGTTCCGACAAAATATGTCCAGCCGTTTTTGAAAAAAAACTAAGAGAACAGTTTACAAACGAAAAGCTCATAACCCTTTCAGTTTAAACGACGACGCACTTAACAACTATTAAAATTACGATATCCTCTATAAAAACCGCTGTATTTACATAAATCGTAAAAAACATCGATCACTCAATCGATCACATAAATCGATACTAAAGTACAAAAACGTTATATAAAATACAAAGTGGGCCGTATAAATTATAATGCCGGATATGAATCACCGACGTGCAATTTATAGGGTAACTGGTCCGTGACTGGACGTGACGAGGGGCAGACGTATCGACGAAACTTTGTACACAAATTCCTATGGGATATTCTATTACGTTATGACATACTGGCCTGTTGGTACCCGTCTTCTCAGACACTGGCCCTGGGTTCGATTCCCGGACAGGTGGCACTTTTCTACCGACTTCCAAAAAAGGAGGAGGTACTCAATTCGTCTGTATTTTTTTATGTTTGTTACCTCATAACTTGAGACTGGGTGAACCGATTCTCAAAATTATTTTTGTTTGAAAGCTGGTGCTTCCCGTGTGGTCCCATTGAAATTTCATCAAATTCGGTCTGGTAGTTTTTGAGATACACTCCAATAACTGAATAGAATGGGAGTCGGTATTAAATTTTCAAATTGTACTTATATGTGCATGAATGAACATGTCTCAGGTGTGTCGGAATTCCTAAATAAATTGGGCTTTATTTACGATAAACCTAAGTATTTTGTAACAGTCTTGTTGAAATACATTTTGTAAAAGACAATTTACCTAACAATATGAACTACACATATTACAATTTACGTAATAAAAAATATAGGCTTGACATATATTAACATATTATGTACAGCAGCTAAATACTATTTATTATGCGAACTTAAAATATAACTTATCTAAAATAAGTCTAAACTAATCTATAAGCCGCACGTTGGGGGGGAAAGTGGGCAGCATTGCGACACTAGATGCAAAGTAGTCTCCAATATAAGAAAATAATAAATTACCGACGCAGTTACAAGACATTAAAAATGAGTACATATTTACAAAAACCCTGAAAAAGACATTAAGAGAAAGAAGTTAAAAAAGAAATAAAGATGTTGACGAAATGCTACTATTATTATTATAGCCTGAATAATTTAATGTCAAAACAATTTTATTATTGTAGAATAAATTGGCTCGCTCCGCAAAATGTTGCCATATCCTATTAGCGGCATTATGAAATGCACACAAAAATATGTATAATTAAGACTTGCATATGTAAAAAGCATAATGTTGCAATAAAGGTATTGAATATTGATTAAGTACATTCCGTTTCCGTTTATACAATTTTCTCTATGATTCCGGCCACTCGCCTCAACCTATGTTAAATACAAAAAAAAAACATGCGGATCAGTCTTTGGGGACTGCTGATAGAAGTGAAAACTAATAGCATTATTTTTAAGACGAGTGTCTTCAAAAACAGTAGGTAGTCATGAAAACCATAAGCCTAAAGAAGTTTTCACTTCAATACTACATTATCTATGACAAAGTGTTACGAGACGATGACGCGAGGTTCCTTGATTTTTCTTCACCCAAAAAGTGCAAACGCGCCCAAAGAAGTCAATTTCACTTCAATAAGTTACCTAGATTTGTTTACAAGGGAGCACTTCCAACTTATTCACTAACATTAAATATAACAAGTGCAATTTGAAAAATTTTAATTCCGACTTCCATTCTATTACTTTGGTAAAAATCAGTTATTGGAGTGTAACTCAAAAACTAGTAGACCGAATTTGATGAAATTTAAATGGGACTACACGGGAAGCACCAGCTTTTAAATGAAAAAAGAGTTTTGAGAATCGGTCCCCCAATTAAAAGTTATGAGGTAACAAACATTAAAAAAAAACAGTCGAATTGAGTACCTCCACCTTTTTTTGGATTTCGGTAGAAAAAATCAAATCATTTATGATCTATAGGTTTACGATGGCACTTACAAAATGGCATGATGCATTTATTATTTCTTAAATCTACAACTGGATCGGAACGCGACCACGACTGGGAAGATCGGGCAAGAAACTCAGCAGGCTTGTCTTTTTTACATATTTTTTATCGCGACTTACTAGATATATGCCTGTTCCTAAACGTATAGTCTGTAATATTCCCGTAATGGCACTGCTGTAACTATATTCCATAACCATATAATATTACAACAATTTTAATTAACAACAATAAATATGCGAGACGAGGGTAGCTACTAGGCGGTTTACCCTACAGACAATACGTTACAGCCCAAACTACCCTACTCCGTTCCACACGTAATAAAATCATTAATTATCACTTCAGTAACTCGTGGTCGGGTAATTGCTTCCTAGAGAAGGCTTCTCGAAGCGAAGGCCTCGTGCTCTGTACCACAGAAATCATCATCAATGTAGAAATATCTATATATATCTATATATATAAATGAACCCCTATTTCTTCTGGTCACGCTATAACTTGAGAACGGATGGAACAAACTCGCTAACTCTTTTTGTTGTGTTAAAGGTGGGAGGTTATGGAGAGGCCGAAGGCCGAGCCTACTACGCGAACAAAGTCGCGGGCAGTCGCTAGTATAGAATCAAAAATCTAAATAAACAGGCCAATCCTGGTTCTTATTTCGAATGAAACTTCATTGAAATAATGTGATGAAGAGGTTCACTAATCGAGAAGTTTTATTAACCGAGCGAGCGAAGCGTCTGCTTTAACTGGCCAAATTGACTTTCATCTGTTCGTATGTTTGTTAGGTTGTATGTACCTCTTCCTATACACGCCGTATTTATCAACCAATCTTGACGAAACTTGGTATGCATGTTTTACTATTTTTTTTGTCCTCGGTGGTTTAAGTGGGGGTGAGCTTTCGTAAAAAGGGAGGAAGTTTGCTGCGGCGCTATTTACCGAACGATTTTGATAAGACTTGGTACACACATAAGGTACCTGACTTTCAAGAGGAATTTTGAATATGGGCATAATTGGTCAAGTGGTTGCCGAGATATTATGTAGTGAAGTACTGCGACAAATTGCCGTTGATAAGAATGTACTCGCTAGGTGTACTGTTCGCAGAACTACAAGTATATTTATATAGATAAATGGGGTTCGAGAAAAATTGTTACGATGTGAAGTAACATTTTGGATTTCATCAACCTAAGGGCTTCACTAAGAACATATTATTTGTTGAAAATATGTACGTTCCTTCTGTCACGAGACGCAAACTTAAATACAGTATTCACGTTGGCCTACTCCAAAAATGCTTCAAACATTCTTCGATTGTCACAATTCAAGTATTTACCGTAACTGTAGGGTACTTAACCTTTCTATCGACGTGTACCTGTCTAAATACATAGACTTTATGTGCATTACCATAATGTTGTGTATTTGTCGTTGACCTGCTGTATGTTTCTTAATGCAGAAGTGGAAATCAATTATTTTTAAAAGATACAATATTTTTAAACATAGATACTTAATCCTTTTTTTGAAAATCGTACAATACGTGTTTATTACAAATGTGATGGGCCATTTTCTACCGACTTCCAAAAAAGGAGGAGGTACTCAATTCGACTGTTTTTTTATGTTTGTTACCTCATAACTTTCGACTGGGTGAACCGATTCTCGAAATTCTTTTTTTGTTTGAAAGCTGGTGCCTTCCGTGTAGTCCTATTATATATTCATCAAATTCGGTCCAGTAGTTTTTGAGATACACTCCAATAACTGAATAGAATGGAAATTGTACTTGTTACACACTTTATTGAAACGTGGGCGCTTTAAAAATTTTACATTATTCGTACTATTTTATGTTCTAAAAAGAAACTTTTACAAAAACTGAGCCCATTAAAGTATTTGAATATTCGTTGGGATTACATACATTCTTTTTTGTATAAATATCTTCCATATAATGGAATCCATCTGAATGGAGTTGATTTATTCCATCGACGGCAACGTTTTCAAGGGTGTTTGTTTTTATTGGGAAAGTTTTCTGTTTTCTTATATACCTACAGCCCAATTTCTTTAATCGTCTATCGGTGAACATATCCGAATAATGTGTTTTGTGAACATTTATTATACATGAAACAATAATTTCAATCAACCATTTTCAAGAGGAAGCGCTCGCAGCGGAGCTTGATTGGCCGATTTCAACCGATCAACAAGTTAAGCAACGCTTGCTGCGGTCGGAACTTGGATGGGTGTGTGCTAGTGGCATTCAACTGAGCGCTTCCGTGCTTCGGAGGGCACGTTAAGTCGTCGGTGTCGGTTGTTTGTCTTAGGACAACAGTCGTTAGGCTGTATCGAAGGGCTGAACACTTCGACATGGGTTGTCCACTAGCCTATCCACCCGCGTGGAGGGTTATGTACCTCTACCATGAGTTGGCAACATAAATGTCATCTATAGTCGATACTCGATCTCGTCTACCTACTAATCTTGTGATTGGCGTACTCGCTGTCAATTTTAGTTCTACAATTGACCGCGAGGTGGCACTGTTCTTTTATTCATACATTTTTAGCAGCACTCGATAGCGAGCACGATTGGTGTCAATGTAGTAAAATCATGGTAGACCTACAGGTCCTACTCCTCTCTCTGAGAGGAAGGCTTGATTCCCAGCACTGGGAACAAAATGGACTGATTATGATGGAACATTTTCAAAGGTCTAGTTTTGGATATTCGTGAGGACGAATTTTCAACATTGGAGCATATTTCTTCTCTAACTAACACTAAATAACTAAATAACGGTAACAATATAAATTTATCTATAATATGTATGTATTTAGGAATATATAAGTATGTTTATCAGTTGTCTAGTACCCATAACACAAGCTCTGCTTAGCTTGGGACTAGATGGCGTTGTGTGATAGTTGTGGAATATTTATTTATTTAATGCTGAAACTAGTAGGATAATAGACCCAGCGGCTACGCGGATAGGTCAATTTGTGATAAATCATATGACCCCTTATTTAATGTAATATATGAGAAAAAGGTAGTCGACCGAGAGCTTATTATGTATAGAGAATATTGGGGGATGGACCATAAATTATTCTGTTTTGTTTTGATAAATATTTGTCATTCATATCACGGTATAATAAAAGTCACTAAAAGCCACTAAATCCTACAATGTTATAAAGGTACCTTTTAGCATATTGATGCTTATCTAAAATTATATTTAATATTTCAGAGACGTTCTTATATGGCTGATTTAGCGGCGAATGAATAGCGCACGGCAGTCGCCTTGAAATTGAATGAATGGGTGTTTTATATTTTTTTGCTGATGGCCAGTGATGCGGTCGAAGGTGGTACACACTAGATCTATGAGTAGAATAGCTCGCGGCTCTCAAGGACAGGTGCCGGAACACACTGTTAGGTGTTTTCAACCGACTTCTAAAATAAGGAGGTTCTCAAATCGATGCGTAATTGTTTTCTACCGACTTCTAAAAAGGAGGACGTACTCAATTCGACTGTATTTTTTTTATGTTTGTTACCTCATAACTTTGGACTGGGTGAACCGATTCTCGAAATTCTTTTTTTGTTTGACAGCTGGTGACCGTGTGGTCCAATATAAAATTAAATTCGGTCCAGTAGTTTTTGAGATACACTCCAATAACTGAAAAGAATGGAAGTCGGTATACATTTTTTCAAATTGTACTTGTATTTTTAATATATGAACGCGCATAATTTTTTACAGAGTAGTTCGATTATGATATTTATTTTTTTGTTCGACAGAGAATACTTCCGAGGTACCATTAGTAGGTCCATTTAAATTTCATCAAATTGAGTCATACGGTTTTGACTAACAATCCGATAACTGAAAAGTGTTTCGCCTATCTAGATGATATTATTGTCGATGAACGACAATCGATCCCGTAAGTAGCAAGGGTCACTAAAAAGGGTTTTTTGTTTGTGATAATAGGTATTTTTGAACTACATACCATGGCACCGACTTTAAGAAGCTATTTCACACTTTTATTGTATGTTTGAAGTCGGTTCCATTTTTTGGTAGAAATATATTTTGTTTCCTTTGAGGTACGGAACCCTAAAAACATGAACTAGTCAGGATTCGGAGAAGAACCCGAGGAATACGAGAGGAAGTTTTCCTCAAACTGATATCCGATATTACAACAACACTCAATAAAATATATCACTTTGAGGAAAACTTATTTAACAAAGAGCCGTCAAATACTCTCTAAGTAATATCTGGAGATCAGCAGGGCTATTATGTATCTCAGTTGCTAACAAATGTTGATTGAAATCTTGAAAAATGGCGGCTCTGTCAGTTTGGACAACTCCAGTAAGCAAAAATGTTAGCAAGTTGATCACTGAAGCTGACAAAACTGACATAGAGTCGCCATTTTTTTCTATTTAAATCAATATTTAGAGCTCTTACACACGAGCGGCATGTTGCCAATGGCAGAGGTAGCTGCAGCCGTCGACACGCGTCGACGGAAGCCGCCGCCACGTCGACGGCAGTCGTTGACTTTCTAACTTTGAAGATCAGCGGTGGACATCGTCAGCACGCTACAACTGCAAGTGTCGCTGTAAGTCGACGGCAGCCGTCGACGAGTGTCGACAGCTGCAATTACTTCTGGCGTTGGCAACAATCGCTTTTACAACAGTTTGTTTATTTCCTATTTCTTCTGCTTGTCTCAGTACTTTATTCATTTATAAAAAAGAAGACTACGCCTTTAATTTTAGGCGCCTAAAAGGTTTATTGTAATAAACTAATAAGTACAATTTGAAAAATTTAATACCGACTTCCATTCTATTCAGTTATTGGAGTGTAACTCTAAAGCTACTGAACCGAATTTGATGAAATTTAGATGAGACCACATGGGAACCACCAGCTTTCAAACAAAAAAGAACTTTAAGAACCGGTTCACCCAAACAAAAGTTATGAGCTAACAAACATAAAAAATACAGTCGAATTGTGTTTCTCCTCCTTTTTGGAAGTCTGTAGAAAATACATAATGCAAATGGTAGCAAACATAAGGTTACGAAGTAAAGTCCACTTTTAGGCGATGTAAGCAACAATGATCAATTGATCGGAACCAAACAGTTGCAGTGAAGACCAAAGCAAGACAATTGTCTTGTAATTTTTCCGAGAAGTTGTGCCCGCAATGTCGACATGCCATCGACGACGTGATATGTGTGCGCGTTTCCATTACTCCGCAGTTCTGGGTCAGACGTGACGTGCCGCTCTCAAAATCATACAACTTTTAATAAATTCCCTGGGAATCTTTGCTAAACGCTTCCGCAATTATGATATTAAAAGGAAATTTTTAGCGAAGTACCTTTCCGCCAGAAAATTGCATAGGGCACATACACAAGCAGCTTAAAACAGTCAGCATGGACTGCTTCAAGCTGAGACTGCACAGTCAACTGCAGTCTTCTACGTAAACACATACACGAAACCGCTCGAGCAGTTGCATATGCTTCGGGCGGTTGGCGGTTCAGTCGCCAGGCATACAAGGACTGCTCGAGCTGTCGACTGTTCTCGCGCAGTTACCTCCGCCCGCGCTCTTCATTCCCCGTCGCGCGCGCTTTTCGCCCTCGAATTAAAATTGTCAGTTGTTAAGCAGTTAATACCAACTGCTCTAGCAGTTATTAATGGCAAATTCAAGCTGTTGACTATGACTGCAAGAGCGGTCCGTGTATGTTGATCACTGGCTCCCTGCTCTTAGTGTATTTTTTAAATGTGTACCTGTCTCATAACGTTTTACCTAGTGAATCGATTTTGATGTTTATTTGAAAGCTGTTTTATCTCATGTGGTTTCAGTTAGATTGAATTTGATCAAGATCTGACCAGCAGTTTAGTTTTATTATAATGTATCATGCGCATCAGGAATATCTAATAGTACGAAACATGGAGAATCAATAATAATGGATAAATAATATAATTCATTAATATTCGCATCAATCTATCAGACGTTATCACGTCAAAATATTCTTATTTCTTTGTTTATTCCACCGTCGGCACCCTAAAAGCTACACTCTGTTAAGCCGCGTCATATAAATAAATATCGCATCTATACCTGTAGTGGATAAGACAACCTCAAAACAAAATCCTAACAGTTGGATAATCACATCAACAAACAATCCCGTGCCGTATAAGACAATGTACACACGCCGCGATAACGGTTATTCGTTCGCGTTAAACGCATCGCTTGCACACGTACCTTCTTATACCTGCTCAGCTATTCCAGCTACACAAATATGCTTGTACAGACAGACCTACATCCTGCTCGTATACGGACCTTCAGCGTGTTACGGTCCGTGCTGGGGCGATTCTCTCTCCGAGTGAGAGGTAAATTTTATTTTAATAAGTCCTTTATTTACTTCTGGTTAAAAAATATATACAAAATTCGGGGATAAAATCACTTCCGGTATTTAAATCTATCTCTTAAGCACACTTACACACACCTATTTTTCTACCACTATCAGTTAGCTAAGTTCAATACGATTCTACCTGTATAAGTTTCATGTCTATAAACCCATCCAAACCCGGGATATCATCGTTTTAGTGCGCAGGATCGTAATTTTTTTATTTCCGCTAGGCAGCGCGACCCATGATCCTCAAGATACTTGCGCGTGCGACAGATGAAGGGCTATTATAGACATTGCGGGCCCGAGCGACCTGGGGCCTTACTATCAGCTTCGTAAAAACCATGCAAGTTCCGTGCAGTTCTTAAACCTGACATAAACAGTTTTGAAATCATACCATGACGCTCATTTAGGTGAACTGTTTGAATATTGTTCTCTCAAAAATGAACGGATAATGTTGTCTCTGGCATTCTTACAATTTACTATAACCAACATTACAGATGCCTAGACGTTTGTAAGCTGATAAACTGAGTGGATTTAGAGCGACATGTTAACGAGAGTCCATACAAAAAAAACAGGTGAACGATTTTTCTGCGGTTCTTGAATAGTAGGCCTGGGCAGGCCTGCTTTAAAGCTGTCATGGTACGAATAAACCGGGCAGTTGTCTAAAAGTCCTGCTTTAGGAGCTCATAGTAAGGCCCCTGGGGGACAGTATAGGCCAGCAGCGAGATCTAGTGACAGTTTCAGACCATACCCAGCCTTTTTTATCTACATTGAGGAAAGTTTTTTTATATAATAGTTCATCAAAATTACTCCCTTTGGCCTGTTGAAAAGCGGAGATTGGAATGAAGCGATGACCATTAATGCAGCAATAAGCTGCGTTATATATAATGAATAAAAGCTAAGCTTATCCATAGAAAACACTTATGGTGTAATTCACAATAGTTTCTCAGATCCGGTCAGGCAACAACAGATGTCTACTTGTCAATCGGTCTTCACCACTATTGCTTCATGATAACACAAAACCTCGCACTGCTCGACAATCAGTTTTAACACTGCAAGACCTGAGTTACAAACCATTCGTTATCATTCATACTCGCCGGATCTCGACCCAACCCACTACCATTTTTCCGCGATTTGAAATTTTTTTTGCACGAAAAATATTTTCTTCGCAGAGAGCAGTATAAAATGCTTTCTCACAGTTTGTGGAGGGTCCCCAGAATTCTATAGCAAAGGTTTGAATTATTTCCAAATAGATGGCAGACATGTGTAGGTAACATGTATATAGATATATAATAATATTGTATGTAAATATAATATTTTCTTTTGAATAAATATATTTGATCCTACAAAAAATTGTTTCAAATGGCTCAGTACGAAATTGCAATTTCATCATCCCCCAATATATCAAAAATATATTTTATTTGAAAAGAAACTAATTTCCCAGCTCCGACTTCAACATTTCCCAAAACAAAAAACAATGTCCCCTCCCAAAACACTCTGACAGGAAATGACGTCATAAACATCCATAGACTAAAGAGGCTGCACAGACTATAAATAACGCGTGGAGGGGAAGACTTGGAGCGAAATCAATGACTTCCGGTGTGCATCCAGGAACACATTACGCTCGTAAGTGTATTGTGCTGATGTATTTCGTAAGGGGACGATATTCGGGAGTGTACTAAGCTATAAAAATAAATGATATAACCCGGCCTTCACTGGGTAAGTAAATTCATAATATATATCAATATTCCATAAGCTCCCTTATCGATGTCGTTAAAGATAAGACGGGAATAGACTTGCTCCGCTACGACATGACATCAAGGATGTAGGTAGCTGTGTGCCTAGCACGAACAACTGCGTGCGTGTAACGTAACGTGTCGTTCACGTGCAACAGTACAAACTGTCATGTATCTAGGGCACAGATAACACATAGTCAGGGCGACCCATGTAGTAGGTGATATTATGTATGGATATCAGCATGCCGAGCGATAGCAAGGCTGCTGAGATCTGCTATGCGGTTATGGTAGCCTGGTACTATGCGGTGATGTTGCGAGGAAACTGTAGTCTATACTTACTAGGCTATCATAACTAGCAGGCAGTGTAAGTGTACCAACCAAGACGAGCAGTGTGCCTAGCACGAATAACTGCGTGCGTGTAACGTAACGTGTCGTTCACGTACAACTGTACAAACTGTCATGTATCGAATGTATTCGAATTTTATTCTCATGACGGTATGAAATAAATACGAACTTTTATTTAAATTATAACGTAATTTCAATAATAATATATAAAAAAGGTCAAAATACGGACTGTTAGTTAGTTAAATTGTGTAAAATTAAAAAAGATAAAGGAACCGGTAATGATATCAGCTGCTATGGAAATGAAAATGAAATTGGTAATGATGAATTAAATGATACTTCATTGTTCAGTATCAGTACACTATCGTATTAATAAAGAAAGCCATGCATTTAAGCACAGGTTCATCAATAATACTAAATATAAAGTTTGGATGATTTTGCTCACTAGAAACTAAAACTATTTAATTAATTGTGATAGATAAGTAGTCATAACATTAAAGGTAACAAAACAATAATTGAACTATCTCATTGGTTCCTGACGTACATTGCAGATGCAAACATATAAATATCGTTGAAAGCATTTCAACACGAAGCTAGTTGCGAGTTTCCAGCTATGGAACGGAAATTAAATGCATAACTTCGGGAGAGCATCCACGTGGCTCTTATACTTATCAACTCTGGCTTACACGATTCAAGTTCAATCATAATAGTATCTTGCACACGTAATATTTCGATGTCCATCATCATTATACTTTTATTTATGTCCTATGGTAGACAAAACAGTTTGGTTAAGGCGTATTTTATGTATCTTTCCTCAAAGTATTTATTATATATTGTAGACATGTAAGCTGCACTAAATATTGGGAGAAGGCCCTGGTTGCTGAAACACAGTACCACTAGTTCGGGAACCAGTAGTTTTCACATTTATAATTGTAACAAATTCTACAAAAAAATACATACTTTACTCTTTTTACAAAAATACACTCGCATCACATGCATAGACAATCGTTTCGTGTACTCTTGACCTCGCCTTTCTTCAGCACATCTCCGATTTGACCGGGATACGTTCGCCGAGGTGTATCTCTTCCATTCACTCCATCCACGCTCGCCTTGTACACTTGTTTTGTCAGTCTTCTCCCATCCATCCTTTCTATTGCCAAACCATCTAAGCATGTCTTTTTCAATTCTAGTCTCTACATCTTCATTCACTCCACACCGCTGTACCTAACTCTATATCTCAAAGTCACACGACATATTCCTTTTTTAATATTGATTAAACCCGCATGAAATAATTATATGCCGCAAGTATAAATATCATGTCAATGAAAAACCTCCAAAATGTCCGCCGACCCCCATAAAATTCAGTTTTCCCGCTATCGCATGAGAGTTATGTGAAAAAAATACCAATATTACTCACAATATTTAACAAAAAGATCCCTATAAGTAGCCAATGGACCCCTGTCCCTTTGTCGCACACTCGTTCGATAAGCATTATATCCTCGCTTTTGATCCAATAAACCACATTTGGTTACAAATTTAAAGCTGCGTGCGTATTGTAATGTAAAAAAAGTTATATGTCATAATTTGTCTTTGACGGTACATGGGTCTTCAAAACGTTGACTTTTTGAATAAAATTTAAGTCCATTCAGTTTGACGTTCGACTTGAAAATGAAAATAAAATTACCAAAAAACAAACCCGACTTCTACACCACAAGTGTGAAATAACTTGTTGAAGTCGGTACCATGATAGTTCAACAGTACATATTATATCAAATCATCTATTTAGGCGGAAACCTTTTCAGTTATTGGAGTGTAACTCAAAAACTTCCGGACTGAATTTGATGAAATTTAAATGGAATTCCCTCGGAAGTATTCTATACAAAACAAACAAATAACAATCAAAATTGGTTCATAAACGACGAAGTTAAGAGTACGCATAAAAAAATACGGTCGAATTGAGAAACCTCCTCCTTGTAGTCGCTTAAACCTGGTAAAAATCTGCAAATGTCAAATCAAAACATTTATTACCCAAACATGGGCAAATATTACAAAGAGTTGAATATATATTACAGGGTAGGTTCGCCATGTTTTAACCATTGGCATGCGAAATTATTTCAATGTGAAGCCTGTATATAGGGTAGATAATAATTCAGATCGGATAGTTGAATAGCTGCATGGCTGACTAAGATTTCCTTTACTCTAGATATGTATTTGATCATTCGCGTTATCATCAGCAATGAAATCAGCAATCAAACAACCACCCTATGTAATGGGAACAAGAAAGGACCCCTCCAATCTAAGTAGCCGCAGGGTACCTTTTTGTCACTTATAAGCTTACAACCCTTTTATTAAACCAAAGGGACGGGTTTCCAGTTTAATAAAACCACCCTTGCGGTTTTGATCCGATTTTTATTGAAGCTACTTCATTTTGAATTATTCTGAGTAAATTATGGGTTGGAATCTTTTCAAATACTTGAGCAAATGTGTCTTTATTAAATGATATGTGTCTTTATTAAATGAGATGTGTCGTTATTAAAGTCATATTTTGAAGGGAGATTGTGAGATATTTCTCCATAGCTAGATAGATGCCAATCCGTGCGCTGAGTATTCCGCGATTCAAAGTGTTCTGTTAGCTTCATAAGTTCAATATCCACTGCGGTATTATCTCTTAACGTTTGAATGTTGGTTAGTTCAGCGCAAGCATTGTAAACTGTTTACATATAATATCGCGACCGACGTTCAGTCACATAATACACAAGTTGTGAACCGTGCGTTTTGTTTTTGGGCATATTGCTGTGACACCGGCCCCGCCCCCTTTTCATATCTCCCTCGTTTCTGTGATCTGTGTATTTCTCTAACAACGACATATATTTTGCATTTTGTCCCGACTAATAGAGGTTTAGATACAGTATCACTGAAATGCTATTGCATTTCGCGGTAAGTAGGTATATTATTATGAAAATCACTTTAGCAGCTCCATGGTGGGAGAGTCAAATAATATCTCCTCCGCATTTGATCTGTGAATCGTATGCGGCGAACAATCACAACTTAATGTGTTTAACTTAGTGTATTTTGCATATTTCCACAGCGTAATGTCATATGTGATATGGGATATTGCTATGGGGTTCAGCGGCTGATATAGAGACCATATTTATCCTTCAGAAACGTGCTATTAGAGCTATATATGAAATGGGTCCCCGTGAATCTTTGAGAGATTTATTTAAAGAAATCAATATATTAACGTTACCTTCCTTATATGTATTTGAAAATATAATGTATGTTCGTAAAAATTTACATAAATATAAGTTAAATAGTGATCACCACACTTTTAATACTAGAAATACAAATAGGATAGCTGTACCTAGTTTTAGACTTGCGAAGACAAATAAGTCATTACTAGGAAATTGTGTGCGTTTTTACAATAAAATCCCAAAACACATAACTGAGCTCACAGAGGGCAAATTCAAAATGTCTGTATAAACGTTTTAATAAAAAAAGCTTACTATAAAGTTCGACATTATATAGAAGATAAAGATGCTTGGAATACTCCACTTCTGGCAAGCTGTCACTCTGCCACCCATAAAATGTAATATTTGTAGTACCTAAGTAGAAACATTGTAAACATCTATATAAAAAGAATGGCCTCGAGTTTCTTGCCGCTTCTTCTCGGTAGGCTCTATATATTTTGGAACGCGGCGGTAGAGTCAAAGTCAAGTTAAAGTACATTATAATGAAAAGTTGACGTTCATAAGTGCGTCTTTGATACCTAAATTGAATAAATGACTTTGACTTTGAATGGCAAGATATTTTTAGGGTTATACCATCGCAGTGTCCGATATTCGGAAGCTTTAATGTCTATTCAGCTTAAAAAGGCACGAGGCAATGATGAGGCAAGTTAATTAAAAACAACGAAGATCCCTTTTATTGATATCAATTATAGTAGACATAACAAGAGTCTTCGACCACTGCGTATTACCAGTGATGACTTATAGCACTGAAACGTGGTCTCTTACTATGGGTCTCATAACTAAGCTCAAAGTCGCACAACGAGCTATGGAGAGGGCTATGCTCGGGGTTTCTCTACGTGATCGAATCAGAAATGAGTAGATCCGTAGAAAAACGAAATCACCGCCATAACCCAAAAGGTAAGCCACTTGAAGTGGCAGTGGGCAAGGCACATAGCACGCAGAACAGATGGCCGATGGGGCCGGAAGGTTCTTGAGTGGAGACCACGGACCGGTAAGCGCCGCGTAGGTCGTCCACTGACACGGTGGACAGACGACCTGATAACGACTTTAGACACAAGCCGCTTCCAACCGGTCCTTTTGGAAAATTATGTGGGAGGCATATTTTCAACAGTGGACGTCCTATGGCTGAAATGATGATAGTAGGTACATTACTGCAGCGGCCAGCAAAAGAGGTATTGATGGACGAACAATGTAAACGTGCATAAGAGACGTCAAGTCGCAAAACCACGACAGATGTTGCTTTTCATATCTTTTGCCGGCTCGCATGTATTGGCCAGTACCTACAGCAATTTCGACCTAACTCTAAGAAGGTAGGAAGTGATTATGAAGCATGTTTGAGAAAAAGTGATTTATTTTATATGTACACTACCAAGAAGAAGCGTCAAGGAACTCGAGCATCTATTTATTCAAATAGATTGTTACTAAGTGCTTTTCTTTCCTACATTAATAACATAAATCCAAACATTTACGTCTTCTTCAGGTAAAACCTAATCACTACATATAATAAAAATGTAGAGGTCGAATTTCTGTACAATGAAAAAATATGCTAAAAACCGAGTCAGGAGTGTAAGGAGTGAAATCGAACTAATTTAGATTTTTCAATTTTTTTTGTTTTTCTGTTTGTCTGTTCGTCTGTGTTTTACGGGCTAATCTCCGAAACGACTAGACCGATTCAAATGAAATTTCGTATGATTGTACTTACATCCCTGGTCAACATATAGGATCTTTTAATCTCGGTAACTTAAAGAGTTCCCGTGGGATACCTACTTCAATAACTGTAATTAACCGTATCCCGCGAGCGAAGCCGCTGGCGGATCAGCTAGTTATATATATATTAACCTGCTTAGTTAACTCCTACATTAAAGAGGTACCTATTAATGCTTTGATTGAAGAGGCCGACGACCTGAGAAATAAGTTGAAAGTAAAATCGAAGCATGTAATAAATAGCAATATTCTCATGGCAGAGAAACGCTAAACCCCATTGTTATAGGATTACATGCACCTGAGGAACGAGCTTGCTTTTTATTTCCATCAGCCAAACGACGTAATTTATTACAATTCTACAGGCGCGTGTCACACCGAATTGTTAATTTTAGAGATTTTCAGATTAAGTGGAGAGACGGGCAAGCCTAAAGACAAGCGCTTAAAATGTATTGTATTCTATGATAATAATTCATAGTCACTTACATCCTCAATAATACACATGCACACACACACACATACACACACACAAACACACACATACACAATTAAATAAATATACAGTAATAAAAGCATATCAATAGAATCATATAGCAATAGTTAGTGTACCACGAAGCGTTTATACAATTACTTACAACACAAGTTATTTTGTGATAAATTGTATGTAAATAACAAGCCAATATAGTGGCAATTAAAATTGTAACATTGTAAATTGCAATGAAATTGTAAATTGTTAAATATTGTTACTTATACAGGCCTATTAATGTCAATGACAGTTACGCACTGCTTAGAACTGAGGCCAAACAAACAATTTCTGAAAATGTATTCGCATATTATTGTGTTCTAACTACAGTATGGAATAACATTTTACGTAAAGCATAATGTTTACAGAATATTAAAAGTTAAAATAAGCCCCGTGGCGGGGGAAAAAGTGGCCAAAATACTGGCAGCATTGCCACGTTGTATGGCAATGCTAACTTTTTGCCCAAAGTAGGCGCCAGCATTTCGGTATATGTATCTGTAGTGACACAAATTGCAATTATGCATTTTTGTAGAGCGACTGCCGAGCGCCCCCCTCCGCCGTCAGTCGTCTCCCGTATCGCAGAGCAATTACACTGCACACTAAAATTGTAATTAAGTTAATGTTTGGACAATACAAATCGGATATACATCTACAGTGATTTTATTTCATTAGTGATAGAGCTGGGTCAACTATAGACATAGGAGGACCCACATTGGTGACCCCGACGTGATGTGACACGTATTTTGTTTTATTTTGTGAATTATTACGCAAGCAACAATGAATCCCAGTATGCCACAACTACAGCACGCGACCGCGACTGTACCTGTCAACGTACCCAGTCCTGCGATATCAGTTTCTTGAACAGATGAAAAACCTGATTTAGCTGCAGTTACACTCAGTTCAAAAATACCAGACTTCTGGACGGACCAGCCCCGTGTTTGGTTCATTCGCACGGAAGCTATTTTGTCACCGCAGAAGCTGGGGGATGAAGCAAAGTTTAATATCGTCGTGTCAAAACTAACAAAAGATGCTATCCAACAGGTAACGGATGTGTTAATAAACCCACCGGCAAGTCATAAATTCGATGCATTGCGTAGTAGACTTTTACACATTTTTGAAGAATCTGAAACGAGAAAATTACAAAAATTAATCGGTGAGATGGAGTTGGGTGAGCAGAAACCGTCTCAATTGCTTCGCCGGATGCGCGACCTCGCAAGGGGTAAGGTTCCGGACGAGACCCTGCTGATGCTGTGGCAAGGCCATTTGCCGCAGGCAGCACGTGCGGTATTAACGGTAACAGACTCTATTGACCCGGAAAGTTTAGCTGCTATAGCCGACAAGATACTGGAGACGATTCGGCCTGCAAATGTCATTGAAGTGGCACAGGTCTCATCCAGCGGAAGTGATAAAATAATGGCCGAAATTGCCAAAATCAATGCCAGACTTGACGATATAGACAGGGGTAGATCAAGGTCAAGACCGCGCAATGAGAACAACCGCAACGATCGCTCATTTTCACGTGCACGCAGTACTTCGCAGCGACGTTCTCCGAGAAGCCCAGATTGGCTATGTTTTTATCATTTTAGGTTCAAGGCACGTGCGAATAAATGCGTAAAGCCTTGCGCTTGGAAAGAGTCGGGAAACTAGCCCAGGTGCAGCCAATGGTGGATGTCTGCACAATTTCGCCTTCCCACCGTCTTTGTGTGACCGACAGTAACAGCGGTTATAATTTTTTAGTGGATACAGGTGCGAATGTGTCAGTCTTACCCGTAAGTAAAAAACTATTTAGTGACAATGTGAGCTCTGACTATAAACTTTACGCCGCGAATGGGACAGTGATAAGGACATTCGGTACAAAATCTATGGTGCTTAATTTGCAATTGCGAAGGCCTTATCGGTGGACATTTGTAATTGCCGCCGTTAAGCAACCAATACTCGGTGCCGACTTTAGAACATTATAAACTATTAGTAGATATTAGTGCACGTAAACTGATAGACAAAGTGACTAGTTTAAGTGTTATAGCGCCGATAGTGGACCATTGCGACCCGCCTATTTATACTGTGGACAGTTTACATCCGTATTTTGAACTTTTACAGAAATATCCAGATATAACTAAACCCGCATCTTTCAAGGAGCCGTCGAAGCACTCGGTATACCATCATATTGAGACTACCGGCCCACCAGTGTTCGCGCGAGCAAGACCCTTGCCGCCGGACCGGTATCGTAAGGTAAAAGAAGAATTCCGTGTCATGCAGGAGATGGGTATCTGCCAGCCTTCTAAGAGTCCATGGGCCAGCCCGCTCCACGTTGTACCAAAGAAAAATGGTGAGTTACGACCTTGTGGAGACTACCGTAAATTAAATGCTGTAACTAAGCCGGATCGCTACCCTATACCACGTTTGCAAGATTTTACGTATCTGCTCGCAGGAAATAAGGTACTTACTCGGATTGACATAAATAGAGCCTACCATTGTATTGACATCGCTCCGGAAGATGTGGAGAAGTCCGCAATAATAACAAGTTTTGGCCTATTTGAGTTCAAAAAATTAAATTTCGGTTTACGTAATGGATCGCAAACTTTTCAACGTTTCATGGATACTGTTGTTTTGCAGGGATTCGATTTTACTTATTGTTTCATAGATGATATCCTAATTGCTAGTGAGGATAGTATTAGCCATCAACGCCACCTTGAAATGGTTTTCGAACGATTTAATAAGTATGGTATTTCGATAAATTTGTCAAAATGTTGTTTCGGTCAGCAGAAACTTGAATTTTTAGGTTTCGAAGTATCGACTGAGGGTATACGACCTTTGGAAGAAAAAGTTAAAGCGATAAAAGAATTCCCGAAACCGCAGACGGTTGCAGAGTTACGTCGATTTTTGGGTATGGTTAATTTTTATCGTTCACACCTTCCAAAAGCCGCATCATATCAGTCAGAGTTAAATAGGTACTTGCATGGTTCTAAAAAGAACGATAAGACAAAAATAGAATGGACTGAAACATCCGATATAGCGTTCGAACAATGCAAAAACAGCTTACAAAGCGCTTGCACTTTGTTCCACCCGGTACCGGATGCACCGCTAGCTATTATGGCTGATGCCTCGGACACGTGTGTTGGATCGGTAATTCAGCAGTATGTCAACAACGCATGGAAGCCGTTAGGTTATTTCTCCAAGGCATTATCACCAGTTCAACGTAAGTACTCTGCTTACGATCGCGAACTATTAGCCATATACATGTCTGTTCTACATTTTAGAAACCTGCATGAAGGACGATTACTTACAGTATACACCGATCACAAACCTTTAATTTATGCATTTAAGAAAGTAGGTACCGACAAGGAAACACCTAGACGGACCCGACAACTAATGTTCATCAGTGAATTCACGACGGATATTCGATACGTACAGGGCAGCAATAATCAAGTTGCCGATGCACTAAGTCGCAGTATAGACGCTATCGAGTGTCCGACAACTGTCGATTATGCAGCGTTAGCACAAGCGCAAACACGCGACGACTACGTGACGAACGGGCAAGTATCAAATAACATTCAGTTGAAATGCATAACTTTACCAGGTTGCGATAAAAGAGTGTATTGTGATGTATCAACTGACTATGTTAGACCTTATGTACCGGAATCTTTTCGAAAAATAGTTTTCAATAGTATGCATAATTTAAGTCATCCCGGAATACGTACAACACGCAAAATGTTAAGTCAAAAGTTTTTTTGGCCAGGCATGAATCGCGATGTTGGTAAATGGGCTAAGACTTGTATACGATGTCAACGTGTTAAGGTGCAAAGGCATACGATGTCACAATTGCAAAAATTTCCATCGTGTGGCAGACTTGAACACGTCCATATTGATATAGTAGGTCCTTTACCTATTTCAGCTCAAGGCTATAGGTACGTAGTAACTATGATCGACAGATGTACGAAGTGGCCTGAAGCTTTCCCAGTTATAGATATAACTGCGGATACTGTTGCCAAGGTTGTGTATGAAGGATGGATATCTCGTTTCGGCATTTTTCGTCGCTGTACTAGTGACCAAGGGAGACAGTTCGAATCAGCCTTGTTCACTCGGCTGATGCGTTACTTTGGAGTGGAGAAAATACGCACTACTCCATATCACCCACAAGGGAATGGAATGGTTGAGAGATTCCACAGATCTCTGAAATGCTCATTAGCAGCCCGGCTGGATTCGACATCGTGGGTGGAAGAGCTGCCAACGGTAATGTTAGGATTACGCGCAGCCATCAGAAGAGACTGTGGAGTAAGCGCAGCGGAAATGGTTTACGGGCAAGCGTTAAAACTGCCCGGTGAGTTTTTTGACATCACCAAACAGCCCGTATGTGAACCAGAAACGATAGTCGAAAGAATTAGGGATACTATCCGGAAATACAAACCTGTGGCTAAATTGCAACAAAGTTCACGCTCGATATTTGTACATCCTGACCTACAAACAACTGACTTTGCGTTTGTAAGAAATGATGCCGTACGAAAACCCTTTCAACCGACGTACAACGGTCCGTACCGTGTCGTACAACGAGGGAGTAAGGTATTCGTGTTAAGAATTAATGATAAGATAGCGCGCATTTCGATCGATCGTCTTAAACCGGCATATGTACTCCAGGACGATGACGTAACCGATACGCAGAGAAGCTCATCAAACCCTGTACAGCATAATGAAAAAGGTACAGGAGGTGACGATAACGATGCAGCGCCCAAGGTTACCAGGAGTGGTCGAATTGTAAAAATACCGTCTCGCTTTCTAAACGAAACGTTAGTTAAGTTTAGTACATATTAGTTGAACATACTATATGATAAGCTAGATTATTATGAGTAGATATTGAATGTACCCGAAATATCTTAGTTCAGAGTATAAGCGATAATAAAGTTAAGTGTTTACGTTATGTGTATCGTATTTACAAACGATTTTTTATGTATACTTACTTACGTTACGAATAGATAATATAAGTCATATATTTAGATAGGTTTACAAAGAACGAAAAATATCATTGTATTACTTAGTAAATAATAAAGGTTGCAACTTATATAATATGTATACGTATATGTTATTATGAGTTACGGATCAGCAAAGGTAATTATTTCACAAGCATGTTAGTTATAACTATTACATACTTATTACAAAACTGCACGCTTGCGAAATGATAACTCAGCAAAGACGAATAAGGTAGACCGCGTAGCAGCGTATAATTTTGTTTGTTATGAGAATTTTATGGTGTACCCATGTATCATATTACTTACGTGATTTTGTAATTTTAATTAATTAAATTAGGAAGTTCATGATTTATTGTAAAATTGACGAAATGAGGATGACGCAACAAGTAACATATTTATAACTGGGTTGTGCGAATTTTATTCATTATATGTTTTTGTACTTGCAAGTAGCTGTGCACGGTGTTTATACTTAGTTTTCATAATGGGAAAGACACTAAGTAAAGAAAACAGCGAAGAGCAAATTATCATAGCTCAAAGTGGAAGTCAGGTTGAGGCGCACATGTCGCAGCAGACTATTTTAATGATGGTGATAACGTCTTTCCTGATAGTAGTAGTGCTGTACGTTCTTTGGCGACAATTTCAAAGCCGGGTAAAATCGTGGTTACGGCAACAAATAATGGCCAGCGCATCTCCGCCACAGGTGCATGTAATCCAGCCGGGGGCAGCACCAGCAGCGGTAGCGAGTATCGCGAACCCCGCGCCTGTTGGTCCCGCAGGATACCAGCCGCAGTAGTGACGTGACGTAACGTGTCGTGTACTTGCATGAGTAGATAGGTAATCGTCAGCCCAGTGTTATGTACTCAGTGTTACTCTACGTTGCATGATGCGTCATACCTTATCGCGTCGAGTGTACTAGCATGGTAACTTACTTACGTTTTGTTTTGTTTCGTTGTACTATTATTGTTTTGTTCTCTATATTCAAAAAATATTTGTATATTTTTTTAAAAAAAAGGGGGGAATATTGTAGTGACACAAATTGCAATTATGCATTTTTGTAGAGCGACTGCCGAGCGCCCCCCTCCGCCGTCAGTCGTCTCCCGTATCGCAGAGCAATTACACTGCACACTAAAATTGTAATTAAGTTAATGTTTGGACAATACAAATCGGATATACATCTACAGTGATTTTATTTCATTAGTGATAGAGCTGGGTCAACTATAGACATAGGAGGACCCACATATCGTAAACGTCAACACGTCACGCTTCGGCGTACAACCTGTGAGTTACCTCTGACGCAGTTGCCCTAGATACATGACAGTTTGTACTGTTGCACGTGAATGACACGTTACGTTACACGCACGCAGTTACTCGTGCTAGGCACACTGCTCGTCTTGGTTGGTACACTTACACTGCCTGCTAGTTATGATAGCCTAGTAAGTATAGACTACAGTTTCCTCGCAACATCACCGCATAGTACCAGGCTACCATAACCGCATAGCAGATCTCAGCAGCCTTGCTATCGCTCGGCATGCTGATATCCATACATAATATCACCTACTACAAGGCTCGTCCTGACTATGTGTTATCTGTGCCCTAGATACATGACAGTTTGTACTGTTGCACGTGAACGACACGTTACGTTACGCAGCACGCACGCAGTTTTAGTGACCCTTGCTACTTACGGGATCGATTGTCATTCGCCATCAATAAGGATATCATCAAGATGGCGAAACACTTTTCCCGTTAGTAGAAAGTGTCACTAAAAAAGTTGTTTTTTCACCCGTTTTAATGCGCACAATATTGTAATATTAAGTACGTTTGAACTATCATGGTACCGACTTCAACAAGTTACTTCACACTTTTTGGTGTTGAAGTCGGTTTAATTTTTTTGGACAGAAAAGTTTTAATAATTCAAACCCGAAATATATACAGTATGTTTGAGTTCCAATTAGCGATATTTGAAAGGCGTTTAAAACAGTCAAATTCATCGACAAATCCAACAAACCCCCTTTCAGAGTTCCCAACCCCCCCATTTTTGAATGGCCCTCATTTTTATTTTAAACTTAACTTTTTATTTGTCAGTAATAAAAAAAAGCTGTCACTTTGTAGAGGCTCTACCCTCACAATTAAGTAATAAGTCGTTAAAATAAAAATAAAGGGTAATAGTATTGTCTATTCATGAAAAATAAGAATCAGCGTTAAATTTTGACAAAGTATTGATTATATATTATATATTGATTATTGACTGTTTTAAACGCCTTTCAAATATCGCTAGTTGGAACTCGAACAGACTGTATAGAGTTACGGTTCGGTGTGACAGCCGGCCATATTGGCTTCACAACTCAATGAATCCTAATTTATGTCTGCGCGGCAAACTGAGAGCGATGCGGGAAAAATGCCGGAATCCCGGAAAAATGCCTTGATACCGGGAAAAATATCAGGAATTTTGTCCGTTACTATTTCGGTTACTTTATTACCCGGTTCTATTCGGGTTCGTTACGCTTATGGATATTAAATACCTTTCATGTCGGCAAAATTAAAAAGGACTTGATTAAAATTGGGTCGGAACAGACAGTAGGTATTTGCCTACTTTTAATTTAGCGGTTTTTAATGAGCTTTGGTGAATTAATGGTATACTCGTAAACCTTTGAGTCTTTCCTTTTATTATTTAAAACAAATAACAATCATCATCATCATATCAGCCGGAAGACGTCCACTGCTGACCATAAACCTCCCCCATAGAACGCCACTTGCATCGGCTACTTACTCGGCGCTTCTTGCATCCAGCGATTCCCAGACGGTTGTGACGAGGTCGTCGGTCCAACTAGCAGGAGGCCTACACTAAGTCTTCCGGTGCGTGGTCGCCACTCGAGGACCTTTCTTCCCCATCGGTTATCAGTACTGCGAGCGATGTGGCCTGCCCATTACCACTTCAACTTGCTAATTGAGAGCTATGTCGGTGACCTTAGTTCTCCTACGGATCTCCTCATTTCGGATCTTATCACGCAGGGAAACAGCCCTCTTTATTGCTCGTTGAGCGACTTTGAGCTTGTTGATGAGGCCAACAGTGAGGGACCCCGTCGTACCGTAGTATATATTGTAAATTGGTTTTGACGTTTGGGGACCACTTCTTTATTTGTCTTTTTCTAGTTATGACTAGTTCTGGTTTCGCCCAGTTCGCTATAAGTCCAGTTCTAAAGAGGACCATTTCTGGTCCTTCTTTATTTGACTACCTCATGTACGGAGCGCACATTGAATACTCTCTTCCAACCACCAAGAGGGAGGACCATTTTTGATAGTAAAAGAAAATAAAATTATTACTAAAAGTTTTGGGTAAGTTTACACAATAGTATCTAAGTTCTTAATGCTAAGGTTCTATCAAAATTCTACCTTAATAGGCGTACAAATATTAATCTAATGAAGATTACAATATTATTGACAATAGAAACAATAAAACGATTGCATAAATAACTAACATATTTAAATGATTGGCATTTCATACCCAATTAAAATAATAATTCATTAAGTAGCTAAAACTAGGTAAGAAATGAGGTCCAATATCGCCTTCTTCGCGTCCTGAAGCTAAATATCTGGCTGGTAAACAGTTAAAACGATCCAATAAAAAGACGAAATGAAAAGACTGTACAAATACTTAAAGCGGTACTTAAGCTGTCGCTACACGGACCGGAACAACTTGAGAGAACGGAAATTAGCCACAAAACTTTGGAACTCCACTTCGGATTGCTAAATCTAAGTTTCGCTTTGAAGATATAATTCGAAAAATGAGGGTGTGGCGTAGACATGACTGTGCTCTTTAAAATTAAAAGACATCGTATAAAATAAAACTATATATATTTTCCTAAAAGGAGGGAAGTTTGATGCAGCGTAAAATTTGGTACACACATTAGTATTATGATTATTAATATCTGTGACCGTACTGACCGTGTGTGTGAATTTTAATTGTAATTTTAATATTTCTGACATGTTAAGTTAAATGAATTTATTAATAAAAAGTGTAAGTTTATGGATATATTTGAAAGTAAATGAATTTATTATTATTATTATTAGGTAACTAACTTTAACAAGAAATTTCAAATATGAGCATAATTAATCGAGTAATCGGTTGTTCCGAGATAATAGGTTGCACGAAAAACTGCCGCTGATAAGACTGTACTGGCGATAAGGTTAGGTTAATAAGGTTAATACCGCTGATAAGGTCTACTGTTCGCAGAACTACTAGTTTTTTATTTCGTTAAATTAACATAAAAGCCTTGAATAAAGATTACTTAAACTAAAACTACAAAACGACAACAAAAGAGGGCGTTAAAGCCGGTACAGGCACTTAAACCGGTACTCCGTTAAAGCTGTCACCATACGGAGCAGGAAGATTCTAGAAAGCGGAAATTAGCTGCATAACATGGAGTCTCAAGTTTAAATAGCAAAAGCCGGGGACTTTTCGCTTTAGAGATAAAATTCTCGGAGGATGCTGTGGTTAAGAATATATTTTTCATTCTGTTTATATAGTATTACTAGCGTTTGCCCACGATTTCATCCGCGTTGAATAAGATGATAGTGATCCTTAGGGAAATACCTGTTAATCGGAAGAACAAGTACAATTTGATAAATTTAATACCGACTTCCATTCTATTCCGTTATTGAAGTGTAACTCAAAAACTACTAAACCGAATTTAATGAAATTTAAATGGGACCACACGGGAAGCACCAGCTTTCAACCACCATCAAACAAAAAAAAATTGAGAATCGGTTCACCCAGTCCAAAGTTATGAGGTAACAAACATAAAAAATACAGGCGAATTGAGTATCCTATATTGAGCTCCTTTTTTTGGAAGTCGGTAGAAAAATAACATAATATGTTTCATTGATTACTTATAGTAAAGTTTATATTTAAATAATAACCTCCAATAAATACTTACTTTAAAGTACCAAAAACAGTTACTAGAACTAATAATGTAACGGATCTCTGTATGTACTTGGAAGATCTATGAGACCAATATTACTGGGACATTTATAAACAAAAATAGAATGAAAAAAAAATGATGGTTTTATATAGAATGTTTGTCTGTGCGTTAGTGCACGTTAATCTCAGAAACGTCTTATCTGATTTAGATGTAGTTTTCACTAATATATTGTGGTAAGCTTTACTTAACATTTAGTGTTTGTTTACATTATAATTAGTACTCACGGGATGTACACCACGATTAGGCGGGTTTTGGAGTTCCCGATGTTTCGGCGCAGTTACATGCACCATGTTCACGGGTAGACTGAATATGCGGGTGGATGTGAAAACAGTTCCAAGTTATTAAGAGCAGTCAAAACGGTCTTCCCTCTTTCTCACTCTTTTACTACGGATACCACTGGCCCTCGAACTCGATTGTAAGTCTCGACAATACACACTAACTGTATCACTGCGAATGTTGGTTTGATCACATTTTGGACGACAAGGTGGAACCCATCAGCACGATTGAATGGTGATGCGTTCCAGCTTGTGCAGTCTACCCGTGAACTGACATGGTGCATGTAAATGCCTGCCTAATTGTGAAGTATGGCAATAAAATATTTTATTTATGGTAAAAACCTAATTGTATGGCACTATCTTATCTATGTTTTCGTGGTGGGACTTGCGCAGAGTAATGGCCGACGGATTATATAGGTAATTTTACTTTTCCTGAATGTGATCTATGCTACAAATAAAACTAGAGTAAGCAAAGCGCTTCTTTTATTTAAGTCCTAACAACACGGTGTACATCCCGTGAGTATTAATTATAATGTAGTTAACAACCGCGAAAGTCTAAAACAGTGTGTTAGTGTTTGTTTCATATTATTCGGTTCATAAAATAAAAAAGTAATTGAAACTTAAAGAATAATTCTCTCACCCCTACACCAAGACCAAGCGAGCGAAGCCGCTGGCGGGTCAACTAAGTAGTTCTTATATATATTGATGGATGATACACACGAAGCTGTCAACCCCAGTATCCTCTATATCCTCCGCTTGCTTGCACTTCCATGCATTCCAAATCTTTTAGCACTACATCAAAGTTTCCAGAGTACACTATATTTCAAATTTACAGCGAGTCTGCAGCGGGGATGTTATGCATAAAATTTCCGGTAACCCCCGCGGTGTTTCACGCCGCGCTGTGTGACACCACCTTCGCGATATTGGGTTTATTTCCCTTATATTTACCTAAGCTGATTTTCAACCGTCAGGAGGAAGAAAGGAAGAGGTTCTCGAGTCGACGCGTATATTTTATGTATGACCACGCATAACTTTTTACTGTGTTGTCCGATTTTAATAATTCTCTTTTTGTTTGGTAGAGTATACTTCCGAAGTGGTCCCATTCAAATTTCATCAAATTCGGTCAAGCCGTTTTTGAGTTACACTCCAATAACTGAAAAGTGTTTCGTCTATTTTGATGATATCGTAATTGACGGTGAACGACAATCGATCCTGTAAGTAGCAAGGGTCACTGAAAAGGGTGATTATTTCCAAAAAATGGAACAGACTTCAACATAAAAAACTGTGTAATAACTTGTCGAAGTCGGCACCATGCGCACAATATTGTGATAATATGTACTTTCAAACTATCGTGGCACCGACTTCAACAAGTTATTTCAGACTTCTTTGCGTAGAAGTCGATTCCGTATCGTTGGTTTTTTTTTAAATCTATTGTGGTTCGTAATTTTTTTAAAGATTGTTGAAACTTGTGACTAGCATACACTAAAGACGAACAGACCTACAGCCCTTCCGATCTCGGAAGACCGACATGGCAGAAGACTTTAAAAAATAATGTATTGATATTAAGTAACTGAGTCCGTACGTACTTACTATCAATCACACGACCTGCTCATCTCGTTGCTTGGTAGTATAGAAAGAATACCATTCGGATTTTCGCATATTATTTGTAAAATTTCCAAGTTTGACTCTTAATTTTGCCTTTATATACTTATATGTACTACCCGCGACTTCGTTCGCGTAGTAAGCTCGGCCTCGCCATAACTCGCCATCTTGGTTTTTCTTTCGTAAGAACTTTCTTCTAAAAACAATGTTCACAACAAAAAAGAATTAGCGAAATCGGTAAAGCCTTTCTCAAGTTATAGCAATTATAGTGGCCAGGAGAAATAGGGATTCATTTTTATATACTTATATAGATAGATGTAAGTAGGTAGTAAACAGGAAGGATGCCACAGATAAGCCAACAGTTACTAAGCCACGGTACAAAGCCCTCGTAATATCACGCTTCGACGATTTTAGGGTGGCCAGAATGCATGCACGTGACCACTGAGATACATGATATGCAAGGATATGTACGATCGTGCATACAAGTACGAGCCACTTTATTATACGACCCGTATTGCACAGCCAGATATTCCGAGGCCATGTACACAAAATACGGGCTGTACAATACGGGCTGTGCATTCCAGTGGTCTGTTTTTACATTACTGCGTCTCATAAGTACGACTACATGTTCGGTTCGTACTAGAAACTGTACTGTGTACTAAGAACTGCCATAATTTAGAGATTTCATATTTTAGCTAATGCTTACAGAATCGACCACAATATCAATAATAAATAGTAAAAAAAATAAGAATTAATTTTTTAGAGGAGCAATATCCATGCATGGCTGGATCCAAATCATATGAATAAGTACCAATAGCTAATGCCATTTTCACAGTATCGTTGGGCATATCCTTAAAATACATATCCGAGCTACCCGGTGAATTGGTGACAGAATTTAATGCAGTGAACATAATGTATGGAGATGTCGGAATATTTGTGAATAGGCAAATGGACAGTTATGGAGGGTGCGAGTTTGGTTCCCGTAAAGAGACTTATTTGCTCGATTCTAACAAATATTTGCTGAAGCTTTCGCTTTGGCTTCATATATTTGTCAACCGAATTAAAAGTAGGAGTTACACACACACAGTCTTATCAGCGGCAAGTTTTCGCAGTACTTCACAACCTCTCGGCAACCGCTTGACTAATTTCGATCATATTCAAAATGCCTCTTTAAAGTCAGGTACATAATGTGTGTACTTACAAATTATTATCTAAATCAGTAGGTAAATAACGTCGCAGTAAAATTATCCCCTTTAAAAAAAGTTCTCCTTTGAAAATTATGGACGACCTAAAAAATAGTAGAACATGCATACCAAGTTTTGTCAAGATTGGTTGAAAAATGCGACCTGTACAGGAAGACGTACATACAACCTAACAAACATACGGACAGATGAAAGTCAATTTGGCCAGTTAAAGCAGAGACGCTTCGCTCGCTTAGACAATAAAAGTGGAGGTTTATATATGACTAGTGTCCTATATGCTAATCAGAGATATAAGCTACCACCATACGAAATTTCATTTAAATCGGTCCAGTCGTTTCGGAGATTAGCCCGTACAAACAGACAGACAAACATACAGAGAAACAAACAATTTGAACTTATTTTTCACTCCTTACATCCCCTGACTCGGTTTTTAGCATATTTTTCATTGTACAGAAATTTGACCTCTACAGTTTATAATATGTACTCTACAGTCAGAAGACGCGGGTTCGTACCCCGTCCGAGGATGGAATTTTTCTCTCTATAAATTTAAATTTTTATAATATATAGTAGTTTTTACATCCCTCGTTTTACCCCCTTAAGTCATCCCTGACAAAAATATTGAAAGCATCACTATTTATTTTAAATTACCTATCCCAGTTATCAATTGTCATCACTGTAGCTCCTCGAAACTTAAACTCGAAAAGAAACTTTTACCAAAAAATGGAACCGATTCTAGAAGTCTGTTTATTTATCTAAAAATTTACATTGTCAATAATAGTATTAGCTGCGCCCCGCGGAATCACCCGCGTGGTGATGGATGATGGTGATGAATGATGATGATGATGAAAAGTATCCAATGTCCTTCCCCGAGATATGACAACTCGAAAAACACATTAATCATACAAATTGGGCCAGCTGTTCTTGAGTTACAAATGCTGTTACTAACAAGACTTTGTTTTATCCTATTAATATTATAAACGTGAAAGTTTGTATGTATGGATGTATGGATGTTTGTTACTCTTTCACGCACAAACGGCTGGACCAATTTTGATGAAATTTGGTATGGGGGTAGATGAGGCGCTGGATTAACACATAGGATACTTTTCATCATCATCATCATCATCATCCATCACCACGCGGGTGAAACCGCGGGGCGCAGCTAGTATATATATAGATATTTTATCGCATAACTTTTCTAAGTACTAATAGTTACATTGACATCCAATAATATAACTTAATACAGGATAAGATTATGTTCAAATATCCGAATAAAATCCTGCCTTTATATTTGTATACCCCCGTACAAAACAAACAATTCCCTACCATATAAAATTGCGGCTAATATTTTCTAAAAAAAACGCCCTAAAACCTCCGAGCACAAATCTCGTTTCTCGGATTACAACGACATATCCATAACTAAATAAAAAATATAAAAAAGTAACGCGATCATATAATTAAATGATACAAGCGCGTGTGGTCACAGTTGGATGGGTTCCGTATAAACATATTAAGGTGCGCTCGTACCCTGATAATAGTAAAAAGCAGAATCTTTAAACATCGAGTGTAACGAAACAGTTCGATAATAATCTATGAAAAAAAAACTTAGGTTAGAAAAGGAACAGGCAAAGAGTAATAACCGAACAGAATTCATAGATGTTACTCGCTCTCTGCAGAAAAAAACCTAAATAGGTGCATAAAAATAAACTTTCACGTCCAAGCTCTCAGAATTTTCAGCGATAACACTATATTATTTTTTAGGTAATACTTAGCCAACATATAGTACTAAAGTAGTAACCAGCAGTTATTTCAATTGTGTTAGTATATATCGAAAGATATAAAGAAAACGTACAAAATTACCGCATTTTCGCATTACATCGTCCAATCTAACAAGCGATTTTCAACCTTACGTAAAGCATCGTAAATTATTTTAAAATTGGGGTTGGACCGCGTCTTAATGACGAAAATAAAATTATAATAATAATATTTTTTTATTTCACCAAAAACAGGTAAAGACAGAAATAAAGTAACTAACAGCCGCACTCAGAGACATTACTTAATATTTAATGATTACTTAAACCATCACTAAGTAAAAATTTCGAAAAGTTACCACTCAGAGTCAGTTAACGATTCGTTAGCGGGCCTAATCATCCCTTAACTTTAAGTAGCGCCCAACCCTTACTTAAGCTACTTAAGGGATGGTTTTGACATCTACGATTGAGGTTATGTTAGAAATTGAAATTCATTGATCTTGTGTTGATTTTATACATATTATTCTTTCTTGTTTTAATTTACTTTTTTTTTGTTTTACTTAAATTCTGTCTCTGGGATGTAACGATAATTAACAGACTTAATGAAAATTAGTTAAGTAATGTTTAGCGCTAATTTAATGAACGTTTCTGAGTGCGGCTGTAAGTGCCTTATTTTTGTTTGAATGGCTTGTAAATTTTAGTATTGACGTGCAGAACCTACACTAAGAAATATTCTTGTGTCGTAGATTCTGCATACCCTTCAAATGTACAATATAGGTAGTTGAGCCAGATCTAGATACAATGGAGATTGAATACAGTTCAAAAGTAGTATGTATTGTATATACTTCAGTAAGCAACTGTATCTATACTGATACAGATGGACAGAAACATTAATCAACATATTATTGGTAGAATTACATAATGAATAGATATTAGAATATTATTATAATACACATTTAATATCATTTGTTTATCAACTTTTTACAAGATTTTATATGGTCAATAAATGTTTGCATATTATAAAAAGTTTTCAAACGAGGTTAAAACTTTTTATATTATTGCGTGTTTAACCAACTTTTTTTAAATAAAACTTTGTAATATAATTATACTTACTATAAAATATAAACAGCGCGTTTTTTTTAATAGCTTAACTATTACACATTGTAATAACATTTATTAGTAATTAAAAATTAAATAAAATAATAATAATAATAACTATCTAATCTATAAGCCCCATGGTGGGGGGAAAAGTGGCCAAAACGCTGGCGGCATTGATAATTGTATTGATAGCAATTTGGTATAAGTCTCCTAGACTGCAGTAATGAAGTAATTGTTTTGACATTAACATTGATGATTGTACAAATATTGTATAATAAATCGATAAAAACCAAAATGTTATAATTTAAAATATTCATGTAGTGTGAATGACAATCAACCCCTCATGTAGCAAAGGTCACTTAAAAGGGCGTACAATTTTTTTACCAAATAATGGAACCTACTTAAACACCAAAGTGTGTGAAATAACTTGTCGAAGTCGGTACCACGCGCACAATATTGTGATAATAGGTACTTTTGAACTATCATGGAACCGACTGCAGCAAGTTATTTGACACTTTTTAGTGTTGAAGTCAGTTCTTTAGTAAAAAAAAACAATTAACAGATACGTAATACTTGTAAGTAAAATAGTTAAAACTATCACTATGTATATATAGCCTTTTGGGTTGTTATTATTTAAAATATAGGCGACATATCTACTATTTTGGGAAAAGTTTTTATGAATTTGGTAATTGAAAATGAATTTATTACGTAATTGATAAAATTTCGCCCGAACACAACTGTTTTAAATTTCGTAACATACGCGTTTAGAAAGAAATGGAGACGCAGTTACAACACATTTTAAATATTTTTATATGAGAGAAGAGGCGATAAAAAATAAATTATAAGCACAAGATTCCCATGGGATATAAACCCTCAACTACTGGTATGCGATTCCATCGTGTCTTTCAAACATGCCTTCTATAATTTGTTTGTATAAAGTGTTCCTCGTTTGAGTGAGGAACCCTAAAAAATCAAGATCAGCAAAAAATGCCATCTGCAGAACTGAAGGACTATTGTGACAATGAATAGAACTAAATCCCATAAAACAGCGTGACCGAGTTAAGCGAACCGTGTACCTCCAGGACAAAACTCACTTCAAAGCGGCGCGGCGCAACCCTAGCGGATAGCAGATTAGCTACTGTGTAGTGTGACCATGTTAATATAATTTTGAGATTTTACCATGTTCATTCATTAAAAAAATAACAATTACCTTATATACAAATCTATATCAGATTACCACATAGATTTTCACTAAATGCGTATGAAAGTATATACGGTACTTACATAATTTTTGTTTCTTTTTTATGAAAGTAAAGTACGGCACATACATAGAAAAACATTTTTTTTAATGTTATCTTTTTTCCACCTAATCTCTAAAACGGGTGAACAGATTTTAACGGGACTTTCACTGGCAGATAGCTGATGCTATAAGGAGTAATTTAGGGTTTTTAATTTTAGAAAATAACTCTGTCTCTATGTCTGTTTGTTACGTTATCACGCCTAAACGGCTGAACGGATCGTAATCAAATTTGGCAAGGTTATATATTACATCTCGGGGAAGAACATATAATACGTTTCGTCATTATCATCCTCATCCATCAGCACGCGGGTGAAACCGCGGGGTGCAGCTATTTTCAACATATACACGATAAAATCCGTATCAATTTGTTTAATTACAACTTACTGTAATCGCAAAAGGGTACGGAATCAGTTGATAAACTTGTAAACTATCCCTCATTTGGTATACCATTAAAACAATCAAAACTATCTTAACCCCGCAAGGTGATGGATGATGATGATGATGATGAAAAGTATACTATATCCTTCCCGGGATATAATCTATCTCCTAGCCAAATTTTGTTAGGATCCGTTCAGCCGTTTATTCGTTAAACACCTCGTACTTGGATGATCGAGCTTTGCTAGATTTAGATACGAACTAGCAAACCCTGCGAACTCCGTTTCGCCACCAGATGGCTTCGTTTTATGTAACATTTCGTTTGGCGCCATCTACTTAAAATATTGGTTTGTAGTACATGCTATGTATCAGAGATGGCGCTGTATGTGAAAAAAGATTTTCCCGCTTTTCTTTTTAATTTTTTCCTGAATTTTCTTTACTATAAACCTCACGGAGCCCGAGACCTTTCCAACGAATACAAAACCGTGGAAATCGGTTCGTGCGTTCTGGAGTTATAGCGTCAGGAAGGAAAACCCGACTTATTTTTATATAGTAGATTACTTACCGATGAAATATGGATAATATTGATCAATGTTACCGACATAATGAATAATATACTTAACGAAACACTTATTGGCTTAGTGCTGCTTAACAACGCCATCTATTGTGAAGTAGCTTTAGTGTTTTTAGTGAAGCTACATTAAAATATATAAAATAGAGAAGCCAATGAGTGTTTGGTTAGGTATTTTATTATAGGTAAAACACGGATAAAACGACGTTATCTAAAAATGAGACCTAGCTAGATCGATTTATCGCCCCCGAAACCCCCTGCGCACTAAGTTTCATGAATACAGTTGGAACCGTTTCCGAGATCCAGATTATCTATATTAATCACTATCACTACATAGTATAAAACAAAGTCGCTGTCGCTGTCTGTCCGTCCTTATGTATGCTTTAATAATTTATTGATTCAGATTGATTGGCGTTACTTTCCGGAAATCCATTATCAAAAAACGATATTAAAAATTTTTGGCTTATTTGGGAGTGTGCCAAAATCATTGTTTTTTTTCAGCGGAAGTGTCACTTAATATTGTTTAATATCGATTTATGCTTAAATCTTCAAAACTACGCAACGGATTTTGAAGCGCTTTTTTTAATAGATATAGTGATTCAAGAGCAAGGTTTATATGTATGATACATGCATAATATTGTAGAGAAACGCTGATGAATTTACAGGTTTCTAATGTGATGTCGTAAATAAACACATTTTTTTGCGCTTACATTGCAAACGCTGACTGAACCCGACGAGATAAATCAAAATAATGTACTACGGTATTGTACACCTTAAAAAGGTCAACAAAAATGTCTGCAATAGTATATGTCTATCTCTTAAGGATAACCCACAATAACCGTTTTTATCCTTTACATTTTACGGGAAAAAATGGCTTATTTAGGAAGTTATTTTAAGCAATACAACATTAATCATTATCCAATTAAGTACCTTAAATACATTGTCCATTCAATATAGGTAGATCAATATGGCCCTTTACAGCATGTAATTGAAATGAATATTTCCGAAGATATTACAGATTTAAAATGTAGGGACATAGCGGTGCGGCGGCGGTTAGATTTGAGCGTTGAGTGTTTTTCTCATGGTCAATTATATGTCACTCTTTCAAGAGTAACTTCTAATCAAAATATGTTTGTTTTGTCTAATGACAAAAAAGCTGTAAACGTTGTTTATAAAGACATTCTGTAGTAGGTAGGTATATTATTTAGTATCAGCATTGCACCCGTGCGAAGCCGGGGCGGGTCGCTAGTAATATTATAAAGAGGAAAGATTTGTATGTATGTTTGTAACGAATTGGCTCAAAAAGTACTGGATCGGTTTCAAAAATTATTTCACCATTAGAAAGCTACATTCACCCTGAGTAACATAGGCTATATAAGATTCATCATCATCATCAATCACCGCGCGGGTGAAACCGCGGAGAGCAGCTAGTATATCATCATCATCATCATCATCATTATCAGCCGGAAGACGTCCACTGCTGAACATAGGCCTCCCCCATAGAACGCCACTTGGACCGGCTACTCGCTTCCTGCATCCAGCGATTCCCCGCGGTTTTTATGAGGTCGTCGGTCCACCTAGTGGGGGGCCTGCCTACACTACGCCTTCCGGTGCGTGGTCGCCACTCGAGAACCTAGTATATAATAGTAGCTAGTATATAATATACAAGAATTGCTCGTTTAGAGCAATAAAAATATATAACATATATTTTTATACAAAAAATATACAAACAAACAAAGTTATTTTCGCATTTTGTTATATTAGTATGGATACATACGAATAATTTTATTACTAAGTTTATGATATAAAGAAATCCCCATCCCCGTAACACACTATCAACAATCATCAAACATAAGTAGGGTAACCACAAAGCGAGCCGTCTGAACGGTTATCGCCTTTATTAGGGTTGCCACAAAGCCACTGCGGTAAGTAACGAGGGTGACCAATTAAACATGCGTCACGAATATTGAGATAATCCCTCCGTGTATAACCCAGTATTGTTATCCGTATTTTTTATGAAACTAGTTATTGTGACAAATATTCTGATTCCTTTTGTTGAGGATATATGAATTTGGTAATTATTATTTTTATACTATTTCTTTTAATTCTGTGACAGTGAATATCGAGTAAAAGGAAAAAATAAGTATATGAAAATTATAGCTATATAAATGTTTTAAAGAGTACCACAGTTGAAGACATAAACCCTAGTTACCAAGTGATGAACATCTTCAGCAAGAGTTGGTCAGGCTTTAGAAACTTTCTGACTCCAGTCAGATATTGCACTTTTGGTAGCAGTGGTGTACATCACTTGTACAAGTGTGAAATAACTTGTTGAAGTCGGTACCATGATAGTTCAAAATTAGCTATTATCACAATATTGTGCGCATGGTACCGACTTCGACAAGTAATTTCCCACTTTATAGTGACCCTAGCTACTTATCGATATTATCACCAAATCATCAAAATATAATATATATATATATATATATATATATATATACTAGCAAACCCTGCGAACTCCGTTTCGCCACCAGATGGCTTCGTTTTATGTAACATTCCTTTTGGCGCAATCTACTTAAAATATTGGTTTGTAGTACATGCTATGTATCAGAGATGGCGCTGTATGTGAAAAAAAATTTTCTCGCTTTTCTTTTTACATTTTTCCTGAATTTTCTTTACTATAAACCTCACGGAGCCCGAGACCTTTCCAACGAATGCAAAACCGTGGAAATCGGTTCGTGCGTTCTGGAGTTATAGCGTCAGGAAGGAAAACCCGACTTATTTTTATATAGTAGACATATATATTTATATACCACCCCCTCTTTTGAAGTCGGTTAAAAATTATACCTATGTTTTGTAGGTTGAAGGTTTTCAATTTAAATGGGTATAAAATAGGTCGTTCTTTACTATAACTGCGGTTATTCTAATCCCTACTAGGGTACTATCACAAGGGCTGTCACAAAACAATACAAAGAGAACCATATATAAATACTCTTAGGTTTGCATTGTGAATTGGCTATGAGTAGATATTTGAAACTAGGGATGCCACCGAGAAGGGTGTGCAATTAGACACGCGTCGCGCTAATCCCCGCGCAAATAACCGAGTATTGTTATTTGCGTTGAGGATTGCGGTGGCCCTTGTTTTGGGGATTAGAAGCAAAAAGGGTGACAATACTTTTTTAGAAAATAAATAAAACAAAAATTTTAAAAGTTGTAATGATAACTTATGAACTTCCTTGCTTTGCCGCCACGTGAAATGAATGAGTTGGTCCTACTAATATTACCTATGGATGTTTGTTTTTCTTTCACGCTCAAACGGATGGGCCAATTATTAAATACCATTTAATAAAATTTGGAATGGAGGTAGATGAGGCGCTGGATAAACACATAGAATACTTTATCATCATCTTCATCATCCATCACCACGCGAGTGTTACCGCGGAAATTTGGTATGGAAGTAATTGAGGCACTGGATTACCACATAGGATACATTTCATCACCTGCATCATCCATCACCACGCGGGTGTAACCGCAGGGCGCAATAAATTAATTGTATAATGAACCAAAGTTCATTATACAATTAATTAATTATTACAGTATTTATAAGTCGGTGTTGAAATTACTAGCTTGGCAGATCATTTCCGATAAATTAATAAGATCCGGCTCAATCAGACGGTAGGTAAGGACTTTGGTTCGGTCTTTTGTTCGGATTTTTTTTGTGTAATGAACAGAAATATTTCTTCTCGGGTTTTGTATGTTTTTGCTGTGTAATGTGTCCATACCTATCGCAACACAAGGAATCCTAGTACGGGGAAGTGAGTGAGAGTATGAACTTTTTGAAAGTAATATCAAAGTAATGATATCGTCATATGTTCTTAAACTGACATGGTCACTAATACAAGAATTAATGTTAGAAACGGGATATTTACCACGTATTGTATTTATTGTGAGCTCTCAATTGCTTCATTGCTTCAACGTTAGGGTTAAGAATTAGAATGGCTCTTAGAACCCAGCCTCACCATTTCCCTGTGTAGACACGGACTCCCCAAGGGAGTCAAATTGTCTACAACAGTGGGGTTGAGACCCGTGGTCTCGGTTGCTTCTATGCGATTTCTCAATGAACTGCTTATTTGCCTCGAAAGGACTTTTTCCACATGTAGGTCTAACCGGGCGACACCGGATTATTCCTCAAATAGGGGCGCTTTCGCACCACACCTCGTGTATTCACAATCAATACACAGTTGGGCACAGTTGCATGCGCCATTTTCACGAGTAAACTGAAGTATCGAGAGCTTAAAACAAGTACAATTTGAAAAATTTAATACCGACTTCCATTCTATTCAGTTATTGGAGTGTAACTTAAAAATTACTAGACCGAGTTTGATAAAATTTAAATGGGACCACACAGAAAGCACCAGCTTTCAAACATAAAAATAATTTTGAGAATCGGTTCTCCCTATCGAAAGTTATGAGGTAACATACATAAAAAAGCGAATTGAGTACCTTCTCCTTTTTGGAAGTCGGTAGATAAATACAATACATGGAAAATATCCCGTTTCTAAAGTTAATTCTTGTAACGATATCGTATCTGTATCCAGAACGTTTCGAACGGAGTGATATTATTGTCAGAAATGGAGCTTTTACAACGTTTAAATCCCAAGTGTTTTCTCATTTGCTGGCGGCGCGGCGTTTCAGATAAATTGCATCGAGTTCCAGTCGTCTGTTAAATTGGTATGATGTCATTGAAAACAACGGATATAAGGATTGTTACGGTCACGCTGAAGAGGAATGTTTTTGACTTTAGTTGTTATTTTTGTACTAGCTGCGTTGCGCAGTTTCAACCGCGTGGTGATGAATGATGATGATGAACAGCTTATGTTACTCAGGAATAATCAAGCTACCTACTGGTGAAAGATTGTTTAAATCGATTAATCCTTCCTATACCGTGAATTATCACGGTATAGAAACGATTAATCGATTATATTATATATTAATCGAATAAAACAAAAGATTTATGAATGTAACTGACGTATTACGTAGATATTGGTTGTGTTAGTGACCTACAATCAATGTCTACAAAATAAAAAGGATATCTTCGTTATTTCAAAATAACGGTCGTTTACTTAATGCATGTAACAGTATATATATACATATTTATGTTTCTATATATCTACTTATAAAAATAAACTTAATTTTATATATTTTTAGTTTATTATTGGTTATTAATGTATATTAATGGTAATTTAACGAGACTTTATGTTAAGTAACTAATATAAACTAAATTAAGGATAGACTTAGGCTAAAGTTAGAAGGAGTTAATTTTATTTTGGAAGTGCCGGTTCCCACGTAGATACTCGAGAAAAGCCGAGAACGGGCCACCTAGTTGCCCATTTTTTTTATAAATGTATAAATCGCACACTCCATAGTCATAAGTGGGTTCTTATTAATCCTGTATTACACTTGCCAATAAATTTTAACTCTTTTCGAGGAATGCATATCATAAACGAAATTTAGACACCTCTGTTAACCCCTACGGGAATGTGATGCAATTGGTGTAATTTCTTTATATTAATGACATATTTAAACAATAGAAATACAATTTATTCTTTTTATATTTTTAAATTAGGAAAAGTGTCTCACTTAAACTTGTTTAAAATATAGATACATAACTTATAGTCACCCTACGGCCTTTGAAAACCATCCCATCGTACTTATTGCTAGGGAGGGTGCATATCGCATTGCGCATTTGTCATTCACTCAATGAACGAATGAATGATGTACTCGATGTTATTACTTGAAGAACGATTCTAAAAAATACAATTTATTTTATGATTATTATAATCATTGATTTCTTTCTAGATCAGTAATAGCAAAGTTGTATTGTTAAAAAAATTTTGGCTGATTGCGGGAATAAAAACCGGCCAAATGAGTTATACTTGCAATGCGAACCAAAGATTGCGTACATTAAAAAAGCATCTAACACGTCAGTCCACCAATACCTAGTTGTAATCAAGACTTGTATAATATTTTTATCAAAAATTTCGCTAAATTAAAACAAAGTAGTACCTATAGGCATACCTTGTTAATTACAAATACGTTGTGAAATGTACAGTTTTTGAAATTCCAACTGGACGTTCCGGGTATTAGGTATGTTGGTTTGGGATAATTCTAACGAAGTCGAAGTTTGTTTTATAATAGTCTCTTCAGTGCCATTCTGTATTTCAAAACTTTTCAAAATCAATGACGAACAACAATAGTGTTTCCCGCGTTTAAATGTTCATTTGTTTTTTTTCTTTCAATAAACAGCTTTCTATTTGCAAGCCAGTTCGAAATTTAAATAAAACCTTCGTTAAATTACCTCCTTGGTTGCAATGTTTCGGAGTAAGGTATCGTTCCATTTTTAAATTACACGACAGATATGAGTTTGTTATATTATATAATTTATTTGCCCGCGAAACCACGACAGATATGGATTTTCATACAGCTTTAGGCGGCCGCTGTTCGCATGTATTTGGCCAGTACAGCAATATCGATTTATCTCGAAGAAGGTTGTCAAAATGCTCAAATTTCCAAGCAAAAAATGTAGCTAATAACAGTATTGATACTTTTTACCACATATCGAATCTAATGTCAATTTTTTTACCTAAAATGAAACCGACTTCAACACCAAAAAGTTTGAAATATTTTGTTGAAGTCGGTACCACGATAGTTCAAAAGTACCTATTATCACAATATTGTGCGCATGGTGCCGACTTCGACAAGTTATTTCACACATTTTAGTGTTGAAGTTGGTTCCACTTTATGGTATAAAATTTTGTTCCCCCATTTTAGTAACCCTTGCTACTTACGGGACCGATTATTATTCACCATCACTGATGACATCATCAAGATAGGCGAAATCCTTTTCAGTTATTGGAATGTAACTTAAAAACCACCTCACCTCGGAAGTATTTATATTCTGTCAAACAAAAAAATAATCATAAAAACCGGTTCATAAATGACGAAGTTATCCGCGAACATTCACAAAAAAAATATACGGTCGAATTGAAAAACCTCCTATTTTGAATTCGGTAAAAAAGATACCATTTAAAACATTCAGAAGTACCCTCATCGCCAACCTTATAAACCAATATAATGTGGACATTCATAATATATTCATCCCGAGTCGAGCGCCGCAGAGAGGGTAGAGTGGTTAGGGTTGCTACTGATTAGATTTGTAAAGGTCAAAGATGTGTAATATGGTTACTTATACTTAAGGCTACGCGAAGTGATAACAGATGGCCGATGGGGCCGCAAGGTTCTAGAGTGGAGTCCACGGACTGGCAAGCGCAGCGTAGCGTCCACCGACACGGCGGACAGACGACCTGATAAAGGTCGCAGGACGACGTTGTTGGATGCAGACCGCTTGCAACCGGTCTTTTTGGACATTTGTAGGCGAGGAATATGTTCAACAGTGGACGTCCTATGACTGAGATGATGATGATGATGATAATGAGGTAATGAGTAAATTGGCATTACATTCATACAGCAGTTGGGATTTTTGAAGAACATTCTATCATCATCAGCCCATCATGATTCCACTGCTACGACTCAAGCTTTCCTCTGCGAGAGAGGAGTTGTGCCATAATTCACCACGCGATTGGATAGGCTAGTGGACAACCCATGTCGAAGTGTTCAGGCATCGACATAGCCTAAAGACTGTTGTCCTAAGACAAAGAACCGACACCGACGGCTTAACGTGTCCTCCGAAGCACGGAAGCGCTCAGTTGAACAATGCCACTAGCACACACCCACCCAACTCCTGACCGCAGCAAGCGTTGCTTAACTTGTTGACGGTTCAGATCGCCAAGTCAAGCTCCGCTGCGAACGCTTTATTGAAGACCGATATCAATCTACAAATATGACATAATATCTCCATTCTGGGTACTTATCTAGTTTTTGTTATTAAGTTCAGCTGGTCGTGCAATTGTATGCATGTTGCATATCATTTCCCGTGCCCATAGCGGTTGCTGCGTCACCCAGCAGTAATGTGCAAGAATAGCGTATTCTATCATAGTTATCTTGCTGGTAAAGCTGATTCAGAAAAGACACAGAACTCTATATCTTAGTTTATCATTCCGCTATCTGTTTATTTTCTTCAAATCAAATCATATATAATTTATTCTGTATAGGCCACGGGCGCACTTACAAATTGTCAATTTTACATCAAAAATTAAAAACAACGTAAATTGTCATTATACAACCGGATCGGAACGCGACCACGACTGAGAAGATCCGGCAAGAAACTCAGCGGGCTTGACTTTTAAATTTTTTTTATCGCCAATTACGTATTATTAAGTATTCAACAAAATGATGTTCGTTTATTTTTAGCTCCAGTGTGTTGCCTTATAAAAGAGACCATAATAATGGTATCAGCAGGGCAAGACACACTACACTTTGACATCTTAGTACACGAGTAGATAGATCCTGGAGTGATCAGTCCCAAGCTGTTTTATCCTCCAAGTAATCCGAAATTTTGTAATAACCAACCCCAATCTGTGCCATTAAAGTCGTAGATTGACTTAGCGCTTAACATCAGAAGAAATCACCGCTATTATTCCACAAAATTTGACAACTTATATTTTTTAACTTGACATAAATATTTAAATTTTCATTAGAATAATTAGATTAAGAATGTTGCACACCTCTAAATGAGGTAGATTGTATGGCACTTTAATTATTTATAAGAACTTGTTAAAACCTACATTCTAATGCAATAAATGATATTGATTAATTGATGTGCTTATTAAAAATCTATTTATCGTGAAAAAATAAAAATGCTAAAAGTGACATCTGGCAACCCTGTCCCACGGGTCTAATTGCTAATCGGCCCGCCCTGTATATCGCGCAATCAATAAAATCAGTTTTGAAACACCCTGTGTAGGGTGTTCGAAGCAGTCTGTATATAAGGTGCTTGTTATTAGCCCCTTTGGTAAAATTTATGAGTTTTTCGGGTTTTTTCTTTTATCTATCTGTGCGGGGGAAATTGAAATGTCAGTGGAGTTTTTCTTTTTTTATTTTAATAAGGGGAAATGAGTTTTTTTAATAAAGCTGTCGTATTGACTTTAAATTTATTGACTTAGTTCTACGACCTTTCTTTTAAACATTGCAGTTGAGCTAATTCTAAAGGAAATAATGTCGCCTACAAAGAGTATTTCTACACATTTTAGTTCAAGTTTGTACACATACGACCTTACTTATAAACGTTGCACCCGTTGACTCGCGATTCGCCATATTTGGCCAATAATACAATAGATTTCGCAGAAATCAACCTACTTTTCCAGGAACTGCAACGCACGTAAATTCGGTTTCGAAAGTACCAGGAGACCATAACACTATAAGAAGTCTCTACGACCCAATCGTCATTGTAATCTAGGTATTGCTTTATGCTCAGTAAGTTCTCCTGTGGTCTAGGCTAGGTCGGTGCTAATATTGCATGCGGTTTTATTGAAAACAACGTTCAGGGGACTTATAGACATCCCGTAGACTCGCGATTCGCCATATTTGGCCAATAATACAATAGATTTCGCAGATATCAACCTACTTTTCCAGATATTGGGACATGTGTGGTTAAATTTAAATAACATATTTAGCAGCGCTGCAACCTAAGCAGCGTTTATAAGTGAGTCTATAAGTCGGATTTTATTTTATAAAAGTTAACTTTATTTTTTTACTTGTTACAGGTAAACATCGCTCCAGACGGATGAAAATAAAAAGTCGGAATCTACAAATCTATTTAATGTCATAGTTTGAATTTTCTATATAAATTGAAAAATTTATTTTACCATATCTATAATTTCTTAACAATATTCCCTTCATCGTCTATATGAGTATCGTAATAGACGAGGAAACTTGACTCACTATGTGGTAGGTGTCTAATGCTAGAGGCCGTCTTGGTAGACACCACAGTTCCAGATACCTAATAGGTAGATGATATGAGTCATAAATCGTAAACGGTAAGTTTTACAAAAAAGTTTACATGCAATAAAAGATGCGCCATTTTATCCTCTACAATAATGGTTTCAATAGCTTTTGGCTTAATGTGCATAGTTTTCGAGATATCGCCCAAAAACTTTTTTTCACGGTGCTATCAGACAAGAGCGGTCAATGCGTTCACGCCGTCAGTTTTGCGTTTGTTGTGTTGTATTCATCACCATCATCATCTCAACCGTATGACGTCTACTGCTGAACACATGCCTCCACCATGATTTTCCAAAAGGACCAGTAGGAAGCGGCCTGCATCGAACGTCGTTTTGCTACCTTTATCAGGTCGTCTGTCGTCTGCATTTGCCGGTCCGTGGTCTCCACTCCAGAACCTATCGGCCCCATCGGCCATCTGTTCTGCGTGCTATGTGCGTTGCCCACTGCCACTTCACCTGGCTTATCTTCTGGGCTATATCGGTGACTTTCGTTCTTCTACAGATCTCCTCATTTCTGATTCGATCACGTAGAGAAACGCCGAGCATAGCGCGCTTCATAGCTCGTTGTGCGACTTTGAGCTTAGTTATGAGGCCCATAGTAAGAGGCCACGTTTCAGTGCCATATGTCATCACTGTGGTAACACACATTGGTCAAAGACTCTTGTCTTGAGTGTTGTATTACGTTACATAGATATACCCACAGTCTACCCACAGTTGACCGACGCGGTCAGAACGCCTCCTGTTTGGGTATATCTATGTAACGCAATACAACACAACGAACCCAAAACTGACCGCGTGACCGCTCTCTGTCTGACAGTACCCTCAAGATGGAGCTTGTAGCTCCACCTGGATCTGTCAGCATTTTGTGATTTTATGCTCAGTAAGTGACACTAACCATAGAAAAAATATTAGATCGGAAATTTAGTGCGAGGTTAATCACAAAAAACGGTTGTTTACTGACCTAATAAGCAAGTGTGTTTAAAAATAATATAATACGTTCTTATCTCTGTAATATAAAATTATCGTCACATATTTCTTTATGCTTAAGTTGTTCAAAGCTAACAGGGTTTGAACAACTTATGCACGTTTAATTTACGGACAGAAAAAATCTTTATTCATTTACGTAAACTATTTTAACTGGAACGATATGAAACAATATTAAATTCTTACGTCTCATAATCCACGAGAGGACAGCTGTTAATCTTTAATTCGTTGCTTCTTTCCCGGAAGTGTTTAGATGATGGTCTGCGAGGTCCCGAACCGATATAATTCCTAGAAAGGCTAGAGTATTATAGGCGAACACTCCGTAGTCCGTACGTAGTTTACCTAAAGTTAGTAAGCTACATAACGTAGGGTTGGCACGCAATTCACAATAGTATAACAATAATAATCATTATAGCAATCGAGATGAGTGGCCGTCCCTGGGGATCCGAAACGATGCGGTGTATCATAACGGGGACGCGCCGCCGGGGTTTGGACAATTTGTTTTTATTACGTGCCAACCCTCATGGTTTAAATTCAGGGGTGTCACTTGATCTATTTTATATTTAATTGTTGTTATTAGTTATACATAATGAAACAAAGTAGTTGAAATTAAATGTAGTTCCGCTTGGTGTTTTGCATATCTACGTAAATTCTAGAAACTATGTGTGAGGTTATATTGGTTTTAAAATTGGTTAAACCCCAATATTTATCTTATTTCAAGTATTGCTGTCAATGTCACTTTTGGATGTTATGTACGTTTGGTACAACAGCGCCACAAGAATAAAAAAACATTCTTGTGATAGGGCTGAACGCATTTATGATAAAATGGCAAAAAATTGCTTACTCCTTTGAATTCTTTTTTGGAGAGGAGAATGTATATCTGGTACTGTGCCTAGCACGAATAACTGCGTGCGTGTAACGTGACGTGTCGTTCACGTGCAACAGTACAAACTGTCATGTATCTAGGGCACAAATAACACATAGTTAGGACGAGCCATGTAGTAGGTGATATTATGTATGGATATCAGCATGCCGAGCGATAGCAAGGCTGCTGAGATCTGCTATGCGGTTATGGTAGCCTGGTACTATGCGGTGATGTTGCGAGGAAACTGTAGTCTATACTTACTAGGCTATCATAACTGGCAGGCAGTGTAAGTGTACCAACCAAGACGAGCAGTGTGCCTAGCACGAATAACTGCGTGCGTGTAACGTAACGTGTCGTTCACGTGCAACAGTACAAACTGTCATCTATCTAGGGCACACTGTGACGCATATAACTCATAGTTTGTACGTGGAAGCGTGAAGCGTTGACGTGCACGATACAAATACATTTCTTCGAATTGTTTGTGCTACGGCATCTTATAATAAAAAATGGTTTTTAATGTTTTTGTCTACCTGTCTATTCCTGTCATCTCCGAAGCGGCTGGACTGGGATTGACGGGTAGACAAAAACATTAACTTTTACTGTCAAATAGCTGATATTATTAGAGACATACCTAATTTGTTTTAGAAACTCTGTATCGTAATTTTCCCAAGCGAAACCACGAATGAATCAGTTAATTCTTAAATTAAATAAGACGTTTTTGTGACGATTATGTGATTTATTGAATTTTTTTTAATGTTACTTCTTCTTCTTCGTTGCACTCTTGGCAGAGCGGCCGTGATCGTCATGTAGTAGTGTTGGTGGGGCCAGAAATTACACGCTTCACGATGTCACGCCATTTTTGCCTGTTAGCGGTCATCCAGCATCCTCATGCAATGCTGCTGCCGACCGCACAATGTTACTAGGTGAATAAGAAAAATAAATTGTTTCTTCACTTTTATTACACAATTACATGTATTACCCAACCTTACTGCGATTATTTTTCTATTAATAAACAATAAAAAATATACTTTAATAAACTAATCAGTTATGCATATTCTAAAAAGAGACAACCCTATTAACAATTGGTATAAAAGCGACCGCAGCCCTACCGCACTCTACGTACAATAGAGTAGGCAAAGTACAGAATATCAATTTGTTATAATAACTGTCCAAGAGGGAGAGATGGCCAGATTTGGTAATGGACACCTGCCTTTATATTTTGTGGTGCAATTTGTTCAAATGTTTATTGCGTTACATAAATTATATCTTTATTTCAAACTGGATCTCTTTTTAAAATATAATATTCTCTTCATCTTTTATATATGTTTCTGGTGTTAAAGATGTCTATTGACACGAGATATGTGAGAGCTGTGATTTATTTTCAGTGTCACCACTCGGGTAGAGACCCAAGAATTAAACTTTAACCGGCTGACTTAATGTACTATTTATGAATAGAGCACATAGGCATAATTTTATTCATTAAAAATATAATTGTTGATTTCATTTTTACAATTACGTTTTTATTGTTGTAAAAAAAAATTCTCGAAAGTGCGAACTATATCGTTTCTCATTTTTTATTTAGACTCGTATAGTTTGTGCATTTGCAGACTGCAAATGATAACATTATTGTAAAAGCATAATTTTGTACTAAAGTGAAATGTAAAATGTGTTGTAAAATGTATTTTATATGAATATATTTTTTGCAAGTAAAGTCCTAACTAATTTACGTGTATAAATTAAGAATTCAGATTACAAGTTGCAGTTTTATCCAGTCAACGACTTACAGTGTTAAACTTATTTGTTATTTATTTCGACACTACTACATATTTAACGTGATTATCGTTTTTATTTCAATAAAATAGACCCATTACTTTAGAGGATTTTTTTTTTAACTATAGTTAATATTGAGTAATTACAATTTTAATTCATTAATAAAGTTTTAATTTTTGATTTAGTTTCACCCCCTTTTGGGGCACCATGTATTAGCGTATACGTGATTTGGAAACTTGTTCTGTTTTAACACCGTCCAAACAATTTTCCATGACGTATGCAAGCGAAGGCATACGCAGAAAATATCAATACATATTAGAAGCATAATGTTTTATATACCGTCTTAAATAGGTTTTGTTCCACAAATACTGTCTGTCTAAATCTGAAATCTGTTCTCGTGCATCACAAATGCGAGATCAGCTTGAAAGGTTCCCGCACAAAGAGCAGATTATCCGAGAAATGCTCGCGAAGAACCGGTTTGATCTTTCGGGAAAAGTTGCTTTTGTATAGTGGGGTTCTCTCCACGGGGATCAACGCTAATTGTCTGTTAAATAACGTTGTTTGGGAATTATTGTGTTATTTTGTAACGGATGACAGGAAATAACACATACCTTGAAGCACCAGTTTAATATACAATGCAATAGGATTTTACAATCAAATCTTCCTCCGCTCGATTCAAACGGATTACAAAATCAACTACTTTACTCTTCTCTATTCTTAGGGAGGCAGTAATGTACGACCACTGGAATGCACAGCCCGTATTGTACAGCCCGTATTTTGTGTACATGGCCTCGGAATATCTGGCTGTGCAATACGGGTCGTACAATCCGGCCTGAGCAAAAACGGTACGGGGTGACAATGCACAGCCAGGAATGTACAGCCCGGATTCCATGTACTATCACTAAAATTTTCGCTTAACCAGTTCAAAAAGGTTTTGCTTTGCACATGTGCATTGCAAGCTAACTCCGCCTTTTATTGTATTGCCCAATGACAGCCATAATAAGCATTTCCGTTGTTATAGGTCTTTTGTTCCTACATCTTTTAGAAGTTTTGTGAGGTTTTAAAATACAACGTTGAACCTGCTTAATTGTATTTTATTACAATAAAAGTTGCAGTTCTTTTAAACGTGTTGATAGTACCCGCTATTTTTTTTCTTGTATACTTATATTGTATTTCTACCACCTTAGTTTTATATTATAATTTTAAATCAGTTTATTGTATTTTATTAAACCCACTTAGTTTTCTTTAAATACAACGTTAAACCTCCTTATTGTATTTTAATATACTAAACTAAAATAAAAAGATTATCTAGTTATTTTAAGCATGTAATTTACTTCTGTTCGAAAGATTACCACATAAAAACTATGTGAAAAGGACTTGTACATACAATGAGCTTTTTTACAAACCAATAAGCAGAGAAAAGGCGGGTTAGTGAATGATCATTTCACGCAACATTCACCCTTAAGATGGTTAAGCACAGATTTTGGTGATAGTACATGGCTTCGAAATGATGAGCTGTGCAATACGGGTCGTACATTATTTGATTGCGCAATACTGGCTGTACAATATAGTGACTCCTATTCTTGTACCAAGCAAGACATATCTTGTACCAGTAAGAACTGTAATGTGTTTCGCCTACTTTGAGGATATAATCATTGACTGTGAATAGCAATCGTAAGAGCAACGATCATTAAAAAGAGTGATTTTTATTTTACAAAAAAATGGAACTGTCTACACCATAAAAAAAGACGTGTGGCACTCGGAGACTGCCGCGGTAAAGCTATTGCATAGCTGTTTTTATCAACTTATGCAATTTTTTTTTAACCAATGCCATCTAGAGGCGAGTTGCTGAACTAAAGAGACAAGCGTGATATTTCAAAAAGTCATTAAAAGTTCTGCTATTCATCGATAGATGCCAAATCAACTTATGCAATTATTATGATTTAACCAATGCCATCTAGAGGCGAGTTGCTGAACTAAAGAGACAAGCGTGATATTTCAAAAAGTCATTAAAAGTTCTGCTATTCATCGATAGATGCCAAATCAACTTATGCAATTATAATGATTTAACCAATGCCGTCTAGAGGCGAGTTGCTGAACTAAAGGGATAAGCGTGATATTTCAAAAAGTCATGAAAAGTTCTGCTATTCATCGATAGATGGAGTCGGAGTTAGGTTATTTTCGTTACGGAATTTCTGGATTCGGTCTCCACGCTCAAGGCCCGCGATAGAAGCTATGCAATAGCTTAACACTTCAAAAAGTTATTTCACACTTTTTGTGAAATAACTTGTTGAAGTCGGTACCACGATAGTTCAAAAGTACCTATTATCGTATATATATACGTGTGCATTTCTAACTAGTGAACCGATTTGGATAATGTTTAACAAGTTAAGATGATCGCCGTCTCCTGAGTTGATAGTATAAAAGAAAGAAATAATACGGCAAATGTATGAGAACGGCCTATGCGTGTGGTGTTGCGCGAATTAACTAGTGGTTAATAAGCCACTATGTCCACATATATGATATGTCCTCATACTCATAGCTAACGGCAATTTGAGCCAAGTGTGTCACTGGACAGAGCAATCCGTAGAGACGCAAGATGCAATAAAATACAATTGAATATCAACCAACGGACTAAATGCGAACTTTTTCATGCCACCACAACAGTTACCTCGAGACGTTCATTAAATGTTTACGATAAAAGTACGAAATGAGATTTAATGAAGCAAGACAAGTATACGAGGAACGTAGTAAAAAGAAATTCTAGATTTCTACTCGGGAGAATATGCATTCATAACATGTTTTATGCTTGTTTATGGCATCGTGCTTTATGTGTAAACAAGTTTTTAAATTTAAATAACCATGTTAAGGTTTTGATTATTTTAGAAGTAAGTGCTGTTTCTGTATTTTCAATGGATAAAATATAGCCTCGAGACAATTGCAATCAAATTTTATTGGAAACTCTATGGAGTATAAAGAACAACTTAAGTACCAGAGTTTGAACATCGCCAGCGTAGATCTGTTTTTCCGATATTTCTAATAAGTACTTATAATTTTGTAAGAGGGATTTGTCACACTAAAATATTAAGAAGAAGATAACTATTTAGATTAATATGACCTCATGTTACTCTTTAATGCATCAATCAGATATTCTATAGTTAGTAGTTAGTTATTCTTAACCTCTCACCTGTCTATTGTCAATATAAGAATCAAATTTCTATTGAGTGTGGGTCGTTCGACAGATGAAGTAATGTCACCCATCGGTTAAACACTTTAGTTGAGTTATGTATGCTAGAACATTGACAAACAGCTGGATTATTATGTATCTCAGTTGCTAACAAATGTTCATTGAAATCTGAAAAGATGGCCGCTCTATGTCACTTATGTCAGCTTCAGTGATCAACTTACTAACAGTTTTGCTTACTGGAGTTGCCAAAACTGACATAGGGCCGCCATTTTTCAAGATTTCAATGAACATTAGTTAGCAACTGAGATACATAATAGCCCTGCAGGTGTACGTATGTGAATAATATTAGTTTTAGGCCGCTTAAAAAAATAAGGCGTAAATATGACTAGCACATAGTGGAATAAAGTCATTGAAAGGAATAAAAGAAGGTAACTTATTAAATAATTAAAGTTCGTAAGCTCTACAGTTTTCTGTGTGCAGATCTCAGATCAACTACAGTTGATTGGGATGAAGTCACACCGAGGCGTTTTTCCATCAATTGACGTTTGTATGACTTCATGGTGTAATTTGATTGTGGTTTATACAATATATATCGATAGTTTTGCGAAACTTTGATTGTATTCGTGAGAACATGCATTGATAGTTCCTGGGGCCTTACTATCAGCTTTCTAAAAACCATGCAAGTTCCGTGCAGTCCTTAAACCTGACTTAATCAGGTTTGAATGAAATCATACCATTTAGGTTTGATTGTTTGAATGAATGTTGTTTTCCTCAAAAGTGAACGGATAATATTGTCTCTGTCATTCTAAAAATTTGCTATAACCAACATTGCAGACGCGTATACGTTTGTAAGCTGATAAACTGAGTGGATTTAGACCGACGTGTTAACGAGAGTCCATACAAAAAATGAGGTGAGCGGTTTTCTGCGGTTCTTGAATAGTAGGCCTGGGCAGGCCTGCTTTAAAGTTATCATGGTACGAATAAGCCGGGCAGTTGTCGAGAAGTCCTGCTTTAAGAGAGAGTAAGACCCCTGATCCTAACTAAACTGAACTAAACTTAGTGAAGAAGAATTTCTCACAGCGGAGCCACACCGATCAAGAAGATAAGCAACGCATAAGTTTAGAAAAAAATTGAAAACTGTTCTCTGTCATTTTGTTACGTTATCACCCCTAAATTAAATGGCTGAACGTATCGTAAATGACATGACAAAGTGACACCAATCGTTACTTCCTTCGTTGTTGGATTCGTACGTTATAAACATTTGCCATTTCTCATGTTATCACTTAAAATATAAGTAGTTGCATCCATATCTACGATAACGATACGTAATGCCAAGCGCCCGTTTCTCTATTACGATAGATTTCTTTTTGAAAAACCCAGTCAGATATTTTAAGCTAACGAATCCTGCCTATCTAACCTAACCTAGAAAAAATATCAATGCTGATAACTTTTAAACCCCAACTTATAAAAATATGGTACAATTTGATAATATTTTAGTCGTACTAAGGACTACTGGTGTTGCATGGTTTCCTTTCTCGTGGGTCCATCTATGTAGGGTACCCACAACACGCAGAGGTTTGCCATTCTTCTTTGGCAAGGTTACAGATTACACCCCGGGGAAGGATATGAGAGACTTTTCATCGCGTTTTTTCCCTACAGGGTACCAGTTAGTTGTTATTTTGTACCATCTACTATCTGCTAATCGTTGGACATGTCCTGCCCAGTTCCATTTCAAACGAAGTATTGCATCTTATGCTTTAGGTGCAGGCCACACATAAATGGCGTCAGGCGCGGACATGGCAAAGGCGGCTTCCTATTGCATTCAAATTTCATACAAAATGCATGAAAATAAAGCGCAATTTAGAACACAAAATGGCGCGTCATAACCACGTCCGTACAAACATACCGTTTGATTTTGAAAGATTAGAGATCAATGGGACCACACGGGAAGCAGCTTTCCAACACAAAAATAATTTTGAGAATCGGTTCATCCTATCGCAAGTTATGAGGTAACAAACATTAAAAAAAATACAGTCGAATTGAGTACCTCCTCCTTTTTGGAAGTCGGTAGAAAGCTAGTCTTTTTAGTTTGTTATATCCAATGCTACTAAATAGCGATTTCTCGACAGACATGTCGCAAAAAGGTTTAATAACACAAACTACTTAGCTGCGAGCGAGACCAGTCTCGAGCTGTGGCTCTCAACATTTTTTAAAACGGGGATATGTTAAATCACTGCATTAGTATCGACATTAGGTCACGTTTACGTCAGCACGTACATGCATGGTCATGCCCCGCGTAATTCTCCCCCGCACCCTTCCTGGTCGAAGTCAGTTTGGGAGATCAGTTTTTATACTTCTCGATCGCAAGTTAGGAACATTGCTTAAGCCGGGGTTCGACCGCGAAATGAGCGAAGCCATTAATGAGTAATGTCTAAGGCGCTGTCAGTTCAGCAGGCGTAGACAAAATTCAAACAGGCGTGTTACCGCACACGCTACAGACAAAAATGTGTTTACGAACTTAGCACGACGTCACGTGACTTTTCCACAGGTAATGTCAACGGCATACATTTTGGAGTTGTCGTTTGGCGTTAACGATAACAGAAACATCTTTTGTCTAGTTCTGCTGTTCACTTGAAGCAAGCAAGCGCATCTCGTAGAAACGTACAAATATTAATAAAAAATAATGTTCACTATTAAATAAAACCAGTATCCGTCATTGTGTGTGTATTAGAAATTGCTATTTTATTATAAGTGTTGCATGACAAATACAATTGTGAATAAAGAGCAAAACTGTTATTAGCGAAATTAAGTGGTATGTTTGATTTTTTTTATACTTTTGTAAGTATATTAAAATATATTTTTAAGTCCGTAAATTTTTCCCCTTTTTGTGGACCAATTCTCATAATTATTTTTTGTTTAAGTATACTTTGGAGATGGTCCCGTTTACATTTTATCAAATTCGGTGGAGCGGTTTTTGAGTTACACTCCAATTATTGAAAAGTGTTTCGCCTATCTTGATATCTTTATTGACGGTGAATGACAATGGAACCCGTAAGTAGAAAGCGTCACTAAAAATGTTGATAAAAATTCCGAACGAAGTCGGTTCCGTTTATTGGTATTTTTTTCTGTGTGTAGTAAATATCGACTCAGAAAGTATTACTTATTGGAAATTTTTATGCTAATAGAGCGAAGCTGTTGGTTGGTCTGATTGGTGCTTATATATATTATAGCATAACGAAAGTTTGACGTCCACTGGTTTAGCCCGTGGGCGAGCAATAAGCGCGAAGTACCGCAGTATACCGATAGCACTGAAGCAGTTCAACCCACTGCTTATTTGCAGTCGACGGCTTCCCTTCGACTGCTAATGAGATGTTCTAAAGGACGGGACCGTTTGTCATGCTAATGTTGGAAAAATGTGTAAAATAGAAGGGAACAAAGTTGTTTTTACTATCTTGTGACGAGATTCTTAAATAACCATTACATTGTAGTGGTCTCACCGACCACGACTATAAAAAAGCGGTCAAGTGCGAGTCGGACTAACTTATGAAGTTTTCCGTATATATCTATAAAATAAAAATAAAAAAATAACTTTCGTACGCCATCGGTCGTTCGTTGGATGAGAGCCCCCTTAAATATATATTTTACGAGTATCTACCGACTTCCACAAAGGTACTCAATTCGACTGTTTTTTTTATGTTTGTTACCTCATAACTTTCGATAGAGTGAACTGATTCTTAATTTTTTTTTATGAAAGCTGGTGCTTCCCGTGTGGTCCCATTTAAATTTCATCGAGTTCGGTCCAGTAGTATTTGAGTTACACTCCAATAACTAAATAGAATGTATTAATTTTATTATAGAAGACGGTATTAAATTTTTCAAATTGTACTTCCAACATGTGATCAAACTTCCTAACGGATTCACACTCCACTCGTCAAATATGTTTGACCAAGATCTTCATGTAATTTGCGTGGTAAAAACACTTAGATATAGCTTACCGTTATTTGTTACGGTTTGGTACTGCGTCAGCAAACAATTTATTTTTTCTTCAAGTTATTTTGTAACTATTTGTGAAACATTTGAACTTCAAATGTTTCACAAATTCTGATATAGTTCCATATGCGTCTATACGTTTCGTTTTTTTTATATTTATGCCTCGAATCATAAATACATATATTTTCTATTATACTTGATCAGTCGAACAACCCAGACACAATAGACATTTCATTGTTTTATGGACAGTCGACTGGTGAGGGGATAATAAATGCATTCTTTAGATTTTAACAAAACTTTCGTCATTGGAATTGTCCTCCATACATAATCAGCCCATTATATCCCCATTGCTGGGACTCGAGCCTTCCTCTCAGAGAGAGGAGTTGGGTCGTAATCCTCCACGCGGGTGGAAACGCTAGTGGATAACCCATGTCGAAGTGTTCAGGACATAGCCTAACGACTGCTGTCCTAAGACAAACAACCGACACCGACGGCTTAACGTGCCCTCCGAAGCAAGGAAGCACTCAGTTGAATGCCACTAGCACACACCCATCCTAGTTCTGACCGCAGCAAGCGTTGCTTAACTTGTCGATAAGCTCCGCTGCGAGCGCTTTGTTATGGAATTGTCCACAAAATTTAATTTGCAGCCATTTTGATAGAAATCTCAAAATCTTTGATCAAACATCGGTGCTGCTAGTAAATTGGATGAAGTCATCCAATTTATTTGCTCAAACGTACATTGGACAGATATTTGACGAGTGGAATACCAGCATACTTAGTTGTATGTAAGTTTACCTACATAACGAATATAGGTTAACAAAGCGTTCAAGATCTATCGAGTTAGCACAACATAAAGTGTTGATCGATCGCTGCCGTCAACAGAAACGTTACTGCAGCTGGACTGTTTTTCAATAGCAGAATAAGAAAACGCATATAAGTCGCCGTTCAGCTACGGTTCGATTGCAATTTAATTAGTGGAATCGACAGCCTGAACGCCGCGTATAGATGTTGCTTAAAAAAAAGTGAGTTACCATATCGACCCATGCTTTGGCTTTATCCGCAAGTCTTCATCAGTGATGTGCGTCCCGTAGATAAGCTGAGACAAGACTATATATTTTGCATGAGTCCCACCTTTATATTCCAACAACGTATAACTTCATAAAAACAATTACAAAACTTATAACGAGTGTTGAACATAGCACGCAACAAGCTCGCAAGAATTCTGCATGTTTTTCCAAACTATGTCCCGTATCCACGGAGTTGCCAACAAACAGTTTTGCTCTCGAGTTGGCAACTTTCGAAAATAGTTTAATGCATTTTTGATGTTGTTGAAGGAAGAGAAGATGTGCTGATGTTAAGAGGCACATATTAAGGATTAAAGCATGAAATTGCCATTTCGTTTCGACATTGATTTCTTTATGTAGGATATATATTTATTTACTCTCGGTATCTATACATTTCTGCTAATGGGGTAATCATTCAAACCTTTGCAATATAACTATGTGGACTCCACAAACTGTGTCCTGGCATTTTGTACTGCTCCCTGTAGAAAGTGTTTTTCTGTACAATAAATGTCCCAATCACGGAAAGGTAAAAAGCTTGTGGGTTGGGTCGAGATCCGGCGAGTATGAATGATAACGGATGGTTTCTAACTACAGGTCTTGTAGTGTATAATAATTATAAATATAATAATATTTATACCTATCTGCCGCGCAACTGATCAATTATTATAGGTATAGAAGATCAAAGACTATAGTAGTCGACATCTGCCGCCCTTATGGAAAAAATATATAAAAAAATACATTACAGTTGGTAAAATTGACCCGAGTTTCTTACCGGGTTTTTAGGCGGTTAGACCTATGTATTTTGGAATGCATCAAAAAAACCCTGAACGCTTTTGTTTGTTAAATAAAGAGATTATGAACAAGTACAATTTAAAAAAATAGAAGCCGACTTCCATTCTATTAATTTAGTTTAAAAAAATGGGAGAAACGCTTTTCAGTTATTGGAGTGTAACTCAAAAACTTCTGGACGGAATTTGATGAAATTTAAATGGGACCACATGGGAAACACCAGCTTAGATTTTAAACAAATAAAATTGAGTTTGTCTATATATATATATATAAGGTGTTGTGTATGGGGACAAACTCACACATATATAATTATATATGTATTGTTGTGTAAGTTTACATGGGAACTATAACTAGGAGCCAAACCTTAACCCTTCTAGAAAATAAATCAAAATACCCTATTGACGGAGGAATCAGTGATCAGTGAACTTACTCGTATATAAAAATACGTACAGTGGAACTTATAGTATATATATATATATTAACCACCAGATCATCGAAATTAAACATCTCATGAAATACTGTTTTAAACTATCACGGTTGTTCTCTAAAGTTATATGATTATTAACGGGATATTTACCGTGGTAAGGTTGTGGAATGAGCTCCCGATATTTCGGCGCAGTTACATGCACCATGTTCACGGGAAGACTGAAGAATGCGGGTGGTTGGTCAAAAAGTTTAAAAGTTAGGTGCAGACATAACGATCTACCCTCTTTCTTAGTCTTTTGCTACGGTTATCACTGGAACTCGAACTCGATCCTAAGTCCCGACAAAACACACTCACTGTATCACTGCGTATAGTATTTCGAACACATTTTGAACGCGGACTTTTATTTTTAAAACAACCTAATACTGGATTCCACGCACTGGCGAGTTGAAAACCATCACCTCGATTGAAATTCTGGCATTTCGAGATCTCAATAGTTTCCTTTACTAGCCTTGGTATGTAATGGCGTTCGGTGGACAAGATTTTAGGGTTATGGAATTCAATCCAGTGGTTAGGACCCGCGTCCAGCAGATGCTCAGCTATGGCAGATTTGTGTCTTTCATTGTTTTTTACTGCCTTTATGTGTTCCTTGATGCGGCATGAAACAGTTCGCTTCGTCTGTCCTATGTACGAACTTCCGCAGCTGCAGTTAATTTTGTACACCCCGGGATGCTGAAAAGGAATCTTGTCCTTAGGGGAACGCAGACATTGCGCAATCTTCTGATGAGGAGTAAATATGGTCTTGATAGCATATTTGTTTTAAACTTTTTGACCAACCACCCGCATTCTTCAGTCTTCCCGTGAACATGGTGCATGTAACTGCGCCGAAATATCGGGAGCTCATTCCACAACCTTACCACGGTAAATATCCCGTTAATAATCATATAACTTTATCTCATGAAATGTTCCAATTTCTACAGACTCCCAAAATGGAGGTACTCAATTCGACTGTTTTTTTTTTATGTTTGTTAGCTTATAACTTTCAATAGGGTGAACAGATTCTCAAATTTTTTTTTATTTTTATTATGTTTTGTTTGAAAGCTGGTGCTTCCCGTGTGGTCCCATTTAAATGTCATCAAGTTCGATCCAGTAGTGTTTGAGTTACACTCCAATAACTGAATAGAATCGAAGTCAGTATAAAAATTTTCAAATTGTATTTGTATGATCTGGTCACGACATATACCTATACACATGAGTAGTTTGTAATGGTTAGCATCCATCTCAACACTAACCATTACATGTATGACATTCTGTTTGAAACAACGTACGCCTACGTAGATAACGTAGCACGTATACGGAGTTAACCCTACGTGCTCCGTAACGGGTAACCGGATTGCGCACTCCATCTGCACAAATCTGCACAATCTGAGCTCGATTGCCGAATGTTGGATCGTGTAGGGTTATGTGGCGCCTTTACATCGTACGATACGTGGCCGGGATAAACTTGTGCATCGCCTTAAGAAAAAATGCTACAGCCACAGATTAATATACTAGTTACTTAACTATTAAGTTCATAGTCATATTATGTACAACTCTGAATATCTGTGCACCTCGCTGGAATGCGGCGCCTCTCCCGCTTCCCCTGTCACCTCTCCGCGCACTCCCCGGTGCGACAGTACGGATAGCATCTTCGTTGCCGATACATGTCCCGATAATTTTGATATTTTCGCTTTGTTGTTGTTTTGTTTTTTAATATTTATTGTTAAGTTTAGACTGTTTACTGTTAAGTTTGGACTGGTTTAGTTGTTATTAAAATTGTTGTAGCTGTTAAACTGAAGTCATGGGAAAAACAATACACAGCGAATCAAGAAATTTAATCTTGAAAGTGCTCAAGTTTTTTGAATCGGAGAAAGCAAATAAACAGTACACCATACCTGTAGACCAAGTTGTGAAACGAACCTGTGCTGCAACTGGGATATCAAAGAGGACTCTAATGAAAGTTTAATAATAAATGTTCTTGTACAATAGGTAACGCAAGTATTGAATCACAGTTTGTATTGAAACCAAGCGTGCCAACTTTTCAATGAATTAAATGACGTGCATAATATAATTTTAAAATAACTTATCTGTGATAGGAAATATGTCCTTGCCTTTAGGAGCTCGAAATGTTTGGTCTATGGAAAGTGTCTATTTCTACCGACTTCCAAAAAGGAGGAGGTACCCAATTCGACTGTATTTTGTTTGTTACCTCATAAATTTCGATAGGGTGAACCGATTCTCAATATTCTTTTTTTTGTTTGAAAGCTGGTGCTTCCCGTGTCCCATTTAAATTGCATCAAATTGGGTCCAGTAGTTTTTGAGTTACTCTCCAATAACTGAATATAATGGAAGTCGGTATTAAATTTTTCAAATTGTACTTTTGTGCTGTCCAAAATTATAGCGTATTTAACTAAATGCATACGAAAGTATAACAAAAAACAAATGTTTACATTTTTGTGTTTGTTCGGGCTAATCTTCGAAAGGGCTGGATCGATTTTGACGGGACTTTCACGTCACTGAGGTATATAGGAGTAACTTTTATTTTAGAAAATGATTAAGGGTTCTCCGCAAAAATATAAAATCTTTCATCCCGCGAGGCTACACGAGCGAAGCCGCGTTTGGGTCATCTAACTAATTTTACATAAAACTAAAAACACTATTACTATTAGCTAAGCAGTAATATCATATTATGTACGTAACGTAGGTACCAATGTTCATAAGATAAAAAAGATTGGAACAAACAGACATGCTGACAACAAACAAACAATATTTAAAAAAAAGACGTGTGGTACTCGGAGACTGCCACGGTAAAGCTATTGCATAGCTGTTTTTATCAACTTATGCAATTATAATTATTTAACCAATGCCATCTAGAGGCGAGTCGCTGAACTAAAGAGACAATTGTGATATTTCAAAAAGTCATTAAAAGTTCTGTCATCGATAGATGGAGTCGGAGTGGGGGGTGTTAGGTTATTTTCGTTACGGAATTTCTGGATTCGGTCTCCACACTCAAGGCCCGCGATAGATGCTATGCAATAGCTTAAAAACTGATTGATAAATAAGTACCTTGAGTATTTTCGTATGCATTTAACAGACGCTTTAACTTTATTCATTTGCAGAGACAATCGCAGGGTTATCACGTATCTGATCAATCAAATATTGATTGATATCTGATAAAATGGCGGCTTTATGTCACTTGCTAAAATTGTGGCTTACTGTTGTCAAAACTGACATAGAGCCGCCATTTTCATTTCATTTCCAGATTACAATAATTCCTTGATTTCCGAGTCGCGTCAACACTGATTTTGGCGATATTATCACTAGTTTTCCATTCCAATTCAATATCGCGCTTTTCACAGGTGAGATCTATCAGCCATCCGGAATGGTTTGATATCACGCACACATTGCTCACCGCGTGGAATACACGCACACACAGACTGATGCTAGCTATCGCATCACACACACACATAAACTGTCAATTTTGACGGACCATTCACGGTGATTTTTTTTTGTTTTCCCTCCTTAGAGGGTTATGGTCCCGCACTTCTCGTGCATTTGCCAGTGTCAAGTTATTTGTATTACAAAGTTTTAGTAGAATATTCTGGTGATATTAGTCGTATTCAGTCAGAGTCTGAGTCCAAAATGTCAGTCAGTCATGGTCTAGTCAGTCTGAGTCATGCTTTAGTAAAGTGGTGGCAACTTTACCATCAGCTTCTATGGAGTTTTGGGAACAACACGGAAAAACACGTTTCACCACATTATATCACTTGCCCACACTCATGCACGTAAAACAGCACTTAATGAGAAAAACGCCACCAATTTTAAACATTAACACTGAAAAAAAGCATAAGTTTTGATAAATAATACAATGAAAAAACGTTGACTTTCCGCGTTCGCGCCAAAACTCCTCACGGTGATTTAGTTGGTAGCGTAGTCGTTGAAAGAGCAAGATGGCGTCTGTTGTCACGCTTTCGTTGATTTGGAATGACGATCACAGCGCTAAAAGTGATTTTGACGCCACTCGGAAGGCACCCATTTGATTGTAACTGAGATACGTAATTGCTCTGCAGGTTATATCTACATTTCTATCCCGTGTCGTCCCGGACGTAATAAATCCTTTCAAAGCCCTGGACGTGTATTGTATACTGCGAAAGCTTATCGCATATCTATGCGTGTTCGCTTCGGATACGAGATAGTCCATTCACTGAATGTACATAGTTTGTATTTTATGGCACACTACATGCACTCCGAGGCTTAACTGCTTTGTTTCAACTTTTATATAGCCCCCAACTCGGCATTTAACGTAGGCTTGACCTAGATCTTATAGTTACTGATTTTTATTCGGAACCCTTAGCCATGAAACCACGTACATAAGCAGCTGATATTACATACAAACGAGATTTATACAAAACCTTTTAAATTTTATTTATCGAACTATTTTTATAATTACAAAATATAATTACATATATAATTACAAAAAATAGTGATAATTACATTTAATTGCTATGAAACAATTCACACGCAGTACTCAATAACAACGAGCAATTGAGTAACTAAAACACAAAATAAAGTTACACTGTTTTATAAATAGAAGAATTTACTCACTTGTTTTTGACTCTGGCAGAAAACGTCAAGCGGTAAAGTGTACTGTTAATCGGAAGAAAAAGAAGAAAAACTATGAATCTTTTACTGTACAACGTCCCCTCACCTATGTCGTTTGTGAATCGCCACATACTGCCTGCCAATTAAACGCATTTAATTTGAGCTTTCCTGGCGAATTACGACGCTAAAATCTGGATTGTAAAATCTATTTCCAGTCAAAGTCAAAGTCAAAATCATTTATTCAATTTAGGCATCAAAGACGCACTTATGAACGTCAATTATTCATTATAATGTACTTTAAAGACTACCGCCGCATTCCAAAATATATAGAGCCTACCGAGAAGAAGCGGCAAGAAACTCGGGGCCATTCTTTTTATATAGATGTTTTTACAATGTTTTTGTCAAATTTACTTAGGTACTACAAATATTAGCTCCAGTGTGTTGCCTTACAAAAGAGAACATAATAATGGTATCAGTAGGGCAAGACACGCTACACTTTGACATCTTAGTACACGAGTAGATAGATCCTGGAGTGATCAGTCCCAAGCTGTTTTATCCTCCAAGTAATCCGAAATTTTGTAATAACCTTTTTGACAGAGTTTAGTTTTAATAGTAATTTTAAACTTATTAATAAGCAAATCTCGGATAACATTGGGAACATTATTATATAATCGTATACATTGTCCCATAAAAGAATGACTTTTTCTGTGGAGACGCGTTACATGTACGGATAGCTTGTGCTTATTTCGCGTGTTGATGGAATGAGCATCACTCCTTTTATCAAAACTGCTAATGTTTTTCTTTACATAGGTACATTAGATTTTCATAGATAAACTGAGAGACTGTTTATGTCTTTAAACTTCTGTCTAAGGGAAACTCTGTGAGCTTAACTGTAGATCGCTCGTATAGCCCGTTTGTGCAGTATAAAAATGGAATTAATATCTGCAGAACATCCCCAGAGCACTATGCCATAAGTCATAACGCTATGGAAATAACTAAAATAAACTATTCTAGCTGTGTCTACATCAGTTAATAGTCTAATTTTTTTAACAGCATAAGCCGCTGAACTGAGCCTACTAGACATTTTTTTTATGTGGGGATTGCAATTTAGCGTCTATAGTAATTCCTAAAAAGACCTATGTACTCGATCTCACCTACCTATTATTTAGCTTACCTAACGTGATTGGCGCATTTGCTATCGATTTTAGTTCTACAGTTGACCGCAAGATGGCACTGTTCTTGTGTTTTATTTTTCAATGTTGTAAACTAATGGTAGAAGCTACTGATCTACTCGAATCGGAATAGGTCGTGAAATGGCCGTTTCCCACCAGCTGCCTTACTATAAACTCTTAGGATGGACTTCAAGAAAACTGCCTGGCTTAATGGTACCATGACAACATTACATCAGGACTACCTACTGTTAAAGAACCGCAGAAAAATCAAAGACATTATATTAGTTGTATAATGTCTTTGAGAAAACCCGTTCTATCTATTTTTTTTGTATGGACTGACGTTATTATGACACATGACACTCTAACAAGTTTATCAGCTGGCAAACGTGTAGGCATCTACAATGTTGGTTATAGTAAATTGTTAGAATGCCAGAGACAACACCGTTCAACTTTGTACAAAACAATGTTCAAACAGTTCTCTTTTATGAGCGTCATGGTATGATTTAATTCAAAACTGTTTAAGCCAGCTTAAAGAATTGGACGGAACTTGCGTGGTTTTACAAAGCTGATAGTAAGGCCCCAGGGTGTAATACTGATGTGTCACTGTCCACGCGACATCGGATTGCCTTTATTGCGTAGGTACGCAGTCAAATCCATCGATGGATTATTGTGTAACAAAAAATAAGATTAAGTGTTCTTCTTTCTTGCTATAAATGTTTGCTTTGTTCAATAGGTTAATGGAACAAGTGGATTTCATGTAATATCAATTCTTATTTTCATTAATGAAGATTTATTTCAATATGATACCTCAAACATGAATATACTCGTAGAGCGTTTAAAGCTCTTCGAAGATCTTACTAATATTTTGGAGGATAATGTGAATCCTACGGTAAATAAACAAGCTTAATCAAATTGTAAACTTTACAATTATGGCAGTTGCACAATTTTTCCACGAATATTTATATATTATGACATGACTTTTCGTCTTTTATATTTTATATACCCATAAGCCGTTTCTTATACCGTACTTATACTGTCTATACTACTACACATATATATCTTAAAGTACATGCCACAGTTCAGTGAGATCCCGGCTGAGTTTTGGGTCTAAGCATGCAACCAACATAGAAGTTCCAATATTAATTAGTAAGTTATGCTAATGATCTTATATGTAATAAAAAAATCTCTCTTTTCCAGGTCAACATGTGGAGATTACACCTCGTGAAGCGGTGCGAAAGGTGGGCGACGAACTACAAGTCCTGTGCAAAGTGCCGTATGTCATCGATTCTTGTCGGTATGTTGCATTTTATCTATATGAAAATACAACGAAGCCACCAGGATTATTGGTCTGGCAAAATCTACTTCTGTGTAATAGTAGGGTTTCTTAATTAATTTTGCTTATGTAATAAAAATTGTTACTTGGTACTCATATACGGGACGGAGCTAAAGAATTTGCGCCGCAGTAAATCTGAGATCTGTCAACCAATGTTTGTTAACTACCAAAATGTAAGGTTAAAGTTGTTGGTGGTATTACGAATATCATAGGCAAGCGTGGTGCTTTATATCAAGCCCTTGTATGCACATTTTAGTATTCTTGTTTTTTATGAAACATATTTGATTGATTGTTTGTTGACAAGGGCGATAAACGATCAGTTACATTCTGAAGTTGCGTAGTGTTTGATGGTGTAATTGATTTTTTTCCATTACTAAACTAGTACTAAAATAGTAATTTGAACATGTTTGAGGTACGGGGTTTCTATGACTTTGTTTCGTTATTCAGGACTCCGAATCATCAGGACTCGACCTTAGTGGTTGTTATAAAAATATAACCAATGCGCTATGTAAAAAAAACCTAGTGGAATTTTAAGTTTACGGTCTTTCCTATGAATAAAAAATGAATCGACGCGAGACTTTTCTTATATACTCTCTTTTAGAGACTTTTCTTCTGTACTCTCGTACTATCAAAGTTCTTCAAATTAGACATATTCAAATTACCCGGATGCGGCTAGAATTTCTGAATCTCCATCTTAGCAAATGCCATCACCAAATTAGCTACTGAGGATGATTTTAAGTAGCCCAATTTGATTATTTTAAACCGTCATTGAATTCGAAGTTTATTTAATTAAAAAGAAAAAAAAGCAAGAGTTCACATTTTATTTACTTTTCTATACTTTTACATTGCATTTCTAAAAATATGCTACAGTGACTGCAGTTTTTACACATTTTAGTATATTGTATTGTCACTGGGCTGTTAATGTAGCACTTACACGGTTGGACATATTATTTATCAGCTCGTGGTGGCAATACAAAATACTAAAATTTGTAATAATTGCAATCGTTTTAAGACTGTTTTAAGACTAAATAAATAAAGCAATTGTTTTCTCAATTTCAGGATGACAGTGGGCACAACGTCTTATCGGCTGAAACCAGGTGACTCGGAAGGCGATGTGGTTTATTATGGCCAAGGATTGGAAGTAAGTACACTCTTTTTTGTTCATGACATATTTAATACTCGAGCGAGCGATGACGGGGTTAAAAAGTTTGTCGTTCGTGGATGTCGCGAGGAAATACCGACTTAATAGGTGGAAGGCCTTTTGGACACGATTCCTTCTTGATAGATGTTACCGCAGATATTCTGCTTCTTAGCACTATTTTACTACGAGATAAATGAGTTTCACATGTCAATGTCCAACGCAGTGCAGTATCGGGCAAAAGTTTTAGGTTAAAATTAATTGTACCAATGGTACTATGACAGATTTGACGAGTTACACAAGTTGCACGGAATAAATGGGATATATATAACCAATAATCATATCGGTAATAAAAGCGGTTTATGTATGATATTTCAGAATGGAGAATGTGGGGCGCACATAAAGAATATTAAAGAAGAATGGAATGGCAACATCACCTGCGTCCTCCCTCCTCAGACTGGGAGCATCGAGATCTCTGCGTCAATGAGATTGGTTGTTGCCAGTAAGTACTTTTATGATTTTATAATTATTTTAAAATTATGAGGCTAAGAAATTTTGGCGAAGGTATTAAGAGAACCGGCCCAAACACACTACCTTGTGGCACTCTGTCATAATTGTATTACGTATCTATATATTTTTCCTACTTATAAGCTAACTCATATATTTTTATGTAAAGTTAATGTATAGGAGGCTCCTATGTAGTATCGTAAGTGTCTCATCATTTTCAGACTCTCATAACTGCTAGCACACAAAGTCAAAAGTATTTTAGAAAACTATACGAAATTTGAAAAAGATCATTCACCTTTGTTGTTTTCTTACGTAAATATTATTATATAACATACATAATATACCCGGTGTGCGTTGCAATGCCTTTTTGTCTTCCTATTTATAGTTTTTTTACATATACAATCAGGAAATAAGAGAAATACATTCTTTGGCAGATAAAATTCGCGAGCATTCAATCTACAAATCATCAAAGTTCAATTAATAATAATTGTAACTATAGACATTGCGTAGACGCTAATAGAAGACGCAGAAATCAATTATTAATTACTTGTAAGAAATAGTTATTTGTGTTACAAGGGGGCAGAGCAATATTTTGTGATAATGGCCTTATTTTTAAATCACAGTGAAGCGAAGGATTCTATAGTAAATCTGGAGCTCTGCAAACGGAGCATAGGCTTCTAGATTTGCTCCCACATCTTCTGAAGAACGTGTGGTGAAATAGACAGAGTGGGTCTATATAGCTGCTGCTAGGTATACCGCTTGCACATAGACACTTGCTGGTAACATTTATTTATAAACGCAACCAGCAACCAACAAAGATGCTTTGTCAAAAACTGTCAGTTTGATTCATTACTACAGTTAAATTGTCCTTTTCTCTAATTTGCAGAAGCACCGAAGCAGCCCACGTTGTTGATGCCACCGCAGCCGGCGTTTAAAGAAGGAGACGTTTTAATGGCCCAGTGTGTGGCGGCCGATGGAAGACCAGCTGCTAAACTCAGCTGGCTTTTAGGTAACGAGTGGAGTTTGATGCCTGATAAATCTTATCTTAGTAATAATATAACATGTGAATGTTTAAATGGACGGGGATTTGTTACTCAATCACGCCAAAATGGATTTGGATGAAATTTGGTAAGGAGTGCTGTAATAACACATAGTATATACTTCTCATCATCATCCATCATCCATCATCACCAAGACGGTGACACCGTGGGGCGCAGTTAGTAATACTAATCTTGATGTGTCCATCTTGTTCGGTACCACTGAAGTGCCAGATGTTCTTCATCAAAGCTGAATTGTGAGAATACTACTGTGTTTACGTTGAAGGGCACTGTAGTGAAATTATTTGGCGAACGAAACTGAACAGCTGTCTCAGGGCGAGCGCAGAGCAGGCCTACGTAGGACTTTGGATCTTGAAGATTTGGTTGACATTGCTACTGTTTTGGACAGGAATGATGAATGAAATGAAAATACCATCAGGTGAATCACAAGCCCGCCCCGTCACTTGCATTAAAACATTGATGAAAGACAGTTAATTATATTGAGAGTTCTATATTCTATGAAAGAAACTGGATTTCTTTTTAGATTCAGGCAAGACACATGTGAATAAAGATTATTTTTATCTATTATTATTAACCCAGGGTGATTGGGAAAATCGCTAACAACCTTTTTTCCAGTAACCATGTGTAAAGAAAATATTGAATTTGATGTTAGAGCCATATTATAATAATGTTAAACATACTTCAAATAAATTCTTATAAGTTCGCGCCTAGGGCACTTGTTTATAATGTATTTTTTTATTTGAAAACTTATAGTTTGAATGTTCTCTTCTGTAGATGATGAAGAGCTCCTGGTGGGTGTTCACCAACCCATCATCACGCCGGACATCACCGGGGACCTGCAGACCATCAGCCAGAACGTATCCAGGACCCTGGCGGCTGATGACGGGGGCAGGTTCGTCATTTGAACGAATTTAATTAGATTTCGTGGTTTTGTCTAATTAATCCTCCTTGTCCATTTGATATAGAAATATTGCATATACTCGTATTTTGGTATAATGAAGTTCACGGGCCAAAGCCAAGTCTGATTCATGGTCTAAAACTAAGTTTGGTTAGTTAGATTCTTCCTGCAAAATTCATGGAAAATTATAAAAAGTTAATGACCGCCAGATTTGAAACTCTTAGACCCAATCAAACGGCCATTTGCAGTTTGTGTGGGAGGGAGGGTGGTGCACACCGCAACTCGACCATAAGCATTGTTTTCAGCGGAAGAGTCACTAAATATTTCTCGTAATATCCTTATGTATATTTGTTTGTTTCAGAACGCTGGTGTGCCGAGTGGAGCACGAAGCGTTGCCGTCTCCTTACGACATCAAGCGACAGCTGATCGTACACTGTAAGTCTCTGTTACTTTATTGAGATTATCAAAAAATATGTTAATCTTTACTACTTATATAATATAAAGTAGTTTGTTCAGAAATTGCCTATGTCCGTCCTCATGGTACATACTATTATCTCGCAAATTTTTATCAAAATGGGTGAAGCCGTTTAGCCGTGATTAGGTAGCAAACGGACAGAGTTACTTTCGCATATATAATATTAGTAGAGAATATTAGAAGAGATAAGATTTGTTTGCTTGTTTGAGTTGAATAAGCTCTAAAACCACAGGACCGATTTAAATAAATATTTCTCCAATAGGATCCTACATTATCCTTGACGAACATAGGCTATATATTTAAACTCATCATCATCATCATCATCATCATCATCATCATCATATAGGCGATTAACGTGTCGATTCTGTAATATTAATAATAATTAGATTGTGTAATAGTAATTTTCATATTTTGTTTTTATCGTATTTATCGCTGTGTGGTAAAAGCAATATAAATGTTTGTTTTTCCTCGCAAATGTACTGAAAAACTCATGAGCTCTGTAGGTCTACCATGAGCTTACGACATTGTCACCAATCGATGCTCGGTATCGACTGCCGCTAAAAAATTTATAAAAAATGAACAGTGCCACCTTGCGGTCAATTGTAGAACTAAAATTGACAGCGAGTACGCCAATCACGAGCGTAATAGGTAGGCGAGATCGAGTATTGACTATAGATGACATTTATGTTGCCAACTCATAGTAGAGGTACAGCTCATTACACACACGGCTGAGTGCAACCCACAGTATCGTGTTTAAAGAGCAACTTAGCTCACTTGTATCATAATCTATACATATAATAAAAATGTAACGGATCACTGTCTGTACATACGTGAAATATTATTGAGATTTATATAAATATAATATAATAAACGAAATAGAATGGAAAAAAATATTGTTAGAATTTTTATCTGTTACGCTAATCTGTTTATATAATCTAAGAAAACAGATTATTTATCCAATTTAGATGCGGTTTCACTAATATATTGTGGTAAGCTTCAAATCAAATCATGTTTAAGTATTTCAGGATATAGGTATACAATATGTAGCTTAAAATTACGTAGCTATACTTAGTTTTACTTAATAAATCCTTATATTATAGGTAATAAGTTATGAGACTAGCTCCCACCCTAGGATTCCCTGTGTTGTGGGAGGCTAGTCTCTTCCCGAGGGTTTAGATAGATTCATTCGTAACAACAAAATTAGAAACCATATTGGGCTTCACGTTAATAGGTAGTTTTTGTTTCATGTAAATCGGTTCTTCTAAATAAAAGTTATTGAAATGTAGGTAAAGAATTACTCTCACGCCACTACACCAAGACCAAGCGAGCGAAGCCGCTGGCGGGTCAACTAGTAGGTAAATACTATTTCGATTCAGGTTCCCGGCTGAAGATTGTTTATTTTTCTTTGTAAACTGACATATTCTTTAAAAAAATCAAAGGTATTTAAGTATTATAATAATGTAATGAATTCCAGACCCCCCCAAGCGGCAAGAAGCCGGCCCCCTCACGATCTTCGGCCTGAAGCTGAACGCGGAAGGTCGGCTGAACGTGAGCGTGCGCGCCAACCCCCCTCCCCGCGCCGAGTGGACCACCGGCGAGCAGCGGCTCGTGGCTCCGCAGCAGAGTGATGATGGACTCATGGCGGCGCTAGAACCCTTGCATTTGGTGAGAACTTTACAGTTATATCTTTGCATCACAGACCTTGGGGAGGAAGAAGGAAGATGCAAGCAGTGTTTTACTGGATTGACCACAACCATAGAGATCTAGAGAGGTGCCAACCCGTGCGCTGAGTACAAATCTAGGGGCCCTACTCCCACCTCTTGAAGTAGTCATGTTTCAACCTTACTATTAAATTTGTTACCACCACGTCAATATATCGAGCTTAAAATAATATTGGATGACGATAGACGTTTTGATGACGTCCTTAGTATCAAATATTTCACTCAATCCGCGAACTTTGACGTGACTTTTGACACTAAGTTTCATTGTTCCAATGTCAAATTTTTGAAGCCATATTGCAACGTTACCATTAAATTTGGTTGACCGTTTTGTGTCGGTGGGAGTACGATAGTGAGTATGATTATTCTAAGCTTATTACAAAACGCTCCTGATTTATGATAGTTTTGTAAAAGGTGGGAGTAGGGCCTCTGGTGTCCAAGCACTGTAGCGGCCGTATTCCGCGCTTCAACGTATTTTCTGTTAGCTTCAATAAGATCATTATCCACTGCGGTACTAAAACTTAGCGTTTGAATATTCGCAAGTACAGAGCAAGCATTGTAAACTGTTTACATGCAATATCGCGACCAGCGTTCAGTCACATAGTACAAAAGTTTCGAACCGCCGCGAGCAATGTGTTCTGTTTTTGGGCATATTGCTTAGCTTATATAGCTTAGTTACAATCAAACGTTGATTGAAATCTTGAAAAATAGCGGCTCTTTGTCAGTTTTGACAGCTCCAGTAAGCAGAAATGTTAGTAAGTTGATGACTGGAGCTGACAAAAGTGACAGAGAACATTATAGTAATATTTTAGATTTCGATCAATTTTTGTTTACAACTGAGATACTTAATATCCCTGTAGTTTAGACAATACAGTGGAACTCACGTAAATAAATACCATCAATCATACATAGACTGATATAGTATATATATATAGTATATATATATATATATATATATCAGTCTATGCATGATTGATGGTAGAACCCTTCCGTTTGTATTTGCCGTAATCGGATAAAAAAGCATAGTAAAAGGAAGAAAATCAGTCCCATTAATGAAATTCCTCCTTCCATCCCTCAGGGAGGCGGCTACTACAACATCACTTTAGTTCTCGCTCGAGTAACTAAAGAAGAAGTCGATCGCACGTACTACCTGCGCGTCTCCAACGACCTCGGGTCGGAGGAGATCGCAGTCAGGATCAGCACTATGGACGAACCCGCAGGTAACAACACCGTGACAATAACGACTCATAGATAACACCACAACGATAACGAACTCATAGGTAACAACACCGCAAGGATAACGAACTCAAAGGTAACAATACCGCGACAATAACGAACTCAGGTAACTACACCGCGACAATAACAAACTCATAGATAACAACACCGCAACGATAATGTACTCATAGGTAACAACACCGCGACAATAACGAACTAAGGTAACAACACCACAACAATAACGAACTCCTAGATAACAGCACCGTAACGATAACGAACTCATAGGTAACAAGACCGCAACGATAACGAACTCATAGGTAACAACACCGCAACAATAACGAACTCAGGTAACAACACCACAACAATAATGAACTCATAAGTAACAACGTGAGTTTAAAGCGTGGTTTAACACGGCCTAACATATATTATAACAAAGCCTTAATGTGTGTTTAAACTCTCGTATTTAACGGAAAATTTAATAAGTCTCGTCTTTTTAATTTTGTAGTCAGGTCATGTGTGAATCGCGAAATTTGTCGAATTTATACACGTAGGTAACAGGGATAAGTAATTTGTTATTTTCAAGACGGTTTTAACCATTACACAATTATGAAGTGGCCTGCATTATACGAGTATAAGTAGATACTTAATAGAATTAACAATTTTGTAATGTCGCTACTTCTGTAATCGTGTACCATGGTTACCAATTATTATAGCTACAAAACCACCACCAAGTCATAAATAACTACGTAGATTCGAAGAACTCTTACCTAACAATGAAAACAATATTGTTTATTAACAAAGTCGTAGTCTGTTCTGGTAGACTTGAGTTCTAAACATTCTTATAATTATCAACCTAACAACAAGTTGATAACGAATTCGTACACGTGTTATTGACTTCTTCGTATATAATAGCTCCATAAAAGTCAGTCACAAATTATGTTTACGAATTCGTATTTACATTACATTACTTACTAGGTAGTGTCCTCTCAACAAAGGCCGTGGTAATTCTATATGAATAATAACCTACGACTTTATTTGTCAATTGTTGTTAGGGTGATGTGGGGTAATTGTAATACCGGGGCTAAGGTAATAATGTCCCATATCTGATAAGATAATAATCGAACTGGTGCTACCATCTATCAAAAGTATACAGTACTTCTTATAGTACAAGATTACTACTTGTGACGTTTAATTTTGCAGTCACGTTCAAAATGTCATTTCAATTAACGAGCGGCCATTGTTGTTTGTTTTTTTCGAATTGAGCGCTGAGTTTTTAATCTCAAATAATCATAGTAACAAGGCAAGTTTTTGCGATGAGTTCATTTTGTTGTGTTCTGGGACACATTTGTAAGCGTATTGTGTATACATTTAATTAAAATATTATTAATCGAAACTTCCAATGTTGCTGTTACATTTGCCCCTTGAATTACTCGTTACACCGTTGGGGTAATTGTAATTATACAACACGGGGCAAATGTAAAATGCCAACTGCCATTTTTGGCCCCAAATGGGTGACATCTACTTCATCACCAATGATTATATTATAGAAAGATATAATGAAACCTGATATAAATAAACGAGCAATAATATCCATTGATTATTAGTTCAGAAACATGAATATTTCTTAGTATTTAACTCATAAGTAGCAATATTAGCAGATTCGATCGAAAAGTTCCTAATTTTGTAAGTTGTCCTTTGATCTCACTGAAATAAATACCCAAATGTGGGTTAAAAAACGGTGTTTTATTACATTAGCCCCGCTTTCACTTTGTATTGATTTGCTCAAAAACTATGGTCGATTTTTACATGTACCCCAAAACACAGGGTAAATGTAATAATGCTTTGACTTTTTAAAAAAGTACAAAAAATATATATTGCAAGTAAAATTATTAACATTGGTTTTCTAGCATATGAAAGTTTGATAAACACAGTTTGTTCAATAGCAATTGTTTTTAACCTAAAATTATTGGCTTGATAATGGTAAATATTTTCACATTAATTCTAAATTATGGCACTTACATTTGCCCCACTTCACCCTACTTACTAGTTCTTTCGGAACCTTGTACGATATTTTATTCATAACCCTTTATAACTTTTATTATATGGTTTTTGAAGCACTAACGTCTGCTTAGCAAAACCGAGCACCTTTTACAAGAAGACGCGGTGCATGAGATGGTTTTTCTAAGCAGGCCTTTGTGCCACTGTTCTACTACAACACAAGAAGTAATTTTTTCTTGGTAGGTAGGTAGGTACCTAATTAGGTGATCCATATACACGTCACAAATAAATAATAGAACTTGTACATTAGTCTACATATAAAATGTAAATAAAACATAACAAGTAGTAATTACTACACAATTAGACACTAAGCCTGTAATTTTATTGAAATCTAAATCTCATGTAAATTTCCGTGTGTCCAACAGCGCGCAAAGCAAAATCGTCGTTTCTAGTTATCGATGTCTATGGTAAGACCCACGAAGTAACACTGCCTGCTCTATGAATGGTGTTAAAGTTCCGCTTGCACGGCGCATCACTAAATACGTTTAGCGCTAATCAACATTGAAACATCGTTCACGCTAAATTAATTTGATCTACGCTAAATAAAATTGAAATATCGTTTCATTTCTGTCTTTTGTTTGGAATAAAGACAGCATATTTTGATTTAGTATACGTTTAACGCTAAATTTGTTTAGTGAAGATCGTGCAATCTTAGCCTAGGAGCTCGTGTCTTTTTTTAAGTAGTTAGTTGGTCATGTGATAAGCCTGTTTAATTTATCTGGCGATTTTCCAATGAAAAAAAAAATAGTTTTATTATGATTAGTTTCAAGTTTTCTTTTTGCCAAAATAATTTTGTATATGTTCTGTTCATTTTGATATTAAATTTTAATACTTACGACATAAAATATATTTTACTACTTGTACAAAGAAAACTAAAGTATTTCTTGTTAAGTACTTACTTATCTTGTACAAAATGCAAATTTTTACTTATGCATATTAGTTTTATTTTACAAGTACGATTGTTTTTTTATAAATAACTAACTTACAAATAATATTTACCTCTTTTCAGGTGTTTGAAAATAAATAGTTTATATTCTTTGGCATGACTGGAACCGCTTATGAATGATTGCAGTACAAATTAGTCGATACTGACATGTTTAAAAATAATGCATCTCGTAGGTAGCTCGTGTCCAAGATAGTCTTTATATATAACCAGATATATACACCAGAATGGCAGTGCATGAAAGCAGTGCCTGTAAGCAGTCGTGAGCACTGTCTTTAAATCAATAGCCCTAGACAGGATTCGAATCTACATCCTCTGGGTTGCCAGACCAGATGTTCTAGCTAACTATGGTCTGAGTCCTGCAGGGCAATTACATATCTTAGTTGAAATCAAATTTTTAATGAATCTTATAAAATTGCGCCCTTATGTCAGTTTTGCCAACTCAAATCGAAAATGTTTGTAAAGAGCTGACTTAAGTAACATAAAGCCGGCATCTGTTAAGACTTCAGATAATATTTCATTGCAACTGAAAGCGTAATTGCCCTGCTGACTAGGCTATTTTCTGTGGAATGTTGGGAACATTGTCTTAGCTCTTAGATAGTGTCCAAGAGTGAAATCGTGAGTTAAACATTCGATTGATAGACAAACAATTGTTTGATACAAGATCTCATTATTATTATTTTATTCTGTTACAAAAATAACTAGTATATCCAAGAACGATAACAAAATCTCATTAGGTCCTTCTTTTTATTAGTTGAGCATCACATACTATAAATATTGCTTGAAATGTGTGATAACTAATATGATTTAAATTTATCTAAGATATGAAATTAATTTTAAAGATTAGTACTTCGAAGCAAGTATTAGTGAAGGTGAAGTTAATTAAAGAAGGTAACCTACTAAGTAGTTCATATACAAATAAAAACAGCATGTCGCTGCATGTGGTTTTTTTAATATACGAGAGAATAGTTACTGTTTTTCCTAACATTTTATGAAATTTATCAGTTTTTTACGCAAGCTTTTATATTCAATCTCTGATTTATTTTTGATTGTTCGACTGTTTTGGCATTATTCATAGTTTATTTCTATTCCGTCGATGGATTCAAAAACAGTAAATACCTAGTTTATACTTCACTTTGTAGAAGAAGTACAATATTGACCTGATCCCCCGTCTCCTCAGGAGTAGAGCTGGAGACTGGAGCCATCGTGGGAATCGTCATAGCTGTTCTGGTGCTGCTGATCGCGGTTTTCCTGGGAGTGTTTGCGTTCGCCACCGATAGATGGTGCTTTGCTGGTAAGTCGTAGTTTTGTGTTGTATGAAATTAAGTTGTTGGATTTTCTTTAGTCCTCTTTAAATATAGAAATAATATTATTTTATTACTAAATACTAAGATATATAAAAGAAGTAATTAATTCCTTAATAAATAATAAATTACAAGAAAATTCAAATATGTTAATAATATTTCTCATTCTATTTTTTATCACTATTCATTGATAATATTTGTATCGTATATTATATTAAAATATTTTCTGTCTTTTCTTGTCTGTATATTATATTAAATTATAACTATTATTTTTATATAATGTTGAAATTATTTATATCTTTTAGCATTGTATTCATGAAAATCCAACAATTTCTCGTAACAGTATATTATTATGTTAATTCGTCCTTGTTATAAAGCATTACAAATTAATACGTGAATGGTAATTACCCAGTACGATTATAGTCCAGGAGCCAACAACGCGCAATATCAACAAAACTTAAATTAAATGTTTTTTTGTGTTTTTTGTTTATATTTAATAAAAGTTATATTTTTTGCCTACTTACACTTTTCTGTACAGTTATTTAAACTCATCACAAGTAAAACCTTAAGTTTTGTCGATATTTATCTAAACTTACCTATCTATTACATTTTGCATTTTGACATTTACCATGCTTTTTGAATCGCTTTCAACCCTTTTCGACGTTTTAGGCATGCCAAGTCCTATCCTTCATCGATTAAAGAAATACTTAATACTTATAATGATATATAATAATATTAAAACTTTCTGGCAGGCCTACGTGCTCGACGATAGGTAAAGTTGAAAAATAAATAAGTTACAAACAGTCACTAACACGATGTTGTGAGGCTTTCACGCGCCATAACAACGCCTCCATTCATTAAAAAAATTGCTACAAATTTCATTTCAGTAGAAAATGTTTGACCGTAGATTTTTCTAAAAATGTGCAATTTGGCAGTGTTTTTATGTTATGTGCTTAAATTGTATCTAGAATAAGATTTATAAGCATTTTGTTCCGCATAGCAATGTTTTGAGCGATCAAGAACTTTATTAATTATATTGAACTGCATGGACTACTAACTTATTTTCCAAATTTTGATTGTCTTACGCATGACGAATGAATTATTTCGTTCAGACTGAACTAAAAGCATGGCTGCTAAATATTCTGATGAACTTTATGCATGATTCTTTTCTATTTATTCTCTGTGATTTTCATGACAATCTTCCTTCAAATTTGTACTAGATATATTTTCGTATAAATCAAGATACATTTTCTGAGGAAACTTCCTGAATGTGTTCAACCATTATAGGCGTCGCTGGTGGTGGTTCTTTGTGGGAATGGCTGATTTTTTCTTTATTCAAGCTATATTAATTGAAAACAAAGTGTTATATATAAAATCATGTATTTTTATAAATGGATGATTATGAGATGATCCAATCCTGAGTGAAATAATAAATCAAATAAAATGAATTCTCTTAATACAGCTCGAATATTTGTAAATGTCAGAGATTTCCAGTTTTGTATTCTATCGATGGATTTCATATGCGCACTTTTAATACAGAGTACACACAAATATAAACATTGTAGTTTTGGAGAAAACTAAAAAACATCCTAAATATAGATTCACGTCAAATTTATTTTATCCTTTTGTTTCATATAATAGTTTTCGTAATACCAATTCTTCACTATCAGCAATATATAAATTCGAATTTTGATCATCTTTCACATTGTCCTCCATATTAACTGATTTACATTTTCTATGAGAAATATTAACCAACCACCTAAATTTCACGAATCTATTGCGACCCTAGTGACTTTTAAATCTACTGTCCATATATGTTGGACTAGAACATTTGTTGTAATGAACTTTTGTTTGTCTTGGTATAACCAATTCTTCACTATCAACATTCTAATTTTTTTCCGTTACCACATTGTCCGGGACGCCAAAGAAGATGGTATCTGTACGAGACCCTAAACAACCTTCCTTAGCCCGACCAACCGACCACGATCACAAGTTAGGATAGCTATAACGAATTCACTCAAAAAAGCTTCCAATCTCACTGTGTGTTCCAATCTAACCACCGCTTAGTTTCCACCACGATCTAACCAAGCCAGTTCTCGATCGCTCATCATGTTGGTATGTGGCAGGGCGATCCCACCGCACTGACATTCCCGACGGAGCCGACTCCGAGGCCCCCCTCCCACCCCACGACGATGTCAAAGGATCTGAGAACCCAACCCACGACCACGGAGACTATATCAGCAATGGAGACACCAAGCATCCCGAGAAAAAGCCCGACACTGCTGTCTAAAGTGTAAGTTTTGGGCTGTCACTCGGAATAATGCTTCTTTATTGCAAACTATACGATTTTTTTATATCTACAAGTACTTATTAAATATAATGCAAATAATGATATCCAAATATATTTATTCTACAAAATCTCTGGTAAGTATAATCTTTTTCTTTCAAGAATCACGTTTAATACTACTTATTTACTTTTAAAACCCAAATTTAATTAAACATTATTAAATTTGAGTGACAGCTCAAATAAAAGATTGCCTATATTAGTTTGTGCCAGAAGTGTTTAAATCCATTGTTACTTATTAATATTTAAAATGAATGTATTTAAACGTAATCAAAATTGAAATGCAAAGTAATAAAATATTACGAAAATGTATGAAATTTTAGTATAAAATAACATGGATTGATATTTGTTTAAATATAATGTAAAATGATAATTTAGGGCGTTCTGTTGTTTATGTGTAGACCGCAATGGACGAATAGCTAAAATTTATAATCCTTCGAATTATATCTATCTATAGCAATGTAAAGGTCAGTTTTAAACTATAAAGTAAATTAAAGCTGCCTCCCAAATACTAAAGCAATATTTGGCCGGGTATATAATTGGAAATGCACTCTAACTTTGACAGAATGATGTCATAGTATGATGTGAAGCAAATTCGCCACGAGTAGAGATACGCGATATGCTGCTTGAGTAGATGATAACAGTGCTTAGCAAAGCGATACACATTAGGGCTAACGATATTGGGTCTTACTTATAAACGCTGCTTAAATTTAAATGACGTTATATAGTTGTGTGCACAGCAAAATTGTTCTGCGCCGTACTAAGTGACGTTATTCAAATTTAAGCGGCATTGATGAGTGATAATGATACGATTAATGGGGTTGGCAAATAAAAATTGTGGAGATTATATCACATTATACCTACACTATGGTAAGCCGCCGGGCTGACAAACAACACCGCGTCCCGAAACATTCGTTAACTGGTCTTTTATCTTTATACGAAAAAAACGGTATAGCAAAAATATTACCCACGCGAGTATTATATTATTCTCTCAGTGGTGACGAATTTCCTTTATAATCAGAAGAAGCCCTAACACTATAAAGATTAGAGTTTGATAACTGTCGTATCACACATTATAATAATATAAACATACCGGTTGCAGTCACTTGGTATTATGTCGGTTTAAGTCCGACGTTTCAAAAGTATAAGACGTTCTTCTTCAGGAAGTGTTCACGCGCTGAGATCGCGTTATCTTTATATTATTTTATTGTAAAGATAAATTTTCTGCGATCTGTACATAAAACAACATTGTGCCCAAACCCACCTCTACAGGCTTTGCTAGTTTTTTATCAATCTTGCGATTTATAGTCCGAGAGGGACGATTAAAAAGTCTGAATAAGTATGATTACAATTTAGCAAAGCGTGTAGTATGAATATTAGATAAGTAAAAATCTCTTGAACTGTTTTTTGTCTTGATTCTTTACATGCAGCTGGGATATAAAAAAATTATTAACATTGCCTAGTATGAGAAGTGATAGTTTCACTAGAAATTAAAAAAAAAAAAAAATTATAATATATATAATGAAGTAAATTTTTAAATCCCAGTTATTTTCTCTGTTTCTCTCTAAAATATTTAACACGTTCGTAGCGAGTTAAGAATCTCAAATGTACTGTCTTTTCGAAATAAATAATTATATACAATAACAACGAATCCCAACGTAAAATAGTTTAGGAATTTTTGATCATAATAATTAAAATAATAAGGTAATACAAATTAATGTCAATACCGATTAAGGCCTATGAAATGTTTTAATGCTTGTACATGTGTAATGTTTTTGGTAAATATATCAAATATATAAGACGCATTTACTTTGCTTTTTGTTTAGTTTAGTTTAATTTATGTTATTTTGAAACACTTTACACTTTATAGTTTTTTTTCATTCATACTGACACAATCTACTTAATTTCGTATATTGTTTTAGTTTATAAGAACTATCTCACATTGTTTTGAACATAATAGTTTTAATATTATTTTAATTTAATAATCAAATGTGTTCGTACCACCTGTTTCTGTATATATAAAATGTAGAACAATCTGCCTTTTATAAATAAAATAAGTTTTATACTAAGCTTGTATATTAATGTTGTTATTAAAATCGGCAGTTTGTTTCGATGAAAATAATTACATACCCTTCATTGGCTGTTTCGCATGGCTTTGATGATGATTATGACTAAGTTTCATAATAATGTTTTCTTTTATATTTATATACACTCGAAGCTGTTGGATTTTAATATATACATTAGTATACAATACACATGACACAAGTGAATTGTAATTAACATGTTTGAAACAATTTTAGGATTTATATATATATACTTATTATATAATTATTTAATTACAATTTATTTTAAGCCTAGCAATATAAGGTCACCATTGTGATTTTAAGTATTTTTGTATTTAAGTAAAAGACGTTTTTGTAAGAATTTATTTTTGTAACAATTTAGTTTTTAATGTTTTCAATTGCGAGCACGTTTTTAAAATTATCGACACTGCCATTTACACCTTTGCCAAAAATAGTGACATTTAAACAAACTTTTGTATATAACAATTCTTTAACAAGCAAGCAATGTACTGTCTTGGTAATTTCTAATAAAGTTAATATTTTGTTATGTATAAATGAAATAGAAACAAAAAATGAATGTATAGTACCTATAGGCTGTTTGTTACTAAATAAAGTTGATAGACGACATTAAACTTTAATTCTAAGGCAGAGTGTTAATCATTACAATTTCACGAAATTATTCTAAGTATAATAAATTGGGAAAGTTTGATTAATATCGATGTTTATAAATCACCACGTTATTACAATAATAATAAATATTACAATTTTAAATATAAAGTATTTATTAAATAAGACATGTGTGGTTTTATTTACACACTACCATTATTACAAACACATGGCGTTTTGCGAAATTTAATTACAATAAAAAATATGTTTCTGGAGTAGAGATAGACATGATTTAAAATGTTATAATGCTTAGCTAGATAATATTTCTAGAACAACGTTGAAACCAGCGATGCGATTTTATAGGGCTGCCCGTTTTACTTTTTATTTTTTGTCGTATAATTTCAATATTTAGGTGGAAGTCTATGCTTTCAAATTAGTAGATTACTCAAGAATATTAGGTACCAGAATGTTCGCATTGCTTTTATATATTATACTGATAAGGTACCTACGTTCATTTAAATATTGTCAAATTTTGAAATTATTATCTACTAGCTAAATTACTATCTAATTACATACGATATAAAATTTAGGCTTTCAGAAGACACGGACTTGGCAATACTTGGTTATAAATATACTAAAAATAGATTAGACATAAAAGTATATGAATAAGAACAAAAACCATTATTTTAATGAATAATTGCAGGCCGAAGACGCGACAACACGAAGAGCTCCGGGGAATCGTAAGTAATTTTTTTCTTGTATACTAGCTTTAGTTCTTTATTAATGCTTTAGTTATATTTAATTTTATTACAGGCTTTGTTATTAATTTAATTATATTTTCGATAAACGCAATGTACCTAGACATTTAAGTAAATCATAAACATTACAGCTATAGTTCAATAAATAAATTTGTACTTCACAATACTTCTTTAATAATACTCTAATCGTGGTAGATAAAGGGTATCTATCCAAATATTAAAAATATAAATGTACGTACTAAGTACGTACCATTTATCACTCATAATAATAGTTGGTAATAAACTGCTACTGCAGTCTACACGGAAACTACAGGACTGAGAATATATGAAAAAAAAGTTAAATGAAAAAAAAACATCATATGGAATATTATGTCGTTCTTTCCTGGCGTCTTCTTTGTTACATTAGTTCCTCAAAGCGTATTTTTGGTGTATTGTATACAAAATTTTTTAATTCTATTCGTGTGGTCTTTAACCCATCATAAGTTTATCTAGGTACCTACTCGTACCTGCAATGAAAGGATTTAGTAAACATTGTATTCTGTAAAAGTTAATTCATTTATTTATTGCATCATATGAATTACGATAGGTCTTACAAATGTCATGTGTTAGTGTCATATGACCCTGGAAGGGTGTAGCAATGTAGAGAAGAGCTGAACGATCTTATTTTTTTTTAGTTTAGATTATTGTGCATTCTTTAAAAGATTGAAGTACTTGTTTTTAGTATTTTCAATCAGAAAACAAATATTTAACTCTTACACACTTATATTGCTAAAATACAACTTCTGTGAATAACTTATTGTTTATTAAATTATCTTTCCTCGCCATGTTATGGGTTAAATTTTTCGCTTATTATTTACAGCTGTTACTAGAACATCACCTAGTGTAATGTAATTTAGTACCTATTTGTAAATAAATAATGTATTATTATTTTGTAAGGACGCCGGCTGGGGATGTGCTTTTAGAGTCTGGCAACCCGCTTCCTTCTAAACAGTATGTTTGTTTATTGTAAATATATTTTCATCGTCATTTAGATGGGGAATTTTTATTTCACTTGCACAGGGTTTGTTTATTTCACTTAGAAATTATCTATGGTGGTGGAATATAGTTACAGTATTTGTATATGCTTTTAGTCACCTAAGTATCGACTTGACACGCGATTTATTTAATTCGATTTTGATAGATTAAACCACATAAAAGATTTCATATTGATATTTTTGAAGATTGAAACACTAATCCTTAAGATGTTACCATTAACGTCCTTTGAAATGCACTGTAACAGTAAGGTGGATGGTTATCTAAGCTTGTGTCTAGTTAAACGTTTTATTTTTTTCATTCATTTCATTGTAATTTGAATGTTATTGAATAAGTAATTAACTAGTTATTTCCGGTTAGTAGCGACACGGAGAGCGCGGTTGGGGGCAGGGAGCGATCCAGGCTGGCTAACCTCGGGGCGAGAGTGAGGGCGGTGCTGCCTCGAGCTAAGGATAAGGTTCAGGCAACAGAGGCGCAGCCTTCAGATAATGAGGAAAAGGTAACTTTCTTCAAATATAATGATTTCTCAGGCATTCACGATTCTCATACATTGAAATTAAAACAACTTTAAACGAATTAACCCTTCCTATACCGTGATAATTAAAACAAAAGATTTAATGAATAAACTGACGTAGATTTACGTCACTTGGACGCAAAGGGTTAAACCGCGTATAATTTTATTAGTCGCGTGAATCGAGAACGTTTTGATTACAATATGACAGGTGGTACATAAAAATAATTTCCATAACTTTACAACAGACAGCTGACATCCACTCTAACCGTGACCATGTTCACTGAAAAGTTTTCGAAACGTCGGGATAAAATTATACACGATTTAATTCGTTTAAAATTGTGTAATTACTTGAAATATGTTGATCGTAGTATTGTAAGTTGTGATTATAAGACTATGTCTCCCTGCGGTTTAAAGGCTAGGTTTCTCTATTTATCGGGCAATGGTAGTGATTCGCTTGTGCGTACACTAAACCTAAATTATCTAAATTATGGTGGTTCTTATTATTTTTATAGTAAAATTCAAATTCGTGCAACACTTATAATGACAATTCTAACACTATGATAATTCTTTTGAATTGTGAGTATTTTTACATAAGTTTAGACTAGTTTAGAGAGTACGAACTTACATGACGATTAGATTTGCACTAAACATACCCACAATTAAACAGAAACGGAAAATTTAAGAGTTGTCATTTGCAAGCGATATATGAATTTGGACGTATAAGCGTGAACAGAATAAGAACAACCATAATTTACTAAAAATAGATTTTAATTCTCTTGTTTATTTTGATGTTCTGAACAAGCGAATTGCTACCAATGTCTCAATAGGATAGTTGAATATTTGGTAAAAAGCGTGACAGTTTTTAAGTCCTATACGCCAAGGGTTGTTCTATTCTACTCCGTCTATAATATAATATAGACCCACTATGAATATACATTAAATACAGCCTAATGTTGATATTTGATTATAATTTTATCATTTGAAATTAACAAACATGTTTTAGACGTATACTTCTCAAGTTATGACATAAATAATATTTTTCACACAAATCTGAAGTAGTTTTGTTAAATGGTTACAGGAGCCCGAAGACAAAGTAGTGTACGCTCAGCTAGCACTCTCGGAACAAACCACAGCCGAGAAGCCCCCACCCCCTTCCACTGAGTACGCTGAAATAGTCTACACTGATCAAGGACAGAAAGAAGCTAAGGAATAATTAAACAAAAATGATAACTACCTACCATAATAACACTTTGATATGTTTTAGAAACGAAAATAAGTTTTGATATCATTTTAGGCATCTCGTTGCACCCGCCATTTTTTAAAATATTATTTCGTTTCTAAAGTTGCAGTAAGAGAACATTTGAAATAACAACACAAATAAAAGGATAAGGTCAGTGAGCCAGGTGAATAATGATACTTTTATAATATGAATAAACTTTCAGTTTTTTAAGAAGCTTCTCGTCAAAATATTCTTTAAAATGATTATCTTCTGATATGACACTCACACATCTCAGATATTTCTTAAAATAATTGCGTATACGTGGGTACTAAATAATTAAGTAAGTATTTCTTCAGTGACAAAGGTTATATATTATCTTATTAATAATTTGGTCCAGTGCCTTCTATAGGGCATAGAAATGTAAAACTCGTAGAAAACATTAAAAGTTTTGCCATGATCAATATGCAATAATTGATTGAGTTTGAAATACAAAGAAAATTATTACAAAATATACATAATTCATTCAAATGTGCCTTGAAAGAGATGGCCGAGAAATTGGGTTAACATCAATACTTCTCTCGAATTTAAACATAATTTCAATAAAATACTTATTTTCATAAGAAAATTAAATACAACTGTTACTTAAAATATCTTAATACAGTTCATTAAGTTATTTTAGATAATTGAGAACGAGGCCTTATCTTGTAATATATTTATAATTCATAACAAATAATTCATCACAAAAGATATATCATTAATATCATTGGATTTCCACCGATATTGACAAATATATTTATATACGAAAATTAATTTTAAGTTAAAAGTTACTTTTAGATAATTTATGAATTTTATATTTTATAATTTAAGAGAATGTGCTGTTCGTTTATATTTTCTCGATCAGTGATCAAAATGCCACAAAAGACAAAACGCATATCGGTTGAAAACAAACTATTTACCTAAATGCTTACTTTGATACAACAGAAACCTACAGATTTGTCACGTATGTTTTGATATTGAAAACACATTTTTATTTCAAAGGATCGAGTTTTAGTAATCTCATTTATTGTAAGTAGTTTTAATAAAGTGTGTGCTTAAAATTATATTATGATATTATTGTAGCTTGAATGTGTAGAAATGTATTTTAACAATTAAGTAATTAAGATTTATCAATAATAATTCCTTTAATATATATTATTGCATGCGTGGCTGATATAGAATAAGAAATAGGTCAAAATTATGAGATGAGCCTTTGAAAAATCAAATATACTGTCATAATATACATTTATGTTGTTTAGAGCCAGCATGTCTAATTCCGCAACAGCTGAAGGAATAAATGCTGGTCGACTTAAATTCAATTCCTTAATTACTTAACTAATTTATCGACCAAGTATTTTATTTGTTTAAAATAAATTTACGCAGCTTATAATTATTATGTATTATGTACGTTTTTAATAATTAACTGTAAGGATTTATACAAAATCAGGGTGAAATGGAGGCTTATTTTATTAAAGAATCCATTTTCTTTATTTACCTAAACATTGTGAAACGTACAAATGAATTGTTTTTACTATAGTAAGACGTAGTAAGTCATATTTTAATTGTCATACCGTTATTAAAGGGTATTATTATGTTATTACTGTAATCCGTCCATATTTAATTTAATTATTAAGTTTTATTTACGTTCTGTACGTTTTCGGTGCTCCCAAGTTATTTTTAATAGTAAAAGTATTTACAATTTTGCATTCATCTTGACACTTGCTATATACTCAACTTTATATTTCAAGCCAAGTTATTTGGTATAAAATAAGGCAGCATAGATATAAAACCTTTGCATAAATATAATATTATAGTATATTCAAAAATAAACATACTTCAGAAATTAAATGTTTTTAATAGGTATCCAGGTCTTTGTCTATAACCGCATTTTATTCATTGAAAATATTTCTTATATGTTTATTCACGATTAGTTTATTCAGTATTAACTAAATTAGGTACATATCCGATGTGTCCTGGCTAAGATGTCATTATGTCTCTATTAGCTTCACACAAATTAGGTATAGAAAAAGAATGATGCTTAAATTTATTTAAAGCTAAACTATTAGTCACCGCGTTACCAACTGAGTCGTGCGGCCATGAATCATTTCACTATGTCTATCTCGCTCGCACTTGTGGTTCTTATGGAGCCGCATAGTGATGTGCGTAAGTTGGTTATAGGCGCATATCGATAATCAGATAGTAATATATTAGATAGTATTGTGGCCCTGAAAAGGGCCGTTTGTAATGAATGTTAAATAAATAACGTTAATTCTTTCTCATCAAAACTTCGTCATCTGTATCGTCCTGTAGATTGATTATATTATGTTATGTTACGACCAATCAGAAGCTAGCGATAAGCGAGCGCTAATGAGGTCGAATGCAGGTAGCGGATTATCGATAACATTTGCACATTCCTATCCCTATTGACGTTTATGGCCGCACGACTCAGTTTTTAACGCGGTGACTATAGTAACGTGTCCTTGAAATGAAAGTGTAAAAGGGCCTTACAATATATATTTATGATCTGTATATTTATGCCTTGCCCTTGGTACTATTGATAGTACTACAAGTAGTTTGACTTGCCCGTGGTTTAATTGATAGAACCACAGGCAAACAATTTGCCCATGGATCAACCAGTAGTACCGCGATAAGCCACGGGCAACAAACGCTGCAAACTTATATTATTGCTAAACCTACCAGTTTTATGAATTCGGAATTTAAAAACTTCGATATTCAGAAGTAAATTAACTATTTTTCTGTTATAATTTGATACATTGAGGTTGTGTTTGGCAGAAAACACTATATATCATAGAAAACTAAGGGACAGGTTACATTTACTATATCTAATTAATTCGTTTGATAAAAGTTCTTTTGATTCTAAAAATGCATGGTGCTTCAAAACGCACAAACACAGTTCTTTGCTATTGCCTATAGTACGAAGCAAATTGTCGTCTGTGAAGTTAGCTGCAAGATTAGCCAATAAACGCAGAGGTTGCCAGATTGTGTCGCAGCTCACTTCACAGCGGCCGTTTTATTTTCATCGTACTAACAATTTCATGTTTCGCTTTGGGAATGTACTTATCGCCTAAATCGTGTTTGTATTTATAATAAACTTCGTGTCATTTTATACTGCGTTTTATTTATTCGAGTAACTGAAGCAATTCAATTACTGTTGCTTTACCTACTAGATTACATTACATTTAAACGGTTAAAATTCACTAGAGTTAGTAAGATATCGGGAATATTTAGGCGGACCGAAAATTCAAACATGGAGCCAGCCAGCCAGGAGGTGTGTACCATGTGTACGTACAGACAGACATGTGTGTTAGAAGGGGATTAAGTCTAGAGATAATGATGCCAGCGTTCTTCTTCAATAACATCAGCTCTTTGAGTGCCAGCGAGATTCAACTTTTTAGAAATTCAACGTTCAAGGAATTATAATTTCATCAACATTGTGAGAATTCAACATTTTGGAAGTCAACTTTTTTTGTCAGTTCAACATTTTAGGATTCAACGTTTCGATGTTTTCAACCTTATAAGAATTCAACATTTGGCAAATTCAACTTTCTGGGCCTGAAGGAAGCCAGCGATATAATTCATACAACTATTGGAATTACAAAGTACCCTACGAACATAGCATAATAGTTTTACAGGTTTACCCAATGATTTTACCTTTAACAAACAAAGTAAATATCTATAAGTAGAACGTGTTCCCTACTAGCGTTGATTCCCGCAGGTTTGTCGCGAGACGCGTGTAGGGATGTCAACATCGCCGCTAAACAAGTGCACGTCGCAGTTACGTTTTGTTGGTAACATACATCCTGCCGACCCCGACCGCTCTGCCGGCACTCGCGTACTGATCGCCGGCAAGCGTCCTCCGCCCCCACCGCACCGCCTCGCAACACTTTTATCGCGATGACGTTCTACTTACTAGGGGCCGCGCGGTCTGAGTACTTTGCCTTTACTTATTTATAAGAGGTAGATATGGTACTCGTGTGTAAATACGTGAGTACTATCGAGTATGCTATCCGTTATAGAATGACGTCTAACAGCAAAATACGATTCTGTATGCGTGACACCTGGGACAACATTGACTTCTCGTCAGTTCCAACATAACGAACCTCCCCCTTTTTAATACTAGATTATTGAGTGTACCCTCACAATATAACATAGGTACACCACAGAGATTCTATTCTGACAGATCGCCTCGGTGGCCTAGTTGGTCATGGCGTCTGACACGGATTGTCTGAAGACGCGGAATCCCGTCCGAACATGTAGGTAGGCATAGTTAATAATTGTTCTCTCTAAATTTGCAGTTCGGGATCCCAAAAGCAGGCGATATTATTTTAAAAACATTTAAGAGGCGAGTCTGTGATTTGTCTCATATGCTAAATGTCAATTTTAAAGATGTTTTGCATAGATATATAGAAGATAGAAAATACTTTATTGACACACCACATTAATCACTTAAGCGGTCTTATCGCTCAGAGCGATCTCTTGCAGACAACCCATATGCATAGATACCCAACACTGGGTGTCACATCGAGACATTGGTTTTTGTATCCCATTCTCCCAGAAATTGCTCTTGCTACGGCGCCCTTCACGCTGTGATGCTTGCGCACTATGGCTTCGCGGCGTAATATCTAGTACTGCGGTGGTACCCACCAAGACAGGCTCATGCACAAGTGACCTGCTTCCAATTAAGGCGAATTTTCTCGCCTTACGATGGTATAATAATACAACTAACTCCGTCCTCTAGCGGAATAAGAATATAATAATCATATAATATTATAAACTCTAAAGTTAGTACAAGTATGTATGGGTTTATGAACCAAAAAAATTGGCACAAAAATTACTGAAAGGATTTTAATAAAATTCGAAATATAGATAGATTAGGCTCTGGAATAATATATAGGATACTTTTCATCATCATCATCCATCAACACGCAAGTAAAACCGTGAGGCACAACTAGTAAAATATAAATCTAAACCATAATTGCTGCGTTCAATCTTCAATCACTGCTGACTTCAATGCTATAAAAGGGAATTAAAATTAAAACAATTCGTCACAAATCGTGTAATAATCGTATATTAATACACGACGCGTGTTTCTCGTAACGCATTTATGTTTATGACCAAAAATATTACATAAACGTATAAGAGACAAGCCGCCATTACATACACAAGGGTATTTACATCTGTTAGAAGATGTGAGAGAATATAATTTGTTCAACTTCTAGCGGGATTCGACCCACGACTACAGAAAACAGTTCTGTGGCTTTGCCTGTATACAGCGACGTAATGTCGAGATTTCCGCCTATCTCACCTCTTACTGGGTAATTACAACGCCATCTATTGAGCATAGCGTGTACTATATGAGTTAACTGATTGGCCAGTTACATAATTGGGAAAAAACAACGCGATGACTTCTTCTCAAATTACATACATACATTCTTTAACTTTTCTGAAGAAGAATGGCAAACCTCTGTGCGTTTTGGGTACCCTACATAGACGGACCCACGAGAAAGGAAACCATGCTAAACCAGTAGTCCTTACTCTCTCTTCGGTCGTTCCCTCATGACTGAGGATCGTGATCATCATGGCAGCACTTTGGTTCTAACGAACTGTCTCCATCGGCTCCAGTCTGTGGCCATCTCCACCGCGGTGTAAAAGCGGGACGTTGGTGTTTCTTCCAGTTGGTCAGACCACCTGGTCGGAGACCGGCCTCGTGAACGTTTCCCTTCCACGTTTCCCACCACAATGAGCTTTTCCAAGCTGCTGTCGCCACGTCTGGCGATGTGGCCAAAATAGCTCATTATACGACGATGACATACGGTAGATAATCGGTCCTTAATTTTTAATTGTGACAGAATTGAGACGTTAGTGCGTTTGGCTGTCCATGGTAGTCTTAGTAAGACTAAGATATTATAAAATTGTACCATATTTTTTTAAGTTGGGTTTTAAAAGTTATCAGCATTGATATTTTTTCTAGGTTAGGTTAGATAGGCAGAATTCGTTAGCTTAAAATATCTTACTCGGTTTTTTAAAAGAAATCTATCGTAATAGAGAAACGGGTGCTTGGCATTAGGTATCGTTATCGTAACATGATAAAACTAACATGAGAAATGGCAAATGTGCAAAACATACGACTCCAACAACAAAGGAAGTAACTATTGGTATCACTTTGTCATGTCAATTCAACTCTTCATAGACTATTATAGTATCCTATAGTCTATGAACTGAATACCGTTTCGTTATTGTCCACAAGCATCTTCTGCGTATTCATTTTATTGTTTTACATTTCGGTTTCCTAATTTTGCCAACTGCTAATTAAATATAAATATATGAATTATTTGCATCTACTAATCATAAATAAATTTGGCATAGTTTCATTCTCAGTGGTTTTCATTTTCAGTGGGTACCCAGATGACCTATCTTCTTTAGGAATAACAACAGAAGAAAGAATATGCTAGTAGACAAAACGACAGTTTTCTGCTCTCATTGGGATTAAAATCCTGCTAGAAGCGGAACATTATTTCAATGTAAAGTTGAGTTCAGTATAAAGTTGAACTCACAGATATATGAGTTGTACTGATGTTCTCGCACGCTAATGCATGCAACGCATTAAATATGCGTTATATAATCTTATTTTTAACTATAATTGACTTTTGAAGGACTACCGCTAAGCAGGCGCCAGGGCTTCAAAAATCATATTCGAGCACGCATCTTCTCACTATACGTATCAGAAGATACGGGTTCAAATCTCGTCCGAGAATATATTTTTTCTCTGTAAAATTGCCAACATCAGTTTATGTGCATAGTTATGTAAATACCCTCACTGCCCCGACAGCAATTACGAAACTACCAAATCTAATAATGGCAATTACTACTATCTACATTTTCTACCATAAATAATAATACCCGCAAAAATTAAAATTCGAGTACACTGATTTTCTAATAAATATTTTCTTATAGCTGTTATATGTATGGAAACGTCAAGTTCAAAATCAACAAATATCAGTATACTAGTGTCTGCCCACAGCTTCGCCTGGTAAAAAATTCGTACGGGTATTAAACTTCACAACCTATTATCTCGGCAACCACTTGACCAATTATGGTCACAGTCGAAATTCCTCTTTAAAGTCAGGAACCTAATCTGTGTACCAAATTTTATTACAATCCGTCGCAAAAAAGCGACGCCGCAAACTTTCCCCCCTTTTAAGAAAAGTCATCATCATCATCATCATCATCATCAAAAGTCATCATCATATATTCAGCCGTAGGACGTCCACTGCTGAATATACGCCTCCCCCATGATTTTCCAAAAGGACTGGTTGGAAGCGGCCTGCATCCAACGTCGTCCTGCGACCTTAATCAGGTCGTCTGTCCACCGTGTCGGTGGACGACCTACGCTGCGCTTGCCGGTCCGTGGTCTCCACTCCAGAACCTTTCGGCCCCATCGGCCATCTGTTGTGCGTGCTATGTGCCCTGCCCACTGCCACTTCAACTGGCTATCTTCTGGACTATGTCGGTGACTTCAGTTCGTCTACGGATCTCATTTCTGATTATTAACTAACTAATATGATTATTAAAAGAATTAGGTAGGCATTTGCATCTAAAATACGTTGTTGTTTGGCTATTTAAAAATCCCGAACTCTCCGTTACTTTTGACTTTGGCTGTACCATTATACTAAGACAATACATGGCATTACACAAACAGCTATAAGAAATATCCTAATTACACATACGCTTATGAGATAAACGTTAGACAATACGCTAATGAGGGAAAAGCTGATTTATATAATTACTGTTAACGACGACAAAGCTTAGCAAACCGCAAAAAGAGATATTACAAAATGCGCCAGGTTGGTACATACACTACCTAAACTATAAGATATCATATTACAGATAAAATACAGATAATCAACCAAAAAGCGTACTTTGGCTCAAAATCTATTTTAAGGTAATTTTCGATATACTGGCAATATTCAAAATGGCGCCACCCTGATTTATGACTCTGTGGTAATTGTCAGACCGTGATGGACATTGCATGCCCTCAGTGGCGCCATTATAAACTAAACCACAGAAACAGAGGACCTGCCATATTTCTTTGTTATGGGTTGCTATTGTAATTCCAACTTTTAGGTACAGTGTACATATATCTGGCCCAAACATCCAAAAACTTTTTTGGATTTTGGACTTTGTAATAACTCTTTTCACATAACAATGTCAAACTATCTACATTTTCTACCATCGACCAATATCCCTAATGATTTAATACCAATATTTGAATACATTATGAGTATTTCTACGAAATGATTTCTTCAGGCTGTTGGTACATATCGAAATGCGGCTCCATTGTATGCTTTACCTGATCCCAAACCTTCAGCGCTACTTTGGCATCGGTATCAGTACCATTATATTTAGAACCGGGATGTTTTCTCTCATAATGCCTTATTATATTCTGTTTATGTGAAAACCGTCTGTTACAGAGATGGCACACGAAATGTTTCTCGTTCGTATGCGTCCTCATGTGGTAGATCAAACGACTCTCCCGCGGGAACTTCTTATTGCATATATCGCAAACTAACCGTTTAATTCGACCATGGTTTATCTTGTGCCTCTCCATGTTATGTTTGTGCGCAAAGAACTTCAAGCATATAGAGCATTGATAGGGTTTTTCTCCTGTATGCACCCTCATATGAGGTTTAATAAGGCCCGAATGTGTGAACTTTTTGTTACAAACTTTGCACTTATATGGTCGCCTGCCGGTGTGCCATTGTAAGTGACGGATTATAGTGCTTTTGTATTTAAAATTCATGCCGCAGAGATCACACGTGAAAGGTTTTTCCGTCGTGTGTTTTCTTAGATGACTCCGCAAGAGGAATTCTTTATGAAACTCTTTATTACACACATTGCAAATTAAAGGACCTTCCATTGGTCTACGACATCTGCTCTTGCTTTGGTGTTTCACCAGATTCCCTTTGTTGACGAACGAGCGTTGGCATACTTCGCAGATAAAAGGTTTGACAGTTAAATGAACTCGTTTGTGCTGCATCAAATTAGATGAGCTCCTAAACTTCTTCTCGCAATGATCGCAAGGGTATAGCCGTTCGTTTTTGTTGTTGTGTTTTAGTAGATGACTTTCTAGTTGTTCCGGTTTCGTGAATTCCTTTTTGCATATTTCGCAGATTTGTTTGGGACGCGTGTGTAGGACTACGTGGCGCTGTAGGGAGTTGTTTGTGGCGAATGACCTTCCGCAAATGGGGCAAGTGTTTGTGGGATCAGAGCGGTCCAAGTTTGCGAGGAAATGATTCGATATTATATCTGAAAACAAGCGACTTTTCGTTATTAAAACAGTACGCAGATGCAAAGGACGACGCACCCTGCTTTCCAATTGAAGCCAAAATCTTAATCAACAAACGACAGCATTTAGCGATTTCACCGACCATGCTACGAACTAAAATCACCGATGTTGTAAAATCAAAGTGATCAGTTCTGTCAAAGTAACAGTTCGCTGATGTGTGCGTGTGTTTACTCGTGTTCGCTCCGACAAAACAATATTTTAATGGCATGTTTAAAACGTTTTATCATAATTTTTTTTATTGTTTCCATACCGTCTCGTTAAATATCTTGTAAGAAGCGTGTAACGAATCGCTGTGCTGTCAGCCATGCAGCTGTGAGCAACGTGAGCTGTCAACACATTCCGAATGGCTGACAGTTCTCACTTGTTCCAAGCGCGATATTGAACGGGAATGAAGAACAGTGATATTATCGCCAAAATCAATGTTGACTTCAATCGGAAAGAAGGGAGTCTTGATAAACAAAAAGATTTATTAGATTAGAAGCGACGATAGCCCAGTGCCGTAAGTCTCTACACGAACAGTAAGCATCGCAAGCTTACCAATAGTTAAATAATAACTTGCTGGCAGCTCTATGCAGTCGATATAACGAGCTAAATCGTTTAAAAGACATAACTCATGACATGGTCTCCGCTCCATGTACAATTTTGATTCTTATCTAATGATACTAGTGGGACACATGCAAAACTGTTAGACTTGGTTGATCACAATATAGCCCTAATTAAACTTCATTTGTACGGAATCCGCGGCAATGCGCATAAGTGAATGGAAAATTATTTAAAACATCGAATGCACAGAAGTTTACAAAATTATTAACAGATGAAAAATTATTTATAAATCGGAATTTCAAAATCAAAGTCAAAGTCAAATCATTTATTACCAACAAAGGTGCAAAGAAAGAATTATAGATGTTAACTAAACTAAATATGCTTTATTGATTGGCAATAGGGATACGCTCAGCACTGTGCTGCGTAAACCGCGGTTTACGCAGGGCTGGTTTTCAGTGTACCCCTTTGCTCGAACTGCGATGTTAGTCGAGAATAAATTAAGTTAGAAGCGTGCTTGATTGTACATGATAATACTAAGTTAGAGCTTACGCGTGTGTGTGAGTTTATGTGTGTATGGTGGGGGGTGTGGTATCCGTATCACCGGTATACCGTTCGTATCACAAGCCCTCTAACGAGTCCGGATAATAGATCAGATACACCCCAAGGAAGTGTTTTGGGGATCATTTATTTTTAATTGAGTTGAGAGCGAGTTGATTGCGTATCACTAGAAAAAAAGTAACTATATTGTATGTAACCCAGCTAACTTTATAGCATGAATAAATTATAAAAAATATTTTAAATTAATTTTAAAGCGAGTGTGGATTCACACATAGATTACTTTTATCACGACTCAAAGGGTAATTCCCTAGGGAGTGCGATAATCTGACTCTACTTGGTTAGTATCATATAAATAAACTATACACAATCTATACTTACGGATAAATAAAAAATTAATTTGTCTGTTTGTAATTTCAAATTAACAGCTTCTCACTAAATGCAAATATACAGTGCTTATTTTAAAAAATATAAACTTGTTGTGTGTCTGGCTTTTGTTTTTCCGGCTAATCGCTGAAAAGGCTGAATCGATTTTGACGGGACTTTCACTGGCAGAAAGCTGATGTTATAACGAGTAACTTCGGCTGCTTTTATTTCATCGTTATCATCATCATCATCCATCATCACGTGAAACCGCAGGGTGCAGCTAGTAGTTAATTAACGTTTTAACTTACCATTCGTGAATTGTATTGCTGAAGTAAAGATACTATGTCCAGCGAGGGAGTTCTGAAAATATAATAATTTTGTATTATTATTTAACTCATATCAAGCATTTTGTATATCACACTATGAAGTGTAATATTGTTTAGTTTCGTTAATAAGGTTGCAATTTTATGGAGTAAAATTCACATCCTCGGACGGGATTCTAAGCCGCGTCTTCCGACAATCCGTGTCAGGCGCCATGACCAACTAGGCCACCGAGGCGTACCGTCTGTGCATCGAATTTAACTCTCTATTCTTAGAGTTTCACCGTCGTATAGGGACGGAGCGACATCTATTGAATAGCTTGACAGCATTATCCAACCGGAGTAGATTTTTTCAAATACTCAACTTTTAATAATAATATATAATATAATAATAATAAACATAATAATATAACCGCAGGGGCGGCTTTGTGGCGAGCCGTCGGTGAGTGGCGACACCGCGGACCCTGATTCTCCCTGGGGCTAAAAGAGACCCCTGACCCTTAATTTGTCGTCTGGGGGTGGAGACGCAAGAGCAAGAAACAAAAAGCTCCAAGGATGGAAGTGTTAAAGGGCATGACGCCGGTAGTAGCGCTCTAGTGAAACCGCAGCACACCTCTCAACACCCTCCAGCCATCCACACCAACGTTGCCCCTTTTGTCACCATTGATGGTGGCTCTTATGGTGGCCCGTTTAGTGGGTGGCAATTCACCACCTGCCTAACTATTTTTAGATGAGACTCAAATTGGCAGGTGCCGTAGTCTCGTCCATAGCCCACTATCTCCCGTACCACTAATAAGTACATATCAATAGCCATTCAATTTTACCCACTTTTTTAATAGATATACCATGTTACCATCCATCCAAAATGTTTCTGTTTTTATACTTTTTTGTATTTTTATACCAAACAGGCCTGTGAGTGTTGGCCACAGCCCCACTTATGCCTTTGCAAAGGACCAGGTGAAACCCGTGAAATAAATGGAATAAGGTAATAATAAATAATAATATTTGACAGGCCGGTTGGCGCAGTTGGTAGCACCCCTGCCTTCTGAGCCGCTGGTCCCGGGTTCGATCCCCGGACTGGTCAAACATTTGTGTGCAGGAACATGTCTGTTTGATCTGTGTCTGGGTGTGTATATGTATTTAAGTATGTATATCAGTCATCAGGTCACCATAGTACAGGCTATGCTTAGTTTGGGACCTGAAGACCTTTGTGTGGATGTTGTCACATATTATTTATTATTATATTATTATTATTTATATGCGAGAAATGTAGGTACAGTAGTTGTTATAGTTAAAATAGAAAGGATCCATTACATTCTGCCTCATCAAGGCGTGCAAAAATAGTTTTAAGTACAATTTTGAAATATATTATTATGTATGAACCTACCAAAATCATTAATAACAATGTCAAACCTTAAATGTAATCATGCAAACATAATTGATTACTGATTTAGATTACATGGACATTATATTAGTCACATAGAAGTCTGTTTAAATATTAATGTCAATATCAAATTTGTAAAATATTAAATGTCAGCAAAGTTATTTTTTATAAGTTACATATTCCTTAACATCATGAAAACACTCGTCTAATAACCACATTTTTAATTTCCATTTAAATATGTTTAAAGGTAGATCTTTGAAGTCATTTGGCAGTTTATTGAAAATCGTAATGCCATGATGATAAACATTGCGTTTGACAACTTTCGTATTGATGTCGCAACCCTCCCATAATTTAAAAGCATTCAAATAACACTCATGATGATGGGCGTGATGTTTGGAGAACGAATCTCCAAGAAAAATGTAATATAAAAAAAAAAAAGGTACGGACCCAAGAGTCTGTAGTGTGGAAGAATAATTAAATAAAAAAAAAATAACACTCATGTACAAATAACACACATTGTATTGTAAAATAACACCCCAACACTACAGTGTTGGGGTGTTATAGTTTGGGACCTGATCACTGTGTGGAAGTTGACAATAAAGGGGAGAAAGTGGAAACAAATGATGGTTACCTCCAATTTGACAGGTTCGCAGAGTGCGGCGTTAGTTATCGGCATCTCCACGCTTCGGCTCCCATCATCAGGTAGGATGATGTCCGGCTGCACGTCTGTATTCCATGGCTGGACGTCATCATCGTTGTGCTCGATCTTTACACTGGAAATTTAAAGTTTATTTTTAATATTTTTTATATTTACGAATTCAAAATCGTTAATCTATTTGGGTAGTAAATCGTGTTGGATTTCCAAAAAGGAGGAGGTTCTCAATTCGACTGTATTTTTTTTATGTTTGTTACCTCATAACTTTCGATAGGGTGAACCGATTGTCAAAATTCTTTTTTTGTTTGAAAGCTGATGCTTCCCGTGTGGTCCCATTTAATCAAATTCGGTCCAATAGTTTTTGATATACACTCTAACAACTGAATAGAATGGAAGTCGGTATCAAATTTTTCAAATTGTACTTGTCACATTGTTTCCAGCGAAGTAACGGAGCAAGAGATTTAACATGTTATATCTAAGGGTGTCGAGCGTAGTGCATTGTCATGCAGGATTTTGAACTGTTGTAGTTTAAAACTCTGAATGGGTCTGAACTGTTATTGGAAATGGAGACATCAGGCGAGCGTCTCCAACGACTTTCATTAAACAAACAAAATAATGTCATGTTAATGATTGCTCTGGATGTCTAAAGTAAATCTAATACTTTAAATATATTTTTTTTGTATAATATAGTCTGGCTTGCGAAAACTACTCTAAGCAATTTTTATTTTTGTATGCAGTTTTTGTTTCAGTTCCGAGCGCGATAAATCGATATAGCTAGGTTTAATTTCTATAATGGTTTAAAAAAAACACACCATAATGCTCTTTATAAGTAAGAATTAAATGTCTTAATTAAGATAACCTAAGGGAGTAAACTAGCTCTCACAAACACAGGGACTCCTACTGTGAGAGTTAGGGCTGCGTGTATGACTTATATTAATTGTTTCTTTTATGTTTTTAAATTTTATTTGTATAAGATATATATAAGAATGAATTTTGGTCACGAAATAAATATTATTATTATTATATTAAACGTCGGTATAACTGTGTTTTCAGGCAATGAAAAACACCAGTTTGTTAGTTTATTCAAACTAGATGGCGTAACAGTCGCATTGCAAAGTCTGAATCGCGGTGACAAGATTATCACGAACATGTGTTACTTTTTTGTATTCGTATCTTAATCGAGAAGAGCTCGGATATCCAGGTTACTAGATAATTACATTTTAAAGTCTCATCGTACTGAGTGTCACAACGCCTAGGGCGTCGGTCGGCAACAGGCGGACCGCGAATGATTGGAACTTGGACCGCCAAATATATGTTATATGATTATTAACGGGATATTTACCGAGGTAAGGTTGTGGAATGAGCTCCCGATATTTCGGCGCAGTTACATGCACCATGTTCACGGGAAGACTGAAGAGTACGGGTGGTTGGTCGAAAAGTTAAAAAGATAGGTGCAGACATAACGATCTACCCTCTTTCTTAATCTTTTGCTACGGTTATCACTGGAACTCGAACTCGATCCTAAGTCCCGACAAAACACACTCACTGTATCACTGCGTATAGTATTTTGAACACATTTTGAACGCGGACTTTTATTTTTAAAACAACCTAATACTGGATTCCACGCACTGGCGAGTTGAAAACCATCACCTCGATTGAAATTCTGGCATTTCGAGATCTCAATAGTTTCCTTTACTAGCCTTGGTATGTAATGGCGTTCGGTGGACAAGATTTGGATTTTGAAATTGGATTTCAGTCTTCCCGTGAACATGGTGCATGTAACTGCGCCGAAATATCGCGAGCTCATTCCACAACATTACCACGGTAAATATCCCGTTAATAATCATATAACTTTAGTGAACAACCGTGATAGTTTAAAACAGTGTTTCGCCAAATATATATGATTCTACGTGACGGATATTAGTTTTATAATATCTGTCAAGTAGAATCTTGATTAGTTAGTTTAGCATTAGTAGGCAGACGCCTTTTTGTATATACAATACAATACAATACAAAAACTCTTTATTTGCACCAAAGTAAATACAACATAAGGAAACAACTTAAATAGTAGGCACAAATCGGTCTTATCGCTAAAAGCGATCTCTTCCAGACAACCTTTGGATGGATAGCGATTACATGATTGACATGGACGGTGGTACAACATCACAAAGAAATATATTATTACCTAGTATTACATGAAACAGATGTAACACTAGATAATACTAGATAAAAGGGTAAAATTCAAATTAATAAAAATACACTTAAATCTAACAATACTTACACTTACCTACACGTAATAATAATATAATACATATATTATACTATAAACATACATGAACATATATACTTACACATACATAAATATCAATAATATAAAATAATATCAATCAATGAATTATGTCAGGGATTAACATTTAACGTGGAGAGATAGTAGTCTTTTACTTGAGCTTTGAAGCTATTCAGCGATTGCGCGCGTTTGATACTAGTAGGGAGGGCATTCCAAAGGTGAACTGCCTGGACTGTGAATGAAGAGTTGTAGAATATAGTACAATGTTCAGGAGTCGTTAGAAGTAAGTTTTCTGATGACCTAAGAGAGTAAGAAGAGCATTGGAGAAATCTAAATCGTTCTTTTAGGTAAAAGGGAGTAGAAGGATTAAACAATATGTTATACAGAATAGAGAGGATGTGAGAATTCCGGCGAAGGCGTATAGGGAGCCACTTAAGTTTACAGCGAAATTCGGAAACGTGGTCGTACTTTCGCAGACCAAAAATAAACCGAATACAGAGATTCTGTAGACGCTCCAGCTTGTTAAGCTGGTCCTCTGTGAGATCTATGTAACTGGCATCAGCATAGTCAAGAATGGGAAAAAGGAGAGATTGTGCAAGTGCAGCTTTGGTAGCAGTGGGTAAAAAGTTATATATATTGTATATGTATGTATATATTGTATAGTTATATATAATGTAATATATACCTACCTAGCTAAAGTAGACGCATGACTGTGGCTATGCTGCACACAGCAGTATGGCGCAAGAGAGTGTTGGATTGCTGGGGTACCTAGTACTGATAGTAATTACCTACTAGTAAATACATATTATAAGTTTATTTTTCCGGACCTCGGTAAAATGTTTTCAATACTATCCCGGACCCCATTCAAAATTACTTGGCGACCCTGATCTAGGGTATGATAGTACTTTTATTCTACCAAACAAATATGTATACCTACTTACATAACATGTACCTATACCAAGGTAATGTTGTTTGGAAACCCAGGCATTCAACCCCATCAGAGCTCACGAAAAGAAAATTAATGTTGGCTGAAAATTCTAAATAACAGTACGGGGCTGGAACAGTGTCCTGTAGATGGCAACAAGCTCGCCTCCTATTACATGGGGCCAATAACATATCCCTCCGGCGAAACGTAGGCGTTTAAAACCTACCCATTCGAGGACATATAGGCGTGAAGATTTTTTATGTTGCCTTTAAAAATAAAATGTATTTCATTATTTACGCTTAAGTTTATTATTACAGACTAGCTGCTTTCCGCGATTTCACCAGCACGTGATGAATGATGATGAATATTATATAGCCTATGTTACTCAGGGTGAATGTAGCTTTCCAATGGTGAAAGAATTTCTGAAATCAGTCCAGTACTTTTTGAGCCAATTTGTTACAAACATACTTACATACAAATCTTTCCTCTTTATAACATTAAGTAATATATAATATTATTATCACCAAGCTTTGAGTGAATCACTCCAGAAAAAAAATGCCATATGAATTTCTAAATTTTACTGCTCGAATTCTTTTGTGTAGAGACATAAAAGAATCGGTTACCTGCTATAGAAAACCCTTTGGGCTGCCGCTTCACCCGCCGAGCGTCGACCTATCTACATTAAGCGTCCTTTAACTCAAAAAGTACTCGTATTAATATTTCATACTTTTTTTTTATTATATATTGCACGCACACATACATACATACAAACCTTACATACACAAGTTTTTTTTATTGGCAAAAGTAGGCAGACAGGCAGGCGGCCCACCTGATGGAAAGTGATCACCGTCGTCTATAGACGTTTGCATCACCAAGGGCCAACGCGCTGCCGACCTCTTAACGGAATAGGAGTGAGGGTGGACAGGGAAGGGTGGGGAAGGGAGGGGATAAGCAGAGGAGAAGGGGGGATTAGGCCTCCGGAACCTCCCACAAAGCGACTGAAACGCAATAGCAAGCTATGTTACTTCACGTCGGAGTTATGTGGGAGTGTGGTACTTCCCCGGTCGTGCACATTCGGCTGTGGGGTTGCAGCGTGGCACTACCATCAACAAAAGTTTTAGAGAATAAACTAATATTTCAAAATGGATAAGCATTTTATTGATTAATCAATAAAATGCTTATGCCGATAACTTAAAATATTGGATTAATCCAATATTTCAAGTTATCGGCCGAGATAGAAAAACTGGTTCATTAAAAAAGCTATAAATCATAAACGGTAAGTTTGACAAAAAAGTTAACAGGAAATAAAAGATGCGAAGTTTTATTCTCTACAATACTGGTCTTATAACTTTTGCCCTAAAGTGCATAGTTTCCGAGATATCGGCCAAACACTTCTTTCAAGATGGCGCTTGAAGCTCCACCTGGATCTGTCAGCATTTCGTAAGTGACCCTAAACTTTAATTTTTATTTTTATTAGCCTATTACGAGTAGTAACGAATATAATTCAAATTGACAAGGATCTTTGAGGAACCTATAATTTATATATGTGATCCATATGCAGTGTTTAACGTGGGCTGCCTACGTAGCGTAGTCGCAGGCCTGGCTAGCTTGGTGGGCACACTGATGAACCCATAGCACAGGATAAATATTACCCTTTTTTTGCGTGGGGAAAATGCATTTACGCATGCCCGCTGGCCGGGGATAGCGAGCGGGTATGTCGGACTCCCACTACCGACTAAAAACCCCACGATGTCCTTCAGCAACGACTGCAAACAGGGCCAGGGGCCGTTTGCGCATTCTCCGCAGCCCTGTCTTGCCGACGTCCGCCCCTCGATGTTTCAGGGCAGACCCACCTCTGGGGAGGCACATAGTCAACTCCCCCATACCGCACCACCGACACGCTGGGACATACAGTGCGTCGCCTCCTCAGAAGGACCTCATGGATGAGGGGTGCCAGACGCCCCCACGTCCGACGCCCCAGGCCCTCCCAGTGGAGATGGAGAGCGCGCTCGAATAGCTCGCCTCCGTGTCTGCGCTCTCCAAAGTGGGAGAGAGAGGATTATTCTCTCTCTCGCGCTCTTCGGTCTCTCTCTGCAACATCACTTCCTCGCAGAAAGAGACCATTGCCTCCCATGACCTCTCGTCATCGACCATTTTGGCTGCGATGGTCGGTAAAGAGAGGTCCACTCCCACTACTGCGACAAGGGTATCCCGTGATTCCTCTGCCCCAGGGCACGCCTCCAATACGTGCTGCACGGGTTCTTCCACACAGCCGCATTGGTGGCACACGGGGGTCGCTTTCCTCCACGTTCCCAGGTATCTCACGAAGCACCCATGCCCCGAGAGTACCTGTCATCCGGAAGGTAAGCGACCCGTACCTCCGATGAACCACTCCTCCAGTACAGACCGGACTACCTCGAGAAACCGTGTGGCTCCGGCTCCTCTGCGCGGACCCACGGCCAACCGTCTGCTCCAGGATGCCAGAGCTACTGTCCTGGCGTACATTTGCCACTGCCTCATCTCTCGTGGGACCGGGCGAAGATCTTCCCGCAGTGGATAGATATTACCCATAGGCCAAGCTCTGAATAGGGAGTAAGTTTCATTATTTGGAATCGATCTGGTCTCCAAAGTAACTACTTCATCTGCGGCTTCGCCAGTTACATTACAAAATATGTTGAAATTTTTTCCATTCACGCTCGACACAATATCGACAAAATAATCTTATCAATATAATCTTTACAATTTATCGGTAAATTAATTTCTTATTGTGCTTAGGTATTAGTCGTCACTATAATGCGATACCCATTTCTTGAAATTGATTTCGTAGGTATGTTTTATCTATACTAATATCTATTCTATACTGATATTATAAAGAGGAAAAAATGTTTTGTATGTTTGTAACGAATTGGCTCAAAAAGCACTTGACCGATTTCAAAAACTCTTTCATCATAAGCTACATTCACCCTGAGTAACATAGGCTATATTAGATTCGAAAGGTTTTCCATTATGGTATTCGTGGAGCTGCGCTTGATGTCATCGAGTCATATTTATCTGACAGGATGCAAAAGGTTGGCATAAATCTTCAGGATCTATAATTAAAATGGGTGTTACACAAGGGTCCATTTTAGGGCCTTTTTTGTTCTTAGTATTAACGACTTGCCACTTATGGCCAAGGATCTTTGTGATATTGTTTTATTTGCGGATGACACATCTCTGATTTTTAAAGTAGATAGGAAAGATAGCACACTAATTCAAGTAAACAACGCTTTATCTAGTATCTCTAAATGGTTCTCAACGAATAAATTACTTCTGAATTAAAAAAAGACAAAATGTTTGAAGTTTTCTTTGCCTACTGTTCCATATTTGGAGTCCAACGTTACGCTTGATGGAGTTAAACTCGTAATGGACAAGGCAACAGTCTTCCTAGGCATTAAAATTGACGCAAAATTACAATGGGGTCCTCATATAAATGCCCTGTCTGTGAGACTCAGTTCTGCTGCATATGCAGTACGTAAAATAAGAGAACTAACAGATGCTTCTACGGCGCGGTTAGTGTATTTTGCATATTTCCACAGCGTAATGTCATATGGGATATTGCTATGGGGTTCAGCGGCTGATATAGAGACCATCGTTATCCTTCAGAAACGTGCTATTCGAGCTATATACGAAATGGGTCCCCGTGAATCTTTGAGAGATTTATTTCAAGAAATCAATATATTAACGTTGCCTTCCTTATATGTATTTGAAAATATAATGCATGTTCGTAAAAATTTACATAAGTTAAATAGTGATCACCACACTTTTAATACTAGAAATACAAATAAGATAGCTGTACCTAGTTTTAGACTTGCGAAGACTAATAAGTCATTCCTAGGAAATTGTGTGCGTTCTTACAATAAAATCCCAAAACACATCACTGAGATCACAGAGGGCAAATTCAAGTTGACTGTAAAAAACGTTTTAATAAAAAAGCTTACTATAAAGTTCGACATTATATAGAAGATAAAGATGCTTGGAATACTCCACTTCTGGCAAGCTGTCTCTCTGCCACCCATAAAATGTAATATTTGTAGTACCTAAGGAGAAACATTGTAAACATCTATAAAAAAAGAATGGCCCCGAGTTTCTTGCCGCTTCTTCTCGGTGGGCTCTATACATTTTGGAACGCGGGGGTAGTCTTTAAAGTAATGAAAAGTTGACTTTCATAAGTGCGTCTTTGATGCCTAAATTGAATAAATGATTTTGACTTTGACTTTGAGATTCATCATCATCATCCATCACCACGCGGATGAAACCGCGGAGAGCAGCTAGTTATTGTACGAACTGCACCTAGTGTTGGATTAGGTTGAGTAACAACAAACAAAAAACAAACAAATATACAAACTATGAGTGTATCTGTGCCACAGTTGTATGAGATACACGACAGTTTGTACTGAATACGGCAACTATACGGTTACTATGATGCCTTAATTTAACCAATCATTAAATTTAGAAACTAAATTAAGGATATATTAAATTAATCAGTCATAATCATCTCAGCCGTAGGACGTCCACTGTTGAACATAAGCCTCCCCCATAATTATCCAAAAATGTTTTTGGAATTAATCAGTAAGAATTTTTAATTTTTTTTCATCCCGCAGCTGGACGTCATTAACATCTATAATATAAAATGAACCGCTGAATGTGTTGCTAAGCGCAAATCTCGCGAGCAGCTGGACCGACTTTGATAATTCTTTGTTTAGAATATTCCTTCAAGTACGAGAATAGTTCTTACGGAGAAAATAAAAAAAATTATAGAATCGATTATTAGGCGGTAAGAAGTTCGCGGGTCAGCTAGTTATAAATATTTATAAAGTTTGTTTTTTTGTTTGTTTGTCACGCTTTCACGTCTCAACGGCTGAATGGCTCTCGATGAAAATTAGCAACGAGATAGATCCCGGGAAAGGACATAGGATACATCATCATCCATCACCACGCGAGTGAAACCGCGGGGCGCGGCTAGTAAAACTTATCAATTTTACAAGAGATACATAAATAAAACGGTGGTTTAATATTGTTTAGTGCTAAATGTAGTTTTGACGTCGACGTGGAGTTATCCCGGTGTTGTCATACTGAAGCTATTTAATCTTACAAACAATGATTCAGGGAAGGATAAAGCTTATGAGATAGTATATTAGCGATAAGCCCTCTAATAAGAACCGCTAAAATTAGTTGGATTAATATGAATTTATATATATAGGCTGATATCATATAATATGGATTAATATGAATTTATATATATAGGCTGATATCATATAATATGTATATAAGCTATAGGCCGCTTCCAACCGGTCCTTTTGGAATGTTCAGTGCACTAGTCACTATGGGAGCAGTGGACGTCCTACGGCTGAGGTGATGATGATGATGAAGGCTGATATCTCTGAACCTATGCACTTTAGCGCAAAAGTTATTGAAACCATTATTGTAGAGAATAAAATTGCGCATCTTTTATTTCCTGTAATTTTTTTTATAAAAGTTACCGTTTACAATTTCTGGCCCATTTAATGACCCGGTTTTTCTATGACGGCCGATAACTCTTTAAATACTGGATTAACCTATCTTCCTACCGTGACAATAAAACAAAAGATTTATGAATGAAACGCACGTATATTTACGTCTCTGGTATGCAAAGGGTTAATCAATAAAATGCTATACAACTTTAAAGATCAGTTTATTCTCTACAACTTTTGCTTAACTATCATTTTTTTTCTGATATCCATAGTTAAGGAGATAGGACGTTTAATGTAGTGTGATAGTAAATATGTGCTATTCGAGCCTCGTGAGAAATGGGTTCTCGCAATCTTCAGATGTATTTAAAGAAATACGAGCACATAATACTACTTAGCGAACTTACTTACTAGTGAAGCGTTCGCAGCGGAGCTTGACTCGGCGATCTCAACCGATCAACACTCAACGCTTGCTGCGGTCAGGAGTTTGATGGGTGTGTGCTAGTGGCATTGTTCTACTGAGCGCTTCCGTGCTTCGGAGGGCACGTTAAGCCGTCGGTGTCGGTTGTTTGTCTTAGGACAACAGTCGTTAGGCTATGTCGAAGGCTGAACACTTTGACATGGGTTGGCCACTAGCCTATCCACCCGAGTGGCAAATTATGGCCCGATATGGCGATGAAATAAAACATTTACCCTATAATTTGATTGAAACTTTTGTAAGTATTACACATTTTAATGTTATTTTGACGGTTTAACTTACGCGGTAGGTCGATATCTCGACCGGTTTCATGATCGTCCGGGCCACTTCTTCATGGAGTACTTGCGCACCCGGCTGCGTTCGACTATATGAACGAGTTAAACCGTCAAAATAACATTAAAATCCACCCTATAGTCCAGATCTCGTTCCCAGTGACTACTTCTTATTCAACAATTTGGAGAACTTCGAGGGCGAAGATTTCAAGATGAACAAATTAAGGCAGCCGTAGAAGAGCATTTTGAAGGCAAAGACGTGATATATTTTTAGCCTTCAACCTTCACAAGCGGTGTGAGAATGCATTTAAGTGAAGGGATGTATTGAAAAATAAATTTAATTTAGGTTTTATTACTCAAGTTTTAATACTCTAGACTCAGAACTTTTCAGCCGTCCCGTATCAGCGACAATACCTCGCAGTACTTCACAAACTATTATCTCGGAAACCACTTGACCAATTATTAGGCTCATATTCGAAATTCCTCTTTAAAGTCAGGTACCTAATGTGTGTACCAAATCATTCTGTAAAATATTATCTTCTTCAAAGCAATATCTATCTTCAAACCAAAATGTCACAAAACATTTACATGGTTATATGAGCAAATGTAAGTACTTAGTAAATCAATCAGTAAACACTAATAATGAGAAAAGTACCTGCGTACAAACAAATATAAAATTAATCATCATGGAAAAAACTGTCATTACATTACATCACCCATGACGGCATTTGTGTGACATTTCATCACCCTTAACGGTCGCCGAGCACGTCTAGTGTATCGAGCTGTCAATATGAAAGTGTGCTTTTGACTAAGCTATCAGAAACTGACACAAACTTTGACAGAACTGTCATCATAACGATCTTAACGTAGGCCCACATAATTCGCCCTATTTACATAGACTTATATCTATGCATAGGCCGAGATCTTGTTATATTGTCTATGCTGTGCTTAAGAATATTAAGCTTTTTCACCCGCTTTTTCATTGGATGATGATGATGATGAAAATTATCCTATATGTTAATCCAGCGCCTCATCTACCTGCATACCAAATTTCATCAAAATTGAAAGAGTAACAATGATCCACACATCCATACTCACAAACTTTCACGTTTATAACATTAGTAGGAAGTAGGATAGGATAAATAAAATATAAATTAATCAGTGATCTTCACACACACTAGAAATAAGAATAGGATGCCAGTATAACCCGCGGCACGTAACTCTAGCGCTGAGCGAAATGTGGAGGGGATAGCTGCGCATGGGTACAGTCGCGCCATGTGACAGAGAGAGACAAGAGTCTCTCGTCTTACATGTGACAGAGAGAGACAAGAGTCCTTCGTCCCTCTCGCCTTCGCCCCCCTGTGATACCCAATTTTTGACTTCTGCGCAATAACGGTCAGCGCTAGAGTTACGTGCCGCGGGTTATACCAACTTTTAGAATAGCGAAGAATTTATAGCTACATACGTACCTATAGGTAACGTCAGTAGGCAGATTAGATTGTATATTTAAACATATTATTATAATGAAGTCATTGTTTCCGGAATTGATGTTGATCTTGATTCGCGTTCAGCAGGTGTTAACTGTTTATCATTGTTATTTACATGTATTTCCTTTCCTTAAGCATTCCTCGCTGCACTACCAAGCGGCACTACTGGTAGTGCAGAAGGACATTTTGATTCCCCATGGCACTACCAGCTAATAGTGCCATGGGGAATATAGAATCTTCATACATTGCCGTTACCCGATGCACTACCAAATATTATTTTATACATATTCAGCTTCAACGGTTGCCAGTCAGAATCGTTCATGTTCATAATCAGCATATTATGTCCCACACTGCTGGGACTCGAGCCTTCCTCTCAGAGAGAGGAGCTGGGCCATAATCCTCCACGCGGTGGATAGGCTAGTGGACAACCCGTGTCGAAGTGTTCAGGACATAGCCTTACGACTGTTGTCCTAAGACAAACAACCGACACCGAAGACGATTGCATAGCTATATATATATACTTTTTATCCATGCTAAAAGAGAAAACTCTTTTCTATCTCTTATCATTGTCCGATTTCGGTGTTTTTTTTCAATGGAATCATGACATTGTTTACTATGCCCGTACGTTTTGATTTTTTTAGTTTATTTAAGTTCTAAAAAAGAAAATTTATAGTACTTTGAAATACTGAAAAAATCAAAACGTACGGGCATAGTAAACAATGTCTTGATTCCATGAAAAAAAATTACTGAATCGGACAATGTTAAGAAGTAGACAAGAGTTTTCTCTTTTAGCATGGAAAGTACTAGCTATGCAATCCTCTTAAGGTGCCCTCCGAAGCACGGAAGCGCTCAGTTGAACAATGCCACTAGCACACACCCATCCAACTCCTGACCGCAGCAAGCGTTGCTTAACTTGTTGATCGGTTAAGATCGCTAAGATCTGCTACGAGTGCATCTTTCGTTCATGTTGCCTTTTAGAAATTACAGAATATAAACGAAACCTTTCAGTAGGGCCTGGGGTCTTACCTCTTAAAGCAGGACTTCTAGAAAACTGCCCGGTTTATTCGTACCATGACAACGTTATAGCAGGCCTGCCCGGGCCTACTATTCAAAAACCGTTCACCTGTTTTTTGTATGGACTCTCGTTAACATGTCGCTCTAAATCCGCTCAGTTTATCAGCTTACTAACGTCTAGGCGTCTGCAATGTTGGTTATAGTTAATTGTAAGAATGCCAGAGAAAATATTATCCATTGACATTGGAGAAAACAATATTCAAACAGTTCACCTAAATGAGTTAAATTACAACTGTGCCAGGTTTAAGAACTGCACGGTTTTTATAAAGCTGATAGTAAGACCCCTAATTGAACTCGCGGACGTCAAATTGCATCAATACAATATACTACCAAAATATTCAAATTCATAATATTTCATTATTCATTTAAATGTATAGAGAGAAAAATTCACATCCTCGGACGGGATTCGAACCCGTGTCTTCTGACTCTACGTGTCAGACGCCATTGACCAACTAGGCCACCGAGAATCTAGTCCGAGCATCGAATTTTAACTCTCTATTTGACTAACCGTCTTGCGGGGACGGAGCGACATCTATTGGACAGTTAACAGTACCATCCAACCGAAAGAAGCATTATTTAGAAATACTTGAACTTTTACTTTACTGTGATTTTTATAGTATTACTTTTCAAAGCACTAACGCCTGCTTTAGCGATCTCAAACATTGAAATTTATAGAGAGAAAAATTCACATCCTCGGTCTGACACGGAGAGTGAGAAGACGCGGGTTCGAATCCCGTCCGAGGATGTGAATTTTTCTCTCTATAAATTTCAATGTTTGAGATCGCTAAAGCAGGCGTTAGTGCTTAGAAAAGTAATACTATAAATTTCATTATTCCTCTGCGGGGTTCCTTCATTACTTTAAAAATAGTAACTTTATCTATCAGGTTACTATCTTATCAATTCATATCGCTCGTATCTTCGCCCTATTTCATATAGGATCGAACGAGGAAAAACTTATCAATACTGTAGTAACGTGAACACATGTCAGTGTATTTCGTATATCCAAGAAAAACAAAATATATAAAATGTGTTGTGCGGAGTTCATTGCGAAATATGTGCTGTTCATATCGAACCTTGCGTTCTCGGTTAGTATGGCGGAGTATATAATAAAATTATAAAGTATATGATTCGATATGCAGGTGATAAATACGTGCGAATACTGAAATATTTGTATTGTTTGTCTGTATATTGAAAAAGACTACCTCTGTCGTGTAAGTAAATTGTGGAATGCTCTGCCGGCGTACGTGTTACCTTGCAGCTAACCTGGGTCTTTCAAGCGAGGCGTGAACAAGCATCTCTCAGGTCATCGCTTCTTGATTCTATCTTCGCTTTCCATCAGGCGAGAGGGAGAACTTTTGATGAACCATTATAAAAAAGATTGTTATTTACATTATATATACAGTTTATTAAGATTAGCTGCAACTCGCGTGATGGATGGTGATGATGAAAAGGTATCTCATATGGTATTCCAGCGCCTCATCTATCTACATTCCAAATTTCATTAAAATCCTTTCAGTGTTTTTTGCATGAAGTAACAAACACCCATACATCCATACATACAAACTTTCGCGTGTATAATATTAGTATGATAAATTCAAATTCTCATGTACATAATTGTTAAACTGTTTGTAACCGACTTCAAAAAAGAAGGAGATTATAAGTATGTTCGTGTGTATTTTTTCTTGTGTATGTTAGACGATTTCTCCCCCATTTGTAGAGCGATTCTCTAAATTATTTTTTTGTTTTGTAGAGTATTCTTCCGAGGTCCGTCAGAATCCGTTTTTGAGTTAGGTACACACAAAAACTGAAACAAGTTACGCCTGTCTTGATGAAATCATCATTGACGGTGTTTTACAATCGACCCTGTAAATGGCAAGGGTCACAAAAAAGGCAAAAAAATATTATTTCCAAAATATAGAACCGACTTCAACACCATAAAGTGTGCAAACTTGTCGAAGTCGGTACCATGCGCACAATATTGTGATGATAGGTACTTTTGAACTATCATGGTCGGAATGAAGTCGGTTTCATTTTTGGTAGTAAAATTTTGCTTTTATGAATTAAGCTAATTTGGTGGGCTTTGTGGAAGCGCAGGTAACAAAAAAATATACAATGAAAAGTAAACTATTGAAATAGAAGGCCAATTTTGGTCTCATGTCAAAATATTTAGGCATCAGGTAGTGGTTTGCCAGCCCACCTCATAATAAACAAGAATTGCTCGTTTAAAGGTACTCGTAATTATAGATGACCACGAAAAGTCGTCGGCGGTAACCTATAGCAAAGTCGTAGTAAACGATCATTTTTTAATCGAATCAGTTCTGACAAACAATATGTTTCTAGTTTAGTTAGATCAGTGTATAGAACAGCGTAGATAGACTGAATATCAATATAGTTTAAAGAGTGGTTCAGAAATTGTGCACAATTCTGCGTGAGGGATGGTTTGGAAATGTTAGTATCGAAAACCTTATGATATCTAATTTTTCTACTACTGCCTATCCAATTGCTGTCGACTATTTCGATCCCTAAAGTAATCGATTCTAACTTATATTGCGAGGACTCGATTTGGTCAAATAAATCAATTATTTTTCGTATTAAACTATAACCGGCAAAACACTCACGCATCGAATATGTCGACCCAACTTTCGAGTATGTCCGTCGTTCATCTTAAGGTGCTGCCATATCATGATGTCGATAAAAATGAGGGTTTTTAAAACATTTTATCTAATTAGCAGCGATTTAATAAAACTACAAAAAATATACGACATATATAAGCCTTCTAAGTACACATTGACGGAATTAAAACATATTTTAACATACCAGAATACATTAAAATAATCCAAACATACCACTTCATTTCACCATTAAAACCAGTTTTTCTCTTTATTCACTATTGTATTTGTCATGAAACACATACCATAAAATAGCAATTATTAATACTCGTACATTGACGAATTTTTTTTTTATTTAACAGTGCACATTATTTTTTTTATGAATGATGTACGTTTTTACGAGATGCGCTTGCTTGATTTCATGTAAAGGAAATTGAACGTAGCCAAGCGCTGAGCTGACAGCGCCTTAAAGCGAGTGCGCAGCGGTGTCTTAACAGTAATAGTTTAGTATGTGTCAAACTCACGAGAAATTGAATACAAATAAATATTTTTCGGTCAATAACAAGCCTTGTTTAGCTAGCCAGGTCGGCACCAAGAAGCACCCTACCACCATGCTATGGATATCATCACGATGTTACCTGCTCCGAAAGCTCCAGCTGGAAGATACATATATCCTCATCCATACACGCTAATATTATCAAAACATTAATAATTCTTGTCACTCTGTTTGTTAACTATCACGCCGAAACGCACGATTGGATCCAGCGGCCTATCTTTACTGAGGGAATGGGAATGAGCTATATTTTGACAATTGAATCCGTTTGTGGGCGAATAGCTGCAAGCCGATTGGCTTAAACCATCAATGGGAATGAGAATGAAGTGACATTTCATTCTCATTCAAGTTAGACAGGAGTGTCTGTTCTCTGCCAAAAGGACGCCTTTCCAACTGGCTCCTACTTTCCGGGATGTATCCATTCCGATAACTGACCAGCTTGAGCTTTTGGGCGTTTCTCTGACATCAACCCTCAATTTTGGCTCCTATATTGAGAGCAAGACTCAATTGGCTGCCAAAAAGCTGGGTATCCTATCGAGGGTGCGACGGTACTTCACGTCGGAACAGTTGCTATCACTGTATCAAGCACAAGTTCGGTCGTGTATGGAGTACTGCTCTCACCTTTGGGATGGATCAGCAAGTACCAGCTTGAGGCATTGGAATCTATAGAGAAACGGGCCAAGAAGCTCATCAGCAATGAATCCTTAGTTCGGGCTAAGCTTCTTAGTCTTGAGCATCGACGTAAAGTTGCTAGTCTATCGGTTTTTTATCGGATACATTTCGGAGAGTGTGCATCGGATCTGCACGATCTAATTCCCTCCTGCCCATTTTTCTATCGGACTGCCAGAGCGGGCACAAAAAATCGTCACCGCTTTATGATTAATATTCCGAAAACCCGTACGAAGCGTTTTGATTCCACATTTATTATGCGAACTGCTAGTCTGTGGAATTCGCTGCCGGAATGGGTGTTCCCCGAAGGTTACAATCTGGGTGTCTTCAAATCACGAGTCAATCGGTTCCTTCTAGGCAAGCGTGCTCCAACGTAGACCGCATCATCGCTTAACATCAGGCGTGATGGTAGTCAAACGCAAGCCTATAGACAATAAGGCGGCTGGTGAAATTCGGCAAGGTAGATTACATCAGATACAAGGGGAAGTACATAGGATACTTTTCATCAACATCATCCATCAGCACGCGGGTGTAACCGCGGAGCGCAGCTAGTAGATTACAATTTAAAATGTTTACATTTTCAGCTTCTGGGCCTAGCGGTGGTAGGCCTCGGCATAGCGGTGCTGGTTGCTATAAAAGACCTCCAAGAGATCCTACCGGTCAACATCATCCCTATCAGCCTGATCATCTTGGGGCTGGTGGTGTTCTTCATCGGTTTCCTGGCCTGCTGCGGCGCCATCAGGGAATCTAGGTGTATGCTGATATGTGTAAGTAGACAAGCCTTATACAGGGGTACTGGTAGTCAATTAGCATCATTTTAAGAACATATTCTGTACATCAAAACAAACATCTTTTGTTCTTCGACTTGCTTATTGTTGACTTTCAAAAATTCGTATTTTATTTCTTCCATACAAAACTTCAAAAATCAATTTGACCGGTCTAAACATAATTAACACTATGCCGACAAGCCCCGGCTGGCGGCGGGCGGGCAGCGGCAGCGTCAGAAAGGGGTTGAGACGCGGCAAGTCAAGGTCGTCGTAGCTGTGCTACGCCACGACGCGCTGTTAACTACATGCATGGCTACACGTAGCTGAATGAAGTGGATGCGATATAGAGTTATGAAGTATAAGAGAGAATCACAAAATACTTAAAAAAAATTTTTTGGGTTATATGTTTAGTTTTGGGAGAAGTTCTAGAACAAAAGTTGTTTTTTTTTATGTACAGAATATGACCTTAACAGGATGCTAATTGATTACCAGTGACCCGATATAAACGACCTAGACTATTTAAATGTACTAGCGACATTCATCCAAATAATATAAGGTCTCAAGACAAGAGTCTTTGAGCGATGTGTGTTACCAGTGATGGCATATGGCATTGAAACGTGGTCTCTTGCTATGGGCATCAAAAGCAAGCTCAAAGTCGCACAACGAGCTATGGAGAGGGATATGCTCGGGGTTTCTCTACGTGATCGAATCAGAAATGAGGAGATCCGTAGACGAACTAATGTCACCGATATAGGCCAGTTGAAGAGGCAGTGGGCAGGCCACATAGCACGCAGAACAGATGACCGATGGGGCCGGAAGTGGAGACCACGGACAGGCAAGCGCAGCGTAGGTCGTCCGCTGACAAAGTAGACTGACGACCTGACAAAGGTAGCAGGACGACGTTGGATGCAGGCCGCTTCTAACCAGTCCTTTTGGAAAATTCTGGGCAGGCTTATGTTCAGCAGTGGACGTCCTACTGCTGAGGCGATGATGATGATGATGATGATGATGATTCAGGAACTTGTCACTTTTTGCGTTCTAATAATTTCTTGTGTCATTGTTATTAGCGCCATCTGTTAGACCCCAGATACACTAGCAGCTTGAAGCAGTCCATGCTGACTGCTGTGCTATTGCACAGTGAACTACAGTCTTCTACGTACACACATACACTGACTGCTCGAGCTGTCGACTGCTCTCGCGCAGTTACCTCCTCCCGAGCTCTTTATAATACCAACTGCACGAACAGTTATCAATGGCAGCTTCAAGCCGTTGTCTATGACTTCAGTGAAGTTGATCACTGGCTAACTGCTCGAGCAGTCCGTGTATATCGGCTCTTAGTTTCGTGTCGTAGGACGGACGATGATTGTTGTCTTTGATGATTGATGTTTTGATGATGTTAAAGCTTCAGCGCTTGGTTACGTATCTAGCGAGAGTTGTGAGTATAATGCAGCAGAGGTCGCTACAGAGCCTTCCACAGTTGATGTCATGTGTTACAGTGTCATATGACCCTGGAAGGGTGTAGCTATGTAGAGAAGAGCTGACCGACCTATTTTATTTCTGTCTAAGCAAATTAACATGAAAAGTCATAAAAACGCTTTTTCTATTTAACTTTTTTATAGAATATATTATCATTTTGAATGGATTTATGTCCTCCGGAATTTTATTTAAAAAAATATCAACATATGAAAATGTCCCGTTTTGTACATTGTCAGTTTCCACGGTGGTGCTATTAACTTATGTTTCACCTATCTCCTGTAATGTCCATGAATAATGTGTTTATTTGCAGTATTCCATCATAGTGGGCATTTTGCTCGCCATCTTCATCTACCTGACGGTGCTGATATTCGGGCACCTGGGCACGATCGAGGATCAGGTCGACGAGTGGATAGTGACCGCGTTCAATAACGATAACCTGAGGCCGGTCTTCAACGTTATGGAAGCAGCCGTGAGTAAACAACCAATCGACCAATCTTGGATTGACATCAACCAATCAGGTCAAGCTTACTTCAATTTAATTGAAACAATAATTCATGTTTAATCAAAATCGTCCCGGGCAGATTAAAATATACGGGTGTCCCAAAAATAGCGTTAAGCGGAAGTCCAGATATAGAACACCCCTTGGGGTACCCGACTCACCGCCATGTATGTTCCCGCAAATTTTTAGTTTTAGTTTTTGTATTTTTTTCTGAATTTATGAAAATGTTCTACTTTACTACTACTTTTTTTCAAAGAACTTTAAAAATAGTTTGAAAAAAGTAGAATTCCATTTTGAGGTCTTTTTTGCTACTTAATTGTGATGAGTTGTACTTTTATGTATAAAATAACCAGATACGTGACTGATGAAAACTATGAAAATGGTGTAAAGTGAAAAAATTACGTTCAATAAATTAAATTGCGACTTATTTTTTCAACTTTATATTAAAACTCTTAACACGTGATTTCGTGGTTCTTAAGCCATATATGAATTCTCCAGTCTCTGAAGTTAAAATTAAAGTCAAGTCAAAAATGTTCAAAAACTATAAGAAATCGCGGAACATACGTGGGGGTGATTCGGTTAACCCAAGGGGTGTTCTATCACTGGACTTCTGCTTGAGACTAATTTTTGGGACACTCTGTATACTACCTACGTAAAAACGTGGTCATTTAATGTCGTATCGTTGTGGTCATTTTGGCCAGTGATGACTTAAAGCGGGATCACACGGTTCGAATTTAGTCGAACATTTAATGCTCAAAAATTATTTTGATCCCTATATGAAATAGGATTGATTGAGTAAACAAATAAATATATTGGTATTCTATAATTTTATCCCTGACTGTTCATAATCATCCCATTATGTTCCCACCGCTGGGACACGGAACCTTTCTCTCAGAGAGAGGAGTTGGGCCGTAATCCTCCACGCGGGTGGATAGGCTAGTGCAACCCATGTCGAAGTGATCAGGCCTTCGACATAGCCTAACGACTGTTGTCAGACAAACAACCGACATCGACGGCTAAACGTGCCGTCCGAAGCACGGAAGCGTTCAGATGAACAATGCCACTAGCACACACTCATCCAACTCCTGAACATGCTTTGTTCAACTTGTTGATCGGATAAGATCATAGACTTTTTGAGATAATATCTCAAAAAGTTACTAAAGGACTCTTAGAAACATTTTTTCTGTAACTGTAATGGTCCAAAATATATAGAGCCTACCGAGAAGAAGCGGCAAGAAACTCGGGGCCATTCTTTTTATATAGATGTTTCTACTTAGGTACTGCTAATATTATCTAGAAAACGAGTGATGCATCTCCCCCCAATGAACCCATCTCAAATTCCAGTTTCGCTGCTGCGGCACTACCGGCCCGGAGTCTTACGTGGCTCTGAATCAGACCCTCTCAGTAACGTGCTGCCCAAACCCGGAGAGTGAAGTGAATACTTGCATAGCAGCCGACGCTTTCAGGGGGTGTGGAGACATGGTCGGGGGATGGTTCGCGACCTTCTCGGGGGCTATTGGAGCTGTTCTGCTCGTCGTGATCATTGTTCAGGTTGGTATTGCCTTAACCAGGTGCACTCCTCGGTTCCAGCCGCTTGTAACATTAGTACCCACGGGAAACTTTGTCTCGAGATAGGACACCAGTGTTGTGTTTTCCAGGATATAAGGTGTCTCCTTCCACAGTCCACACTCACTCTCGTACAAGTTTACGCACCTATTACAGGTCATATATATATATATATATATAAACTGATGCGTGGACTCATAGAATAGAGTAGAATAGAATTTAGATTTAGCTAGAGAATAGAGATTGAGCATCCTAGCTACACCAGATGCGGGTGTCAAACCAAGATGCCAATGATCCACATTGATGCACTTAAATAGGGCATCTATCAGGGATGCACTCTTGACAAACTCCATCGAGCTTTGGTACACTCAAGTACCTTTATCACCCTTGTCACTCCCAGTGTATAAATCATGCACATATTAACTCTCGCGAATATAAGGTTAATTAGGTTTTACAGGATGTCCCAAAAATTAGTGTCAATCTGAAATCTAGATATATAACACCATTTGGAGTACACGAATCACCGCCATGTATGTTCAAATTCATTTCTTGAGCTTTTTTTAGTAACTGAATTCTCATGAGTTGTTCTTTTATCTAATCTATGTACCAATATTATAAAGAGGAAAAATGTGTATGTATGTTTGTAACGAATTGGCTCAAAAAGTACTGGACCGATTTAAAAAATTATTTCACCATTGCAATGCTACATTCACCCTGAGTAACATAGGCTATATAAGATTCATCATCATCATCATCCATCACCGCGCGGGTGAAACCGCGGAGAGCAGCTAGTTATGTATAAAATAATCAGCTGTGACGTTGATAAAAACTATCAAAATGTTGGTGTAAAGAAAAAAGTTATGTTCGGTAAATTATGACTTAAATTTTCAAATTAAGAGTCTAGAGAATTCTTAAGATTTATTTAAGAACCACGAGTTCATGTGTTAAGATTTATTAATTTAGTTTATAATTTAAAGCTGATAATTTAAAGAAGATAATTTAACGAATAATTTACCAAACATAATGTTCTCACCATCATAAGTTTACACCATCATTTTCTTCAAAGTCACGTTCCTGATTATACATAAAAGAACAACTGATGACAATTCAGTAACTAAAAAAAACTCAAAAAATATTCTAAATATATTAAAGATTTCAATTCGAAAATTTTCAAACGGTGGGAAAGAACTTCATAACTCAAAAACTATAAAAAATTGCGGAACATACATGGTGGTGATTCGGGTACTCCAAATGGTGTTATATACACTCATCAACACTGTCTAGGGATATTTTGTATTTCTTAAATTTTTTGATAAACTATAAATATTTTGTTCAGAGAAGTATATATGGAATGAAACCTCAGTTAATGACCAACTTAATTAAATAAATAAAAAACATTTTAGATGATCAAATATTTAAATTTAAAAAAAATAACAAAGAGACAAAAAATGGCGCTAAGTCTACGAGTGAAATTAATTAATAAAATTAATAATAACAACAGAAAGTTAGACATTTTAACTCTTAATAATCAGTAGTGTTGCCACCCCTCACGTTAATTAGAGTTCGGCATCGGTTATTCATACTGTGAATTAAGGTGTCGATGTCTTGCTGTGGTATGCGTTCCCAGGTTCGTTGCAGGTGCAGGAAAAGTTGCTCTTCTGTGGCCAGATTTGGAGGGAGGGCGTGCATAGCCCTTCGCTGCAACATGTCCCACGCATGTTCGATGGGATTCATATCGGGCGACTGCGCAGGCCATCTCATTACCGTGACGTTGTTGTCTTGAAGGGCGGCTGATACCAGCCTCGCCGTGTGTGGACGGGCATTATCATGCATGAGTACGAATTGGTGGCCGATTTGCACCCTATGCGGAATAATGACAGGTTCCACCACCTCATCACGGTATTTCTGAGCATTCATGTTGCCTCTTACAAAAACGAGATCGGTTCGCGCGCCTATACGAATTCCCGCCCATACCATGATCGTTCCTGCTTGGTACGAATGAACCTCTTGTGGATGCCGGAGACGGCTTTCCCTGCCTGGAACTCTCCAAACGCGTGTTCTTCGCGAATCTGGATGAAATCCAAACCGAGACTCATCCGTAAAGAGCACTGTCGACCATTGTTCATTATCCCATAACACGTGTTCATGGGCCCACAATAGTCGCCTTCCGCGATTGCCACGTCGCAAAGCAGGAACACGAATTGGCCTGCGAGAATAAAGATTAGCTTCATGTAAACTTCTTCTGACTGTTTGGTCGCTAACCAACAGCTGATGCTCCTGTTGGAGCCTCTGTACCATTTCCATTGCCGTCAGAGTAGGTTCTCTCCTGGCGGTATTTTGGAGAAAACGGTCCTCTCTAGGGGTGGTCATCCGAATTCTGCCAGCATGCCGTTCCGCCACTTCTCCAGTATCACGATAACGTGACCAGAGCCTTGATATCACATTCTGGCTGGTGCCTAGAGTCTCCGCAACAACGTTTTGGATAGCGCCAGCTTCCAACATTCCTACCGCTCTTATCATCTCGTCTCTCGTCAAATGTCGACGTTGCATGGCACCAAAGAGATGACACAAACAGTAAAAATCACTAAAACAATTGATAGCGTTAGTTAATTAATGTTTTTCTAAACAAATCTCAACACAAAACTAGCACTGCTAACTGAATCAAATGCGTGTTCCCGCGTTTTCTTTTGTTTTAATAAGTTTTAGTTTTTTTTTTCAATGTCAGTTTGAAAATGGAACAAGGAGGTTTAATCCCACATATAAACTTTTTCCTAATTCTGAGTAGTTTTTCTGAAAACCAAAGAAATGAAAATAAAAATCTAATATCCCTAGACAGTGTTGATGTGTGTATCTGCAGGGCTATTATGTATCTCAGTTGCTAACAAATGTTGATTGAAATCTTGAAAAATGGCGGCTCTACGTCAATTTAGACAACTCCAGTAAGCGAAAATGTTAGTAAGTTGATGACTGGAGCTGATAAAAGTGACATAGAGCGGCCATTTTTTTCGATTTCAATCAACATTTGTTAGTAACTGAGATACATAATAGCCGTACTGGACTTCCGATTGCCACTAATTTTTAGGACACTCTGTAAAACCGAGAGAGAATCGAATTTGAGAGATGAAAATCCAGTAGCAAGAAATACCTAGATCCTACTTTTTTAAATATTTTTTTAAAGTAGTCAAACTAAAAATTTTAAAAAATTCAGAAATATATTCATAACTCAAAACTATAAAAAATTGCAGAACATACATGGGGGGTGATTCGGGTATTCTATCTCAGGACTCTCAGTTGATAAAATTTTTTGAGACACCTAGTATATATAATTTATTATGTTATTATGCGAGTAAATTTTTAATAATTTTTTTTGTTACAGACCGTGGCGGTAATATTTGCCCTGTTCCTGTCTAACTCTATCTCCAACAAGAGAAAAAGAAATGTGTATTAAATAGGTTGAATCTCCAAATATTATTGTATAATTTTAATGTCATTCAGTGATAAACTCCTTTAATTTAATTAAATAACTGTTGTCGGATTAAACGTTATAGTATAAAGTGAGTGAAGCTGGTATGTTTATATTACTATATAATATAAAAAACTTTGAAACATTTAAATATCGTCTCACCTGTCAATTGTCAATATAACAATGAAATTTCTATTGAGTGTGGGTTGTTCGACAGATGAAGTATTATACTTTTTTTAAATTACAGTTAGCATGTTTTATTTAACCCTTTGCGTCCCAGAAACATAAATCAGTTTCATTCATAAATCTTTTGTTTTAATTATCACGGTATAGGAACGATTAAGGCACTATCTTATACACCCACACACACACACACACATTAATATTGTATAAATATTCTAAATTGGAGGTTCTCTTATCAATAGCTGTCCAATTATGCACTTAGAGTAAAATTATAAGGATAAGCTACTTCCCCTTACTGCCCCGCTGAAAGTTTCCATCCTGTATATTAGATAAGTTAAATATTTTTACCCAGAGTTAAAAGTACATACACAATTTATACAGCTTACTGTAAGAAACTTAACTAAACTTAACATAGTTGTAGTTATTTAGGTAATTACCCAGTCTTAAGCAGATATACTGGTTACTGTCTATAACTTCATCGGCGTAGACAAATAAAACAATAATTAATCTTTAATTTCTTATTTGATAATTAATTCGACATTAAAAATTTTCTAGGGTTTCAACCAACATGGTCAGAGTTTCAACTTTAACTTTGGAGTTTTTGGACCACCCACCACAATATCACCTGTTATAGAGACTATGCAAGAAACAAGTTAATCTATGATTTATTTATTTGTTTATAGACAAGCAGCAATTGTTGATGTGTCTATATCACACAGTATTGAAAGTTATAAATTTCACTTTGGATGTTCACTTTTTAAAGTTAGTTTATGAGTTTGTAGCCAGTTATCTAGCCGGTTCTTGAAACAGTTAACAGTGTTGGCAGTCACAATTTCATTTGGTAATCTGTTCCAATTGAGTACCACTCTGTTGCGAAGGAAGTTGTGCCCAATTTTGTACTTGAAAGTGTTCGAGCTATTCCAGTCTGGTTTCCTCTGGTTGACCTTATCCTTGACCACATATATTTCGTGAATACATAGCAGGTTGTATTTAGCTGTCTGCATTTCAAATTTCATCCAATTAACATAAGGTCATACCTACAACACTTTTGATAGCGTCTGTCACCACACAAAATAATCCAACCCTACTAATAATGTTAACGTGAAACTTTGTATCTATGGATGTTTGTTACTCTTTCACGCACAAACTCCTGAATGGATATTAATGAAATTTTGTATGTAGATAGATGAGAAGCTGCAATAACATTTAGTATACTTTTTCATCATTATCATCATCATCCATCACCATGCGGGTGTAACCACGGGGCGCAGCTAGTATAGGTATAAAACAGATGTTTGTACACAAGCATAAATGACAGTGAATCTGATGGTCTCACCTCATGATGATTTCAGGGTGCCACTGCAACTAGCTTGGGGAGGCGTAGTGCTAACCAACAGAAGCACATTCTTTTGAGAGCAGAGTTTTGATATATTATTGAGAATTGATAAACCTAGATTAGTTAAAGAGAGTAAACTCAGTAATCAATGGAGAGTAAGCATGGTTTACCGTAATTATCTAAAATAAAGGCTTAAACTTGAGACTATCTTTTATCCACATACTATAATGAGGCAGTTAGTGTACTGTGAAGTGAAACACATGTACTTTTATCCACATACTATAATGAGGCAGTTAGTGTACTGTGAAGTGAAACACATGTACTTTTATCCACATACTATAATGAGGCAGTTAGTGTACTGTGAAGTGAAACACATGTACTTTTATCCACATACTATAATGAGGCAGTTAGTGTACTGTGAAGTGAAACACATGTACTTTTATCCACATACTATAATGAGGCAGTTAGTGTACTGTGAAGTGAAACACATGTACTTTTATCCACATACTATAATGAGGCAGTTAGTGTACTGTGAAGTGAAACACATGTACTTTTATCCACATACTATAATGAGGCAGTTAGTGTACTGTGAAGTGAAACACATGTACTTTTATCCACATACTATAATGAGGCAGTTAGTGTACTGTGAAGTGAAACACATGTACTTTTATCCACATACTATAATGAGGCAGTTAGTGTACTGTGAAGTGAAACACATGTACTTTTAAAACTGTGTATGGTCAGAGTGTACATACGAGCACCCCCAAAGCCCAACCCAACTGTGAACACCCAGAGCAAGTAGGGTCCCGTTTCCTTGCCTCTTATAAGTACCATCTAGAAAGGGGAGGAATATTATGTCCAGAGTAAATTATCATGATTATTATATCAGAAAATATATACATACCTACAACCTTTTAGAGTAACTATATTAATCTTAATCATAATTATCCATGATAATCATCGCTATGAAGTATTTATGTTAAGCCCACTTATATTCCTAGTGCTGGGACTTGACAGATATGCTAGCTACCAGCCCAGACCACCCAAAAATCTCCGATACAGCCTAAAAACTGTTGTATGTACTTTAAAGTAGGTTGGTATCCTTCCTACATAATGTGCACTCAAGTAGTTATAATTTGAATAAAACTAACAATGTAGTCTATCATATAATAATGATTTATCAATGAAAAATGTGAGTCATCATCAAATATGAGTATACTTTTGTCAATTAATGAATTCATTGATAAAAAGTATACTTTGTTTCAACCATTTTACTAGACCCATTTCGATCGAGTTTCCGCCATTACGTGAGATGTAGCTTGGTTGTAGATGTGGAAACTCAACCAGTCTTTTTTAACGTCGGTAGAGAACACGCTCGTTGATGTATAAATGCTAACATTTATAAATACCTACACTTACCTAATTTCAGCAGGTTTGTGTATTTCTTCTTTTGTATGAACATTTTCTACCGGGTCGTAGGAACTGCGAGATTCGTTCGGGCTAAGCTCACTAATACCGGGTTCTGCTTTCACAATCACTAGTTCAGTGTTCATATTGATATTTATTTTAGAAGTCACGTAAAGAATTAAAGCATTTTTATAGATATCTCGGGTAAAATTGAGCCGAAGCCAAATTCACGCAAAGCAAAACTTCTGGGTAATTATTTCTGCGGCTGCCGTGTCCCAGTGTTGCCACTTGCCAAGGTATATTTTCGTCATTTAACGTAAGAAATTTGGAAGTTTTGTTATTGATAATATCTAAATAATCGGGAGGAGAGACTATTAGATTATTAAATTAGCATCTAATACTTAGCCATTTTAAAAAAGAATTTAAGACATCCTCAGATGGGATTCAAATTCGCATCTAATTATCTGAGATACCAACCTCTATTATACGTTGTGTAATGGATATTAGAAAAATTATTAAAATAAAAATTATAGAACTTACAAACATGAGGATGCGTAGAAAATCGGGTGATTAGTTAGTAGGCTTTTGCAGAAATCGTGAGAATACTGTACAATTATAAGACCTGGCAACAGTGCTTGTACCGTTATTATTGTTGTTGTTTTATTTTTTGACAGAGGTAAGGTGCGTTCGTTTAGCTTATGAGGGCATTGGTGGCCTTGTCATTGATGGCTCTTTTGTTAAAGCGTTCGTAAAAATGCTCAAAAACGTTATTTTTGCACTTTTGCCCACACCCTATTCGAACGCTCAACCGAGCATAAGACTTAAAATCGCATGATTATGCTGTCAAATACATAGCTGTCCAAAAACAATCACAAACAACCATGCTCCGGACGTGGGTCAAAAATTACAATTTTGGTGGCAAAAAAAAAACTCTTTTTTGGCTAACGGACCCTGAACAAAAAGAAACATGAACAACATTTTCCCACAGATTCCCAATTCCAACGCCCCTTGTAAGCGTTTTTAGCGTTATTTTCGTTAAAAACGATCACAAAAAGCCTATTCGAACGCACTATTATTAAGCTTGTGATTGGCGCACTCGCTGTCAATTTCAGTTCTATAATTGACCGCGTGGTGACTGGTAATTTTTCCATACATTTTTTTTAAATTAGCGTTAATTTCGCTAAAAACGCCCACGAAGGGCCTATTCGAACGCACTTAAGAGATGAAATAATTGTTTTCGATCGTCGATTGATCGACTGTACGAGTACGTAAATCGATTATTGATTCAACACAACATTGATATGATATCTTTATCCAAGGAATTTATATACCTACCCTACGTAGGTAGAAAAGTTTATACCTTCTCTATAGTATCCTCTTTGTTCCTACAACTCCTACCTATCACAAAGAGGGTTTTTTTTTAATCTTTCACACACCTTGTCTCTACGTTCTTCTAATACCCTTCAACTTCGAACACCTGGTTATACTTCCCGGTACTATGACAAATCGTTCACAGTTCAGGCTGTACGGCTATGGAATGCACTGCCCCTTGATATCAGAAGTGCTAAAACTCTGGCAATTTTCAAAAACATGGTTAAGAATCACTATCTATTTATTTATTTCGGTAATTATGTATATAATTATTATTATTATTAATATATAATTATTATCAAGTATATAACACTCTTATTATTTGTATCCTTGTAATTTTTTGTATGTATTAGTATATAATTTTAGTATTTATGTATTGGAGTTTTAAAAAGATAACATAGAGTTAAAGAACATATTTTGCAGCACCGTCTACTATTTCTTATGATAATGTCCATACAAAGGTTGTCTGGAAGAAATCGCTATAAGCGATGACACCGCCCATTGTACTTTCCTAATTTAAGAGTATACTTTGTAACTAATATTTTTTGTATATTGATTAAAGTGCAATAAATAATTTGTGTATTGTATTGTATTGTAGGTATATAGGTAAATTCCTTGCCTTTATCGCACATATAGATAGAATACAGATAGAACGCAACCCTTGCGGCTGATTCAATTTAAATGTTGAATGTGCTATAAAACAGCCTGAGATAGTCGTCAAAATCAATACCTAGGTAGGTACTTTATCTTATCTGTAACTAAATAGGTCAGTAATCTTAGGGCGTTTCTATAGTTCTATTTATGTTTTATAGTTATATTCTATAGTTCTAATGTAGTAATTAATTGATTATAATACTTAGTTCATTCAATAGTTTGCACCCAATCCAACCCAACCCAGTAAAACTGAATAAAGTTATTACTTGTGCTGTCAACTTCGTCCAAACGTCGACGTAAGGTCCAAATAAACTAAGATAATAAGTAAGAAGCAGGCATACCATTTTAAAATCGTTTCTCGTAAGTATGCAGGTAACCATTGTACGGTAAGAAACACAAAAAAAGTAAATTGACAATTCAATTGATTTATGCGATAACACGACTTGTGGGGTAGCTTATGTCACATTCAATGAATAATGGTAGCTTTAGTACCACAACTTAGAATAGGATTAAATTTTCAAAAGACAAAGATGTATCCTACGTTAATAATAATTATGTATGATACATTCTATTATAGTAGATTATGATACTGTTGCATAATAAGGGTTTTTTTAACATGAGTTTTTTTTATAGTATCACACGAGTGTTATAAGACCATTATGTACAGTATCATACACTACTTTATCTACTCTCATACTATAATTCGTAAAACATTATTGCAAATAAAACGCTGAATATAACAACAAATTTATTTTTACTTGTAATAATTATTGATGTTCTGAATATTACAATTATGAAAATGAATTTGAACCGGACAGGAAGCGTTATTGGAGGTACTCGGAGAGGGTATGTTAATGTTGACCTCATTTCTGTTATTTTCAATACTGTTAAGTATTGAATTGGATATAGCGATCTTGTTAGTCATTGAATCATCTATATAGCCTTTTGCAACTGTCGTTGACTTCCAACCACCGTGTCGCTTTAGTGCCGTTATATCTCCACCAGCGTCAACTAGCAAGGTCGCAGTTGTTCGGCGAAAGCAGTGTCCTGTGTACAATTCGGGGTCGGTAGTTGAAGATAGCTGGCAATAACTTTGCCTAAAGCTCCAAATTTGTTAATGCCAACTCTCTGCGTCGTGCATTTTCCGTCAATATAGTTTAGAAAAAAACTGGGGTTGCTGCACTCAGTTGGTCGTAGCTCTATGTATTTTTTGCATTATTCATAATATTTCCCAGTAATGGTAAAAGAGCGGTCCGTCTTGGTTTTAGTTTTACTTATTTTGATCAATAGTGTAGTTTCGAATTTCAACATCTTTGAATTGTATGTTGTATAACTCTTGCCGTCGGCAAGCACCCATTGTACCAAAAATTTGTGCAATCTGTAACAACTCATATATATATTACGGTAAATTAACTCAATATTAACAAAAAAAATGTACATGGTTAACTGATAAACAACTAAAATACCTTTGTGAAGAGATATAATGTGTCTGGGGCTTCATTTAAGAACTTATTTATCTGATCTGCTGTAAAAGTCTTGGATTTTTTTCCTTTATATCCTTGTGAGTTTCGTTTCAAAAATGCAATCAGCTTGCTATATTTAGTTATGTCAACTTCGTTGTAAATATTGAGTGTACTTTTAGTCATGGAGTATTTAACCCACATACTTGACACTTTATATTTTCAGATAACTCTTGAAAGTACGCTAACAACACATTTTCAGAAAATGATGTAGCATTTTTATTCATTTTCCATTCCATGAATTCGTGGTAACATTTATTATAGTTGCTCCTAGATTTTGCCGGCAACAGGTTCATGGTCATGTTTGACGCAGCTTCCAGAATGTCTGGTGGTGTACAATCACCACTATCCCCGCTTTCAGACATGTTTTTACACAAAAACCTATGTATTTTACAAACAAAACCAAACTTTGTATAAATATTGAAAAGATTTTTTAAATGTCAAATGTTGGCGCCAAGGCGCAAACATCGATTGCGCATGCGTGTTGCGTCGTCGCGGACTCGTTCATTGAAACCTTTTTTTTTAAAGTAGAGGTTCAACCTCCTTGGTCCAGCTGGAGGTTGTATAGGTGTATCGTTATGATTAAAAAGTTATACTTATTATGTTACAGGTGTCCATACTAGACCTGTATAGTAGGTAATTAAACTTTTTTTTATTATTTTTGATCTGTACGTAATGTTTGTCATAAGAATTTTGTTTTCAGTTTTATAATCTTTGTATTATAGTATATTAAGTGGATACGTAGTAATAAGACACAAGCATTTGGAGTCACGAGAAGAATTGATGAATGTTTATTAAATTACTCTGTGACAATTATGTGATAAAGGTATACATATAATGTATATATTATGTCGGCGCGACGATATCATCAAGCTCCAACTACAAGTTCAACTTCACTGTTAAATTAATATACTGTCTCCATTTTGACTCATAAGTAGTGTTCAAAACGATAAATGTTTAACCTACGTCGTAAAATGAATCATTGTTGAGTTAAACTTTAATCCAGCAAACAATAATTTGTTAAACTCTGTAATAACTGAAAGCTCAGTCATTCAACACTAATTTTATTGTAATTGGTTTCAAAAGCATTACTGTTGCGAGCTACGTAATTTTTTTATAAACACAGCTGCCCTCCGTTGTAAAGCAAGGACCTTACTATGAGCACTTAAAGCAGGACTTCTCGACAACTGCCTGGTTTATTCGTACCATGACAACGTTAAAGCAGGCCTGCCCAGGCCTACTATTCAAGAACCGCAGAAAAACCGTTCACCTGTAGTTTTTGTATGGACTCTCGTTAACATGTCGCTCTATATCCACGCAGTTTATTAGCTTACAAACGTCTAGGCGTCTGCAATGTTGTTTATAGTAAATTGTTAGAATGCCAGAGACAATATTATCCGTTCGCCATTGAGAAAACAATATTCAAACAGTTCACCTATATGAGCGTCATGGTATGATTTCATTCAAAACTATTTATGCCAGGTTTAAGAAATGCACGGAACTTGCATGGTTTTTACGAAGCTGATAGTAAGGCCCCAGTTCTTAATTAATAATAATGATAATATTTTTTCGAAACCAAATGTCATTCATACCCATAGAAATAATGTATACGATCATACCTCAATTACGCTACAAAGATGATTACAAGAAGTAAAGCGGGTACTACCTAATTGCGTACGACTACCATCACCGCCTGTCCCGTCATCGTCGAGTTCGTCATCGGATGGGGAGTATGGGACTCCCCGCGACACGAGTGCATCGAGTGACGAGGGCGGGCCACAGTCACCGTCGCCGCCACCACCACCTGCGCGACGAGGGTGACCACCGCTGCCAGCACGCTTGGAGCCTGCGGGACAATCTGTTCTGCGCCCGGCCCCAGCTACCGGTGGTGTAGTGCGCCGCATGCGATGGACTCCGTCAATAAACGAGAATTGCATGCGCGCTTACTATGGGGCTACAAATGGAGGAAGCAACCTGACTGGGTATCGTGATCGAATGCTGTATCTGTTTCAGACCCTTGAACCAACTTTGACCGTATCTGCACAACGAATATCGAATCAGGTGCGAGCTATTCACCGGTGCAAACTGTTGGACCAGCCTGCACTTGATCGGCTACGCCTGGAGGTGCTACCTATTCAGGCGTGTTCATCCTCGACACGGGACCCGTCTGACACGGTGTCGATATCGGTTCCGGTATTGACGAGTATACGGACGGATACTGCAGTCGACGAAAAAGATTGCCTGAATATGAGCGTAAGTACCCAGGTGAATGAACAACTGAGGAGGGCTTTGGATGACGCGATTTTTACATATTGATTTTCACACTTGACTCTAGGCCACGTCTGCCTCTTCTACCCACGATTAGACATAACCTAGCGCTAATGGGAGCCTTGAATGCTTTGCTAGTCCCGTATATACAGGATAGCAAAGATTTCACTGATACTCACTCGATCCTTTATTGTGGGGCAATCGTGGCATGTCCCCGGACACTGACCGGGCACCGCGAAGTGCTTCGGGTGTACCCGAGCGGCAAACGCGGATCGAGAGACGTATCAATACGTACATGACTCTCATTGCAAAGCTAATCTGCTTCAGCAGGGGCAACAAACGCCCTCGAGTCATACGCTTCGTGAACCAAGCTTTTGCTGGGACTGGCATCAGACCCCAGGAGAATATGACTTGTGTCACGGAGCGTATAGACTTTTTGAAACAGAAAATCTATGCGTGGGCAAACCGCATTCACCGTTACAGAGAACGTGTGAATAGATACCAACAAAATCGCCTTTTCATAACATGATAAACGGAGGAGCCCAGGTCCCAGGCCCAGGAGGAGTTCTTCAGACAGTTAGGGTACAGCAGGTACGCAGCATAGATAAATTAGACTTAATCTAAAGACGCATTGCCGTTAGTCAACTCGCTATCTTCTTACAGCGCACTTGCTATACCTGTGGCTTATAGGTAAATAAACAAGGGCAAACTAAGGCTAAGGGCAAACTAGTTAGAGCGCGCGACCCCGGGGTAGGTGATAAAAGTGGGAAGAGGGGGTGCGTGGGGGTGGAGGACTTGTCCGGCGATCATTACGTGAGTGCCGGAAGAACAATCGGGGTTGGCACGTCATGCGATTCACGCGCTTGTAATGTTCCAAATGACATCCCTACACGCATTTCGCGCCAAACCTGCGTCAATCAAGGCTAGTAGGAAAGACTTTCTATTTATAGATCTTTTTTATGGGACAGGTTGGCATACGAGCAGGCGGCTCACCTGATGGTAAGTGATACCCTCGCCCACGGACATCCGCAATACCAGCGGTCTCGAGGATGCGTCGCCGACCTGTTGGAAGGATGGGAAGGGGTGAGGGTGGCGGGGGGATTTGGAAGGGAGATAGAGGGGGGTAGGGGAATTGGGCCTCCGGAACCTCCCACATACCGACTGAAACGCAACGGTGGCACTACCACCAGTAAATTTACTTTTCTTTTTTTGTTGTCTAAATTATTTTCAGGAAAAGGTTCTTATGAAAGAAAATCCAAGAAAAGATGGGAGGTTATGGCGACGCCGAAGGCCGAGCCTACTACGTGAACGAAGTCGCGGGCAGTCGCTAGTAATCATATAAAATGAACCCCTATTTCTCTTGGTCACGCTATAACTTGAGAAAGGATATAACTGTCTAATTCTTTTTTGTTGTGTACATTGTTGTCAGAAAAAGGTTCTTAAGAAAGACAAGCCCAGAAAGGATGGGAGGTTATTTACGCGAACGAAGTCGCGGGCAGTCGCTAGTCAATTAATAAAAAAGTGTATGCGGTACTTTCATAAATTCCTTTCATTTGATACACGATAACAATCTCAATTTTTGTCGCACTTATTTTATTGATGTTTTGATTGATTGATGATTTCTGTGTATTTGTATAAGTGCCGATTACATTTATTTAATACCTATAGGAATGACAGACATTGTAATAAAGTTTGCTCTCCCGTTAACCAGACAGCTTTTTCAAATAAAAGTGTGTTGTGTACGGCTCCGAGGATATACAATCATTTACCAAAAGATATCCTTGACATCCAATCGACTAAACTATTCCAAAATAAAATTAAACGTTTATTAATTGATAAAACTTATTACAGTGTAAATGACTATCTAACATAAAAATCTTGTGACTTTTTAATATATTGTACTTTATCTTATTTCATTACGACATAATTTCTTTTTTATTATATAAAATGATAATATTTTAATTTGTAGGTAATCATTAACTTCATAATGAATTGAATATAATGCATATATAATTGCATATGGTATTCTATAATAATTATTCTTCCATCTGTATATTTTCTTGTGTACTATGTACCTATGAGCAATAATTGCTATTAAATATTAATTATTAATAAATGAATTGGAATTTGATAAATAAATAATGGCTGGAGTTATTAACCCTTCTGAGGTTTTATAAAACAAATGTGTATAATAAATAGTATATAATAAGTTAGGTACCTACCTGATGATTTGAAACAGTTAGTGGACAAATCTTTAGAAAGAGGCTTACTAAGTGGCTGTTAGATAATTGCTTTTATAGTGTTAAAGAGTATTTAGAATTTCAAGGCATTCACAAATATTAATTAGTTAATATAATGTTAAATTTGTAGTTATAATCTTAAATGAATATACCTACACGTTTGAATACAGACGCGGCACATTTGTACAATAAAAATGTTAAGTACTTATATTAATTGCTTGTATTCTGGCAAATTGCCAGTTCAATTTGGTTCCGGATTTGACCCCAGCACAGGTCAAACATTTGTGTGCTGGTGACCACATGTCAGTTTTCTGCTGTGGCTGGGTGAATGTGTTTGTGTGTGTGTGTGTGTGTGTGTGTGTGCGTGTGCGTATGTATGTATACCATGTATCAGTTCTGCCTGGTTTGAGATTTTAAGACCGTGTGTTGATGTTCTGTGTGGTGGAAAAAAATGTGGGACTAAAAAGTATTAACTTCATTTAACCTCAGTTTTATCTACAAGCATATACCTATTTCGATGGGATTAATTGTACAAATTCAAATTGGCCGTAACATAAATGCAATGAACGTTGAAAATAAATGAAAAACAATTTAATTATCAGATAAAATCATGCAACACAAGGCAACGTCGATTTTAATTCTAACTTTACGTAAGCGTTACAAGAAATATATTAAGTTAAACTAATAGAAAATGATGAGAAAATGAAGTACAATATTAAAACTGCAGATCATACAACTAAGAAAACTAAAAATTCCATAAATACATATTTCAAATTTTTGGTAAAATGGGCGCTTTATGAGCAGGTACCTGCTTCTATAATAGATGATTTGTGACCTGTTATATAAAAATAAATTTACTAATTTGATTAATTAAATTTACCTTAAATTACGTATTTATGTACGTAAGTACTATTGATTGAGACATTTTAAAACCACATATCATGTAAAGTAAAGTGCCTAATAATGACAAAATATTATAAACTTAGAGTTTTTCATAAACCGCTATGTCGCCTTCATAAAATGCCAGTAAAATTCTTAGCGCTATTAAAAATGTGTTTTAGTCCCAAAAAATGGAAAAGACTTCAACACCAAAAAGTGTAAAAGAACTTGTCGAAGTCGTTACCATACGCACAATATTGTGAATAGATACTTTCGAATTATCATGGTACCGACTTTATATTGTCTTGAATTGTTTTTAATTTTCTTTGTTTTTGTCATAAGTAAGTTAATTGAGCGTTCGTGATGCTAGTTACGATCGGACTATCATGGTACCGACTTCGACAAATTATTTCACACTTTTTAGTGTTAAAGTCGGTTACATTTTCTACCGACTTCCAAAATGGAACAGGTACTCAATTCGACCGTTTTTTTAAATGTTTTTTACCTTATAACTTTCGATAGAGTGAACCGATTCTCAAAATTCTTTTGAATACTCAAATTTGTTTTGAAAGCTGGTGCTTCCCGTGTGGTCCCTTTACAATTTCATCAAATTAGGTCCAGTAGTTGAGTTACACTCCAATAACTGAATAGAATGGAAGTCGGTATTAAATTTCTCAAATTGTTCTTGTTTGGTAAAAAATAGTCACTTTTTTAGGCGGCCCATGCTACTTACGGGATCGATTGTCATTCACCGTCAATTACGATATCAAGCAAGACAGCCCAACAACTTTTCAGTTATTGGAGTGTAACTCAAAAACCGTTTGAGGGAATTTAAATGGGACCACCTCGTATCTATAGGTAGGTACTATACCACACAAAAAGAACACGAATCTTCAAAATCGGACTACACTGTAAAAGTAATGCGTGATCATACATAAAAAACAAATATACACGTCGACTTGTGAACCTGCTCATTTTTTTGGAAGTCGGTTGAAAAATTTTAATGTATGGTAGCAAACATTGTAACTCAATCACGCAAAACTTGCTGAACAGATTTGGATTAAATTTGCTAGGTAGATGGCTAATACCCGGGACTGACACATGGGCTACTGGTTATTCCGATCCAACGGGTCTTAAGGCCCCAGATACACGAGCAGCTTGGAACAGTCAGCATGGACTGCTTCAAGCTGCGACTGCACAGTGAACTACAGTCTTCTACGTACACACATACACGAAACAGCTCGAGCAGTGGCAGCAGCTTGTGGTGGTTGACGGTCAAGCAGTCGCCAGGCATACACTGACTGCTCGAGCTGTCAACTGCTCTCGCGCAGTTACCTCCTCCCGCGCTCCGCGCTTCCCGCCCCTGAATTGAAGTTGTCACTTGTTGAACAATTAACACCAACTGCACTAGCAGTTATCAATGTCAGCTTCAATCTGTTGACTATGACTGCAAGAGCGGTCTGTGTATGTTGATCACTGGCTAACTGCTCGAGCAGTCCGTGTATATCGGCTCTAACGCCACAACCTTATTCCACGCAAACCAATACATAAACATGTTTTCGTTTTTTTTTATTAGTGGCATGTTCTCCAGCCAGTGATCTTCACGAACCTGTTGACGATCGCCGCTTGACAACTACTGAAGACTATGAAACACCCAAGGAGTCGGTTGTGTAAGTTCTTCTTCTCTGGCTTTTCTAACGACTTCCAAAAAGGAGGAGGTATTCAATTCGACTGTTTTTTTAAATGTTTGTTGCCTCATAACTTACGACTGGGTGCACCGATTCTCAAAATTCTGTTTTTGTTTGAAAGCTGGTGCTTCCCGTGTGGTCCCTTTACAATTTCATCAAATTAGGTTCAGTAGTTTTTGAGTTACACTCCAATAACTGAACAGAATGGAAGTCGGTATTACATTTTTCAAATTGTACTTGTTGACGTGTCTCTGCCAGTGTCACGCTCTAGTTTGAGACATACTCATAAAGTTTTTCGCAGATAAAAATGAGAAAGGTTTACCCTCGTATCACCTATTTTTTTGAAGGTTTAACACTGTGTGCGGAAATCCTTTCCGCCACTAGGGTGACAGAAGGGGGTATGTAGGCTCTAGTCAAGATGGGACGAGATTGGGTCGCGCTAGCATTCACCATCTCTCCCCAGCGGTAGGCCCGGATCTTAACCGGGCCTCATAGGCTGTGAAGGGTGACCTTGCTCACCAAGGCCACCCCATAGCCGTGTATAGGGCCGTGCAAGCCGGCGGACGGTCTCCTGACTCTCCACCAGTGACCCCACTAAGGAGGAGGGAGGAGACGTGCGAACTGCCCCCTCCGTTCCCTGCTTCTGTCCATCGTTGATTCGCAGAGCATGGAGCTTATACTACGCTCGGCAGTGAGAGATCCCTGCTGATTTCCGCTGAAAGCGTGTGCCGCTGGGGGCCCCATGCAACACACACTTCCAGCGTGTGGAGTGCCGTGTGTATATTTTTGTATCATTGTACTAGCCTGCCCTCCCAAAACATGTTAAGACAAACTGATTTATTGAACATACCCAAATATTTGTAAACACACCCTTAAAGCGCCACTAGGCGGATATTATTGGTACTAAAGGAATTGCTGACGTAAGTCTGTGTTATTGTTGTGGTGAATTTTTTAATAAAGTAAAACCTGTAATATGGTGTTCTCACTCAGCCCCTGTTGTCAAAATTCATTAAATATAACCCTGGCTCTGCCAGTTTTTAATTATTTGGGCTTTCCGGCTTTTTGGCGACCCACACAATAGGTAGGTCTTCAGAGAGCCTAGAACGTCAATTTGCGTAAGTCTAAAGTAATCGTATCGTTGACGTGAACAGCGCAAACTATCTAAAGGCCGTAGCACAAACAATTTGCGAAATTGTATACGTGTCGTAAACGTCAAGGCGTACAAACTACTTATCTGTGTCACATTTTCCCTCTAAATACATGACAGTTTCGCACGCAGTTATTCGTGCTAGGCACACTGCTCGTTTGGTTGGTACACTTACACTGCCTGCCAGTTATGATAGCCTAGTAAGTATAGACTACAGTTTCCTCGCAACATCACCGCATAGTACCAGGCTACCATAACCGCATAGCAGATCTCAGCAGCCTAGCTATCGCTCGGCATGCTGATATCCATACATAATATCACCTACTACATGGCCCGTCCTGACTATGTGTTATCTGTGCCCTAGATACATGACAGTTTGTACTGTTGCACGTGAACGACACGTTACGTTACACGCACGCAGTTATTCGTGCTAGGCACACTGCTCGTCTTGGTTGGTACACTTACACTACCTGCCAGTTATGATAGCCTAGTAAGTATAGATTACAGTTTCCTCGCAACATCACCGCATAGTACCAGGCTACCATAACCGCATAGCAGATCTCAGCAGCCTTGCTATCGCTCGGCATGCTGGTATCCATACATAATATCACCTACTACATGGCTCGTCCTGACTATGTGTTATCTGTGCCCTAGATACATGACAGTTTGTACTGTTGCACGTGAACGACACGTTACGTTACACGCACGCAGTTATTCGTGCTAGGCACACTGCTCGTCTTGGTTGGTACACTTACACTGCCTGCCAGTTATGATAGCCTAGTAAGTATAGACTACAGTTTCCTCGCAACATCATCGCATAGTACCAGGCTACCATAACCGCATAGCAGATCTCAGCAGCCTTGCTATCGCTCGGCATGCTGATATCTATACATAATATCACCTACTACATGGCTCGTCCTGACTATGTGTTATCTGTGCCCTAGATACATGACAGTTTGTACTGTTGCACGTGAACGACACGTTACGTTACGACACGCAGTTATTCGTGCTAGGACTACTGTACTACAGTTTGTACTAGATACATGATAGTGTGTACTGATATTGACGTACGTCAAAGAAACGATTACATTACACTTGATAAGTCAGGCCCACTGGTCTATGCTAGGCAGAACCGTAATATAGTAACCTGATGCACACCCAGACACAGCTCAAACAGACATGTCTATGCACACAAATGTTTAATCCGGGAATCGAACCCGGGACCAACGGCTCAGAAGGCAGGGTCAACTGCGCCAATCGGACGGTCAAAAAATATACCTACCTAAGTATGTAAATTCATAAGTTACAAAATATGATTATAGGTCTTCCTGGACAGGGCCAGACTATCGTCGGAGAGCGCTATATACGACCACTACAACTTCTAAGGTGAGTTTACACTTATATAATTTGTTAATTAGTGCACAATATTGAACGGGGTGCTTTGGAATTGATAACTGTATAGTGAAAGAAAAAAAATACTATATGTTTTATTATTTTACACCCATATCGCCGCTTCACGGCGCCATAGAGCGACTGAAGGCAACGACGCGACGTAGGTAGGTTCGTACGTCATTGTACCTATTCTAAGTGGGTAGGTATGTCTCGCGAAGTCACTGTTGTCTATTCTGTGATGTAGTGGTGTGCGTTCAGTCGCGCAATGGTTATTAGCTGCGGAGCAATGAACATGGAGTTATACTATAAAAGAAACAGTATATTTTCTTTCACTATAATGATCAGTTATCGATTCCAAAATTCATTGAAATCCATTCAATAATTAACAAAGACCTTATTATATTTACCATCTTTCTCACTAATAGCATTTCAGAATTAATTTATCAATGCTACTAGTTCTGCGAACAGTATACCTCGCGAGCACAGCGATGGGTACAATATGCCTGGAATAAACAGTTTTATTATTTTTTATCACTACATAGTCTAAAACAAAGTCGCTGTCGCTTTCTGTCCGTCCCTATGTATGCTTAAATCTTCAAAACTAAGCAAGGGATTTTGAAGCGCTTTTTTAATAGATAGAGTGATTCTAGAGGAAGGTTTATATGTTTGATACATGCATCATATTGTAGAGAAACACTGATGATGTCGAAAAATAAACACAATTGTTTGCGCTTAAATTGCAAACGCTGACTGAACCCACCGAGATAAATCAAAATAATGAACAACGGTATTGTACACCATAAAAAGGTCAACAAAATTATCCGCGATGGTATATGTCTATCTCTTAAGGATAACCCACAATAACCATTTTTTATCCTTTACATTTTACTTGAAAAATGGCTTATTTAGGAAGTTATTTTAAGCAATACAACATTAATCATTATCCAATTAAGTACCTTAAATACATTGTCCATTCAATATGGCGCTTTACATTTCATTCTGTAGTAGGTATATTATTTAGTATCAGCATTGCAACTGTGCGAAGCCGGGTCGGGTCGCTAGTATTATAATAATTGATTATATTACAAATATTTATTTAGCCAAGACCTCGACCAATTTTGCTAAAACGTTATGTTGTTCAAGCCAAATGTTCTTGCCGAATATTAACAAAATTCCAGTCCAGATTTTAAACTTCACAATCTATTTCGCCAACCGCTTGACCGCTCATATTCGAGATTACACTTTAAAGTCAGGTACCTAACTTAATGTATATACCAAATTTTATCAAATCAGTCAAATAGAGACGGAGCAAACTTTCCCCTTTTTGCAAAAGTCGATACTCAAAAATAGTCGACGACAAAAAATTATATTAAATATACCAAGTTTCGTCAAGATTGGTAGATAAATGCGACCAGTAGGTCTACCATGAGTTTAAAACATTGACACCAATCGATGCTTGATATCGACTGCCGCGGAAAAATTTATGAAAAAAAGAACAGTGCCACCTCGCGGTCAATTGTAGAACTAAAATTGACAGCGAGTACGCCAATCACAAGCTTAATAGGTAGGCGAGATCGAGTATCGACTATAGATGGCATTTATGTTGCCAACTCATGGTAGAGGTACTGTACAGGAAAACCAACGAACAACCTAACAAACATACGGACAGATGAAAGTCAATTTAGCAGACGCTTCGCTCGCTCGCTCAACTAGATACGATCAAATATATCCTTCCGATTGCAGAATGTACCACAATATCTCCTCGACTTAGAACATGGTAAAAATATGACCCCGGAAGTGTTTGGACAACCTTATTGGGAGGCTGGACACTGGGTGTTTTACCGGTAAGCGTAACTCCTTTATAACTTGCAAGAATTAACTTTACAACCGGGATATTTACTATGTATTGTACTTATTCATCTTTGCAAAAACTGAAGAAGTTCTGAAAAAAGCTCGCGAGCAGGGGCCTTACTATCAGCTTCGTAAAAACCATGCAAGTTCCGTGCAGTTCTTAAACCTGTCATAAAAGTTTTGAATGAAATCATACCATGACGCTTATTTAGGTGAACTGTTTGAATATTGTTTTCTCAAAGGTGAACGGATATTTTGTCTCTGGCATTCTAATAATTTACTATAACCAACATTGCAGACGCCTAGACGTTTGTAAGATAATAAACTGAGTGGATTTAGAGCGACATGTTAACGAGAGTCCATACTAAAAAAACAGGTGAACGGTTTTTCTGCGGTTCTTGAATAGTAGGCCTGGGCAGGCCTGCTTTAAAGTTGTCATGGTACCAATAAACCGTGCAGTTGTCTAGAAGGCCTGCTTTAAGAGCTCATAGTAAGGCCCCAGGTACCGTGAGGGATGCGTGTCGAGACCAAGATCGAGTTCCAAGTGATTGTTGTGTCATTGGTAATGAGACGGAACTCAAGAAACGTGTGCGGAAGAGGATAGACCGTTTCGTCTGCTCATAACAATACCGCAGATACTTGAGTTTACTCCCAGCGAATTTACTATTATAAACTTATTATTTGCGGTGAAATAACCGTGTAGTCTATCGAACGGCAGAGTTAAGTTTGTCCTTTAACCTGTTTTGTCTTATGTTTAGAGCAATAATGTTAGATGCTTTCAATGTTTTTAATGTACGGAACCTATTAAACATATTGTTACTTACGGGATGAATACCGTGTAATTTATTTTAAATTTGTGATGAATGAATGAAATTACTAAACACAGTAATTTCAATCGGGAAGATGGTTTTAGATTGTCAAGCACGTGGAACCCCGTGTTAAACTTAATAAGGACAATAAACGGTCTAATATGGACTCGGAAAAACGTACTGACACAGTGAGCGTGTTCTGTCGTGAATTACGATCGAGTTCCAATAGTGCACGTAGCAAAAGACAGAGAAAGAGGGTAGACAGATATGTTGTTTCATCCACCCACCCGCATTCTCCAGTCGTCCCGCGATCATGGCGCTTGCAACAGTGTCGAAATATCAGGAGCTCATTAAAATAATTACCACGGTTTTCATCCCGTAAGTAGCAATATGTTTATTAAAAACAACCGTGAAAGTTTAAAAAAGTACGGAACCTGTTTTATTAAATTTATTATTAAAGCGTTTTATTTCAATACTTAATGCCCGAAAAGTGTCCTTAGTAGGTCTGTGTAGGGGAGACTGGGCTGGTAGTGCCATTTTTGTGTCACTTCTTTTTTTGTTTAATAGTTTTACTTGAATAAACGTTTGTTTGATTATGTGACTATTCAGGATATAAGTTAGAAAATAATTTAAGATACCAGACTATTGTAAATGACAAAAATTGCGATAAAAGACCGAAATGAAGAGATCGTGAAGGCTATATTAAAAAGGATACGGCAAAGGCGTGAACCTGAGGCCAGTACTTCTGGCCAATAGCGTACACATAAGTATAAAATTAAGAAATATCACTAGCAATATTATTTATGTATTTACAAAAAAAAATGGACTCACTTTAGTTTTTAAGCAATTTTCACCACAGCTTAAAAATGTTTATTGTGATTTTTGGAGAACGAATCTTCATGAAAATGTAATATTTAAAAAAACTAAAAAAGGTACGGACCAAAGAGTCTGTATTGAGGAAGAATAAAATATGACAAAAATTAATGAGTTATGAGAAAAAGGCTTGTAACTTTTAACCCCGGGCCAGGGGCTAGTTGCTACACTACAAGGGGCAGAATGTTACATCAAAACACAAACGTTATCTAAGATTTTTTTATTCAGAACAATCACATTTGATTGATGTAATCTTATTTATTTAAATAAAAATAATATATTATTGTCTATTTATTTATTTATTTTATATAGAAATACCAACAGTACACATATTAAATATAAACTATGAGTTAACACTTATTATTCTTTGTGTTTTGACTGCCTAACCTAATTAATTAACCTAACAATTATATAACTGTTTTTTTATGTACACCTTTAACAGGCGTTTACAGCATTCACAATTTAACAGTGATAGGAGATAAAAAGTTACATTAAAGTTAACTAAAATTAATACATTAAATATTAACAACTAAGACAAAAAGTCGGAAACAGAAAATTCAATTTCATTGCAATTAGTTAGTGTTTTGTAATTATTTTGTTATTTTATTTTTAAATGTGTTTAAAGGGTCATGAAAGATATCAAGATCATTTATGGTTGTATACAGTGTATCTGTAGCCTCATTAAATTAAAAACATGCTTACTTCGAACCTGAAACAAAATTTTAGTCTTGCTTGGTCATAAGCATTATAAAAACAAATGTAGGTAACTTCCAACCTAGAGAACAATTATAAACCTCTTAACCCTTTGCGTCCCAGCGACGTTAATATACGTCAGTTTCATTCATAAATCTTTTGTTTTAATTATCACGGTATAGGAAGGATTAATTATGAATACATAAACCAAGTATGAATCAGTATAACATGCATGATGCCTTAAGAAAAAAAAATATCTAGGTAAATAAGATAGTGACAAGTCACAACCTGCCCCGATTAAATGTCACTTTTAGCCCCAACGCCAAATCAAATCTGATCTATCAAGGTTAGGCAGTCAAAACACAAAGAATAATAACTGTAAAAACGTAGCATCATTGCAAACAGAATGCTTCAGGGTCAAGGCATATGTATCACAACACAAACATAGTAGCTTTTAAGGAAAACAGATTTTAGAACAATATTACTAAAAAAATGTTACTGACAGTTTTGACGGCATCACTGGTCAGTATACATAACATACCGTAATCTATGGCCACTGGCTCGTGCAGTGCAGCGTGCCGGCCGATGGTGGCGTGATCATTTGTCTCTTTCTGACGTCCTATAGTGTTCTCTGTTTAGCCGTCGTTGCCGTTGTAACTACTTACCCCTGTCACAATCAGCCCCAGTCTCCATAGGTACTGTAAATACTAAAGTAATATACGTGCGATATTTTATAATAAAACGCAATAAAACGTGTTTGATATTGTTTTTTAATTTAATTTTGTTTCATTTTCTGAATTATATATATATATATTTGAAAAAAGATTTGTTTGTTTGAGATTGAATTGAATAGTACTACTGGCTTTCAAAAACTCTTACACAATTAGAATCCTACATTAACCCTGATGAACATATGCTATAGGATATTTTGAAGCCAATTCAATTCAAACAAACAAATAAACAAATCTTTCCTATTTATAATATTAGTGTAGAAAATTCTAGAATGTTACAGAACCACTGCAGCCACGCTACCGGCGAAGGGTTACGCTGTCACACTGCCAGTCACCGCATCCACGATCAAAGGGCAACGTAAGTCAAAATTGTTGAGTTTTTACGTTAAATAATCAAATGGCTGTAAAAATCAAATATTTATTTATTAGAGTTTGAAAACTTTCGAGAGTATCACACATTATACTAATATAAAGATACCGGCTTCACTCACTTGGCATTATGTCGTTCACTTGGTATATGAAACGTCGGACTTAAACCGACATAATATCAAGTGAGTGAAGCCAGTATCTTTATATTAGTATAATTTATTTATTAGGCTTCTCAAGGGTAATTACATCACATTTTATGCTAGGATACATGTTAGTAGATATTATTCGCTAAATGTATTACCTATTTAAGAGAAACACATTACCTATGAAAAACAACGCATGCACTATTAATAACATTAAAAAAGGCGTAGGTAACCGAATAATAAATCTGTGGGCAATGAATTATTCCAACTACAATCTGCCAAATTAATTTTTAATTTTTTAATCTCTCTTTTTTACATCTCAAAAAGGCTTCGTGCATGGTTCAAAATCTGCGAGCAAAAGTTGTTTTAAATTCGGACTTATTCCACTATTACCCCTGAAATCATCCCTAAAGGGGAAAACGGGTATCTAAAAAATTTTTAATTATCCCCTTATATATCGACAAACAGAACAAATATAGTTAAATTATAAAAATATGGTCAAATTGATAAAAGTCATTTCGTTTTAAATCAAAACATAAGTAGTTATTGCCAGTTACAGTAGCAGTGCAGAGCATATAGCAGTTTTTTCCAGCGTCATTACATTTTATTTTAATATGGATATCCGGAAAGTAACAGCTGAATCAATAAATTAACAGTACTTTCCTGTTTGGCAAACGGTAGATATAATTTTAAAATCAATTCGTTTATTTTGTTTCAGGGCCAAATACGGGGATCGCTGCAAACAGAGAATGCAATTTGGACTGCCTAATTATATACGCGTTTTAGTATGTAACAACACTTAAAACCACCGTTTAGTCATCTATTTTAGTAGCAGTAGAGCTCTTACTGAATGATTTCCCGGGGGCAATACTGGTACCTATTTCTATTCTACCGTGTATGAGTAATGTTTGCAATACTGTGTTCCGGTTAGAATGTTACGGGTGCCGGTGAAGTTACAGGCACGTGAGAGTTAACTTATTGTCACAATAGGTTATGGGCCCAGTGCAGTTCGTCACTTGTGGCGGAATGCATCTGTTCTAGGCAGAGGGTACCGATTAACACCAGGACCTAGTGCTTCTCCCGTTTCCTAATAAAATGGTTGCGTTTAGATAAAATAGATATTAGGAAATGTTGCGTTGACAGATTATGGCTCACCAATATTGCGAATGTTAGCAAAAATGTATTATTTGTTTTAATTAAGCATAGGTTTGTAACTTGCAGCTATGGAAAAGTTTGTGGTGTGCGCCAGAACATGTTAACATGGGAGAACACCTACAAAAATTTCAACGACATGTGTAAACTAGAATATGAAAACTGTAAAGACGATTATAAGAGTGAGTATACAACACTCTTGACTCCATGTACCTATACCACAGTATAAACGTAGTACTTAATACAGAAGTACTAAGAATTATGATGATAATGGTTACACTCCTGTACCCCACCTTGCACCCCACTAGGGTTGCCACCTCTTGGCCGTTTGAATCCGGGAGATAGGTAAAAACTGTCCGTACCGTTATCTATAAATCTCCCATACAACAGACATGTTTTTTTGCCGTTTTTACGGAAACATTCGTGCGCGAGTCCGACTTGCACTTGGCCAGTTTTTTAATATTTGTTGTTACAGCGGCAACAGAAATACATCATCTGTGAACATTTCAACTGTCAAACATTCACGGTTCATGAGATACAGCCTGGTGACTGACGGCTGGCGGCGCCAGCGCGCCACGCACCCGCCGCCCACGTCGATATTTCGCGCGTCAATTTGAAATTCCGGTATAATTTGGATTATCTAGAAATAATTCCGGGAGACAGGAGATTTATTTGTAGGGCACGATTCCGGGAGGCTCCCGGAAATCCGGGAGAGGTGGCAAGCCTACACCCCACTCCAGTATAGAGACAACTATACTTAAAGTATATGTAAGTATATGTACATGCAAACATTACTTCGTTTTGATTGCATTGATTGATGAGCAATGTTAGCAGTGAAATTACAGGGCAAGCGATTTTTTGTACGGGACAAAATCCACACGCGATGTTCAGGTCAGAAACTAGGAGGAGCCTGTACTATGTAACCTGATGTCTGATATACATACTTAAATACATATGGGACGATATCCACACGCGGTGTTCAGGTCCCAAACTATAGTCACCGCGTTACCAACTAACTGCAAAAGCTGCCAACATACTATCGGCCAATGTATGTCGTAGGGCCACGTCAATAGGGATAGGAATGTGCAACGCGTCCTAAAATGTTATCGATAATCCGGTACCTGCATTCGACCCTCATTAGCGCTCGCTTATCGCTACGAGTAGCTTCTGATTGGTCCGTAACACCATGCCGCCGCGCTGCAGTCGTCGCAAAGTTGTTGTTTTGCTATAAGTATTTGTGAATTGTGATTACATTCATGTGACAACTCTCGTCAAGTCTCGTCGCTCACAAAGAATAATTTATTTTCTAACGTAGGCCTCAAGAAGTTACAAGGTGATGTTAGCGCTCAAACTCGGACAGGGATTCATAACGTATTTCTGTTATTAAATGAACTTAAAAGTGACCCTAAAAAACTAGATTCAATGAATTTCAATAAGCCACGTGAAATGGCAGCGCTAATTAGTGGTGTCAGTAGGGCGACAGTAGACCGAATAAAGACTGAAGTAGTGCAATCAGGCAGACCCTGAAAACCACGAACAAGTTATAAGAAACCAGTTAGTGTAACTGACATTGACGACTTTGATAAAAGTGTATTGAAGTGCACGATTGCTTCATTTTATGACAACGGAGAGTACCCGTCGTCGGTGGAAAGAATAATAGAAAAATTCCCTCGAGAGCTAATGCCGAAATGTAAGAGCGGAAATACTTCAATGACAAAATGTTTATAAGAGCTTGGGTACAAATATAAGAAAAACGCCGAAGAACGAAAATACTTAATTAAAAGAAGTGACATTGTTTGTGCTAGAATGGACTTTTTGAGAAAATTAGACACATTGCGGAAAACTAACGACCAGAAGCCGCGATTCTATCTCGATGAGACATGGGTTAATCAGAACCACTCAAGAAAACGCATGTGGCTTGTAAGCAATGATGAAGGCAATGATGAAGGCGGCTTTAAGAATCAACCAGTAAGATAAAGGGCAAAGGCTCATTGTTTGCCACGCTGGATCTGCAAAGACTGGTTTTGTACCGGATGCGAAATTGTTATTTAAAGCTGTTAAGTCTAATACCGCTGACTACCACACCGAAATGGACGGTGAAACATATATGGCTTGGTTCTCTGACCTATTTAACGTTCTCGAAGAGCCTAAAGTTATCATCATCGATAATGCAAGCTATCATTCCATGCAACTTGAAAAGATACCGACATCAAATACTGGTCAACTAAAGTCAAATAAAGGTGATATCCAATTATGGTTGAAGAAGAAAAATATAAATTTCGACAACATAAGAGAAGAATATAATGCAATAAAAGAAGAGATATTAAGAAAAGTGAAGGCTAGCAACCCTCAGAAGATATATGTCATAGATAACCTAGCAAATGGACGGACGAAGTGATAAGGCTACCACCATATCACTGCCTATACAACCCTATAGAACTCATCTGGGCTCAGGTCAAAGGAGAAGTCGCTGCAAATTATATAATAGGTACATTCAAGATAGCAGTTGTTGAAAGCCTCCTTCACAAAGCTATTGATAATGTTACACAGGAAGACTGGGTCAAGTGTGTGAGGCATGCCGAGGAAACACTGACTTACAGAAAGCTATTATAAGAGATCAAGTACCATTCATAATCAATCTACAGGACGATACAGAGGACGAAGATTCCGATGAGGAAGAAAAACGTTATTTATTTAACATTAATTACAAACGCCCCTTTTCAGGACCACATTACTATCTACTATGTTTCTATCTGATTATATTCTTATCGATATGCGCCTATAACCAACTTACGCACATCACTATGCGGCTCCATAAGACCCACAAGTGCGAGCGAGATAGACATAGATAAATTATTTAAGGCCGCACGACTCGGTTGGTAACGCTGTGACTAAAGACAGAGCGTGTATTATAGTAACCTGATACCTACTTATATAAGTATACACACCCAGACAAATTGACCTGTCCGGGGATTGAACCTGGGACCAACAGTACAAACGTTACATTATATTTATATATGAATTAAAACATTTTAATATGGACTTTCGTTTTCAGGACCAGGTAAGTGCTTTTATAAACAAGGTATCTTCTTTCCACTTCCTCTTCGTGCACGCACATCCTCGTCTCCAGTGTACCTAGCACGAACAGCTGCGTAGTATAACGTAACGTGTTGTTCACGTGCAACAGTACAAATTGTCATGTATCTAGGGCACAGATAACACATAGTCAGGACGAGCCATGTAGTAGGTGATATTATGTATGGATAATCAGCATGCCGAGCGATAGCAAGGCTGCTGAGATCTGCTATGCGGTTATGGTAGCCTGGTACTATGCGGTGATATTGCGAGGAAACTGTAGTCTATACTTACTAGGCTATCATAACTGGCAGGCAGTGTAGGTGTACCAACCAAGACGAGCAGTGTGCCTAGCACGAATAACTGCGTGCGTGTAACGTAACGTGTCGTTCACGTGCAACGGTACAAACTGTCATGTATCTAGGGCACACTGTGACACAGATAACTCATACAGTTAACGCGTACGATACGAATACTACGGCATCTGCAACGGTAAATGTGTAATAACGGTCGTGTCTCACGTCGAACTGCAACTGTCAATGGCAGGCATCTCGCGAGAAAAGTATATTATACAGCGTGTCAGACGGTACAGTCAACAAAAAAGCAGCTGAGTAAGGATTTTTAACAAGAAAAAATATTAATTTGTTTTTAGGTATAAACAGCTATTAATTTGAAACTAAGATTGTTATACATACCATTGAATTTTTAATGCAGTTTAAATTATATTAAAATAATGTTATTTCTAGAATTGTCCAGCAATTGCCACTGAATATACCACAGCACCCCTAGCACGCGGCGGAGAGTAATAGTCTTTCCACCGTTTGTATCCACCTGTCAGTGGAAATAATTGTCTTCTCCACCTTACAGCGCACGGCAACCGGGGAAAGAGATAAAATGTTTCCTTTTGACGTATCTCGTAGACAGTATGTCCCGCTACTCCCGCTATAGAGCACGGACTCGTAGAAACGTGGATATAATTCTCTCCAATTGACATAATACGTTTGAAGGTAGTGGATAAAAGTTGATTATCTTACAAAAATGTCTCGCGCATATTACAATAACATTTTGTAGCGGGAAATGGTAACAATGGAAAGAAAACTACACCGAAGGTATATCCGAAATGTCACAACCCCTTCGATTACCCAGATAATTAATTCAGACACATATTTCGAGTCAATAAAGAAAAGGCATTGTAATGCGTTGAATCCTTGAAACCATAAGGATGGTTTGCCGGTGCATATTAAGGTTATTATTGTATTTATTATATTATTTATTATTATTTATTATTATATATTACTTTCCTAGCCGTGGGGTACCGGCTTAGAATAGTACCCCCCCCAACTCTACCCGTGGGTGCGTAAAAATCTGCTAAGGGATAACAATCGGAAGGTGGGCAGCAGCACCTTCCCAGTATTAAAACCTCAAAACTGCACTCGCCAACCCGCCTGCCAAGCGTGGCGAGTATTGGCAAAATCCCCCCAAATGACAGACACATTAGGAACCAGGCCCCCAGTCTCCGGCAGCCCCGCTATTCCTGGCTACGGTAGCGGCCACGGTAACGGTGGGGCAGGGGGTGCTAAGAATCCCCGGCAGACGCCCGGCTACCACCCCCAACGACGACGACTGGCCCTGGTGACACACAACATACGCACGATGAGGACAGACGAGAAGATATATGAGCTGGAAGAAGAAATGAGTAAGTTACACTGGGACATTGTGGGGTTATCTGAAGTCCGTAGAGCGGGTGAGGACACGATAACCCTAAAATCAGGTAACTTACTCTACTACCGGGAGGGCGACCAACAGTCCCAAGGTGGTGTCGGTTTTCTCGTCCACAAGTCCCTTACTAACTTCATAGTTAAGATCGATAGCGTTTCCAATAGGGTCGTATACCTAATACTCAGAGTATCCAAACGATATTCGCTGAAGGTCATTCAGGTATACGCACCGACGAAGTCGCACCCGGATGATGAGGTGGAGGATATGTATGAGGACATTAGTCGGGCCATACATACCTCTGAAACGCACTTTCTAGTTGTTATGGGGGACTTCAACGCGAAGTTGGGTAAGAGAAGCGAGGATGAGTTGAAAGTGGGGCAATTTGGATATGGACAACGGAACCGTAGGGGACAGAGGTTGGCCGACTTCCTGGAGAAAGAGGGACTCTTTATGATGAACTCTTTCTTTCAGAAGCCACCTCACAGGAAATGGACCTGGCTGAGTCCCGATGGTTCCACGAGAAATGAGATTGACTTCATTATGACCACCAAAAGGCAAATATTCACTGATGTCTCCGTGATCAACAGGGTTAAAACCGGTAGTGATCACCGAATGGTAAGAGGCACGGTGAATATTAATGTCAAACTGGAGAGGTCTCGTCTGATGAAGTCTACGCTCCGACCCACTCGTGCCCATATAAAAGACCCCGAGAGCTTTCAAGTTGAGCTATCCAATCGCTTAGATTGCCTTGAGAACATGGCTTCAGTGGACGAGATCAATAACAGGTTAGTAAAAACTGTCCATACAGTGGGTTCCAAATACTTTAAACCCCACCGTACAAATAGGCCACAGAAACTCTCCAACGATACCCTCAACCTCATGGCTGAACGACGCTCACTGAAACTGCAGTCTTCGCATGATGCTGAAGCACATAAATTTAAAAAACATTGACGAACAAGCTAAAGCTTTAGACGAAGAAGATACTCTGGCTATACTAATCACCAAATATGAAAATTCTCTGTACTACAACAAACAAAACTATTTGAAACTAATACAAAATTTTGTGAACCAACCTGAAAGAAAGTTCAACGTGATAATTACAGGATTGCGCTATAATGGTAGACATGATCTTCAAATTTACCATACAAATGAGCTGTTAGCCAACCTGTCTCAGGTGACTGAAAATGTAAAATTTATTGACCCAAATAGAACAGACAATAATGGAAAGTACAATAACTATTTAGCAATAAAAAACGACCTTACTATAAGTATTATGGGCAGCTTGAACGGCAAGTTTCAAGGGTCTTCTTCACTACGTTTTATTGGATGCCGACATGAAGTTACTGGTGCTAAGGCACAAAGCTCAAATTTTCAATCAACGCAAGAGCTAAGACAAGTACGGTAATCCTCCATGCTAATGTCAGAAGCATGCATAATAAATATTTGGAAATTGAAAGCGTAGCCAATGAACAAAACTGTGATGTGTTGTGTCTGACTGAGACATGGGGTAAAAACCATATAATACATACGATGACTATAGAAAACTATGCACTAGCCACTTGTTTTAATAGAGTAATGTTTGAACACGGTGGAACTGCTATTTATGTCAAAAATAATATAATTTATAAGATAAGAAACGATTTGAATAATCTAGCATTTGAAATGAATTGCGAATTAGCTGCAATAGAACTTAAATCTTCAAAAACAGTAATTATAGCATTATACAGACCTGATTATGATATAGATTTGTTTTTTGACATATTAAGGAAACTTTTACATAAACTTTGCAGAGAAAACAAACCAATTGTAATAGCGGGTGATCTAAATATAAATGTATTAAAAATTGACAAAAATGTTAAAAAACTTCAATGTATGCTCAGAAATTTCAATTGTAAATGGGTATTAAATGAACCTACTAGAACTCAAACCACAATAAGAAATATTACAAGTTCCACGTGTATAGATAATTTTATAGTGAATTTCAATGAGTACAAATGTTCCGTGTTAGAATGCAAACTTTCTGATCATAATGTTATCAAAATAGAATTACTTGACCATAAAAATAATGATTGTAAAACTTACGTAGCCAGAACTTTCTCAAAAAACAATCTTAATTACTTTAATTTCCTATTTAATAGAAACTACACTGAAATAAAATTAGAAATTATGCTGACTACAGACACAAACGCAAGAGTGAGGATTTTTCAAGATGCATTGAACCATTTTTTCAATATTGCTTTCCCAAAACTAAAAAAACAAACACGGTCAAAACAGAAAAAATGGATTACTCCAGGTATAGAAAATTCCAAGAGAACTTTAGTGAAATTGGAAATACTACAAGAATATGACTATAGTGAATTTAGAAAAGTTAGGATCAAAAAGTATAAGAAAATATTGCGTAAAACAATGATTATTGCAAAAAAGCTACAGTACCGATATAGGATACAAAATTCTGAAAATAAAATCAAAGAGTCCTGGAATATCATTAATGAACAAGTTGGTAAGAATAAAGATCAACGAAAAAAGTCCTACATAGAAACAGTAAAAAATGATAGGGGAGAGGATATTACAGAACCTTTTCATATTGCAGAGATGTTCAACGATTTCTTTTGCAATATCGCCCATAAATTAACTATTAATTTAGAAGTTGGAGCTGATAATTGCATGAATTATCTTGATAACATTACAAAACCAGTAACAAATATTACATTCTATCCATTGGATTATAAAGAACTAAAAAAGATTATGACAAATATAAAACCAAAATCAACAGAAGACATTTATGAAATGAGTACAAGGACGATGAAAAATATAATTTTGAGCAACAGCAACTTATTTGAAATGACACTTATCGTGATAAATTTTTGTTTGAAGGACGGAATATTTCCCGACGTATTTAAATCAGGAAGAATAATACCAATTTTCAAAAAGGTGGATAGTTCAGATCTTAATAATTACAGACCAGTTTGTATATTGCCAACATTTTCCAAAATACTAGAAGCCGCTATTAAATCTAGAATAGTAGAATATTTTGAAACTAATAATCTGTTTAATGTAGCACAATTCGGATTTAGAAAAGATCGATCTACAGAAATGGCTATAAGAAAAATAATTTATTTTATCCTTGACTCTTTGGACAACTCTCATAAATGTGCAAGCATTTTTTGCGACTTGTCCAAAGCTTTTGATTGTTTGCGGCATGATATACTGGTCCAAAAGCTTCAGTTCTATGGATTTAATGGAATCGAACTGAATATGATGAAATCTTACTTAAATAATCGTAGTCAAGTAGTTTATGTAAACGAAATAAAATCATCAGCAGTTACTGTAGATGTAGGAGTACCTCAAGGTTCAATTTTAGGTCCAGTATTGTTTTTAATTTATATTAATGACCTAGCGAGCTGTATGCCAGACTGGACGTATATAAGTTTATTTGCGGACGACACGCATGTAGGTATAAGAGATAAAAATAAAGAAAACTTAAAAGTAAAATTAAGTAAAGCTATGGAAATATTAAAAAAATGGTTTAATACAAATGGTATTCTTCTAAACCCTGACAAAAGTACTGTATTGCATTATTATTCTAGGCTAGGTATTGACGGGAATTCAACTACAAAGGCCAATTTGTTTTTAGGTTATACTATCGATAGCACAATTAATCACTCTGCACATATTGACAAAATTTGCAAAAAACTTTCTAGTGCTTTATTTATAAACTACGCTTTATTTAAACTTAAACATTTGGTTGACAAAAACACTATTATATCAGTTTACTATGCCTACATGCATTCTATTATACGGTACGGCATAACTATTTGGGGTAATGCCACAAATATAACAAAAGTTTTAAAATGCCAGAAAAAAGCAATAAGAATTATAAATGGATTGAAGAAACGTAGCCCAGCAAGGGAACATTTTAAACGTACAAAAATAATGACTGTTATTTCGCTTTACATATATAATAGCTTATTAGAAATACATGCAGACAAGGAAAATGTAATAAAAAAGAAAGATATAATTCCGTATAACCTCCGTGGTAAAGAAAACTTGGTCATTCCAACGACTAGGTTAGCTAAAGCTCGAAAACAGGGACTTTATTTCAAATTATTGATGTATGACAAGCTACCCATTAGTATAACTGAGTTAAATTACAACACATTCAAAAATATAATAAAACATTTTTTCGAACGTAATCCATTTTATAAAGTAAACGAGTACATGTCAATGCAATTCTTGGAATCGTCATTCTGCTATGTGTAAGAAAAGCAGTAACATTGTTAATACACAGTTTTAATCAGTATGAATAATTCAGCACATTTTTGACTTTTATGTTGTTATGTCCGATAATGAATGTTAAATGCGTGAATCTTTTAGTATGTAAGTATTATTTAATATGAATTAATGTAAAATTTGACATGCCTGTAACGATTGTTATTTGATGGCCAATAAATGATCTTTATCTTTATCTTTATCTTTATCTTTATAGGCTGCTCAATAGACGAATATGGAAGTCCTTGCGACACGACATCCGGATCTTTAATACAAACCATATTAAAGAGACGATAGAGCGGAAAAAAGGCTCCAAAGTGTTTGCAAGAGACATGTCTATTGGGCAAAGCCAGTTGACGAAGCTGAAGAGAGAAGACGGCAGTATAGCGTCGACCAAAGCAGAAGTATTAGGAGAGGTAGAGAGTTTCTACGGACAGCTATACACCTCGGTCGCTAAACCTGTTAGCAGCTCGGCCAAAGACCCAAGAGCCAAGCTGACCCGACATTATACCGAAGATATCCCGGACATCAGCCTGTACGAGATTAGAATGGCCTTGAAACAGCTTAAGAACAAAAAGGTGATTGGTGACGACGGTATCACATCTGACCTTCTGAAAGCGGGTGGAACACCGGTACTTAAAGTCCTTCAGAAGCTCTTTAATACCGTCTTACTCGAAGGTTCAACGCCAGAAGCATGGAACAAAAGCGTGGTGGTGCTGTTCTTTAAGAAAGGTGACAACACTTTACTTAAAAATTACAGACCCATCTCGCTTTTGAGCCATGTTTATAAGCTGTTTTCGAAGGTCATAACGAACCGTCTCAGTCGCAGGTTTGATGAATTCCAGCCTCCGGAACAAGCCGGTTTCCGAAAAGGCTATAGTACCATAGACCACATCCACACGCTACGGCAAGTTATACAGAAGACCGAAGAGTATAACTTGCCTCTTTGTTTAGCGTTTGTGGACTATGAGAAAGCCTTTGATTCGATCGAGACGTGGGCAGTGCTTGAGTCTCTCCAGCGGTGCCGTATTGACTATCGGTATATTGAAGTGCTGAAGTGTTTGTACAAAAACGCCTACATGTCAGTCCGAGTACAGGAGCAGAGTTCGAAGGCAATTCCATTGCAAAGAGGCGTGAGACAGGGAGACGTTATATCTCCGAAACTGTTCACCGCTACATTGGAAGACGCCTTCAAGCTTCTGGAATGGCAAGGACTTGGCATTAATATTAACGGGGAATACATCACTCACCTTCGATTTGCCGACGATATTGTAGTCATGGCAGAGTCCATGGAAGACCTCAGTACAATGCTCGAAGGCCTCCATCGAGTTTCCCAATGGGTAGGTCTTAAGATGAACATGGATAAGACGAAAATTATGTCTAATGCCCATGTTGTACCTACCCCAATTTCAGTTGGGAACTCAGTTCTCGAAGTTGTTGACGAGTACATCTACCTGGGACAGACAGTCAAACTAGGCAGGTCCAACTTCGAGAAAGAGGTCAATCGTCGAATCCAACTCGGCTGGGCAGCGTTCCGGAAACTACGCGAAGTCTTCTCGTCAAAAATACCTCAGTGCCTCAAGACAAGAGTCTTCGACCAATGTGTGTTACCAGTGATGACTTATGGCACTGAAACGTGGTCTCTTACTATGGGCCTCATAGAAAAGCTCAAAGTCGCACAACGAGCTATGGAGAGGGCTATGCTCGGGGTTTCTCTACGTGATCGAATCAGAAATGAGGAGATCCGTAGAAGAACGAAAGTCACCGTCATAGCCCAGAAGATTAGCCAGTTGAAGTGGCAGTGGGCAGGGCACATAGCACGCAGAACAGATGGCCGATGGGGCCGAAAGGTTCTGGAGTGGAGACCACGGACCGGCAAGCGCAGCGTAGGTCGTCCACCGACACGGTTGACAGACGACCTGATGAAGGTCGCAGGACGACGTTGGATGCAGGCCGCTTCCAACCGGTCCTTTTGGAAAATCATGGGGGAGGCGTATGTTCAGCAGTGGACGTCCTACGGCTGAGATGATGATGATGATGATGACTTTCCTACTACATTCTGAGTCAAATTCAGTACATTTCATGGCCGACATTGGAATGGATGATGAACATTGATTATATAAATGAAGTCTATTATAAAATGTGTGTGCTATGTTAGCAAAAAACATGTTCGGACTATATGTTACCTATGTTTTGAGGCAAATAAATGATTTATGAAAACACGGAGAAACAATACAAAATTGATTAAATATTGAAAGAAAATGGAATATCGTGCTTGCTTAAACCCCCACACCACCCGGATTTAAATGCTATTGAACTCGTATGATTCTAACTTAGACAAAAAGATGAAATATTTAGATGTACTTTTCTCTAATTAAGTATTCGACTGAAAAAACATGTCTTAGAAACGAAAACGAATATTATAAATGAGATAAAGTATTTAACGATTGGACTGGCTAGTAAGTAAGTAGTCAAAACTTGGGCTAAGGAAAACCCCTTTTTAAAAACTAAAATTAAAAACTAGGTGTTGCCGATTCGGAGGCTGATTTAATAATGATTTAAAATATGAACAATAGAAATCTTAACAGCTAACTTAACCTACCGCGGGACAACGAGAAGTCTTGGTCAGCATTACATGTAACTGCTACATGATACTGCAGCTACTGCTGAGCATGCCCTCTAGTCGAGCACGGAAGGGCGAGGGGGATGTATAACTAGGTACTACCGCGGTACAACGAGAAGTCTTGGTCAGCATTACATGTAACTGCTACATAATACTGCAGCTACTGCTGAGCAAGCCCTCTAGTCGAGCACGGAAGGGCGAGGGGGATGTATAACTAGGTACTACCGCAGGACAACGAGAAGTCTTGGTCAGCATTACATGTAACTGCTACATGATAATGCAGCTACTGCTGAGCAAGCCCTCTAGTCGAGCACGGAAGGGCGAGGGGGATGTATAACTAGGTACTACCGCAGGACAACGAGAAGTCTTGGTCAGCATTACATGTAACTGCTACATGATACTGCAGCTACTGCTGAGCAAGCCCTCTAGTCGAGCACGGAAGGGCGAGGGGGATGTATAACTAAGTACCTATTGTTTATTTTCATATTATTGTAAAACATACATATTGTAAAATAAGTGTTTTTACTATTGATTACGTTCTTAGATTTATAATTCGACTGAACGAAAACGATGACGACGATGATGAAGTTCAAACAGTGAGTGGATATGACAGTGAAATAAATAATTATTTATAGAAATTGATTTATAATAGAATACTGTAACATAAATAAATAGTTTGTATATTAATTTGTCCTCTACTACCAATAATATAAATTAGTATTATAATGAAACTAGTTTTAAGTACCTTTTATTTACTCTTATATTTAAAAATAGTTACAATTTATCGCGAGATTTATCCGGGAACATATCTCCCGTAGCCGCGTGCTAGAATGATGTGCTACCTCGTCTCCGCCACCGTCTGTCTCCCCGCAGGACAGTCGCGCACGACGATGCCCGACTTATTGTATAAGCTCCTAAAGTCTACCTAGTGCATCATGTCATACTGATAGCAACAAGACTATTAGTCTTATTTGTAAGGGCAATGACTTTGTTCCTTCGTACGAGGGTATGAGTGTGTAGGTGAGTGAGGGTGTGTGTGTGTCGGTAGGTCCCATTTGTTCTATGGAACATGACGTAATAGTACAATTTGAGAAAATATTGTCCCTATTTGTCCCTATAGACAAGCGCGGATCCATCGTTGAGGGCACGATGGACATGCCCACAACCCTAAAAGACTTGTGCCATCAGACGTCACACTTTCATATTCGACAGGCTGATAATATAACGCTTTATAACCAATGCCTTTATAAAATATACACAACCTGGATATCGATTAAATTATTAACGTTTACGCGTAAAAGGAACGTAAGCTTGCTTTGTAATTTAAGTAATCACCTTAATCAAATTATTGAGTGATTGACTTAAGAAAATGTAAAATGTATACAAAAATTTAATTTGACACCATTAAGATATCTTTGTTCCCAGCGAAATTACGTAGCAAGAACATCTTATATCTGCGGGTAAAAAGCGCAGTGCATTGCCATGCAGGGTTTTGAAGTGTCCAAAATTGGGAATCGCACTGGATTGTTATGGGCAAGCGTGACGCTTAACATCAGGCGAGCGTCTTGATACTATATCCATTATGAGAGAGTTAATGCTCCGACTCGTACTTTGCTGATTTTCGGGTGGCTGTGACCACAACCTTTTTTGTGGCCTGGATCCGCGCCTGACTGTAGAACAATTTGTACTTTATGTCTCAAATTGTTTCATAGAACAAACTAAGTATATAAGTATTTTTGATAGTGAACTGTATCTGGTATTAACGTCAGTGATTAATTGTCATTTACGCCTTATATATCTAATCATGGAAGAATTTGGGAAAAGCGATACCCATTTAGTTCTGTGATCTGTGCATTCACACACAAATGAAAACAGGAGCAAAAGCTAGTATGTAGTTCTATAGTACAAATAGGGACAACATTTTCTCAAATTGTTCTGTTACATATAGAACAAATGGGACCTACCGGTGTGTGTGTGTATGTGTGTGAATTTTAAAAATATTTTTTTAAATTCCAGTTTGGCGCCTCGCTCACAGAGGGGACTGTATTGTGCTCCGCAAGAACTTTACTAGAATATACGATAAAAATAGAACCCTACTCATGAAGAGGTTTGTAGCATTATTTATGAATGTACATCGTTCAAATTTGAACGGGTCTTGGAAGGGAATGGGTAGGGTGAGATGGTGTGACCCACGGATTTAGAAAGGGAGGGGATGTGTTGAGAAGGCGTGGCACGTGTTGGCTACATTCGTAAATATCGGCGCGCCAGCGTGTAGCATATTCATTTGCACATTCATTGCTGGTAGTGTTATGAAATTGTTAACAACTCAACAAACAAATGCCGCAATGTAGTATTGCGTCTAACGATACGCTCAGCGCGGACCATCGCGTAGTGCGGCCGCTGCTATCGGCGCCGGGAGTTGTTAGCGTTCATTTTGTTGAATTGTCAATGTGCATTGTAATGAGTTGGTGTAAGTAGCTAGTGAGAGCGTTGCATTCAGTGTATTACTTTACGAGTTTTTTTTTTATTAATAGGTTCGCAAACTGGACGTTTCAACAACATAAGAGACAGAGATTAACATTATATAAACAAGAATTGCTGAACGCCCTACTTGGTGCGAACACAGCATGCGTATAAATAGTCCATACCCAAATATACAATAATTTTGTGTAATTACTATATTACATTGTTTTATTTGTAGTTGTGAAGTGCAGTAAGGGGTATGTAATTTAAAATCTGCGACATGAGAATCAGTAGAATAAATGCATCGCGCCATATCCCCTCCCTTTCTAAATCCGTGGTGTGACCTGAGTCGTAGCAGCAGGTTCCATTGGACTTGTTAGGTACTACCTACCACAGTACATAATAGAGTTTTTGCTGTCATTTTTTCTATGAACTTAGTCAACAAAATGACCGGTTAATTATGTTAATATTCTGCCACTTTATTACCGCTTGTGTTACTGGTTTCTAACTCTCAGGGTAAGCTGATCGAAACAAATTGATTTACCAAGAAACGGAACCGACTTCAACAGTAAAAGGTGTGAAATAACTTGTTGAAGTCGGTACCATGATAGTTGTAAGTGCTACTTACGGGATCGATTGTCATTCACCGTCAATTACGATATCATCATTATATGCGAAACATTTTACAGTTATTGGATTGTAACTTAAATACAGCTTGACCGAAGTTGTTAGCTTTTATGTATGTTAGCCGATTTCATTTGTGGACCGATTCTCAAAATTATTTTGGAACGAAGTTCCTTATCGCGCGTTGTGAAAGGGGGCTAGACGGAAAAAATTCTTACGAAAAGTTGTCACGACACTTTTTGCTATAGTAAGCTGTCTGTCTGTCTCTCTCTCTCTTATAGAAAGCAAGTGCGGCGTCGCATGTTTCTCTGTCTATCTCTCTCTCTCTTATAGAAAGAAAGCCAGATGTTGTAATCGTAGCAAGTGGCGCCATTTAGTTCCGTAAATTTATACTAGATGGCGACTCAGGTAAAGTTAGCTCGCGGAGGCATTTCATTCAGTGGATGTAATAATGTAATTTTGAGAAATATATATTTTTGAACACTTCCCATACGCAGAAAGGAGTTTTATTGAAGTAACCCTATACGCGCGATCATCGGAACCTATTATTGGAATATTTACCATGGTTTTGTATTTTTAGCATTATTTTTTCTGATGAGGAACTTCGTTCCATCCGGGTGTCCCTTGACACCTCTCAAGTTTTTTTATTTGTTATAGCATAGGTACTAGTAGAGTAAAAGTAGGAGATTAAATTGCATGGGTAGTAGATTTATTATGGTTACTTATATAATTATTAAATATCAAATTAATCAATTCTATTCTAACTTATTGTGGAATTAAATAAAGCTACTAATTTTATTTTATTATTAGAGTAGACCTACTTCCGAGGTGGTCCCAATTAAATTTCATCAAATTCCGTCATGCAGTTTTTGATTTACGCTCCAAAAACGCTAAAAGTGTTACGCTTATCTTGATGATATCATCATTGACGGTTAATGACAATCGATCTCGGTAACATGGGTATAATTAAAAATGGTGAAATTTTTTTTTTACCAAAAGATAGAACCTACTTCATCACCAAAACGTGTGAAATAACTTGTCGAAGTCGGCACCATGCGCACAATATTGTGATAATAGGTAGTTGTGAACTATCGTGGCACCGACTTCAGCAAGTTATTTCACACTTTTTGGTGTTGAAGTCGGATCCATTTTTTGTTTTTTTTTAATGAGATTCTAAGAGTAAGGTACCTACATGCATTTGGATTTTAGTGTAAAAACAGTAATGACTACTATAATTAAATTTTAGTTAAGTTTTTTGTACAAGTTAATCTACCATTGACTCGAGAAATTATTTTTTTAGAAACAGCGACTACGTGAAGCTTGCATCTAAGATCTCTACATACAGACCGTGGTCTTGAGTTCTGTTCTGCAGATGCGCTAACAATTTTGTGCGAATTAATTTACAATTATAAACAATTAAGAAAATAAAATACCGTTTTATTTCTCACATACATATTTTCCTCAAGTTAAATTGACTTAATGCTTTGTGTAATTTTTATTTTTTTTATTTTTGTTTAATAAATGTAATTTCTCTTATTGAATTATTAAATTATAGGAATGTATTTCATGCTTTTCTTTTATTTAGGTTGGCGAACGAGCAGGTAGTGCACCTGATGGTAAGTGATAACGCCGCCCACGGACATCCGCATTACCAGAGGTCTCGAGGATGCGATGCCGATCTTTAAGGACGAAAGTGATGAAGGTGAAGGGGGGAGAGGATTGGGCATCTGGAACCTCCCACAAACCGACTGTAACGCAATAGCAAGCTGTTACTTCACGTCGGTGTTATGTGAGAGACTTACGACTTCACCGGTCGTGCCGGCCCATTCGGCTGTGGGGTTGCAGCGTGGCACTACCACTGACTTATCTAGGTACATCCTCCACGATTTCTTTAACTTATGAACAACTGCTGCGCTCCGCGGTTTCACCCGCATGGCGACGGATGATGATGATGAATCAAAATCTATAGCCTATGTTAATCGCAGGGATGATGTAGGATTTAATAGAGAAATATTTTTTCAAATCGGTCCTGTAGTTTCGGAGTCTATATTCAATCAGTGGGGAATAAAAAATCTCTTCTGCACTACCACTACCAGTAGTGCTGCTTGGTAGTGCAGCGGGGAATGACTGAAACAAATCTTTCCTCTTTATACTATTAGTATAGAAAACCATGGACATATTAAGTACCTACCTATCTACTATGTTGCATATATATGTATATACATATATATAACGCTACCTACATAGGTAGCGTTATATATATGTAATGTAGAATTATAAATAAAGCTTGGTTTTTGGATAGTTGCAAGCCGTTATTTAAGAAATGTAATGTCCTACCACTTCCTTGTATGTACATTAAAGACGCATGCGTTTTCGTTAGAGCTCATCCTAATTATTTCACAAAACGTAACGAGATTAACATTAGACAAAAACAGCTAAATTCCAAAATCTACTTTACCAACCCACTTGCCATAGAGAAATTTATAAGAAAAATGTATACATTTGTTTTTATAGTGGAAATGAATAGGTATCTTATTTTAAATAATATAATTTAGTATAGAATTTAATAATGTATGATTAGAAATTCGTTGAATGTTAATTTGTATTTCTTGTAATCTATTGTAAATCTTTATATTTGAATGTTAGTTTGTATTTAAAAAATAATTCAAAATTATATTTCGATTACTATAATATTTGCACGCCTGCCTGCAGGCTGAATACATTGACATAATTATTAGTTAAAGATCTAATATACATTTGAATTCTAGCTAATAAATATATTTGTATTGTTATTATAGCGTATTGTTATATTTACAAAATACTTTTATCTATAGAAATAAATGTAATTGAGGTATCTGTATATATATGTCAAAATAATAGCTTTTTACTAGGTACATATGGAAGTATTATACGATAGGTAGTCCTACCTACTTAGCTATAACAAAATTACTTTACTCCTGCCTACTATCTGTAAGGAAACTAAACTATATATATATATATATATATATATATATATATATACGAGGGTCATTTGAAAAGTTCTTAGCCTAACATGGTTAAAGTCATTGGTTTTTATTATACCTACCCTCATTTTGTAGTTACATTATTTAGCAACAAGTATGCACAGTTTAGTTTATTCACAGTAACTCATTGTTCGTTTACATGTGATACCGTAAGTCAAGCCAGAGCTATTTATGAAAATGGATAAAATTGAACATCGTGCAGTGATAAAATACCTGAATTTGAAAGGTTTAACTCCAAAAGCTATACATGAAGACATGTCTGCTACTTTGGGTGAGTCCGCTCCTTCGTATGCGACTGTTAAAAACTGGGTGGCAGAGTTTAAACATGGTCGTGAGACCATTCAAGATGAGCCCCGTAGTGGCCGGCCTTCGACTGCTTCCACTGACCAAAACAAAGAAAAAATCTGTGATTTAATTTTATCTGATCGAAGATTGACTGTCGAGGATACCTAAGACTGTAGGCATCTCATCTGAGCGAACACATCATATAATTACTACTGAACTTGGATTCTCTAAGGTGTCTGCGCGGTGGGTAACGCGACTGCTTTCAGTGGAACAAAAACGCAACCGACTCACAACTTCTCGCGACTGTTTAGAGTTATATGAAGCTAACCCAATAGAATTTGTTGAAAGATTTATAACCATGGATGAAACCTGGGTTCACCACAATACACCCGAGACAAAAGAACAGTCGAAACAATGGAAAAGAGCAGGATCGCCCACCCCAAAGAAGGCAAAGGTGGTTTTATCGGCGGGCAAAGTCATGACATCCGTTTTTTGGGATGCAAAGGGTATAATTCTCGTGGATTATTTAAAAAAGGGTGAAACAATAAACTCCGATTACTATTGCAACCTGTTGCGTCGTTTGAGAGAAGAAATCAAAGAAAAACGTCCAGGTTTATTGAGAAGAAGTCTTGTTTCATCAGGACAATGCGCGCGTTCACACCTCTGTGCAATCCAGGGCAGAAATCCATCAATGTGGCTTCGAATTGTTACCTCATCCCCCATATGCACCGGATTTAGCACCGTCCGACTTCTATCTTTTCCCAAAGCAGAAACAAATTTTTAGGTGGTAAACATTTTTTTACAAATGTAGAGGTCATAGCCGCCGTGGACGCTTATTTTGAGAAGTTAGACGAAGATTTTTTTAAAACGGGTATCGAAGCCTTACTGGGTCGATGGAAAAAGTGTTTTGAGCTCGGAGGAGAGTATGTTGAAAAATAAAAATAAACTCAAAATCGTGTGGTTTCATTAAGTATGTTAGGCTAAGAACTTTTCAAATTACCCTCGTATATATATACATATAAATATATATATCAGTAGCTCTACCATGAGTTGGCAACATAAATGTCATCTATAGTAGATACTCGATCTCGCCTACCTATTAAGTTTATGATTGGTGTACTCGCTGTCAATTTTAGTTCTACTATTGACCGCGAGGTGGCACTGTTCTTTGTTTCATACATTTTTTCGCGGCAGTCGTTGCTCGATCGATTGGTGTCAATGTTCTAAACTCATGGTAGACCTACAGGCTACGAATAAATAGTTTATTCGTAGTTATCACGCATTGATGCCGCATTAGTGGGTCGCGTCAACGGTTCAACGCATTGTATGCCACATCTGCGTTGCGTCTGTGCACGACGTCGCAACGCGAGAGGGTACGCACGCCGCGCCCCCGCAGTCGCAGCGAGCTTGCCAGTTCAGCCTTCGCAATGGATCGATGCAAATGTGTTCTTTTTTTTGCTTTTATAACGGCACCGCCGAAACAAACTTAGCAGCAATAGAAAAGATATTGTATAGCTGAAGGACGCCTTCCTCTCCCGCACGCTAGCTCGCCCGTCAATCCGTAGTTTCGGCAAAGTAAGTACATACATCTAAGTAAATATCTATAAGTGTTCCGTGAGCGTGTTCCCTACTAGCGCTGATTCCCGCAGGTTTGTCGCGAGACGCGTGTAGGGATGTCAACATCGTCGCTAAACAAGTGCACGTCGCAGCTACGTTTTGTTGGTAGCATACAACCTGCCAACCCCGACCGCTCTACCGGCACTCGCGTACTGATCGCCGGCAAGCTTCCTCCGCCCCCATCCACCGCCTCGCACCACTATTGTCGCCTATTTATCGCGAAAACGTTCTACTTACTCAGGGCCCTTGCGGGAGTACTTTGGTTTCGGTGTAAACCTACATAGTTTAGCTCGCCAAGGCTTCGCCTAGTTTATACACATTGTATTCCGAGTCGCGTCAGATCACTTTTAGCGCTGTGATCGCCATTCCAACGTAGACCCATGCGACATCATGGATTACGTCACCAAGGACGCCATTTTGCGATTTCAACGACCACGCTTCAAACTGAAATCAACATGAGCAGTCCGTCAAAAATTTTATATATTTTTTTGTTTATTTATTTATTAAGTCCACCTACATTGTGTACACCAATACATTGTCAACGAATTAAACATTTAAATTAAACCAAATGTCACAATAATTACAGGCGAAGACAGCATGCAATACTAAGTAATAGTTGTAAACATAATACAGTCAATGAACGGTCTGTCAATTAAAAAATATATATTATACTACACCTGCTCGGAAAGTACCTTGATACTTTATCAAATTTACGGTAGAAAGTACGTCATTGCATATCGAACAAATATGCGGCGAGAAAACGCATCTGAGCGGGAGAGAAAAGTGTATGAAAATCCATTTCTTACGTGGTTTTTCTTTTTTAATTTTGGGTAAGACTATGCGCTGGTAACCTAAATATCAAAAGCCAAAAAGTTTTTACAGTGAGTTTTTATCTCCAAGTTCGCAAAATGACACTGGCCACTAGCTGTGTGTTGGATGGTGTCAAACAATTTGAAAAAAGAACATGTGAAAATTGCAGACGCCATTGGCGCCATTTTCAATTTGTGGGTTGTTTGAGGATTCAGTTTTTGTAGAAAAGTAAAATAAAACTATCAAAATGATAAGTAGTGATAGTGATGATGAAGATTTTTTAACTCCGCCGCAGTTGAAGGAAACAGCAAAAATACTGATTGATAACCTTTTACCACAGAAATCAATTAAAAAATATAATAAAACTTATGACGATTTTTTGCAATGGAAAAGTGAAAAAAATGCGGCATCTTTTTCTGAAACTGTTTTGCTAGCTTATTTCAGTGAAAAAGCGCAAAAATACAAACCAAGTACGTTATGGTCTATGTACTCAATGTTGAAAAGTACTATATTGACAAGAAACGACATAAATATTCAAGAATACAAAAAACTTACAGCATTTCTGAAAAGAAAGTCGGAGGGATTCCGTAGTAAGAAATCAAAAGTGCTTACTGATGTTTATTCCTTTTTGCAGAATGCTCCAGATGACAAATATTTGTTGATGAAGGTAAGTTTATGAACAAAATGAAAATGCACTGGTTTAAAATTTATTATGTACCTATTTATGAGTAGAAATCTACTAGGTTTTCATGTTTGATATTTTTGTTTACAGGTTATTTTGATTTTAGGAGTAAATGGGGCCTGTCGTTCGCAAGAACTTGTGGATATGACAACAGACGATATCGAAATCCTCGAAAATGGAATAATCGTCAATATTCCTAACACAAAAACCAAAATTCAGCGATCATTTGTTATATCGGGCTTATTTTATGAGATAGTGAAGAAATATAACGAAATTCGCCCCAGTGACCCCAAAACCAATCGGTTTTTACTACAAAATAAAAACAAAAAATGTACGAAACAAGTAATTGGGAAAAACAAAATAAGTACTGTGCCAAGAGAAATAGCTTCGTACCTTAATTTACTCAATCCACTAGAATACACTGGCCACTGCTTTCGCAGAACTTCAGCGACTATTCTTGCCAATACTGGTGCTGATTTAACCACAATACAACGTTACGGTGGTTGGAAATCGTCCGCTGTTGCAGAAAGCTACATAGAGAATTCCGTAGAAAACAAAACACGAATAATTAACCAAATATCGGGATCGATTAATGTGCATCAAGACTCATCTCCTCAACCATCAACGAGCGCGGCGATGCCAGATGCCCCTCAGCAGCCAGTTGCCCCTTTGGCACCACAGCCTTCTACGAGCGCAGTGCCAACAGCACAGCCAGTTATTCCTCCTACATTATCGCAAACATCTCAAACAAACATTAATGGAAAAAGTGTTACATTAAGCTTCATTAACTGCAACAATTTCAATTAGTAAAGATTTAGTTTTTTATTTTCCTCGTAGGTGTAGTATAAAGCACTATGTATCACTCGAGAGAAAGTGCGATTCCCGATCTCGGGTGTTTTAAAGTTTCAAACGACACCCTCGACGGTAATCGGTCACTTTCTCCTCTCGGTGAACAATGTACTAATTGTATACATAAAGAAAAGTTAAATTTGTGTAGTCAGAGACCTCAGGGACTTCCTGAAGCTATTAATATTGTCTCCAAATATGTCGATATTGTTTGTCTTAGACAAAGTGTTATACTGACGAACTATTCTAGGCAATGGTGAATCTAATCCCAAATTGGAACGACAACACCGAGTGGAAAACATATTAAAGCATGACACTCTAGGCAAACCTCGAGGAATACTCGGGTACACTACCGAGAGTAGTTCCGGGGTATCCAAAATTCCGTTTACAAGTTTATAAAAATACAACTGGTCCAGCATTCTCCTACGATTTGTAAGTGAATCCATCTTAAAAAACTTAAGTTGTGAATCGTAGATTTTAAGTTCCTTACCTAAATAACATGAGTAGGTTAGACACGGTTAGGTTGCCACATGAATCTTTTTTGTACACTTTCTATTATTTTTTTGTGAATATCATAGAAAGGATTCCACACAGTGCTGCAATATTCTAAGCCGCTACGCACTAAATGACAGTTTGTTGATGTGTGCGTGATGCGATAGCTAGCATCTGTCTGTGTGTGCGTGTATTGCATGCCGTGAGCGACGTGAGCGTGATCTCAACCCATTCCGAATGGAGATCTCGCCTGTAAAAAGCGCGATATTGAATTGGAATGGAAAATAGTAATAATATCGCCAAAAGCAGTGTTGACGCGACTCGGAAATCAAGGACAGTTCCCCCTGTCTCCCTTCGCTCGCCGACAGCTTGTACATCACAGATGGCGGTGAAATAAAAACAAACCTTTACACGTATAGAAGTATATTTGTATAATATATTTACAATAGCCTATAAACAACACTTCATTTGGCAGTATTTTACACGGGCTTTAAAATGGACACAATATTTAAACATCTGTACATACTTATTATACAAAACCCTAAAAATAAACAAAAGTATTCACAAATATAATACCAACTATCTACGAGTATCTAAGGATCTCGTGTCTAGAGGCCAACGCAGACCGGTAACTCTACCATGAGTTGGCAACACAAATGCCATCTATAGTCGATACTCGATCTCGCCTGCCTATTACGCTCGTGATTGGCGTACTCGCTGTCAATTTTAGTTCTACAATTAACCGCGAGGTGGCACTGTTTTTTCTATACATTTTTTTAGCGGCAGTCGATATCGAGCTTCGATTAGCGTCAATGTAGTAAACTCGTGGTAGGTACAGGTCGGAATGGCATCAGTCAGCGTGTCAGTAGTTTTAATTTAATTTTTCTCTTCTACTTTTATTTTTATTTTAGTAATTCAGCATGTGTTTTGGTATTATTTAGTACTGGCACCTTGTAGTTTTAGTACAATATTTTTAAAACGGTCACATTGGCAGTGCGCCACGGCATCCCGCCGCGGGAGCCCGAGGCAAGTCTTTCAATGCCGTGCAATGGAATCCCTTTCGATGCCACGGCATCGTTTTGAAGCATAGCAATTTATGTCGTATTACTATACTAATACGTTTGAATGTCCATTGGTAAAAAAAATAATCATTTTGCCATGCCGGTCTGCGTAGGCCTTAAATAATTATGATTAGTATAAGTCTCAGCTCACTTTTACTGAGAAATACGGGATTACTCATGTAATAATTATGATGGACGTGGTTGAAACTATGGTCTGATGGAGGACAGCGGTGCCCATTTATTTTTTAAGGAGATCGACACGTAGCAAAAATGTATAAATTTTAATATGAGATCGACATTTTAACCGTATACCCTACCAAATATTTACCAAGAAAATAATTTTGCATAAGTAAAACTAAGTACTTCGGGTTCGAGTGCAGTGTCAAATCTGTATTAAAAAAATAATTAGATAGATAGATAACACTTTATTGAGGCACCACATTTATGACTTAATATTAGACAATAAAATAAAAAAAACAATGCTTAAAGGTGCAACAATGGACGGTCTTATCGCTTAGAGCGATCTCTTCCAGACAACCCAGATTAGCGATACAATAATAAAAAAAAATTATCATGATGCTGATATGGAAGCGTGGCAGTGGCATTCATTTCATGTACTTCACTCATTTCATATTTCATTCTCATTATTATATTCACTTCATGTTTCTAGAGATTGTTTTTTTCATTAGCATAAAGCTGCAGTTTAAATCTCTGATAATTTTACCTATCCTCGGTGATCGGCCTTAAAACCCCTCGCAATCGACCGTATGGGCACCTCTGGTCTGGGATCTATCCGACAAGTATTGCGTGAGTAATCCTGTATTTATGAGTGAAAACCCACGTTACTTTTTATTAAAAGTTTCAGCTAAATCCGTTGGAGAAAGGGGTATTAAAGTCGATTATAAATTTTGACCAAAATAGTCAAAATTTACAATCGATCATTCTAGTTAACTTACTGGCGAAACTATATAAGTTTCTTAAAAACACATAGAGAAAAGGAACTGAACTATTCGATACCTATTATTGGAGTTCACCAATCTCGAGTTACTTTAACTTTAGTTTATCTATTCGTATTCGTAAGAGTTATTTGACGTTTTATCGAGCAGCAAGAGCATGGACAAACTTGTCATGAAGATACCTAATTTGAAACCGACGTCAAAAAGGAGGAGGTTCTATGTTCGACTGTATCTATTTTTTTATGTATGTTCACCAAATCCGCCATTTGTGGACCGATTCTCAAAGTCAAAGTCAAAGAATTTATTTTCAAGATGTAGGTAATACATGTTATGAGATTTAATTTTAAATGTTGTTCATGTGTCAACATTATGTCAAATCAAATGTTTCAACATTAATTAAATGTTGAAGCAATGAGCTATTGAGGAATAAGCAATTGTGAATACACGAGGTGTGGTGCGTCAGCGCCCCTACTTGAGGAACAACTCGGTTAGACCTCCATGTGGAAAAGTCCTTTCGAGGCAAATAAGCAGTTCTTTGAGAAAACGCATTATTTTTATTTGAAAGAGTAAAAGTATACTTCCAAGGTTGTTGTCACATTTAAATGTCATCAAATACGGTCCAGCTGTTTTTGAGTTACACTCCAATAACTGAAGTGTTTCGTCTATCTCGATATCATTGGCGGTGAATGACAATCGATTTGAATCGATCCAGTCAGTAGCAAGGGCCACTAAAAAGGAGAAACAATTTTATTGTGCCAGAAAATGGAACCGACTTCAACACTAAAAAAGTGTGAAATAACTTGTCGAAGTCTGTACCATGCGGACAATATTGTGAAAATGGGTACTTTTGAACTATCTCGGTACCGACTTCAACAAGTTATTTCACACTTTTAGTGTTGAAGTCGGTTCCATTTTTTGTTAATAAATAACAGAATAACAAGTGCCATAACTTGATGTAATATATAAATAGATTTTTATTTTGCTACTTTAGTTTGGTGTTCTGAACAAGCTAGTTGCTACAATTATGTGCTTGATTGCATAAGATTAAATGACGTTATCATTAGCGCCATAACCCCCCCCCCCTTAAAGTCCTAAAAAGGAAGTAGAGGAATAGATTTGTATGAAGACGTCAAGACGCATTAATCGATTTTCGCCATGCGGCTAAAATCTTGTGGCTTAAGTCACCCGTGTAAAGCCCCCATAAGCGAGACAACATCGACGCGGGCGTGCCGAACACTCCTAGGAAAAGACCACCAAATGTGGTCGAAACTATAGTCGGTGCTATCCGATAAATATTACGTGAGTAATCCCGTATTTCTCAGTAAAAATGAGTGAAAACCACGTTTGTTTTTATAACTGTGTAATACTCCAAACGGGCAACCCCACGGGACTGATCTAGCATTGTACCTAATAGCTAGATACTTATAACCTATAAATACGTACAACATATATAATATTTTCTAATATAAGACATCCAATTTTGGTGTTTCATTTGTTTTATAATTTATTTGTCATATTTTGCCAATTTATATCACATTTAATAATGCACTAAATGATTTTGCCTCACTTCCTTTCTTTCCTCAACTTTTGTCTAAATGTTTATTTACATAATAAAGTAGTTGAACGATAATATATGATTTATATAATAATGCTCTTTGTTTGCTACATCTTTAAAATCTGTACAAAAAGAGAACCGACGTGACGATACGAGAACTAACATGCAGACGTTTATATGGCGCCCAATACAGCTGTAAGAGTAAGTCCACACGGCGCGCTGCGTCGGCGTAGCGATGCCGATGCGTCGTTTTACATATGATCGAAATCTTATTTGTTTATTTTGATAAGTATGATTTTTAAATCCCTAACGCCCGCTACACGTTAACTGAACTTCTTTCATTTACAAAGAGAAATCAACAGCCTCCTTTACCGCATTAGATGCTCTAGCCAACTAACCTACTCAGCCCGTAGAAGCTTTAAAATTATCTATCTCTTGTCGTATCGATAGCTCTCTATCAGACCGAAATAACAGCTGTTTAACTTATAAAATCACGCTAAACGAAGCGACCCTTTACTTTCTACATTACATAGATTTAAAATCATATAGTTGGGACATAGCACGTTATTTTAAAATCCTATTTACTACATAATAGCTTGTTAAACTTGGCTTGACTCAGAAGCTAAATGTCGACATAAGGTGGGCTATTAAAAATAATGACACAGCGACTACATGCGCGGCGTATTTAATCACAGCAAAGTCATATTACTACGGTTGGATAAGAAACGGTGAGCATAATGGGATAGCTGAGCGAGTGAATCGAACGTTAAGTGACAGCGGTCCGCGAAGCGCCATTATTGAATTCCCAAACTATTAATTTCGTTACTTGCTTTAAGAGCGTCTCAAATATAAATTTATACATAGGTATCATTTTCATGTTATTTATTTACTTTAGTGTATTCCCTCCCGGTTAAATAAATGCCGATATAATTTTCTCGTTGTTTAATATATAGATACTGTTTGGTCCTGATCAACCGATACATGATCAGCTCCTCTCGGTGGGGCCTTTATTTATTTTGGATCGCAGCAATAGGGGCTTTTAAAGTACATTTTTTAATAATTAACATAAATACGTGTTTAATGCCTAAATAATTGATTAATTGATTTGACTTGACATATGATTGTACATATTAAGATCCAAAATGTTACACACAACCATTATGGATGTATATTTATATATGCAATACCTCAAATTCAAAATGATGTATGCCAAATGATAAACCAATGGTAAATATATGAAGCGCTCGCAGCGCAGCTTGACTTCGCGATCTGATCAACAAGTTAAGCAACGCTTGCTGCGGTCAGGAGTTGGATGGGTGTGTGCTAGTGGCATTGTTCAACTGAGCGCTTCCGTGCTTCGGAGGGCACGTTAGGCGCACAAATTACCAGACTTCTAATTTGATTGAAAAATAACTAGCTATCTACATTTATGTATTCACCTGTACAATGATCTGCGATAACACTACATTATTGTATATAGGAAGTAGTTAGACTCACATCATGGTGATATCACATCATGGTGATATCACATCAGTGATAATGCGGTGATATCACACACTAAAATGGCGATAGGTTTTCTAGTGAGTCATCATTAACAATTCAATTATACATCCATTTTTAGCATACTTGCAATTTTTTTGAGAAATATCACACATTTTCGAACGGGATTCGAACCCCCGTCTTCCAGCTATCCATGTTCATTCAATCGGTTCATAGTCCATGTCCCCGCAGTACTCTGCTAAGAAGTCGAGGAAGAGCGTGAACTTTCCAGCTGAAGACCGACTCCAGCGAGAGGAGACCGACTGCATGCAGGTTGATAGGCTCTCTAAGATGCTCTGTGGAGATATCAAATAATTTATATGATTTTTTTTATCTACCTTTCTTTAAACTAACTAAAAAGTTTTTAGTTTGAAAATTCTCGTGAGTTTGAAACACATTTACTAACAGCCTTACTTACGAGTATAAACGTTGTTTAAATTTAAATAACGTCACTTAGTACGGCGCAGAACATTTTTCCTTTGCGCACAACTAAATAACGTCATTTAAAATAGTATTTTTTTTTAAACTTTCGCGATTTGAACACATGTTTTAAATGTTTATCGGGACTTATCACGTATTATTTAATATAGGTAAAAATATGTACCTTTCGCTCGACGTTTCGACCATGTTACAATGGCCGTGGTCACGAGCTGACAGCTCGTGAAAGGTACATTTTTTTACCTATATTAAATAATACGTGATAAGTCCCGATAAACATTTAAAACACGTCATTTAAAGTTAAGCAGCGTTTATAAGTAAGGCCCTTAATATTAAAACCTACTTTGAAAGTGCTAAGGAGTCTAGAGTGTGACACAGCAGCATTTGCTCAGACACATTCGGCGATGATACAGATCACACTGACGAAGAATGTATACCACCAACACTCGGGCAATCTCCACGCTGACGGGAGATGACGCGGCGCACTACCGAGCGCGTTGCAGCCCGCTGTGGTAGCCGCTATCTTGCAGCGTAAACTCCCTGAGGATGGGCATCGGACATGCCCGAAACCTAGGTCGATAACGTCGGCTAATTACGTGAGTAAAGTCGGTTTTAATATTAAATAACTAGAAAAAATATCTTACAATTTAATTTAACTATTCTATTGTCAAGTTTTATCTATATATATTTGCATATCGCCTCCAGACGAAGTTCACATTGTAATGCATTGAGTACATATCCGTGAGGACGATAAATTGGGCTATTTTTTATATTTTGTTACTAATATACACAGGGTGGTTTTTTTGAGAAGTGCGGTCATGGCCAAGTCCGGATCTACGAGAGTTAGAGAAAAATCGTGAAAGAAGACATGCTCTCGATTTATAAGAAAACAATAACTGCATACTTAGTACTTTTTTTAATCTTTTACTTTTGACGGACATCAACCCTGATAATTAAAAAAAAAGACATCCGAGATCATTTTATTGAACTAATGGATTATGTAGCTGATAAAGATCAATCTTCACAAAGACATAAATTACTAAAAACAAATCAGCCTTCTCAAAAAACCAACCTGTATATAAAATGGCTGTTGGTTTTCCTAAACATAAATAAATAAAAATCAGGTTATCGACGTGACGAGTTTATCGTGGATAGACATGCCCGCATTGTGGTGTCATCTATATAAGGTAATTGTTAATTAGTGCACAATATTGAATGAGGTGGTTTGGAATCGATAACTGGGCAACAAAGTAAAAGAAAACAACGACATATAATTTTTATTATTATGAACCCACATTCGCCGCTCCTTTTTCCTTCTCTGGGGTACCAAAATATTAAGTTCTTGGTCCATTAGTCTTTGGAAGACCTGATAATATGACCAATCCATCGCCATTTAAGCCTCTTTACTTTCTGTGAAACATCTGTCACCCCTGTGGCCTTCCTAATTTTCGTAAGTCTCCACTTGTCTTTCAGTTTGATGTGCAACATGCTTCTTTCCATCCCCTGTTGGCATACTCTTAGTTTTTGCCTGTGCGCCTTCGTCAGGCTCCATGTTTGGCACCCGTAAGTAAGTACTGGTAAAATACACGTGTTGTATACCTTTCGCTTCGCTGACATTGGGAAATCCTTATTTTTCAGTATTTCTTTTAGTGACCAGTAGCGAGCCCAGGTGTTGTTTACTCGTCTTTGGAGTTCTTTATCCATCTGTGCGTTTGGTGCAATGATTTGGCCTAGATAAACATATTCATCTACATACTCTATTTCTTGATTATTTATTTTTATTGTGTGTTTATGTCTGTTTGTCAGAATTTTTGTTTTTGTGGTGTTCATTGTGAGTCCTGATTTCTCACTCTCTGTTGCTAGTTGTTCGAGCATTTCTTTTAGAGTCTCAGGGTCTTCCGCAAACACCACCAGGTCATCTCAGGCAATTCTCAAATGGGATAGTTTACTTCCGTAAATATTTAATCCCGATCTGTCCCACTCTAGATTTCTAAAGATCTCTTCCAGTACTGCCGAGAAAAGCTTAGGAGAAAGTGGATCTCCCTGTCTGACTCCTTTTTGGATACAGAACTCTTCACCAGTTTTTTCTAATTGTATTTTTGCTGTGCAGTTACTGTATATATGTTTTATAATTCTGATATATTTGTTTTCTATGCCTTGATTTGCTAGGGCTTTATATATATAGCGGTGAGTTAGAGAATCAAATGTTTTATTGTAGTCGACAAAAGATATGTAGTATGGTTGTTTGTATTCATTATATTTTTCTACAATTTGTTTTACTACATGTATGTGGTCAACTGTTGAGAAGTCTGATCTGAAACCTGCTTGTTCTCGTGGTTGTTCTTCCTCTAGTTTTTTAGTAAGCCTTCCTAGGATGATTTTAGAAAAAAAGTTGTATATACTTGTCATTAGGCTTATTGGTCTGTAATTGTCAATTTTGTCTTTTTCTTCTTTTTTTTGGATGAGAACTATGGTAGACTTTGTCCATTGTTTCGGGATAGTTTCGCTGTCTAATATCTCGTTAAACAGGCTTGTTAGTGGTCTAAGAATCACATTCAATGTCCCTTTTAGTAGTTTGTTGGTTATTTTGTCTTCTCCTGGAGCTTTGTAATTTTTTTGTGATATTATGGCCTTTTTTGTTTCACTTTCAATTATGTATAGGATTTCTTCTTTTTTGTTCGAGGTTTCTACTACCTCTGGTAATTCTGTGGAACTATATAGGTTTTTGTAGAAATCTGTGGCGATTTTGCTAATCATTGGTCTCTTTGATGTTATATATTCCTTGTTTTCTTTGTCATTTCCTTTCATTTTTGGTACCCATAAAGAATTATCCTTGAGATTTTTCAGTGCTCTTTTGATTCCTCCTGTTTTTTCAATTGCAGATTTGATTTTGTTGTATTGTGTAACTTTTTTGTGATTTCTTATGCTTTCTGTAATATCCTTGCTTATCGCTTCTATTTTTTTGATGTTGTTTTTCCTGTCTGCAAACATTTCAACTCTTCTTTTTTGTATTAAAAACCTTGCATTTTGTCCCATTTTGTCCTTTTAGTTTTTTGTTTAATCGTGTTTGTCAATTCAGTACCTAAGTTTCTTAATATTGTTTCAAACTTGTTGTACTTTTCTTGAATTGAATCGTTTATCTCAATGTTGTCTATTTTTCCTTTAACTTCTTTGCAGATGTTGGCTGGAATCGGAGTAGCTATTTGACATGTTGAGCTTCTAATATATGTTTTCTATCTCTCCTTTTATACGTATGTGTACCTCTGACCATTCTATGATTAGTAGTGAAATTTAGTTGATTCACTATGCTAACGTCATTGAAGAAACATGGTATATTAGTTAAAATAAAGTCAATTTCGTTTTTGTATCTACCGTCAGGTGATATCCATGTCCATTTGCTATTTGCCTCTTTTTTGTAGTATGTGTACATTATCCTTAAGTTGTATTCGAGAGCAAGGTCGACGAGTTTTTGTCCATTTTTATTACGTTTACCTTTCCTATGTAATCCAATGACGTGGGTTTCTCCGTCTTGTTGGCAACTTATTTGGCTATTAAAATCTCCCATTATAATCTTGTTTTTGTTTGCTTCTTCAATAGTTTCTTGTAATGACATATAGAACAAGTTCTTTTCTTCTTCATTTGCTTGCTCTGTAGGTGCATATATTTGTATAATGGACCATGGTTCTTTCCTGTCTTCAATAATCAAATAGAGAACGGCAATTCTCTCTGATTTGCTTCTAAATTGTATAATGGACTCCTTTAAATATTTTTTGATGATAAACCCTACCTAACCCTAACCCTTTAGTCTCTCCTTTGTAGTAGAAAATGTAATCTTTATATTCTCTGACTTCTTCACCTAGTCGTTGTATATCACCGAGTCCTAAAATGTCCCAGTTTATTTCTTCTAATGCTTTCTCTAATTCTGTCAGTCTATCATCTGTTCGGAGTGTTCTTGCATTTAGTGTTGCTACAAATACATATCTTGTTGCTTTCTTTGATTTTCGTTGTAGATTTATGTTTTAATGTAGTATTAACTTGCTGTTTTGGTTCTAGAGGGTGATGGTCAGACGTCCCTAGGTGACCAGCCTGGTTGGAACCTTTTGTTAATGTTGTGTTTGTGGTGGTTTGTGACTATTTAGTTTTCCGTTTGATGCTGGTGTTATTTAATTGCTAATTCTGGTTGTTGCTCTCGCTAAATGATCTGGTTTCGTTAAAAAAGTAGATTTTACTAATTTTAGGTTTATTAATGATTACGTTCATTCCGCTGTTCGGTGTGTTTGGTGATTTTGTAGATGATCGTTTTCTCTTCTCTTTCTTTTCTTTTATTATCAATCGATCGTACGCAATAAATCCTTCATTGCCCTTATCTAGCTCTTCCTGTAGTTTTATTTTTAATTCTTTTCTTTTTATTAAAACTTCTTTAGGATAATCTTCAGTTATGTATATCTTTTCTGGTAGGTTCTTCTTATTTTTGAGAAGCTCTACTTTCCTCCAATACAAAGTGAGCGTCAGGCATATAGGGCGCGTGTTATTATCGCTCTTCTTCCCAATTCTGTAGACATTATTTATCTCCCACTTGTCCCATGTCTCTAAGTTTGTTTTTTGTCTGACGGTATCTAAGACCATTATGACACTTTTCATTAGGTCACGTAGGTTCATTTCAGTTTCTTTAACGCCATGAAGGATTAAATTGTTCGTTCTCACAAAGGGACGTCCACAGAAACGGTGGGAAGACGATATACCAATAGGATGGCGGAGGAGTGCTAGACTTAGGGAGAAATGGAAAGTTCTAGAGGAGGCCTATGTCCAGGGTGGACAACCTGATCAATAATCTAATCTGTATATGTTGTTGGTGTTATTTTTTAGTAACATTGTATAATATATTTTTAGGAATAAGTAATATTTTTAAGAACTGAAACCAAATGTGATCAGTGAATAAACGCTATTTTTATTTATTTTATTTTATTTATTTATATTCACCGCTCCACGGTTAAGAGCCACAGTGCGACTGAACGCACGACGCGACGCACCGCTACATCGCAGAATAGATAGCAGTAACTACGCGAGACATACCTACCCGCTTAGAATAGGTACAACGTGCGGACGATGACCCGCCCGGGCCCGCCGTCGTATAGGCATAGACATCAGCTGCGTAAACATTCGTACGTCGTTGTACCTATTGTAAGTGGTTAGGTATGTCTCGCGTAGTTACTGTTGTCTATTCTGTGATGTAGTGGTGCGCCAGGTCGTGCCTTCAGTAGCATTATGGGTCATCTGTGGAGCGGCGAATATGGGTTCATAATAATAAAAAACATGTATATTTTTCCTTAACTATTAAACCAGTTATCGATTTGATATTGTGCACTAATTAACAATGACCTTATATATGCAAATTTATATATTTAAAGCAGACCCAATACTAAGGACTTTTAGGTTTCATATTGTTAATACCACTGGGACTGAGTAAAATTCGGTTCCTTAGGTTTAACAAACCCATGCGTCCTTATATAAGGGGCCGTTCATTAATTACATGAGCTCAAATGGGGGAAGGGTTCGGTAAAATCACATTAAACCTCATGATCTCATTAAAATCTCACATAAACTATGAATCCTTTGCATCCCAGAGACGTAAATATACGTCAGTTTCATTCACAAATATATTTTTTTACTATCACAGTATAGGAAGGATTAAGGTATAATCTAAGTTTTAGTTACACCCTTTATAACTCGAGTACAGCTGGAACAATTTTTGTGATTTTTGAGATTTTCGATTTGTCATGTCTCAGAGAAGGACATAAGATACTTTTCATCATCAACATCATCTACCACCGAGCGGGTGAAACTGCGCAGCGCAGCTTCTTAAGACTCACCTGCGGCCAATCCTGTCTGTAAACGGCAAGGCATTGTTCCGTCAACGAGTCTTCACTCAAATAGTCATTCTTCAACAAAAACACTAGCACAGTCGCTAACGTCTCCCACACTTCACTCTTGTTACACTTCGACGCACTTAATAACACTATGTTCCTCGGACACAGAATCCTCTCAAAACATTCCAACAAATCTGACTCCCCGCTCGGTTCTTTCACTTCACTATTTTCACTTTGTGACTTTGAAGTCATTAGTTGTGACTTTGGAGTCATCGGTTGCGACTTTGGAGTCACTGGTTGTGACTTTACAGTAACGAATTGTAGCTTTGGAAAGATCAGCTGCGACGTTGGTATAATTGGTTGCAACTTCGGGCTCACTGGTTGCGATTTGGATGTTTGGTTCCATTTGGTGTTGATCGGTTGTAGCATGGGACTGGCCGGTTGCGATTTCGCATAAACACCATACGATCTTGCGTTAATCGGTTGAAGGTTTATATTAATTGGTTGCCATTTCGGTGTAATTGGTTGCGACGTCGGTATAATTGGTTGCGACGTCGATGCAATTGTTTGAGAATCTATTCCATTAGACGGTTCACCGCTTATAATAATTTTGGAATTGGTCCCTTCGTCGTCGCTTACAGGTGTTGCCACTCTCTCGTCATCTTCGAAGTTTCTAAATTGTGGTGATATAGAGGCTCTACGTTCGGGTAAGGATATTTCTTCGGGTGTGTGGTGCTTTCTGTCCGGGCAACAGTTGTTCCAAATAGCGTGAAGCTTGTCCAGGAATGATTCTGTGATTTCTTGCGGCTTTCTTGATACTGTAAAAAAGATATATATACATATTGAGGATTGAAGAAATATTTTAAAAAAAATTATCTGAAGTTTGAACTGAAGCTAAATTACTTAAAATTAGTTTCGTTTGGCTAAGAACATGTTGTAAATCTACAGCATATGGATGTTGTTGATATTATTATGATAACAAATATTTCGGAATGTTCCCAATAGATCCATCCTCGCTCGACTGACCGTCTACCCTGTCTAAGTAAAAATATATCTATCCTACTATATATTATAAACGCCAAAGTTTGTATGTATGGATGTTTGTTAATTATTCGCGCTCAAACGGCTGTGTTACAATTGCTTTTGTTTTTGATTGATTGTGCTTAAATGTTAGCATTTCTATTATATTAAAAAAAAAACAGGAGGTAATGGCGAGGCCGAAAGTCGAGCCTACTTCGCGAACGGAGTCGCGAGCAGTCGCTAGTAAGTATAGTGTATATAATGTAAAGATAGTTTCAGTGAGTACAGAACACATCCATATAACATGTTACCACTTACTAGATAAAATAAATAAATTAATATTTTACATTGCTACTAGTTTTATTATTTTTGAAGACGCATTATCAACAACAGGTTGTCATGGATCCGTATACTTAAACGAGTGCAATTTGAAAAATTTAATACCAACTTCCATTCTATTACTTTGGTAAAAATCAGTTATTTGAGTGTAACTCAAAAACTACTGGACCGAATTTGATGAAACACCGGTCTCTCGAATGACACACGTTATTTATAAGTGGAAATTTGGTAAATATATACTTACCAAATTTCTACTTCGCTAAATATTTAGCGAAAATACATACTTAAACTAGCTGGTGCCCGCGACTACGTCTGCGCAGGATTAGTATTACAAGTAGCTTATTAACTTCTCCAAGGCCATAATTATCTACATTTATACCACAAGTACAATTTGAAAAGTTTAATACCGACTTCCATTCTGTTCAGTTATTGGAGTGTACCTCAAAAACTTCTGAACCGAATTTGATGAAATTTTAATGGGGCCACACGGGAAGCACCAGCTTTCAAACCAAAATAATGAATTTTGAGAATCGGTTCACTCTATCGAAAGTATTATGACGTAACAAACATAAAAAATACAGTCGAATTGAGTACCTCCTCCTTTTTGGAAGTCGGTCGAAAATGTCATAAATTATGTACATGGTCAAAACGAGTGGAGCGAGTTTCTCGCGTCGAACATAAGATTATCGAATGGAACATAAAAAGTTGCTTCGTCTAAATATTCACGATTCTCGCCCTTCCTCTTGGGCGATAATTGCCTCGCATAGAATATAATCTGTCTTCGTGTAAACAGAACTACAAAGCAAGAATTGCCAGCTTTCAAACAAAAAAAGAATTTTGAGAATCGGTTCACCCAGTTGAAAGTTATGAGGTAACAAACATTAAAAAAAATACAGTCGAATTGAGTACGTCCTCCTTTTTTGGAAGTCGGTAGGAAAATACATCCTTCCCATCCTATATAATATTATAAACGCTAAAGTTCGTGAGTATGGATGTGTGGATGTTTGTTACTTTTGCACGCTCAAACGGCGGGGGCAATTTTGATGAAATTTGGTATGGAGGTAGATAAGGCGCTGGATTAACACATAGAATACTTTTCATCATCATCATCATCCATCACCTCGTGGGTGAAAACGTGTAATATGCTTGGGCACATCATAGGAACAATAATAAGATCCTACGTCAAGATCGTAATGATGACAGTTCTGTAAAAGTTTGTGTCAGTTTCTGATAGCTAAGTCAAAAGCCAAGTCAATTTGACAGCTCGATACACTAGACGTGCTCGACGACCGTCAAGGGTGATGAAATAATAATGACAGATTATGTTCTATTGTGATTAATTTTACATTTGTATGTACGTAAGTCCTGTATTTATCATTAGTGTTTACTTTATTTAAATGTATTCATAAAATAATATTATAGCAATTGCGTTTGTCCATGTACATATTTTAGTATAAAGATAGATAGGCTTTGGAGAAGATAATAATCTACTCGAAGTACTAGTCCTGCGCAGACGAAGTCGCGGGTACCAGCTAGTTATGTATGCCAGTACAGTCGATTTGGGTAACTTTGAACGTTTTTACAGTATTTGTGATAATACAATGTAATTTTTTTTATAACATGTTTATTTAGTTGACTAAATAATGTTCTTTATTTTTCTAACGCACTAAATTTACGGAGAAAATAACAGAACTATCGACAATTTCCCCAAAACTCAAATACAAAGTTATCGTGAGTTTTGGGTAACTTTTAATATATTTTTTGTTAATCGTTTATTTTAAGGTTCGAGTAAGTTTATATAACAAATCAGACGAATAAACAATTCCAACAACTTCACCACGGAATGGGCGGGTAATTTCATTTCCAAAACTATGGCTTTGACAGTTTATTATTTAAAATTTCACCACCCGAAAATTAGCCAAGTGCGCGTCGGTGTATGAACTCTCTCATTATCGATATGTAAGTAATCAAGACGCTCGCCTGATGTTATACGTCACGATTCTATTCATATTTTTGCAATGCACTGCCCAGCATGGCAATGCACTGCGCTTTTTACCCGCAGATATAAGATGTTCTTGCTACGTAATTTCGCTGGGAACAAGGATATCTTAATGATATCGAATTAAATTTATATACACCCTATTTGTATAATTACCAAAAAAAAAAAATGGGCGGTACAAAAGTGTTAATACATTGTAGATATGTAGTCTTAATTTTTTATTACTTCACAGTGAAATAATTATTAATTGTTAAGGTTTTCGAAAATTCCATCTAAAAGTATGGACACCATCTTAACAAAAATACTACATGCCTATGCCTACAACTTATTAATGAAAACACATGATTCGCGTCAGTGAAAAAATATCTCTCTTACTCTTTCTTACACCCCCCACCCGAGCGTTCAGTGTGAAAGAGATTGTCGACTTTCGGCTTTCGTTCGTTCGTTTTCGGAAGAAACAAAGGCTGCGCGGTGGCAGGGCGGAGGGTGCGGGGTTGGTCCGGTGGCCAGGTCTTGCGAGAATGCCCGAGCGCACAGAATGAATAATAATATGTACTAACGAGCTAGGACGCGAGTTTGCCGAATGTTATGATTATGAATGATACATTTATATGTAGGGGTGTTAAGTTTCATGCATAAACCGCGCGCATGTAGTATATCTTAATGAATAGTGGAAATGCCTAGAATAAAATTTGTAGGTGTGAATCAATCTAGACGTTTGACCAAATATTGATGATTATGTGGGTTATTTTTTTATAAAGTAGTTTTAAATTTTCTTCCCATGTATGTATTAAGTACCAGCAGCATATAGTGCTGTTTTTTTTGGTAATTATACAAATTAGGTGTATACATTTTACACGTACATTAAATAACTTGATTATGGTGATTACTTAAGACGCGGTCCAACCCCAATTTTAAAATAATTTACGATGCTTTACGTAAGGTTGAAAATCGCTTGTTATATTGGACGATGTAATGCGAAAATGCGTTAATTTTGTACGTTTTCTTTATATTTTTCAATACATACTAACAGAATTGTATAAACTGCTGGTTAGTACTTTAGTACTATACGTTGTCTAAGTATTACTTGAAAAAAATATATAGTGTTATCGCTGAAAATTCTGAGAGTTTGGACGTGAAAGTTTATTTTTGCGGACCTATTCAGGATTTTTTTCTGCTGAAAGAGAGTTATATTTATAAATTCTATTCGGTTATTACTCTTTTCCTATTCCTTTTCTAACCTAAGTATTTTTTTCATAATATACTATCGATCTGTTTCGTTACACTGGGTGTTTAAAAATTCTGTTTTTTCTTTAATCAGGGTACGAGCGCGCCTTAAATTACAATGCAAGCTTACGTTTCTTTTACGCGTAAACGTTTACGGCCTTATTAATAAACTTGGCTTACACCCGGAGTAGTTAAAACATCTATCTGTCAATTTTTCCCTTGCAGTAAATGTCACGCGTGAAAGCAAGACAAAGCATGTTACGCCTAATATAGGTTTACGCAACGTTTATTAATAAAGGCCTAATAATTTAATCGATATTCAGGTTTTGTATATTTTCATTATTTTCATCAGCCTGTCGAATATGAAAGTGTGACGTCTGATGTCACAAGACTTTTAGGGTTGTGGGCATGCCCATCGTGCTCACAGCGGTGGATCCGCGCTTGTTTGGCGATCCGTTTTACGCAGCTACGATATTGAAATAACGAAGTGTTCATGTAACAAATTAATAAAGCTTTTTAACGAAACTTCGTTCAAACTTAAATAGCAATTCAAGGTTACACAAAGTGTACACGTAAGTATACTATAGTACACTAGCTGCTCTCCGCGGTTTCACCCGCGCGGTGATGAATGATGATGAATCTTATATAGCCTATGTTACTCAGGGTGAATGTAGCTTTCCAATGGTGAAAGAACTTTTGAAATCGGTCCAGTACTTTTTGAGTCAATTCGTTACAAACATACTTACATACAAATCTTTCCTCTTTATAATATTTTATTATGATAACTAACGTGGTTTGTACACATTTTTAATTTGAAAAACGGGATTCACTCACGTAAAAAAATCAGATCTTTCCGACTATAGTTTCGACCACATCCGGTGGTCTTTTTCAAGGAGAGTGCAGAACGCTCGCGGTTGCATCTCGCCTCGCACTCTCCTTGAAAAAGACCACCGGATGTGGTCGAAACTATAGTCGGAAAGATCTGACTTTATAATATTAGTAAAGATTTGTCTTTGTTAAAAGTTTGTCTGTAAGAAATTGCATTAGCGATAAGACCGCCAATTGTATTATCATAGTTCTAAGACTTTTACTCGTAAGTATGTTAATTAGTTAATTTACCAACTGTATATATCTATTCTTTTCTTGTGGTAAGCAATAACGAGTTATTGTACATATTATAATTTTAATATATAGTTACCGTAAAGTAGACACAAGTCGATGCTGAGTTGTAGCACAGCGCGCTGCGACGGCGAGCGACAGAAGATGTTGGCAGAGGAACAACTGAGGGCGCATGTGGACAACAGTGACGTCACGTCCGGCGGATCCTCCCCATCTAGCACCAGGCATATGTGCTCCTGGAAACAGGACAGGAACTCACTTGAACACATTCCAAGACAGAAAAAAACTGCTGCAAGGAAATAATAAAAAAAGGTGTTTTTAAGATATACAGCGCGTAACATCAACGTGTAGTAATACTAAAGGTATGCTTATGTACCTAGTAAGGAGTCATCTTCCACACATAAAATGTAATATGAGCAGTACCTAAGTAGAAACATTGTAAACATCTATATATAAAAAGAATGGCCCCGAGTTTCTTGTCGTTTCTCAGGCTCTATATATTTTGGAACGTGAAGTCTTCAAAGCACATTATAATGAATAATTGAAGTTCATCTTGTATAAATGATTTTGACTTCACATGGCGAAGTATACACATTTAAATCGCTTACAATTTATTAAATGGTTAAAATTATTTATTTCTTTTTCGGACCACCCTTTAGACATGCCTACTCTCGGAGTTCGTTAGAGTTAATATGCTCTGCAGTCCCCCACGCCACCTATTCATCGCCTCCATCCAGACCATGCTAACGGCTATTTTAACTAGTATAATGCATCAAAGATCGCACGGCCAGACACAATAGAAATTTCATTGTTATAATGACAGCGACCCTTGAAGGGCTAATAAAGTACTACAATAAGTAGTGATACGGGAGTACCCCTATGCAAATACGGCAGATCAAAACCCTTCAATCGAAACGCAACTCGCTGCAAGCATTGTGCCAGGCGTCGGTATAAAATTTGAACTTTATAGGAAACAGGAGAAGCACTAAGCTCCTCAGCTGTTATCAAAACCTGCCTAATCGTCCAGTGAATGATGGAACAATGGAGTTCAGTCGATTTAAACAAACATTAGCCTTAAAAATGTGAATAAAAGGTCTGATATTTTGTAATCGCCTAAGGGTGTATAAAACAGTTCATGATTTTAGACCCAAATTTGTAACTAGAATTAAGAAGACCTTCCTTGTCGTTCAGTCGCCAAAAACCCTGGACATGTAAACAAGGAAGACCAACCAAATTTTGCATGACAAGATGTCAATAAATGAAAACCTATTTGTCGAATTTCAAGCCGAAACAAGAAATTATGGCAAAATCTAACTACACCGTTTTGGTTTTGTAAAACATCCTTGTTAGTTCTAAATATCCAAAATTAGTATTGTAAACATTATATATTATAAGCCAACGCGATAAAAATGTAAGGTTAGATGCGGGAGGGAGCCAGCAGAACGAGCGAGCAAGAGGCAAACAGAGCGTGATCAGCGGCGGACCTGCCCCGCGCCCCGCATTACCCCCTCATATATAGGCTCGCGCCGGCTTCTAGAAAAAAAGCTTGAGCGACTGTCGATCGGACTACTCGTCGCGCGCAGAGTGCGCATTTATTTCATCAAATGGCCGCCGAAGTGGACTTGAGGCGATGGCGTGGTAGCCATGCGGGCCCAAATTTAAATGGAGAGCTGACCCGAAGGAAGTCCAATTAAATAAATGGCTAAACCAAAGGCACGATCTCGACCAATGGATCCCTGGAGTAAATTTTGTAAAGGTACCTTTAACAAAACCATTCGTTAAGCCGTCGAACATGTGCGCGCAAACCACCGTCGCTTTCTTTTCTCGCGCGTACATACATAAGTGTGTAAATTCAGCAGAACATCCAACATTATAGACTCTAAATTAGACCTAAGGCAACAATGCTTCACATCAACAAAATTGTGTAATTCCTCTTACGCACGCGCCCATAAGTGCATGGCAATCTATCACCAAGACGGCCTGGTCATGAAGCCCGGCGCCCTCTCGGCTGAGACACCTATCCGGCAGTCTTAAGTTCTAGTAAATAAGTTTTCGTGAAGGGAACATACATTTTTATTTCAGCCAACACCATCCAAATCGGTCGTGCCAAATTTAATTCTAAATCCTATCACGACAAATAGTAGCATTATATATGGTGCTAATTAATTAATTAATCCGCTGTTACACTCCTAATCATATATCCTATTTTTTATAACAGATATTAAAAGTCGGAAGTTTTCACGAGTATTTAGTTTGATGTTACATACCTTTAACTGTATGAGAGGTTGCGCGACACTGCAGTGCTTGGCCGTGAACAGTTCCTCGGGCGCGCTGATGGCGGACGCGTCGCAGCTGGCCTCCTGGCTCGGCAGCACTGCGTTCATCTCGTTCATTGATATCAAAGTGCGCATCTCTGCTTCTATGTCTTTGCAGAGGATCGCTGTAGCAGACAATGATAGATATCGGATGTATTTGCATGTTTGCATATGAAGGCGGGAAACAGATTGCGTTAAATTTTTTTAATTTTTTAAACTTCAAACTTTCAAACTTTATTGGGTTATAAGTAACGTGACCGTTCTTTTCGTGTCAAAGCGGGACGCCCACGGAATTTTGTATATAAATAAATACATATATATGGTACGTCGGTGTAAGATGTCATAGTTAAGTGCAAAATAAAAAATATGAATAAAAAAATGACTTAACATAATTTATTGTGGTATCTCACCCTCACTGGCATTTTAATTCTTACACCAACTTACCCTAAAAATCATATTTATAACTAATTTCGTAACAAAATACTACTTTGCTACACCAAAATCGGTTCAACGGTTTAGGCATGAAACATAACATCCAGATTAGAGTTACTTTAGTATGTATTTTGTAATACAATACAATACAGCTTCATATATCGCCTATCCCGTTCTTGCATGTCAGTCGCTCGGTCGCGCTTGTTCCCGGGTTGCGTTCCAGCAAGCTTTAGACCAAATATTGTTCGGACAAGATTTGATCGGCCGTTGCTAGAACGTCTTTTACCATTATCTGGCAAAAACTAGTTTGACATATATAACTTAGCTTTGTTGACTTCAAACTAATGTGAGGATATTATTTACTCTCCACCGGTCAAGAATATATAATTAGGCACTTCGAGTTTAGTACACATAAATAAACCTGTCCATTCGTCGTGAAAATGCAACAAAATACTTTGTCACTATCAACACTCTGTCACTTTTGACAGCCGACCAAGATTTGGCTCTCTCAAAAGGTAGAAAAATTTTGGCCATTCGGGACAAAATTTGTTCTGACAGATGTCGTGAAACGGGCGCGATCAAATCTTGATCCGTGCAAATTTTGGCCTATAGGCGTCGTGGACCGGCAGTTTTGCCAAATTTTGGCTTGTCCTGTGGCTTGCTGGAACGCAGCCCCGACTCTCAGCCCGTGTCTAGGTGCGTCCCGAACCCCTGACAATAGATGGCGCCGCTCGTGACGTCATTTGGATATTGTATTGTTTTGGAACGCCACTCTTTGGGCTGACAGATACTTCGCTTTGTGTTTTTGTGTTGTCTATGACAACAGATGACTTGTAACTTGAGTTTTGTTGAAATAAGTTGACTTCTTGGGGTGGTATGCAGAGAACCTCCACGTGGTGCACCCTGGAAACTGTTTGGACCCGGTAACGCAGGTGTCCAACAGGCCAATCTTCTGCCGTCGCTGTTTACGCGCCGTTGCTGCGACTAAGTCGGAATGCCTAAGCAACCAAAAGACCCGTCTGAGAAACTAATAAAAGGCCCTTATCAGGGCCACCCTACTGCAGGAAGAGATTCTTCTGTAGACCTCTCAGAGGCTCATACAGATGAAGAAGTAGTGCCGGATGCTGGATCTATCTCTAGGATGGTGTTGCGCAGTAGTTCGGAGACTGCCGATGGAGAGCTCAGCCGTCGAAAGCGGCCGACTTCTTCACCTCTCGTGCCCGGGCAGTTAGACTCGGACATGGAAACTGAAGGGACGGCGTCCGCTAAGGTGGCGACATCCAGAAGGGGGAGGGGTAGGACCACCAAAGTGGGTCCGTCAAGAGAAGCATTTCTTAAGCCTGCGCCGGTGGCTTCACCTGCGGCGTCGGACGGAGAGCTTAGCGAAGTCCTAAAAAGCAGGCGCTTTAAAAAGGCGCCGGTTGCTGCTGCCGACTTCGGGATAGAGACTGGGAGTGAGTCCGACGCTGTTCTGATGGTCGACGATCTCAGTACGTTGAACGCCCAAGAACTGAGGGCGCAGGCGGGCGAAAAGCTCGCCTGCATTTTAGAGGTTGCCAAGAAGTCTGGCAACCTCAAGGGTGAGTTCGTCGGCCGCCTGAAGAGGTCTGCATCGATCCTAAGGGAGGTAGTAGATGCCCTGGCCAGTAGGAGCGAAGCGGAGGAGACGCGGCGACTAAGGACGGAAAACAGCCGCTTGCGACTCGAAGTGGAGTCCTCCAAGGCGGAAGTGAAGGCGCTGCGTCGCGGCTTTAGCGAAGCCAAGTCTGAAGCTGCAGCCGCTACCACTGCCGCCGCTGCCGCTGCTACTGCAACGCAAGCATGTCCCACCAACGTGCCGGTAGCTGAAATGATGGAGGAGCTAAAGCGCTCACTGACCATCACATTCGGGCAAATGCTCAATGCTCGAATCGCGGTGGTTGAGGAACGGCTTCCGCCCGCTCCGACGGTCCGCCCACCTCTCAAGGCGGATACCAGGAAAACGGTGAAAGAGACTGCGGCACCCAGGCCAGTTTCTGAGCCAGCTCAAAAACTTACCCGCGAAGCCGGTAACAGGGCATGCCAGGCCCCGAAGTCTATCGCTTCTAACTTAGCGGCCACGGGCCCCTCCACCTCCAAGGTGGATCGATGTGGCAGAGAGGCTGCCTCCACCACTCAGGCGGAAACTTGGGTCACGGTGGTGGGGAAGGGCAAGGGGAAGGGGAAGGGAAAAGGAAAGGGGAAGTCATCCCCTCCCTCGGCCATACCCGCAAGTGTTCCTGCGACTCGTTCCCGGGCCGGAAAGCGCAATAAAACCAAACCGCAGGCTACCGCTGCCCGTAAGATTGTGTCGGCTCTGATATCCCCAAAATCTGCGGCTGTGGTGTTTTCACTACAGCCTGAAGCCGTGGAGAAAGGGGTAACCTACAGTGACATCGTAAAGATGGCACAGGAGAAGGTGGATCTCCAGGAGCTGGGAATAAACCAGCTCCGCTTTCGGCAGACGGCCACAGGAGCCAGAATGTTGGAGATCCCTGGCTCACAAAATAGCGAGAAGGCAGACAGACTCGCGGAGAAACTCCGTGGTGTTCTGTCTGAGGTGGCTAGCGTCACCAGGCCCGTAAAATCCACCGACGTAAAGATAACGGGTCTAGATGATGCTGCCACGAAAGAGAAGGTGGCACTGGCAGTTGCCAGGCGGGTCGGTGCGACGTGCGCCTCGTAAAAGCCGGGGAGATACGTCCCGCTTTTGGCGGCACCAGGTCCATAATTGTCTCCTGCCCAATTCAAGCCGCCAAGATGCTGCTGGAGAAGGGCAGACTCTTGATAGGTTGGAGCTCAGTACGAGTGGTGTCACTGGGGGTGCGCCCCATGCGCTGCTTTAGGTGTATGGGGCTGGGGCACACGCGCCCCCAGTGTCCCGCATCGGCTGACCGAGGGAATCTGTGTTTCCGATGCGAAGACGCGGATCATTGGGCCGCCAGCTACAAGAAGTCTGACCCGCGCTGTGCAATATGCGCGGAGTCGGGTAGGCCTTCTGGCCATATAATGGGGGGACGCAACTGCGCCCCTCCGAAGACGAAGGGGACGGCCAACAGGACCCAAGCCTCCCCTTTAGCCTTAAATAAGGCCACACATGACGCCATGCCCCATCCGGCGTGCGAGGAGGTTGTAATGTCTGACTGATGGATCAGGTCCGACATCACAACCTTCTCCAGACGAATTTGAACCACTGTGCCGGGGCTCAAGATCTGTTTATGCAGAGCTTGGTGCAGTGGAAAATAGACGTGGCGGTTGCCGCGGAGCCATACTATATTCCCCCTAATCCCTACTGGGCTGGGGACTTGGATGACTCCGTGGCTATTGTGGGACGGAGGGGCGGGCCCCCCTTCTCAGTAGAAGAGAGGGGCTCGGGTTACGTAGTGGCCAAATGGGGAGAGTATGTGGTCGTTGGTGTATACTTCTCCCCAAACAGACCCGTTGCAGAGCTCGAGGTCTTTGTAGACCTCTTGGCCGCAGCGACAAGGAGACAGGCGCCTCGTCAGGTCTTCCTACTGGGAGACCTGAATGCCAAGGCGCGAGAATGGGGCAACCCCTACACTGACTCTCGCGGGGAGATTGTCAGGGAGTGGGCGGTTGCCACAGGATTGATCCTGCTGAACACAGGGTCAGCCCACACGTGCGTTCGGCACAATGGGGGGTCCGTGGTGGATATTGCCACCCCAGGTGTCGCAGCACGAATCTTGGACTGGAGGGTGTTGTCGGAGGTGGAGACACTCTCGGACCATAAATATATAAGGCTCGAGATCTCTGCCTTCCACAGCCATGGAGGGCTTTAGCGCGTGGGGCGAGCTGATTTCCCTCGCTGGGCGATTAGTCGCCTCGACGCCAATCTTGCTGAAGAGGCGGCAATCGTTCAATCTTGGTTGGCTGGCCCCATAGTGAACGCTGAAGCGGAAGTGGACGCTGCAGCAGGCCACTTCCGAGAGGCGTTGACGGCCGTGTGTGATACGGCCATGCCGAGGTCCCAGCACCGCCCCGACCGCCGAGAGGTGTATTGGTGGAATGCAAAGATTGCAGATCTCCGAACTGCCTGTTCCAAGGCGCGTCGGCCGTACAGCCGCTGCAGAAGACGACGCAAGGGCCGTGGCGACGCCCAGCTGTCAGCTGAGGAACTGGCAACCGAGAGCCAGCTGTATAGCTTGTACCGTGACGCCAAGCGGGAGCTTCAGCTGGCCATCAAGCAGGCAAAATCTCGGGCCTGGGGCGAGGTGCTGGTGGATCTGGATAGGGATCCCTGGGGACGTCCGTACAGAGCCGCCCGGAATAAATTCCGAGGCCAGGCGTCCCCAGTAGCGGGAGGCCTAGAGCCACTGCTTCTAGATAGGGTGTTAGAGGGACTCTTTCCTGCCATGAACCCTTCCTACATCCCTCCGACAATGGCCCCCATATCCCTCGAAGAAGTTCTAGACCCGGCCTCTATCCCACTTGTGTCGGAGGTAGAGATGGAGCTTGCAGTCGGCCGTCTACGAGGGAAAAAGACGGCACCCGGTCCAGATGGGATTCCAGGTCGGATTCTCAGGATCGCCCTGAAGGGAATGGGAGACCGGCTTCGAGCCCTGTTTGACGCGTGCCTCACGTCAGGGCGGTTCCCGAAGCTGTGGAAGGATGGTAGATTGTGCCTTTTACGGAAGGAGGGCCGAGCCGTTGATTCGCCATCCGGGTACAGGCCCATCGTACTGCTGGATGACACAGGAAAGCTGTTAGAGAGGGTGGTAGCCTCACGTGTCATCCGGCACCTAAAAGATCCTGGGCCTGGGCTGTAGGAGGCCCAGTTCGGGTTCAGAACAGGGCGGTCTACAATAGACGCCCTGCTCTGGCTCAAGGAGTGGACGCAGGAAGCGGTCAGCAAAGGAGATAAGGCGCTGGCAGTTTCGCTAGATATAGCCAACGCCTTCAACAGCCTCCCTCATGGAACAATTCAAGAGGCGCTCCGTTATCACGGAGTGCCCTTGTATCTGCGGAGGCTGTTGCGTGACTATCTCCAAGACCGTGAGATCCTGGTCGAAGGACGCGACGGTCTAAGGCGTCATCGTGTCTGCTGCGGTGTTCCACAGGGGTCGGTACTGGGACCGCTTCTGTGGAACGTAGGCTACGACTGGGTGCTCCGTGGAACGTTGCCTGCAAACATACGGGTTGCGTGCTACGCGGATGATACCCTAGTCGTAGCCAGGGGTAGGGATCTTAGGGATGCTGTGCGGTTGGCCACGGTGGGCACAACCCTCGTTATTGACCGCATTCGCACTCTGGGTCTGGAAGTTGCCCTCTCCAAAACCGAGGCCCTACTGTTTCATGGGCCTCGGGGGGGAGCCCGTCCAGGTACGCAGGTGAATCTGGGTGATGTCCAGATACCGGTTGGGGCCCAAATGAAATATCTGGGCCTTGTCCTGGACGGGAGGTGGGCCTTTAGGGCCCACTTCGCCCAACTGGCCCCAAGAGTCGTGGGGGCCGCAGCTGCCTTGGGAAGGCTACTGCCCAACGTGGGTGGCCCGAGTGCTAATTGCCGCCGGCTATATTCCGGAGTGGTCCGGAGTATGGCTCTTTACGGGGCACCGGTCTGGGTGGACGCTCTCAGTCGTGACAATAAGACTCTGCTGCGTCGTCCGCAGCGGGTCATCGCGACGAGAGCGATACGCGGGTACCGGACGGTGTCCTGGACGGCAGCGTGCGTGCTGGCCGGTGATCCCCCCTGGGAGCTTCAAGCAGAGATCCTCGCCGAAGTGTATCACTTCGTGGCGGCGAGGAGATCCCGTGGAGACGCTCCAGCGTGGGAGGAGGTCACACGTATGCGGTGGCAGGCGCGAAACGCCTTGTTGCGGCGGTGGACGGAGGACCTGGCTCCACCAGTCCCTGGGCAGTGGACGGTGGAGGCCATCCGCCCAGTCCTCCAGAGGTGGGTGAGGCGGCGATACGGTTCGCTGACCTTCCGATTGGTGCAGGTGCTTTCCGGACACGGATGTTTCGGAAAGTACGTGCACCAAATCGCGAGACGGGAGGCGACCCCAGCCTGCCACGAGTGTGGGGCGCCGGAAGATACAGCGCAACACACGCTGGAAGTGTGTGCTGCATGGGGCCCGCAGCGGCACACGCTTTCAGCGGAAATAGGCGGAGATCTCTCCCTGCCGAGCGTGGTAATCTCCATGCTCGGCAGCGAGAGAGCAGGCGGTGGCCACCTTCTGCGAAGCGGTGATGGCGCAGAAGAAGGCTGCGGAGCGGATCAGGGAGAACGATGTCCGAGCTGATCCACTCCGGCGCAGACGACCGGGAGAACGGAGGAGACGGTTCGCACGTCTCCTCCCTCCCCCGTAGTGGGGTCACTGGCGAAGAGTCGGGGGACTCTTCGTCGGCTTGCACGGCTCTACACGTCTAGGGGGTGACCTTGGTGAGCAAGGTCATCCCTTCACTTGCTGAGGCCCGGTTAAGATCAATCCGGGCCTACCGCTGGGGCGAGATGGTGATTGCCAGCGCGACCCTGTCTCGCCCCACCTTGGCGGAGGACTGCTCACGGGGGGGTTTTAGTGGGTCTGAGCCCCACACGCCCCCTTCCGTCACCCCCGTGGCGGAAGGGAAGTGCACAGCATTTCACCCCTCAAAAAAAAAAAAAGTTGACTTCTTGCTTTTGTTAAAATGGCTGCGAGCCATATTTGTTATTGAAATGTATTATTAATTGAGTGCAAATTCGATCACGCTGTAGGCCATGTTGCGTGTATAGTGTAGAGTGGTACATTACGCCGGTTTACATCTACGCTGAAGTTGGGACCTGGCCGGCAGCCGAGTTGAAGATCGAAAGACACGTGCAGGAGCCCTAAGGATTGTCGGTTTAGCCCATTCTGGTTCCTTGCCCCGCGTCTGTCTTCCCCTCCTAACAGAACCGACTACCGGACGCTACGATCGGACATCAATATTGATGTGAGTACATTCATGTTTATTTGATAAGTTAGGTTAGGGCTAAATTGTTAGGACTTGTTAGGCCATTGATTTGCATCTAAGCTCCTTGTTATCGAAGACAATACGGTGGGGACTCTTGAAAGCACCCGCTTCGCAGACCAATATACAAATCGCTTCCACACTTACTACAGTCTGCAGAGCCCCAGTTGAAGTGCGTTCCACACCGAACATTTATACTTTCATAGTTAAATAAAGATCATAGACAAAATAATAAATCGGTGAGGGTGACAGAGCGAGAGGTTACCTACCTAAAAGCTACCTTTAAGTTACCCATTTTTGGCGTTACATTCAGGGCCTACTACAGTATAGTAATAATTATTATAAATAAAATACAAAACACCCATGTTAACGAGAGGTTCGCAGTTATCGGGTAAGTTGACATCGCTAGAACGGTTCTTTAAATTGTCCTCCGGTTAATTCATTGTCTACCAGACAGTTTACCAGACTGGCAATGTGCAAACTGTGAATGAATCTACTTGTCGCTATGTTCTGCCAAAAACAGGACAATATCATTCATAGTCACAGAGATATCTTCATGCCACACCCACTCGGAAAGTGTGTCATTACTCGTTCATAAACGGGTTACGTAGTTCGTCATTTTTCCCTTATAAATGTGCGGCGGGAAAAGTTATATGGAATTTCATTTTTGCCCTGGTAGCGTTTTTTTGTTATTCCATTTCTGTCTATTCTGTAACGAAGTAAGGAATGATGGTGTACTGTAAGACACAAGTACATGGTTTTCTGGAAGAGATCGCTCTAAGCGATAAGACCGCCAACCTTTAAGATTTGCTTAATGTTTGGTTGACAAAATTATCGTGTATCTTTTTTGTGTTATTTTTCTGTACTGTGGTGTTGCAATGAAGAGTCTATTTTAAGAGGTATTCAAATTATCAACGGGATAGTTACTATGTATATTTTCTTGAGTTTCGGATATTGTACAGTACAGTTGAAAACCATCCTCACGATTGAAATTTATGAACTTCGTGATGTGCGAACAGTGCGAACAATAGTAGTGGTGCATAACAAACGAGTACGTAAGAGGGTAGACCGCTTCGTCTGCTCGTTAACATTCACCCGCAATTCCTCAGTACATCCGTGATTATGGCGCTTGCAACAGGCAAGAAATATCGGAAACTCATAGAAAATATACATAGTAATTATCCCGTTGATAATTTGTGACCATGATAGTTTAAAAAGAGTTTATCTATCTATGTACTCACTGGGCGTGGCGGTGTGGTCGCGCAGCCACGTGGCGAGCGCCTGCGCAGCGAGCCTGGCCGCCACGGCGTGTATGTGCGGCGGCGCGGCGGGCAGCAGTGCGCACAGAGCGGCGCGCGCACGCGACACCAGCGCCGCGCGGTACGCGCAGGCCGCCGACGTGCGCAGCGCACACACTTGCGTATTGTATATGGCTGTTGTCGTTTGCAATAGCACCGCCTATAATACCTATATTCCTTTATATAGTACTTTTATTGAGAAATTAGCAGCTATATTATTTATAATTATCATTTTTAAAGCACTAACGGCTGCTTAGCGAAATCAGATGTTGGAGTTTTAGAGCGATTCTTTTTACCAAAATAATGGAACCGACTTCAACACTAAAAAGTGTGGAACTTATTGAAGTCGGTACCATGATAGTTCAAAAGTACCTATTATCACAATATTGTGCGCGTGGTACCGACTTCGACAAGTTATTTCACACTTTTTAGTGTTGAAGTCGGTTTAATTTTCTGGTAAAATATTTTTATTCACCCTTTTTAGTGGCCCCGCTACTTACGGGATCGATTGTCATTCACCGTCAATGAAGATATCATCAAAATAGGAGAAATACTTTTCTGTTATTGGATTGTAACTCGAAAACCGCTTGACCGAATTTGATGAAATTTAAATGGGACCACATGGGAATCACCAGCTTACATCAAAAAAGAATTTTGAGAATCGCTTTACCCAGTCGAAAGTTATGAGGTTACAAACATAAAAAATACAGTCAAATTGAGTACCTCCTCCTTTTTCGGAAGTCGGTAGATAAACTAAATTGAAACATTGCAAAGTTTGGTTTCCGCTAAACAGGCGTTAGTGTTCAATATATTATATTGAAAACATACTACCAAATGAATCCACAATCAGTGTTCACAGAAGAGCTTTAAAAATATTAATAAAATAATAGAACTTCATCGTTTTAAGCAATTTTATGTTTTTCTTTAATGTTACTAAGAGACGGCACAAGCACGAGGCCCATCTGGTGTTAATCGGTACCCTCTCCCTATAACAGATGCATCCCGTCACAAGTGACGCACTGCACTGGGTCCATAACCTGTTGTGACAATAAGTTAACTCTCATGTGCATGTAACTTCACCGGCAACTACACACTTCAAACCAAAACACAGTATTGCGAACATTACTGCTTCACGGTAGGTATAGGGTGTGGAGGCAGTACTTCCCCGGACGAGCTCATTCACAAACAGTGCTACTGCACTGAAAACCTATATTCTGGAAATAAACATGATTTGATTTTGGTTTGACATGACTCACGTGCGATTCCCCAACGTTGGCAGCCAAAGCTCGGCGAGCTTGTTCGCGAGCGCGGTCGCGCGCGGCAACAAGCTCGCGCGCCGATATCTCCTTCACCACGGCGGAGGTGACGCGCTCCACCACCATCTCCAGTACTCGGCGGGTTGACGACGGCTGGCTTTTCAACAGTTCTTCCTCTAAACGGGCCTGAAATATAAATTATTTTTGTCAGCTACAACACATTTTTACTAATAGCTTACACTTCACACCTTTTAAACAACCAAAAACGAACTAGTACATTGAAATTTATAGAGAGAAAAATTCACATCCTCGGACGGGATTCGAACCCGCGTCTTCCGACAATCCGTGTCAGACGTCATGACCAACTAGGCCACCGAGGTTCGGGTCCGAGCATCGAATTTTAACTCTCTAACTGACTAACCGTCTTACGGGGACGGAGCGACATCTATTGAACAGCTTTGACAGCACTATCCAACCTAAAGAAGCATTTTTTAGAAATACTTAAACTAAGTTACTAACTACTTAACTGAGATCGCTAAGCAGGCGTTAGTGCTTTAAAAAAGTAATACTAATTTAAAAAAACTAGTAGTTCTGAGAACAGTAGACCTCGCGGGCAGATAGTCTTATCAGAGATGTGGTATCGGAACGGGTTCCAATTCTTAGATTATATATAATCTGTTACTGTGAGGGATAAATGTATACTCTGTGGTCCTCTCTCTTCTGTGGTTGACAATTCGACAGTGCTTTGTCCGTATAGTTAAATAAATCACATTTAGTTAATTTGCTGTTTTATTCGAGATATAACAAGAGGCAATTTTTCGCAGTCTGAGCTATTAAAATTGTACAGTTTTTAAACTTCGCTAGATCATGCATACCAAGTTTCGTCAACATTGTTGAAAAATACGACCAGCTGGGCTATTATGTATCTCAGTTGCTACAAATGCTGATTGAAACCTTGAAAAATGGCGGCGCTATGTCAGTTTTGACAACTCCAGTCATCAATTTACTAACATCTTTGCTTACAGGAGTTGTCCAAACTGACATAGGGCCGCCATTTTTCAAGATTTCAATCAGCATTTGTTAACAACTGAGATACATAATAGCCCTGCTGTGCGTGAGCACCAACATAGAACCTAACAAACATACGGACAGATGAAAGTCATTCAGCCGTACATGTAACGCGTATCCACAGAATAAGTCATTCTTTTATGGGACAATGTAAACGATTCTATAATAAAGTTCCCAATGTTATCCGAGATTTGCCTATTAATAAGTTTAAAATTACTATTAAAACTAAACTCTGTCAAAAAGGTTATTACAAAATTTCGGATTACTTGGAGGATAAAACAGCTTGGGACTGATCACTCCAGGATCTATCTACTCGTGTACTAAGATGTCAAAGTGTAGCGTGTCTTGCCCTACTGATACCATTATTATGTTCTCTTTTGTAAGGCAACACGCTGGAGCTAATATTTGTAGTGCCTAAGTAAAAACATTGTAAAAACATCTATATAAAAAGAATGGCCCCGGGTTTCTTGCCGCTTCTTCTCGGTGGGCTCTACATATTTTGGAACGCGGCGGTAGAGTCTTTAAAGACTTGAAAAAATAATGGCCCACGAGTTTCTTGCTGCTTCTTCTCGGCGGTGGTTCTTTTCCGAAGACAGCGGTAGAATCATTTAAAAATTTTGACGTTCTTAGGAGTGTCTATGATGCCTAAACTGAATAAATAATTTTTGAATTTTGAATTTTGAAAGTACATTATAATGAAAAATTGACGTTCATAAGTGCGTATTTGATGCCTAAATTGAATAAATGATTTTGACTTTGACTTTGATTCACGCTTACCTCGCTCAGTCAATAATACTACATTTCCAAACAGTCCTAATAAGCTAAAACAAAAAATATTGTAAATCTTATTAGTGTAACAAGTAATTCTTACTTTACCTGTAATTCTTTCTCCTTATTCTTGATCCGATCTTCTGGATTAACGCTCAAACTGACCGGCGTTATATGTCTGAACGAGCCTATATCCTTCTGGTCTTGGGACAATCGACAAGTCGCCAGTAACGTATTAACTTCCTTCAGCCACGGGCACAACTCTACAATCGTCGATTCATCGATTAACTCGCAAACATCCACCCCATCACTATTCAATTTCGCGACACTATTCAACCCATCTTTGATAGTTAAACTTCTAAAATCATCCGCTGGGAAATGTTCCAAATCGAATAGCCATCCCAAAATCGATTTTAAATATATCACTGTATTCTTTTTGAAAACGATTTGGTTCAATTTTAGTTTGTTGTAGTAAATATCGAATATGTTTCTGATTAGTTCGCTGTAATATCTGAGACGTAGTGTTGTGTAGTCGAGCATCGATAAGTAATGCACTAGCCACGGTAAGGTTATCGATAGGCGTGAGTTATCGTTTGCATCGTTCAGAAGACCTTTTAGATCGATTGTCGGTTGGCTCTGAAAATAAATAGATATCTTACGATAAAATTTCAACACACAAATATGATATGTATACCGGGTTTTTGGTAATCAATTAGCATCCTGTTAAGGGCATATTCTGTACATCAAAACAAACAACTTTTGTTCTACAACTTGTCCCAAAAATAAAACAAATTCCCCAAAAATGTTTTTTAAGTTTTTAAGATTCTCTCGTACACTTCATAACTCTACATCGCATCCACTTCATTCATCTACGTGTAGTCATGCATGTAGTTAACAGCGAGTCGTGGCGTCGCACAGCTACGACGATCTTGACTTGCCGCGTCTCAACCCCTTTCTGACGCTGACGCCGCCGCCCGCCCGGCGCCGGCCGGGGCTTGTCGGCATAGTGTTAATTATGTTTAAACCGGTCAAATTGAATTTTTAAGTTTTGTATGGAAGAAAAAAAATACGAATTTTTGAAAGTCGTAGAACAAAAGATGTTTGTTTTGATGTACAGAATATGCTCTTTAAAGGATGCTAATTGATTACCAGTACCCCTGTATATTATATGCATACATTGAAACTTACAAGTTTTATAAATACTAGATTATGCGAGATTTTGTTCGCGTGGAAATAATCTATACTAATATTGCATCAAAGGTCGCATGGCCAGACACAATAGAAGGAGAGCAGAAGAGGAAAGATTTGTTTGTTTGAATTGAATAGGCTCCGAAACTACAGGACCGATTTGAAAAATTGAAACTTAACTTAAAAACTACATGACCGATTTCGAATAACATATAGTAGAATCATCTGGTCCCCAAACTAGGCTTTTTAAAGCCTAGTTTATATAGTTATTAGTTATAGTTTTAGAACCTAGTTTTATAGGTTCCGGGTCTCTTTCGTCGATGTCTTTGATGATTCCAAGTTGTTTGATGATTCAATCGTTTCGAAGTCAGATTTATATTTTGGTAAAAACAATATTTATACCGTTACACACGAACAAAACCGCAGGCGTTTACTAGTACTCACATAATTCCTCAAAGCAATACTGTTTGCCAACACTTTCTCTTTAGGCGCTGTATAGTTCAGGTCCCTGTTGTACACGATGGCGTTGTTGTTAGTTTTGCTCGTCACTTCCGTCGGTACTTGCGAGTACGGTAGCGACGTCAGGAATCCCAAGAACTTGGCCAACAAGACCAGCTTCTTCGCCAGTTGGAGGTATTCCCTGGTTATGTCGAGGTTGTTGGCTGCAACAAATGTAATATTATGTCCCCCACTGCTGGGACTCGAGCCTTCCTCTCAGAGAGAGGAGTTGGGCCGTAATCCTCCACGCGGGTGGACAACCCATGTCGCAGTGTTCAGCCCTTCGACAGCCTAACGACTGTTGTCCTAAGACAAACAACCGACACCAACGGCTTAACGTGCCCTCCGAAGCACGGAAGCGCTCAGTTGAACAATGCCACTAGCACACACCCATCCAACTCCTGACCGCAGCAAGTGTTGCTTAACTTGTTGATCGGTTGAGATCGCCAAGTCAAGCTCCGCTACGAGCGGTTCTACATAAGTCTATTTGTATTTGTGTGTGTGTGTGTATCATTGCGTGTACGTTTTAATAAAAAAAAGCTTATAAAGTCCGACATTATATAATAATAATAATAATAATCATTTATTTTCAGACACATAGATCCATAGTATTAGTAAATTATTTAATAAAATGTGAATGTCAACTAATTAATTAATTAATTAATTAATTAATATGTTACAATATCTAATAAAAATAATAATAATAATTATAATAATCACACTAACTCGTCAATATTTTAATATGGTGCTGTAGAATTGGACAGTCATATTTATATACAACAATGGACAGGATGCCATTGGAACTAGCACGTACTCTGCTTAATAGAGATGCGACCTTTTTCCGCATTATTGCTGCAAATGCATCAGTGCGCGCTTCCATGAACATGGAAGACGCGCTGCAAAAACGTGGAAGCCCCAACAGCATCCTGAAAGCATTGTTGTATTGGACGCGCAGGGAGTTTAGAGTTTTTTGCGTATATGTCGTCCAAAAGCTGCTACCATAAAAGTATTGGCAATATGCCTTGAAGAGCGTTATCTTGACTTCATCTGAGCAAGCGTAGAATCTCCTGGACAACATATTCGCCCTCAAGTCAAAGCCCTGCGCTCTCGCTCCATGTCTAGGTCATCTTTAAGTTCTTCACTCAATATGTGACCCAGATATTTAAACTGGTGCACCCTATTGAGACAGACGTCGTTAAGCACTATAGGGGGCACACTCACAGGTCCTGCCCCACGTCTGCAGAATACCATATACTCAGATTTCTGCACATTGTACCGTAATCCATGGCTAATAGCATATGATTCACAATAACGAAGTAGCTTTCTGAGAGCGCTGACAGAGGGCGCAAGCAGCACCATATCATCAGCGTAACTTAAATTATTGATACTAACGCCGTCAATAGAGCATCCGATTGGCATACTGCTGAGGCCCTTTATCAGCTCATTGATATATAGGTTAAAGAGTTTGGGAGAAGTTACACCACCTTGCCTTACCCCACACTCCAACCCATAAGCATCAGAAAGCTCTCCACCCCACTTAACGGTTTACCTGGTTGTTGTACCAATACTCAAAAACAGAACAGAGTTCTGTCGGCAAACTGGTAGTACTAAGTTTCTTCCACAACACATCGTAAGATACCATGTCGAAAGCTTTTGACAAATCAAGAAAACAAGCATAAACTGGAGTCTTTCTATCGACATAGTACCTCACAGTATGCTTCAGGGTTAAAATTGCACTTTCCGTGGAAAGTCCCGGTCTAAAACCAAACTGGCCATCATGAAGTATTAGATGTTTTGTAAGATAGTCGTCCATTAAACGATCTAATATTTTCGCAATGATTGTAGCTAACGATATTGGACGATAGTTAGACTTATCCGCGATATCTCCAGTTCTGTCTTTGAGGATTGGTACAACAATCGTCTTCATTAGATCTGAAGGCAGATAACAATGCGAGATACAGAGTGAGTAGAACATAGCCAGGACGCGCGGTAGATGTACCCCTGCATTCTGCAGGTGTTCAACACTAAGACCGTCGTGGCCTGGCGACTTACCTCTAATCATGTTCTCAATTACTTTTCTCACTTGCTTGGCAGAAAAGTTGACATTGCACACCGTGCCACAACCCGTCTTAGTACCGAAAACCTGTGATGTCAGCCTACCTAGCGGCGATTCTACTCTAAAATGATTGTTAAAAATATATCATATATCTTTACGTTCCGAATTTCCCTCAATGCGCACTGGGAGACCTGGCTTTAGGTTAAGCTTATTAGTGTATTTCCAGAACTTCGAATTTTTTTTTGAAGATCTGTGACTAGCTATTAAGTCAAAGTATATAGAAGACAAAGATGCTTGGAATACTCCACTTCTGGCAAGCTGTCTCTCTGCCACCCATAAAATGTAATATTTGTAGTACCTAAGTAGAAACATAGTAAACATCTATATAAAAAGAATGGCCCCGAGTTTCTTGCCGCTTCTTCTCGGTAGGCTCTATATATTTTGGAACTCGGCGGTAGAGTCTTTAAAGTACATTATAATTAATAGTTGACGTTTATAAGTGCGTCTTTGATGACTAAATGATTTTGACTATGCCTGTGGCATCGTGGCTACCGAACGGATGACCCCATTTTGATTTTATATTTGTCCCAACTAATTCACCTTACAAACAAACAGTTTGTAAGGTGAATTAGTTGGAAACTTGGGAGTGTTCTAAGGTATGTTTGATGAAAATAGGTCCAGGTCGGACTTGCTGTGACCTCCATCAAGTTTCCACCAAGATCCTCCTTCTTTTTGTTCTCTTTTGAATTTTTTGTCTGTCAATACAATCTTTTTCTTTCATTTTCAAGTTCGACGCTACATCTGACCAACTCGAAGATGTGGTTTAATCAAAGAACTTACACTTACTAACTAGACTGTGCACTATAGCGATAATACCGGTCCGCGTGCGAGGGCTACCGTTGGGAGTGTGTCCCTTTCTAATGTGGTGACCATGATCAAATAGAATACAGGACAAATTGCTTGTAAAAACGATTGTATCCTGATATATTGATCCTAACTAACTACTCTACATATACATACCTAATTTTATGTAAGTAAAAAAAAACAACCAAACATGGTAGGTATGTATATTTTTTTGGAATGTACATCTCTTACCCTACACGTGAGTTAAGGGTCTACAAGGTGTCTCAAAAGAAAGTTTATATTTATTTAGCTTACTGCGTGAATGTTTCAAAAGCACATGTCAATATTCCGCCTAAATCAACGCTACGCCAATACTTGTCTGGCCCTTTATCATATTATTTGCGAGCTTTGATAGCCATAGCATCAAATATTAAAGCAACGTTCATATCACCCTTTTCAGCCTTATCCGTCAAGAATTCCATCATTTCCGCCATAAAATCCAGGTCGCATTTATGCGTCGCCAATATTCGCAGAGTTGCAGAGCGAGGTAAAGGGATGCGATTCCTCAAAAATTAATAGGCTTTACTTGAATAATCATATAATGATAAATAAACGGTTTAATTTTATCTCAATATTTATTGGACGTGTTAGTTTTTGTCGTATTTAATCTTGTGTGAATGTTTTCTGAATTATGTTGGACCATCTGTTCGATTTCAGAATAACTATCACATGTGTATTGAAAACTTACAAAGACTTTTCAAATTACTTCTACTCAGTTTGAAATTTACATAATGACCCGTTACCCTGCATGAATATATTGGGCACAGGTAGTTTTTTCACTTATTGTTGCTATTTAGCATCTGCCACATCATCACCTAGTTTTAAAAGAGTTCCATTGTTACCAAATATATTCAGAAAGGTCACCAAGATATCTTCTTATTATTCGTCAAATCAGATGAACACACCCTGTAATGTCTATACCCCTTATTTTAAAATGAAAACATCATGGAATCCTGAAATATCTCTAATGAATTAATTACTTTTTAAAGTACAACGAATTAACGAATGAATTATAAAAACTGTAGAATATTTAAATCTATAAGTTTATGAATCATTCGTGTACGTAAATTAAAAAAAAGGCAAAATATACAATTTTCAACCATTTCTACCTAACCCGATGATTAGTTAAACTGGCAAGACGTCAGGCAAGGACACACTACCAACTGGAGCCATCTCGCCAGGACCGCTTTTGGCTAGCTATAGCCTTTGAGGAAATAGCTGCCCTAATAGTGAGTAGATAGATCTCAATTTAGCTAAACAAAAATTATTGCTACACAGTCTAGTTAGTAAGTGTAAGGTCTTGGGGTTTAATACGAAAATACATAGTTATATCAAAAATATTTTAAATGGAGAGTAAATAAAAATGCGTGTTCCATGAATATTATACAAATATTATTATTTAATTAAAATTCAGTACGATAATCTAAACTAATATAATGAAAAGAGATTTGTATTTTTGGAACGTAGTTCCTTATCGCGCGTTGTGAAAGGGGGCTAGACGGAAAAAATTCTTACGAAAAGTTGTCACGACACTTTTTGCTATAGTAAGCTGTCTGTCTGTCTCTCTCTCTCTTATAGAAAGCAAGTGCGGCGTCGCATGTTTCTCTGTCTGTCTCTCTCTCTTATAGAAAGCAAGCCAGATGTTGTAATCGTAGCAAGTGGCGCCATTTAGTTCCGTAAATTTATACTAGATGGCGACTCAAGTAAAGTTAGCTCGCGGAGGCATTTCATTCACTGGATGTAATATGTAATTTTATAGAAATATATGTATTTTTGAACACTTCCCATACGCAGAAAGGAGTTTTATTGAAGTAACTCTATACGCGCGATTATCGGAACCTATTATTGGAATATTTACCATGGTTTTGTATTTTTAGCATTATTTTTTCTGATGAGGAACTTCGTTCCATCCGGGTGTCCCTTGACACCTCTCAAGTGTTTGTATGTAACGTATAAACTTAAAAAATACTACTAAATAGGACAAATTATAAAAATTATTTTTTCGTTAGAAAGCAACATTATCACTGAATAACATATGCTATATAATACTTTCAAAAAAGTTAGGGATCCGTGTGAAAACTTCGTTAATAATAAACCAATATCTTACTAATCCTACTAATATTATAAACGCGAAAGTTTGTGAGTACGGATGTGTGGATGTTTGTTACTCTCTCACACTCAAACGGCGGGACTAATTTTGATGAAATTTGGGGTGGAGGTAGATGAGGCGCTGCACTAACACATAGAATATTTTCATCATCATCATCATCCATCACCACGCGGGTGTAAAAGCGTAATATTCTTGGGCACAGCAAAGACGAAGTAACAAGATCTCTGTCTACGTTAAGATCGTAATGATGAAAGTTCTGTCAAAGTTTGTGTCATATTCTGATAGGTTAGTCAAAAGCGCGCTATCATTTTGACAGCTCGATACACTAGACGCGCTCGGCGACCGTCAAGGGTGACGAAATGTAATGACAGTTTTTTCCATAGTGATTAATTTTATATTTGTATGTATGTACGTAGGTAGTTATATTTTATTATTAGTGTTTACTGATTGATATACTAAGTATTTAAATTCACTCGTATAATACTATTATAAGTAATTGCGTTCCACCATGTAAATATTTAAGACATTTTGGTATATATATAGATATGGCCTTGGAGAAGATAATAAGCTACTTGAAGTACTAATCCTGCGCAGACGTACGGGCACCAGCTAGTTTGAATACAATACTAAAACATCCTTTTATATCGCGTCCGCTGCGGAAACTATTGACAATAGAGCAAAGTGATTGACTATATTATTACAGAGGACTATGTCTACAAAAAAAATATCATCATCATCACAGCTATAGGACGTCCACTGCTGAACATATGCCTCCCCCATTTTTGCCAATACTCGCCACGCTTGGCAGGCGGGTTGGCGAGCGCAGTTTTGAGGTTTTTGACAGGGAAGGTGCTGCTGCCCACCTTCTGATTGTTATCCCTTAGCCGGCCTCTACGGCACCCACGGGTAGAGTTGGGGGGGGGGGGGGGGCACTATTCTAAGCCGGCACCCCACGGCGAACAAAAAACTATGCGATGCCATATATCTATCTATTACAGTTATGTCACAATAACTACTTTTCCGTGTTAAAATATGCAATAGTAACGCCGGTACAAACTAGGCCACATTATTCGTGCCTTGGTGTTAACCCTCATCTGCTCTAATAATAAAAATATGTGATTGTTTGTTGGTAACGGATACACGCAAAAACTACATAAGCTTTTCAAAAAATCTTTCACCAGTAGAAAGCTACATTATGCCTGAGCAACATACGCTATATTTGCATCATCATCAATAATCGCGCGGGTGAAACCGCGGAGCGCAGCTAATACAGTATATACTCACAGTTGCTCCTGTCTTCGACTGCTATAAGCGTGGTATCCAAGGCAACCAGTTCTGTCGCCAGGGCATCACGTAAATGCACCCGGAATGACTCGTTTTCCGCATGGAGTATGAATTCTCTGGAACAGAAACACAAAACATTAACTAAAAAATGTTTGTCTGTAAAGTTGATTTACAGACGATAATTATACGTGATAACGTCATAAGGCGAATGTGTAGTCCGATCGTGCCTCTCTATCGCTTGTTCCGCGCTCTCGCTTGCACGCTCGGCTCAGGCGGAACGTGACAATGAGTCATACTTTTTCGTGGGTGCAGCCGGCGTTCATCGATTTATAAGACGTTAACACGTCAAACAGTTCAAACGTTTTATATTGATTTGGTGAACCGGTTGGTTATGGAGAGTTTCGACGCACAGTTCTGCGAAGAAAAAAACAAGCAGATTTTCTTCTGATATTATCAAAATCAACCGCTAGATGGCACCGAAAACACTTTACCTTTTTTAGGCAAATATTACTTTGAGCTAGTTTTAGCAGAAAGATTTTTTTAGCAGAAGAAAGAACTAGTACACTTTTGATCTTTTGATGTGTAGAAATTATGTGCTACTGTTTTATATGGTCCATAAAACAACTTGCATTAATTAATTAATGATCAATAAATGTAACATTTAAATGTTATTAAATACATATGTAATAAATTAATTTACATTTATTTACTCTAAAAGTTGTTTTGACTCAACAAATATGGTTTATTATATATGAATATCGATGTTAACTTGTATTTATTAATTAATGAGAAGTAAATGTTTTTGAGTATAATGTGCATTACTGTTAATTTATTTATTTGGAAGTAATTTTGACACACCAAATATGGTTTCTAAGTTGAATAACAATTTTTACTTGTATTTTTTAATTAATGAGTAATATATGTAATTAAGTATATATGTAATACATTTATATATTTATTGATTCAGGCGTTACTTTGCGGAAATCCATTATCAAAAACGGAGAAAAAAGAAGAAATATTTAGTGACGCTTCCGCTAAAAACAATGCTTATGACCGAGTTGCGGTGTGCACCTCCCTCCCGCATAAAATGCTAATAGGAAGAATACAAAAAAAAACACACAAGAAACCCCAAATAAACAAAAAACCATTCGACACGTGTTTCGCCTCTACACGAGGCATCCTCAGGAGATGTCGACTCGTCGAGCGCCATAAGCATTGTTTTTAGCGGAAGTGTCACTAAATATTTCTTCTAATATCGTTTTTACATTAACTATTATTTATTTATTTTTAAGTAGATTTGATGCACAACATTTTATGGTTTATTATACATGGCTAACTATGTTTTTGGATTATTATTTTTTTAAACAGACCGGCAAGCGCAGCGTAGGTCGTCCACCGACACGGCAGTACGACGTTGGATGCAGGCCGCTTCTAATCGGTGCTTTTGTATTATTATGGGGGAGGCTTATGCTCAGCCGTGGACGTCTTAAGGCTGAGATGATGATGAAGAACCACAAGTAAGAACACAGATAACTTACTTACTTGTAAAACATTTCGCTGGACGTGAAATGCGGTAGTCTGTTCGATTCCGTAGCATTGGGACAGGTGAGACGACGTTGCAGCTTGCATAGCTTCGATTCCTGTAATTAACATAAGCATCACATCAATATCTTCTGCCTTCTGAGCCGCTGGTGAACTGGCATGTAGTTTCGGACCTGAACACCGCGTGTGGATGTTGTCCCATATGTATATAAGTATGTATATCAGACATCAGGTTACATAGTACACGCTCTGTCTAGTTTGGGACCTGAACACCGCGTGTGGATGTTGTCCCATATGTATATAAGTATGTATATCAGACATCAGGTTACATAGTACACGCTCTGTCTAGTTTGGGACCTGAACACCGCGTGTGGATGTTGTCCCATATGTATATAAGTATGTATATCAGACATCAGGTTACATAGTACAGGCTCTGTCTAGTTTGGGACCTGAACACCGCGTGTGGATGTTGTCCCATATGTATATAAGTATGTATATCAGACATCAGGTTACATAGTACAGGCTCTGTCTAGTTTGGGACCTGAACACCGCGTGTGGATGTTGTCCCATATGTATATAAGTATGTATATCAGACATCAGGTTACATAGTACACGCTCTGTCTAGTTTGGGACCTGAACACCGCGTTTGGATGTTGTCCCATATGTATATAAGTATGTATATCAGACATCAGGTTACATAGTACACGCTCTGTCTAGTTTGGGACCTGAACACCGCGTGTGGATGTTGTCCCATATGTATATAAGTATGTATATCAGACATCAGGTTACATAGTACAGGCTCTGTCTAGTTTGGGACCTGAACACCGCGTGTGGATGTTGTCCCATATGTATATAAGTATGTATATCAGACATCAGGTTACATAGTACACGCTCTGTCTAGTTTGGGACCTGAACACCGCGTGTGGATGTTGTCCCATATGTATATAAGTATGTATATCAGACATCAGGTTACATAGTACACGCTCTGTCTAGTTTGGGACCTGAACACCGCGTTTGGATGTTGTCCCATATGTATATAAGTATGTATATCAGACATCAGGTTACATAGTACAGGCTCTGTCTAGTTTGGGACCTGAACACCGCGTGTGGATGTTGTCCCATATGTATATAAGTATGTATATCAGACATCAGGTTACATAGTACACGCTCTGTCTAGTTTGGGACCTGAACACCGCGTGTGGATGTTGTCCCATATGTATATAAGTATGTATATCAGACATCAGGTTACATAGTACACGCTCTGTCTAGTTTGGGACCTGAACACCGCGTGTGGATGTTGTCCCATATATATATAAGTATGTATATCAGACATCAGGTTACATAGTACACGCTCTGTCTAGTTTGGGTCCTGAACACCGCGTGTGGATGTTGTCCCATATGTATATAAGTATGTATATCAGACATCAGGTTACATAGTACACGCTCTGTCTAGTTTGGGACCTGAACACCGCGTGTGGATGTTGTCCCATATGTATATAAGTATGTATATCAGACATCAGGTTACATAGTACACGCTCTGTCTAGTTTGGGTCCTGAACACCGCGTGTGGATGTTGTCCCATATGTATATAAGTATGTATATCAGACATCAGGTTACATAGTACACGCTCTGTCTAGTTTGGGACCTGAACACCGCGTGTGGATGTTGTCCCATATGTATATAAGTATGTATATCAGACATCAGGTTACATAGTACACGCTTTGTCTAGTTTGGGACCTGAACACCGCGTGTGGATGTTGTCCCATATGTATATAAGTATGTATATCAGACATCAGGTTACATAGTACACGCTCTGTCTAGTTTGGGACCTGAACACCGCGTGTGGATGTTGTCCCATATGTATATAAGTATGTATATCAGACATCAGGTTACATAGTACACGCTCTGTCTAGTTTGGGACCTGAACACCGCGTGTGGATGTTGTCCCATATGTATATAAGTATGTATATCAGACATCAGGTTACATAGTACACGCTCTGTCTAGTTTGGGACCTGAACACCGCGTGTGGATGTTGTCCCATATGTATATAAGTATGTATATCAGACATCAGGTTACATAGTACACGCTCTGTTTAGTTTGGGACCTGAACACCGCGTGTGGATGTTGTCCCATATGTATATAAGTATGTATATCAGAAATCAGGTTACATAGTACACGCTCTGTCTAGTTTGGGACCTGAACACCGCGTGTGGATGTTGTCCCATATGTATATAAGTATGTATATCAGACATCAGGTTACATAGTACAGGCTCTGTCTAGTTTGGGACCTGAACACCGCGTGTGGATGTTGTCCCATATGTATATAAGTATGTATATCAGACATCAGGTTACATAGTACAAGCTCTGTCTAGTTTGGGACCTGAACACCGCGTGTGGATGTTGTCCCATATGTATATAAGTATGTATATCAGAAATCAGGTTACATAGTACACGCTCTGTCTAGTTTGGGACCTGAACACCGCATATGTATTTGTATTGTATTTGTATTTGTATTTATTTATTCAACTAGCACGGTTCAAAAACCAATTACACTAATGACAGACAATATTACATAATTATTAAATTTAAATACCTACCAGATTAATTAATTACATGTCGAATAATACATTTTTGTCACAATAGATAGTAACAATATAAAAGGTGATGATAATATTATATACAAAATAAATAAATGGTCGTTATACAATAATTAATTAAAAGTCAAAATAAATTATCATTAAGGAATAAATAATTATCATGCTAAAATGTCAAAAATAAAAAATTAAAAGAAAAGTCACAAAAATTAAAAATTAAATAATTAAAAATTAAATAACACATTACAATAAAAAGTTACCATGCATTAAAATTAAAACACCTTAAAACAAACAAATAAAACAAAATATAACAGGACCTATCATACCTACCCAATCACGCAATCATCTCACAGTACCGCAAACATTCCGACATTATCACCTTCCACTCATCCGCAAACACGTCACACTCTTGTTTAGCGTCAAGGAGGTTATTAAGCGCAGCAAGTGAACGCGGTATCGGGGATTGTTCGTGGGCAACTGTCTTATAACGCGGAACTGCAAAAAGCTTATGCTTCCAGGCTCGAAGATACCGGTCAGGAACAAAAAGTCGACATAACTGACCATTAAGAACCGGCGCATCTACTCTTCCTCGAAGGATCTTACACATAGTTATAAGCTGGTCATTGGATCGCCTGACTTGCAGAGAGTTGTACCCCAGGGAACCGAGCAAAAACTTTGTCGGATACATATATGGGTAGTACCCATACAAACGCTTGTATAAATATCTGAGGAAGGCTTTTTAAACCTTCTCCAACAAAAGGGTGTATTTGTCTTCATGCGGATGCCACACGCAAGCACTGGCCTCAAGCTTGCTCCGAACCAGAGCACTGAAGATGAGTCTTACAACGTCCAAATTGTGGAATTCCCGAGAGTTTCTTAGCACAAAACCCAGCCGTTGGTATGACTCCTTAGCAACCGTGGCTATGTGATCGTGGAATGTGAGCTCTCGGTCGAATGAAACACCCAAATCTTTGACCGACGTAGCACGTGATATCACGTTCTGGTCCAGCTTGTAGTGAAATTCGATTGGGCATCGCATTCGACCGAAAGTCATCTGACAACATTTTGAGCAATTAAATTCCATCTTATTCTCCACGCTCCATTTATAAACCGAATCAACGTCTCTCTGTAGCAATAAACAGTCCTCCGGTGATTTTATTTCACGGTACAGTTTCAAGTCATCGGCATAAAGGAGACACTTCGAATACTTGATGACTGTGGGAAGATCGTTGATCATGAAATTGAAGAGTGGGGGCCCCATTATCGATCCCTGACTCACTCCGGAACGCGTATGATAGCGTTGAGAATCGTATACGCCAAGTCGAACATACTGCTAGCGATCGCGAAGGTAATCAGCGAAAAATCTGAGAAGGCCTGGGGCAAAGCCCAGAGCACTGAGCTTTTCCAGCAGTATATCGTTGTTGACTCTATCAAACGCCTTCCGGAAGTCAAAGTATAGTACATCTACTTGTACTCGATGATCGAGCCTGGTGGAAATGTAGTCGACTAGTGTCAAAAGGTTAGTGTTAACTGATCTTTTCCTTCTAAACCCATGCTGCTCATCACATAGATATGGCTCAATTTGCTTGTACAACTTGAGATGGAGTATATGTTCGAACACTTTTGCCACGGTTGGTAATATTGCTATAGGTCGGTATTCTTCTACCGACGTTTTATTGGAGCTTTTCGGGATAGGAGTGACCCGCGAAAGCTTCCATTGGGGCGGATAGACGCCATTCCGTAGCACAAGGTTAAATAGATGACAAAGTGGATATGTCAGAAGTGTCTTTCCTTCTTTAAGAAGCCACGGAGGTATGCTATCCGGCCCAATGGAGCTACTAGATTTTAGATTTTGTATCCCAGCAGCCACATCCCAAGGTGAAATCTCCGGTATGTGCACATAATTACTCGACGAAGACTGGTCGCTGTTTGAGGTACTTTCTGCATCTAGCTTAGGTAATTCGGTTTAAAAAACGCTGGAGAAAAAATCAGCAAAAGCGTCAGAAGCCTCTTTGCCCTTCAAGGTTTCACCATTGAAAACGACGGTAGGCTCAAATCCACCTTTCGATCGCAAATTTGAAACGTGGTGCCAAAACTCTTGAGGATTTTTTTTGGATGTTCTGCTCAATACTGACCATGTACGAGTCATACGCATTCGAGACACGGGTTTTCAGGTCCGCCCTTAGGTTAGAGAATAATTCATAGGCCCCACTCGAGTTGGTACGCTTCCAGTTCCGATGAAGCTCAAGCTTGCGTTTTATATCGTCAATGATGTCCCTACTGAACCAAACCGGATATCGCGACCCCTTATACTGGTTACGGCGCTTCTTGGGAACACAAGCATCGAAAATGTTGTAGAGTGTTGTGTATAAGCTTTCCGTACTCAGACAAACATCATTAATTTTATAAAATTCATCCCACGATACATTAGCAAGCATATCAAGTAATAAAATCGAATCACTCTTTTTAAAATTCCAGTCCTTGTCCGAGTCAATATTACTGGGCTCAATACTGTCCGAGAGACGAGAAGCAACAGTTTCGATGCAAATGTCAAGTGGTGGGTGATGAGGATCAATTTTCACAAGCTGTTCCGTAGTCGTAACAGTTACACGAACATTTGTGCTGCTTCTCGTCAGTACGACATCTAACATCCTACCATTTATGTTTGGTACAGTATTATATTCACACAAATTACAAAAACACATAAAATAGCAAAAGTAATTGTTTACATTTGAAGACGCAGTATATAAATTCAAGTCACCTAATATTAATATAATTCCCTTTAGGTCATTTATAAAACTTTCTACCTTACAAAACCACCTCATGTAAAAGTCATCAGAAGCGTTTGATTTAATGGTATGGATGTTGTCCCATATGCATATAAGTAAGTATATCAGACATCAGGTTACATAGTACAGGCTCTGTCTAGTTTGGGACCTGAACACCGCGTGTGGATGTTGTCCCATATGCATATAAGTAAGTATATCAGACATCAGGTTACATAGTACAGGCTCTGTCTAGTTTGGGACCTGAACACCGCGTATGGATGTTGTCCCATATGTATATAAGTATGTATATCAGACATCAGGTTACATAGTACACGCTCTGTCTAGTTTGGGACCTGAACACCGCGTGCGGATGTTGTCCCATATGCATATAAGTAAGTATATCAGACATCAGGTTACATAGTACAGGCTCTGTCTAGTTTGGGACCTGAACACCGCGTGCGGATGTTGTCCCATATGCATATAAGTAAGTATATCAGACATCAGGTTACATAGTACAGGCTCTGTCTAGTTTGGGACCTGAACACCGCGTGCGGATGTTGTCCCATATGCATATAAGTAAGTATATCAGACATCAGGTTACATAGTACAGGCTCTGTCTAGTTTGGGACCTGAACACCGCGTGCGGATGTTGTCCCATATGCATATAAGTAAGTATATCAGACATCAGGTTACATAGTACACGCTCTGTCTAGTTTGGGACCTGAACACCGCGTATGGATGTTGTTTTTAATTTTAATATGGTTTAATATGCTCTAAGAATCATTCCTAACTCAATCCCTACGAAACTTAACCTCCGGAAGATGGGTAAATCGAGTAAAACCTTTGAAATAGCATTAACTTGATTCAGGAAAGAGTGGCGATCGCTATATTTTATACTATACTTAAAGTCTACCTTCTTACTAAGTATTATACAACCAACTTTAAAAAACAGGAGTATTTTATCAAGTCGGGGGTATATTTTTTTATGTATAATCACGAAAGTTTTTGTAGAGTAGCCTGATTTTAATCATTCTTTTTTTTGTTTGGTAGATTATATATAGGTTGAGAAGTAATGCGTAAAATTGCCGCTGATAAGACCGCGCTCGCGTGGTCTACAGTTTGCAGAACTACTAGTATTAGCAAGGATTCATATTGGTATTAGTAAGATATAGTGTGATTATTATGAATGTTACCTGAGCGTCTGTAGGCAAGTTAGAAGCAACCATATGCGCCACGAATAAAGAAGCCAGATGCTTGTGGTTGGCTGCCGTGGCGCTGTGCGACAGGAGCGTCTTCACGCGCGCGCGGAACGAGGTTCGAGTCCCACCCGAGCTCTCGCTGTACCACCTTTAATCATCACACAAGTCACAAAGAAAATTCACTTTGACAAACAAATAATTGTTGAATATTTTAAATTAGAGTTAATCAGTTTAATTATGTTATAACTAGCTGCGCCCCGCTACTTCCATACCAAATATTTATCAAAATTGGCCTGACCGTTTGAGCGTGAATGAGTAACAAACATTCATACTCACAAACTTTCGCGTTTATAATATTAGTAGGATATCATCTAAGTATAGAAATACATTGCAAATGAAAAGAAAGAGAAAAATACACATCCTCTGGCGGGATTCGAACCCGTGTCAGACGCCGTAAACCCCAAACCCACCGAGGCATACCGTTTGAGCTTAACTTTCTATTTGATTTTAACCGTCGTATGGAGACGAAAAAATAAGGCAAATTTTGGTCTCGCTAAGCAGGCGTTAGTCCTTCAAAAATAATATAATAAAAAATACTATTATATAATTTACTATTAATTCGTATTATAACAAAGTATTTAATAAAATAATTCATGACAGTCTATGTAACAAAACAAAAAAATATATTATACAAGATCAAAGCTATCAGAAAAGAAAACAAAGACAATAAGACATTTATTTACTATACATTTGCATATTTTTATTATACATTATAATATCTACACATATAAAAAATAATTAATAAAAAAAATAGAACCGACTTCTACACTAAAAAGTGTGAAATAACTTGTTGAAGTCGGTACCATGATAGTTCAAAAGTACCTATTATCACAATATTGTGCGCATGGTACCGACATCAAGTTATTTCACACTTTTTAGTGTTGAAGTCGGTTCTATTTAATGGATAAAAAAGATTATACCCATTTTAGTGATCTTGCTACTTACGGGACACACCGTCAATGATGATATCATGATATCATCAAGATAATCAACACTTTTCAGTTTATGGAGTGTAACTCAAAAACTGCTTGACCGAATTTGATGAAATCTGTATGAGACCACCTGGAAGTATACTCTATCAAACAAAAAATAATCATCAAAATTGATTCATAAACGACGAAGTTATCCGCGAACACACAATATATATATATATATATTATAGTATTACTTTTTAAACCTAGTTGGTCAATGGCGTCTGACACGGAGAGTCAGAAGACGCGGGTTCGAATCCCGTCCGAGGATGGAATTTTTCTCTCTATAAATTTCAATGTTTGAGATCGCTAAAGCAGGCGTTAGTGCTTTAAAAAGTAATACTATAAAAATTACAAGGGCTGCGATGTCAATACGAAAGTTTCAAGTATTTCTAAATAATGCTTCTTTCGGTTGGATGGTACTGTTAAACTGTCCAATAGATGTCGCTCCGTCCCCGCAAGACGGTTAGTCAAATAGAGAGTTAAAATTCGATGCTCGGACCAGATTCTCGGTGGCCTAGTTGGTCAATGGCGTCTGACACGGAGAGTCAGAAGACGCGGGTTCGAATCCCATCCGAGGATGGAATTTTTCTCTCTATAAATTTCAATATATATATATATATATATATATATATACGGTCGAATTGAGAAACCTCCTCATTTTTTTGAAGTCGGTTTAAAATGAACCCCTATTTCTCCTGATCACGCTATAACTTGGGAACGGATGGAACAATCTCGCTAATTCTTTTTTGTTGTCTTAATTATTGTCAGAAGGTTCTTGTGAAATAAAAACCAAGAAAAGATGGTAGGTGATGGTGTGAACGAAGGCGCGGGCAGTCGCTAGTAAAAGATAAAAATGATACCAACCTGACAATATCATAAAAAGCGTCGCGTTGTTTCTTGAACAGATGGAACGCCTGAGTGGTGGGGAAGTTATCCACACTGTCCGTCTCACAGTTGTAGTTGACGACGGCGGGGGTGCGGCGCGGCGCACGGGCGGCGGGGGATTCACATCGCACGCAGTACCAGTTCAGCAGAAACTTCGCTAGTTCCGGGTAGAACGAACGGACCTTTTTGTTTTCACCTGATCAATATAAGAAAGCACAGTAGGGCTATTATGTATCTCAGTTGCTAACAAATGTTGATTGAAATCTGGAAAAATGGGTGATTTATGTCACGTTTGAAGCAAAAACGTTAGTAAGTTGATGACTGGAGCTGACAAAAGTGACACAGAGCGACCATTTTGTTCGATTTCAATCAATATTTTTTAGTAACTGAGATACAAAATAGCCCTACAGGTCTCAAGTTTGTGCAGTTTTGTTGTATTTTTGACGTGAACGTCTTTAAATTTGTTACCATAGGGCAATCCTAAATACCTAATGATAAGAAAATCGGGGGATACAGTCTGACGTTGTAGTTTCCGAATCTATACCGAATATATCTGGATAGCTAAAGTATCAAAGACTTAATTACGATGAACGAGAGCAGTGACGCATCGCGAGCGGTGAAGGGCGAAGCGCCAAATTTTGAGGTTACTTTGCTGCGTATCGAGATTTGCAATGAGCATAACTGTTGACTCGGAGAAACGTATTCACGTACAACACACGGCCGTGTCCATGACAGCCACACCACATTTTTTTACACGTATATAGGCTAGTGTTTTGACCATTATCTCACTTGATGGTCACAGAAGATGCGGTCGAAGGTGGTCACACTAGACCTAGAATAGGGGCCGGCTCTCTAGCACAGCAGCCGGAATACACTGTTACTGCAATAGATTCTCAAACTTGAGGGTAGTAGCTAGCTAGCAGACACCACCTACCACCATGCTGTAGATTTTATCACGGTGTTATCTTCATTGTAAGCTCAAGGGGATCAAACCCGCAGTCGTCAAATCGACGGCCAACCTTTTCCAGCCCTGGACTATCACAGCTTCTAATAGGATAAGTACCTCAAGGAATATTGCGGGTCGATTAAACATGAGTCGATAGGTATTGAGTTTTTAACATAGAGCTAGGTCAGATGGATCATAAGGCTGAAAAGGTGAAAAAGAAGTCCTATTCAGCAGCCTATTTGGAGCCTTTATCGTCATCTCAACCGTAGGATGTCGCCTGCTGAACATAGAAAATAGTCGACCAGGGTCCGGCAATAGTATCTGTGTGTTTGCAGACCTTTAGACTCCACTCCAAAACCCGGCCCCATCGACTATCGGTTCTGAGTGCTATGTGACCTGCCCACTGCCACGTACAGCTAGCTAATCATCTGGGTTATGTCGGTGACTTATGAAGCCTACAGTAACAGTTTCAAGGCCCTATTTAGAATTAACAGAAAAAATTAAGGTCATTCATTTTTACTATAATTTTTAATGTCAAACAACGACAGAAAATTTTGAGGTCTATAGAATCTATGTTATAAGATGCCGCACAAACAGGTTTCATACTTCAGTAGGTAGAGTGATACCCCAGATTATAATGTCTATGGAACTAAATAATAGCAAATATAGAAAAGTTAAAATAACAGGCAAAGGATTTTAGAATATACATAAAATAACTCTCCTATAAAATGGATTTCAGCTAATAAATGTTGATTAAACTTTGCATAGTAACTGTTGTATTTGTGAAACCAAACGGCATACACTGTAATTAATACATATCCTGAGATGGGATTAAAAATGATGTTGCAATTACAGTAGATATTGTTGTACCTTTACTAGATTTTTCATAATACAAAAATATTCCCATATACTCGATTGAATAGCAAGTTTAGCCAAAAAAGTAACTTACCCAAGGTTTTCAATGAGTTCTTATCCAAAATAACTTCTAATATAATCTTCTGATTCCACAGCGACTTTACAGCGAAATAAGTACTGTTGTGGATAGATTTCAACAAAAAATCAGTATCATTCTCTTTCAATTTACATTCCACATTCAAATACTCATCTTCTAACTGCTTGGACATCAATACAGATATTAAAAAATATATTTCCATATTAATGCTCAGTATTAAATTATTCGTTAATAGTAAATCATATATTTCTATCAAAGTTTCAATCTTTTCCTTCATAAGAATCTTTGTTACATCAGCTTTTATATAATTTTGAGTGATTTCTATGGATTCTTTTTGAGTTATCTTAATTTGCGGCATGACTGAAGTTTTGGCCGGAGCTGATGTATTTAAAATATTAAATTTTTCCATCAATTTATGTCGCTCTTGCTTCAATAAGCTACGTTCTACTTCGAAACTGTTTGCCGACTCTTTTGGCTGAAATTTTTGATGTTTGAATGCAGAATTATCCTCTAAAGCTAACGGGGATGATTGTTGAAAGCATTCCGAATTAAAACTGTTTAAAGACAAACTCTTCTGAGACTTAATTAGACTTGTAGAGATATTAGTTGGCTTGATTCGTTTCTGTTCCGATCTTAAAGAACTTGACTTCCGTGCTCCGATCTCCGGAAACACTTCCGAATTGCTCAAATCCAAATCAACTTTCTCAATTTCACTATCATTAGAGCTATTCTTTTTGGGTTTTTTCTTAGAACTTTTTGTTGCTGTGATCAAATAGTCACCTAAACAGCTTTTTTCGTGAGATCTGGAGTGTCGATGAGTTAATCGTGGGGTGTCACATCTTTCGTAGCTATCTTTGACAAAACTTCGTGGTGTTACTGGACTAGATATGGGAAAGTCTGTCGGTTTGAACCCATTTTTCAATGGTGTACTAGAAATTGATAGTCTATCCATCCCCGTACTAAGTTTCGACTCATCTGATGAAACGGAAACATTCGTGTTGTTTTTATCTTCAGTAAAGAGCTTCGTTTTGACTCTACGACCAGTGCGTTTCTTGTCTCTATTTGGAGATTCGTGATGACTTCTTGAGTCACTTTTGACAGCGAGGCTGTCTGTGTGTTCGTCACTAGTAGGTTCGCTAATAGATCGGTGGTGTTTACGTCTGGTGCTGAGCAGCTTTTCAGGAGTAGCATTCTGTAGTATCTGGGCCGCATTGCTGTTGGTTTGTAGAATGCTGTAGATTGTAAAAATGAAACTATTATTTTATTTCAATTACTTAACCCTATTAAGGGATTGCTTCTATTAACTAGTTACAAACAAGGTAATAATCTGATTGGTTAATTCTGTGATATTGATATCCAATAAAGGCCATTTCAAATTAAAATTCTAAAATTATTATTAAAGGGGTTTAAAATGAAAGTGACTGCGCGTCAGTTCACTGAGCTTGAATGAGCAGGCATATATTTAGCATGGACAAGTTGAGGTGAGTATTATTTTCTAAGTGACGGGGCTGACCCACAAAATGTTAGCTTAGGTATGCTTTGGAACTGATTGCAGCAACAAATAACAAAAACATCAACTCTGAGAAAAATATATAAAGCTTCAAAACAAGGATGCCTATTGATTTAAGCTAATTTACGAAAGTTGTACCCGGTACAGGTAAAATAAAAAACGATTCAAGTCTCGAAAACTTAATATACTCAATATAAATGAATAATATGGGATAGCATCCACACACGCGGTGTTCAGATCCCAAACTAGGAGGAGCCTGTACTATGTAACATGATGTCCGATACTCATACTTATATACATATACACATCCACACGCGGTGTTCAGGTCCCAAACTAGGCAGAGCCTGTACTGTGTAACCTGATGTCTGATATACATACTTATATACATATGGGACAACATCCACACGCGGTGTCCAGGTCCCAAACTAGACAGAGCCTTGTACTGTGTAACCTGATGTCTGATATACATACTTATATACATATGGGACAACATCCACACGCGGTGTTCAGGTTCCAAACTAGACAGAGCCTGTACTATGTAACCTGATGTCTGATATACATACTTATATACATATGGGACAACATCCACACGCGGTGTTCAGGTCCCAAACTAGACAGAGCCTGTACTATGGTAACCTGATGTCTGATATACATACTTATATACATATGGGACAACATCCGCACGCGGTGTTCAGGTCCGAAACTAGGCAGAGCCTGTACTATGTAACCTGATGTCTGATATACATATGGGACAACATCCACACGCGGTGTTCAGGTCCGAAACTAGGCAGAGCCTTGTACTATGTAACCTGATGTCTGATATACATTCTTATATACATATGGGACAACATCTACAAGCGGTGTTCAGGTCCCAAACTAGACAGAGCCTGTTCTGTGTAACCTGATGTCTGATATACATACTTATATACATATGGGACAACATCCACACGCGGTGTTCAGGTCCCAAACTAGACAGAGCCTGTACTATGGTAACCTGATGTCTGATATACATACTTATATACATATGGGACAACGTCCACACGCGGTGTTCAGGTTCCAAACTAGACAGAGCCTGTACTATGTAACCTGATGTCTGATATACATACTTATATACATATGGGACAACATCCACACACGGTGTTCAGGTCCCAAACTAGACAGAGCCTGTACTATGGTAACCTGATGTCTGATATACATACTTATATACATATGGGACAACATCCACACGCGGTGTTCAGGTCCGAAACTAGGCAGAGCCTGTACTATGTAACCTGATGTCTGATATACATATTTATATACATATGGGACAACATCTACAAGCGGTGTTCAGGTCCGAAACTAGACAGAGCCTGTACTATGTAACCTGATGTCTGATATACATACTTATATGCATATGGGACAACATCCACACGCGGTGTTCAGGTCCCAAACTAGACAGAGCCTGTACTGTGTAACCTGATGTCTGATATACATACTTATATGCATATGGGACAACATCCTTACGCGGTGTTCAGGTCCCAAACTAGACAGAGCGTGTACTAGGTAACCTAATGTCTGATATACATACTTAATTACATATGGGCCAACATCCACACGCGGTGTTCAGGTCCGAAACTAGGCAGAGCCTGTACTATGTAACCTGATGTCTGATATACATATGGGACAACATTCACACGCGGTGTTCAGGTCCGAAACTAGGCAGAGCCTGTACTATGTAACCTGATGTCTGATATACATACTTATATACATATGGGACAACATCTACAAGCGGTGTTCAGGTCCGAAACTAGGCAGAGCCTGTACTAGGTAACCTGATGTCTGATATACATACTTAATTACATATGGGCCAACATCCACACGCGGTGTTCAGGTCCGAAACTAGGCAGAGCCTGTACTATGTAACCTGATGTCTGATATACATATGGGACAACATCCACACGCGGTGTTCAGGTCCGAAACTAGGCAGAGCCTGTACTATGTAACCTGATGTCGGATATACATACTTATATACATATGGGACAACATCTACAAGCGGTGTTTAGGTCCGAAACTAGGCAGAGCCTGTACTATGTAACCTGATGTCTGATATTCATACTTATATACATATGGGACAACATCCACAAGCGGTGTTCAGGTCCCAAACTTGGCAGAGCCTGTACTGTGTAACCTGATGTCTGATATACATACTTATATACATATGGGACAACATCTACAAGCGGTGTTCAGGTCCAAAACTAGGCTGAGCCTGTACTAGGTAACCTGATGTCTGATATACATACTTATATACATATGGGACAACATCCACACGCGGTGTTTAGATCCGAAACTAGGCAGAGCCTGTACTATGTAACCTGATGTCTGATATTCATACTTATATACATATGGGACAACATCCACACGCGGTGTTCAGGTCCCAAACTTGGCAGAGCCTGTACTGTGTAACCTGATGTCTGATATACATACTTATATACATATGGGACAACATCCACACGCGGTGTTCAGGTCCGAAACTAGACAGAGCCTGTACTATGTAACCTGATGTCTGATATACATACTTGTATACATATGGGACAACATCTACAAGCGGTGTTCAGGTCCCAAACTTGTCAGAGCCTGTACTGTGTAACCTGATGTCTGATATACATACTTATATACATATGGGACAACATTCACACGCGGTGTTCAGGTCCCAAACTAGACAGAGCCTGTACTATGTAACCTGATGTCTGATATAAATACTTATACACATATGGGACAACATCCACAAACAGTGCAGGGCGAGGGCTCCTAGAACGAATGTCAGTGGTGACGGTCGACTCTCTGGAACCGGCGATTGTACCGGCTAACCGAGCCAAACCACGCGCAACTTATTCTATTTTTCTAACGTTCTACTATAATATTATAAACGCAAAACTATGCGAGTATGGATGTATGACCTTCAAGGGTGATGAAATGTAACACAAATACCGTCAATTTCGTATTTGTATGTACGTAAAGGGCCATTTAGACGAGGAGAGTTTCTCGTACTTTTGTAGGCGAAAACTCGTACGCAACTATTCCAAGCAATAATCGCCATAAGATTATCGTATCATACTGTTTACATACAGGCAAGAACTAAATTCTCGCCTACGATTGTGTCATACGAGATTCGCTAGCAATTATAGCTAGACGATAATTTCCTGCGACTATTCACACGGCGAAATGTATAGTAAGAAGTTTCAATCTTGCTTACGAGTTCTCGACTTGTCTAAACACGATCTCGTATGACATTTTTTATTGCTCATACGAGTATCGCACAAATCGGTTTGAACCGATTTGAATGCCAGATTTGCCTTTCGAGTTTAGAGATTACTACGGAACTGTTCTCAAAATTATACAAAAATCATTTAATTTTGGTACAGCGGGTATAGTAGGTAATTACGAGTGTTGTGGGATACGAAGAATATGCATTATAGAATCGTCGTCGTGATGCTAGAAAGCAGTACTTAATGCATTTGTGAGAGAATTGGGAGTTGAGGAATATAACCTAAAGGATATTACAGTAATAATAAATATATGTAAAGTATTTTATTGACCGAGCAAGTAAAGCGAGCGAAGCGTCTCCGCTTTAACTGGCCAAATTGACTCATCTGTCCGTATATTTGTTAGGCTTTCTGTACAGGTTGGAGTTTTCAAACAATCTTCACGAAACTTGGTATGAAAGTTCTACTATTATATATAATTTTTTAGTAGTCGGTGATTTTGAGTGAAGAGCGCACCTTTCCTAAAAAGGGGGAAGTTTGCTGTTGCGCTATTTATGGACTGGTTTTGATAAAATTTGGCACACATATTAGGTGTGAAGAATATGAGCATAATCAGTCAAGTGGTTGTGGAGATAATAGGTTGTGAAGTACTGTTAATTGCCGCTGATAAGACTGTGCTCGCGAGGTCTACTGTTCGCAGAACTACTAGTGTTAGTCTTATTAACTCTTGTCCTACAAAAGCAGATATAATTAAACCACGCGGACTGCACTCATGGTAGCGACTGGCACAAACTCTCGCAAGGCATTTCTCGCTTTGTAGTTCTGTTTACACGGAGACAGATTATATTCTATGCGAGGCAATTATCGCCCAAGAGGAAGGGCGAGAATCGTGAATGTTTACGAAGAAACTTTTTATGTTCCATTCGATAATCTTATGTTCGAGGCGAGAAACTCGCTCCATCTAAATGGCCCTTTAGTCCTGTATTTTATTATGAATGTTTACTGATTGATATACTAATTATTTAAATTTACTCATATTATTATAGCAATTGCGTTTTGACCATGTACATAATTTATGACATTTTCAACCGACTTCCAAAAAGGAGGAGGTACTCAATTCGACTGTATTTTTTTATGTTTGTTACGTCATAACTTTCGATAGAGTGAACTTCTCAAAATACTTTATTTTTGTTTGAAAGCTGGTGCTTTACGTGTGGTCCCATTTAAATTTCATCAAATTCGGTCCAGTAGTTTTTGACTTTTACTCCAATAACTGAACAGAATGGAAGTCGGTATTAAATTTTTCAAATTCTACTTGTGGTATAAATGTAGATAATTATGGCCTTGGAGAAGTTAATAAGCTACTTGTAAATACATACTAATTTTGCGCAGACGTAGTCGCGGGCACCAGCTAGTTTATATATATATATTTTCGCTAAATATACCTACCAAATTTCTACTTATAAATAACGTGTGGCATTCGAGAGACTGGTGTCGGCAACATATCACATTTAAAATAGTCAGTGTGATAACTAAGATATATTTTTGGGCAATGATCAGCTTAGCATGATTGAGGATGACCGTCAATTCGAGAAGCTCGGTGGCTGGCAGATGGTGGTCTGTTTCCAGTCTCACTCTACATGCATCTCTAGGAATATCTCTATGTGTTTCAAATGTTGCTCAGAGTATGGTTGTGTGTGTGTGTGTGAGTGTGAGTGTGTGTGTGTGTGAGTGAGTGTGAGTGTGTGTGTGTGTGTGTGTGTGTGTGTGTGTGTATTTGACATATTCTTGTGCAACAAGCTAAACAAGCTTTGAGGTAATACAAAACCTAGGTATATTATAAGCTACCTTCTGCCCCCACATACTCCTTTTCGCCTTCAAAATATATTAGTCCTGTGTCGGTCTATCCCGATGAAGAATGCAACTATATCAGTGGGTATACACCATCTGCACCCCACGGTTTCACCCGCGTGGTGATGGATGATGATGATGAAAAGTATCATAATATGTGCTTCCCCGGTATATAATCCATAATAACTTTGCCTTTCATTACGATCCATTCAGCCGTTTAGGTGTGATAAGGACCAACAGACAGAGAGACAGAGTAAAAAAATGAGCTTAAGTTACTTTTAATAATATCAGCTATCTGCCAGTGAAAGTGAATGACATTTATTTTAATGTAATGGTTAGATGAGATATTTTTAATGACTTATCATATGATTTAATTTAAGTGGTACATTCTCAATATAAGTAGCTGACTTGACTATGTATAATTGAAAGATCCAAATATTGTAATTAATAAATGTTGTAATAAGCTCTATTATTATTGTCTTTCAGATGTAATAATAATAACTTTGTTACCTTTACCATTTTATTTATTGTTATGATCTGGAATAAATATATATTCTATTCTATTTGTAATTTGCACACCCAATAAGGTTTGAGTATAGCGAATAATGATAACACTAAACACCACATGACTGTATTACCTGTACTATGCGAATAAATGATTTGATTTGATTTGCTTAAGTAATTTTTGAGTTTATCCATTACAAACAAGCAAATCTATCCTCTTTATAATATAAGTGTAGATTAAGTATTCTTGTCTCATAATATAAATAAAAATTAACATTATATAACTATGACTTATAACTTTATATTTGACTATGTATAATCTTGAATAATCTTCACCCCTGTTTTGTTTGTTTATGGGTCTCCAGTCTGCAATAAAGTACTATTTATTATTATAATTCTTTGGTTTGTGTGTTTGTCACCTAACTCCTCCTAAATGGCTGAACAAATTTGGATGCAATTTTGTGTGTATATTTCAATGGGTTTCCAGATGCTTTGAAAATGGATGGAGCTGCTTCCAATATGTCACCGATATTCTTGATACAAGCAATGCCACTGGCGGGCCAGCTAGGCTACATATTAAACAAATGAAACCCTATTTCTCCTGGTCACTTGAAAACAGATGGAACAATCTGACTAATACTTATTTTGCTGTGTTCCTTATTGTCAGGATAAAGGTTCAGGATAAACCAAGAATAGACGGGAGGTTATGGCAAGGCCAAAGGCTGAGCCTACTATTTGACTGAAGTCGCAACAACAAAAGATTTAAGCCAGAAGATGAGAAACAAATATGTATCGGGAATTGCAGCGACTTTGCAGCAATGTGAAACAGGTCATAAGTTTTATAGTAAAATGTGATTCATGAGTAAGGTACTTACTAATAATATGCTAACAACAAAATACACAAGAATTTCAATAAAAAAATTATTTTATTTGCAGATCTATTGCTACCTACATCAAAATTATATGAAAACAATATCTATGAATGTATTGTCTATGTTAAATATAGGAGGTAATGAAACTGGTAATCAGACTGTGAGATGGTTTTAGTTTTAAACTTATTATTATAAGTTTAAAACTGCAAATGAAATATGAGATATTATTGATATGATCACAATATGGTGTTTATTGAATGACTTACCTGTCAGTCTGACTCCGTAGATACGACAAGAAATAAACAACAAACTCGCTTTTTGTGCAGCAAAATAATATACAATCATCTGGAGCGTCCTGCAACAAGCAAAAATAGAATTATAGCCAAACGGAACTGTACTGGGAATAAAACAAAACAAAGTTTTTGTAGGTTATTACCTCAATCGATTCATTGTTGAGCCACTTGATAAGCAGAGCATTATCCAGATTCCCGCTAAGGACACTTTCTATGATCGTATCAGACATATTAACTCAATAATCCCGTAAAAATCACATTTGTAAATCGTAATCGATTTTCATGAACTGCGCTGCGTTGCGCGCTCGCTCGGAGTTGCCAACGTACTCAAGTCAAAAGTGACCCAATTAAATTAATTTGGAAAATAAATCTATGATAGTTTCGCTTAATTTTATAGTATTGATGTAGGTAGTAAGTAATAATAATATAATAATAATAATTTTATTTATTTGGAACCATAACACGATTAGTTACTAACATATAGGATTCGATGACACCTGCAGAAGTATTAACTGTGTCGCAGATGTCAACGCCCTCCTCCGAAAGTCAGCTAATAACATAGTTCCTTAGTAACAAACAAGGTACAACTATATAACATATTATGTTAATACCTACGAGAAAACTAAGTGTGAAATATTGTTATAAATTTATGTTGCTTATAAATTATAGAGCTATTTTGGGTTTGGGTGAGTAGGTGAGAGTAGTTGAAATGTGTGTTGTGTGTATGTGTGCGCGTGTGTGTGGGGGGGGGGATGTATTTGTTCGGTAAGGGTGTTTTGTATAGGTGTGGTTGTGTGGACTGGTGTGGTTGTGTGGACTGGTGTGGTTGTGTGGACTGGTGAGGTTGTGTGGACTGGTGTGGTGTGTTTGTGTGATCAGATGAGGTGTGCTGTGACGTTATTTTAAAACAACAAGGAGGTCCTCTGTATCCTGGTAAGACAATGATTGCAACCATTCAACACATTTTAGTTTGCATTTATATAATGTAAGGGGATATATATTTAATTTTCTGTTTAGCTTATTGTACAGCATCGAGCTGATATGGTAATAGTGTCGTTTTGCAGTTTCCGTCCGTCTTTTTTCTGTGGTGCATACTATGTCCCTTCTACGTTTTTTATTTATCTGGTTCGGATCATATGGCATATGAGCATGTTTCCTTAACACAGTTTGCAGAATAAAAAGTTGTCTTACAGTTAGGACTTTGCATAATGAGTATAGCTCACTAGTGGAAAATCGGCGTGGTTTATTAGAGAGGACTTTTAATACTGCTCTTTGTGCCCTTTCCAAATATATCATATTTGATTTTACAGAACCACCCCACGCAGTTATGCAGTATGTCATGATGAATTGGGCTAAGCCGTAGTATACAGTCTTAAGGTACTGAAAATCAACCATTTGTCTAATGTTTTTAAAAATATAAGTTAATTTTCTGACCCTAGATACCATAGATGTAATATGCTGATTCCAGCCCATTGCACTGTCTATCATGACGCCTAAAGTAAGTCTGAAGCTAGGGGAAATACCATTAAAATGGTATTTGTTTCGTTTCGTCTGACTCCAGGTGGGTAGGGTAGGTATAGGTAAGTATTCCGCAATGTATCTACGCTGTCACAAAGTTTATGAATTCCTTGCTTAAATATACGGTATACCTACCCTACTAAGGGGATAGTAATACATGTATATTTTTAATTTTACTCGAGACTTATTTTCTCCGACCCAAAGAAGTGGTTACAGTTGACTATAACCACCACTAAAATAAAACTGAAAAAACGTTCAGTTGAACTATTTTCTTTTTTTTTCACTGATGTTATAAAGTAATCATTATAATATATCACAGTAAAATGAAGTTCAAAAACTTCAATCATGAGGATAGTTTTCAACTGTCGAAGATCTTAATTTATCTATTACAGCTAGTGATGTGTGTATGAAAAAAACAGACAGTGCAATCAATAGTAGGGGTGCCTCGTAAACTGCTTTACTTCATCTGCTCGTAAACAATTACCCGAAATTAGCAAGTTTATCCGTGATCATGATGCGTGCAACAGTGCCAAAATGTCGAATACGCTAATACCAAATGTGTATTAGGTTATGATGATTATCCTGTAAACATTTCTAATACATACGATTATAATATAGTGTTTCATGAAATGAGGTAATTTATTGTTTTTAGATCCTTTTTGCAGAACTAAAATAATATTTTTTTACGTTGACATTTTACCAGTTGGTCTGTGGCCGACACTCACCTGCCCTTATGAGGGAACCCCTTTTCGCAATCAGTACCGGGTATATCAATCAGGTGGTAGTAAAATATTAATAATAGGTACTAGTAGTATCTGTCAGAGAGTCTTCTCTTTCTTGAGTAATCTTAAACACATAAAAAAACTTGTAACAACCAAATCAGGCACATTAATGCGACTAAGCCTAGACATAATAATTAATGACAAAAAGTAAGCTTTAAGTCTTGTTACTCATATTTCTTTTTATGGGATAGATTGGCTAACGAGCCAACGGCTCACCTGATGGTAAGTAATAACGTCGCCCACGGTCACCCGCAATACCAGAGGTCTCGAGGATGCGTTGCCGACCTTTGAGGAAGGATGATAGGATGGAAGAGATAGAAGGGGTGAGGATGGAGAGGGAGAAGGATAGGAAGACTGGGGAAGAGGGAATCGGGCCTCCGGAACCTCCCACAAACCGACGAAACGCAATAGCAAGCTATGTTACTTCACGTCGGTGTTATGTGGGAGTGTGGTACTTCCATGGGTGGACCGGTGGTACTGTATAACAAAAACAAAAATATTTCTTATTTCTTGATTCTGAATTATTCTGCTCCATGTTGTCGTAACGATCACGAAACAGCATGTTGTAAAAGTGGTTTATTAGGACCTATGTAAAAGTTACATAAATGGTAACAAAAGGTACCATCTGGCCACATTGCGCTAAGTTTTTACATTGATATGTTGTAAAGTGACAGTTGATGTCCCATTTCGTGACATTGTTTTTTTGACACATTAAAGGTGCGTTTGTTTAGCTTTGGTGGGGTGAGGGCATTGGTGGCGTTGTCATTGATAGCTCTTTTGTTAAGGCGTTCGTAAAGCTTAAAAACGTTATTTTTGCCACTTTTGCCAATTATGCCCACAACCTATTCGAACGCTCAACTGACCATAGTTAGCGAAAACAGCGCTAAAACGCACACAAGGGCGTTCGATTTGGAAATATGTAGGTGAAAATGTCGTTTATTTCTCATTTTGTTCAGCGTTTGGAAAGCTTAAAAAGAATTATTTTGTCACCAAAATGTTCAATTTTTACCCCACGTCCGTAGCTTAGTTGTTTGTGACCGTTTTTCGACAACTATCTATTTGACAGCATAATCATGCGATTTTATGTCTTATGTTCGGCTTAGCGTTCGAGTAGGGCAAGTGGCAAAAATAACGTTATTGAACTTTACGAACGCTTCAATAAAAGAGCCAACAATGGCAACGCCATCAATGCAGTCAGTGCTAAGCAACTGTAAGCGACCGCACCCTGAGTATCCACTTATCAAAACATACCCTTTGTCCATAGATTAGAGTATGTATACTGGAGATGACATAGGCATCTCCAGTATACTTTTGTCGTTTGTCGTAGGAGGGCCTACGCCGTATGAACGTGTTACTCCCAAAGACTTAGGTCTCTGCTTCGAATCCTTCAGGCAGAGGGGCGGCTGGCGACGGCACGGCGGCGCGGGAGCGCCAAGATCATAAGCGTAAAATGAAATGGGTCATCCTTGAAAACAGCGGCGCGGGAGCGGGCGACAAGCGATGCACTATAGGCAAGAATATTTTGTATATATTCCAGTCAAGCAGTGACAGCCCGCGCGTCTGCGTTGCAGTGTTTTGCAATTTGTTTTTGTGACGTGTCGAAATGTCCTGGAGCGTGCTAGAGGAAATTATTTGAGCTATTTTTGAAACACCAATATAGAACAGCAAAGATGTGAATCATAAAAATTTTAAAAGAAAGAAATTAAAAATAAAAATGATTAATGCCAGATTCTAAGATAGCTTCAAGAATATAGTCAAAAACTATACTTATTAGTTAAATAAGTAGTGTAGTGTAAAATTGTGTATTGTAATATTATTGGTGTAGTCGTCAAATTTGTCGGGACATTGTCTCTATTCTTCAAAATTTCGATAAAACTAGCCTTTTATTTTCCATGCCCTATAGTAGGGATTCACTTCTGTTACCCACAATAAATCAAGCGTTAGGAATAATTTGAAAAAAAAAATGTTTTCGCCGAGACATTTCGTTGGCCAATGAAAAGAAATATCTCAACGACACAACACTATGCCGTTACAGTGCCGCGCGATCTGCCAGCTGGTTTCAAGAAAATTTAGTACCTAGATTTTGAAATATAAACAAAATCTTTCCGAGGTTGTGTAATGGTAATTTTCAGCTTAAAATGATATTATTATATTGGTTAAAACTACCTGCTTACTTATACTCTTGCTCTGTACTCATACTTACGTAAGTATTATTTGTATTGTTGACATAGCTTTCATCCAATTGTGCTTGTGAGAAGGAGCAACATAAAATATTTATACTTGGTAGCTATAATTGGACTGTGCTCATCACCATAAGAACTATTCCACACGTTGAATTGACAGCTGACAAACTGAGTGAATTTAGAGCGTCATGTTAACGAGAGTCCATAAAAAAAAACAGGTGAACGGTTTTTCTGCAGTTCGTGAATAGTTCTCGTAGGCCAGAGCAGGGGCCTTACTATGAGCTCTTAAAGCAGGTTTTCTAGAAAACTGCCCGGTTTATTCGTACCACGACAACGCTAAAGCCGGGGGCCTTACCATCGCTTCGTAACTATATCTTCGTAAAAACCATGCAAGTTCCGTGCAGTTCTCAAGCCTGACATAAACAGCTTTGAATGAAATCATACCATGACGCTCATTTAGGTGAACTGATTGAATATTGTTTTCTCAAAGGTGAACGGATAATATTGTCTCTGGCATTCTAACAAATTATTATAACCAACATTGCAGACGCCTAGACGTTTGTACGTAGTACTAAACATATAATTGTCTGTGTACAATAGGCAGCCGACGCGTTCATATTTACGTTATTTACGTCTTAGACATTTTGAATTTAAAGTGCAGGTAAAGCAAATATAATATTTTCCTTACCGGTTGACACGTTGTCCAATATTATTATTATTTCCATATTATAATTTGTAATTAAATGTGTGTTTTGGTTCACTGATCAAACTTTTGTATTTATTAAATAGTCACTTCACGTCACTAATAGTGATGTGAAGACAAACGCTAGTCTGAAGTAGAATCTGAAGAGTCACTATGACCCGTCAAAGTATGAGGGCTGAAGGTAGTCATTGCGTAAATCCCTGGACATGTAGGCATCCCAGGAAATGAAACTGCAGACATGTGTACTAGACACGCAATTACTTCATGGCAACGACTACTACAAAATTTACTTTCACGACTTTTCTTCTATGTGTCAGCCTCGAATGAGAAAAACCTGGGAAAAACTTTGGCAGGACTCAAAAGTTAGCAAGGGAATAATTTATGGTCAGCATACCATTGACTGGATTACCTTGTTTTTTTTATATCAAAAAGTAAAAAAGATTGCCACCTCTACTATATGCCGCTTGCGGCTGGGTCACTCATGCACTCCAGTGTTTCTGGCCAAGATAAGAATCTGTGACCACTCATTAGGTGAATGTGGACTTGATGAACGGACCGCAGATCATATCTTTTTCAACTGCTCTGAAACTGCGTTGTTTTCTCTATCACGTGCTCCCAGTTGATATTCCTCGTACTACCAACCTCTGCTTATCTCCCTTTATTTTACTCCATTTGTATATGTACTAAATAAATGTATCATGGTTAATAATTAAAATTATGTATTTATCATAGATTATAAGTACTAATATAAAGTAATAACTGGATATGATAAAATGTGTAATTATATAATTGTGTTGTCCTGTGTACGTCTTGTGTGTGACTTATCCTCAGAAGAACATACTCAGAGTTAAATATATACAAGAGACACAGATCATTCTTCCCGCCACCGACCAATCTCCTTACTTTTTTTTTGTTTTACCCACGCGACATTGCGACTGTTAGAAAACCTCTTTGTTAATACTGTTCAAGAAGAAGAAACTATTTTTATTTGATTATTGTGTAATGTCAAATATGTCACTGATTTGATTTTACATTGAAAAATATCATTGATTATTTTCCTTTATATAAAATGAATTTTATTTCATAGTTTACTTCACGTTACAATATTTACTAATTTTATCTGGTTATGGGCTGTAATAATTATTAGTACCTATTTATTTTGTGAAGTTTTTCCCATGTATGTTTCAATAATGTGATATTTTTTTTCTTGTGGAATATTATTCTATGAAGAAATAAATCACTGGGTGTTTATGTGAGCATGGAGAACTTTATTAGCTCTTCAAAAATGAATACTACAATTGTAAGTAACTCACATATTTCTATTGAGAAACTAAAGGGTGTTACAAACTATCAAAACTGGAAATTTCAAATAAAACTTTTATTGATTGATAATGGTTTATGGGATGTTGTGTCGAATACTATTTCGGACCCCATAAAATACCAGAGAGCATATGCCAAAATATGTTTGAATATCGAGCCGATTTGCTATCCGCATGTAAAGGTTTCCAAGACGGCGGCAGACGCCTGGAATAATCTAAAGGCGGCTTACGAAAATAGTGGCATAAGCCGACGATTATGTCTTAAAAGGAAGTTATCGCAGCTCAGATATGTTGATCATAGCTCAATGGATCATTATTTAGGAAATATAATTTCTGTAACTCAAGAATTGGCAGACATTGGATGTCAAATACCTCTATTTGATGAATGATGAATTAGCCGAAATAATGCTAATAGGATTACCAAATGAATTTGACTCATTGATTATGGCCATGGAAGCCACGAATATGAAACTGTCATCTGACTTTGTGAAATGTCAGTTGATACAAAGCGAATTTAAAAAGGGAACTTTGAATTCGAATGTGGAACCAACTGAGAAGATTCTTGTTGCAAAAGACAAATTTATTCCTACGTGTCATAATTGTAATGAAAAAGGGCATATTAAGCCAAGGTGTCCCAAATTAAAAAAGAATTTGAAGAAGATTCATGATAAAAGCTTGACGCCAGATGCATCTTCGTCTACAAAGAAGGGAAGTAGTGCAAATCTGACTTTATTATCTAGAGAAATTGCTTTAGTGAATAACATTTGTGACAGTAATAGTTGGATCTTAGATTCAGGTTGTTCTAGTCATATGACTAACCGGAAAGACTGGATGAAGAATTTTTCTGCCAGTAATAAATCTGAAATTACTACTGCAAATAATGATAAGATATACAGTGAAGGCGTTGGTGATATTACTGTAACGTTTGATGATGACATTGATAAAGTCATCACTGATGCTTTGTATGTGCCGAAAGTAGCAACTAATCTTTTGTCTGTTAGCAAAATTGCAGCAAAAGGCTATCTTTTATTATTTGATGCTAATAACTGTTATATTTACAGGAAGGATAATGTCAATGTGACTGGTTCCAGCGTAGTAACAGCTACTAATGTGGACGGCATTTACAAAATTGATCAGAAATGGGGTAGTTACGTATGTAAGAAAAACCAAGAGCCTAATATTAGCACTGAAGGTAATGCTTTTGTGTCCAACATTAATTCTTTGGAACTATGGCATCGTCGCCTAGGCCACTTAAGTTTAGCAGGTATGTTAACACTTCGTGATAAGTTAGCGAATGGTATTAAGTTTAACAATGGTGATTTGACACCTTGTACTCCTTGTTTTGAGGGTAAACAAACGAGCAAATCATTTCCGCGTGGTCAGGCACATAGGAGCATGACTAAACTTGACTTAGTTCATACAGATATATGTGGACCTTTTTCGGTCAATAGTTGGAGTGGTTATCGTTATTTTATAACGTTTACGGATGATTTTTCGCGCAAAACGTTTATATATTTTATAAAACGCAAAGATCAGATGACTGTCTTGAATACGTTTATCGAATTCAAAACTTTAGTTGAAAATCAAACTGATCTTAAAATAAAGCGGGTTAGGAGCGATAACGGCACGGAATACTGTAATAAAAGTTTAGCGAATCATTTTAAGCAATGTGGTATTATTCACGAAACGACAGTTCCGTATACACCTCAACAAAATGGCGTTGCTGAACGCTTAAACAGAACTTTAATGCAAAAAGTCAGAGCCATGTTGCAAGATGCTTGTTTGGAGAAACAATATTGGGCTGAAGCGGTAAATACTGCGTGTTATTTGAAGAACCGTAGTCCAACTGCAGCTGTGAAAAATGCTACTCCTGAAGAATTATGGACTGGGTCTAAAGTGGATCTCAGTAATCTTCGAGTTTTTGGTAGCACAGCTTATGCTCTTACTCCACAACAAAAACGCAAAAAGCTTGATCCAAAATCTAAGCCCTATATTATGTTGGGATATTGTGATCATACCAAAGGTTACAGACTTGGTGATCCAGATGATGGTTCGACATTGATTAAAGCTCGTTCTGTCGAATTTATTGAAAATGTTCGAGGTATAACCTACAAAACATCAAATTCTTTAGAAAGTTCTAAAGATTTAACCAATACTGTTGAAGTTACGGTGTATCAACCCAACACTTCTCATGGACTTAGCCACGAATCTGACAGTGATGAATTTGCCACACCAGATGTATCATCAACGGATATTGATGTTCTAGATCCAATTGAAGAAGAAACTCATGTCGAAGGAATAATTACATCTGATGAACAGGAAGAAACTTCGTTGAATAATATTCAACCTGACTCACAAATTATGGATCAGAATATTTCAGACCAGGAAGTTGCTGAAAATTCTAGACCCAAACGTGACCGCCATCCTCCTATTTGGTTCAAAGATTATGTAGTGAATGATTTCTCTGATCTAGCTTTGATGGGATGTAGTGAGCCTAAGTCATATAAAGAAGCGATTGAAAGTGAGAATAGTGAAGGTTGGATAGAAGCTATGCAAGATGAATATAACTCACTAATGTCGCATGGTGTCTGGGAACTTGTGGATCGACCTAAAAATAGTAATGTGATTAAATCGAAATGGGTTTTCAAAGAAAAAGTAGATCCAAGTGGGAAATTTGAAAAGTTTAAAGCAAGATTAGTTGCAAAAGGTTTTACTCAACAATATAAAGTTGACTATGAAGAAACATTTGCACCTGTTGTGAGACATAGCACTCTACGACTACTCTTTGCGATTGGTGTTGAAAATGATATGGACATTGAACATGTTGATGTCAACACAGCATTTCTTAATGGAGATTTACATGAGCAAATCTATATGGAGCAACCTACCGGTTTTCAAATTGAGGGGCAGAACAAAGTATGTTTACTCAAAAAGAGTCTATATGGGCTCAAACAAGCCAGTAGAGCTTGGAATGAAAAAGTTCATAAGGTTTTGGTTAACAATGGTTATAAACAATTGAAGAGTGAACAATGTGTGTTCTACAAAGATAATTTGATAATAGCTCTATATGTTGATGATTTTTTCATATTTAGCTCCAATGATCATCAAAAGAAAATGCTTTATGAATTGCTTAGTTCCAACTTTAATATAAAATTGCTTGGACCTGTTACACAAGCTTTGGGTATGAAGGTCGAAAGGAACAGGGAGCAAGGGACATTGAAACTGACTCAATCTGAATATGTGAAAAATATGTTGATAAAATTTGGAATGGATGATTGTCACAAAGTCGCAACTCCCATGGAAGTAAATTTTAATCCGCCAAAAGCAGAGAAGATTGATTTGAGGTTTCAATATCGGGAACTTATCGGTAGTTTGATGTATCTCGCTGTATGCACTCGTCCGGATATTGCATTTGTGTGCAGTAAGCTCAGCCAATATAACACTTGTTATGATGAGACGCATTGGATTGCTGCCAAACGCGTGCTACGATATTTATCGGGTACAACTGATTACGGACTCAATTTTAGGCGAGGTAGTAACAAATTTGAAATTTTATCCGACGCAGATTGGGCGGGGGATACCAACGATCGAAAATCGTATTCTGGTTTTGTGAGTAGATTTGGACTGAATGTGATAAATTGGCATAGCCACAAGCAAAACAATGTTGCTTGTTCTAGTACAGAAGCTGAATATTACGCTCTTGGTACGTCGATAAAAGAAGCTAAATTCATACATAATTTTGTAAATGAATTGACACCGTTCAATTTATCGCGTGAGCCTATTGTTATTTATAATGATAATTATATAAAATAAGAGCACACTCAAAATAGTTGAAAATCAATGTTACCGAAGAACCAAACACATTGACATACAACATCATTTTGTGCAAGAATGTGTAGAGCGTAAACTAATAAAGATATTTTATAAGCCATCAGCTGAGTTGGAAGCGGACCTATTCACAAAAGCCTTGCCAAAGGTTAAACACAATTTGTTTGTTAAGTTTTTAGGTTTAATTTAGGTTTCTTATATATTTTTTTTTTGTTGTACTCATATGTATGGTGTACTCTTGCAATAATAGTTTTAGTTTACAACTTTATGATTGCTAGAGTAAGGGGCAGTGTTAGAAAACCTCTTTGTTAATACTGTTCAAGAAGAAGAAACTATTTTTATTTGATTATTGTGTAATGTCAAATATGTCACTGATTTGATTTTACATTGAAAAATATCATTGATTATTTTCCTTTATATAAAATTAATTTTATTTCATAGTTTACTTCACGTTACAATATTTACTAATTTTATCAGCGACAATCTCGCAAAAGCCATAAAAAGGAAGAAGAAGAATACCCGTCAAAGTGGATGGCACATAAAAAAATAACTTCTCGCTAGCGTTCACAACGTTGTGAGCGTTTTTACCTAAAAAAGCTTAGAACGCTGAACAAAACGAGACATGTACGACATTTTCACCCACAGATTCCCAATTCGAACGCCCCTTGTGAGCGTTTTAGGATTTTTGCTAAAAACGTTCACAAGGGGTCTATTCGAACGCACGTATACTCTGACTGATTTATCTATGTTGTTTAAAATTTTTATTGTTTTGTTTATTTAGCATCTAAAAAACTTTATTCAATTACTAGTTATATTTATGTATTACAATTACTATTATATAATACAATAACTAGTTTGTGTGTTTATTGGTTACCCATGAAAACGGCGGACGTATTTTTGTAATTATGTATCATTTCTTTACTGAAATTAACGTTTTTCTGGAATAAGAGTAGTCAAGGTCAAAGATTACAATGAATACTGGGTTGTCATGGTTTGCCAGTGTTGACCTGTGCATATAGCCGTCAAAGTAGCAGCTGCAGCTGATGCATACAGATCCTACCTATGTAATTAAGGCGAATTCTGTGAGCTGACGATTGGTCAGAAGTAACAGAGATAATTTACCCAAAAATGTATACGAAGGTTAGCTTATAAAGATACATAACCCAAAAATAATATGTACGCTACTTTTTAATGTTAACCACTCATGCTGTCTCTAAGCCAGTATCAGAAAATAAATAAATCTTATCTTTCCACAGAAACAATAGCATTTGATAATCTGCTAAGTATGGAAGGCAACACAGAAACTAATAATATGTACAGCATTTCCAATGGAAAAAGGAAAGTAAAAACAGAAGTGAAGATTGAGGAAATGGAGTCAGAGTATGAAACTTATGACCTGTTCCTTGACCAAAAATGTTCATGTACATTACACCGAAATAATAACTACATTCGCAACAAGAAGCAGATCAATAGAGATGAATTAGTTATTGAACCAGAGCAGATACAAGAACACCCTACATATATAGCAAAAACCAATGTACCTGAATCAATAACTCATACATTACATGAATGTAAAGAGTGTAATGCAAATTTCTTAAAACTACTCGATCTTTCCGAACATTGCAAAATAGCACATCCATTTATTGTAATGTGCAAATTTTGTGGTCTTGCTTTCACTAGAAGATCAAGTTTGTTAAGACATCAAAATAGTATTTGCAAAATTAACAATATCAATAAACCGATACAGGCTCTGGCAAGACATCAGAATAATGATTTAAATAAAATCACTCGACAACTAGACAAGCGTACATGTATGGGAGAGACCAGTGAAAAAGAACCAATCACTCCGGATAGTAAGTTATATGAATGTAATGAATGTGATGCAAATTTCTTAAAAAAACTAGATCTTATCAAACATAGGCAAATGGTACATCTGTTGACAATAAAGTGCAAATATTGTGGAAAAGTTTTCACGAAACAAACAAATTTAATAAGACATCAAAGGTATGCGTGCATCAATGAGAAAGAACCGCACCAGCCTCAAACTAAATATGAGTGCAATGAATGTGAGAAAATGTTTACTAGACGAAATAGTCTAGTCATTCATTTGAAAATGGTACACGTCATAGTCACATGTAAATTTTGCAGCAAAACTTATTCAAAACGTTCCAATTTAAAACAACACCAGAATTATTTCTGTGGTAGGAACAAAATCAAAAAAGAAAACAATGAGAACTTGAAGCATGGAATGTTTATGAAACTTCCATCTTTGTATATCCTAGAAAATATAATGTACGTTCGTAAAAATATAAAGAAGTTTAGAATAAATAGTGATATGCATAATATTAATACTAGAAATAAGGATAGGATAGCTGTATCTAAATTTAGACTCACGAAAACTAAAAATAAGTCCTTCTTAGGCAATTGTGTACGTTTCTATAATAAAATCCCGAAAGACATTACTGAGCTCACTGAAGGGAAATTCAAGTTACGTGTCAAAAATATACTAATGAAAAAAGCCTATTATAAATTGAGTCACTACTTAGAAGACAAAGATGCCTGGAAGCTTTCCACTTCTGCCTAATAGCCAACTATTGAATAAATTTGTTATTTTAATATTACTCATATGTAACCTCAATGTACAAAGACTTGAAAAAATAATGGCCCACGAGTTTCTTGCTGCTTCTTCTCGGCGGTGGTTCTTTTCCGAAGACAGCGGTAGAATCATTTAAAAATTTTTGACGTTCATAAGAGTGTCTATGATGCCTAAACTGAATAAATAATTTTTGAATTTTGAATTTTTTGAATTTTGTTAATATGTGATTATTGTAAAAATGAATTTACTCATAAAAAGAGTCTTATTGAGCATATAAAACAACATATGGGAACAGTTAAAAAGTATGCATGTCACATGTGCAGTAAACAATATAAAACAAAACGTAACTTGAATTGTCATATAAACGCAAGTCATTTAAAGGTAACTTATTCTTGTGAACATTGTGGCACGAAGTTTGCATGGGCATCGAGTTTGTTGAGTCATAAGAAAAAGTGTTCCTCGAGTGAATAAAAATTGTAGCAATTTTAGATGTCAATATTATATTGGTCTGTCTACATACGGTGATTCGTAAAGCTTTCCAAGCATTGTCAGTTGAAGTATTTGTCAAAATTTATAAGACATATATCAGACCAATGCTGGAGTATGGATATCAAGTCTGGAGCCCGCATTTTCGAAACGATATAGACCTGCTCGAAAGTGCGCAAAGAAAAGCCACCAAGATACCGCAAGCCTTGCGTTGCAAGAGTTACGACCAGAGTTGGAAATCCTGCGCCTCACTACTCTTGAAGAAAGGAGGTTACGTTGGGATCTCATAGAAACATTCAAAATTGTCAATGGATTCTACAACCTCCCAAACCTACACAACTGGTTTATTAAAATTAACCGCAATGAGGAAGCCAGAGGCCACAACCAGAAAATCCAGCGTGTACCTGCTAACACCAACACTGCACACCATATCCTCAGCAACAGAGTTGCTCACAACTGGAACAGGTTGCCGGAGGAGGTGGTTTGTGCTACATCAGTCAACATGTTCAAGAACCGACTGGATGGCTGGCTGCATACAACAAAAAAATCTCTTGCCAACCTCTAGCCAGTGAACTAAAACAGTGTATTTGTGGATATTACAATATTTCAACACAGCAGGATATAGGCACATCAGCATCATGCTGCTCGCCTATAATCAAATAAATAAATAAATAACATACAACAGTTAAGTCTAATGGAGATACAATTCGATGTTTGGGCGATATGCCCAGTGGCCCTGCTCATGGCTTCTGACACGGATTGCCGGAAGACGTTGGCTTGAATCCCATCCAATGATGTTTATTTTTTCAAAAATTGCAAAGTTTGATCTTTTTTGAATGCTAAGCAGAGGTTAGTGCTTTAAAAAAATATAACTACTAATAATAATCATAGTATTACTTATTAAAGCACTAATGCCTGCTTAAGCGATATATCTCTCTATAAATTTCAATGTTTGAGATCGCTTAAGCAGGCATTAGTGCTTTAAAAAGTTATACTATAAAAATCACAAGGGCTGCGATGTCAATACGAAAGTTTCAAGTATTACTAAATAATGCTTCTTTCGGTTGGATGGTACTGTTAAACTGTCCAATAGATGTCGCTCCGCCCCTGCAATACGGTTAGTCAAATAGAGTTAAAATTCGATGCGGATTCGGACCAGATTCTCGGTAGCCTAGTTGGTCAATGGCGTCTGACACCGATAGTCAGAAGACGCGGGTTCGAATCCCGTCCGAGGATGGAATTTGTCTCTCTATAAATTTAAATAATAATCATGTTAAAAGTAGTTAAAAGTTTCAAAAAAGGTATGGCTTCTGGTATGATAGGGATTTGTGGGCAGAGTCACAAGAGGGTAGTCTTATGGCAATCCCTACACGGTTCCTGGGTGGGCCTAATCAGGTGACATATTTGGTAGTAGACTGATTTTGGGAGTGTCCATTTTATTGAGTACTAGTGACTGTCCGCGACTTCATTCGCATAGTAGGCTTGACCTTCCACCTCGCCATAACCTCCCATCTTTTCTTGGTTTTCCTTTCATAATAACATTCTCTTGACAATAATTAACACAACAAAAAAAGAATTGGCGAGATTGTTCCATCCGTTCTCAAGTTATAGCGTGACCAGTACCTCTACCATGAGTTGGCAACATAAATGTCATCTATAGTCAATACTCCATCTCGCCTACATTTAACTTTTAAGCTTGTGATTGGCGTACTCGCTGTCAATTTTAGTTCTACAATTGACTGCAAGGTGGCATTGTTCTTTATTCATAAATTTTTCGCAGCATTTGATATCGACCATCGGTTCTTGTCAATTTTGTAAACTCATGGTAGACCTTCAGGAGAAAAAGGGGGTTCATCTACGCTAATAATTATAATTATTATGAAGAGGAAAAAAATGTATTTTTGTGTGTGATGGATGGCGATGGATGATGATGATGAAAAAAAATATTAGCCTATATTACTCAGGGTGAATGTAGCTTTCCAATGGTGAAAGAATTTTTGAAATCGGTCCAGTACTTTATGAGCCAATTCGTTACAAACATACTTACATACAAATCTTTCCTCTTTATAGTATTATAGTATACTACCGTAGGGACTATAATGAAGCTGGTTCCATACATTTGCTAAAACAGTATAGGGCTGCCACTAATCATATTTGATTGAAGTAATTCAAAAAAGAAAGCGGTTAAAGAAGATTGTGCAAGAAAAAATATTTATTAAAGTTTTTTCTACTTCAAAGAGGACATTGCCTTTTTTTAATGCCTCTATTGCCAAATCTTTAATAATTTGTGAATGTTTGGCAGTGTATGGTAGTTTTTTTGCTGTTTTTCATTTCCTTCCTTTTCTACCGACTTCCAAAAATGAGGAGGTACTCAATTCAACTGTTTTTTTATGTTTGTTACCTCATAACTTTGGACTGGGTATTCCGATTCTCAAAATTATTTTTTGTTTGAAAGCTGGTACTTCCCGTGTGGTCCCATTTAAATTTAATAGATAATAACTGAATAGAATGGAAGTATTACAATTTTCATATTGTATTTGTACCTATTGTTGGTAAAACTGAAGCATTTAATTTCGGTATAATTGCATCTTACTTGAGCAGTTGAACTTAGCTTAGAATATATCAATATTATGAACGAAGCTTGTTTTGCCCATATTAAAAAAAGTTGGAAAGGTTCCGCAGTATAAATATAAAGCAAAAATTCAAATAAAATTAATCTAAAGGGTCATAATTCATACATATATCATGCAATTGCAAACCATACCTACATTCATACATACCAAGCAACCCATTTATATACCAAAAATGTGCTATATATAAAATTAGAGCACTAAACAACGCGACTTACAACCCTAGGGATAGGCGAAGTTTGGCAACAAGATGGCTGCTACTATCCGATTTATCAAATTTATATAATTATGACGTCTAGAAATAGCCTAGATGCAATATAATAGTGTTCAATGAAAGAGCAATACTTATACTTGATAATTCAAATAAAAGTTTAGCATTACTTGTCCTGTAAGACTGCCCAACACAGAAGTTAAAGCACAACCAGAAAAATGTGTCACTTGATCCATAGAAAAAACGTACTAGCGGGGAACAACATGAAGACAGCCAGAATTCTGCAAAATCTTGACATATGTGAAAAATACTTTATATTTAGTAGTTTTATGAACTGTTTGTAACGATTTTGTATTGTCAATTTCAATTTATTTAAAATAAGGCGAAGATAGGTAGCACAGGCGAAGTAACGGGTCACGACGGTACCACAGTACCATATCTTTCCTCAAAGCCGTTGCGTGTAAGCACTATTTTGTTAAATACAGTATCCCAAGTTAAACTACGTACTGGGTGAATCAGAACAGCTTAGGTTGGCAAGTGCAGATATCTGTCATCAGTTAGGTGTGAAGCTTAACATCAGGCGAACCAGCAGTTCGTCTCGTGATATGCTAATAAAAAACTTTTGAGTATATTTTTTTCATTGTATTAGTTTTTTTATGTGGATATAAATATGTATAACACTTATACCTAAACTAACATATTTGATTATTACTTAAATACCAATAAACTTGACAGAAAGTCTTTGCATCAATCTTAACGAATTGCTATTAACAAACATTTGATAAAATATTTTTGTTCTTTTTCTTATATTAACGTTTTTATATTTATTTAAGTTGGAGTTAAATATGAAGGTCTATAAAAAAACATTCTGAAAAATAGCACTTATTTAGTATATTATGAATACAGAAAAAACAATAAACTCGGACATAGAAATCTTTGCATCAACGTTTAGAACCACTTTATAACACCAATTTCTCTAGGCGTCTAGCGAAGTGCAGTGCCACGCACAACTACATTTACTAAGTCCTAGGTGGCAATGCAACTGTCATGCACAGTTGTAGGTGCACGAATTGCTACTTAGTTGTCACTCAAAATCACTTACCTACATTACTGTTCAATATGTTTATAAGTATAACTATTAGTAATTGTCGCGCCATTTTGTAATTTTATTTTCGCTAACTGAGATATACGACTGTGATATTTATAGTAATAATATGAATAGCGTAATTAGTATGTATAAAATAAATTTATTTTGATTTTGAAGCAAACTTTTTAAATTCCTCTTTCCACACGTTGGCTATATCTCTAAAGATAGAGCCAGCGCCTTTTCAACCTTCCCGCTGAGTGCCTGCTGCGTCCACCCCTTGAGTCAGAGAAGAGCAACTATTGCGGACCGCCCTGCTGCGAAGCCGAACTGGGTCTCCGGCAGCCCAGCAGGCTTTAAAAAATTCAAACAGGCGTGTTTTCTAACACGCTACAGACACAAAATGCGCGACGTCACGTGACCGTGACTTCCACGTTCGTTAGATTCAACTTTCGTCAGAAGCAGTTTTTTAAAATAATTTTACAGTACTAGGGAATTGCTTTAAAAAATTCAAACAGGCGTGTTTTCGAACACGCTACAGATACAAAATGTGTCTACGAACGCGCGACGTCACGTGACCGTGACTTCCACGTTCGTTAGATTCAACTTTCGTCAGAAGCAGTTTTTTAAAATAATTTTACAGTACTAGGGAATTTATCAACACTGGGTATTATAGAATTTAACTTTCATCCCATATTCCGCCCTTTCCTTTTATGTTTATGGGATGCAAAATAACCTATACGCTAATCCGATGTATTTCCGTTGTGCCCGTGCGCCATCTTCCCGCCACGGGGACAGTTGGACGTGATTAAATTTGTATCCCATTATCTCCGTAACGACCGGGCAGTATGAATTCTTCCCTAATTCTAGCCAGGCAATGTGATAAATTGATTCGGCAAGAAATCTCTGCCGCGGCACGCTCGCTTCGCTCGCGTGTTGTTTCACTGGTAACCGAACACTCATCCTCGTTTCGCTCGTCGTACCTATACGAGTATATGATTTTGCCCTAGACAAGTCAGTTGATCCAGAAGCCGATCAACTTGCCTACAACACCCAATCCTTCGTTTGTTTTCTACTCTATCCACGCGACACTGCTGGAACTAACGGCAATACCGCAATATCTAAGAAATAGATTACACTAGCCAGTTTCATGTTATTACACTGTCTAAGATAATTAGGGTAGTCATTATAAATACTGTACTGACTGGTAGGGTTATTATGTATCTCAGTTGCTAACAAATGTTGATTGAAATCTAAAATAATGGCGGCTCTATGTCAGTTTTGTCAGCTCCAGTCATCAACTTACTAATATTTTTACTTACTGGAGATGTCTAAACTGACAAACGGCCGCCATTTTTCAAGATTTCAATCAACATTTGTTAGCAACTGAGATACATAATAACCCTGCGGGGAAAGTGATTATTTAATTTAACAATATTAACGGGGGCAGAGTATGGGGGACATGGGGAAGTCATTTTGAATATTTTTATGAAGTACCTCTGTCCCCCTTGGTGGGGGCACAGACTCTGGGGACAAGGGAATACACTGTTAATTCATGTTAAGACTTGATACTGTGATAAATAATAAGTTATCACAGTGGAAAGTCTCGTCAAATTCTGTCTTGTAGTTTCAGAGTGATGTGCATACAGAAAAACAAAGCGACAGACAAAAATAGTATACCTATATATTTGGCATCTATATTGATAACAACGTACACATTGATTATAATTATCGAAAAATATTTAATATTCTTACCAATTTGGCTCCATTAGTTATATTTATAATGTACAGACTACATTACCTGTATTGTGGTTACATTTTGTTTATTTTGCTTTAGTCATCTCAAAAGTATTATGTATAAGAATAATATAAAAAATTGATTTTGAAAGCTGTACTTGTAATAAATGAATAACAATAGAAACTAGTGAAATCGGAACACTGAACCCAAGTTTTGTGACCAATACCAAAACAAACTTACTAAAACATTTTTATTTTATTGTGGTGGTATTTTTTTTCATGACATGTCAAGCTATGTTTCCATGTGAATTTTGAGCTGCAATGCTTACATGCATACAACTTCAAATTTAGATGAGTTCCGTTTATGTGACAAGTCAAGTTATGTTTCTTTGTGTACTGTTTTTTGCAAAAGGGACATGAAAACTTTATCACTCCTCCAACATGTTGTCGCATATGAACAATAAGACTTTGCTTATGAGTGAATTCTTTCTTACAGTAATCACATATTAAGTTTGTAAATGTTTCCTTTTGCATTGTGTATTTCTTTTTGTGTTTGTTTTTTTTGCAGCCATATATTTCATGCCTGTTTAAATTTGAAAGCTTTGAAAATATTCTGCCGCAAAACTTGCATAAACCTTTCACATGTGAATTTTGTGGTACCATGTGTAGCATTTTTAGATGATTTACAATACTTTGTCGGTCTGAGTAAATTTTATCACATTCATTACACTTGTATCTTGTTCGAGTCTGGTTCAGTTTTTTCTCCTTGTTCATTTTACAAATGTTCTTTTGATGCCGCAACATATTTGGTCTGAGTGTGAAACTCATACCACAATATTTGCACTTTATTATGGATTGATGTGCTATTTTATGGTGTTTGGTAAGATCTAACTTATTTAGGAAATTTGAGTTGCATTCTTTACATTTGTGTAGTTTTTTTATTATTTTACAATTATACATTTGATGTTGCAACATATTCGGTCTATGTGTGAAAATCATACCACAATATTTGCATGTTGTTGTGAATGGATGTGCTATTTTAAGGTGTATGGTAAGATCTAACCTATTTAAAAAATTTGCATTGCATTCTTTACATTCATGAAACTTATCCTTGTTTGGATTGATTCCGATGGTTTCAGTGGTATCTTCCTTATGCATGGGCTTTTCTTGTATCAACTCTGGCCCAACTACTAATTCATCTTTAATGATATGGTCCGCATATAATTCAAATGTTTCGTTATTATTTTGCCGCAAGGCACTTAACAATGTTTGTTCAAGAAAAAGTTCACTAGTATCATATTCCAACTCCATTTCTTCAATCTTCACTTCTGTTTTGATGTTCATTTCTCCATTGAACATGCTATCGACATTATTTTCCTCTGTACTGGGAGGCTTATGTGTCGTTCCTTTTGCCATTGTTTCTGTGAAACAAAATTATGTTTTTTCTTCTGATGAAGATGGCTTAAGAGCACAGCAACAGTTGTTAGGGGATATATTCAGGTTAACAAAAGAGGGTTGTTTGTTGAGGAGATCTGAATGGTAATTTATATATGAAGGAACAGCATAAACATCTGAAACCAAGATAGTTATCATAACTACAAGACTTACACATACACCCAAGCAGAAAAATATAGATTAAAGGTAGGTAGGTGTTGGGAATTATATGTACACTATTTAGTACTTCTAGGCTAGATGTAAAGTACGTACCGACACAAAACTTCCCTGCTTATATTATCTTTGCTTAGAATACCTAGGTACCGATTTGTTCAAAGCGATCCAATGAAAATAGAAGTCTCGAATATGTAATAAAATTGAAAATCAAATTTCCACTTTCCACCAGCATACAGAGTCTCGATTAATCCAAAGAGTAGATTACTTCTTCTTCTTCTTATGTCGCTTTTTAAAGTGGAAAGACGTTACTCTGCCAGTGTCATGTTTTGGCGGATATTTAGCCCTTGTACTCCCCCAACCCTGAAGGAGTGACCATTGTACGGTACGGAATCAAATGAAAGTAATATGAATATCAAAAGTATTAAAAACTGGTTTCGCTTTTACAAACGTATATTATTGGTTTTAATAAAATTACATAACATATAAATAAATGGTGTGAAAACAAGCGATAAAAGAGAGTTAATATCAATAGGTCTAGCGATATCAGAATTAAGTTTATCATACAAAGATGAACTTAACTTAGGACATGAAAAGAAAATGTGATTCAAAGTACCGTCATCTAGGCCACACTCACAAAGCGAATGATCCCTGACCCTGATTTTAGCAAGAAACACGGGAGAACAAACGTGACCTAGGCGCAAACGGATTACGGTGGAAGTGACCCATTTCTCAGCATTTTTAAACTTAAAAAACCAAGGTTTTGAAGGTATGGAAGACTGAATTAAGCCAAAATGCCTACCTTTGATCATTCTTGTTCGATTCCAAATATTCGACCATTTATCATTTAACTGCACTTTTGCAGAGTTACGTAAATCGCGAGAAAAACAGTTGCTGTATGATTCCAGCCCCAAATCAGTAGCCTGCTTAGCAAAATTATCTGCAATTTCATTACCTTTAATGCGAAAACCTTTAAACCTATGGCCTGGTATCCAAGCTAAAACTACTCCGATACCAGCTAAATAACATCTATAAAGAATTTCTCTAATTTTCAAATTAGTGTGTAACATATCCTTCACACGAAATGGAAATTTATAAATGTCCTGTAAACAACTAAGAGAATCCGAAAATATGATGCATTTATTTAATTTATAAGATTCGACATATTTAACAGCTTCTAAAATTGCCACTGATTCACCTGAATAAACAGATAAACTAGACGAACATTTAAAGTTAAGTATAATACGATACCTAGGTATCCAAACATCTGCTCCGACATAACCATTACTCGTTAACCTAGACGCGTCCGTAAAAACCGAAAGCCAACCTGCCCAAGAACGATCTAAAATATCAAGAAACTTTTTATCCGCACCAGGAGAGTTCTTATCAACACCAAAATTTAAAATAATATTAGGTCTGAAAACTAAACACTCATAGGGCACAGTAAAAATGGGTTGTATAGTAAATTGATAAATTGTGTGAGACAAATTAAGTAATTTGTTGTGTGAATTTAAAATACATGGAGGATCCTTGTGACGCCAGTAACGAGAGGATGAAACTAAATTACTAAGACAAATTAACTTCTGTAAAATTGGATGATTAGAAAATTGAGCAGCATGAAAAAAAAACGATCAGAAAGATACCGACGACGAAGATAAAGAGGGGGCTCTACGCATTCAACTTGAAGAGCATTGATAGGAGAAGATTTCATGGCCCCAGATATAATCCGAAGACATTTGTATTGCAATAAATCAAATAATCTCAAAGAAAGTTTACTGCAAGGTTCTAACAGAAAAGTAGCGTAATCAAAATGACTTCTTATAATTGCATTGTATAGTATTTTTTGACAAAAAGGATGAGCACCCCACCAAATCCCTGAGAGTGCTCGGAGAATATTCACATTTTTTTCACATTTATTTTTTATATACTCTATGTGAGGAGAACCAGTTAGTCTTGAGTCTAATATAAGACCGAGAAATTTCGCTTGATTCTTAACCATAAGGCAATGATCATTAACGAAAATTTGAACATTAGGGATAGACCGCTTTCTAGAGAATACTACAACATTACTTTTCTCTAAAGCTAAAGAAAGCCCATGATCTACTAGCCAGATATTTAGATAATGGAGAGCAGAATTTAGTCGAGAAACTGACTCCGAAAAAGTTTTAGAAGAATAATAAAGAGCTATGTCATCAGCATACTCAAGGATTTCACAAAATGAGTCAACACTGTGATGAAGGTCATATGTATATAAGCTATAAAGTAGTGGACTCAGCACTGATCCTTGAGGAAGGCCTTTCCATACCATTTTTGGGAATAACAGAGAATTTTGATATCTTACCGATATTAGTCTAACTAACAAGAGATTAAAAATGACATAAGTCATCCGTTGAGGAAGATTTAACTGAAGCATTTTTTGTTTTAGGATAGGGAGTTGCACATTGTCGTAAGCACCCGTAATATCTAAAAAGACGCCAATGAAATGATCATTCTTAGAAAAAGCAATGCGAATATCAGTGGTAAAAACACCTAAACTATGAATAGTGCCAAATCCTTTTCTAAAGCCAAATTGAGACTTCGATAAAATTTGACGATGTTCTAACAACCACTCTAACCTGTTTTTTAGAAGATTTTCAAAGATTTTTACCATAACAGATGATAGAGCAATAGGTCTATACGAAGACGGGTTTGAAGGATTTTTGCCAGGTTTCAAAATTGGGATGATTAATTGATGTTTCCAAACATCAGGAAAGTTACAATTTGCATATATGTTATTAATGATATTTAACAAATATTTTTTGGTATTCAAAGATGACCGACAAATGAATGAATATGGAATTCCATCCAAGCCTGGAGAAGAGTCTTTAAGGTGATCTAAGGCAGCTGAAAGTTCATCAAATGAAAACAAGTCATCCATAGGAAAACTAGAGATCCCAGAACTTGAAAAACAAGTAAAATATTCTTTAGGAGGAACGAAAGGAGGAGCTAACTGGTTAGAAAAAGCTTCTAGCCATGATAAGTCATTTGATGACAAATCACGACAGTTGTTTTTGGAATTTCGAAACGATTTGATTTTTTTCCATATAAGGTAGGAAGGAGAGCGAGGAGAAAGACTTTCGCAATATTTTGACCAGCCAATTTTTTTTTTCTTAGAAAGAAGTCTTCTAGACCTTGCCAAAACCTTTTTAAATAGAATAAAGTTTTCATAAGTAATATTTTCAGAAAAGTATGTTTCTGCCTCATTTCGCTCTTTGGTAACACTAGTACATTCAGAATCCCACCAAGGAGGTAGAGGGATATTAGATCGAGGCTTCTTTATGGGAATAGTAGAGTCTGCAGATGCAATAATGGCATTTACTAATTATGTATATAAATTTAAGTAATTAAACTCATTAATAGGAGGTAAAGAAGATACCTTAGAATCAAGAGTGGAAGAAAATGTATCCCAATCAGCACTATTAAGTCTATATTTTAAAAGAGGAGGTAAACTAAAAGGAGCTGGACATTGTGAGGAAGAGGAGATTAGAATAGGGAAATGATCGCTTCCATGAGAGTTAGGAAGGACAGACCAAAACAATTTGGAGGATAGAGAAGCAGAAGTTAAAGATAAATCTACAGCACTAGGATTTTGAAGGGGGGAAACCTGTCGAGTGGGAGAACCATCATTTAAAATGCATAAATTGAAATCGTCAATGAGATCAAGTAGGTAAGGTGAAAATGAGTCAGGAGCACGAGAACCCCACATTGGGTGATGACAATTGAAATCACCAAGAACGATGAGCGGAGGAGGAAGAGAGGAAAAAATGAGTGAGAGTTCAGAAATTATTGAAGCATTAGGATGAGAAATATAAATTGATAAAATAGATGTATCAAAAGATCTCACAGCAACAGCATTAAATCTACTACTGTGAGGAGGAAGTGAGAGTAAAGAGTAGGGCATAGTTTTTTTAACCAAGATGGCGCTACCTCCCCACCCATCGTCACGATCATCCCGAAAACAGGCGTAGCCAGGTAACCTAAAATTAGAACCTGGCTTCAGCCATGTCTCCGAGATAGCCGCAACAATGGGTTTATATTTATTAATCAAGTAAAAAAGCTCACATTTCTTTGAAATGGCGCTCCTCACATTCCATTGTAGAATCTGATCCATGTTGAGAATTTACGACATAAGAGATTTTTTGTAAAATCTGCAGAATATTGTTCGGTAGTGGCATTTCATCAAATTTTGAAATCATATTTAACAAAGTACAAGATATTAATTCCAAAAGGTTTTCATTTTGAGAAGATCTTTCAGAATTTAATGCACAACCATTAGTCATAGTTGATGAAGGAGATGCAATAATTGCATTATGAGCTACTTTATCGTAAGATTTGCAAACTGACGCAGGACAGCTTCGAGGCACAGACACAGTTTTTTTATAGGAGACAGGAGCAGATTGCGTTTGGGCCTTTTCAATAATAGGAGACGGAGGACTTGGCGTAAATTTGACTGTATCCGCATACAGACGACGATTGATGGATGGAACCCGCGCGGATGCCTCCATATATGATATGCTTTCCTCCGAAACAATGTTTTTAATTATCTTTTGTCTATTATGCTCAGGGCAAACCTTGTCTGTAGCAAAATGATTGCCTGAACAGAATAGGCAAGAAGAATCAATTACCTGACAGGTAGAGCCCGAATGAGGTTGTGCACATTTAAAACAACGCGGTTTAGATCGACAAAAATTTTGAGTATGACCAAATCTACAGCAGGACAAGCATTGAATTGAAGGCAATTGATATTTATCCACATTAATGGCAGCATTAAAACAGAAAATTTTCTTTGGAAGAAATGTACTTTTGAACGTCACTGCAACCGTTTGAGTCGGAATCCATACTGGCTTGTTTTCAATAAATGTTTTTCTATTTAATCTCCTTGCCTTTAAAACCGGCCCACAGCCAGAAGGGCATTCAAGTGCATTAACCAACTCCTCCATGGACCAATCCACTGGAATGCCCTTAATAATACCCGTGCGCGTTACGTTATAAGTCGGAATTTGAGCATGAAAATCATAAGCAGACAGAAATTCACATTCCAAAAACTTGTTAGCCTCATCCCACGTTTTGAATTGAAGCGCAACTTTATTTCGACCTATCAATTTTATTCCATCCGAACAAATGCCTGTAACTTTATTTTTGAAAAGAAGTTGAGCTACCTTTAAGACTCTTAAAGTATAACCAGAAGCAGGGTCAGCGATATTCTTTGTTAAGTGGACCACATAGGGGCCCAAATCCGTCTGATCATAATGAAGATCTTTTACGTCAAACTGAGGGACAATATAGAAATGTTGCGTCGAAGTTGAAGGGCTGATATTTTTTTTATTAGGAATTAAGTCATCCTGAGCACTAGGAGCACGTTGACGCTTCCTAGCTCCTGTAGAAAGACTAACCAACGTGCTATCTGTATTATCTGATTCCGAACCAAGATCAGGAGGATCACTCCACTGATCCAGTTCAGGATCACTCATTTTTCTTGCGAAAAATGAGTGATCTTAATCGCTTTTACCAATAATAAAAATACTATTTACAAGCAACAAGAAAAATTACTTACTAAAAGAAACGAAACCAAGTTTTTTTATCAAGATTAATTAATAAGAAATCTACGCATTAAACTTCCGTATAATAGCCAACTCACTTACAAATAATCCCAGATAAGGCTCAGAAAAACAACAATATTCTTTGAGACTCCCAATAATTTTAAATAATTGTGCTCATTTTTCAACAGAAGCCGCCATCATCCTCTATTCTCGTCTCTAGTAGATTAATCAAAGAAAATATAATAGAGAAGAGACGGGACTTCATAGACAATAAAAAGTGTAATATTAAAACGGGGCTAACGTCTTTCCACGTTAAAAAGCCATATAAGAAGAAGAAGAAGAAGAAGAAGAAGAAAACGGGGCTACCTCCGAAAGCCAACCTGACGAACTTAACAGTTCTGCCAACATAAGGGATAAAATAGGTAATATATATAATACAATATATATAATATAATATAGTATATATAATATGCAGAGGTAGTTGCAGTGAGTATAGAACACATCTATACGATATATTACCATTTAATACACATTTACTAGATCAAATAAATAAACGAATATTTTACATAGCTACTGACTTTTTATTATTTTTTGACACACCAAATAAACAACTAGGTTGTCAGGGAAACAATATTCTTATAAAAAACACATTATCTATGACACTCCCCCTCACGATGACCTTGGGTGCTAAACTGAGCACAGGTCTGAGTGACTCCTATCATTTTAAGCAACTTCAATAGCCTTGGTTGCGGTAAGGCCTTTGTTAGAAAATCAGCTTCCATATTATCTGTGCCCACGTAATGGATAGTCACCAGTTTTCTTTGGACACAGTTCCTCACAAAATGCTCTTTGATACTGATGTGTTTTGATCTCTTTCCAGTCATTAAATTGGTGGCTAACTTCAGTGCAGCCTGATTGTCATTATAAATTGGAACTGCCTGCTGTGATACTCCAATGTCCTCTAGTAAATATTTCAAATGCAGGGCTTCCTTCGTCGCCTCTGTCAATGCCATGTATTCAGCTTCTGCTGTTGATAAAGCAACAACTCTTTGTTTCATAACTTGTTAGACCACCACCATACTTGAAAATATAGCCTGTATACGAGTGACGGTCAAGGGTACATGCTGCCCAATCTGCATCTGCCATACCTATAAGTGGCAATCCTGTTTTCTTGTATCTTAATGAGATATTCTTCGTCCCCTTAAGGTAACGTATAATCCTTTTTGCAGCTTGCCAGTGATTTTTATCATAACAGTTATTATATTGACTTAAATAGCTAACTGCGAACATAATATCTGGTCTTGTTGCTACTGCCAGATACATTAATGATCCAATAAGCTTTTGATATGGATAGTTAACTTTTTCTTTTTCATCTAAGCTTTTCTCTAATTTTAGAGCTGGTTCCATAGGCGCTATAACTGGCTTACATTATTCCATGTTAAAACGTTTTATCAAATTTTCAATATAAGTTTCTTGTGATAACGTCATCTCTCCCCCTACATGGGAGAATCGTATGCCCAGACAATGATGAAGTGAACCCATATCACGTAATTCAAATGTTTTCTGCAATATTGCCTTAACTTCCTTGAATAAATTTTCCGACTTATAGGCCAGTATTAAATCGTCGACATATATGTTGGCAAACAACTTCTCACCTTGTTTTTCCAAGATGTACAAACAAGGATCAGCTGTGGAATTTTTGAATCCGATTTCCAGCATTTTTGTATGTAACTTTAAGAACCATTGTCGTCCTGCTTGTTTCAATCCGTATATGTCTTTATTTAATTGACATATCCCGTCACTTTTGTATCTGTTTATATCTAGTAGCATTTCTTTTGCTCGTCTAACTACTTCATTTTCTTTTATACTTGCATTTATAATTTTCAAGTATTTATTGCGATCGTTCACAATAGACCTGTACTGCTACCTACAGTCTCACTTGAGATAGCAGACTGCAAAGGCAATTTTCACCAAGCAGGAGCGTTATTAGACTGTGGCTCTATGATAACACTAATAAATAAAAACATAGTAAAGCGACTTTGTTTACCTACTCAGCACACTCAATTAAAAATAAAAGGTATAGGTGATCAGCACTCAGAAAAATCTTCGTCATATGTCGACATTACTTTACGACCTGTACATACGGACAGGCCCGTAATAAGGACAAAGGCATATGTTCTTAGAAACGTAACGGGAGTTTTACCGCATACTTAACTGCCTAGTTTGGATGAAAGCGCTAATTACGTTCCACTCGCAGATTTTTCATTTAAAATACCTGCACCGATTGACCTTTTGTTAGGGTCAGACATATTGGGTAGTATCTTAGACGGTACTAAATTTTTTCTAGGGCCCGGCAGACCCATAGCCTTCGGCACGATATTTAACTTTACATTATTAGGCCCGGTATCACGAGATACGGGCACTCAGCCTCATGTCAACTCAGCTCAAATTGACCTTACTGACTTGGCACAACAGTCAAGCCAAGATATCCATTCAGCTCTAGAGAGATTCTGGGAAGTAGAAGAAGTCAGTAATACCATTCCCGATGGTACATCAGCTCACAAAGAGTGCGAAAAAATATACCAGTCCACCACCACGAGGGACCATTCTGGTAAATATATAGTCGCACTACCGTTTGTTACGGATGCCCCCGAACTAGAGGCTACGCACGCTATAGCACTTCGGCGGTTTGTCAACCTCGAGAAGAAACTCCAACGAAACCCGTTCAAAATATGTAGCGTTTATGCAGGAGTACCTAGATAAAGGTCACATGAACCCCTGCCATCCAAATACGTTCCGCGATCAGCCCCATTGCTACATACCACACCATGGCATTTTTAAGGCCAATTCAGACAAGCTACGTACGGTCTTTGACGCTAGTTGTAAAAGCGCAAATGGCACTAGTCTCAACGACACCTTACATAGAATTCAGAATTCAGAATTCAGAATCGTTTATTAACCTTATAACATTGTTTGTTACATTAGGCAAGTCAATAAATACATTTTGAACTTAAGCATAGAGCACTGTTAAGAAATAATAATAATTAAATTACAGCTATTTTTACATTAAACATTCAAGTAATTGTATTATAATTTAAATATATTTCCTGTATTTATAAGACTTAATAAAACCATTGAATATTCGAAGCAAAAGATATTCCAAGAAATTGCAAAAATTAAAAATAATGTCATTTGAAAGATACATTAATAAGTATACATTTTGAAACCATCAATTTAGCGTGAGCAGTCAAATAGCCTATATCTACGTAGTTACTTAGTCTACCTACCTACTTAATTTTTTCTACAAAAATGAATTTTCAGTCAGACGCATGTCCATGAATTCCTTTAGGGAATATAATGGATAACATTCAAAGAATTTTTTTACCTTCCTTTTAAAATTTATTCTATTTAACTTTGCGATTGTTATAGGTAGGTGATTATACATTAAAATTTTGATGTGGACACCTTGTTTTTTCACTTTTGTCAGTCTTATTTTGGGCTTAAATATTTTTTCCTTATTTCGTAGATTGTAGCCATGCACATCTTTGTTTTTGGTAAATGTCTCAATATCATTGTGTATCTCCAAAAGACTGTTGTAGATGTATAAAGAAATGACGGTCATTATATGGTTTTTCTTAAAATATTCTCGGACAGAAGTGCGTTTTTGAAGTCCGAATATAATTCTTATGGCCCTCTTTTGACTTTTCAGAACTTTGTTTATATTTGCCCCGTTTCCCCATACAGTAATGGCATAATTTGCTATTGAATGAACATATGCATAGTATATGGACATGAGAGTCGTTCGGTTCATTGATGGTTTTAATTTTAGCAGTGCGTAGTTAGCACTTGGCATTTTTTGCATACATTTTCTATATGTGCGGAATGATTTATGCTATAATCTACAGTATATCCTAAAAACTTGTTTTCAGTCAAACCAGTATGAGTTTTGTCTTTTCGCGTTTTGTATAACATGATCACACTCTTCTCTGGATTAAGCACTATTCCATTCGCGCTGAACCATTCTTTCAGTATAGTCATAGCATCATTTAACTTAGCTTCTAGATTTTTTTCACATTTGTCACTTACTCCCACATGGGTATCGTCTGCAAATAAACTCGTATAAGTCCAACTTGGCATTGCATTAATAATGTCGTTAACATAAATCAAAAACAACACTGGTCCGAGGATAGAACCCTGAGGTACACCTACGACTATATTTCCTATTTCAGAGTTAACATTATTGACAGTTACAATTTGACTTCTGTTATTTAAATAGGAACGTATCATACTTAGTTCGACCCCATCAAATCCGTAGTATTTAAGTTTCGAAATCAGCACGTCATGACGCAGACAATCAAATGCTTTTGACAGGTCACAGTATATGCTTGCGCATTTCTGTGACCTTTCCAAGGAGTCAAGGATATAGTATACTACTTTCCTTATGGCCATTTCGGTCGATCGTCCTTTACGAAATCCGAATTGAGAGGTGGCAAAAAGACTATATCTTTCAAAATAATGAACAATTCTTGTCTTTAAAACAGTTTCAAGAATTTTTGAAATAATTGGCAAGATGCAAATAGGGCGATAATTTTCTATTGATGAGTGATTTCCTTTTTTATGTAATGGTATAATACGACCAGCTTTCAGACAATCTGGAAATATTCCAGTTTCGCGCTTGCACTCGGAAAGAAGGCATTCACGTTTGTTAGATCCGCAATTAATTCAATTTTAATCTTGCAAAAAGTTAACTAATAACAGTGATATTTACATATTTTTGTTGCTGATGGATAGGTGGCTGCAGTGACGTTCAGCCCCGATAAAATACACAAGTGATCGCAAAATAATTAGCGAAAAACTGTTCTAAAACTGTTCAAATTATCGGCAACGGTCTCTTAGCGCCTGACCTTTGCACTGTGCGTAGTGTGTATTGGCACCGCTCGGTATCGTTCGGCGTGCGTCGGCTCTGAGTCACCGCATCGCTCGTCGACTGCACTGCTGCGCCCCGCTATCAGCTGTTCGTGTTATTTTGTTTATTTACATTACGTGCAACTGCTATATCTTGTGCGTACCACAGCTAACACTGATTTTCCACTTTTTCACTATGAATTGTGCAGCGTGTTGTAATACAATATCTGCGGAAGTAGAAGAGTACTTGTGTTGTACAGTGCAAGACTGCAATAAAATTTATCATGTCTTGTGTACTGGAGAAAATGGCCTTGCTCGATTGCAAATCGAAACGTGGATATGTCCAGAATGCTGTTGTGCCGCAAAAAAGGGCGGCGATAACAGCTCGACTCCAGTGGGAGCTACGAAAAGACACAGAGAACCAAATGTGACTGTCAGGACGAAAGCATCACGTATTCACGCTGAGTTCGTACCACAAGTAGATGTAGTTCAAGATCTCGCCTACGAAATTTGTCAATTGCGTAACGAAAGGATTAGAATGAGTGAGCACCTAGCGAGATCGGATTCGTTATTATCGGCCTACGAAGCACAGCTTAAACACTATGATTCTATCATAGTGGAATATGATAAAAAACTCGCCCGGTCGACATCGATTGTTGAAAACTATGAGACAAAGATAGAAAAATATGCCAATCTAACGGAAAAATTACTTGATAGGCTTAATAAATGTGTGTGCAGTCAGCCGTTGCCTGTAACCGTACCGTCGGCCGAGCTCCTGCTGCAGGTACCGGCGACGTCGAAGGAATTCCATGCGCCCTCTGCTGCCGCTCTATCTCGTTTGTCAGACCGCACCAGTCAACAATCGTGCCTTACTAAGGCAGATAATTTAATTGTTTCCGCCCCAAATAACATGTCACCAATGACCGTGCCAAATACCGCCACTCCTGGACGCCCATTACAGATAAAAGGTGCAAAGCCTCATAGATTCATTTCGAACAAGAAGGCGTCACCTGAGGAAGGTGCTTCAGTGGTGTCTCAACCCACTACTGCTGATCGAACATGGACAGAGGTTCGACATAAGAGACCGCGCCAGTCCCTATCGCTGCGTTGTGTCGCTGGGCCTGCTGTGACATCACTAAAAGCGGCAGAGGCGAGAAAACATTTCCATCTGTGGAACATGCTGTCTGAAGTTGAAGAGGTAAAAAAATACCTAAGCGAGCTATGCCCGCAGAGGATTATCACAGTTGAACCGCTGAAGACCTCAAGGCATTATAATTCCTTTAAAATTGGAGTTCCGGAAGACTGCTATGAGAAGTGCTTTTCGGTAAACGTCTGGCCGGAAAACGCCCGGGTCAAGAAGTGGATAAATTACAAAAAGCAGACACTTACTGGCCCCTTGGCGAACGTTCAAACATTTCGTGGAGGAGTCGGCGCATAGTGTGCCGCGCACCGTCGAGCTGTCCCAAATCACCGTCTTTTATCAAAACGTCAGAGGCTTAAAGACGAAGTTGCCCTTATGGATTGCCAGTATGTTGGTCTCTGACCATTTGCTTGTTGCTGCGACGGAAACCTTCCTCGACGGCTCAGTGGAAGATGCCGAGGTGGTACCGATCGGCTGGACCCTACTGCGACGAGACCGGCCTTCTCGATGTGGTGGCGTTTTACTCGCTGCGAGGCCCGGAGTCACCATGCATCGAATACAGGACCTCGAGTCAGAACTCGGAGAGGACCTATGGGCTTCCATCACTTACCGCGGTATTTCTTTTATGGTATGCGTAGTTTATGTTAAGCCAAAAGCAACTGATGCCGTTTATATGAATGTGTTAAATAAAATTGAATCTAGTTTAGATACTATGAATGAAAATATATTTATTGTTGGCGACCTTAACATAAATAGTACGTCAAATAATATTAAAAATTATTACTGTTATTTCTTGACATACTGTAATTTAACTGATCACAATGACATTGTTAATTCCCATGGAAATACTCTCGACGTAGTGTTGGCGCGGGAGTGCATTGAATCGCGGCGGGTATACGTGTGCGAGGCAGACGGGTTCGTTCCCATTGACCAGTTGTATCATCCGGGCCTCGATATAACCGTGACTCTTCGATTTCGTGATAACAAACCCGCGCGTCTCCAGCCGAGTAATATGAATGCTTCACGTGACTGGAACTTTAATAAAATTGACGTTGCACAGTTTCGTTCATTGCTTGAAGAAACTTCCTGGGCACCGGTCCTCGAGTGCGATGATGTTTCTGCTGCATCTGATACTTTTTATAATATTATTTACGAATTGTTTGATTTGTCAGTGCCTAAAAAGAAAAGGCAGTCTACTAAATTTAATAGATATCCTGTTTGGTTCGACGCTGACATAATTAGGGATATTCGGTATAAAGGTAGATTGCACAAATCCTGGTTGAAGTCTGGTTGCGTCGTAACTCGTAAACGGTTTTCGAATCTACGTGCCAGTTTGAAGATGCGTATCTCTAAAGCGTACAAGGCTTATATAATGAGTATTGAGGAAAAGCTACAACTTCGGCCGCAATGTTTTTGGAGTCACGTACATAGCCTTACATCTAAGGGTGGTTTTGAGCCCTGTGTCTCTTATCAAGGGAAGTCGTGCACTGGGGTAGACGCAGCCGAAGCGTTTTCTTCTTATTTTTCTAGTGTTTTCTTGGATGAATCACCGCAGTTAGATAGTAACTCATGCTGCGATAGTGGAGTCGCAGGCGGTTACGTTAGTATACCTACATTGTCACTTCAAGATATTGCGCTCGGTGTCAATAAACTAAAGTCACGTAGCTCACCTGGACCGGACAATGTGCCTAGCTTTATTCTGAAGACGTGTAAAGAGCACATAATTATTCCATTGTACCATATTTTCAATCTTTCACTTCTAAATGGCAAATACCCCGCCCAGTGGAAGTTATCCCGAGTGACTCCTATCCCTAAGAGTAGTAAAAAGACCTTAGTTAATGAATACCGTCCCATAGCAATACTGTGTGCACCGGCGAAGGTATTTGAATACATACTAAATAAAGGGATATATCGGCAGGTACGCCAGCTGCTGGGCGACGAGCAACACGGTTTCAGAGCGGGGCGCTCTGTAAACACAAACTTGTTGTGCCTGGTTGATTATATATCTGATGCGATGGATCGCGGCCTCCAGGTCGACGTGATTTATTTTGATTTTCAGAAAGCTTTTGATAAGATTCATAATGACATGCTGTTGCAGAAAATGTCCGCCATTGGTTTCACCCCTGGTCTCCTTGCCTTTTTCTCTGACTATATGCGGGATCGTCGTCAATTTGTGAGGCATGGATGCTATGAATCTGAACCTTATCATACCAGATCAGGTGTAAGCCAGGGCTCAGTTCTTGGCCCTCTCCTCTTTTCCATCATGATCCATGACCTTCCTAACGTTTTAAGTAACGCCAAGTGCCTTTTATATGCCGACGATCTTAAACTCTTTTTAGAAATAAATTCTTATAGTGACTGCCTCAGCTTACAGAATGACATACATAAAATATTTCAATGGAGTATGACAAATAAAATGCAATTTAATCAAAATAAATGTAATGTTATGACATTTGACCGCAAACGAAATCCTATACATTTTAATTATAGTTTAAACGACTTAGTTATAAATAGAGGTGCTGGTATTAAAGATCTGGGGGTAACATTTGATCGTGGCTTGACATTCCATGATCATGTTGCGAATCTCGCTAAAGAGGCTTACCGTCGTCTAGGATTTGTTTTACGTAACGCCAAGGATTTTGAGAATCCTCAAGTTTTAAGAACTTTATACAACGCTCTGGTTAGGAGTAAGCTTGAGTCAAGTGCCTGTGTATGGAACCCGCATCATGTCACTTACGCGCGGATGCTTGAGAAGGTTCAAAAGGCTTTTTTGCGGTCACTTTATAAGAAGCTATATGGCTATTATCCTTATATGTACCCGACAAAGTTTCTTCTTGGGCTGCTCGGATACAACTCTTTGGAAGTGAGGAGGTTGCTGGACCAGCTGACTACTTGCTGCAAAGTGCTCAGAGGGTCAGTTGACTCCCTACAGCTGCATAACTTATTATGCACGCTGAACGTACCAAACAACCCCTGGGTTCCTGCGAATAGACGCGGTCGGAAACATGACCTATTCCGCACAGATCAAAGTCGTACTGTTGCACGATCTATGTCTCCTTTAATTCGTGCCCGCTGTCATTTCAATGCACTCCTTTCCGCTAACACTGATTTAGATTTATTTTTTGACAATTGGAGAACTCTTTTAACACACTTTTTGACATACTGTGAAAATTTGTCTGATCAGTGGGACAGATCCCAAAAATGTGATAGCTCATTTGGTTTTGACGATGTTTTTACTGATTTATGACATTAATATTTTGATTTTTGGACTTTTTAATTTGATTTATGGATTAATGTATTTTCTATTTGTAATGTATGTGTTAAATTTTTTTAATTAAATTGTATTTGATGATGATTTTGTGACATAAATGTAAATGTGTAATTCGTTTTTATGTCAATAAATAAATAATAATAAAATAATAATAAATAATATTCCTTTAACTAAATAATCATTAATAACAATATACAAATAATTCAATAGATATTCATTTTTTAAAATTAAACCTTTTAATGTCCTTGAATTCATATCATAAACATCACAGGAAGTTTTAGGTTTCACGTTTTGAACAATCGTCTTTAATTCTTTGTGAGTCACTGCGTCAAATTTAATTAAAGTTGGTGGTTTTACCTTATAATCTAGGTATTTCAAGCATTTTTCTATGTCAAATTCATTTTTGTATGTCAATTTGTAGGCAATATTTCTGAAATAAGAATTGAATGAATCAGCAATGGTTTTACAGTCAGTTATTTTTTTACCATACTCGTCTGTAATTGCTAGTATGGGTTTTTTGCTTTCCTGAATTTTACCTCGGTTTACCTGTTCATTTACAATTTTCCAGGTTTCTTTAATCTTATTCTGTGATTTTTTAAATTCTATGCATGTACTTCATTTTCTTGACAGTTAAAAATATTTTTCTCAACACTTTTCTGTAGGATTTGATTTTGCATTTTCTTTGATCGGTAGGTTCAATTTCTTGTAAGAGTTCCATTTGTTCTAAGGTTTTTTTAGAAATTTCTATACCTTGTGAAGACATTTTTTTACTATATTTGCATATCATATGCCTTTTTTTCGGAAAAGCTATATTGTAATAATATGTCACTGCATCTTGCAAAATATTCATTTTTGTATTTGGATCTTTACACTTAATTATTTGAGTCTCTAAATTTACAAGATCTTTATGTAATAGAAAATGAAAATAACTACAGTTGTTAGGCGACATAACTCTCTTATAATAGTAGGATTTCGTTTCAGCTATGAAACTAACATTGTCATAGAAAGATAGTTTAATAACTTTGTGATCTGAAAGTTTTCGATTTAGTACATGGCCTTCATAACTGTCAAAGTTTACTACAAAGTTATCAATACATGTTGCGGTTGTGCCCTGCACTCTAGTTGGTTGATTAAGTACCCATTTACAATTGAAATTATTGAGTATGGATTGAAATTTTAACAAGTCTTTATTTGGTTTAAAAAGATTTAAATTAAAGTCACCAGCAATCACAATTTGTTTACCTTCTTGACAAAGTTTGTGTAGTAATTTTGTTAGTATATCAAAAAATAGATAAATGTCTTTATCCCTTCTATAAATTGAAATTATTACAACTTTGTTACACCTTAACTCGATGGCCGTCAACTCAAAATTCATTTCAAAAGATAACTTATTTATGTCATTTCTAATCTTAAAATCTAAATTATTTTTAACAAAAATGGCTGTTCCTCCATGTTCAAATAATTTCCTATTAAAATAAGATGCTAATTCAAAATGTTCAATGTTCATTGATTGCACTTGGTGATCTTTTCCCCACGTCTCCGATAAACATAATACGTCACACATATAGTCATTAAGTAAATTTTCAATTTCATCATATTTGTTATGGATACTTTGCACATTAGAGTGTAATATTATCCATTCTCTCCGTGTTTTGATCTTTTTTGAAAATTCGTATCAGGCTGAGATGATTCTTGATTGTCATGACATTTGATAAACTGAAGAGAAGATGAACCTTGAAATTGTTGCTTAGTAGCTGCTTCTATTGCCTGGATCATGAGTTGTTTAGTATCATAAAAGTTTCTGGTCCTGCCGTTGCAATGAATGTTAGGATCTACATATTTTACGTTTTCCATTGTGTTTGCCATATGCGCTATGGTTCTATTAATATGATATATTTCGTTGTCGTGAGTACTGTTATAGTGGATGCCGCTTATAATTACATTAAAACATCTGTTTGTTTTATTTATAACGTCATTTAACAGCTTGATAAAAGACCTTTTTGTGTTATATTTGTAAGATTCGTCGTATTTGCTAATAAATATAGCTACGGTGTCGTATTTGGTAAGTGTCTTAGTTTTTTCTTGAAATGTATCTAATATATTCTCAAAGTTTGCTCCTGGCTTACAATAATTAATAAGTTTTGTATTTTTGTCAATTTTATTTAAAATTTTAGTGGCCAGTCCCTGTCCTAGGCGGTCAGAGAATATAACCACGTTTCTATGTGCTTCCTGTATTCGGTATACGAATTTCGGTGTGATTTAGTTGCTACAAACTTTTTCTTTTTCAGTTGTTTGCTTCGTATAGCTACTGGTTTTAACATTTTGATAATCTTTCAGTTTATTTTCCGTTTGTAGTTCCAGAATTTTATGTTCTAGTTGGTCATTTTTTTGTTTTATAGAAACATATTTGCTGTGTAGTTTGCGCAATCTCTTTGTGTGTATTCTTAATTTGTTTAATGTACTGTCTTTTGCTTTGTGTTGTTTAACAGTTAATGTGGGAATTTTCGTTGAAGTTTTTGTTAGTAATTTTGTATTATTATATTTCTCTCTTCCTTCATCTAGCCACTTTTGAAGCTGCTTTACTTGTGCGGTTAATTGGTCTATCATGTGTTTTTGATTTTCAAATTCAGGTGGCTGACTTTTTGAAGGCGTCGAAATAATTTTTGCAGTTTTCAATGAGTCCTCAATACTTAAAGAGACTCTTTGTCTTTTCCTTTTTCTGCCGATTGAAGGTGAATGTTGTACATCAGCAAACTCAATTTTTCTATAGACACCTAAGAGTTTTTGTGATTTTTCTAGCTCTTTTTTAAGTGTTTCATTTTCTAACAACAAGTTATCAATTTCGTCGTTTGCTGAGAGAAGTTGGGTCTCTAATTCGTTGATCTTTTTATTTAGAATACAGTTAGTATCACTTTCATCATGGTTGTTTAGTGGTAAGCTAGTTCTTGTCGACTCGAATATCGATGACTCTGTAAGGTCTCCCAAGCTGTTAGCTCTCTGCCGTTGATGAAATCTAAATGTTACATTGTCGGTGTCCATTGATTCCATTTTTAAGGAGAAAAATAAGTTTAGTAATTTATAATCATAAAAATGCTGTCTATTTAAAGCAGAATAAAGTTCAGATGCAAAAAGTTATTTCTTTATAATGCTGACAGTGAGAATCGAACTCGATGTTGTCCGTCCCCCTCGATTCGAGTCGGCTCATTTACAGCTAGACCACGCTGACTTAAAATATTGGTACGAAATTAACACAGTGTTTCAGTGTGAGACATACAACAGATGTTCAGAAACATCATGGTTCAGCCCGACCACAGACGGTTTCAGCTCATTCTCTGGCGTTCATCACCAGATCAGCCTTTATTAACATATGCATTGTCCACCGTGGCTTACGGATTACGCTCCAGCCCATTCTTAGCGAACCGTACCATCCAGCAGTTGATCGCGGATGAAGGTCAACGCTATCCCAAAGCCGCTCAGGTGCTCTCTAGGTCAATATTTGTTGACGACGTGCTCACTGGACATGATACTGTCCGTGAAGACATGACCTTATAAACCGAGTTGATTAGCTTACTCGCACTGGGGGGTTTCCAACTGCGTAAGTGGACATCAAAGTCAAAGTCAAAGTCAAACTCATTTATTCAATGTAGGCATCAAAGACGCACTTATGAACGGGAAAATTTACATTGGGTGCGCTCAGTACAACACAATTGCTTTGCTGAAGACATACATCGCTTACGACACAACAAAGAATGCACGATACGCGTACAACGCCTGACACCATTCTTAGAGAATGACCTACTGAAAGTGAGTGGTCGACTCGCCCAGTCTGCACTGCGTTACGACGCTCAGCACCCATTGATATTACCCAGCTCAAGTCCACTAGTTGATCTCATTATCGACTACTATCATAACATTTACTGTCATCCAGGTGCTGACACTCTGCACTCACTCTTACGCCAGCAATTCTGGATATTATCAGCCCGTCGCGTAATTCGACATCGAGTATACAAATGCATACATTGTTTTCGTTTCCGTGCTAAACCTAAGGCCCCGTACATGGCCGACTTACCCGCCGACAGCGTAAACATTCAGCCCGTATTCAGCAAGGTCACGACGAACTTTGCTGGACCATTTTTGATAAAATCCAGTACACTTAGAAACGCCAAGCTATTAAAGGGCTACTTCTGCGTTATAACATGTCTCGCCACGAAGGCGGTCCATCTCGATCTGAGTTATCCATGGAAGCGTTCCTTGCGGCATAACAGCGTTTTGTTTCTAGGCGCGGTGTACCGACGTTGATTAGGTCTGATTGCGGTACAAATTATGTAGGCGCTAGGAATGAACTTAGGGAAATACAAGACTTTCTCGCAACCAATAATGACAGTATCGCACATACGCTTTCTAAACAGCACATAACGTGGTGGCTAAATCCACCAAAGGCACCCTGGTTTGGTGCACTTCATGAAACAGCGGTAAAGTCAGCTAAACAATTACTGTACCGTGTGGTCGGCGAACAACGTCTCACATTTGAGGAATTTTCAACTCAATAGATTGAAGCCGTGCTCAATTCACGCCCTCTCAGCCCCCTCTCTTCTGACCCTGCGGATCTTGAATTACTCACCGTGGGTCATTGCCTCATAGGACGTCCGCTCAACGCCCTACCTGAGTATTCGGTAGGAGGACGAGCCATTTCTGCACAAGAAAAGGGTTCAAGCTCGTCCTATCCTTATCCCAACACCTTTGGCGAGCCTGGTCCAAACCCTACCTGCACACCCTCCAAACCCGCTCCAAACGGACTTCCCGATCCAGCCCACCTCAAGTCGGGGAACTGGTCCTGATAGTGGACGACCAGGTGCCGCCTCTACACTGGCGCATGGGCCGCATCACCAAGACGCTCCCAGGAAGGGATGGCGTCACCCGAGTGGTGGAACTCAAGATGACCTTGGGCATCTCTACGCGACCTGTCCTCAAGATCGCCCGCCTGCCTATCGATTGAGCACCACACCACACCTTTGCCGCGTGGGGAAGATTTTTGCGCCAACGCGACGTCAACAGATGAATGCGGATCCCCGCGTCCGCACCCCCGCGCGCCCCGTCGCCCACTGGCCGGCGGCTGTCAAACGCGAGGCGAGTCGCTAAGAGCCTCGCCCCCCGACAGAGACTCGAACGAAATCAGCGCGCGCGCACGCCAAAATTGGCAGCCGTTATCAGCTCCTAAATCAGCCCCGCGTTTACGCGTCACTCCAGTATACACAAGTGCGCGATAAACCTGTACAAAGACTTTATGCAAGTGATCCAGAACCCTCCAGCACGCAGTCCAGCGCCGGATGCCTATCCAGAGGACTATCAAGGACATCAGCCCGCACGACCCAGAGTCACCCGACTTCCTGTGAGTACATTCCCTCATAATAACTATCCCCTACCGACGACGTATGGTGTAAACACACCAAACATTTATACCTGGAAATTCACAAGTACAAACCAGAAAAGAACCAAAGCATCACATACGAAGCCATAGACTATGACAAATTATATAAAACGATTAGCAAAGCTATGAAAAACTAGAGACTAAACAATTAACTGCCATTAAGAATAATAAGATAAAAAAAGTTAAGATCCTGAATCCACCAAGGTCAGATTGGGTCAATAAAGACAACTTAAATGCGATTAATCGTAGGAACGAAATTAGCAACATGAATATGAAGACTATTACAATATGCAATCTAGAAGACGAATTGATTGAAAAAAAACTACTGATAGCAAGAAGAGACAAAATACACGAAAAAAAAAGATAAAAGATAAAATACACTTACACATGGGCCCCGTCTCACAAAAAATTGCCAACATACTCAGGAATAATAACATCCACGTGGCCTTCCGAACAGACCAGAACTTACAACATATTTGTAATGGTAAAGATCGTCTTGAGGATGGAAAAAAGTCGGGTGTTTATAAACTGGTCTGTGACGATTGTAACGGTGTTTATGTGGGTCAGACAGGCCGTAATTTTGATATTAGATTTAAAGAACATGTTTCAGCTTACAGGAATGACCACCCTGACCAGTCTCATTTCGCTAAACATTTACTCGATACCGATCATTCGTTGCGCAACAACAACACTTTTAAGATTTTACATGTTTGTGATAAAAGCTTTCGGTTAAGTGTGTTGGAACAATAAGAGATTATAAAACATAATAATAATAATCTTACACTATTGAAAGACCAAACCAACATGGTTTCATCTCCATTATTGCGTATATTTTCCCAAAATACGTCACCAACAACAATATAGCAGCGGCCGGCGCGCGCGCAGTGAGTCACAAGGTGGCGGAGTCTGCTTGCTATATGAGCGGGCGATTTTGCGTTGTTCTCTCACCACCGTCCGGTGACGCTGTAAATGCCGGTAGAGGCAAACAGCATTAGTCCGTTCTAAAAAAAAAAAAAAAAGTTGTTCTCTCACTGTCGGTCTAGCGCTCGACGAGTCAACATCTCCTGAGGATGTCGCCTCGTGTCGAATCGGTTTTGGTTCATTTGGGGTTTCTTGTGTTTTTTATTTTGTATTCTTCCTATTAGCATTTTATGCGGGAGGGAGGGTGGTGCACGCCCCCAAATAGGCCAAAATCATTGTTTTCTTTTCAGCGGAAGTGTCACTAAATATTTTTTAATATCGTTTTTTTTAAAAGAACTTATTATTTAAAAGCTTTTGAAAAGTGTGAGAAAAAGACACTTAAAATGTCGCAGCTAATTAATTCTTTAAGTATTAATATACTAAAAACTAAAAGCTCTCTTTCGAAGCTCGAAACACAATCAGGCATTTACACAGCAGCTCCTGACAAATGTAATTGTTTCAATGACTTTTTCACTGCCATTGGTTCTATGCTAGCTAACCAAATACCCTTACCATTACATGACATTAAAACTTATGACATTTTATATCTTAAAAAAACTGAGTCTGCGGAGTTACTCAATTTTACGCCTGCTTCGTTAGGCGAAGTAAGTAAAACAATTGACCAACTTAACACAAACACCAGCACGGGTCTAGATGGAATACCTTGTAAAGCTTTGAAATGTGTTAAAAACTTAATCCTTGAACAGTTAAGACGCGGTCCAACCCCAATTTTAAAATAATTTACGATGCTTTACGTAAGGTTGAAAATAGCTTGTTAGATTGGTCGATGTAATGCGAAAATGCGTTAATTTTGTACGTTTTCTTTTTATTTTTCGATATATACAAACACAACTAAAAAAACTGCTGGTTATAACTTTAGTACTATACATTGGCTAAGTATTACCTAAAAAAATATAGTGTTATCGCTGAAAATTCTGAGAGTTTAGACGTGAAAGTTTATTTTTGTGGACGTATTCAGGATTTTTATCTGCTGAAAGAGAGTTATATTTATGAATTCTATTCGGTTATTACTCTTTTTCTATTTCTTTTCTAACCTTTGTATTTTTTTCATAATATACTATTGATCTGTTTCGTTACACTATGCGTTTAAAAATTCTGCTTTTTCTTTAATCAGGGTACGAGCGCGCCTTAACTGCTACTATAACACTACTAACAGTGCGATACCTTATTTATTATTCATTCGTAAAATCTAATTTGAAATATCTAATAGAAGTATGGGGATCAGCTGCTGAAATTTCGGCAAATAATGATTATTTTTCAACTTGGGGGCCCATTTTCTAGACTTAGACATGGTGATTACAAAAATTTTTTTTATAACATATATTTTCTTGTTGGTTTTTTTTATTTTATTGGAATCTTATTAGAAATTCTACAAACCAAACTAGGTTTCAAAGAATAATTATAAATCAGAAATATTAAAAAAAAAACCACCGTTTAATACAACATAGTTTACTGTGGTGTTGTAATACTTGGTGGCACAACCATAGACAAAATCTTTCTAAGGCCCACAGGGCAGTAAGGAAGAGAACCCCCCGTGGTATGAATCCAATCCAACCCGCATCTGTTAGTTTGTGCTCCAGTATACAAATCATAGGCTAATATTGTATATACCAGAGATACAAAATGTTCTCTATGAGTTTGTCTGTGATACGTAGCTGTGATAGCAATTTATTAGAAATTTCAATTTCATTCTTATCGTGACATCGTAACTTAGGAAGTAAATTGAAGTGTGAAGTAAATATGCTAACTGCTGATCATTAATGAAAATTATGTCGAACACTTACGATTTAACTAGTTTATGCCGATGTTGCCACTCAGAAGGAATTTGTAAAAGTTTAGGAATTACATATTTGAACAATGGTTTTGAAGAAACGTTTTCGGTTTTGTTACGTGAAACTTTCAATATTACTGTGAGTAGTAAGTGCTATTATATCAATACTTTGATAAGCTAAGTACCTAAGAAATAGGGCCCAGTAGAAACCACCGGTCGAAAATAACATAAGTATTAAGTACCTATACCTAGTAATAATCGACCTATCTAACCAAACTGATATTATATTTTTTATTATATTTTATTTTACTTATATTAGATTTAGGCTGAGTTAATTACCAATTGTGTTAGTACCTATTTATTTTTGGCCTTTTTGTGTATGAGTGAAATCAACCGAGTTAAATATATAAAATGATAACTGGCATATTAGTAGCTAATGCTAATGCATTTATTATCTCCCATGTTACATTATTTTAACTCGTAAACTTCTGAGGCACACTTTCCTATAGAAACGTAATAAATAAAGCAAATATAGTTATACTAAGAATGCGAGTTAGGATGTAAATTAAACTGCACGTTATAAATTACAGATGACTTCGAGATCTGGAGAAATGAGTTCAACTATGTATGGCATCTGTGATTTATGTGAACTGCGTGTGAGAGATGCTGCACTCTTCAAAAGGCAGGTGTTGGAGTGTGAAAGGAAGTTTATATCTCTGTATATGCAGGGTAAGGAAAATGCATTGCTTTCCCGGAATGATTACTTGACTTCTAGGTGGTGGCTGTAAACCATTGCATTTCCTGAATTGTAAGTACCATTTGTGGGTGGATTGTGAACATTATACTTACAACTATGTTGGAAATGGTATTTCTGCATCACCTCAACATCATACACCCAAGCCACCCACAGTTCCGCACGTATGTTTATTTCTCTAATTAATTTTAGTCGACATTGCGTTACATGGTGACTATGTCAGTCCCATGAACCTTTACATTAATGTAACTATCATCTGATATCAATTGTCTATGAAGAGCCTGGAAATGCTCTAATAAAGCAACCTAACTTCATCAGAACACAATGTTGGCTCAGCTAGGATACTCTGGAGTAGACCCACATCATCAAGCCCAGATTCTGCAACGTTAATATATTAAGTTTCCAAATCAACACTGTGTCTACACTCCATTACAATATGATAAATATATTTTCAAATACTCCAAAAAAGTCACAGTGGGGGCTATCTTCTTTATTTATTAAATATTTTGTGTATGTTGTAGTTACAGTAGTTGATATTCTCAAAAGAAATAACATTTCACTGTATGAGAACACAAACAATGTGAAAAAACTTTGGTTATAAAAATAAATTGAGATATGCTTAGATAAATGTTAATTCAATTTGCACTAACACAATTGGCGCATTCAGTTCCCATTTATGTTAAAATTATATACATCACCATACCTTCAAACTCCAGTCAAAATCGGATCAGCCATTCTAGACATTAGCTGGAACACAGACAGGATGACAGAAAATCAACTTTATTTATACTATTACCTGCATATTTTCATATGTATTTAGAAAAGACACTATTTTCATAGATTGTTAAATAATTGCTACTTTTAACTCTTTGCGTCCCAGAGACGTACATATACGTCAGTTTCATTCATAAATCTTTTATTTTAATTATCATGATATAGGAAGGATTGATAGTACATGCCATCAAAAACAAAACCTGTAAAAGTCTCGCAAGTTGTTCTATCGTAAAAACTTGTGATATCCATGTAATACCAAGTTGGTTAATTTATTCAGCCCCTACTTATAAGACCTTCTGTTTTAAGTTATTACATAATTAGGTAACCTAAAAACATCTTTTATTAAGAATAATAATATTAAAAATCTTTTATGTTTTAAATGCAATAGATTATTCATTGATTCATGTCTTATCTTATTCATGTCTTCTATGTCTTGTCCATACCCCTGGTATATCCATACTGCTATTTACACATATGGTGTTTAACGAAGCTGCAGTGCAAGTACCGAAGTTACCGATCAATAAATTTGAGTCTTGAATTCGTCATACTTTTAAAAAACTGGCTATATCAATCTTGTGTCGATCATTGCAAGTAAGTAACAAAATTAAGCAATTATTAGACAAATTCGATAAGCTTTTACGATTATAACGGCAACCCTAGCATGGCACTGTTGAATTACGTTTGAGATTGTCTATTTAATCGATTTTAACGATTGTTATGTCAGGTTGGGAAATTACCTCGGTATAGCTTATCGACAGGTGACGGGTTTGTTTAGTTGTGTTTGATCTTACTAATATTATAAACGCGAAAATTTGTATTTATGGATGAATGGATGTTTGTTATTCTCTTACGCTCAAACGGATAGCCAAGTAAATGGGGCACTGAATTAACACAGAATAATTTTCATCAACATCGTCATCATTCATCACCATGCGGGTGTAACCGCGGGGCGCAACTAGAATTCAATAAAAAGTTCTTGAATACTTCGGCATTTTGATCGTAGAAGAGCGAAATGCTCGTAGAAATCTTTAAATGATAGAAGGACGCATTGTGGAACACAAGCAATTCGTAATAATCGATATACTGACGACAATTTGACGATCGTATAAGTCGTCGATATGACTTCCATACTTGCTAGGGGCGATACGATTTTTATCGATCTTAGCGACTCGACAAATTTAACCACTATTACGGTACTTGCACTGCTGTCTACATATGGTATAATTATAAAACTATTCATAAAGAGTAATTTTTCGTATTCATAATACATTTATTTCCATTTTTCAGATGCTGATAAAAATTATCAGCTCGATGTGGAATTCAAGGTGGAAGCAGAAGGTGCAGACGATGGTCAGTAAACACACCCTTACTTACTTAAATTAATTAACACAAGTAATTTAATACAAAATTCTTATACAATATTTATTATCTAAAATAAAATAAGTAATACAAAATCTACACAAGTGAATTGGTTAATTTCAATGTTTAAGGCGAAATGAGTTCCAAATTTCATGATTCGACTTCGCGAAAACTTATTTTTCGACGCATAAACCTAATAATCGAAGTTCGAAAAAAAACCTAGTATAAATTGAATATCCGTTCTGATGAAGTATGGGAGCCAATACACAATTGAGCAAACTTGGCTCGATAGAAAAAAATCGGCAACATTCCCTAAATTTTGCATTTTCCTTTTTCTTACGTGCTTCGTGGGAAAAAGCATTTTTATTCAATTATGGGCACATATAGTTCAATGAATGTATCATATTTGAATTCCTAATGAAATTTACTAGTGAACTATGGACTCCTTTATCATTAAAGTTTAATCATTTGATTGTACGAAATAAATGTAAAAAGTATTAGCACGTATTCAATTGAATTTTCGCATTACGTCGTCCATTCTGTAAGCTATTCTCAACCTTATGTAAAGCATCGAAAATTGTTTTAAAATTAGGAATGGACCGCGCCTTAATAATAAAATTGTGACAGTCTAAGAAAAAATATAATATAGGTAACCGTCTAAATCTCTCTAAATTTTTTAAATTATATTTATTTAGGGGCTTTGTGCCCCACGTGGTATGCCAGCCCCATCATACCCTAAACGTAAATAACTACAATTGACTTAGTTTATTCCAAAAACATATATGGCTATCGCCGCACCGCATGTACATTTGAATTAACATTTTTACTAAATATTCTTCCAACTGTACCAAACAGCTTGGAAATTTGTAAACATTTTTACTAAATATTCTTCCAACTGTACAATGAGCTTGGAAACTTGTAAACATTTTTACTAAATATTCTTCCAACTGTACAATGAGCTTGGAAACTTGTAAACATTTTTACTAAATATTCTTCCAACTGTACAATGAGCTTGGAAACTTGTAAACATTTTTACTAAATATTCTTCCAACTGTACAATGAGCTTGGAAACTTGTGAACATTTTTACTAAATATTCTTCCAACTGTACCAAACAGCTTGGAAACTTGTGAACATTTTTACTAAATATTCTTCCAACTGTACAATGAATTTGGAAACTTGTGAACATTTTTACTAAATATTCTTCCAACTGTACCAAACAGCTTGGAAACTTGTGAACATTTTTACTAAATATTCTTCCAACTGTACCAAACAGCTTGGAAATTTGTAAACATTTTTACTAAATATTCTTCCAACTGTACCAAACAGCTTGGAAACTTGTGAACATTTTTACTAAATATTCTTCCAACTGTACAATGAATTTGGAAACTTGTAAACATTTTTACTAAATATTCTTCCAACTGTACCAAACAGCTTGGAAATTTGTAAACATTTTTACTAAATATTCTTCCAACTGTACCAAACAGCTTGGAAACTTGTGAACATTTTTACTAAATATTCTTCCAACTGTACAATGAATTTGGAAACTTGTGAACATTTTTACTAAATATTCTTCCAACTGTACCAAGCTTGGAAACTTGTGAACATTTTTACAAAATATTCTTCCAACTGTACAATGAGATTGGAAACTTGTAAACATTTTTACTAAATATTCTTCCAACTGTACCAAACAGCTTGGAAACTTGTAAACATTTTTACTAAATATTCTTCCAACTGTACAAAACAGCTTGGAAACTTGTGAACATTTTACTAAATATTCTTCCAACTGTACAATGAGATTGGAAACTTGTAAACATTTTTACAAAATATTCTTCTAACTGTACCAAACAGCTTAGAAACTTGTGAACATTTTTACAAAATATTCTTCCAACTGTACAATGAGCTTGGAAACTTGTAAACATTTTTACTAAATATTCTTCCAACTGTACCAAGCTTGGAAACTTGTGAACATTTTTACAAAATATTCTTCCAACTGTACAATGAGATTGGAAACTTGTGAACATTTTTACAAAATATTCTTCCAACTGTACAATGAGCTTGGAAACTTGTAAACATTTTTACTAAATATTCTTCCAACTGTACCAAGCTTGGAAACTTGTGAACATTTTTACTAAATATTCTTCCAACTGTACAATGAGCTTGGAAACTTGTGAACATTTTTACTAAATATTCTTCCAACTGTACCAAGCTTGGAAACTTGTGAACATTTTTACTAAATATTCTTCCAACTGTACAATGAGCTTGGAAACTTGTGCACATTTTTACTAAATATTCTTCCAACTGTACCAAGCTTGGAAACTTGTGAACATTTTTACAAAATATTCTTCCAACTGTACAATGAGATTGGAAACTTGTAAACATTTTTACTAAATATTCTTCCAACTGTACCAAACAGCTTGGAAACTTGTAAACATTTTTACTAAATATTCTTCCAACTGTACCAAGCTTGGAAACTTGTGAACATTTTTACTAAATATTCTTCCAACTGTACCAAGCTTGGAAACTTGTGAACATTTTTACAAAATATTCTTCCAACTGTACAATGAGATTGGAAACTTGTGAACATTTTTACAAAATATTCTTCCAACTGTACAATGAGCTTGGAAACTTGTAAACATTTTTACTAAATATTCTTCCAACTGTACCAAGCTTGGAAACTTGTGAACATTTTTACAAAATATTCTTCCAACTGTACCAAGCTTGAAAACTTGTGAACATTTTTACAAAATATTCTTCCAACTGTACAATGAGATTGGAAACTTGTGAACATTTTTACAAAATATTCTTCCAACTGTACAATGAGCTTGGAAACTTGTAAACATTTTTACTAAATATTCTTCCAACTGTACGTAGCTTGGAAACTTGTGAACATTTTTACTAAATATTCTTCCAACTGTACAATGAGCTTGGAAACTTGTGAACATTTTTACTAAATATTCTTCCAACTGTACCAAGCTTGGAAACTTGTGAACATTTTTACTAAATATTCTTCCAACTGTACAATGAGCTTGGAAACTTGTGAACATTTTTACTAAATATTCTTCCAACTGTACCAAGCTTGGAAACTTGTGAACATTTTTACAAAATATTCTTCCAACTGTACAATGAGATTGGAAACTTGTAAACATTTTTACTAAATATTCTTCCAACTGTACCAAACAGCTTGGAAACTTGTAAACATTTTTACTAAATATTCTTCCAACTGTACAAAACAGCTTGGAAACTTGTGAACATTTTACTAAATATTCTTCCAACTGTACAATGAGATTGGAAACTTGTAAACATTTTTACAAAATATTCTTCCAACTGTACCAAACAGCTTGGAAACTTGTAAACATTTTTACTAAATATTCTTCCAACTGTACAATGAGCTTGGAAACTTGTAAACATTTTTACTAAATATTCTTCCAACTGTACCAAACAGCTTGGAAACTTGTAAACATTTTTACTAAATATTCTTCCAACTGTACAATGAGATTGGAAACTTGTAAACATTTTTACAAAATATTCTTCCAACTGTACCAAACAGCTTGGAAACTTGTAAACATTTTTACAAAATATTCTTCCAACTGTACAATGAGCTTGGAAACTTGTAAACATTTTTACAAAATATTCTTCCAACTGTACAATGAGCTTAGAAACTTGTAAACATTTTTACAAAATATTCTTCCAACTGTACAATGAGCTTGGAAACTTGTAAACATTTTTACTAAATATTCTTCCAACTGTACAATGAGCTTGGAAACTTGTAAACATTTTTACAAAATATTCTTCCAACTGTACCAAACAGCTTGGAAACTTGTAAACATTTTTACTAAATATTCTTCCAACTGTACAATGAATTCGGAAATTTGTAAACATTTTTTAATATACAAGTATATAGTTTTTTAGCAGTAGGCAGCTAAGCTACTGAGCTAATCTGAGTGTTTAAATTATCAATATGCATATTCTGTGAAAATTTAAGGTGTCTACCTGTTACCGTTATTAATGTTGAGCATAAAAATAGGAAAACCACACATTTGTTGTATGGCTACCCAATTAATATTTATTTATTTGGCATTTTTATCTTTTTTTGTTTTTTTTTAAAAGACAAAAAAAGAAACTTATAAATAAGATGCTGACCGTACTGACACTTGCCGGGCGAGAAAAGGGAATGCGGGGGGGGAGCGGGCGGGGACCCGCATTCCAGCGATGCGTTGAGTTTATGTGACCGCGTTGTACTCAAAGTTGATACAAAAATGTATTATTATTAATTATCATATTTAACTGTTATGCATCCGTCAACGTCAGTTACATTTATAAATGTTTGTTTATATGTAAACCTGATGGTGAGTCATTATGAATACAACATATTCCATACATAATTATGAATATACTTTATAAAAGACATTTTAAAATAAAGATATAATAATTTACAGATTAATAAAAGTAACAATAAAAACTAATCTATAAACTCCATGGTGGGGGAAAAGTGGCCAGAACGCGGCAGCAGTGCTATACTAAAGTAGACACCAGCATTACAGTCACCCATCGACTCAACCAACCTTTGTTTATGTTAATGTTTTTTTATTAACATTTGCAATAATTGTTCATTACATTAACAATATGACTTTCAGGTCCAAAATTAGAAATCGAGCAAACAGACCATCCAAAGTACTCCCAAGACTCGAAGACCACACAGGTGTTCTTAGATCCATCGCTGGACATGGATGACCAGCCACTCTCTGCCCTCAAATCCTGCCGGGAGTCACCGTCACCAACCCCTGGAGACCAGGAGTGGAATCCATCGATGGGAGATAGTGAAGGTAGGACTTATACAAATGGAATAAACTTAGACGTCACGCGATTGCTAGCTCTCGAGTTACGAATACATAATAAATCACGAAGTCTAATTCAAAACAAATTCCACACAAAAAGTGTTCCAAAACGATGTATTTTCAAAATACTAATCAAATTTTTTGGCCAACCTGATGGAAAGTGGTCACCGTCGCCTATAGACGTTTGCAACACTAAGGGCGTTACCAACGCGCTGCCGACCTCGAAGGACTTTAATGACATCTTTTTAATTTTTTAAACAACCCCATATCGTAGCGCATAGGGTAAACTTCCGAGGTTTCAAATAGACATGTTCGGTGATTGGTTTAAGTTTGGAAGGCAAGCAGGGATTGGTCTACGCGCGTGCTGCAACGTCTACTATGACAGCCAAGTCCTAGCGGCGTGGACGATGTTATGCAATAAGCAGATCGAACCAAGTAATAATTAAACAATATTTTTTGTAAGATATTTTAGAAATTTTATAATTCGATGAACTGTATATGCATGTGTAAGTTTTTGTCAAGATATGAAAACATAATAGACAATCTATCTTTGCAATGGAGTGAAGATATTAAGAAAAAATTATACATAATCTTAATTATTTTTTGTTTTTTGTCTGGTTACTATGTTTCAGTGGGCCCAGAATTAACTTCAGAATTTACAGAGGGTGAATCTTAACTAGACTGAAAAATTAAACGTGTCTTAATTGATGAAGTGATTTATTTAAAGCTATAGTTAGTTCCACAAGTAGAAATAGCCAGGCCCACATTACATACCAAAATATGTTTTCTCTGTGTTACATATCAACTGTAATCCTAATTTTTTTTATTTTGCTTCATTTTCTATAGCATTTCTAAAATGTATTGATGTTTCCTCATCATCATCATCATCATCATCATCATCATCTCAGCAGTAGGACGTCCACTGCTGAACATATGCCTCCCCCATGATTTTCCAAAAGGACCGGTTGTAAGCGGCCTGCATCCAACGTCGTCCTGCGACCTTCATCAGGTCGTCTGTCCACCGTGTCGGTGGACGACCTACGCTGCGCTTGCCGGTCCGTGGTCTCCACTCCAGAACCTTGCGGCCTCATCGGCCATCTGTTCTGCGTGCTATGTGCCCTGCCCACTGCCACTTCAACTGGCTAATCTTCTGGGCTATGTCGGTGACTTTCGTTCTTCTACGGATCTCCTTATTTCTGATTCGATCACGTAGAGCAGGGGTCGGCAACTTTTTGCTATAGCAGGGCCACAAGTATTGTCAGAGTGTCAGTGCGGGCCGCACGTATTTATAACCGACTTCAAAAGGAGGAGGTTATTATGTTCGATTGTATGTATTTATTTTGTGTATGTTCACCGATTTCTCCCCCATTTGTGGATACTTAAATTACTTTTTTGTTCGGTAAAGTTACTTTTAGGTTTATTTCCGAGGTGGTCTCATTTAAATTTCATCAAAGTCGGTCGCGCTTTTTTTGAGTTACACGTCTCCAATAGCTGAAAAGTGTAACGCCTATCTTGATGATATCATCATTGACGGTGAATGACAATCGATCCCGTAAGTAGCAAGGGTGTATTTTTTTAAAATGGTGTATTTTTTGTCTAAAACGGAACCGACTTCAACACTAAAGTGTGAAATAACTTATCGAAGTCGGTACAATGCGCACAATATTGTGATAATAGGTACTTTTGAACTGTCATGGTTTTAATTTAAATCTTAGTGGATTTATACGACCTTTTGTTTCGGTGTTTTTTCTTGCGGACCTCAGGCTTGCGTGCCGCACTGAGATGTTCCACGGGCCGCCGGTTGCCGACCCCTGACGTAGAGAAACCCCGAGCATAGCCCTCTCCATAGCTCGTTGTTGTCGTCGATGTTTCCTCGCGATGCATTATTTGCAAAAAAAAATATAATTACAGATGTCAGGATGGCACTTGTTAGGTTCTCTGGGTTGATCTTTTGAGTTAATAAGTTCGATGCACGATTTTCAACAGATATGACTTTAATCTAGCGTTTCACAAGGTAGAAGCAAACAATGTTATTTAGACAAGAAAGATAAAGGTTACAACACAAAGTCACGGCGCGTGTATCGCTTCCGGTGGTCGAGCTTCGTCTGTTTCCGCGATGCGCTCGGCCGTCAGCCGAGCTTCGGAAGGTTGGCGGGGGCTCGTCAGGATATCTCGGTACCAATTTGTAAGCTCTCAGGTGTGTTCGAACCCATAGGCTAAAACTACGTTCAATCCTGTTGCACAGATTTAATAAAAAGAGATAATTATTAATAAACATCAGTAGGCGTACGTACTGTACAAACTGGTACTGCAGTTTTGTGTATTCTTTAAATAATTTGTAAAAGTATTTTTCTTAAACATGAATGCAGCACGTTCAACTGATTTTCACAAGCATCCAGTTAGGTATACTCCTATATTTCTAGCTTAAGTGCAGCCAGGCACTTATGTTGGCGATTGGATCGGCAAATAAACTGAAAGAAAACATAAAATTTTATTATTTCCACTCGTATATATATTACAACGAGCTATGGAGAGGGCTATGCTCGGGGTTTCTCTACGTGATCGAATCAGAAATGAGGAGATCCATAGAAGAACGAAAGTCACCGACATAGCTCAGAAGATTAGCCAGTTGAAGTGGCAGTGGGCAGGGCACATAGCACGCAGAACAGATGGCCGATGGGGCCGGAAGGTTCTGGAGTGGAGACCACGGACCGGCAAGCGCAGCGTAGGTCGTCCACCGACACGGTGGACAGACGACCTGATTAAGGTCGCAGGACGACGTTGGATGCCGGCCGCTTCCAACCGGTCCTTTTGGAAAATCATGGGGAGGCCTATGTTCAGCAGTGGACGTCCTACGGCTGAGATGATGATGATGATGTATATATTACAGTTAAAATTTAAAATGTTATCGATTTACATTTCATTCTTTATTTCATTAAGAAAAAAATACATTCTAAATTTGGTAAAAAATATACTGACTTTATTTTGCATAGTATTGATCATCTTTGAATTATAATTGTAATTTTGCTACTACATATTGTTGAAAAGTTATTTGAAATTTTAATCTGCCCACTTCACTAATAAATGCTGGAGTGATGTGGGGATGAAAATAAAAATTATGCTAAATAATAGGGAACCGATTCACATGCTGTAGATCACAATGATTAAAATGAAAATATACGCGAAGATTTGACGAGTGCTCACGACACGACTTTTCTCGGGTAATTTTTTTAAACCCACACATCCTGACTTATTATATAAGGTATTTGTTAATTAATGCACAATATTGACGGGGTGGTTTGGTTTCGATAATAGGTCATGAAAGTTAAAGAAAAAAATACATGTTTTTTTATTATTCATCCTACTAATATTATAAATAGTTATTATAGATAGTTATTTCTATTATTTTGTATTTTTTAGTTTTATTATTTCCATTACGAAGTCTTTGTAGGTACATCCGGACATTCGTACCCTGCTTGCCTATTTGTTTTTATAAAGTATTGTATTCAGTATTTAAAGTGTTGTGTTTGTTTTGTTTTGTATTCTTACAAAATGCGCTCGATGCAGTCGTGTGTGACGTCACCGCCAGCCCCAACGGAAGACTAGAAATAGAAATAGAAATAGAAATCGATTTATTGTACGAAACATGGTTATAATTAGATGTTTTTTTATACATTTGTTCTGCATGTTCCACCATAGACTGGCATACAAAATATTGTCAATTAGTTAAATTTACACATTTGAAATTAAAGAATACATAATGAATTACAATTATTAATACGATATACTATTTAATAATGACATAATTAATAATTATATTAAATTTATAGCACTCAAATTCAATTATAAAAATGTCAATATTATATACTTCATGTCAATGTCAATTAAAAATAAAAATATGCCACAACTTATTTATAAAAATGCCCAAACCTTAATTATAAAACAAGTACATGATTTTTATAATTATATACTATTACATTTAAAATTGAAGAACTCTTTCAAATTATAAAAGCAATTTTCAGCGAGCCACTTGTGAAGCTTAATTTTAAATAATTTTAATGGGAGCTCTCTAATACTTCTAGGAAGTTTATTGAATACTGTAACAGCCATTGCATTGCAATTAGCGTTTATAGAGAGCTGTTTTGCAATAAATTACTCTTAACCTTGTGGGATCTCTACTTGGCATTTCAGAAAATTCGCTTTTATCAAATTTTACAAATTTATCAGGATGCTCCTTCACAAAAGCTCCAACCTGCATTATATACAAGCTGGTCATGGTCAAAACCTTTAGTTTTTTTAAAAGTGGTCTACATGAGTCTAGTGGACCCACACCACATATTGCTCTTATGCACTTTTTTTGTACCAAGAACGCTTTGGTAATCTCCGTAGAGTTTCCCCAAAGTAAAAGGCCATACCTAAGAACTGATGCTACATAACCATGATAAGCGGTGAGAGCAGCATTTTCATTTACTGTGCGTCGTAATCTTTTTAACGCAAATACAAAGCGATTGAGCTTAGCACAAATGTGCTCAATGTGAACTTTCCAGTTACAATGCTGGTCAACGCATATGCCAAGAAACTTATAATTAGTCGTGGTGTCTATTGGCTGGTTTCTAACTGTAACATCAAAAGAAGATTCCATTGAATTATAATTTCGAAAATGAACACATTTCGTTTTTGCAATGTTTGCTCGTAAATCGTTACGTTCTAACCATTCCAAAATATTATCTGCAGTTAGATTTAACGTATGTACATGATTATTTAATGTCAATTTATTTTGATCTGTCACTATAACAGACATTTCATCTGCAAAAAGTATACATTTGTGATCAGTGGATAATGGCAGGTCATTAATGTAGGTCAGAAATAGTAGTGGCCCCAAAATACTTCCTTGTGGCACGCCACATTTATTTGACTGGAGGGTAGATGTGTATAGCGTAGAAACATTGTTTTCATCTAGAGATGCTACCTCTACACATTGATTTCTATCAGAGAGGTAATTAATTATCTAACTTAGAGCTGGACCTCTAATCCCGTAATTTTCACATTTATGAATGAGCTTTTTATGATTTACCAAATCGAAAGCTTTGCTCATGTCAAAGAAAAGTACTGATACTGGTATACGATTGTCTATTTGTTTAACAACTTGACTGATGAGAGTGTAACCAGCTAGGGTAGTTGACTTTCCTTTTTGAAACCCATTTTGCTCATCTTTTATAATTTTAAATTTAGTAAAAAAGTCATTAACACGTCGGTACATAGCTTTTTCAAAGATCTTTGAAAAAATGGATACTAGAGTTATGGGATGATAATTATTTAAGTTATGTTTGTCGCCATTTTTATGAAGTGGCCGGATGACAGATTGTTTTAGCCTAACTGGGAATGACCCTTCAACAAATGATAGGTTTATAAGAAATCTAATTATTGGAGAGATTATCATCGCACTATCCTTCACTACACGTGTACATATGCCGTCAAATCCTACTGCCCGAGTATTATTGAGCGTCATTATAATTTTTGTTACTTCATCCAGACTACATGGTTTTAAAAATATACTGCTATTTGAGATTGGGATCTTATATTTTTGGTTATTATTTGAATTATTGGCAGTGTTTGCAATATTGATGTAGAAATTGTTAAAAGCCTCTGCAATATTTTTAGAGTCATGTAAAACAATATTTTCATCCTGAATAAAGTCAATTCCTGTATAAGATTGAACAGAGTCTGCTTTATTTTTTATTATCTGCCATGTAGCCTTACACTTATTTGTGGCCTTTTTTACATGCAATAAATTGTAATTTTTTTGAGAGGTTTGCACACATTTTTTTAATATGGAGCTATATTTTTGCAGTTCTTGTTTCTTTTCGCTCGAACTGTTTTTATAATATTGATATCGCATGTACCTTTTATGTTTACTAGATTTCCGTATACCTGTAGTAATCCAAGACGGGCGGCCATTACGGCTGTTTATTTTTCGTTTTTCAATCGGAAAACAGAGGTCGTAAAATAAACAGAAAGTGTCATGGAAATAGTTAAAAGCCTCATTTAAACTATTTGCATTTTAAATCTCAAACCAGTTTAGAGAACACAGACATTCCTTAAACTTTCTAACATTTTCCTTATTATAATTTCTACATTTTATATATCAGTGACTTAGTCTTGCTGGTTTTCCTGCTACAGGTATTTTCAAGGTCTGGCCAGTATTATGATCTGAAAGGCATAATTGATGTATTTCACCTTTAGCTTCACGAATATTGCTTATAAAAAGATCAATACATGATTTACGCCGTGTAGGCTCCGTCATATGAAAAAGTAGATTATTATTTAGCACAATGTCACGTATCCGAGTAGAGAAGGTACTAATTTGTTGTATATTTATGTTTAAATCCCCTGCAATAACAATTTTCTTTTTAGGATATTTAGTGGAAATATTATGCAAAATTGTTTCTAATTTGTCAAAAAATATATTTATAACGCTTAATTTATATTTTGGTATTCGATAAATGCATACTATAATCAAATCAAGCATCGGTATCATGATTCCACAACATTCAAAATGCTTTTCTATGGAAATCTGATCACACATAGGAAATTCTAAATATTCAATATTGTTTCGTAAGAGGATACAAACACCTCCTCGTTTTTCATTTTTTCGCGAGTAATAAGCTACTAATTTAAATCCTTTGAGATAAACGTTACTCTCAGTTCCAGCTTTGATAAACGTTTCTGACAAACAAATCATATCTATATATATATATTTTTAGAAAGGAAGTCATCTATACATAATTCTAATGACTCGACTTTACTAAGTATACTGGCTATATTTTGATGAAATATAGTAAACATATTATGATCACTGGGGACGAAAAAATGTACTATTTTGTATAATAGTGCTATCCAGTGTTCTCTTTCGTTCATTATTGGCGGCTGTTTGTTTAGAAACACAGAAATAATCCAATAATGTTCTTTTTGGCTGCTCTTTTACTTGAGTATTATTTTTCCCATTGCCTTGCGTAGATTTATTCCAGTAACGCATTAATGAGGTTTGCACTAATTGTTTTGACCTTGATGGCTTACTGATGTCATATTTTGTATTATTTGCTTCTTTCTGTAAACACTGTTTTATTTTATTTGTGTTTAAGTAATTGTAGTTATAGTACCTACCTACCAGCGCTGGTTGCTTCAACGCAATCGGCTTTATGCTGAGTTGGGGCTGTATTGTAGTGAAACAATAGATTGTGTAGTGTAGAAAATTATTCATTAATTTTATGTATATTTTAGGCAAAACGTCATATTGTTTTTCATCAACAAATATATTTTTCTTTCTTTCTTTAGAAAGATCTAAATGTGAAAATTTGAATGAATAGATGGATGGAAACGGCTTGGCCAATATTGATGAAAGTTGGTATGGAGGTAGATGAGGCTTTGGATTGACACATAGGATACATTTCATCATTATCATCAGCATCCATCACCACGCGGGTGAAACCGCGGAGCGTAGCTAGTATTAGTAGCCATATCCAACTGAACGCACGACGGCGCCATTACACAATACATAAGAATTACTACGCGAGACATACCTACTCACAAATGTTTACACAGGGGATTTCTATGGCTAAACCTAGCGCCCGACGGCGGGCCCGGGCGGGGCAACGTCTGACTTTAGTAGGTAGGTTCGTATCGTACATCGCTGTACCTATTCTCAGTGGGTAGGTATGTTTGGCGCAACTACGTGGTGTTGCGGCGCCGTCATGAGTTCAGTTGCACAACGGTTCTTTCGCAGAGCGGTGCGTATGGGTTGATAACAATAAAATATGTGTTTTTTTACTTTCATGACCAGTTATCGATTCCAAAATACCCCTTTCAATATTGTGCACTAATTAACAAATACCTTATACAGGGTGTTTGGTAGAGGGTCCGACAAACCAAATGAGCGTGTTCTTGGAGAATACAAGTTGGCCAAAAAAAATCCCCGACCTTCCAATCTGAGCTCTAAATCAGTTAGCTCTGTTTTGTATCCAATTTTACTTTGCGTGGCCTGAAGGTGTATTAGAGACCAAATTCAACTAAAAACATCCGGTCTAAAACAGATTTTACAAATGCTATGGTGGTAAATAGGTACAATTTCGGAGAAAAGGGAAAAATCACAAAAAAAAGATAAACATATTGGGGTGTCGGAGATTTTTTTTGGCCAACTTGTATTCTCCAAGTGGTCCCCCGAACACGCTCATTTGGTTTGTCGGACCCTCTACCAAACACCCTGTATATTCGTAGGTCATGACACGAGTGATAATACAGTACTATAATAACGTATTATTACACTTTTACCAAATGTAAACAAAGTTACTTACTACATACTCCTTAATTAGGATAGTCCAATGGATCCTGCACAAATCCTGGATGCGCGGGGTACCAGGTCCCATTCTGGCCGGGCCAAACATTATTCTGAATAGAAAAGTTGGTTCGAGTTTTGTTGTGTTATTGTGTGTCCATGCCCCGGAACAGGGGATCCTAGGGGCTTAGTTAAAAATTATTTTATTATAAAGCCAAGTTATTTCATCAAAAAATAATTCATAAACAATAACCTATACAGATAAATAAAAAGACGTGTGGCACTCGGAGACTGCCGCGGTAAAGCTATTGCATAGCTGTTTTTATCAACTTATGCAATTATAATTATTTAACCAATGCCATCTAGAGGCGAGTTGCTGAACTAAAGAGACAAGCGTGATATTTCAAAAAGTCATTAAAAGTTCTGCTATTCATCGATAGATGCCAAATCAACTTATGCAATTATAATTATTTAACCAATGCCATCTAGAAGCGAGTTGCTGAACTAAAGAGACAAGCGTGATATTTCAAAAAGTCATTAAAAGTTCTGCTATTCATCGATAGATGGAGTCGGAGTGGGGGTGTTAGGTTATTTTCGTTACGGAATTTCTGGATTCGGTTCCCACACTCAAGGCCCGCGATAGAAGCTATGCAATAGCTTAAAATTGAAATGTCTGTTTATAATTCCAAATTAACAGCTTTTCACTAAACGTATATAAAAGTGTATACGGTACTTACATAAAAAAGTTTTTGTCTGCCTGTCTGTCCCGGCTAATCTATGAAACGGCTGGACCAATTGGAACGGGACTGGCACATAGCGGATGTTGTAAGGAGCTACTTGGGCTACTTTTATTATTAACAGATAAAAATTATATAAGACTATCTCTCTTTCTGTTTATTACCTTCTCACGCCTAAACGGCCGAACGGATCGTAATCAAATTTGGTTATTGACTACATCCCAGGGAAGCATATATGATACTTTTCATCATCATCATCATCACCATCATCCGTTACCACGCGGGTGAAACCGCGAGGCGCAGCTTTGATTAATAAATTAAAATTTCTTTTACAGAAGAATCAACAAAACCAGTGACATCAAAATCGAAGAGATACGCCTGCAACTATTGCGAAAAGAAGTTCACATACAACGGGTCCCTCGAAATGCACCTGAAACTGCACACCGGAGAAAAAACCTACCCGTGTTTACTGTGCAACACACATTTCGCTAATAACTATGAATTGAGCAAACACTACGAGTCCAAACATTGTGACGGTGAAAAATACAACTGCACCATATGCGTTAAAGCGTTCGAAAAGGCAAGACTTCTAAAGAAACACCTGAAAATCCACTTCGTACAGAAGTTTGTATGCAGTGTTTGTTCGAGGGAATTTCAACGGAAGAAAGGTTTAAAGGAGCATATGAAAATTCATACCGGAGAAAGGAAGTTTCAATGTGATGTTTGTCATAAATCGTTCGGGCACAATCAAACGTTGAAATCTCATATGTACACACACACCGGGGAACGTCCATATGTCTGTGATGTCTGCGGAAGGAGGTTCCCTCAGAGAACGCATTTGAAGCGACACATCTACATAATACATAACCAAATAAAGCCACACTCGTGTAGTATATGCCAAAAGAAATTCTCTAGCAAAAGTTATCTGTCCATACATGAAAGACAACACACCGGTGAAAAACCATACAGCTGTGACGTTTGCAGTAAAACGTTCACAGCAAACACAACTCTAAAAGTGCATATGAGAGTGCATACCGGCTTAAAACCGTATTCGTGTACGTTCTGCGATAGGCAGTTTGCGCAAATGGCCAGTTTTAAACTGCATCAACGAACGCACACCGGTGAAAAACCTTTTTCGTGCAAAGTGTGCCGGAAACCGTTTTCGGATAACGGTTATTTGAAAATTCATATGCGTGTACATTCCGGTGAAAAGCCTTACTCCTGTGACGTTTGCAACAGGTGTTTCCGCGAAACTGGACAGTTGAAAAGGCATATGCGTGTTCACACAGGCATAAAGCCGTATACATGCAAAGTTTGTAATAAACAAATTGGTAATCTGTCGAAACATATGAGGGTGCACTCTGATGAAAAACCATTTAACTGTAATATATGTAATAAACAGTTTTCTATAAATGGCAATTTGAAGCTCCATATGCGCATACATTCTGGTGAGAAGCCGTATTCCTGTGAGGTTTGTTGCAGTCAGTTCACGCAGAGTTCTGGGTTGAAAAGACACAGGTGCACGCATGAAGTTAGTGGGTGTTGACATTTTATATATCTGACGTTTGGTAGTTTGTCGCGTATATCAGTTTACCTCAGTTTATTAAGTGACTTCTTGAAAAAATATCTGATATTTCATGATGCAAATATCTGACTTTTAATAATGGTTTTCTAGTTTTCTTTAATGAGTGGCGAGAGTGTTCGCCACAATTCTGCCACTTTTAATAATGGAATCTGGACTTCAAAAGTGTGAAATATCTGATTATAAAAGTCAGATGTGTCCACCTTTAAAAGTATATATTCCACACTTTTAACGTCAGATATTTCAATTACTAAAAGTCAAATATCAAACTATAAAAGTCAGATATCTGTCTTTAAAAGTCAGATACCTATTTCGAGCTGTAAAAGTCAGCTTTAACAGCTGCAATATCTGACATTAAAAGTGTGGAATCTACTTTACTTTATCTTCTTATAGCTGGACACACCAGACTTTTAAAGTTTCCCATATCTGACTTTTATAATTTGATTTTTGTCTTTTTATAATGAAAATATGTGACTTTAAAAGCGTGAAATATCTGACTTTGATTTTTGATTTTTGGATACATTTCGGTGAGTGTGCAATGGAACTTCACGATTTGATTCCGCCATCCCCATTCTATAATCGGACATCCAGAGATACTCAGAAGCGCCACCGCTTTATGGTGGATATTCCATTTACCCGGACGAAGCGATTTACTTCTTCGTTTATCATACGAACCGCTAGGGAATGGAACACCCTCCCTGAGTCGGTGTTTCCGGTTAAGTACGATATGGGGGTCTTCAAAACACGAGTGCATAGGTATCTTCTGGGTAAGCGCGCTCCATCATCGATCGCATCATCACTTAGCATCAGGTGAGATAGTGGTCAAGTGCTACCCAGTTCGGTATAAAAAAAATAAAAATCTAACTTTGGCAGTTGAAAATATCTGACTTATAAAGTGTGCAATATCCGAGTTGTATTGTTTCTGATATCTAACTTTTAATTAAGGAAATATCTGACTTTCAAAGTCATATATTTTCATGATTAAAAGTTAGATATCAGATTTGAAATAATTGCCCGTGAAGTTTGAAATATCTGACTTTGAAGTTTGAAATATCTGACTGTGAAGTTTGAAATATCTGACGTCGAAGTTTGAAATATCTGACTTCGAAGTTTGAAATATCTAACTGTGAAGTTGAAATATCTGACTTTGAAGTTTGAAATATCCGACTGTGAAGTTTGAAATATCTGACTGTGAAAGCTGTTAAAATGTAGCTTCAACTCTTTGAGGACGTGTTTGTACGACAGGACAATATATTTATAAATGAGACACCCGGACCTCCCTCTAGAAGCTAAAGTTGTACTATCAACCTTTTAAATACTTAAGATTCGAAATACTGGATTTTAATATATAATGTAACATACGATTATATAGCTTTTGAAACTCAAGGCTGATAAAATATAAAATAGCTCTGTCACTGAATAATGGTAAATATACAGCGTGCAACAAAAAGGTGCAGTAATACTAAACCCACACACGCAGCAGCTTGCATACAATTGTGAGCTAACTACTGCGTCACAGGAAGTAGTCAACATTCCGAGTTGTGAGGAACCGAAGTGTTTCGAATACTCAAGCAGGTTCATACCTGAACAACTAGGGCAAAGGCGGCAATGACCTCCAGAACGTTGACTGGGAGCCTAAGCGGGGCCTGGGCTGGGGTGCGGCCCGGGGAGAGGGCGCATGCAGGGTAGGAGTTCGGAGGTGAATGGATATGTGACGTGGGGATTGCAGAGCGCATTGACTACAACGAACTCCAAGCATAGACATGTCTATTCTTGGAGTACATTATAAAATTTCGCAATTTTTTTAGTCTTGTATGAAAGGCATATATTTTGTACGCTTATATATAAGTTATATATATATAAATGTTGATACTTCGCCATGTGACTCCTGACGAGGTACATATGCACATCTCTCAGTATAACTGCACCTGTTTGTTCTCTCTTTATAGTTATATGTTGCTTAGGTTTCCATACTGCCGCTCGATTTCACCATTATATAATACATGTAGCTTACAAGTTTTTTTTTTTAATAAAAAAAGCTTGCCAGTTTTATGGAATGTTTTTACGTTTATTGTTCACACTTGTATACATGTACAACTTGTATATATTTGTTTAGTTTCATATGTTGGATGTAATTATTTGTGAACTCGTAGTTTATCTACAGAGTTCCAAAAGAAGGAGGAGGTACCCAATTGCACTGTATTTTTTTTATATTTATTACCTCATAACTTTCGACTGGGTGAACCGATTCTCAAAATTATTTCTGAATTTTGTTTGAAAGCTGGTGCTTCCCGTGTGGTCCCATTTAAATTTCATCAAATTCGGTCATTCGGTTGAGTTACACTCCAATAACTGAATAGAATGGAAGTCGGTATTACATTTTTCAAATTGTACTTGTTATTATTTTATACTTTGGCCTCGTAAGTTTGTACATTTGCCATTCCTAAAGTTAAATAGCCTACCTAATAAATACAGTTGCCAGAGTAGTCAAGAGTCAAGCGTCAAGCCACAGTCGCATAAATAAGTTCGTCGTCAAGTCACTGTCCTGTCTAAGTCACGTCTAGTAACGAGGTAGATGCATTACTAAAGCTATCTATTTCTGTACGAGAGTATATAACTTAAAGGAACAAAAATAGAACTTTCTCCCGATTGATACATAGTCCTTTATACCACACCTACGAGGGAAATGAAATAGTTACCTTCATTAATTGTAGTCTGGAGCATATCGCAAGAATTCAAAGACATCTTTATTAACAACTTTAACAATACATAACAAATGGCTGCCATGTTTTTTCGTAGTGCAGAAAAAGGTTGGCAGCCTCCTTTCATCGAAAATCGAGTACTAGAGTAATTCCCACCTCTTTTTTTAACTATTGGATATACAACTTTTTTGGGATTTGACGTTTGTATTTTTTATGTACGAAAAACAATACGCTACTAGGGCAGAAATGGATTTTCATACAACATTTCTACCCTGCTATGGAGGGCAGAATTGAAATTCCATATAACTTTATTTTTATTTATTATAAGTAAATAGGCTTGCGATTGACTACTATCATGCCTGATGTTAAGCGATGACGCGGTCTACGTTGGAGCACGCTTGCCTAGAAGGAACCGATTCACTCGTGATTTGAAGACACCCAGATTGTAACCTAACCGGGGAACACCCATTCCGGCAGCGAATTCCACAGACTGGCAGTTCGCATAATAAATGTGGGATCAAAGCGCTTCGTACGGGGTTTTCGGAATATCAACCATAAAGCGGTGAAGATTTTTTGTGCCCGCTCTGGCAGTCCGATAGAAAAATGGGCAGGAGGGAATTAGATCGTGCAGATTAGATGACTTTTCCTTTTTTTTTTTTTTTTTTTTTAACTTTTCCCGCCACACAATTAATATAATATAATATAAGGGAGAAATGACGAACTACGTAACCCGTTTATGAACGAGCAATGAGACAGAATTAGTAGCAGAGTATAAAAAAATAATTGTTTTGACAAGTATTCTACAGAGTGACGGGAAAAGCTCAATAGTGGTTTTTGTTTATTTTGTTTAATTTCCTTGATTAGTGTATCTTTGAGTTTTGACGTGTAATAGTGGAGGATTATTAACCGTTAAGTATTTGTAATGGCGCACGAGTGTAAGCAAAGAAAAAATAATGAAATGATATTTTGTGTTATTGTCAATGTCCTAAGAAAGGTTTACTAATGCATCAGCGCATTACTAGAACTGGTTTCGACAGGACAGTGACTAACACCGGTTTTCTATATCTAAAAACGGAAGGTTTGCTTAAGACTCTATCTATCTCTTACTTTTTGACACATTTTGAGTAACGAGTAGTAAGTTAAACGGTCCGTTTTTAGATATTGACAAATACAATTTCAAAAATGTAATACCGACTTCCATTCTATTCAGTTATTGGAGTGTAGCTCAAAAACTGCTAGACCGAATTTGATGAAACTTAAATGGGACCACACTTATTAAACCACACTTAAATGGGGTAGCACCAGCTTTCAAAAAAAAATTTTTTTTTGAGAATCCGTTCACCCAGTCGAAAGTTATGAGATAACAAACATTAAAAAAAATACAGTCGAATTGAGTACCTCCTCCTTTTTTTGGAAGTCGGTAGAAAAACGGGGTAAATGATTGACTTATTTGTGTGACTGTGACTCGACTATAACGAAAAATGTATTCTACAAGATTTGTTTAAATTTTGTATTTATCTTGTGTGTGAAAACGAGGGGTTCGAGTTATACTTGTATAAGTCCAAGGGTTGTCTGAAGGAAATCGCTTGTCCATTTGTATTTGTAATATAATACGTATTTATAAGAGTAAGTTGTTAGAGAGTCGTGTGTCTACCCCCAAAAGTGTAGGGGCAAGTTAATTCAGTAAATGTGTTTACTGAAAGTGATTTTTTAAAATGTAATTATACGTCGATCAGTATTATTAATAATGGAATAAAATATATTTTTAACCAAATTCAAAAAAAGGAGGTTTCTCTATGCGACCGTATATATATATATATTTTTATGATTCTTTTTTGTTTGATAGAGTATACTTCCGTGGTGGTCCCATATAAGTTTCATCAAATTCGGTCAAGCAAATTGAGTTATACTTCAATAACTAAAAAGTGTTTCGCCTATCTTGATGATATCATCATTGACGGTGTATCCCGTAAGTAGAAGGGTCACTAAAAAGTGTGAATAAAAATATTTTACCAGAAAATTAAACCGACTTCAACACTAAAAGGTGTGAAATAACTTGTCGAAGTCGGTACCATGCGCACAATATTGTGATAATAGGTACTTTTGAACTATCATGGTACCGACTTCAACAAGTTATTTCACACTTTTTAGTGTTGAATACAGTTTCATTTTTTTAGAAAATGTTTATATGTATAGGGCTTACCTATCAGTACTTATATATAATCTATAATATATTGAAGCAGCATATCAATTTAAATCTTCAATTTGGCATCAAAGACTTATTTATTTTTTACGGTTATACTATATCTATATATACAAAATGAACCCGCATTTCTCCTGGTCACGCTATAACTTGAGAACGGATGGAACAATCTCGCTAATTCTTTTGTGTTGTGTTAATTATTGCTAGGAGAAGGTTCTTATGAAAGAAAAACTAAGCAAAGGAGGTTATGGCGAGGTCGAAGGCCGAGCTTACTACGCGAAAGAATGGCTACCACTTTAAAAGACAGCTGCCGCGTTCCCTTATAAGTCGTCATGTAACTCTGCGTTCTCAATACTCAATAATTTATTGCAACATATATATGTTTACATGCAGGTCTTGTTGACATGTTACAAGATGACAATATATGACCCTGTAAGGGTATGGCAATCGTTTGCTTGTGCGGAACTCTCTAAACGGATGCAAAACTACCCACAATTGTATACAATAATCATATTTTTTGAATTGTCGTTGTAAGTGTTACACGAATGTGGATTTTAGTGTGAACAGAATAAGAACTACCATAATTATGAGCATTTTAGTTTGTTCTGCACCAACGAATTATCATCAATCAATTATCTATGTATCAATATATGTATTGGTTAAACGCGAGTCCATATAAACGATATAACAAGCATGGCAATTGTACCTAATTATGTATTAATCATTAATAGTCTTATTTAAATTAAATTATTAATATTTGTACATAAGACAGTATTTTTATATTGACGAAATAGAAACGCAAAAACTGAACTAAGCTTTATTTAATTTGAATATAATTGACCTATAAGTATAGCTACATCATGGATAATAAAATAAATATTTATTTGCATAATTAGTGAATTGTGCAGTATCGTTGTCTCCTTCCTTGATGAAGAGTTTACTAGGGCTACGTTCCGTGAAGCGCCGAAATCACTCGCGGCGCTCGATACGTCATCGATGACGTCACCGGAAACGCTCACGCCGCGACCACAACGCTCGCGGGTCGAAAGTGGGTCTACGTGATAATTGCGAGCTGTCACTGTCAACCAAAGGGAACGGCAAACCGGGCCGCGACAGTTGTGAGCGTTTTCGTATTTTTACGGGTTCTTTTCCTATATAGGGGTTCCCCCCTATATAGGAAGGGGTTTGCTGCGGTGCTATTTACCGGCCGATATTGATAAAATTTGGTACACACATTAGGTACCTGACTTTAAAGAGGAATTTCAAATATGAGTATAATTGGTCAAGTGATTTCCGGGATAATAGGTTGTGAAGTACTGTGAAAAATAACCGCTGATAAGACTGCTCGCGAGGTCAACTGTTCTCAGAACAACTAATGTATATTGACTTACCTCACGCGGTGACCGCCATGTGGGATGTTGACAGGACGATCATTGTCCCGATAGTTTCAGCAAACAGCCTCATAGCAACAATCCTCGAGCAAGACGTTGAATCAAGCGCCAGATACAGACGGCAGTACTCCTTGACACGGGACATATCGTCAGGAGGTTCCTCAGTCTGCAGCCCTAACCACACAGTTTGGGTCATGCCCCGCTGCCGGTGGCCATCTAGGATTAGGTTTTTTTATCATCATCATCTCAGCCGTAGGACGTCCACTGCTGAACATAGGCCTTCCCCATGATTTTCCAAAAGGACCGGAAGAGACCTGCATCCAACGTCGTCCTACGACCTTTATCAGGTCGTCTATCTACCGTGTCGGTGGACGACCCCGAGCATATCCCTCTCCATAGCTCGTTGTGCGACTTTGAGCTTTTCTATGAGGCCCATAGTAAGAGACCACGTTTCAGTGCCATAAGTCATCACTGGTAACACACATTGGTCGAAGACTCTTGTCTTATCTCTAGGTTTTTTATAATGTGTTTGTTTTATACTAATTACGCCCCGCGGTAATGCCCGCGTGGTAATGGATGATGTTGATGAATAGTATCATATGTGCTTTTTCGCGATATAGCCTTGCCGTTCAGCCGCTTAGGCGATATAAGGTTGTTACATTAAATGCAGACACAGAGAAAAAGTTTTTTTTACCAAAACAAAAGTAGCCGAAGTTACTTCTTATAACATTAGCTATCTGCCAGCAAAAGTGCCGTTTCAATCGGCCCTGGCTCGACTGATTTTACCGACTGATCCAGAGATTAGCCGGACAAAAAGACAGACAGACAAACTTTTTTAAATATTTTTTATGGAAAGTCCGTATCTTCTTTTCTTCTTTTTTATTTATTTCATGTGTACTATACAGTGTTATAGTATTACCTACTTTATTAAAGCACCTATTGAAAAGGCCACGAATTGCACCATTGTACAATGTGCTCGCAATGCCAGTAACCGTTAGAAATGGAAAGACATCGCGAGGAGATCGACAGCCCTTCTTTTCTCTCGCTTTTGTGAATGAGTCACCTCAATTTCGCCGATATCACGTAAAACGATAGATTATCAAACGAAGGAGCATTGTATAACCCGCGGCACGTAACTCTAGCGCTGACCGTTATTGCGCAGAAGAAAAAAATTGGGTATCACAGGGGGGCTACAGGGACGAAGGACTCTTGTCTCTCTCTGTCACATCGAAGACGAGGGACTGTTGTCTCTCTCTGTCACATGTGCGCGACTGTACCCATGCGCAGCTATCCCTCCACATTTCGCTCAGCGCTAGAGTTACGTGCCGCGGGTTATACAAAGAATGATAAAGAAAAAAAAGGAAAGCTTAAAAAAATGATAAATAATAGTATATCATGCAATTGCAGGACACATCAGAACGGATGCGAGTCGATGGGTGAGGCGAGTTCTAGAGTGGAGACCCAGGGCCGACACAAGAGGGCAAGCCCGCCCACCGCAATAACACAATAAGTTCAATAAGTTCAAGTAACAATAGGTTCACGAAATCGGGAGACACGCAGGCCGGGACTGGATGCACCGGGCACATCATCGCCAGGAATGGAAAAAAGGAAGAGCCCTACATCACAGAATGGAACACAACGAGGCCTCCATGATGATATTATGCAATTACTGAACAAAGGACGGATTTAAAACGAGGGTCAAATATGAATCACGAGTAAGTAAATGATTCAAGTAAGTGTAAGTGAGTGAGTAAGTAGAATCCTGAGCGATGCGAGTGATTCATGGCCCTCGATATAAATCCGTTTTATTCAAGAGTTGCATACTATATTTTATACCATGACTACGTGATAAAAAAAAAATTAAGCGAAAATAGACATTTAATGAAGAAAAAAGGAAGGTTAAATTAATTAAAATGCACTTAAAATTGGAACAAACATAAGAGTAATTTTCTTATTATTATTATATTATTTTTTCTGCAATGACATCAAAGAAAGAACGTTAAACAGTTTTTATTCTTATCAAATTCTTATGCTACACTCCTTGTCGCAAATAGCGACCAATCTAATCTCGAAGAGTCATTTGCACAAAGAGTTTGTATGTCGAGTATTATTGAGCGCAAGGAGTTTGTATAAGCATTGAGATGGAGGTCTAATATATTGGTGTGTTCTAAATTCTAACACCAAATTAGTGATTAAAAGGCCTTTTTCTACCGACTTCCAAAAAGGAGGAGGTACTCCATCGACTGTTTTTTTTAATGTTTACCTCATAACTTTCGATAGGGTGGACCGATTCTCAAAACTCTTTTTTTTTATTTGAAAGCTGGTTCTTCCCAACAAAAAAAGTGGCGTGGACCCGTTTAAATTTCATCAAATTCGGTCAAGTAGTTTTTGAGATACACTCCAATAACTGAATAAAATGGAAGTCGATATTACAATTTTCAAATTGTACTTGTGTTATTCACTGTTTTCAGTGAATAAAATACGCTTTTTAGAGTGGGAATGGTATAAAATTGTATTAAATTAGTAATAATAGTATATATTAATTAGTTTTTACTAATTAATTGACAACTCTTTAAAATTAATACTTATACAGTAAAGATTTTTAGAGACTACATTGTAATATTAGAGATAAAGTTTCTCACTCAACTCATGCTCAGATGGGATTCAAACCAGCTTCTCCCTACAATCTGTGTCAGACGCCACGTCACTGCTACTCGAGACCTAAATCTAGGAAAGTGACAGTGCTAAACGAGACATCACCGACGCGGGCGACCCGCAGGTGTACATTGACACCAAAAGATGCTCGCTATCGAATCCGCAAAAAAAAAATATGAAAAAAAGAACAGTGCCACCTTGCGAACAATTGTAGAACTAAAATTGACAGCGAGTACGCCAATCACTAGGTTAATAGGTAGGCGAGATCGAGTATTGACTATAGATGACATACCTATATGTTGCCAACTCATGGTAGAGCTAAACACTCCTTCACTGCGGTCCCAATTGGCTATAATCGATATTAGCGCGATAAAAGTCGGTCCCTTTCACCGTGAGCGTGATTACGATGGCCCACGCTACGTCATCGATGACGTCTTAACTGCCGCCATATTGACGATTACATGAACCATGCTCTACACCATAATCGTCGTGAGCGTTCTGTCAAAAGTGACAGGTGTTTGTTTATTTCTACAATGTCTTTACTGGTGTCCCTGGTTTTTGATGTAAAAGTTGTAAAATTCGGTCCATCCATTCCATTATTTCTTTTTAATACACACACCACATAGTTAACCTTCACACTATGCACGATATTTTTATGATTTTTGTTTTTCGCGCGCAAACGGTTCGTTATTGCTACAACTTTGGTCCGAATTAACAACACGCTTACAGTGCCACGAGCTGTCAAAATCGCGATATTTATCTCGGACCAGCTTTGGTAGACGATAGCACTATGAGCAAAATTATCGCAAAACGGACCACGGCTTCTTGAATGATACCACCGAATGTGGTCGAAACTATAGTCGGACCTATCCGATAAATATTACGTGAGTAATGCCGTATTTCTAAGTAAAAAATTAGTAAAAACCACGTTAGTTTATATATCAAAATCTAGGAAAATTAAACAAAATCAACGACAAGCAGCCATGTTTGGATTTTCCCCGCCATCCAGGCGTGCCTTTATGGTGTAGGTATGTATGCAAAACATATTTTCAACATCGCCATTTGCATAAAATTAGCATGGCTTTGTTAAAAACTCTTACAGCATAATGTGTTGAATATTTATCTGTGCAAATTTTAATGAAAGAGATGTCGTCGTAGACAAATTTAACACTTTTATTTTTACCTACTGTAAGACTGGAGCCAACAAAAAGGTGGACATACTGGACATAATGATAGGCAGGTCTTTGTAAGTGTCCATCGTTATTGAAACACTTTGGCCAAAAGTAAAAGTATATAAGATGTTTAGATTATTATTTATGTGAAGAACTAATCACATCCTTACAATCACAGAATTCGCCCTATTTACATTTATGTCATCATCATCATCTCAGCCGTAGGACGTCCATGCTCAACATAAGCCTCCCCCATTATTTTCCAAAAGGACCGGTTGGAAGCGGCCTGCATCCAACGTCGTCCTGCTACCTTTATCAGGTCGTCTGTCCACCGTGTCGGTGAACGATCTACGCTGCGCTTGCCGGTCCGTGGTCTCCACTCTAGAACCTTTCGGCCCCATCGGCCATCTGTTCTGCGTGCTATGTGCCCTGCCCATTGCCATTTCAACTGGCTAATCTTCTGTCGGCTGTCGGTGACTTTCGTTCTTCTACGGATCTTCTCATTTCTGATTCGATCACGTAGAGAAACCCCGAGCATAGCCCTCTCCATAGCTCGTTGTGCGACTTTGAGCTTACTTATGAGACCCATAGTAAGAGACCACGTTTCAGTGCCATAAGTCATCACTGGTAACACACATTGGTCGACGACTCTGGTCTTGAGGGACTGAGGTATTTTAGACGAGAAGACGTCGCGAAGCTTTGTTTTTTTACAATTTGGTAATGATGCTTGTACTGCCTATCTAAGAATCTTTATACCCAACAACCTCCTATAAATCACTGACGACAAAACTGCGACCTATAGTGGAGGTCAACATACAACCTAACAATCATACGGACAGACGAAAGTCAATTTGTTCGACATACGGACAGATGAAAATTAACGGAATTATGTACCTATATATTCTAGCCATAGTTATTTCATATTATTGTGACTTATTGGCGGCGGTGGCTGAAGGTTGTACCCCAACAGTAGTGCGCAATTACAGTGTCGAAGGGCGCTGTAGCGAGTGAAACTCCTGCAACGACGAAGTCGAAGGCGAGGCCGTAGTGGAGTCGACAGTCTAATGACAAGTACCAATGCTCTCGCATTTTAACCTACTTCAATAAAGGGGACTGTATGTACGTTCATCGAACTCTCCTCCATTTGCGGACCAAACACCAAAAATTTGATGATTAAACTTATTTTTTATTTGAAAGAGTAAGTATACCCTTGAGGATGTCTAATTTGAATATTATTGAATATTATATTATAATTTAAATATAATATAATTTAAATATTATAATTTAAATATTCATCAAATTAGGTTAGCGGTTTTTAAGTTACACTACCCTTCAATAAATTGAAAAGTGTTCTGCCTATGATAACCCCTCACCAGTTGATTGTCAATATAACAATGAAATTTCTATTGTGTCTGGGTCGTTCGACTGATGAAGTATTAATGATCCTTATTGACAATGAACGACAATCGATCCTGTAAGTAGCAAAGGTCACTAAAAGGGTTAATTGTTTACCAAGAAATGGAGCCGACTTCTACACTAAAAAGTGTGAAATAACTTGTCGAAGTCGGTACCACGTGCACAATATTGTGATAATAGGTACTTTTGAACTATCATGAACTGATTTCAACAAGATTCACACTTTTTTAGTGTTGGAGTCGTTTCTATTTACGAATATATTGGTAAAGAGCTTTTTCGAGCGCTCACTTGCGAGGAAAAAGTAAGAGTTAAGTAATACATTTTGGTGATAAAAATATCGCACTAGTTTGGCAATGTACTGTAAAATGCTCGTGTTTTTAAGCTGAATGAAATCTATTATTATTAATTAAACAGTGAATGAAAGTTGAACTTGTAAGTAGGTAAACCTAAACTAGTTAAGACTAAAAAGTCTTTGGTGATATTTATAACTAGGTACCTACATTTTTCTATAAAAATATGTACTTATAGGCGATGTTAATAATTATATATTATCAATAAAACTACTCGTCAGACCTTGGTCAAATAAAAAATTTGGACCACATTAGATAAAAATAATCATTAAAATCGGTTTACTAGGTAGAATTTGAGGTTATGTAAAGTATCACGCGTGACTTAGAAGCTGCATTACAAACCTAAAAGTCCTCAAACTGGGCATTTTACAAGCCAGCGCATAGATGAATATAATACCGGGTAAGCCAGTGTGTTGAATAATAATAAATGTTATAACATCATATCACAATAATGTCACGCATTCTGTGACATTTCCTGTCACAGTTTCCAAGATGAATAATTTACCCACATTTGCTAAACATCGACTTTACTACTAGTACATTACGTCTTACAAACTAGGTACATACGTACAGTAGGAACACCGATTAGTGCGTTACAACGTTAGAAAGAACTGTATTTGATGACAATATTTCACGATTGTAAGCTTTATAATTGTGAAAGCAAGGTGTATACTTTTCTAAGATAGTGCACGGGTAGAATTGTAAAAAGTAAATAGCGTAGCATTCGAAAGTGGTCACTGTACCAGCGTCAGTGTTTGTAGCGGGCTGGACCGCTTTGCGCGTCTGAACTTTTTTATATTCGAGTTACGAACTGGCCGAAAATAACGAAGAGAAAAACTAAAAGTGGCGCGAACTTTGACAGGCGTCAGTTGTCAAATTTATTGTGTGGGTTTGTGTTGTGTTTTGCCAAAAAATACCAAAAAATACATTTAAACTAGTCGACTGTGGCGTGGCGAGTAAATAAAAGACCAGAATCTTTGAAGAGTTTCCGTCTCTCCGTGATTTGCATGGCTTATGGTAAGTTCAGTTATTATGCACTTATTTTTTTAATTTTCTCGTGCATGGCAAATGCAATCACAGGTATTCTGCCTTGGAAAAACATAGCATACCTACATCATGCAAGTTGTCAACAATCCACATCTCACATGTTGGTCAGGTCGAGATATAATTCGTATGAATTCTTCTACATAAGTACCTATCTAATGCCCAACTACTAGATTTTTATTTATGAATCGCTAGATTTTAATACTTGTATTGCAACATTAGTCATGACAACAAACAGGCTATACAGATATAAATAAAAAAATACCACATGCATCCGCTGAAACCTTTTGTCTCGATTGCATGAGGATTAGTTCTCACATCACAAATGCAGTCAAGTTATTCAGGCAAAAAGTCACCTTAGCCAAAGGTATTCAAACATACAGCCTGATATATTTTAATTGCGTTAAGCAACAGCATTAAGAAGTGGAATGTCAGTTTGCATGGCATAGTTACTCAATACGTCCACGACGAGTTTGAGCGGCACACATACCATTTTGTCGCTCTCTTTGCTTATTTTGAATCCATGTTTTTTTTCTGAGGCTGAATGCGTAACTACGCAAGGCCGTTTAAGAAAGTAATTTAAGAATGAATGGGTTGAAATTTGAATTACAAGTTGTTCTTGAATAGTTTCGTGCAAGTTTTGTGGTAAACTCTGAACTGTGTTGTTGTAAAAAACAGCTTCGTACCTATTTATTTACACTTCTAAGATGTTGACTATAAGAAAATCTATGTATAGAGATGTGTTATAATGATAAATACTTTAATGTATTAGCTAACTTACACTTCTTATCTGTGAAGGTAGTTAATACTTTTACATCTCTCATATTCGGTAAGTAGGTCCTTATTACCCCCAAATGGGGCTTGTAGGTGACCAATTAGCGCTCTAGGGTAATAATGTAGGTAGAAAAGCCTTAGGGCGGTATGTAATTTTAAAAAACACTTCACTCTTTCAAAAAGTTCGCGTACATCTAACCATCATACTGGCAACAGACATCGTGCATTCAGCCCAATGACAAAAGAGGTCGCTTCGCTATTCAGCCTTGTCTTCGTATGAGTATAATAGTCATCAAATTTATTTTTGTAATGCCGGTTTTTTTCTACTTACCTCACAATCGAGATGTAAAGCAGAGTAGTTAGCTCGGGTGTAAGCATCAATTGCCCCCTCGAACTATAGGCGCTCTCGCTGCGCTCGTGCGCCTAAATATCTCGGGCTGCAATTGATGCCTTACAGCCCTTGGCTACTAATCTACTATTACCTAAGTAGTTCTTGGCTTATATATGACTTTGTAACCAATGAGTTTATGGAAAATAATGTATTAATTATATAAATATAGACTGCGTATGCGTTATTAATTTTATCGCACTAATATAATAATGCGGATGTTTGAATGGAGGAGGGTTTGTTACTCAATCACGCCTGAACGGATTAGGATGAAATTTGGTACGTAGATAACGCGAATAACACATAGAACTTTTCATTATCATCATCCATCATCATGCAGATGCAATAAATATTTTTTTCCACAAATCTGCAGATTATTTTACTAATTTCCCTTTTAAAGCGTTAATTAATAGTGACAATGGTTTAATTCATAAAATTGTTTGTTTACGTAAATACGTCCTTCAGAGGTTAAGTGAGAATCAAGGTTCACAACCAAGTGAAGCTTGCCTTCTCGGTCTGCGGTCACGAGTTGGATGGGTGACCGCTGGTATTTTCAATAGAACGCTTTATCTGATAATCAAAATGAGTCCCCTGACCCACGGCTTGCCTTAATTGGCCGTCTGGAGGTGGAGACGCAAGAACAAGTAACAAAAAGCTCCAAGGGTGGCAGTGTTAAAGGGCATAACGCCGGTAGTAGCGCTCTAGTAAAACCGCAGCATAACTTTTAGCCATCCACACCAACGTTGTCCCTTTTGTCACCATTGATGGTGGCTCTTATGGGGGCCCGTTTTGTAGGTTGCAAGTCACTACCTGCCTAAATATTGAAGAAAATGAGACTGAAATTGGCAGGTGCCGTAGTCTCATCCATAACCCACTATCTTCCTTATCACTAATAAGTTCATATCAATAGCCTGGCCATTTTACCCATATTTGTAAGATATACCATGTAACCATCCATCCAAAATGTTTCTGTTTTTATACTACTTTGTATGTTTTATACCAAACGGGCCTCTAAAAGTGTTGGCTACAGCCCCACTTATGCCTTTGTAAAGGACCGGATGAAATCCGTGAAATTTGTTGAATAATAATTATATATGTAGTAATAATTAATAATCCGTGCTACTCAGGGCAACAGTCGTCTATGTTGGAGGCTTCTGAGGCCGTAGCACAAACAATTTGGGAAAACGTATTCGTATCGTGCACGTCAACGTGTCACGTTTCCACGTACAAACTATGAGCTGTCTGTGACAGTGTGCCCTAGATACATGACAGTTTGTACTGTTGCACGTGAACGACACGTTACGTTACACGCACGCAGTTATTCGTGCGAGGCACACTGCTCGTCTTGGTTGGTACACTTACACTGTCTGCCAGTTATGATAGCCTAGTAAGTATAGACTACAGTTTCCTCGCAACATCACCGCATAGTACCAGGCTACCATAACCGCATAGCAGATCTCAGCAGCCTTGCTATCGCTCGGCATGCTGATATCCATACATAATATCACCTACTACATGGCTCGTCCTGACTATGTGTTATCTGTGCCCTAGATACATGACAGTTTGTACTGTTGCACGTGAACGACACGTTACGTTACACGCACGCAGTTATTCGTGCTAGGCACACTGCTCGTCTTGGTTGGTACACTTACACTGCCTGCCAGTTATGATAGCCTAGTAAGTATAGACTACAGTTTCCTCGCAACATCACCGCATAGTACCAGGCTATCATAACCGCATAGCAGATCTCAGCAGCCTTGCTATAGCTCGGCATGCTGATATCCATACATAATATCACCTACTACATGGCTCGTCCTGACTATGTGTTATCTGTGCCCTAGATACATGACAGTTTGTACTGTTGCACGTGAGCGACACGTTACGTTACACTTACGCAGTTATTCGCGCTAGGTACACAGTAGTCAGACTGCACCAATACTAGTAAAAACCAATCTATACTAGTAGGTACCTCCGTAATGACGCAAGATGGAATTAGATTACAGTTATTACATAGCTTGCAACACTAGGACGTAATGTGTTGAGTCTTACCTAACAGCCGAGAGTGGGAGGGAAGAGGGGGCTTACTAATGTGGGATTCTAATGCTCATGTTATTTAATAATACCGCCTTGTCAGCCTAGTACGAATAACTGCGTCGTGTATCTAGGGCACACTGTGACACAGATAACTCATAGTTTGTACGCCGAAGCGAGACGCGTTGACGTGAACGATACGAATTGTTTGTGCTACGCTATGGCCTCCGTTTATAGAACGACCCGTCCCGCGGTGTAACGTAGAAAACATAGTTGGAAAATTTGTGTTTTGACCGATTAAAAAAAGAAGGATGCTCACTTCTTTTTTTGTATGTTTGTTACACGAATATTCCGCCAAGTTATGGGAATTAATACATTTCATTTTTGATGAATAATTAATTCAGCGCTTTTTAAATACACTTTTGTTTCAGATTGTACATAAAAGCATAGTTTAGCACTTAATAAAAATAAATAGGCACTTATTCCACATTCATAACAACTTGAGTAGGTAATGTTTTTTTATTCATAATATTTTATACTTAATTAATAATAATAATAATAGGCAATAGTTTATTTATTTGGCATAAAACTGTTACATATAAGATTGTTGAATCCATAGGCTCTCGAACCAGTTATAAACTGTGTTTCGAGTGCCAGTGGCTTCTCCCAAATTAACATAATAAGAAGGCTACTGTACTATTTATAGTATACAGCTTAGAGCTGATCACTCCAGGATCTATCTACTCGTGTACTAAGATGTCAAAGTGTAGCGTGTCTTGCCCTACTGATACTATTATTATGTTCTCTTTTGTAAGGCAACACACTGGAGCTAAAAATAATAGAACATTTGTGAAATCCAGGCGCGCTCGTACCCTGATTAAAGAAAATGCAGATTTTTTAAACACCTAGTGCAACGAAACAGATCGATAGTATATTATGAAAAAAATACTTAGGTTAGAAAAGGAATAGGAAAAGAGTAATAACCGAATAGAATTCATAAATATAACTCTCTTTCAGCAGAAAAAAATCCTAAATAGGTTCGCCAAAAATTAACTTTCACGTCCAAACTCTCAGAATTTTCAGCGATAACACATGTAAAAAGAGCCCGCCGTGTTTCTTCCCGGATCTTCTCAGTCGTGGTCGCGTTCCGATCCGGTTGTAGATTTAAGATAAATAAAAGAAATTTAAAATGATAATTATATAGGGTGTTTGGTAGAGGGACCGACAAACCAAATGAGCGTGTTCGGGGGACCACTTGGAGTATACAAGTTGGCCAAAAAAAATCCCCGACACGATATGATATTTTTTATTGTGAACTTACCTATAAAAAAGGAGCACAGCGTTTTTTTTAATACTTTGAACTGTCTTTATCAAGCATTTAACTATGCACTATGAGATCTATAAACAACAACAACAATTAAAATAAAACAGTGGGCTCTTCAATCAACATCAAAAATAATTACTGCCTGAGATGGCCCGGGCCATCATAAGTCATTATGGAGTGGGCTATCCTAGGGATATTTCACAGATGTAGATAAAGACAACAAAAATATACAATGATAAGATAAATTAAACTTACTTACATGAAACTCGATGCTAGAAAGATTGTTCTTTAAAGACCACTCAAAAAAACAACTAAATTTGAAAAAAGTTTGTCGAAGTATTGTTATAACGGGCACGATTTTTTGGACGTCCAAGCCTAGCTGACGCGCGATTTCTAAATGGCGTCTCGCGCGTTATTGTTCTAAGTTGCCATTTTGTATACGGGTGTGTTCGGAGATTACCATGGAATCTGATAATTTTTGTGTTAGTGGAAGTTCGTTTTATAGAGAGTGGGCTATCTTAAGCACTGGGCTATCTTAGCGTTGGATACCTTACATGAGAAGCTTTCAAAACAACGTAGTCAGTTTGGACAACTCCTGTAAGCAGAAATGTCAGTAAGTTGATGATTGGAGCTGACAAAAGTGAGATAGAGCCGATGTTTTTAGATTTCAAACGATATTTGTTTGTAACTGAGATACATAAGAGTGGTTGGTTTGAGTTTAGGATGTGTACATAGGTACTACTTATTGGGACCAGCATTAACTGCCATGTTAACATTCTAAAGGCATGTCCTTCCAAAGTAGTACTCGTATTATTGGGTCAATTATTATACCAACTTACTTACATTAAAGATAGACATTGTATGCAATTACGCAGGTATTCAGCCTTCACCTATTGATATAATATACAGCGCTTATTTATGCATAGATAGAATAGAAGTGACCTTGCTGCCTTTATAAAGAAAATATGAATCTACCCGATATACACACATCAAAAAAAGTTTATGACTAGCACATGCTGATATAATTTTTTAAATCAACAATTTATTAATAAAAGGTTTATAATTCAATATACTATAATTGGCTACCCTCCCCTGGCTCAAACACATGCGGTGATCCTGGGCAAGCTGAGAATCAAGTTATCCAGCTTGTCTTAGGTTACTTGTCAAATTCTTTAATAGTGGCTTCCCTGAGCTCTGGCACTGTCTGGGGACGTGGCTGACGACATTTCGCTTCCGTCATTGGTCAAGGCCGTGGTGGAAAGTGAAAAGTCGTGGAACGCGAGGCTAGAATTCTGCGAATGGGTCGTGTCGCAGAAGGAGGCTGCGGAGAGGGAGAGGGAGATTACCTCTACTCTTCCGTTCCGCGCCCCGAGAACCGGGCGTAGAAGGAGGGCATATCAAGCCCTTCTCCATCCCCCATAACAGAGGTCGCGGTGATGGACACGGGGGTGTCCGTTGCCGCCAAAAGACCTCGAGGTGGCGCGTGCGGTGTTTTCGTGCGCCCCTCAGGAGTGCTGGGATGGAGTGACTCCTACTCCATCCCAACGGGATAGGTTCCTCATGGGAGGGCCAATACCGCCGGGACCTCGGACGATTGCAAAAGCGTTCCTGTAGCCCCGACACTAGGGCGCCCGGAGAAACACGTGTGGTGGTTTAGTCGGTATAGTCTGCTTACTGCTATGGGTGCAGTTGGTACGTAAAGGACGAGTCCGACATACCCCGTCGAATCCCCCCGGGTTGGCGGGGATGTGTAAGTACATTCCCCACACGTTAATAAAAAGGCGAGCCGGCAGGCCAGTCTAACCTTGTGATGTTGTATTCTCGGAGAGCAAAATTGGAAATTAAATCAATGGCCATGGTTGTTTTTTTCCCGTCATATGTTTTAGGGTTCCGTACCCAAAGGGTAAAACGGGACGTAGCATTTAGGTCTGGGTAGACCTCCCGAACCTTCCGAACAATTTGTGTTTGATTGCTTAAACTTGCCTCCTTAGGGTCTCCAATCGTGGCGATGCGAAACCAAGTTTTTAACTTGGATGGATTTTATCCAGAAAAACCCAGGCGCGTCTGTTCTCTGCCAATCAGACAACGTTTCAACTGTCTCTGACGTTCCTTAATGTTTCCGAGCTGATCTTCGATCACCTGTTTTTCTTTCTTGTATTTACAAATCAACTACATGCGCACTGCAGTTACACCCGCGTGGTGATGGATGACGATGACGATGATGAAAAAGTATTCTATATGTTATTCCAGCACCTCATCTATCTACATACAACATTTTATTAAAATCTATTCAGTAGTTTTTGCGTGAAAGAGTAATAAACATCCATACATCCATATACATACAAATTTTCGCGTTTATAATATTAGTAGAATTGCAATTCGTTAGTCTCGCAAAAACTCGAAAACTGCTTGACCGATTTTAATAGTTTTTATTCAGTTCACTCTGACGCACTGGAGATTTTGAAAAGAAAAAAAGCAGCATAAAGTGATCCATCATCACGCAGGTGAAACTGGACACGGCTAGTATGCTATACAATGTCGACGTATTTGCATACACACTCGCATCATTTCAAGTAGTTTTTATTATGACTAATTGTAATTAAAAGTTTTAATAACAAGTTAATTGTTATGTGAGACGCGACGCGGAACCGCATTCTACTGTGATGATGCACTATCATCATCATACGGCGAGTGTTTTGTAAACATGACGCATATACATTTTGTGATCAAAACAGAAAACATTTAACATATACGCGAAGTATGCGTGTAGCATGTATACATAATACATATATAAATATATTGTAATTAACCAATGATCGCATACATTTCCTGAAACGCACTAAATTCTAGACATCCAGTCTATCTATACATATAATAAAAATGTAACGGATCGCTGTCTGTACATGGAAGATATATGCGAAAAAATATTATTAATATGCAAGTCAACGAAATGACTTGCAATTCGCCATATTTGGCCAATATTACAATAGATTTCGCAGATATCAACCTACTTTCCAGGTACTGCAACGTGTGTGGTTAATAAACGAAAATAGAATGGAATAAATATTTAAATTTATAGAGAGAAAAATTCACATCCTCGGACGGGATTCGAACCCGCGTCTTCTGATTCTCCGTGTCAGACGCCATTGACCAACTAGGCCACCGAGGTTCGGGTCTGAGCATCGAATTTCAACTCTCTATCTGACTAACCGTATTACGGGGACGGAGCGACTATTGAACAGCTTTGACAGTACTATCCAACCGAAAGAAGCATTATTTAGAAATACTTAAACTTTCGTATTGACATCCCGTCCGAGGATGTGAATTTTTCTCTCCATAATTTTCAATGTTTGAGATCGCTAAGCAGGCGTTAGTGCTTTAAAAAGTAATACTTACTATAGGAATAAATATTGTTAGAATGTTTGTCTGTTTATCTGTTTGGTTCATAAATAAACAAGTTCTTACAATTTAAAGAATAATTATCGTCACTTCACCGAAACCGAGCAAGCGCCGAGAGTCATCTAATATGAGATATTAATTGATTTTCCGCTACGCTGCGAAAACTCAATGAATAACACTTGGAGTGTTGGAATAATATGCCACCACCGTATCAGAACCTTCAAAATGTTAGGCTTTAAAATGATTTTTGAATAATTTCTCTTCACACATCAAAACAGTCAGGAAAATCAAAGGTATCACACGAGTGCCATATTGTGATGTAACTATTATGAGGTATGTACTTACCCGCAGGGTTATTATGTATCTCAGTTGCTAACAAACGTTGATTGTAATCTGGAAAAATGGCATCCCTATGTCAGCTGGGCTATTATGTATCTCAGTTGCTAACAAAGGTTGATTGAAATCTTGAAAAATGGCGGCCCTATGTCAGTTTTGGCAATTCCAGTATGCAAAAATGTTGGTAAGTTGATCACTGAAGCTGACAAAAGTGACATGGAGCGGCCATTTTTTCAGATTTCAATCCACATTTGTTAGCAAGTGAGATACATAATAGCCCAGCAGTTTTGGCAACTCCAGTAAGCAAAAAAGTTACTCGTAGTAAGTTGATGACTGGAGCTGACAAAAGTGACATAGAGCCGCCATTTTTTTCGATTTCAATCAACTTTTGTTAGCAACTGAGATACATAATAGCCCTACCGATAACGTAACTTCCTAATTTTATGTTTGTATGTATAGTCATCATTTAAGTTTTACATAAAAATATTTAATATATTGGTTTGCTAGTTATTAGCTATTTAATAACTAAGTATGCGGTTCTACGACCGCAAACTTAGTTATTATTGTATATTGTTAGTTTAAATAAAAACATTATAAAATATGCAATCGTTAAGCAGGCTAAGGGAGGCATACCTATGTTCAGCAGTGGGCGTCCTACGGCTGAGATGATGATGATGAAGCAGGGGTCTGTGTCATAATAACATTATCAATTTTTTTTTTGTACATATACTACAACACTACAGACTCTTTGGTCCGTAACTGTTTAAGATTATACATTGTATGGAGATTCGTTCTTCAAACATCACAATGATTGTCTTAAGCTATGGTGGTGATTGCTTAATTAACTAAAGTGAGTATATTTTGATATATGGTAACAACCTTTGCTTATTTAACTAATCTTATTGCTAATTACATTTGTTAGTTTTATAATTATGTTTCTAATGCTATCCTTATGCTAGCATTACAATTATATACTTTACGAGTATATACACAATAGCACATTGCAATTTGTCATACATCCATTTGAGAAACATTGAGAATTTAGCTGATTTCTTTGAGGGTTTGTTGAACCTTTGTGTGTTCGTTGACCTTGAAGAAATCTTTGAACTCAACACCTTGAAGATATCTTTGAACTCAACTTCAACTTTCTTTTATGGTTTTGTTGAGGTATCCTAGAATATCACCGATATCACATGGGACGGATTGACGATCAAACGTACCTTGAAGAAATCTTTGAACTCAACACCTTGAAGATATCTTTGAACTCAACTTCAACTTTCTTTTATGGTTTTGTTGAGGTATCCTAGAATATCACCGATATCACATGGGACGGATTGACGATCAAACGTACCTTGAAGAAATCTTTGAACTCAACACCTTGAAGATATCTTTGAACTCAACTTCAACTTTCTTTTATGGTTTTGTTGAGGTATCCTAGAATATCACCGATATCACATGAGACGGATTGACGATCAAACGTACCTTGAAGAAATCTTTGAACTCAACACCTTGAAGATATCTTTGAACTCAACTTCAACTTTCTTTTATGGTTTTGTTGAGGTATCCTAGAATATCAACGATATCACATGGGACGAATTGACGATCAAACGTACCTTGAAGAAATCTTTGAACTCAACACCTTGAAGATATCTTTGAACTCAACTTCAACTTTCTTTTATGGTTTTGTTGAGGTATCCTAGAATATCACCGATATCACATGGGACGAATTGACGATCAAACGTACCTTGAAGAAATCTTTGAACTCAACACCTTGAAGATATCTTTGAACTCAACTTCAACTTTCTTTTATGGTTTTGTTGAGGTATCCTAGAATATCAACGATATCACATGGGACGAATTGACGATCAAACGTACCTTGAAGAAATCTTTGAACTCAACACCTTGAAGATATCTTTGAACTCAACTTCAACTTTCTTTTATGGTTTTGTTGAGGTATCCTAGAATATCACCGATATCACATGGGACGGATTGACGATCAAACGTACCTTGAAGAAATCTTTGAACTCAACACCTTGAAGATATCTTTGAACTCAACTTCAACTTTCTTTTATGGTTTTGTTGAGGTATCCTAGAATATCAACGATATCACATGGGACGAATTGACGATCAAACGTACCTTGAAGAAATCTTTGAACTCAACACCTTGAAGATATCTTTGAACTCAACTTCAACTTTCTTTTATGGTTTTGTTGAGGTATCCTAGAATATCACCGATATCACATGGGACGGATTGACGATCAAACGTACCTTGAAGAAATCTTTGAACTCAACACCTTGAAGATATCTTTGAACTCAACTTCAACTTTCTTTTATGGTTTTGTTGAGGTATCCTAGAATATCACCGATATCACATGGGACGAATTGACGATCAAACGTACCTTGAAGAAATCTTTGAACTCAACACCTTGAAGATATCTTTGAACTCAACTTCAACTTTCTTTTATGGTTTTGTTGAGGTATCCTAGAATATCACCGATATCACATGAGACGGATTGACGATCAAACGTACCTTGAAGAAATCTTTGAACTCAACACCTTGAAGATATCTTTGAACTCAACTTCAACTTTCTTTTATGGTTTTGTTGAGGTATCCTAGAATATCACCGATATCACATGGGACGAATTGACGATCAAACGTACCTTGAAGAAATCTTTGAACTCAACACCTTGAAGATATCTTTGAACTCAACTTCAACTTTCTTTTATGGTTTTGTTGAGGTATCCTAGAATATCACCGATATCACATGGGACGAATTGACGATCAAACGTACCTTGAAGAAATCTTTGAACTCAACACCTTGAAGATATCTTTGAACTCAACTTCAACTTTCTTTTATGGTTTTGTTGAGGTATCCTAGAATATCACCGATATCACATGAGACGGATTGACGATCAAACGTACCTTGAAGAAATCTTTGAACTCAACACCTTGAAGATATCTTTGAACTCAACACCTTGAAGATATCTTTGAACTCAACTTCAACTTTCTTTTATGGTTTTGTTGAGGTATCCTAGAATATCACCGATATCACATGGTACGGATTGAAGATCAAACTAAAACCCATAAGGGAAGGTGACACTTGCTTATGAGACACAACTGGTGTCGGCAGTGACAGTGAAATTGCAGCTCTATATATTTTGGAACGCGGCGGTAGAGTCTTTAAAGTACATTATAATGAAAAGTTGACGTTCATAAGTGCGTCTTTGATGCCTAAATTGAATAAATGATTTTGACTTTGACTTTGATTGACGTCAGTGACTGTTCAGACGGAAGAAATTTGACAGTTAAGTGCTTTGGCTGGCGCTCGCCGCTGTGCACAACAGTGAGTCCCAAACGAAGAACTTACAATAACTTCGAAAGTGCAGTGCAAGCACGGATCGTCAGTTTATATTTGTCACGGCGAAAAACTGATTTTAATATATCTATCGTGTTTTGGCTCTAGTATAGATCTAGGCGCGATAACTAAATCGCGGTCTGTCTTTTATCGATATAAACGTGTGCAATTTTCTCCTATCGACGATCCATTAACATTTTATTAGCAGTAGAATTCTTTCTGATTGTATTCGTCCGGGGAAGTACAAGTACTGAACCGTACTTACTTTATTTATATATTGAGTATGTATACGGATAATATTTCGAATAGGCAGTGACAGTGACGAAGTGATATTGACGCAAATGATAGTCGGAACAGAAAAAATTGCAAAAGTCTAAGCGGCAGTTACTTGCGCTCGCCGTTGTGCACAACAGTGACTTCCAGACAAAGAACATCGAGTCATACGAGTCCTGGCTGGTCTTAAATAATAATTATATTATTGTCCCCACAGACTGTATTTTTCTTAACAGTAAAATAAGATATAACTTAATGATGTACGTAATATACATACATAAATCATGCCTGTTTCCCGGAAATGAGCAGAGACGACAGATTGACATACCTCTTTTTAACCGACTGTAAAAAAGGAGGAGGTTCCCAAAAAACGGAACCGACTTCAACACACTATATTTTTTTAGGTAATACATAGCTAACGTATAGTAATAAAATATTAACCAGCATTTTATAATTGTGTTACTTTAAATTGAAAAATATAAAGAAAATGTACGAAATAAATGCATCTTCACATTACATCGTCAAACTGATAAGCAATTCTCAACCTCATGTAAAGCATCGTAAATTGGCATTGTACCGCGCCTTAAAAGCTGTTTCGAAAAAAAATCCCGTAAATATCTCGCGATTCCTAACAGGTTCAAACTATATTGAAGTGAAGACGTTCATGATTCGGTTGAGAGATATAGACGTATATCGATGTACTTGCATACATCTCAGCGGTAGTGAAGTCAGTACAAAGACTGTAATTATGCTAATCGCTTACATCTGGAGAGTCCAATGTTCATGCACTGTTTTCCTTCGTGATTGCGCCGAGTAGTGACGCTGGCCGGTTGAACGTTACGGCTCAGAATAGCTAATAGTAGATATATGTGTGTGTATACGTGTTTCCTTGCAGCTATGACCCTGGGTCGTTCAAGTGGGACGTGAAAAAGCATCTGTCAGGTCTTCATAGGGGTGGCGATTAGTGCAGCTTACGGCTGCACTAATGGTCATCGCTCCTTGATTCCATCTCCGCTTTCCATCAGGCGAGAGGAAGTCACTTTGATGAACCACTATAAAATATATGCCGGGTATGTTGTACGGATTTCGACGTGGTTCTCACCAGCAATTAGATCATTTTTCATGAAAGGTTTATATATAACAAAACCTAATTAAGATATAATGTAAGTAGCAAAAAACTAGGTACACGTTTTTCATCTCATTTGAAAACTGATAAAAGTCAATTGTTCCTATTGTTTCTTTGTTGATTGTTTACCATAATTGTAAAATAAATATTATTTTTGTACTAAATGACACCCGAGCGATGCCGGGCGAGGCGCTTGTTGTATATATACTACTAGAATCAGAAAACTAGTATGTATACACATGATTATGATGATCAAAATATCCTATGTATTATTCCACCGCCCTATATTTATAATATATTTTAAATCTAGAAGGAATTAGGTATGTAGATAACATACCAAATTTCATCCAAATCCGTTCAGCAGTTCTGACGTGATTGGGTAACAAACCTTCATCCATACAAACTTTCGTATTTATAGTATACTAGCTGCTCTCCGCGGTTTCACCCGCGCGGTGATGGATGATGATGATGATGAATCTTATATAGCCTATGTTACTCAGGGTGAATGTAGCTTTACAATGGTGAAAGAATTTTGAAATCGGTCCAGTACTTTTAGAGCCAATCCGTTACAAACATACTTACATACAAATCTTTCCTCTTTATAATATTAGTATAGACTAGCTGGTTTACTAGCTGGTGCCCGCGACTTCGTCTGCGCAGGATTAGTTTGTAGTAGTAGTTTGAGCGTGAAAGACTAACAAACATCTATACATCCATACTCACAAACTTTCGCGTTTATAATTTTAGCAAAGTAGTTGAAGCGCGGCCTCGAGTTAGTAGAACGTCATCGCGATAGATAGGCGACAATAGTGGTGCGAGGCGGTGCGGTGGGGGCGGAGGAGGCTTGCCGGCGATCAGTACGCGAGTGCCGGCAGAGCGGTCGGGGTCGGCAGGTTGTATGCTACCAACAAAACGTAACTGCGATGTGCACTTGTTTAGCGACGATGTTGACATCCCTACACGCGTCTCGCGACAAACCTGCGGGAATCAACGCTAGTAGGGAACACGTTCTACTTATAGATGTTTACTTACTTTGGTATTAGTAAGAGTAGAAAGATCTAGCGTATAACGGTGACGTATCGCTTGTTTGATTGTAAAATGGAGACTTTGCCATAAAATCGTACCTTACAACTTACACAGCCTAAAGCTTCCCACAGAGATTGTGACAGCTTCTCCGATTAGACATATAGTAACATTTGACCGTCAAACCGTGTGAGGCAACATTGCAGCAACGTTGTCACAGATCCCGGACCGGTTGTCGTGGCCGGGCCGGTGTCATGTGATAACCGTTTGCTAATGTAGCCTGGATCTTCGTAGTTTCGTCATATCAGCTAGTTGAAATAAATATTTCACACATTATCAAATTACTAATGTTTCATAACTTTATTAATCTAGCTCTTAAGGTACACAAAGTTGAATTCTTATGATGCTCATTCCCAAAATGAATATCCCCATAATGTTCAATTCCCGTATTTAATATTACGGGAATAACGGAGGAGATCCCGTAATATTGAATTTACAAAATTATATGTTGAATTCCCATTATATTGAATTCCCATAATATTGATTTCCCATAATATTGAATTCTCATAATATTGAATTTCCAAAATGATTAACTCTAATATGTTGCATTCCCAGTATATTGAATTCCCATAATATTGAATTCTCATAATATTGAATTACCAAAATGATTAACTCTAATATGTTGAATTCCCATTATATTGAATTCCCATAATATTGATTTCTAAAACTGATTATTCCCAGAATCGTGAATTCTCTTAATGTTGGAATTTAATAATGTTGAATTCACAAAAATCAACACTTAAGTTTTGATCATTCTAGAAGCTTTTTAATATATAAAGACAATAAACATACATAATCAGCTCATTATGTTCCCACTGCTGGGACTCGAGCCTTCCTCTCAGAGAAGGAGTTGGTTCATAATCCACCACGCGAATGGATAGGCTAGTGGACAACCATGTAGAAGTGTACAGGACATAGTCTAACTACTGTTGTCCCAAGACAAACAACCGACACCGACGGCTTAACGTGCCCGAAGCACGGAGGCGCTCAGTTGAACAATGCCACTAGCACACACCCATCCAACTCCTGACCGCAGCAAGCGTTGCTTAACTTGTTGAAGTCAAGTAAAGCACCGCTGCTAGCACTTCGAAGGCCTTATTAAAAAATATATGGTTTTGTGGATAGTGCGGTCCACGGAACAAATCGGATTTTTGACATCTGTGGGTTAAGCTGGTGCTTTGCATCATCCTAAAGCTGAGTAAACTTCGCTCCATACTTAACCTCGTCTTCGACGACAGCTATACGTAAATCTAAACAATTACCTGAACTTTTGGAACGCGTTGATGTCTTTTCTATGAAGAGTTAGGTGTAGCACAGAGTACTGACCCCAGTCGTATGACGCTCTCGGAAATCTTCACACTTATTGCATTTCCGCGATTTCACCCGCGTATGTTAATCTTATTACCTTGTACATAGTTTTGTTGCTTAAATAGTTGATTGATACTTCTGATTTTTTTATGGGATAGGTTGGCAAACGAGCAAGCAGCTCACCTGATGGTAAGTAGTTGTTATGGTAGAATGTGAAAGGACTTTTTGAAAGGATTTGTTGGACATCACTATGTAGCTACATTCTTGTAAATAAATGATTTGTATTTTTAAGTGATACCGTCGCCCACGGACATCCGCAATACCAGAGGTCTCGAGGATGCGTTGCCGACCTTTGAGGAAGGATAATAGGAAGGAAGAGATAGAAGGGGTGAGGGGGAAGGAGAGCGAGAACGGGAAAGGAGCGAATCGGGCCTCTGTTAACTCCCACAAACCGACTGAAACGCAATAGCAAGCTATGTTACTTCACGTCGGTGTTATGTGGGAGTGTGGCACTTCCCCGGTCGTGCCGGTCCATTCGGCTGTGGGGTTGCAGCGTGTCACTACCACCGAAAAAATATCTAATTGACTTATTTTAGTGCATTGCTTATTTTAATTCTAATTACTTAGGTTTTGGATGTTGAGATGTGTTATTGTGTGTGCCAAGCCCCCGCGACATATGGTACCCTAGTGTGTGCATAAGAGTGTTTATGGGTGTGTGATCGTTACCAAGGAAGGATTTTTATTCATTTCACCACTGAGGGGGGGAACCAATTTGTTTTGTATTCTCGTATCCCAGCGAGTGAAGCCGGTGAATAAGCTAGTCATGATATAATAGTTTGGAGCTTAGAATTCCTATTATATCTCGTATATCGATGGCACGTTGTACTAGGACTCCATAAACATTTAAGAGAGTACTGCTCGCACATCACAGTAGAATGTAAAGTTGGTTATGAACCCAACTTTAGCAAGACGCATAATGCTGGTAAGCTATTAGCAACATAGGTAAGCGTTCATTGCATAAGCGATGTTGCATCAGGCAACGGCGATGCCAATCCTAAATGTCGGGCCATGAAACAGTTATGGTGAATGATGATTTTGTCATTTTTATAATTGATATGTTAGCGTATGACCATTTACTTGAAGGTCAGGCCTGTGAAACAGCCTATAGAAAACCTTGGAGGATTTTTTCGTATTTTTAGCAATTGACGGCGTTCCACGACCTAGAGTTATTGATTTATTTATTTTATTCAAATTAGCACCATTACAACGACCTAAGGCCTGTCCCAATAATCTATCTATCATCGGTTTACCTTACTAGAGTTAGATATTTGACACTATTTGTGTGGACGTTATGTCAAATATCTATTGGTAGTAAGGAAAACCGTGGATAGATAGATTATTGGGATCCTCCATTACACTAATGATATTGATTATAAATAATATTAGTACGGCTTAAATTAACAATATATAAAAATAACACAATCAAATGAATTAGTTTATGAAAATCAGTCAATCAAAATCAGCAGAGCTACGAGTATTATGTACTCAGTTGCTAACAACTCAGTCATCAACTTACTAACATTTTTGCTTACTGGAGTTGTCAAAACTGACACAGAACCGCCATTTTTCAAGACTTCAATGAACATTTGTTAGCACCTGCGATACATAATAGCCCTACTCATGTCAATATAAAATACAAATTACAATGAAAGTCTATGTGAGAAAATAAATAAATTAAATGAACGTCAAATAATAAAAGGTACATGTCAAAATAAAAATAAAGTCACAACTAATGGAAAATGTCATTATTTGAAAATGCTTGACAGTTTTTGTGATGCTATCACTTCCGAGTAAGACAAGCTTTGTATCATAACATCTCTCCGTGCTCCCGCCAATATATCACACTCTGGATGAGCGGCCAAGAGGGAATTGAGAGCAGCAAGCGGTCGCGGTATCGGTGATGTCTGGTGTGCGACTGTTCTACATCTCGGAACAGCAAACAGTTTATGCTTCCTGTGCCGAAGGAAGTTGTCGGGGATATAAAGACGACACAACTGGCTACCCAATGATGATGAGGATGATACCACACCAGGCCTGGAGTTGTGACGACCTTTAGAGTCACTAACCTTCTGATTGGTGCAGGTGCTCTCCGAACATGGATGATTCTGGAGCGTATGGATAAATAGAAGTTTTTACACTAAATCGACTTAACCTCAGGCTGCCACTAATGTGTAGCCAGAAAATACCGCGCTCCACACGCTGGAAGTGTGTATTGCATGGGGCCTGCAGCGGCACACAATTTCACCGATAACTAGCTGAGATCTGTTGCTGCCGATCGTGTTACACTCTGCAGCTCAGCAGCGTGTGAACGTGGCAGGAGGAGGCCGCGGTCAAGGAGAATGATGTCAGAGCTGACCCGCTCCGGCGCAGACGAACGAGGAAATGGAGGATTGTAGTAGGCACGCCTACTCCCTGCTCCTTAGTAAGGTAACTGGTGGAGAGACGGGGGACTCTCCACGGCCCCACACGTCCCCACACGTGCTGAATGCTAGCGACCCCACCATACCGCGCCTTGGCGAAGGACTGCTCACAAGGGGTTTTAGTAGATCTGTACCCCACATACCCCCTTTGGTCAAGCTCGGATCCACCGTTGTGGTCACGATGGGCCTGTCCACAACCCTAAACGTCACTTTCATATTCGAACGGCCGATGACATGACGTTTTATAAGCAATGCCTAAATAAAATATACAAAACCTGGATCGCCATAGGAGAAATAATTTACGTATTTGCGAAAAAGAAATCTTTTTTTCATATGATATCCTTTGTATTAAGTTGTTTCCAGCGATTACAGGAAGAACAGCAAAACAGCAGGAACATTAGAGCGGGAGATATAAGTATCTCTGAGTAAAAATCGCAGAGTTTTACCCAGTTTAAAGTTCTGAATGGCACTGGACTGTTATGAACAGGCACGACGCTTAACATCAGGCGAGCAACTTGTTACTATATCGATCATGAGAGAGTTCATGCTCCGACTCGCATTTGGCTGATTTACGGATGACCACAACCTTTTTTGTGGGCTCGATCCGCACCTGCCTTTGTTAGGGAATTTTTCAATGGATACCAAACCATAGATAGAAATTACCATAGGAATTTAACGCTGCGTTACATTTGCGTGACCTCTTACTAAATTCGTTTAGCGATTCGTTCCGATTCTGTTTTTTATTTGAAAACTGACAGACAGAATTAGTTTTATGTAATGAATAGATGATTGTTGTTTGTTTAGCGCTAATTTATTAAGTCGTGCAATTGAGCATGTACACACGAGAAGTAGACAATTGTTTCACGCTATTCCACGCTAGACGCTCGAAGCGAGTCGCTGGGAGCGGTTTTTCTGTGGCCCTCGTGTTAGATTCGCAAGAATTAAGGTTACCCACAGCGGAGATTAAAGAAAGAGCTGTGGAGATTTAGATTTTGTTTATTGACCGAGCGAGCGAAGCGTCTCTGCTTTAACTGGCCAATTTAACTTTTATACGTCCGTATGTTTGTTAGGTTGTTCGTTTGTCTTCCTGTACAGGTCGCATTTGTCAACCAATCAAGACGAAACTTAGTACCTATGTATGTTATACTATAAGTTTTTTGTCGTCAGCGATTATTTATTAGGGGTGTATTTTTCCTAAAAAGGGGGGAAGATTGCTGCGGCGCTATTTACCATCCTATTTTGACAAAATTTGGTGCACACATTACGTACCTGACTTTAAAGAGGAATTTCGTATATGAGCATAGTAATTGGCCAAGCGGTTTCCGAGGTAATAGGTTGTGAAGTATTGCTGCTGATAAGAATGTGTGCCCGCGAGCTCTACTGTTCTCAGAACTACTAGTTAATATTACATTTATATAAAACTAGGTGCACCTCGCGGTTCTATGTGCGGTCCGGCGGTACCTCGGGCGCCCGATAGGTCTTCGGCCACATGGACGAGCTACATACGCTCTCCTGAACGTACGATTCTCACGTATTTAACGTCCCCATACTAAGAGTTTAAAATTGGATACTCGGACGGCAAGCCTTGATGGTCTAGTGGTCATGGCGTCTGACACGGACTGTCAGAAGACACGGAAGGATATGAATTTTTCTCTTTAAAATTGCAAAGTTTGGTCTCACTAAGCAGGTGTTAGTGCTTTGAAATATAAAAAAACTCGGTTTGACCTTGAATTACAAAGTTCCCCTAAGATGTTCGGATCAGACAGTAAGTTAATAACACAATAATGTTGATTGACAGGTTTGCTACGAACAAAAACTTTGTTTAAAATGTTTATAAATTATAATAATAATAATAATCATTTATTCATGCATAAAAATGGTTACACATAACAATATTACAATAGTTAATAACATTGAATTTCAATATTACAATATTGGAGAATATTGTATTAACATATTGTGCAATAGCCGTCCCACTAGGATTCCCTGTCTTGGAGCGGCTATTTCTCTTCCCTTGATGGTTTAAGTACTAAATTAATTATAGTTATTGCTTACAAGTGTGCCGAGTATTTCGTAAGTGTGTTCTCATATAAATTTCGCATGTAATTTTGTGACTAATTTGTACTAGTTTTATTTTTAATTTCTGGTCTGGTTGAGTTAATTTTACATACTTGATACAAGAATATCTTCTGTTTCCTTATAGTTCTTTGCAGAAATCTGTTTCCTTATAGTTCTTTGCAGAAATTATTAATTATCATTATTTTTTTATGTTCGTGTTCTGAGGGAATTTCTGGCAAAGTAAATAAACATCTATAAGTAGAACGTGTTCCCTACTAGCGTTGATTCCCGCGGGTTTGTCGCGAGACGCGTGTAGGGATGTCAACATCGCCGCTAAACAAGTGCACGTCGCAGCTACGTTTTGTTGGTAGCATACAACCTGCCGACCCCGACCGCTCTGCCGGCACTCGCGTACTGATCGCCGGCAAGCCTCCGCACCGCCTCGCACCACTTTGTTGGGGCCGCGCACTCCAAGTAGGTACTTTGTTTCTGGAATCTATTTTCCTTAAAACCCTCCGAAAGTAGCTCGATTCAATTTGGGGATATCACAAAATAATCTGTTAATCCTCATGGGCGGTCGTTGAAGGAGTTGCCCACAACAAAAATTGCTAAATTAAGTTTACAGAACAACTAAATAATTAATATATGTAAACGATAATCTGCAGTTTCAACCTTCAAATGTAAACAATGGGAGAACTCCTACATGTTGTTATCTATAGATAACGTTGGCCACCGTTGCGTTATTGTATTTAAATTTATTTACAACCAGCTGACCGGCCAGCGGCTTCACTCGCGCGGCCTCGCGGTATACGTTTAATAACAGTTTTTTAACTATCCCACGGGAACTCTTTCATTTACTGAGATCAAAAGTATTTTATATGTTGACCAGGGATATAAGCTACGACCATACAAAATTTCATTTAAATCGGTCCAGTCGTTTCGGAGATTAGCCCATACAAACAGACAAAGTGAGAAACTAAAAATTAGCAAAAATTAAATTAGTTCGATTATTTTTCATTGTACAGAAATTTTAAAATTATAGTTGTGAGCGTTGACGGCGCTAGCCAGAACGTACTCTAAATTCATGCATTTTCTTTACATACACACATATATATATATATATATGTGTGTATGTAAAGATAGATATATATCTATTGAAAAATCCGCTTTTACCATACTTAACTCTCGGCAAACGTCCGCCAGAGAGATTTATTGGTAAACATTTGTTTACAGCATACACTTATATGCTGTAAACAAATGTTTACCATTAAACGGAACCGACTTCAACACTAATAAGTGTGTTATAACTTGTTAAAGTCGGTACCATGATAGTTGTTGGAGTGGAACTCAAAAACTGCTAGACCGAATTTAATGAAATTTAAATGGGTAAACAAAGGAAGCACCACCACTTAAATAAAAAAATCATCTAAATCGGTTTACCCAGTCAAAAGTTCTGAGGAAAGAAACATAAAAAAATACAGTCTAATTGAAAACCTCCTTTTTTGAAGTCGGTTAAAAACGGCGTAGCGCTGAGCATATGCCTTTTGCCTTGTGCGAAACTATTTTAATAATTGTATTGTAATACCTTATTTTTTTATCCCGGGTACAAACCAGCTCCACTACAAATGTTATCCAGATCCGTTCATCCGTATTTGCGTGATCGAGTAACAAACATCCATACATCCAAACGTTCAAACGGAAGCTCACAGCTGTGTTTAAATCAATAGGAAGCTGTGCAGAGTGGGATATCATCAAGCTATGTACCACGCTCTGTGTCAGTCGATTATTTCCTACTGCATTACATCTTGAGGCGGAACATATAAAACCCTCTTGTTACCTCTAGAAAGAGCTCAAAGAGGTATTATCAAGTGTAGTAATAAACGCCCATTCCAATATCCGTCAGCAAAATTATACAGAGAATGTCAACTTCTTACTGTACGACAGATTTTCATTCAGCAAGCAATACTTCACCAACACGCGCTAACTAAATTTGACAAAACAACAAAAAAGAAACGTGTTTCGCACAACGTGTGTACTGTACCAATTGTTAAAACAGCATTTGCGCGAAATTTCATAAATTTTATAGGGCCAATCCTTTACAACAGTCTCAACAAAGACATGAATATTTACTCACTGAGCGCGCAAGAGATTAAAACAGTAAGGGTGTCCAGTGGCAGAATTCAAAGTTCAAAAATTTGTAAAAAAAACTACACCTCTAATACAAATAATGTTTATTGTAATTTAAAAACAACAAATGCGGATTTCATTTTTTGAATACCACGTTCTCCAAATGGCGGCCATCGACCCTGACACACTCTTCGAGTCTAGCGCGCATGTTTTCAAAAACGCGTTTACAGAGCGACTGGGGAGTCCTGCTGACTTCGGCTCGAATATTTTCTTTAAGTTGTGTCACAGTGGTCGGATTTGTTTTGTAAACAACGGATTTTAAATATCCCCATAAGAAAAAGTCACACGGGCTTAAATCGGGTGACCTAGGTGGCCACGGTATGGTACCGTTTCGGGATATGTTTTTTTCAGGGAATAACTGCCGCACTGCATTCATGGACACATTAGCAGTATGAGCTGTGGCCCCGTCCTGCTGGAACCATGTGTTTCGGTTGAAGGATGGACTATTCTGAAGTTCTAGTCTGAAAAAGTCATTTAACATCTGGGAATATCTCTCCGAATTTACAGTTACAGTTTGGCCACGTTCATTTTCAAAGAAATAAGGCCCTATGATTGCAGATGCAGACATGGCACACCAGACTGTTACTTTAGGCTTATGTAAAGGCTCTTGATGCATTTGTCTTGGGTTGTGGATATCCCAGTAACGGAAATTCTGCTTATTTACATATATTCCTATGTGAAAATGAGCTTCGTCACTATAGAATATGTTGCCCATCCGAGTAGCAGTAGGAAATCTCAACAACATTACCTCTGCGTAAGTTTTTCTTAATTCAAAGTCAGAATCGTGTAAATCTTGCACGATTTGAATTTTATACGGATGAAACTTGAGTTTTTTTCGCATTATAACCTGCAAAGTTGATTTCTGAATTCCCAATATCGATGAACGTGCACGCAGTGATAAACGGGGATTTTCAACGACAGAAACCATAACACGTTCGATATTTTCATCGGTGGCTACCGATGGTGTAGGTCCTGGCCTGGGTCTATTTAATGATGATCCTGTAGCTCTGAACCTTGCTACCCACGACTGAATGAGGTTGATCGATGGTCCATCACGTAATCGACGAATACCGAAACGATTATTAAATCTACGACGTGCTTTACACAGCGAAAATTCACTCGAAATGTACGCCTCGACGGCAAAAGCGCGGTGCTCTCCACTCCATGGCTACTAAAAAATCCGCAGCGTTCGCGCTTCTAAAGACGTCCTCCGCGCCCCTCTGACGTGTTGCGTTCAGAAATTATGTTTGTTCAAAGTTTGAAATCTGCCTCTGGACACCCTGTATTTAAAAAACTAATTAACTTAAACTACACTGACACAGAAAAGTTAATTACCGTTAATTATTACAGTTAATTAGCACATAAAGAATTTTCAATATTCAATTTCAATATTGATATTAATAAGATACTTATATAGAACATCCACAAAATAGCATCCACACAATATCACAAACACAAATAACACTTAACAAGATAAAGATAATCATTTACATTAATAATAGTGTTAGTTTAATTAGTAATAAATAGAGTACATGTATCTCTTTTATAGGCATTGTGATTAATCTCCGACGAAAGAGCCTGGTACCTATCACACGGGTCAGAAGCCTAGTTTAGGAACCAGGTGTTACACTGTAATTTAAAGTTAAAAAATGCCCTATTTATGTAATAAATGATTATGATTCATATTTACAATAGTGTGATTGTTTATCTCTATACGTATAAAGTAGATCCAGTCTACCCGTGAACATGTTCACTGAAGTGTTCGAAACTTCAAGAAAAATAATAATTATAATAATAACAATTATAATAAATATATAAATTATTATAAAACCGCATGGGCGGCTTTGTGGCGAGCCGTCGGTGAGTGGCGACACCGTAGACTCTGACTCTCTTTGAAGCTAAATGAGACCCTTGAACCCCGGCTTGCCTTAATTGTCCGTCTGGGGGTGGAGACGCAAGAAAAGTAACAAAAAGCTCCAAGGGTGGCAGTGTTAAAGGGCATAACGCCGGTAGTAGCGCTCTAGTGAAACCGCTGCACACCTCTCGACACCCTTTAGCCATCCACACCAACGTTGCCCCTTTTATCACCACTCATGGTGACCTTTATGGGTTACTACCTTTAACGTTTAGTGGATGGCAAGTCACCACCTGGCCAAAATTGTTTAAATGAGACTGAATTTGGCAGGTGCCGTAGTCTCTTCCATAGCTCACTATCTTCCTTATCACTAATAAGTTCATATCAATAGCCTTGCCATTTTACCAATTTTTATAATAGATATACCATGTCTCCATCCATCTAAAAATTTCTGTTTTTATACTATATTGTATATTTTATACCAAACAGGCCTCTAAGTGTTGGCCACAGCCCAACTTATGCCTTTGTAAAGGACCGGATAACAAAGGCGTGATTTTTTTTTATAAAAGGAATCATTATAATAATAATATACGCGATTAAATCCGTTTAAATTTGTTTAATTAAAAGTGTACGAGTAATCAGCTGGCGTTCATTATTGTCTAATACCTATACTTGACACAAAAACAATGCAGGAAGTTATATTAACAACTTTAAACACATTTATATACATTAAACAACATGCAAAAAGTGCTGTACAGTTAGCTAACAAAACATCTAAACCTCGAGTAACAATAAACATGAACTAAACATATACGGCCTTATTAATAAACTTGGCTTACACCCGGAGTAGTTAAAACATCTATCTATAGTAGTTATAACAATCTCTGTGAATTTTTCGCTTGCAGTAAATGTCACACGTGAAAGCAAGACAAAGCATGTTACGGCTAATATAGGTTTACGCAACGTTTATTAATAAAGGCAATATACTACGAGTATACATCCCACTAATATTATAAATTAGAAAATTTGGATGGATGGATATATGTTTGTTACTCTTTCACGCTCAAACAGCTGGACCAATTTTGCTGAAATTTGGTATGGAGGTAGACAAGGCACTGGATTAACACAAAGGGTACTTTTTATCATCATCATCACCCATCACCACGCGGGTGTAACAGCAGGGCGCAGCTAGTACATTATATGTATAATATACATTTTAGACTTTTTATAACGAACAGCTAAAGTCTGTACACGTGATGATTTTCTTGCCCTTATCCCACTTTGGTAATGGTCGGTGTAGTATGTATTTCACTAATCGTACATGCACTTATTATTTAAAGGATTTTACTGCCTGAAACCAATCCTCCTTGGTAACCCTCGCTGACCTAATCTCTACCTTTCGGGTTACTGGTGTGGTAGAGTTGAAGGTAAGAGCCCCATGGGTCAGTTAATATAGCCGTTTTTTTGGTTGACCAAAAAATGTTGCAGTGTAGGTCAGTAAAATAGAATTTAAACTCGCACTAAATTTCTGATCCAATTTTTTTTATTAACCCGTTGAATGGCGATTCGCCATATTTGGCCAATAATACAATAGATTACGCAGAAATCAACCTACTTTTCCAGGAACTGCAACGTGTGTTAGGGGCCCTAAGGCTCCATATACATGACACGAGCAGCTTGAAGCAGTCAGCATGGACACGAAACCGCTCGAGCAGTTCAAATGCTTTGGGTGGTTGGCTGTCAAGCAGTCGCCAGGTATACACGGACTGCTCGAGATGTCGACTATTCTCGCGCAGTTACCTCTGCCCGCGCTCTTTATTCCACGTCTCGCACGCTTCCCGCCCCTGAATTGAAATCGTGACTTAATACCAACTGCTCGAGCAGTTATCAGGCTTCAAGCTGTCGACTATGGCTTCAAGAGCGGTCCGTATATGTTGATCACTGGCTAACTGCTGGAGCTGTCCGTGTATACCGGCTCTAAATATAACTTATGTAACATCCATAACAATAAAACAATAAAACCAGTTTATGCACATGTATTCCATAACTTGAAACTCAAATCTATACCAATTACATTCAACTGAATTTACAAGATGCTAACATTAGTTAAGTAACAATTACATTAAAGCCTACATAAACACCATATCAGTCACATTGGAAAGTTCTATTCGAACGCAGACAAATTACACAAAAGTTACGTTACAGTAAGCAGATTACGCAGAAATATACTTACGGGTAGCTTATAATTATCAGCCTTAATACACATTTCTAAATATTTTACCATCTGGCTGACTCTGACAAAACTATACCAGCCACTAACTCCTAGCGATGTCTTCCGCTGGGATTTCCCTTCTCCGCCGCCATTTTCTTGCCACGCTCTTCATTGGCTGTTGGAGGCTGCGTCAAACCACGTGATGCCCTCCATCTTGGACTCGCGGAAGTACTTCAGTTCACGTGGTTGCCGCCATGTTTGACTAGCGGAAATGGTGTCACACTTGTTAAATTTCTTGCCCTGTAGTTCTGCTGAAAACATGGCCCTTCAACGAAACACAGTAATGTGCACACTACTGCTTCACGTTTGAATAGCTCGTTAAGGTGTGGTACTTCCCCAGGGTGTGCAGGGCCCTAAAACTGTGCACTCGATAACATGAGAATAATATTTGTACCTGACTGTACTTAAACTCATTATTTGCGCATAGAATGAGCCATTGACGTACTCGCAAAGATAAACTTCCTTTTGAAACAACCTTGGATGAGATTCTTTGTAAAAAGGCACTGGAGATGTCTTATTTGACGCATGTACATTGAATCTGGACAGATATGTAGTATTTTGTTGTCTATTTATCTATTTTATATAAAGCTAGCTCGTGCCCGCGAGGTCGTCTGCTCAGGATTAATACTTCTAATCTTCTCCAAAGCCATATCTATCTTTATACCAAAATGTCATAAACTATTACATATTTAGGCATATGAGTAAATTTAAATACTTAATTACTCAACCAGTAAACACTAATAATAAAATACAGTACCTACGTACATACAAATATAAAATTGTCATCACATTTCATCACCCTTGACGGTCGCCGACCACGAGCACGTCTAGTATATCGAGCTGTCAAAATGATATCGTGCTTTTGACTAAGCTATCAGTAACTGACACAAACTTTGACAGAACTGCCATCATTACGATCTTAATGTAGGCCGAAATCTTATTATTTTGTCTTTGCTGTGCCCAAGCATATTACGCTATTTCACCCGCGTGGTGATGGATGATGATGATGAAAGTATCCTATATGTTAATCCAGCGCTTCATCTACCTCCATAACAAATTTCATCAAAATTGGCCCTACTGTTCGACCGTGAAAGAGTAACAAACATCCACCAGTCCATACTCACAAACTTTCGCGTATATAATATTAAGAAGGATTAGTATGTCTAAGCAAAATGTTGTCAGTGTAATGGACGTTAGTTATGAATGGCGATGTCATGGTAACCAGCGGACAACCTTGCTCTCAAAATCTAGTTTGCAACATAATTTAAGTAAGCAACTAAGTTTATAACTTGATTTTATTGCGTTGCGCTTATTCCTAAATAACATAAAATAGTCATCAATAGTAACCGAGTGAGCGAAGCGTCTCTGCTTTAACTGGCCAAATTAACTTTCATCTGTCCGTATGTACGTCTTTCTGTACAGGTCGCATTTATCAACCAATCTTGACGAAACTTAGTATGCAATTATAATGTAAATATATTTTTTGTGATTTTGGGGGAGGCGGGTATTATAATTTTAGTTAAATTTGGTATACATTTGGTATCTGACTTAAAAGAGGAATTCCAAATTAATACTTCAATTGTTATTACTAATTTTAATTTTATTTTGACGGTTTAACTTACGAGGTAGGTATAGTCGGAATTACTAATTAATAGTTAAATAATTATACATTTATATTTAAAAAGTAAGCATTCAAAACTCAACGCTTTCAATATTCAAAATTCCTCTATTTAGTCAGGTACTATTGTGTGTACCAAATTTTATCAAAATTGCATGGTCGGTAAATAGTGCCGCAGCAACTTTACTCCCTTTTTAGGAAATTCCCCCCTCTCACAAAATCACCGACGACAGTAAAAATACATTTAATAGTAGAACTTGCATACCAAGTTTCGTCAAGATCCAATACTGCGACCTGTACAGGAAGAAACAACCTAACCAGTGTAGCGTCAGAGAATATCCGATGGGCCGTGGTGACGACGTACATAGTTTTTTTATAAGTCAGTAATTGAAATATAATTTATTTATGACGGCATCATACAACATTGATTGATAAAAGTAAGTAAGTATAATAACAATTTACTGCTACGTCATAAAATGGTCCCCAACTCAGCACAATGCTGGTGTAAACCAGCGCTGGTCTTCCGTTGGAGCCAGTCTGTGACGTCACGGTGGATTTATACTACAACAGCTTACATTATTAGAACAAATGAACACTACAACCGCATACTTAGTTCTACAATAGCTATTCGTATCGATCTGCTTGTTCAATAAACTAAACTCCAGCATACTGAACTTTAACTATGGGTAGTACCTACTCTGCCAACAGTAAAATCCAAATTCATGCAACATATTAAAAAAAATCTTCAAAAATAGTGTAACTTTTTGACGTTGATAATTAAATTAAATTATATTTATTGAGCTTTAACACGGTCAGGCCAATTACAATTAAAAACTCACAACAAAAACATTAAATAGTAAGAATAAAAATTATACACAAAGAGATTACTAGACAATAAAATAAAAAGGAAAAACACTAACAAATAGAAGAACTCACCAAAAAAAAATTTAATTACAATTACTTACTGAATAAAATAAAAATTTCAATATTATTACAAAATATGTCAAAGGATCATTAGATCAAAATTCACTACGAGTCCGAAAAGTCGTCAGAAGTCTTATTGCATCGATCCCATTGATCTGTTAAATTTTCACAATATGTTTGGAACGATACAATGAGAGTCTGCCAATTGTCAAAAACAATGTCAAGTTCAGTGTTGGCAGCAAGGAGTGCATTGAGGTGGCGGCGGGCTCGAATTAGAGGCGACATAGATCGCGCCACCGTACGACCGCTGTAGATATAAAATACAGGATGCGGCTTACCGCGCCTGTTTGCCGGGACTCCGGGTTCGTCTGGCACAAATAACGTAAACAGGAGGTTATGCAGGTCTATCGAATCGACTGCCCCCCGCAGCACCTTACAGCAGATAGTGAGCTGGTCGACCAATCTCCTCACCTCCAGTGAGTCAAAGCCAAACTGGCCGAGCAAGAACTTGCTCGGGTACATGTATGGATAGTATCCATAAATCTTCTTGTAGAGCGATCCCAAGAAAGCCTTTTGGACCTTCTCGAGCATTCGCGTGTAGGTGACGTGATAAGGATTCCATATACATGCACCCGACTCAAGTTTACTTCTTACCAAGGAATTGTACAGCGTCTTGACAACTTGCGGGGTTTCAAAGTCCCGCGCATTACGCAGGACAAAGCCCAATAATGGAGGACAAAGCAAAATAATGACTTGCTTGGTCTATCGTGATGGAAAGTCATTGCGTCTGTTAAACGATGGAACGTAAACGTGGGATTGTTCTTACGTATGTTTAGTTTTGTCACGAGTATTTCGAAATGGCTACGCAATGTATGCCGGTGCGTGCTCACCTCGGTATGGGTAAAGGGATAATGAAGGGGATTTCCTTATAATATTGAACTTCCTTGAAATAGAGCAATGGGTAGCTATGGATTGTGAAATTCTGTGTGGCGAGGTTATACTTTACTTTTCTTATATACTGAGTCATCTGAATTTAAAGCAAGAACAAACAAGACGAGTAAGGGCTCGCCTGATGATGTTAAATCAAAGTCATTTCTTCAGTTTAGACATGAAAGACGCCCTTATGAACGTCAATTATTCATTATAATGTACTTTAAAGAATCTACCGCCTCGTTCCAAAATATATAGAGCCTACCGAGAAGAAGCGGCAAGAAACTCGGGGCCATTCTTTACATATAGATGTTTACAATGTTTCTACTTAGGTACTACAAATATTACATGTTATGGGTGGCAGAGTGACAACTTGCCAGAAGTGGAGTATTCCAAGCATCTTTGTCTTCTATATAATGTCGGACTTTATAATAAGCTTTTTTTATTATATTTAACGTTTTTTTACAGTCAACTTGAATTTTCCCTCTGTGAGCTCAGATATGTGTTTTGGGATTTTATTGTAAAATAAGTGTCATGCTTGCCCATAACAGTCCCATTCACAATTTTAAACTACAACAGTTCAAAACCCTTCATGGTAATGCTGCGCTCGTCGCTCTGATATATAATATGTTAAATCCCTTGCACTGTAATTGCACTGCAAACATTGTCCTGCAACGAAACACAGTACACACTACTGCTTCACGGTTAAATATCAGGTAAAAGTATGGTACTAACTCAGGAGGACTCCATAAAAGGCCTACCGTTACAAAATCTCAGGTATCAGTAGCGCCTGGAATTCTTCCTAAATCGTCGGTTTCGCGTATGCGACACATTTCGACCGGTCATAAAAGCAAACTTCTAATATCCTTCAAGGTTTCAACTTTGTACCTTTTCACAGGCCGGGTGGCGCAGTTGGTAGCACCCCTGCCTTTTGAGCCGCTGGTCCCGGGTTCGATTCCCGGACAGATCAAACATTTGTGTGCATGAACATGTCTGTTTGATCTGTGTCTGGCTGTGTATATGTATATAAGTATGTATATCAGACATCAGGTTACATAGTACAGGCTCTGCCTAGTTTGGGACCTGAACACCGCGTGTGGATGTTGTCCCATATTATATATTATCATTATGTGCCTAAGTTCAAGGTATCCTCAAGTAATTTGATTACCTCAATTCCTCCTGATTCAAGGCACATCTAAATAATGTCAAAATAAAATTTTGTAGTACAAATTATTGTCCGTTTTTACTGATTGTGTTAAATAAAGAAACAAATAACAAATAATAAGGTAAAAATAAAATGGTGACTTCGCGATCTTGAATATTTAATAAATTAATTTGTATGTCTGTCCATTGAGTCACGTAAACTGGGCCGATGTTTGTGGACTGATGGATACTGACTTTAAACTCTAAATGGTTCCGTACATCAGTGTTGTTCATAAGTTATTGGATAAATGTTCATGTATACTAACTATCGGTTCAACTACGCGCTACGATTCCTTGTGCCACGGGAAGTAGATAGATAGATATATAGATAGATAGATAGATAAACTCTTCATTGCAACACGACAGTACCAAAAAAATAAAACAAAATGAATATTTTTAAAAGACTTAAAAAAAGGAGGATGTTTCTCAATTCGTATTCATTTTTTTTACGTAAATTCGCGGATAACTTCGTCGTTTATAAACCAATTTTGTTGATTCGTTTTTTGTTTGATAGAGTATACATCCGAGGTGGTCCCATATAAGTTTCATCAAATTCTGTCGAGCAGTTTTTGAGTTACGCTCCAAAAACTGAAAAGTGTTTCGCCTATCTTGATGATATCATCATTGACGTGTATCCCATAAGTAGAAAGGTCACTAAAAAGTGTGAAATAAGTTGTCGAAGTCGGTACCATGCGCGCTATATTGTGATAATACGAGTAGGTACTTTCGAACTATCATGGTACCGACTTCAGCAAGTTATTTCACACTTTTTAGTGTTGAAGTCTGTTGTATTTTTTGTAAAAAAAAATCAATATTATTTTGTCAAAAACAATTAGCAAAACTTACAATTAAGTGTCACAATAGGGGGTCTTATCGCTCAGAGCGATCTCTTCCAGACAAGCATGTACGTTATGAAATAGGTATAAACTTATCGGTAGCGTATAAAACAAGTATCATTAAGATAACTTATGAAAGTAGTTACAATATATCATCATCATCATCATCATCTCAGCCGTAGGACGTCCAATGCTGAACATATGTATCCCCCATGATTTTCCAAAAGGACCGGTTGGAAGCGGCCTGCATCCAACGTCATCCTGCTACCTTTATCAGGTCGTCTGTCCTCCGTGTCGGTGGACGACCTACGCTGCGCTTGCCGGTCTGTGGTCTCCATTCCAGAACCTTCCGGCCCCATCGGCCATCTGTTCTGCGTGCTATGTGCCCTGCCCACTGCCACTTCACCTGGCTTATCTTCTGGGCTATGTCGGTGACTTAAGTTCGCCTACGGCTCTCCTCATTTCTGATTCGATCACGTATAGAAACCCCGAGCATAGCCCTCTCCATTGCTCGTTGTGCGATTTTGATACAATATATAAATATACATAAACATATCATAACAGTATACATATATACTTATAAATAGTATATACCTAAACTACATACATATATACATTCTTTTACATATACTAAATAACAATGAAAACAAGTTGCAGATGCAGCACGTAGTTAATGCGAGAGGTATAACGCTTAAACGCTATACCAACCTTGAAACAGGCTATAGACAACAAGCCAAATCTAATTTTAGTATTTTCCTGGCTCAAAAACTAAATGCACGTTAAGAATATATCTCGACAAAAACAAAAGATATAAGAAGTGTTCCTGCCAACAAACAACCAGCTAATAAAAGATTTATTGATAGAACTTACCTATACGCCCAAAAATTTAATATTTCATTTATTTCGAAGAAAATGTTTAGTTTAGTAATATACTGATTCAGCTGTTTAAGAAGGATATGATACTGTGTGAATGTACGGAACGTGTAGTTTATGTGGAAGACGAAAACGAACAGAGGGCAATCGTGTTGAAGTATCATGAAGGAAAGACGGGCCACCGTGGCATAAAAGAAACGCTAGTTAAGTTACGTAGAAGTTATTGTTGGAATAAGATGCAGGAAATGGTAACCGCAATCATAAACGGATTCGAAGCATGTAAAATAATGAAATATGACAGAAAACCTTATAAACCGGTGCTACAATTGACACAGACACAAGAGTCCCCCTTTTTAAGAAATATTCATAGACCTCTTTTCCATAGAAGGCAAATACTTTTGTTTTGAGGTAAAATATCAAATTACATGAAATCCGCCATTTAAATTATAAAATCTCAGAAGTATCTAAATACAAACCATTTAATTATATCGGTTGAGCCATGCGAGTAGTTACGAACGGACTTATAGAAACAGACATACATACAATACACAAACCTCCGTATGGCCTTCACACAAACGGGTAAATTAAAAATTTTGATGCCATTTTAATTCAAGAAATGAATCAGCTCAGGAAGTGATCTTTAAAGATTACACCTCGGTTTAATTTTAACGGAGAAAGAATGTACCTATTGAGGAAAGTTGTAAAAGTTAATTTTAAATAACCGAAAGGGGCAAAGGTGAGTCCTTTTAGTGAAACCGGAAGACTTGTCAATATTATTCATACTTAAATGGGATTTAATTTTAATATAACACGCTTTCCTCTTATTTTAAGGTGATATTTAAAAAAAACGGATACAACCTTGGAGTTTTCAAGTGACTAGCTGGCTTCTGGTGCTGTAGATCACATAGTCATTTATCAAATGCAGGCATATTATGTACTAGCTGCTCTCCGCAGTTTCACCCGCGCGGTGATGGATGATGATGATAAACCTTATATAGCCTATGTTACTCACGGTGAATGTAGCTTTCCAATGGTGAAAGAATTTTTGAAATCGGTCAAGTACTTTTGAGCCAATTCATTACAAACATAAATACAAATCTTTTCTCTTTATAATATTAGTATAGATATATACAGATGACATATAAAAGAAAACAGCTTGCTCAAAGGCCTATCTATTTGAACTCAGAAGTTTTATTGACAATCTAACGGATCTCTAAGTGCAACCGGACCAATAGCACACGCCCATTCAAATTTAGAACGTGTCCGTTGAAGCGAGACTGCGCGCGCGCATCGGAACGACACCGATGTGTTTGTTGTAGGTTTTAAATCGATTTAATTAAGGAGAAAGAAGGCCTTTCTTATTGTAATTCGGACACGGTTAGTATTAAATAAGGCTATTGAGTCTTTGTTTTGGTATATAATACGTTATTTTGAAGAGTAAAAGTATTATTTTACTTGTTTCATAGCGTCCGGATCCTGACCGAGGCTCTAAAAGGATATAAAAGCTCTCGTAGATAAAGTTATCTTTCCAACCCCCTGGCAGCAGAGATACATGACACTTCTTTTTCTACCGACTTCCAAAAAGGGGGAGGTACTCCATCGACTGTATTTTTTTTTGTATTTTTTACCTCATAACTTACGACTGGGTGAACCGATTCTCAAAATTCTTTTTTGTTTGAATGCTGGTGCTTCCCGTGTGGTCCCATTTAAATTTCATCAAATTCGGTACAGTAGTTTCTGAGATCCACTCCAATAACTCATTTTTACCAAAGTAATAGAATGGAAGTCGGATTTAAATTTTTCAAATTGTACTTGTTTATTTTGTAAGCTGGTGCTCTTTTCGTTTAAATTTGATCAAGATCTCAGTCTTTTTTATCAATATCGGGTATGATAGAAGGTTTGTTTAAGTTTCAAGATCGTTATATCAATAAAGCCTGCTTATTCCTGCTTATTATAAAGTCCGACATTATATAGAAGACAAAGATGCTTGGAATACTCCACTTCTGGCAAGTTGTCACTCTGCCACCCATAAAATGTAATATTAGTAGTACCTAAGTAGAAACATTGTAAACATCTATATGAAAAGAATGTCCGCGAGTTTCTTGCCGCTTCTTCTCGGTAGGCTCTATATATTTTGGAACGCGGCAATAGAGTCTTTAAAGTACATTATAATGAATAATTGACGTTAATAAGTGCGTCTTTGATGCCTAAACTGAATAAATGATTTATGACGTTTGACTTTATTATGAGCGTGATTTATTGCATTTACTAGTAATAGCAAAGTAAATACATATCTATAAGTAGAACGTGTTCCCTACTAGCGTTGATTCCCGCAGGTTTGTCGCGAGGCGCGTGTAGGGATGTCAACATCGCCGCTAAACAAGTGCACGTCGCAGCTACGTTTTGTTGGTAGCATACAACCTGCCGACCCCGACCGTTCTGCCGGCACTCGCGTACTGATCGCCGGTAAGCGTCCTCCGCCCCCACCCACCGCCTCGCACCACTTTTATCGCCTATTTATCGCGATGACGGGGTACTACTTACTACTTACTCGGGGCCGCGCGATCTAAGTACTTTGGTAATAGTATAGTTTTTAGTAACTTTTTCTTGGTATTTATGGTAATTAGTAACTAATTAGGTATAATGAGTCAATGTGTTCTCCCGCGTTCGTCACTCGTTGTGTTAAGGGTCGACAGAGATCGTTAACCTGAGGTCGGGGATGTCAATGTCGTTGTCGTGCGAGTGACAAAGACCTCAAGGTTTTTTTTTTAATTGACTCGAGCATTGTCAGGAATAAGCTCTTACTTTGTAACTCCTGACTCATTATGATTCTGGCAACATTATTTGTTTAAATTCTCTTATTAACAGACTTGATAAAGAAGGAAGTACTTAACTCGACTGTGTGTGTTTTGTATGTATGTTACGCGGTTTCTCCGTCAATTTTGAATTTGTTTTGATGATATGTTTTTGTTTGGTAGGTCATACTTCAGCAGGGCTATTACCTGTGTATCTCAGTTGCAAATTTTCAATTGATATCTTGAAAAATGGTGGCTTTATGTCAGTTTTACAACTCCAGTAAGTAAAAATGTTAGTAAGTTGATGACTGAAGCTGACAAGAGTGACATAAAACGTAGGTATCTCCTAAGAAAGGATTCCCTCAAATTCACCCGCTAAGACGATGAAACGAAAGTCCAAAGTTTATACGGAGAAACAAGACCACGCGGGTGAAGCCACAGGGTGCCGCTAGATTGCGTATAAAATCCTTTAAAGTCCTAAGAATTTAACATACCCACGCTATTAGGTATCCGCTGGATATCGTTCTGAAGCTAACCTTGCGCGATAGGAACTAGATGGCGCAACAATCGCGCCTGTATCACGCAACTGCACGGTAATTGTTTAGTTATTGACCCGGCGCGGCTTTCTTGAGGATGGGGCATCCGCGTGTTGAAATGTAAAGCACGTGCTGTTTGTTTGAAGGGCACAGCAGATATGTGAGTTAGAAATTGTACTTTATATTGTGGTATCCCGTAGTAGGAAAGACTTAAGACCGTGAAGCAATTGTTCAGATTGGCGATTGACAAAGAAAAATTTAAGAAGCTGACTGCCAACCTTCAGTCATGGAGAGGCACTTAAAGAAGAAGAAGTAGTTGGAAACATGAATAGAATAGTACCTTATTGCAAAGGCCGCGAAATAGTAATTGCGGGTCGAGAATACGAGTTTGGCAATTGCCAATACTACCGAGGCAAATACAGTGCTTTGCTCAAAATAATGCAGGGAAATAAAAAGTAGGTATAGTCGAATATCTCGACCGGTTTCGTGACCGTCCGGCCCACTTCTTCATGGAGTAGTACTAGTACCTAGTAACTGGTACCTAGTACCTAGTATGTAGTACCTCGTACCTAGTAACTGGTACCTAGTACCTAGTATGTAGTACCTCGTACCTAGTACCTAATACCTAGTACCTAGTTACAATGCGAGTAAATGTGTAATACTTACGAAAGTTTCAATCAAGTTAAATAAAAAGTAGTTCAATTAATGAATCCCGTTTTAAAATGAACTGTACATTTCACCATGGATTAAATTGTCGATAATGTAGATGGCTTTTTAGTTTTAGCAATCTCTTTAAAATACGCCAAATATAATGTTTCGGAGAAAATTTTCACATTCGTCTCGTTTTTCGAACTCATAAAATTTAATTTTTTTTTAAATTCCGAACTGGGTAGCACTTGACCACTATCTCACCTGGTGTTAAGTGATGATGCGATCGATGATGGAGCGCGCTTACCATATATATATATATATATATATATATATATATATATATATATATACGTTTATGTGTTTTTCCTTTGACATCGCTGTAAGCAGGTTTTCCATTGTCAATTTGGCTTCTGATCTTAGATCTGGAGGAGTACAATCAATCTCCATTTCACTCGTTGAAGCGTCGGAACTTCTTTTTTTAGGCTTTTGTACAATTAGCACATGTCAGCCCAGTTGACAGATCTTGTCACAAATGAAGACAAATTTTCAGCTTTGTCCGTAAATTCTACTGGATACTTCGCGTGTTTATATTGCGAAAATAATGACAATATTTCCATGAATGTTTGAGAAAAGATATTTCCTAAATGGAAAGAGTACTTACATAAATACACATTGGCAATTATCTAATGGCAGCCTTACGAGTAGGTATGTGTGTGTTTGTGACTTGACTCTGTCTACTAGATATTCTACAGACTTTTAAGCATAGCTTCTATCGCGGGCCTTGAGCGTGGAGACCGAATCCAGAAATTCCGTAACGAAAATAACCTAACACCCCCCCACTCTGACTCCATCTATCGATGAATAGCAGAACTTTTAATGACTTTTTGAAATATCACGCTTTTTTCTCTTTAGTTCAGCCACTCGACTCTAGATGGCATTGGTTAAATAATTATAATTCCATAAGTTGATTTGGCATCTATCGATGAATAGCAGAACTTTTAATGACTTTTTGAAATATCACGCTTGTCTATTTAGTTCAGCAACTCGCCTCTAGATGGCATTGGTTAAATAATTATAATTGCATAAGTTGATAAAAACAGCTATGCAAATAGCTTTACCGCGGCAGTCTCCGAGTGCCACACGTATTTTTTTTTATGTTTGTTACTTCATAACTTTCATTAGGGTGAACCGATTCTCAAAATTCTTTTTTGTTTTTTGAAACCAGCTTTCAAGCTGGCTTCCCGTGTGGTCCCATTAAAATTTCATAAAATTTGTTTCAGTAGTTTTTGAGTTACGCTCCTATAACTGAATAGAAGAAGAAATAAGTCGGTATTACATTTTTCACTTGTTTTATCTATGATGCAACGCAACTATGAAATAATTACTTATTTAAATAATTTGAGAAAAGGCTAATGTACTAATGTACGAGTCCAGATAAGCACCCACATGTATAGAAAAAAAAACAATTGACAAAGACACGATACATCTATTACCGGTATCTACCGTCACATCGGGTTAAAAGTATATTTATCAATGTCTCAGTTAAATATTATTATGAACTAGTGCCCGCGACTTCGTTTGCGTCGACTCGGCCGTCGGCATCACCATAACATCCCGTCTTTTCTTGGTTGTTCTTTCATAAGAACCTTCTCCTGACAATAATTAACACAACACAAAAGAATTAGCGAGATTGTTCCATCTGTTCTCAAGTTAAAGCGTGATCAGGAGAAATAGGGGTTCATTTTTATTTTAGTAGATTGTTTATGCTACAGCCTCGGAACTGTTATGAGCATGACGCTTAACATCAGGCGAGCGGATTGTTCGTCTCGTCACCGAATTACATTAAAAATTAGTATATTTCCTTTAGTCTTGGCCACGTAAACTGTACCAAATATCGAGGCCATACGATTCGTATACAAGTATGTAATATTAACAATCATAACGCGGGACATTTGGTCGCGGTCGATTTACATAAACGTGTTGCGTCACTGCGCTGTGAAAGTTGCAGCTTCACATCACAAGCCATTGCTGCTCCGGGGCGGCCTTGGCGTAGTGGTTGAGTAGGTCGAGGAATTAAGGAAGCGTAGATGTCGCTAACTGCGAGTCGTGGCCACGGGCGGATACAGGGTTCTGTGTGTAGCAATCTATATCTATACTAACATTATAAAGGGGAAAGATTTGTATGTAAGTGTGTGTTTTTAACGAATTGGCTCAAAAAGTACTGGACCGATTTTAAAAATTCTTTCACTATTGGAAAGCTACATTCACCCTGAGTAACATAGGCTATGTAAGATTCATCATCATCCATCACCGCGCGGGTGAAACCGCGGAGAGCAGATAGTTAACAATAAGCTACTTCAAATGTGCTTGCAGTTAAGTATCTTTCAGGCGCAATGTGAACTTATAAAAATTCACTTTTACTAAGATATCCTGGTCGCGTAAGGCATGACACGCAGCGTAACAAAAATGAGCCAAGTGCGAGTCGGAATAGCGCACGAGAGTTCCGCACTTAACATTAACGCACATTAAAGTGAATATAAAACTATCTGTGAATATTTCAAGCGTTTACCTGTTGCCGTTACCAATATCGAGAAAACACGAGCAAAAAATCACGTTTGTTACATCGTAGCCTCCTTAAATAATATTATTTTATTCTGTTTTTTAGTATTCGTTGTTATAGCGGCAACAGAAATCATCTGTGAAAATTTAAACTGTCTAACTATCACGGTCCATGAGATACAGCCTGGTGACAGACGGATGCACAGCCAAGTTTTAGTAATAAGGGTCTCGTTTATCCTTTGGGTACGTAACCCTATAAACAGTCTAAATACGAGTTAGACTGGCGTACCGCGGGTTCCGTAAACCGTACATTAAAAAAAGCCTCGAACATTATTATTCTAACAAAAGACAAACTAATAGACAGGACAAACTTAACTTTGCCGTTCGATACTTCCTAATTACAACAATTACGCAATAATGAGTTTGTAACAGTCAATTTGCTTTTTTTGTTATTAAACTAGTTGCATATTTACGGATTTAAATTTTTTTTTCTTTTTATGTGCTGTAAGACACTGATTCTTCCAAAATTTCATGATTCCAGTTCAACAGGAAGTACCCTATAGGTTTTGATTCCCTTCATCATCATCATCATCAGCCTGTTCCAGTCCACTGCTGGACATAGGCCTCTCCAATTGCACGCCACTTAGGAAATGAAAATCTCCCTTGTAAAATCGGAAAATATGCGAAAATATGTTTTTTATGGGATAGGTTGGCAAACGATTAGGCGGTTCACCTGATGGTAAGTGATACCGTCGCCCACGGACATCCGCAATACCAGAGATCTCGAGGATGCGTCGCCGACCTTTGAGGAAGGAATAGGCTCTATCTATACTACGAGTACATAATATTTTATAGAGGAAAGATTTGTATGTAAGTATGTTTGTAACGAACTGGCTCAAAAAGTACTGGACCGATTTCAAAAATTCTTTCACCATTGGAAAGCTACATTCACCCTAAGTAACATGGGCTATATTAGATTTGTCATCATTATCATCATCCATCACCGCGCGGGTGAAACCGCGGAGAGCAGCTAGTACGATAAACGGTCATATCTTCTGATCGCGTTAACTTACAAGATTGTTTTTTTTGCAGCTGAAAGAGACTGAAAGTCCAAGTAATTGATATAAATTTCAAATTGATACCTCAACGCGTTTTTTTTAAATGGATAGACTGAGAGATGGACGGATAACAGAGTGATCATAATACGGGTTCCTTTTTCCTTTTAACGTACGGAACCTTACCTAAACAATACAAACCGATTACGCATTTTCTTTCTTTTTTTTAAATTTAAGTCAATGGTACTCAAAAACTTAACCCTTTGAGTACCATTGACGTAAATTTACGTGCATTTCATTTATAAATCTTTTGTTTTAGTTATCACCGTATAGGAAGGGTTAGTCTTTAGGGTATTAAGGGTTAATTTTAAAAGTTATTGAGATTTTTTTATTTTTGGAAGTTGATTCAAAATGGATTCTTTACATATTTCAAGCCATCATCATTAGCTAAGGGTACTTAATGTGCAATGTCATCGCACATTACCGAAGTTAACGGATATAACATACGTAAAGAGTATATTGTACTATTTTTAACATAAAAATCGGTAATCACTCAATTAAGTTAATAATCCTTAGTTCTATGGCGAGTCATTACTCTTTTAAGTTTTTAAGCGACTTCAATAAAGTAGGAGGTTATGGGTTCGATTTAATGTATTTTTTCCGTATATTCACCGATTTCTCCCCTATTTATTTTTAGTTATTATGTTTGTTTGGTATACTTCCGAGGTGATCCCGTTAAAATTTCATCTAATTTGGTCAAGTAGTTTTTGAGTTACACTCCAATAACTGAAAAGTGATTCGCAAATATTGATGATATCCTCATTGACGGTGAATGACAATCGATCCCGTAAGTAGCAAGGGTCATTGATAAAGGTGTTTTTCTTTACCAAAGAATGGAATGGTACCATGCGCACAATATTGTGATAATAGGTACTTTTGAACTATCATGGTACCGACTGCAACAAGTTATTTCACACTTTTTAGTGTTGAAGTCGGATCCAATATTTGTAAAATAAATTAAACCCTTTTCAGTGACTCTTGCTACTTACGGGATCGATTGTCATTCACCGTCAATTACGATTTCATCAATATTTGCGAATCACTTTTCAGTTATTGGAGTGTAACTCAAAAACTACTTGACCAAATTTAATGAAATGGCCTCACTTGTATACTCTACCAAACAAAAAAAGCATAATCAAAATAGCACTACTCCTTTTCTTGTAAGTCGGTTGAAAACAAGAGGTCAGTGCAAAAAAATCCGTGTATATAAAATACTGCCTTGTTATAAACCGTGGACATACGTCTCCAGGTCAAATCATGAATTAAGCTAATATTGTCTAAATTCGCTGATACGAGGTTCAAACTCGAGACTATATTTAAGTTTAAGTTTTATATCGAGACGGTGTTAAGGTTTATATATCCGTGAGTCATGTACGAAAGTACGTAGAAAGCGTGTATGTGCATACGTTAATGCGCGTAGTGTTGAATACCAATGCGTAGGTCTGTGGCCATGCTTTAGCATTCAGTGTTAGTGATTTCGTGGAGAATTGTGAGCTGTCCAATCCAGCCTTCCGGAAAGTATGCGATGTCTTCTCGTTCAAAATAACTTCCTCCCATAAGACATAGTACACGGAGATCAGTGGATTACCAGTTAGTTAGTCAAAATACCTTCTTGCCATAAAACATAAGACGTTCACTGTAAACTCATATTTGAAACTTATATGTAACCTCAAAGAGAGGACAATGGGGTTTCTGTACGTGATCGAAACAGAAACGAGAAGATCCGTAGACGAACGAAAGTCATCGACACAGCCCAGAAGATTAGCCAGTGGCGCGTGGCAGTGGGCAGGGCACATAGCACGCAGAACAGATGGCCGATGGGTTGGGAAGGTTCTGGAGTGGAGACCACGGACCGGCAAGCGCAGCGTAGGTCGTCCACCGACACGGTGGACAGTCGACCTGATAAAGATCGCAAGACGACGTTGGATGCAGGCCGGCAACCGGTCCTACGCTACGATTGCCGGTCCTTGGTCTCCACAAAGAACAAAAAGAATTAGCTAGATTGTTCCATCCGTTCTCAAGTTATAGCGTGACCAGGAGATATAGGGGTTCAGTTTTATATATACAGATAGATTATTATCTCATTTCGTTTATTTCACGGATCACATCCGGTCCTTTACAAAGGTATAAGGGGGCGTGTAGCCAACACTAGTAGGCCTGTTCGGTATAAAATATACAATGTAGTATAAAAACAGAAACATTTTGAATGAGAACATTTTATTATGCTCTTTAACACTTGCCGCCCACTAAATGGGCCCCCTATAAGGGTCACCATCAATGGTGACAAGTGGGCAACGTTGGTGTGGATGGCTAAAGGGTGTCGAGAGGTGTGCTGCGGTTTCAATAGAGCACTACTACCGGCGTTATGCCCTGTAACACTTCCATCTTTGGAGCTTTTTGTTTCTTGCTCTTGCGTCTCCTCCCCCAGACGGTCAATTAATCCTTCATATACCGTTATAAATAAAACAAAAGATTTATGAATGTAACTCACGTAAATTTAAGTCTCTGGCACGCAAAGGGTTAAGACAAGCCGGGGGTTAAGGGTTACATTTATCCCCAGGGAGAATCAGGGTCCACGGTGTCGCCACTCACCGACGGCTCGCCCCTGCGGTGTAAAATTATTATTTATCTTATTCTTACTACTAAAATCCTATAATTGTAGCAATAAAAACATAATTATGATACAGTAGTATTGCGAGTTTTGAATGTCAAGGATCCATCGTGGTAGCTGTCGGTGTCGAGGAAACTGTGCCAACTTGTGTACAATACTCACTTCTGGTTGCTGCGACGAAGGTCAACTCTTGACTCGTGTACTTACCTACTTAATCCTGATAAAATGGTATAAAACTTTTCTTTGTAGCAGCAGAACTCTTTGTGAATGAATTCGTCCGGGGAAGTACGGCCACTAGAGTTGTTTCTGCCGCGAAGCGTTATAGTCCAGTCAAAATAGGCGATATTTGCAAAAGAATAAAAATAATTCGCGACAGTGCTTTAAGAATCATGCCTATTAAACATTCCTACGACACTTAATTATATAACAATAGTTATATTTTTTTTTAAACGACACTCCACAGACTCCAGGTTCCGTGCCTTTTTTCAACTTTTGGAATTTTCACTACTTACGATTAATTTATTACATTCAACAAATACATACATGGGGAACATATTAAACTAACTAACTATTTACTATATTATATACTAAATTTATTACCTAATACATATAACACAATTAAGATTATTCTGAGTTGGTGTAAGCATTCACAGCAGACCAGTGTCCGCTATAGTTATATATTAAGATCATTAGCAGAAGCTCTAGAAATGGATAACAGAGTAAAGCAAATATCAACAGAATCACAATCAGCCTATTATGTTCTCACCGGGACTCGAACCTACCTCAGAGAGAGGAGCTGGGCCATAATCCTCCACGCGGGTGGGTAGGCTAATGGACAACCCATGTCGAAGTGTTCAGTACGTAGCTTAACGACTGTTGTCCTAAGACAAACAACCGACACCGACGGCTTAACGTGCCCTCAGAAGCACGGAAACGCTCAGTTGAATGCCACTAGCACACACCCATCCAACTCCTGACCGCAGCAAGCGTTGCTTAACTGATTGATCGGTTGAGATCGCCGAGTCGAGCTCCGCTGCGAGCGGTTCTGACACAAAACAAAATAGGTTTCTGTTAAACTATATAAGTACCATAAAAATGCACTCTTTCTAATACCTACTTACATTAGTTTTGAGATGGGTATTATTACACTTCACACCCCGCAATAAAATCCCCGTGTCGGAGGAGGCATGGACACTATCCATGCCTCCAGTGCGTACACATCCAAGATCCGAGAGCAAAGAAAACTTGCCCCTGTCCAGAGATCAAGCCTATTACATCGCGCTGCAGAGGCATGACCGTACCGTAATAGTTTTAAATTTGTCGAGTCGCTAAGATCGATAAATTTCGACTTATACGATCGTTATATTTTCGACAGTTTATCGATTATTACGAGTTGTCTGCATTCCACAATGCGCCCTTCTCCTTCATTTGAAGATCTCTACGAGCATTTCGCTCTTCTACGATCAAAAGAAGGCCGAAGTCAATTTTTTTATTGAATACTAGCTGCGCCCCGCGGTTACACCCACATGGTGATGGATGATGACGATGTTGATGAAATTTCTATGTGTTAATTCAGCGCCCCATCTACCTCCATGCCAAACTTCAACAAAATTGGGCCAGCCGCTTGAGCGTAAGAGAATAACAAACATCCATTCATCCATAAATACAAACTTTCGCGTTTATAATATTAGTCAAACGCAACTAAACAATATCCCCATCCCCGTCGCCTGTCGATAAGCTATATCGAAGTCATTTTCAAAGCTGACAAAACAATCGTTAAAATCGTAATTTAACAGTTCCATGCTAGGGTTATCGTTATAATCGTAAAAGCTTATCGAATTTGTCTACCAATCGCTTATTTTTTTTAGTTTTTGTAATGATCGACAAAAGATCGATAGATACGGTTTCGAAGTATGACGAATTCAAGACTCAAATTTATCGATCGATAAGTTCGGTACTTCCACTGCAGTTGAGTTAACAAGAAAGACTATACTGTTGTGTTTAACTTTTCTCATCATCCAGACGTATCTCTCACACATCTACTACGATCCTTTCACGTAACCTTCAAAGCACCGCACAATTAACCGGTCCATTTGCGCTATTGCAAACAATCTAACAACCTACACAAGCTCTTTCTCACGATCGTTCAACTCAAGGAGAAAAACTCTATTCAAACATAACTTTACCGAAGCACACGAACAAAACGACTTAACTACTAAACTAGCCTCAAACCATTTAAAATAACGTTGATATTTCAAATAATGAATCAACTGTGAAGCTGTAAACGTCGTGTATGTAAAAGCACAAGTCGTCGTTTCTACTAGAGAAGTATAATCGCTTTAAAGTTTTCCTTTTGTCCGCAGGTCCTGCGCACGCGCAAGCTTCGCCGCTAACCGCTCAGTCGAGCACAGGCCGCCGCGATTGTCACACGTCCGGTGTAAATAAATTGATGATAAACACAAGAGGCGATTTCGAGTGACACAAATATTGCATAATTCATTATCAGTGAGCCGCGAGTGAGGTGATGCTAGTGTTTTGGTGCTAAAGTGTTTTTTTTATATATACACAAAAACTGTTCAAAATGCAAGGCCGTGATAAGTTATGCGCTAAGCTTTCAAGCGCCTTCCTGAGAAAGTGGTGTAAGTACAATTATTGTTAATTTATTACTGTTAATAATACTTATTAGTCATTTTTTATTGAACAATGTACATAGTCCAAAGGTTGTCCTTACCTTTGTTTTTTATCTTATCTACCCTTTGTTTTAGTAAAAACTGTTTTACTAAACGAAGCCATGGAGGAAATTTAGGTACCTACTATGCTAGACATTTACATAACTTGTATCTGTCGCTAATCTGTTATACATTCAATATGTTTACTTGTAAAACTCGTTGTAATGAATATTAATGCTAAGAAAACCATAAGACAAAACTTAAATTCTATACCTTCTCATGTACATGTCGTGTGTACGCAAGGACGCAATTATTCTTATAATTAACAGCATTATTTTGTGGTGTGATAAGTATACTTTGCTACGGTGACATCTATGGGCTTTCAAAGAGATATCTTCGTGGCAGCCGTAACCTATGGCTACGGAGTATTGTTTGGACGCTCATTTTCCATTCCTACAGTTTTACACAGGTACCAGTTAAACATAAAGGCATTTATTGAAAACTAGCGACTTCATTCACGTAGAAGGCTCGGCCTTCGGCTTCGCCATAACCTCCCGCCTTTTCTTGGTTTTTCTTTCATTAGAACCTTCTTCTGACAATAATTAACACAACAAAAAAGAAAGCGATATATATGTAGATTGGTTACATTATCAGTGTGACAAAATAAAATTTAAATAATAATAATTTAATTCATAGAATTATTATTATTATTAAAGGAAGCAGGAGGACGTTGGATGCAGGCCGCTTCCAACCGGGTCTTTTGGAAATTTGTGGGGAGGCGTATGTTCAGCAGTGGACGTCCTACGGGTGACAGTAGAACGTCCACTCCAAATACCTCCCCACAAGTTTCCAAATTCATTGAAATGTACCTATTATAATTAACAATATTATAAACTAAAGCCACTATTTATTTAAGGTTCACACTTTATTAATTAATATTTTAATAAATCAAACGTATAGTGTAAAAGATTACATCAATAAACAAAGACACAGCTTCAGTCATATTTTTTTATTTTGCGGTTTCACCCGCGTGGTGAAGGATCATCATCCTTGATAGATGATGATGATCAATCAAAACATTTAGCCTATGTTCATCAGGGATAATGAAGCATTCTACTGGTGAAAGAGTTTTTAAAACGGTCCCGTACTTTCGGAGCCTATTCAATTCAAACGAACAAATCTTTCCTCTTTATAATATTAGTTTAGTATAATACATCTAGCTGAAGACAGATTGTTTTCCATGTCTACCGCGAGATAGGGGACTCTAGTAGGGTACGAGTGTATTAATAAAAAAAAACAAATAATGAAACCGACTTTGTCACCAAAAAGTGTGGAATAACTTGTTGAAGTCGGTACCATGATAATTCAAAAGTACCGATTATCACAATATTGTGCGCATACCGACTTCAATAAGTTAGTTCACACTTTTTAGTCTTGAAATCGCATCCATTTTTTGTTAAAAAAAATTACCATTTTAGTGACCCTTGCTTCTTACGGGATCGATTGTCATTCACTGTCAATGAGGGTATCATCAAGATAGGCGAAACACTTTTCAGTTTTTGCAGTGTAACTCTAAAACTGACTGACATAATTTGATGAAATTTAAACTGGACCTCGGATGTATCCTCTATTAGACCAAAAAAGGTTTTTGAGAATCGGTTCACCCAGTCGAAAATAATGAGGTAACAAACATAAACAAGTACAATTTGAAAAATTTAATACCGACTTCCATTCTATAAAGTAATTTGTAACTCAAAAATTACTAGACCGAGTTTGATAAAATTTACATGGGGCTATACAATAAACACCAACTTACAAACAAAAACCTACGCTGCGCTTGCCGGTCCGTGGTCTCCACTCCAGAACCTTCCGCCCCATCGGCCATCTGTTCTGCGTGCTATGTGCCCTGCCCACTGCCACTTCAACTGGCTAATCTTCTGGGCTATGTCGGTGACTTTTGAGAATTGGATTACCCAGTCGAAAGTTATGAGGTAACAAACATAAAAAATACAGCCGAATTTAGTACCTCCTCCTTTTTGGAAGTCGATAGAAAACAGGGCTGGAGTGGAGTCACAAGCGTAAATTCAGTTTAAACCTAAGAATATAATGCTTGGTTTTGTGGTAGCACTAATGACAGTTAGAAGAATTTGAATGATTCATTGTAAGATAATGCTAAAGGTGTTTAGCTAATGGCTCTCAGGTAATCGATATTATTGTTATATTAATAAACAAGTACTATTTGAAAATTTTTATACCGACTTCCATTCTATTCAGTTATTGGAGTGTAAAAAAGTACTAAACCGAATTTGATCAAATTTAAATGGAACCACACGGTAAGCACCAGCTTTCAAACGAAATAAGAATTTTTTAAATGTTTATCGGGACTTATCACGATAAACATTTAAAACATGTGTTCAAATCGCGAAAGTTTAAAAATTACAAAATAAGAATTTGAGAATCGGTTCAGCCAGTCGAAAGTTATGAGGTAATAAACATAAATAAAAATCAAGTAAATACAGTCGAATTGAGTACCACCTCCTTTTTTTGGAAGTCTGTAGAAAATGTGTTTTTTAAACGCATACGTTGAGAGCGGCTAATTATTGAACCCGTAGACTCTCAAATCGCCATTTTTGGCCAACAATACAACAGTTTTCTCAGAAATCGTACAAATTTTCCAAGAATTGCGACCTGTGTGGTTAATGTACGAGTATAATAAACAGGATGAGGGTGTAATAGGGTAGGAAGGTAGGTAGGAAATAACTATTGAAAATGTCAAAAATACGTAAAATAACGGGTAAACGTTAGAACTTTTTCTACGGGATTTTACGTCTGTCAGATCTATCTATCTATACAAATACAAATAACTAGCTGACCCGCGGCTTCACTCGCTTGGTCTTGGTAGAGGTAGAAGTGCGGTTTTGGAACCTGGGTGGATCCCCGGGTTGGGCAGTTACTGATGGATTTTTCTGACAAAGAAATTTTGAAATAGTGCCCCGTAGTTTGCAATAGACTCGCCTCTTATGAAATAAGAATAAAAACATGTCTAGCGAAACGTAGGCGCTTAAGACACCGCTGCTTCCCCCTTCGAGGATATATAGGCAAAATTACTTGTTATGTTGTGTTTAAAAATAAAATGTAAGTGTTACCTACAGGCGATTCACTCAAGACCGCTAGACTGATGTTTCTCCTCCGTGGTTGAGAACGGATGGAACAATCTCGCTAATTCTCGTTTTGTTGTGTTAATTATTGTCAGGAGAAGGTTCTTATGAACGAAGAAAAGACGGGAGGTTATGGCAAGGCCCAAGGCCGAGCTTACTATGCGAATGAAGTCGCCGGCAGTCGCTAATATACTTAATAAAAAGCGAGGATTCTACTTTCACAAGTAGAACAGTTAATTATGCGTAAAGTTCGTCGAAATTACGTGTACGCCAAGAAATTGTGATGGGAGAATGAATTATATGATGATAAAAATAAGAATATCGTCCGCTGTTTCTTGAAATATCATTTAAATAAAAAATATGATCACAAGCGCATGAATCATCATCTCAGCCGTAAGACGTCTACTGCTGAACATATTATTATGCCTCCCCCACAAATTTCCAAAAGGATCGGTTAGAAGCGGCCTGCATCCAACGTCGTCCTGCTACCTTTATCAGGTCGTCAGTTCACCTTATCGGTGGACGACCTACGCTGCGCTTGCCGTTCCGTGGTCTCCACTCCAGAACCTTCCGGCCCCATCGACCATCTGTTCGTGCGTGCTATGTGCCCTGCCCACTGCCACTTCACCTGGCTAATCTTCTGGGCTATATCGGTGACTTTAGTTCGTCTACGGACCTCCTCATTTCTGATTCGATCACGTAGAGAAACCCCGAGCATAGCCCTCTCCATAGCTCGTTGTGCGACTTTGAGCTTGTCTATGAGGCCCATAGTAAGAGACCACGTTTCAGTGCCATAAGTCATCACTGGTAACACACATTGGTCGAAGACTCTTGTCATGAGGAAGGCGCATTTTATTGTTATTGTCGTTCGATATGTGTACATACTTATCTATATAAATATATATAGGTACATACACTCGAAACATTGGTCTACAACCTTGGCTAATTACGTGAGTAAAGACGATTACAATATCAAATATATACGTCAAACTCACAAGAATGTTTAAACAAATAAAACCTTAGTGCAGTGCGTTAGGTTGTACGTGTTGTCTTTATATAGGATGTTTGGTAGAGGGACCGACAAACCAAATGAGCGTGTTCGGGGGCCCACTTGGAGAATACAAGTTGGCCAAAATAAATCCCCGACCCCCCAATATGTATAACTTTTTTTTGTGATTTTCTCTTTTTCTCCGAATTTGTACCTATTTACCACCATAACATTTGTAAAATCTGTTTTAGACCGGATGTTTTTAGTTGAATTTGGCCTCTAATACACCTTCAGGCCACGCAAAGCAAAATTGGATACAAAACAGAGCTAACTAACTGATTTAGTTAAAAAAAATTGGGGTGTCGGGGATTTTTTTTGGCCAACTTGTATTCTCCAAGTGGGCCCCCGAACACGCTCATTTGGTTTATCGGTCCCTCTACCAAACACCCTGTATATGTAGCCGAGTTAATTGAATCTATCATTAGGATTATCATTTGTTAATGGAACATTCAATTATATGTTTGTTCCATTTAAAGGTATTTTTAAATTATACTTTATAATGTCCAGTTCACAAACAGTTCCGTTTTAAACCGTTTTTTTATTATTTTATACTAGCTAGTGCCTGCGACTTCGTCTGCGTATGATTACTACTTCTTGTGGCTTATCTTCTCAAAGTCCATAACTATCTTTATACCAAAATGTCATAAAAAAATGTACATGTTCAAACGCAATTGCTATAATAGTATTAGTAAATCAATCAGTAAACACTAATATTAAAATACAGTACCTACGTACACACAAATATAAAATTAATCACAATGGAAAAAAACCCTTAACGGTCGCCGAGCACGTCTAGTGTATCGAGCTGTCAAAATGATTTTTGCGTGCTTTTGATTAAACTATCAGAAACTGACACAAACTTTGACAGCATCATTACGATCTTGACGTAGGCGGAGATATTGTTATTTTGTCTATGCTGTTCCCAAGAATATTACGTATTTTCGCCCGCTTGGTGATGGATGATGATGAAAAGCCTATGTGCTATTCCAGACTATAATCTATCTCTGTGCCAAATTTCATCCAGATTAGTTCAGCCGTTCTGTTGTTTTTGACTAACAAACATCCATCCAAACTTTCACATTTATAATATTAGTGGAATAAATGTTTACAATGTTTCTACTTAGGTACTATTATAACATTTTATGGGTGACAGAGTGACAGCTTGCCAGAAGTGGAGTATTCCAAGCATCTTTATCTTCTATATAATGGCGGACTTTATAATAAACTTTAACAAAATCATTGGCGAAATTGCGCAACCCCGCATAATATAATATAATTAAAAAAAGATTAGATTAACAAAATCAATGATTGCCATTGTAGGACTTTTTTCCTCCATCTGAAATATCATTAATACTGCGGGTAAGGCTGGGGACTTACAGACATATGTAGCGGTTTAATGCAAGAAGAGAAACGTGATATTTACCATGTATTGTATTTATTGTGAGCTCCCGATATTTGGGCACAGTTGCATGCGCCATGTTCACGAGTACACTGCAGTATCTGCGGGTAGGTGTTGTTATGAGCAGACGAAACGGTCTACCCTCTTCCGCACACGCTTCTTGCGTTCCGTTTTATTACCAATGACACAATAGACACTGCCGAAATGTCGACAGCTCACAATAAATACAGATCGCGCGGCGAGAGTTTGGCTTTGACCGTTATTGCGCAGAAGTCAAAAATTGGGTATCACAGGGTGGCTAGAGGGACGAAGGACTCTTGTCTCTCTCTGTCACATCGAAGACGAGGGACTCTTGTCTCTCTCTGTCACATGGCGCGACAGTACCCATGCGCAGTAATCCCCTCCACCCGAAAGTCAAAGCCAAACTCTCGCCGCGCGATCTGTACAATACATGGTAAATATCCCGTTACTAAAGTTAATTCTTGCATTAGTAACCATGTCAGTTTAAAAACTTATATGTTTTAATTACTACACTTTAAATACTGACATTGAAAAAATATTAAAACATAGAATAAACAATAATATAAACTATTTCATTACGTCTTTAATAATTTGCATAATTATGTGCTTATAAATCAAGCCGATGTTGTTTATTTTGTCATCCACATGAAACAAGATAAGTTTTAATAATATAAGTAAATTAGATATCAACTTATATAGCTAAAATAGCCCACCTCTGTCGTGTAAGTAAATTGTGGAATGCTCTGCCGGAGAACATATTCCCTTGCAGCTATGACCCTGGGTCTTTCATGCGGGGCGTGAAAACGCATCTCTCAGGTCAGCATAGGGGTGGTATGTGTGTACAAAATCTCTGTGGTTTTCTAAGTCGACAACTTTTTGGTAATTAGCTATGTCAAAGTCAAAGTCAAAGTCTAAATCATTTATTCAATTTAGGCATCAAAGACGCACTTATGAACGTAAATTTTTCACTATAATGTACTTTAAAGCCTACCGCCGCGTTCCAAAATATATAGAGCCTACCGAGAAGAAGCGGCAAGAAACTCGGGGCCATTCTTTTATATAGATGTTTTTACAATGTTTTTACTTAGGTACTACAAATATTAGCTCCAGTGTGTTGCCTTACAAAAGAGAACATAATAATGGTATCAGTAGGGCAAGACACGCTACACTTTGACATCTTAGTACACGAGTAGATAGATCCTGGAGTGATCAGTCCCAAGCTGTTTTATCCTCCAAGTAATCCGAAATTTTGTAATAACCTTTTTGACAGAGTTTAGTTTTAATAGTAATTTTAAACTTATTTATAGGCAAATCTTAGATAACATTGGGAACTTTATTATAGTATGCTATAAGAAGATAGCCCTAGAAACACAGATTCCCATAGTTTCTTTAAATACTCCATTGGTGTGATATAATCTACTCACTGAATTCCTAAGTTGCCTGAGCTGAACAGTTTAATAAAAAAGAGAGATATTACCGGTTAGTTCTAAAAATAGTCAACGCTGAGTAGAACCTAAGTCTTACAACCTACCATGCGAGTACGTGTATGCTATATATTGTAATTTTATTATATTGTAGTCTGAGAGAAGGTTAACGTACTAAACGCAGATAAGGCAGGTTTGCATCACGTTAAACGACTAAATACATACATACAGCAAAGTAAGTAAACATCTATAAGTAGAACGTGTTCCCTACTAGCGTTGATTCCCGCGGGTTTGTCGCGAGACGCGTGTAGGGATGTCAACATCGCATCTACGAACAAATCTACGATCTTTATAGTATTGCTTTTTAAAGCACTAACGCCTGCTTTAGCGATCTCAAACATTTCAAGAAAAATTCCATCCTCGGACGGGATTCGAACCCGCGTCTTCTGACTCTCCGTGTCAGACGCCTAATGGCCAACTAGGCCACCGAGGTTCTGGTCCGAGCATCAAACGAGCAGCAAACATTCTATCCTTGGATGGAATGTTTCTCTCTATAAATTTCAATGTTTGAGATCGCTAAAGCAGGCGTTAGTGCTTTAAAAAGTAATACTATAAAAATTACAAGGTTGCGATGTCAATACGAAAGTTTAAGTATTTCTAAATAATGCTTCTTTCGGTTGGATGGTACTGTTAAACTGTCCAATAGATGTCGCTCCGTCCCCGCAAGACTTAGCTTGAGCAAGGTTAGTCAGATAGAGAGTTAAAATTCGATGCTCGGACCCGAACCTCGGTGGCCGAGTTTGTCAATGGCGTCCGACACGGAGAGTCAGAAGACGCGGGTTCGAATCCCGTCTGAGGATGTGAATTTTTCTCTCCATAAATTTCAAATCTACGATCGATCTTATTTGAAGCGATCCGTTACATTATTATTATATGTATAGATTTTCGTCGATTCAGTTTTTGAAACTTTTCGGTTTTAAGTCATAAGGATTTTGTTTTAAGCTGCGCGGTGAACATTGATTCAGTTTATGCTACACAAAGACATACTCGCGAGGTGTACAGTTCACAGAGAGACTAGTTAGTTCGTGTTGTAAGTTTTGCAATGGTTGAATCATAACTAGAAAGTACGGTAGAGATCCTTTCTGCCCACGCAAGTCTGTCGAGCAATTCCACGTCACACGAGTAAACCCTGTGTCTTTCATATCAGTATTTTGATGTTTTGGCTTTATTCGTTGTTGATGATATTTAAGAAACTTTACAAAGACTCAATCGTTAAACTAGGAAGAGAGACTACTGCAAGACCTCAGGGGCCTTACTATCAGCTTCATAAAAACCATGCAAGTTCCGTGCAGTTCTCAAGAGGATTGCATAGCTAGTACTTTCCATGCTAAAAGAGAAAACTCTTTTCTACCTCTTAACATAGTCCGATTTCAGTGATTATTTTTTTCATGGAATCATCACATTGTTTACTATGCCCGTACGTTTTGATTTATTCAGTTTTTTTAGTTTCTAAAAAAGGAAATTTATAGTACATTGAAATACTGAAAAAAATCAAAACATACCGGCATAGTAAACAATGCCACGATTCCATGAAAAAAAATCACTGAAACCGGACAATGTTAAGAGGTAGAAAAAAGTTTTCTCTTTTAGCATGCAAAGTACTAGCTATGCAATCCTATTAAACCTGGCACAGTTTTAATTTAAATCATACCAGAACGCTCATTCAGGTGAACTGTTTAAATATTGTTTTCTCAAAGGAGAAAGGATAACATTGTCCATGGTATTCTAATAACTAATTTTAGCCAACATTGCAGTCGCCTAGACGTTTGTAAGCTGATAAACTGAGCGGATTTAGAGCGACATGTTAACGAGAGTCCATACAAAAAAACAGGTGAACGGTTTTTCAGCGGTTCTTGAATAGTAGGCCTGTGCAGGCCTGCTTTAACGTTGTCATGGTATTTTTAAGCCAGGCAGTTTTCTAGAAGTCCTGCTTTAGGAGCTTTATAGTAAGACCTCTGCACACTGTGAGTGAGTACTGCGTGTATCGGGAACGTTTCGATTACAATATGACAGGCGGTACATAACAATAAGATCCGTAACTTTACAACAGACAGCTGACATCCATCTACCCGTGAACATGTTCACTGGAACGTGTTCCAAACGTCAGGATAGTCGGGATAATAAAATAATATATTATTAGTTATTAATATATTACGAATTATTCCGTTTAAAGTTGTTTAATATATAGTAATATCGTGAAAGCCTAACATCATAAAACTCAGTAGGGTACGACTTTCCATTAACGGCCGTTGAGAGGAGAGGGTTTGGGGGGAGGGGGGGAGGGGGGAGGTACTCCTGTAAAAAAATATCAACCCCCAACTCGACGGACGTTAAAGGAAAGTTAAGCCCTCTGTAGTGAAGGAACTAAAATATTCTGTAGGACTTTTGCAGAGTGTGCCTGTGTACGTACCACACCACACTATAGTTAGTTATTCAGATTTATTTGTATTGTTTAACTGTGTCTCATTATTGATCGTATACATGATTGATGTCCCAACAGCTTGCTCCATAAAATTGAACATACAATAAATTAATTTTATTAAATAATTAAATGAAATCTAACAATTGAAATATACTTTTAAAAAAGCATGGCATTACATACGCGGGGCTGTAAAGTTGTATGAAACTCCCTGGGGAGTAAAGTGATTTGGATTTGGAACGTTAGTTGTAGGAAAACTTATAGTACGTAGACTAGACAGCATACAGAAAAAGAAAAAAAAGGCGCGAAAAGGTTTAACTAGTAGTGTACTTTAAGTAGTGCGTTCGAATAGCCCTAAGTTGGCGAAAATAACGCTAAAAATGCTCACAAGGGCGTTCGAATTGGGGATCTATGGATGCAAATGTCGTTTATGGCTCTTTTTGTTCAGTGTTTGAAAAGCTAAAAAAGAGTTATTTTTGCCACCAAAACTGAGCTTGACGAACGCTTTAACTAAAGAGCCAACAATAGCAACGCCACGAATGAATGGCCTTATTGCTAAACGAACGCATGATTGTTGTGCGCTGGTTGGTATGGGTTACGAACGGTCCCTCTCTGCGCATTCAAGGTCATAGTTGTAGTCATAGATAATACTATACATTGGTTGAAATTAAAATATATTCGAATTATTTCCAACGTGGTGCATGTAACTGTACCGAAATTTCGGGAGCTCCAAAAGTAACTAAACCGTGGTCTACATCTCGTGAGTACTAATTATAATTTAGTTAACAACCGCGAAAGTCTAGAACAGTGTTTTTCATAAAATGTTCTTTCCAAAAACATTACTCTGTCCCTCTATAACGGTACAAATGTGCGTCCAATATGAATATTAACTATTAATGTATTTTACTTTTAACTTAATAACTGGTATATTAAAGCCCTGAGTGTTTATTGTCTCGCAGTAGGTATGAAAAGTAGAGTATGCACCTCGAGGATAAAGCGTGTCTTCGTCTTGGGCGGCTTTAACCCCTCGCTTCACTCAGGACTCTACATAACTCCCTCGCTACGCTCGGGAATTAAATTTTAATTAAGAAAATTAACCCAAGAATCCCCGTTAAACTCAGGGTTCAATATACCGCCCATGACGTAAGACACTGCTTTACTCCCTCGGTGCATAATCTACTATTATGTCAACATTACCTAAATATTAATGTAATTATATTCAATATCAAATATGTAAAAATAATTAACTATGAGTATACATACACACCAACCATATATTTAATCAGTCATCTCACCAAAGACTTTAAATAAGTCATTTACATTGCAATAACGTTTCTTAATTAGAAAACTAGCTGGTGCCCGCGACGTCGTTTGCGCAGGACTAGTACCTCGAGTAGCTTATTATCTTCATCAAAGCAATATCTATCTTTATACCAAAATGCCATAAAATAGTTACATGGTTATATGAGTAAATTTAAATACTTAGTAAATACTAATAATAAAATACAGTACCTACGTACATACAAAATATAAACTTACTCATTACATATCATCACCCTTGACGGCATTTGTGTGACATTGCATCACCCTTGACCGTCGCCGAGCACGTCTAGTGTATCGGCTGTCAAAATGATTTTTGACTAAGCTATCAGAAACTGACACAAACTTTGACAGAACTGTCATCATTACGATCTTAACGTAGGCCGAGATCTTGTTATTTTGTCTATGCTGTGCCCAAGGATATTACGCTTTTTCATCCGCGTGGTGATGGATGATGATGATGAAAAGTATCTTATGTGCTAATCCAGCGCCTTATCTACCTTAATACCAAATTTCATCAAAATTGGCCCCGCTGTTTGTGCGTTAATGAGTAACAAACATCCACACATCCATACTCACAAACTTACGCGTTTATAATATTAGTAGGATTGGATACTTGCTCTTTAAACATGCTGATACTTCCCGAATCCAGTATTGCTCCCGGTAAATGATTATATATCAAAGGACCCATACCGAACTCACCCTTTGCGAAACATGCTGTCTTGTGCTTGGTGTGCCTTAAGTAATGTCTACTTGTACTATTCAACCGTGAAGCAGTAGTGTGCAAACATTACTGTATCATTATTATTATCCCATTGAACCCGCGGCTCAGAAGGCAGGACTGCACCAATCGACTTATGGAGGATCCCAATAATCTATATATCCACGGTTTACCTTACTACCGATAGAAATTTGACATAACGTTCATACAAATAGTGTCAAATATCTATCTCTAGTAAGGTAAACCGGCGATAGATAGATTATTGGGACCGGCCGTTAAGGGGATTGCATAGCTGGTACTTGTCCATACTAAAAGAAAAAACTCTTTTCTACCTGTCAACATTGGCCGATGTCAGTGATTTTTTTTTCATGCAATCAACATATTGTTTGCTATGCCTGTACGTTTTAATTTTTTCAGTATTTCAAAGTAACATAATTTTTTTAAATGAAAAAAAACAAAAAATTTAGTCATAACAATGTTAAGAGGTAGAAAAGAGTTTTTATATAATCTCATTCGGTAATATTCTAATTATGAAATGAAATACAAAGTCTGTATTTCATTTACATATTGGCATATTTTATTTACATATTTCTTTAATAAAATTAAAAAATTAAATTAAAGCATTATTCTCCTAACAAAACAATGCTTTAAAATAATATTTTAATATATTAAAGTACAATGTGTCCCGACCAAGGAGGTTTCAATTCAATTTAAGTACAAAGTATCTGTGGTGAGCGCGCCAATCCGAGCCAATAGACCAATAACAGACTTTTTCTACTGATATTGGCAAAATTGTGGTTACGCCGCACAAGCCATACAAACAAGAAGAAGAAGAAGAAGACTTTTCCCATTTTGGCGCTATTTCGTACATACGAATTTGAGTAATATTTCGTTGGATAAAACTTTAGTAGCAAAAATGTCATGAGATTAAATAAAGTAGTACCTATATGCAACTGCATATAATTAGTTATTAAAACACTCGTGTAATCTTATTTTGAAACTCGCCTGCGGCTCGTTTCAAAAACTGCACTCATGTTTTAATACCCTCTATTATATGACAGTTGCATAAACTACTATTTTTTTTAGAGTGAGCAAGTACAAGCTATGCAATCCAATTAAGTATTTAGAACATTCCTGTCCCGACAGTAAGCAAAGTTCCCAGATCACTTGGCAACACCATCACGGCACATTCCTAGTAGGGCGTAGAGAGGACGCTGCGTCATTGACCCCCATACGTACTCGCTGTTAGCTAATCTATGCACATACGGACGATGGCGGAATAATAATATATGTACACGATCAATTTATTTAGTCGTAGGACTTGTGCAGTCCGCGTGGTGGGGAATACCGCACCTATGCCAGTTTAGTGGTGTGCAGGAAACGTAGTCTCTTACAATTTTTTTTTTATTAATTAAAACGGCAGTTTACCAGTTACATCAATTAACACACATTACTAATAAACAATTAAATACTATGTTACAAATTATTCATATCAAATTCATCAAATAGAGATTTAGTATAAATATAATTATTAACACAAAGTAAAAAATCACATAATATTTACATTTAAAACTACATTAACTCGATCATTCATTTCTCTCGCAATAAGTAAAAACGCCGACATCAAGTCCAACCATCCGTCTCCAAACACATCACTTTCGGGGCTGGCTTTCAATAGAGCGTTGAGTGCCGTGAGAAATGAGAGTGCGGCGAATAGGAGAGTTCGATTGAACCACTATACGACAACGGGGTTCGGCAAAAAGCCTTATGATATCTACTGCGGCAGTAGTTGTTCATCATCATCATCTCAGCCGTAGGACGTCCACTGCTGAACATAGGCCTCCCCCATGATTTTCCAAAAGGACCAGTTGGAAGCGGCCTGCATCCAACGTCTTCCTGCGACCTATATCAGGTCGTCTGAGTGACCTACGCTGCGCTTGCCGGTCCGTGGTCTCCACTCCAGAACCTTTCGGCCCCATCGGCCATCTGTTCTGCGTGCTATGTGCCCTGCCCACTGTAGTTGTTAGGCACATACAATTGGCACAACTTGTCGTGCAAATCAGGCAGTATGGGTACATGTAGGTACCTAGTCACTGTTCTACCGACTTCCAAAAAGGAGGTAGGTACTCAATTCGATTGTTATGTTTGTTACCCATAACTTTCGATTGAGTGAACCGATTCTCAAAATTCTTTTTTTGTTTGAAAGCTGGTTAAATTAAAATATATATATACCTACTATTAAATAAAAATTTCATCAAACTCAATCCAGTAGTGTTTGATTTATACTCCAATAACTGAATAGAATGGAAGTCGGTATTAAATTTTTCATATTGTACTTGTTTATACTTTCGCTGATACTATTCACCACTGTCTCTGAAAATAATATTCTTTCTAACCTGAGGTTGTCTGGAAGCGATAAGACCGCCTTTTGTACTACTATGTTTTTGTTATTATATGTGTTCTTTTTATACTTCATGTTTTTCCGTAATATACAAATAAAGAGTTTCTATCTATGGGCCTCATAAGCAAGCTCAAAGTCGCACAACGAGCTATGGAGAGGGCTATGCTCGGGGTTTCTCTACGTGATCGAATCAGAAATGAGGAGATCCGTAGAAGAACGAAAATCTACGACATAGCCCAGGAGATTAGCCAGTTGAAGTGACAGTGGGCAGGGCACATAGCACGCAGAACAGATGGCCGATGGGGCCGGAAGGTTCTGGAGTGGAGACCACGTACCGGCAAGCGCAGCGTAGCGTCCGCTGACACGGTGGACAGACGACCTGAGAAAGGTCGCAGGACGACGTAGGATGCAAACCGCTTTTAACCGGTCCTTTTGGGAATTTGTGGGGGAGGCGTATGTTCAGCAGTGGACGTCCTACGGCTGAGATGATGATGAGTACTGTGCGAACATTACTGTGTTTCGGTGTAAAATTGCAGAACTAGAGATTTAACATGTTATATCTCAGGGTGACGAGCGCAGGCCGAGCACGAAAATCTGTTTTAATAGTAATTTTAAAGTTATTAATAGGCAAATCTGAGATAACATTGGGAAGTTTATTGTAGAATACAAATAGAATACTGTGCAGCAATTGTTAAGCATGTTTGTAAACAATTATATTGCATGTTTACGTATGTTGTATAATTATGTTCTATATATGTTCTGCTATGATTACCATTCAATACTTCACACTATTATATAATAAGTAATACTTGATTTATAGCATACTTGTACAAGTACATTCATATTTCCAAAGTTGTTATGGTAGGATAAGTAAGTACATGCGGGTGAATGCAAGGGCTTTTACCAGTGAGTGTGATACGTTTACATTTTATTAATTATTTCTTACATTGTTGCAATTCAAATATAATATACATTTTTGTCAATCATACATAATAGTAAGCATTAATAAAATTAACTTTTTCAATAGTGACTAATATTATATTATAAATTAGATATTATTTAATTATTTATCATTATTATTAATTACTTGTAATATCAAAACAAAGAATAGTGCCTAGTACCTACGGTAAAATAAATTCGTCAGTCATAAGTAGGTATACACAGAAAGTTTACAGTGTGTTATTATGTCAGATACCTAAGTATTTTTGTTTAGTATATGTTTGTGTTATTGAAATTATTAAAAAAAAACCTCTTTAAGCTTTTAAACTCTTCTACGGTGTAGTGACATTGTTTAATTAAAAATGATTTAAATTTTCTAGTATATATAGATGAATTTGTTTCATTTTGCAAACAGTTAGGTAGCGAGTTGTAAATAGCGATTAGTCTGCAGTATGGGCTTTGTCCTACTATTTTTAGGTTAGTTATTTAAATACTGTTTCATATAATCGTAGTAGATCAATCAGTAAATATTAATAATAAAACGTAGTACATACCTAAATACTTATATTAATAATATATAATCATCATGAAAATAACTTTTAGCTTTTTCACATTCTGAGTAGGAATCTCGAATTACGTCGAACGAAACTACGTAGTTTGTTTTTAGGGCTATGTTCTATGTGTTGCTTAATTTGTTGACTAAAGTCGGAATAATTTTATTTATTAATATGATGAAATACCCAACTCTAACATGGAAGAACCTAATTTTTGTGGAAAAAAGCAAACAATCTTAACCGCAGCCGATAATAACTTTTGATATATGTTTGATAGGTACGACACGGACGGACACAATATTTCTAAGAATCTTATAGTATGAACTGGACGCCGACGACTTCGCTTCTAGACGCCGCATAAGTGTACAAAACAAAACGTGTTAAATACAAATATACTAAAAAGTATTATATTAGTTAGCTTAGTTTACCCTTAGTTTATTTGAACAGTCTTATTTTCTACCGACTTCCAAAAAAAGGAGGAGGTACTCAATTAGACTATATTTTTTTATGTTTGTTACCTCATAACTTTTGACTGGGTGAACCGATTCTCAAAATTCTTTTTGTTTGACATTTAGTGCTTTCCGTGTAGTCCCATATAAATTTCATAAAATTAAATTTTTCAAATTGTACTTGTTAAAGGCCCTTTCGAATAGCCAATTTTCGAAATTAATTTGCAGTACAGTCGGGCAACTTTGAAGTTGTAGCATTTCAGTGCAGATATAAAATAAGTATTTTATTAATTTAGTAGAATCCTTTATAGCGCCTGCTAAGTGAAAATCAAACATCGACTAATTACGCCCTTACGCCTTGATAGAAAAACGTAAAAAATTGCAAAGATGTTATAATTTCATAACATGAATTGACTCAACACTACAACATAACTGGCACAAAAAATACTCTTCGATATAATATCTTTACACAAGTAGTTCCCCAGGATAATAATAGCTCCAGTTCGCAGCACTTCACAACCTGCTACTCGTACCTCGGCAACCACTTGACCAATTATGCTCATATTCGAAATACCTCTTTAAAGTCAGGTACCTAATAATAAGTGTACCAAATCTTACAAAATTTTATCAAAATCGGTCGGTAAATAACGCCCAAGAAAGTTTCCCCCGTTCTTAGGAAAAGTACTCCCCCCCCTCTCAAAATCGCTGACGACAAAAAATATATTAAATAGTGGAACATGCATACCAAGTTTCGTCAAGATTGGTTGATAAATGCGGCCTGTACAAGAAGACGTACATACAACCTAAAAAACAAAAGGATAGATGAAAAGTCAATTTGACCAGTTAAAGCAGAGATGCTTCGCTTGCTCGGACAACAAGTAGCAGTGCCATAATTATGTGTTACATTTTTCTACATGAGGCCGCAGTACAAACAACATGCGAAAAAGTATTCGCATCGTAAGCGTCGATGCGTTACGCTTCCATGTACAAACGATGAGTTATCTGTGTCACAGTTTCCCTAGATACATGACAGTTTGTACTGTTGCATGTAAACGACACGTTATGCAGTTATCCGTGCTAGGCACACTGGCGTCTAAAACCGATAACTGTAGGGCTATTTTGTATCTCAGTTACAAACAAATGTTGATTAAAACAGAAAATGGCGGCTCAATGTCAGTTTTGTCAGTTTCAGTCATCAACTTACTAACATTTTTGGTTACTGGAGTTGTCCAAACTGACATAGAACCGTCATTTTCTGGTTTCAAGCAACATTTGTTTGTAACTGAGATCCATAATGTGCTGATATGACACACGCAAATAAAACGATATTTTTTGCCTTGCAAGTCTCAGTATAAGTAAACTGTGAAATGTTTCCCGTCCATTGACCGCACTTCATCCATGCTAGATATCATAGCTTACAGCTATACTTATATATGTAATTTCGAGATGTTTTAGCATGTCGTCGGTCCGCAAACATTTACGTAAGCGAGTACGTAGTCACGTGTTATATATGTATGTACATACAAGTACCGCGGACTTTATACTTTAGAATACCTTAGAGTCATGAAATTTAACGGGTTACTTAAGGTGCTGTCATATAATGACGTCGATAAAAATGAGGGGTTTTAAAGCAGGTTATCTCATAAGCAGCGATTTCATTTAAACTACAAAAAATAATATGAAATATCTAAGACTTCTTAGTATACATTGACGGAATTAAAAAAAAAACATTTTAAAATATGAATGAAATGAATTTATTCGGACACACAATATTACATAAACTTATACTTAACACAAACATATAGCCAAACACAAAAAAAACACAGGGAATTATGAACATAAATAAAAAGAAATCAATACACATATATATATATATGTGTATATATATATAGTTAGTAATTAAAAATTAAATTAAATAATAATAATAATAACTACCTAATCTATAAGCCCCATGGTGGGGGGAAAAGTAACCAAAACGCTGGCGGCATTGCCACGCTGGATGGCAATGCTAAGTTTTTGCACAAAATAGGCGCCAGCATTTCGGTCACCCGACGCCTCAAACAAACGTTTCGCCAGATCCCTAAACAAGTTGAGAGAGGACGGTCCCCATGGGCCTAAAGTTTCGACCCCAAACGGCACAAACATGTACATTCTGTCTAAATACACATATTTATGACGTTTGAGGTCTTCCGCTTTAGACGCGGCAGCGCCAGCCCGATCAATCGTCTCAGGGCGATGAGACGGCGCCAGTGTGTCCACACATGTAGCATCCTAAACCAGGGGCTGTCCCATCTTCCACGGGACGATAGTCATCCCATCTGGTCTCTTGCCGTCATCCCGCATCAATCCGTTTGGTTCCAAAACTGACGGGACTCCAGCACTGACAAATATATATATATATATTAAGGCGTAGGTATATAATATTGTACTATAGTACATACAAAATATTATACTAGATTACATAAAAAAATTCAAACATACCATTTAATTTTACCTTTGAAACAGTTTTTCTCTTTATTTGTTTTTTCTCTGTATTTGTCATGAAACACATATCATAAAACAGCAATTATTAATACATATACACTGATGGGTTATTTTTTTATTTAACCGTGCACATTATTTTTTTATGAATGATGTACGTTTTTACGAGATGCGCTTGCTTGATTTCAAGTAAAGGAAAATTGAACGTAGCCAAGCGCTGAGCTGACAGCGCCTTAAGATATACTCGCATTTGGTTACGTACATTCACACACTCATCCCTCTCCTCTAGGATATCTTGTGTTACGAGAGGCATAGCACAACACATTAGCACATAGATAAAGATAAATTTATTGTATAAAACATGAGTAGATGATACATAATCAAATGATATGCACATAGTTGCCGAGTTAATATTTCAGTTCCACCATGCTTTGCCTTTGCAGGCGTACAATTTTTAGAGATTTTTCGTGGTAGTGCCACGCTGTAACCCCACAGCCGAATGGACCGGCATGACCGGGGAAGTACCACACTCCCACATAACACCGACGTGATGTAACATAGCTTGCTATTGCGTTTCGTCGGTTTGTGGGAAGTTTCAGAGGCCCGATTCCCCCCTTCCCCGTTCGTCCTCTCCTTCCCCCTCACCCCTTCTATCTCTCCCTACCTATCATACTTCCTCAAAGGTCGGCAACGCCTCCTCGAGACCTCTGGTATTGCGGATGTCCGTGGATGGCGGTATCATTTACCATCAGGTGAGCCGCCTGATCGTTTTCCAACCTATCCCATAAAAAAAGTTGGAGCAACATGGACGTAATAAAATTTGTTAATACTAAAATTATAATTATAATTAAACATTTGGATTAAAACATGATTAAACTGTTACACATATTATTATAGTCGTCATCAATATACATATAGTTAAATTGTAACTGATCGCTGTCTGTACGTGGAAGATATATGACAAAACATATTATGGGACTTTATAAAGGAAAATAAAATGACAAAACATGATTGTTAGAATTTTTGTCTGTTTGTCTGTGTGTATGTGCACTATAATCTCAGAAACGGCTTATCCAATTTAGATGTGGTTGTCTCTAATACATTGTGGTAAGCTTCACTAAACATTTAGTATTTGTTACATGTCAATCGGTTCATAAATAAAAAAGTTTAAGAAAATTATAGAATAACTCTCTCGCCACTACACCAAGACCAAGCGAGCGAAGCCGCTGGCGAGTCAACTAGTCATCAATATATTCAAATTCAAATTCAAATGATTTAGTGGCCACATTATAACAGTGAGTTATACAAGACAAGTCCTTAACATTACATAATAGCAATAGTAACTTCTTATATCTAGCTTCGTTTTGTTTCTACATTTAATTTATTTAGTATGTCATTTATTTAAGTTACGTTGAAAACACTTTCATTAACAGCTCAGTCACTATGTCAGTCATCCATCATTCATTCACTTTATACACATTCATATAAATATAATCTAAAATCAAATATAAAGATGGAAGTGTCGAAATTCTATGCATCACAGAATATGGCTTCCAACTATCGTATGTTTGAAGCCTAAACATAACAAACATCCAAGACTAGAGTACAAATATAACCTCTCATCATACTAATACTTGCTCTGGATAGGGATGGAACCTGGAACTTGGTGCTTCCAAGCAAGGGCCACTATTAACTGAGCTGACGGAGCCGAGTACCTACAATGAGTACCTAACTAGCACCCGTGATGGAGAAGTGAGGGTTGGCTACCGATCATGTAGTCGTCAGTTGGAATCGAATAGAATCTACAAGTATGCTCATGAAAATTTCCGTGAAGTACTTTGGGGACCTTTTGGTCCGTTAGATATGTCGTGTGATGGCCTGACGGCGGATAGGGATGAAACGATCTTGTTCATGAAACTGATCACTATTATGTCAACTTAGCTTATGACACCATGTCCTTGAATAGCAACACCATATCTGTGGTAAATGCGAAAACCTACCTCAAGCGTGTCTGCTGACTCCGACCGTTGTAGTGTCACTCATAGCTTTAAACTTAGCGTGCAACTGCACTGCGGATGTTACCCCCAGATAGATATATAGATAACCTAACTACTGCGTCCCAGGAAATAGTCAACATTCCGAGTGTGAGGAACCAAAGTGTTTCTAATACTCAAGCAGGTTCATCCCTGAACAACTAGGGCAAAGGCGGCAATGACCTCCAGAACGTAGACTGGGGAAACATGGGGTCTGGGCTGGGGTGAGGTGCAGTGAGGGGGCGCGCATTCAGTGTAGTGAATGAATAGATGGCGTGGGGATTGCAGAGAGCATTGACACCAACGATAATCCAAAAAAAATTGGATATTTTTTTACTTTGTATAAAAAAATTATAAGCGATTTAAATGTTGATCTTCGCCATGTGAACCCTGACTATGTACATATGCACACCTTTTAGATTACTGCACCTGTTTGTTACACGCTGTACCTATATCTTATGTTAGTATATTATTGTTAATTACTATCATTTGTTTTTAAGTTATACTTAATTACTACAATGGAACATTTTGAAAAGGGAAGCGCGTTGATGTCTTTTATATAGACCTTATTGTCATTGAAAAATAATTTTCACTGCGTATTTTTTGTTTATCTATTCGACGTTTAAAAAGTCTAAAAATAGTACAATCGTAACAAAATAGTAGATTAAAATTATGCAATTAGTGAATAAAGGACGGATTTTAAGCGAGGGCCATAGATGAATGAGATGAATCACGAGTAAGTGAAGGATTCTAACGACTGAATCACGACCGCAGTGATTCGTGATAATTGAATTACGAGCGTAGCGAGTTATTCAAATGTGAGAATCCTGAGGGATTCGAGTGATTCATGGCCCTCGATATAAATCCATTTTATTCAAGAGTTCATACTATACTTTATAACATATCTACGAGAAAAAGAAATAAGTTAAGCGAAAATAGATATTCAATGAAATAAGGAAGGTTAAATTAATTGAAATTGAAACAATTACTAAACATGATAGTAAATTTCTTATTATTATTATATATTTAATTCTCCAATGGCAGCAAAGAATGTAATACCTACAGTTTTTATTCTAATGTCGCAAATATCGACCAATCAAATCTCGAGGAGTTATTTGCACAAAGAGTTTGTATGTCGACTATTCTTTGCGTAAGGAAGTTGTATAAGAGATGATGTATTGAGATGGAGATCGAATATATTGGTGTGTTCGAAGCTCAAACACCAAAACAGTGATTAAAAGGCCTTTTTATTCACTGTTTTCGGTGAAAAAAAAAACTTTTTATAGTGGGCATGGTATAAACATAGCTTCATCCCGTAATAAATAATATTACTACGTTTTACACGTTAATTTGACTGTACATTTCTGAGGCCGTAGCACAAACAATTTGCGAAAAAGTATTCGGGTCGTGCTCGTCAACGCGTCACGCTTCTGCGTACAAACTATGAGTGTACTGTGTCACAGTGTGCCCTAGATACATGACAGTTTGTACTGTTGCACGTGAACGACACGTTACGTTACACGCGCGCAGTTATTCGTGCTAGGCACACTGCTCGTCTTGGTTGGTACACTTACACTGCCTGCCAGTTATGATAGCCTAGTAAGTATAGACTACAGTTTCCTCGCAACATCACCGCATAGTACCAGGCTACCATAACCGCATAGCAGATCTCAGCAGCCTTGCTATCGCTCGGCATGCTGATATCCATACATAACATCACCTACTACATGGCTCGTCCTGACTATGTGTTATCTGTGCCCTAGATACATGACAGTTTGTAATGTTGCACGTGAACGACACGTTACCGTACACTTACGCAGATATTTGTACTAGGTACACTGTAGAAGATCTAAAAGATAATTTGCGATGGAGGCGCCACTCTCCTCTTGCGATGATGGCGCCACTCTTGTTTCTTTGAAAAATCTCTTCTACCGGTTGGATAATGTAGTCAAGCTGTTCAATAGATGTCGCTCCGTCCCCGTACGACGCGGCGACGGTTAAAATCAACTAGAGATAAATTCCACGTTCGCATAGATCGCCGCGTTGGCCTATTGGTCAAGGAGTCTGACACATATTGTCGGATAACGCGGGTTTGAGAATGTGTTATTTTTCTCTAATATTATAAATGTTGTTCTCGCTAAACAGGCAGCCCTTTAAAAATCATCTAGTTAAAGTTATGGATAGTTAAGTTAAAATAAGACATTGTAATCATGGAACTAAGGAATTCATTATTCTAAGGAAGTAAGGAATCCTTGTAATAAGCACTATTTATACACTATAACTTATACTATAGCGATATCTATCTCCTTTTATCTTTACTGCAATCTGACTGATGACTATGGGGTTCAGCGGCTGATATAGAGACCATATTTATCCTTCAGAAACGTGCTATTAGAGCTATATACGAAATGGGTCCCCGTGAATCTTTGAGAGATTTATTTAAAGAAATAAATATATTAACGTTGCTTTCCTTATATGTATTTGAAAATAAAATGTATGTTCGTAAAAATTTACATAAATATAAGTTAAATAGTGATCACCACACTTTTAATACCAGAAATACAAATAGGATAGCTGTACCTAGTTTTAGACTTGCGAAGACTAATAAGTCATTCCTAGGAAATTGTGTGCGTTTTTTACAATAAAATCCCAAAGCACATAACTGAGCTCACAGAGGGCAAATTCAAGTTGACTGTAAAAAACGTTTTAATAAAAAAAGCTTACTATAAAGTTTGACATTATATAGAAGATAAAGCTGCTTGGAATACTCCACTTCTGGCAAGCTGTCTCTCTGCCACCCATAAAATGTAATATTTGTAGTAACTAAGTAAAAACATTGTAAACATTTATATAAAAAGAATGGCCCCGAGTTTCTTGCCGCTTCTTCTCGGTGGGTTCTATATATTTTGGAACGCGGCGGTAGTCTTTAAAGTACATTATAATGAAAAGTTGACGTTCATAAGTGCGTCTTTGATGCCTAAATTAAATAAAGGATTTTGACTTTGACTTTGACTTTGACTGACTGACTGACTGACAGACAACGCACAGCCTAAACCACTGATCGTAGAGACTTCCTTGATGCGTAGAGGTGTACTAAGAATGGGGTTTTTCGAAATTCTACACCTAAGGGGGTCAAAAGGGGTGAAACCGTTTGTATGAAACTCCTCTGTTTTTGAACTTATAGTTGTGAAATTTGTATTTGAATATGCCATTCAAAATGAAATATGTTGGACTAATTTTTTTGGATAGTGGTGGTAGAGGGTGAAATGGAGGGGTGAAAGTTTGTATGGAAAGTAGTGTTGTAGTGGTGAGAATTAGTAGAGGTCAAATTTCTGTATAATGAAAAATATGCTGTAAACCGAGTCAGGGGATGTAAGGAGTGAAAAATAAGTTCAAATTGTTTGTTTCTCTGTATGTTTGTCTGTCTGTTTGTACGGGCTAATCTCCGAAACGACTGGACCGATTTTAAATGAAATTTCGTATGGTGGTAGCTTATATCCCTGGCTAGCAGATACTTTTGATCCCGGTAAATTAAAGATTTCTCGTGGGATAATTAAAAATCTGTAATTACTGTGACGTATAGAGTCTAGATGGAGCCTCATAAGCAGATAAAACCACGTCCATGCGACCTTGAAGTTTCCCGCCTTTTTGTACATTTTAACGAGATATTGTTTTTCCGTAACCATGGCGACAAAAACTTGTATTCGACCTCTAGACCCTTTAAGATGAAGACAAATAAGTCATGCTGCTTACAAAAAATCTTCGGACTTAAGGTTGAACATCACCTGTAACAAAAATGAAATTTATATTACAAACGTATTTTTTTTCTTTCAACCATCATTCATACTAACAGGATATTTCTACGAGTATGTTAATGTCATCTATAAAACACTAGGTGTGCCCCGTGGTTTCACCCGCGTGATAACTGATGAGGATGATGATGATGTAAAGTATCCTATGAGTTATTCTAGCGGCTCTTTAAGAACATCTAGTATAATAAATTTCGTCCTACCCCGTTTTTCAACCGTACCTGCGAAAATATTATTATATTATTATTATTTTATTGAGTAACAAACATTCGCATTTATAATATTAGTGTCATTATTATATTGATACACATTTTAAATTTAACTATTTAATTTTAATTGAAACAAACAACAAATTACAACTTTTATACAAGAGTTCGAGGTAGACTATTTAGTATCCTTCGAGAGAGACTGTACTGAAAAGTACCAAATGGTACTGCTGTGGATAATTGTAGAAGTCTACCGAGTATGTCACATGATTGGTACCACCCGGAAACCAGATGTAGGTACATCCGTTAGATTGGAACGTTCCTGTCAGGAAACCCCTATGGGATATATATATTTATTTTAAAATGTTGGAAGGTACATCAGTGCGGGCGGAGCCGTGAGTCAAAGTTATTAAAATATAAAATTAAAAAATCATAAATACATTAAAGCAAACGTAGTCTTCTTCTTTTTATAAATAAAACAAAGTCAGGTTAGTTACATTTAAAACTCAAGAACGGCTGAACGGATTTAAATGACAAATGGTAGGTAACAAGTACAATTTGAAAAATTTAATACCTACTTCCATTCTATTCAGTTATTGGAGTGTAACTCAAAAACTACTGGACCGAATTTGATGAAATGGAACCACACAGGAAGCACCAGCTTTCGAACAAAAATAATATTTTTGAGAATCGGTTAATCGTATCGAAAGTTATGAGGAAAAAAAAACAGTCGAATTGAGTACCTCCTCCTTTTTTGGAAGTCGATAGAAAAAGCGAGACACTGGATTAACACATACTATACACTTATACTTTCATCATCATCCATCACCACGCAGATGAAACCGCGTGGATCCGTTATTAGTTTTAAATTTTGATATGAGTAGTGAAATCTGAATCCGAGGTGCTGTTCTGCCATAAACCTATTTTTAATGTCTTTTGTTGATTAGTTTAAGATCTTCAATGATGGATGTAAGAAAGAATTTACGATGAATTTAAAGGCGTTTATATCTTTTTATGATATTACACAGAGCCCATGGGGCGTGGAGACATAAGCCACATATCAAATATTTGTATTTTTTTGTTTATGGCTGGAATGGCGACTCGAGTAGAAAGACAATAACGTATACATCCATCTTGTTTATAGACCTATCGATTATATATTTAACCCTTTGCGTCCCAGAGACGTAAATATACGTCAGTTACATTCGTAAATCTTTCGTTTTAATTATCACAGTATAGGAAGGATTAATTTAAAATTTGATTTGTTCTTTTTGAAAGTAAACTATTATAACTTGTTAAATAAAAAAATCGGGAATATTTTGGTGAGCGGTGAAAATCAGTTTACTCTGGTAGTGAGTGCTTTTAGCGATAAATCAACCTGACTCACCTGAGCTCTGTACATACTTTTTTGTATTTTTTGTAGTGAAGTCAATTTAATGTATTTTTTTTTATTAACAATTAATTAATTTATCGTAGATTACCAATTCATACCATAGTTTATACTACTTATTTGATGTAAAAATATTAAATGGGAAATAATTTGCGTAATATCTGACGAAAGAGGCCTGGGTCCTATACCACGGGTCAAGAGCCTAGTTTGGGCACCAGGTGCTCAATGTGTTGTGAATTCCACTTTTGTGAAATAAATTATTTTATTATTATTATTTTTATGGAACCAATTTCACGGGTTACGTCCGGTCCTTTACAAAGGCATAAGTGGGGCTGTAGCCAACACTTAGAGGCCTGTTTGGTATAAAACATACAAAGTAGTATAAAAAACAGAAACTTTTGGATGGTGACATGGTATATCTATTATAAAAATGGGTAAAATGGCAAGGCTATTGATATGAACTTATTAGTGATAAGGAAGATAGTGAGCTATGGAAGAGACTACGGCACCTGCTAATTTCAGTCTCATCTAAAAATAGAGAGGCAGGTGGTGACTTACCACCCACTAAACGGGCCCCCCATAAGAGCCACCATCAATGGTGACAAAAGGGGCAACGTTGGTGTGGATGGCTGAAGGGTGTTGAGAGGTGTGCTGCGGTTTCACTAAAGCGCTACTACCGGCGTTATGCCCTTTAACACTTCCACCCTTGGAGTTTTTTGTTAGTTGCTTTTGCGTCTCCATCCCCAGACGGCCAATTAAGGCAAGCCGGGGGTCAGGGGTCTCATTTATCCCCAGGGAGAATCTGGGTCCACGGTGTCGCCACTCACCGACGGCTCGCCACAAAGCCGCCCCTGCGGTATTATTATTATTATTATATTATTATAGTTAGTAAGTACCTACTTAGTTATATAAACATAATGTGAGTATACTAATATATAGATACCGGCTTCACTCACTTGGTATTATGTTGGTTGAAGTCCGACGACGTTTCGAACGTGTAAGACGTTCTTCTTCAGGGAGTGTGCATGGCTCCAGGTGAGTGAAGCCGGTATCTTTATATTAGTATAATGTGTGATACCATAGTTTTCAAACTCTAATAATATGAGTAATAAGACTTACCAGCAGTACTTTATTCCACTTCACTTACTTTGTCTGTACGATACGTAGCCATAATAATAAATTAAATTCGCCCCCTTGGCACTGTATTACAGATGGTGGGTTTTTTATCGCCGTTGCTATCACGAAGTTTACATTTAATTTACTTAAACCGAGTACAAAATACCCAAGACCTCAAGATTTAAGTCTTCGACCAATGTGTATTACCAGTGATGATGGCACTGAAACGTGGTCTCTTACTGTAGGCCTCATAAGCAAGCTCAAAGTCGCACAACGAGCTATGGAGAGGGCTATGCTCGGGGTTTCTCTACGTGATCGAATCAGAAATGAGGAGATCCGTAGAAGAACGAAAGTCACCGACATAGCCCAGAAGATTAGCCAGTGGCGCGTGGCAGTGGGCAGGCCACATAGCACGCAGAACAGATGGCCGGATGGGTTGGGAAGGTTCTGGAGTGGAGACCACGGACCGGCAAGCGCAGCGTAGGTATGAAACCTAATTTGAATTTTACATGACTAAATAATGTTCAACATAAACGACTATAATATCCAAAGAATGACATTAACCGTGTCATGTGCTATAACAATTTCGCGTAACACAACAAGCGTATTAAAAACATGACACGCGTCACGTTTAAACGTAAAGTTTAATTATTCAAGATATCCAAACTAGTTGTGCAACTGGTTGGCAAACTGCTAACGCCACTAAAGCAAGGTTTGAGAACGCAATGGGCTCTCAAGGCTGCATATTGCAATCTCTATCGTTAACTAAGTGCTAGTGATGATTCCAATAAGTTGAGGGGCGTGCATTAGTTACGCGAGGAGTTTAGGGGGGAGGGGGGTATGGGAGAGGGGATCGAGCCTAACCTCACCCAATCTCAAGTGAGGGAGAGGGATAGTATAACTTATATTTCTTATATCTATATTATCTTATATTATATTCTTATCTTATACTTATATTCTATATAAATATTTCTTTCCCGCACAAACTAATCTAAAATTACTAACAAGTATAATTTGAATTTTTTTATACCGTCTTCCATTTTATTTAGTTGTTTGAGTGTAACTGGACCACACGGAAAGCACCAGCTTTCAAACTAAAAAAGAATTTTGAAAATCGGTTCACTCTATCGAAAGTTATGAGTAACAAACATAAAAACACAGTCGAATTGAGTACCTCCTCCTTTTTTTGGAAGTCAGTAGAAAAAATAATAATAATTAACAATAAATTTATGGCAGTCGCCTAGGATCCTGGTCATTATTAGTTTCGGCACCAACCCCCTATGTCTTACAGTTTCCGAGAGCCGATTGTTCCATCTGGAGTTCCACATTCAGCACTTTTCAGGATTTTCCCTGACGGTTTCTGAACCCCCCTGTACACGTATTCGTTACATCTTCTATATATTCCCCTGTCTTGTTCTTGGAGAACAACTCGATCAGTGAGTGGGTTTTTTTATTTTTTTATACTTAACAGGCTATACTATAAGTGTTGGATATAGCTCCACTTATGCCTCTAAAAAGACCAGATAACAAATCCGTGAAAAAATATTTAGAAACATTTATTTATTTATTTACAATAGTAATATACACCTTTACAGTTTATTAACCAAAGCGGTGCTACACTAAATATTACGAGTATTATGTACATTAGAAATAAAGATTTAGAATATACAATATTAGATTCGTAGGTAATTAGTTACTTATTATATTTCAATTAAAATTAGTACAAATGTAAAATTAGCACATATTTTCACAGATCTTATGCGCCGTTTCTGTAAACTTCGCATAAGATAATTATAAATAACATAATATTAGAAGGGTGAAGAATTGGCCGTGACAGGAACAAGCGTTTGTAAACGTTTAGGAACAAAAAGTTGAATTCTCAAAATGTCTTTAAGGCGCTGTCAGCTGCTAGCGCGTGCGGACGTCGGAGAAACCAAGCAATTGCACCTCGTAAACACGTATAAAAACATAACGTTCAATATTAAATAAACAAGCAATCCGTGAATTTGCAAAATTGCTATTTTATTACATGTATTTCATGTCAAATTGTGATTCAAGAGAAAAACTATTTTAAAGGTGAAATAAGTGTATGATATTTTTTAAATGTACTTACGTATGTTAAAATATGTGTTTAATTCCGTCAATGTGTTACTTAAAAGTCTGAAAAATTTCATATAATTTTAACAATTTGAAGTGAATCACTGTTTATGAGATAAACTGATTGCAAAATGCTCCTTTTTATCTTCGTCAGGAATCGACAGCAACTTTACGCAGTTTTGATTTGTTTAAAAGTAAATAAGCCACAATGGTAAAAAATTTAGATGGCAATGTACCATATAAATTACCTTTGTCTGATTACAAAAAAATATAGTCGCTCAAAGTACTGAGAATTGCGATACGACAGCTTTTACTCTGTAGTTTTATTTGTAATTTTTTTTTCTTTACGATGCCAGATAGTTATTGTGCATTATTAATATATCAATATTTTTTACTGACTTCCAAAAAAGGAGGAGGTACTCAATTCGACGGTATTTAAAAAAAATGTTTGTTACCCCATAACTTTCGATAGGGTGGACCGATTTTCAAAATACTTTTTTGTTTGAAAGCTGATGCTTCCCGTGTGGTCCCATTAATATTTCATCAAATACAGTCCATTAGTTTTGAGTTACACTCCAATAACTGAATAGAATAGAAGTCGGTATAAAATTTTTCAAATTGTACTTGTTAAACTCTTCCCTTTGGTTTTGCCGTAGTCGGGTAGTAACAGATCGTTAGATAGCAAAATTTGCATTTATAATAAAACGCGAGAAATTGCTGTGAAATCTATGATGATGGCTACTTGTATGACTTTCGAAAACTGGCCTTGAACATTTTATAGCAATAATAATTGTGTGCGCATTCACTTACTTAATATATCTATAAAGTTGTTTTGAATCGACTTCAAAAAGGAGGAGGTTCTCTATTCGATTGTTTTTTTATGATTATTACTTCCGAACTTTCGACTGGGTGAACCGATTTTTTTATTTGTAAGTTGGTGCTTCCCGGTGGTCTCATTTAAATTTTATCCAATTCGGTCTAGCAAATTTTGAGTTACACTCCAATAAGCAGAAAAAGAAAAAGAATGTTGAGAACCGGTTCACCCAGTCGAAAGAAACAAACATAAAGAAAAAAAGTCGAATTCACCTCCTGTACCTCCTCCTTTTTTGGAAGTCGGTAGAAAACAAAGTCGCTTCCCGCTGCCTGTCATTCTGTCCCTATATGTATGCTTAGATCTTTAAAACTACGCAACTGATTTTTATGCAGTTTTTTAAATAGATAGAGTGATTCAAGAGGAAGGTTTATATGTATAATACATGCATAATATTGTAGAGAAACACTGTTGAATTTACAGGTTTCTAATGTGATGTCGTAAATAAACACATTTTTTGCGCTTACATTGCAAACGCTGACTGAACCCCACGAGATAAATCAAAATAATGTACTACGGTATTGTACACCTTAAAAAGGTCAACAAAAATGTCTGCAATAGTATACATGTCTCTTAAGTGGCCTGTAGTATATTTAGTATCAGCATTGCACCCGTGCGAAGCCGGGGTGGGTCGCTAGTAAATAATAGTTTTATAAATTACGGGTATCTTAAGAGGATTGCATAGCTAGTACTTTCCATGCTAAAAGAGAAAACTCTTTTCTACCTCTTAACATAGTCCGATTTCAGTGATTTTATTTTCATAGAATCATCACATTGTTTACTATGCCCGTACGTTTTAATTTTTTCAGTTTTTTTTTAAGTTTTTAAAAAGATAATTTATAGTACCTACTCTGAAATACTGAAAAAATCAAAACGTACGGGCATAGTAAACAATGTGATGATTACATGAAAAAAAATCAAAAAAAAAATCTATGCAATCCTCTTATTAAGTTCATTGTCCACTGCGGTACTAAAACTTAACGTTTGACTATTCGTATGTACAGAGCAAGCATTGTAAACTGTTTACATGCAATATCGCGACCGGCGTTCAGTCACATAGTACAAACGTTGCGAACCGCCGCGAGCAATGTGTTCTGTTTTTGGGCATATTGTTGCGACACCGGCCCCGCCCCCTTTTCATATCTCACTTGTTTATGTGATGATTATACCACATCATTTCATTGACATCGATTTGAAGGGTTTTTATATATTATTTATCCATTTAATAACTCTGAAAGGTCAAATGTCGACAAGGTTGAATCAATCATGGTAAAATAGAAATCGGACATTGTACTTAGCAACTGAAAAGAAATTCACATTAACTTGTATTAACAAAATTTGAAGCTGACTTCCATTTTATTGATGACCTATGCAAAAAACTGATCAGGTCATGACCAAATTCAAACGGGAGCACCACCATAAGAAACACCAGCTTTTAAATAAAAATAATCATCGAAATCATTTGACTTACAAAAAAAATTAGGTTAACAAAATAGTCGAAAAACAAGCTCCTAATTTTTTTAAAGTCGGTAAAAAGTAAAGTAAAAAAAGTAAGTAAGTAAGTCAATTAAAAAAAAGATGGGAAGCTACGGCGAGGCCAAAGGCCGAGCCTACTATGCGAACGCCCTCCCTCTACTTGGATCCACAGCTTGGCTCCACATGTAGATCCGTGGATACCTTTATCTCCTTTCTAATCCACAGTTGGATCCGTGGATACTAATTTTTCCTCTTAAATCCACAGATGGATCTGTGAACTTTTTGATTCCCTTTCGATCTACCTACATATGCTTTCTATTTCGTTTTGTTACCTTTTTTAACATAATAAATAATTGATTAAATCTATTGTTTACATAATATCAAGTTATTTTTACAAATTTGCCTATCTCAAATGAAGATCCTGTCATGCTTGTACACTGGTTAATAGTAAAAAATGCTTTTCAGCAAGGGGTATTCAGAATAATACTTCAGAGAAAAAGAAGAAAGGTCCTGAAATAGCGTTGATAGCGGATTGTCGATTCAAGTGGCATAAGAAATTATTATTATTTTAGGATCCCCTCAATGGCGGATTTAACAGGAGATATCCGCGGATCCACATTTGGAGCCGAGCTGTGGATCCAAATGGACGGAGGCCACGAACGAAGTCGCGGACAGTCGCTAGTACATTATAATTTACGTATAAGACATAGTTTATGTTTTTTATACAAACAAAACGTCATCTGTGTCGCAGAATCTATAAATCTATATTTTTGCAACTGTTGATTTTTTCTAGAAAAGCTGTATCAACCCTTACGCATCTATCGACGTGAGTTTCATTTGTTCTAAGCGTAAACAGGACGCTGAGTCATTCATTTCGATAAAAGTTATATTGGACCACATCTGAAGCATGAACTACCAAACAAAAAAAAATATCAAAAAATAGAACCGACTTCAACACCTATAAGTGTGAAATAATCAGTTATTTAGTTATATCACACTTATAGGTGTAGAAGCCGGTTCTATTTTTTGATTAAAAAATATTTCACCCATTTTAGTGACCTCTACTTACGGGACACACCGTCAATGATGATATCATCAAGATAAATCAACACTTCTCAGTTTTTGGAGTGAAACTCAAAAACTGCTTGACCGAATTTGATGAAACTTATATGGGACCACCACGGAAGTATACTCTATCAAACAAAAATCATCAAAACCGGTTCATAAACGACGAAGTTATCCGCGACACACAAAATATATATATATACGGTCAAATTGAGCGACCTCCTCCTTTTTTTGAAGCCGGTTTAAAAAATCATCAAAATCAATTCATGATTGGCAGAGTAACACGTAACAAACATACAAAAAATCAGCCGAAATGAGAACCTCCTTTTTTAATATTGAAGTCAGTTAAAAATGCCTATGATCCCTTTAATGCTCAAATTGAGTTCTTGTTTATTGTTATGAAAATAAGAACACACTTTTTAAGATAAGATAAGATAAGATAAGATAAGATTTATTTATTGGCGTTATAACTGCATTTGTTACACACGGCAAGTCAATATTGTACATGTACAGTATATCTTATGAATTAAATTGAATATTGAAATATGATTAAAATAAAATTACGCATAAAATTTTAAATTTAAAGATTAGTAACAAAGCCTTAAAAATATATGAAAGTTAAAAGTAAAATTTATGTTCTTTTGTCTTATTCATGTCAGATTCTTTAAAAATACATTTTTCTACATGGGCTCTCCAAGTACTTGGTTGAAGAGACAGGTTATATTTATCCAAGAATGTTTATGCATAGAAGGCAGGTTTTAATCAGAGACAAAACAGGTTTTATGAGCACTACGATAAAGGTTTATTAGTATACTCTATGCCTGGTGTGGTGACGTCACAGTACCAGGACATTGATCCTGTCATCACTACTAGCTTTACCCATGGCCGTCCACTTTTCTCTTTGAGAAAAGAAAGAACGCCTTGTGACGTCGAGCGTTCGCTATCCGTATTCGCAATTTGACAGCCACACACACACAACGACAGAAATAATCGCTACGGATAAATGAAAAAAAAGTGTGTTTTATACACTAAAAGCGTTATTGGTGCGCCGCGCGCTGGCCAGTCACTCTCGCGCAACCGCGGCGCGACGAAATGCCGCGAAAATAGCGCCGCGCTATTTTAAATTTCGAATTCTCCAATTCAGTGTGTGTGTTCTTTATCTAATTGTTCCTCCAATATGGCGGTCCGGTCCATCACGCGTATGGTGGAATACGTCAAAGCCAATAGAAAAATTAGTGAGTTCCTTTTTTAAATTATTCCTTTTGTTTCTTTTCATATTGCCTTTTACGAAATGTGCTGGTGACCTTACCGCATTAGGTAATATTTCTATTAGCCGTTTGAAATACAGCTGTTTTTATTGTGAGAGGTGATGGAATAGTTTCGTAAAAATTTTGGTATTCATATTTTGTAATAATATAAGAGATTGTGTCATTAGAAAGAGATTAGTGATTATACTTTAATGATGGCAGAATGCGCAAACCGTGCGTAGCCGAAGAAAGTGAAATTTCACTTTGTGTTATTTCGAAAATGTATGTTTAGTTAGTTTAAAATATTTTTTGTTTACTTATTGTTACTTAATTTAATTTAAATTGAATGATAAGTATAACAATCAATAGTTATGAAGTTGGTTATTTGATTATAACCATATCAAAATGGCATTGTTAACCTTAATTGTGAAGTGCTATGAATACTTATTAATGTCGACAGGGCTTTCACTAAAATTACAAAAATAACAGAATATCAGTGTTAAAAATAAAATACGTTTTTTAATGTTATTTTTTAGCTTTTATTAAGTTTCATTAAAATAATGTATTATGTTATAATAATAAATTTGGCGTAACAATATGTCTAGTTACACCAAATTAATTGGTTTGAAATCAGTAACTTATATAGTTTTAATTACTTACCTACCTATATTTCAAGACGTTTGTATGTTTTAATTAACATACGTAGTTTAAATAAAGTATTAATTGGTTTTACAAAAGTATTAGGTAAAACACAAATTTTGCAATCATACACAAACAATACAGAGGTTGTTAGTTTAAAAAAAACTACTTAGCAATTAATTTATTAATATAACATTTTACATAAAATAAATACACAAAGTCTATATTATAATTTGTTGGTCATTAACAATAATTTTTTTAAGTTTATAAATCATAACGCATAGCCAAATTAGGTACCAAATCTACTAAACCTTGTCACGAATGCCATAAACAAAATACAATCAATGGTTTTATTTAATTAATGATAAATAAAAAAAATATTATGACTAATAATAAAATACATACTTAGATTTTTTATTTAAGTAGATTAATTTTTAAATAACGTAACATGCTATTCTTTCAACAATACCTAATGGCTAATAGCCCAAAATATTGCCGGTTTTTAAACAGACTAAAATATACTTAATATAATTAGTTAATTATTTAGGGTATAAGAAATGGCAATTTTTTTCCTATTGTGTAATCTCGAATGACCTTCATGATAACATATTATTGAATAATAGATTTCTAACTAATTCGATTTCGTCTAAAATGGCAACACTATCCGAGCAACAAGTAGATAATATTGGAAACCGGCCAGTCTCAAGTTAAAACAAGTAGGTTACGAGAAAAAGGGATATACATAGTTTTTTTTTAATTAAGCAGTGCCGGGTTTTTGAAGACTGAAACATACATATAATAGTTAATTATTAGGGCTATTAAAATATTTTTTTCTTCTTAATGTGTGGCTGTCTTTAATGTCCTTCATTATGCCATATTATTGAATATTATGTTCTAAATAATTCAATTTCATCTACAATGGCAACACTATCCGAGCAACAAGTTGATAATATTGGAAACCGGCCAGTCTCAAGTTAAAACAAGTAGGTTACGAGTAAAAGGGGGTCAATATACTGCGGCGGCGAATGGTAAGCCAGGCGTGAACTGTGCCGGATTAGCAAAAACTACGCCTTGACTTGATGAAGGACTGCTTGCTGTTTAGAAACAACCACAATTTGTAATATATATACATTTTAGTATCACACTATTAAAATTCGGGCGAATTTATTATATTGCAAGCTGTTTCTTGCGTAAGTTGAATTGTAGTTTTTAGCCGTTGAGAGGTTATGTGATTTAAAGCACTGAAACCTTTTTTTGTTTTTTTTTTCGAACGGATAATTGCTTTCTGCCTTTTCCGGCATTTACAGCGTCACCGGATAGGGGAGAGAGCAGGGGCCTTACTATCAGCTTAGTAAAACCATGCAAGTTCCGTGCTGGGGCCTTACTATGAGCTCTTAAAGCAGGACTTCTATACAACTGGACTGTTTATGTCAGGTTTAAGAACTGTACGAAACTTGCATGGTTTTTATGAAGCTGATAGTAAGGGCACAGTTTTTAAATCTGGCTTAAACAGTATTTTGAAACCATACCATGACGCTCTATTATAGGTGATCTGTTTGAATGTTGTTTTCCTCAAATGTTAATGGATAATATTGTCTCAGGCATTCTAACAATTTGCTATAACCAACATTGCAGACGTCTAGACATTTGTAAGCTGATAAACTGAGTGGATTTAGAGCGACATGTTAACGAGAGTCAATACAAAAAACAGGTGAACGGTTTTTCTGCGGTTCTTGAATAGTAGGCCTGGGCAGGCCTGCTTTAACGTTGTCATGGTACGAATAAGTCGGGCAGTTTTCTAGAAGTCCTATACTTAAGAGCTAAGAGTAAGGCCCCAGGTGGCACTCAGCCAGAAGCATTAACGTTGAAGTTGTATAGAGAAAAGTTAGATGTCGTCCGATAGGATTCAAACTCGCATCTTCTGACAGTCGGTGTTAGAATGCCATAACCGGTAAGCCACTGAGGCAATCCGTCCTAGCATACGTTCCCATAAATGACAGTTTAATTAAACGATAGAGTTAAATTAGATAGACGATTTGTCGGAAGATTCGAGTTCAATTTTTTTTTGTAGCTGGGATTTTATATTTGATTTTTTAGTGATGCAGCAAACTTCCCCTTTTTAGGAAAGTGATATGTACTTTCCTAAAAAGGGGAAGTATGCTGCATCTCTATATATACCGACCGATTTAAATAAAATATTACACACATTAGGTAGGTACCTACCTGACTTTCAAGACGTATTTCGAATATGAGCGTAATAATTGGTCACGTGGTTTCCCAGGTGGTGCAAAAAATTGCCACTGATATAAGACTATGTGCACAGATCTACTGTTTGCAGAATTAATAGTCATTAGAGTTGTTTTCAAATGGGTTGTACGTTTCATTTCCTACTTTTTTGTGTTGTTTTGGTGCATTATAAAACATAGTCCGACAAAAAGTTGTATCTAGTAACTCAACGAACGTATGCGCCATTATCAACTAACTGGTAAAAAGACTTCTCTGGTTGCAATTTAAGGATTCTATCCACTCTAATGTGCTTTATAACTTTAAAGCTAGCGATAAAGTTAAGGCATTGAAAGAATATACATTAATGTATTTTAAATTTCTGTGGTATCTATGTGTGTGTCATAAAAACTGATTTCGGCGTATACATTTTTGATAAACACAAAAAATAGCGTAATATAAATTGTTATAGGTAAATAAATACTTCCGGCGTGATTTATTTCTCCTCGCAATGCAGTCAAAATCATAATAAGGTTTAAGATATATGTTCTAATTTTTTTTTCTTATTTCTTATTCTTTTTCTTACTATTCTTCATTATTTTATGGTTATTTTTTTTATTGTATATTGTTTGCTGTTGTGTGTATATGTCCGAAATAAACATTTTCTTTCTTTCTTTCGGTTATTATTATTATCATACCTCGTTCATTGTAAATATCAATGCCATTGTTTCAAAAGCTGACAACGCATAAAGATGGCGACACGACGCGCGACCTTGAGTATCTACCGAGCGTGCACAATACAATAGATTTTGTGTTGATAACATTATGTTACAATGGCGTTTGTTATACATATGTATATCAGATATATATAGATATTTACTATGCGGAAGAGATTTTGGTAATAATTTTAAACATAATCATATTTTATTGGTATAATATCCATACACGTCAATATTGATAATAAAATAAACAATGTGTCAATAATTGAATTAACAACTTAGGTACTATAGTACATTTGTACTTTGTTGTTCATATATTATATACTTAAGTATAATTAGTATCTACATAATCATGTTGGATTACTGCTACCACGTACAAATAAGTAATTAATAAATACATGTCACCAAATCTATGTCATACAAATATATAAACAATTTAAAAATTCGTCATGTCAATTGCAAAATAAAACATTATATCGAATAATTTATGATAATAATAATAATAATAATAATAATAATATGAGTGGCGACACCGTGGACCCTGATTCTCCCTGGGGCTAAATGAGACCCCTGACCCCCGGCTTGCCTTTATTGGCTGTCTGGGGGTGGAGACGCAAGAGCAAGTAACAAAAAGCTCCAAGGGTGGAAGTGTTAAAGGGCATAACGCCGGTAGTAGCGCTCTAGTGAAACCGCAGCACACCTCTCGACACCCTTTAGCCATTCACACCAACGTTGCCCCTTTTGTCACCATTGATGGTGGCTTTTATGGGGGGCCCGTTTAGTGAGTGGCAAGTCACCACCTGCCTAAATATTTTAAGATGAGACTGAAATTGGCAGGTGCCGTAGTCTCGACCATAGCCCACTATCTCCCGTATCACTAATAAGTACATTTCAATAACCATGCCATTTTACCCATTTTTGTAATAGATAACCTGTAACCTTCCATCCAAAATGTTTCTGTTTTTATACTACATTGTATTTTTATATCAAACAGGCCTCTAAGTGTTGGCTACAGCCCCACTTATGCCTTTGTAAAGGACCGGGTGAAACCCGTGAAATTGGTTGAATAAAAATAATAATAATATAAATATAATATAATATAATAATAATAATAATATAAATGTTTCTGTTTTTATACTACATTGTATTTTTATATCAAACAGGCCTCTAAGTGTTGGCTACAGCCCCACTTATGCCTTTGTAAAGGACCGGGTGAAACCCGTGAAATTGGTTGAATAAAAATAATAATAATAATACCGCAGGGGCGGTTTTAGTGCGAGCCGTCGGTGAGTGGCGACACCGCGGACCCTGATTCTCCCTGGGGCTAAATGAGACCCCCAGCTTGCCTTAATTGGCCGTCTGGGGGAGGAGACGCAAGAGCAAGTAACAACAAGCTCCAAGGGTGGAAGTGTTAAAGGGCATAACGCCGGGTAAACACCCTTCAGCCATCTACACCAACGTTGCCCCTTTTGTCACCATTGATGGTGGCTCTTATGGGGGGCCCGTTAAGTGGGTGGCAAGTCACCACCTGCCTAACTATTTTTAGATGAGACTGAAATTGGCAGGTGCCGCAGTCTCGTCCATAGCCCACTATCTCCCGTACCACTAATAAGTACATGTCAATAACCTTGCCATTTTACCCATTTTTGTAATAGATAACCTGTAACCTTCCATCCAAAATGTTTCTGTTTTTATACTACATTGTATTTTTATATCAAACAGGCCTCTAAGTGTTGCCTACAGCCCCACTTATGCCTTTGTAAAGGACCGGATGAAACCCGTGAAATTGGTTGAATAAAAATAATAATAATAATACCGCAGGGGCGGTTTTAGGGCGAGCCGTCGGTGAGTGGCGACACCGCGGACCCTGATTCTCCCTGGGGCTAAATGAGACCCCTGACCCCCAGCTTGCCTTAATTGGGGGGGACGCAAGAGCAAGTAACAAAAAGCTCCAAGGGTGGAATTGTTAAAGGGCATAACGCCGGTAGTAGCGCTCTAGTGAAACCGCAGCACACCTTTCGACACCCTTTAGACATCCACACCAACGTTGCCCCTTTTGTCACCATTAATGGTGGCCCTTATTGGGGGCCCGTTTAGTGAGTGGCAAGTCACCACCTGCCCAAAAATTTATAATGAGATTGAAATTGGCAGGTGCCGTAGTCTCGTCCATAACCCACTATCTTCCTTATCACTAATAAGATCATATCAATAGCCTGGCCATTTTACCCATTTTTATAATAGATATACCATGTCCCATCCATCCAAAAGTTTCTGTTTTTATACTACATTGTATTTGTTATATCAAACAGGCCTCTAAGTGTTGGCTACAGCCCCACTTATGCCTTTGTAAAGGGCCGGGTTAAACCCGTGATATAATTGAAATATAGTAATAATATAAAACATTATTTCAATAATAATATTAATAATAATTCTATCAAAATAATGATAATGACTTCAGTTTGAATCGTTTGCGTTGAGATCTTCAGTTTTGGTTTTATTTAGCTACAATCCATGAAACTTGTTGTTTTAGATTTCCGTATGAACACGGGATCGTCTACGTCTATCTAACTAAACCTATATTAGTTAGATCAAATAGTCACATAGTATGTGTCGTTATGGCGTTTTTTAGACGAATTATTACTAGTAGCTCTGCGAACCTCGCGAGCACAGTCTTATCAGCGGCAACTAACAGTACTTCTCAACCTATTATCTCGGAAACACTTGAGCAATCATGCTCATATTCCAAATATATCTTTATAGTCAAGTACCTAATGTGTGCACCAAATTTTAACAAAATCAATCGGTAAATAGCGCCGCACCAAACTTCTCCTCTTTTTAGGAAAAGTACCCCCCCAATCAAAAATTTGCCGAAGACTAATAAATTATATTGAATAGTAGGACATGAATACCAAGTTTCATCAAGATTTTTTGAAAAATAGAACCTGTACTGGAATACGTACATACAACCTAACAAACATACGGACAGATGAAAGTCAATTTGGCCAGTTAAAGCAGAGACGCTTCGCTTGATTGGTTAAAAAATTCTATCCTATACAGGGAAATGTTAATCTTGAACAATTATTGGATATTGCCGTGGAACTTGCGTGCTATTCAAAATACAATCTGATATCTGGTGACTACGAATTTATTATTTCTTAGAGGAGCAAAATAAAGGATAGGCGGATATTGCGACAAAAATAACAGACTAATGAAGGATCCCAATAATCTATCTATCCACGGTTTTACTTACTACTTATTAGAAATGTGACATAACGCCCATACAAATAGCGTCAAATATCTATCTCTAGTAAGGTAAACCGGCGATAGATAGGTTATTGGCACCGGCCGTTAGAAAGTTCATTTTAGGTTGACCATTACATGTAATGTAATAAAGGTGTTTCAACATTTAAGACATTTTTTACAAAATCAGTCTTGGAACTTTCATGTATTAGCTTCGCCCGTTCCCATTTTGTCAAAAAATTGTTGTTTTATTTTATTCCACTCAAACTGTATCAAATAATATGGAGACGAGTCACAAGATAAAATACCACAATCTATATACAAAAATGAACCCCCTATATCCCTTGGTCATCGCATCACGTGTGAACGGATACAACAATCTCGCTAATTCTTGTTTTGTTGAGTTAATTATTGTCAGGAGAAGATTCTTATGAAAGATAAACCAAGAAAAGACGGGAGGTTATGGCGAAGTCGAAGGCTGAGCCTACTACGCGAACAAAATCGCGGGCAGTCGCTAGTACCTATTGAATACGTGTCACTATAACATTGACCCTATTTAGTCTGTGAGAAACTAATCTTCCTAAAGACCTTCATGAGTGAATGAACGAACTAATGGAGGTGAACGATGCTTGACGTCTTGCGACATGTCTTGTCTCAAGCCGTAGATCAAGGAAAAGTACAGAACGCTAATGACAACACACTAATTCAGTTTATTTTATTTGTTCAACGTTTTAACATATATGACAAATATGAATGTCAAAATGTAATAATAATTTATCATTAAAAAAATAATAATAATTCATTTTGGGAAAAATCCAATAAATGGGGGTAAACCCCCTAAAGATAGAAAATTAATTAGTAAATTAATTTTAATTAGGGGCTTTATGTTTAAAATAAACAATTGATTAATAAAATAAGCCTAACCAAAGCCTTTATAGTTGAAGCAAACCTGATTTAAACAAACTGAAACATTGTAAACATCTATATAAAAAGAATGACCCCGAGTTTCTTGCCGCTCCTTCTCAGTAGGCTTTATATATTTTGGAACGCGGTAGTAGAGTCTTTAAAGTACATTATAATGAAAAATTGAGTTTCATAAGTGCGTCTTTGATGCCTAAATTGAATAAACGATTTTGAGTTGACTTTGATTTAGTTTGAGGAGGAACTTACTTTTATTCGTGCAAAATATATATACCGGTCGTTCGGTCATATCTTATTGACCGAACGACAGCGACAGAGCGTCTCTGCTTTAACTGGCCAAATTGACTTTCATCTGTCCGTATGTTTGTTAGGTTGTATGTACGTCTTCCTGTACAGGTCGCATTTACGACCAATCTTGACGAAACTTGGTATGCATGTTCATTCAGTATGTTTTTTTGTCGTTGGAGATTTTTGAGTATTTTCCTAAAAATAAGGAAAGTTTGCTGCGGCGCTATTTACTGACCGATTTAGATAAAACTTGGTACTCACATTAGGTACCTGTGAACGCACCTTGGTACATAAGGAACGACGATCTCCATCGGGACCTTAAAGTAGAGTTCGTCGACAAAGTGATACAAAACTATGCAGAAGCTCACCAACATCGGCTTCATCATCATGTGAATGTTGAGGCAGTTTTACTGCTCGACCACACGGATATAGTAAGCAGACTAAAGAAAACAAAACCGTTCGAGTTAGTGTATATAGTGATCAGTGCTAGTGTATTAGTGTAATGTAGTTAATGTAAGTACTGCTTCAAAGAACACATGAACATAGTGTCTTCACCTTAAATAGAGACAATAAGAAAAGTGTTACTGGACACATTCTTACGTAAAGTGAATATAGCAGTTTATGTTAGAATACAATTACTTAGTAGCCTTTTTTAGGCTAGATTGTAATACCAGTAGGGTGCATAATATTTGTATGTATCATAGGTAAAAAAAAACAATTAGGTACCTGACTTTAAAGAGGAATTTCGAATATGAGCATAATTGGTCAAGTGTTTTCCGAGATAATAGGTTGTGAAGTATTGCGAAAATTGCCGCTGATAAGACTGTGCTCGCGAGGTCTACTGTTCGCAGCACTACTAGATTAACTGCATTTAAATAGCAATTAATAATTGAACCATAGAACCGAAAAACACGAACGAGTTTAAATGATATTTATCAAGGCCATACCATTGTGACACAATTTGTATTATGACAAGGCGCGACCACTCACCGCATGTAATAAAAGTGAAATTTGAACAAAATACCATTTTGACTAATGGATGGACACACAGATTAGTGTAATAGTTAATGCGTTACTAATGGCCGCGTTAGTGGAAGTTATGTAATTGGTAATGGTTACCGAATATACAATGTGGAACGTTCATAACCAGCCCGTTATGGTGCCACTGCTGGGACTCGAGCATTCCTCAGAGAGGAGTTGGGCCGTAATCTACCGCGCGGGCCCCAGTGTAGGCAAAGTGAACAAAATCACTAAAAGTTGTTTTGTGTTTTAGTAAAGCATACGTAAAGTATAAGTTGGAGTTATAGTAAAGCTTTACTATAACATGAGTTGGACAGGACAGTGACTTAATGACTGATTTATTAATGTGACTGAGTCTTGCCTCTGACTACTTGGATATAACTCACTTGATGCAACACAAATTACAATATTTACCTAAATAACTTTAAGAATAGCAAATGTACATCAGTACGAGTCCATTAACAATGAAAAAAAAACTTGCCGTCGAGTCACATGCTGGTGTTAATAATGGAAATATTCATAATTCTGAGGTTAAACGAATCCAAGGAGGCTATGAAATTCATTTCCTTTTCCGCCTTGATAACTATTTTGGAAGAATGTGACATTTCCTTGCATTAAGTAAAGGGCAACACCGTGCAATATATACCTACATTAATGTATCAAAAAGGTTACATACCACAACTTTAAATATCTGTCAGGTCTTTATGTACAATGCTCGAAGGCCTCCATCTAGTTTCCCAATGGGTTGGCCTTAAGATGAACATGGACAAGACGAAAATTATGTCCAATGCCCATGTTGTGCCCAGTATCAGTTGGGAACTCAGTTCTCGAAGTTGTTAACGAATACATCTACCTGGGACAGACAGTCAAACTAGGCAAGTCCAACTTCGAGAATGAGGTCAATCGTCGAATCTAACTTCGAAGTCTTCTCGTCAAAAATACCTCAGTGCCTCAAGACAAGAGTCTTTGATCAATGTGTGTTACCAGTGGCACTGAAACGTGGTCTCTTACTATGTGCCTCATAACTTAACTAAGCTCAAAGTCGCACAACGAGCTATGGAGAGGGCTATGCTCGGGGTTTCTCTACGTGATCGAATCAGAAATGACGAGATCCGTAGACGAACTAAAGTCACCGACACAGCCCAGAAGATAAGCCAGTTGTATTGGCAGTGGAAAAGGCACATAGCACGCAGAACAGATGCCGACGGGGCCGAAAGGTTCTGGAGTGGAGACCACGGACCGGCAAGCGCAGCGTAGGTCGTCCACCGACAAGGTGGACAGACGACCTGGTAAAGGTCGCAAGACGACGTTGGATGCAGTGCGCTTCCAACCGTACCTTTTGGAAATTTGTGGGGTCAGGTCTATGTTCAGCAGTGGACGTCCTGAGATGATTATTTAAATGCGACCACACAGCAACTACCAGCTTTATAACAAAAAAAGAATTTTGAGAATCGGGTCATCCAGTTGAAAGTTATTAGGTAACAAACATAAAAACATACAGTCGAATTGAGTACCTCCTCCTTTTTTTGGATAAAAAAATGGCGTCTCTATGTATCTTTTGTCAGCTCCAGTCATCAACTTACTAACATTTCTGCTTACTGGAGTTGTCAAAACTGACACATAATGCCGCCATTTTTATAGATTTCGATCAAAGCTTGATTGTAGCTACCTATATAACCTTGCAAGTCTATAGCGTGTTTTACAGAGTGTTGCAGTCGTCAATAGCCTAGCAGTCATAATAAAAGAGTCAGAAGTTGATTCATTACGTTCGACACTCATAAACAGCTGTTCAATAACTTCCTTATGATGGTACACACAAACAATGAACTCAAAACATACATTATATACGAAGAAGACTGTATGTTTGCAAAATATCCACGTCTCGATGTTTTCATTCACGAAGGCTTTTGTTATTTTTCAGTTTAAACCAGGTTTTAGTTTGATGGCGAGCCTGAAGGTTGCTATCAAAACTTTACCCCGCAGGGCTATTGTGTATCTCAGTTGCTAACAAATGTTGACTGAAATCTTGAAAAATGGCGGCGCTACGTCAATTTAGACATATCCTGTAAGCAAAAATGTTAGTAAGTTAATGACTGGTGCTGACAAAAGTGACATAGAGCCGCCATTTTTTCGATTTTAATTAAGATTTGTTAACAACTCAGATACGTAATAGCCCTACAGGTTTTAGTTTGATGGCGAGCCTGAAGGTTGCTATCAAAACTTTACCCCGTAGGGCTATTATGTATCTCAGTTGTTAACAAATGTTGACTGAAATCTTGAAAAATGGCGGCGCTACGTCAGTTTAGACATTTCCTGTAAGCAAAAATGTTAGTAAGTTAATGACTGGTGCTGACAAAAGTGACATAGAGCCGCCATTTTTTTCGATTTTAATTAAGATTTGTTAGCAACTCAGATACGTAATAGCCCTACAGGTTTTAGATTGATGATGAGTCTGAAGGTTGCTATCAAAACTTTACCCCGCAGGGCTATTATGTATCTCAGTTGCTAACAAATGTTGACTGAAATCTTGAAAAATGGCGGCGCTACGTCAGTTTAGACATTTCCTGTAAGCAAAAATGTTAGTAAGTTAATGACTGGTGCTGACAAAAGTGACATAGAGCCGCCATTTTTTTCGATTTTAATTAGGATTGTTAGCAACTCAGATACGTAATAGCCCTACAGGTTTTAGATTGATGATGAGTCTGAAGGTTGCTATCAAAACTTTACCCCTAGTGACACTTGCAACTGATGATGATGAAATGTTTAATTTAATAAATATAATTTAACCTTAAATGATTCGAACAAAATAAAATTTAACCTCGCACTAAATTTCCGATTCAATTTAGTTTTGTTGTAATGTTTAGTGTCACTTACTGAGCATAAAATCACAAAATGCTGACAGATCCAGGTGGAGCTGCAAGTGCCATCTTGAAGAACTGTTTTTGGCCGATATCTCGGAAAAAGTTGTTTAGACCATTATTGTAGGTAGAGAATAAAATTTCGCATCTATTTCCTGGAAACTATTTAGTAAAACTAAAAAAAAATGGGCCTTAACCCGTCCGCATCAGCGCAAAAAATAACAATAGATTTATGAATGAAACTTAACTCGAATGAGTCTTGCTGATTCGGACAGATTAAATCGTGAATGACAAATTTTACAAAAAAGTTTACAGGAATTAAAAGATGCGAAATTTTCAGTACAATAATGGTCTTCACAACTTTTACCCTAAAGTGCAAATTCGTAATCATGCGTAAATTCGTATCGTGCATGTCAACGCGTCACGCGTCTGCGTACAAACTGTGAGTTATCTGTGTCACAGTGTGCCCTAGATACATGACAGTTTGTACTGTTGCACGTGAACGACACGTTACGTTACACTTACGCAGTTATTCGTGCTAGGCACACTGCTCGTCTTGGTTGGTACACTTACACTGCCTGCCAGTTATGATAGCCTAGTAAGTATAGATTACAGTTTCCTCGCAACATCACCGCATAGTACCAGGCTACCATAACCGCATAGCAGATCTCAGCAGCCTTGCTATCGCTCGGCATGCTGATATCCATACATAATATCACCTACTACATGGCTCGTCCTGACTATGTGTTATCTGTGCCCTAGATACATGACAGTTAGTACTGTTGCACGTGAACGACACGTTACTTTACACTTAAGTATTTATTCGTGCTAGGGCGACTGGACATGTTTAGCGTACTTAGTATTTACTTATACTACCAATATTCTCTAGCTGTCGTTTCCTGGCAGTGTTGAGTCACGACGCTACAACTCCTGGAAGCGCTTGTAAATACTAATAGTGACCACAGATAAATGAAATGACAGGTTAATACTGCGCAGGTAGAAAAGGTAATGACTCAATAATAATTGTTACAACACCATCAATAAAATGTTCTGATGTCAGTTTTTTGTAAAATGTTTAGAAGAAAAGTTATATCGACCAAAAGACATTTTACTCTCAAATTTTCATGGGATTGCGCTTATAACTTTTTGTTTTTGGTTCACGACTAAAAGTTACTTGACAAAAGTAGTAGATATTCTTATGTGTAACAAGTAATGCTAACTATTTTTTTGAGACCTATAGTTTGACGAACTCTCACAAAAAATAGTATGTGTACTGTCTACCCTCTTTCTCTGTCTACGCAGACACAGGTAGACAGATATGTCTGCTGGCTGCTCTTAATGTTGTTTCATCCACCCACCCGCATTCTCCAGTCGTCCCGCGATCATGGCGCTTGCAACAGTGTCTAAATATCGGGAGCTCGTTAGAAATAAATACCACGGTTTTTATCCCGTAAGTAGCAATATGATTATAGGTGCATAACTGTTGCTATGCTGCACACAGCAGTGTGGCGCTAGAGAGTATTGGGTTGCTGGGATAGCAATAATACTAGGCACTAGTAAATACATATTATGAGTTATGTTTTTAATATGAAAAACGGGATTCACTCACGTAAAAAAGTCAGATCTTTTCGACTATAGTTTCAACCACATCCGGTAGTCTTTTTCAAGGAGAGTGCAGAACGCTCGCGGTTGCGTCTCGCCTCGCACTGAGTTATGTTTGAGGACCTCGATACAATTTTTCAATACTATCCGGGACCCCACTCATATTTTTTTTTACATTCTATTACTTGCCTACCCCTGGACTAGTAGATGGGATTCCATCTACTAGTCCATGTCTTGCGACAAACCGCGTGCATAATAAAGTTATGGCGTCTAACTGAACAAATTACATGCAATTACATCGTCACATCAGCCCATTGTCCTGAGATGGATGTAATTCAGTTATAGTAACAATGGGGCTTGTTGATAACCATAATTATACATAAAAAGGTTTATTCAAAGTTAACTCGGGTTTGGTTTCAAGGTGTTTGTACAGAATTATCGCGACGTTCGTATTGGGGGACAAGAAGCAAGTCGTGCTTATCATGGTAAGTGGTATGCTTGCCCATATAACAGCAGCACTGCCATACAGAGCAGGGCATTAGGACCTTCTGAGGCCGTAGCACAAATGATTTGCGAAAAAGTATTCGTATCGTGCACGTCAACGCGTCACACATCTGTGCACAAACTATGAGTTATCTGTGTCACAGTGTGCCTTAGATACATGACAGTTTGTACTGTTGAACGCATTGCTTCACACACAACAGAAAACAATGACATTTACAAATTGCCAACCCCGACCGCTCTGCCGGCACTCGCGTAATGATCGCCGGTCAGCGTCCTCCACCCCAACCGCACCGCCTCTTTTGTCGCCTATTTATCGCGAAGACGTTCTACATACTCGGGGCTGCGAGTTCCAAGTACTTTGCTTTTGTATGTACGTTTTTCAAACGGCTACAGTATTTTGTAGCAAATTATTAATTAGCATACAATCTGCACGATCTGAGCCCCACGCCTGAAGTCCGACACGAATGCATTGTTTGTTTAAGCTATATATAAACATGGAGGTTTCACACGTATGTACCTATACTATGTTATTATTACAAGGGACGTCGCTCACGTAATGACCAAATGTTACTTGACAGCATTGGTGCAGCCTGTAGGTCTACTATGAGTTTAAAACATTGACACCAATCGATCGAGCATCGACTGCCTGCTGTATGAAAAAATGAACAGTGCCCCCTTGCGATCAATTGTAGAACTAAATTTGACAGTGAGTACGCCAATCACAAGCGTAATAGGTAGGCGAGATCGAGTATCGACTTTAGACGACATTTATGTTGCCAACTCATGGTAGAGATACGAGGCTTAGTAACGGTGGATCTAGAAGAGTCCAGTAGGACTATTGTGTATCTCAGTTGTCAACAAATACTGATTGAAATCAAAATAAATCGCGGCTTATGTCACTTTTGTCAGCTCCAGTCATCAACTTACTAACATTTTTGCTTACTGGAGTTGTACAAAACTTAACATAGAGCCGCTATTTTTCAAGTTGTTAGCAACTGAGATACATAATAGCCCTGCGGCTTGATAAACTGCTTAATTGTTTTACAAGGGGGCAAAGCAGTATTTTGTATTGTGTGGTTTCAAATTGGTTCGCCGCAAACAACCTGCTTCTCAACGCAAAGAAAACGAAATGTTTAAAATTTTCCATGCCTAATGTAAGACATATAGAGCCAAACGTATTACTCGACGGAAATAAATTGAAAATTGACAAGGCAATAGTCTTTCTAGGTATTAGCGTAGACTCTAAATTACAATGGGGTCCTCATATTGATGCACTATCTGGAAGACTGAGCTCAGCTGCATATGCGGTTCATAAAATTAGGCAATTGACAGATATAGCTACTGCTCGACTGGTCTACTTTGCTTACTTCCACAGCATAATGTCATATGGTATCCTGCTGTGGGGGTCAGCGGCGGACATAGAGACAGTTTTTATATTGCAAAAGCGGGCAGTTCGAGCCATCTACGAAATGGGTCCCCGCGAATCCTTAAGACAAATGTTCAAAGAAATTAACATATTAACTCTTCCATCTTTGTATATCCTGGAAAATATAATGTACGTTCGTAAAAATATAAAGAAGTTTAGAATAAATAGTGATATGCATAATATTAATACTAGAAATAAGGATAGGATAGCTGTATCTAAATTTAGACTCACGAAAACTAAAAATAAGTCCTTCTTAGGCAATTGTGTTCGTTTCTATAATAAAATCCCGAAAGACATTACTGAGCTCACTGAAGTCAAGTTACGTGTCAAAAATATACTAATGAAAAAAGCCTATTATAAATTGAGTCACTACTTAGAAGACAAAGATGCCTGGAAGCTTTCCACTTCTGCCTAGTAGCCAACTATTGAATAAATTTGTTATTTTAATACTACTCATATGTAACCTCAATGTACAAAGACTTGAAAAAATAATGGCCCACGAGTTTCTTGCTGCTTCTTCTCGGCGGTGGTTCTTTTCCGAAGACAGCAGTAGAATCATTTAAAAATTTTGACGTTCATAAGAGTGTCTATGATGCCTAAACTGAATAAATAATTTTTGAATTTGAATTTGAATTTGTATGGCATTGTGTGAATCCAGAGTAAAGCGAAGAATTGTAGAGTTGACGCCTGAGCGTAGCAAAGGGTATAAAATACGTTACTCGAGCTTAAAATAGTATTGCGCCCGAGGTGGAAGTAATTAGTTCGTATTATAATTAGGTTGTATTGTTATTAGTTTGTATTATAATTAGGTTGTATTATTGCTAGTTTGTATTATAATTAGGTTGTATTGATATTAGTTTCTATTATAATTAGGTTGTGTTGTTATTAGTTTGTATTATAATTAGGTTGTATTGTTATTATTTTGTATTATAACTACATTGTATTGTTATTACTTTGTATTATAACAAGGTTGTATTGTTATTAGTTTGTATAATAATTAGGTTCTATTGTTATTTGTTTGTATTATAATTAGGTTGTATTGTTATTAGTTTGTATTATAACTAGGCTGTATTGTTATTAGTTGTATTATAATCAGTTTGTATTGTCTACAGGGTTCGTGCTCGCATCAGCAGTAGTGCTGCTCCTCGCTGGGATAGTGTGCGCAATATTCTTCGGCACGTGGGTCAGACTCTTCATAGATCATGTAAGTGTTAACTAAATAATTATAATAATAATAATAAAAGGGGTAACAACCACACGCGGTCTTCAGGTCCCAAACTAGGCAGAGTACTATGGTAACCTGATGGATATACGTACTTATATACGAGTACATATAGACACCCAGACACAAACGGGGGAGGGTTTTCGCCTCGTCTATCTCCATACCAAAGAAGAATGGTCATCTGGGTACCCACTGAGAACGAAACTATGCCAAATTTATTTATTATTAGTAGATGCAAATAATTCATATATTTATATTTAATTAGCAGTTGGGAAAAATGAGAAAACCTAAACATAAAACAATAAAATTAATACGCAGAAGATCATCATCATCATCATCATCTCAGCCGTAAAACGTCCACTGCTGAACATACGCCTCTACCATGAATTTCCAAAAGTACCGGTTGGAAGCGGCCTGCATCCAACGTCGTCCTGCGACATTCCTCAGGTCATCTGTCCACCGTGTCGGTGGACGACCTACGCTGCGCTTGCCAGTCCGTGGTCTCCACTCCAGAACCTTTCGGCCCCATCGGCCATCTGTTCTGCGTGCTATGTGCCCTGCCCACTGCCACTTCAACTGGCTAATCTTCTGAGCTATGTCGGTGACTTTCGTTCTTCTACGGATCTCCTCATTTCTGATTCGATTACGTAGAGAAACCCCGAGCATAGCCCTCTCCATAGCTCGTTGTGCGACTTTGAGCTTATCTATGAGGCCCATAGTAAGAGACCACGTTTCAGTGCCATAAGTCATCACTGGTAACACACATTGGTCGAAGACTCTTGTCTTGAGGCACTGAGGTATTTTTGACGAGAAGACTTCGCGAAGTTTCCGGAATGCTGCCCAGCCGAGTTGGATTCGACGATTGACCTCTTTCTCGAAGTTGGACCTGCCTAGTTTGACTGTCTGTCCCAGGTAGATGTACTCGTCAAGAACTTCGAGAACTGAGTTCCCAACTGATATTGGGGTAGGTACAACATGGGCATTAGACATAATTTTCGTCTGAACCATGTTGAGACCTACCCGTTGGGAAGCTCGATGGAGGCCTTCGAGCATTGTACTGAGGTCTTCCATGGATTCTGCCATGACTACAATATCGTCGGCAAATCGAAGGTGGGTGATGTATTCGCCGTTAATATTGATGCCAATTCCTTGCCATTCCAGAAGCTTGAAGGCGTCTTCCAATGTAGCGGTGAACATTTTCGGAGATATAACGTCTCCCTGTCTCACGCCTCTTTGCAATGGAATTGCCTTCGAATTCGCAGTAGATGCTTGTGGGCAATAACGAAACGCTATTCAGTTCATAGACTAAAGGATACTATGCAACTTTCTTGATACTACGTATATTCTGCCAAAAGAGTGGAAATTACAGTCGTAACAAAGTGACACCAATAGTTATTTCCTTTGTTGTTGGATTCGTACGTTTTGTACATTTGCCATTTCTCATGTTAGTTTTATCATGTTATCACATAAAATATAAGTATTTGCATCCATATCTACGATAACGATACATAATGCCAAGCACCCGTTTCTCTATTACGATAGGTTTCTTTTAAAAAACCGAGTAAGATATTTTAAGCTAACGAATTTTGCCTATCTAACCTAACCTAGAAAAAATATCAATGCTGATCATTTTTAAACCCCAACTTATAAAAATATGGAACAATTTTATAATATCTTAGTATTACTAAGGACTACTGGTTTTGCATGGTTTCCTTTCTCGTGGGTCCGTCTATGTAGGGAACCCAAAACACGCAGAGGTTTGCCATTCTTCTTTCATAACAGTTGGCGCAGCTATTTGAGCGTGAAAGAGTAAGAACCCATCCATATATATGACCTTGTGTTACAAGTATTTATTTACGCTTGTTTCAGGCTATTAGTCGTAGCGTTTTGCAATCAATATAACTCGTAATTGTTATGTCGAAATATTGAAAGGAAATCAGAGCTAATATCATGTACATGCGTACCGCTGTGTGCACGTACATGCACATTCCGGCAGGAACTCGCCTTTCTGAAGGTTCCAGCAGAGGTTTATTACATTGTGATATGAATTCAATTCTTATACTAACTAGCTGACCCGCCAGCGGCTTCGCTCGCTTGGGATTATTAGTATAGTGGCAAGCACCACTTTGGATTCTCAAGGTCCAGGGTTCTTTTTTTTAATTATTTTGCTAGCCTCCACAGACTTCACGGTCCGTGCCATTTTTTAGGTTTTTTTGCAAATTGTCAAATCTAAATACAATTAAAAAAGAGACAACAATATATACTTAATTAGAGGACAGGATTTTTATGTTAACATTAAAAAATTGTCTAGTAGATTCAGTTCAGCGACTTATGCTGTTAAAAAATTAGACTATTAACTGATGTAGACACAGCTAGAATAGTTTATTTTAGTTATTTCCATAGCGTTATGACTTATGGCATACTGCTCTGGGGATGTTCTGCAGATATTAATTCTATTTTTATACTGCAAAAAGGGCTATACGAGCGGTCTACAGTTTAGCTCCGAGAGTTTCCCTTAGAGAGAAGTTTAAAGACATAAACATTCTAACTGTCGTCTCTCAGTTTATTTATGAAAATCTAATGTATGTAAAGAAAAACATTTGCAGTTTTGATAAAAGGAGTGATGCTCATTCCATCAACACGCGAAATAAGCACAAGCTATCCGTACATGTAACGCGTCTCCACAGAATAAGTCATTCTTTTATGGGACAATGTATACGATTCTATAATAAAGTTCCCAATGTTATCCGAGATTTGCCTATTAATAAGTTTAGAATTACTATTAAAACTAAACTCTGTCAAAATGGTTATTACAAAATTTCGGATTACTTGGAGGATAAAACAGCTTGGGACTGATCACTCCAGGATCTGGGCTGGATCCGCTAAGTACCTTATGGATGCTCTCGACAGACTGCAACGTCGCGCTGTCCGTATTATTGGAGACACTGAAGTCACTTGACACCTAGAACCCCTACAAATGCGTACAACTATAGCTTTTCTAAGCGTTTGTTTCATGGCGAATGTTCTAAAGAGCTCTTTAATCTTATTCCTTCCTCACCATTCCGATCCCGAACTACTCGTTCCGGCCTAGCATTGCATCCATATGCTGTTCAAAACTTCTTACCACGAATCAAAAAGTTGGGCAGTTCCTACCTCTGTCGTGTAAGTAAATTGTGGAAAGCTCTGCCGGCGTACGTATTCCCTTGCAGCTATGACCCTGGGTCTTTTTGAAACGGGGCGTGAACAAGCATCTCTCAGGTCACCATAGGGGTGGCGATTAGTGCAACTTATAGCTCCACTAATGGTCATCGCTTCTTGATTCCATCCCTGCTTTCCATCGAGAGGGAGTCACTTGGATGAATCATAAAAAAATTCTCTGAACGGTTTTTTTTTATATTACACTGCGGCAGTCCATAAAGCTCTGTATGGCAATGCACTGCATTCGTCACTCTTAGATATAAGATGTTAAATCTCTTGCCCTGTAATGCCCTTTAAACTTTCTTTACAGTTGTATAACTGGCAAAGATGTGGCACTTCCCCAGGGGGAGTCCTACCATTTCAACTAGCTTATTTAGGTACTTGAAACTCATACCTTTAAACGAGCGATTCCGTCGATTTTAAAAAGATGTATATAGATAGAGGTACCTTTCCTAATTTAATGAAATATAGTAGAATCACTCCAACTTTTAAGACTGGAGAGAAAACATAACCCTCAAATTATAGACCAGTATCTCTACTACCAATTTCGAGTAAGATATTTGAAAAAATTATGCTCAAACATCTTTTGGCGCACTTCAACGAGCATTCAATACTGCACGAAAATCAGTTCGGCTTCACGAAAGCAAGATCAACTAAGGATGCCGGTGTGAAGTTAATGAAGTATGTCTTAAAGGCTTGGGAGAGTTCACATGATGCTATTGGTGTTTTTTGTGATCTCTCTAAAGCATTTGATTGTGTGGAACCACTGATTCGAAAGCTTTTCCATTATGGTATTAGTGGAGTTGCGCTAGATGTTATCGAGTCATATTTATCTGACAGGATGCAAAAGCTTGGCAAAAATCGTGTAATATCTTCGGGATCTATAATTAGAATAATGGGTGTTCCACAAGGGTCCATTTTAGGGCCTTTTCTGTTCTTAGCATACATTAACGACTTGCCACTTATGGCCAAGGGTCTTTGTGATATTGTTTTATTTGCGGATGACACATCTATGATTTTCAAAGTAGACAGGAAAGATAGCACACTAATTCAAGTAAACAACGCTCTATCTAGTATCTCTAAATGATTCTCAACTAATAATTTACTTCTGAATTCAAAAAAGACAAAATGTCTGAAGTCTTTTTGAATCTTTAATCGTATCGGTAACCGAAGGGGTTTCGGGGGCGATAAATCGATCTAGCTAGGCTTCATTCTTAGTCGTTTTATTCGTGCTTTCAGATATTCAAAAACTGCTACAGTATCATTACGGCAACTAGGGGCATGAGCTTAAAACAACAATTAAACTGTGTTACCGACACAACAATATTAAAGCTACTTGACAATAGATGGCGTTATTATACAATTGCCAAAAACACACGATGTACCAAAAAACCGAAGGTCATCCAGGTACAATTTGATAATGCAGTCGGGGTTGTTCACCCTCATTACCTTGAGCTGCCCAGCTCAACTACACAACGGTTCTCAAAAACATTTATTCCACGTACAACAAAAATCTGGAAGAAGCTTCCCGCCGAGGTTCTCCCTCTGCGCTACGATATGGGGTTGTTTTAATAAAAGCGTCATTAAAGTACTTAGAGGTCGACAGCGCGTTGGTAACGCCCTTGGTGTTGCAAACGTCTACAGGCGACGGTGACCACTTTCTATCAGGTGGGCCGCCCGCTTGTCTGGCTACTTTTGGCTATAGAAAAATCTGCGGTGGAGTTCACCAAGATTACCCAGCAAGATGTAACTTTAACTGAAGAGGCCTTCTATTATAAATTATGCATAGAGCATTTAAATTTAGCAAAGTTCCATTGTGGAGGATTGTACAATACACCACAAACACATTGGGCAATCCCGTGAGAGTCGACAGTACATAATTATGTGCAGTGCCTTGACACGGATACCAGGAGATCGGTCGGTTCAATGGGTATTTGAACTTAGGAATTATTTTAGAATCAGTACTGCGAACATGGTTCATCGGTTCGATAAACTTGTCAAATTCAAAATATTTGATTTGTTATACACAGGGGCCTTACTATCAGCGTAAAAACCATACAAGTTCCGTGCAGTTCTTAAACCTGGCATAAACAGTTTTGAATGAAATCATACCATGACGCTCATTTAGTTGAACTGATTGAATATTGTTTTCTCAAAGGAGAACGGATAATATTGTCTCTGGCTTCTTTTTTTAAGGATTTAGAGCGACATGTTAACGAGAGTCCATACAAAAAAAACAGGTGAACGGTTTTTCTGCGGTTCTTGAATAGTACGCCTGGGCAGGCCTGCTTTATAGTTGTCATGGTACGAATAAACCGGGCAGTTGTCTAGAAGTCCTGCTTTAAGAGCTCATAGTAAGGCCCCAGGTGTTAAAATTAAATTGTACAAGTCGTGATTAGCCAGCTTGGCATACAAATAATAATGATATCAAATTATATTAAAGGATATTAAATATAATCAATTAAAATGAGAGTTATGTCATTTACGGCGAATTTACAATAAGAAGATATAAGAACAGTATGAATTTATTTTATTATAATGCTTCTGTTCACAGACGTCAATGGGTCCATGGCATTGTTTACATTTATACTTTAAACTTTTAATTTTTTTTATATAATTACTAAAGGAATACAGGAGGACATTATTTTTTTTACCTAACTAGACTTATACAGGGTGTTTGGTAGAGGGACCGACAAACCAAATGAGCGTGTTCGGGGGACCACTTGGAGAATACAAGTTGGCCGTAAAAAATCCCAAACGCCCCAATATGTTTAACTTTTTTTTGTGATGATTCCCTTTTTCTCCGAAATTGTACCTATTTACCACCATTTTCCAAGAGACCAAATTCAACTAAAAACATCCGGTCTAAAACATACTTTACAAATGTTATGGTGGTAAATAGGTACAATATTGGAGAAAACGAGAAAATTCACAAAAAAATGTTTAAAAAAATTGGGGTGTCGGGGATTTTTTTGGCCAACTTGTATTCTCCAAGTTCTCCCCCGAACACGCTCATTTGGTGTGGCGGTCCCTCTACCAAACACCCTGTATAATAAATTTGTGAAGGCCTGACGGGCACTTTGAAAACTTATTTAGCCTGAGGAGCACATACAGTTTAAAAAGAGGCCAGAAGGGCATTTTTATTTTTTTGTACAACATGAAATACAGTTCAAACAATCATAATATTACAATTTAATAATGTAAAAGTCAATAATAGAATAAAATGCATTGTCGAATAATTAAGTTATATAATGTACGTTTAGTATATTTCAATTCAATCGTTTCTTTTATTGATTTGGTGATGTTATTATAAATGTTAGGTGCCATAGTGAACACACTATTTCCATAAAGACTCGTTTTATGATTGATGAAATTTAAGTTTCTCAAAACAGTTCGGTTTAGAGACCTGGAAACAATTTCAAATAGTTTAGAATTGAGTCGAATAAAGAGACTTATTTCTTACTAGCTGTGCCCGCGACTTCGTTCGCGTGGTTATCAATGAGTTTTTTTTTGTGTAAAGCACTATTTGTGTAGAACCTTTTACACTACGGACATTAAAAGCGGCAATGGGCTGTGCATGACGCGCGCCACACGTGTGCTGCGTACGGTGCAAGCCAAATTCAACCTTCGACACTACACTTACAGCATAATTTAGTGAACTCCACTGCGGGTGATATAACCTACGACAAACTTATTATTTGCGGTTGGTACAGTAATCGCGTTTAGGGATCGAAATTTATTTAAGTTATTTTTTTTATTGTATATACTTTTCCGGTACAAAAAGTACCCAGTGTGGTGCCCAGGATGTTAAAGAATAATTATAGCAGGTTTCATCGTAATCGAACTTGTAGATTTTGCGTGATGCCTGAACAAACAGACAGACAGACAAACACAAAAAAAAATTAATCACATTTTTGGGTTCGGTGTCGGTCTAGTAACACCCCCTGCCATTAATTTTTTAGATATTTTGAATGTAGATAATTTTCACTTTACAGATTTATTATAAGTATAGATTATGTACTCGTAAAATTGTAAATGTCGACAAACTGACTATATCTATCCTACCTTGTCTCTAGCGTGTATCTAACTGTGACAGCTATATCGCGGGCTGTCTTTTGTCGATAATTAGCTGCACTGCGATGTCTCCCAAACTATTACATAGACCTCCGTTTTCATTATAATTAAGACTCTACCGCCGCGTTCCCAAATATATAGAGCCTACCGAGAAGAAGCGGTACGAAATTCGGGGTCATTCTTTTCATATAGATGTTTTTTTTTGTTTTAATTAAATTACAAGCCTCCGCAGACTCCACGGTCCGGGCCATTTTTAGGTTTTTTTGCAAATGTATCAAATCTAAATACAATTAAAAAGAGACAACAATATATACTTAATTAGAGGACATAGGATTTTTATGTTAAACTACATAATTAAGGGCCATATCGTTTCTGAGTTTGCATCAGCATTCAGAGTATGAGTATCAGAATGCTGATGTCAGTCTCCGTAACGTCTCCGATGTTTACAATGTTTCTACTTAGGTACTACTCGTGCTAATATTACATTTTATGGGTGGCAGAGTGACAATTTGCCAGAAGTGGAGTATTCCAAGCATCTTTGTCTTCTATATAATGTCGGACTTTAGTAATATGTTTTTTTTATTAAAACGTTTTTTACAGTCAACTTGAATTTGCCCTCTGTGAGCTCAGTTATGTGTTTTGAGAGTTTATTGTAAAAACGCACACGATTTCTTTGGAATTTTCTTTCGAACTTCACAAGTCTAAAACTAGGTGCAGCTATCATATTCTTGTTCCTATTCCTAGTATTAAAAGAGTTGAGAAGGCCAGTGAATGACCTCTATTGCCATGCTATTTCGCACTGGCTATAGGCCCACAGAGGTCTTGCAGTATTGCCACTGGATCCCAAGCAGGTGGTGGTTGTCAACTAAGGCCGTCAGTGTAACGTTGTGTCCCCCCCACAGGAGCTGGTGCTTCGCCCCGGCTCGATGACGTTCGAGTGGTGGGCGCGGCCGCCGGTGCGTCCGTTCGTGCGCGTGTACGTGTACAACGTCACCAACGCGGACGAGTTCCTCAACAACGGCTCCAAGCCGGTGCTGGACGAGCTCGGCCCCTACGTCTACTCGTAAGTAACACGCACATATATTATACAGGATGTCCCGAAACTTTACGATAACCTGCTACCGGGAGACAGGCCAAGGTATACCAGTACCCTTAGCATGGGGGCGGAGAGAAATAGTCTTTCCACCGTTTTTATCCACCTGTCAGGGGAAATAATTGTCTTCTCCACTTTACAGAGCACGGCGACCGGGGAGAGAGATAAAATGTTTCCTTGCTTCCGTGCAGTTATGATAAAAATAAGAAAAAAAAATGTTTTGCCAGCATGGAGTCAAAGTTAACTGACAATAATTTAGCAAACCATTATTCGCCAAACTTAATTTATTTTACTTAGATTACATGTTTCTGACTTTGTTTTGTGGTTGCGATTAAGAGCACTTTTATTTGAGATGACATTAAAACATCACTTTGTAATTTTTACAACTTTTTTAGAAAAAAATATATTATCATTTTTAATTAGAAATAAGGGAAATTTATCTTTCATCGCTTAGTGCTAAGCGAGACGTCATCGACGCGGGCGTCCCGAACACTCCTTGAAAAAGGCCACCGAATGTGGTCGAAACTATAGTCGGACCTATCCGATAAATATTACGTGAGTAATGCCGTATTTCTAATTAATAATGAGTGAAAACTACATTTGTTTTTGTAACAAAATTGTCTATTATCGCTTGGCTTGGTGACATGGTCATCATCATCTCAGCCGTGGGACGTCCACTGCTGAACGTAGACCTCCCTCATAATTTTCCAAAAGGACCGGTTGGAAGCGGCCTGCATCCAACGTCGTCCTGCAACTTTTATCAGGTCGTCTGCCCACCGTGTCGGTGGACGACCTACGCTGCGCTTGCCGGTCCGTGGTCTCCATTCCAGAACCTTCCGCCCATCGGCCATCTGTTCTGCGTGCTATGTGCCCTGCCCACTGCCACGCGCAACTGGCTAATCTTCTGGGCTATGTGTGGCTGTACTATAACTCGACTGTAACGAACTTAAATAAGTATAAAATCACTCAATTCAAAGATTCAAATAATAAAAAGAAGTGTTGAACATTTATTATAATAGATTGGCGATATTATCGACCAGCAGGGCTGTTATGTATCTCAGTTGCAAATAATTGTTTATTGAAATCGAAAAAAATGGCGGCTCTATATCAGTTTGGACAAACCCAGTAAGCAAAAATGTTAGCAAATTGGTGACTGGAGCTGACAAAAGTGACATAGTGCCGCCATTTTTTCCATTTCAATCAACATTTGTTAACAACTGAGATACATAATAGCCATGCTGTAATATCGCGGCTATTTGTCTGGGCCTTAATTGTAAAGCAACTGTAGAAGAAAACAATTGAAACTGGTCTCGATCGAGAACGATGCTCTTTATCGAATATTAATTGGTAGTTAATAAGTATACATTTAAATTCCATTTTCCTTGTAAGCAACTGATGATTTATTCGGTGATATATTGATTAGTTTGTTCATTAAATTTATATTTAACCCTGATAGTGTATTTGGCTCCAATCTCACTTGATGGTGAGTGATTATGCGGTTGAATGAGGTACCACACTAGACCTAGAATAGCTCGTGACTCTCAAGGGTACATTCTTACATTTATGAGCTCCTAGTACTTTTGCTTTACACTTGATAGGTGAGTGTTTGAACACTTGATGGCAAATTGATATTGCAGTCGAAGCTGGTACCACATTAGTTCTAGAATAGCTCGTGGCTCTCAAGGGTAAATTCTTACATTTATGAGCTCCTAGTACTTTTGCTTTACACTTCATAGGTGAGTGTTTGAACACTTCATGGCAAATTGATATTGCAGTCGAAGCTGGTACCACATTAGTTCTAGAATAGCTCGTGGCTCTCAAGGACAGCTGCCGGAACACACTGTTAGGTGTGCAGCGACAGATGTACAAACTTGAGGGTGGTAGCTAGTCAGGCGGACACCATAAGTGCCCTACCACGATGCTGAGGGCTTCATCACGATGTTACCTTCATCTAAAGCTCAAGCCTGAGGTGGAGATTGGTTCATAATATAAAAGGAAAATTTCCTCATTGTTTTTGATGATATTTTTGACCTTCAAATGTCTTCACTATCATCCATTATATAGAATTCATCAGAATCCTCCATTTGAGGGCTTCTGTATTATGTGATTGTGAAACAATATAATGTAAATGAGATAATTATGTATGGAGTTCTATTTAAATTTCTAATCCTAAAAGCCTATTCAAACCTGGGCGTTATTCGCTACCGCGAGCGATAGAGAAATCCGAAAGGGTATGCGTTAATTTCACTGTTCACACCAAAGCGGATATCTCTACGGTTAGCGGGACGGCGGAACTAGTTTCGCCAAACAAGAGAAAATACCGCCTCACTAGGTGGTACAAGTTTAGCTGCAGTTATGGAACTTCAAACTATTTCCGTGTGGTACTTTTCGCTATCCACAGCGGTAGCGAATAACACTCAGGTCTGAATAGGCCTTTATCCGTGATATAGATTTAATATTAAGAACCGACAGAATAGTCCAAGCGGTGGCTACACAAATAGTTCCCTCATGTTATTAAGGTGCTGTCAATTCACGACTGCGATAAAAATGAGAGTTTTTGAGGCAGTTTATCTCATAAGCAGTGTTTTTATTTAAAATTACAAAAAATATAAACACATTTCTAAGAATTTTAAGTAAACATTGACGGACCTAAAAATATTTTTTAAATACTAGAGTACATTAGAAAAAAATTCAAACATACCACTTAATTTCACCTTTAAAACAGTTATGCTATTAATTCATAATTGTATTTGTCATGAAACACATATAATAAAATAGCAATTTTTAATACACACACACACACACTGACGGATTTTGTTTTTATTGTATAGTGAACATTATGTTTTTATGAGTTTTTGTACGTTTTTGCGAGATTCGCTTGCTTGATTTCAAGTGAAAGAAACTGAAAGAATACAAGCTCTGAACTGTCAGAACCTTAAGGGGCCACCTCCTAGACACACTTCCGAGCCGAGGATGTCAGTATTTTTGCTTCCGCAATATATTCGCAAACTACTTGGTTTACCCTATCGAATGGCACTAGTTTACCCTTAAATTAAAAAAAAGACAAATCTAAACGATGTTTTCTTAGTTGAATAGTACATACTACACAATATACTTTATTAATCTCTTGAAGGTCTGTTATATCTTTTGAGATCGCATTGTGGAAACGGTTCAATAATAAATAATTTTTCATCTTCGCTAGTCTAATAGCACGATTAGTTTCCATGAGTAGATTTTTGGACACTGGATTTATCTTTGTTTATTTGTTGATTTCTATATTTGAGTTTGGCAACTACTGTGAGTATCACACATTTTAATATTATAAACATACCCAGGCTGCACTCACTTGATCTTATGTCATTTATAGTTAAACGACGCGATCTTCAGGCGTGAACACGTATTATAAGTCTTGCGGTATGCCTTTTATAATTAAGCGTGATATGATCCGAAATGAGGAGGTCCGTAGGAAAACTTAGGTCACCGACATAGCTCTCAAAAATAAGCAAGTTAATGAATGGGCAGGCCACATCACTCGCAGAACTGATAGACGGGAAGAATGTTTCTCGAGTGGCGACAACGCACCAAAAGACGATGTGTCGGCCGGCCCCCCGCTCGGTGAACCGACGACCTCGTCAGAACCGCGGGGAGTCGCTGGATGCAGGAAGCAAGTAGCTGGAAATTAACTACTATCACAATAGTAGTATAGATACTATATAAATCGAAATCGGAATTGGAGCTCTGACAGTGCAGGTGTCATGTGAAGCCGTTTCTGGCCTCACTTGATGGCTTACGTTTTGCGCGCGAACTCGGTTTCTGTGGGTATAGATTCTATGACTATAGTACATGAAGATATTTAAAGTATCGCGTTTGGCCAAGTACAATACAATAAAGTAAAAGTAAAATACCAATACACCCCCCTCCCCCCTCCCCCCTTGTGATATTTCGTGATTCTTGTCGTACAATGCAATGCAGTGCAATGTTGGTTATAGTAAGTTTTTAGAATGCCAGAGACAACATTATCCGTTCACTTTTGAAAGAACAATATTCAAACAGTTCACCTAAATGAGCGTCATGGTATGATTTAATTCAAAACTGTTTATGTCAGGTTTAAGAACTGCACGGAACTTGCATGGTTTTACAAAGCTGATAGTAAGGCCCCTGGAAATGAGGGAACCTTTCTTGCAGCCTGCGCTCCTACTACCAATGAATCGCACACAATTGGTTAGGTAGGCGCGCGTAAGTCACGTATACGCAATATCCTGTCGGGTATTGGTGTTGTAATGGCGGGTAACGTAGCGGGAGGCGAGCTGGTGATGTGCGTAACCCCACCATTTGAGAATTAACTGCTGATGCCGTTTTAGAATTGAGGACCCGCTGTACTATAACTCGCTGCAAATTGCGAGCCTCGCGAGCACAGTCTTATCAGCGTCAATTAACAGTACTTCACAACCTATTATCTCGGAAACCACTTGACTGATTATGCTCATATTCGAAATTCCTCTTTAAAGTCAAGTACCGAATGTGTGTACCAAATTTTAACAGAATCAGTCTGTAAATAGCGCCGCACCAAACATCCCCCCTTTTTAGGAAAAGTCACACACTTAGAACCGCCGATGACAAACAAATATATTTAACTAGCGACTGCCCGCGACTTCGTTCGCGTAGTAGGCTCGGCTTTCGGCCTCGCCATAACCTCCCGTATTTTCTTGGTTTTTCTTTCATAAGAACCTTCTCCTGACAATAGTTAACACAACACAAAAGAATTAGCGAGATTGTTCCATCCGTTCTCAAGTAATAGCGTGACCAGGAGAAAAAGGGGCTCATTTTTATATAGATTAGGTATATATTAAATAGTAGAACGCCGGTAGCAAGTTTCGTCAAGGTTGGTTGAAAAATGCGACCTGAACAGGAACACGTACATACAACATATATATGTATAAATTTATTAACTAGCTCTTACCTATTACCTTAATTGTATTTTTACTAAGGTAGGAACATACCTATATGTATTTGTTTTAAATTGCTAACTGTTGAATATTGTATAACTTCATACCCTGCTAAAACTGGCAAACTTCCTAGTAAACCGCACTCAGAGTCTCAAGATACAGGCTCTCGCCTAGTTTGAGGCTCGACGCCAAATCTGTTTTTATTTGAAATGTTCTACTTGGAAATTAATTATTATTATTATTCACATTATTTATTTTAACCTTTTCTTAAAATTACATTTTTACAATATTTCTATATACAATAAAAAATAATAAATAAAAAACATTGTAAAAAACCTAATCCTAGATTGCCATCGGCAGCGGGGCATGACCCAAACTACCAGTGGTTAGGGCTGATTATTATTATTATTATTATTATAACCTAACAAACATACGGACAGATAAAGCAGAGACGCTTCACTCGCTCGGTCCATTAATACGGAGCCTAAATAAATGGACTTAGAGTGTCTGACATAGAGTCTGTTCAAAAACAACCTTCAACAAAAAATTTAATAATGTAAATAAATATGATTTGTAATTATTTTAATAACTGGTATAATAAACTAGCACACAATATAATAAACTGCCATTTGTATGTACTTCAATACTAATATTATAAAGAGGAAAGATTTGTTTGTTTGTTTGAATTGAATAGGCTCCGAAAGTACTGGACTGGACACACGAAAGTAACGGTAGCCGTTGTCGAACTTTTGACACTTGTTTAATGTGTACACAGCCTAACCACTGGGCTCCAGGACTTCGACCATTCAAACCCATCATCAAGTTGGGAAGTCAAACAAAAAGACACGCCTAATCTCCCGTTTCTCACGATAACTCTTAGGGACCGTGATAGTTTAAAATCTTATATTGAAAATGATATTTTTGTCGAACAGGGAAGAATGGGAAAAAATTAACATAACAGACAACGAGAACGGCACGCTGTCGTTCCAGTACATGCGGACGTACACCTTCCAACCGGAGCTGAGTGCGGGCGCTGACGACGATGCCGTGGTCGTTCCCAACATACCTATGCTGGTAAGTACTCAGAATTCACTAACATATAAATAGCACACTTTGTCGGAAAGTAGCAATCTTTGTCGGAAAGTAGTACAAATATGTCGGAAAGTTGTCGACAGCATCTACCACGTAGCTACCTGATACCTCTAAAGGTAATTGTTATCATACCACCTGCTCGACAATGTCCAATTAAACATCACGCAATCTCGACGTAAAGCAAGGCATTACATCCCCAGGGAGGTAATGTTGTATGAAATTCCCAAGGTATTAGTGATTTGAATTTGGAACGTTAAAATTTGTAGGCAAAACTTTTAGCATAGATATGGGCATTGTAAAAAGAGTTTATACGATAATCGAACTAGCCTCCAGAGACAGCACACAAAAAAAGAAAAGAGGCGCGATAGTAATGAATGTGAAACAAAAGACGGTGGTATTGCCTTTTCACCGTTTAGTAGTTTATCACGTACACGTTGACTCGAAAATATTTTTTAGTATCCATAACTGGACAAATGTGTCCAATATTAATATAACTTTTAATTATTTTCACTTTTAACTAAATATCTAAATGCTTTTTATGTAGCCCTGAGTTTTTATTGTCTCGCAGTAGATATGAAAGTAGAGTATGCACCTCGAGGATAAAGCATGTCTTTGTCTTGGGCGGCTTTAACCCCTCGCTTCACTCAGGACTCTACATAACTCTAGAGTTCCCGTTACGCTCAAGTTTCAATATGCCGTCCATGACGTAAGACACTGCTTTACTCCCTCGGTACACAATCTACTATTATTCCATGATCGGTACATTCCCTTTCATGTAGAGCAAGTTTATTGACAAAAATGAAAAAGGTATCGTGAATATGTCAAGTTGTAGCACATTTATATCAAACTAGCTGCTCTCCGCGGTTTCACCCGCGTGGTAATGGATGATGATGATGATGAATCTTATATAGCTTATGTTAATCAGGGTGAATGTAGCTTTCCAATGAAGTAAGAATTTTTTAAATCGGTCCAGTACTTTTTGAGCCAATTTCTTACAAACGTACATACAAATCTTTCCTCTTTATAATAATAATAATTTTACTGGCTTATATGCCTATCACAAACATTTGCATAAAGGCAACCCAACTGTATCATTGACATAAAACAGTTGAATGTAGTTGTGTTTGTGTGTTGAATTACACACTTAAACAATATCGGCCTTACTTATAAACGTTGCTTAACTTAGATGATGTTATTTAGTACTGCGCAAAGAAAAATTGTTCTGCGCCGTACTAAGTGACGTTATTTAAAATTATGTAACGTTTATAAGTAAGACCGTAATTTATGTGGGGCCCTACTCCCACCTCTTACAAGTCATATTTCAACCTTACCATAAAATCAGCAGTAGCATTTTAAAATATAATTATCTAATCATATCTTGTCAGCTATAGCAAAAACAATTTTATTACATAATACCGCAGGGGCGGCTTTGTGGCGAGCCGTCGGTGAGTGGCGACACCGCGGACCCTGATTCTCCCTGGGGCTAAATGATACCCTCGGCTTGCCTTAATTGGCCGTCTGAGGGTGGAGACGCAAGAGCAAGTAACAAAAAGCTCCAAAGTTGGAAGTGTTAAAGGGCATAACGCCGGTAGTAGCGCTCTAGTGATACTGCAGCACATCTCCCGATACCCTTTAGACATCCACACCAACGTTGCCCCTTTTGTCACCATTGATGGTGGTCCTTATTGGGGGCCCGTTTAGTGGATGGCAAGTCACCACCTGCCTAAATATTTTAAGATGAGACTGAAATTGGCAGGTGCCGTAGTCTCTTCCATAGCCCACGATATCCCTAATCACTAATAAGTTAATATAAATAGCCTTACCATTTTACCCATTTTTGTAATAGATATAAGTACCATGTCACCCTTCATCCAAAATGTCTGTTTTTATACTACATTGTATAAGTTATACCAAACAGGCCTCTAAAAGTGTTGGCTACAGGCCCACTTATGCCTTTGTAAAGGACCGGATGTGATCCGTGAAATAAATGGAATAAGGTAATAATAATAATAATAAACTTTATTGTGAAAAGATTTTTAACTAACACATTGTCTTAAACACAAATAAAGAATTAACAATTTGTACAAATTAAGAAGAATCAGCGAGTCCCAAACTAGGCGATAGCCTGTGTCTTTGAACTCTCAGATGCGAACACAAAATGATTTACTTAACTAAGCCTGTGTCGGTGTAATAAAAATTGTAATTTAACATTAAAGAAATAATAATGATATATAATTTACAGGATTATTAACTTAAAAGGCATTAGGTATATAAATTACAAAGTTGGAAAGTTAAAGTACTCGTAATTAAAATTTGTAGTGCGCTTATCACTACATCTAGTTTGAATAGGAAAATTCATAAGTACTCTGCGTCTATTGTGTGTGTGAAAGTGCATGGGTGTGGAGGTGAGGATGTGTGTGTGTATAATATTAGTATAGATGTAATAATGTGGTACAAGACATTGCATACGGTAGATTACTAAGTAAGAAATATAATTGCCAATATTATTACCATATCATAATTGTCAATGTCATATCCTTGACATTTAAAGCAGTTTACTCGCAAAATGGACATAATTACGGAAACTACTCATTAACGTTAATATTATGTCCTATTTATGCGTTTAAATGTATATATATATGTGTACATGCAAGTTTATAACAACACAAAAAAATTAATGAAAAATTTAGTACCGAGTTCCATTATATTACTTTGGTAAAAACCAGTTATTGGAGTGTAACTCAAAAACTACAAGACCGAATTTGATGAAATTTAAATGGGACCACACGGGAAGCACCAGATTTCAAACAAAAAAAGAATTTTGAGAATCGTTTCACCCAGTCGAGTACCTTCTCCTTCCTATACCTCCTCCGAGGCCACAACGTTCGTGCTGTGTCCCGCGCTCGCCGCTGTGCACAAGAGTGTCTCCCAGAAGATGAAGTTCAAATAAGTTCGTAACTGGTCGGAGAACATTTCCGGTAAATATTAAGCGTAATTATGAACATAACTCGCGATGGCTTTCTATCTCAAAATGGTTATATGAGTAAATTTAAACACTTACTAAATCAATCAGTAAACACTAATAATAAAATACACGACTTACGTACATACAAATATAAAATTAATCACCATATGTAAAAAAACTGTCACTTTATTTCATCACATTTGACGGCATTTGTGTACTTTTCATCACTCTTGACAGTCGTCGAGTACGTCTAGTGTATCTAGCTGTCAAAGAGTATCGTGCTTTTGACATAGAAACTGACACACACTTAGGCAGAACTGTCATCATTACAATCTTGACGTAGGCGGAGGTCTTATTATTTTGTCTATGCTGTACCCAAGAATATTTTTTTCGCTTTTTCACCCGCGTGGGGATGGGTGTTGATGATGATGACGATGAAAAGTATCCTATATGTTAATCCAGCCCCTCATCTACCTCCATATCAAATTCCATTTCATTAAAAATTGGCCCTAATGTTTGACCGTGAAAGAGTACCAAAAATCCACACATCCATACTCACGAACTTTCACGTTTATAATATAACTACTTAAATGTTTAACCTACAACTGAATTTTATAAAGAAGGAAATATGTATTTCGAAACATTAAGATGTTTTGCTGCAGTTGCGTCATTTCCTACTTGTCTCGAGTCATCCTCTGCAATACCCGCCTTTGTATGTACTTGACAGTATAATGAGGCAATTTTGTTGTTCTTCGCATTATATATAATTAGTTATAATTTGTATATATTATTGAATGAATAAACCTCATGTTACCTGCATATAGATTCAGATTCAGTTTTATTTATTGTTAGACTGTGTTACATATAGTTCTTAAATATTATAAATAGTACCAACAGCTAAGTCCATTCGGACATACAATATAATATATTATGTACGGTAGCCGTAAATATATGCAATTGAGGGACAGTACCACCATGCTGTGGGTTTATTCACAAATAGCACTGCTTCTTCGCTACGAAATATCACATACGTGGTGAAAAATATCAGTTTGAATCGAAGTAACTTGGAGCAGTCGGTAGGATCGATATCTCCGATATATTTTGATCGTTATCTTCTAAACCTTATATTGTCACTATCTTCGCCCCATGGTTTAACCCACCTAGTGGTCGATGATGTCTCGGAACATGAACTTAAATTCTCATAATTTTAAAAATTCCATAATGTATAATTTTCCAGAATAATGCTTTATTTTTGTTTCGCAAAATGTTGAGTTCTTAGAATGTTGAATTGTTTAGAAATTTAATTCCTATAATGTTGACTTTTTTTGGGATCACATATTTTGTCTATCACTAAGGTGTTATGTTTAATGGTGACAACCTACGCGTGATTCGAGCCTGCGTAGAGAGCGTGGCGCGGCAGTGGCCGTAGAAGTGACTAAATTAGGCTAAACCTAGTTATAACTAAAGATTTTCAAAATATTATTGTCGATAGCCTTTGGTCTTCGGTTCTTCTTGCCATCAGACTTTGGCTGATTTACTTAGTAGTGAAAGTCCTTCAGACTGGTTAAGAGTTTTTGACTGCTACGTATTCAAGCGTCCCTGCCACACAGGGGATCCGAGTGCGAATGCATGAGTGTGTGTGTATTGTGGTTTGCTTTTAAACACAAAAAATGTGTGAAAAACAATTGAACGTAAGACAATTTTCACATAACGCAACGCAACGGCGTGTCTTGTGCGAGTTTCGGAGACTGCGGAGAGAGCCGGCGGCGGTCGCGCTCTGTTTCACAGTGGTGAGATAACGCGTCTGGGATACGTGGAAATTACTTAGGATGTTTGTAATGTCCGGTCTCTAGTTTAAACTTCTTAAAAAAGGAAGTTTCTCAATTCGACGGACATGTTTTTAGGGTTTCGTGCCCAAAGGGTAAAACGGGGCTCTATTACTAAGATTCCACTGTCCGTCTGTCTTCCTATCTATCCGTCTGTCACCAGGCTGTATCTCATGAACTGTGTATATAGTTGAAATTTTCACAGATGACGTATTTCTGTTGCCGCTATAACAACGAGTACTGGGCCAATAAGGGGGCTTCCATACAATATACGTAAAGTTTTTGCTCATTTTGCTCGATATTGATATAATGAAGCACTTTTGGGATATAACCCTTGGCATTATGTCCTGTCGAAACAATGACGTGTCAAACTATGTTTTTCCGAACCCAGCGGCTAGTCGAAGTATTGAACGTCAAATTCAGTATGACACCCCCACATTCGACCGCATCATCACTGATCAAGTCAGATAGTGGTCAAACACTGACCTATTAGTGTAAAAAAACTTTCTAGTTTGTGTTGATCCTTTCAACACACATATTGTATATAGTACCTGTACAGAATAGCCAATGAATGACCCCGAGCAGCCTAGCGCCGCACTGCGAACGAATCTGTTTTGCAAAAATGTTGTTTCTATTTGTGTCTACTACTTAAATTTAACCTAATTAGATTTTGATATACAGTCCCGAAACTCAATGATAACCTAGTATCGTACCAGGTTATCTTTGAGTTTCGGGACATCTTTGGGACTCGCCCGGGCGAGAGGCCATGGCATACCAGTTAGGAAAAAATAAGAAAAAAAATATTTTATTTCCAACATGTGTGTATCAAAGTTAACTGACAATAATTTTATAAACCAAAACTTGATTTATTTTACTTAGATAACAATGTTTATTACTTTGACTTGTGGTTGCGATTAATGGCACAGTTATTTGAGATTACATTATTAAAAATTTCACTAAAAAAAAAATTTATTGATTCAGGCGTTACTTTGCGGAAATCCATTATCAAAAAACGATATTAAAAAATATTTAGTGACACTTCCGCTGAAAAGAAAACAATGATTTTGGCCGAAAAGAAAACAATGATTTTGGCCTATTTGGGGGCGTGCCGTCGGACTAGCGCTCGACGAGTCAACATCTCCTGAGGATGCCTCGTGTAGAGGCGAAACACGTGTCGAATCGGTATTGGTTTATTTGGGTTTTCTTGTGTTTTTTATTTTGTATTCTTCCTATTAGCATTTTATGCGGGAGGGAGGGTGGTGCACGCCCCCAAATAGGCCAAAATCATTGTTTTCTTTTCAGCGGAAGTGTCACTAAATATTTTTTAATATCGTTTTTTAAAAATTTCACTGTAAAAAAATCTACTTTTTCGAAAAATATCTGTTATCGCTTGGCTAAGTGACATAAGTTTTTTGTCTTATTTTTTCATAACTTGTATACCTTGCCTTCTCGCCCGGTACCAGGTTATCATTGAGTTTCGGGACAACCTGTATGTGTGTAACCTTCCGTGAGAAGTTATCTAACTGATGGTGCAAACCGCATCAAAATCCGTTGCGTGATTTAGGAGGAGTTAGCAGATATATAGACAGCTTATTCTGTTTGGGGGCGCCGAGTCCTGCATGAGGTGTATTGTGCATGCTTTGACCGAATAAAACCCCTCGTTCACCAACCTCTTTTCAGGTATAAGGGCTTGACTTGTAGAATATTGTACTATGATACATTTCAAATCCAAAATGGCCTCCACCTGACAATGGCGTATTACTTATTTTTTCACTACTCCCTCAATACGCATTTCATATTATTTTGTGGAGGTAGTTGTTTTAAAATCTTTAAATTATCAATTTAACCCGTTGACTCGCAATTCGCCATATTTGGCCAATAATACAATAGATTTCGCAGAAATCAACCTACTTTTCTAGGAGCTGCAACGTGTATGGTTAATTGTAATTGTTCAAAGTCTATTAAATCTAATTTATCTTAAGTAACTGCGTCTACTCGTCTCGAAGTTTATGGCCAAACATAATGAAGCTGGTAGGTCCGTCCGCCCTCGTTGGCAGTGGGTCACTCGACTTTCACTGGAGACGATGAGTGAGACGCGAGGTGACGCGGCTCTAGGTCAACAAACTCCGATAATTATCAATGGAAGTACGTGCTTCTTAGTATTTTTACCCGATTATAGCTAGACCCAGCAGCAGTAGAGCTGTGAATGAGTTTGTACGGGGCAGTACTGCACCCGCACCTGTTTCTATCGTGAACCAGTAATGTTCGCAATACTGTGTTCAGTAGGGCTATTACGTATTTCAGTTGCTAACAAATGTTAACTGAAATCGAAAAAATGGCGGCTCTATGTCACTTTTGTCAGCTCCAGTGATTTTTGCTTACTGGAGTTGTCCAAACTGACATAGAGCCGCCATTTTTCAAGATTACAATCAACATTTGTTAGCAACTGAGATACATAATAAGCCCTGCTGGTTTCATATGGTTGCCGATAAAATGACAGGCACATGAGAGTTAATAACTTGCAGCCGAATTTATAAACAAGCAAAAGTAAAATAAAGTCGCTTCAGATCGATAATGTCGCCAAATGTTTTTAAAGAAACCATGAGAGGCCTCTTTTTTGTATATATGGACTGTCAAACTTGTGCAAACTGTGCTGGCTTCTCTGTCTAGGGAAAATTATGATAACACCCTTGAAAAACACCGTGAATTTAGAGCTTTGACAAGTCATGACATTACTTGACACTGGTCGACAATAGACAACTTTTTTTGTTTAAAAACGGCCAATGTCCATGAACATTGGCTGTTTTTGCCAGATACATTATGGACTTTGGTTGTTTTTCCATAAACACAGTTATTTTGGAACAACATTTCCAGTGGACGTTGGTTGTTATTGATATTATTGTAATAAGCAGACTAAAGTACAACATTTAAAGTATCCATAGAGCAAATAAAAATAACTTCCAAAAAATATGACATTGGTTGTTTTTCCAAAACATTCTTCAATTACTTAAAGAAAATGTATTACTTAATCAACGATTTTAATATTATAGACTATATTTGCATGAAGTTAGACCTAACTATCAAAGGCTAGAGTTCTTAGCCGAGTTATAGTCACGTCTGACATCACACTGAGTTTTTCGTTCTTATTGCAAAAGTGAAGTTGTATAAAAATGACATTCGCACACAAGTCTGAACTGTGAAGGATCTATTATGCGGTAAACATTAAAATCCCATGACAACATCCTAATAAAAGTGTAAAAAGATACGTCCAATTTTGATAGGGTTATGTCATGCATTTACTTTAGTAAGTAACGTTCATTGCTCAACTATAAAATAAGATATTATGTATTCTATCGTCAAGTAATTACTTCATTGAGAAATTTCTCTAAGTAATTACTTGTTTATAAATTCGGCTCCTAATGTGTCAGGGTTACGGTCGCTATGCAGTTCGTCACTTGTGACGGACTGCATCTGTTCTAGGCAGAGGTTACCACTTAACACCAGGTGGGCGTAAACTAATAAAATATAAAAGAACAAAACTAAACCAAAACAAGAGTTACGTGTTTGATGAAAATCAGTGGAACCTTTGAGTAGTTGGAACGCTACTCAAAGGTTCAACTGATTTTTATAAATGGTACGTCATTACATTCGTCTCGTACAAACATTATTATTCCCATTATATAACATACAGTCGAATTGAGAACCTCCTTTTTTTAGAAGTCGGTTGATATGAACTAAGATTTGGACGTATATCTTCGTTGGTAATGCAGTTGCACAAGTAAACGAGTACCTATACATAACCAGCCCATTATGTTCCCACCGCTGGGACACGACCCTTCCTCTCAGAGAGAGGAGTTGGGCCATAATCCTCCACGCGGTGGATAGGCTAGTGGACAACCCATGTCGAAGTGTTCAGGAGCTCTACACCCACCTCTTAAAGGAGTCATATTTTAACCTTACCATTAAATTTGGTACCACCACGTCAATATAGCAAGCTTAAAATATTAATGCATTACAAGAGACGTTTTGATGACGTATTATCAAATAGTGCACTCAATTCACGTACTTTGCAACTGCGTTAGTGTTCTATTCGGGTTGGACGTTATAGGTATTGATCCTGGAACGCACCATTAGGATCGATAGTATTCAAATAATATGTTCGACCATTTTGTGTCGGTGGGAGTACGATGGTAAGTATGATTATTCTAAGCTTATTACAAAACACTCCTGATTTATGATAGTTTCGTAAAAGGTGGGAGTAGGACCCCAGGCCTTCGACATAGCCTAACGACTGATGTCCTAAGACAAACAACCTTGACTGACGGCTTAACGTGCCCTCCGAAGCACGGAAGCGCTCAGTTGAACAATGCCACTAACACACACCCATCCAACTCCTGACCGCAGCAAGCGTTGCTTGTCGATAAGCTCCGCTGCGAGCGGTTCTACGAGTGTATTATGTACCTACCTATTGAAGCGTTGCCTGCTCACATTCATAATGATCTGTGGTCGGCGGCACGGAACGAGACGGGCACTGTGCCGTGTCGGATCAGTTATGATAACTGTGGATATGAACGTGTAATGATAGGGTATCGCTCATAATTATATGCTCGTTTTCGGACTGTGATCTAAGTTTAAACTATTCCCGCCTATGACTTATAGTTCTCGGCGTATCCAGGATTGTTCCGTATCTTCCCATTGACTGACCGGTTTACGCAGTTGGTAGGTCCTTGCCTCCTGAGCCGGTACTCTCGGGTTCGATCTTTGGACAGGTTGCACATTTGTGTCCACGAACATGTCTGTTCGATTATAAAAACTAACTGGCAGACTCGCCAGCCGACTAGAAGCGTTTTTTACCACTATTGGTCACGCATTTACCCGTAGACTCGCCAATCGCCATCCTCCTACTTGAGTCGTAATCCTCATGTCTGAGGGTCGTGACCTCCTCCACCCATTGTCCTTTCTTTAAGGATATGACGCCAGTGTGTTCAGTCACCAGCTATGTGTAGAGCATCGTAAACGGATGTATCGAGAGTGGTGCGGATCTGGTCGGACCAACGCATTGGACTGCGGCCTCGATATCTGGTGCCATCGACTTTTCCAGTCACCACAAGTTTCTCGAGGTTATCTCCTTCAAGCGATGTGACCAAAATATTGCTTGGCGGGCGCTGGGCGATGGTTGGGTGTTACATGACGGCTCATTTTTGAAGTAGAAGGGCCTGTTCAAGGATCTGACTGAGGTTCTTTCAATGTAATGGGCTAATGACTCATGCGATACCTTTACATATTTAAGACTTATTTTGGATGGAATTCTCTATGTATCCCTCTACAACCGCATTGAACTTCCAGCCTCCATGGCGCTTAAGGAACAGGAGATCAGCTCCTGAATTGACCAAAAGAGTGGCTGTAGTTCGTCGGAAATAATGTCCAGTGTACAACAGGGGTTCTGGAAGTTCAAGAATTTTCTCGTTAGAAATCATACTCCGATTCCAAGAATTGCGATGTGTGTGCATCGTCATAGCCTGTTACCAGTAGGAACAAGAGCCGGAAGCTACACCTATAGCTTACAATATATCTAGAATGTAGCCATGCGAAACTAGGCCCCCAACACGTTTCTCCGTGACAACTGCCCGCTCAAACAACCACTTTTCTACCACATCAAGTGTGGAATTGATGATGCAGTTGCGATGACAATTGATTCGCAAATTGTACGTGGTGAAGCCTGTGTTTGGACGTCATTATTGCAGACAGTTGTGCCGGTCCGTTTTAGAATAGCGCCCTTATTCACTATGAATAACATTTTTAGCTTTATTTTAATACTCGTTGACCCGCCAGAGCGGCTTCGATCGCTTTTCTACCGACTTCCAAAAAAAGGAGGAGGTACTCAATTCGACTGTATTTTTTTATGTTTAAAAAAAATTTTGAGAATCTGTCCACCCAATCGAAAGTTATGGGTAACTTTCGATGGGTGGACAGATTCTCAAAATTCTTTTTTTGTTTGAAAGCTAATGCTTTCCATGTGGTCCCATTTAATCGGTCTAGTAGTTTTTGAGTTACACTCCAATAACTGATTTTTACCAAAGTAATATAATGGATGTCGGTATTAAAATTTTCAAATTGCACTTGTTTGTTATGGGATGAGTTGGCAAACGAGCTTGCGGCTCACCTGATGGCAAGTGATACCGTCGCCCACGGGCATTCGCAATACCAGAGGTCTCGAGGATGCGTCGCCGACCTTTATAGGAAGGAAGAGATATAACGGGGGAGGGGGGAATCAAGTATAGTTTGGTAACAGTGCTAGTATACATATTAGGTACGTGTAGATACGATAGATAGGTAAGATGTGATGACGCAAGTACATTACGTGTTATGTATGTAAGGAACGTGATGCGCTGTCGAATCAGTTATACGGTACCTACGTTACAAATAATAATGATAAATGTATTAATTTATGTTATTATCATATATTGTATTCCTGTACCGTCGCTGGCAGATGTAACAATCTTATTTACTTGTTCACCCGTCCGCAACTATCGCGATGATGAATTTCCTTGCATAACGACTTCAAATAGGAGGAGGTTATACGTTCGATTATATGTATTTTTTCGTATGTGTTAGCCGATTTCTCAAATATTTGTGGACTGATTTTCAAAGTTCTTTGTCTACCGACTTCCAAAAAAAGGAGCAAGTACTCAATTCGACTGTATTTTCTTTAATGTTTGTTACCTCATAACTTTCGACTGGGTGAACCGAACCAAACTTCTTGAAGGTCTTGAAAGCTGGTGCTTTCCGTGTGGTCCCATTTAAATTTCATCGAATTCGGTCGGAATTTTTGAGATACACTCCAATAACTGAATAGAATGGAAGCCGGTATCAAATTTTTCAAAATCTACTTATTTGTTTGGTAGAGTATATACTTCCGAGGTGGTCCCATTTAAATTTCATCAAACTTGCTCAAGCAGCTTTTGAGTTACACACCAAAAACTAAAAATTGTTACGCCTATCTTGATGATACCATCATTGACGATGAATGTATAATAATATAATATAATATAATAAGTAGCAAGAGTCACTGAAATGGGTAAGACTTCAACAAGTTTTTTTCACACTTTTTGGTGTTGAAGTCGGTTCCATTTTTTGGTAAAACAACATTTTTTCACCCTATTTAGTGACCCTTGCTACTTACGGGATCGATTGTCATTCACCATCACTGATGATATCATCAAGATAAATCAACATATTTCAGTTATGAATTTGATGAAATTTAAATGGGATACTTCGAAAGTATACTCTACCAAAGAAATGAAGAATTATCAAAATCGGCATACTCTGTAAAAATCCATACATAAAAAAATACTCTACGACTTCGAGAGCCTTTTGGATGTCGATTAAAAATAGTTTACTTCTCCTAGTTTATAAGAAAAAACATGTCATAATGTCTCTTGGAGAGCATGTGCCTTCTGATCACGTGTCGAACAATGATGACGTCATATCCTCACGTAATACGATTCATATGTTACTTGAATACTTAATTAGTTGAAGAGTTATTTTATTTGATGTGTAAATAATGTTGGTATAAAATTTATTTTTTATGATCGCACAAAACGAGCCTGTTTTATTTTGTAACAGCATTTTTGTATGTACCTATTAAACCCTTAGAAGTTATGTACAAATCGTCCCTGTATCTACACCAGTGGTTCTTGCCTTTTAGTGATGAGGGAAATATTTTTTTAATACAGTTGCTCAAAAAGTGGCGTATATTAAAAGGGACGTATAGCGTTCGGGATGTGGGCTATTACATACTCGTGCTTTTTTTTTACCTTTCCCGAACCCGTGCGTTCTCTTTCTCAACTGTCAAAATAATGTCAATTAAAAAGAAAAACCAACCATGAAGATTTTACTAAAAAAATTCATGGAAATTTTTATGATTCATGCAAATACGTATAGGTATTTCTAAAAAGAAGCGACTAATTTGTTTCAATATCAGATTTAATGATTTGATTGAATGTGTTAGGTTAGGTTTCATATCATTTCATCTCACTAAATTTCATATCAATAAAAAAATTCTACTGAAGACTTGGCTGTATGGGCATAGTTCCCTTTGCCTACCAGAATGGGTGAAGAAAAAAATATCTGCTAATATTCTACGGTTGGCGCCATTTTCCAGAAATTCTCTTTGCGAGTTTATTTTATTAAATTGCTTCATTTTTTCGCAACTGTATTAAAAATAGTCGTTCAGTACACGTGCGGAACCGTCATTGCAACTTGTTCCGACTGTCAACCCTCGGCGCCTCGGCTCGGGTAGCCATTTGTCGGAACTCTTTGCAATGACAGCCTTTCCCCACTTGTAATGAAATATACTATTTGAAGTTTATCGTTGAATTAGGCGTGAAAACAACACATAGTGGGTAACCAATTGGGCCAACTTCAATCCTTGTTGGTGCCACCAATAAGGATGTAGTGTAAGATTTACAGATGCTTATGATAATAGGGTACTTCCGAACTATCACGGTACCGACTTTAACAAGTTATTTCACACTTATTAGTGTTGAAGTCGGTTCTGTATTAGCTTAAAAACATTTTTTGGAAATCATTTTTAATGGTTCTTTAAAGTGAAGTCAAAGTCAAAGTCATTTATTCAATTTCGGCATCAAAGACGCACTTATGAACCTCAATTCTTCATTAATATTTCAGAAAGTGTTTTGTTTTTCAGGTTTAGTAATAATAACTCCGTTACCTTTACCATTTTACACACATAACAATAAATGTTATGTTGTGTGATGATCTGGAATAAATATATATTCTATTCTATTCTTATAATGTACTTTAAAAACTCTACCGCCGCGTTTCAAAATTTAAAGAGCCTACCGAGAAAAAGCGGCATGAAACTCGGGGCCATTCTTTTTATATGGATGTTTACAATGTTTCTACTTAGGTACTGCTCATATTACATTTTATGGGTGGCAGAGAGACAGGTTGCCAGAAGTGGAGTGCCTTCGCGCTGCAACGCTACAGCAGTGGCTCCACTTTGACAGAAACTGAAACTAGAAACTACAAGTTACCAATACAAAGAAAGTTACAAGACATACACGCATACTTAAGCATTTATACAATTGTAATGTGACAAGAATGTCGAAAAAAACGCTTTAATTGAAGGCTTTAATTACAGAATCAATAAGACGTAACAACTGTTCAAATATGTTTTAAAACAGTAAATATGTAATTATACAATTATACCATATATATATACCATTATATAGTTTGCTATGACGTCACAACACTGAAAATTTCTGATTTGGATCTTGTCGCATATAAAAGAAAATATTGAAGAATTCTTTAAAAGAAAGATGTCAGAGCCTTGTCAATACAATTAAACACAGATTCCAAAACGTCGCTTTATGAACGAATCACACAAAAGCTAGTTTTTTTTAATAAAATCAAAAAACAGGTCAAAATAATCAGCCCATTACGTTCCCACTGCTGGGACTCGAGCCTTCCTCTCAGAGAGAGGAGTTGGGCCGTAATCCTCCACGCGGGTGGATAGGCTAGTGGACAACCCACATCGAAGTGTTCAGCCCTTCGACATAGCCTAACGACTGTTGTCCTAAGACAAACAACCGACACCGACGGCTTAACGTGCCCTCCGAAGCACGGAAGCGCTCAGTTGAACAATGCCACTAGCACACACCCATCCAACTCCTGAGCGCAGCAAGCGTTGCTTAACTTGTTGATCGGTCGAGCTCCGCTGCGAGTGCTACATAGTGCGAGTTGTTATATAACCACTTCATATAATATTATAAAAAATAACATACATTTTGTAGTTTGACCTCTCAAAGGTCCCCAATGAATGGATTATAATATTACCTAACCTTGAATGTTGTGTACTTGTATTTATATTCAGTACTCGCTGCGCCGCGTGGTTTCACTTACATGGTGATGATGATTTTTTTATATAAAGCGCCCCTGTATCAGAGCGAACCAAACATAAAGGAATTGTTCAAACCGTCCGAACAATTTTCGAGTTTTACATAAACTAAAAAACAGCAATTTTGTATATGAATATATATTTATTACTAGCGCTACTGCCCGCGACTTCGTTCACGTAGTAGCATAACCTCTCATCTTTTCTTGATTTTTCTTTCATACGATGACCGAGGGATATAGGGAGTCATTTTTATATATATCATGTGTCAAAGTCAACATAACAATGAAATTTCTATTGTGTCTGGAGGTTTGACACTTGACAGAATATATAGATTAAATTATCTAAGTTTCAGCGCAATTTTTATTTATTTTAATGTACCTTCTATGAAATATTAGAAACATTAAAAAAAAAGATGAATGAATTCGGTAATGCCGTTCTCAAGTTATAGCGTGACCAGGAGAAATAGGGGTTCAGTTTTATATACATAGATACCTAGATATATAAGTAAATAATGTATGTATGTTTATTAAGTCTTTATAATTGTAAATTGCAACAGATAAAATGTTGAACAATTTGGAAATAAATCAGAATACAGACGACGGTGACATTATATTAGCTTTTTATTTGTACCTACAGACATTTCGGCTTTTAAATCTGTATCTATATAAATAATAGTGTTGTGTGTATGTCTGAAATAAACATATTTTCTTTCTTTCTAAATTGGCTTTAGGGGCCGTCCATTAATCACGTGATGTTTTTTTACCATTTTGAACCTCCCCCTTCCCCTTGGTGATACGTGGTGAGGTTTAAGACTTACCCCCCACCTCCACCGAAAATCACGTGTATTTTTTAATGTCTACAAAGAATCTTAAAATATTTCGAATCTTATCTTTAAATACAGGTATAAAATATAATCTAATTTTATACTAGAAAATTATGGATCATGATAAAAAGTCTAGACGGAAAGGTTGCAGGTTGTTTTTGACTGGAATAAAATAGTAGTTTATGCAACTGTCATGTAATACCTAATTATATGCAGTTGCATACCCCACTTTATTTAATCTCATGACATTTTTGCTACTAAAGTTTTATCCAACAAAATATTACTCAAATTCGTATGTACGAAATAGCGCCAAAATGGAAAAAGTCTTCTTCTTCTTCTTGTTTGTACGGCTTGTGCGGTGTAACCACAATTTTGCCAATATCAGTGGAAAAAGTCTGTTATTGGTCTATTGGCTCGGAACCAGCGCATTGCGCGCGCAGCGAGCTCACCACAGATAATGTGTACTTAAATTGAATTGAAACCTCCTTGGTCGGGACACATTATACTTTAATAATTAAAAAATTGTTTTAAAGCATTGTTTTGTAAGGAGAATAATGCTTTAATTTATTTTTTTAATTTTCTTAAAGAAGTATGTTAATAAAATATGCCAATAAAAGTCTTTATTTTATTTCATAATTAGAATATTATATTTAATTAGAATATTATACATCACGAAAAAAATGTGATATTTCGTGATTTTTGTCGAACCCCCTCCCCTCACTTCGAGCCTCACGTGATTAATGGACCCTTATTAATAAATTGATTATGATTATGTGTAGTTGTCACCGTTAGACATAAGAGTTGAACGTTCCGTCACATGAAAGCATACAAATCTCTAACGAAAGAAAGTGCTTATAATAACCACAGGCATAATTAGACATCATTACGCAATAAGTAGGTACTTAGTTATAATTAGAGAGAAATTTCATGAGACATTAAATTATGATATAACCCGCACGTGCACAATAAAGGTTACATTTATTAAGCACATATAAATAATTAGTTTATATTATACATATACGTAATTATAACGATGTACTTTCTTTTCAACCGACTTCCAAAAAAAGGATTTTGAAAAATTTTATACCGACTTCCATTCAGTTATTGAAGTGTATCTTAAAAACTACTGGACCGAGTTTTATTAAGTTTAAATGGGACCACACAGGAAGCACCAGCTTTCAAACAAAAAAAGTATTTTGAGAATCGGTCTACCCAGTTGAAAGTTATGAGGTAACAAACATTAAAAAAACAGTCGAATTAAGCACCTTATTTTTGGAAGTCGGTAGAGAATGTGAAATAATTTATCGAAATCGGTATCATGCGCACAATATTGTGATAATAGGTGCCTTTAAACTATCATGGCACTGACTCGACAAGTTATTTCACACTTTTTAGGGTTGAAGTCGGTTAAATTTTTGGTAGTAAATTTTTCTAAAGGAAAGGAAAAAAGGCAAGCGGCGTCGGTTCACTGACGCTTTAGTTTTACAATATAACATTTTAAAACGTATGAATGTACTACGTTCCATAGTGGGCAAAGTTAATGACCGATTGAATGAACATTTACGAAACTGAATGAACAAGACGCTTTAAATGCAACGAGACCTACTCGGAGTACATAACCTTAGTACTCGTACATCATAGTTATAAATGTGACTAAACAGTCTATAACGGAGTTTCGCGTACAAATTTAATTTCATGGTGCCGTTTTCAGTGATCGTGAAGGAATCCAAGGAAAATATCTTAGGAAGCTTTTAACAGAAATCACACTGCTTTATCATCATCATCATCATCATCTCAGCCGTAGGACGTCCACTGCTGAACATAGGCCTCCTCCATGATTTTCCATAAGGACCGGTTGGAAGCGGCCTGCATCCAACGTCGTCCTGCGACCTTCCTCAGGTCGTCTGTCCATCTGTTCTGTGTGCCATGTGCCCTGCCCACTGCCACTTCAACTAATCTTCTGAGCTATGTCGGTGACTTTCGTTCTTCTACGGATCTCCTCATTTCTGATTCGATCACGTAGAGAAACCCCGAGCAATGCCCTCTCCATAGCTCGTTGTGCGACTTTGAGCTTATATATGAGGCCCATAGTAAGAGACCACGTTTCAGTGCCATAAGTCAACACTGGTAACACACATTGGTCGAAGACTTTTGTCTTGAGGCACTGAGGTATTTTTGACGAGAAGACTTCGCGAGGTTTCCGGAACGCTGCCCAGCCGAGTTGGATTCGACGATTGACCTCTTTCTCGAAGTTGGACCGGCCTAGTTTGACTGTCTGTCCCAGGTAGATGTACTCGTCAACAACTTCGAGAACTGAGTTCCCAACTGATATTGGGGTAGGTACAACATGGGCATTAGACATAATTTTCGTCTTATCCATGTTCATCTTAAGACCTACCCGTTGGGAAACTCGATGGAGGCCTTCGAGCATTGTACTGAGGTCTTCCATGGATTCTGCCATGACTACAATATCGTCGGCAAATCGAAGGTGAGTGATGTATTCGCCGTTAATATTGATGCCAAGTCCTTGCCATTCCAGAAGCTTGAAGGCGTCTTCCAATGTAGCGGTGAACAGTTTCGGAGATATAACGTCTCCCTGCCTCACGCCAACACTTCAGCACAGATAGTCAATACGGCACCGCTGGAGAGACTCAAGCACTGCCCACGTCTCGACCGAATCAAAGGCTTTCTCATAGTCCACAAACGCTAAACAATGAGGCAAGTTATACTCTTCGGTCTTCTGTATAACTTGCCGTAGCGTGTGGATGTGGTCTATGGTACTATAGCCTTTTCGGAAACCGCTGCTTTATACGTTTTTATATTACGTGTTTCTCGGGTTCCCCTACTCCAGGGGGCCTATGAGCTTTTAAAGCAGGACTTCTAAACAACTGCCCGGTTTATTCGTACCATGACAAGTATAAAGCAGGCCTGCTCAGGCCTACTATTCAAGAATCGCAGAAAAACCGTTCACCTGTTTTTTTGTATGGACTCTCGTTAACATGTTGCTCTAAATCCGCTCAGTTTATCAGCTTACAAACGTCTAGGCTTCTGCAATGTTGGTTATAGTAAATTATTGGAATGCCAGAGAGAATATTATCCGTTCGCCTTTGAGAAAACAATGTTCAAAAACTTCACCTAAATGATCGTCATGGTATGATTTCATTCAAAACTGTTTATGTCAGGTTAAGAACTGCACGGAACTTGCATGGTTTTTATGAAGCTGATAGTAAGGCCCCGGGGATGGCGAACCAATGGCGACACAGTATTTCGGGCACGGTTTGCATTTTAGTTCACTGTGAGGTATTACGAACGATAGCGACCTACTACTGAAAACAACTACGCTACTGAGTGAGAAAATAGCTATATATATATTTATATACTACATATAATAAAACTGTAGAGATAGAATTTCTGTACAATGAAAAAAATGCTAAAAAACGAGTCAGGAGTGCAATCAAACTAATTTAATTTTTTTTCAGATTTTTTGTTTCTCCGTTTGTCTGTTTTTACGGGCTAATCTCCGAAATTACTGGACCGATTTAAAGGAAATGTTGTATGGTGTTAGCTTATTACCCTGGTCAACACAAAGGATACTTTTGATCCCGGTGAATTAAAGAGTTCCCGTCGGATAGTCAAAAACTGTAATTAACCGAATCCAGCGAGGCCACTTTGTACTGTTGCACGTGAACGACACGTTACGTTACACGCACGCAGTTATTCGTGCTAGGCACACTGCTCGTCTTGGTTGGTACACTTACACTGCCTGCCAGTTATGATAGCCTAGTAAGTATAGACTACAGTTTCCTCGCAATATCACCGCATAGTACCAGGCTACCATAACCGCATAGCAGATCTCAGCAGCCTTGCTGTCGCTCGGCATGCTGATATCCATACATAATATCACACTACATGGCTCGTCCTGACTATGTGTTATCTGTGCCCTAGATACATGACAGTTTGTACTGTTGCACGTGAACGACACGTTACGTTACACGCACGCAGTTATTCGTGCTAGGCACACTGCTCGTCTTGGTTGGTACACTTACACTGCCTGCCAGTTATGATAGCCTAGTAAGTATAGACTACAGTTTCCTCGCAACATCACCGCATAGTACCAGGCTACCATAACCGCATAGCAGATCTCAGCAGCCTTGCTATCGCTCGGCATGCTGATATCCATACATAATATCACCTACTACATGGCTCGTCCTGACTATGTGTTATCTGTGCCCTAGATACATGACAGTTTGTACTGTTGCACGTGAACGACACGTTACGTTACACGCACGCAGGTGTCCGTGCTAGTTACTCAGACAGCGATCCAATACATTTTTATTATATGTATAGATCAACGAACAAACATGACTCAATCTCAGTTTATATTATGCATAGTGTCCTTCCTTATAATGAAGTTGTTCACCCAGATTCGTAGGTTACCATATCTGTTTAGCGATTAGCATGCAATCTAGATGTTTCAGGTCAACTTGGTTTCAACATTTGAATTCAGTTTAGGAGTAATTACCACCGATCACAGATTAGTACGTCGTTAGTACGTCATTATCGTCTTCGTCCATACAAACTTATTGCTCTTGTTTCTCTCTAGATAACACTTGTAGTGCAGAGCACTGTGGGCCGAGCACTTTTTGGATTGGGATATTTAAGACGCGCTCGTATCCTGATAATAGTAAAAAGCAGAATTTTTAAACACCTAGTGTAACGAAACAGATAGATAATATATTATGAAAAAAATACTAAGGTTAGAAAAGGAATAGGAAAAGAGTAATAACCGAATAGAATTCATAAATATAAATATACTCTCTTTCTGCAGAAAAGATTCCTGAATAGGTCCACAAAAATAAACTATCACGTCCAAACTCTCAGAATTTTCAGCGATAACACTATATTTTTTTTAGGTAGTACATAGCCAACGTATATTACTAAAGTAATAACCAGCAGTTTTTTCGATTCTGTTAATATATATATCGAAAAATAAAGAAACGTACAAAATTAACGCATTTTCGCATTACATCATCCAATCTAACAAGCGATTTTCAACCTTACGTAAAGCATCGTAAATTATTTTAAAATTGGGGTTAGACCGCGCCTTAACAAATACAATTTGAAAAATTTAATACCGACTACCATTCTATTCAGTTAATGGGACCACACGGGAAGCTTTCAAACAAAAAAGTATTTTCAGTATCGGTTCACCCAGTCGAAAGTTATGACGTAACAAACATGAAAAAACATACAGTCGAATTGAGTACCCCTCCTTTTTATGGAAGTCGGTAGAAAATAAAAAACAATGCTAAAAACTAGGTGCAACAATGGGCGCTGTTATTGCTCAGAGCGATCTCTTCCAGACAACCCATTCGCATACACACAACCTAACAAACGGACAGTTGAAAGTCAACTTGGCGAGTTAAAGACGCCAGAGATGCTTCCTAGATCGATTTATCGCCCCTGACACCCCTGCATGCTTAATTTCATGAGATTCGAGATTCTGATATATATAATAGGTATAATATATATATCAGAATATATAATATATATATATATATATATATATATATATATGCACAAGTGTACAATGCACAATTCTTGTTCATATATATATATATATATATATATATATATATGCACAAGAATTGCTCGTTTAAAAATATTAGTTACAAGTTAGCAAGTGAAGCACAACCTTCGTCAAGCGACCACAACATGTCAAGGTGCATCGAATCAGGAAGATAAAACTTGACGACCTTACTCCGTCTCTAGTCATTGTACCTATATGTTGTACTAGTAACCGCTCGCGGCTTGGTTCGCGTGTAGTTTGTCGCGACCCCTCGCAGTTAGTACTAAATAATACGTTTTTTCTACCTTTTAGTTTGTGTATTGTGGTTTTTTCACAAATAAATAACTTTTATGCTTGACAATGTCCGATTACACATCACGCAATATCGACAATAATAATAAACAAAGCATTACATCCCCAGGGAGGTAATGTTGTACGTAACTCCCAATGGATTAAAGTGATTTGGATTTAGGACGTTCAAATTTGTAGGACAACTCTTAGCATAGATAGATAGATAACACTTTATTGGGACACCACATTTATACTTAATATTAGCTAAGTACAATTTGAAAAATTTAATACCGTCTTTCATTCTATTCAGTTATTGGAGTGTATCTCAAAAACTACTAGACCGAATTTGATTAAATTTAAATGGGACCACACGGGAAGCACCAGATTTCAAACAAAAAATAATTTTGAAATTCGGTTCACGCAGCGAAAGTTATGAGGTAACAAACATAAAAAAATACAGTCGAACTGAGTACCTCCTCTATTTTTGATGTTGGCAGAAAATTAAACCTAGCTAGATCGATTTATTGTCCCCGATACCCCTTCCATACTAAATTCCATGAGTTTTCATGTAATTATTTAATAAATATAAATAAAAATAAACATGAAATTTCATGAATAAATTCCGAGATTCAGATTATATATATCGGCGCAACTACAACAGTTCGTCGAGAATAATTAAGTTTAATCATTTGATTACCCTAAAAATAGTTTATAAATCATCAGTTGATTATTTTTGAGTTGATTACGATGTAAAATTAATGTTATGATTGTAATTTCAATACTTTACCAACAAACTTGTAAACTCGTGCACGTGCGCCGAGTCCTATAAGTACGGCCGCACTGTAGGCGCTCGTCTCAGTCGCTCTCGAGTCGCCGTACAGTACGGACCTCTTTGTGACGTTGTTACGCTGCTCGTTGAATATACGAAGCTTATAAAAGTACTTGTGAAGTTTTACTTCGAGGACCCAAAAATGAGTGATCATCATGAAAACAACAATTGTGACTTCAGCAATGCTGACGTCACACTTTTTAAAAACACTCCGGAGGTGCTTTCTCCGTCATATATATATGTATATATATATATATATATATATATATATATATATATATATATATCTTTTGTTTTAATTATCACAGTATCACTAAATATTTATTTTAATCCTACCTGGATTAAAATAAATATTTATGATTCTTCCGCTAGAAAATTGCTTATAGCTGAGATGCAGTGTGCACCACACTCCATCTCACACTGTTTATGCACTTCTCCCTCCCTCCCGTGTAAAATGCATCCAGCAGATGTGTCACCGAATATATATTTTAATATTATTTTACTAAATATAAGTAGTTGTAGTGTTATAATGTTCCATTTGTGCTTTAACCTTTTCTATACCGTGTGGGCAAAAGGCCAAGAGGCAGAATCCCAAAACGGTAGTCTGACCAGGTTTTGCAGCAGCTTGATATGCCCGTTAACGTAGCTCTCCGCATGAAGCCGCAGACCGGAAAAGGTGGAGGGAAGCAGTTAGGAGACTTCTGAAGAGTCACGATCCTCAACACTGAGGGAACGACTGAGGAGGAGGATACCGTGATAATTAAAACAAAAGATTTATGAACGAAACGCACGCAAATTTACGTCTCTGGGACGCAAAGGGATAAAACACTATACATATAACAGCTAGTTTCGTGCCTATATGGGAAATATGTATTTTTTACAAATAATGTGTTGCCAGTCGTAGGCAGGCAATAAGTTCCGATCGAAGCCCACACACAAGATAACGGCGATATTTCCTTTTATTAGCATACACGTAATATACAGTTAGTTTATATGGATAGCAAAAAAAGCTCCGTTATGAGTTAGCTTTGAATAAATTATTCGTTTTTTTACATAAAACTTGTATTTTAGACTATACTAGTTAGCGGCAGCGGCTTCACTCGCTGGGCCTACGGGATACAACGAATGGATATATTTATCTATATAAAAATCTCTATTTCCCTTGGTTATCGCATCACGCGTGAAAGGATGGAGAAATTTCGCTATTTTCTTTTTTGTTGTGTTAATTATTCTCAGGAGAAGGTTATTATCGAAGCAAAATCAAAAAAGACGGGAGGTTACAGCTCGGCCAAAGGCCGAGGCTACTCCGCGAACGAATTCGCGGGCATAATTTTGAACGTGGTGCATGTAACTGTACCGAAATATCGGGAGCTCCAAAAGTAACTAAATCGTGGTCTACATCTCGTGAGTACTAATTATAACTTAGTTAACAACCGCGAAAGTCTAGAACAGTGTTTTGCATAATAGTACAAACATGTTTATAAGTTATGTTTGACTAAACTTATGTAAAAAATTAATGTAAATAATAATATAAAAAATATAAAGATTTCTTCATCAAGAGTTTGGTTGAAGATAAAAGTTAGTAAAGCTCGCTTTTGAATTTATGTTTTCATATATTAATACCTTAGGTTCTCGAGTGGCGACCACGCACCGGAAGGCGTAGTGTAGGCAGGCCCCCCACTAGGTGGACCGACGACCTCATAAAAACCGCGGGGAATCGCTGGATGCAGGAAGCGAGTAGCCGGTCCAAGTGGCGTTCTATGGGGGAGGCCTATGTTCAGCAGTGGACGTCTTCCGGCTGATAATGATGATGATGATGATGATATTAATACCTATAATGTGTTTTATGTGTAATAATTATTAATAAGGGTTAGCGAGGAAAAAACTTAACGACAACTTTCGTTGGTTTTGTTACATTTCCCTAGATCTGTGTTTTTTAGTATTTGCGTATAGTATAGGTAGGTCATTTACTTCGAGAAAACTTAGTTTTTCGACGCTTAAACCTAATAACTGAAGTTCGAAAAAAACGTAGTGTAAATTGAATAAATGTTATTATAAAGTATGGGAGCCAATACACGATTGAGCAAAGTTGGCTCGCTAGAAAAAAATCGACAACATTCCCTCAATTTTGCAATATTTTCTTACGTGCTTCGTGGGAAATAACATTTATATTCAATTATGAGCAAATATATTTCAATGAATGTGTCATATTCGAATTCCCAATGAAATTTACTAGTAAATTATGGACTTCTTTACCATTAAAATTTAATCATTTCATTGTACTAAATAAATAAAAAGTATTTGCATGTATTCAATTGCATCTTCGCATTACATCATCCAATCTGATAAGCAATTCTCAACCTTATGTGAGCCATCGTAAATAGTTTTAAAATTGAGATTGAATCGCGCCTTAAGTAAGAAACGTTTTTATGTTTCCTTCATCAATCGCCTTTTATTTTTTTTTGTAATCCATCCAATATAACGTGACTTTGATATGAGTGCCTTACATACGATTGTGATTACTGACTTATAGTAAAAATTACACTTGATGCAATTATAAAAATTTCATCATCATCTCAGCCGTAGGACGTCCACTGCTGAACATAAGCCTCCCCCATGATTTTCCAAAAGGACCGGTTGGAAGCGGCCTGCATCCAACGGCGTCCTGCTACCGTTATCAGGTTGCGCTTGCCAGTCAGTGGTCTCCACTCCAGAACCTGTCGGCCCCATATAAAAATTTGAACAATACCAAATGCACATTAAAACGTTCTGTTATACGGACTCGGAAAATGTCTTTTAAAAAAAATAAGAACTGTTTATGAACACACATTTTAATTGATTTAGAAATAACTACAGCTTATTTTACGTAGAAAGAGACAAGTGTTTGAAACCGATGACGGATTGAGACTGACTTGAATGTGAACTTAGCATCAAATCAAAATGAAAGAATGAGAAAACACTGATATTGCTATAAGCGTGCAGGGTCTCCATTACTATAGTAGGGATATAACAATTCGAGTCTACGTATAAAAGAAACAAAAAAATACCAATAAACGGAACCGGTGCTGACTACAACAAGTTATTTCACACTTTTTGGTGTTGAAGTCAGTTCCATTTGGGATTTTTTTTATCAAAACACACTTTTCAGTTATTGGAGTATATTCGTAACTAAAAAAATCTGGACTGAATTTGATGAAATTGAAATGCGATCACCTTGAAATTAATACTCGACTAATCAAACAAAATCAGTTCTTAAACGACGTATATATCCGCGAACACATATAAAATAAATATATGCTGTCGAAATGAGAAAACGCTACCTATTTGTCGATGCCTTTAAAAATATTTGGCATTTTTAGACACAATCAAATAGTATATATATCAAGCGTAGGTGGACATTTCCTTCTAACATTCTGTTTCTTTTGTCAACAGAGCGCGACATCTCAGTCCAAGCACGCAGCGCGGTTCCTGAGGCTGGCCATGGCTTCCATCATGGACATCCTGAAGATAAAACCCTTCGTGGAAGTCTCAGTGGGTCAGCTCCTTTGGGGGTACGATGATCCCCTGCTGAAGCTTGCCAAGGATATCGTGCCAGACGAGCAGAAACTGCCTTATGATGAGTTTGGGCTGTTCTATGGGGTAAGGCTGATCAACGTTTTACATCACAGCAACTATATGACCTTTATTCTGTGTGGGGAGAAAGACCAGGGCCCCAAGTCTCTTAGCTATTGAGCAATCGCCACACTACAGCGACGCTTCTACCTTTGAACTGTCTGTTAGATCTAGTTCTCAATCGCAGTTGTGAAGCAATCGCATCGCTGTCGTATGGCTGTGCTACGGCTTGCGAATGTTGCCAATGAAATAAAATTGGAAACTTCTACACATCAAGCATCAGTCCAAACAGTGGTTTTCTAGCAAAACAATATTTTGCTATCTAAATACCATCTAAATATCGCAGTAACTGAGTTTTTAATACACCTAAATATGCACGAAACAATCTATGTTGTCTTTGCCACAAAAATACAAGCGTTACGAGTTACCGATGTATACCACTGTACCAACGCTATCGCAACTCAATAGTTTACCATTTATGCCAATAACTATCGATAGCAAGCCGCTGGACCGCGACTGAACCTAAATAGCAAACAAACTACAAAAGCTGTCAAAAATTTAAATTTGTATGCCATTGAGTTGCGATAACGCGGTTAATACGAGTAGCTAAGATACTTGGCACCCTGCACTGACTTCCCGCTTGGGGTGTATTCGCATCCAACGACGGAGCGAATATGCTTAAACTGCGTCTCCTCACGGAGTGAAATATATATTATATTCATAATCAGCTCATTATGTCCCCACTACTGGGACTCGATCCTTCCTCTCCGAGAGAGGAGTTGGGCCGTAATCCACCACGCGGGTGGATAGGCTAGTGCAACCCATGTCGAAGTGTTCAGCCCTTCGACATAGCCTAACGACTGTTGGCCGCTGACGGGTTAACGTGCCCTCCGAAGCACGGAAGCGCTCAGTTGAACAATGCCACTAGCACACCCATTCAACTCCTGACCGCAGCAAGTGTTGATTGTTTAAGATCGCCAAGTCAAGCTCCGCTGCGAGCGCTTCATTTAAAATATTATAATTATTTAAAGTAATAAATTTACAGTCTGAATATCTGAATATAATTATCAGTACAAACCATACCATATGTACTTCTCGATGACGTACCGTTTACATTTAGTCGTGTACTGATGTCTCGATGTACTCGTACGAGAATAGAGTGTATTAATATTTGTACTTTTGCTGATCGAGTCACCGAACTCATGAGATATTCAAGCAGTGGATTCTTAAGCCATTAAACATTTTCTGAATCAACTGGCAAACAAAAAGTAACGTATTGTTCTTTTCATCTCTCTAGCGGGAAAAAGGTTGTTGCTACCAACGATTCAATGTTGCTTACTTAGTGCAAATACTGTTTTTATATTTTTGTTGCTTCAAACCACTGAGCCAATTTGCCTCACTTTCAAGAGGTTATGTCTTTGTGTGAAGTCTGGCGCCCATTGTTGGCGGGTTTGATCTCCGAGGCAGTTGTGGCGCGCCATGTGTTCCGGCGTGCCGCGAAGAGAAGGGTCTGGCAACGGACAGCCGCGGCGGGTTCGCAGTCGTGTGCAAAATCTGTCCCGCGTTCCCGCCAAAAGCGACAGTGACGGAAAACCCCGGGGCTGGTGGGTATACAATCTCCCACATAACCACCTACCTCTCCGTGGTAGGTGGTATCCATAAAGGATTTCCCCGGGACAAAAAGAAAGTCTAGTCTCTTCCGGATAACTTAACAGATAACAATTACAACCACGTAACTACTTGTTTCAACCACGTAACTACTTGTTTCAACCACGTAACTACTTGTTTCAACCACGTAACTACTTGTTACAACCACGTAACTACTTGTTACAACCACGTAACTACTTGTTTCAACCACGTAACTACTTGTCTCAACCACGTCACTACTTGTTTCAACCACGTAAGTATTTGTTACAACCACGTAACTACTTGTTTCAACCACGTAACTACTTGTTACAACCACGTAACTACTTGTTTCAACCACGTAACTACTTGTCTCAACCACGTCACTACTTGTTTCAACCACGTAAGTATTTGTTACAACCACGTAACTACTTGTTTCAACCACGTAACTACTTGTTACAACCACGTAACTACTTGTTTCAGCCACGTAACTACTTGTTTCAACCACGTAAGTACTTGTTACAACCACGTAACAACCTTGTTACGTGGTTGTAATTGTTATCTGTTAAGAGTCCAAAAGAGGAGTCCGAAAGAGTTATCGAACTTAACAAGTGCGCTCCACTCATCTACTCCGTTACAGGAAATACACAAATCTATAACTTCACAGAACTGTCCAGCTGCCTGATTACGGGCAACCTTAGGGATGTACTGGAGGGAACCAGCCCTGGTATACACAAATTACAATCATACAACGTTACAACAATATAACCTTTTATTTCCAGAAAAACGGCACCTCCCCCGACGTAGTGACGATGTTCACGGGAGCGTCCTCCATCACGAAGTACGGCATCATCGAGCGGTACAACTTCAAGGAGCGTCTGCAGCACTGGTCCACGGACGAGTGCAACAGCATCGCGGGCTCCGACGGGTCCATCTTTCCCCCGCACATTACCCGGAACGACACCCTGGCTGTGTACGACAAGGACCTGTGTCGACTGCTGCCGCTCAAGTGAGTGGCTACATGTTTAATATATTCTCGTGAATTTCCAGACGTATTTGTAAATGCCTTCCTGGTTCCATGTTATTTTTTTATAATGCTTTTGTTCACTAACATCAATGGGTCCGTGGCATTGTTTACATATATTATATTTTAAATTTTTCATTTTTTTATATTATTACTAAAGGAATACAGGAGGACATTTTTTTTTATTTAAGGGCACTTTGAAAACTTACTTAGCCTGAGGGGCACAGTTTTTCGGCCTGAGGGGCACCCATAGGATATAAGGCCCTGAAGGCACAAAGCATTTTGTTTTTTAAATTTCTCAGCCTGAGGGGCATATACAATTTAAGAAAAGGCCAGAAGGGCATTTCTGCATATTTTTTTTACACAGACTTTTAACTAATTAATTGGTTCCATGTTTCGGGTTGATAAGTCTATTTGTCAACAAGAAATTAAGGTTTCAGCTGTGTGATAAACTTAGATAAATCATTGGTCTCGCTCTCGCTTCGAGCGCGCGCGCGGAAACTAATCATTAATCTAAGGTGATAAATTAATCTAAGGTACAACCCGCGGCATATAACTCTAGCTCTGAGCGAAATGTGGAAGGGATAGCTGCGCAGATAGAGAGAGACAACAGTCCCTCGTCTTCGATGTGACAGAGAGAGACAAGAGTCCTTCGTCCCAATTTTTGACTTCTGCGCAATAACGGTCAGAGCTAGAGTTATATGCCGCGGGTTATACGTGTAATGGTTTGACATCCGACGGACTTGGTATTTTAAATAAACTAGGTAGGTACATGGTTTTTTACTTAAGGAAATATAGGGTAATCATATATATCTTATTTCTTACTAATAAATGCAAATGTTTCGATGGAATTTCGTTACTCAATAACGACGGAAGGACTGAACAGATTTGGATGAAATTTGGTATGTAGATAGATGAGGGGCTGGAATAACACATAGGACACTATTACGATCATCGTCTTTCACCACGCAGGTAAAACGGCGGGGCACAGCATAGTACTATATACATTTTACTGAATATAAAGTATGTTCGTAAACCCTTGCATAAAATTAGGTTCAACAAGTACCATCACATGTAAATAACACTAGCTAGATATAAGTATAGGATAGCTGTGCCAAGTTGTAGAGTAGCAAACACAAATAAAGTGTTTCTTTATCTACAGACTTCCAAAAAAGGAGGAGGTACTCAATTCGACTGTATGTTTTTTTTTCGTTACCTTTCGTTAGCTGGTGCTCCCCGTGTGATCCAATTTAAATTTCACCGTATTCGGTTCAGCAGTTTTTGATATACACTCCAATAACGGAATAGAATAGAAGTCGTTATTAAATTTTTCAAATTGTACTTGTATATTATAGGCAATGTGTGCGTTTATTACAATACATTTTCAAAAGACATAAAAAAGCTAACGAAAAGAAAATTCAAGTTCTCTCTACATTAAAATTTGAAAAATTTAATACAGACTTCCATTATATTCAGTTATTGGAGTGTAACTCAAAAAGTACTGAACCGAATTTGATAAAATTTCAAATGGTTCCTGTTTTCAAATGAGACCACACGCTTTCAAACAAATAAAGAATTTTGAGAATCGGTTCACCCAGTCGAAAGTTATGAGGTAACAAACATGAAAAAGTAGAAAAGTATATGAAATGAGACTTTTTTTGGCTCTGAAGTATGAAGACAAATAATCAGCGTTCTCAGTAACATCCAATCAATGATTAACAAGGAAGATGCTCCCGACATTCACTGCTCACTGCTCACGGACAGACAAGACAAAAGTGAATGTTTAGATAATAATATCGAGAACAATGGCGGACAATGGGAGACAATGCACGAGGTGATTGTTTTACAATGAACTGTGTCACGTCGCCTTACACCGAAATGTAACAACACAGGATTGTTAGTAACGGATAAATGACTGCCGTCTGTTACACCGAACTGTTCAACAACACTAAACTTTAGTGTTGTTGTACTTCCAGTTAATAACTTATTGTCGGTACCATGATAGTTCAAAAGTACCTATTATCACAATATTGTGCGCATGGTGCCGACTTCGACAAGTTATTTCACACTTTTTAGTGTTAAGGGGCGGTCTAATCCTAATTTGAAAACAATTTTCGATGCTCTACATAAGGTTGAGAATTGCTTACCAGAATAGACGGTGTAATGCGAAAATTTAATTTAATACGTGCTAATATTTTTATACTTGTTTCGTACAATCAAATGATTAAATTTTAATGATAAAGTAGTCCATAGTTCACTAGTAAATTTCATTGGGAATTCGAATATGATACATTAATTGAAATATATTTGCCCATGATTGAATAAAAATGATTTTTCCCACGAAGCACGTATGAAAAATTGCAAAATTTAGGGAATGTTGCCGATTTTTTTCTATCGAGCCAAGTTTGCTCAATCGTGTATTGGCTCCCATACTTCATTAGGACGTATATTCAATTTACACTCTTTTTTTTCGAACTTCGGTTATTAGGTTTATGCGTCGAAAAACTAAGTTTTCGCGAGGTCGAATCATGAAGTTTGGAGCTCATTTCGCCTTAAAGTCGGTTCTATATTTTGCTACATTTTTATCATGTGCCTAAATCCTCTGGTTGACCCTATAAAATTCTAAACGCACACTTTCTATAGAAAACAAGGAAGAGAGAGAAAGAAAGAGATTTTAGAGTAGCTATACCTACATATTATACATTTAAATAAGAGTTTATTAATACTATTTTTGTGACTACGCACGAACTACTGAAACCATTTGACTGAAGAGTTTAACACTGGTAGATGATGACCTACACAAACACATACCATGCCATTTACTCCGTGAAATGTACGAATAATATTTAACATCAAACAAAGAATTGTTTTCATTTTAATTTTTATTTGCTGTTCATTTGAACCGCCTTACACTTATTTATTTTAATATGTGGACGGTGTTGTGGACTACATTGTTAATAATTTTATTTTGTACTTAGATGTAAATAATATGTATAGTGTAGATGTTTATTGTTCCTATGTCAATAAAATAAAACGAGAAAGTTGTAAACCGTATTAGGTATATGAAGGGAAGAATACTTACATTACCAGGGACGTACATACTACAAATTTTACATTTGTGCGGAAATACCGGCATTTCTTCGAGTCCAACTTGGAAGCAAATGATAATTATAATAGACACATAAACTCAAATTACCAGGTACAAAAGTCAAAGAACTTAGCAAAAGTAGAAACTTTAAAATTATCAACATTTTTAATAAACCCCCCTACGAAATGATATGTGAACACTTGCTTCACACTTCACACGAACCCTAATTTTTTTTTCAGAAAAAAAAACCGTAATACACAAGAGTTACTAATCAGTTGAAAAAATTAAAAAGGACAAATCGATCGGGGCTGTATCAAATACTGAATCTAATGTATTCATGATAATTATTAGTGAAATGTGCCATTCATCATCACCTCAGCCGTAGGACGTCCACTGCTGAACATATGCCTCCCCCATGATTTTCCAAAAGGACCGGTTGGAAGCGGCCTGCATCCAACGCCGTCCTGCGACCTTCCTCAGGTCGTCTGTCCACCGTGTCGGTGGACGACCTACGCTGCGCTTGCCGGTCCGTGGTCTCCACTCCAGAACCTTTCGGCCCCATCGGCCATCTGTTCTGCGTGCTATGTGCCCTGCCCACTGCCACTTCAACTGGCTAATCTTCTGGGCTATGTCGGTGACTTTCGTTCTTCTACGGATCTCCTCATTTCTGATTCGATCACGTAGAGAAACCCCGAGCATAGCCCTCTCCATAGCTCGTTGTGCGACTTTGAGCTTGTCTATGAGGCCCATAGTAAGAGACCACGTTTCAGTGCCATCAGTCATCACTGGTAACACACATTGGTCGAAGACTCTTGTCTTGAGGCACTGAGGTATTTTTGACGAGAAGACTTCGCGAAGTTTCCGGAACGCTGCCCAGCCGAGTTGGATTCGACGATTGACCTCTTTCTCGAAGTTGGACCTGCCTAGTTTGACTGTCTGTCCCAGGTAGATGTACTCGTCAACAACTTCGAGAACTGAGTTCCCAACTGATATTGGGGTAGGTACAACATGGGCATTAGACATAATTTTCGTCTTATCCATGTTCATCTTAAGACCTACCCGTTGGGAAACTCGATGGAGGCCTTCGAGCATTGTACTGAGGTCTTCCATGGATTCTGCCATGACTACAATATCGTCGGCAAATCGAAGGTGAGTGATGTATTCGCCGTTAATATTAATGCCAAGTCCTTGCCATTCCAGAAGCTTGAAGGCGTCTTCCAATGTAGCGGTGAACAGTTTCGGAGATATAACGTCTCCCTGTCTCACGCCTCTTTGCAATGGAATGGCCTTCGAACTCTGCTCCTGTTCTCGGACTGACATGTAGGCGTTTTTGTACAAACACTTCAGCACTTCAATATACCGATAGTCAATACGGCACCGCTGGAGAGATTCAAGCACTGCCCATGTCTCGATCGAATCAAAGGCTTTCTCATAGTCCACAAACGCTAAACAAAGAGGCAAGTTATACTCTTCGGTCTTCTGTATAACTTGCCGTAGCGTGTGGATGTGGTCTATGGTACAATAGCCTTTTCGGAAACCGGCTTGTTCCGGAGGCTGGAATTCATCAAACCTGCGACTGAGACGGTTCGTTATGACCTTCGAAAACAGCTTATAAACATGGCTCAAAAGCGAGATGGGTATGTAATTTTTAAGTAAAGTGTTGTCACCTTTCTTGAAGAACAGCACCACCACGCTTTTGTTCCATGCTTCTGGCGTTGCATCTTCAAGTAAGACGGTATTAAAGAGCTTCTGAAGGACTTTAAGTATCGGTGTTCCACCCGCTTTCAGAAGCTCAGATGTGATACCGTCGTCACCAGGCGCCTTGTTGTTCTTAAGCTGTTTCAAGGCCATTCTAATCTCGTACAGGCTGATGTCCGGGATATCTTCGGTATAATGTCGGGTCAGTTTGGCTCTTGGGTCTTTGGCCGAGCTGCTAACAGGTTTAGCGACCGAGGTGTATAGCTGTCCGTAGAAACTCTCTACCTCTCCTAATACTTCTGCTTTGGTCGACGCTACACTGCCGTCTTCTCTCTTCAGCTTCGTCAACTGGCTTTGCCCAATAGACATGTCTCTTGCAAACACTTTGGAGCCTTTTTTCCGCTCTATCGTCTCTTTAATACGGTTTGTATTAAAGATCCGGATGTCGTGTCGCAAGGACTTCCATATTCGTCTATTGAGTAGCCTATATGCTTCAGCATCATCCGAAGACTGCAGTTTCAATGAGCGTCGTTCAGCCATGAGGTTGAGGGTATCGTTGGAGAGTTTCTGTGGCCTATCTGTACGGTGGGGTTTAAAGTACTTGGAACCCATTGTATGGACAGTTTCTACTAACCTGTTAATGATCTCGTCTACTGAAGCGATGTTCTCAAGACAATCGAAGCGATTGGATAGCTCAAGTTGAAAGCTCTCGGGGTCTTGAATACGGGCACGAGTGGGTCGGAGCGTAGACTTCATCAGACGAGACCTCTCCAGTTTGACATTAATATTCACCGTGCCTCTTACCATTCGGTGATCACTACCAGTTTTAACCCTGTTGATCACGGAGACATCAGTGAATATTTGCCTTTTGGTGGTCATAATGAAGTCAATCTCATTTCTCGTGGAACCATCGGGACTCAGCCAGGTCCATTTCCTGTGAGGTGGCTTCTGAAAGAAAGAGTTCATCATAAAGAGTCCCTCTTTCTCCAGGAAGTCGGCCAACCTCTGTCCCCTACGGTTCCGTTGTCCATATCCAAATTGCCCCACTTTCTCACTCATCCTCGCTTCTCTTACCCAACTTCGCGTTGAAGTCCCCCATAACAACTAGAAAGTGCGTTTCAGAGGTATGTATGGCCCGACTAATGTCCTCATACATATCCTCCACCTCATCATCCGGGTGCGACTTCGTCGGTGCGTATACCTGAATGACCTTCAGCGAATATCGTTTGGATACTCTGAGTATTAGGTATACGACCCTATTGGAAACGCTATCGATCTTAGCTATGTTGTTAGTAAGGGACTTGTGGACGAGAAAACCGACACCACCTTGGGACTGTTGGTCGCCCTCCCGGTAGTAGAGTAGGTTACCTGATTTTAGGGTTATCGTGTCCTCACCCGCTCTACGGACTTCAGATAACCCCACAATGTCCCAGTGTAACTTACTCATTTCTTCTTCCAGCTCATATATCTTCTCGTCTGTCCTCATTGTGCGTATGTTGTGTGTCACCAGGGCCAGTCGTCGTCGTTGGGGGTTGTAGCCGGGCGTCTGCCGGGGATTCTTAGCACCCCCTGCACCACCGTGGCCGCTACCGTAGCCAGGAATAGCGGGGCTGCCGGGGACTGGGGGCCTGGTTCCTAATGTGTCCGTCATTGGGGGGATTTTGCCAATACTCGCCACGCTTGGCAGGCGGGTTGGCGAGCGCAGTTTTAGGGTTTTAATACTGGGAAGGTGCTGCTGCCCACCTTCCGATTGTTATCCCTTAGCAGATTTTTACGCACCCACGGGTAGAGTTGGGGGGTACTATTCTAAGCCGGTACCCCACGGCAAATGTGCCATTATTTTAATGTTATTTCACGTTTTAACTTACGCGGTAGGTACAGTCGAATATCTCGACCGGTTCCGTGACCATCCGGGCCACTTCTTCATGGTCACGGTCACGAAACCGGTCTTTGGACCGGTTTCGGCATAATCATAATGGCAAAAATGGTGTGCCATTATGTCGTGAATGTTTCGCTATGTTATTATATTTACATTTTTTTATCTCTTATTATTAATACCTACATAATTATAGTTTTGACAATGCAATGCCCTTTACAAGGTTAGGTAAAGATGCAAATTTGATTAAATAAGTAATAGGCCAGTTTAATTCGCTCAAGAAAAGGGGCAAACCCGGAAATAATATAAAAATCAATTTTCCTTCGTATTCGTTGAGGAAGGTCACTGGCAGTCTAAATTCAATTAAAAATTCAAAACTAAATTTAGACTGCTAGTGACCTTTCCCAATGAATTTCGAAGGAAAATAAGTAGCAATAAGTAGAAAAATTAGTTATTATTTTTTTCCGGGTTAAATATAACTACCTAATTTGACTGGACTATAAATAAAAAAATGTAACTGACCATAATATATAAATAAAAAAAACCAAATAGCTATCCATTTGCCATGCGACCGGAGCCATACGGCGTAGTTAGATACTAATTTGCTGTATAGATTTTTGCAGTAAAAACATTAATAAATAATTAACCTGATACTTGCAATACAAATGTAAAAAAAATATAACGTATTACCTCGTTTCGTCGTACAACTATCGGCTACAAGTATTGAAATCGATTGTTTAATGTTCACAATGGTTAATGTTAATTTTATGAGTATTGCCCAGGGCCGAAACAATTGGCAATATGAGAAGCTCTACGATTACTGGTTGATTGATGCGTCCTGATGATGGATGAATACATGAATACGATATTTATACGAAAGTAATTTTTACGCAAGTAAGTAATTCGTGCTCGCTTTAAAAACATTCGATATGTCTTTTTATTACAATTATGATATTGAGACACGGAAAAAACTATATGTACTTATTTAATTGAACTTAAAATGTTGTAATGTGTAAGTTGTTCTTTTTCTAATATTTTATTAATCTGTATCGGCATACTTGTAAACTTGACTTAAATTTAAATGACGTCATTTAGTAAGTATTGCAAAAGTATTGTGCGCCGTCCTAAATAGCGTTATTTAAATTAAGGCAGCGTTTCTAAGGTAAGGCTTTAAACTTATATATTATTCATAAATCTCAGTGTCATCATTCTCACATTCTCATGCTTTAATATCTATTTTAAATATAACACTATACAGTTTTAAAAACTTTAATAATGCGTTATATTTTATAATTTTAGATGAGATAACCAAATTTTTAAACTAAATGTCTGACTATTGTTCACGGTAACTTGGGTTCAGTTCTATGTTGCAATTTGGTGTGACATGCGGTCCTGCAAACAATACGTATATCGAATTATTGGCCTGTGCGCGAGCGTTACGTAATCTTACATTACACCATAATAGCAAATGCATAAGATAATATATCTGTTAAGAATTTTGTTTTATACGACACGATCAAACCGAGCGTCTGATGAAAAGCGCTACATATTCCCATAACAATTGCAGTGCCGCCCAGAGCCCAGTAGTTTTGCTTGGAACTGCACTCCTTTCATCACCTCGAGACATTGGTTTTGAAGTATATTCTAAGGAATGTCCTTCACTTCAGTGCCCTTTTCACCCTGCCATATTATATGCTTGCGCGTTGTTAATTCGTGGCACAGTATCTGGCACTAAGGTGTTACCAGCCAAGAGTGCCTCTTGCAGAACAGGCCGCCTAGTATGTCGGCTCTTCGCATCCCGTTGGCGGAGAGAATATTCTGTAACTCCATTTAGGGGTAACGGAGTAAAATTACTATACAAATCTATTAATATAGTATTATTTTACTGATAACTATTGCTTAGGGTAGTTTTGTGACTGGCGCTTGTTATACATAAACGATTAATTCAACCTCTGGTTTAATGAATCGGTGTAACGAAAACATATTTATTTTACACTAAAATAAATAACACAGTAACTTCTGCTTAATGTTACGGGTGTAATTTTTGTAAATAAACGGATATGTTGAACATTTACATAATATACACGCAACGAACTGCTCATTAAAACTTAAGAACGACAAATAACAAATGTGTTATACCCATAAAATAATGACTTCTGACATAATGTTAAAGCCGCTGTGTTACAGAAAGCAATCACTTCCCCGAAAAGGGCATGACAACAGTTTATAAATCTATAAAATATAAAGCAGTGCGCTTATCAACAACTTTAGAGTTGTTGGATACCTTAGAACTATCTGATTCCATCGTTAATTGAGTTCCATAAAACGGAGTTCAGCGTAAACGAAATCGAGTTCCTCTGACTTTGTTCTGATTGGTGCAATATAAAGGACCTCATATACCATTGGCTAGAATTGTTTGCCGATCCTGAATGATCGCTTTACGTGTAAGAATTAACTTTATGAACAGGAAATTTCCAAGTATTATATTTATTTTGAGCTGTTTATGTCTGCACCTTTGCCGAAATAACTAGAGCTCAGAATATATACATTATATGGTAAATATCCCGTTTCTAAAACTAACTAACTTGCATTAGTGACCATGTCCATACTAAAACTTATAACTCTTTAAGAGCCATTTCACAAAATCACTCTACTGAAGTTTAGGTAAATGCCAGCGCATCGCTTACACAGGCGAAAGAAGTGACGACGGAATAGCGTGACTGTGAGTAACATATTTTGATACTTGCACTCATTTTAAAAACTGTGGCTTTGGAATGAGTAAACAATCAATTTCTTTACATTTCAATTTATAATCATTTAGACTTATGTTAAATATTTTTTCGTGTCTAACAAAGCAGAGTTAATATCATATTTTAACTGAGATCAGATTAATTGAAGAATGTACTTTCTTTTGATATAATATCAGTTTGGAATTACACTTTGTTTAACGCAATAAATCGTGTTAAACTGCTGATATAATTCGTGGAAATTGGCGAAAGGTCTTTATTTTTTTTTCTATAATGATGATCAATTATCGATATTCTAGTACACTGTGTGTCAACAAGATTATATTCCTGATGAATAGATGTTTTTGTTTAGTTAATTTGATGAGTTTTTATACAAGAGATAGAACTCTGAAGTTTGCTATATTCCATTTAATTCGTAAAACGAGGTGCGGGAGATTGGTCACTACAAAATAATTAAAGTTATGCTTGTTTTTTTTTTTTTTTTTTATAATTTTTTTTGTTTTTTTTTTTTTTGTTTTTTTTTTTTTTTTTTTATTTCTATTTTAATTGGGGACTTTTACCCAAAATGGTATGTCAGTCCCATTGTACCCTAACCTTACTACTACTACTATGTTAACTAAAATTAAACTAATGCGTACAAGACGAACTCACTAGTGCATAAATATATCCAGTAGCACGCGGGCTGCTTCGCAACTAGGGTCTGATAATATGTTAATTAGTGTGCCCGTATCATACCTATTTAACATAAATTTATGCATAAATAAGTCCCTCTCGGCGGTGTACTTGGTACAATCCATCAAGAGGTGATACACATCATCTAGTGTACCACATACCTCACAATCAGGGGAATCAACTTTTCTCATGAGGAATCCAAATTTTCTTGACGGATAGTGACCAGATCGTACTCTATGAGCTAGAACTACATATGACCTATTTAACTTAGTTCTAACAAACCAAGGTATCCGAGGAGGCTGACACTGCAACGTTTTGTACCAAATCCCCTTTTCCTTACTCCTTTCGTCAAAATATTCGTTGTATAAGTCATAACACTGTTTTTTGAATATATATAATTTTTCTGTGTAGTTTGGTTGAATAAAGTAGTGATTCCCTTCTGTACTCCCTAATTTAGCTAATCTGTCGGCCTCCTCGTTACCTTTCAAACCTATATGTGATGGAACCCATTGCAACTTCAAGTCTATACCAGTGAGTGCAAGGCTGTGAATAGTGTTCAAAATGACATACGCTACAGAGACTCCTCTGATCCCAGAGGAGCAACGAGCTAAATGCTGCAATGCACTCATACTGTCTGTGAAAATTACCACCCCTCGATTAATTAAAACTTCTATTGACTTAAGTGCTTCTAATATTGCAATGAGTTCCAGTGTCATAATAGATACATCGGCGTTAACTTTATACATTTGCTTTCTGCCACAGCTGATATCATAAATCAGGGACTGATTTGGTTACCCATTTTTAGGGTTTAACCCAGGGTATTTTAACAGGGTTAGTAAAAAACCTAAGCTATAAGTGTTACCCTTTAAAACGGTAACTTATTTCATTGAATAACCCTATTAAAACCTCTTCAATTGGGTTACCCTTTGGTAGGGTTGTTGTCGCCGTTGGTTTATAGAGTTAGTAAAAACCCTATCGCTGTGGGTTTTTACTCTCAGCAGTAAGCCATGCCTATGGGTTACCCTTTGAAATGCGTTAACACGGTACCACAAGGGTTACCCTAATTTGGATACCCATTTGTAGGGTATTTTTAAAAGGTTAATAGTTAAAAACCCGACCCGTAAGTGTTACTCAATGAAAGGGTAACCTATCGTATTTGGTATTGTTGTTGTAGTCTAAAGGTTAATACCTATTACTTATGCTGTGCGAACAAGCAAGCCGGTGGTATTTGGAACACGAAAGTGATGTTGCAATTCTTTGTTATGTTCACAGTTTACTCACATATCACGGAAAAAGATATTTTATGTTTTAGTTTTATGATTATTTATAACTATTTACTACTGGTTGCTGTCACTTTATTATGTAAATGATCTTAACTGTTTTGTTTTCTAATGCTTAAGAGCCTTCATTCTGCGCAGCGCTGCGCGAGTTTAGGTATTTTACGTAGCGAGCTACTCCCTAGCGCGCCCAGCGGCAGTGGCCCCACCACTCGAGCAAAACAGCAGCATTCATATTTTGATCTTTTTGTGTCCACTTTGGTTTTTATATTACAAGTAGACGTAGGTCAAAAAGTTAAAATAAAATATCACGGTGGACTCGTTTTATTTTTAATATCAACATTATTTAACACATGATAATTATTAATCAAGTGTTTGTTATCTACCAGAGCATAGACTAGAAAAAAGTGAGATTTAACTCATGGACCTACCTGCTACCTACATGTACAATTATAGTTCCTGCTACTTGTTTTCGGCTCCTGCATCATGTACTGGGCTCCAAGTCTCTTACCCATTGAGAAATTACCGCACTATTGCGACGCTTCTACGATTGATACGGAATTTTGTGTATCTTTTAACTTACATACAAACATACGTGCACACTACTACCCCGAGGCAGAGTATTTGGCATGGCGGTGGTATACACCAAGACGAGTTACTCATTCAGCAATAATTTGAATGAGCGTAATCACAATGTGAACAGTGCACCCTACTATGTACTACTCAAGGCAGCATATGTTGTACTGCGATGGTACCCACGAAGACGAGTTCTTGAATTGGAAATAATTAAATTAGTTCCAATACATACATGCATGTCTAGACACAATTATAAGTACACTGTGCACACTACTACTTTCATTCAAAGTAACTGGCATTGCGGTGGTACCCAACAAGACGGGACACTATTCGGAAATGATTCAATTAGTATAGTTGCAATTCCTTCAAGCTTTAACATAATATATATGCACACTGCACACTACTACTTCGACTCAAAGTAACTGGCATTGCGGTGGTACCTAACAAGACGGGTTACTATTCGGATTGGATTTAATTAGTTACAATTACTTCAAGCCTGAATACAATACACGTGCTCAGTGCACATTACTACTCCGAATCAAAATAACTGGCATTGCGGTGGTACCCAACAAGACGAGTTACTATTCGGATTGGATTTAATTAGTTACAATGACTTCGAGCCTTATTACAATATACGTGCTTAGTGCACATTACTACTCCGAATCAAAATACCTGGCATTGCGGTGGTGCCCAACAAGACGGGATACTATTCGGAAATGATACAATTAGTATAGTTGCAATTCCTTCAAGCTTTAACATAATATATATGCACACTGCACGCTACTACTTCGATTCAAAGTAACTGGCAATGCGGTGGTACCCAATAAAGCGGGTTACTATTAGGGAATGATTTCATTAGTAACAATGCCTTCAAGCTTTAACACAATAAACGTGTACAGCGCACACTACTACTTCGATTCAAAGTAACTGGCAATACGGTGGTACCTAATAAAGCGGGTTACTATTCGGGAATGATTTCATTAGTAACAATGCCTTCAAGCTTTAACACAATAAACGTGTACAGCGCACACTACTACTTCGATTCAAAGTAACTGGCAATACGGTGGTACCCAATAAAGCGGGTTACTATTCGGGAATGATTTCATTAGTAACAATGCCTTCAAGCTTTAACACAATAAACGTGTACAGCGCACACTACTACTTCGAATCAAAATAACTGGCATTGCAGTGGTACCCAACAAGATGGGTTACTATTTGGATTGGATTTAATTAGTTACAATGACTTCGAGCCTTAATACAATATACGTGCTCAGTGCACATTACTACTCCGAATCAAAGTAACTGGCATTGCGGTGGTACCCAACAAGACGGGATACTATTCGGAAATGATACAATTAGTATAGTTGCAATTCCTTCAAGCTTTAACATAATATATATGCACACTGCACGCTACTACTTCGATTCAAAGTAACTGGCAATGCGGTGGTACCCAACAAGACGGATTAGTATTCGGATTGGATTTAATTACTTACAATGACTTCGAGCCTTAATACAATATACGTGCTCAGTGCACATTACTACTTCGAATCAAAATAACTGGCATTGCGGTGGTGCCCGGGTTACTATTCGGGTAAGATTTTATTAGTAACAATGGCTTCAGACTTTAACACAATATACGTACACAGCGCACACTACCACTTAGAGGAAAAACGTCCTCGATAGCGTATGACGCGTATGTCTATCTCTAACATACTATATCCATTTCAATACTTAAAAAAAAATAGGCAATTATAAAGTGGCAATTGGAAAGCTATTTACACAAATACGATATTAATCCTTATTATTTTATATAAGTTGGAGGCTTTAAGCATTGCATGCACATTATTTCACTCTTTTACACCATATAATTTAAACGAATATCTTAGGAGTAACCGCAAAAAATTAACTGACGCGAGAATAAATTATGTAAAATGAGGAAAGATGAAAAATTAAGTATATAGTATTTATATATATATATATATATATATATATATATATATATATATATATATATATGTATTATGTATATTTATATTCGGGAGTAGACTGCTTTAATAAATTTTATGCATAAAGGAAATTTCCCTCTCTTGTAAGGTGCAAACCTAGTAGCGCTAGAAAGAAAAGATGGGGGCATCCGTCCTATTGCAGTTGGTAGTACTCTGAGACGCCTTACGTCTAAAATTTGCCGCCGAGTAATCCAGGAACGTCTCTCAAAAAAATGTCACCCTCGTCAGCTCGGTTTTGGTGTTAAAGCTGGCTATGAGGCAGCTGTACATGCCGCACGTATTTTTCTATGCTCTACAGACTATGAAGTTTTCACCACTATACCAAGACCAAAGCGAGTGAAGCCGCTGGCGGGTCAGCTAGTTATATAAAATCTAAAAATCTAAAAAAAAATTAAGATACAAAAATCATTATAGCCATTTGTAAAATATCTTATGAATAATTTTATTAGGTAAGTATTGCAAACAAAAATGTTTTTCCGTAGGTATAAAAAGAACTACACTTACATAGCGACTAATCATACTCGTTTTGAAACATAAAACCATAATTTGATTTCATCATCCAAAATACAAAAGTCCCAAATCACAATCTATTCGCAAGACAAATAAACTCTCGCCGGCGCGCGGCGTCGGTTTTCTGTGTAACGAATTTCGATCTCGCACACGGTTGCAGGCAATGCTGAGATAGCAATATATTTTCTGAATACCTACAACGCCAAAATAGTGATCGCTCGGCGATTCTCTTATTCAATTTAGACAACGCTACCTTCACGATCAACAATCCAAAGGATAGGGTAACCCAGGGTTACCCACCACCAACCACAGGGTTTTTAAAAGTTACAAATACCTCTTCATCCGAATACCTTAATCAAAGGGTTACCCTATGAGGCAAAGGGTAACCCTACCGTAGGGTTATATACAGTTACAAATACCTCTTCAATTGAAAACCCTAAGCAAAGGGTGACCCTATGGCTGGGTTTAAAGCAGGGTAACCTTTCTAATTGGTAACCTCATAGAAATGGTTTTTGTTAAATGAAAAACCCCTTCGATAGGCTTAACCCAAAACCGGGGTTGTACGGTCCCTGATCATAATACGCAGCTCCTTGACCTTGCTCACTCTTAGATCCGTCTGTATAAATAGTTTGTCTACCGTTGTATTTTTTATGTAACTCTCTAATAATTTCGCATTTTAAACTCGTAATATCATGACTTTTTTTTGACCCTTTGACACTTTCTAAATTACATTCAATAATCCCTTCAACCTGAATATACGTTACCCACATATCTAATGAAAACATATCTAGTGTATTTGAAGAATGAATATCTAAACTTTTACATTTATCGTAAATCGACAACAGTAACGGGTTCTTTTTAGACTGCCAATATGTAGTTTGTCTAAGAGGGTATAAATCATCAAGAAGCTGTATTGTTAAGTTATTTGCCCAAGACATACTTTTTAAATAAAATTTATATGCTAAATATAATCTTCTTATATGTAAGGGCGGAAGGCAAGTTTCACTCTCCATGACGTGTATGGGTGTGCTTTTAATAAACCCACCTATAATTCTCATAGCCTGATTCTGAACTTTTTCTAATTTATAGAGATGGACATTTGCACTGGTGTCATACATAAAACTACCAAAATCAATTCTACTTCTTATCAAGGCTATATACAACGTTCGTAGGTATTTCGGATGTACTCCCCACGCAGACCCGGCTAATACTTTTAACATATTTAAGAATGTTGATGTTTTTCTAATAGTTTCCTTTATGTGCACATTCCACAATAACGACCTATCCAACCACATACCCAGATATTTAATATTTTCGACTTGTTTAATGGTACAGTTATTTATTTTAACATTAAATCGGTTTCTTCGTCGCCCCCTACTGAACATACATAACATAGATTTATTGCCAGATAATTCAAGACCTATATTTCTCAATTTTTTAATCATGATATCTATTGCATTTTGTACTGAATATTCGCAAAAAGTTAAATTTTGATTACTAATATAAAAAACAAAATCATCTGCATATTGGGACACTCTAATTGTTTGTTCTAGCTGAGTGCATATATTATATGTTGTTAAATTAAATAATAATGGCGAAATTGGGTCCCCTTGAGCCAAACCTTTCGTGGTCCATCTTGAGTATACATGATTATCGTTAGTCTTAATAATTAGGCATCTCGCACTCAAATACGACCAAATATACCTACATATTTTGAATCCTACTTTAATTTCATCAAGTGTACTTACCACATTTTCAACTAAAACATTATTATAGGCATTTTCAATGTCAAGGAAACAAGCAATTGTAGGTACATTATTCGATAGCCCAATTTGTATATAAGTAATCAGTCTTGTTAAGCAATCTAAACACGATTGACCCCTTCTAAAACCGGTTGTATAAGGTGATAGGATATTATTTTTCTCAGCGTACCATTCGAGTCTTTTACAAATCATACTATGAAAAATCTTACACAAACAGGAGATAAGCGATATCGGCCTTAGCTTTTGTTCCGAGTCGGCTGGTGTAGCAGCTTTAGGTATCGGCACAATACGTATTGAGCGCCACTGAGTAGGTACGTAACCTGACGTGTAGATATCATTATAGATTTGAAGCAAAACATTTTTACCGTTAATAGGCAAGTGATAAATCATGGAATACGTAATCTCGTCGGTTCCTGGAGCCGTATCTTTGTTCTTTATACAATTTAATAGTTCTTGTATCGTAAAAGGTAGTTCTAGTAAACTATTCTGAGATTTAATAATTGGTTGTTGGCTAGGGACAGAGTCAGGAGTTAAGGAATGCAATAATTGTTTTAACTTATCATCCGATGTAGAAAATCTAGGTTGACGATAACCTTTAAACCAACGCATTTTTCGCCACATATCTGATACCGATATGGTTTCGCTGATGCTACTACAAAAATTTTTAAAGTTACATGATCTTGCTTCTTTTATTAATAACTTAGATTCTGCTTCTTTCAGTTCAAATTTTTGTAGATTATCCGGTGTAGGATTTCTTCTAAATATAGATAATGCGAGCCTGCGCTCTCCTACTATCTTTGATAATGCAGGTGTCCAATATTCCTTAGGTTTAAATTTTGATGAAGGGCTGCTACATAGTTTTATAAAAGGTATATTATTATCTGCTGACAAAGTCATTTTTTCGATAAAGTAATTATATACTTCCTGAATACGTTGATTTAATAAGTTATTGTTTATTGTATTGTGAACAACACTATCATCAGCAAAGAGCCGCATAAGGTCCTCGTTATACATTTTCCAGTCAGCTTTTTTAAAATTACGTTTTTTAACTAACTCCAATGTATCATGATAGTCTAAGGTTATTTTAATAATAAGATGGTCGCTGCCTAGGTTCTCATTAAACACTTGCCAGCTCAATTTAATTGCTATATCAGCTGACGCAAACGTTATGTCTGGTGATGACAGTTGTATATTTCCGTTAACTAATTTAACTCGTGTATCGTCGCCATTATTGAGAGATATAAAATTATTTTCTAAAGATGAGTCTAAAAGCTGAGTGCCTCTCTGATCTAGTTTATACGACCAGTTCGTATGATGGCCATTAAAGTCACCAGCAATTAAAGTTTTACTGGAGACTATTGAAAAAAGAGTGTCCCAATCAGTTTGACATGTGTGAACAGATGATGGGCAATAAACAGATATAATATTTTCTAAGCTTACACAATTCAATAATTTAACTTGAACAGCTTCTATACCAGAGTTTAATAATTTTACAGGGCAAGCATATGATCGTATTGATTTGTGGATTATAATTGCAACCCCACCATAAGAATCGCTCCTGTCTTGTCTGTAAATATTAAAGCCATTCATATTTAGATATATGTCTTTATCTAACCAGGTCTCACTTAAAATAGCGACATGAATTTTTTCTTGGTGTAACAGAGCCTCAAAACTACTAAGTTTGGGTTGCAAACTTTGTGAGTTCCACTGAAATATATTGATTCCGAAATGCTTGTAAGTGCCCTCTGCTATGAATACTGAAACATACGTTTCAGTATGTCCCCTTCTGCAAAGAACTTTAATATGCACGAACTTAATTCGTCAAATAAAAATTGCACCATACGTATCACTTTACCTTTCAAAGATTCGTCGCTAAACGCAATATCTTTAATTTTTTCAAATAATTTTCTCCATTTAGTCCATTCTTTCTTATGTCCTTCTTTTTGATTGCATCTTTCTTTTTCCAGATCTTCTTTTTTCATCTCACTTTCACTTCTATTGTTTTCTCCTTGCAATTGTGCCATATGTATTTCGACATCCATATATTCATTTCCTTGTGACGAAGACGGCCTTTCAATTTGTCTTGTCTTTTTAAGTCTCTTCTTTTTCACCGTTTTTTGACTATGTACTAATTCTTCTTCTTCCTCTTCTTTATTCTCCTCTTGTTCAATTAATATTTCTTCCAATTGGTGGGTTGTTATTTCAGGAGTAAAAACAGTCGCTACGGTACCCATTGGCGGTTTCAATGGCGGAAATTCTCGCATGAAAATCCTTTCCTTCATCTGCTCTTTCTTATCTCCTTTTTTAGAATACAGTTCTAACGCCTTTTTGTACGTAATACTTTCTTCACTCATTATCATACGAATCTCTTTTTCTTTCGCAAAGACTGGGCAACACTTATCAAACGCCATGTGTGGACCCTTGCAGTTGACGCATGTATAGTTTTCTTTTTCGCAGTTCTCATGCGGTTTAGCACATTTCGGACAAAGATATTTATTTATTGGGCAAAACTTCTTAATATGACCATACCTCCAGCATCCTGAGCACTGAGTAACTGGAAAAACATAGCGCTCCACGGTAAACCTACAACCATATGCAGTAATAAAGGCTGGGCAAGTAGGACTTTTAAAGCATAGTCTAACTGTCTCGCAATCTATCCATTTTCCGTCCACGTCCACACGTCTCAATCTTTTGACAGAAATAATATCCACCGATGAACTCAAAGATTCTCTGATCTCGCTTTCACTCATCTCCAAATCGACACCCTTGATCATGCCGTAGGATAAGTTACCTTGATCCGTTAAATAAGCTCGTATCTCTAACTCGTCTAACTTCGGGCACCTGATGAGTTTTTCAGCTTGGTTTTTATAATCAAATTGTACAAATACCTTATAGGGGCTCCTATATTTGATGTTAGTAATATTGCTGATACTTTCATTTCGCAAAAATCTAGCTAAAGCCATTTGCTTGGGTAGTATCTTCAGCGATGTTAGAGACACTTCATATTTATCATCCCCATTCTGATAACTTTCTGACGACCTTCTATTTTCCATGCACTGCCCTAAAATCGGACTTATAGACACATTCCTAAGATCTTTAGCTGATTCACTTCTTACCAACTTTTTCGATCGTCTCTTTCTCACTACAATACTAAACCCATCTTCACTACTTCCATCGCTTTTCTCTCTGGGTCTCTTCCCAACGACTTTCTCAGTTATATTATTTCTTTCCATGTTCATAATTTGCTGCAACTCCCGTTCACATTCTTCAATCACCCCGGAATCACTTTGGTTTGATGATAACGCATCAGTAGGTACGATCATGGCATCCATTGCGCTCGCCTAGGAGCGGGATAAGCCCGCGCGTTGATGTAAACAATAACTTGTCGAACGGGTTCGTTACTACGTGCGCTCGAAACAAGGGGCAACGCGTGACTGAGTTATGCTTGTAAATGTGGTACATTAACTGAAAAGAGGACAGATTATTCTATTTATTTCAATTATTCAACTATTTGTGAATCTTTCCTATGATAGTAAATTAAGCGCTTAAAATCTACGATTACGCGCATTAAAATGTGAAATGCCTCTTAACTGCGTTTAAATTGAATGATCGCCTTCGATTACAATGGTGAAATCCGACATAAGTACGTAAGTAGGTGTATTACTGTATGCTTACTTAGGTGTGTCTGTAAATATCTACGAAGAAATAATAACAGGAAGAGCCTTAAAAAATTACCTTATAAAAGTCGTGTTAAATCAATGACATCGTTCACGCAGCTATGACTCAGCTGTCATAGTAGTCTTTGCAGCACGCGCGTGGACCAATCCCTGCTTTCCTTCTGAATTTAAACCAATCGCCGAACATGTCTATTTGTAACCTCGGAAGTAATTCGTATTTGGAATCATACGTCGTTTTGGTTTGAAGGACCACATTTTGTGTGGAATTTGTTCTGAGTTATGCTTCCTGACATTATTTCTTAGTAGGTACCTAAATATGCTCAAAATGATATTTAACTCTTGACAGTTTGGAATTGTCTGGGACGATTACAGTACGGTGTGACAGGCAGTCCGTGCGAAACAATACGTACTAACGAGTGGATTGTGCAAGTGCAGGTGACGTAATCGTACGTTAAACTGTACAGTGTGTGGCTGAATTGAGATGCATTACTCTTTAGGTCGTACACCATCAAGTTGAAGGGCTTTATGCCCACGTAACAGGGTTCAAAGTCTCTTGGCTATTGAACCGTTTTCACATCATCACAACTCAATTGTATGATCGTTTGAAAATTTACATTTTTGAGTTTGACAGTTTTCGTAGTCTGCTCTCTATTTAGGTCCGATTTCGGGCGAGCGGCTTACTATCGATAGTTATTGAATAACGGCTGGTTTCAATAACCTATCTATCGCTAGTTTACCTTACTAGAGATAGTTAGACACTATTTGTATGGATGTTAAGTCATATTCTATCGGTAGTAAGGAAAACTGTGGATAGATAGATTATTGGGATCCCCCATAAATTGGTATTCTGTAAACTGTGGTAGGTTGCGATTGCGTTGCTACAGGGGCGTACATCAGTAGTCCGATCTAAAAATTATAGTTTCTGTGATATTTTGACGGTTTTTAGAGAGAAAAATGATTAAATTGTATTTATTTGTTGTATTTTAGATGGAATACCAGTGCACAGTGCATTGATGTTTTGATTGATAGAAAATTAATTTAAAAAAACAACATTTACCTAATTTAATCTTAAAAATTTAGCTGTGACTGAAAAAAATATTTATTTCACGCAGTGATGACTTATGGCACAAAAACGTGGTCTCTCACTATGGGCCTCATAACTAAGCTCAAAGTCGCACAACGAGCTATGCTCGGGGTTTCTCTACGACGTGATCGAATCAGAAATGAGGAGATCCGTAGAAGAACGAAAGTCACCGACATAGCCCAGAAGATTAGCCAGTTGAAGTGGCAGTGGGCAGGGCACATAGCACGCAGAACAGATGGCCGATGGGGCCGAAAGGTTCTGGAGTGGAGACCATGGACCGGCAAGCGCAGCGTAGGTCGTCCACCGACACGGTGGACAGACGACCTGATAAAGGTCGCAGGACGACGTTGGATGCAGGCCGCTTCCAACCGGTCCTTTTGGAAAATCATGGGGGAGGCATATGTTTAGCAGTGGACGTCCTACGGCTGAGATGATGCTGATGATGATGAGTGAAATTCTTGGGCGAATGTGACTCAAAAACCAAATATCGCAAATTGCATAGCAATAACTAGATGGTTTGGTTAGATTTAGCATTTGGAAGTATTGACCATTAGATCTTTTGGCTATTTGTCGTTATAGCAACTGGATATAATTATTGGCTCTTTGTCATTTTGTAACTAGACGGTTTGATACGTGGACATTTGACATAAGTGTATTATATCCTGGACCTTCTAATCTATGACTAATATACGCAGGCCGGAAGACGTCCACTGCTGAACATAAGCCTCCCCCATAGAACGCCACTTGGACCGGCTACTCGCTTTGACGTGACATTAATATCATACGAAAATTAATAAGTACTTATTTGTATAAATTCTTCTATTAGTCGGATAAAGCTGTTTAACTGGTAGACTTTGTTAATGAGTTCGCCCGGGGAAGTATCGCCACCATAGGTACCTTAATCTAACGTAATGTTCGCAATACTGTGTTCCGGTTTGAAGGTATAGTTGCCGATGAAGTTACAGGCCCATGAGAGTTAACTTATTGTCACAATAGGTTATGGGCCCAGTGCAGTTCGTCACTTGTGGCGGAATGCATCTGTTATAGGGAGAGGTTACACCTTAACACCAGATGGTCCTGCATCGTTGTACCGTCTCCTAATAACATAAAAAAACTTTATTATGAAATCAACGTGGTTATACACTTATGTAATACTTATAAAAAACTTCGAAACTGCAATATCCCAGTAATGTTCGTTGTGCTTTATGTTTGTAATGTTTATTGTCCAGATATCTCCACGACGTGGAGTCAGCGGCTGGCGTGGACGGGTTCCGTTTCACTCCCCCCGAGGACGTGTTCGCTGATAATGAGCACAACAAGTGCTTCTGCCCAGCCGGCCCGCCGTGCGCTCCCAATGGACTCTTCAACGTCTCTCTCTGCCAATATGGTAAGTTAACGTTTTTCAACCGACTTCAAAAAAGGAGGAGGTTTCCCCCTCCACTGTTGTTAACCAGGATAACATTGTGTCTGGTTCCGCGACAGCTGAAGGATTAATTCGATAACATATTTTATTTATGTGTGTTCTCGGATAACTTCGTCGTTTGTGAACCGATTTTGATGATCCTTACGATACGACTGTATTTCGTTTGGTAGAGTATACTTCCGAGGTGGTCCCATTAAAATTTCATCACTTTCGGTCGAGCAGTTTTGGAGTTACACTCCAATAACTGAAAAGTGTTTCGCCTATTTTTTAGTGAATTTATCTTCATTGACGGCGAATGACAATCGATCCTGTAAGTAGCAAGGATCACGTAAAAGAGAGAAATTTGTTTATTACTAAAATATGGGCTGGACGGGTTATATCACTCTTTTCAGTGTTGAAGTTGATTCCATTTTTTGGTAAAAAAAAAATATTTGTACTTCTTAGTGACTTCATCTCGCCTGATGAAATCAAGAAGCTATATGACCATTAATGCGGCCATAATCATCGCTTTCTACGTTTTAGGAGGCCTACTCTTATATAATACTATAAAATACCTATATACAAATACAATTAATCATAACTTAATTGAAACTTTCGTAAGTATTACACATGTTATTTGACGATTACCTACCGCGTAAGTTAAACCGTCAAATAACATTAAAATAATTAATCATTATGAAAATACCCTGTCATGTTATTTCTTCAGCCTTGACTGTATTTGTGCTTTTTCTCTTTGACAGTAGAAATCGGAGAAATCCGTCAAACGAAACTTCTTAGTTTGTTTTTGGTAGTATGGGTCCAGCTCCGGATGACACTATTTTAAACAACTAATAAAATACTTTAAAATAAAGCTGAAATACTTAATGTTTCAGACTCGCCCATCATGCTATCGTTCCCGCACTTTTACCTCGCTGACCCAAGCCTGAGAGAGGCTGTGGAAGGTATCAGCCCACCCGTTGCAGAAGACCACAGACTTTACATCGACGTACAACCCGTGAGTGTTCAATTTCAACCTTAAAAAGATAGGGCTTAAAATACTTCCTTGTGGAACACGGCTGGTAGCGTCTGTTCCGATTGTTGCATTTGAGCAAGTTGGGAATCTAATAGAAGGTTTGAATGAATGCTTACATGATACTACAAAAACTCTGAATAACTTCTACTTTTTAGAAATAACGCTGTATATTAGTTTTAATTAAATGTGTCAAATGCTTTTGTAAAGTTACATCATTGTATACGTGCGTATTTTTTTTCTATGTTTTCTCATAACGTTTTAGCGATATCCGATAGTATAAAAACAAGGCGGTTATCAACGTAAGTCGAGTTACATACAAGTTATCCACAGAGTTGGATAACTTATATGTAACATACTGTAACGGTATAAATGCAAACGGGTGTGAAATCAGTTAATGTTTGTTATCACGCATCGCTTAAGCCGCAGAATAAGACGATCTTCGTCACATTTAGATACGTAATTTTACAGTAAACTAGTTGACCCGCCAGCGACTTCGCTGGCTTGGTTTTGGTGTTGTCTTGAGAGAGTTATTCTTTAAATTTAAGGAAATGTTTTATTTATAAAACGATTGAAAAGTGCTTACAACAATATATTAGTGAAAACTACATTAAATTCTGATAAGCCGTTTCTGAGATTAACGTGTACAAACGCACAGACAAACGGATAAACAGACAACCAGATAAAAATTCTAATAATATATTTCGTTCATTCTATTTTCGTTTATAAAAGTCCCAATAATATTTTTTCACGTATATCTTCCATGCACAGACAGCGGTCCATTACATTTTTATTATATTTATAGATAGATACCTACTTTAGGTCCTAATACCTAGGAGGGGTTATATGGAAGGAAAACCGAGTTTTATTTTATTTTCTAATATTAAGTCATAAATGTGGTGTCTCAATAAAGCGTTATCTATCTACACTTCAATCTAGGAATTTGATAGCGTGAGTCCGTATGCCTTCATTGTCATTGTCCATCATATTTAGGACTAGCGGCTTAAACTCGCCAAAGTGGTCCCACAAATACTCGATACCTGCATTAACTAGTTCCCATACATAATGCTTGCAATTTGAATGTCTCTTTTTTAGATCTATTGTACCAGCTGGTCTTGAGTAGCCGTAACAGAAGTTGGTATCATTTATTTGACATCTTCGATAGTGTTTATTGCTTTCTTGTTAAATGTGAATGTAATCTCATTGATTTTATTAAATAAAATCGTATATCTAGTGATTTTTCGGTCCTTCCTCGGCTCGACCCAATCCATTCATGTTCTTCTAGTTTGGACTTTTTGCTATCCATCAAATATTTTCTTTAATTTCAATATTAACGCATGCGCTGGGAAATTCTCAGATGAGATAATTAGATTAAGATGACGATTAAAACGAAAATACAGAAAGGTATATGAAAAAAGCCTGCGATGGGCAGCGAATGAAAATGCATGATGATCCATGGATATATTACACGGTGTTTGTTTGCAATTGCAGGAGATGGGCACAGCGATGCGTGCGCGAGCTCGTGTGCAGATCAACCTGGCGGTGTCGCAAGTCATCGACATTAAGCAAGTCGCCAACTTCCCAGATATCGTATTCCCGATTCTCTGGTTCGAAGAGGTAAGTTTTAACACATTCGTTTAGTAACTTATACACACTTGTTGCAGTGGGATTCTCAGTGGCGTGGTAGACATCAATGTCCACGATTTGAATACAGCATAAAATCGAAACTTATTTGGATACGTCGTCGATAAGTTTATAAGTAATTCCTAGGAAATTGTGTGCGCTTTTACAATAAACTCCTAAAACACATAACTGAGCTCACAGAGGGCAAATTCAAGCTGACTGTAAAAAACTTTTAGACATTATATAGAAGACAAAGATGCTTGGAATACTCCACTTCTGGCAATCTGTCACTCTGCCACCCATAAAATGTAATATTAGCAGTACCTAAGTAGAAACATTGTAAACATCTACATAAAAAGAATGGCCCCGAGTTTCTTACCGTTTCTTCTCGGTAGGCTCTATATATTTTGGAATGCGGCGGTAGAGTCTTTAAAGTATAAATAAATAATTGACGTTCGTAAGTGCGTCTTTGATGCATTGAATTAATTATTTTGACTTTGATTGTGTTCTTTAGTGACAATAAGGAAATGATTTCTTATGTTTTGGTTATTTTCTTTAGGGTATAGATGAGCTCCCGGAGCAAGTATCGTCCCTGCTGCGTTTGGCGACGAAGGTCCCGCCGGTGGCTCGCGCGGCGCTCGCGTGGGGGCTCTCGGCGCTCGGCGCGCTGCTCATCCTCTTGGCCGTCACCTGCCTCATCAGGTAACCACGAAGTAACGAGTGGATCTACTCCGCTGTCAGATACCCCCTATACTATCTACCTGCTCCACTTAATCCAGTCAAATTAGCACAAAGTATGGGAATAATTTTGATGGTTATAGATTTTTCTGGAATCGTTAGAAAACACAGCACCGTATGTAGCACCTAGGGAATCATGTTAAATATTAAATTAATAGTGCACAAACTTTAACAGGCCGTTAATTCGAAAAATTCAATGAAGTTGGAATAGTTTATTGTACCTATTTATATTCAATATAATCAGTAGATTGCAAGATTTGATTTCGCCAGGCAGACGTTAGTGCTTCACCATTACAAATTGCACTATTAAAATGTTAAACTGTTTTCCTTTCTGTTATTGAAGATATCTACTCATCATTTTATGTCCCGATGTAAACAAAACGCTACGTAAGGTCGTGATCCAATTTAAATGGGGCCACACGGGGAGCACCAGCTTTCAAATAAAAAAAATATCATCAAACTCGGTTTGCTTAGAAAAAAGGTCTGAGGTTACACTTACACACATCAAAAAGTTGTTGTACTGCTATGAATAAATGTATTTTCTTCTTCTTCTTTCTTCTTAATCTGTCCGAATCAGAAAGCCTCATTAGAGGCAAGTTTCATTCATAAATCTATTGTTATTTTTTGTCCTGATGCGGACAGATTAAAAACAACAGTCGCATTGAGAACCTCCTCTTTTTGGAAGTCGGTTGAAAAATGCATCTCATCATCTCAGTCACGGCACGATTACCAATAAACATAATAGCGTCCTGTATCCATCGTTGCTCTGCGATATTTATACATCTTAATACTCAAAATTAACATTGTTTTTTTTATTATTTCAGATCTTCCCACCGCCAAAGCACGTTAAGACTGGAAGGCCACGTGGTCGCGAAGCCTCCTCCACCCAAGGTACCCAGCAAGGAGAATGGATACGAACTGAACAGCAGGAGATAATATACTGTCTTATTTTGTACTGTAACAAATTGAGCCGCGCTGTCAGGGAAAATGTCGCGCGACTTATTCCGTGGGTAAATTGTCGCGCGACAATTTGCCTTGTTCTATGTGGTGTTATAATTATCTATTTTAGGTGTTTCTTCGTGTCAAAACTATAAATAGCAGGGTCCGAATCTGTCAATATAAATGTATTATTAACATCGCGAAAATTATGAAAGCTATTTACGTTTTCAATGGTAATGACTTCAATATTTTTAATGGAAAAGGAATATTCTATTGGTTTCTTAATAAGTGTGTTAATGATCATTGCTTTAATAAGTTATAATGATTATTAATAATGATAAATAATGTGTTTATCATTATAATTATCACTTCGAGTCCTGATATATAAAATTTATAATCTGTCTCCTGTTGGTTATATGTGTTATTTTTTTCATTTTACCTGACTCATATGAAGTCGGATAGGGATTTTCTTAGTTGAATCTTTTGACGTTTTATTCTTGACTATCGCACATTTCTTTTAATCACTTGATATAACATTATTATTATCACTTGATTTTATATTTGGGGGAGTGGTGGGTGTTCGCAGAATTTATAATATTTCCTCTTATTTCCAATGAATGACATATCATAAGTGAGTTCTTGACGATAAAACACTTATATTAACTTACTATGTAAAGAAATTAAATTACTATAATTCACCGACACAAAATAGAATCTCTAATGCCTCTGCCTTAAGATTTTAAAATAGAGTTTAGTTTCAGTATACTATTTGTATCTACTTACGTACATGATTAAATATTTCATTTTTATTTTTAGAAAGCAATAAAAGAGTCACAAAATATATATTAATTTAATACATATCTTAGCTTTGGTCCAATATTTTCATATAATTACTATGTGTTTAGCAAAATACAATCTGCATATTGGTAATAAACAAATTGGTAACAATTGAGTCGAATATAAAAACTTACAGAATACAAAATCCTCTATTGACTATGATATCCTTTACGCCTTTTAAAATAATTACTTGACAATATGTTGCTTTGGGAAAAAGTCGCACGACTTTTTACCAATCAATAACTATCTAATTTTTGTATATTATTTTTAATCAATAACGCCTCTCTCAAAAGTGCTAATAAAATAAGAGGAGGTGGCGTTAGACACAGTAAGTCAGTAGATACGGGTTGCAATCCCTTATAAGAGTAAAACAATATATATTGCAACCCTAGTATGCACCTACTTACTCGCCTTATTTCGTACTATCTTAAGACAGTGAACTCTCCACCGAAGCAAACCGTTCATCGTTCTTTCCCGCGCTATTACGTGTCATGTCATGTTACGTTATGTAGGTATGAGATTCATTTCAATTAATAAAAATAAAACAATATGACAATCACCACCAAAACTTCAAATAGACTTTATTAATAAATACATATTGTTAGTAATTATAATATACTTACACAGACGGCTAAATAATATAAATAATGCAATAATTTGAAATTAATATACACTTGAGTCATGGGATCTAATAAAAACAATTTGATTAAATATCTATACGTGATACGTGACAGTTCGGCGATAACACATAAGTGTGTGTGCAGGTCAATAAAGCATTAGGTAAGACCTTCGCACACCATATCGGCTCAAAACACCGGCCGACTTGACTCAACACGCCGAGTCGACTCAACACGGCGAGTCAGCTCGACTAGTGATTGACTAATGAACGAATGGCTCATTTACACTGCACAGAAGAGTTTAGTTTTGAGTTGCCTATGGCGTCCATTATCATTCAGAATGTAGTAACTATAGATTCGTTAAAGAAGGCGTAAGATTAGCAGTAAGCGTGACTTTTAAAATCTGTAAGGCGAAACAACTTATGACTGTGGCTCTAAACTAGCTTCAGAGCGACTGGTAAACAGCCACTTACCTAAATTTACCCTGTAAGTGATCATAACTTTACATTTGTATCCCTGACATAATTATAACCTGCCTTTTCATCGGAATCTCATTGATATATAAAATACAGTAAAGTAATTTTATTTATTATTAATATAATTCTGTTCAAGTAAAATTTCTTTACACATGTGAGTGGAAGAATTCCCTGTGTAGATAATTATTTATACATTTTTCTATGTAAGAACTTTTTTAACTTGTGTATTTAGCGATCCCTGTCACTAAATATATCTCAAGAACTATTGATATTATCTGAATATAAAACTGACTCAATGTTTAAAAAAGAGTATATATAATTTGCCTGCACTGTTTGGACGTGTATTTAAGTTATTTAATTATTTACATATCAAATAAAAGACATTCCAATTTAATCAAATGTAAGTATAAATTAAAACGTGACAATATAACTTTATTATGTATATAAAAATTCATCGTCATTCAATTATTATTACGGATTTTGTTGATATTTTATAACATGACTTTTATTTTCTGTAAATATTTATAATCGGGCTGAGGGTTGCCATTAAACAAATTGGTAAGGTGTTAACTCGAACTATTTTTTTAAATTACGATAGTTGCTAGTCTAATATTATGGGTCCGTCCTTAGGTATATTTTATATTTAAGGTCTCTATTGTCTTGTCATGATATTATTATGAAATTACGCGATTGGTTTTTTATTCATAATTTAGGATATTCTTACGGTCAGTTCATATAGGAAAATATCTAATACAGCTTATTTGGCAGACATACCTCGAGTGAAAGCTAGTTTATTGTAAAGCAAAAGTGATTTTATAAACCAACTTTTCTATATTGTTCAAATTAAAATCGAGGATATAGAAACAAATCTATTCTTCAATTATTTCTAGTACTCACCGAGTCAAATTTATACCTACTGTTGCATACACGCATAAACTCACCATTATCAAATGTTACAACTCTGAAAACGAAAATCAAAACCTGAGAAATTAAATCAACGACTGTCATTTTGAATATCTTCCCGCCAATCTTTTAAGTAACTTTACGATTTCTCAGCTTTCATTTCCACAACATTCTCTCGTAGCACAGTTTATTACTGGTCGTTTGAAATGTATTTTTTAATTTTTGTCTAATATGTTTTATCGCGTAATATCAATAATAATTAAATATATACTTTACTATAATATGTTCGTATATGTTTACTATGTTTACCAATATCACTTAATATTACAATGTATAAGACTTCGCTGTGTGCTCAAGGAATATATCCTGAAATTATATTTTTATATTAAGAAATTAATGAAAATGGCATTGAATGTAATGTAAGATTTCTTGAATCGTAATTCTTAAAATAACAATATGTTGTCATGCACAAAAATACTTAAGCGTTATGGTGAAAATTAAATCAGTAGGTTTATTTTGTAATGTAAAAGTAAACATCGAGCTTAGAAACACATGAACTTTTTGGGTCTAGTTCAGAATTCACAAAAAACCTGGTGAGATTTTCTGTGTTCTATATAGAAATAACATCAAAGCAATTGAAATCCTATGTCTTCATCACAATGTCTAATTTAGCTTGCAATATTTTTACACGCTACAATAATCCGACTGCGTTGAAGGTACTATTTTTCCTAAAGATACATTTACACGGGCAATTATTTTGCCAAAAACTGCCGTAATTGGCAACATTTCCAAAAAGTACTACAATATAAATCAACATTGTTGTATACGCTGTAGTTATACAATTGCATAATTTTATGTCAAAATAGTCACACCACGTATAAAATAAATAATTTAAAATTAATATTTTGATCTGTGTTCGAAGCATCATACGCATGGTAATACAATCAAATGAAGTTGACACAATTGTTCATTCGAAAGTACTAGACGAAGTTACCTCTTTTGTTCAGTTGCATTCGGTTTGTTATGATTTGCAAAAAAATTAAAATGTCAGTAATATAATATGTACCATAACATAATGCTATAAAATTATAACATAAATATCGTGTACATTCACCAATCTTTTTTTAATTTGCTTATGTTTACATGAACACATAAATTGTTGACGTCATATTGAGGTGTAATACCTACCTTGTCATTCACCGCACGATTTTTCATATTTTTTGTCGTTGTTACATCATTTTGGTTATACATCAGTGAGCGATGACCCGAAGTCCATGTGTTTCTTGGGGCGTAAGTCTCCACATATTAGCTGGAGGTGGCTACCGTAACGATAGTTGTTAAATCGTCACAGTCTAGGACCGTTTGAAGTGATAACTTCTTATGGGAGGGTGAACCGATTCGTTACGTAACGCGTTACGGCGCTAGTCTGGCTTCCCTTTCTCTCACGCACCCTCTCTCACGCACCCTCTCTCACTCTAACAGACAGCGCTAGTTGAAGTGATAACTTCTTATGGGAGGGTGAACCGATTCGTTACGTACTGCGTTACGGCGCCAGTCTGGCTTTCCTTTCTCTCACGCACCCTCTCTCACTCTAACCCACAGCGCTAGTTGAAGTGATAACTTCTTATGGGAGGGTGAACCTATCCGTTACGTACCGCGTTACGGCACCAGTCTGGCTTTCCTTTCTCTCACGCACCCTCTCTCACTCTAACCCACAGCGTTAGATTAGTTTAAGTTATCACTTCTGTCGGGCGTCCCGAGGCGCACACCTTTTTAATTTGTGACTTGTGACCAACAGATGTTCGTTATAAAGCTATTGCTATCTATGTAGATATTGTAGAGACTACCAGCCCCATAAAATAAGCTGTATGTTGTTGCATTAGGCCAAATTATCCACTTTTCAATGACAAAGTTGGTTATACGTCAAAATGACCACTCTACTACCTTTTTGACAGAGGAAGAAATCTCGGTATGTACGTAATTTTGCTCAGTTCACACTGCGAGACACAAGGGCGTAAGTGCCACTATTTAAGGCGCTTACGTCGTAAGGGGAGTGTGGTGTGTAATTTTTATTTAGTTTTTAATTTAGACATCACTTGTACTTAAATTGATCGTAATTTGTAAATAAAAATAAAGGTGTAAGTTTTATTTTATGTGCTGTTTTATTTTCAACTGACATCTGAGGTTTTTTTTATTATAGTCAATTACAATTACACATATGAAAAATATTAAATAAATTACAGAGGCTAGATTAACCTTCTAGTCAAAATTAAATAACCCGCCCCTGTCTGCTCCCGGTGGAAAGGTGGCCATTACACTCGCTGCGTTCCCGCGCTGAACAGCTATGGCCAGACTTTGCAACGGGAATGAACCGGAGCGGGAGTCACCGGTGATGTCACAGAGTCGTCGAGAGAATTTTTTATTATTGTGTTTTGTGTTCATTAGCCTGCGTTGAACTTATTGAAAATAAGTAGCGAGGATTTGACATTAATAAATAGTTATTTGTATAGCATAGGTATATTAGTAAGCAATATTTTGTGGTAAGGCAGTTATTTGGATTCAGGGCGTGGCGAAGAATACAATATACGCAGCCCGAACACAAAATATCTTTGCTCCTTAGTTCCTAGTTATGTCACTATGCACTATTTTATTTTTCGTCACAACCTCTGATAAAACGAAATCACTACGCCTCTAAACTCGTATGTGTAAGAATTGTGTTGCCAGTATAAATAACATACAAATTACAAAAAAATATTATATTGTAGGTATTGGTAGGAAGGTAATAGAAAAATTGACTAGTTTACTTGATGTCTGCTCCGTTGTCATATATATATATATATATATCTGAAAGCATCTTAGGTACCTTAAAATAGAAGGTAACCTGAAATAATCACATACAATAAATTGATGTTGAGGGTATGCGAGAAAAGTCACAGGCAAGCCAGTGGCGCTCCGGCCGCTGAATAGTGCGTATTGTTTCTAGTCGCGGAGTCTTGTATCTGTGTAAAACTGCAGTTTTCTCATCAACACCAACGATCGACTGGACACCAGCACAACCTCCGGAGTCTGGACATCGTACGTGCGTGATCCAATCAATTGTCAAGAAGACTCGCAAGACTGGCGACTCGTGAACTAATCAAAGGTGGTGTTGGATGGTGGTGGCGGAGGCATACCCAGTAGGTCTACCATGAGTGCCAACCAACCAAAAATATGCGAAAAAATGTATGAAAAAAAGAACAGTGCCACCTCGCGGTCAATTGTAGAACTAAAATTGACAGCGAGTACGCCAATCACAAGCTTAATAGGTAGGCGAGATCGAGTATCGACTATAGATGACATATATGTTGCCAACTCATGATAGAGGTACGTACGCACTATTTGTTTATTGTCTCTTGCAGCTCCCTCGAAATCTGATTACGACATTATTGCAATTGTCCCAGTGTAGTAGTTAAGCCAACTAAGGCTTAGTGCAGACGCTACAATGTCAGTGGTACCACAATAGATCAGTGGCCCGAGCACGAACATTTGCTAAAGTGTAACGTTACCGTATCGTTGACGTACACATTACAAACTATGAGTTATCTGTGCCACAGTTGTACTAGATAAATAATAGTTTGTGCTGAATACGTCAACGATACGATAACGTTACACTTTAGCAAATGTTCGTGCTCGGGCCACTGAAGTGGCGACTCGTTTCGAGGACAGATGCCGGAACACACTGGTAGGTAAGTAATTAGCGACAGGTTTCCAATCGGAAGGGTGCTGGCTAGCCAGGCGGGTACAGCACACTGTCCTACCGCCATGCTTCAACCTAATGTTAATTATAACCTTATGTTCCCACCATAATGTACGTTTACCAGTTTGGTAACATATAACTCAATCATGCAAAAACGCCTGGACGGATTTGTCTACGGGATTAACACAACTTTTTATCCCGATTCAACGGGCAGTTGGTTCCACGGGGACCGCAATAACCTCTTTCCACGCGTTGCTAGCCGATACTAGTAAAGTACATAGTCGTATTTATGAAAAGAAGTTACACCTACGATATGGTGTGGATTTATTTATCTAAGTATACTTATGGAGTAGAGGCCAAAAGGTGTGTGCTTGTAAAAAAAATGTGGGTGAAATTACACTACCATACAAGAATGACGATTTTAAAAAATCTGTTACGCATAACTTTAATTTAACTAAAAACTAAATTATACATTAAAAAAAAATTAATAAAATAAATTTATTTATATGTTAAAATTTAACTTAAAACTACAGCACAGATTTCGATGAAATTTGGTATATGGATAGAACAGAGCCCGGAGCTCTCAACTATATACTTATTATCTTGACACGTCACATAATTCAAGACGGCAGCTCGATCTCTCTATGCTACACGATCTCATATAAAACTGGGCTCTCGATTGAGTGGTCGTCGCGCATGGACTTCTGTGGTACGTCTAATAACCTACGCTAGACTCGGGACTACTATTGAAAGTTTATTTGTCAGAAAAACTCAATAACTGTCCGACACGGGTATTGAACCCAGGACCTGGAGATTCCAAAGCGGCGCTTTCCCCACTATACCAAGACCAAGCAAGCGAAGCCGCTGGCGGGTCAGCTAATCTTCTAATATTATAAAAATCAAACTCAAACCATTTATTCTGTATAGGCCTACGGGGGCACTAACAAATTATCATTTTACATCTACAACCGGATCGGAACGCGACCACGGCTGAGAAGATCCGGCAAGAAACTCAGCGGGCTAGTCTTTTTACATTTTTTTGTATCTCCACTTACTTAAATGATATAACAAATGTTATTATAAAGAGGATAGTTTTGTATTTGTGTATGTTTGTAATCAATTAGCTAATAAACTACTGGACCGATTAAAAAAGTTCTTTCACCATCAGAATGCTACAGTATCCCCACGCGGGTGAAACCGCGGAGCGCAGCTAGTGGAAAATAAAAGTCAAACATACAAGGTATTCTTATTGTTTATTCATTATAATTACTCAAAATATTTTACGCAAAAAAATTGTAAACCATAAACACAATATTACCACTAAATTATAGTAACCATTGTTATAATTGACAATTATCAAATCATTTTCATGTCAAAATATATAATATAAACATACAGGCACATATCAATTTTGTAACACATTAGATACTTATGCAAAAAATAATTAAATATAAATTACAAAGTTACAAATGAACTTCATATTTGATACAATTCACAAATATATAATTATATATAATACATATCTGTATTGGTTAAAGAAAAGAAAAAAATACATAATGGCGCTTTTACACGGGCAAATATTTAGTTCCCTCAACTGCACATCTAACCAAAAAGTACTGACACATAGAGCGACACTGGTCATGTATACTCTACATAACTTAATGGACCGGTTGTACCATACTCACTATATAGAAAGTTAGCTACGAACTTCATTTCGCCTTAAAAACATCTCTGTCACACGGGACAACATGTTCAATAATAATAAAATATAGCTCATGTTGATCCAGAACAAAATACCTTCCATAGATGACATATTTTTTTTATGACCTAGTAATTTCTCAAATTATACAATTATTTAACAAATTTACAAACAATCTATTTTTTTCTCTTTTTTACCGACTACCGAAAAAGGAGGAGGTCAATTCGTCTGTATATTTTTTTATGTTTGTTACCTCATAACTTTCGACTGGATGAAACAATTCTCAAAATTATTTTTTTGTTCGAACATTTAAATTTCATCAAATTCGGTCCAGTAGTTGTTGAGTTATACTCCAATAACTGAATAGAATGGAAGTCGGTATTACATTGTACTTGTCAATATTAGTACACTAAAAACATTGAAATTTTAAAAGATATTACTAATTGTTTAATTTCATTACTCATTCCTTTTAAGCTTTAAAATAATAAGCAGTCAATTATAAGCATAATACCAAATAGTTCTACATTTAATAATAAAGTAACTAATCATTGTAATAATCAATATTCATGTCAAAATATATAAATTAAATATACATACACAGATCCATTTGGAGCACATTAGGTACTTAAGTCTAACATAATGAAATATAAATTAAAAAGTTACAAACGAACTTCATATTTAATATTATCATCAAATTAGAAGTTAAAAAAAAACACGTTTGTAGGAAAGAAAAATAAACAAAGTAGTATAATGGTGCTTTTACATGGGCAATTTATTTCGGCTACAATTCTCTCAAGTATACTAACTTAACCAAAGAGTACCAACACATAGAGCGACACTACTGCCCTCTATATTAGAAGAAAACTCTCTATAAGTAGTGCGTTGGAATAGACCCCTTATGAGTTTGTAGCAAAATAACGCTAAAAACGCTCACAAGGGGCGTTCGAATTGGGAATCTGTGGGTGAAAATGTCGTTCATGTTTCTTTTTGTTCAGCGTTCGGAAAGCTAAAAAGAGGATTTTTTTGCCACCAAGAAGTGCAATTTTTGACCAACACGTCCGGAGCTTGGTTGCTTGTGATCGTTTTTTGACAGCTATGTATTTGACAGCATAATCATGCGATTTTAGAGCTTATGCTCAGTTGAGCGTTCGAATAGGGTGTGGGCGAGAGTGGCATAAATAACATTTTTGAGCTTCACGAACGCTTTAACAAAAGAGCCATCGATGACAACGCCACCAATGCCCTCAATGCACCTAAGAATGTAAACTCACTTTTAAAGTCGATTAGTGACTCTAAAGCATGTAAATGTGCTAGAGTGTAACGTAATCGCATCGTTGAGGTATACAGTACAAACTGTTACTTATCTAGTACAACTGTGGCACAGATACACTCATAGTTTGTACTGTACGATCACACTAGCAAATTGTCGTTCAAGGCACACGTCCGATACAAGTTCACTCATTCCAGTTGCATTTTCACTTTTAAGTCGGTTCCGGTACTAATTATATATTAAAATAACATTTTTGCTTACTGGAGTTTTCAAAAGTGACGTAGAGCAGCCATTTTTACCGATTTTAATCAACATTTATTAGCAACTGAGATACCGCATATGGCATGTCGACCCGCCGCCATTTTGGTTTATTCGAAATCGCGGCGCATGATGTAAGTGCTATGTATGGGTAGAGGACACATAGCCTACGTTCCGGGAAGGACCGAAATCACTCGCGGCGTTCGCACACCCATTCCCTTAAAAGACCGCGAGCTCGATACGTCATCGATGATGATCGATGACGTCACCGAAAACACTCACAACGCTCGCAGATCGTAGGTGGGTTTTCGCGGTCGTTTACGAGCTGTCACTGTTAAGCATCAAATGTATAGGATTCTATCGATTTTTGACAGAAAAGTTGCCGCGCTTCTCGTGACCGCGTAACCGTTCCGCTTGGGTTGAACATTGCATGCATTCATTCTAACCGGAACGCTAAACCGGGGCGCGACAGTTGTGAGTGTTGACGGCGCTTCCCGGAACGTAGCCATAGACGAACAAAAAATGTCAAGTAACATGTTACCCTAAAGTGTCACGAAACCGAGATATTTGGAGGTAAAGATCGACATATGAGTAAAACGACGATAATTAAAAATAGAGTTATTACGTGTCTGCATCAGATTGTACCCAAATAATCGTCCCAGGCTAATCATATACCACTGTCATCGTGCGCCGCGATTTGGAAAAAACAAAATGGCGGCGGGTCGATATGCCAGCTCGCAAACAAAAAGGTTCAAGCCCCTTTAAATACCGCTTGCAAAGGACAGTGTACAATAAAATTGTATTTATGTTTACGCAAATTTAGTCGCCCTGTAACTTCGCATTCTCTAAACGGATGCAAAACTACCCGCAATTGTATACAATAATCAAATGTTTGGATTGTCATTGTAAGTGTTACACGAATGTGGATTTTAGTGTTAACAGAATAAGAACTACCATAGTTTATTACAAAATATATGTTTTTTGCATGTTTGGTGTTCAGCATAAGTAAATAGCTATCAAAAAAAAAACTACCTACGAATTTTGGTGATAGTACATTTATTTAGTTTTTAAACTTATTCAGATTTTTCAATATGCAAAAATGAAATAAAAGAACATAAAGTGCATAATATAATTTGTCAACTTAATTCCTATTTTCAATAAACGAAAATAATTACATATTTTACACAATAATTAATATGTAAAAATATGGAATTGCATACTAATAGATAACGATATGATTTAATAATAAAATAGTAAAATAAATAAAAACATAATTTGTAAAAAAAAATACAACAATGACCGATCATTTAACAATCATTGGCGTTATCTATCTATACGTAATAAAGAGGAAAGATTTGTATGTAAGTATGTTTGTACCGAATTGACTCAAAAAGTACTGGACCGATTTCAAAAATTCTTTCACCATTGGAAAGCTACATTCACCCTGAGTAACATAGGCTGTATACGATTCATCATCATCATCCATCACCGCGCGGGTGAAACCGCGGAGAGCAGCTAGTTATTGATATATCATTATTGTTTTTTTTTAATAAAAATATAGGTACTCATAAAATATACAGACGAATTGAGAAACTCCTCCTTTGTAGAAGTCGGTTGAAAATTATAACTGAGCCAAATATGTATGAGGATACCTATAACTTAACCAAAAAAAACTAATCATTAAAATCAAATGATCCAGTGAAAAGTTGTGCATAGTTTTAATGTCTGTTAAGTCAAATACAAACTATTTACGAACCTGTATGTCTCTAACATCCAAAACGGCTGAACCGATTTTGACGCGACTTTCACTGGCTGATAGCAGATGCTATAAGGACTACCTTGCATTTTTTTAAACGCCTTATTTCTCGAGGCCACGCGAACGAAGCCGCGTACATTTCAGTTAGTTTATAATACGAACTTAAACATATATACTTATTATAATTATTGTATTTAATAATAAAAAAAAACAGAAAAAACATTATTTAATATAAATCACGTGTAAATTAATAGTTATGTGTAATCAAAGCGATTTAAGAGCGTTGATTCCTTCAGCAACTATTTCACGCTATTTTTCAGTTTTCACTATATCTTCGTTTTTATTTCTTTTTTCGCAATTTTTATATTAAAAAAATTCTAAGGTTATTAACGACGAAACACAAAAATAATTATGTTTTGGTATACTTCGCCTACACTCGTGTAACATTACAACACAAATCAACGGCTATAATGCACCATTATTACACGCTTAGAAAAAATAGTTCTGTAATCCTGTAATACACACATTTCATGACAACTATTTGAGAAATTATTGGAACCCAATTCAGTAATTAATAGACATTTATCGACAAAGAAAGTTATGATAAACCGGTGCGGCGTAAGGAATACAAGCTTAAAAACTATTAAAATTACCAATCCATTCTTTTGTCTCTATAACAAGTCAGAAAAAGGTTATACCGCCTTAAAACGTGGATTAAAGATAGTTCCGAGTTTATGCAATTTTCACATATGCATTCCCTTAACCCTTTGAGTACCATTCACGTAAATTTACGTGCATTTCATTCATATATCATTTGGTTTAATTATCACGGTATATGAAGGGTTATGGGGGAGGCGTATGCTCAGCAGTGGACGTCCTATGGCTGAGATGATGATGAAGGGTTAAACCATGGTTTACTGGAGACTATTTTTAACCTACGTTTATAAGACGGCTATTGGTGTCGATTCTGTAACCATTCTCAAAACTAAAAATCACTAAATTACTGCAGTTTTTATTGTTTAGGCTAAAATCTAAATAAGTATAACACTTCCGAATGACAACACTAACATTAGACATTTCTCTTCAATTGTGGGCATGTTGTAGACAGATTAGGCCTCACGTAGCTTGGTGCTCGCTAAACTAACCTAAAATAACCCAAAATTGAATAGAATAACCCTATTTATAGAAATGTCATTCTAAGTGTTACATGAATTTGGATTTTAGTGTTAACAGATTAAGTACTACCATAATAACATTTTAGTTTGCTATTTAGTTTAGTGTTTTGAACAAGTGAATCGCTACCATTGTTTTGCTATATTAGAGAGACAAATTAAATAGATGGTGACCTAGCGGTGTACACGTTTAACATGGCCTGTCAGAAGAAGCGGGTTCGAAGCCCAACAATATATATTTTCCCTTAAATTGCTGTTTCGTTCGTCAGTGCATCATTCATTATACAATATACCAAAAACTTATGTATTACATGAAATTATATGAACTAAGTTAATGAAAATAATATGTAATAATTATTAATTATATTTTTCTCCAACTATATACTTATTCATCGTTTCCTTATATAATTTGATAATCAAAATATCACAAACATTATATATATTATTATTATATTACCAGGTATTACCCACATTTATACAGGATGTCCCAAAACTGCGAGATGATGAGTACCTTAAATTTAGTAGATAGGATATTTAGTTGAAAGGAGATTTAATTTTATTTTTAAAAATTAGTAATACTGCATTTTATTTTCTTTAAATTACTTTCTTTGTCTGGTAATCGTACCGAGTCAGATGTGAAAAAAAACATTTTTACGATGCCAATCGAAAGGATTGACAGAAAATAACAAGTTTTAGTATATGTTTGAATCCTATTTCGTAATTAATTACTAACTTTTAAAAATAAAACAAGTCTTTTTTTCTGTTAAATATTTTATCTACAATATTTAACGTAATTTCCTTTCATGTCGCATAGTTATGGGACACCCTGAATACTTAATTAACTGAATTAATAAAAAAAATCGATAATGTAGAGAATTAATTTCAAACGTCGCACACATAATTTAGTCAAATAAAAAAAACGTACCATATCAAAAAAAAACAATAAATTGAAATTTACCGGAAATAACATTTAATTTTCTCAAATATCAGTTAAAAGTCCCTCGTTGTATTGAACTATTATATAAATGTAAAAGAAATAAAAATAAAATAAAATAATTGAAAAAAATACTTGTATGATATTTTGGCAATTTACGAGAGAAACTCTAGAGAAATAACATTTATTAAGAATATATGTCATATAATAAAAGACTAAGAAGGGTTGCGACAATTTAAGCCGTTTGCAAAAAAAACCTCTCGGTGGGATAGTGCTGTCGAAGCTGTTTAATAGATGTCGCTCCGTCCCCGTAAGACGGTTAAAATCGTATACAGTTAAATTCGATTCTTGGATAGCTCTAAGCCTCGACGGCTTAGCAGTCATGGCATCAGACACGGATTATCGGAAAACGCGTGTTTAAATCCTGTCCAAATCCTGGTATTATTTCTCTCTAAAATTACAATAATTCCTTAGTTAGTTGCTTTCAAAACCATAATAAAAAACGTTTGATAGTTTGATTATCAAATTCAACCAACCCATAACCATATTCTCAAATACTCTTGCTTCCGTATAAACCATCTGAGGATGATTTTTCCTGATTCCAACGGCAAATAACAAAACACATTTCGCGTCACATTTCACGTAAATTCTTCGTTATTTGTCCAATTGCGTTTGTTTCAACACTTTCGGTCCGTTATAAACTTTCCGTTTCAAAGTACCCTGCTGCAAAAACGAGGGTAGTATCAAACTTTTTTTATTTCCTGTTTGACTTCTCTGTTTTGTTAACGATATCAAAATTTTCTTTTTACTCGTCACTCCTTTGCTTTTAGTCGATTTATCGATACTTTTGGTTGCTTTCACAACACTATTCGATTTGACAACACTACTTCCAGACTGTTTCAAAAGTATATTCTCAACAATCACAGGTTTTTGCTTGTCTATGGTTTGTTTAACATTATCTATGGTGTGTTTAACATTATCTATGGTTTGATTAACATTATCCGTTTTCTTTTTTTTATTTAGCTCCAAAGTTTTATACTCCATTTTCCCTTGTTTATCTCTGACGAGCATAACTTTGCTGAAAGGTGTAGCTGATTCTGGTATTAGGTTGTTTTTTAGATTTGCTTGTGTCATTTTGTTGGCTACAAGCATAGACAATTCGGCGCAGCTGAACTCTGTGAGGAGAACGTTGACGTTTGTACCGCAATGGTTATCTATGGAAGGGTTGGCTCCATATTCAAGGAGTATTTCTATGGTTTTGCGGAAATGATCGACTACTTTTGATTTGTTGCCGCGTTCTGTAATAGAAAAAAAGTTAGAGCAAAGAGTTCTGTCACTCAATATAAAATGTCGCAAAGCGATTTAATTAAATGGTAAAAAATAATTATAATCATCTTTATGAGTGCCGATACAAATATCATAGAGAAAGGAGTATTATTTCTGTGTGTATAAAAAACGAAACGGCTACATAATGTGGCTATAAATATATTTTTTTTACCTATATACGGAACCGTCTTGAACCGTAAAAAGTGTGCAATAACTTGTCGAAGTCGGCACCATGCGCACAATATTGTAATAATAGGTACTTGTGAACTATCGTGGTATATATCGCGGTTGGTAAACATTTTTTTTCACCTTTTGTAGTTCTTTACCGATTGTCATTTACCGTCAATGTTGATATCGTAAATCATCAAAATAGGCGAAACACTATTCAGTTATTGAACGCAAAAACTGCTGTACCGAAGTTGATGAAGTTTACACACAGGACCAGCTTTCAAATAAAAAATATTCAAAAATCGGTTCACCCAGTCGAAAGTTCCGAGCAAACAAACATAAAAAAATACAGTCGAATTGAAAACCTCCTCTTTTTTGTAGTCGGTTAAAAACAATAACTTGGTGACTTATATACGCGTCGTATTTAGTCAGAGCAAAGTCATATATAGGTGCTTGGGTAAGGTCGCTGGAAACATAATGGGCGAGTTGAGCGAGTGAATCGAACGTTAAGTGAGAGCGGACCTCGGTTCTCGTGAGTCAAGATTTTTCAAACCAAAATATTATATGTTTATTTTAATATTAAAGCAGTAAAAGGTACATTGCTGACTGAGCAAAATTGACTTTGGATAACTTGTTTCTAAGCAATAAAGAGACACCCTTTTCGAGCATTGAAGATATCTATGTTTATTTGCTTTAATTAATATTGTACTTACCGACTGCAGAATCACAAGCTGCAGCCACAGCTACATACAGAACAGTGTTCCCACTTGTGGGCATTTTGTCGTTCACAGAGAGCGGCGAATGTTCGAGCAGAATGCGAACATTCTCGTACAAGCCGAGCATGCTCGCGAGCATCAGTGGCGTGTAACCTGAAAATGTTATATGCTGCTTGATAAATGTTTAGGCTGCGTTCACTAAGCGCACGCCACGCTCGTCAGCAACCGCGTCTAACACGCTTTGTTTTTTTTTAAATATAATTTAAGCACTATTATTACATCTATAGATCTCAAATTGCATTAATCAAAGTCCATCCGCACACGCCACGCGCCCACCTGGCACCCGCCCCGCGCCCGCCTCGCGCCAACTACGCGCGCGCCCCGCGCATGCGCTGCACACGCGTTGCGCCCGCGCTTCGCTTAGTGTTGTATTGACTGTCATCAAGCGAAGACGCATGGCTGTATAATTATGGATAGCATCGATAAGGAACTATTCATTTCTTTGGTGGAAGAAAGGGGTGTATTGTGGGATCAAATTCTTGAAACCTATAAAGACAAAACTTTACAAGCATGGCGTGATACATGCATAATTATGAATGAAGATTTTGAATCGCTGCCAGATGTGTTAGATAGAGATGTGTATATGTTAGAATATTTTAATATATTGGATGTATTACGTTAACTAACAATATTTAGTTTGCCATGGTACGCTTCCCTGCTCAGACATGAAATATTCCGCAAAATTATCACGAACTGTACTTGCTGGTATGATATGTTGCATCGATCCCGACCTTGGTAAAGGTGATATTTCAGGACCAAGATTGATAGTCGATATTTCAGGCATACCCTCTTCTTTATGTATAAAGTTCTGTAGAAGACAACATATCTTTACGATTTTGACTGCTAAATCAAGTGAAACATCTAGAGGACGACGGAGAATTCTCCATTTATTAGCCATAATGCCAAAAGCACATTCTACATATCGCCTTGCTCTAGTCAAACGGTAGTTAAATACCGATTTAGTCGCATCCAGCTGTTGACCACTGAACGGGTGAAGTAAGTTTTCGTGTAACGCAAAAGCCTCGTCTCCAACAAAAATGTAGGGTACATCAACGTTTGATTCTTCCAGTGCTACAGGCGATGGTAAATTTAACGTCTTATTCACTAAGCCTTTCCAAAAAGAAGTCTCCTTGAAAACATTTGAATCACACTCTTTGCCGTAAGCACCAACATCAATGAAAATATAATTATAATTAGTGTGAACTACCGCCATCAAAACGATAGAAAAAAAAAATTTTTATAGTTAAAAAACATCGATCCACTTCTATCGGGCTTTATAACTCTAATGTGATTGCCATCTACAGCACCCAGGCAATGTGGAAAATTGGCTTTTACACAGAAGTTGCGAGCAATTTCATACCACTCATTTTCAGTTGGCACTTTCATATATGATTCTGACAATTCTTCCCAGATACTTTGGCAAACTTCTCTAACAATAGTACTCAAAGTACTTTTTCCGATTCTGAATCCGTATGATCACGTTCAAAAGTGGAGTCAGTGCTATAATTTGAATCAACTTTTAAGAAAAAATATTTTAGTGAATATTTTTTTTTTAATAATAAACCTTTTAGAAATAAAAATATATTTCAAACTATACGCGCACACAACTACTTTTGAGCGTGACCATAGCTACTCACCTCAAAGTTACAACCAGCCTTTCAGCAGAAGAAATAGAATCTCGCATTACTGTGTGTTGTTGCTGCAGTTTATGATTTAAAACGGCTAGTAATTTATCGAATGTATTTTTTGTCATTCGAAGGTATTTATAAAATTCATCATCATAATCGCGTAATTCTGCAAAAATGACATGAAATTCGCCATGCTTCTTTCTGTGGGTTAATAAAGGGTGAACCCAATATTTTGTTCTAGATTTTAGCTTTACACTATCTTTTGATTTCTTCCATTTTTTATATATGTAGTATGCAATTAGAACTTTTTTCAACTTAGTCGAATCCATTTTATTATACACGTTCTCACTCAGAGAATGCCTGGAAGCCACTAACACTTAAGTCGAGTGAACGAAGTCCAGTCACTAGTAGTACAAGCGGGTGCTTGGCGTGCGCGATTCACTACGCTGATTTTGCGCGGGTCTAAGACGGGCTCAAATCGTGTGCGTGCTCGGCGCGGGGTCATCTGAACACGGCCTTACTGTTCGAACCAGGAACGCAATTTGATTATTGGTTGAGTCCAAAAAAAAAAATGTTTATTTTTGATCACAGATGCATTGAAAGTCTGTGGCACTTGCTCGCTACTACAGCTGATTGAGTTTGTGATTTTGACTAGTGAAAATTGGTCTTGAAATGGCGCTCTATAGCCCCGCAATCTCGTGCGCGACCGTCCCGCGGGGTGGCAGACGGTGGCGGGGACGAGGTACCCAAGATGTCAGCGGGTAGCGGGTGGTGTAGCGGGGAAGAGAAACGCGTGCATCTACGCGTCGAATACGGCAGTCTCTGCCGCGCAGTCAAAGCGGCAACACGTGCTTGATATTTCGTACTACTTAGAGTTCGACGCACACTAGATTAAGATCTCAGGATGAGAAAGGTAAGTATCTCAAGACAACTTAAGGAAGTAGTACATAAAGTGTACCAATATTTTGAAAGGCGCAAAAATGACCGAACATTGGCCGAATACGGAAACGACATTAATTTAGCAAAAACTGTTGCTGAAGGCACAGGTTTGTCTTATACCAGCGTTAAAAAAATTATAAAAGAAGCTATAATCATGGCAGAACAAGACAGCACAGCGACTTTCAAATCACCACGGAAAACCGATTTCTTAGGAAACTGTCAATTTCAATCATTTTTTGGAAAAAGGATTTTTGGTTCGAATCCCGTCCAAGGATGTGAATTTTTCACTCTAAAATTCCAATGTTAGAGTATGTACAAAAAAGAGGTCAGGCGGTAATTTACTGTTTTAATGCTAGTAAGTAAAAACTGGCCAAGTGCGAGTCGGACTCACGCACGAAGGGTTCCATACCATTATCTATAAATCTCCCATACAACAGACATGGTATTTGCCGTGTTTATAGATAATGGCACGAAACCCTTTGTGCGCTAGTCCGACTCGCACTTGGCCGGTTTTAGTAATTTTTTTAAAGCGGCAACAGAAATACATCATATTATGTGAAAATGTCTACTGTCTAACTATCACGGTTCATGAGATACAGCCTGGTGACAGACGGACAGTGGAGTCTTAGTGATACGGTCCCGTTTTACCCTTTGGGTGCGGAACCCTAAAAAGCTAGATCCTCACCCTGCTTATCGAACATGGAGCACATTCGCTTCATCAGAACTGGAGACAACTCCTCGTCAGTCTGCAGTTCCATCTCTGGTCTCCACAGGTCTTCGTTATCGTACAGGATCCTTCTGCAATAGAAATCTTCACATTTTATTTGTATCTAAATTACAAAATACACTCGAGAGCAATGAATCCGGGTCACTTAAAGAATGTTAAAAATCTCGGAAACTAAAAATGATAGGTTAATGCAATAAATTGTATTTAATAGACAATGTAATACTCCTTAAATGAAAGTAAAAAAAATATGAGTCACCATACATTTTATTAACACAAAATTACATAAAGAAAAAAACTGCTGATCTCTCCTTAAAACAAAAATAGGAAACATGAAATTTTTGAACTTTATTACGATTTTCTTGAATTTTAATACTTCGTATTGCCTCCTCGTGCTTCCATTACTGCGTTTACGCGGTTTGGCATGCTGTACACCAAGTTCCTTATACGATTTTGGGGAATATTCTCCCATTCCTCTGTGAGAGCAATTTTGAGCTCACGAAGCGTGATTGGGGGAGGGTTTCGTTGTTTTACGCATCTGCCTAGCTCGTCCCAAGCATGCTCGATCGGGTTGATATCCGGGCTGCGCGCTGGCCACTCCATACGAGTAATGTTCATCTCTTGAAGGTAGTCATTCACAATCCTACCTGTATGAGGTCGGGCATTGTCATGCATAAATGTAGCATCCTCACCTAAATTGACCATAAATGGACCAACGTGATCATTGAGGATTTCTTCCACATATCTTTCGCTAGTTAAAGAGCCGTTTTCTATGATCACCAGCTCTGTGCGACTTTCAGAAGAAATTCCGGCCCACACAAGTACAGACCCACCACCGTAGGCTACTTTTTCTTCGATGCATGCTTGCTTGAATCTTTCCCCTGGTCTTCGATACACTCTGTGTCTTCCATCGTGCTTGTAGAGCATAAATTTTGATTCGTCGGAGAACATAACTTTTGACCAATCTTCAATACTCCAATTTACGTAGCTCTGGGCATATCTTAGTCTTGAAATACGATGCCCACGCTCCAGTTAAGGGCCGTTTGCAGGTCTAAGGGGTTTTAGGTTAGATTCAGCAAGCCGACGTCTTACTGTCCATGCACTTGGGTTACTTCCTCCGAGGCGTCGAAACTGATTTGTGAGTTCAGTTCCTGTGAGAAAGCGGTTTCGAAGCATGGTGTTCACCAAGTATCGGTCTTCTCGTGCTGTGGTACACCTGGTTCTGCCCGTTCCTGGTCTGCGTAGGTTAGAACCAGTTTCTTCGTAACGTCGGAGAACTCTTTGTACTGTTGACAGCGACACACCGACAGTCCTGGCTGTATCGCGCTGACTCCGGCCGGTTTCCAGCATTGTAAGTATTCTGGTGCATTCTTCAGGCGTAAGCGACATAATTTCAGCTTGAATAATGAATATAGAGCACTATCAACATGGTTTATGTACCCACATAAATGACAGATTACAAACAAAAGCAAAACCAAATGCTGTAATTTCGTAGTTCCATCTTCGAAAGTGGCCCTTTTTCAAATTTGATTTTTTTATGATATAACTTTACAATAACTAAGAAGTTTTAATACCTTCATTTAAGGAGTATTACATTGTCTATTAAATACAATTTATTGCATTAACCTAGCATTTTTAGTTTCCGAGGATTTTAGGATTCTTTAAGTGACCCGGATTCATTGCTCTCGAGTGTAGTTTATTAGTATAGTAATTCATTTAGAAATCAACCACAATATAATTAGTATTTATCTTCGAATCTATAATATTCGAAAAAACTCAAGAAACTCGGATCCATTCTTTTTATATAGATTTTTAGAATGTTTCTACTTAGGTACCTACTATTATTACTATGTATATGTTTGTAGCAGACGAAGCGGTCTACCCTCTTCCGTACTCGTTTGTTTTGCGAGGCACCACTACTATAGTTCGCACTGTTAGTTTTTGTCTTATCCCGACACACAACACTAACCGTATCAGCTCAAACTCCGGGACTAGTACTATTTTTGTTTTTACACAATCGTACCGCTGGCTTCCATATATTCGACAGTTGAAAACCTCCTGTCAAATATCGTGGCTTAAATTAATTAATTAGAATGACTTATTGTCACAACAGGTTATGGGCCCAGTGCAGCACGTCAATTGTGACGGGATGCATTTGTTATAGGGAGAGGGTACACGTGGTGGTCCTCGTGTTGAAGTCTGTTCCGTTTTTTCATAAATTTCACGATGTCTTTCACCTTCAATAAGGATATTATCAAAATACTTTACTAAACAAAAAAATAATTTGGAGAATCGGTCCACAGATGGGGTGAAATCGGTGAACATACACAAAAAATACATACAATCGCACATATAACCGAGGAGGTTATATGTGCGATTGTATGTATTTTTTTTCTTGTCTGTTAAAAACACTAATGTTATGGCAACATTTCATCAACCCACCTAGCATTACCGGAACAGGTGTGCAACACAATCCGCAGTATATCGGCGTCTCGCTCTGCCGCGATGTGTACTGCGGTGCGATGGTCCGCGTCGTCGTACAGCGGGTCGGCGCCATGACGCAGCAGTAGTGACGTCAGAGCACTGCTCGCCTCCCTCTCTTGGTACAGGGACATCTTCAGTGGTGTCTGGAATGAACGTGAACCGGTTTCAAACGCAACTAAATGACGTTTAACTATAAATAAATGATAGTCCCTAATTATTTCTATTTTATATATTTTTGTTTTTTTAAATCTTTTTTTAATATGGGGTTTTATCAACGATGACAATGCCACCCCGTAAAATCATAGTATATCTATAATTAAAGCTACCCGGAACAGTTCCCACACAGGCAGTTAAGTTGTTTAAACATTAAATAAACTTGCGCCAGTAACCTGGCTTCCCCGGAACCAGGTGAAGTCAAGATACTGTTGCAATTACCTATACTAGTTACAATAAAACGCGGCAGTGCTCGCCGCTGGAAGCGTCGTCGCGTTCGAACTCTATCGAGTTTAGCAGATTAAAGTTTTGTTCGATCGCTGGCGTCAATAGAAACGTAACTGCAGCTCGACTATTTGTCAATAGCAAAACTAAAAAAACGTATAATTTATAAAGCGATGAGCCAAATTTAGTTAGTGGATCGGCCCCAGTTGGATAGACAGAAACGCTTGTTCGTAAAAATTTACATATATATAAGTTAAATAGTGATCACCACACTTTTAATACCAGAAATACAAATAGGATAGCTGTACCTAGTTTTAGACTTGCAAAGACTAATAAGTCATTCCTAGGAAATTGTGTGCGTTTTTACAATAAAATCCCAAAGCACATAACTGAGTTCACAGAGGGCAAATTCAAGTTGACTGTAAAAAACGATTTAATAAAAAAAAAGCTTACTATAAAGTTCGACATTATATAGAAAATAAAGATGCTTGGAATACTCCACTTCTGGCAAGCTGTCTCTCTGCCACCCATAAAATGTAATATTTGTAGTACCTAAGTAGAAACATTGTAAACATGGCCCCGAGTTTCTTGCCGCTCCTTCTCGGTAGGATCTATATATTTTGGAACGCGGCGGTAGAGTCTTTAAAGTACATTATAATGAAAAGTTGACGTTCATAAGTGCGTCTTTGATGCCTAAATTGAATAAATGATTTTGACTTTGACTTGACTTTTACGGTGCTGGCCTCGGCTGGACTTCGTATCGCGCACTCTTCGACAACACATGATGTACGTCTTCTATCGACCCGCAAAAACAGCAGAGTGGTGACCTGGTTTTTCCCATTAGGTACTTGAACTTGTTACCTGGAATGTGCTCGGTACGAAGTCTAAGTAGGGCCACAACACATTCCCTCTTCATGTCTATTGTGTCGAACCAGTCCGATGGGTATCGAGACAGTCGGCATTGTACTGTTTTGTACCATATATCTACAGATCGAGCCCTCTCATCGAAGTACTCCTGCCAATTTTAACGACATAGTTCTTTGACAGTTTTAACCGACACCGACGGCTTAACGTGCCCTTCGAAGCACGGAAGCGCTCAGTTGAATGCCTCTAGCACACACCCATCCAACTGCTGGGAGCCTACTCCCACCTTTTACGAAACTATCATAAATCAGGAGCGTTTTGTAATAAGCTTAGAATATTCATACTTACTATCGTACTCCCACCGACACAAGACGGTCAACTAAATTTAATAGTAAGGTTGCAACATTACTACTAGAGATGCGAGTACGGATCTTCAAACATTTTACATTGTCACGTCAAAGTACGCGAATTAAGTGAAATATTTGATACTACGTCATCAAAACGTCTATCGCAATCCATTATTATTTTAAGCTTGCTATATTGACGTGGTGGTACCAAATTTAATGGTAAGGTTGAAACGTGACTGCTTTAAGAGGTGGAAGTAGGGTAACCGCAGCAAGCGTTGCTTAAGGCGCGGTCCAATCCTAATTTTAAAACAATTTTCAATGCTTTACATAAGGTTGAGAATTGCTTACCAGATTGGACGATGTAAGCGAAAATTCAATTGAATACGTTCTAATACTTTTTATATTTATTTCGTACAATCAAATGATTAAATTTTAATGATAAAGGAGTCCACAGTTCACTAGTAAATTTCATTAAGAAATCGAATATGATACATTAATTAAAATATATTTGCCCATAATTGAATAAAAATGCTTTTTCCCACGAAGCACGTAAGAAAAATTGCAAAATTTAGGAAATGTTGCCGATTTTTTTCTATCGAGCCAAGTTTGCTCAATCGTGTATTGGCTCCCATACTTCATAAGGACATATATTCAATTTACACTACGTTTTTTTTTCAAACTTCGGTTATTAAGTTTAAGCGTCGAAAAACTAAGTTTTCGCGAAGTCGAATCATGAAATTTGGAACTCATTTCGCCTTAAGACACTGTCAGCTCAGCGCTTGTCAACGTTCAATTTTCTTTACTTGAAATCAAGCAAGCGCATCTCGTTAAAACGTACAACATTCACAAAAAAATAATGTGCCTCTTATTTAAAATTAATAATCCGTCAATGTATGTGTATTAAAAATTGCTATTTTATGATATGTGCTTCATGACAAATGCAATAGTGAATAAAGAGAAAAACTGTTTTAATGGTGAAATTAAGTGGTATGTTTTTATTGTACTCTAGTATGTTAAAATATGTTTTAATTCTGTCAATGTGTACTTAGAAGTCTTATATATGGCACATTATTTCTGAAAATCATGCCTCTTCCTTGTGAACTGATAAATCAAGTCATGAACTATGAATCTAGGCTTACGCACTTCAACATAACAACTTTAGCAAACAGACGGGATGCCGCTGATATTGTGTTTCTACATAAAATTATAAATGGCGGAATTGATTGTCCAAATTTGCTTTCTAAATTAAATCTGGTTGTGCATCGATCATCTAGTCGTCTCCAAAACAGAATGACATTTTGTCTTGATACATGCAATACTGTGTATGCTAAGAACTCTCCGCTCCGTTGTATCGAATGTGCTCAGCTTATAACAAGATATGTCACGATTTGGATATTTTCGATACATCCACCAAAACTGTTAAAAGATATTTCTTTACGTAATTTTAACCATTGTAAAATATTGTAAGTACATAATAATTCTTAATAGTTCTTTATGTTTTTAAGTTTCGTGAGTGTGACAGTTTATAAAGCATGTAGTGTTCATCTCTAGAAGGTCGTGCATTTAATTGTATGTACGTGATTCGTTTATTTATTTAAGTTTGTTAAATAAGTGTACTGTCCAGTTTGATGAACCAAATAAAAAAAAAACTTATATATCAAGTCGCTATTTTCACATATAATAATATCGATAAGTACCAGGAGAGAGGCGTAAATACTTACCAAGTTCGCTCACGTCCTCGTCACTCCCGCGCATACGCTGCGCAAATCGGAGAGGTCCGTATATGTAATGGGCCCTTCTGTTTACAACCGTCTTCCGAATGCTATAAAAACGGATGCAACTTCCACCATGGTCTTTAAATTAAGACTGAGAAAATGGCTTTTAGAACACGCGTTCTACTCTGTAGACGAATTTTACAATTTACCAATTATATAATTATATTTATATTATTTTGACCTATGTATCGTTGATCTGTGTAATATTGTTATATAATTGTATTTTATTAGAATCTAATGTATTTTCATAATTAATTTTGTATTAATTTCTATAATATGACATGTTTCAATTACCTAATACCTAATGAATTATGATAAATTATAATTAATGATGTAGGTACGATTTTTATCGATTTTTATTATTATATTGACTGATGATATTGTAACTTGGCGTTATCAATAAATGATTGTATTGTATTGTATTGTTTTTTTTGCAGTTATAATTAAATCGCTGCTTATGAGATAAACTGATTTAAAACCCCTCATTTTTATTGAAATCTTGATTTGACAACACCTTAACTTGTTGGTCGGTTAGATCGCCAAGTCAAGCTCCGCTTCTTATGAGTATAGCAGATGGTTAATATTGTTCTTTTTACGTTTCGTATCCATGAAGAGTCGAGGAAACTTTACCGAGAAAACATAGTAGTGTACTGTATGTACCGGTGTGGGGGGAGGGGGGTGGGGGACTCCCAGGTAGATAAGAGAACACAGTGCGTCAGCAATATCCGGGTAAATCCCGACGTGTTATACAACATGGTTTTTTTTCAATTGGGCAAAGTCAAATTCGAACAGGCCGGTTGGCGCATTTGGTAGCACCCCTGCCTTCTGAGCCGCTGGTCCCGGGTTCGATCCCCGGACAGCTCAAACATTTGTATGCATGAACATGTCTGTTTGGTCTGTGCCTGGGTGTGTATATGTATATAAGTATGTATATCAGACATCAGGTTACCATAGTACAGGCTCAGTCTAGTTTGGGACCTGAACACCGCGTGCGGATGTTGTCCCATATGTATATAAGTATGTATATCAGACATCAGGTTACATAGTACAGGCTCTGTCTAGTTTGGGACCTGAACACCGCGTGCGGATGTTGTCCCATATGTATATAAGTATGTATATCAGACATCAGGTTACATAGTACAGGCTCTGTCTAGTTTGGGACCTGAACACCGCGTGCGGATGTTGTCCCATATGTATATAAGTATGTATATCAGACATCAGGTTACATAGTACAGGCTCTGTCTAGTTTGGGACCTGAACACCGCGTGTGGATGTTGTCCCATATGTATATAAGTATGTATATCAGACATCAGGTTACATAGTACAGGCTCTGTCTAGTTTGGGACCTGAACACCGCGTGCGGATGTTGTCCCATATGTATATAAGTATGTATATCAGACATCAGGTTACATAGTACAGGCTCTGTCTAGTTTGGGACCTGAACACCGCGTGTGGATGTTGTCCCATATTATTAAATAATGAGGAAAAGAAAAATAATTCGAAACTGTCTCTAGCGTAGAGTATAAAACTAAAAATGCGTTATCCATATCTATATCTATGCTGATAAATAATGAATTGTCTGCTTGTAATTCCAAATTAACAGCTTTTCACTGAATGCTTATGTAAGTAAACAAATATACATGGTACTTACATAAAAAAAAAAACAATTTAAAAAAATGTTGTCTGTCTTTTTGTTCCGGCTAACCTTTAAAACGGCTGGGCCGATTTTAAGCGGACTATCACTGGCAGATAGCTGATGTTAAAAGGAGTAACTGAGGCTACTTTTACTATAGAAAAATAAATTGTAAAAAATATATAAAAAAAATTAAGAATGTTTTTTTTTTAAATGAACGTCTGTTTGTTACCTTATCAAGCCTAAAGTACAATACATAGACTAGATTATTATAATTAATTAATATTATTATTATTATATACTGGACTAGCTGTTCTCCGCGGTTTCATCCGCTCGGTGATGGATGATGATGATGATGATGATGAATATTATATAGCCTATGTTACTCAGGGTGAATGTAGCTTTCCAATGGTGTAAGAATTTTTGAAATCGGTCCAGTACTTTTTGAGCCAATTCGTTACAAACATACTTACATACAAATCTTTCCTCTTTATAATATTAGTAGTTATAGCTAAATATTATATTACTATTAATATATCAAACATCTAAACGAATCGTAATCAAATTTGGTAAGGTTATACATTATATCCTGGAAAAGCACATTTTCATCATCATCCATCACCACGCGGGTGAAACCGCAGTGCGCAGCTAGTCTATAATAAAACTGTAATCAACATCGTATCTCTGAATATAAGATAGTTATGAGAAGTCAAATGGATTTTAGGTTTATATTTAAAGACATTTATTTATTACATACTTACAGAACTTAACTATTTATCTACTGACTTCCAAAAAGGAGGAGGTACTCAATTCGACTGTTTTATTCTTCTTTTTTATGTTTGTTACCTCATAACTTTCGACTGGGTAAACCGACTCTCAAAATTCTTAAAAAATGCTAATAAATGCTAAATGTTAAGAATGACGAGTCTACGGGTTCAATAATTAGCCGCTCTCAACGTATGCGTTTAAAAATACACATTTTCTACCGACTTCCAAAAAAAGGAGGTGGTACTCAATTCGACTGTATTTACTTCATGTTTTTTTTATGTTTGTTACCTCATAACTTTCGACTGGGTGAACCGATTCTTAAAATTCTCGTTTGAAAGCTGGTGCTTCCCGTGTGGTCTCATTTAAATTTCATCAAATTCGGTCCAATAGTTTTTGAGTTACACTCCAATAACTGAATAGAATGGAAGTCGGTATTTTTTTTCAAATTGTACTTGTTTAGTGACCCGTTTAGTAGAGTAGAGATTAGAGTTACCGTAGAGTTACCAGTAAGACTCCGCTGTCCATCCGTCTGTCTGTCTGTCTGCTCGTCTGTCACCAGATTGTATCTCATGACCCGTAATAGTTAGACAGTTGACAGATTTCACAGATGATGTATTTCTGTTGCCGCTATAACAACGAATACTAAAAAACGAACGAACAGTTCCGTATCTATAAAACAACAAAACATCATGTCTGTTGTATGGGAGATTTATAGATAATGGTACGGAACCCTTCGTGCGCGAGTCTGACTCTCACTTAGTAGGTTTATTTAATAAGGCGGACAGTGTGTTTGTTTGCAAACTCAACGGGTTCTGTTTTAAGTTCACTGTTCCTTGTAGTTTTCATAATTTTTTTTTAGTTTTGGGAGGAGGAAATCCTTTATGGATACCGCAGAGGATATCTCTGAGGTTATGTCCGAGTCCGCCGGCGGGGATGGGAGAGCCAGCGTGTACGGACTAAAACCTCCTCCCCCTTTCTTATACACTACAGACACTGGGTCCGACCCTTACTATATTACACCTTTTATTAATTACTAGTCTGAACCCCAAGTATCTAACGAGACTTATAGACTAAGTGTGAGTCCAGTCATATATATGTATATATATATAATCATATAGTTTTTTTCCTTACTTTGACTATTACATAAATTTACAATAAGACTTACTAATTCATAATTAACACGCTATTATAAGACTTAATAATAACATTTTACCCGAGGAGAGCCGTCGCGACCTCTTCGTTCCTGTCCTTGTCCAATGTTGTTTTTTGCAATTTTCAAACAATTTCTAATGATGAAAATCATTTGAAATTGTTGACTAATGAAAATGATTTTAAATGGTTAATCATTGCCTGTTGAAAAACACACCCTGTATATGCTCCCACTTCACAGTCGGTCACTAGCGTACCGATACAGGGGGTTCCCAAACTGATAACATTCGTTTGAACTGTGATATGGAATGTTATATTAATGCATGACGTGTTATAATTAAATATTGGAAATAATTATGTTATTAGCCTTATCAACTAAAATAAATAATATATATTATAACTCTAATTAACGGATATATACCTATTATCAGTACCCAGACTGCAGTGCAAGTACGATGCTTTGTCGATCGATAAATTTGATAAATAACATCGATAAAAGGGTTTTTAACGTTTAGTATCGTCAAACGTGACATTCATAATTAATAAAACGGATACGTCGACAGAATTAGCGACGATTGTCGAATTTATCGATCGGCAAAGAACCATACTTGCAGTGCTGGCTTCTTTAATCTATGGATTTAACGAATATGAAACTTTTTGTACCTTTTTTGTTTCACTTTAAAATACATACTCGTACCAAAACATGAAACCGACTTCAACACTAAAAAGTGTGAAATAACTTGTCGAAGTCGGTACCGTGCGCACAATATTGTGATAATAGGTACTTTTGAAGTATCGTGGTACCGACTTCAACAAGTTATTTCACACTTTTTGGTGTTGAAGTCAGTTCCATTTCCTGGTAAACATTTTTCCCCCATTTTAGTGACCTTTGCTACTTACGGGATCGATTGTATTTCACCGTCAATGATGATATCATCAAAATAGGCGAAACACTTCATTTATTGGAGTGTAACTCAAAAACCGTTTAACCGCATTTTATGACATTTAAATGGGACTACCTCGGAAGTATACTCAACCAAACATAAAAAAAAACTACTAAGTACTCTGTAAACAAAAGTTATGCATGGTCAATGGTCATACATTAAAAAAAATACTGAGGAAATACTGAACTTAGCTGTTTGTGTGTTAAACGATTGTGAACTGATTTTAATTGCTAATTACAGTCAATTTAAATTGATAAATTTATTAATTTAAAATATTTACAAAATTAAAATAAATAAATTAAATTTAAATTTAATTAATTTCACCCACAGCTTGGAACTACAAAACAAAACAAAACTAAAAAAACACAAAAAACAAGTGCAATTTGAAAAATTTTATACTGACTTCCATGCTATTATTTTGGTAAAAATCAGTTATTGGAGTGTAACCCAAAAACTACTGGACCGAATTTGATGAAACGTATATGGGACCACACGGGAAGCACCAGCTTTCAAACAAAAAAGAAGTGAAGAACAAGAGTTATGAGAATCGGTCCACCCTATCGAAAGTTATGAGGTAACAAACATATTTTTTTTTTTAAAACAATCTAACACTGAGACTACTTGAGTACCGTGTGTAGTAATTGAGATACATGACAGTTTGTACTGTTGCACGTGAACGACACGTAACTATACACGCACGCAGTTACACGTGCTAGGGCACTGATATTTTCGTAAGGGAGTACACCCACAGGTAAATAATAAATGTTGCTTACCAAACCGTTAGCGGGTATGTCTACAGAGCTGCCGCGTATCTTCAGCACCACGCACTGTCGGTTGAGCAGCTCCAGGTCGTTGTTCAGAACCGCCATGTGAAGAGGCCTGCGGATAAATAACGTATACAATAGTAACGTGGAAACAGTCTCACGCCAAAGTAATTATATATCTATAAGTAGAACGTGTTCCCTACTAGCGTTGATTCCCGCAGGTTTGTCGCGAGACGCGTGTATCGTCCAATGTGAAAACGCCCATTGAGTGAATCACACCAACTAACACGCATTGAGTGATGCGATACATTGCTCAACCCTCACAATAACGAGGGACTTTTGAATCGTATCTTACTTGTGATGAAAAATGGACCCTGTACGACAATCGGATACGCTCATCACACTGGTTGAACCCGGGAGAACCAGCCAAATCCTGTCCCAAGAAAACGTTGACTGAGAAACTACTAGGGTTGTGTTTGTTGGTAAGAGACGATGCGGCCGATGAATGACAAGGAGAGGTTCGGGATGAGGTTTGCAGGACCAGAGCCAATGATCCCCTTAACTTTCAGCCAGATTCGTGCATGGATTCGCAAAAACTAAGGACCAGCATCTGCACTACTGGGCAAGCATCGAGGGTTGCAAGCAGTCGAAGACTTTTAAGTACTTCCTCGTACTATAATTTTGATGCCCATTTTTATGAAATTAAATGCTGAGGCACTTTTAAACATTGTTAAATGTATGCATCTTATTGCAGGGGACTGTACATGAGCACAAAAAAGCGGCATTGGAATTTGATTAGTCACATATTGAATACTAAGTACATTCCGCGCTAATGCACACATTTACATAAGTACCTCCGGCCTCCCTTTAGTTCAAACAATGCCGTCCAGAATATTAGCTGATTACGTATCGTAATTAGCTAACAATTGACCGAGCGAGCGGTCTCTGCTTTAATCTGTCCGAATCAGCAAGCCTCATTCGAGGCAAGTTTCATTCATAAATCTATTGTTATTTTTTGTCCTGATGCGGACAGATTAACTGGCGATATTGACTTTCATCTGTCCGTATGTTTGTTAGGTTGTATGTACGTCTGCATGTACAGGCCGCATTTTTCAACCAATTTCACGAAACTTGGTATGCAAGTTCTTCTATTCAATATATTTTTGAGTGTTACTTTTTCAAAAAAGGGTTGAAGTTTGATGCGGCGCTATTTACCGATTGGTTTTGATTAAACTTGGTACACACATTGGGTACCTGACTTGAAGGCGCGCTCGTATCCTGATAATAGTAAAAAGCAGAATTTTTAAACACCTAGTGTAACGAAACAGATCGATAATATATTATGAAAAAATACTAAGGTTAGAAAAGGAATAGGAAAATAGTAATAACCGAATAGAATTCATAAATATGAATATACTCTCTTTCTGCAGAAAAGAATCCTGAATAGGTCCACAAAAATAAACTTTCACGTCCAAAAAGCTTGGCACGTGAAAAGCTTGGTGTACGACGATACTCTTGGACCTGTGGCAACCATCGAAGAACTGAAACAGCGCATAATAAATGCAGCAGAAAAAATGAAAATTAATTTAAATACAAGTGTTGTTAAAAGCAATTTACGCAGACGTATGCGTCTCTGCATTCAAAATTCTGGCTCACATTTTGAGAACGAACTGAAAAAATTATAAATACAGACTAATTACATCTACTCTTTTATTTCTTTAAAAGAAATTAAGATACCTTAAGAAAGTATTTCTTCCATAGCTACTTCTCATGGACTATTCTCATTCCTTTCTCGGCCTTTTGTAATCGCATTATTTCTGCAATTGTGCAATAAAGTGCTAATTTTTTTACCTCGTTGGATAGCTAAAGACTTGTAGATGTTTTTTAAATAAAATGCAGACTTAATTTACTATCGTTTTTGTAGAAAAAATAAAGGTTTTTGTAAAGCATCTTACAAAAATTATCAAATAAAAATTATGAAAAAGCCTCTCGGTTTCTCTAAAACTGCGAACAGAATTGAAATCGGTTGATTACTTTTTTTTTTATTGAATTTTAAAGTAGTAAAACTGGATTTTCCAAAAAAAAATTTAAAAAAAGAATATCACAGAAACGATTCATTTCCGGATATCACAATGTACAGTCATATTGTTGCAAATGGCATTCCCTACCACCCCTTAAAAGGATCCGGTCTAATTACCAATAACCCTGTATATCGAAAAAATAAAGAAAACGTACAAAATTAACGCATTTTCGCATTACATCGTCCAATATAACAAGCGATTTTCACCTTACGTAAAGCATCGTAAATTATTTTAAAATTGGGGTTGGACCGCGTCTTAGGAATTTATATTACGAGCATAATTGGTCAAGTGGTTACCGAGATATCGGTTGTGAAGTTTAAACACTAGACGATTTTGGTAATATTAGGCAAGAACAATTTGCTCGCGAGCTCTGTTGTTCGCAGAACTACTAGTACCTAATAATGTTGTTTACACTACATACAGTTATGAAATCTCGCGAATCACTGGATATTTGTAAATTTCACCAATATAAGGGCGAAATGTGCGAAGCCGGATCGGCTAGTATTTTATAACCGATATGGCAGTGTTTTAAAATGTACTTACTCGGAACTATTTCTGACGTTGTAAAAAACCTGACCTCATAAAAATCTGCCGAAATGAAAAAACAGGGGCTAGTGCTTTACCACCGACTTCCAAAAAAGGAGGAAGTTCTCCATTCGAGTGTACTATTTTTTTTTTTTTCATCGGAACTTTCTTCGGTCAAGCGGTTTTAGATTTACACCAAGCGCGGATCCACCGTTGTGGTCACGATGGACATGCCCACAACCCTAAAACACTTGTGCCATCAGACGTCACACTTTCATATTCGACAGGCTGATGAAAATAATGAAAATATACAAAAACTGAATATCGAAGAAATTATAAACGTTTTTGCGAAAAAGAAACATAGGCTTCTTTTAAATTTAATTTGACATCTTTTGATATCCTTTGTAGTTGTTTCCAGCGAAATTACAGCGCTTATAATAACTTATAAATCCTAGTAAAAAGCGCAGCGCTTTGCCACGCACGGTTTTGAAGTGTTGTAGGTACCTAGTTCAAAATTCTGAATGCCACGGACTGTTATGGGCAAGCATGACGCTTAACATCAGGCGAGCGACTTGATACTATATCAGTCATGAGTGAGTTCATGCTTCAATTCGTACTTTGCTGATTTTCGGGTGGCTGTGACCACAACCTTTTTTGTGGGCTGGATCCCCGCCTGAATTACACTCCAATAACTGAAAAGTGTTTCGCCTATCGTGATGATATCCTCATTGACGGTGAATGACAATCGATCCTGTAAGTAGCAAGGGTCACTAAAAGCGTGAAAAGATAATTTTAACCAAAAAAATGGAACCGACTTCAACACCAAAAAGTGTGAAATACTCGTAACTAGCCGAAGTCGGTACCACGCTTACGATATATTGATAAAAGGTACTTTGAACTATCACGGAACCGACTTCAATATTTTTTTACACAAACACTTTTTCACTTTTAAATGTCAAAGTCGGTTCCATTTTTTTGGTATTTTTTTTTTGAAACGGCTCTGTAAGTATTTTAATATGGTGAATATTTTTAGCTCACCCGCCCGCGGCTTCGCTCGGGGGCCATGTCGGGATAATATGGTTTATATTTATTGCGTAGAACCCTATAATTTAAGCTGTTGTTGTATAAATCCACGTGACGGCACAGACTGGCTCCAACGGAAGACCAGCGCTGGTTTAAACCAGCATTGTGCTGAGTTGGGGACCATTTTATGACGTAGTAGTAAATTGTAATTCTACTTTCTTACTTTTATCAATGTTATATGCTGCCGTCATAAATAAATTATATTTCATTCATTCATTCTATTTCTTTTTTTAATTATCAGTAGCCTAAGTAAAACCTTATAATATCCGGTATCTTCAAAAGTTGCAACAAAATCGCGCCAGCCGGAGCCGTGTCGGAGTTTAGCAGACAGAAAAAAATGTATTAAGTAAATTTGTTTTATACTTTCATATTGTAGCATAATGCTGATATTTTGACATAATATGTATGCATACAAATCAGACACAAACTTTTCAATTTTATTTATTCGTAAGACTTCACCCGTGTGGTGATAAATGATGATGATGATGAATCACAATCTATAGCCTATGTTCATCAGGAATCATGAAGCATTCTAATGGTGAAAGAGTTTTTCAAATCGGTCCTGTAGTTTCGGAACCTATTCAATTCAAAGAAACAAACAAATCGTTCCTCTTCATTTCTTTAGCATTTATTATATTTCTTTAAAGATTAGTGAATGTTTGCCAACTAGAGCCTACATATTTACAAGTACCTACAACTGAGCCAAAAGAAAATGTAAATTATTGCAATAACTTAGAAATTATTTGAATGCTAGCGATCGCCTGCGACTTCGTTCGCATCTCAACCTTCGGCCTCGCCATAACCTCCCATCTTTTTTAATTTTTCTTTCATAACAACCTTCTCCTGACAATAATTAACACAACAAAAAGAATTAGAGAGATTGTTCCATCGGTTCTCGAGTTATAGCGAGACCAGGAGAAATAAGAGTTCATTTTCTACCAACTTCCAAAAAATGAAAGAGGTACTCAATTCGACTGTATTTTTTTTAATGTTTGTTACCTCATAACTTTCGATAGGGTGAACCGATTCTCAAAATTCTTTTTGTTTGAAAGCTGGTGCTTCCCGTGTGGTCCCATTTAAATTTCATCAAATTCGGTTCTGTAGTTTTTGTGTTACACTCTAATAACTGAATAGAATGGAAGTCCGTATTAAAATTTTCAAATTGTACTTGTTATACAGATAAATTCCTATTCAAATAAAAGCTAAATTATAGTTTATTTTATTATCAAAATATATCTAAAAAAATCTAAATAAAAAAAACAAATTTAAAACCTTTTCTCTTTTAACCTCTAAAGGGCAATAATCACATCATGATTGTAAAGGAGACAGATTTGTGAGTTTGTGTGCTTGTAACTTCTACACACAGGAACTGCTTAACAATTTTGAGTGAAATTTGGAATAAATATAGGCATAATTATATTAGATCTTATTCCAAACAGTCATAGGCTTTTAGTGATTTTCTAACATTCCTAGAACTCAAACCTCTGTTGGTCCTATTTTATTTTAATCTCTTTGCGAATTAAAATAGATTCGCATAAAATATTTTTTTGAAAGTTAAAACTATTTTCACTAAAACCAGTTTTTCCAAAATTTGTGCTAAATGCTATTCCGAACATCTCAAAAGTAAACATGATCTCTATGATCATTTTCCTGTTACTATAACGGCTAAGGTACCTGCCCTAATGGTACGGCTCAAAAAATCACCCTGTAAATGACAATAACTGGTAGTCTGTAATAATATGAGATTAATAAACGAGAAATATACTTACAAATTTCCATCTTCATCCAACACCGTAAGACAATGTTTATAATCAATCATCATTTGGTGCATCACAAGCTTCTTTTTACTAAACTCGTCCAAATACTGCAAATTTTCTTTCGTCGCTATATGGAATATATCTTCAGGCTTAGACGGCAGAAACATATCGGAGCCGTCCATGAGGCGGTATTTATAATGCAGACGTACACTATATCTATCAACAGTATCTTTTGTGTGTTGGTCTATGTCTTTCAAAATTGATCCTGGGTTTGTGAGAAGCTCTGGCAGCGTAGTTTCGGATAAGGTTGAAAATGCTATGCTGTCATTTGAATATTCATCGTGTAAATGTCCTAGATCCGGCCAGCTATCTATTGAATTTCGTTTAGAGGGAATATCCTTCACAGCAGCAGACATTTGTTGGTGTGTTTGAGTAACGTTGCTATTTGTTTGTATATTGGGTTCGCCAAAAAGCTTATCACATGAAACTGCAAACTTCGAATTTTCATCGTTTTTTCTCATAATGTTAATAACTACTTTTTTAACCTTCTTCGGTTCTGGAGGTTTTAAATCTTGAATAACATAGGGCCGAAGCTGTCTTCTAATACGTTTCCGTGTATTTCCTTTAGTCTCCTCAACTCTTGTTTCATCAGTTTGACAAAGTTTATTCAAACAGATATTCTTAGGAACTAGAAACTCTGGACATTCTTTTGATACAGTATCATTTTTATGACTATCAGATATTTTATCCATTTGGTCCGTTGAGGATTTGCAAGACAGCAGTGCCAGTATGCTCCTTATCTTCAGATCTTGATCTAGGATTGAGCATAACGCTGTAAAAACTGTCATATACTGCTCCTCACCTATAACTAGAGTGACTTTATCTGATGTTTTTTCAACAACTGTACCATGAGCAGTAAAATAGTTCGCTATGGTACGACTTTGTTTCGTCAACACATTCATACGGTTCACTATAATCAATTTCTGGTATTCCCCTTTTAAAAAATAAACGTCGGTGGTTTCGAATATCACGTCTTCGCGGAATGTTGCAACCTTGACGGCCGTTGATGCAATAGGACCTTTATTCATGAAGTTACTTTTTAAAATAGTCATGTTCTTTTTTTTTAATATTAAAGGAACACTTCTTACGGGTCTAGGTTGCGTGGATTTCGTTTCCATTGTAGTTTATCTTATCACTCAACCGAGATAATATTGATCATTGAGAGAATAAGGTTGTTCTTTCTTCAAGACACACAATAACGAAACATAAACACAACACGTAAACAAAACACTCAGATATAACTACTGCTTTGAAATTTGTGTTAATTTAATGGCTACTTTATTTATCTAAACTTCGTATAGTAAAGGTTATTTAATTTTGTTTTGCTTTTTCTACATGGGATTTCCCCTCAGGCTTAGCATCATTTTGACAGATATTTAGCGTAAAATGCATAGGTCGGTGTTGCTAGCTCATTTTACGTTTTTCCAACACACCTCTACCGACCAAATGGTTCGCGCAAAAAATGATGCGAGTAAATCCAGTAAAATTATTAAAGAAAATAAAATTGAAATTCCTTTGTAAGATATAAATTTTTATTTCCTTTTTAATAGGACTCGCACGTTTCTACGTTTGCCATTCTTCAAGTTACTAGTTAGTTAAAACTTATATCCCTTCACCTAGCCCCGCAAAGTTTGTAGTTGTATCTAGTAAAATATTTAGTAACGTTATCAGCAAATAAGTCACAAAGAGAAATATGTATTTAAGTCCTGTCTAAGTCAAGTTCTAGTCAAGCCATGGATGCATTACGTTCAATATATTTCTTTTAAGGTGACGAAGAACACAAAAACAACGTTTCATGATTTTGTACATTTCGACCTTGGCTACTCACACCTTAACAGTTAATAACCTGCCAATAATCACAGCGGAGCTGAAGCGCCCGCAGCGTCGCTTGAGTTGGTGATCTTAACCGATCAATAAGTTAAGCAACGCTTGCTGCAGTCAGGACTTGGATGGGTGTATGCTAGTGGCATTGTTCAATTGAGCGCTTCCGGGCTTCAGAGGGCACGTTAAACCGTCGGTCTTGGTTGTTTGTCTTAGGACAACAGTCGTAAGGCTACGTCGAAGGCATTCGGGCGGCCTGGAAACTTCGACATGGGTAAGCCACTAACCTATCCATCAAGCCGCACTGAGCCAGTGACGGATTAATGCCCAAATCCTCTCTCTGAGAGAAAGACTCGAGTCCAAACAGTGGGAACATAATGGGCTGATTATTAATCCGCCAGTATTACACGTCAAAACTCTAAAAGAAGTACATATCTAGAAAAATGAAACAATGTCAACGAGTTGGTTAGGTTTTTTCCCGCCATCAAGATGTATTTCAAGATCATTTAAATTATTGACACGCCATGTTATGTTATTACATGACACTCCAACCTAGATAACATTAGCACAGGCACTACATTTCATTTACTGTCCAAGCCATCCTCCTGTGGAATTCCTTACCTATTTCAATCAGACGTGCAACATCTATAAACATTTGTAAGGATCAAATTAAAAAATGATATCTAAACATATAATACTGCACTGCACTTTTTTATTGTCCCTTAATTGCCTTAGGTTTATGTATTTATGTTATAATTTTGGTATTTATACCTATTGGTTACGTATTTTTATTGTTGGGTATTACACTTTTCGAGTACATGGTAATAATATGATATTACAAGAGTACGTATTGTTATATCCTTTTTGTATTATCTCGCTATGTTATTGTTATTTTTCCATTGTTTTTTTTATATTCATGTTTACTTATGTTTTAAAAACGCGCCCATGTCGATGAATTTTAAATATACATTCCATCCTAAGGTTGCCTGGAAGAGATTGCTTTAAGCAATAAGGCCGCCCATTGTGACACAATTTTTGTAATAATTACATTTAAGTTTTCATATTGTTATGTTTTGTGAACAATAAAGTATTATCCCGTCGCCACTTAAACGCACTCCTTGCTGCCAACCCTGATTGTGACATTTTGTATGATAACTGGAAGACTATTAAAAGTACTTCCTTGACTTACTGTGAAAATTTAATGGATCAATGGGACAGGTGTAAAAAGCCTGACGATTCATTGGATTTTGACGGTAACCTCTGAGTTTATTGACGTGGTACTCTGAGTACTTACCCAAACGGTATATTTTACTTTGATTGATATATCTTTTTTTGTATTGACATGCTAGGCGTATTGCCCATTTGACATTTTTATAATGACATTTTAAATGATTTTGTATTTATATAATGAATATGTCTTAATGTTAAGACATGAATTGTTTAAGAATGATTTTTGAATATTGTGAGATAATTGTAATTGGTTTTTTTTTTCGTTTTTATCTCAATAAACGAATATGAATTATCTATCTATCTATCTACATTCATTATACGCTTACCTACGATTTTCTCAATGTGATTGTTTTATCTAATTAATAGTACTTGCAAGATAATAAAATCTACAACGTTCACATGTTCACGAAAATAGCGCCGGAAGATTCACAATATGATTGGTTTGTCGTTTGACGAACCAATGATCATCATTCAACCTGATTTCAGTCAGAAAAGATATTATATATTTTTGTGCTGGGACTCGAACATGAATTTTCTGAATTAATATGTCAGATGACTTAACCACTTGTTTTTCTTTCTACAGGTGTTAGTGCTTTGCATATAACATGACAGTAAAAGCCACAACTATAAAGTGACTATTTCAAAATCCCATTAGTTTCCGACATGTGCAGTACGAATACTCTTGCTATAGCTTTTTAAAATTTTGGCTTTTTTTTTCTATTGCGGATGCGTGCTGGCCTTAGTAGATAGTTATCTCACAGAATAAAATTGTAATCAATCTAAGTAATGTTTTAATAGCTGTGCCAAAATCTGTGGGTCAAATTAGTTGTACTTCAGAATAAATAATTGGTGACACCAGTAAACACGTATAGGATAATATAATCATTTTGATCTTAAATAAAAATGAATCAAAAAATCTGTCAGAGGGTAAATATTACATGACGTGATTTGATTGTGCAGTTAAAATAAAGAAAATAGGAAGATGAAACTAATAATTTGTTATAAATTATATCTAAAAAAACTTTTTATTTGAAGTCCTGCTATAGTCGCAAAATTTGTAAAGCTGGTAACACATAACCAATGGGTTTGTAATAGAGATGACATGCAGATAATTTTAGTCGGATAAATTTAGGCCAAGTTTTGTTACTAGTATTATATTCTCTTTAGTTTTGTTGGCAGACGGGTATTAGAGGGTTTTCATGTTTGTGGTTGGCTGATTCGGTAGATGTCGAATTTTAGCAGATTTTTTTAGAATACTGGTTTTGGTCACGGTAATAATCGTAGTTTGCTAGTGATGCCATTTCATACCGTATAGCGAGTAACATGCGTTGGCATCTGTTAGTCTGTGCAACTAACAAATAGAGTTAGGTAATGTGTGACCATGACTGAGATAACGATAGTATTTCAATGTGTGCGTGATATGTGGCCATAATGGTGCTACTTATGAATGGGAATATGATACGCTTTATAATAATAAAAAATATAAGTACGAGACTTTTATAATCAACATGTTTTAATATATGCGTAATGTACAACTGTTCTCTTCTTATTACAAATCTTTTTAATTTTTTTACATATTTTACAATATTTTGTGGGAGTTAAATTTTATCTTCCCGTTGATTCGATCCATTGATAACGCAGATAGAGAATTTCTGGACTTCTTAAACGACTTCTTTAAAAAAAGGAAAAAAGAGTGACACATTTCCAGTCATAGGTGTTAATTTTAAAACAATATAAATGTTTTTGTCTAAAAAAATGTACTGCAATTTTAAATATAAGAAGGGTTCTTATCTACGAAGTCAACGTTGAACTCGTGCTATGGATGCCGTACCAAATAAAAAATACACACATATGTCATCAGTTCATATTAAAATTTGCAGTGAAACTTTTAGACAAAAAAAATTAAGTTGTTTTAGAAGTAACGCTGTTATGACCTCCATGTGTTACATTTTATCTATGGAACAAAAACTCTAAGAGACTACACATATCTGGTAACATATTAGAGGGACAGCGATTCATTCGGAAAATCCTCCGACCTGGGTTTTGAAAGTAGGTTGACGGTGTTCGTTAGGGAGTTTGCACGACACTCGCGCCGCACTGCATCATAGACTAATTCAGAGGATTTTAAAGTGAGTTTATTGCCATGATAAAAGAAGCAGTTGTTTTTTTAATTTACTATTACTAACTTTTGCCCACAACTTTGTCCGCGTTGGGTATTTTAATCTAGATATTAATTAATATTGTAACAATATAATATACTTATATGTATGTTGCTGACTATTGCCCGCCACTACTTGTGATATTCAACAAAAGTTCAAAACAACTCCAGATAATTTCTGAGGGTTTTTGTCCATGTGACTTTATGCATAGTCATCACGAAACAAACTTTAATTGGGACTTTTTTAATAGGACCATCTTTTATTCCGGATCAATTTTACACGTGACACGAAAACTTTTAATGAATTCGCTTCAATAACATGAAATATCTAAGAACAATTTGAACTATACCTTCAAAAAACCAAAGATTTTCTAAAAACAAATTTTCACGGCTAAAGTTTAAAATAGAGAATTTCCTTACAAAATGTCATCCCCCTAAGTCATGCCTTTCATAAATATTAAGAAACGCCGTGTTTTATTTTCAATGAACTATCTAAATACAAATTTTCACACCTATAAGTTAAAATAACAAATAATTTTTTATACAAAGTTTCATCCCCCTAAGTCATACCTGACAAAAATATTAAGGACCATCATGTTTTATTTTAAATGAACTATCAAAATACCAATTTTCGCATTAAAAAGCTCTAAAAACAAAGAATTTTCCATACAAAATTTCATCCCCTTTTTCAACGCCCTAGGTCATCCCTTTTAAAAATAATACACCATGTTCTATTTTAAATGAATTATTTAAATACAAATGTTCACATCTATAACCCTGGGCCGGGTGGAGAAAGCCGACTTACATAAAAATTAGTTAAAAAAAAAAACTTAGACAAGCTTAGGCTTTTGTATTATGTATGTATGCGTCTATACCTTGAGCATTCACGCTCACTAAAAGGCTTCTTCTCGCGGCGGCGGCGTCGTGTGGCGGGTCGTCCTCTTCCCTCAAATATGGTTGAGGAGGGCGATGGCTGGCACACGTGTCAAGCTCGTGAACGGGCACTGCTTGCGGGAGCCGGTATGCTCTCGGTATGTACGATATTTAGAAATTAGTTAAAAGTCTATTTGTGTACAAAAAAAATGTATAACATAAGTTTAGTTAAGAAAAGATAAATGTCCTCCTGTATTCTGTTAGTAATTATATAAAAAAAAAATTATAAGTTTAAAATATGAATGTAAGCAATGCCACGGACCCATTGAGTCTGTGAACAAAAGCAATAATAATAAAAAAAAACAAAAGCAAAAGACTTTTATACAAATGTTTTCACTCATTTTTACCCTCTGATGCCGCGTAAAGAACAAGCGAACGAGAGCGAGCGAAGGGTAACGAGCGAGTGCAAACGAATCAGTGTGGACGTCATGCCGTACGCAAGCGAAGCCAAACGAGGTCGTTCGTTCGCCTTCGGCCGTGCTCCGGCGGCTGTCGGTACATCGAAGAGAAATGGAACGAACGCACGGCTGCAGTGTGGACGGACGGGCGAATGCTCATTTAGTTATGGCGGTTGCCCGCAACGGACGTTTCGTTCCAGCGAATAAATTGTATATACAATTAGGATTATGGAATGGACTAAGATAGCTAATGCTTATAGAGCTCTATGGCAGAAACCGAGGCTTTGAAATCCTAAACATGCTGAATACAAGATAAATAAAAGTAAACAAAATCGACGATTGCTTCAATTTAATTTCATCATTATCAGCCCATTATGTTTCCACTGCTAGGACTCGAGCTTTCTCTTGGCGAAGGTTGCACCATAATCCACCACGCGGGCTCAGTGCGGCTTGGTGGATAGGCTAGTGGCCAACCCATGTCGAAGTTTTCCGGCCGCTCGAAGGCCTTCGATACATAGCCTAACGACTGTTGTCCTAAGACAAACAACTGAGACCTATGGATTAACGTGCCCACCGAAACACGGAAGCGCTCAGATAAACAATGACTAGTGCTCACCCATGCATGTCTTGACCACAGCAATTGTTGCTAAACTTGTCGATCGCTTCATCGGGATTGTAACATCGGTTAAAATCGCTAAGTCAAGGTCCGCTGCGAGCGCTTACACTCAACACACATAATTTCATTTAACAACGAAATAAAATCCTTGTAAAATTAATCAATTTACTTATTGTAATCCAGCTCTTTTTGTAAGTCGTTCAATAGTTGGTTCCATCATACAGTATTTTTTTAAATAACGACTTCATCCACCAGCGCCACCGTTTTCGTCCATGATCACTAAAATACAACGTGAATCAAGCAATAAGAACTGTAGATGACTGATAACTGTAGAGGCGTTTTACTCCTTGAATATGAAGTTTGAACATGGCAAATTTTATGCTACTTATAGCTATAGTACACAACTCGCACAACGACATTAACTACACTGACAAGATTAAAAGAACACGAAGATATATTAATTCTAGTTTCAGAAAGGGATCAACATTTTATTAACAACGTTCTCCTGTGGCCGACCAATCGACCGTCAATGACAGCCTCTTTCTCTTTGTCGCTCGCTACTTGTCTCGTTCGTGTAAGCGGCAACGTCGCAGGATTTAATTTAGATTAAAGTATTTTTTTTGATGATCCATTTTTGATAGATAAAATAGACAATACTTCAAAAGAAAAGATACATCATTCTTGTTTTTACACTCGTCCCAGTAGTTCTGCAGTTTCTGAACACACAAGAAGGCATTTTTTCTTAAATGTTGAATACGCGCTGCGTTGTTGCAGGACAGGCTGGAACTAAGTTGACTCAAGTCAATTAGCTTGTGTTGATGTCGTCAAGCCGAGCACAGTAAGACGTATCTACCTCTATTTATATATAACATCATTGGAGTCAAGCTTCACCGTGGTTCGCCGATTGTCGACGAACTTCAATACGTTCTTTTGGTGTGGACACAACAGCGAAAGCAAGCGAGCGTGCGGTACTGATCGGCAAATCCCACTTGTTAGCATTCGCTCGGTCTCGTTCGCTTGGTCTGTACCCGACATAAGGCGATGAATTCTAAGTACACCTCTACCCACACAGACCTCACCCTCCAAATTTCAAGTCGGCGATAATAAGCGTGTTGTCTGTCAGTCAGTCAGGACTTTGATTCTTATATAAAACTAATTTGTGTAATAATTATTAACATTAAAACCAATGTATGTTTTATATTAAAACTTATTAGTAATTGACCAGCAATACGTGAAATTTAAAAAATAAAAATAAATCGGTATGACAAGGAAAGAAGACAACAAGAATTCAGGGAGAAAGAAATGGTTAAAAATTTAAAGAAGACTCTTTAGATATAGTCTGATTAATTTATGAAGAAGACTAGGAATTAGATTTGAACTCAATAAAGAGCTTACAATAATGTTACAGAGACTCCTAAAATGAATTTTGATCCAAGAGGTTAATAATAGTCAGGACAAATACCACTTTATATCATAATATCCCCATGGATGGAGTGATTTATTAATGGGCTTTGTGAAGGTCCCATCGACCATAATGGAGCTATTTGGCCTGAGAAGGATTCATTGTCATCCGGCCGTTAATAGTTAAGAGAATCAAGATATACGCCTCCGTCAGGCCATGTTTTACATTGTGTTTATTATTATTGCAAATATAATGGGATTCCAACAGTGAACCTCCGTCGTTTACGTATCGCATTATATATATGATTCTTTGATCTTTAAAGTTTTTTTTTATTTTCTTTTAGTGTAGGCCTCTAGGGGTAATAGCAATTCTAGGTAGTGTTAGAGTAGGTAATTACACAGTGTACTTAGCAGGGAAACCTATAAAATTACAATTAAAAAAATCATTATGCAACCTTAGTACATGTATTCAAAACAAATCTATATGTTCATTAGTACCTATTGAAAGTAGGGCAGACAGATGGACAGCGTAGACTTGTAACATGGGTTCGTTGTTTCATAAGGGATCTGTATGAGACAACGGGTATCTATTACTAGGGTAAATATAAAATAATTATACCAATATTTTTTATTTTATGTAACACATTAAAATGATATTAGACTACTATTTAGGTCTCTACAGGTCAAATCATTTACATAAGTATGATGTACCCCGCAGTATATATTTTAGGCCGTTTTAAAACTTCGTAAAAAGAAATAAATATAATTATTATCATTTCTGTTATTTAGTTTTGCATATAATTTCAACACCAAACATAAAGATATGGACAAGAGACGGCGAGTTAAGAACAACGTGTTAATAAAATAAGAGATGGCAGCACGGACATATTAGTTAATATGGTTAAGTGCAACAAACAAAATCACAATCATCATCAACAAACAAGTAAACAGTTCAAAATACGTACGAATATTGTAGTCCATAAATCCTTCGATATTCTCAAAACACCTATTTTACGTTACCTTATAAAAATGTACAAAACCCTTTTTTTATTGCCCAAAATATAAAACATTACATTACAGCATTTAATTACTTAAATAATATAAAAACACTTTGAAAATTAAATTTTATATAAATGCTATGAACTATCTTGTGTTTTTATTTTTGACAACAGGGATATGCTCATGCATTTTTGTGCACAAACATAGTTTACACATTGCTGGCTTTCAACATTCCAACTTACTTTATATTATTTTTTAACGGTTTAATTAGCACTCCTATTCATCAATTTGCTATAACTTACATAAATAACATCTCAATTATGTGTTATTCTGGTTTCTTCCCTCTCACAGTCGCTTTTGCAAATAATAGTACACGAGACCGCACCATCACTAGCTTCTGGATGTGTAGAGGGTATAATTATATTAGCCAGAACAGTAGTTAAGTGTTTCTAGTTACTAAAATGGTCAGAAACTTTAATCCCGTAATCTCAAATTCTGAGTTCGTTGTTCGTGAGAGTCGAGCTGTCAAAGTTTGTTTCGCAATTCAAGAGAGCCAAAAAACAACGTAACTGCATCCCTGTCTGAAACATTTGTCATTTATATACCTTTCTTGTTGTGGAAGGAGTGAAGATGTTCTTATCTCTACTGGTTACTCACTCATGTATAACACTATGGTTATTACGTGATATACAGCTGAATTATTGTACTGAAACTGCCGCTGCAGAATGACGAGGGCAGAGTGTAGCTGGTCGAAGATGGTGGAACCACTTCGTCATCTGTGATCGCATCATCATCACACGAACCGTGACATACACTGCTTACTGTGTCACCTTCTAGACTGCCCAACACCTTCTGCTTTGAAGTGGTATAACGAGCAGGTATCCTACAGGGTTATATCCTCCATCTCTATTGAAATTTGGATATGGATATTGATTGACTTCTATAGCATGTATTTTACAAGGTATGAAAGACTTTTCTCTTGTTTATATAAAAAAAAATATAATAATAAATCATTTATTACAACAAACAGTTAGAAGTTATGTAAACATGTTATCAATGATGAGTGTAATACAGTTTCAAAAGGAATAATTTGTACTCTTATGATAGCATGAATGGAAAACTGGAATTCAAACTAGGTTTCCCCGAGCTATAAAGACCAGCCCTCACCCTCCCGATTCAGATAGCTGCAGTTTACAAAAAATAAAAGAGATATAACGAGGCAAGATAAATGAAAGATTAATCAAATTTAATTTATTGCGTAGTGTCCAAGAGGCATGTTCCGCGAGGGCTGATCAGTGTCCTTATTTATATCCAACATTTTCAGTTATTATTTCACAAGAATCCGGATAAAAATAGGAACAGTCCGAAATTGGTACATTCTCATCTCTAAAAATACAAGGGTATTTTTCTTGATACGTACGTTTCATTTCACGTTATCATACCATTATATTTATTTATATGCTTGCTTTGTTTAGTGGGTAAAAATTGTCCTTTACAACATTTACGCGAAATAAATGTTTGCTAAGGAAAATCTACTCAGAACTTTTAAGTTATTATCATACGTACTTTATAATGACTATGTTTAAATATATACCTATAACGTAGGTAATATTGCATGAAATGGAACGTATCAGTGAACTGAACTAGTAAATAAGGGATTCCCCGATTAATATTTTACTTTTGTCTTATATACAGCAACTGCTGTGCAGCGTAGTTGGCGAGTTGCATTGTATAGTAAATTAGTAGGTACCTACCTCCTTATCAAGCATCCAATTCGCTATACATTCCTGAAATGTTAAAAACATGTTAAAAAAATTCAATTAAAATTATCAAGTTTTATGTAAAGGGAACTGTACTAAGGGAACTGCGGCGAGCAGCTGGACTTGATGCCGCTATGACCACTTATTACGCATATGCATACTCATGGTTAAGATATGGCATCATACTATGGGGAAATCGTGTAAACGTAGATAACCTTTTCATCGCACAAAAGAAATGCCTACGAATACTTGCAAACATAGAATTTCCAGATTTAACAATACTTCATTTCCATAAACCATATTTTATCAAATATCAAATGCTGACCCTCACCTCCATCTACATCTTAGAAATGTGCATGTTTATTCGAAAATATCCTCAATACTTTTTAAAAGCATGTGAACAGACGAGAAATTATCCCCTTAGACCAACACGGAAACATACACTTTTAATACCTACTTCTACTTAGACTGAAAATGCACAGTTCCGGTACCAAGGCAATGGCAGTTAAAATTTATAATACACTACCTAACAAAATAAAAGACGAAAATAAAATGAACGTATTCAAATTCACACTTAAAAAATTACTTTTGCAGAAGTGTTATTATAATATTGACGAATTTTTCAATGATAATACGTTAAAATAAACTGGTCCTCTCTGCACAATTGCAACACCCCCAGAGGGTAACATGTGACATGTACTTACTGTAAACCTTAGGCAACAACACCTGCATTGTATGTTAACTTGGCACATAAGCAATAAATCATTTGAGTTTGAGTTTGAAAACGCGCTTCTATTTACACAACGCTTTTTTAATTATTTTTAGTGCCAGTTAATGTCGTACCACATTTGATCTCACATAAAACGACTAAAATATCTACCTACTAGGATCCTAAGATTTTTTACCGGTATTTCAACTCTCTGCTAGGGTCCCCTTTTCTAAGCATGTAATTTTTTTTTTCATTTTGAGGAAGACCATCAGTAATATAATTTTTGAAACATAAGGAAAAACAGAAAGGCAATTACAGGTCCTCACGGTTAACATTAAACATTAACTGAGCCAAATATGTTAGTTTTTTTTTTCATTATAATTTTTACTTTGTTTATTGATACATATAAGACATTCATACATATAATAATCATTTACTATTTTTGTCTGTATGTCTATTGTACCTACGCGCATCACTCCAAAAGTACATTACATTATATTCGGAGACATCACTCTGAAACTACGAGATATATTTTGATGAAACTTGACACAGTGATAACTTATAGGTTATTTTTATCAATAAAACGAGGGTTAGGTGTACAAAATGATCCCTCGAGGTAATATGACTCCCTATGGTTCTCAGCAAAATACAGTTGATAGTTTTTACCGACTTCAAAAAAGGAGGAGGTTTCTCAATTCGACTGTAGATATTTTTAGTTACCTTCCGTAGCTCCTTTGAAGGACAAATTTTATATTTTTTTGTGTTCATGGATGACTTGGTCGTTCAAGAACCGATTCTAGTGTTTCTTTTGTTTGGTGAACTGAAAATAAACTTCTGAGGTGGTCCCATTTTTTATCGAAAAGTGTTGAGTTATTTACACTCCCAATAACTGAATAGTGTTTCGCCTATTTTGAAGACATTATCAATGACGGTGAATGACAATCGATCCTGTAAATAGCAAGAGCCACTAAAAAAGGGTGAAATTTAACAAAAAAATTAAACAGACTTCAACACCAAAAAGTGTGAAATAATGTTTCGAAGTCGGTACCATGCGCACAATATTGTGATAATAGGTACTTGTGAACTATCGTGGAACCGACTTCAACAAGTTATTTCACACTTTTTGGTCTAAAGTCGGCTCCATTATTATGTAATTTGTTTTTAAGCCAATTAATATTTCGTTCCTTCCAGAACAAAGCAGGTGTGATGTGATTTTAAAATGACATTAAAGGGTTGGAAAGGAACATAGAGGAGTCAGTAACGGAAATAATTAAAAACCACAATACATATATAATACTTTATTTCTAGTATTCAAGTAGAGATCAAAATACACAGAAAAATATGCAGTCTCATTAAAATACTGTATAACTATACATACATTATGCGTATACATACTTCCACCTTCATATTTACATTAAGTCAACAGTCGAACAAACGATCCTATTATTGCCCGTACCTCTACCATGAGTTGGCAACACAAATGTCATCTATAGTCGATACTCGATCTCGCCTGCATATTAAGTTTATGATTGGCTTACTCGCTGTCAATTTTAGTTATACAATTGACCGCGAGGTGGCACTGTTCTATTTTTCATGCATTTTTCGCGGCAGTCGATATCAAGCATCGATTGGTGTCAATGTTGTAAACTCATGTTACGCCTACTGGTTAGTCACATATTATGCCTATGCATAATCAGCAGATGGAACTTTTTAAACTTGCGAATCAAATTCATGTTTTGTTAACTAACGTAATTTTCACTCATTTTTAATTAGAAATACGGCATAACTCACGTAAAACTTATCGGATAGGTCCGACTATAGTTTCGATCCGGTCTGCACCCATAGTCCACCTACATATTTCTTCTGGGTGTACCAAGGGCAAGTATTTCTTTCCGTAGTTCACCTCAAGATAACTGGGTGTACCTGTGTAGTGTACTGTGGTGTGTAATATGATCGCGGACGACCGACAACATTTTAAGTAAATAACACGGATGTCATCCCTTATGTAACAATAAAATAATGTAACTAACCGTGAAATTATTACAAGTTTTATATATAACATGATATGCTTATTGCTTATGTCTTTACAAAAAAAAACTTATAATATGTAATACATTATACCCCTTTTTCGCTATAGTCTCCTAGTCTGTTAACATTATTTGTTCAACCAAAATCATACTAGTTACACAATAAATATCATCATCGCCATCATCATCATCATCAACAGCCTGCATCATCGTCTGAACATATGCCTCTCGCAATGCGCGCAATTGAGTCCGTTCTTCCCCTTTGCTCATTCAGTGACTACCTTGCGTAGACAGTCACTCCATCTAGCAGAAGAGTTATACACTAATACTATACAAAATATTTGTGCTTGTTACAAATTTAAGAGATTTTGAGATTATAAAAAGACATCCTTAAAAAAGTAGCTAACAACGAGTTGTACACGCTGTGAACGACAGGGTTCCGTAGCTTGAACTATGATTATAATTTGTTATATACTGTCTGTTTGGTCCCGAACGCTAAAGCTAGAGGGCGCCGCTCGTAACGTCACTTGGATTTTTGTATTGACTTTGTAATGCCACTTTGGGCAGAGATACTCTCATATTTTATTATCTGTCATTAATCTTGTAAAATGGCTAACGAGCCAGTTTGGTTTCTTGGAATTTAAATGTACAAATAATTGATGTTAAACTAGGCAATCACTGTAGTTCACTGTTGCGTGTTTAGTGTTAGAGTGGTTAAATTACGTGGACACCGTTTTGGATTGATAGCCAACCGTTCCGCAGACAAATATTATCACTTCCAGTGTCTGCAGAACCATTTGATTTGGTCTTCTACCAAACACCGTCACTATTCTTGTGATCTATTATTTAAGTTGTTAGTTACTTTATATGTTTGCTTATTGTTAAAGCTATTTATCTGGGGAAGGCACTGACTGCTGCAACACAGCTTACGCTAAGCAGGCTGAGCGACCTATATTTATATGTAGGTTGTCTAAGAACAATAAACAAATTTTAGGTATTTGTATTCTGACAGCTGAATAGACTAAAACAAAAGCAGTCTTTTAAAAAAAAAACTAAAACAGTTGTTAAGAGCGTGTCTACTAAAACGCACATAAAGTTTTCGGTGTGTAAGTGTACTACGGCGTTGTTTCTGTGTGCTCTTACTGGGGGCATATTAGGGGTAGACAAGAAAAAATTTAACATCCCCACTTAAGTAAGGGGGTTCTCTTTTATTGTGGGGGCAGATGAGTAAGTTATATTACAGTCCGCTCCCAGTCGGGGCACACGGGAAAAACAATTATTCTTGTCTCCCCCCTTACAGGGGACAGACAAGAATAACCAAATTACGTTTGTTTTATGTTACTAGCTGATCCGGCAGTTATTCTGCCCAATCGGAAAGAGCTCTTTTTGAATTTTCCGAATAAGTTTCCAATATTATAATTATCTTAAAACTCTGACCAGTTTAGTATTGAAGTATATCTACATGTTACAGCCGTTCACAAATTAGGCGCTTACCATTTAATTATTTTTTATAATTATTATGGACACAATTTTTCTAAAGTCAAAAGCAGTCTTTTCATATACTTAATAAACAAATAAGTAGTTATGAGATCCGCTACTGCTGCTGTACTTTGTGAGATTGTCTGAAAACGATGACTACAAGCGCGTTGTATATTGTTTATCAGATGACAGAAAAACGTTCCGACCTGCTATGGAACCCTAGAAATTAAATTTTCAACCATTTTTAATCAAATGATTCATACAACATACAATTCGTAACATATTTATTATACACGTTCATGGACGTAATAAACATTGTTTCTTCTATTTATTATTACTTATGTATAGTACAAAAATAATACAAATATCTAATACTAAACACACTAAGGCACTCTAAATATCTACAATTATACCTAAAGATTCTTGTAAAAAATATTTTACTTTCATTAATATCTGAAAATTAAAAAAAATATATCGTCCTGTAAGGGGTATTCTAAGGCACAAGAAACCACACACTCTCTCAGACATGAGAGTGAAGTGAGTTAAATGAGTAAGCTCTCACTTTATAACCGAGAAATACAAGATGTAAGGAAAACATAAATAAATTTGACACATTTTAATAAAATAATACTGCATATAAAAATATTGCTTATTGTTTAAGCAACATTGAAATCGCCGTTTCATGCAATCAAAATCCAAAAGAGCTATTAACTGGTTTTAGGCAGCAACAAAAAAACCCTTTTCTAAACTAATGAGTTGAAAATAATTTTGCCACAAAAAATTATAGCCTTACAAAATCAGGCATTCAAAGAGATCGAATTGCTGCATTAGACAATAACCTTACGGATCATTTAATTTACAGATATTAACGAGTTATCGCACCACTCAAAAATAGTGGTTCAAAAATATAAAAAAGAAATAAAATCGGTGGAATACAGTCTTTTTTTTTAAAGATATTACATAAAAATTAATCTTTTCGTAGACAGCGCTGCTAAGATGGACACAACCGAAAATAGTACAACTTATCGACCAATAAAAATGACTTGTTCAGACAAATAAACTATCATTTCATTTCACAGTACTTAAAACAGCGACTATGCTGTCAAACGTCACTTTTATAAACCAAACAGGAGCAATATTTTTTATGACTATAATCGCTAGTCGCGATAGCCAACATGGATTCTGCGACGGGCGGACAGTAAGCGATCGATCGGCCGCCGTAATAAGACTCCTAGTGACATTTTGCGACCGATCGCGTAGTTTGTAGTCGCTTTGCTACTGCTATCGCTACTCTTAAAAACTTTACGCGATCCATAGGCAATTATTAGGATAAGAATTATTATTTGTAAGTGATCATTATTTTATTGAGCATGTATTTTTCAAAATATCAAATATTGATGTAAAAAGTGGACTTTTATATTCTCACTATTGCTTATTAAATCTTACTCCTTGTCCATAAAATCTCAATAAAAAGAGATGATAACAAATTGAATCCCTTTTATTTGAAATATGTGAATAAGAGAAATATTTCGTATCAAAAATGCCCTAAGACTAATGTTTCATAATATTGTAATGTACGGTATATTAATTATTTAAAAGTCTTTTATAAGATCATCTTAAAGTTTAGAATACTAAAAAATATACATAATCGTGTGACTTAAGTTATTAATAATTATGGTGGGTTTTTTTGTGACACTATCATTATTTTATTATTATTTTTCGCAAATAATAATAAGAACTTAAAATACAATTTTACACGACATTCGGCCGTTTAGATATTGTTCAAGCAATTGCTATTCTAAAAGATTATCCCCATAGATAATAAACGTACTACAAGCATGCCAAATGGGTTTCTTGTCAAACGATTGTCTATTGTAGAGTTTGATGACGTCACTTAGTCACTATATCCACAGTCCATTATTCGTTTTATCCCTTATGACGTAATTAAGAGCGATTTTATCATTCAGAGCGCTGTTAGCGTGCTCATGAAATTGGACCGACAGGGAAACAAAAGCTGCGATCGGATAGCTTCTAGTTGGCAAAAATAACAGCTAAAAACGTACACAAGAGGGTTCGAATTGGAAATCTGTGGCTTAAACTGTTCGCAAAGCTTCAAAATGCTAATCAATTTTCAACCCATGTCCCAGGCATGACGTACTATTTAAGACTGTGGTGAGTAAGCAAAATTTGCAAAAATAACGACATTTTGCTTCTCGAACGCTTTTCACGAATGCACATTTTGCAAACGCTAACAATGCCATCACAGCTATTCGAACGCACCTAAAGCAAGCAAATCTGATGTAGACATAAACATATGTCAAATTTGACATTTGTCTATGCCATGACGTTTACGGTTACAAGCAAGCGCAATATAAATCACTTTAAATCCGACAATGACGTCACTTACGGCGCCAGATTTACCGACCATTTACCCGCTCACACAATTGCGGTCACTTATGAGCGCACTAATAGCGCATATGGCTTAGTTCGGCCCGCACTTTTTTTACATTAGGTACGTCAAAATTCACGTGACCAAAAGTAGTATTTTCGCTGTATTTTTATGTACCTACAAACTCCTCACGGTTTGTGACACTAACATGTACGAACACTGGCAGAATTGTGACAATTTAGTCACAGAAGCCATCCAATAAAAAAAAAAGCAGATGAATAGAAATTTTTTGACATCTACAAATATATTCAAGTACAAAACTAAATTTAATCCCTATTAAACACTAGAGCGATCGTAATATGGAATTATAATATGTTTTATTCTATTCATTATTATATATTTTTCTAAAAAGTGTAAAATCAGTCAAGTAGGTGACCCTTTAGTGACGTCAATGGGTTAATCTCATTAATAATTATATTAGCAGACGTGATATTATTTTACTATCTTATTATTATTTGGTGGTTAAATGGTGGCATATTCAATTTGTAAACTGTCATTTGCGATATTGCAGCTTTAAATGTCAAATGATTTAAATAATTCTTCAAGTAGTTCGGTTAGTTATTGTATTGTGATGTACATACGTTCTTCCAAAATATTGCCAGTTTAAAAACTGTGATAAAACAATACAGTTTAAATTAGCTATTTTAATAATTATCATATTTAAACTTGTTTATTATACAATTGTATATATGGTTCATTATTGTCTCTCAAAATAAATGGGAAGAACCAAGTCGTCATATCAAAATGATAGAGATAAAATTATAAAACTCTGTGGGAATTTCTTACTTGATGTATAAAATTTAAATTATTTGACAGTTTCGGTGTATCGAATAATAATTAAGTGTATATGATGACAGAAAAAAAACATTACAATTTAATTTCACTAACTTTTTGGAACTCTTTTTTTCCTTTTACAATATTTTACTGAAAATACTCACATTACTCGACGAGCAAGTTTTATACAAAAATGTAACCGTCACCTCAAAACTGGTTTAGGAAATAATGTAGACAGAGAGAGAGAGAGATCATAATAAAAAAATCAGAGATTATAATAAAAAAAAATATTGAACCCATTTCGATGGACTTTTTATAGAATTCAATTGTTTTTTATTTTATTTTATCATATTATACTCATATGCGTAAAATTATAAGTTATGATAATACTAGGAGAGATCACAAAAAGCTAGAAAAATTAAATTATTATGTTTAAATTGAATAAATCCCACGAAATAAACTAAAACGTTTCATCTATCACTAAGTTATTGGAATCAATCGATTCATTTAAATCACTATCACAGACCGGCCCATCAACGCCTTGAGAATCATTATCACCATTAGTGACGCCATTGCAAACCCTATCATCACTCATCACAGCCCTATCACTACTCATCGCGCCCCTATCATCATAACTGGTGACATCGCCGCCTTCATCATTCTCATAATACCTAATATTCCTATCATTATCATTGTTTCTATAAAGCTCTATAATTTTTTCTCGAAATAAATCTCTACCGTTTACTTCCGTATTAGTGTTTGCTCCTATATCACTGTTGCTTTCATTAGAATTGGTTGAAAGTGTTCTATCACGATTACTTTTGCCTCTATCATGACTTATATCGCCTCCATCATGATTTAGTGTACCATTATCACTGTCTAAGTGACTGTGTTCATTATGTGACCCTTTTTGTGATGAGTGGACTCCATTTGGAATTATAGAGCCTCCGCTATAGTGATGCATTCTATTTTCCCCATATGTATTGTCACGACTCAAATAGTCTCTATCATGGCTCGAATCGTCCCTATCACGACTCAAGCTGCCTCTATCATGACTCAAATCGTCTCTATCACGCCCCAAGGTGCCTCTATCATGATTCAAATCATCCCTATCACACCCCAAGCTGCCTCTATCATGACTTAAATCATCCCTATCACGTCCTAAGCTGCCTCTATCATGACTCAAATCGTCCCTATCACGCCCCAAGCTGCCTCTATCATGACTCAAATCGCCCCTATCGTGCCCCAAATCGCTCCTATCTTCATGCTTGATCATAGACGCAAAACTACGCATATATCCTTCCATATTAGCAGCCAATGCAGTCATAAGCAAGTTCTCCATACTGAATACATTACTATCAAAAATATTGGAATTTTCGGTGTTTGTTTTGAGTAAATTCGCCAAGATCGGATTCGCTTGTAAGGTTACGTTTAGATTGAAATTCTCTTTTTCGTTTTTTTCGTGGCTCCTTTTGTGTAGCATAAAAACGTCGGGGTCTTTAAAGCATTTTGAGCATTCGGTACATTTGTAAGAGGTGCTTTTTTCGTTTGTGTTTGTTTGCTTGCCTTTTAGTATGTCAGTGTCGGGTGTGTTTGATGAGTGTGGTAAAGACTCGGTGGGTACTGGAAGTTGTGGGAGACCTGGAAAATGTAAATAGATTTTGTTAGCAATAATACTATCACTTAGTGTCGTCCGTCCCCCCCCGTTTCTAGTCCAAGTCAAATAATTTATTCTGTATAGGCCTACGGGGGAACTTACAAATTGTCATATTACATTTATTATTTCTTAAATCAACAACCGGATCGGAACGCGACCACGACTGAGAAGATCCGACAAGAAACTCAGCGGGCTTGTCTTTTTACATAATTTTTTAACGCCAATTACTTAATATATTTAACAAATGTTCATTTATATTTAGCTCCAGTGTGTTACAAAAGAGAACATAATAATGGTATCAGTAGGGCAAGACACGCTACACTTTGACATCTTAGTACACGAGTAGATAGATCCTGGAGTGATCAGTCCCAAGATGTTTTATCCTCCAAGTAATCCGAAATTTTGTAATAACCTTTTTGACAGAGTTTAGTTTTAATAGTAATTTTAAACTTATTAATAGGCAAATCTCGGATAACATTGGGAACTTTATTATAGAATCACAACATCCAAATCATAAATGAACGCACGCTGCACTAGAATAGAAAAGCCATGTACTATTATGTACTAGCTGCTCTCCGCGGTTTCACCCGCGCGGTGATGGATGATGATGATGAATCTTATATAGCCTATGTTACTCAGGGTGAATGTAGCTTTCCAATGGTGAAAGAATTTTTGAAGTCGGTCCAGTACTTTTTGAGCCAATTCGTTACAAACATACTTACAAATCTTTCCTCTTTATAATATTAGTATGATATGTATGTTCTGTTTTTTTTAATAATTACTTTACACTAGTGACTCGCCCTGGAATTGCACAGGTGTAATTCAGAAACAACTAAAAATAAAAAGGGTGTAAAATGGGAAATTTGGTTTTATCTTTACATAATAACTTAAGGTTTAGGTAATCAAATTTGGCAAGGTTGTAGATTATATGCCGGGGAATGACATAGGATACTTTTCATCATCATCATCATCCATCACCACGCGAGTGAAACCGCAGGGCGCAGCTAATTGTGTAAAGCTTCCGAGAAAAATATCTAACTGATGGAAACCGCATTAAAATCCGTTGCACGGTTTAGAAGGAGATAGCAGATATACAGAGAGATAGATGCGGAAAGAGACGAAGTGGCAGACTTACATATATGAATGTATACAGGAGTACTGGTAATCAATTAGCACACTTTTAAGATGATATTCTGTACATCAAAACAAACATCTTTTGTTCTACGACTTTCAAAAATTCGTATTTTTTCTACCATAGATAAATTTTAAAAATCAATTTTGACCGGTCTACACATAATTAACACTATGTAACAAGTGCAATTTGATTCAATACCGATTTCCATTCTATTACTTTGGTAAAAATCAGTTTTTGGAGTGTAACTCAAAAACTACTGGACCGAATTTGATTAAATTTAAATGGAACCACACGGTAAGCACCAGCTTTCAAAAAAAAGAATTTTGAGAATCGGTTCACCCAATCAAAAGTTATGAGGTAACAAACATAAAACACAGTAGAATTGAGTACCTCCTCCTTTTTTTGGAAGTCGGTAGAAAAGCGCGCGCGCAATGCCTGCAAACCCCGGCCGGCGGCAGGCGGACTACACGTAGATGAATGAAGTGGATGCGATGTAGAGTTATGAAGTGTAAGAGAGAATCACAAAAATAAAAAATTAAAGTTTGGGGAATTTGTTTAGTTTTGGGACAAGTTCTAGAACAAAAGTTGTTTGTTTTGATGTACAGAATATGCCCTTAACAGGATGCTAATTGATTACCAGTAACCCGGTATATAAACTAGCTGCGCCCCGCGAGTTCTGACTCGTGGTGACGGATAATGATGATGATGATATGAACAATCGTTCTTGATTTATAAAATTGGTGTAAATAACACGACTTTGTTTTTAAATAAAATAAGTTTGGGTCGTTTTTTTAAAGGTTGTTATCCATTATATCTTACCATTGCTGGGATTTAGGGCAGGCATCTCTGCGGCCCCCACCGCTTGCATGGCTAGCATGGTCTGCATATAGATTGCCTGGGCCACCTGCTGCTGAATCTAGAACAAGACAAGTCAACATCTACAATATGACAAATATTTAGTAACTTTTTTGGGGCCAATGCACGCACACCTGTACAATTTACCCTTAACCCTTCATATACCGTGATAATTAAAACAAAAGATTTATGAATGAAACGCACGTAAAGTTACGTCTCTGGTACGCAAAGGGTTAATGAATTCCTACATTTTCAATTTGCATTTAAAATATTCATCTATAGAATAAAAACATCTGTCACAGATCCATGTATATAATTTCTTTTTAAATTCATTTTCCTTTAGCATTCTACATTCATTGGGTAATTTATTAATTTATTTTTACACGCACACACACACACATAACTCACAAACATACCTGCTATTCTTGCTATTCTCACTGTAATTGTAATAGGACCTGTGCCTGTATCTTATCTTTGTCCTTTATATATATTTTGTCGTATTATTATAACTTTTCTGTTAATTGTTTTTAATTTGAGTAATTCTGTTTTGGCCATATTTTAAGTTTTTATATTTAGTGTACATGTTAATTGTAAACGCTGTTGAATTACCGAAATAAATAAATATCTTTATTGGCATTTTATAACAGTTTTTGTCGCCCATTTTTAATATATATCTTGTTACTACTAACTGTTTTTGCACATTTCTTCTTTTACTTAATATTCTTAACAGCCTTCAAAAAATGAGGTTTCTCAATTAACTGTGTTTTTTATGTGTGTTCGCGGATCACTTCGTAGTTTATGAACCGATTTTGATGATGTTTTGTTTGGCAGAGATATACTTCAGAGATGATCCCGTTTAAATTTCATCAAATTCCGTCCAGCAGATTTTGATAACACTCCATTAACTGAAAAGTGTTTCGCCTATTTTGATTTTTTTGATGATATCGTTGACGGTGAATGACAATCGATCCCGTAAGTAGCAAAAAATATGGTGAAAAAATGTAACCAATTCAACAAGTCATTTCACACTTTTTAGTATTGAAGTCGGTTACATTTTTTAGTAAAAAAAATGTCGTCTTCTTGAAACAGCGTTGGATTGTTCCTGACAAACTTAAACATTTCAAATAGATATAGAGAAGGTAGTGTAAGTAGTTTGCGTTTTATATATACAAGTCTACATGCATTACAAGTATCTATTACCACTACAACAGCTGTTGTGGGTAGGCGAGTTGAGTACCATTTGGAATTAGGGATGCAATAATAGGTACGCCTTTTTGTCGATACCAAACCGATGCTCTCGATATAATATCGATATTCTTACAAAAAAATCGGCAATACCGATATCCATACAGTTATAGAATTTAAAAATGAAGGTAAAATTTATAAAAAAGTAAGTTAGGTCATTTTTATGAATTAATATTAAAAAAATAGACAGGTTGAGATAAGTTAATAGTTCTAGTAATTAAAATAAACATTAACAAGATTTTCTTCAGTTTTGTGGAGGAAGGCGATCTCACATGTACAAATGAAAATGGAATCGTTTATTCTGTATAGACCTACGGGGGCACTTACAAATTGTCATATTACATTTATTATTTCTTAATCGACAACCGGAACGGAACGCGACCACGACTGAGAAGATCCGGCAAGAAACTCAGCGGGCTTGTCTTTTAACATTTTTCTTAATGTATATAACAAATGTTCGTTTATTTTATTCGTTTATATTATTTTAATTAGCTCCAGTGTGTTGCCTTATAAAACAGAACATAATAATGGTATCAGTAAAGCAAGACACGCTACACTTAGACATGAGTAGGTATATACACGTATACATATATAGATACACGAGTAGGTAGAGCCTGGAGTGATCAGTCCCAAGGTAATCCCCGTAATAAAGAGTATAGAAGATAAATAGCTCATTTACAACGACGATACCACACGTGCGTTTAAAATACTTTTAAATATCGCCTATATATTTGTATCGGGTGCATCCCTAATTGGAAAAGCACCTAGCATTATAGTGCTCGCAGCGGAGCTCGACTCGGCGATCTCAACCGATCAACAAGTTAAGCAACGCTTGCTGCGCTCAGGAGTTGGATGGGTGTGTGCTAGTGGCATTCAACTGAGCGCTTCCGTGCTTCGGAGGGCACCTTAAGCTGTCGGTGTCGGTTGTTTTCCTTAGGACAACAGACGTTAGGCTATGTTGAAGGCCTGAACACTTCGACATGGGTTGTCCACTAGCCTATCCACCGCGTGGTGGATTACGGCACAACTCCTCTCTCTGAGAGGAAGGCTCGAGTCCCAGCAGTGGGAACATAATAGTTTGCATGAAATAATATACGAGGGTCATTTGAAAAGTTCTTAGCCTAACATACTTAATGAAACCACACGATTTTGAGTTTATTTTGATTTTTCAACATATTCTCCTCCGAGCTCAAAACACTTTTTCCATCTACCCGGGTAAAGCTTCGATACCAGTTTTAATAAAATCTTCGTCTAACTCCTCAAAATAAGCGTCCACGGCGGCTATGACCTCTTCATTTGTAAAAAAATTTTTACCACCTGAAAATTTTTCAGCTTTGGGAACAGATTAAAGTCGGACGGTGCTAAATCCGGTGAATATGGGGGATGAGGTAACAATTCGAAGCCACATTGATGGATTTCTGCCCTGGATTGCACAGAGGTGTGAATGCGCGCATTGTCTCGATGAAACAAGACTTTTCTTCTCAATAAACCTGGACGTTTTTCTTTGATTTCTTCTCTCAAACGACGCAACAGGTTGCAATAGTAATCGGAGTTTATTGTTTCACCCTTTTTTAAATAATCCACGAGAATTATACCCTTTGCATCCCAAAAAACGGATGCCATGACTTTGCCCGCCGATAAAACCACCTTTGCCTTGTTTGGGGTGGGCGATCCTGCTCTTTTCCATTGTTTCGACTGTTCTTTTGTCTCGGGTGTATTTTGGTGAACCCAGGTTTCATCCATGGTTATAAATCTTTCAATTCTATTGGGTATCTTCTATTGAGTCAGCTTCATATAACTCTAAACAGTCGCGAGAAGTTGTGAGTCGGTTGCGTTTTTGTTCCACTGTAAGCAGTCGCGGTACGCACCGCGCTAACACCTTAGGGAATTTAAGTTCAGTAGTAATTATATGATGTGTTCGCTCAGATGAGATGCCTTCAGTCTTAGCTATCTCCTCGACAGTCAATCTTCGATCAGATAAAATTAAATCACAGATTTTTTCTTTGTTTTGATCGGTGGAAGCAGTCGAAGGCCGGCCACTACGGGGCTCATCTTGAATGGTCTCACGACCACGTTTAAACTCTGCCACCCAGTTTTTAACAGTCGCATACGAAGGAGCGGACACACCCAAAGTAGCAGACATGTCTTCATGTATAGCCCGAGCTCAGGGGTAGACTGAAAAACAGCATTATGCTCACATCACAGTGTGAACATAATATATGCTGAGTTTACCCCTATTGCCCTAAGCTATTAATTATTTCAATAATATTAGTAAGTATGTTAAATTTTAGTTTTTATTTTCATCATAACTTTTAAGTTAATTTGATAGTGTGAAATGTTTTTCTTTAGTGGCAATAAATATTTTTTTTATTTTTATAGCTTTTGGAGTTAAACCTTTCAAATTCAGATATTTTATCACTGCACGATGTTCAATTTTATCCATTTTCAAAAATAGCTCTGACTTGACTTACGGTATCACGTGTAAACGAATAATGAGTTACTGTGAATAAACTAAACTGTGCATACTTGTTGCTAAATAATGTAACTACAAAATGAGGGTAGTTATAAAAAAAACCAATGACTTTAACCATGTTAGGCTCAGAATCAGCTTTTCAAATGACTCTCGTAACTTTGACAACAACTTACTGTAGGATCCAGAACATTATTAGCCGGTGTACTATGAGACCAGGACCCCCATTGTTTCCTTTGGTACGGAGTGGGAGACTCCGAGGGCAGGTTTTGTGATGGAATGGCATCTTTGCGCAGCGTTCTCCATTGTCCTGGAAGCACTGTTCAATTGTAATGCTTACAAATTAATTATAATGGCATTTAAAATATCCATATATCATCTAGTAGTTCTGCTAACAGTAGACCTTGCGAGCAATTAGTCTTATCAGCGGCAATTTTTGACAGTACTTCATAATATCAGAAACCACACGACCAATTTATTATACTCATACACACATATGCATGTACCAAAATTTATCAAAATCGATCGGAAAATGCGCCGCAGCAAGCTTCCCCACTATTTAGGAAAAGTATCGCCCTCCCACAAAATTACCGATGACAAAAAAATTATATTAAATAGCAAAACATGTATACCAAGTTTCATAAGATTGGTTGAAAAATGCGATCTGTACAGGAAGAGGTACATACAACCTAACAAACATATGGACAGATGAAAGTCAATTAGGACAGTTAAAGCAAACATGCTTCGCTCACTTGGTCAATATATAATAATAACTTTTCCAAACTCCTACCCCGACACGAAAAATGTAGACACCTTTGTGGGAGGAACAGGCATCTCCAACAACAAACATTTCTGCTGCAGTACAAATATGTACGCTTGCCTAGAATCAAGCCTAGCTTAGAAGGCAGGGGTCACCTAATAGGGTAATGGAGGGCCATCAATATATTATTAAATAAATGATTTTATTATTTTATTTTATTTATTATTATTATATAAAATGAACCCTAAATAGCTGAACTATCACTGTTATTAGAGAGAGAGAAGAGTTATGGCCTTACACTACAGTTAATAACTCTTCTCTCTTAAGGACATCACAAAACTCATCACATGACATGAGGCTTAGAGCCATATTACATCATCATCATCATCTCAGCTGAACATACGCCTCCCCATAATTTACCAAAAGGACCGGTTGAAAGCGGCTCCAATGTGGTATGTATACATATATAATATAAAAAATTGGTTATTATTATTTTATAGGACTCAGGAAACCGTCACCCCCAGAAATCTGCAATACCAGGTCTCGAGGAAGCGTTCACAGCGGAGCTTGACTTTGCAATCTTAACCAAACAACAAGTTAACCAATGCTTGCTGCAGTCAGGAGTTGGATGGGTGACTGCTAGTTATTATTATTTAACTGAGAACTCTGTGCTTTAGAGGGCACATTAAGCCATCGTTCCCGGCTGTGTCTTAGGCCAACAGTCGTTAGGCTATGCCGATGTGCTAAACACTTCGATGTGGGTTGCACTAGCCTATCCACCCGCGTGGTGGATTATGGCCCAACTCCTCTCTCTAAGAGGAAGGCTCGAGTCCCAGCAGTGAGGACATATACTAGGATCTGTACTCAAGCCTGGATTCACTAATGAGCATGTATGTGGAATAGGGCTTTAAAATTTGTTACAGTAATGTATGCAATTCGAACAGGCATTATTTCATTATAATAATGTAAACATACCAGCTGCGCAGCACTTTGTACTGTCAGTTTCAATCTGAGAATGTTTGTATTGTATAAGATGGTTTTCTTATGTTATTCCTCTCTTCAGGGAGTGTTCATACATATGCAACATAATGCCAAGTGAGTGCAGACATGTTTGTATTGTGATGTGTGATATGCACAATAGTTTTTCAACCTCTAATGGCATTTCTTATTTGTAGTGCATAGCATACTGTAACCGATGTTGAACTGCACAATAACAACCCATGTAGCAATTTGCAGTAAAACTATGCGAAATAGATTATTTTATGAACTGTAAGTATAAGCAGGACAACCATGTCATATAGTAGAAACAATGTTTTAATGGATGTCCCACTGCAGTGTTCTCCCTTGCACAGCAGTTTGGAGAAGACAAGAACTGCCATGGCCATGAATAGCATTTGCTATCAAAGACTCAATAACATCTTCTCTTCTTTTACTCTTCCTTCCTATATCCTTAGCATGATTCTCCTAAATTTAAAAATAGCATGACAGAGACGTGAAAATAAAATACCACACGATAAATCGGCTGGAATCGGGTAGGTATAATAAAATTACGCATGTAAACAACGGCGATTTTAATCTTTGGCGGCAACTTATGCTAAGTAGCTATTACGATTTACAAACAAAACACCGCGATTTACTGTTATAACACTGGCTTCAATTATCTAATAGATAGGTACAGTTAGGAGTAGGTATGAATACCTAGTAGGTACCTACTACAAACCAAACGTGTTTAGGATTACCTTTGTTTTTTCCGACGCTGGTGATCGTGTAATCCTCTGGTGTGAAGTGCAAACTGCAGACTTTAGAATACTTTGTGTATGGTTTTCCCCTTTTCAGGATCTTATTCCACAATTTGGCAAGTTCTTCATCTCTAGGAAACTGGTGGAACGATACATTCTTTGCTTTGCCAGCCATAGAGGTACAACGCGGCACTGTACAGTAATAAGGCATTTTGTTAACACCATGAGCGTCACGAAATACGAATTAACATATCAATAGAATAGATAAAGTATGTAAAATAACTGGGATATCGAGATTTTTTACAAAAACAAACAAAACTTGGCGCATAAACACCAAGCGCCGACATTTAGCAAAATAGAAAAAAAAAACAAATGTTGCTATTGTACAAAATAAATTAAATTTATCTATGGATATATTAGTCGATGCGTTATTATTGTTCAATATCGATTAAATAACAATTTGATGTGAAATTGTTGTGAATAAATAATCGTCTAGTGTTCGTAGTGTTGCATATGAAAAGTAAATAAAATCATAAAATTTTATTTGTATTTTCCTCGTCAATCGCCTTTGAATGTTTTACTTATGTATCTACCACATTACTTAAACGGACTTAGATGGAAGAATAAAAGACTGTGTCTTGACTGTGACTGTTTAAATAAAAATGGAGCATAATGGAGCTAACGTGGAGCAACTAAACTATAAAAAATAAGCTATATACATAGAAGAATAACCTACAGAAACCGAGTTCGCGCGCAAAATGTAAGCCGTCAACTAAAGACATAAATGGCTTCACAAGACACCCGCGTTGTCAGAGCTCTCATACCGATGACAAAGAATACATGTAGGTAAAAAAAAACATAATGACGATTTGTGCTCTTAAATTGCGCCACAACACTTAAGAAAAGCATCATAGGAATTCAAGTGTGACATTTAACAGATAAGCCATTTATTTTAATGCTTAAATCGTCTAAAATACTACAACAAGTTAATACAAATTACACACTCCTAGTACGGACGGAATGTTGCCAGCTGTATATTAAATTATTCCAGTTTTAAAACGTTGCTTAGGTATGACATAGCGTTATATTCTCTTTGGGTATGATATTGTTTGTTTTACTATCCAAATGCATAAAAAAGGAAGTTATGTTTTCAGGGCTCATATATATTATACAATATGTGTATTTGTACATGTATAAGTTTCTTTATTCCACCGTATTTCTAAATTCTGTTACCAATTTTTTTTGGTACCTATCTGTTGTAAACGGGCTTCGTCCCGCAGCTGGACCTACAAATATTGTCATTTACGCATTAAACGTCAGTGCGCAATTAGCCGTGGTTTAGTTTACACGCATTACCCTCTCACGATATACAACAGTGGCGACGAGCGAACACATCGCGTGGACCGCTTGTTCAAAATGGCGTCGACCGGTAACTGTTAAGGTTGATGTAGAATGAATAGTCGAAAAATAGAAATTGAGATATGTTTACTATAATATATAATATAACAGACTTTTATTGTCAAACAATATATATGCAACTATGGTTACACTATCTGTCAAACTGGTACAAAGCACTAAAGAGCACTAAAGAGTTCCTTACTCTTAACATCTTCTCTCTTTGTCCAGGTTGCTCATACCAATTCCTGCACATAGCATAACCAATATTGATTTATATAGAGGTTTCGTCATCATATCGGCTAACTCAAATTCTGTAGAGACCTTCTTAACACATAATGTACCTTCAGCCACAGTCTCTCTTACAAAGAAATGTCGAATCCTTATATGTTTGGTTCTCTGATGCAGTTCAAATGAAGGATTGTGTGCAAGTTTAATCACTGACTCGTTGTCTACATACAACACTGGGAGAACATCAGTCGATAAATCAATGCTTCTTATAAGTCTCTTTAACCAAATCATTTCTCTAGCAGTCTCACTTGCGGCTACTATTTCTGCTTCAGTAGTAGAAATTGCGACAGACGTCTGTCTGTGGCTCCGCCATGATACAGCTCCCCCGGCAAACATACAAATCATTCCAGTTGTAGAACGTCCTGTCTCTAAATCTCCACCGTGATCCGCGTCACTGTAGCATTTTAGATGTTCATTACAATTTCTTTTGTATTGTATGCCCCAATTTAAAGTTCCTTTTAAGTAGCGTAGTATACGCTTCACTTTCACAACATCTTCTCGTGTTGGGTTTTCTAAATGCCTGGATGCAACACCTACAGAATAAGCTATGTCAGGTCTCGTACCAACCATTAAATATGCTAAGGCACCTACGGCTTGCCTATATGGAAATTTCTTTTCGATTTCAGAAATATCTTCTCTTTTTCCTGCAGTATTATCATTTATGATAGGTGTCGCTACTGTTTTACAACCTTCCATACAGAATCTTTCTAGCAGTTTCTTCGTATAGGCAGTCTGTGTCAGATTTATAGAGCCATCTACTTCCCTCCCAATTTCTAGACCTAAGAAGTAGGTAGCTGGTTTCGATTTAATTTTGAATCGTCCCTTCAGCTCCTCTAAAAATTTGTCTAAATCTTCTTGGTGGGTAGAAGCTAGCAGCCCATCATCAACGTAAAGTGCTAGTATGAGTCTTCTTTCTCCTCGCTGCCTCATAAATAGACATGGATCAGCTTCACTTGCGAGGAATCCAGCCTTTTCCAGAAACTCTGTAATGCAATTATTCCAACAACGAGGAGCCTGTTTTAATCCATATAGACTCCTTTTTAATTTGCATACATTATTAGAGCCATCGTTATAACCTTCGGGTGGTTTCATATATATATCCTCACTCAGGCTTCCATACAGAAATGCTGTAGACACATCAAATTGGGCTAAGAACATATTATCTCTCGCAGCAATACTCAAAACCACTCTGATAATGCTCAATTTAGCAACGGGGCTGAATGTATCATAAAAATCTATGCCCTTTTTCTGCGAATAGCCTTTAATCACCAGTCTAGCCTTATAACGCTCAACTGTACCATCTGCATTCATCTTCATTTTGTATATCCATTTTTTGGTAGTGGTACCATAACCCACGTCTCATTTTCATTTAGTGATGAAATCTCATCATCCATAGCCATCTTCCACTTTTTGCTATTTTTACTGCGGATAGCTTCATGATAAGTTTGAGGTTCCTTGATTTCATTCATATCCTCTACCGCACTCATGATAAATTCCTTAAATCTGTCTGGTGGTCTAATAGTCGACCTGTTTCTGAGTGTCATTCTACCTTCTTCCTCTATTTCTAATTCAGGTAAAATTCCATCCTGTACAGGTTCGATCAATTCAGCTGTGTCCTCATTTGAATCAACAGATTCGTAATCACTTTGAGTTTCAGGCTCATTAACATCCTGTATGTTATCTGGTTCGTCTTTGATATCATGACTTGTGAATGATGATGATTCTCCAGATTCATTTAATGGGGATGAGTCCTGAGCTGGTGCAGATATTGATGATTCTTGAATTGACGTGACATTATCTGATATGTCGCTATTTAAAGAGATAGGTGTGTTGTTGTAATACATAGGTATTGGCACGTCAAAAGTCATTGGACTTGTATTTTCTATTGGTATTGGATCTTGATTAGTTAGCAATAGAGTCTTCTCTTCAAATAAAACATCTCTTGAACGTACCAGTTTGTTGTTTTCTTTTATCCATACTCTGTAACCTTCATCATTCTCATATCCAATCAATATACCCTTCACGGCTTTTTTGTCCAATTTTTTCCTAGTGACCTTTGGCACATGTGCATAGCAAGTACTACCGATTATTCTTAAATGTCGGATCCTTGGCTTCCTATTGTACCATATCTCGTATGGACTCTTGTCCAATGGTGTAGGGCCAGTCCGATTTAGAATGTAGACTGTAGCATTAACTATCTCAGCCCACAGCCCTTGGGGTAGCCCTTTTGCATGCATAATAGCCCTCGCGGCTTCGACAACTGTCCTGTTATCTCTTTCTATACAACCATTTTGTTGTGGAGTATGTGGCATAGAAAGTCTCTGTTTAATACCATAATCTTCGAGTATTTTCCTAACTTCCTTATTATCGAACTCTCCTCCGTTATCACTCAGAAGCTCTCTTACTGTGTGTCCATTTGCTTTTATCTCAGCCAACTTGCTTCAGCTTTTGACTTACTTCTGACTTTTGTTTCAGACAGTATACATAACGGAATTTCGATAAATCATCCTTGAAGAGAACAAAGTACTTGCATTTGCCTATAGAGTACCTGAAGGGTCCACATACGTCAGCGTGTATGAGTTCACCCGCTCTTGTTGCCCTTTCTCTTGAACCAAATTTAGTTCTATGTGTTTTACCATAGATACAGCCTTCACATATTTCGCTGTCAAGTTTAACTTTAATCCCAAGTTCTCTCTCAATAACTTTCCGTACATGGGCTTTACTTTGGTGTACCAATCTCTCGTGATATGGCTGGAGTAAGTTTTTTGTTGCTAGGGTGTTTATTTGTGCGGGTCTAACAGGTTTGATGTTGGTCGATTGTAGTTTGTATAGACCTCCTTGTCTCTGCCTGTTCCCAATAATCATAATGATCCCGTTCACTGACAACTTACATGATGTAGCTGATGACACAAAAGTACTATTTGAGAGTCTATCTTGAGCTGATAGTCCTGAAAATAGGTTCTTTTTTACACTAGGTACATACTATACATCATTTAGCGTAATCATTTGCTTGCAACCTTCTACGTCAGCTTCAATTTTCAATGTTCCCTTGCCAACTGCCTGAATGGCTTCTCCATTTGCTGTTGTCACAGTGTGTGAATCTTCAAAGTAATCGAACGTCTCAAACAGATCACACTTATTTGTCACGTGACTTGTAGCACCATTATCAACAAACCAGGAATCGTGATCTTCGTCTATATTCGTATTAACTGCCATAAGACTCATATGCACACTCGTATTTGGTACACATTTTGACGTTGACGGTTTCGGTTTCGGTAGGCGTCCATCGGATATCCATTTCTGGCATTGCTTTATTCTGTGTCCGATCACACCACAATAATGACATTTCTCTTTATCTCTCTTATCGACATTTCTAATGATCTTCTTCGGTTTAGCTTTCGTTCCTTGAATGTTGAGAACCTCTGTTTCTACTTCATTCCTACTGGTTAAAGCTCTTTCATACGTACAAAGTTGACTTGTCAAGTTTTCAACCGTTCTCTCAGACTTCAATATCAACGGTATATCGCATGACCTTTTGAAGATTTTCTTTTCATCAGATAAATTCGTCGTAATTAATAGTAGTGCTGCATTATTGGCCCTCTGGTAGTTCTGTAACTCTACATTAAATTTCTCAGTCTGTTTAAGATCCACTAGCACTGGTTTGCTAATCCTTCCTTCAATTATATCAAGCAGTCCTAATCCTCTCATTGCTGCCATTATCTTATATCTCCAAGTCGCTCAGTTCGTTTTCTCTAAGAGACCAACCTGAATTTTCGTAGCTTCGAAGATAGCTTGTTCCATCTTGCTGACGAAAAAAATGTTTTCTCTTACTGAACACTCGACTTTCTTCTAAATTCGCTAATTTTATCCTTTAACCACGCTCTGCTACCATGTTAAGGTTGATGTAGAATAAATAAACGAAAAATAGAAATTGAGATATGTTTACTACGAGGGTGAATCAAAAAATTCTTGGAATCAATATTAAAAAATGCAAAGATTTAAATAATAATATTTTATTTTTCTACATAATCTCCCTCCAATGCAATGCATTTAGAATAACGCGTTACTAACTTCCTTATTCCTTGTGAAAAAAAAATATTTTCTTGACTCTCGAAAAGTCCTCTACGGCAGCTATAACCGCGTCATTATCGTGAAATTTTGTTCCACGAATTTCCTCTTTTAATTTTGGAAATAAGTGAAAATCACTTGGGGCTAAGTCCGGAGAATATGGTGGGTGGTCAAGGAGATTGAAGCCAGCACAGCGGATTGCGTTGAGCGCAACTTCCGATCGATGAGCAGGAGCGTTATCTTGAAGGAACAACACGCCCAACGACAGTTTTCCACGACGTTTTTCTTTAATCGCTTCACGCACTTTCGGGATTAAATTTGCATAATAGGGTCCAGTAATCGTCTGGCCTTTTGGCATGTAATCAATAAAAAGGATTCCTTCACTATCCCAGAACACAGAGGCCATAACTTTGCCAGCGGTAGGAGCAACTCGAAATTTCTTAATGGATGGAGAGGATGGTCGTTTCCAAGACATACTTTGTCTTTTAGTTTCAGGATCAAAATGGTGGACCCACGTTTCATCCATGGTGACAAGACGACGGCAAAAATTATCCGAATCACGCTGGAACATTTCGAGATTACGCTTGGAAATTTCCAAACGTCGCTTTTTGTTTTCGTCGGTTAACATTCGTGGCACCCATCTTGCAGACACTTTTTTGAACCCCAGTGAATCAATTAAAATGGATTGAACGCTACCAAAAGATATCTTTAGGATCTCAGCTATATGTTTTATAGTCATTCTTCTGTCTTCCAAAACCAGATTCTCAACCTTTTTGACATTTTCTTCTGTAACGGAGGTTGAAGGCCGCCCAGAACGCGGGTCATCTTTACAGCTTGATCTACCTCTTTTAAATTCAGCCACCCAGTACGCAACCGTAGAATAGGGTACAGCATCACCCCCTAATGTCTGCTGAATGTCCAAAAAAATTTCCTTCGTAGACATTTTTTTCAAACTGAGATATTTTATCACCGCACGTAACTCACTTTTATCCATAATTTTGACTTTTTAGCAACTCGTTGCACAAAAAAATTTATTACATGCGAACGAACTGACAAAAACAAGTGACAGTCTGCATAAATATAGTGTGATAGACACTCTTTAATTTGAATATCGAACTTGATCCAAAAAGGTTTCATATATATGCACTTCTAAGAACTTTTTGATTCACCCTCGTATAATATATAATATAACAGACTTTTATTGTCAAACAATATATATGCAACTATGGTTACACTATCTGTCAAACTGGTACAAAGCACTAAAGAGCATTAAAGAGTTCCTTACTCTTAACAGTAACTCCGGATTTTTCGGAATTCTTTCGACATTCGACCATAACTCTCAAAATTGGGAAACGTACAGGAGTCGTTTGGAGCAGTGGTTCCTTGCAAATGGTGTAGAAGAGGATAAAGCAGGATTTAAACGTCGGGCTATATTACTTAGCGCACTCAGTGAAGGAGCATACAATCAAGCATAGGATCTAGATACTCGTAATTTAGGAATAAAGAATTAAATAAATCTGAACCAAAAACTTTACGAACTTTACTCAGAGAACTGTCAAAATAGACGAAAATACTTTTTTTTGTAGGATCTCTGAATAGTCTGTGCATTTTGACAATTCGGTATGCTAAAAAAAATTAACCTATGCCAATTCCGAAACCATTTCGAGATTTTATGTTACAAACCCTTATTTTTCTACTCTGACCTTTTAAAACGATAAGATGCCATTTATTTTAACAAAAAACGATGAAATAATTCGACTTTCATTGACCTCTAAATGACGTCACTTTTTTGCACTTTTGTTTTGATTGAATAGAGACTTACGAATTAGTAGGTGTCACTGTCAAGTGTTCTCGTTTCTTTTTTTTTACTCGCGTGCTTTTCTTGGCTCCTCAACGCAACTACATATTTGTGCAAAAAAGTGACGTCATAGGATTCAAATTTTCAAAAAAATATTATAAAATAACTACTGAATATAAAACAAAAATATTGAAATTAGTTTCTTATAATGACCTAATCTACGAAATAAAAATATAAAAAAAAATACCAAAAAAAAACTTTACATACCGAATTCCTCACGGATTCGATGTGATCATTCTTAGCAAAATTATCGTGTCAAATCGTGTGTGGAACGGGGGTGAAAAGTGTCAAAAACGCTCATAGTGATCATTCTTAGCGTTTGTGGAATAGCAAATGTGGATAAAATTAACAAAAATTGCAAAATTTACAGCGACTGGAACACGGCATTTATGTTTTTTTTTCAGTGCTGTCAGGCTTTAATAATTTACTATTTACTCGATTTTCAGTATTCGCTGATTAATCGAAGGGCAGCAAGCAGGAAATGAAAACCACTCTTGCTTGTCTATGACGAAAAAGTGGCCATTTTCCGAAAAAAGTGGGAAGGGAAAAAGGTGATACATGTCAAATATTTCAAGGCTACTCTGTGATGATTCCATTTTTTTACCAACGTGATAACGATTGCAACAAATACAAGTAATCTCCCAAGTTTTTATGTAACGCGGTGAAGTGCTGAAATCTTGATGTACGGTGCGTCATTGGCGCTCCGGCTTCCGGTGAACTGAGTTACAATACAACAAAAGAGTTGAGGATTCGCAAAGATGGGTTATTATTGCACAGTGCCACAATGTACATCCCTCGCCGGCAAGACGAAGAACGTGAAATTTCACAGGTTTCCACGGGATACGACAATGGCGGATAAATGGAACATAATATTGAAGCGCGGCAAACCGTACACAAAATACTCCAAAGTATGCAGCCTCCACTTCACGCAAGCTGACTATAACGTCACAACAATGGGTAAGAATAAAGGTATTCGGGTTTTTCCATGTTCATTCTCATATTGAAGTAGTGATGACTCATTTATCGCAACTTTTTATTTATCTCGGTCACGGCTTGTTTTTGAATGCAGTTTCGGCGTTCAAGGCTATGTTTTGAGCTTACATTTATGTTTTGTTAACTCTATGCTTCATTCTCTTATCATCTTGGTACTTTAAACACTCATAACCACAGAAAAAGGTCAAAATGTATCATTACCATTAAGAGAGTTATTTTTACAATATTTTGTTAATTACTGCGTGTACATGGTGCACAATGGTGAACGATGCTGGTGCATCACAGGCAACAATCTACATTATTATACATCTGTTTAGAAAGAGTGTTTTGATTGTAGATAGTAATTCTGTTTACAAACACACCTTGTAGGTACTTCATTGATACCTATCGTAGTAAATTTACCTAAAGATTATACCTACATAGTCTAACATGACAAAACATGTAGTACCTAAATATATTTGTGCCTACATATTATTAGGTGTTGTATTAGGTTCATAATGTCCACACAGCTGGGACACAGGTTTACCTTACAGAAAGGCGAGTATGAGCACCAGGACCACCTTTGTCGTGCAAGGCATTACGACACCGATTGTAATGAAAAATACTGGATGTAATAATTGTTAGGTAGATCCGAGTTTAGTTTCGTCGACATCCAGTCGCCTTTTCAAGGAGTGTTTGATGTGTTGATGACATTTCAAAGTGATTGTCTTAAACATGTTAAGTTTTTATTGCAGTGGGCCACATCGAAGACATCCAAGATTCAATATTTGCTCATCATGCTTATATTTTTCTTCTTTAGGGATTGTTTGTCAGTGAGATATTTCAGGCAATATTAATGAAGGAATCCTTATTAGGCAGGCCTGCTTATCTACGAGTAAACTGATGTCAGAACTACAATCAACATATTAATCTATTAGTATTATTACTGACAAAAGACTCATATTGGGGATCGAATTCGTCGACTCAGGTTTCGAGCATGTCCGATGCTCATTTTCAGGGGGAGGCATCTGCAGACTCGCATAATAATAATATATTAATGTATGACTTCCACTGAACTTTTTTGCCTCAAAAAGTACCAAGGATAGAGACGAGTATAGAAAGCTGATTGCCAACCTTCACTGATTGAAGAGGCACTGAGAGAAGAGGGAGTAGATTAATATGTGTCAAACTCATGAGAATTGCAATACAAAAACACTCAACATGTCAGAACTTTACCATAACACTAATGAGAATAGCGGCAGATCATGTGTAACCGTGTGAATAATGGCAGACCATGTGTAACCATGTGAATAATGGCAGACCATGTGTAACCATGTGAATAATGGCAGACCATGTGTAATCATGTGAATAATGGCAGACCATGTGTAACCATGTGAATAATGGCAGACCATTAGTAACCATGTGAATAATGGCAGACCATGCGTAACCATCTGAATAATGGCAGACCATGTGTAACCGTGTGAATAATGGCAGACCATGTGTAACCATGTGAATAATGGCAGACCATGTGTAACCATGTGAATAATGGCAGACCATTTGTAACCATGTGAATAATGGCAGACCATTATGTAACCATGTGAATAATGGCAGACCATGCGTAACCATCTGAATAATGGCAGACCATGTGTAACCATGTGAATAATGGCAGACCATGTGTAACCATGTGAATAACCACTTGCCTTTCTGTGAGCTGTTGATAACTAAGGATTTACTTGTGAAATATATCATAGTTAATTATATCAAATTTAGTAAATCTCTGTAGAGACTCTGTATTCAAAGGGAGGTGTTCCACGTTAAATTTCTACCTAGGGCACAAATTCAGAATCTCATCTCATCTCAGAGTGAGATTCTGAATTTGTGGTTTTCCGAAATATATATATTAATGAACCCCTATTTCTCCTGGTCACGCTATAACTTGAGACCGGATCAACCAATCCCTATCATAATCTAATCCTACAGGGACGAAGTGGCAGGCAGTTGCTAGTTGGTTATTAAAATAGATTGAAACTTTTAACTCTTAAAAATGAGGAATCAAATGAAGAAGATTGATTTGTAAATTGTAAAGTCATCGCTTTATTAATGTTTGCATGTATATAATAATAAAATGTATGCCTCATAGTAAGGATTTAAATTATGACAAATAATTGCTTATAGGAAGTTATTCTATATCATATTTCTGATTACTTCGGCATACCTTTGGGTAAAGGTTTGTACCACACTAGACAAGTTTGAGACGAACCTGTACTAATTTAGAAAGAGTACACAAAGCTGCAGCAGTAGGATCTCACCAAATATGCATATTGTATTATTAATAATAGTCTTGCTTCATGGCTTTTATGAATGATCAAACCACAATTTCGCGGGTGTCTCGTAAAACAATAGTCTATCAAATGAATGACCATTGTATGGTACCCAGACATGTATTGTTGATTTTACCATATTTATTTGCAACATTATCAAACCGGCATCTCCACAGTGAATCAGGATTTAACGCTTTTGCGTCACAGAGATGTAAATATATGTCAGTTTCATTCATAAATCTTTTGTTTTAATTATCGCAGTTGAGGAAGGGTTAAGGGGTTTTTGCCACACTGGGTGTGGTCTGCGGTCAGGTCCAATTGAATGCAGCCCGCCTTATGTTTGAACAACATTGCCAGTCAAGCAATGGGTCAGCGGTCTGAGCAAGGAAACAGTCAGTGGTCCGTTCTGCCCATATGCATCCTTCCATCCGCATGCCCACATGGTCAGATTGCATATCTACAAAATATATAAAACACTGACAGTATTTGTTCATACATAATGCTGTGTTCAATTTGACCTGATCGCAGACCGCATCCAGTGTAGCAAATTCTTTACACTAGAAACTATAGTACTAGGTTACACAAAATACTATATTTGGCCAATAACTTCAAAAAAACATACAATAATTCCAAGAAATGCAACACAGAGGGTTAAAGTAAACAACTTATAAATAATCTCTTAGGTATGTATTGCTATTTCAATTGGTGATAAGTATATTTAAAGATGTATTAAAAGTGGTGTAATCCATGTTAGACATTTTTAGAAATACCCTAATGTCTGTTAGCTACCTATAATTTTCCTTAAGTACTCGTATTACCGTTCAAACATTTTTAACTTAACATTCCTAGCACACTTTAGGAAGTGTTGTCAGCATCCAAATTTTGTTTCTAGTACATTTTCCTCAAAGTTAATTATGTAAAATGATAACCATTTCATTTGGGTCACTTGCTACATTATTTTTTCTCTTATTAGTCACCAGTTGATAGTATCTCCTCGAGGATCGAATTTATTGTCACATACTTTTTTTTAAATCAAATTTTGGGGACTTTGAATCACACATTGACTATTTGTTTATTTATACTATGTCAGTCCCATGAACCATTACATTCATCAAGATATCAATTGTCTATGGACAGCTTGTAGATGCCCTGATAGAGCAACCTAGCTGCACCAGATGTTGGCTCAGCTAGGATGCTCTGGAGCACACCCACATCAAGCTGTACAAGATTCAGCGATGTGAATATATTAAGTCTCAAGTCAGCACTCCAACAATACTCCATTACATGATGATAAACATCCTCGAACACTCCACACAATTGGGGCTATCTGTTTTTTTTCATTAAGAATTTAAAGCCATTCAGGGGCATATGTCCAGATCGCAATCTGTATGCCACTACAAGGAGATATCGACTTAACTTTATATTGGCACACCATGGTATACGAGGTGGTACACTTTGAGAATCAGAATCAGAATCGTTTATTCACCTTATAACTATATACATTTTGAACTTAAGCATAAAGCACTGTTAAGAAATAATAATAATTTAATTACAGCTATTTTTACATTAAACATTCAAGTAATTGTATTATAATTTAAATATAATTTCTGTGTTTATAATTATAATTAAATTAAAGACTTAATAAAACCATTGAATATTCAAAGCAAAAGATATACCGAGAATTTTGGATTGTTTTGAACCAAATACCTTTTTCTCTAGAGACAATAGCAAAATACTCCTTCCAGTGTAAAGATATATTTTTTTGTACTTAATGAATATGTATGAATATTCTGGTTTTTAAGTATACTTCGGTGCCATTTGAAATTGCCTCTCGATTTTAACAGACTTAGTTTGTTGGAGGATACTATAAGACTACAGTCATCACTGTCGGTTGTAACTTTATGAGTTACATCAGAATAGAAATAGTAGATTATGCACCGGGGTGGCAAAGCAGTGTATTACGTCACGGGCAGAGTATTGAACCCTGAGTGTAACGGGGGCTCTATAGCTGTGTGAAGTCCTGAGTGAAGCGAGGGGTTCTAGCCGCCTAAGGCGAAGACAGGCTTTATCCTCGAGGTGAATACTCTGTTTCATACCTACTACGAGACAATAAAAACTCAGGGATACATAAAAAATACATTTATTTAGTTAAAAGTAAAGATGGTTTATTCGTAATTTGTAAATCGAACTGGCCATTACAGCACATATAACATAAAAAAAGCTAAGAGCTTTCTTACAAATTTTCACGTTTCACATCCAAATCACTTTATTCCCTTGGGAGTTTCATACAACGTTACCTCCCTGGGGATGTAATGCCATGCTTTACGTCGAGATTGCGCGATATGTAATTGGACATTGTTGAACAGGTGGTATGAAAATAATATTTGCATATGTAGATGAAATTATAGGTTCAGGAGTAGATGTAGTATTGTACTAGCTGACCCGCCAGCGGCTTCGCTCGCTTGGTCTTGGTGCAGTGGCGGAAGCGCCACTGCAGGCATAAGCCTAGGTTTGATACACGGATCGGACAGTTATTGGGGTTTTCGGACAAAGAAATACGCAACAGCAGTCCGGAGTCTGGAATAGTGCCCCATAGGTGGCATTAGGCTCTCCCCTTATTACATGGGACCAAAAAGATATCCCTCTAGCGAAACATAGGTGATTAAAACCTTAGAGGATATACCTATATGCGTGACAATTTGTTATGTTGTCTTTAAAAATAACATGTATTTCATAAATTACGCTAAAGTTTATTTTCGCCAATGTTTGAGTGAATCACACCAGAAATGACTTTTCCATAGTATACATTTCTGAACTTTACTGCACTCCATCTAGGGATAATTTTGCAAAAATAAAAAGTACAATTTTGGAAAATTTAATACAGACTTCCATTCTATTCAGTTATTGGAGTGTATCTCAAAAATTACTGGACCGAATTTGATGAAATTTAAATGGGACCATACGGGAAGCATCAGCAGAAGAAACAAAAAAAAAATGTTTTGATTATCGGTTCACTCAGTCGAAAGTTATGTTGTAACAAACATAAAAAAAACAGCCGAATTGAATGCCTCCTCCTTTTTTTGTAAGTCGGTAGAAATAATACGTGTTACAGTCTTATTCAATGATTTTCTTGTTAAGATTTAATTTTTTCTTCGCTCGAATCGCGCGCCTGTCGCATATACAGGCTATAGGTCACTCGAATCGCGCGCCTGTCGCATATACAGGCTATAGGTCACTCGAATCGCGCGCCTGTCGCATATACAGGTTATTTTTATAATTAAGGCGCGCTCGTATCCTGATAATAGTAAAAAGCAGAATCTTTAAACATCGAGTGTAACGAAACAGTTCGATAATAATCTATAAAAAAAAAACTTAGGTTAGAAAAGGAACAGGCAAAGAGTAATAACCGAACAGAGTTCATAAATATTACCCGCTCTCTGCAGAAAAAAATTCATAAATAGGTGCATAAAAATAAACTTTCACGTCCAAACTCTCAAAATTTTCAGCGATAACACTATATTATTTTTAGGTAATATTTAGCCAACGTATAGTACTAAAGTAGTTAACCAGCGGTTTTTTCAATTGTGTTAGTATATATCGAAAGAATATATCCAATCTAACAAGCGATTTTCAACCTTATGTAAAGCATCGTAAATTATTTTCAAATAGGGGTTGGACCGCGTCTTAAATTAATATATTTGGGTCTAATAAAGTTTTACTGGCTCATGTCAGAAAACAAAACAAACGCGAAAAGCTTAAAACCCCAAAAAATACTTTGATTTGGCTGGGACTCGAAGCATGGACCGTAAAGCGCCTGACACGCACGGTCGCAGCCTGACGCACCATAATTTAAAATAACATCCAAAGGTGCGTTCGTTTAGCTTATGAGGGCATTGGTGGCGTTGTCATTGATGGCTCTTTTCTTAAAGCGTTCGTAAAGCTCAAAAACGTTATTTTTGCCACTTTTGCCCACACCCTATTCGAACGCTCAACTGAGATCTAAAATCGCATGATCGCATTGACAACATATGTCAAATACATTGCTGTCAAAAAACGATCACAAACAACCATGCTCCGGACGTGGATCAAAAATTGCACTTTTTGGTGGCAAAAAAATCCTCTTTTTTAGCTTTCCGAACGCTGAACAAAAAGAGACATGAACGACATTTTCACCCACAGATTCCCAATTCGAATGCCCCTTGAGAGCGTTTTTAGCGTTATTTTCGCTAAAAACGATCACGAAGTGATCTATTTCGAACGCACAATAATAGGCTTATCCTAGCTATTAACCATTACAGAGTGTTCCACATTGTTATTCGACTCCTAAAACCTAGTCTTCAACACGGCCTTCTAGCAGTCTGATATCATACAGAGATGAAATATGGCTTAGAATTTAAGGTAATCGTTCAGTTACTGAACAGAGAACAAACCCTATATACAATCTATCAAATTGACATTCAAACTGGTCTAGTATCAGTATTTCCATACATATATAAATGAACCCCTATTTCTCCTGGTCAAGCTACAACTTGAGAACGGATGGAACAATCTCGCTAACACTTTTTTTGTTGAGTTAATTATTGTCAGGAGAAGGTTCTTATGAAAGAAAAACCAAGAAAATATGGGAAGTTATAAAGAGGCGGAAAGCCTACCCTACTACGCGAACGAGGTCGCGGGCAGTCGCTAGTATTGTATAAAACCACAATTTCAGACATTAACATAGATTGCGTATCGGAAACGGGTTTTCCTACATAACTGGTGTCAGAGGTGAGGTACTTTATATAGATAATAGAAAATACCAAGTATATGAAAGTAACATTGGAAAAAAACAAGTTATTTCAGAATAATAACCACGCTGACTTATAGATATGTGTACAAAATTAAACAAAAAAATAGAAAATCCTCTTACGTGTTATGTAGTAATTTGAAAAATGTAATACCGACGTCCTTTCTATTCAGTTATTGGAGTGTATCTTAAAAACTACTGGACCAAATTTGATGAAATTTAAATGGGACCACACGGGAAGCACCAGCTTTCAAACATAAATTTAAATAAAAATAATTTTGAGAATCGGTTCACCCTATCGAAAGTTCTCATTACAAACATAAAATAAAAACTGAGTACCTCCTCCTTTTTGGAAGTCGGTAGAAAAACTAACGGATCGCTTTCTGTACATGGAAGAAAAATATTATTGCGACTTTTATAAACGAAAATAGAATGACTTTTATAAAAGAAAATTATTGTTAGAATTTTTGTCTGTTTGTCTGTGCGTTTGTGCACGCTAATCTCAGAAACGGCTTATCCGATTTAGATGTGGTCTTCATTAATATACTGTGGTAAGCTTCACGTAACATTTAGTGTTTGTTTCATATCAATCGGTTCAAAAATAAAAATAAATATTGAAATAATAACTATAAAAAATTAAATATTTGTATTTATGTATGTAATTAATTTCGATTTCAAAATTTAATTTTCCGTTAGAAAACTACATTATCACTGAGTAACATATAGGCTATATATTTGACAAGCTGACCCGCCAGCGGCTTCGCTCGCGTGTCCTCGCGGGATACGGTAATTACAGATTTCAATGGGTCAGATTTCAATTAGGGATCGAATTTCACATAATCCCCGTCTTAGTGAGTACATAGGTCCAAAAAAGAACCCCCATGCAAAATTTTAAACATTCAGAACTCGCAGTAACGAAGTTTCATACAAACTATCAACCCCAAAAAAAAACCCTTAGGGGTTGAATTTCATAAAATCCCGTCTTAGTGACCACCTACGTCCTAAAAAGAACCCCCATGCAAAATTTGAAACTCCTAGCACTTGTAGTTCTGAGATTTCGTGATGAGTGTATATAGATTTATGTTTTATGTATATAGATTCATCATCATCATCCATCACGCGAGTGAAAACGGCGGAGCGCTGCTAGTGTAAAAATATATAGATGTGAGCCAGACACTGTATTTCAAAAATAAATCACGCTACTGTTAAAAAAACACAGAATTTACATAAGATAATCGGCTAGCCAGGGTAACATAATAATTAATTTATTATTCAAAGTGCAATTTGTGACCTTCACCAATGAATTGTTCACTTTGTTGGCCATTTCGCTTGATAACAACATAAAGGTTCTCTCACACAGACGCGTCGCACCGTCCCGGAAGTCGTACGATATCGCTGCTACCATTCCTCAATACTTCCTATACATACGATAGCCAGCTGTTAATGTCCTAACTCGACTTCGTAAACGTCAATATATTTTGGTGGGAGCAATGTATGTCGCCATGAAGACTTCTTTAGGAAGAATGTAAAATTGTAGACCTTTAAAACATGCAATTAAGAAAATATATCGTGTCGGAAATTAGTTATGAATTCAAGATATTGTTTTTAGGGTTCCATAGCCAAAGGGTAAAACGAGATCCTATTATTAAAACTACGCTGTCCGTCTGTCACCAGGCTTGTATCTCATGAACCGTGATAGTTAGACAGTTGAAATTTTTAGAGATGATGTATTTCTGTTGCCGATATAACAACAAATACTAAAAAACAGAATAAAACAAATATTTAAATTATATCCCATACAACAAACGTGATTTTTTTGCTTTTTTATAGATACTATAAATAATGGTACAGAACCCTTCGTACGCGAGTCCGACTTGGCCGGGTTTTTAAATATTTTAGGTAACTAGAGTCCGACTCGCACTTGGCCGGTTGCCTCTGCGTCTCTGCACGCTCGGAAAATGACTGTTTCACAGAGTCATTGTCCGGGTTGAAAATAATCATAAAAGGTTCATATCAACAAAATTGTTGTTGCAAAATTCATCTAATGAATAGTAACATTTTTTTCTCTAGCGTGCTATTTAGATTTGCAACAAAGTTAACATATACACAATGAAACAAATAAAACATTGAAATAGCTAACTTACTTAATGGTTTCCACAACCCTTTTCTTAAATAAAACAAGAGAACTCTCAAAAATATATATCCCCTGCTCCGACCACAATTGGTTTGATAGTCTACAAATTCTTGTTATAGGACTATATTTGCCCAACTGAGTTCTATGACCTTATATTATATAAAATAACTTGTATACATTAGGGCGGGAGGAGGAGCGCGGGATAGCGAAATTAATTAATGCTAATATATCAGGGAAATTAATAAGTCCATTCAGAAGTTTATACAGAAAAGTGAGGTTTTCACAAAAGTGAGGTTTTATTCTGTTTTGCTGATGCATATCCCCCTAAACCACGCAACGGATTTTGATGCGGTCCCTCAGTTGGATATTTTTTAACGGTAGGTTTATGTATAATTGACGAAAGAGCGAAGCGTGTCTGCTTTAACTGGCAAAATTGACTTTCATCTGTTCGTACTCGTATGTTTGTTAGGTTGTTCGTCTTCCTGTACAGGTCGCATTGTTCAACCAAGCTTGACGAAACTTGGTATGCATGTTCTACTATTCAATATATTTTTTGTTTCGGTGTTTTGGATGGGGGTGCGGGGGTACTTCACCTAAAAGGGAGGAAGTTTGGTGCGGCGATATTTACCTACCGATTTTGGTAACGTTAAGTCAACATGTCTGAAAACACATATATCGCGAAGTCTTAGTTTGAATCATACTACTAAATAAGTAGGTACCTAAATACACAACTTGTATGTATCTCATATTTTATACTATTTGTATGGATGTTATGTAAAATGTATATCTATAGTAGGGGAAACTGTGGAAAGATATATTATAAAAACCGAGCGTTACAGGGTTAGAATAGTACATTGTACACCGAGGGGAGATATAGAACTTTCTCCCGAGTGATGCATAGTGCTTTATGCTACATCTACGAGGAAAATAATGTAGTTACCTTCATTAGTAAATAATTGTTGTCTGGAGCATTTTATACGAAATCAAAGACATCTTTTTTGCGGTGGCTTCATCATTATAAAATCGCCACTTTTACTATCAGATGACATTTTGAAAAAATATTTAGAATAATTAAAAGCTTATACTGTTGAATTATCGATTTCGTAAATAACAAAATTTAACAATACTTAGGTTGCTAGCCTCCATTCATGAAAATTCGAGTACAATAAAATAATTCCGACCTATTTTTTTTTCTAATTATTGGATATGAAACCTTTTTGAGATTTGACGTTTGTATTGTTTTTACGTACGCTGCTAATAAACAAAAACGCTACCAGGGCAGAAATGGATTTTCATACAAAATTGCCGTCCTGCTAAATGAAATTCCATAAAACTTTTCCCGGCGCACATAAGGCGGCATAAGGGAGAAATGATGAACTCTTTAATCCGTTTATGAACGCATTCAGAGTGGGTGTGGTATAAAAATCTTGACGTAATTGTGGATCGTAATACGAGTTCTGTGAGCTTAGCACAAAAATTAGCTAGAGTGTAACGTTATCGTATCGTTGACGTATACAGTACAAACTACGAGTTATCTGTGTCACAGTCTTACTAGATGTGATAAGAAAAAAAAAGGAAAAGCATAGTTTATTTGTAAAAAACATGTGTAGTTACATATTTTAAATAAGTACTAAGTACTCAAACAAATATGCACTTATGTTTGCCAAAATTGGCTTACAAAGTTTAGGATGAGATGGCATTATACATTTAATTAAAACAGATTTTTATTCGCATGAACGTGAGTTTGTATTGTATTATTCAACGGTATTATCGCTGCAGTGTGGCAGAGCAACGTATTTTAATACAAAATGTTATGAACGTATTGGATTCCAAGCGGACTTCCGCGTAGTTATTCGTACGGTTCCGCTGTTCCCTATCCCGTGGGAAATACAGGCTACGTACATTAGCTAATATATACAAATTAACTAAACAGACGTGTCAGTAATGTCCGTGTGCCAACAAGCCAATCGGCTGATGCCAACACTTAAATATAATATACAATCCATGTATACTTTCTATACTTAATATTATAAAGAAAAAAGATTTTATCAAAGTCAAAATCATTTATTCAATTTAGGCATCAAAGACGCACTTATGAACGTAAATTTTTCATTATCATCTACTTTAAAGACTCCACCGCATCGTTCCAAAATATATAGAGCCTACCGAGAACAAGCGGCAAGAAACTCGGGGACATTCTTTTTATATAGATGTTTTTACAATGTTTTTACTTAGGTACTACAAATATTAGCTCCAGTGTGTTGCCTTACAAAAGAGTCTTAGTTCGTAAGGAATTGGCTCAAAAAGTACTGGACAGATTTCAAAAATTCTTTCACCATTGGAAAGCTACATTCACCCTGAGTAACATAGGCTATAAGATTCATTCATCCATCACATCACATCATATCTATGTTCGTAACTAATTGGCTCAAAAAGCACTGGACCGATTACAAAAATTTTTCACCATTGGAAAGCTACATTCAACCTGAGTAACAGAGGCTATATAAGATTCATTCATCCATCACATCATATCTATGTTCGTAACGACTTGGCTCAAAAAGTACCTGACCGATTTCAAAAAATCTTTCACCATTGGAAAGCTACATTCACCCTGAGTAACAGAGGCTATAAGATTCATTCATCCATCACATCATATCTATGTTCGTAACGACTTGGCTCAAAAAGTACCTGACCGATTTCAAAAAATCTTTCACCATTGGAAAGCTACATTCACCCTGAGTAACATAGGCTATAAGATTCATTCATCCATCACATCATATCTATGTTCGTAACGACTTGGCTCAAAAAGTACCTGACCGATTTCAAAAAATCTTTAACCATTGGAAAGCTACATTCACCCTGAGTAACAGAGGCTATAAGATTCATTCATCCATCACATCATATCTATGTTCGTAACGACTTGGCTCAAAAAGTACCTGACCGATTTCAAAAAATCTTTCACCATTGGAAAGCTACATTCACCCTGAGTAACATAGGCTATAAGATTCATTCATCCATCACATCATATCTATGTTCGTAACGACTTGGCTCAAAAAGTACCTGACCGATTTCAAAAAATCTTTCACCATTGGAAAGCTACATTCACCCTGAGTAACATAGGCTATAAGATTCATTCATCCATCACATCATATCTATGTTCGTAACGACTTGGCTCAAAAAGTACCTGACCGATTTCAAAAAATCTTTAACCATTGGAAAGCTACATTCACCCTGAGTAACATAGGCTATAAGATTCATTCATCCATCACATCATATCTATGTTCGTAACGACTTGGCTCAAAAAGTACCTGACCGATTTCAAAAAATCTTTAACCATTGGAAAGCTACATTCACCCTGAGTAACAGAGGCTATAAGATTCATTCATCCATCACATCATATCTATGTTCGTAACGACTTGGCTCAAAAAGTACCTGACCGATTTCAAAAAATCTTTCACCATTGGAAAGCTACATTCACCCTGAGTAACAGAGGCTATAAGATTCATTCATCCATCACATCATATCTATGTTCGTAACGACTTGGCTCAAAAAGTACCTGACCGATTTCAAAAAATCTTTCACCATTGGAAAGCTACATTCACCCTGAGTAACAGAGGCTATAAGATTCATTCATCCATCACATCATATCTATGATCGTAACGAATTGGCTCAAAAAGTACTGGACCGATTACAAAAATTTTTCACCGTCGGAAAGCTACATTCACCCTGAGTAACAGAGGCTATAATATTCATTCATCCATCACATCATATCTATGTTCGTAACGACTTGGCTCAAAAAGTACCTGACCGATTTCAAAAAATCTTTCACCATTGGAAAGCTACATTCACCCTGAGTAACATAGGCTATAAGATTCATTCATCCATCACATCATATCTATGTTCGTAACGACTTGGCTCAAAAAGTACCTGACCGATTTCAAAAATTCTTTCACCATTGGAAAGCTACATTCACCCTGAGTAACATAGGCTATAAGATTAATTCATCCATCACATCACATCATATCTATGTTCGTAACGAATTGGCTCTAAAAGTACTGGACCGATTACAAAAATTATTCACCGTTGGAAAGCTACATTCACCCTGAGTAACAGAGGCTATAAGATTCATTCATCCATCACATCATATCTATGTTCGTAACGACTTGGCTCAAAAAGTACCTGACCGATTTCAAAAATTCTTTCACCATTGGAAAGCTACATTCACCCTGAGTAACAGAGGCTATAAGATTCATTCAAGCACCACCGCGTGGGTGAAACCGCGGAGAGCAGCTAGTAATTAATACGTATACGTTTGTAGCTCTGTCTCTCTGTTTGTTTGTTACCTTACCACGCATAAACGGCTGAACGGATCGTGATGAAGTTTGACAACGAGATAGATTATATATCCGGGGATACGGTGGCTTTAAAATAAAAATGACATTTATTATTCAATAAACTTTATTAATGCGACATATTTATATGAGAATCGCTCGCAGTGGAGCTCGACTTGGCGATCTCAATCGAACAACAAGTTAAGCAAGACTTGCTGCGGTCAGGAGTTGGATGGGTGTGTGCTAGTGGCATTGTTTAACTGAGCGCTTCCGTGCTTCGGAGGGCACGTTAAGTCGTCGGTGTCGGTTGTCTTAAGGCTATGTCGAAGGCCTGAACACTTCGACATGGGTTGTCCACTAGCCTATCCGTGGAGGATTTTGGCCCAACTCCTCTCACTGATAGAAAGGTTCGAGTCCCAGCAGTGGGTACATAATGGGCTGTTTATGATTTATGATTATGAAACTTTATTATTTATGAACCGATCGACACTAACGGCCTTATTAATAAACTTGGCTTTTACCCGGAGTAGTTAAAACATCTATCTGTCAACTTTTCGCTTGCAGTAAATGTCACGCGTGAAAGCAAGACAAAGCATGTTACGCCTAATATAGGTTTACGCAACGTTTATTAATAAAGGCCTAAATGTTAAGTGAAGCTTACCACAATGCATTAGTGAATTCTAAATCGAATAAGCAGTTTCTGAGATTTGCGCGCAATAAACACACAGACATACATAATAACAATCATTTGTTTTCATTCTATTTTAGTTATATTTTCTCATTTAACATTAACATTTTTATTATGTGTATATATTGACATTTCTCTATATTTCGTTTGATGAAGAAGGATGCTGCTGAAATTACAGGTACTTGAGACTGAATTTAATGTCAACAGGTTATGGGCCCAGAGCAGTTCGTTACTTGTGGCGGAACGCATCTGTTATAGGGAGAGGTTACACCTTAACATCAGGTGGGCCTCGTGCTTGTACAGTAACCTAAGAACATTAAAGAAAAGTTAAACGCGATGTTAATATTACATTGTAGAGCTGTTTGTTAAAATCTACTTCCTACTAATATTACAAGTACTATTTGAAAAATTTAATACCAACTTCCATTCTATTCAGTTATTGGAGTGTAACTTAAAAACTACTGGACCGAATTTGATTAAATTTGACCACACAGGAAGCACCAGCTTTTAAACAAAAAAAAAAGAATTTCGAGAATTGGTTTACCCTATCGAAAGTTATGAGGTAACAACATAAAAAAAAACACAGTCGAATTGATTACCTCCTCCTTTTTTGGAAGTCGGTAGAATAAATGTGAAAGTTTGGATGGACGGATGTATGGATAAATGGATGTTTGTTACTCAATAACGGCAGACCGGCTGAACGGATCTGGATGAAATTTGGCACAGAGATAGATTATAGTCTGGAATAGCACGCTACTTTTCATCATTATCATCATGCATCACCACGCGGGTGAAATTGCGTAATATTCTTGGGCACAGCATAGACAAAATGACAGATCTCCGTCTACGTTAAGATCGTAATGATGACAGTTTTGTCAAAGTGTATGATTTCTGATAGTTTAGTCAAAAGCACGCTATCATTTTGACAGCTCGATACACCAGACGTGCTCGACGACCGTCAAGTGTGATGAAAGTTGATGACTGTTTTTTTTCCATTATAATTAATTTTATATTTGTACTAAGTATTTAAATTTACTAATACTATTTATAGCAATTGCGTTTGACCATGTACATATTTTGGCATAAAGATAGTAATGGCCTTGGAGAAATAATAAGCTACTCGAATTATTAATCCTGCGCAGACGAAGTCGCGGGCACCAGCTCGTAAGTAATATATAGTTTTTGATATTGCATATTGTTATGCAAGATTTATAATAAATACGAAGTCACTGCTTCGCGACGAATAAATAGATAAATTTTAAAGATAGCAGATAATTCCTTACGTTGATTTGGTTATGAAACTAAATAATATAATGATTAGTTGAAACGAAATCTATGGAATATGTTGCTACGAGGGCGGGTCAATAAGTCCGTGACTTTTGGAATAAAACACAGATTTTTTGATAAATAAATCATTTTATTTTTCAACGTAGTCTCCCTTGAACTCTGTACACTTTGTCTAACGCTTCTCTAATTTTTTTATCCCTTCCAAAAAATATGATTTGTCGAGGTCCTCAAAATAGGCCTTTGTTTGCGAGATGACTTCATCATTGGAGTCAAATCTTTTTCCACCAAGCCATTTCTTCAGGTTTGGGAACAAGAAGTAGTCACTCGGAGCCAAATCTGGAGAATAGGGCGGATGAGGGAGCAATTTATAGCCCAATTCATGGATTTTTGCCATGGCAACTGCACATGTGTGCACCCTTGCATTGTCTTGGTGGAAAAGAACTTTTTTCTTGGCCAAATGAGGTCGGTTTTTTTTCAAATCGTCATTGAATCGGTCCAATAAGTTGGCATAATATTCCCCATTGATTGTTCTTCGCTTTTGATGGTAGCCAATGTGGATTATCCCGCGTGCATCCCAAAAAACAGTCGCCATAACTTTATTGGCTGACAAACCCACCTTGGCCTTCTTTGGCGCCGATTCACCCTTAGAAACCCACTGTTTTGACTGTTGTTTGGTCTCTGTTGTGTTGTGATGGATCCATGTTTCGTCCACGGTTACAAAACGGCGCAAAAACTCCTCCATATTGCGATTAAACAACGCCAAACCTTCCTGTGAAGTTGTTACACGATTGCGTTTGTGGTCGACTGTGAGCAAACGCGGCACCCATCTTGCGGAAAGCTTTCTCATGCCCAAGTGATCATTCAAAATTGAATCCACTGAGCCATGCGAGATCCCTACGGCTGCCACAATCTCTTGCACTTTCAATCTTCGGTCGGCCAACACCATATCGTGAATTTTTTCGATTGTTTCGGGTGAAGAGACCTCAACTGGGCGTCCAGGACGTTCGGCATCTTCAGTGCTTGTACGGCCACAACGAAATTCAGTAAACTACTTTTTTACCATTGAAATCGATGGTGCAGAGTCCCCATAGTATTTATCAAGCTTAGCCTTGGTCTCAGTAATGGTTTTTTTTCGCAAAAAATTATGCTTAATGAGCACACGAAATTCACTTTTTTCCATTTCTTCCTCAAATTACTGGGTAGTCTGATAAAGCTAGCTGTCAAACACAAACTAACTGACGCAGCAAGCTCAAATTTTGACAGGAGTCAACTGACAGATGCCTTTTGCTTTTTCAGTAAAGAGGTCAGAAATTTAAAAAGTCACGGACTTATTGACCCGCCCTCGTATTTGGAGTCGCAAGTTGATGGCGACTTTAACTTCTGCTTCATTGGCGTTTATTAGTGCGTCCGAATTTAGCGTTATTTTCGCCAACAGGGGTGTTGGCGAAAATAACGCTAAAACGCTCAAGAGGGCGTTCGAATTGGGAATCTGTGGGTGAAAATGTCGTTTATGTCTCTTTTTGTCAGGAGTTCAGAAAACTAACCAAAGGAAACCACGTCCGGAGCGTGGTTGTTTGTGATCGTTTTTGACAGCTATGTATTTGACAACATCATCATGCGATTTTAGGTTGAGCGTTCGAGTAGGGCGTGGGCAAAAAAGGTGAAAGTGGCAAAAATAACGTGTTTGAGCGTATCCCTTCAAGAGTCGTTATATTATAACAATGAAATTTCTATTGTGTCTGGCCCTATGATGAGCAACGACCCTTGATGGATTAACAAAAGAGCCATCAATGACAACGCCACCGATGCCCTCAAAGCTAAACGAACGCACCTTTGGTCACCTATATTAAAATAATAGAACTTATGGCCAGTCTTTGCGGACTGCACGTAATAGTAAAAACAATTCAAATTGTTTTTAAGACTCACAATCAACAACAACAGATATTCATGGAAACCATTATCGCGCTTAACCTTTCCTATACCGTGAAAATTGAAACAAAAAGATTTATGAATGAAACTGACTTATATTTACGTCTCTGGGACGCAAAGGGTTAAAGAAGTTTTCACTTCAAAACTGCATTATCTATGACAAAGCGTTCGGTGACGATGACGCGAGTTCCTGGATTATTGTTCACCCAAAACGTGTTCAACGCGCCTAAAGAAGTTTTCACTTCAAAACTACATTATCTATGACAAAGCGTTCGGTGACGATGACGCGAGTTCCTGGATTATTGTTCACCCAAAACGTGTTCAACGCGCCTAAAGAAGTTTTCACTTCAAAACTACATTATCTATGACAAAGCGTTCGGTGACGATGACGCGAGTTCCTGGATTATTGTTCACCCAAAACGTGTTCAACGCGCCTAAAGAAGTTTTCACTTTAAAACTACATTATCTATGACAAAGCGTTCGGTGACGATGACGCGAGTTCCTGGATTATTGTTCACCCAAAACGTGTTCAACGCGCCTAAAGAAGTTTTCACTTCAAAACTACATTATCTATGACAAAGCGTTCGGTGACGATGACGCGAGTTCCTTGATTATTGTTCACCCAAAACGTGTTCAACGCGCCTAAAGAAGTTTTCACTTCAAAACTACATTATCTATGACAAAGCGTTCGGTGACGATGACGCGAGTTCCTGGATTATTGTTCACCCAAAACGTGTTCAACGCGCCTAAAGAAGTTTTCATTTCAAAAACTTATGCGATAATATCCACACAAGCGCGGATCCATCGTTGTGAGCACGATGGACATGCCCACAACCCTAAAACACTTGTGCCATCAGACGTCACACTTTCATATTCGACAGGCCGATGATATGATGTTTTATAAAGTGTACAAAACCTGAATACCGATGAAATTATTAATGTTTTCGCGAAAAAAAATACGTAAGCTTCTTTTAAATTTAATTTGACATCATTTGATATCCTTTGTAGTTGTTTCCAGCGAAATTATAGCGCAAGAACATTTTATATATCAGAGTAAAAGCGCAGCGCTTTGCCACGCGCGGTTTTGAAGTGTTTTACCCAGTTCAAAATTCTGAATGTCACTGGACTGTTATGGGCAAGCGTGCCGCTTAACATCAGGCGAGCGGCTTGATACTATATCGATCATGAAAGAGTTCATGCTCCGACTCGTACTTTGCTGATCGGGTGGCTGTGACCACAACCTTTTTTGTGGGCTGGATCCGCGCCTGTATCCACACAGTCTACAGGGACCTAATCCAACAACAAAATTTGGCAACCTAATCGATGCTGAACGATGGTTATATACGTTTCGTATTCTGCTATTGAACAACTGCAGGCCTAAACAAAAGATGTGTCAGCAGGGCTATTATGTATCTCAGTTGCTAACAAATGTTGATTGAAATCTTGAAAAAATGGCCGCTCTATGTCACTTTTGTCAGCTCCAGTAATCAACTTACTAACATTTTTGCTTACTGGAGTTGTCAAAAGTGACATAGAGCCGCCATTTTTTACGATTTCAATCAATATTTGTTAGCAACTGAGATATATAATAGCCCTGCTGACACATCTTTTGTTTAGGCCTGCAGATCTTGAACGCGACGTAAACTCATAATCGTGTATAGTAGCGTTTAATCTATCCTACTAATTATAAAAACGCGAAAGTTTGTAAGTATGGATGTGTGGATGTTTGTTACTCTTTCACGCTCAAACGGCGAGGCCAATTTTGATGAAATTCGGTATGGAGGTAGATGAGGCGCTGGATTAACACATAGGATACTTTTCATCATCATCATCCATCACCACGCAGGTGAAAAAGCGTAATATTTTTGGGCACACCAAAGACAAAGTAACAAGATCGTAATGATGACAGTTCTGTCAAAGTTAGTGTCAGTTTTTGATAGCTTAGTCAAAAGCACGCTATCATTTTGACAGTTCGATACACTAGACGTGCTCGGCGACCGTCAAGGGTAATGACAGTTTTTTCCATGGTGATTAATTTTATATATGTAATTGTACGCAGGTAGTTGTATTTCATTATTTGTGTTTACTGATTGATTTACTAAGTACTTAAATTTACTCATATAACCATGTAAATATTTTATGACATTTTGGTATAAAGATAGATATGGCTTTGGAGAAGATAATAAGATACTCGAAGTACTAATCCTGCGCAGACGACGTCGCGGGCACCAGCTAGTATTTAATATATAGTAGTGACCTTACGTTTAATTTGTGTATAGAAATATAAGAAAGGAATTTTGGGCAATTTTTGAACGACAAATGAGGTGCGTTCGTTTAGCTTATGAGGGCATTGGTGGCGTTGGCTCCGGACGTGGGTCAAAAATTCCTCTTTTTTAGCTTTCCGAACGCTGAACAAAAAGAGGCATGAACGACATTTTCACCCACAGATTCCCAATTCGAACGCCCTTTGAGAGCGTTTTTAGCGTAATTTTCGCTAAAAACGATCACGATGGACCTATTCGAACGCACTACTAGAGTCGAACTGCAGTAGCAGCGGGATAGATTGTTGAACGTTGTCAAATAGTAGAATTGGGGACTCCTGGCTGGTTAGAAAGTATGCGATAACATTAAAAATATGTAAGCAGTCATTTTAAAATAAACAGTTAAGTAATGTTTATTTTATTAAAATATGGGGAAAAGAAACACCATTTTATTATTTTATTAAAATTAGACTTTTTATTACATTTGGGAAAAATGTGCTTCGTATCAAATGTATGCAATTTTTACACGTTTCAAGTCAAAGTCAAAATCCTTTATTCAATTTAGGCATCAAAGACGCACTTATGAACGTCAACTTTTCATTATAATGTACTTTAAAGACTCTACCGCCGCGTTCCAAAATATATAGAGCCCACCGAGAAGAAGCGGCAAGAAACTTGGGGCCATTCTTTTTATATAGATGTTTACAATGTTTCTACTACACTTATTACACTACTTTAAATATTACATTTTATGGGTGGCAGAGAGACAGCTTGCCAGAAGTGGAGTATTCCAAGCATCTTTGTCTTCTATATAATGTCGAACTTTATAGTAAGCTTTTTTTATTAAAACTTTTTTACAGTCGACTTGAATTTGCCCTCTGTGAGCTCAGTTGCATGTTTTGGGATTTTATTGTAAAAACGCACACAATTTCCTAGGAATGATTTGAAAACTTATTAGTCTTTGCAAGTCTAAAACTAGGTACAGCTATCCTATTTGTATTTCTGGTATTAAAAGTGTGGTGATCACTATTTAACTTATATTTATGTAAATTTTTACGAACATACATTATATTTTCAAATATATGCAACGTTAATATATTGATTTATTTAAATAAATCTCTCAAAGATTCAAGGGGACCCATTTCGTATATAGCTCGAATAGCACGTTTCTGTAGGATGAAGATGGTCTCTATATCAGCCGCTGAACCCCATAGCAATATTTTTATATAATATTTATTTTATATTTAGTATTTTCAACCGACCTCCAAAAAGGAGGAAGTTCTCAAGTCGATGCGTATATTTTTTAATGTACACGCATTACTTTTACAGAGTAGTCCGACTTTGGTAATTGTGTTATGTTTGGTAGAGTACACTTTCGAGGTGGTTTTGTTCTATTTAAATTCCATCAAGTTCGGTCAATTATGATAAAAAAAAAGTAGTCTAAGTTGCTCCTTGTAACATCTTCTATAACCCGCGGCATATAACTCTAGCTCTGAGCGAAATGTGGAAGGGGTAGCTGCGCAGATAGAGAGAGACAACAGTCCCTCGTCTTCGATGTGACAGAGAGAGACAACAGCCCCTCGTCTTCGATGTGACAGAGAGAGACAACAGTCCCTCGTCTTCGATGTGACAGAGAGAGACAACAGCCCCTCGTCTTCGATGTGACAGAGAGAGACAACAGTCCCTCGTCTTCGATGTGACAGAGAGAGACAACAGTCCCTCGTCTTCGATGTGACAGAGAGAGACAACAGTCCTTCGTCTTCGATGTGACAGAGAGAGACAACAGTCCCTCGTCTTCGATGTGACAGAGAGAGACAACAGTCCCTCGTCTTCGATGTGACAGAGAGAGACAAGAGTCCTTCGTCCCAATTTTTGACTTCTGCGCAATAACGGTCAGAGCTAGAGTTATATGCCGCGGGTTATATCTGCCAGTGAAAGTCCCATTAAAATCGGTCCAGCCGATTCAGAGATTAATCGGAACAGCCAAAAGAAATATTTTTTTTAAATATATTTTTTCCCCATTTTAGTGACAATCGATTGTCATTCACCGTCAATGATGATATCATCAAAGTACGCGTAACAATTTTCAGTTTTTGGAGTACAACTCAAAAAGTGCTCGACCGTATTTGGTGAAATTTAAATGGGACTACCTCGGAAGTTTACTCAATCAAACAAAGAATTTTAAGAATCGGTTCACAAATGGGGGAGAAATTGATTGACATACACATAAAAAAATAAACACGAACATATAACCGCCCCCTTTTTTGAAGTCGGTTAAAAATTATTAATATTGATTTTTTTAATGTAAGTACCGTATATATACTTTCATATGCATTTAGTGAAAAGCTGTAATTTGAAATTACAAACAGACACTATAATTTTATGTACATATCTGTATAAATATTTCTTTAAGTTATGAGTACAGTTAATAGTGTTAATATTAACTTCAGTTATGCTATACCGCCCCGCGACTTCGTTCGCGTAGTAGACTCGGCCATCGACCTCGCCATAACCTCCCATCTTTTCTTGGTTTTTCTTTCATAAGAACCTTCTGCTGACAATAATTAACACAACAAAAAAGTATTACCGAGATTGTTCCATCCGTTCTCAAGTTATAGCGTGATCAGGAGAAATAGGGGTTCATTTTCTACTTCCAAAAAGGAGGAGGTACTCAATTCGACGGTTTTTTTTTATCTTTCTTATCTCATAACTTTCGATAGGGTGAACCGATTCTCAAAATTCTTTTTTTGTTTGAATGCTGGTGCTTCTCGTGTGGTACACAATTTAAGTTAGTAGTTTTTCGAGTTACACTCCAATAACTGAATAGAATTGAAGTCGGTATTAAATTTTTCAAATTGTATATACGAGCATATAATATAGATAAATATATTTCTTGATCACGCACCGGCATAATAATTAAAATGATTATGAATAAACACCAAATATTAATTATACAAACAAATTCGGACACTTCCCTTGCAAATATTTAACGAAAGGATTTTTCAAAAGAATAACAACTTGTGTGGGAACCATTGTTCCTATATTTTGGATTTAATTGTATTATAAACTGTTATGACCTTGTGGCGTTTAATGTTATGAGTGTACATTTTTACAGAATAAAAGATATCGCAATTTAATTAAGTAATTTTAACCGACTTCAAAAAAGGAGGTTTCTCAAGTCGACCGTATTTTTTTGTGTGTGTTCGCGGATAACTGTATCGTTTATGAACCGATTCTGATAATTCTTTTTTTGTTTGGTAGAGTATACATCCGAGGTGGTCCCATATAAATTTCATCAGATTCGGTCAAGCAGTTTTTGAGTTACACTCCATTAACTGAAAAGTGTTGATTTATCTTGTTGATATCTTTGACGGTGTATCCCGTAAGTAGGTCACTTAAAAGCGTGATTTTTTTTTAAATAAAAAAATAGAACCGACTTCTACACTAAAAAGTGTGAAATAACTTGTCGAAGTCGGTACCATGCGCACAATATTGTGATAATAGGTACTTTTGAACAATCACGGTACCGACTTCAACAAGTTATTTCACACTTTTAAGTGTAGAAGTTGGTTCTATTTTTTGTTAAAAATTTAATATGCACACTTCATATCGGCAAATGTACCTAAGTATGTAATTTACAAACAAAACAATCAACTGCAACCAGTTACTAAGTGTCTTGTCATCCTTCTGTTTGTCTTGGTTGGTACCCAGCGAATCGCTCGCAGCGGAGCTTGACTCAGCGATCTCAACCGACCAACAAGTTAACGCTTGCTGCGGTCAGGAGTTGGATGGGTGTGTGCTAGTGGCGTTCAACTGAGCGCTTCCGTGCTTCGGAGGGCACGTTAAGCCGTCGGTGTCGGTTGTTTGTCTTAGGACAACAGTCGTTAGGCTATGTCGAAGGGCTGAATACTTCGATGTGGGTTGTCCACTAGCCTATCCACCCGCGTGGAGGATTTTGGCCCAACTACTATCTGTGAGAGGAAGGGTCGAGTCCCAGCAGTGCGAACAAAATGGGCTGATTAAAAATATTGTCTAAAAGGGCATCTTTAAAGTCCTTAGAGGTCGGCAGTGCGTTGACAACGCCCTTGGTGTTGCAAACTTCTATAGGCGACGGTGACCACTTTACATCAGGTGGGCCGTCCGCCTATCTGCCTACTTATGGCAATTAAAAAAAATAAACTAGAAAGTTATCCGCGTTATATGTTTATATACGGTTGAATTGCGAAACCTCCTTTTTTGGAATCGGTTAAAAAGGATATAACTTTTCTCTCTAACATTGCAAAGTTTTTTCGCCAAACCAATCTTAATAGAAAAAATAATTTTAATTTGTTTTAATTAATATCATAGTAAAAAATAACATATTTCTTATGACTATTATACATGTTTAGCCCAGGAATACCCTTATCGGGTTGTTACGCATCGAAAACTGTTTGCACACGTCAGTGGGGAATTACACTTATTCATATGTCAACTGTGTACGTGTATGTCGCAGGCACATGTATCCAATCAGCCCTTTCATACGAAGTCTGGGTCTTTTTTAACAGTGGCCTAGCACGAAAACTTGCGTTACTGTAAAGGCGCGTTCCCACTATGTCGTAATGGTTAATTTATCGTCGGAAGACTATCGTCTCTAGCTGTTGCCTTTATAACGATTATTTTGGATCATTTTATCGTTTCACGGCGTTGGCGACGACAACGGCAGTTAATCGTGTCGTCCTATACGTGAGCACTTCCATTTAAATATATAAGCCACGACGCTTATAACTATCTGTTTACTACACTACACGATTATCTGTCGTCACGACGGGAACGCGCCCTAACTCAATGGTGTCGTTGACGTGATAATAATAAAGCTTTATTTAATTCCATACATGTATAAAGGCCTATTCAGACCTGGGCGTTATTCGCTACCGCGAGCGATAGAGAGATCCGAAAGGGTATGCGTTAATTTCACTGTTCACACCAAGCGGATATCGCTACCGCGCGCGGTAGAGATATCCGTTGGCAACGGTTAGCGAGATGAGGGCAGGAAGCATGTCGCTGCTACTCGCTCCTACTAGTTATGGAATTTCATACTATTTACCCATCGAGTGCCGGGTGGTATTTTTCGCTACCGACAACGGTAGTGAATAACGCTCTCTGAATAGGCCTTAAATCGAATTGATAACAAGGGACAATAAAGAACTTAATATAGCAGTTACAAATAGATAATTAACGATTAAACTAATTTTAACTATCAAAGTTTAACTAGTATATTTTTTTATGCTTGTGTGGACTTCCTTCGGGTAAAAGCGTCCTCCAAAGTGTTTCACCTCTTTCTATCTTATGCGACGCTCGATCCTCTGCCCACCGTCTGTACGATGTCGTCGGCCCATCTGGCACATGGTCGTTGACGTATACAGTACAAATTATAAGTTACCTGTGCCACAGTTGTACTAGAAAAATTACAGTTACAACAGAAGTATACATACCTCAATGATACCATTACGTACAATTACGCAATGTTCGTGCTAGGCACACTGCTAAAAAGCGACATAACAAAAAGATTTATTTTGCCCTGAACTAATAATATTTTCTCATAATAAAAATACCTTAAATTTCTCCTTCTAACATATCAGCTATCTGGCAGTGAAGTAGAGAGTAGGGGAAACAAACAGAGAAACATAAAACATGTTTTTTTGTATGTACTTAACCTACATACCGCAAAGTATTTGGAGTGCGCAGCCCTAAATAAGTAGAATGTCTGCGCGATATATAAGCGATAAACGTGGTGCGAGGCGGTGCGGTGGGGGCGGAGGACGCTTGCCGGCGATCAGTACGCGAGTGCCGGCAGAGCGGTCGGGGTTGGCAGGATGTATGCTACCAACAAAACGTAGCTGCGACGTGCACTTGTTTAGCGGCGATGTTGACATCCCTACACGCGTCTCGCGACAATCCTGCGGGAATCAACGCTAGTAGGGAACACGCTCTACTTATAGATGTTTACTTACTTTGCTTACCGTATATTTGTCATTTAGTAAAAAGTTGTTTGTTCTTTACAAACATTATTTTTCAGCTTTATTTGTTGTCTAGAGTTCAAATAGCGAAATTGTTGTCTCGTCGTTCTAGGAACATTACCAACTGCCTTCGTGTTTATCGAGCTAGGCTGTTTAAGGAATACCCGATTAGCATTCATCAAACAACATGTGCCGTTAATACAGGATAGTGAAAATATATTTTAACACTTAAGTACCTACTTCCCGTATCGGCCCCGCGAAATGTTTATTATAGAAATTTTAACAGGATAGGATAGTTTTGATATCCTTTGCTATTAATTGATGAATTGTATAAATGTGTGTATATATTGACTTATATTTTTTTTAATACACTAATAATAAAGCCATTTTTGTACATGACCAGTGGGTCTAGCACGAATAACTGCGTGCGTATAACGTAACGTGTCGTTCACGTGCAACAGCACAAACTGTCATGTATCTAGGGCACAGATAACACATAGTCAGGACGAGCCATGTAGTAGGTGATATTATGTATGGATATCAGCATGCCGAGCGATAGCAAGGCTGCTGAGATCTGCTATGCGGTTATGGTAGCCTGGTACTATGCGGTGATGTTGCGAGGAAAGTGTAGTCTATACTTACTAGGCTGTCATAACTGGCAGGCAGTGTAAGTGTACCAACCAAGACGAGCAGTGTGCCTAGCACGAATAACTGCGTGCGTGTAACGTAACGTGTCGTTCACGTGTAACAGACAGCTCATAGTTTGTCCGTCAAAGCGTGACGCGTTGACGTGCACGATACGAATACTTTTTCGCAAATTGTTTGTGCTACGGCCTCTGTTCCGCAAGTTATTTAGGCAAATATTTATTTCGCCTTCCAGCTCGGTTATGTTCCGATGATTTTTATTATCAGCTAGTATGTTTCTGATCTAATGTATATAATAATATATTTTTTATTAATCTTAATGGGATACATTAAAAGTCTGCCGTAAATTTATCTATATATAATCCATCAAAGGTCGTTGGTCATCATAGGGCCAGACACAATAGAAATGTCATTGTTATAATATAACGACTCTTGAAGGGATATAAAAATGAACCCCTATTTCTCCTAGTCATGCTATAACTTTAGAACGGATGGAACAATCTCGCTAAATCTTCTCATAAATGTTTTTCGCACCACCCCCATCATGTGTGGTATCGATGAACAGGGATTTTAATATGAAGGTAGGGTTTGGTACATCATAGTTTTGTCAAGCGTTTGCGAGATATATACTTTCAAAGTTATTAAAGTAAAAGTTATTGTAAAGTTAAAGTAAAGTAAAGCTCAAAGTCGCACAACGAGCTATGGAGAGGTCTATGCTCAGGGTTTCTCTACGTGATCGAATCAGATATGAGGAGATCCGTAGACGAACGAAAGTCACCGATACATAGCCCAGAAGATTAGTCCAGTTGAAGTGGCAGTGGGCAGGGCACATAGAACGCAGAACAGATGGCCGATGGGGCCGAAAAGTTCTTGAGTGGAGACCACGGACCGGCAAGCGCAGCGTAGGTCGTCCACCGACACGGTGGACAGACGACCTGATGAAGGTCGCAGGACGACGTTGAATGCAGGCCGCTTCCAACCGGTCCTTTTGGAAAATCATGGGGGAGGCATATGTTCAGCAGTGGACGTCCTACGGCTGAGATGATGATGATGAAAGTTATTAAAACTAATTTGATAACAACATTATCTAGACACATGTAAAACAACAACCCTAAACTGAAAAAATGTGTTGCGGCTCTGCGAAACTCCAAAATACTTCTTCTTTCAACGACGTAGTAATGTTGGGGCGCGGTTCAACGCCAATTTAAAAAAAAATTAACGGTGCTCTACGTAAGGTTGAAAATCGCTGTTATATTGGACGATGTAATGCGAAAATGCATTATGAAATTGCCAACTTCCAAAAAGGAGGAGGTACTCATTTTTTTTAAATGTTTGTTACCTCATAACTTTCGATAGGGTGAACCGATTCTCAAAATTCATTTTTTTCAAAGCTAGTGCTTCCATGGTGGTCCCATTTAAATTTCATCAAATTCGGTCCAGTCGTTTTTGAGATAAACTCCAAAAACTGAATATAATGCAAGTCCGTATTAAAAAAATTCTAATTGTACTTGTTTTGGAAGGGGGTTTAAAAAAACATACGAAAAAAGAATCTCTTTTTTCGGAAGTCGGTTGACAAGCTAAGAGTGATGCTGCACGTGTTATTAGTAGACCATGCGCTTAAAACCAACCAAATATCAAACGTACATGAATTGACAACAAAAATGTTGAACGCGTTGATATCTTCATAAGTAATGCTTACAGGAAAATCGCTTTAAAAACTCAACGAATGACTCCAATGCACGTGTTCTGCGTTTTCGCACACACACGGCACCAGGAAAGAAAGTTTGATCGGCCAAGGTCGCCCTATGGCTGCTTCGTATTGTTGTACCCTCGCCACGTGTTGATGGTTGAATACACACATCAAAATTAAGCTCTTATAATTTTTTTAACTGAACTAAATCAACAATTTGTTAATAAAATGTTTATATTCAACTAGCGACCCGCCCCGGCTTCGCACGGGTGCAATGCTGATACTAAATAATATAACTAAATAAAATAAACTAACCTACTACAGAATGTCCTTATATTATACAAACATATTTTGCTTAAAAGTTACTCTTGAAAGAGCGACATATAATTGACTATGAGAAAAACACTCAACGCTCAAATCTAACCACCGCACCGCTATGTCCCTGCATTTTAAATCTGTAATATCTTCGGAAATATTCATTTAAATTACTCGTACATGCTGTAAAGGGCCATATTGATCTATATTGAATGGACAATGTATTTAAGGTTGTACTTAATTGGATAATGATTAATGCTGTATTGCTTAAAATAACTTCCTAAAAATAAGCCATTTTTCAAGTAAAATGTAAAGGTGTAAAAATTTTTAAGGTGTACAATACCGTAGTACATTATTTTAATTTATCTCGTGGAGTTCAGTCAGCGTTTGCAATGTAAGCGCAAAAAATGTGTTTATTTACGACATCACATTAGAAACCTGTTAACTCATCAGTGTTTTTCTACAATATTATGCATGTATCATACATATAAACCTTCCTCTTGAATCTCATCTATTAAAAAAAGCGCTTCAAAGATTTAAGCATACATAGGGACGGACAGACAGCGACAGCGACAGCGACTTTGTTTTATACTATGTAGTGATATAATATAACTCCTCCCCTGGCTTGAACACATGTCATGTATGCGGTGATCCCCCTGGGCATGCTGAGAATCAAGTTATCCAGCATTTCTTGGGGTAACCTGTCCCATTCTTGAATAGCAGCTTCCCTGAGCTCTGGCACTGTCTGGGGACGTGGCTGACGGTTCCAAACAGCTCGCTTAAGAGCATCCCACGCGTGCTTTATTGACCTTAATTTGTGCATAATATTGAACGGGTGGTTTGGAATTGATAACTTGTAATGAAAGGAAAGAAAAACAATAACATATATTTTTTATTATAATGAACCCATATTCGCCGCTCCATGGCTAAGGACCAAAGTGCGACTGAACGTACGTGGGACGCACCGCTACATCACAAAATAGATAGCAGTAACTACGCGAGATATACCTATCCTCTTAGAAAAGGTACAACGACGTACGAACGTTGACTCGCCCGGGAGCAGTAACTACGCGAGATATACCTATCCTCTTAGAATAGGTACAACGACGTACGAACGTTGACCCGCCCGGGAGCAGTAACTACGCGAGATATACCTATCCTCTTAGAATAGGTACAACGACGTACGAACGTTGACCCGCCCGGGAGCAGTAACTACGCGAGATATACCTATCCTCTTAGAATAGGTACAACGACGTACGAACGTTGACCCGCCCGGGAGCAGTAACTACGCGAGATATACCTATCCTCTTAGAATAGGTACAACGACGTACGAACGTTGACCCGCCCGGGAGCAGTAACTACGCGAGATATACCTATCCTCTTAGAATAGGTACAACGACGTACGAACGTTGACCCGCCCGGGAGCAGTAACTACGCGAGATATACCTATCCTCTTAGAATAGGTACAACGACGTACGAACGTTGACTCGCCCGGGGGCAGTAACTACGCGAGATATACCTACCCTCTTAGAATAGGTACAACGACGTACGAAAGTTGACCCGCCCGGGGGCAGTAACTACGCGAGATATTCCTATCCTCTTAGAATAGGTACAACGACGTACGAACGTTGACCGACCCGGGGGCAGTAACTACGCGAGATATACCTACCCTCTTAGAATAGGTACAACGACGTACGAACGTTGACCCGCCCGGGGGCAGTAACTACGCGAGATATACCTACCCTCTTAGAATAGGTACAACGACGTACGAAAGTTGACTCGCCCGGGGGCAGTAACTACGCGAGATATACCTACCCTCTTAGAATAGGTACAACGACGTACGAACGTTGACTCGCCCGGGGGCAGTAACTACGCGAGATATACCTACCCTCTTAGAATAGGTACAACGACGTACGAACGTTGACTCGCCCGGGGGCAGTAACTACGCGAGATATACCTACCCTCTTAGAATAGGTACAACGACGTACGAACGTTGACTCGCCCGGGGGCAGTAACTACGCGAGATATACCTACCCTCTTAGAATAGGTACAACGACGTACGAACGTTGACTCGCCCGGGGGCAGTAACTACGCGAGATATACCTACCCTCTTAGAATAGGTACAACGACGTACGAAGACTCGCCCGGGGGCAGTAACTACGCGAGATATACCTACCCTCTTAGAATAGGTACAACGACGTACGAACGTTGACTCGCCCGGGGGCAGTAACTACGCGAGATATACCTACCCTCTTAGAATAGGTACAACGACGTACGAACGTTGACTCGCCCGGGGGCAGTAACTACGCGAGATATACCTACCCTCTTAGAATAGGTACAACGACGTACGAACGTTGACTCGCCCGGGGGCAGTAACTACGCGAGATATACCTACCCTCTTAGAATAGGTACAACGACGTACGAACGTTGACTCGCCCGGGGGCAGTAACTACGCGAGATATACCTACCCTCTTAGAATAGGTACAACGACGTACGAACGTTGACCCGCCCGGGGGCAGTAACTACGCGATATATACCTACCCTCTTAGAATAGGTACAACGACGTACGAACGTTGACTCGCCCGGGGGCAGTAACTACGCGAGATATACCTACCCTCTTAGAATAGGTACAACGACGTACGAACGTTGACTCGCCCGGGGGCAGTAACTACGCGAGATATACCTACCCTCTTAGAATAGGTACAACGACGTACGAACGTTGACCCGCCCGGGGGCAGTAACTACGCGATATATACATACCCTCTTAGAATAGGTACAACGACGTACGAACGTAGACCCGCCCGGGGCCGCCGTCGTATATGCACTAGGTCACGGTAATATATATTATCTACTAGGTTTAGGCATAGATATCAGCTGCGTAAACATTCGCGAGTAGGTAGGTTCGTACGTCGTTGTACCTATTCTAAGCGGGTAGGTATGTCTCGCATAGTCACTGTTGTCTATTCTGTGATGTAGCGCCGTGCGTTCAGTCGCGTAATGGTTATTAGCCGCGGAGCAATGAATATATAACATGTATTTTTTTCTTCCACTATAATGGTTAGTTAGCGATTCCAAACGACCCCATTCAATATTGTGCACTAATTAATAAAGACCTTATACCGGGTTACTGGTAATCAATTAGCATCCTGTTAAGGGCATATTCTGTACATCAAAACAAACAACTTTTGTTCTAGAACTTTTCCCAAAGCTAAACAAAATTCCAAAAAAATTTTTTTTAGTTTTTGTGATTTTCTCTTGCACTTCATAACTCTACATCGCATCCACTTCATTCATCTACGTGTAGCCACGCATGTAGTTAACAGCGCGTCGTAGCGTAGCACAGCTACGACGACCTTGACTTGCCGCGTCTCAACCCCTTTCTGACGCTGCCGCCGCCGCCCGCCGCCGCCAGCCGGGGCTTGTCGGCATAGTGTTAATTATGTTTAGACCGGTCAAATTGATTTTTTAAGTTTTGTATGGAAGAAAAAAAATACGAATTTTTGAAAGTCGTAGAACAAAAGATGTTTGTTTTGATGTACAGAGTGATGCTCTTAAAGGGATGCTAATTGATTACCTGTACCCTGTATATATATGTGTAAGAAAACTCATCTATGTTTTTAAAAATTTGCGCGAAGTCGCAGACCGCAAACTTATTCTTAGTGTGTATGATGCTTTATGTAGATCTTTATTAACATATTGCAATACTTCTTGGGGTGGCGCATGTGCATCGTATATACTTACTTTGGAACGTGCGCAAAGAGCTGTACTTAAAGTTGCCACATTTAAGCCATACAGATATCCTACTGCAAATTTGTATAAAGATTGTCAAGTGCTGACAGTAAGACAACTTTTTATTCAAAATCTTCTGCTACATAAGCACAAAGATACTACAATGATGGAAAAGTCAAAGCATAAGAGAAGAAAGGATAGGGTCTTTGATATACCAAAGTACAACACAAAATGTGCACACCATCAACAGATATTTCTAGAATGTTTTGTTTATAATAAGGCAGCAAAAGTTATTACCAATCTTGTATCTCAAAGTCAAAGAGAAGCAAAAATTAAAATTAACAATTGGCTCCAAAATTTCAATTATGATGAAACTGAACAAATATTAAAGGTAATTACATGACCACCACAACGAACTAACAAATCTTTCCTTTTTTTTATACCTAAACACACATACATACCCATACACACACTCTCCCACACACACACACACACACACACACACACACACACGCACTCACACACGCACTCTCACTAACACCACACACGGGCACTAGACCATTGTATAATGTAAATTTGTATGAAATAACATGTTTATAAGTATTAAAGTTACACACACTCTTTAATGTAATATCTCTTTAATGTAGATGGCTGATATTGTGACCCTGGAAGAGATAGCTAACCTACGATACAAGAGAAATCTTAGTGTAGGTTTAGCTGTAATTGTATTTAAATGTTTTACAAGCCAATTATTAACTTACATCTTTAAGATAATTTAAGTTAATTGTAAACTTGTATATTTTATGGAAATAAAAAATATTATTATTATTATTATTATTTTTATTCAAAAAATTTCACGGGTTTAACCCGGCCCTTTACATAGGCATAAGTGGGGCTGTAGCCAACACTTAGAGGCCCGTTTGGTATAAAAATACAATGTAGTATAAAAACAGAAACATTTTGGATGGATGGTTACATGGTATATCTATTATAAAAATGGGTAAAATGGCAAGGCTATTGGTATGATCTTATTAATGATAAGGGTAATAGTAGGCTATGGACGAGACTACGGCACCTGCCAATTTCAGTCTCATTTAAAATATTTAGGCAGGTGGTGACTTGCCACCCACTAAACGGGCCCCCCATAGGAGCCACCATCAATGGTGACAAAAGGGGCAACGTTGGTGTGGATGGCTAAAGGGTGTCGAGAGGTGTGCTGCGGTTTCACTAGAGCGCTACTACCGGCGTTATGCCCTTTAACACTTCCACCCTTGGAGCTTTTTGTTACTTGCTCTTGCGTCTCCACCCCCAGACAGCCAATAAAGGCAAGCCGGGGGTCAGGGGTCTCATTTAGCCCCAGGGAGAATCAGGGTCCACGTATAGTTATAAAATAATGTTTAGGTATAAAAATTATTATTATTATTATATTATGATTCGATTCTATTGAGGTGTGTAAGTGCTTAACAAGATATTTATATACTTTGGTTGTTTTGTTTCCAGGACAATGGAAAACGTTGAGCAAAGACGCCGTGCCGTCCCAGAACCTGCCCAAGTTGAACCCTGACGGCACCGTCATGGTCATCCGTAAGAGCAGGACAGTCAAATACCGCGAGGGGAAGAAAGAAGACAGGTATAACCCACAGCGGTTTTATAATACACTAGCTACGTGCCGAGGTTTCATCCGTGGACGATGATGATGACGAAAAGTATCTTCCTTTATAGAAAAGTCGTTCTCCAGAGTATAATCTGTCTTTTTGTCAAATTTCATCAAATGCGGTTCAGTAATTCAGTAGTTCAAGAATACTCCCTACCACAACCTTACAAAATGTACTTTTTCATAATATTAATATATAGACATGCTGCGAGTATGGAAACATGAAGATAAAAGTAGGTAGTAACAAATAAACTATTTTTAAGTTGTGTGTCTGTGTGTTTGTTCCGGCTAATCTCTGTAATGGCTGGCCCGATTGAATAGAGACAAGATCCCAATAACATCAGCTGTCTGCCAGTGCAAGTCCCTTTAAAATCGGTCCAGTCGCGCCCCTTGATTTCACCCGCGTGGTGATGGATGATAATGTTGAGATTTATCAAAGTCAAAATCATTTATTCAATTTAGTCATCAAAGACGCACTTATGAACGTCAATTTTTCATTATAATGTACTTTAAAGACTCTACCGCCGCGTTCCAAAATATATAGAGCCCACCGAGAAGAAGCGGCAAGAAACTCGAGACCATTCTTTTCATATAGATGTTTACAATGTTTCTACTTAGGTACTACACATATTACATTTTATGGGTGGCAGAGTGACAGCTTGCCAGAAGTGGAGTATTCCAAGCATCTTTGTTTTCTATATAATGTCAAACTTTAATAAGCTTTTTTTATTAAAACCTTTTTTACAGTCAACTTGAATTTTCCCTCTGTGAGCTCAGTTATGTGCTTTGGGATTTTATTGTAAAATCAAATTCAAATGATTTATTTGTAGAATGTAGTTAACAATTTATCTACAGACAAATGTGTGATGTTACAGGATATATATAGGTTCTTTGACATTCTACCATATAACATGGTGTGCAAATGGACATAAGAAAATTAAATTACAATTACAAAAAAATATTTATAATGACACTAACGTTTAACCATTTAATCACACAACTCCATAAAGAATAATTACTTAAATAAGAAAAGTCAATTTAAATTAAATTACAATATTAGCTTTAAATAAAATAACATATAAATGGCGTTCATCATTATCAAATTTAGAATCGAACATATTATTTTAATAACAAGATAAGTCAAAATGTTTATATATCATATTCTAATATTGTCAATTTCAAATGTCAGAATATAATAAAAGTTACAAATTTGATAATGTCAATAAATCATATTTTTTTTTAAAAGCGTTACTACCTATCTGTTTATAATTTATCCTTTAAAAATTCGTCAATATCATAGTATGCTTTTTCTATTAACAATTTGTTTAATGCCTTTTCAAAAGAATTTATATTACTCTCAGTACTTATGCTGCATGGAATTTTGTTAAATATGAGAGATAAAAACGCACAAAATTTCCTAGGAATGTTTTATTAGTCTTCGCAAGTCTAAAACTAGATACAGCTATCCTATTTGTATGACTAGTGTTTAAAAAATGTTTAAAAGTGTGGTGATCACTATTTAACTGATATTAATGTAAATTTTTACGAACATACATTATATTTTCAAATATATATAAGGAACGCAACGTTAATATATTGTTTTCTTTAAATAAATCTCTCAAAGATTAACGGGGACCCATTTCGTATATATAGCTCTAATAGCACGTTTCTGTAGCCATATGTCAGCCGCTTAACCCCATATCATATGTACTTCCCCGAGATATAATGTATCTGTCCAATTTGATCAGCCGTTTGGTCGTGATAACGTAACAAACAGACAGAGAGACGGGGCTTTTTCCTGTAATAAGGTACCCTAAGTTACTCCTTAACATCAGCTATCTGCCATGTGAAAGCTCCGGTAAAATCGGTCTTGCCGTTTCAGAGATTAGCCGGAACAAACGCAGACAGACAAATAATTAAAAATTGATTTCTATGTAAGTACTGTATATACACTTTCATGTGCGTTTAATGAAAAGTCTGGAATTACAAACATACGCTTTAATTTAATTTATCTGTATAGATGTGAATGTAGTTACTTTACACGTGGCATACTTTTATATACTACTTTGATACATTAATCTATGCAAACATCAGTCACAGTCGGTCATCATCATCATCTCAGCCGTAGGACGTCAACTGCTGAACATATGCCTCCCCCACCAATTTCCAAAAGGACCGGTTGGAAGTCCTTGTCCACCCTGCGGTAACTAACTAGCGGCGGCTAATGCTGCGCTTGTCGGTCCGTGGTCTCCACTATAGAACCTTCCGACCCATAGGCCATCTGTTCTGCGTGCTATGTGCACTGCCCACTGCCACTTCAACTGGCTTATGTTCTGGGTGACTTTAGTTCGTCTTCGGATCTCCTCATTTCCGATTCGATCACGTAGAGAAACCCCGAGCATAGCCCTCTCCATAGCTCGTTGTGCGACTTTGAGCTTATCTATGAGGCCCATAGTAAGAGACCACGTTTCAGTGCCATAACTCATAACTGGTGACACACATTGATCAAAGACTCTTTTGTTTTGAGTCGACACATAGTTGCTAATACCAGGAAACCAGAAATATGAGAAATTTGAGGAAGTCGTTAATGAGATCGACATTTCGTCTCAGCCTATTTCATTATTAGCTTACACGAAATAAAAAAGCTGTCTAAATTGTGATGAGGACAAATATTGTTAATAAGCATATTGTTAGGCGCAAACTGAAAATTAACTTATCTTGTTCAGTTAGTGGGTAGACTTAGAATGAAGTTGGGTACAATATATATCGGTTTATTCCTGCAGCGTTTCCACCTTCCACAATGTTCGATTGAAAAATAATGCGTTCCCATTGCCGCCACTTGGTTTTATATCAGCCTTATAACGAACTACCGCGTAACAATCAAATGTATACTTATTATTATACTCTTGACAATGATGTTCTACAATTATACATTGTAAGTAATAAGAACATACGTGAGCAATTTAAATAATAAACATAAAATATTTAGTTACATTATTTAGGTAAAGATTCACTTTATAGTAATTCAGTATAGTTAGAAGTGTTTGTAGCCACTAACAAGTGGCGCCAAAACGGAAAATGACAAAATTAAAGGGTCAAATATTAACCAAGAGCTAATAAAGAGTTATAATACCATAGAACAGGTAATAGAAGGTTTAATTGAATTATCGTAAGAATTAAGATAGGTCGTATGATTGAAGCAGTTGGACGTGACGTAACGTTAGAAACGGAAGGCAGTCGCTAACAATCTGTAGCTTATCAAATGATGACGAACCGTTCTCTTAAACCGCTTGAGTTTTTGATAAAGAGTTAATCTACACTAATATTATAAAAAGGAATGATTTGATAGTTTGTAACGGATAAACGAAGAAAATATACAAACGGTTCAAAAAATCTTTCACCAGTAGAAATATATATTATGCCTAAGTAACATACGATATATTTGATTCATCATTATCCACCACCGCGCGGGTGAAACCGCGGAGCGCAGCTTATATAGAATATTTAGGGAATTAATAAGTAAAGGGTGTCCCGTAATTGACGCCAGGTTTGAATTCAATAGAAAACACAGCTTTTTTCTGTGGAGTCATCAAGTACACAGGGGATATGACATGTGTGGAATAGCACGTCTGGCAAATGGCCTTCTCAGGGCTTTACTGGCACATATGGACGCTTTTGTCATTATTTTCCAAGACCAACTCCACGCTCGGCAGCGAGAGATCGTGGCGCAGGAACCCCGAGTGGATCAGGGAGAATGATGTCCGAGCTGACCTGCGGCCTTATTGTCTGTCTTAACGAGAGTGGGAATGGACTGCAATTTGGCATTTGAATCCCATTCTGTGCGAAACCCTGCAAGCCTATTGGCTGAAACCATCAATGGGAATGAGAATGAAGTGACATTCAATTCCAAGTCAAATTAGACAATAAGGCGGCTGCTCCGGCGCAGATGGACGGAAAATGGAGCAAGCAGTACGCCTCCTCCGCTTTCCGTAGTAGGGTCACTGGCGAAGAGTCGGGGGACTCTTCGCCGGCTTGCACGGCCCGACACGTCTAGAGGGTGACCTCTGTGAGCCAGGTCACCCTTTCACAGGCGCTAAGGCTCGGTTAAGATCAATCTGGGCCTACCGCTGGGGCGAGATGAATGCTAGCGGGACCCCAACTCGCCCCATCTTGGTGAAGGGTTGCTCATGGGGGAGTGTTAGGGTGCTTTTCCACCAGAGATGTGCTATGCAGCTATTCTGCGAGGATGTGAAAGCTAAGCTACGAAACTATGTGACCCTTTTCACTGATGCTAAGCTATGTAGCGGGGCGAGTAAGATATGCTATGAAGATGCGCCGCCGCGAGCTTACTGTAGGTACTCTGATCTTCACATAGCTACACCACTCGCAACCATCCGTAGCTCGCATCCATAGCAGGCATCCGTACTCCGTAGCACGCATCCATAGCACGAATCTTCCATATAAAATCACCCGGTAACCATGTTTTGTGTATTATTTTAAGATGAAATATGCTCCAAATTTGAAAATTCGGCCTCACGATTATTTAAAACTAGACCTATGAAAATGTCGATTATTTACGTGAAACTTTTGGGGAGGGAGGGGTCAAGTGTAACCACACCTCAAAGGGAGAGGGGGTCTCAGCAAATAACATGTAATGTCTTTTGTCTTCCAAGTGTTTTGTGTTTTGAATGTGTTTGTTTGTTTATTATAGTGACAAGAACGAGAAGTCTTGGCAGAGCGTGATGTCGGGCCACGGCACGCACTCTCTGCTCTCCAACGGACCTGACACGCCGATGTCGCATGACGCACACGATAGTAGCATTGTGAGTCGTTTCTTTCTTTTAAATACAAAAAAGGTTTAAAAAATTTAACCATATAGTTCGAACAAAGGAAAAAAAAAAACATATTATTCCATCAAATGAAAAAACAACCACATCGCTCCATAAAATGAAAAGAAAATAAGCATATTCTTCATCAATTGAAAAAAATATTATCACATAGTTCCATTAAATGAAAATAAATTAACTTTACAATAGTTCTCAAACTGTCATTAAATACGTCGACGTGCTGGAACTCGTGGATAAATTGATTAAAAATTAACAAAAGCCTGCGGGTGGGCGCGTTTCTTGCATGCATGGTGCGTGAGACGGGATATGAGAACAGCTGATGGTGACGTCGACTCCCGACGCGAATGTAGTTATTGGGAACAAATAAACCTATAGTACCCAACACGGTTGGATCATTTACCGTATTGCGCAGTATCTGGCAGTAATGTATGACTAGAAGTAATTTACGCCTGTACTCCAATGTTTCCATTCCAATCAGCCCTGAGACAAAAAGGGATGGATAAAGGTATGGGTAGTATCCATACATTCGTTTGTAGATGTATCTGGCGAATTTGCGCTGCAGTCTCTCAATCATCAGACTGTACATATTCTCGCTCGGGTCCCAGACAATCGCACCAAACTCCAATTTACTGCGAACGAAGGCATTAAAGAGCATGATTGCTATATTAGTCTGGTGGAATTCACTTCTGAAGATCCACATGACATTTATAGTACATTATTTTCATTAGTAAGTACAGAATTTAATGAAATCTGTCCGAAGAAAAAACTGCAGCTCAACGGTAGGTTACAATTTGGTGACTGGTCAACTAGAGGTATTCGAAAAAGTAGAGACATAATGTTTGAGTTATATCACAAAAAATCTTTAACTTCTAGTAAAGATTTTCATGATTATGTAAGAAATTACTCAAAAGTTTTTAAGTCAGTATGCAAACGCGCAAAAGCTTTGTTTATAAGGGATAAAATTCGAAAATCTAATGACAAAATTAAAACAGTTTGGAAAACTATTAATACAGAGACCGGCAAAAGTAAATCTTTTAATTCAGAATATGTGCTAGAAATAGATAACCAAAAAGTTTCAGACCCAAGTCATGTTGCGAATTCATTTGAAAATTTCTTTTCCAATATACCACTAGAAGTCACCAAATCTCTTGATTCTTGCCCTTGTGTTGCAGTGGGCTTTCTGAAAGACAACTTCCCGCTCCAAATTCCTGAGTTTAGGTTCCGACATATATCTACTTTTGAAATAATAAAAACATTTAAAAGTTTAAACGTTAAAGCAACAGAGGATTTATGGGGATTATCCGTAAAAATGCTAGAGTCAATAATAGAAGTTATAGCGCCACATTTGATGATCATATTTAATTTATGTATTGATAGAGGTACATTTCCTGACCTAATGAAAATGAGTAAAATCACCCCTATTTTCAAATCAGGTAGTAAGGCCGACCCCTCAAATTATAGACCGGTCTCTGTGCTTCCGGCTTTGAGCAAAATATTCGAAAAGATAATGCTTCAACAACTCTTGTCTCATTTTAATGAACATAGGATTTTACACGAAAATCAGTTCGGTTTCACGAAAAGCAGATCAACAACAGATGCAGGAGTCCAGTTAGTCAAGCATGTGCTGGAGGCTTGGGAGAGCTCACAGGATGCCATTGGCGTATTTTGTGATCTCTCCAAAGCTTTCGACTGTGTAGAGCACCGCACTCTAATTTATAAGCTACACCACTATGGAATTCGTGGAGCTGCTCTGAATCTTGTAGAATCATACTTATCTGATAGGCAGCAAAAAGTTGGCATTAATGGCGTGACATCTTCTGGATCTTTGGTTAGAATGGGGGTTCCACAGGGGTCGATCTTGGGTCCGTTCTTATTCTTAGCATATATCAATGACTTACCACATATGGTTGAGGGCTTTGCTGACATAGTTCTTTTTGCGGATGATACTTCTCTGATTTTTAAAGTAGATAGGAAAGATAGAGAACTAGTTCAAGTCAACAACGCGTTAACTATTGTTTCAAATTGGTTCGTCGCAAACAACCTGCTTCTCAACGCAAAGAAAACGAAATGTTTAAAATTTTCCATGCCTAATGTAAGACATATAGAGCCAAACGTATTACTCGACGGAAATAAATTGAAAATTGACAAGGCAATAGTCTTTCTAGGTATTAGCATAGACTCTAAATTAAAATGGGGTCCTCATATTGATGCACTATCTGGAAGACTGAGCTCAGCTGCATATGCGGTTCATAAAATTAGGCAATTGACAGATATAGCTACTGCTCGACTGGTCTACTTTGCTTACTTCCACAGCATAATGTCATATGGTATCCTGCTGTGGGGGTCAGCGGCGGACATAGAGACAGTTTTTATATTGCAAAAGCGGGCAGTTCGAGCCATCTACGAAATGGGTCCCCGCGAATCCTTAAGACAAATGTTCAAAGAAATTAATATATTAACTCTTCCATCTTTGTATATCCTAGAAAATATAATGTACGTTCGTAAAAATATAAAGAAGTTTAGAATAAATAGTGATATGCATAATATTAATACTAGAAATAAGGATAGGATAGCTGTATCTAAATTTAGACTCACGAAAACTAAAAATAAGTCCTTCTTAGGCAATTGTGTACGTTTCTATAATAAAATCCCGAAAGACATTACTGAGCTCACTGAAGGGAAATTCAAGTTACGTGTCAAAAATATACTAATGAAAAAAGCCTATTATAAATTGAGTCACTACTTAGAAGACAAAGATGCCTGGAAGCTTTCCACTTCTGCCTAATAGCCAACTATTGAATAAATTTGTTATTTTAATACTACTCATATGTAACCTCAATGTACAAAGACTTGAAAAAATAATGGCCCACGAGTTTCTTGCTGCTTCTTCTCGGCGGTGGTTCTTTTCCGAAGACAGCGGTAGAATCATTTAAAAATTTTTGACGTTCATAAGAGTGTCTATGATGCCTAAACTGAATAAATAATTTTTGAATTTGAATTTGAATTTGAATTTGAATATTAACATCTTGGAATTGCGAGGCTGTTATACAACCGTGAAGCAGTAGTGTGCACACATTACTGAGTTCTGTTGCAGGACAATGTCTCCAGTGAAATTACAGGGCGAGAGATTTAGCATCTCATTACTTGTTTTACTAATCAATCTATTGTTTTTGTTGTCGGTGATTGTTGAGTTCTACTTTTCCTAAAAAGAAGGGAAGTTTCCTGCGGCGCTATTACCGACCGATTTTCATAAAATGTGGTACACACATTAGGTACCTGACTTTAAAGAGGAATTTGGAATATGAGCATAATTGGTCAAGTGGTGTCCGAGATAATATGTTGTGAAGTACTGTTAATTACCGCTGATAAGACTGTGCTCGCGAGGTCTACTGTTCGCAGAACTACTAGCAATCAAATGTTCGTCTCACTGGCGACGCACCCATTGCCGTCAGGTGCAAACCGGATTTATCCGATATTAAATCGATCGTATACATAAAAATTACTATCAAATATAATAATATCAATAATCTTAGGACTATCATACAAATTATCTATAACTAAAAATTATTGTGAAATAGACTTGATAATTTTAATCTTTACTTTTAAAAAAAAAATCGAGAACCGGTTTATTTTGCGTGGATACTGTTATGTCATCAAGTTTGACATTTGTAGGTATTTTCAACCGACTTCCAAAAAAAGGAGGTTCTCAAGTCGACGCGTATTTTTGGTTTATATTATTTATAATCACGAATAACTTTTCACCGAGTAGTCCGATTTTGATGTTTATTTTGTCTTGTTTGGTTGAGTATAATTCCGAGGTGGTCCCATTTAAATTTCATCAAATTCGGTCAAGCGGTTTTTGAGTGGTTTTTTTTTTATAATTATTTTTTTTACCTAAGTGGCGTGCAATTGGAGAGGCCTATGTCCAGCAGTGGACTGCTACAGGCTGATGATGATGATGATGATGGTTTTCGAGTTACGCTCCAATAACTGAAAAGTGTTTCGCCATCTTGATGAAATCGTAATTGACAGAGAGCCCAATCAAGCAAGGGTCACTAAAAAGGGTAAACAAATTTACTTAACTCGTTCGCATCAAAAATAACAAAAGATTTATGAATGAAACTTGCCTCGAACGAGGCTTGCTGATCCCAACAGATTAATAATGGAACCGACTTCAGCACTAAAAATTATGAAATAACTTATCGAAGTCGGTACCACGCGTACAATATTGTGATAATAGGTACTTTTGAACTATCATGGTACCGACTTCAACAAGTTATTTCACACTTTAGTGTTGATGTCGGTTTAGGAATGTTTATTTTTTAAATACCTATACATAAGAGATAACATCTATAAGAGATGTTCAGCAGGCCTAGACAAAAGATGTTTCTGTTAACGTTAACGCCAAACGACAACTTCAAAATGTATGGCGTTGACATTACCTGTGGAAAAGTCACGTGACGTCGCGTTAAGTTCGTAGACGGGACCCGGGAACGTTCTGGCTGTAGCGTGTGCGGGAAAACGCATGTTTGAATTTAATATAGGCCTGCTGGTCCCAAACTAAACAGTTTGTACTACATGTTCAACACAACACAATATTCTCAAATATTATTATTATGTTGCAATTTAAGAAACAAAAAACAATCTTCCGACAATTCGTGTCAGACGTCATGACCAACTAGGCCACCGAGGCTCGCAGACCGAGCATCGAATTTTAACCGTCTTATAGGGACGGAGTGCGAAAGTGAGTTTGTTTGTTACGTTTGTTACGCTTTCACCCCTAAACGGCTGAACGGATCCCGATGAACATTTGACTATGAGATAAATTATATCTTCGAATATATATATATATATATATATATATATATATATACAGGGTGTGGCGTAATGAGTGGATAATAGGGTACCTGCGGGTAGGGGCCATTGTGGCGGTTCAGAAAAATATTTGTTATGCTCAGTAAAAGTGCCTCGGTTTTCGAGATATTCGACATTTTCGAAATTTAAGAAATATTTCACCCTTCGTCACTATTTTTGGCGCCAAGACTGCAAATGAAATTGTTTTTTCTATCTGTTTTTTGGATAGTATTCTTGGATAGATGTGCTATCGAATGGAAACTATTATTTTTATAACACAAGCACAGTTATCTTTTTAAAATAAGATTTCACTAAAATTTTACTTGCTTTCGTTTGTTTTCCTGACCTTTACCCTTCTGTGGTGTAAAAAAAATGTATGGTCACTTGAATGCCAAATTTTAAAAAAATTTGCCTATTTCATCGAGATTCCGAAATGGTATATTACATGGTATTTCCACAAGATGATTCAAAAGTAATTCCTATTAAAATGGGTAGAGCTAATTATTATAAAATTACAAATACAATATTTTTCTGAACCGCCACAATGGCCCCTACCCGCAGGTACCCTATTATCCACTCATTACGCCACACCCTGTATATATATATCCCTATTGCCAATCAATGAAGCATATTTAGTTTAGTTAACATCTATAATTTTGTCTTTGAACCTTTGTTGGTAATAAATGATTTGACTTTTTGACTTTGACTTTGAATAAGACAAAGAATACTTTTCATTTTTATCATCATTATCTATCGTTACGCGTGTGAAACCGCGGGGCACAGCTAGTTTTTTAATTATTTGAAATCACATAATTGTGTCATTGATGCTTAAATCAAATAATTTAATTTAATTTGATTTTGAGATTAAATACAAAAAAAAATAACGTTAACCCTTTCTATACCGTGATGATTAAAACAAAATATTTATGAATGAAACGCACGTAAATTTACGTCTCTGGGACGCAAAGGGATAAGGCGCGCTCGTATCCTGATAATAGTAAAAGGTTAGAAAAGGAACAGGCAAAGAGTAATAACCGAACAGAATTCATAGATGTTACTCGCTCTCTGCAGAAAAAAATCCTAAATAGGTGCATAAAAATAAACTTTCACGTCAAAACTCTCAGAATTTTCAGCGATAACACTATATTATTTTTTAGGTAATACATAGCCAACGTATAGTATAACCCGCGGCACGTAACTCTAGCGCTGACCGTTATTGCGCAGAAGTAAAAAATTGGGTCTCACAGGGGGGCTAGAGGGACGAAGGACTCTTGTCTCTCTCTGGCACATCGAAGACGAGGGACTGTTGTCTCTCTCTGTCACATGTGCGCGACTGTACCCATGCGCAGATATCCCCTCCACATTTCGCTCAGCGCTAGAGTTACGTGCCGCGGATTATACTAAAGTTATACTAATATATATATATATATATATTATATAGTTTATTATAATATATACTATAATAAACCAGCAGTTTTTTCAATTGTAATAGTTATATCGAAAAATTAATAATTAAATAAAACGTACAAAATTAATGCAATTTCGCATTACATCGTCCAATATAACAAGCGATTTTCAACCTTACGTAAAGCATCGTAAATTATTTTAAAATTGGGGTTGGACCGCGTCTTAAGGCGAAATGGTAGGGAAGCTGTAAGGTTGTATGATATACTCGGCCTGCGCGCTGTCAAATTTGTACAATATTTGTTTTATATTATATTCCCAAAAAAATAATCTTACACTTTTACATAAAACTGAGCTCGCTCAGCTACATTGTTATTTTGTGTAATTGTCTTCCATAGAAACTGAATGCAGTTGGTTCATTCCATCGACGGCGACGTGTTCACAGCGATTTTTTGGGAAACTGCGATTTTTTCCTATCGAGCCATAATACTTTAATCGTGTATTGGTGAACATATACGAATAAAGAATTTTGTAAACATTTATTATACACTAGTGACTGCCCGCGACTTATTGCAAAACAGCTCTCTATAAACGCAATTGCAATGCAATGGCTGTTAGAGTATTCAATAAACTTCCTAGAAGTATTACGAGCTCCCATTAAAATTATTTAAAATTAAGCTTCACAAGTGGCTCGCTGAAAATTGCTTTTATAATTTGAAAGAGTTCTTCAATTTTAAATGTAATGCTATATAATTATATGTACTTGTTTTATAACTAAGGTTTGGGCATTTTTATAAATAAGTTGTGACATATTTTTAATTGACATTGACATGAAGTATATAATATTGACATTTTTATTATTGAATTTGAGTGCTATAAATTTAATATAATTATTAATTATGTAATTATTAAATTGTATATCGTATTAATAATTGTAATTCATTATGTATTCTTTAATTTCAAAAGTGTAAATTTAACTAATTGACAATATTTTGTATGCCAGCTATGGTGGAACATGCAGAACAAATGTATAAAAAAACACCTCGTTGTAACCATGTTTCGTACAATAAATCGATTTCTATTTCTATTTCTTGGTTCGCGTAGTTGGCTCGGCCTTCGGACTCGCCATGACCTCCCGTTTTTTCTTATTTTTTTACTGTAATAACCTTCTACGAAGTATTAGAGAACATTTTAAAAAAGATGAATGAAATCGGTAAAGCCATTCTCAAGTTATACCAAGACCCGGATATATAGAGGTTTTGATATATATATACAGGCTGACTGGTTGAACACTTTACATATTGATATATAGTGCTCAGTACTCGATTCTCGTTCTAATTAAGAAAAAAAAATAGGTGCCTAATATTTACCTAATTTAACTTTAATTGTCTACTCAAAACAATAAACATGGTCACTCGCGGCGCGCGTGTAGTAATAATGATTCCTGTGAACGCGGCGCGGGCGGCGCGGCCCTTTGGGTCATTAACCCCGTTCGGACGCAGCTTGATTCCTTTGAACGCGGCGCGGCGCTTTGGGTCATTAACCCCGTTCGGACGGTGTCCATAATTTTCGAGTTATAGCACATTCATAGAATGAAGGTTTCCTCTGTAGTTTAACGGTATTTTTTTAATTTTATTTTTTTAAACGTTTCGTGACCATGAATTATCATGTCCTTGTTTATGTAAAGTGTTCAACCAGTCAGTCTGTATATATAGGAAAAACAATAATGTCAATCAACCATTTTCAAAGGTCTAGTTTTAGATATTCATGAGGACGAATTTTCCAGTTTGGTGCATATTTCGTTTTAAAAAAAATCATGTGTCTATTCCCTATTTGTTTCAGCTAGCGTATAGATTACAAACCCTGGGTGCTATAGCGAACGCTATATCCCCCGCGCACCCCCTCCCCCTGTCCGCGGGCGCGGGGGGCAGCAAGCCGCGGAAACAGGACGCCATTATGCAAACCGACCCCGTTCTCAATGACGACGACGATACACAACCTAACAATAGCTACAGCGAGGTGAGAATATTCATCTTTTATGGTCCCGTATCTGAAAAGGAATAATGTATATATATAATATAGCTAGGACTTGAATTGTGCCATAATCTTCCACGCGGGTGGATAGGCTAGTGGACAACCCATGTCGAAGTGTTCAGGCCTTCGACATAGCCTAACGAGTGTTGTACTAAGACTAACAATCGACACCGACGGCTTAACGTGCCCTCCGAAGCACGGAAGCGCTCAGTTGAACAATGCCACTAGCACACACCCATCCAACTCCTGACCGCAGCAAGCGTTGCTTAACTTGTTGATCGGTTGAGATCGCTGAGTCGAGCTCCGCTGCGAGCGGTTCTATCAAAAGGAATAAAATGTATAAAAACTGGAAAAAGTATGGAGATTTATACAGGGTGACTGGTTGAACACTTTACATATTGATATATAGTGCTCAGTACTCGATTCTCGTTCTAATTAAGAAAAAAAAATAGGTGCCTAATATTTACCTAATTTAACTTTAATTGTCTACTCAAAACAATAAACATGGTCACTCGCGGCGCGCGTGTAGTAATAGCCCGCGGCGCGGGCGGCGCGGCCCTTTGGGTCATTAACCCCGTTCGGACGCAGCTTGATTCCTTTGAACGCGGCGCGGCGCTTTGGGTCATTAACCCCGTTCGGACGGTGTCCATAATTTTCGAGTTATAGCACATTCATAGAATGAAGGTTTCCTCTGTAGTTTAACGGTATTTTTTTAATTTTATTTTTTTAAACGTTTCATGTGACCATGAATTATCATGTCCTTGTTTATGTAAAGTGTTCAACCAGTCACGGTGTATATAATGGCACCTGGAGTCTTTCATTCTTTCTTCTATAAGAACCTTCTGACAATAATTAACACAACAAAAAAACAATTTGCGAGATTGTTCCATCCGTTCTCAACCAGGAGAAATAGGGGTTAATTTTTATACTAATTAGATAATGCAAATGACACGAATGAATAGGCCATTTATTAATTATTAATTTTTTTTATTTTCTTCCAGGTCTCCGATAAGTCGTACAGTTCAGAATTGGACCAATACAACCAGAGTTATCCGAAAGTCGCCTCGCCTTATCCTAAAGACACACAGTATCCCAGAGAGTCGACGCCTTACGCAAAAGAGTATCCCAAGGACCAAACGCCTTATCCCAGGGAATCAACACCTTATAGAGACACTCCGACTTATCCCAGAGAATCAACGCCGTACGCTAAAGACAACTGTTACCCCAAAGATGGTAACTACAAAGATACGGCATACCCTAAAGATGGTACCTACAAAGATACAGCATATCCTAAAGAAAGTACATACAAAGAGACGACATACCAAAAAGACGGTGGTTACAAGGATATTGCATACCCTAAAGACGGTACTTACAAAGATACCAGTTACCCAAAAGACAATTACTCAAAAGAGGACACAGCGTACCAGAAAACGTACGAACCAAAAGACTATACGAAATCATCAGAAGATTACATCCCTCAGACGAACGAAGAGTATAACAAAGAAGCGGAGAAATACGCGTTAGAACGCAAATCGCACAACGGGTACGATTTAAAAGAGTACCAAAAACAAGTCTTGGCGTACCAGAAAATACCAGAATTGTACACCTTTGACAAGTACAATAGGGACGGGTATTTTCAAAACGGGTATCCGGACAGTGCGGAGGTGTTGAGGAATCAACAGCATAACTTGCAAATATTACAAGAGCAGCATAGAATAAATGAAAATCAAAATTTCTTTAACGAAAATCACATAAAGCAAGAGATTGATATAAGTGTGGACGATGACAAATTTTTGTATGAACGGACCAAGGAGTTAGGTGAGTTGTTTGTACCATATAGTTTTTTGTACACTTGATAGTTGATGGTCAATGATGGTGCGATCGAAGGCGGTAACTCAGTAGACCTAGCATAGCGTCTGACTCTCACAAACAGCTGTTGGAACACACTGTTAGATGCAAACATTTCGAGTTATGAGGAACCAAAGCGTTTCTAATACTCAAGCAGGTTCATCCCTGAACAACTAGGGCAAAGTCATTTACTGGCAGTTTCCGGTATCTGGCGACGAAGTGTTGGAATAACATACCCCCACCTATAAGAAATCTCAATGCAAAACACAATTTGAAATCTAAATTAAAAATTCATATTCTAGAAAGACAAAAACAGGGCATTCTCAAACACTTCGCTTGCCAGCAATAGATAACATGCCGTCTATACTTTGACTTTTAATTTTTTATTGGGGCTACTCGCACATAAATTTACCCCCATACTTTACAATTCATAAGTAGCCTTTTTCTAGTTCTCAGACTCTTAGGAAATTGTTATAATCACCACACACATACTCTCGATACTCTGCATCTCACTAAGATGTACTTACTTTTACTATTATAAAGATAATCTAAGATGCAAGTCTTCCGTCTAAAGGAAATACACACTCACCTTCTTAAGTACATGGCTCTCCCCGGGTATCCAATGAGAGACTGGTTATCCGGGGAGGGTTTGTTACTTATCGTTCATGATAAGTGAGAGTCACATGAGATTTTTCCTCGATGTGCACGCAATCCACTGGTCTTTGATGTTCACCCCAGGACTACTTTGTATCTCAAACAAAGTCAAGCAATGTCCGTTAAGGTTTATAATAGTATTCCTGATCATATAAAAGCTCTTAATATAAAAATGTTCAAACTAGAGTTACTTAATTGGTTAAGGACAAAAATCTTTTATTCCGTACAAGAGTTTTTGACATCAAAATAGTTTAATTAAGTAGCCTGTAAACTACCCAATAATAATTCATGATTGTATGACATTTAATAATATTATATACCATGTATGATATCATAAATATTTGCATGCTTTAATTAAGGCTGAATGTGAATTAGAACTTATATTATTATTATTTAAGATCTCAAACTGTACCACATTTACAGCAAATAAACAAAATTCAATTTCATGCATAATAATCATTTCACACTATTTTACCAGTTTTTCTTCATTTTCATACTCATATATATAATTTAATTTTCTAACAAATGTTGGGTACACTCATTGTTTATGATGGACTCGTTTCGTCTCATGATCTCGAGGGTTATAGCTGAAAATCATGTTTGCTCTTTGAGCAATTTTATTCGCTGTGACCCATTTGTTTAGGCTCCAAAAATGAAAGGATTGGAAGTCGGTATTAAATTTTTCAAATTGTACTTGTTATTACATTGTTTACATATACACTAGTTAGTTGAAAATAAATAATTGTAATCATATTGTTTTAGAATCGAATCCCATGTACCTGGAGAGAGAGCGGAGGCTGCAGCATCAGCGGATCTTGGAGCACTTCCACCATCAGGTCAAGCAGGAGCCGGACACTGCCAATGGTCAGTATCACATATATCACCTATATATAAGGTCTTTGTTAATTAGTGCACAATAAAGAACAGGGTGGTTTGGAATTGATAACTGGTTATGACACTGAAAGAAAAAAATACATAGTTTTGAAATTTTATTTTGTTTTTTTTTATTGTGGTTCATCAAAGTGACTTCCACTCGCCTGATGGAAAGCGGAGATGGCATAAAGAAGCAATGACCACGGCTGCACTAAATCACCAACCCCTATGATGACCTGAGAGATGCTTGTTCACGCCCCGCTTGAAAGACCCAGGGTCATAGCTGCAAGGGAATACGTACGCCGGCAGGGCATTCCACAATTTACTTACACGACAGAGGTAGGAACTGCTAAACTTTTCGGTTCGTGGTAAGAAGTTTTGAACAGTATATGGATGCAATGCTAGACCGGAACGAGTAGTTCGGGATCGGAATGGTGAGGAAGGAATAAGATTAAAGAGCTCTTCAGAACATTCGCCATGTAACAAACGCTTAGAGAAGCTATAGTTGTACGCATTTGTAGGGGTTCTAGGTGTTGAGTGACTTCAGTGTCTCCAACAATACGGACAGCGCGACGTTGCAGTCTGTCGAGAGCATTCATAAGGTACTTAGCGGATCCATCCCAGAGGTGGCAACAATATTCAATACATGCGCGCATCTGAGTGTTATAAAGAAGGCACCGCTGACCCGGAGTAAAGAAACGCCTCGCTCTGTTCAGGACTCTGAGTTGGCGGGAAGATAACTTTATAATACTCTCGATGTAGTCACGCTGGTTCAGGTCACTACGGATGTCTCAATTATGAAATTATGATGATTATAATTCATCTCATAATTATGATTTATTGCTCCGCGGCTAACAAGCATTGCGCGACTGAACGCACGGCGCTAAATCACAGAATAGACAACAGTGACTACGCGAGACATACCTACCCACTTAGAATGGGTCTTTTTTAATTTTATTTTATATAGAAACACCAACAATATACATATTAAATATAAACTATGAGTTAACACTTACAATTATATAACTGTTCTGATATGTTCACCTTTAAGAGGCGTTTACAGCATTCACAATGTAACAGTCATCATCATCATCATCATCTCAGCCGTAAGACGTCCACTGCTGAACATATGCCTCCCCCATGATTTTCCAAAAGGACCGGTTGGAAGCGGCCTGCATCCAACGTCGTCCTGCGACCTTCATCAGGTCGTCTGTCCACCGTGTCGGTGGACGACCTACGCTGTGCCTGCCGGTGCATGGTCTCCACTCCAGAACCTTCCCAACCCATAGGTCATCTGTTCTGTGTGCTATGTGCCCTGCCCACTGCCACTTCAACTGGCTAATCTTCTGGGCTATGTCGGTGACTTTCGTTCTTCTACGGATCTCCTCATTTCTGATTCGATCACGTAGAGAAACCCCGAGCATAGCCCTCTCCATAGCTCGTTGTGCGACTTTGAGCTTATCTATGAGGCCCATAGTAAGAGACCACGTTTCAGTGCCATAAGTCATCACTGGTAACACACATTGGTCGAAGACTCTTGTCTTGAGGCACTGAGGTATTTTTGACGAGAAGACTTCGCGAAGTTTCCGGAACGCTGCAGTTTCCGGAATGTAACAGTGATAGAAGATAAAAAAGTTACATTAAAGTTAACTAACATAAATATAAAAAAAACTATATTAAAAAATATTTTTTGACACTTCCGCTGAAAAGAAAACAATGATTTAAAGACCGACAGTATTACTTCACTGTCGGTCTAGCGCTCGACGAGTCAACATCTCCTGAGGATGCCTCGTGTAGAGGCGAAACACGTGTCGAATCGGTTTTGGTTTATTTGGGGTTTCTTGTGTTTTTTATTTTGTATCCTTCCTATTAGCATTTTATGCGGGAGGGAGGGTGGTGCACGCCCCCAAATAGGCCAAAATCATTGTTTTCTTTTCAGCGGAAGTGTCACTAAATATTTTTTAATATCGTTTTTTTGATAATGGATTTCCGCAAAGTAACGCCTGAATCAATAAATTAACATAAATATAGTATTACTTTTTAAAGCACTAACGCCTGCTTTAGTGATCTCAAACATTGACATTTATAGAGAGAAACATTCACATCCTCGGACGGGATTCGAACTCGCGTCTTCTGACTCTCCGTGTCTCCGTGACTCCATGACCATCTAGGCCATCGAGGTTCGGGTCCTCTATCTGACTAACCGTCTTACGGGGAAAGTAAAATTAAATACATTAAATATTTACAACTAAGACAAAAAAGTCGGAAACGGAAAATTAAATTTCATTGCAATTAGTTAGTGTTGTGTAATAATTTTGTTATTTTATTTTTTAAATGTGTCTAAAGGGTAATGAAAGTATATTCATGGGTCCGTGAAGTGAAACCGTGGGGCACAGGTAGTGTAATAATTATTATAAAGGGTTAATGCGAAATGTAACTGTTTATCTACGAAGATGTAATGTCAGGAAGAGTAACTGCCTTAAAAAAAATGACACAATAAAAGTCGTGCTAAATCAATAACATCGTTCACGCCGCTATGACTCAGCTGTCATAGTACACGTTGCAGCACGCGCGTGGACCAATCCCTGCTTTCCTTCTGACATTTAAACCAATCACCGAACATGTCTATTTGTAACCTCGGAAGTAATTCGTATTTGGGATCATACGTCGTTTTGGTTTGAAGGACCACTTTTTGTGTGGAATTTGTTCTGAGTTATGCTTCCTGACATTATTTCTTCGTAGCTGTTTATAAAGACTTTTCTTTCGGTTGGATAAAGCTTGCCAAGCTCTATAAATGTCGCTCCGTCTCCCTACGATGGATACAATGGAGAGTTGAATCCGATCATTGGATGTGTGCCTCGGTGAACTAGTGGTCATGGCGTTTGGTACGGACTGTCTGAAGTCGTGGGTTCCAATCCCGTCAAATCAAGTTTGGTCTCGCTAAGCAGACATAACGCGCGATATGTGAATTCCATAAATCATTAATATGGCGACTAGCAGGGTTATTATGTGTCATTGCTAACAAATGTTGCTAGAAATCTTGAAAAATGGCGGCTCTATGCCAGTTTTGACAGCTCCAGTAAGCAAAAATGTTAGTAATAGTAAATTAGTTTGCATGTAAGTTGACGACCGAAGCTGACAAAGGTGACATAGGGCCGCCATTTTTCTCGATTTCAATCACCACTTGTTAGCAACTAAGATACATAATAGCCCTGCAGTTTGCCTACACCCACCTTTTACGAAACTATCATAAATCAGGAGCGTTTTGTAATAAGCTTAGAATAATCATACTTACTATCGTACTCCCACCGACACAAAACGGTCAACGAAATTGTATGGTAAGGTTGCAATATGACTGCTTTAAGAGATTGGAATAAGTTTCTTCAAAAATTTAACACTGGAACAATGAAACTTAGTGTCGAAAGTCACGTCAAAGTACGCGAATTGAGTGAACTATTTGATACTACGTCATCAAAACGTGTATCGTAATCCATTATTACTTTAAGCTTGCTATATTGACGTGGTGGTACCAGATTTAATGGTAAGGTTGAAACGTGACTACTTTAAGAGGTGGGAGTAGGGCCCCAGAGCGTAGTTAGTTAATTTAAACTTTAAGTATTATATTTGCAATCATAGAGATTTGTTTGTCGCGGTATTATAGTATTAGTTAAACTGTAACTTTAAATTAAATTCATATAATTAACTCTAACATTATTGATTACCTTTTTTTTTAACAGAGCGACGATAAAACTGCGACATGCAAATTTCTATGATTGCAAAGTTTGCATCATACATCCTACTAATATGATAAACGCGAATGTTTGTATGTATGGATGTTTGAAAGTGAAAATGAAATCATTTATTCTGTATAGGCGTAGGCCTGCAATTTTATTGTCATATTACATTTATTATTTATTAAATCTACAACCGGAACGGAACGCGACCACGACTGAGAAGATCCGGCAAGAAACTCAGCGGGCTTGTCTTTTGACATTTTTTTGTATCGCCAATTTCATAATGTATATAACAAATGTTCATTTAAAGTTATATGATTATTAACGGGATATTTACCGTGGTAAGGTTGTGGAATGAGCTCCCGATATTTCGGCGCAAGTACATGCAACATGTGTCTTCCCGTGAACATGGTGCATGTAACTGCGCCGAAATATCGGGAGCTCATTCCACAACCTTACCACGGTAAATATCCCGTTAATAATCATATAACTTTAGAGAACAACCGTGATAGTTTAAAACAGTGTTTTACAAAATGTTCATTTATTTTTAGCTCCACAGTGTGTTGCCTTACAAAACAGACCACAATAATGATATCAGTAGGGCAAGACACGCTACACTTTGACATCTTAGTACACGAGTAGTTTTGGAGATAGATGAGGCTGGATTGACAAATTATATAGGATACTTTTCATCATCATCATCATCATCATCCGTAACCGCAGGATGCAGTAATATGTGCGTTGTTGTTGCAGGCTGCGACAGCGTGGTACAGCCGGCCGGCAGCCCGTACTACCCGAGCACTGTGCACAACGCGGCGGCGGCGGGCGCGGCTACAGGCGCGCCTTTCTACGACTCGGTGGCGCGGCCCGGGCCCGAGCTGCTCATCGCCAAACAGAACGCGTTGGCTGCTCACACGCAACTATGTATGTATGTCGTTTTGTTCTGAACCCATCGTATTGATTAGTGATATACAATAGATTATCAGCTTTACTTATAAACGCTATTTAAATTTTAATCATTACTTAGTCGCTGGATAAGGCAATTTCTTACTCATCAATGTTGCATAACTTTATCGAGTAGATAAGTACTATTTTCTTCTTCTTATTTACTTCTCTGACTAAATTGTCACAATTCTGCCGGTGTTCGTACATGTTAGTGTCACAAACCGTGAGGAGTTTGTAGGTTTTAATCTAAGAATATGATCGACGATTAAGTAAAAAAAAAACAGAACTTAAAAAAGCCCCCATGGTGACTATATAAAACAAAATACAACACAAAAAGGATTCTACCATACAGACTAACACACGTTAGGTCACAATAATTATATGATAGTTTTAGTATGTATGCAGTTGCAAGTACTACTTAAGGCGCGGTCCAACCCCAATTTTAAAATAATTTACGATGCTTTACGTAAGGTTGAAAATCGCTTGTTAGATTGGACGATGTAATGCGAAAATGCGCTAATTTTGTACGTTTTCTTTATATTTTTCGATATATACTAACAGAAGCGAAAAAAAACTGCTGGTTATTACTTTAGTACTATACGTTGGCTATGTATTACCTAAAAAAAATATAGTGTTATCGCTGAAAATTCTGAGAGTTTGGACGTGAAAGTTCATTTTTGCGGATCTATTCAGGATTTTTTTCTGCTGAAAGAGTTATATTTATGAATTCTATTCGGTTATTACTCTTTTCCTATTCATTTTCTAACCTAAGTATTTTTTTCATAATATACTATCGATCTGTTTCGTTACACTGGGTGTTTAAAAATTCTGCTTTTTCGTTAATCAGGGTACGAGTGCGCCTTAATGTATTTAACAAATGTTCATTTATTTTTAGCTCCAGTGTTGCCTTACAAAAGAGAAGTAAATACATAATAAATATATATAATAATATATTTAATAAAGTAGTCCCATTGCAATTTGATCTAGATCTGACTCGTTATAGTTTTTTTTTGGATAACAATATGGCTTCAACATCTTAAGGTCTTAAAGAGTTTAGTTTATTGAACAAGTAAATCGATACAAATAGCTATTGTAGAACTAAGTATGCGGTTGTAGTGTTCAATTGTTTCTAGTCATTTAAGCTGTTGTAGTATAAATCCACCGTGACGTCACAGACTGGCTCCAACGGAAGACCAGCGCTGGTTTACACCAGCATGGTGCTGAGTTGGGAACCATTTTATGACATAGTAGTAAATTGTAATTCTACTTACTTACTTTTATCAATCAATGTTATATGCTGCCGTCATAAATAAATTATATATACATATCTCATATTCGGTAAGTAGGTCCTTATTACCCCCAAATGGGGCTTGTGGGTTTCCAATTAGCGCACTAGGGTAACAATGTAGCTAAAAAGCCCTAGGGCGGTAAGTAACAAAAAACACAAATGGGCCTTGTGGGTTTCCAATTAGCGCACTAGGGTAATAATGTAGCTAGAAAAGCCCTAGGGCGGTAAGTATAAAAATACACAAATGGGGCTTGTGGGTTTCCAATTAGCGCTCTAGGGTAATAATGTAGCTGGAAAAGCCCTAGGGCGGTAAGTAATTTAGAAAAAAACACTTGCCTCTTTCAAAAAAAGTTCGCGTAAATCTAACCATCATACTGGCAATAGACATCATGCGTTCAGCCCAATGACAAAAGAGGTAGCTTCGCTATTCAGCCTTGTCTTCGTATGAGTATAATAGTCATCAATTTTATTTTTGTAATGCCGGTTTTTTTCTACTTACCTCACAATCGAGATGTAAAGCAGAGTAGTTAGCTCGGGTGTAAGCATCAATTGCACCCTCGAACTATAGGCGCCCGCTGCTGCGCTCGTGCGCCTTAATATCTCGGGCTGCAATTGATGCCTTACAGCCCTTGGCTACTTATATACTATTCATTTCATAAAGTTTTGAGAATATTCAATAATAAAATATGAATTAGTTACACTAGAAATATTCAAATTATCAACGGGATAGTTACCCTGTATATTTTCTGTGAGTTTTGGATATTTCTTGCCTGTTGCAAGCGCCATGATCACGGATGTACTGAGGAATTGCGGGTGGTTTCAACTGTCGAATATCTGGAATCCAGCGGTATGATTGTGTAACAAGTACAAATTGAAAAATTTAATACCGTCTTCCATCCTATTCGGTTATTGAAGTGTAACTCAAAAACTGATGGACCGAATTTGATGAAATTTAAATGGGACCACACGGGAAGCACCAGATTTCAAACGAAAAAAGAATTTTGAGATGAGCTAACTAACATAAAAAAAATACAGTCGAAATAAGTACCTCCTCTTTTTTTTGGATGTCGGTAGAAAACAAAATTTGTATTATTTTTTTGTTAAGACAAAAACTGACAGTGCGAACAATAGTAGTGGTGCAACATAACAAACGAGTACGGAAGAGGGTAGAGCGCTTCGTCTGCTCGTAAACGTTCACCCACCCGAACTAAAATGAAAGATAAAATAAGTAAGACAAACAACCGACACCGACGGCTTAACGTGCCCTCCGAAGCACGAAAGCGCTCAGTTGAACAATGCCACTAGCACACACCCATCCAACTCCTGACCGCAGCAAGTGTTGCTTAACTTGTTGATCGGTTGAGATCGCTAAGCTCCGCTGCGAGCGGTTCAAACGCCCTAATTTTAGTATATTATACATTGTTCCAGGGCAGAATATGAAAAGACCGTTCTACTACAGCGAAAGTCCACACTATAACGCGCCACAACTTCTACATAGATATGAGGTAACTAAACATCTATTGAAATATAAAGGTGCTCTCTTACTACAGGCCTAACAAGCAAGCTCAAAGTCGCACAACGAGCTATGGAGAGGGCTATGCTCGGGGTTTCTCTACGTGATCGAATCAGAAATGAGGAGATCTGTAGACGAACGAAAGTCACCGACATAACCCAGAAGATTAGCCAGTTGAAGTGGCAGTGGGCAGGGCACATAGCACGCAGAACAGATGGCCGATGGGGCCGAAAGGTTCTGCAGTGGAGACCACGGACTGGCAAGCGCAGCGTAGCATATAGGTCGCAGGACGACGTTGGATTCAGTCCGCTTCCAACCAGTCCTTTTGGAAATTTGTGGGGGGAGGCTTATGTTCAGCAGTGGACGTCCTACGGCTGAGATGATGATGATATTTAGTTTGTACCTACTATAAATACTAGATTATCTCGAATTTAAGTTATATTGTTTAGTACATAACTTTTATACAATAAAAACATCCGTTTTCATGTATCTTGTATTGTAGTGGGACCGACCAAGACGTCCTTTTGTACAAGAGACCTACCTCTTAGTATGTCGGGTACCTTCTTACGATTCGCTACGGGACGGCAGAGGAAGTATATAACTCCGTATCTTCGTGAAGAAATTATGACAGTATAAAAAAAATTATTTAAAAAAAAGCGTACTAATTTTTTTTCTTTGTTCCAGGATATACCAAGAATTCTACAGTAAAGTGAGACATTCCAAAGTGAAAAAAAAAAATTCTCTATGACGATAATCTCTCCATGATTATTAATTATTTTTTTATATTATAAAAATTATATACTAAAATGTATAAAAAATGTACAGATCCCCTAATCTGTTTTTATAGAGATATTTTCCTATACTTTTTTTTTAATATTAAGCTATATTGTTTTGTTTGAAGATGCGTTTATATATATCCCAAAGTTCTATCGAAAATTGTACAGGGGCTGTACTCTTTGAAATATATGTTGCTGTGTTTGTTGTGAATTGTATTTTTGGGAATTTAAATGATGAAGTTCAGTATAACCAGTCTGTCGCGGTACTGCTGGGCCTTATTTTCTTTTAGGGATGGGCTTTAATCTACCAGGCGCCTACTGGCCTTTCCATTTCCTGCGCCCTTAAACTGGACATTCTAATGGCCAGCCGACGGAGTTTTCAGACAACGCCCATCTACTACACTAGCACGAACATTGGCGTAAGTGTAACGTGACCGTATCGTTGAAGTAAACATTACAAACTATGAGTGTATCTGTGCCACAGTTGTACTAGACACATGATATAAGTTTTCAAACTGACATGGTCACTAATGCAAGATTAACGTTAGACACACGTGATATTTACCATGTATTATTAAATAGTGAGCTTACAGTATATGAACCAAAGCGCTAACTATATTACTTGGAGGATAAAACAGCTTGGGACTGATCACTCCAGGATCTATCTACTCGTGTACTAAGATGTCAAAGTGTAGCGTGTCTTGCCCTGCTGATACCATTATTATGGTCTCTTTTGTAAGGCAACACACTGGAGCTAATATTTGTAGTACCTAAGTAAAAACATCTATATAAAAAGAATGGCCCCGGGTTTCTTGCCGCTTCTTCTCGGTGGGCTCTATATATTTTGGAACGCGGCGGTAGTCTTTAAAGTACATTATAATGAAAAATTGACGTTCATAAGTGCGCCTTTGATGCCTAAATTGAATAAATGATTTTGACTTTGACTTAAATAATTTGTCAAAAATAAACTAAGATTACATACAATAGTTCTCAAACTGTCATTAAATATGTCGACGTGCTGGAACTCGTGGATACATTGATTAAAAATTGACAAAAGCCTGCGGGTGGGCGCGTTGTATTTATTGTGCACAGTTGCATGCGCCATGTTCTCGAGTAAACTGCAGTGACTGCGGGTAGGTGTTGTCATGAGCAGACGAAACGGTCTACCCTCTTCCGCACACATTTCTTGCGTTCTCATTACCAATGACACAACAGTCACTTGGAACTCGATCTAGGTCTCGACACACATCACTCACGGTATCTGCCCGCGAGCTTGTTTCGGAACTTGTTCGGTTTTTGCAAAGATGAACCACTGGACTCCAGGTTTTCGACAGTTAAAACCCATCCTCTCTATTAAAATTCCTATATTTGGTAATTTCGATTGCCTCCCTCATGAATCTAGGTATATAGTGGCGTTCTGTCGAGATTCTCTGAGGGTTATGTAAGTCAACCCAAGTCAAATGAAAGTCAAGGTGTTGGGCAATGGCCGATTTTAGAGGGTCATTGTTCAATATCGAGAGCTGACAAGAAATACAACACATGGTACATATCCCGTTCCTAACATTAGATACATGGCAGTTTGTACTGTTTACCTCAACGGTGCGATTACGTTGCACTTACGCAAATGTTCGTGCTGTGTACACTGCACATCTGTATTTGTTAACGGTAGAGAAGGCGGATGCTCTCAGTAAACCGTTGGCGTAAGTTTTTGTTACGTATATCTTGTTTCTAACTAATTTTTTCCCCATATTATGCTGTCTTTTTTAATGTAACTAAACTAACTCTAAACTATGAGTTTCTCTATAAAAATATGGCTCGGCTATTCCGTCGTTCTACGTTTGATTGAATTCAGTTAAAAATATAATTTACAAAAACACAAGTGACTGCGTACAAAAATTTTGTACAAACATATTTATATATAAATTTATATGTACAATTATATAAAGCTTTGATATTGTGAAATGTAAATAATTACCGTCTCTATACTTTCCTTTATTATAGTTAATTTAGATTGTATGGCGAATGAATGAACCCCATTTTCGGGGAACCCCTTTTTAAGGTTTACACTATGACTTTGAATTTGAATTACTCTATTGACCTGAAGTTCTCAGAATGTTTAGTTTAGTGGCCCGCACGGGTCACTTCAACGTGTAATTTCTAGAAATGGTAGACGGTGATGAAAAGGTAGACGTGTTAATTGGCGATCCCCAATTTTGGATATAGTTAACGCGTGACCATGTTTGGGGTTTGCAAACAATTTTGGGGTCGTGCCTAATTGTGGGGTTCGGAAACCCAGTGCTGGGAAAAAGCTATCACCATCACAAAAAGGTATCGTTCATTTATAAGATATTGATAGTTTGCATATTATTTTCTTTATCCAAAAATCGGTGCAATTTTTGATGTTATTTTTGTTCAGAGTTTAGATGAATACTTTTTATTTTTTCACAGTACATTCAGAACTATAATTATATTTGTTTATTGTTTTTGTATATTTTTTAAAGTTTTTTAATTGTTTTTACGAAAATGACCAAATTAGTAGAAGTAAAAATATATGTAATAATAAAAGTTTTTTTCTAATGTTAGTACTCTGACGATATTTAAAATTAAGTAAAGTATTTTTTGAAATAAAAAAACAATTTATACTTGAATATATATTTTATGTTGGTGTTGTGATTTGGACGATACCTATCTGAAAACAAAAAGCTTGCCCGTTTTTCATGCTGTGAATGTTATAGTCTAAGTTGTTATGTAATCATACACATTCACACATTGTATAGACTTTAAAAACACGATACCGGTATGTTATGTGCTTTGAAATATTTAATAATAAATGGGTGTAAAATGGTTTTAAAACGGAAAATTATGTCAAAATCACTTCAACAACGGCTTAGCTGTATCTCGATCTCGAATATCATCTCCGATGATAAACCATGGTGCGGTCGATGACATCATTTTATTTTCGGAACCTTAACATACGCGTGAAAATATGTATGCTTTTTATATTTTTCAATAGTTATTCAGGTTTTGGGTATGTATAGCAGAATTGAATGCTTTTTTTTCAATTAATATATATTTTGCCGGTGTCGTGATAATTTCTCAGTCGAGTGTTTCGAATGTTTCATTTTCTTTGTATGATGTTGCCGTGATAGTGTTCAAACCCGATAACTATAAGACTTGCATCCTTGTCGCTGAATCGAATTGTAATCGTAATCCAGTTAAATACTTTTATATTTCACAAAAGTGGTCGATTTTGTACATTATGAACGCTTTCCTGCATACAAAGAAGAAAAAATACTGCATTGATTGTTGAATCGTCTGAGAAACTCCTAAATGTTGCCATTTTTCAATTTTATTATTAATATTCTATGTTTAGTGTTAAGGTAAATCTCGCAATAAGTTCTAAATACTTGTTTTTATTTCGACGTAAAAAGAAATCTGATATTTTTTGTCTGTTGTTTTTAGTCTATTATGTTTGTTTGTTTTAAAATTAAAAATATATTTATCGATTTATTTTTGTGCGGGGAGAATTCGGCTAACTTTCCAAAGACAAATGTTACTTTTTATTTTTCTATTTTTAACCTCGAGTACATGTTCGTGTAACGATGCTTATATAATATTGATTGAGGTAATGCAAGTGCATGCAGCACAAATACAGTGAGCAATTTAGTTTACAAATCGTTGATTGAATAATACAGAACATTTTGAAACACTTAATCAAATACCGACACAAACATTGCTCGTTAATTCGACGATGATAGTTGTAAAACATGTTATGTTTTACAACTTAAAATTTTTCTTTATTGTATAGTGTTGAATAGTTAACATATCCTGTTAATTCATCGTAATTTTCAGCAGATCAGCTCTACAATCAATTCATCAATATCTACCATCAATATTATATAAACATGTTCAAATTGTACAAAAGGATTTTTGGTTACCTTAAATCGTTTACAAAAAGTCATAACGCCGAGTTCTCCGCAAATCATTGTAAAATATTAGTTAGATAAAAATAGTTACCATGTTATACAATAAATCGTGTATTGCCAATTATTCGATGTGGATTGCGGGACTGCGGAAGGGATCTATTAGAACAGAAAAAGTTATTTGTCATGTAATAACTTCTGTTCTCGTTCCGAGTCTGTTTTGATAGATTTTCGAATTGTACGTGTGTGAGGTCTAGTATTTTCTATCACATATTAGTAAAGGGCCTGTTTCATCTAATAAAGACAATTAAGCCAAATATTCGTTCTCAAATTAAATGAGCCTATATTACATTTTGGGGTCATAAACAATTTTGGGGCTGATTTGTATTTGCAAGTTGTGGATATGCCCCAAATTTGTCTAAAGTGTAAAATATTTCAATAAAGTTTATTTTTTGACTATATAGTTATATAGCTTAAATACTAAATAGTATAAAAGTTGGCAAAAACCACAGATAACTAAAGATACATCAGCTACTTTGAGTTCTAGTATCACAAAAAACCCTCCAAACCTAAAACTTCACGGATTGGTAATGAATGAGTACTAAATACGTTAACGACGCGATTAAGTTACTTTAAACAGATTTTCGTGCTCGGCCCACTGAGCTGTGGCATATAAATATATGTGGTAAAGACGTTTGCATTTAACTTCATACATTTATATCAGGTAATTATGATTATTTTATCCAAACTCAGCATAGAGATTTAAAAATAATTCACGTTTTATGATGGGACCATCGGTTTGGTAGAACCCCAAAATTGTTGGAACAGGCCTTGTTAGACGCGGGTGGCATAAAAGTGAAAGTGATAAATTGATCGAATTTACTTGGCAATTAAAATATAAACGGGGAAATGATAGTTTAGAAATATTATTGTAAAAAAAAACATTATTTTTTGTTACGTCACAATTTTTTCGTTGATTTTTCAAAAAAATCTTGCCAAAGTTCTGATTAACAAATTGAAAGCTAAATTTATGTATAATTAAAAAAGAAATTATAGTTTTAAGTGAAATGAGTCTTGGGGAAGGGAATAAATCATGACTTCTTTAATTTGGTGCTCGATAGTTGTTTTTTTCCGAATTGTATTGCATTTTTCATAAGTAAAATAGTTTTTTTTTCTTACTAAGAGTACAACGTTTTGCGATGCGGTGTCAATACGCACATTAGTAGCGGAGCGCTAGTTGGTTTTTTTTATTATTTTTTCTAGATTACAAAAAAAATATTTACCATAGACTATAGGGATAAGTATAAGGAATGAAGGATAGAAGCAAAGAAGATAGAGCGTGCATTATTGTTAAAAGATAAGAGAAATTGTCTGATCATTTCTGAACAGTAATAAAATTAAAAATCATATCGAATTTTGTAACATAGTTTCTCGTTATGCATATTGAAAATATTTTTTGCTGTTAAAATATATACACAGATAAACATTATTATGTTGTAGCCAAAGTTTTTCAATCATGTTGCACGTTTATCAGACGATACTGTATTGTAATTAAAATTTAATGTGAATATATAATATCGATGGAGACAAAATTATGTAAAAAAGAAATATTTTTCAAAAGTACGCTCTAAACAGAACCAAAGCTGTGAATATTTCGATGTAAAGATTGTTAAGTAAGAATAAAATATGCTTTATATATACAAGTCTTTGATTTAACCCTTTATAAGGCAGAGAAAACTAGAGGTGGTAGCAACGTGCACGCCAGTAGGAGTTGTTAATAATATGCTAAGGAATACAAATTGAGGGTATTTTGATTTTTTGCGGATTTGTTTATTTTTTAAATGCGGTGGCAACATAGTTGCCACTGCCTGGAAATGAAATGCAAAATTTTCTGGAAATTACTTATTTATTCACAGAAAAAAACAAACTATCAATCCAGAATAGAACAAGAAATCACGTGTAAGATCAATTTAGATATTTTTCACGATGCAAACTTAAAAAACATGCAAATTTAGGCATTACCTACCATATTAGAAAGAAAAAACCCTGCATGAATCCCGGAAATATAATACACCCATGCTGAGGCAGTGGCAACTATATTGCCACCTAAACAAAACCCATTTTACAAAAATATTTCCATGAGACTGCTAATAATATAGCCTAATATGGCTCCAGAGATCCCAAATTATCAAAATAATACAAAAAACTTACCACCGTAGTAGCAGAATTCCGAGATGAAGTTAGATTTATAAAAAAATCCGTTTTAGCCCAAATTTTCGGATTCAAAGTATTCCCAAATGACACTTATGACATCTGTCCATGAAACCTATTTTTTTTCCAAATCTATGGTTTATAAAGTTGCCATTTCTCAAAAAAAAAACTCCTCAAACATTTCAAATTCCGCGAAATTTAAAAAAAATGCTGGTGGCAACGCAGTTGCCACTACCTTACAAATGTGTTTATTACTGACCGACTTATTGTATAACGGACGGTTTCAATAATCTATCTATCCACAGTTTACCTTACTACCGACAGGAATTTGACATAACGTCTATACAAATAGTGTCAAATATCTATCTCTAGTAAGGTAATCCGGCGATAGATAGGTTATTGAAACCGGCCGTTAGTAACGTCACTTTTAGACCGACGAACTTTTTAAACATCAAGTGCCAGATACACTAGGGGACATTTCGTCCCGCAACATGACGCGCAACACTAAATCTACGTGACGCTGCAACGTTGCTTAGTGTGCCGCAACATGTTGCGAGACATTCATGTGACCCGAGACCTGTTGCTTGCTCCCGCCTCGAGAGCGAGCGCACGTGTCGTGTCGCGGGTCAGTGTCGCGCCGCTTGGTATCAAGTGTAGACGTGCCCCTCAACATGTATGTAGTGGGTCTGGGGTACGAAAACGTACTTTTTATTCTTGAGCTTTACCACAGTCATGATATGTTGTGGGATATGTACTTTAAACCATGACTACCGAAAAAATCGCATATGACCAGTCAAACATGCGGAGATGGCTTAAAATATTACTTCTTTCCCGTAATAAGAGACTCCGTATCTACCATCTTCTCTGTCGCTTACGCTTCGCTCCCAAAATAAGAATGTACGCAGCACTAATCACCACAACCTCGGGCGACATTTCTATAAGCGCTGACTAGTGTGGCCTGCAAAATGTTTTGCTATTTCATTCACATTTTGAATAGGTACCACTATTTCGATCGGCTTACTGTTTAAATACCACTATATACTTTCCGTATTTAGACCAACCTGTTCAAACAACACTATTAGACAGATTTACTGTTACAACAATTTTAGACAGATTTGCTGTTCAAACAATAATTTTAGACAGATTTTCTGTTCAAACAACAATTTTAGACAGATTTGCTGTTCAAAAAATAATTTTAGACAGATTTGCTGTTCATACAACAATTTTAGACAGATTTGCTGTTCAAACAATAATTTTAGACAGATTTGCTGTTCAAATAATAATTTTAGACAGATTTGCTGTTCAAACAACAATTATGGACAGATTTGCTGTTCTAACAACAATTTAAGACAGATTTGCTGTTCAACCAATAATTTTATACAGATTTGTTGTTCAAACAATAACTTTAGACAGATTTGCTGTTCAAACAATAATTTTAGACAGATTTGCTGTTCAAACAACAATTGTAGACAGATGTGCTGTTCAAACAACAATTTTAGACAGATTTGCTGTTCATACAACAATTTTTTTTTATTTTATTTTATTTTATTTATTTAGTTATCCATACAGATTTAGACAGATTTGCTGTGCAAACAATAATTTTAGACAGATTTGCTGTTCAAACAATTATTTTAGACAGATATGCTGTTCAAACAACAATTATGGACAGATTTGCTGTTCTAACAACAATTTAAGACAAATTTGCTGTTCAACCTATAATTTTATACAGATTTGCTGTTCAAACAATAATTTTAGACAGATTTGCTGTTCAAACAATAATTTTAGACAGATTTACTGTTCAAACAATAATTTTAGACAGATTTGCTGTTCAAACATTAATTTTAGACCGTTTTACTGTTCAAACAATTATTTTAGACAGATTTGCTGTTCAAACAATAATTTTAGACAGATTTACTGTTCAAACAATAATTTTAGAAAGATTTACTGTTCAAACAACAATTGTAGACAGATTTACTGTTCAAACAACAATTGTAGACAGATGTGCTGTTCAAACAACAATTTTAGACAGATTTACTGTTCAAACAATAATTTTAGACAGATTTGCTGTTCAAACAATAATTTTAGACCGATTTACTTTTCAAACCATTATTTTAGACATATTTCCTGTTCAAACAATAATTTTAGACAGATTTACTGTTCAAACAATAATTTTAGTCAGATTTACTGTTCAAACAACAATTGTAGACAGATTTGCTGTTCAAACAATAATTTTAGACAGATTTGCTGTTCAAACAATAATTTTAGACAGATTTGCTGTTCAAACAATAATTTTAGACCGATTTACTGTTCAAACAATAATTTTAGACAGATTTACTGTTCAAACAACAATTGTAGACAGATGTGCTGTTCAAACAACCATTTTATACAGATTTGCTGTTCAAACAATCTTTTTTGACAGATTTACTGTTCAAACAATAATTTTAGACAGATTTACTGTTCAAACAATAATTTTAGACAGATTTACTGTTCCAACAATAATTTTAGACAGATTTACTGTTCAAACAACAATTGTAGACAGATTTGCTGTTCAAACAACAATTTTAGACAGATTTGCTGTTCAAACAATCTTTTTTGACAGATTTACTGTACAAACAATAATTTTAGACAGATTTGCTGTTCTAACAATCTTTTTTGACAGATTTACGGTTCAAACAATAATTTTAGACAGATTTACTGTTCAAACAACAATTTTAGACAGATTTGATGTTCAAACAATAATTTTAGACAGATTTACTGTTCCAACAATAATTTTAGACAGATTTACTGTTCAAACAACAATTGTAGACAGATTTGCTGTTCAAACAACAATTTTAGACAGATTTGCTGTTCAAACAATCTTTTTTTGACAGATTTACTGTTCAAACAATAGTTTTAGACAGATTTGCTGTTCTAACAATCTTTTTTGACAGATTTACTGTTCAAACAATAATTTTAGACAGATTTGCTGTTCAAACAATCTTTTTTGACAGATTTACTGTTCAAACAATAATTTTAGACAGATTTGCTGTTCAAAAAATCTTTTTTGACAGATTTACTGTTCAAACAATAATTTTAGACAGATTTGCTGTTCAAACAATAATCTTAGACAGATTTGCTGTTCAAACAATCTTTTTTGACAGATTTACTGTTCAAACAATAATTTTAGACAGATTTGCTGTTCAAACAATAATTTTAGACAGATTTGCTGTTCAAACAATCTTTTTTGACAGATTTACTGTTCAAACAATAATTTTAGACAGATTTGCTGTTCAAACAATAATCTTAGACAGAATTACTGTTCAAACAATCTTTTTTGACAGATTTACTGTTCAAACAATAATTTTAGACAGATTTGCTGTTCAAACAATCTTTTTTGACAGATTTACTGTTCAAACAATAATTTTAGACAGATTTGCTGTTCAAACAATAATCTTAGACAGATTTGATTTCTTCAGATCTTATGATACCTTCTTTCAAACGTAGTTCAACTGCTAAATTATGCTTCCATCGCGCTGACTACACAAAAATTAAAGATCATTTATCTACAGTAGACTGGACCAGTATACTTACAGGAGAAACAATTGACGATGTTGTAAATAGTTTTTATTGCACCCTACAAACAGTTATTGAACGATTTATACCTAAAGTAAAAATTAAGTCTACAAATCGTTATCCTATTTGGTATTCAAAACCCTTAGTACACATTATTGTGGATAAGCTAAAAGCCCATGCGCGATGGAAGAGACATCGCAATCCTAGAGATTATGATGAGTTTTCTGAGTTTAGAATGAGGCAAAAGAAAATACAAAAAAAATGTAAAGACGCGTTTATAGATCGCATGCAAGCATTTATGAAGAGAGATCCTAAATATCTGTGGAAATATGTTAAGTCTCTACGTAGTTCTAGTACTGGATACCCTAGCACGATGCAATTGGCAAACACCTTCTACAATAATGAAAGTGATATATGCGAGGGATTTAAAAGATTTTTTGAAAGTGTTTTCCAGCCGCCAGCTACGTCCTATCACAAATTACTATCAAATTATGATGAGTCTATAAATCATGTTCATGATATAAACATAAATGTCGATTGTGTTTTGAAGATAATGAAATCGTTAGATATCTAAAAGGGTCCTGGTAACGATGGGGTACCACCAGTCTTCGTTCAAAGATGTGCTGAAGCATTGGCTCGACCTTTGACTACTATTTTCATGCTTTCAGTCAATGTTTTTGGTACTTTTCCAAGCATCTGGAAAGAGGCAAGAATAGTCCCAGTGCACAAAGGGGGATCTCGTAATAGAATCGAGCACTATAGGCCTATATCTATACTCAACATATTTAGTAAAGTATTTGAAAAGGTGGTACACCGCTTTATTGGTCCTATTATATTAACATCTATTCCGGAACAGCAGCACGGCTTTATTAACAGACGTTCAACAGTAACTAATCTAACTGTTTATTCAAATTACATTCTTCGCAGCATGGATGATAAGATACAGGTGGATGTGATCTATACCGATATAGAAAAAGCATTTGATAGGGTAGACCACATTATCTTGCTCCATAAGCTTCAAGCATTGGGAATAAGAGGTGACTTACTTAGGTGGCTTACATCATATGTATCTAATAGAAGGCAGGCTGTGTCAATTGGTAGTGCGCGTAGTAACTATACAACAATCTGCTCAGGCGTCCCACAAGGGTCAATTTTGGGTCCGTTACTCTACAACGCCTATCTGTTTGACATATCGACATGTTTTGATCGTTCAAATTACCTAATGTTTGCTGATGATAAAAAAGTATATATACAAATTAAAGGTATTGAGGATTGCATAAACCTTCAAAATTATTTAGATAATCTTGCCAAGTATTACGCAATGAATAGAATTAATTTAAACATTACAAAATGTCAACAAATCACATTTACACGTAAGGTTGAACCTATCCAATTCCCTTACAGAATTAACTGTTTACCGATTAAGAAGGTAACCACTATAAAAGACTTAGGAGTCATATTAGATTCTAAAATGATGCTTACCGAACATGTAGATGTAATTGTAAATAAGTCATTCAAACAGTTAGGTTTTATAAAAAGAGTCTGCGCTCCGTTTAAAAGTATTTCTTGCATAAAAGTTTTATATTTTGCGTATGTACGGAGCATATTAGAATATGCGTGTTGTATTTGGTCCCCACGCTACGTTGTACATATTAATAGGTTAGAATCTATACAGAAGAAATTCATTAAATATTTAAATTTTAAAAATAATAAGTAATTTGATTCATATGATGAGGCTTGTAGGTACTATAATATCGATACATTAGAGCAGAGGCGTAGGCAATATGACGTCACATTGTTACATGATATTATGAATGCAAATATAGATTGTACAGAGCTACTTGCTAACGTTTCGCTTCGGGTACCTTCTATTCGCACTAGGAATACATCGTTACTGCATGTACCCCCTCGCAGTACTAATTATGCCCAGAACTCGGTGCTTTGCCGTGCAGCTCGCAATTTCAATAAATATTATTCGGAATTAGATCTGTTTCACTTATCGAAAAGTTCTCTCAAATACCACATTAGGGAAATACATAAGAATACTTCAATTAAATGTATCATACTCACACACACACACACACACACACACACACACACACACACACACACACACACACATACACATACATACATACACACACACACACACACAAACAAACAAACAAACAAAACCATTACTTATAAAGCGGCAATGATTACTTCATAATTATTGATACAGTACGGGTAATGGCATTTACTCGTACATACTCATTTGAAACAAGTAGGTACTACTTTATTATTTGAATGTTACTTAATATTTAGATACTAGTACGGATATATTAGTATGCTAATTAATTGTATCCTATTTTGGCCATACTGTAGATAAGAAATGTCACATATGTAAATACTAATTGTAACGCTGTATGGATAACTAAATAAATAAAATAAAAAAATTTGCTGTTCAATCAATCTTTTTTGACAGATTTACTGTTCAAACAATAATTTTAGACAGATTTGCTGTTCAAATAATAATTTTAGACAGATTTGCTGTTCAAACAATCTTTTTTGACAGATTTACTGTTCAAACAATAATTTTAGACAGATTTGCTGTTCAAACAATAATTTTAGACAGATTTTCTGTTCAAACAATAATTTTAGACAGATTTGCTGTTCAAACAATAATTTTAGACAGATTTGCTGTTCAAACAATCTTTTTTGACAGATTTACTGTTCAAACAATAATTTTAGACGGATTTGCAGTTCAAACAACAATCTTAGACAGAATTGCTGTTCAAACAATCTTTTTTGACAGATTTACTGTTCAAACAATAATTTTAGACAGATTTGCTGTTCAAACAATCTTTTTTGACAGATTTACTGTTCAAACAATAATTTTAGACTGATTTGCTGTTCAAACAATAATCTTAGACAGATTTGCTGTTCAATCAATCTTTTTTGACAGATTTACTGTTCAAACAATAATTTTAGACAGATTTGCTGTTCAAATAGTAATTTTAGACAGATTTGCTGTTCAAACAATCTTTTTTGACAGATTTACTGTTCAAACAATAATTTTAGACATATTTGCTGTTCAAACAATCTTTTTTGACAGATTTACTGTTCAAACAATAATCTTAGTCAGAATTGCTGTTCAAACAATATTCTTAGACAGATTTGCTGTTCAAACAATCTTTTTTGACAGATTTACTGTTCAAACAATAATTTTAGACAGATTTGCTGTTCAAACAATAATCTTAGACAGATTTGCTGTTCAAACAATCTTTTTTGACAGATTTACTGTTCAAACAATAATTTTAGACAGATTTGCTGTTCAAACAATAATCTTAGACAGATTTGCTGTTCAAACAATCTTTTTTGACAGATTTACTGTTCAAACAATAATTTTAGACAGATTTGCTGTTCAAACAATAATCTTAGACAGATTTGCTGTTCAAACAATCTTTTTTGACAGATTTACTGTTCAAACAATAATTTTAGACAGATTTGCTGTTCAAACAATAATTTAAGACAGATTTGCTGTTCAAACAATCTTTTTTGACAGATTTACTGTTCAAACAATAATTTTAGACAGATTTGCTGTTCAAACAATAATTTTAGACAGATTTGCTGTTCAAACAACAATTATGGACAGATTTGCTGTTCTAACAACAATTTAAGACAGATTTGCTGTTCAACCAATAATTTTATACAGATTTGTTGTTCAAACAATAACTTTAGACAGATTTGCTGTTCAAACAACAATTTTAGACAGATTTGCTGTTCATACAACAATTTTTTTTGTTTTATTTTATTTTATTTATTTAGTTATCCATACAGATTTAGACAGATTTGCTGTGTAAACAATAATTTTAGACAGATTTGCTGTTCAATCAATCTTTTTTGACAGATTTACTGTTCAAACAATAATTTTAGACAGATTTGCTGTTCAAATAATAATTTTAGACAGATTTGCTGTTCAAACAATCTTTTTTGACAGATTTACTGTTCAAACAATAATTTTAGACAGATTTGCTGTTCAAACAATAATTTTAGACAGATTTGCTGTTCAAACAATAATTTTAGACAGATTTGCTCTTCAAACAACAATTATGGACAGATTTGCTGTTCTAACAACAATTTAAGACAGATTTGCTGTTCAACCTATAATTTTATACAGATTTGCTGTTCAAACAATAATTTTAGACAGATTTGCTGTTCAAACAATAATTTTAGACAGATTTACTGTTCAAACAACAATTGTAGACAGATTTGCTGTTCAAACAATAATTTAAGACAGATTTGCTGTTCAAACAATAATTTTAGACCGATTTACTGTTCAAACAATAATTTTAGACAGATTTACTGTTCAAACAACAGTTGTAGACAGATGTGCTGTTCAAACAACAATTTTAGACAGATTTGCTGTTCAAACAATCTTTTTTGACAGATTTACTGTTCAAACAATAATTTTAGACAGATTTACTGTTCAAACAATAATTTTAGACAGATTTACTGTTCAAACAACAATTTTAGACAGATTTGATGTTCAAAGAATAATTTTAGACAGATTTACTGTTCCAACAATAATTTTAGACAGATTCACTGTTCAAACAACAATTGTAGACAGATTTGCTGTTCAAACAACAATTTTAGACAGATTTGCTGTTCAAACAATCTTTTTTGACAGATTTACTGTTCAAACAATAATTTTAGACAGATTTGCTGTTCTAACAATCTTTTTTGACAGATTTACTGTTCAAACAAAAATTTTAGACAGATTTACTGTTCAAACAACAATTTTAGACAGATTTGATGTTCAAACAATAATTTTAGACAGATTTACTGTTCCAACAATAATTTTAGACAGATTTACTGTTCAAACAACAATTGTAGACAGATTTGCTGTTCAAACAACAATTTTAGACAGATTGGCTGTTCAAACAATCTTTTTTGACAGATTTACTGTTCAAACAATAGTTTTAGACAGATTTGCTGTTCTAACAATCTTTTTTGACAGATTTACTGTTCAAACAATAATTTTTGACAGATTTACTGTTCAAACAATAATTTTAGACAGATTTGCTGTTCAAACAATAATCTTAGACAGATTTGCTGTTCAAACAATCTTTTTTGACAGATTTACTGTTCCAACAATAATTTTAGACAGATTTGCTGTTCAAACAATAATTTTAGACAGATTTGCTGTTCAAACAATCTTTTTTGACAGATTTACCGTTCAAACAATAATTTTAGACGGATTTGCTGTTCAAACAATAATCTTAGACAGAATTGCTGTTCAAACAATCTTTTTTGACAGATTTACTGTTCAAACAATAATTTTAGACAGATTTGCTGTTCAAACAATAATCTTAGACAAATTTGCTGTTCAATCAATCTTTTTTGACAGATTTACTGTTCAAACAATAATTTTAGACAGATTTGCTGTTCAAATAGTAATTTTAGACAGATTTGCTGTTCAAACAATCTTTTTTGACAGATTTACTGTTCAAACAATAATTTTAGACAGATTTGCTGTTCAAACAATAATTTTAGACAGATTTGCTGTTCAAACAATCTTTTTTGACAGATTTACTGTTCAAACAATAATTTAAGACAGATTTGCTGTTCAAACAATATTCTTAGACAGATTTGCTGTTCAAACAATCTTTTTTGACAGATTAACTGTTCAAACAATAATTTTAGACAGATTTGCTGTTCAAACAATAATCTTAGACAGATTTGCTGTTCAAACAATCTTTTTTGACAGATTTACTGTTCAAACAATAATTTTAGACAGATTTGCTGTTCAAACAATAATCTTAGACAGATTTGCTGTTCAAACAATAATTTTTGACAGATTTACTGTTCAAACAATAATTTTAGACAGATTTGCTGTGCAAACAATAATTTTAGACAGATTTGCTGTTCAAACAATAATCTTAGACAGATTTGCTGATAACACTATTATGACATATTTACTATTCAGACAACACTTAGATTAAACTTATGATATCGAGCAAGGTACTCACAATAAAAGATTTCCAGTGCTAATTATGCGTTAGTTGAACGTGGCTGTGCATCTTGTACAATAATATTTCTGGAACTTACTAGAAACCAGCCATTCCCCGCTGCACTACCAGCTGGTAGCTGTAGTACCAGGTAGTGCAGCGGGAATGACTGGTTAGCGAAATATGAGGATTCGAATTTAGAACTTGCATACATCAAAATTATATAAACATAACAAACAATACACCACAGAAACTCAACCAAACTCCAAACCATACCTACCCTTAACGACGATTTGCTGTTCAAACAATCTTTTTTGACAGATTTACTGTTCAAACAATAATTTTAGACAGATTTGCTGTTCAAACAATAATCTTAGACAGATTGGCTGTTCAATCAATCTTTTTTGACAGATTTACTGTTCAAACAATAATTTTAGACAGATTTGCTGTTCAAATAATAATTTTAGACAGATTTGCTGTTCAAACAATCTTTTTTGACAGATTTACTGTTCAAACAATAATTTTAGACAGATTTGCTGTTCAAACAATAATTTTAGACAGATTTGCTGTTCAAACAATAATTTTAGACTGATTTGCTGTTCAAACAACAATTATGGACAGATTTGCTGTTCTAACAACAATTTAAGACAGATTTGCTGTTCAACCAATAATTTTATACAGATTTGTTGTTCAAACAATAACTTTAGACAGATTTGCATTTCAAACAATAATTTTAGACAGATTTGCTGTTCAAACAACAATTGTAGACAGATGTGCTGTTCAAACAACAATTTTAGACAGATTTGCTGTTCATACAACAATTTTTTTTGTTTTATTTTATTTTATTTATTTAGTTATCCATACAGATTTAGACAGATTTGCTGTGCAAACAATAATTTTAGACAGATTTGCTGTTCAAACAATTATTTTAGACAGATTTGCTGTTCAAACAACAATTATGGACAGATTTGCTGTTCTAACAACAATTTAAGACAGATTTGCTGTTCAACCTATAATTTTATACAGATTTGCTGTTCAAACAATAATTTAAGACAGATTTGCTGTTCAAACAATAATTTTAGACAGATTTACTGTTCAAACAACAATTGTAGACAGATTTGCTGTTCAAACAATAATTTAAGACAGATTTGCTGTTCAAACAATAATTTTAGACAGATTTGCTGTTCAAACAATAATTTTAGACCGATTTACTGTTCAAACAATAATTTTAGACAGATTTACTGTTCAAACAACAGTTGTAGACAGATGTGCTGTTCAAACAACAATTTTAGACAGATTTGCTGTTCAAACAATCTTTTTTGACAGATTTACTGATCAAACAATAATTTTAGACAGATTTACTGTTCAAACAATAATTTTAGAAAGATTTACTGTTCAAACAACAATTTTAGACAGATTTGATGTTCAAAGAATAATTTTAGACAGATTTACTGTTCCAACAATAATTTTAGACAGATTTACTGTTCAAACAACAATTGTAGACAGATTTGCTGTTCAAACAACAATTTTAGACAGATTTGCTGTTCAAACAATCTTTTTTGACAGATTTACTGTTCAAACAATAATTTTAGACAGATTTGCTGTTCTAACAATCTTTTTTGACAGATTTACTGTTCAAACAATAATTTTAGACAGATTTACTGTTCAAACAACAATTTTAGACAGATTTGATGTTCAAACAATAATTTTAGACAGATTTACTGTTCCAACAATAATTTTAGACAGATTTACTGTTCAAACAACAATTGTAGACAGATTTGCTGTTCAAACAACAATTTTAGACAGATTGGCTGTTCAAACAATCTTTTTTGACAGATTTACTGTTCAAACAATAGTTTTAGACAGATTTGCTGTTCTAACAATCTTTTTTGACAGATTTACTGTTCTGACAATAATTTTAGACAGATTTGCTGTTCAAACAATCTTTTTTGACAGATTTACTGTTCAAACAATAATTTTAGACAGATTTGCTCTTCAAACAATCTTTTTTGACAGATTTACTGTTCAAACAATAATTTTAGACAGATTTGCTGTTCAAACAATAATTTTAGACAGATTTGCTGTTCAAACAATCTTTTTTGACAGATTTACTGTTCAAACAATAATTTTAGACGGATTTGCTGTTCAAACAATAATTTTAGACGGATTTGCTGTTCAAACAATAATCTTAGACAGAATTGCTGTTCAAACAATCTTTTTTGACAGATTTACTGTTCAAACAATAATTTTAGACAGATTTGCTGTTCAAACAATCTTTTTTGACAGATTTACTGTTCAAACAATAATTTTAGACAGATTTGCTGTTCAAACAATAATCTTAGACAGATTTGCTGTTCAATCAATCTTTTTTGACAGATTTACTGTTCAAACAATAATTTTAGACAGATTTGCTGTTCAAATAGTAATTTTAGACAGATTTGCTGTTCAAACAATCTTTTTTGACAGATTTACTGTTCAAACAATAATTTTAGACAGATTTGCTGTTCAAACAATAATTTTAGACAGATTTGCTGTTCAAACAATAATTTTAGACAGATTTGCTGTTCAAACAATAATTTTAGACATATTTGCTGTTCAAACAATCTTTTTTGACAGATTTACTGTTCAAACAATAATTTAAGACAGATTTGCTGTTCAAACAATATTCTTAGACAGATTTGCTGTTCAAACAATCTTTTTTGACAGATTTACTGTTCAAACAATAATTTTAGACAGATTTACTGTTCAAACAATAATTTTAGAAAGATTTACTGTTCAAACAATAATTTTAGACAGATTTGCTGTTCAAATAGTAATTTTAGACAGATTTGCTGTTCAAACAATCTTTTTTGACAGATTTACTGTTCAAACAATAATTTTAGACAGATTTGCTGTTCAAACAATAATTTTAGACAGATTTGCTGTTCAAACAATCTTTTTTGACAGATTTACTGTTCAAACAATAATTTTAGACGGATTTGCTGTTCAAACAATAATCTTAGACAGAATTGCTGTTCAAACAATCTTTTTTGACAGATTTACTGTTCAAACAATAATTTTAGACAGATTTGCTGTGCAAACAATAATTTTAGACAGATTTGCTGTTCAAACAATAATTTTAGACAGATTTACTGTTCAAACAATAATTTTAGACAGATTTACTGTTCAAACAACAATTTTAGACAGATTTGATGTTCAAAGAATAATTTTAGACAGATTTACTGTTCCAACAATAATTTTAGACAGATTCACTGTTCAAACAACAATTGTAGACAGATTTGCTGTTCAAACAACAATTTTAGACAGATTTGCTGTTCAAACAATCTTTTTTGACAGATTTACTGTTCAAACAATAATTTTAGACAGATTTGCTGTTCTAACAATCTTTTTTGACAGATTTACTGTTCAAACAAAAATTTTAGACAGATTTACTGTTCAAACAACAATTTTAGACAGATTTGATGTTCAAACAATAATTTTAGACAGATTTACTGTTCCAACAATAATTTTAGACAGATTTACTGTTCAAACAACAATTGTAGACAGATTTGCTGTTCAAACAACAATTTTAGACAGATTGGCTGTTCAAACAATCTTTTTTGACAGATTTACTGTTCAAACAATAGTTTTAGACAGATTTGCTGTTCTAACAATCTTTTTTGACAGATTTACTGTTCAAACAATAATTTTTGACAGATTTACTGTTCAAACAATAATTTTAGACAGATTTGCTGTTCAAACAATAATCTTAGACAGATTTGCTGTTCAAACAATCTTTTTTGACAGATTTACTGTTCCAACAATAATTTTAGACAGATTTGCTGTTCAAACAATAATTTTAGACAGATTTGCTGTTCAAACAATCTTTTTTGACAGATTTACCGTTCAAACAATAATTTTAGACGGATTTGCTGTTCAAACAATAATCTTAGACAGAATTGCTGTTCAAACAATCTTTTTTGACAGATTTACTGTTCAAACAATAATTTTAGACAGATTTGCTGTTCAAACAATAATCTTAGACAAATTTGCTGTTCAATCAATCTTTTTTGACAGATTTACTGTTCAAACAATAATTTTAGACAGATTTGCTGTTCAAACAATCTTTTTTGACAGATTTACTGTTCAAACAATAATTTTAGACAGATTTGCTGTTCAAACAATAATTTTAGACAGATTTGCTGTTCAAACAACAATTATGGACAGATTTGCTGTTCTAACAACAATTTAAGACAGATTTGCTGTTCAACCAATAATTTTATACAGATTTGTTGTTCAAACAATAACTTTAGACAGATTTGCTGTTCAAACAACAATTTTAGACAGATTTGCTGTTCATACAACAATTTTTTTTGTTTTATTTTATTTTATTTATTTAGTTATCCATACAGATTTAGACAGATTTGCTGTGTAAACAATAATTTTAGACAGATTTGCTGTTCAATCAATCTTTTTTGACAGATTTACTGTTCAAACAATAATTTTAGACAGATTTGCTGTTCAAATAATAATTTTAGACAGATTTGCTGTTCAAACAATCTTTTTTGACAGATTTACTGTTCAAACAATAATTTTAGACAGATTTGCTGTTCAAACAATAATTTTAGACAGATTTGCTGTTCAAACAATAATTTTAGACAGATTTGCTCTTCAAACAACAATTATGGACAGATTTGCTGTTCTAACAACAATTTAAGACAGATTTGCTGTTCAACCTATAATTTTATACAGATTTGCTGTTCAAACAATAATTTTAGACAGATTTGCTGTTCAAACAATAATTTTAGACAGATTTACTGTTCAAACAACAATTGTAGACAGATTTGCTGTTCAAACAATAATTTAAGACAGATTTGCTGTTCAAACAATAATTTTAGACCGATTTACTGTTCAAACAATAATTTTAGACAGATTTACTGTTCAAAAAACAGTTGTAGACAGATGTGCTGTTCAAACAACAGCTTTAGACAGATTTGCTGTTCAAACAATCTTTTTTGACAGATTTACTGTTCAAACAATAATTTTAGACAGATTTACTGTTCAAACAATAATTTTAGACAGATTTACTGTTCAAACAACAATTTTAGTCAGATTTGATGTTCAAAGAATAATTTTAGACAGATTTACTGTTCCAACAATAATTTTAGACAGATTCACTGTTCAAACAACAATTGTAGACAGATTTGCTGTTCAAACAACAATTTTAGACAGATTTGCTGTTCAAACAATCTTTTTTGACAGATTTACTGTTCAAACAATAATTTTAGACAGATTTGCTGTTCTAACAATCTTTTTTGACAGATTTACTGTTCAAACAAAAATTTTAGACAGATTTACTGTTCAAACAACAATTTTAGACAGATTTGATGTTCAAACAATAATTTTAGACAGATTTACTGTTCCAACAATAATTTTAGACAGATTTACTGTTCAAACAACAATTGTAGACAGATTTGCTGTTCAAACAACAATTTTAGACAGATTGGCTGTTCAAACAATCGTTTTTGACAGATTTACTGTTCAAACAATAGTTTTAGACAGATTTGCTGTTCTAACAATCTTTTTTGACAGATTTACTGTTCAAACAATAATTTTTGACAGATTTACTGTTCAAACAATAATTTTAGACAGATTTGCTGTTCAAACAATAATCTTAGACAGATTTGCTGTTCAAACAATCTTTTTTGACAGATTTACTGTTCCAACAATAATTTTAGACAGATTTGCTGTTCAAACAATAATTTTAGACAGATTTGCTGTTCAAACAATCTTTTTTGACAGATTTACCGTTCAAACAATAATTTTAGACGGATTTGCTGTTCAAACAATAATCTTAGACAGAATTGCTGTTCAAACAATCTTTTTTGACAGATTTACTGTTCAAACAATAATTTTAGACAGATTTGCTGTTCAAACAATAATCTTAGACAAATTTGCTGTTCAATCAATCTTTTTTGACAGATTTACTGTTCAAACAATAATTTTAGACAGATTTGCTGTTCAAATAGTAATTTTAGACAGATTTGCTGTTCAAACAATCTTTTTTGACAGATTTACTGTTCAAACAATAATTTTAGACAGATTTGCTGTTCAAACAATAATTTTAGACAGATTTGCTGTTCAAACAATCTTTTTTGACAGATTTACTGTTCAAACAATAATTTAAGACAGATTTGCTGTTCAAACAATATTCTTAGACAGATTTGCTGTTCAAACAATCTTTTTTGACAGATTAACTGTTCAAACAATAATTTTAGACAGATTTGCTGTTCAAACAATAATCTTAGACAGATTTGCTGTTCAAACAATCTTTTTTGACAGATTTACTGTTCAAACAATAATTTTAGACAGATTTGCTGTTCAAACAATAATCTTAGACAGATTTGCTGTTCAAACAATAATTTTTGACAGATTTACTGTTCAAACAATAATTTTAGACAGATTTGCTGTGCAAACAATAATTTTAGACAGATTTGCTGTTCAAACAATAATCTTAGACAGATTTGCTGATAACACTATTATGACATATTTACTATTCAGACAACACTTAGATTAAACTTATGATATCGAGCAAGGTACTCACAATAAAAGATTTCCAGTGCTAATTATGCGTTAGTTGAACGTGGCTGTGCATCTTGTACAATAATATTTCTGGAACTTACTAGAAACCAGCCATTCCCCGCTGCACTACCAGCTGGTAGCTGTAGTACCAGGTAGTGCAGCGGGAATGACTGGTTAGCGAAATATGAGGATTCGAATTTAGAACTTGCATACATCAAAATTATATAAACATAACAAACAATACACCACAGAAACTCAACCAAACTCCAAACCATACCTACCCTTAACGACGATTTGCTGTTCAAACAATCTTTTTTGACAGATTTACTGTTCAAACAATAATTTTAGACAGATTTGCTGTTCAAACAATAATCTTAGACAGATTGGCTGTTCAATCAATCTTTTTTGACAGATTTACTGTTCAAACAATAATTTTAGACAGATTTGCTGTTCAAATAATAATTTTAGACAGATTTGCTGTTCAAACAATCTTTTTTGACAGATTTACTGTTCAAACAATAATTTTAGACAGATTTGCTGTTCAAACAATAATTTTAGACAGATTTGCTGTTCAAACAATAATTTTAGACTGATTTGCTGTTCAAACAACAATTATGGACAGATTTGCTGTTCTAACAACAATTTAAGACAGATTTGCTGTTCAACCAATAATTTTATACAGATTTGTTGTTCAAACAATAACTTTAGACAGATTTGCATTTCAAACAATAATTTTAGACAGATTTGCTGTTCAAACAACAATTGTAGACAGATGTGCTGTTCAAACAACAATTTTAGACAGATTTGCTGTTCATACAACAATTTTTTTTGTTTTATTTTATTTTATTTATTTAGTTATCCATACAGATTTAGACAGATTTGCTGTGCAAACAATAATTTTAGACAGATTTGCTGTTCAAACAATTATTTTAGACAGATTTGCTGTTCAAACAACAATTATGGACAGATTTGCTGTTCTAACAACAATTTAAGACAGATTTGCTGTTCAACCTATAATTTTATACAGATTTGCTGTTCAAACAATAATTTAAGACAGATTTGCTGTTCAAACAATAATTTTAGACAGATTTACTGTTCAAACAACAATTGTAGACAGATTTGCTGTTCAAACAATAATTTAAGACAGATTTGCTGTTCAAACAATAATTTTAGACAGATTTGCTGTTCAAACAATAATTTTAGACCGATTTACTGTTCAAACAATAATTTTAGACAGATTTACTGTTCAAACAACAGTTGTAGACAGATGTGCTGTTCAAACAACAATTTTAGACAGATTTGCTGTTCAAACAATCTTTTTTGACAGATTTACTGATCAAACAATAATTTTAGACAGATTTACTGTTCAAACAATAATTTTAGACAGATTTACTGTTCAAACAACAATTTTAGACAGATTTGATGTTCAAAGAATAATTTTAGACAGATTTACTGTTCCAACAATAATTTTAGACAGATTTACTGTTCAAACAACAATTGTAGACAGATTTGCTGTTCAAACAACAATTTTAGACAGATTTGCTGTTCAAACAATCTTTTTTGACAGATTTACTGTTCAAACAATAATTTTAGACAGATTTGCTGTTCTAACAATCTTTTTTGACAGATTTACTGTTCAAACAATAATTTTAGACAGATTTACTGTTCAAACAACAATTTTAGACAGATTTGATGTTCAAACAATAATTTTAGACAGATTTACTGTTCCAACAATAATTTTAGACAGATTTACTGTTCAAACAACAATTGTAGACAGATTTGCTGTTCAAACAACAATTTTAGACAGATTGGCTGTTCAAACAATCTTTTTTGACAGATTTACTGTTCAAACAATAGTTTTAGACAGATTTGCTGTTCTAACAATCTTTTTTGACAGATTTACTGTTCAAACAATAATTTTAGACAGATTTGCTGTTCAAACAATCTTTTTTGACAGATTTACTGTTCAAACAATAATTTTAGACAGATTTGCTGTTCAAACAATAATCTTAGACAGATTTGCTCTTCAAACAATCTTTTTTGACAGATTTACTGTTCAAACAATAATTTTAGACAGATTTGCTGTTCAAACAATAATTTTAGACAGATTTGCTGTTCAAACAATCTTTTTTGACAGATTTACTGTTCAAACAATAATTTTAGACGGATTTGCTGTTCAAACAATAATCTTAGACAGAATTGCTGTTCAAACAATCTTTTTTGACAGATTTACTGTTCAAACAATAATTTTAGACAGATTTGCTGTTCAAACAATCTTTTTTGACAGATTTACTGTTCAAACAATAATTTTAGACAGATTTGCTGTTCAAACAATAATCTTAGACAGATTTGCTGTTCAATCAATCTTTTTTGACAGATTTACTGTTCAAACAATAATTTTAGACAGATTTGCTGTTCAAATAGTAATTTTAGACAGATTTGCTGTTCAAACAATCTTTTTTGACAGATTTACTGTTCAAACAATAATTTTAGACAGATTTGCTGTTCAAACAATAATTTTAGACAGATTTGCTGTTCAAACAATAATTTTAGACAGATTTGCTGTTCAAACAATAATTTTAGACATATTTGCTGTTCAAACAATCTTTTTTGACAGATTTACTGTTCAAACAATAATTTAAGACAGATTTGCTGTTCAAACAATATTCTTAGACAGATTTGCTGTTCAAACAATCTTTTTTGACAGATTTACTATTCAAACAATAATTTTAGACAGATTTACTGTTCAAACAATAATTTTAGAAAGATTTACTGTTCAAACAATAATTTTAGACAGATTTGCTGTTCAAATAGTAATTTTAGACAGATTTGCTGTTCAAACAATCTTTTTTGACAGATTTACTGTTCAAACAATAATTTTAGACAGATTTGCTGTTCAAACAATAATTTTAGACAGATTTGCTGTTCAAACAATCTTTTTTGACAGATTTACTGTTCAAACAATAATTTTAGACGGATTTGCTGTTCAAACAATAATCTTAGACAGAATTGCTGTTCAAACAATCTTTTTTGACAGATTTACTGTTCAAACAATAATTTTAGACAGATTTGCTGTGCAAACAATAATTTTAGACAGATTTGCTGTTCAAACAATAATCTTAGACAGATTTGCTGTTCAATCAATCTTTTTTGACAGATTTACTGTTCAAACAATAATTTTAGACAGATTTGCTGTTCAAATAGTAATTTTAGACAGATTTGCTGTTCAAACAATCTTTTTTGACAGATTTACTGTTCAAACAATAATTTTAGACAGATTTGCTGTTCAAACAATAATTTTAGACAGATTTGCTGTTCAAACAATAATTTTAGACAGATTTGCTGTTCAAACAATAATTTTAGACATATTTGCTGTTCAAACAATCTTTTTTGACAGATTTACTGTTCAAACAATAATTTAAGACAGATTTGCTGTTCAAACAATATTCTTAGACAGATTTGCTGTTCAAACAATCTTTTTTGACAGATTTACTGTTCAAACAATAATTTTAGACAGATTTGCTGTTCAAATAGTAATTTTAGACAGATTTGCTGTTCAAACAATCTTTTTTGACAGATTTACTGTTCAAACAATAATTTTAGACAGATTTGCTGTTCAAACAATAATTTTAGACAGATTTGCTGTTCAAACAATAATTTTAGACAGATTTGCTGTTCAAACAATAATTTTAGACATATTTGCTGTTCAAACAATCTTTTTTGACAGATTTACTGTTCAAACAATAATTTTAGACAGATTTGCTGTTCAAACATTAATTTTAGACCGTTTTACTGTTCAAACAATTATTTTAGACAGATTTGCTGTTCAAACAATAATTTTAGACAGATTTACTGTTCAAACAATAATTTTAGAAAGATTTACTGTTCAAACAATAATTTTAGACAGATTTGCTGTTCAAATAGTAATTTTAGACAGATTTGCTGTTCAAACAATCTTTTTCGACAGATTTACTGTTCAAACAATAATTTTAGACAGATTTGCTGTTCAAACAATAATTTTAGACAGATTTGCTGTTCAAACAATAATTTTAGACAGATTTGCTGTTCAAACAATAATTTTAGACATATTTGCTGTTCAAACAATCTTTTTTGACAGATTTACTGTTCAAACAATAATTTAAGACAGATTTGCTGTTCAAACAATATTCTTAGACAGATTTGCTGTTCAAACAATCTTTTTTGACAGATTTACTGTTCAAACAATAATTTTAGACAGATTTGCTGTTCAAACAATAATCTTAGACAGATTTGCTGTTCAAACAATCTTTTTTGACAGATTTACTGTTCAAACAATAATTTTAGACAGATTTGCTGTTCAAACAATAATTTTAGACAGATTTGCTGTGCAAACAATAATTTTAGACAGATTTGCTGTTCAAACAATAATCTTAGACAGATTTGCTGATAACACTATTATGACATATTTACTATTCAGACAACACTTAGATTAAACTTATGATATCGAGCAAGGTACTCACAATAAAAGATTTCCAGTGCTAATTATGCGTTAGTTGAACGTGGCTGTGCATCTTGTACAATAATATTTCTGGAACTTACTAGAAACCAGCCATTCCCCGCTGCACTACCAGCTGGTAGCTGTAGTACCAGGTAGTGCAGCGGGAATGACTGGTTAGCGAAATATGAGGATTCGAATTTAGAACTTGCATACATCAAAATTATATAAACATAACAAACAATACACCACAGAAACTCAACCAAACTCCAAACCATACCTACCCTTAACGACGATTTGCTGTTCAAACAATCTTTTTTGACAGATTTACTGTTCAAACAATAATTTTAGACAGATTTGCTGTTCAAATAGTAATTTTAGACAGATTTGCTGTTCAAACAATCTTTTTTGACAGATTTACTGTTCAAACAATAATTTTAGACAGATTTGCTGTTCAAATAATAATTTTAGACAGATTTGCTGTTCAAACAATCTTTTTAGACAGATTTGCTGTTCAAACAATAATTTTAGACAGATTTGCTGTTCAAACAATAATTTTAGACTGATTTGCTGTTCAAACAACAATTATGGACAGATTTGCTGTTCTAACAACAATTTAAGACAGATTTGCTGTTCAACCAATAATTTTATACAGATTTGTTGTTCAAACAATAACTTTAGACAGATTTGCATTTCAAACAATAATTTTAGACAGATTTGCTGTTCAAACAACAATTGTAGACAGATGTGCTGTTCAAACAACAATTTTAGACAGATTTGCTGTTCATACAACAATTTTTTTTGTTTTATTTTATTTTATTTATTTAGTTATCCATACAGATTTAGACAGATTTGCTGTGCAAACAATAATTTTAGACAGATTTGCTGTTCAAACAATTATTTTAGACAGATTTGCTGTTCAAACAACAATTATGGACAGATTTGCTGTTCTAACAACAATTTAAGACAGATTTGCTGTTCAACCTGTAATTTTATACAGATTTGCTGTTCAAACAATAATTTAAGACAGATTTGCTGTTCAAACAATAATTTTAGACAGATTTACTGTTCAAACAACAATTGTAGACAGATTTGCTGTTCAAACAATAATTTAAGACAGATTTGCTGTTCAAACAATAATTTTAGACAGATTTGCTGTTCAAACAATAATTTTAGACCGATTTACTGTTCAAACAATAATTTTAGACAGATTTACTGTTCAAACAACAGTTGTAGACAGATGTGCTGTTCAAACAACAATTTTAGACAGATTTGCTGTTCAAACAATCTTTTTTGACAGATTTACTGATCAAACAATAATTTTAGACAGATTTACTGTTCAAACAATAATTTTAGACAGATTTACTGTTCAAACAACAATTTTAGACAGATTTGATGTTCAAAGAATAATTTTAGACAGATTTACTGTTCCAACAATAATTTTAGACAGATTTACTGTTCAAACAACAATTGTAGACAGATTTGCTGTTCAAACAACAATTTTAGACAGATTTGCTGTTCAAACAATCTTTTTTGACAGATTTACTGTTCAAACAATAATTTTAGACAGATTTGCTGTTCTAACAATCTTTTTTGACAGATTTACTGTTCAAACAATAATTTTAGACAGATTTACTGTTCAAACAACAATTTTAGACAGATTTGATGTTCAAACAATAATTTTAGACAGATTTACTGTTCCAACAATAATTTTAGACAGATTTACTGTTCAAACAACAATTGTAGACAGATTTGCTGTTCAAACAACAATTTGAGACAGATTGGCTGTTCAAACAATCTTTTTTGACAGATTTACTGTTCAAACAATAGTTTTAGACAGATTTGCTGTTCTAACAATCTTTTTTGACATATTTACTGTTCAAACAATAATTTTAGACAGATTTGCTGTTCAAACAATCTTTTTTGACAGATTTACTGTTCAAACAATAATTTTAGACAGATTTGCTGTTCAAACAATAATTTTAGACATATTTGCTGTTCAAACAATCTTTTTTGACAGATTTACTGTTCAAACAATAATTTAAGACAGATTTGCTGTTCAAACAATATTCTTAGACAGATTTGCTGTTCAAACAATCTTTTTTGACAGATTTACTGTTCAAACAATAATTTTAGACAGATTTACTGTTCAAACAATAATTTTAGACAGATTTGCTGTTCAAACAATAATTTTAGACAGATTTGCTGTTCAAACAATAATTTTAGACATATTTGCTGTTCAAACAATCTTTTTTGACAGATTTACTGTTCAAACAATAATTTAAGACAGATTTGCTGTTCAAACAATATTCTTAGACAGATTTGCTGTTCAAACAATCTTTTTTGACAGATTTACTGTTCAAACAATAATTTTAGACAGATTTACTGTTCAAACAATAATTTTAGAAAGATTTACTGTTCAAACAATAATTTTAGACAGATTTGCTGTTCAAATAGTAATTTTAGACAGATTTGCTGTTCAAACAATCTTTTTTGACAGATTTACTGTTCAAACAATAATTTTAGACAGATTTGCTGTTCAAACAATAATTTTAGACAGATTTGCTGTTCAAACAATCTTTTTTGACAGATTTACTGTTCAAACAATAATTTTAGACGGATTTGCTGTTCAAACAATAATCTTAGACAGAATTGCTGTTCAAACAATCTTTTTTGACAGATTTACTGTTCAAACAATAATTTTAGACAGATTTGCTGTGCAAACAATAATTTTAGACAGATTTGCTGTTCAAACAATAATCTTAGACAGATTTGCTGTTCAATCAATCTTTTTTGACAGATTTACTGTTCAAACAATAATTTTAGACAGATTTGCTGTTCAAATAGTAATTTTAGACAGATTTGCTGTTCAAACAATCTTTTTTGACAGATTTACTGTTCAAACAATAATTTTAGACAGATTTGCTGTTCAAACAATAATTTTAGACAGATTTGCTGTTCAAACAATAATTTTAGACAGATTTGCTGTTCAAACAATAATTTTAGACATATTTGCTGTTCAAACAATCTTTTTTGACAGATTTACTGTTCAAACAATAATTTAAGACAGATTTGCTGTTCAAACAATATTCTTAGACAGATTTGCTGTTCAAACAATCTTTTTTGACAGATTTACTGTTCAAACAATAATTTTAGACAGATTTACTGTTCAAACAATAATTTTAGAAAGATTTACTGTTCAAACAATAATTTTAGACAGATTTGCTGTTCAAATAGTAATTTTAGACAGATTTGCTGTTCAAACAATCTTTTTTGACAGATTTACTGTTCAAACAATAATTTTAGACAGATTTGCTGTTCAAACAATAATTTTAGACAGATTTGCTGTTCAAACAATAATTTTAGACAGATTTGCTGTTCAAACAATCTTTTTTGACAGATTTACTGTTCAAACAATAATTTTAGATGGATTTGCTGTTCAAACAATAATCTTAGACAGAATTGCTGTTCAAACAATCTTTTTTGACAGATTTACTGTTCAAACAATAATTTTAGACAGATTTGCTGTTCAAACAATCTTTTTTGACAGATTTACTGTTCAAACAATAATTTTAGACAGATTTGCTGTTCAAACAATAATCTTAGACAGATTTGCTGTTCAATCAATCTTTTTTGACAGATTTACTGTTCAAACAATAATTTTAGACAGATTTGCTGTTCAAATAGTAATTTTAGACAGATTTGCTGTTCAAACAATCTTTTTTGACAGATTTACTGTTCAAACAATAATTTTAGACAGATTTGCTGTTCAAACAATAATTTTAGACAGATTTGCTGTTCAAACAATAATTTTAGACAGATTTGCTGTTCAAACAATAATTTTAGACATATTTGCTGTTCAAACAATCTTTTTTGACAGATTTACTGTTCAAACAATAATTTTAGACAGATTTGCTGTTCAAACATTAATTTTAGACCGTTTTACTGTTCAAACAATTATTTTAGACAGATTTGCTGTTCAAACAATAATTTTAGACAGATTTACTGTTCAAACAATAATTTTAGAAAGATTTACTGTTCAAACAATAATTTTAGACAGATTTGCTGTTCAAATAGTAATTTTAGACAGATTTGCTGTTCAAACAATCTTTTTTGACAGATTTACTGTTCAAACAATAATTTTAGACAGATTTGTTGTTCAAACAATAATTTTAGACAGATTTGCTGTTCATACAATAATTTTAGACAGATTTGCTGTTCAAACAATAATTTTAGACATATTTGCTGTTCAAACAATCTTTTTTGACAGATTTACTGTTCAAACAATAATTTAAGACAGATTTGCTGTTCAAACAATATTCTTAGACAGATTTGCTGTTCAAACAATCTTTTTTGACAGATTTACTGTTCAAACAATAATTTTAGACAGATTTGCTGTTCAAACAATAATCTTAGACAGATTTGCTGTTCAAACAATCTTTTTTGACAGATTTACTGTTCAAACAATAATTTTAGACAGATTTGCTGTTCAAACAATAATCTTAGACAGATTTGCTGTTCAAACAATAATTTTTGACAGATTTACTGTTCAAACAATAATTTTAGACAGATTTGCTGTGCAAACAATAATTTTAGACAGATTTGCTGTTCAAACAATAATCTTAGACAGATTTGCTGATAACACTATTATGACATATTTACTATTCAGACAACACTTAGATTAAACTTATGATATCGAGCAAGGTACTCACAATAAAAGATTTCCAGTGCTAATTATGCGTTAGTTGAACGTGGCTGTGCATCTTGTACAATAATATTTCTGGAACTTACTAGAAACCAGCCATTCCCCGCTGCACTACCAGCTGGTAGCTGTAGTACCAGGTAGTGCAGCGGGAATGACTGGTTAGCGAAATATGAGGATTCGAATTTAGAACTTGCATACATCAAAATTATATAAACATAACAAACAATACACCACAGAAACTCAACCAAACTCCAAACCATACCTACCCTTAACGACGATTTGCTGTTCAAACAATCTTTTTTGACAGATTTACTGTTCAAACAATAATTTTAGACAGATTTGCTGTTCAAACAATAATCTTAGACAGATTTGCTGTTCAATCAATCTTTTTTGACAGATTTACTGTTCAAACAATAATTTTAGACAGATTTGCTGTTCAAATAATAATTTTAGACAGATTTGCTGTTCAAACAATCTTTTTAGACAGATTTGCTGTTCAAACAATAATTTTAGACAGATTTGCTGTTCAAACAATAATTTTAGACTGATTTGCTGTTCAAACAACAATTATGGACAGATTTGCTGTTCTAACAACAATTTAAGACAGATTTGCTGTTCAACCAATAATTTTATACAGATTTGTTGTTCAAACAATAACTTTAGACAGATTTGCATTTCAAACAATAATTTTAGACAGATTTGCTGTTCAAACAACAATTGTAGACAGATGTGCTGTTCAAACAACAATTTTAGACAGATTTGCTGTTCATACAACAATTTTTTTTGTTTTATTTTATTTTATTTATTTAGTTATCCATACAGATTTAGACAGATTTGCTGTGCAAACAATAATTTTAGACAGATTTGCTGTTCAAACAATTATTTTAGACAGATTTGCTGTTCAAACAACAATTATGGACAGATTTGCTGTTCTTACAACAATTTAAGACAGATTTGCTGTTCAACCTGTAATTTTATACAGATTTGCTGTTCAAACAATAATTTAAGACAGATTTGCTGTTCAAACAATAATTTTAGACAGATTTACTGTTCAAACAACAATTGTAGACAGATTTGCTGTTCAAACAATAATTTAAGACAGATTTGCTGTTCAAACAATAATTTTAGACAGATTTGCTGTTCAAACAATAATTTTAGACCGATTTACTGTTCAAACAATAATTTTAGACAGATTTACTGTTCAAAACAACAGTTGTAGACAGATGTGCTGTTCAAACAACAATTTTAGACAGATTTGCTGTTCAAACAATCTTTTTTGACAGATTTACTGATCAAACAATAATTTTAGACAGATTTACTGTTCAAACAATAATTTTAGACAGATTTACTGTTCAAACAACAATTTTAGACAGATTTGATGTTCAAAGAATAATTTTAGACAGATTTACTGTTCCAACAATAATTTTAGACAGATTTACTGTTCAAACAACAATTGTAGACAGATTTGCTGTTCAAACAACAATTTTAGACAGATTTGCTGTTCAAACAATCTTTTTTGACAGATTTACTGTTCAAACAATAATTTTAGACAGATTTGCTGTTCTAACAATCTTTTTTGACAGATTTACTGTTCAAACAATAATTTTAGACAGATTTACTGTTCAAACAACAATTTTAGACAGATTTGATGTTCAAACAATAATTTTAGACAGATTTACTGTTCCAACAATAATTTTAGACAGATTTACTGTTCAAACAACAATTGTAGACAGATTTGCTGTTCAAACGACAATTTTAGACAGATTGGCTGTTCAAACAATCTTTTTTGACAGATTTACTGTTCAAACAATAGTTTTAGACAGATTTGCTGTTCTAACAATCTTTTTTGACAGATTTACTGTTCAAACAATAATTTTAGACAGATTTGCTGTTCAAACAATCTTTTTTGACAGATTTACTGTTCAAACAATAATTTTAGACAGATTTGCTGTTCAAACAATAATCTTAGACAGATTTGCTCTTCAAACAATCTTTTTTGACAGATTTACTGTTCAAACAATAATTTTAGACAGATTTGCTGTTCAAACAATAATTTTAGACAGATTTGCTGTTCAAACAATCTTTTTTGACAGATTTACTGTTCAAACAATAATTTTAGACGGATTTGCTGTTCAAACAATAATCTTAGACAGAATTGCTGTTCAAACAATCTTTTTTGACAGATTTACTGTTCAAACAATAATTTTAGACAGATTTGCTGTTCAAACAATCTTTTTTGACAGATTTACTGTTCAAACAATAATTTTAGACAGATTTGCTGTTCAAACAATAATCTTAGACAGATTTGCTGTTCAATCAATCTTTGTTGACAGATTTACTGTTCAAACAATAATTTTAGACAGATTTGCTGTTCAAATAGTAATTTTAGACAGATTTGCTGTTCAAACAATCTTTTTTGACAGATTTACTGTTCAAACAATAATTTTAGACAGATTTGCTGTTCAAACAATAATTTTAGACAGATTTGCTGTTCAAACAATAATTTTAGACAGATTTGCTGTTCAAACAATAATTTTAGACATATTTGCTGTTCAAACAATCTTTTTTGACAGATTTACTGTTCAAACAATAATTTAAGACAGATTTGCTGTTCAAACAATATTCTTAGACAGATTTGCTGTTCAAACAATCTTTTTTGACAGATTTACTGTTCAAACAATAATTTTAGACAGATTTGCTGTTCAAACAATAATCTTAGACAGATTTGCTGTTCAAACAATCTTTTTTGACAGATTTACTGTTCAAACAATAATTTTAGACAGATTTGCTGTTCAAACAATAATCTTAGACAGATTTGCTGTTCAAACAATAATTTTAGACAGATTTGCTGTTCAAACAATAATTTTAGACAGATTTGCTGTGCAAACAATAATTTTAGACAGATTTGCTGTTCAAACAATAATCTTAGACAGATTTGCTGATAACACTATTATGACATATTTACTATTCAGACAACACTTAGATTAAACTTATGATATCGAGCAAGGTACTCACAACAAAAGATTTCCAGTGCTAATTATGCGTTAGTTGAACGTGGCTGTGCATCTTGTACAATAATATTTCTGGAACTTACTAGAAACCAGCCATTCCCCGCTGCACTACCAGCTGGTAGCTGTAGTACCAGGTAGTGCAGCGGGAATGACTGGTTAGCGAAATATGAGGATTCGAATTTAGAACTTGCATACATCAAAATTATATAAACATAACAAACAATACACCACAGAAACTCAACCAAACTCCAAACCATACCTACCCTTAACGACGCTAATTAAAACTGCAGTCTTCCGAAGATGCATTAGACAAATATACAAACCGTATTAAAGAGACGATAGAGCGGAAAAAAGGCTCCAAAGTGTTTGCAAGAGACATGTCTATTGGGCAAAGCCAGTTGACGAAGCTGAAGAGAGAAGACGGCAGTGTAGCGTCGACCAAAGCAGAAGTGTTAGGAGAGAGAGAGTTTCTACGGACAGCTATACACCTCGGTCGCTAAACCTGTTAGCAGCTCTGAATAATATTTTGTGGTAAGTAATGAAAAAAAGTTAGAAACATAATAATTATAATTAAAGATAAGTAGGAAGGATAGAGATTGGTGAGGGTTGCTAACGTCGACGTTCTCAAATGAATGCGATTTGAAAGCACAACTTGTCAGGAGCATCGAACAGAGAAGTAGATACCCTTTGGGTCTTCTGGTTGAAGCCAACCGTGTTTGTGTAATATTTATAGATGTGCCGATTATGACTTTCGCCGACTAGCCGATTAGCCGATTAGTCGGTTGTAATAAGACCGACTAGTCGGCTAAGCCGATTACGGTTGCGGGGATTTCCGTAACGCTTCGTTTACGGCTGATTCGCGCGCAATCGCATACGCCGCCTGCGAGCGTGTCGGAACATGTTTTGTTTACTTCGCATTGTTCCTTCATTTTTGCTTGTGTAATGGTCAAGAGCGGTGTTTTAGTGTAAAAAAATATTTTTTGTGCATAATTAAAGATAATACTGTTATTATTCATTGAAGTGAACAAGTAGAATTAAAATTTAATCATGTCAAAAAGAAAATCTCGTGTATGGATGTTTTTTGAACAATTGGACAATGATTCCCGTAAAGTTAAGTGTAACCAATGCCAAGTGATAATTTCTCGTGGTGGGCAAGGAAAAACAGCTAACACTACAAGCATGAACAACCATATTAAATACAAACATCCATCCCTGATACCGCAGTTAGGTTCTGCTATCAAATGTTCAAGCACAGACGATTCCACCAAGTCTCAAATCTCAGCAGAAGAAATACCTAAAGCAGCGCCTACTTCGTCAACTTCAGTGTCATCAGAGGTCAGTTTAAGTCAGAAAAGCCAACAAAATATTGAAGACAGTTTAACTATACACTGGTCATGTGAAGACTCAAGATCAAGAGAAATCAATATTGCGATAGGTGAAATGATTGCACTTGACAACCAGCCGTTGTCAATTGTTGAAAATACAGGCTTTAGAAACCTGATGAGGAAAGTTAAACCTAAATATAACATACCGGGCAGAAAGTATTTCACAGAAAATATCATTCCTCAACTTTACGAAGAGACTAAATCTGAAATACGAAGAGGAGTGATGAGTGCAACTGCAATTTCTGTTACTACTGACATGTGGACAAACATAAATAATAAAGAAAGTTTTTTGAGTTTTACAGCTCACTGGTTCGACGATAGTTTCAAATATCACCACGCAGTATTGCAAATGAAACATTTCCCTGAAGCACACACCGCCAATAATATAAAAGATTGTTTAGAAGAAATTCCAACTATATGGGATATAGATACGATCAAAATTCACGCCGTCGTACGAGACAACGGCAGAAATGTGACGAAAGCAATTGACGATTCAGTTTTTAAGGGAGTACCATGTTTCATACATACTCTTCAACTGGCTATTAATAAAGCTTTGAAACATGATATCATGGCACAAATACTAGTAAAATCGAGACGAATAGTGACACACTTTAATCACTCTAATCAAGCTCAGTCAAAACTTCGAGATTTGCAGCAAGAACTAAATTTATCATATCACCAGCTTCTTCAAGATGTATGTACCAGGTGGAATTCAACATACTATATGATATCTCGCCTCTTCGAACAAAAACGAGCTGTTTCGTTGTACCTTGCTGAAACATCAGTAAATTTCCAAAATTTGTCTAATGAAGAGTGGCAAATACTAGGAAAAAGCATTGAATTGCTAAAGCCGTTTGAAGAGATTACCAAGATAATAAGTTCAAGTTGCTCATTAGTATCTGAAGTAATACCTCATCTGAAAACCCTACAAAAATATTTAGAAATGTATTATGATGAAAACAACGAAATCATGGAAATGAAAGCCTTACTGGAAAATTATTTGAATATTAGGTTCGACATGGACCTTAACAAAATCTTCACCTTGGCTACATTGTTGGATCCAAGATACAAGCAACAGTTTTTCGAGACAGAGGATCTCATTACCATTAGGTCCCAATTTTTATTAGAATCTCTGAAGAATAGCATGAGTGATGACGACAGCGACAGTGGCAAAGATGATTTACAGAGCACGTGCACTGATCAAAATAATATAGAAACAGCAACACATAGAAATTTTTAGCAATGCTACCAAAATTTTGCATCAAGAAAAATACAAGAATTTCAAGATAACAGATGAAGCGCAGCTCATGAACTGCAGTCCTACTGTGCGTTACCGGTGATAAAGTGTAATGATGACCCATTTCAGTGGTGGAGCCGCAATAGTTCTAGGTACCCTGAAATGTCGCGCATGGCCAAAGTATACCTCTGCTGTCCCGCAAGTTCTGTTTACAGTGAGAGGCTGTTCTCAGAGGCTGGAAACATATATGAAACAAAAACAAATCGATTGCTGATGACCAGAAAGGGCAGAAGCTTTAGTCTTCTTACATCATAATTTACCCTTAATTAAAAAATATAAGTAAGTTATAAAAAATGTAAGGAGATTATAATATTTTTGGTTGTCACAATTGTGACTTTGATCTGATTAGATTATGTAGGTATGGTTATAAGAAATATGTTTTTTCATTTTTTTTTTGTTTTTATCAAACTGTTCTTGTTTAGAATTACTTATAAATGTTCATTGAAGATAAGAAGATTATATTATGTTGTTTTTTATGTTAATTAGGAGAGGTACTAATTTTGTTCAATAATTGTCATAATTATGTTTTCTTTACAAGCAAGTAATTTTAAAAACTGATTACCAAAGGCAGGATTGCTTTAATGTATAAGACTGATTATAAAATAAAAAATAATAATATATAATCAAGGTTTCTATTTCTTGTAGTTCCCCCGCATGCATATTATTCAGAAATACATACAACGTAAGAAGCCGGATAGTCGGCGCTCTTTGCCGATTAGTCGCCGACATTAGTCGGCGACTAATCGGCACTACACTATTGTAGTCGGCGATTACGCCGACTACAATAGTGGCCGGATAATCGGCTTTGCCGACTAGTCGGGACATCTCTAGTAATATTGTATGTGGTGTATTTTGTTAGTGGTAGTGCCACACCAACCCCACAACCGAATGTGCCGACACGACCGGGGAAGTACCACACTCCCACATAACACCGACGTGAATTACATAGCTTTCTATTACGTTTCAGTCGGTTTGTGGGAGTTTCCGGAGGCCCGATTCCCCCCTCCCCCCGTCCGCCCTATCCTTCCCCCTCTCCACCCTCACCCCTTCTCTCTTCCTTCCTATCTTCCTCACAGGTCGGCAACGCATCGTCGACACCTCTGGTATTGCGGATGTTCGTGGGCGACGGTATCACTTACCATCAGGTGAGCCGCTCGTTTGCCAACCTATGCCATAAAAAAAGGTTGGTGGCCGTACACGCTTTCCATCGGCGGAAGGGTGTGCCCAAATCGTCTTTTATAGAGTATAAAAAAGCTTTACTTATGTCTTCATTACACAGAAGTTAGTTTATACTTATTAGTTTAAGTTAGTGTTATTTATATTTTAGTGCAAGAAGCACCTACCTATACCTTCTGGCTTTATCAATATTACCTGCCAACCTAAGGCGCAAGCCACACATAAATGGCGCTGGACGCGGACATGGCACGGGCGGCTTCCTATTCCATTCAAATTTCATACAAAATGCATGGAAATAAAGCGCAATTTAGAACACACAGTATGTCGTTCGGACGAGCTATTACGGGGCCCGCGCCTGGTAGGCAGCTTCTAAATTGCGCTTTATTCCCATGCGTTCTGTATGAAATTTCAATGTTAATAATGTAAGTTATTTACCTCTATCTAATCCCCCTCTATTGTCTACTCGTCATAACTCGAAGAAGCACAAATAAAAAAAAAGCCACAAGAAGAAGAACAAAAAAAAACTAAATCAAAGCCAATGTTAATCATTAGACGTACCTACACACACACACAGTCACACACACATTGTACATACGTACTTACCTAACCGTAGAGTAAAATGTACGTTACTGCCTAAGGTGAGTTGATCTGTGCGGATACAAATATCGAAGAACCTCGCTTTAAAAAAATTCATACAAATCACACACTCCCACGCACTACCCATAAATAGGTACTTACATAGATAAATCTAATTATATGCTACAGACGTTGACTAACGATCTGGTATATTTAAGGTCATTGCTACATGCAGAAAGGTTTAGGCACGTTGTACCTACCTAGGCTCGTAAATAAAAAATAAGTAAGTATGCACATGCTTATAATAAATACCTAAGCACCTATGTTAAGTAGGTTCCTTATTATTTTATTTGTACATGATTAATAAATAACTATTGTCACACTAAGTAGGTATACACGTAGGTACCTATATAATTAAATTAAGTACCTAATTATTATTCCAAATTAATTTACACTGAGAAAAATATCTATCTGATTTTGAAAGATATATCCATCCGTTTTGACTCAGAAGGAAAATTTCCTTACAATAAAGATGAATATTTAAGAAAAAAAATTCCATCCGATAGTTCCTTACCAATATTACCCCCTTAACTACATATTCTATTTTATCATACCTTCCATTTTAACCTCCTAATTAATCCTCCCACAATTTTGCTTCCGAGTTAAAAAAGGACGGAATTAATCGAAAGGAAATATCCTTGACTTTTATTGGGATTATTTTTTCCGCCTTTTATTGGTAGGAATGTTTAGAGTGAAGGTGATTCTTCTTGGTGTTATCCTCCCAAAAAATCATTTAGTTGTGTTCTTCTGTAATAGATACAAGATACCCATTTCCTTCTAAAACTTGAATGTAATATGGCACATTCATTTGGAAGGAAAAGGGGGAAAAAAATACTCCCATTTTGAATGGATGAACTCAGAAGGAACGTCAAGATTTTGTTCTCAGTTTACGCATCCTAGAATTATAGCCGTTTTATAATGTTCTGATGAATACTTATAGATACCTAACTAAGCTAAATGGAAATGTTGAACTAGAAATGTTGACGTTTTACGATTTCTTGAAAGTTGCAAATTAAATTGTCTCCAAAGGCGCATATAAAAATTAAAAAATCTGCATGATTTCGTTTATTTTTTGACATTAAAAAGCGAGAAACGTAGTTACCTACGATGTAAAGTTTTCGGTGTTATTGATAGAAGATCCTTAACTAGTTGAAAGGTTACGAATGCTTTAGCTATATTTATTTAAAATAGCCAACCTATAGCATAGAAGTGGAAATGGTTACCATAATATTTTTAATTTACCATATCTTTGAAAAGCATAGCTTTTATCTTGTCTAGTAAATTTTGGTGTTCCTAACCTAAAACTGTAGGCCTTAAGGGAATTAACTTTCAGAGGTTCGCCAAACAATAAGTAAACATACACACATGGAAAACAATTAATATACCTACGAAAATAAGTACCCACAGGCCATTAGTGTTATTACAGAGGCGTGGTCACGGTAACCACTCCCAAAAATGAGTAATTTTCACGCAAAAAACCAAACGCGTAACTCCGCCCGCCATTTTGGACATACATTTCATTTTGACAGTAAAATTGACACTTACATCTGCCAAAATAAGGTGCACTTTCGCGCCATTTTGTTCTATAATTAGCCAACATAACTTTTTTAAATTTTAAACCGAACCTTTCACCTTACAAACTGTTATTTTAAGGTTTAAATTCCCACCTAAACAATTATTTTAAAAGCAAATGCATTTAATTTGGCCGCAGAGTCCTCGGGTACAATCGTAATAATTAAAGATAATTTTCTTAGTCGCTTCGGTATTTTCGTGTTTTTTGACGAATGTTTTAGTCCAGTTTACTGTGTTTTTGTTTCGTGGAAAATATTCGTCCGGTTAACGGGATGTGAGAAAGTAGGAATTGTGTAAGCTATTTGGATGTGCTATCTCATTATAGAATAGGTACCTACATTACGTAGAATAGTAAGTACCTATTTAGGTACATTAAATGAGATTACAGAGAGCTGATTGAGGCTATCGAGGTGTTTTTACCCATAAATGTGAAATATGGTAATACGCTTTCATTCATAACTTCTTAAGGGGTTTATGAAAGAAATTGAATTGAATTTTCTACATACCTACTTGCTAGTTTTCCATGAATGATCATATAAAAATATATGCTTTTAAGTTCCGATACAGGTACAGGGAGCTTATTCCCATCTTTTACGAAACTATCATAAATCAGGAGCGTTTTGTAATAAGCGTAGAACTTCATACTTACTATCGTACTCCCACTAACACAAAACGGTCAACCAAATTAAATGGTAAGGTTGCAATATGACTACTTTAAGAGATGGGAGTACGGATCTTAAAAAAATTGACATTGGAACAATAAAACTTAGTGTCAAAAGTACGCGAATTGAGTGAAATATTTGATACTACGCTACGTCATCAAAACGTCTTTCGTGATGCATTATTATTTTAAGCTTGCTATATTGACGTGGTGTTACCAAATTTAATAGTAAGGTTGAAACATCACTACTTTAAGAGGTGGTAGTAGTTTACAAAGGAACGCGATTTATTATCGTGGAAGAAGCCGCGTAAGCCAACTTTTTATACTTATTAGAATATGTCGCATAAAAATGTCCCAGTCTACCACTCCCACTTTAATTATTTTGACGTATTCAAAAATCTACCGACTACATATATTTTCTACATCTACGTTCACCAAAATACAGTGTATTTAACGGCCCAAAAGATTCTTAGCCTCGTTTTTAAACGAAATAAGAACCGTCATGTTTTTAGCGCGAATCCCGCTGGAGTTAAGTACATTCTTGCTTCCTTAAAACGGAGGGGACAAAATTTATATGGACCCACAACGGTTCTATAGGAACATGATGTTTCTGGTGCATTTATGGTGGAATTTCTGAGCCTTTGTTAGGTTATTTAAAATACTTATACAAACACACTTTACAGCCCCGAACGGGGAGGTGGAAATAATATATCCAGTGAACTAATTTCCCTTGTCATTTTTCATCTTTTTGCTCTGTCAAAGAAGAAGTACCTAATAGAAGGTTGTACATAGCTTTCTATTGCGTTTCAGGCGCGCTTGTCGTTGCTTTATTACGATATCCATCTGTAAGTTATAGAACATTCTACGGCAGGAACTGATGCGTAAATGATTATGTCACGTTCACAATCTAAGAAATTTCTATTTGCACTCTAAGATTTTTTTCAGTTCCAATTTGGCATTTTTTTTTACCTTTAGATAAGTTGGTAGCACTGTAGCACACTAGGCCGTGTCGTATTTTGTTTAAGCCATAAGTGGATTCGTACGTTTGTACATTTGCCATTTCTAAAGCATAAATTAGTCAGTCACGATCTACCGAAGGCGATCGATGAAGAAAACGCAAAACAAGGTTTCATGATTTTGTTCACATTGCGCCTATACTATGTACTCGTGCATCATTTTACTAACAGTTACCAATTAATAATCCACCACTATTAGGTACACGTCAAAACTGGCAAAAATACAAATATAGACTTGACTTGACTTTTTTGTTTATGGCGTGTCTGCTTATTGCAATTCTGCCAGTGTCTGTTCCATGGTAGTTTCATAATAATACAAATCTAAAAAAAAGATGAGCTTTTTTCCCGCCATCGCTGTTGATATTTGACACTTGACAGTCTAAAACACATGAATTAAAACAATATATCGGCAACTGCACACAACAACTATTCAGCTTTATAAATACCTTCCAAATTATTGATATCATTTGTCATTATGTCAGACGAGTTCCGATGCCGTCTTCATTTTCGTAAGGTATTGTATTAAAGTCTTAAGTGCACTTCTTAATCGAACGATATTTGCGATATATAACCAAAAGAAAAGGCACTTTATCTTAATGGAGTATAGTTTATATTATTTTGTAGAAATGTCTCAGAATTTGGATTTATATAATGAACTTAAAATAACGTCTATACGTACAGTCGCCTGCAATAAGATGTATACATTTCACAATACTCAAAAGTCCCTCAGCATTCAATATCATAAAAAAATACACCAAAAATCACCTAAAATTTAGTTATTTATATTATTTAACTGCTTAAAATAATCCTTATCGACATTGTTATGAACTGTGGTGCTGTATCATAGTTTTGCAAATTACGGAATGTATACATGTTATTGCAGGCGACTGTACGTCTTCACATCCCTGAAAATGTCGGCAGAGATGTAGGTCAGAGTATACTTAATATTTCATCATTAATTTTCGTATCGGTCGTCTATAGATAGGCATAATCTATATATTATATTAAATGAAACCCTATTTCTCCAGGTCACGCAATAACTTGAGAACCGGATGGACCAATCTCGCTAATTATTTTTTGTTGTGTTAATTATAGAAGTTTTGTATGAAAGAAAAACCAAGAAAAGTCGGGAGGTGATGGCGAGGTGGACGGCCGAGCCTATAACGCGAACGAAGTCGCGGGCAGTTGCTAGTAATAAAATAAAATGTAACGGATCATGGAAGATGATAATTTTTTTACGAAACATGAATGAAAAAAATATATTATTTTGGTCTGTTTTGTCTGTGCGTTTGTGCACGCTTATCTCAGAAACAGCTTATCCAATTTAGATGTGGTTTTCACTAATATATTTTGGTAAGCTTCATTACTAACATTTATTAAGAAAAAAATGTAATAACTATTAAATATATATATATATCTTAGTTATTACATATATATATATATATATATTTAAGAATACAGATTTAAGAATTGGATATATATATATATATATATATATATATATATCCAATTCTTAAATCAGGATGTTTACAGAAGCAGGTACTTATAAGTTATAATTTTTATTCACTTGGCTACACTCGTGCACCGTTACCACTTAACGGTTAATAATCCGCCACTATTACACGTTAAATACTGGCATAAACAAAAAATTTGAAAAAAACAAAACAATATATTAAACTTAACAAAATAATATTGGTTGGATTTTCCCCACCCCTTTTTAATAATGTGCCTAATTGTCCATTGCGTAAAGCGCGGGATGTAAACCAAGGAAAACAGTTTATAGTACACGCGAGTATTAACGTTATTTCAATAAAACCTCCTTGTTCCAAGTTTAGTGTCTGTATCAAGTTCCGCGGCTGACGAACCCATTCGCAGGTTAATAATGCGCGTATTATGTACACAGTATCTGGTTTTTTTACAACCATAATTGCCCAGAAGACAAATTTCTTTTTTTCATACTTTCTTTAGTCTTGAAATAATTATTAATTTGTACACAACTAGTGTTAGTTAAATCCTATTTTTTACTTTTACAGATAATATAGTCTAAGCGAAAACTTTTAGAATTGGGATACTCGTATGACGAAGACTGCTATATTTTGTAGACAGTATCTGGTCTTTGGCAGCCATACTTGCTTAATAATACTGCCATATTTTGTACGCTGCGTATTCTTTTGATAGTATTAGCTGGTCTTTTGCAGCCATAATTGCCCAGAAGACTGTTATATTTTGTTCGCTGTGTATTCTGCAGTTAGTATCTGGTTTTGTGCTATATATATATACATATATATTATATATACCTGCTTTCGATGCTTATATTATGTCCGCTGCGTATTTCGCAAATATGATCTGGGGGCCTACTCCCACCTTTTACGAAACTATCACAAATCAGGAGCGTTTTGTAATAAGCTTAGAATAATCATACTTACTATCGTACTCCCACCGACACAAAACGGTCGCATATATTACTTCAATATACTATTTACGGCGTGTTTCTTTTTGAGCCGTAATCGATCCTAATGGTGCGTTCCAGGATCTACCTATAATGCCCAACCCGAATAGAACACTAACGCAATTGCAAAGTACGCGGATTGAGTGCGTTATTTGAAACTATGTCATCAAAACGTCTATAGTAATCCATTATTATTTTAAGCTTGCTATATTGACGTGGTGGTACTAAATTTATTGGTAAGGTTAAAATATGACTCCTTTAAGAGGTGGGAGTAGAGCTGCTGGTCTTTTGAAACATTATGTGTGGGTCATCATTTAATTTCACCCTTTAACAAATAGTGCTTTAACTATTTGCGTCCCCGAGACGTAAATACACGTCAGTTTCATTCATAAATCTTTTGTTTTAATTATCACGGTATAGGGAGGAATAACCAACTTATTTAAGAATATGTATAATACACAAGAAGTAGGTAATGTAACTATTCATGCGAAACCAAATAAACAAATAAATTCACGGTACACATACAAACAAACGTGTTTACAATATTGTAATGATTGATGGAAATTCGCGGCCGTTGAATGGCGGCACATTACAAATGACGCCATTTTGACTTTAATTAGATTTCAGTTAAGGGGAGGTTCTTTATTTCATTTGTCGTAAGTATTCCAGTATTGGACATAATTTTTTTCCATTCAAGTTCTAAATTCACTAGCTCAGTTGTTAGTCATCGTTCCTTAAAGTGCGGGGTGTTAGGTGCGATCCCTAGATTCGGTTTTGGTATTTGTGTCATGGGCACATATTTGGTGATGAGCTGATGCGGATATCAGCTGAGAGCTAGCCATGAAGTGTGACTCGGTATGAAGAAAACACGTAATGTCTATTCCAACTTTAATCTTCGACCACTTATTAGTTTATAACAACAGAGACATGAGCACGCGGCGAGCGCTCGCAGAAAACTGAGCTGCGGTTTTTTTTTTTTAGGAACGACATAGAGCTTTTTGCCGCTACGGGCATTAAAAGCGACACAGGACTGTTGGTGAGCGCACGCAGCACTCAACCGAGGGACAACAAGGGCGCATAAAGCGCTAGACAACGACAAGGGCGAACCCTTGCCTAGTAGGGAATAGAGGTGCCGGTAGCCGCCAGCACTGTCTGAAAGAAAACAAAACACAGGTTAATGAAATAAAACACAGGTTAATATTCTTCTTCTTCTTATGTGGCTTTTTAACGTGGGAAGCAGGTTAATATTGATGATACTTATAAACTTTCAATTGAAAATCGATACGTTACCTTTACCTTGATACACATTACCAAAATACACTCGAGAGCAATGAATCCGGGTCACTTAAAGAATGTTAAAAATCTCGGAAACTAAAAATGATAGGTTAATGCAATAAATTGTATTTAATAGACAATGTAATACTCCTTAAATGAAAGTAAAAAAAAATATGAGTCACCATACATTTTATTAACACAAAATTACATAAAGAAAAAAACTGCTGATCTCTCCTTAAAACAAAAATAGGAAACATGAAATTTTTGAACTTTATTACGATTTTCTTGAATTTTAATACTTCGTATTGCCTCCTCGTGCTTCCATTACTGCGTTTACGCGGTTTGGCATGCTGTACACCAAGTTCCTTATACGATTTTGGGGAATATTCTCCCATTCCTCTGTGAGAGCAATTTTGAGCTCACGAAGCGTGATCGTTGTTTTACGCATCTGCCTAGCTCGTCCCAAGCATGCTCGATCGGGTTGATATCCGGGCTGCGCGCTGGCCACTCCATACGAGTAATGTTCATCTCTTGAAGGTAGTCATTCACAATCCTACCTGTATGAGGTCGGGCATTGTCATGCATAAATATAGCATCCTCACCTAAATTGACCATAAATGGACCAACGTGATCATTGAGGATTTCTTCCACATATCTTTCGCTAGTTAAAGAGCCGTTTTCTATGATCACCAGCTCTGTGCGACTTTCAGAAGAAATTCCGGCCCACACAAGTACAGACCCACCACCGTAGGCTACTTTTTCTTCAATGCATGCTTGCTTGAATCTTTCCCCTGGTCTTCGATACACTCTGTGTCTTCCATCGTGCTTGTAGAGCATAAATTTTGATTCGTCGGAGAACATAACTTTTGACCAATCTTCAATACTCCAATTTACGTGGCTCTGGGCATATCTTAGTCTTGAAATACGATGCCCACGCTCCAGTTTAGGGCCGTTTGCAGGTCTAAGGGGTTTTAAGTTAGATTCAGCAAGCCGACGTCTTACTGTCCATGCACTTGGGTTACTTCCTCCGAGGCGTCGAAACTGATTTGTGAGTTCAGTTCCTGTGAGAAAGCGATTTCGAAGCATGGTGTTCACCAAGTATCGGTCTTCTCGTGCTGTGGTACACCTGGTTCTGCCCGTTCCTGGTCTGCGTAGGTTAGAACCAGTTTCTTCGTAACGTCGGAGAACTCTTTGTACTGTTGACAGCGACACACCGACAGTCCTGGCTGTATCGCGCTGACTCCGGCCGGTTTCCAGCATTGTAAGTATTCTGGTGCATTCTTCAGGCGTAAGCGACATAATTTCAGCTTGAATAATGAATATAGAGCACTATCACCATGGTTTATGTACCCACATAAATGACAGATTACAAACAAAAGCAAAACCAAATGCTGTAATTTCGTAGTTCCATCTTCGAAAGTGGCCCTTTTTCAAATTTGTTTTTTTTATGATATAACTTTACAATAACTAAGAAGTTTTAATACCTTCATTTAAGGAGTGTTACATTGTCTATTAAATACAATTTATTGCATTAACCTAGCATTTTTAGTTTCCGAGATTTTTAGGATTCTTTAAGTGACCCGGATTCATTGCTCTCGAGTGTATAATACAGATTACCTTGTGTCTGATTTAGGATTATTTCGAAGTCGCTTACGACGACCTCGATGTCTAACTGTGAAGACTGGAAATCAAAAATCAGACATATTACCTCTCGTGGCTCGGCGAGTAGACCCTGAAATACCTGAAATACCAATATTACCAGGAGGCTGACTGATCGACGCCAGAGCTGTCGTGATGGGGTCGTCCGGGTCATCCAGGAGGTGTCATGGGCGGCGGCGTGGCGGGGTGAAGTATGGATCTGATGTGTGTGTTGAGTAGTTAGCGGTTTGCACCACTAGTGGGTTGGGATGGTGTGGGGCCGCATCGAAGTAGCGGCGAGAACAGTCCTTCATGAACTGTACGATAGAGGGGAGTTCTAGGTCGCAGTGGAGGTCAGCGTTCCGTAAGTACCACGGTGCGCCTACTGCCTTGCGGGTAAAGCGATTTTGAATAACTTGAAGTCTATGAATGTGCCGATCTGAAGCATGACCGAACGTTACAGACGCGTAGGTCACGATCGGACGAATGCAAGTTTTGTAAAGTGTCACCTTATTTCTAAGGGACATTTTACTACTCTTGCATATAAGGGGATTGAGGCGACCTAGGATAAAAGCTGCCCTATTGTGAACACTTTCAATGTGTTTGGCGAAGGTGAGTCGCCTGTCAAGGATTACTCCTAGATATTTGGCGGACGTAGCCCATGGTATCGGTTCGCCAAAATACATAATGGGTTCTGGCGGTTTCCGTGGACCAGCGCTCTCGTGAAAGTACACTGCTGTACTTTTCTCTGGGTTGATAGCGATACGCCATTTGCGGAACCATGTTCCTACATGGTGCAGGGCGTTTGTGACCGACTTTCTCTGCCTGGTCTTGAACCAGCCAGAGCAGTAGAGTGCAGTGTCGTCTGCAAACTGAGCAATCTGAACATTGGGTTCGGATCGTGGGATGTCGCTGGTGTACAGCGAGAAGAGGATGGGTGAGAGTACAGAGCCCTGAGGGACTCCTGCGTGAATGGGGTGAGGGGAGGAGAGCTATCCCTCTACGCGGTATTGAAAGCTACGATCCCTGAGAAAGTCTTGTATTATGACTACAAGACGGTCTGGCACACCGAGTTGGTACAGCTTGTAGATCAAGCCGTTGTGCCAGACTTTATCGAAGGCTTTCGCTACATCGAGGAAGACAGCTACTGTCCCATGAGGCTTTGGCTTCTTATTGAAGTCCTCGAGTATGTGCTCCATGATGCGGTGCACCTGTTGGACGCATGAGTGTCTGGCCCTAAAGCCAAACTGCTCGTCAGGAAGCAGATTGTTGGATTTGACATGGGACCAGAGTCGACTCACAATGAGTCGCTCGTATATTTCCCCAAGGAGCTGAGGAGACTGATAGGGCGGTAGCTAGTTGGCAGTGAGGCAAACTTGCCTGGTTTACGAATGCCAATTACAATGGCATGTTTCCAGGTATCTGGAAAAAAGCAGTTGTTCGTAGCCGCATTGAAGATGCTGACTAAGAGATGGATTAGTGGGACTGAGAGGTGTTTCAGCATTTTATTACTGATACCATCAGATCCAGGGGATTTGCGGGATTTTAGATCCTTGATCAGGGCGACCACTTCAGAAGATTTGATTAGTGGGAGGGGTGGGAGGTCTGGGATGGGCACAGAGCTTTTACGTTCGACTTCAGAGTCCACCGTATAGAGGTGACCCTGGTCTTCGTGGACTACATTGAGAGTACACTGATTTTCTAGACTATCAGCTAAACACTCGGCCTTTTCATCATCAAAGAATGCTAGGGGTAGGGGTGGGGGCCTAAGGAGGAGAACCATAGTCGTCTGTCCATCCGATTTCATAGCTCGTGCCAACCGCCAGTACGCCTGGTGGGTTGGTTCGAGTTCTGACAAGGTGTCGTCCCACCTTTGATCACGCAGCTCACTCATGCGTTTCCTCACAGCACGCTGAAAGTAGCGCATGGTGGCCTTGTTTTCGCGGGTTGGTGTCGAGTCATATGCCCTTGTGGCTGTGATCTTGGCTGTCAGCAGCCTCCTCGCATCCTCGGGCAGTTCAAAGCGACGGTCATCCGCCACCTTGATCTGGTTTGAGGATTCACCTAGTGCGGTGCGGAGGTGGTCGCCGAGAGCTTCGATCGCCAAGGAGACGTCATCAACAGTCTGTATATCGTCAGGTATCCTATCCAGAGCGGGTGAACTGATCGCTCGGAGGGACTCCCTCAAAAGCTTCCAGTTCACGACCGTTTTAGTGATAGGGATAAAGTCAGTCGGGTCAGGGCCGAGTCGAAAGATGACTGGGCGGTGGTCAGAGTCGAGTTCGTGTAACACCTCTACGGCGCGTATGCGGAGGCTTACATTCCTAAGAAGGGCAATGTCAAGTATATCAGAAAGTCGTTGTCGTTCCTGGTTGGGATATCTTGTGGGCTCCAGAGGGGAGAGGACATCAAATTCTAGTGCATCGACTAGTGAGTCTAGGATCTTACCGTTGGGGTTAGTTTGGGAGCAATTCCAAAGGATATGCTTACTGTTAAAGTCACCCATCAAAAGGATGCAGTCACCCATAGAAAATATCGCTTCCAAGTCGCTGCATAGTAAGACTTTATTCGGAGAGAGATTACACGAGGCTATGACGACAGGTTGATGTCCTGTCATCCCTAACAGGCAAAGTGACACCTCTAAGTTAACTAGAGGGGGAGGTACTAAAGGAATACAGTGTAGAGACCTTTTGTAGTAGATAAGTGTTCCGCCTCCATGGGTCATTCTATCGTTACGGACTAACCGGTAATTAGCGAACCTAGGGTCCGCTTTTCCCGGTTTCAGGAAAGTTTCCTGAATGCATAGGACATCGACCTGATGGGTCTTACAGAATTCGTGAATTTCATCACGTTGACTAGAAAAGCCGTTAGCGTTGAAGGTGACTAACGTACCTGCGCGGGGTTTTACTCTTATTGTTGTACAATCCATATTAGTTGTACTAGTGAGTGTTTGGGACTGAGTAGCGCTTAATGGCGCCGATAACTCCCGCGTGCTCGAGCGTAGCTCGTAGGCGGTCGTTTTCGGATTTTGCCGTACGAAGTTTGTGTGCGAACATCCGTACTTCGTCTAAATCAATAGCAATGGCGTAGTCCATGACTAATGCTAGGTCTGCCGCCAAGTCAGATTGGCTTTGTTTGCCCAGCTCAGCTATTGCAGTCTTTGGTAAGGCCGGAGTGGGCTTGCGGGCAGGGGCAGGGGGAGAGAGGCGGGCAGTCGCTTTAGCGGGAGCGGGGGTTGGGGGATGAGCGGTGGCGGAGGCTGTTACTCGAGCGGGAGTGCTTTTCTCGACCATGCTCAGTGGCTTGGCCCAGGCACTGTGTGCGGGGGGAAAACTAGGCACGTTAGGTGTTGCCGGAGTTGGAGGAGTAAGCGTCAGCTTAGGGCTGACACCTTGTGTGCGCGAAGGGTTCGCTAGGCTAGAAGGTAGCGGAGCCCTTTTTCCCGTTACCTTAGCGGTACGGGGCGCCTTAGGGCAGCCGCGATAATTTACGGCCTTGATTGCCACACAGAACGCAGCTTGGGGGATCCGGCGAGTCTCTAGTGCGAGAGCAGCTAGAGGTGCCGTGGTCACCTAGGCATTTAAAGCACCGGGGACGGGCGAAACAAAAGCGAGCGGCATGCCCGTACAATTGACAGTTGTGACACTGTCCAGGGGTGCCATTACGATAGGGGGCCTGTACGGTGATACCCGACAGATTGACAATTGTCTTTATATTAAAAATGGCTTTGCCCTTAGGAGAGCGGTCAAGGATGACCAATACTAGGTCATAAGGGGACTTGGTTTTCCCGCTGTACATGCGGTGAACCTCGCGAACTGGGAAGTCTTGGGCTTTTAAGTCGGTGCCAACTAACTCTGTCGACACCTCCTTAGGGACGCCACGAATAACTACTCGTAGGAGTTTTTCCTCCTCGAGAGCATGGAATGGACGTATGGAAGCTAATTTTCGCATCTCGAAGAATCTTTGTGAGACCTCTGTGGTCAGAGGAGGTCGGGACTTGAACTCAAATGCCCTGCTGCGTGGAGCGGGCATTGGTGAAATTGAGCTTACGCTCGGTTAGTAACTGGGATATGCGGTCCCATTTCGCCTTCTCTTGAATAAAGAGAGGTGGCGGAGACTTTTCGCGTCGTGGCGCGGACGACCCCTGCGTAGGGTTTTCTACCTGAGATGCAGGTAAGACGGGTGCGGGAGGAGCCGGTTTTTTGCCGGCAGAAGTGCAAACCGCTTTCGGCGGTAGGACAGGGGTGGGGGAGCCCCCCTTTCCACCGTGCTTTCTCTTGCCGGAGGTGACGGTAGTAAAACCGTCGTCGTCGTCGCTAGGGATAGCGGAGGGGACGGGGGGAGAAGTTTCAACCTCCATATCTGAATCATCCGAGTCGGATGCTACCAGAGGGGTAGGGAGGGGGAGCGGGGAGCGCGAGCGACCGCGCGTGCGGGAATGCGAGCGTGGGCGAAAGCGCGGGCGGTCAGCGGAGAGGGGGCTGTCGCGCATGAGCACGGCCAAAGAGCGAGATGGTAAGCTATTCGCAAGTGAGCCGGAGGGCGGAAGCAGAGTATCCTGCGTATTTACGTCCTGATGGGACATGAATTTTTCAAATATTAATGGAGCGGATTTCATCACCCAACTGAGAAAGGCTTGCGCCATTTCGCCGTCAGGCAAACGTTTCACTGACGTCATCCTGAGAGATATCTCAGGATGCGAGAACGGGAGAGGGTGACACTCCCCGCCAGGCAAGGGCGGGGAGGGTGTGTACCTAACGTGTGTGTACCTACGTGTGCCGTAAGGCACTTACCCGCTGGCCAACGTCGCTTCACACACGAATCTGCACAAAAAAAGTTCTAAGTTATCACTGCAATCCAAATCGCACAACACAACACTGTAACAGGAACGATAACTGAGCGGTGAAGCATCGAGCGCGAATCTGCAGCGAGCGCTAGCGTCTAGCGACCGTCTCGGGCGAGCGCGGTAACCGGAGTCCGGTTACCGCGCTCGCCCGACCGGCCGGACTGAGCTCCGGTTGCCAAGTGCAGCTGTTTTATAGGCGATTGTGGTGATGGGTGTGCGGTGGTTACTCAACCGTTCGCCCGTTGCGCATGCTCGTCACAATAGGCACTCGACGCCGTCACAGATGTATAATAATATGTTGTCTTGGATGTTGTGTTGTGTTAATATTGTACGTAATAATCATAGTGCGGAAGTATTCTTATGACTTTAATTTTCATTTAACATTTCTTTATTTTTGTTTTATTTTTACAATACCTTTGACAGACGTCCTCTTGCCAGAAGTGGAATACTTCAGGCTGTCTTCTAAATAATGTCTTACTACACAATATCCTATTTTATTTATTGCTAGTGTGATGTAGTTAATGTAAGTACTGCTTCAAAGAACACATGAACATAGTGTCTTCACCTTAAATAGAGACAATAAGAAAAGTGTTACTGGACACATTCTTACGTATAGTGAGTATAGCAGTTTAGTGTAGAATACAATTACTTATTAGCCTTTTTAGGCTCGATTGTAATATCAATAGGGCGCATAATATTTGTATGTATCCTAGGAAAAATAATTGCTATTTTCATTAAAACATTGTTTACAAGCAAATAGAATTTCCTTTCCGAGAGCTCCCTTAAATAACGGTTTTGTTGTAAAAACGCACACTGAAGTTTTGTGTTTCACTACACTGCACTCGTCACCTTGAGACATTGGTTTTTGAGTATCGTCCGCAGAGTTGATTTCACTTGCTACAGCGCCCTTCACTACAGATATGCTTGCGCACTACTGCTTCGCGGTAGACAATGCGGTGGTACCGACCAAGACGGCCTCTTGCGCATAAGATCACCTACAACGATACTAATAGTAAATAATAATAGTTATATAGTATTACTTTTTTAAAGCACTAACGCCAGCTTAGCGATCTCAAATATTACTGTAAAAAAATTACAAGGGTTGCGTGCGATGTCAATACGAAAGTTTAAAGTATTTCTAAAAATACTTCTTTCGGTTGGATGGTGCTGTCAAAGCTGTTCAGTAGTCGCTCCGTCCCCGTAAGACGGTTAAATCAGATAGAGTTGAAATTCGATGCTCGGACCTCGAGCCTCGGGGCCTAGATGGTCATGGCGTCTGACACGGAGAGTCAGAAGACGCGGGTTCGAGTCCCGTCCGGGCATGTGAATTTCAATAATAATTTAATTTGATTTTGTAGATGACATATTAGGATTTTTTTTTACTATACAATTAACATTGAGTATATTGTAGTCATAGTTGTAATAAAGGGTCGGGTCTTGAATCGAGTCGCCTGAATTTGAGGATTCTGCTACTGTGGAATGGTCAAGGGGCTTTGTCTTGACCCTCCCAATTCGATTCTGGCTGCCGGAGTTACGCGAAAGTATTTTAAATTAATATTTAAAGTTTCTGTAATTTCACACGAAAAACATGCGGATGCGTGAAACGGAACGCAATATCAGGAAATATTGCATAAATTTGAACGTCTGCTATGTTTACGTTCGTATGTTGAGATCTATTCAAGCAGAAAAAAGATCCCTTTGTCGAGTTGATCAATGTAATTAACTATGTATACAAAATAAAATAAATACTCCTACATAGTTTTGTGAAAACTATTTTCCTCCCTTACCCACCCAGAGACCAACTCAGACCGGTTAGGTTGAAAGTAGTCAGAAAACCGACACAGAGCACCCCGACTCCACCTATTCTTGTGGCTACTACCCCTAGAGTGTTTATAAATAATGCGGGAGCCAGAAGCTCAAGGGAGGTCCTGAACGTTTTACGCCTTCGTTTCGCTACGGAGGTCGCCGGCTCGCTTCGCTCGCCAGCTCCCCCCTTCACTCAACTCGACTTCATGCGGCGAAGCAACGTTCAGGGGCGACCGCTAGAGCTTCTGGCGGGAGCCCACCCGGAGTCCAAGTCAGACCGGTTAGGTCGAAATTAGTGACAAATCCAACTCTGACCCCCCCCCCTAAATTTAGGTGTAAAAGTGTTAGTAGAGTAGACAAAATTATCTTTGATATTAAATTTAAAAAAAAACTACGCGGTTCCGGCAGGGGGAAATGGTAGGGGGGGGTTCCCTGCCCCCAACCCCCCCTCCTACCCACTCCCCCTCCCCCAAAGTTAAGTGTAAAAGTGTTTAAATAGAGTATAAAAATTGATCTTTGATATTAAATTAAAAAAAAAACTACGCGATTCCGGCAGGGAAAAATGGTGGGGGGGGTCCCCCTCCCTCCCCCCACTTCCCTCCCCTCCACCCCCCTCCCCCACAACCCCAAATTCAGGCGACTCGATTCAAGACCTTACCCGTAATAAATGTGTATTTAATTTTACTTTTTGAATTTGACGTGTAACTTATTGTTATTTATTTATTTATTTATTTATTTCGGTAATTCAACAGCGTTTACAATTACTATGTACACTTAATATAAAAACTTAAAATATGGCCAAAACAGAATTATGAATGAAATACTATGAGTATGACTACAAATTTCCTAGCTCGCTTCTCGATGATGGAGTAAAGGTATTTATTTATTTAATTTTTCCGGCCTGTCGTGGAGCAGATAGCCAAAATAGGTATAGATAAAGCGTAACACACACAGAGCGCGGGCGCGGGTCTTCAGCGGAATCGGCCGCGGGCATGCCAATGCCACGCAAGGGTGCAGTGTGATTCATAATTTCGGAGACATCGGACACGGACGATGGGCTGTAACTACTTATTTTTAAGAAAAGAACACATAAACGTAAAAGAATCTCGGTTCATGACATAAGTAGAAAACATTTCTTTTATATTGTAATAATGTTTAAATGTTTACGAACAAATTCAATTATTAATTCATTGAGAGCCACGGCAAAACCAAACTATTTTTTGTAAATAATCACAAAATACACTACCGACACGCGCGGCACACGCGCCAGTGTGAGTGCCTTTCGGGGAACGTTACGAAAAATAATGCCCGCTTCTCACCCGCTTACCCGCGCGCTGTCTGTAGTGGCGGGCGACGGGCGTCGCTCCCGCGCACGACCCGGACCGCGCACGCGTACAGTGTAATGTCATTCATATTAAGACTCGGTCCAACCCCAATTTTAAAATAATTTTAGATGCTTTACGTAAGGTAGAAAATCGCTTGTTAGATTGAACGATGCAATGCGAAAATGCGTTAATTTTGTACGTTTTCTTTATATTTTCGATATAAACTAACACAATTGAAAAAACTGCTGGTTATTACTTTAGTACTATATGTTGGCTATGTATTACCTAAAAAAAAATATAGTGTTATCGCTGAAAATTCTGAGAGTTTGGACGTGAAAGTTTATTTTGCGGACCTATTCAGGATTTTTTTCTGCTGAAAGAGATCGAAATCGAAAGATATTTATGAATTATATTCGGTTATTACTCTTTTCCTATTCCTTTTCTAATATTTGTATTTTTTTTCATACAATATTATTGATCTGTTTCGTTACACTAGGCGTTTAAAAATTCTGCTTTTTACTATTATCAGGATACGAGCGCGCCTTAATACAAGGAAATACACCCGCCGTACTAACGTCCCGACCCGCGCCCGACCCGCGCCCGCTCTCTGTGTGTGTTGCGCTTTAGTGAATCTCTATTTCCCTTTGTCATCGCATCATGCGTGAACGGATGGAACAATTTGGCTAAATCTATTTTTGTTGTTCAAAAATCAAGAAAACATGGGACGTACTCGTACCATAGTTATTTACCAGTTCCATTGAATACACAAGTACAGTAGACAGAGTAATTGTTGTTTAATTTGGACATTCGTATACAATCTTCGCCTTAACACACTGCGAGGTGAAGACCGGTTCCAATGCTATTTTATCATAATGTATAATTGAGTACGCTCGTTTTGTATTGATTTGTGTTGTATTGAATTATTAATTGTTATTTGACAGAGCTTATTGCATTATTGTATTATTTATTTGTTAATAACACAATATCTCTCTCGGCGTTACAGCGACTATATAATAATCTGAATTAGTCACTGGCCATCAACCACACTGGGCTCGCGTAGTGGATTATGACCCATACTCCTGTCTCTGAGGATCTAATGAGTTGATGCTCTACTGATGAGATAATATCTTAATTAAGTACTATTTAAATTACAGCGTAACTTACCTATTTAGTTATTTCTAGCGACTCTTAGTAGGCTCGGCCTTCGACCTTCCCATAACCGCCCATCTTTTCTTGTTTTTTTTTCATAAGAACGTTCTTCTGACAATAATTAACACAACAAAAAACATTTAGCGAGATTGTTCCATCCGTTCTCAAGTTATAGTGTGACCAGGAAAAATAGGGGTTCATTTTATATATTAGACTAGTGACTGCCCGCGATTTTGTTCGCGTAGTAGGCTCGGCCTTCGGCTTCGCCATTACCTCCCGTCTTTTCTTAGTTTTTTTTGTAATGTAAAAACCTTCTACGAAGTATTAGAAAACATTTTAAAAAAGATGAATGTAATCAGTCCATCCGTTCTCAAGTTATAGCGTGACCAGGAGAGATAGCGGTTCATTTTTATATATAATTAAAAAAATTCAAAATGTATTTATTTGGAACCATACCATTATTCAGCTACTTACGTATGGGAATCGATGACATCTGCAGTATTGTGTATCTGTGTCGCAGATGTCAACGCCCTCCTCCGGAAACAATCGTACAGAAAGTTACTCATTAAAAACAAAGTTTACTGTTAATTACATTAATTAATTACATTATACACATAATCGAATGTAAAATAAGGTTACAAAACTAAATTAAATTTTACAAAAATATATATAGATTGTCGAGTCAAAAGTGTCTCTAACCTAAGATCTGAGTAGTACATTCTTAAAACTTCTTCCTTAGAGTGTATCCTTATTAATACTAGCTGCGTCCCGCGGTCCTGCTTGGTGATGGATGATGATGAATCAAAATAAATAATGATAAGAATAGAGAAGATACTATAGCGTTCTAATGGTAAAATAATTGTTGAAATCGGTCCAGTAGTTTTTGAGGTTATTCGTTACAAACACACATATCTTTCCGCTTTATAATATCGCTGCGCCCCGCGGTTCCACTCTTGTGAGCCAAACTGTATAGTAATTGAGGGAGGAATCAGAAAAACAACGTTCTATGATTTTTCTACACAATTTCATTGGTTGTCGAGTTTTTTTTTCCTGCGTTTTTTTTGTCGCGTGCACGCTTGTGTGTGTTTTTAGTGTATGTGTGTGAAGGTTAGTTTTAGCTCAACCCTTCATTGTTGTACTTGACTTTGACTATAAGAGCTCGTGGCTCTCAAGGACTCGCGTATGAAGGGTTATCGTTAGAAAATTAGAAATAAATCAGGTTTGTTATATGGTAGCCCCCTTAAATATTTATTTTATACTGTTTTTTAGTATTTGTTGTTATATCTGCAACAGTAAGAAGTAAGTCTATCAACTGTGAAAATTTCAAATGTTTAATTATAATTTTTGATTGGTTGACGCAGTTGGTAGCACCCCTGCCTTCTGAGCCGCTGGTCCCGGGTTCGATCCCCGGACAGGTCAAACATTTGTGTGCATGAACATGTCTGTTTGATCTGTGTCTGGGTGTGTATGTGTATATAAGTATGTATATCAGACATCAGGTTAGCATAGTACAGGCTCTGCCTAGTTTGGGACCTGAAGACCTTTGTGTGGATGTTGTCCCATATATCACAGTTCATGCGATACAGCCTGGCGACAGACAGACGGACGGACAACGGAGTCTTAGTAATCGGGTCCCGTTTTATCCTTTCAGTAAGGAACCCTATTAAGCTTACCAGTTAGCGATAGCATTTGCCAAAACAACATGCTGCATGGCCATTTATTAAAAAAATAACCTAAAATGAGTCATATGTTGCCTTATTAGGTTAGGAACACCCTGCGTTTACCCTAATTCAATTATATCATTGTTATTACACCCTCTATTTATATAAAACTAAAAAAAACAGAGGCTGAATCCCAATAAATACATCTGCCATTCCTCATTTTTAAAAGACGATATTATCTTTTTTTTTTATAGATTACCATCAGCGGCCGATGGCGGGACACCCGGACGTCTTAAGGCATTAAAAAGGAAATAATAAAAGCCGAGCTGTTCTATGAGAATAATAAAAAAACAAGTAGTGGTATTAAAGTAAATATTCAAAATATCCGTAGATGTCTCAGTAATATCATTTTTAAATACTTTATGATCCTCCTGCGAGACAGCTCTCATATCTGGCCGAAAAAAAACATTCTTGCATCCTTTTCTAATTTCGAACGGGCGGAAGGTATGGGATTGCTGTTGGAGTAACTGACTTTAGGAATTTGAAGAAGTGCCTATTTATAACTACTAATATTATAAAGAGGAAAGATTTGTATGTAAGTATGTTTGTAACGAGTTGGCTCAAATAGTACTGGACCGATTTCAAAAATTCTTTCACCATTGGAAAGCTACATTCACCCTGAGTAACATAGGCTATATAAGATTCATCATCATCATCATCATCCATCACCGCGCGGGTGAAACCGCGGAGAGCAGCTAGTATTTAATATCTGAGCTAAAAAACCAAACGTTTGACCAAGTTATTGGACAAGTCTCACAATAAACAAAAAGACGTGTGGCACTCGGAGACTGCCGCGGTAAAGCTATTGCATAGCTGTTTTTATCAACTTATGCAATTATAATTAATTAACCAATGACATCTAGAGGAGAGTTGCTGAACTAAAGAGACAAGTGTGATATTTCAAAAAGTCATTAAAAGTTCTGCTATTCATCGATAGATGCCAAATCAACTTATGCAATTATAATTATTTAACCAATGCCATCTAGAGGCGAGTTGCTGAACTAAAGAGACAAGCGTGATATTTCAAAAAGTCATTAAAAGTTCTGATTCATCGATAGATGGAGTCGGATTGGGGGTGTTAGGTTATTTTCGTTACGGAATTTCTGGATTCGGTCTCAACGCTCAAGGCCCGCGATAGAAGCTATGCAATAGCTTAAACATATATTAGCGGTCTGGGCATTTAGCCAGTGTTAAATAAGTAATAGACAGCAGAAGTTTGACGTCACAAAATGGAGAGAGTGTAGCGTAACCGTATCGTTCACGTATACAGTGCAAACTATGAGTGTGTCTGTGCCACAGTTGTACTAGATAAGTGACAGTTTGTACTGTATACGACAACGGTACGATTACGTTACACTCTAGCAAGTTTTAGTGCTGCTCGCTCACTGTTTCTATGTAAGTAAGTAATTATCTGCCGTGTGATTCTCTAAGAGATAATCGTTGCATCATTGACAACACATCTGTGAAACAAATGATGAGATGGCAAATGATACAAGGGCGATATCTCATAAAGTATTTGACATTGGTGAGCTCGTCGAGGAGCTCGCGAGGATCCATTTCAGAATCGCACGGCAGTTTTGATATGACGTAACCCGTTTGTTTATTTGAGATAGAACAACAAAATTGGCGATCAGGCTTCACGTCTTGACGCTATAATTGTTTTTTTAGTAATTAATTAAGTAATTTATTTATTTTAATTTAATTAGCATATGTATAACTATATATTTTACTTACTCGTGTACTAAGATGTCAAAGTGTAGCGTGTCTTGCCCTACTGATACCATTATTATGGTCTCTTTTGTAAGGCAACACACTGGAGCAATAAACGAACATTTGTTAAATACATTATGAAATTGGCGATACAAAAAAATGTAAAAAGACAAACCCGCTGAGTTTCTTGTCGGATCTTCTCAGTCGTGGTCGCGTTCCGTTCCTGTTGTAGATTTAAGAAATAATATATGTAATATGACAATTTGTAACTGCCCCTGTAGGCCTGTACAGAATAAACGATTTCATTTAATTTTCTTAAACCTACGAGGATTCTATTTTCTATTGATTAATATGTAGGTACTTTGGTTTGTAATATCAGTGGTACCTTACCATTTTACCATACCACATTAACTCATGTACCTATATGAGATGCAAAAAAACGAGAATGTCTATAAAAGCCTGTCTGTTCAAAAATCGAATATGTGTTAGGACTTATTTTGTAATACCTCTTTTCCAAGTATGCCCGCGACATATCGATCGTTTTATCTCCAAGCGCGGCCAAGCGCAACAGAAACAAAACGCCGTATTCTTTTTTCGAAAATAAAAATAAAAACTGTTCCTTTTTAAAATACAACCGCGGCGTCGCGCAGGGAGACAAATGTGCGCCATTCGTTCTGTGCATGTATTTAGATGTTCGAAATTCGAAATCCTTTAACTTTTTTAGGTAGATTGCGGAGAAAAATATGTGAGGATTTTTTTTGTCAGGATAATCAATCAGTAGTCAAAATCAACAAACTGTATAAAACTTTATAAAAGACCATCTGTCACATTGACACATGTCAGATTGATATTTGTAAATTAAGAGGTCTTCATCTTGATTACATATTATATATTTTCGCTGAAGCCATTAACAAAGTACCTATCTATAATGTACTTACCCTATATAGATTTACTAGCCGAGTATTGATAGTACGTATTAGTCTTTTTCAAAATATTTTTCGGGTACACAAAACTATGTTAGCGAAAAAAATAACAAAAACAATATCAACTCACTTTTAAACTTTCGTATTTACAATATTAGTGTGTGATTATGATTAAGTACTTACCTCTTATAACTATGACTGGCCGGATGGTGTAGTGCCTTGCCTTTTAAGCCGCTGGTCTCCAGTTCGATCCCCGGACAGGCTACACATTTGTGTGCATGGACATGTCTGTTTGAGCTGTGTCTGGGTGTGTATAATATGTATGTATAAAATTATCAGCATTCAGTATAATATTATCAGTCATCATATGGCCATAGTATATAAGCTCTGCTTAGATTAGAATCAACACCGCGTGTAGATGTAGTCAATAACAAAAAAACTACTATCGTTATAAAAAAAATCTAAGCATATCTCGAAGGAATGAGTATGTTTTGTTAGTTCTTGCACACTATCAGAAACCTGGTACCTAGGTAAATTATACGAGTCTCAAGATTTGCATGTGTAGTATGCGATCCCACGTGTGTACAGCTTAAACAAATACTTTGGTAATATTTCACTTAGGTTTTCTTTTCTTTATACATTGACCCGCCCGGGCCCGCCGTCGTTTAGACATAGACATCAGCTGCGTAAACATTCGCGAGAAGGTAGGTTCGCACGTCGTTGTACCTATTCTAAGTGGGTAGGAATGTCTCGCGTTGTCACTGTTATCTATTTTATGATGTAGACGCGTGCGTTCAGTCGCGCAATGGTTATTAACTGCGGAGCAATGAATATAATATATATAATGAACATAATGTGCATAATAATAAAAAAAAACATGCATTTTTTTCTTCACTATAATGACCTGTTATTCTAAACCACCCCATTCGATATTGTGCACTAATTAACAGTGACCTTATTATATGATTATTGTACTTATTCAATTATGGGTAGTTCTACAACAGTACATGCCCACAATTGTACAGAAATGAGAAATTTAAGAACTATTATTTGCAAGTGTTCTACGAACTTGGATTTTAGCATGAACAAAATAAGAACTACCATAATTTACTATAAATAGATTTTAATTCGCTAGTTTAGTTTGGTGTCTGAACAAGCTTATTATTACGAGTGCCAATGTCATCTAAATAACACTCAATACAATTGATATAAAACCTTTTTGATTGCGGCATAAAAAATCACATTAACAGATAAAAACTACATTGGCGCTTTGCAGACGGGGCGGGCCGGGGCGGTCAATTTTGCCGCGAACGATAGCGCAAAGGGAATCCTACACCAACGCACACGGAGGCAAAAAGACCGCACTGCCCGCGGCATATTCGTAGCTACGTAGCGGCGAGGGCAGCCGCGGGTATCGACGGTCAGACGCGGTCTTTATTGCTTCGCGGTCAAAAAGACCGCCCCGCCCCGTCGTCTGCCTTGCGCCTAGTAGCAAGTGTCACTAAAAAGGGTAAAAAAAAAATATTTACCAAAAAATGTAAAAGACATCAACACTAAAAAGTGTGAAAAAACTTGTCGAAGTCGAAACCATGCGCACAATATAAATTGTGATAATAGGTACTTTTGAACTAGCATGGTACCGATTTCAATAAGTTATTTCACACTTTTTAGTGTTGAAGTCAGTTAAAATGTACTAATTTAATATGTATAAATTTTTACTAGTATAGTTTGACAGCTAATTTTTCTGTGAATGTTTTACAGTAGCTCGTCAACTAGGATATCTCATGCGTACGACTGGCGATAAATAAAACGAAATCTACCCTCCCTACGTCACGTCCGACCATCGACAATGCGTTTATTTGTATTCCTGCTCCTTTTGTGACCTAATAATTAAGCGGCATTTTTAACCCAAGCATATTGTGATGTCGATATGTCACAGATAGCTACTTATATTCTTATATTCTATATTCTTATTTATTTTAAGTTGCAAATGAAAACTTAAATTGATTTTTATGATTTCAGGTACTTAAATTTTTGCACGCTGATTTATTTTGAACATTTTATGGGGATGCATCACCGCATAAGCCATACAAATAAGAAGAAGAAGAAGAAGAGGATGCATCACGTTTCAATTTTCTTTTTTTTAACGTTATATAATTTTGTACAAAAAATACCAGCTCTCGTCTACACTATTGTTTGCATTGAATAGGCTCCGATACTGCTGGATGGCGCTTGCTGGCCCGTGGTCTCCACTCCAGAACCTCCGGCCCCATCAGCCATTAGTTCTGCGTGCTATGTGCCCTGCCCAGTGACACTTCAACTGGCTAATCTTCTGAGCTATGTCGGTGACTTTAGTTTGTCTACGGATCTCTTCATTTCTGATTCGATCACGTAGAGAAACCCCGAGCATAGCCGTCTCCATAGCTCGTTGTGCGACTTTGAGCTTATCTATAAGACCACGTTTCAGTGGCATATGTCATCACTGGTAACACATATTGGTCGAATACTCTTGTCTTGAGGCACTGAGGTATTTTTGGAAGTAATAGTGCGCAACCATTATTGTGTAAAGGTGCGAATGGGGACTGCAGCAAATGAAATTACCGAGCGAATAAGACTCCAAAACCGATGTCTCAAGGTGACAAAACCAGTCCAGTGTCCCAAGTTAAGCTTTGGGTGACACTGCAACTGGCACGGGCTGGCGTACTGCTTACCATCAGTCGCACATCTTGCTCGTGACATCACTTGAGAGTAATAAAAGAACACGAAGCACTCAGTTATTTACAACAGCTCAGCAAATATACCCCTCAAACACAAAACATGACGTATTTTTAGGGTTCCTTAATCTAAGGGTAAAAAGGGTTTACTAAGACTCCGTTGTCCGTCTGTCACCAGGCTGTATCTCATGAACCGTGATAGTTGACAGTTGACATTTGCACATAATATGATGTATTTTTGTTGCCGCTAAATCAACAAATACTAAAAACAGAATAAAATAAATATTTAAGGTGGCTCCCATACAACAAATGTCATTGTTAATAATGACGATATTAGACGCTTGAAATATGCACAGAATAATGAGTTATATATTCAATTTAAAAATAAATAATTAAATAGTGGTATGGAACCTTTGATGCGCGATTCCGACTTGAACTTGACTGGTTTTAGGTATATATAGATAGATTTGTTTTACCAAAAATACCTAAGACCGCAATGTATCATAAAAACTGCCAAGTGATGTCTGTTCGTGTTTATAACGCTTTGCCCAATGACCTTAAAGAACTACTGAAAAGTTTTTTTTAAAACTCAAGTGGTGTTTCACTAAGAAAACCTTTCATACTGTAACTGACATTTTTTGTAAACAACTTATAATAATGATAATATGAAAATCTTGACTATTAGGTTTATATATTATGTATATACGAGTATTATATACGTTTGACTATTTAAATAATACAATATTTTTTTCTGTATTTCAATAAATAATAAAAAAAATGGTTGCCTGTAAAGTCGATTTACGGACGATAGTTTTACGTGACGTCATAAGACAAGCCGAACTCTTTTGTGCCTCTCTATCGCTTGTTCGCGCTCTCGCTTGCGCACTCGGCTCAGGCGGAACGTGACAAAATCATACATTATCGTGCGTGCAGCCGGCGTTTATTCGTTATAAGACGATATCACGTAAAAACTAATATATGCTTCCATACAAATAACCGTAATTATTGAATTTTATTATTTGCCTGTGATTATTATGATTAAGTATTATGGACCATTATTCGGATTACATGGAGGATAAAACAGCTTGGGACTGACACTCCAGGATCTATCTACTCGTGTGGGGCGCCGGAGGATACGGCGCAACACACGCTGGAAGTGTGTGCTGCATGTGGCCCGCAGCGGCACACGCTTTCGACGGAAATAGGCGGAGATCTCTCCCTGCCGAGCGTTGTGACCTCCATGCTCAGCAGCGAGAGAGTGTGGCAGCCGGTGGCCACCTTCTGCGAAGCGGTGATGACGCAGAAGGAGGCCGCGGAGCGGATCAGGGAGAACGATGTCCGAGCTGACCCGCTCCGGCGCAGACGACCGGGGGAACGGAGGAGACGGTTTGCTCGTCTCCTCCCTCCTCCGTAGTGGGGTCACTGGCGAATAGTGGGGGGACTTTTCGCCGGTTTGCACGGCCCTACTCGTTTAGGGCCTTCTACCTTGGTGAGCAAGGTCATCCCTTCACAGGCGCTGAGGCCCGGTTAAGATCAATCCGGGCCTACCGCTGGGGCGAGATGGTGACTGCCAGCGCGACCCTGTCTCGCCCCACCTTGGCGGACGACTACTCACGGGGGGGTTTTAGTGGGTCTGAGCCCCACACGCCCCCTTCCGTCACCCCCATGGCGGAAGGGAAGAAAAATCAAAAAAAAAAAGGATCTATCTACTCGTGTACTAAGATGTCAAAGTGTAGCGTGTCTTGCCCTACTGATACCATTATTATGTTCTCTTTTGTAAGGCAACACACTGGAGCTAAAATAAACGAACATTTGTTGTATACATTAAGAAATTGGCGATACAAAAAAATGTTAAAAGACAAGCCCGCTTAGTTTCTTGCCGGATCTTCTCAGTCGTGGTCGCGTTCCGAACCTGTTGTCGATTTAAGTGCCCCCGTAGGCCTATACAGAATAAACGATTTCATTCATTCATTCAATTCATTCATTTCATTCATTATAATATTACCTACATAAGATTTAAAACCGTACAATACTTTTAGCAAATAAATAATTTCATAAAACTAAAAAGGAACGGTACTTTATGGTACCATGCCTTTGTTATCAATTTATTGAATGTGGTTTTATGACCTGCCATCCTTAGCCCTCAAGAAAGTATTTAAGGTACTTTTGTCTCGAACATTACGTTTATTATAAATATACCTTCATAATTTTATATTATAACTAATCTTCTCGACTGCCTCAAACTCACACCTCAAATATAAAATATTTACATAAAATATTAAAACGGCCTCAATGCACTTAAACGTGTTTGGCTCGGAGGGTTTAAACTCACTTCAGCTGATACAAAGCTGCATATTCGTATGCAACTCTTTGGTAACAATTTTTTACGCTATCTACCTTTAGGACTAATAAAAAAATAGGCAGTCATAGGGATTACTGACAGAAGTTAATTCTTCACTTATTGCTACTTCAACATATCGGTAACGGGCACAACACGTCACTAGCATCAAAGATAATATCTAGCATGTCGGTGACGACCCGCCAAGACGTCGGTCTTGCCAAAAATCCAAAAATCGTTCAACACGGCTAAATGTTTTCACGTACAGCCGATTTAGCGATTGAGTGATTATGAACGTTATATCAATGGAAGCAGCATCGATTTTTGCATCGGCCTCAATAATAATAGGTCTGTGATTGGCCCACATAAATATTGTGTCATTATCGGCAATGATCATATATTAAAAGGAGGTAGATATGGTACTCCCGTATCAATGTGGCTGTCCACATTTGTTGTTGAACGGTATATCCTATCCGTCATAGAATGACGTAAGAACCTCAGCAAAACACGCTCTTGTATGTGCGAAAGCTGGGACAATATTGACTTTGCGTCAAACATTACGAAACTATTCTTTCTACCTCTTTTTAATATAAGCTCATTGAGTATCCCCTATAGTATTGTTGTACATTACAACACGATATCGCCCTATTATACGTCAAAAGTGTAATTAGCTGCAGGTGGTAAAGGCAAACGCATAAAATAAAAAAACGAGCTTAAATACATACCTAATTAAGATATTAAAAAAATCTAGTAGGTACGTACGCATTAATTCTTAATAATATAATATTGATGTTTTAGCAAATAGTAAATAATAAAGTAATTTCTCGAGCATTCAGAGCCAGCCGTTGCCGCGGCATGCTCGCTGTGCTCGCTCGGTTCGGCACATATAATTGAAAGTATTCGTATTGTAAGAGTTAACGCATCTCGCTTCGGCGTACAAACTACGAGTTATCCCTAGATACATGACAGTTTGTGCTGTTACACGTTACGTTACGTTACACTTACGCAGTTATTCGTGCTAGGACAAAAGTAATATAACGCACCTCTCCGTTCCGCTCGTCATCACTTAATATAGTTCCATGTCGTTATTTTTAGTCACCAAGTAACCTATTTTAAATACCTCACATTGTCACTGTTATTTTCTATTTTTCACACGGAAAATAAATATCCCTAATAAATTGATGTCTATTTATGATTTATTTTTCGTGACAAAAGCATCATAACCATATGATGCTTTTAAATTGGTGAGTTTTGACCACAACCGAATATAAAAGTAATTTTCTTATCAAGAAAACGAATCAGCAAGTGAGTATCAATGGAATACTTGTTTCCTGATCCAGATTGCTTACAAAATTGGCAATAACTGCCCAAACTGAGCGAAAACTTAAAATTATAGACTATTAGCATCAACGCTTTTGGCTGAATGGGCGTTAGGTTCTCTGCAAGAGCGGCTGTAAAAAACGTGTTCGCGCCATTTTGTTTTTTTTTTATTTGGCGCAGGTCAATATTGTTCATTCAGCCGTAATGATATTTGCATGTACATCCATACCGTAAAGCCTCTATCAAAGTTTCAAACATACTTTATGAACTCTAAAATTGCGTCTTTTCCTTGCCTTTACCTACATGAAACAGCATTATTCATACGAAATAATGTGCATATTATGCTTAAAACTCACAAAAGTAAACGCAACGTGTATAGAATCTGCGTGCCTATAGTCATAGACTGGCACTGTTTAAAAAAAAGTGAATCATAATCATACGAACTGAATTATTTGCTTAAATCGATGAAATCGGAGGACATAATTATACCTAGAAGAAAACTTAAAATTATAGACTTTTAGCACAGTTTATGCTGTGCTATTAGCTTCAACGCTTTTGTTTGTTTTGTTCACGTGCCGGCTATTTTAGAGCCGAACGGTATTTGACGTGATGATGGCAAGAGAACTGACGGTTTAACGTTGATTCGGTGAAGTCATGGGAAGCCGCTGGTGTGGGACGCAACTTGTGCTGACACACTTGCGCCTTCTCACCTCGAGCAGACTTCACGGGCGCCAGGTGCTGCTGCAGAATCTGCAGAAAACCTCAAACGGAGTAAATATGCTTGTCTTGGAGATAATTATATTTTTCTTCCGTTTGTGGTCGAAACTATGGGTTCTTGGGGTCCAGATGCACGGTGTTTAGTAAAGGAGCTGTCCAGACACCTCAAAGAAATGACAGGTGACCAAAGTGCTGGTACTTACCTCGGACAACGTATCAGCCTGGCTATTCAACGAGGTAACGTTGCCAGCTTTTTGGGCACTCTACCCATAGGCAGAAATATTTTAGTGAATTGTTTTTATTGTAATAGGTAGGTTTATTTTATATGAGTAACTTTGTACTTAGATTTAAAAAAACTGATTATTTTGTTCACATCTAAGTGCTATTATACCATCAAAGACTTGTTGAATGATAAAATATCGTGTACCTCATTCAACATAAATGACCATTAGATTTTTTTAAAATCTTCTGTACTTTTAGTTGTTGCGTTATGTAAATGCGCTTTTTGTAATTAAGTAAGAAGTTCTTCTTATATGTAGAACAGCTCCGCTGGTAATTGATTTAAGTTGGTATACCGTTAATTTTTTTTATAACTGAGTTTACTTATCTAATATAAGTTTTTAAACTGACATGGTCACTAATGCAAGAATTTACTTTAGAAAGATGATGTTTACCATGTATTGTATTTATTGTGAGTTCTCGATATGTGGGCACAGTTGCATGCGCCATGTTCACGAGTAAACATATCCCGTTTCTAACGTTAATTCTTACCTAATATAATTTAAGAATAACCCCTCACATATATATAGTGTATGTCCGATAAGGGCAAATCTGTTACGCAAAGCAAATTTATTAAATACTAGCAAACCCTGCGAACTCCGTTTCGCCACCAGATGGCTTCGTTTTATTTAACATTTCGTTTGGCGCCATCTACTTAAAATGTTGGTTTGTGGTACATGCTATGTATCAGAGATGGCGCTGTATGTGAAAAAAGATTTTCTCGCTTTTATTTTAAATTTTTCCTGAATTTTCTTTACTATAAACCTCACGGAGCCCGAGACCTTTCCAACGAATGCAAAACCATGGAAATCGGTTCGTGCGTTCTGGAGTTATAGCGTCAGGAAGGAAAACCCGACTTATTTTTATATAGTAGATAAGTAGCCTAAGTTACTCCTCATAACATCAGCTATCTGCCAGTGAAAGTTCCGTTAAAATCAGTCCAGCCGTTACAGAGATTACCCGGAACAAACAGACAAAAATTATATAATAGGTTTTTATGTAAGTACCGTATATACTTTCATATGCATTTAGTGGAAAGCTAAGGAATTACAAATAAATACTTCAATTGTATTTGTCTGTTTATATGACAAACTATTTCTATTTAAGGCGCGGTCCAACCCCAATTTGAAAATAATTTACGATGCTTTACGTAAGGTTGAAAATCGCTTGTTAGATTGGACGATGTAATGCGAAAATGCGTTAATTTTGTACGTTTTCTTTATATCTTTCAATATATACTAACACAATTGAAAAAACTGCTGGTTACTACTTTAGAACTATATGTTGGCTATGTATTACCTAAAAAATAATATAGTGTTATCGCTGAAAATTCTGAGAGTTTGGACGTGAAAGTTTATTTTAATGCACCTATTTAGGATTTTTTTCTGCAGAGAGCGAGTAATATTTATGAATTCTGTTCGGTTATTACTCTTTGCCTGTTCCTTTTCTAACCTAAGTTTTTTTTTCATAGATTATTATCGAACTGTTTCGTTACACTCGATGTTTAAAGATTCTGCTTTTTACTATTATCAGGATACGAGCGCGCCTTAAGACGCGCTTTTACAAAAGTTTTAATTTAAGACATAATTCTAATTACGACATAACAGATTTTTATCATGATTATGTTTACTGATAACATATCACTCGCGTTACCTTTTGGAACTTTGTCATAATACGGGTTAGTGAAATTCCTTTCTATCACAAAACAACTACGAGATCCCTTATTTCGGCATGATACCATACGGCTGCATGCCTGAGAATTCTTTTTAAATGTTCTTCATTGCCGTGCGCTCCACAGTCATCAATAATGTGTACGAACTATTTGGTCAGTTTAGGATTGACGATACGATTCAGTTTCGTTTTTTACCCGACGCTGGTGAAGTTCAAAAAGAGACTCATGTGTTTGACGACATTAAGTCTAATCGCCACACTACTGCGACGCTTCTGCGATTGAAGTGTATTTAATGTTAAATTCGATAGTATTTTAGATCTAGTTCTCAATCGCAGTTGTACACTGAGAAAAAATTATCCATCCGATTTTGAAAGATATATCCGTCCTTTTTGACTCAGAAGGAAAATTTCCTTACAATAAAGATGGACATTTAAGAAAAATTCCATCCGATAGTTCCTTACCAATATTAGGTACCCCCTTAACTACATATTATATTCCTCCTAAAATTGACGGGTCATATCCTCCATTTTAACCTCCTAATTAATCCTCCCACAATCTTGCTTCTGAGTCAAAAAGGACGGAATAAATCGAAAGGAAATATCCTTGACTTTTACCTTCTAATGCATCCTTCCACAAAAATATCGTTGATGGGATTATTTTTTCCGCCTTTTATTGGTATTTAGAGTGAAGGTGATTCGTTCTTGGTGTTAAAATAGTAGATTGTATCATAAGGGAGCAAAATAATATTTTTACGGCGAGGGCGCTTTTTTGAATCCAGAGCAAAGTGAGGGATTCTAGAGTAGAATCCCGAGCGTAGCGAGGGATTCTTTAGTAGAATCCTGAACGTAGCGAGGGATTCCAAGTACGTCGCCCGAGCCAAAAATATATTTTGCGCCCGAGTGATACACTCTACTTTTCATCACCCACTATGAGAAAATAAAAGCGCCTCATATTTTATTGTAATATTATTATTTAATAAAACATAGAGTAACAACTAAATTGAAATTAAATAGTATCCTTTATTAAAACAACTAAAAACTTATATTTACATTTGAGACATTTTCGCAATTATGAAAATTTATTGTTACAGTTTTATTAGGAATAGAGATTGTTGTAGATTTTATATTCTGCGTGTTTGAAATGTCCGAATCTGGATCATTTTGAGGAAAATGTGACGGTGAATCTCGTTGTTTGGATGTAGATAGGCGCGGCGACAGTGGTATGGATGGATTAACTGAAGGTTGCAATTTAATGTTTTCCACGATGCGTTCAGATGTTTTCGCCTTGTTCTCAATGGAATCTTCTATATACCCTTCTGCTACAGCACTCGATTTCCATCCTCCATGTCGCTTGAGAACAGTTAAGTCCGCTCCAGTATCTGCCAAAAGGGTAGCAGAAGTACGACGAAAACAATGTCCTGTATACAGTTTGATATCTGGTAACTTCAAATAAGTAGCAATTTCTTGTGGCATGTTAGAAATTTTATTTTTTCCCATCACTTGTTTGAAGCACTTGCCATTTTGATAACGGATGAAAAACCGATTGGTCTTCATAGCAGCAGGACGCAGGTCCAGGTATTTCTGTACAATAGTTTTGTATTCTCCTCGTATTACGAAGGATCGGTCAATTTTGGTTTTTGTATCGGTCAGCTTTACTAACAGTAAATCATCCGAGTGATTTTCGACATCATCAACAGTTATTTTTAAAAGTTCATTGCCACGACAAGCTCCATGTAATCCGAAAATTAAAGCCACCTGTAACAAAACCGAATGTGAATAAGACAAGTATCTATCAAAGTACAGGTTACAATAAAATGTGCATTTTTATACACTATGATTATATTTTACTAATCCACCGTAAACATAGTTACCTACTTACTTTTACGGCAAGAAAGACTTTGTCGGGTGCCTCATTAAGGAAAGTCTCCACGTTTTTGACTGAGAACACTTTTTTTAGGTTTAAATCCATCAGACATCCTCTTCAGGTACGCTATTAATTTCGAATGTGTGTCCAGTTTTACATCGTTATTAGAACTGACTGTTGATTTTAGCATTGAGTATGTACTCCAAAGAGTGGAAGGTTGTTTATTTTTGGCTAAGTACTGGAAGTAGGCCAAAAACACAGATTCTGAAAAATTCTTGGCGCTTCTTGCATTTCTCCATTCAATAAAATTACCATAGGCTTTCATATATTTCTGCCGGGATTTTGCAGGTAATAGATTATCCATCACATTTCTTGCGTCAGTTCTAATGCTTTCAGGAGTTAATTCTATACTTTCACTGTCACTTGAAGAACTCATTTTTCAAAACAAAACAAAATAATGAATTTCTAACAATCCGTGAAAATTTACGAAAACGCGGGCTGTAGTTCGCGCTTTTTTAATTTGTTTTTTTTTTTTCATTCATCCGGCGGCGTGACTATGGGCCGTCGTACCAGCCAGTCTTCATTCAAACAATATTTGCGTTCGATTTCTTTGGTGCTGAACACTAAGATGTTCCAAATTCAAAAAGTGCACGGCAAAGATAATTGCGGCGCACTTATAAAGAGGATTAAAAACTCATTACTGCCCGCTAAAACTTTCTTATAGAAAACACCACCTTTGGGTGCACATAAAGGCGAACCAAGTCGTCCTTTTCGAATAGATGGGATGAAAAATCATTTAGTTGTGTTCTTCTGTAATAGATACAAGATACCCATTTCCTTCTAAAACTTGAAAGTAATATGGTACATTCATTTGGAAGGAAAAGGGGGAAAAGAAATACTCCCATTTTGAATGGATGAACTCAGAAGGAACGTCAAGATTTTGTTCTCAGTGTATAGCAATCACATCACTGTCGTATTGCTGTGCTACGGCTTGCGGATATTGCTACTCATATAAAATTGAAAACTTCTACCTATCAAGCATCAGTCTAAACATCAATACAATGGTTTACTAGCTTAAACACAATAAATAAATACATTTTTTATCATGTTGCTATCTCACCTTCAACACCTTCAAAATATTACAGAAACTGAGTTTTTTAATACTTATATTAAAAAACTAAATATGCAGGAAATTATCTATGTTGTCTTTTCCTCAAACAAGCGTCACGAATATCCAATGTATGCCGCTGCAGCAACGCAATCGCAACTCAATAGCTTACAGAATACCAATTAAGTCAAAAACTATCGATCGCAAGCCGCTGGACCGTGTTACAACCTAAATGGCGAGCAGACTACCAAAACTGTCAAAACGACAATGTTCGTACAGTTGAGTTGCGATTGTTGCAATTGCTATTGAGCTAAGAGACTTGGGCCCCGTATGTATGTATGTCCGTATGTTTGCGCGTAAATACGGCTCAACCGATTTGGATAAATGATACGTCATTGGATTCGTCTTGATGGCGCGAGTGTTACTGGGTACATTACCCGACTGCGATGAAGCCCAAAAAAATAAGTACTTAACTCAAGTTCGTAAAAAAATCATATATATATATATATATATATATATATATATATATCCGTTTCCGTGATCCGAGACATAATATATATACATATATATATGTATATATTTATCGGATCACGGAAGAAACGGCTCCAGAGATTTTCATGAAATTTACTATGCTGGGTGTTTCAGGGGCTGGATTTCTGGATAGATCTAGCTAAGTATAATTTTTAGTAAATTACGAAAATACGTATCCGTGTTTTGCGTTCAAACTAGATGGCGTAACAGTCGCATTGCAAAATCCTGAATCGTGATGATAAGATTCTCACGGAACATGTGTTGCTATTTTATATTCGTATCTAAAACGAGCAAAGCTCGGTCAAACAAGAACTTTATTATAAAACAAGTTGAACGACTTATAAAGTAATAATACAATAATTAATAATTTACTTTGTTAATAGTGTCATTAATGCGAGTGGGCCGAGAGTGAACATTTGCTTAAGTGTAACGTGACCGTATTGTTCACGTATACAGTACAAACTACGAGTGTATCTGTGCCATAGTTGTACTAGACAAGTGACAGTTTGTACAGCCGCAGCAGAAGTCAAAAATTGGGTATCACAGGGGAGCTAGACTCTTGTCTCTCTCTGTCACATCGAAGACGAGAGACTCTTGTCTCTCTCTGTCACATGTGCGTACCCATGCGCAGCTATCCCCTCCACATTTCGCTCAGCGCTAGAGTTACGTGCCGCGGGCTGTACTGTATACCTCAACGGTACGATAACGTTACACGGTAGCAAGTTTGCTGGGACCACTGTACTGTACCTACTAAATAAACATAAAAAATTAACAATTATTACGAATCGAAACTCAGCTCTTTAAAAAAACTAATTTTGATTTCTTTTTGCACAAACAACTATTGGTTTTGATTTTTAATCATAAATTTCAACACAGGCGAGGACAGAGGCTAATGCTGGATAGTAACAAGAAAGCTTCTTTCATTTCGAAACTTTATTCTTTCGCTAACGAGTAACAAAAAGATTATTACCCCCAAATGGGACTTGTAGGTGATCACTTAGCGCTCTAGGGTAATAATGTAGCTAGAAAAGCCCTAGGGCGGTAAGTAATTAAAAAAAACCACTTCACTCTTTCAAAAAGTTCGCGTACATCTAACCATCATACTGGAAATAGACATCATGCATTCAGCCCAATGACAAAAGAGGTCGCTTCGCTATTCAGCCTTGTCTTCGTTTGAGTATAATAGTCATCAATTTTATTTTTGTAATGCCGGTTTTTTCTACTTACCTCACAATCGAGATGTAAAGCAGAGTAGTTAGCTCGGGTGTAAGCATCAATTGCACCCTCGAACTATATTCTAAATATCTCGGGCTGCAATTGATGCCTTACAGCCCTTGGCTACTAATCTACTATTTTAAAATTGTATAACACTTAATTTGTACTAACATTAATTTTAAGTTTTATTGCATTTGTACTAACCTAATATGGATCCCAATTGTTGCCCAAATAAACGAATTTTGAATTTGAATGTTTTGATGTTTTATAAACTTTGCATGAAAATAAATTATAATCGATTTAAATATTGTTGCGTTCGCCATGTGAACCCTGACTAGGTTGATATGCATGCACATCTCTCAATATTACTGCATCTTTTAAGCGACACATTATATTGGTTCGTAATAATTATACCTATACCTTCGCAGAATCGTGTCGTTACCTGTAAATCAGACCTACATCCTTAAAACGTCAAATTCAGTTAAATATCCCGGTGACTTATGTCGGCCGTGTGCGAGGGACCGCCTTTGTCATTTTTTATCATGTCTACGAAAAAGGGTAGTCGTGATTCATACACGCTTTTGAAGAATGCGCTTTGTCGTTTTTGAACGGACTAGAGAGATATTCTCAGACCAATAGATATATTGGTATTTGGTTAAAGATATTATCTTTATTTTTGTCTGCTATGATCATGTGGAAACGTGTTCGTACGCTTTGACCTTCATCGCGGTTCTGAGAAGGTTTATTAAGAATAAAAGAGTTTAAGTGTCAATTATTTATTAAGACAATTTTTACAACATCCACACAAGATCTTCTGGTCCCAAACTATATAGGCAGAGCTTAAGAGGATTGCATAGCTAGTACTTTCCGTACTAAAAGAAAAAACTCTTTTCTACCAATTTTTCATTGTTTTTTAGTTGTAAAAAAGAAAACGTATGTTACTTTGTAATACTGAAAAAATCAAAACGTACGGGCATAGTAAACAATGTGATGATTACATGAAAAAAATATCACTGAAATCAGACAATGTTAAGAGATAGAAAAGAGTTTTTTCTTTTAGTATGGACAGGTACTAGCTATGCAATCCTCTTAAGTAACCTGCAAGGCAATTACGTATCTCAGTTATAATCAAATGTTGATTGAAAAAATGGCGCCTCTATGTCAGTTTTGACAACTCCTGGGGCCTTACGAGCTTCGTGAAAACCATGCAAGTTCCGTGCAGTTCTTAAACCTGGCATAAACAGTTTTGTATGAAATCATACCATGACGTTCATTTAGGTGAACTGTTTGAATATTGTTTTCTCAAAGGCGAACGGATAATGTTGTCTCTGGCATTCTAACAATTTGCTATAACCAACATTGCAGACGCCTAGACGTTTGTAAGCTGACAAACTGAGCGGATTTAGAGCGACATGTTAACGAGAGTCCATACAAAAAAAAAAACAGGTGAACGGTTATTCTGCGGTTCTTGAATAGTACGCCGGAGCAGGCCTGCTTTAAAGTTGTCATGGTACAAATAAACCGGGCAATTGTCTAGAAATCCTGCTTTAAGAGCTCATAGTAAGGCCCCAGTAAGCAAAAATGTATAGTGCCTCAAAATTATCTGTTCAGGTGGGCAAAATTGGAACTACAGTATACATGCATACGTACCTACTAACTTTCGCGTTTATAGTATTAGTACAATTATAATTGCAGAGTTTGCAGATTAAAGGGTGGCTTGAAATACTGCTCTATGTTTTATTTCTGATTTTTCTTGGTAACTTTCTTAGGTTGCAATATCAAATTCTCCACTAACGACGCTGTCAACTGAACAGAACTATTATGGGTCTGTAAGTTGATGACTGAAGCTGACATAGAGCCGACATTTTGTTATATTTCAACCAAAATTTGATTATTGAACATGTTCATGCATACAGTCATATGTTTGACCTGTCCGAGGATCGAACCCGGGACCAACAGCTCAGAAGGCAGGGGTGCTACCAACTGCGCCAACCGTTCAGTCTACATGTATGACAGTATAAGTTTCTTGTTTATAAATACAATGACATAATGACCGAAATAATAAGTTGACTCTATTTGAATAAAAATCTCAGTTGATTCAACTTCAAATATTCACTTAAGTACGTATTTATTAACTTGAGAAAGTGTACACCATACGATTATTAGTCCGATGAAAGAATAGTTTTTTCTGTATTTTGAGTAAAGTAGAGTTAACGTAGGCCATTGCTGGTTTGGGGTGGTATGCAGAGAACCTCCACGTGGTGCACCCTGGAAACTGTTTGGACCCGGTAACGCAGGTGTCTAACAGGCCAATCTTCTGCCGTCGCTGTTTACGCGCCGTTGCTGCGACTAAGTCGGAATGCCTAAGCAACCAAAAGACCCGTCTGAGAAACTAATAAAAGTCCCTTATCAGGGCCACCCTACTGCAGGAAGAGATTCTTCTGTAGACCTCTCAGAGGCTCATACAGATGAAGAAGTAGTGCCGGATGCTGGATCCATCTCTAGGATGGTGTTGCGCAGTAGTTCGGAGACTGCCGATGGAGAGCTCAGCCGTCGAAAGCGGCCGGCTTCTTCACCTCTCGTGCCCGGGCACTTAGACTCGGACACGGAAACTGAAGGGACGACGTCCGCTAAGGTGGCGACATTCAGAAGGGGGAGGGGTAGGACCACCAAAGTGGGTCCGTCAAGAGAAGCATTTCTTAAGCCTGCGCCGGTGGCTTCACCTGTGGCGTCGGACGGAGAGCTTAGCGAAGTCCTAAAAAGCAGGCGCTTTAAAAAGGCGCCGGTGCTGCTGCCGACTTCGGGATAGAGATTGGGAGTGAGTCCGACGCTGTTCTGATGGTCGACGATCTCAGCACGTTGAACGCCCAAGAACTGAGGGCGCAGGCGGGTGAAAAGCTCGCCTGCATTTTAGAGGTTGCCAAGAAGTCTGGCAACCTCAAGGGTGAGTTCGTCGGCCGCCTGAAGAGGTCTGCATCGATCCTAAGGGAGGTAGTAGATGCCCTGGCCAGTAGGAGCGAAGCGGAGGAGACGCGGCGACTAAGGGCGGAAAACAGCCGCTTGCGACTCGAAGTGGAGTCCTCCAAGGCGGAAGTGAAGGCGCTGCGTCACGGCTTTAGCGAAGCCAAGTCTGAAGCTGCAGCCGCTACTACTGCCGCCGCTGCCGCTGCTACTGCAACGCAAGCATGTCCCACCAACGTGCCGGTAGCTGAAATGATGGAGCAGCTAAAGCGCTCACTGACCATCACGTTCGGGCAAATGCTCAATGCTCGAATCGCGGTGGTTGAGGAACGGCTTCCGCCCGCCCCGACGGTCCGCCCACCTCTCAAGGCGGATACCAGGAAAACGGTGAAATAGACTGCGGCACCCAGGCCAGCTTCTGAGCCAGCCCAAAAACTTAACCGCGAAGCCGGTAACAGGGCATGCCAGGCCCCAAAGGCTATCGCTTCTAACTTAGCGGCCACGGGCCCCTCCACCTCCAAGGTGGATCGATGTGGCAGAGAGGCTGCCTCCACCACTCAGGCGGAAACTTGGGTCACGGTGGTGGGGAAGGACAAGGGGAAGGGGAAAGGAAAAGGAAAGGGGAAGTCATCCCCTCCCTCGGCCATACCCGCAAGTGTTTTTGCGACTCGTTCCCGGGCCGGAAAGCGCAATAAAACCAAACCGCAGGCTACCGCTGCCCGTAAGATTGTGTCGGCTCTGATATCCCCAAAATCTGCGGCTGTGGTGTTTTCACTACAGCCTGAAGCCGTGGAGAAGGGGGTATCCTACAGTGACATCGTAAAGATGGCAAAGGAGAAGGTGGATCTCCACGAGCTGGGAATAAACCAGCTCCGCTTTCGGCAGACAGCCACAGGAGCCAGAATGTTGGAGATCCCTGGCCCACAAAATAGCGAGAAGGCGGACAGACTCGCGGAGAAACTCCGTGGTGTTCTGTCTGAGGTGGCTAGCATCACCAGGCCCGTAAAATCCACCGACGTAAAGATAACGGGTCTGGATGATGCTGCCACGAAAGAGAAGGTGGCACTGGCAGTCGCCGAGGCGGGTCGGTGCGACGTGCGCCTCGTAAAAGCCGGGGAGATACGTCCCGCTTTTGGCGGCACCAGGTCCATAAATGTCTCCTGCCCAATTCAAGCCGCCAAGATGCTGCTGGAGAAGGGCAGACTCTTGATAGGTTGGAGCTCAGTACGAGTGGTGTCACTGGGGGTGCGCCCCATGCGCTGCTTTAGGTGCATGGGGCTGGGGCACACGCGCCCCCAGTGTCCCGCATCGGCTGACCGAGGGAATCTGTGTTTCCGATGCGGAGACGCGGATCATTGGGCCGCCAGCTGCAAGAAGTCTGACCCGCGCTGTGCAATATGCGCGGAGTCGGGTAGGCCTTCTGGCCATATAATGGGGGGACGCAACTGCGCCCCTCCGAAGACGAAGGGGACGGCCAACAGGACCCAAGCCTCCCCTTTAGCCTTAAATAAGGCCACACATGACGCCATGCGAGGAGGTTGTAATGTCTGACGGATCAGGTCCGACATCACAACCTTCTCCAGACGAATTTGAACCACTGTGCCGGGGCTGTGTGTGTGCTCAAGATCTGTTTATGCAGAGCTTGGTGCAGTGGAAAATAGACGTGGCGGTTGCCGCGGAGCCGTACTATATTCCCCCTAATCCCTACTGGGCTGGGGACTTGGATGACTCCGTGGCTATTGTGGGACGGAGGGGCGGGCCCTTCTCAGTAGAAGAGAGGGGCTCGGGTTACGTAGTGGCCAAATGGGGAGAGTATGTGGTCGTTGGTGTATACTTCTCCCCAAACAGACCCGTTGCAGAGCTCGAGGTCTTTGTAGACCTCTTGGCCGCAGCGACAAGGAGACAGGCGCCTCGTCAGGTCTTTCTACTGGGAGACCTGAATGCCAAGGCGCGAGAATGGGGCAACCCCTACACTGATTCTCGCGGGGAGATTGTCAGGGAGTGGGCGGTTGCAACAGGATTGATCCTGCTGAACACAGGGTCAGCCCACACGTGCGTGCGGCACAATGGGGGGTCCGTGGTGGATATATCTTTTGCCACCCCAGGTGTCGCAGCACGTATCTTGGACTGGAGGGTGTTGTCGGAGGTGGAGACACTCTAGGACCATAAATATATAAGGCTCGAGATCTCTCCCTCCCACAGCCATGGAGGGCTTCAGCGCGTGGAGCGAGCTGATTTCTCTCGCTGGGCGATTAGTCGCCTCGACGCCAATCTTGCTGAAGAGGCGGCAATCGTTCAATCTTGGTTGGCTGGCCCCATAGTGAACGCTGAAGCGGAAGTGGACGCTGCAGCAGGCCACTTCCGAGAGGCGTTGACGGCCGTGTGTGATACGGCCATGCCGAGGTCCCAGCACCGCCCCGACCGCCGAGAGGTGTATTGGTGGGATGCGAAGATTGCAGATCTCCGAACTGCCTGTTCCAAGGCCCTACAGCCACTGCAGAAGACGACGCAAGGGCCGTGCCGACGCCCAGCTGTCAGTTGTGGAACTGGCAACCGAGAGCCAGCTGTATAGCTTGTACCGTGACGCCAAGCGGGAGCTTCAGCTGGCCATCAAGCAGGAAAAATCTCGGGCCTGGGGCGAGGTGCTGGTGGATCTGGATAGGGATCCCTGGGGACGTCCGTACAGAGCCGCCCGGAATAAATTCCGAGGCCAGGCGTCCCCAGTAGCGGGAGGCCTAGAGCCACTGCTTCTAGATAGGGTGTTAGAGGGACTCTTTCCTGCCATGAACCCTTCCTACATCCCTCCGACAATGGCCCCCATATCCCTCGAAGAAGTTCTAGACCCGGCCTCTATCCCACTTGTGTCGGAGGTAGAGATGGAGCTTGCAGTCGGCCGTCTACGAGGAAAAAGAACGGCACCCGGTCCAGATGGGATTCCAGGTCGGATTCTCAGGATCGCCCTGAAGGAAATGGGAGACCGGCTTCGAGTCCTGTTTGACGCGTGCCTCACGTCAGGGCGGTTCCCGAAGCTGTGGAAGGATGGTAGATTGTGCTTTTTACGGAAGGAGGGCCGAGCCGTTGATTTGCCATCCGGGTACAGGCCCATCGTACTGCTGGATGACACAGGAAAGCTGTTAGAGAGGGTGGGAGCCTCACGTGTCATCCGGCACCTAAAAGATCCTGAGCTTGGGCTGTCGGAGGCCCAGTTCGGGTTCAGAGCAGGGCGGTCTACAATAGACGCCCTGCTCTGGCTCAAGGAGTGGACGCAGGAAGCGGTCAGCAAAGGAGATAAGGCGCTGGCAGTTTCGCTAGATATAGCCAACGCCTTCAACAGCCTCCCGCATGGAACAATTCAAGAGGCGCTCCGCTATCACGGAGTGCCCTTGTATCTGCGGAGGCTGTTGCGTGACTATCTCCAAGACCGCGAGATCCTGGTCGAAGGACGCGACGGTCTAAGGCGTCATCGTGTCTGCTGTGGTGTTCCACAGGGGTCGGTACTGGGACCGCTTCTGTGGAACGTAGGCTACGACTGGGTGCTCCGTGGAACGTGTCCTGCAAACATACGGGTTGCGTGCTACGCGGATGATACCCTAGTCGTAGCCAGGGGTAGGGATCTTAGGGAGGCAGTGCGGTTGGCCACGGTGGGCACAACCCTCGTTATTGACCGCATTCGCACTCTGGGTCTGGAAGTTGCCCTCTCCAAAACCGAGGCCTTACTGTTCCATGGGCCTCGGGGGGGAGCCCGTCCAGGTACGCAGGTGAATCTGGGTGATGTGCAGATACCGGTTGGGGCACAAATGAAATATCTGGGCCTTGTCCTGGACGGGAGGTGGGCTTTTAGGGCCCACTTCGCCCAACTGGCCCCAAGAGTCGTGGGGGCCGCAGCTGCCTTGGGAAGGCTACTACCCAACGTGGGTGGCCCGAGTGCTAATTGCCGCCGGCTATACTCCGGAGTGGTCCGGAGTATGGCTCTTTACGGGGCACCGGTCTGGGTGGACGCTCTCAATCGTGACAATAAGATTCTGCTGCGTCGTCCGCAGCGGGTCATCGCGACGAGAGCGATACGCGGGTACCGGACGGTGTCCTGGACGGCAGCGTGCGTGCTGGCTGGTGATCCTCCCTGGGAGCTCCAAGCGGAGATACTCGCCGAAGTGTATCACTTCGTGGCGGCGAGGAGATCCCGTGGAGACGCTCCAGCGTGGGAGGAGGTCACACGTATGCGGTGGCAGGCGCGAGACGCCTTGTTGCGGCGGTGGACGGAGGACCTGGCTCCACCAGTCCCTGGGCAGTGGACGGTGGAGGCCATCCGCCCAGTCCTCCAGAGGTGGGTGAGGCGGCGATACGGTTCGCTGACCTTCCGATTGGTGCAGGTGCTTTCCGGACACGGATGTTTCGGAAAGTACGTGCGCCAAATCGCGAGACGGGAGGCGACCCCAGCCTGCCACGAGTGTGGGGCGCCGGAAGATACAGCGCAACACACGCTGGAAGTGTGTGCTGCATGGGGCCCGCAGCGGCACACGCTTTCAGCGGAAATAGGCGGAGATCTCTCCCTGCCAAACGTGGTTATCTCCATGCTCGGCAGCGAGAGATCGTGGCAGGCGGTGGCCACCTTCTGCGAAGCGGTGATGGCGCAGAAGGAGGCTGCGGAGCGGATCAGGGAGAACGATGTCCGAGCTGATCCACTCCGGCGCAGACGACCGGGAGAACGGAGGAGACGGTTCGCACGTCTCCTCCCTCCCCCGTAGTGGGGTCACTGGCGAAGAGTCGGGGGACTCTTCGTCGGCTTGCACGGCTCTACACGTCTAGGGGGTGACCTTGGTGAGCAAGGTCATCCCTTCACAGGCGCTGAGGCCCGGTTAAGATCAAACCGGGCCTACCGCTGGGGCGAGATGGTGATTGCCAGCGCGACCCTGTCTCGCCCCACCTTGGCGGAGGACTGCTCACGGGGGGGTTTTAGTGGGTCTGAGCCCCACACGCCCCCTTCCGTCACCCCCGTGGCGGAAGGGAAGTGCACAGCATTTCCAACCGCAAAAAAAAAAAAAAAGGCCATTGCTGGTTTTTTCCGCCAACCATACTTATAATTTATTGGTTATATTTGGTTCGCCGAAATGCGGATTATGTGGTTTATTCTTGGTCATAGGATTATACAAAACGTGTATGACGCAGTTACAAAAAAATATTTTTATACCACACCCACTCAGAAAGTGTGTCATTGCTCGTTCATAAATGGGTTATATCTTATTATGTTCATTCATTCTCTTCGTCATTTCTTCCTTATGTTTTAATGTGTTACGAAAAAAGTTATTTGGAATTTTAATCCTGCCTTTCTTAGCAGCACAGAAATTTTGTAGGAAAATCCTTTTCTGCTCTGCAGGCCTAGACAAAACATGTTTCTGTTATCGTCACCGCCAGACGACAACTTCAAAATATATGGCGTTGACATTACCTGTGGAAAAGTCACGTGACGTCGCGCTAAAACGAAAGAAACACGGCTGTTTGAATTTTGTATTTATCAGCGAATATAAAAAGATATAAACGTTAAATTTCAAAAACGGATTTATATCAAACGATAAGAAAAAAGAGGTGGGTTTTTCGTAAGTACATACTCTTTTTTCAGCCTTTTTCTACACTACGAAAAAAAACAAGCGCAGTAACTTGTTTTGTTTTGTAAAATTTTGCTTTTTATTACATTGATAATTTAACAGTACGCTATTAATTACTCTAAATAATGTTCTAAAATGTCGTCTGCTTAAACATACTCTCGAAAAGTAATTGATCATTTTGTCCCCCCAATGTACAATGTGTTAGTAGTAGGTACATACAAGACATGTACAAGAAAAGTTCACCTTACATTAAAATGTATAACGTTAGGGTTTCACGCTATATTATACTTATTATAACATTTAAAGAACAAAAATATGATTATTCCCACGTACTTACATAAACAAAGAAAACATCTGAATGCAAATGAGAGGACAAATAAAAAGGATTATTCAAATATTATTTGATTATGTTTAGTATATTCAGTTGATCGGCGTCGCGCGTAGGGGGGCCATCTTGATGTGATATAAACTTACGAGGCACGGCATTGGGGTGGGGGCACACAAAGTGATATTACCTATACATATTATTTATGAAATTTTTTAAGCATATTTGTACGACCTAAATACAAATTGTATGGAAGTGCATTTCTAAGTATCACAATACCTATATTACTAAGGTTTACATAGACTGTGCGAATATTAAATTGCGAACGGTTTGTTATTGAATGAGCCGGTTTGGATCAAATTTGTAACGAATAAATTTATAATATCCAGGAATGGCACATTAGGTTTTTTGTCCTGATTCAATAGATCAACCAAGAGATCGCGATTAACTTATTCCACGCGTGCAAATACACGGGGCGTGGCTAGTTTTTTATAAATACACACTATTAAGCTGGCGAGCAAACTTTTGTATTTCAATGGTACAAGATATTTATGGAACGAAATGTGAAGTGTCGCTAATGTCGCGTTTAGTGGTACCATAAGTATCTCTGCTAGGGTTCGTGAGGTCATGCGACTGAACATCAGTGGCTAAGGATTCTGTCCTTAGTCGTATGCTGAGTCGGGACCCATGTTCATGACACGCACACCACCGCGTCGTTTCCCATACGTGTTTTGTTGAATAAAATGTTCGTGTTAGTATGTAGTTTTTTTATTATTTCAAATGTCTACAATCAAACTAGGCAGATCCAACTTTGAAAATACCTCAGTGAAAATTATTGGGGAGGCCTATATTCAGCAATGGACGTCCTATGGCTGAGATGATGGGATGATGATGATGATGATGTCTACAATATGTAATGTGATGTGTGTGTCTTGAATGAATGTAATTTCATTTTATTTTAATTATTTTTTTCATTTTACATATGACTATGTTACAGTGTGTAGGATATTGAAGCAAATGAAAATTTAGATGAATGAAACTCAAAAAGTGCATTGTAGTGCCACCCAAACCAACCAATTGTCACGGACGGGCATCGTGTCGGACTTGCTCGGTTCGTCACTTAGTAAAAAAAGTTAGTTAGTATAAAAAAAGTAAAACTGAGTGTATCCCAAGCCTTAGGTAAGTATTCAAAACGAGCACAACTTACTTAAGATGACCGATGCAAAATTGTACTCGTATATATTCAATAATACACCGCAGTATAGATATGTGACATTACTGGAATAGGTATCTAAGAAATGCAGATTTTTCACGACCTATGTTCGTTTATGGAAGACTAGCTGACCCGCGAGCGGCTTCGCTTGCTTAGTCTTGGTATAGCCGTTTTGGAATCTCCAGGTTCAACCCGGGTCAGATAGTTATTGGGTTTTTCTGACAAATAAACTTTCAATAGTAGTCCGGAGTCTAGCGTAGGTTATTAGACGTACCATAGAAGTCCATGAGCAACCAGTCAATCGAGACCCCAGTTTTATATGAGACCGTGTAGCATAGAGAGATCAAGCTGCCATCTTGAATTATTTGACGGATCAAGATAAAAGGTCGGGAGCTCCAGGCTCTGTTCTATCCATGTACCACATTTCATCAAAAGCTGTGTTTTTAACTTATGAGTGAACATACAGAATTTTTTTCACAAACTTCATAATATTCTTGTTCAGTAAGTAGTTTTACGTCATTTGAGCCAATTTTTTTTAAATATTTAAGCTATTGCATAGCTTCTATCGCGGGCCTTGAGCGTGGAGACCGAATCCAGAAATTCCGTAACGAAAATAACCTAACACCCCCCACTCCGACTCCATCTATCGATGAATAGATGAACTTTTCATGACTTTTTGAAATATCACGCTTGTCTCTTTAGTTCAGCAACTCGCCTCTAGATGGCATTGGTTAAATCATTATAATTGCATAAATTGATTTGACATCTATCGATGAATAGCAGAACTTTTAATGACTTTTTGAAATATCACGCTTGTCTCTTTAGTTCAGCAACTCGCCTCTAGATGGCATTGGTTTAATAATTATAATTGCATAAGTTGATTTGGCATATATCGATTAATAGCAGAACTTTTAATGACTTTTTTAAATATCACACTTGTCTCTTTAGTTCAGCAACTCGCCTCTAGATGGCATTGGTTAAATAATTATAATTGCATAAGTTGATTTGGCATCTATCGATTAATAGCAGAACTTTTAATGACTTTTTGAAATATCACGCTTGTCTCTTTAGTTTAGCAACTCGCCTCTAGACTCTAGACTCTGGCATTGGTTAAATAATTATAATTGCATAAGTTGATAAAAACAGCTATGCAATAGCTTTACCGCGGCAGTCTCCGAGTGCCACACGTCTTTTTGACTGATTCAAGAATGACGATCACAGAGTTATGTGGCTTAGCATTTGGGTTTTTTTCGCAGAGCTATCCAAAGTGAATGGAACCGCTTCCAAGAGACCGATAGTGTTGACAGAAGACCGGGCCTACTCCCACCTTTTACGAAACTATCATAAATCAGGATCATTTTTTAATAAGCTTAGAATAATCATTTACTTACTATCGTACTGCCCATAAAGTTTTAATAAACAGCCGTGCGATTCTCTAAGAGCAAACATCGTTGCATCTTTAACAACATCCGTTAAACAAGACGAGATGACAAGAAATGTTGGAAAAACAACCTTGTGTACAAGGGTGTAAATAAAGTATTTGAAATCGGCGAGCACAACGACGAATCATTAGAGAATCGCACGACTGAAAATAATACCGCAAGTGAGCAGAGCGGAGTTGAGTTTGAGTCGAGTGGCCACCTCCAGTATCGAGTATATCTTTGTTAAATCGATTCGCATGATTTATGCCCTATGGCGCACCGGTCGCTATTTACGTTTTTATTCAATTAATTATTTATTATTTGACATTTAACAAATGCAATATAAAAACTGAATTCGGACTTGTTTTTCATGTTGGTATGTGTAATACTTTTGCTTTCGGTGATATATCTGGTATGTTTAGATTAGCCACATTTGGGTGATTATAAGCTTCTGCGAAACCCCTTTTCGATGCAAACTTGATGTGGTGTACAACTTTATACAACTACCATATAACTTTAGGGTATAAAAGAACCCGTAATATACTTTGATGATTAAAACACGTAAATTTACGTCTCTGGTACGCAAAGAGTTAAATGTATTTTTGTATGGGAGCAGGCGGCTCACTTGATAGTAAGTGATACCGTCGCCCACGGACATCCGCAATACCAGAGGTCTCTAGGATGCGTCGCCGACCTTTGAGGAAGGAATAGGCTCTTTTCTTGAAGGCTCCCAAGTCGTATCTGATCGGAAACACCTCAAGTGGCCGCTGGTTCCACATAGTGGTAGTGTGAGGCAGATAGTGCCGTCGGAATCGCACGGTTGTGGACTTCCAGACGTTAACATGATCTCTATAAAATGACAGATTCTGTCGTGATGTCTGAATTCCGCTGCAAGTATTAGACGGAACAGTTGCAGATAGTAATAAAAAAATTCTACTAATAGTATTATTATATACCTTTCTTTAGACATAGTATTTTGATTGACATAAAATTAACATTGAAGGCGTTTGAGAGAAAATATAAATATTATAATTTTATTTTCTACCGACTTCCAAAATAAGGAGGAGGTACTCAATTCCACTGTATGTTTTTTTTTATGTTTGTTACCTCACAACTTTCGATTGGGTGAACCGATTCTCAAAATTCTTTTGTTTGAAAGCTGGTGCTTCCTCTGTAGTCCGTAGATACACTCCAATAACTGAATAGAATGGAAGTATGTATTAAATTTATCAAATTGTACTTTGTATTTTGGACTCGTATGATATTAAGGTAGAATGTACGTATACAATTAATAAGAAGTAACCATATACGTTTTGCATACCATCAAGGTGGAATTGTGGAGTATTGGACCATAAAATGTTACCAACTTTTATTACCAACATTCATGCAAATAAATACATTTTCGATTCGATTCTCTGGAGTAATAATACCATGTTTGTTATTACTGGAGACACTGAAGTCACTCAACACCTAGAACCCCTACAAATGCGTACAATTATAGCTTCTCTAAGCGTTTGTTTCATGGCGAATGTTCTGAAGAGCTCTTTAATCTTATTCCTTCCTCACCATTCCGATCCTGAACTACTCGTTTCGGCCTAGCATTGCATCCATATACTGTTCAAAACTTCTTACCACGAACCTAAAAGTTTGGCAGTGCCTACCTCTGTCGTGTAAGTAAATTGTGGAATGCTTTGCCGGCGTACGTATTCCCTTGCAGCTATGACCCTGGGTCTTTCAAGCGGTGAACAAGCATCTGTCAGGTCATCATAGGGACGGCGATTAACGCAGCTTACGGCTGCACTAATGGTCATCGCTTCTTGATTCCATCTTCGCTTTCGATCAGGCGAGCGGGAGTCATTTTGATGAACCACTATAAAAAAATCATTTAGTGGTTATTCCAATCATAGAGACCACTGCCCTAATAAAAAAACAAGAAAAAAACTGAAAGGAAGCTGGTGAGCCTACTGGTAACTTTTACGGCTTCTCATGCCAGTTGCAGTGACATACAAATATTTAACATTGAAAGGTCTGTTACTTGAAGGTACTTCTCTCGTTACCGCTTTGCAAAGCGATGAATGACCGTTTGGCGCAGTTGGTAACAACCGCGGTCCTAGATCCGCTGGTTTTTGTATAAATCGTTACCTAAATATTAAATTATTAATATGTATACCTCATATTTTTAAGATGAGGAAGAGCGGGTCTACCTGACACAGGTATTTCACTATACCTAAAAGGTAGTCCCTGCCTCATGTTTGTAAAATGCTCAGAAATGAAATAAACGATTTATTATTATTATAGAACACAGTATTGCAAACATTACTGCTTCACGATTGTTTGGTCCCAAACTCTGACATAGATGGCGCCGCTCGTAACGTCATTTGGATATTGTATAGTTTTGGAACGCCACTCTTTGGGCTGACAGATACTGTCATACTTTAGTGTTGTCTATGACAGCTGATCACTTGCAATTTGGATTTTGTTGAAATAAGTTGAGATACTAGCTTGTTTTTTGAGTAAAATGGCTGCGAGCCATATTTGTTGTTGAAATGTATAATTAATTGAGTGCAAATTCGATCACGCTGGCGGCCATGTTGCGTGTATAGTGTAAAGTGGTACATTACACCGGTTTGAGGATCTACACTGCAGTTGGAACACTGCTGAGCAGCCGAGGATTTGAAGATCGCAGAAACACGGGCAGTAGCCCTAAGGTTTGTCGGTTTAGCCCAGCCTGAGTTCCTTGCCCCCGCCTCTATCTCCCCTTCTAACAGGGATGCTACGCTCATCAGGATTGATGTGAGTACCTCCCTTCCAGATGTTAGTTAGGTTATTTAGTGATAAGTTAGGTCAGGGCTAAATTGTAAGACTAGTGTTAGGGTCTTGATTTGCATATATAGCTCCTTGTTATCGAGGACGATTCGTCGAGGACTGCTTGAAAGCTTCGCAAACCAATACACAAATCGCTTCCACACTCTACTCCGGTCTGCGGAGCCCTAGTTGAAGTGTGTTCCACACCAATCAACGATAGTACATGCAAAAAAATGTATACGTATATTAAGTAACATTAAAGAACCAGATAGCTGCAAACCTCATTTCTTCAAACTCGAAATACTGACATTAACATCAATTTACATTTTAGAGATTTGCAAATTCGTCAGAAAATACCCTGTATTTTTCGGCAAAAAAATTGACCAACCGCGACGTTACGAAACTAGATATAAACATAATTTAATACTACCCTCTTCAAGATTAAAAATACACAGTTCTGGCCCAAACACCATGGCTGTAAAAATGTATAATAAAATTCCGGATACGATAAAAGCCCAAGATAAAGACCAAATATTTGAAATTAAACTTAGAACTCTATTACTCACTAGAAGTTATTATAGTCTAGACGAATTTTTTAAGGATACATTTTGACGAAAAATGTAACAATATATCGGTCCGCTTCTACTCATATTGCAATGCCCTGAATTGGGTACATATATGACTCAGTATTGTAATATTTAAGATCCCCGTTACATGTATGATGCAATAAATGATATGAATATGAATATGGAGACAGGTAGTACCCCAGACGAACTCATTCCCAAACAGTTCTACTGCTTTTATTTATGGGTGTAGGCCCATTGGTTACATTATGCAGTCGAACAGGGAACCTCTTCCTTTTTGTGAAGATAATAAAATAGTGCACAATGTTAGAACAGCTCTGGGGGCCTACTCCCACCTTTAACGAAACTATCATAAATCAGAAGCGTTTTGTAATAAGCTTATCACTGAGAAAAAAGTCACCACTAAGTATTATAAAACTGTTTAGTATTTGGAGAAAAAACTAAGTTTTAGTGTAAGTTATGAAAGTTTTGCTGTATTTGCAATTGTTCTTATATTTTACTAACGACCTTGTTTTTTTAATTGTAATTCTTAAAATTCTCATTTAGTAAATGCAAATTATTACATAGTTTATTTATTATTACACATCATAGTAAATATTATCATGTTTTTGTAAAAGCTGCAAACATGTTTAGTTTTTCTAAGTAAGGTTATCTGTATTTCCAAGCCTGTTTACCTATTTTGTAATCCCATGAAATAGCTCATCTGATTCAAAGAAACATTTCTAAATTTTTACTTTATTAGATTTAAAAGAAACGTTTAGTTATTACTTATTAGTAATTCCAAGAAAAGAGATTATTTATTCCAAGAAACGTTTTTAATTTCAAAAATATCAATTAGTTCATTTCATAGCAATGTTTAATTTTTACTGGTTTTGTAATTCTAATAAATTAGCTTAGTTATTCCAAGCATTATTTTTAATTTTAAGAAATTGCTATTATTGATTTCACAGCAACGTTTAATTATTTCTAGTTTTGTAATCCCAAGTAATAAAAATCACTTATTTCCAGAAACAAATGTTGTATTATAAAAGTCTCCGTGTAGTTGTTACCTATTTAGTAATTCCACACACAGAAATACTGTAATTTCAAGAAACGTTTTTTGCTTGTGCATCTGCAGGCACCTAGCTTATTTCGGGCCAGGCCAACCAACAGCCATTTTGTTTTTTCCACTGGAGGCGACAACAAGTGAGTGGCGCGGCGCACAATCAAAATTAAAACTTTTGAAGAGAGAATTTGATTGTTTAGGATTTTATTTAATCCAGTAAATTTTTTGTCCAAAATGAATGTCTTAAACGATCAAGTTCTCTATTTCGTTTTAAAGAAAAGTGTTGTTCAGTGGTGATTTTGTTTTAAGTTGTGTGATTGTTGTAATTGTTTTAAGAATTCGTCCCATTTGTTACCCCTAGTGACCTATGGAAAAGCCATTCTTACCGTTCCCAGTTGTCAACAGTGATAACATATTTGTGATAATATATATATGTATAATATATATATATATATTATATTTAGTGAATAAATATTTACAAGTACCTATTCTTTCATTTTTATTTTATTTTCTGCAATTCAAGCTGTTATAACCAAACGAGTTCATATATATATATATACATAAATATATACAGTTTTTATTATTATTTTATAACTTTGCGTTGCTTTCTTTTTGATATCGATATCTCCATATGTTTTTATAATACTGAGAAACTAACATGTCCACAGAGTTAGTGTGATTTTTTTTACATACTAGATTTTTTTAGATACTAATGTATTTTAAGAGCGCACTCAGTGCGCTCAACGCAAAGTTCTAATATAATAGTAAGAATTGTATATATTTATGTATATGTACTCGTATATGAACTACAGTTGGTTGTTACAACAAAATTACCAACTAGGTATTACAAAAATAATCTACTTAGGCCTTATTAGATATTACAAATGTAGCTTTTAATATTACTAGGGCTTTACTAAATACTATCAAACTAAGCTATTGAAAGAACTAAGGATCTTTAGATATCACAAAAGTAAGCTATTGAAAGAACTAGGGCTTAAATAGATATTACAAAACTAAGTTATTGAAATAACTAGGGCCACATTAGATATTACTAGGTATTTACTAGATATTACAAAACAGTAGTATTCATCCATGACATCATCGTTTCTGAGATTACTCCGCACACTGTTGAAAGTACTAGGGTTTTGTAGATATTACAAAATAGCAAACATTTATCCGTGACGTCATCGTTTTTGATATTACTACGCACGCTTGAAATTACAAAACAGGTATTTGTGATATATACTATATACGTTTACAAAAATCAATTTGTAGTTATCACAGGCCATTTGTTGTCCTCGGATTTAGTAATATTTTAGTTATAATTAATGTATTTTTGTCAATTTATTTCTCAGATAGAATATCGTACTCCCACCGACTCAAAACGGTCATATTACTACAATACTATTTACGGCGTGTTTATTTTTAGCCGCAATCGATCTTAATGGTGCGTTCCAGGATCAATAGGTACCTATAATGCCCAACCCGAATAGAACACTAACGCAGTTGCAAGTTACGCGAATTGAGCGCACTATTTGATAATACGTCATCAAAACGTCTATCGTAATCTATTATTATTTTAAGCTTGCTATATTGAGGTGGTGGTACCAAATTTAATGGTAAGGTTTATATATGACTACTTTAAGAAGTGGGAGTAGGGCTGGTCACTAACGATATAAAGATTCTCATGTAATAAATAAAATAAATACGCAAAGTAAAGAAATTCCACTCGTATCATTATTAATAATTGTTATTATTTAACAATTTATTACACAATTTGTGTTCCAACATTGTGTGCATTATAAACATGCAATTTATGTATTTCTGTGTGCAATTTAAAAGAATACTTGACATTGCCACAGAAAAATAACAATGATCAGAAGGACAATTTTCATATGTGGCCCTAACACGTATAACTGCGTCCGTGTAACGTGTCTTTCACGTGCAACAGTACAAACTGTCATGTATCTAGGGCACAGATAACACATAGTCAGGACGAGCCATGTAGTAGGTGATATTATGTATGGATATCAGCATGCCGAGCGATAGCAAGGCTGCTGAGATCTGCTATGCGGTTATGGTAGCCTGGTACTATGCGGTGATGTTGCGAGGAAACTGTACTCTATACTTACTAGGCTATCATAACTGGCAGACAGTGTAAGTGTACCAACCAAGACAAGCAGTGTGCCTAGCACGAATATCTAAGGCACACTGTGACACAGTACACTCATAGTTTGTACGCGGAATTGTGACGCGTTGACGCTTGCGTAAAGAATACTTATTCGCAAGTTGTTTGTGCTACGGCCTCTGATTTTTAAAGTACTAACGCCTGCTTAGTGAGACCAAACTTTCTAACTTTAGAGAGAAAAACAACACATTCTCTGATGGGACTTAAACCAGCGTCTTCTGAGAATCCGTATGACAGCATGACCACTAGGCCATCAAGGCGCTCCGTCTGAATATCGAATTTAACTCTCTATTTGATTTTAATTACTAAATTAAACCGACTTCCAAAAGGTTCTCAAGACGGTGCGTATATTTTTTTATGTATAACCATAACTTTTTACAGAGCTATCCGATTTAGATATTTCTTTTTTGTTTGCTAAAGTATACCTCCGCGGTGATCCCATTTAAATTTCATCACATTCGGTCAAGTGGTTCTTGAGTTACACACCAATAACTGAAACGTGTTTCGCCTATCCCGATGATATCCTTATTGACGGTGAATGAAAATCGATCCCGTAAGTAACACGGGTATTAGTGAAGGGCCAAAAACAGTTTACCAATAAATGAAACCGAGTTCAACTCTAAAAAGTATGAAATAACTTGTTGAAGTCAGTACCATGATAGTTCAAAAGTACCTATTATCACAATATTGTGCGTGTCGGTCGTTGAAATAGCAAAATGGCATCCTTGGTGACGTTATCCATGACGTCACATGGATCTACGTCTTCGTGCAATGACGCCAAAATCAATTTTGACTTCAATCGCAAAGCAGGGAAGGAGTTCTACTGCTACTTTGTACATTGTTACTGTGGCGCCAGCTTTGTTAAACAAAACACAATTTGCAGGACACGCTGTTAGGATGAAATTTTTTAAATAAACATTAACGTCGTAAATTTGACTCGTACGTCGCTGTGCAATGCATTCGCTGCATAATGCTGCGACGTCGCAAGATTAAACTCATTCTCACACGTAATTATTGCAATCATATATGTTTGTAAGGTACATTGTATATATGTTCAAGATAGTAATAGTAGATTAGTAGCCAAGGGCTGTAAGGCATCAATTGCAGCCCGAGATATTTAGAATATAGTTCGAGGGTGCAATTGATGCTTACACCCGAGCTAACTACTCTGCTTTACATCTCGATTGTGAGGTAAGTAGAAAAAACCGGCATTACAAAAATAAAATTGATGACTATTATACTCAAACGAAGACAAGGCTGAATAACGAAGCGACCTCTTTTGTCATTGGGCTGAATGCATGATGTCTATTGACATTATGATGGTTAGATGTACGCTAACTTATTGAAAGAGTGTAGTTTTAAAAAAAAATTAATTACCGCCCTAAGGCTTTTCTAGCTACATTATTACCCTAGAGCCTACCTAGAGAATTGGTCACCTACGAGCCCCATTTGGGGATAATAAGGACGAATATGAGAGATATAAACATATTATTTGAGTGTATATTAAAACAATATTAAGTACAATACTATGTGCGGGTATATGGGCAGTGCCCATGACCGTTTCTACGTAGTCATGGGCTTTGCTGACAGAAGTGAAAACTTAAAACAACAGAGGCTGTAGTACAAACAATTTCGCGTCACTCTTCGGCGTACTAACTATGTGTTATCTGTGTCACAGTGTGCCCTAGATACATGACAGTTTGTACTGTTGCACGTGAACGACACGTTACGTTACACTTACGCAGTTATTCATGCTAGGCACACTGCTCGTCTTGGTTGGTACACTTACACTGCCTGCCAGTTATGATAGCCTAGTAAGTATAGACTACAGTTTCCTCGCAACATCACCGCATAGTACCAGGCTACCATAACCGCATAGCAGATCAGCCTTGCTATCGCTCGGCATGCTGATATGCATACATAATATCACCTACTACATGGCTCGTCCTATGTGTTATCTGTGCCCTAGATACATGACAGTTTGTACTGTTTCACGTGAACGAAACGTTACGTTACACTTACGCAGTTATTCGTGTTAGGACCACTGCACGTTAGTGACCTGCGAAACACGTCATTGGCATGTTGGAGCATCCATAAGTTTTGCCCAAAAATCCCTCAACACGGCTAAAGAGTTTCTACTTCAAAAATATCGATGCTAGTATCAAGATACAGAGCAAATCGGTAGATACCTAAGTTTGTATGGCGATGCCTATAACATAGTACCAACTACATAGTTAACTATGGCCTCTATCTCAAACAATAAAACTGTAGTCGCACCTTCGCTTAGCGTATCGTCGTTGCAGTATTATTTATACAGCCATGGAAAACGATTTCAATTACATCATTCGGCGATATCACCCTTTATTTTAGTGTGAATTTATATCAAAGATATCTTACTGTGGATATTCTACTTAATTGGTTTGGAACTGGGCGCCTTACATTCATCATAATCATCATCATCATCATCATCTCAGCCGTAGGACGTCCACTGCTGAACATAGCCTCCCCAATAATTTTCCAATATGACCGTTTGGATGCGGCCTGCATCAAACCTACCTTCCTTTATCAGGTCGTCTGTCCACCGTGTCGGTGGACGACCTACGCTGCGCTTGCCGGTCAGTGGTCTCCATTCCAGAACCTTCCGCCCATCGGCCATCTGTTCTGCGTGCTATGTGCCCTGCCCACTGCCACTTCAACTGGCTAATCTTCTGGGCCATGTCGGTGACTTTAGTTCTTCTACGGATGTCCTCATTTCTAATTCGATTACGTAGAGTAACCCCGAGCACAGCCCTCTACATAACTCGTTGTGCGACTTTGAGCTTGCTTATGAGGCCCATAGTAAGAGACCACGTTTCAGTGCCATAAGTCATCACTGGTAACACACATTAACCTTACATTGACTTACAATCAGCCCATTATGCTCCCACTGCTGGGACTCGAACCTACCTCTCCGAGTTGGGCCATAACCCACCACGCGGGTGGATAGGCTAGTGGACAACCCACGTCGAAGTGTTCAGCCCTTCGACATATCCTAACGACTGTTGTCCTAAGACAAACAACCGACAGCGACGGCTTAACGTGCCCTCCGAAGCACGGAAGCGCTCAGTTGAACAATGCCACTAGCACACACCCATCCAATTCCTGACCGCAACATATATATATCTCACTATATCTCTTACATATAATAAAACTGTGGAGGTCGAATTTCTGTACAATTAATAAAATGCTAAAACCGAGTCAGGGGGATGTAAGGAGTGAAATCAAACTAATATATATTTTTTAATTTTTTTTTTGTGTCTGTTAGATTATTTAACAATTTTTTTGTGTCTCTGTTTATCTGTTCGTCTGTCTGTTTCTACAGGCTAATCTCCGAATCGACTGGACAGATTTAAATGCAATTTTGCACAGTGGTAGTTCATACCCCTGTTCAATATATAAGATACTTTGATCCGGTAAATTAAAGAGTTCCCGTGGGATAATTAAAAAACTGTAACTAACCGTATCCCGCATGACCATGCGAGCGAAACCGCTCAAGCGGGTGAGCTAGTATATATATATATATATATCTAGTTCCAGGTCCTGGACAGTAATTTGTGTGTGTGTATGACACTCACGTGGGATATTTTTATTATTCTAAGCTATATTGTGCCAAGCGAGCGAGCCGTAAACTTTTTCTCACCCTGTCGGTATGTTACCTCGTTTACTTTTTCTGCAGAACTGTGTTAAAGCCGTGCTTGCGCTATTTGTGACTACCACGGAACGTTGAAAGATGATGGTTAGAAAGGCAACGTGGGCTGGTCACGTGCTCATATATATGAATATTCTTATAACTAACCTGTTTCGTTACATTATTTAATTAATACTGTTCTATGTATTTTCTTGTTACCTGAATACTTGTTTATTTTATTTAAGTTTCTTGTTTTTTCTAGAAAAACAAACAGTAAATGCGTTACTCAATTTCTTTGAAAAAATAACAACTAAACTTTTAATATGTTTCCCGCATTTTGACAACTAAATTACAAGCTCGTATGGATTTCAATATAGTTTAGTGGCACGGAACTGAAAACGAACAACGTGAAATGAGAAAACGAACTGCAATAACGCCTTTCCATCTCTTTGTATATTCTTTGGTTCCAGTAACTGGCACTAACCTAATATGGGTAGAACTTAGTTTTTATAGGGTTCCTAGATACGTCTAGAAAGTGCACTAACTGATGAAATACGTCTTAATGCTTGCATGCATACTAAATAGGTATCTAGCGGGTTTTAGAAAAACAAATATAAGTATGTTAATAAGTAAAATAAGTTAGTATCGAAAAGGCCAAGTTGTTTCTAATGTTAAGAGTTCACCGTCCGATTACGAGGTTGATGTGCTACCTAAAGGTACCTGAGGCACGGTGGAGTGACGATCTGCGCAAGACGGCTGGCAAAAACTGGATGCGAGAAGCCCAAGATAGACCTAAGCGGCGTGCAATTGGAGAGGGCTATGTCCAGCAGTGGACTGCTACAGGCTGATGATGATGATGATGATGATGATGTGCTACCTAAAGACATCTATATATATTTAGAAATAAACCTCTACTTCTACAGGTGACGCTATAACTTGAGAACGGATGGAACAATCTCGCTAATTCTTTTGTTGTGCTAATTATTGTCAGGAGAAGGTCCTTATGAAAGAAAAACCAAGAAACGATGGGAGGTTATGGCTAGGCTGAAGGCTGAGCCTACTATACGAACGAATTCGCGGGCAGTCACAAGTCTTTTTATAATTTTTTATTTTTTTTTAACTTTCACACAAAGGTCTTCAGTTCCCAAACTAGGCAGAGCCTGTACTTTGGTAACCTGATGACTGATATACATACTTAAATACATATACACACCCAGACACAGGTCAAACAGACATATTCATGTTTGATCTGTCCGGGGATCGAACCCGGGACCAGCGGCTCAGAAGGCAGGGGTGCTACCAACTGCGCCAACCGGCCTGTCTGTCAGTATATATATATAAATGAACCATAATTTCTCCTGGTCACGCTATAACTTAAAAACGGTTTTACCGAATACAATAAAGTTTTTTAAATGTTTTTCTATTCTCATACTTCGTAAAAAGTTTCTTATAACATTTCTCTAAACCTTTCTTAAATGTTACTTCTCGTAACATTTAAAAAAATTAAGAAGACGGGAGGTTATGGCAACTATTAATTCATAAAAAAGTTCGAATGCACATATTATTATAACGCACATATATGACGTCATTACATTTAATTACCCTTGACTGTATTAGTGCTTTTTCACTTTAACAGTAAAATAGAATTGTACAATCTGTCAAACGAACCTTTAATAGTTCGTTTCTGGAAGTACTCCCCATGATACATGCGGTAGAACATGCAGAGTGATCCAACATCTCTACGCAGTGCCGAAGAGTCGAGCCGATCGGAGAGAGCTTGGTCGTCGAAGATTCGAGCCGCTCTGCGTTGAATGCGGTCAAATGGAAGGAGCTGGTACTGGGGAACCCCCGCCCAGAGGTCAAAGTCAAACCATTTATTCTGTATAGGCCTACGGGGGCACTTACAAATTGTCATATTACATTTATTATTTCTTAAATTTACAACTGGATCGTAACGCGACCACGACTGAGAAGATCCGGCAAGAAACTCAGCGGGCTTGTCTTTTTGCCTATATTTTTATCGCCACTTTCTTAATATATTTAACAAATGTTCATTTATTTTTAGCTCCAGTGTGTTGCCTTACAAAAGAGAACATAATAATGGTATCAGTAGGGCAAGACACGCTACACTTTGACATCTTAGTACACGAGTAGGTAGATCCTGGAGTGATCAGTCCCAAGCTGTTTTATCCTCCAAGTAATCCGAAATTTTGTAATAACCTTTTTGACAGAGTTTAGTTTTAATAGTAATTTTAAACTTATTAATAGGCAAATCTCGGAAAACATTGGGAACTTTATTATAGAATCGTACACATTGTCCCATAAAAGAATGACTTATTCTGTGGAGACGCGTTACATGTACGGATATCATGTGCTTATTTCGCGTGTTGATGGAATGAGCATCACTCCTTTTATCAAAACTGCTAATGTTTTTCTTTACATACATTAGATTTTCATAGATAAACTGAGAGACAACAGTTAGAATGTTTATGTCTTTAAACTTCTGTCTAAGGGAAAATCTGGGAGCTAAACTATATATAGCTCGTATAGATGAGAACAGTACTCCAAGTAAGGCCAAACCGCCCAGTAGATCTTATTCTGTTCATGATAAAGTCTGAATTCGCATAACGCTTGCGAATGACATTACTAAAATTTCCCCATCTCTATTCAATCGTGGGTATGATTGGAGCAGAGTCAGTCTCCATGTAGCTTCGCATTCTCTAAACTGATGTAAAACTACCCGCAAGTGTATACAATAATCATATGTTTGGAATTGTCGTTGTAAGTGTTACACGTGAATGTGGATTTTAGTGTAAACAGAATAAAAATTACATAGCTTAGAGAATTTTAGTTAAGTGTTCTGCACAAGCGAACTGCATTGACATGAGAATTAAACTAAACTAAAAAAAAACTATATTAAAAAATATTTAGTGACACTTCCGCTGAAAAGAAAACAATGATTTTGGCCTATTTGGGGGCGTGCACCACCCTCCCTCTCGCATAAAATGCTAATAGGAAGAATACAAAATAAAAAACACAAGAAACCCCAAATAAACCAACACCGATTGGACACGTGTTTCGCCTTCATCGGAAGTGTCACTAAATATTTTTTAATATCGTTTTTTTGATAATGGATTTCCGCAAAGTAACGCCTGAATCAATAAATTATCTAAATTAAACTGTCGGACCCAGATGGCGTCTTAAGACAACAGTCGTTCTGACAAACCTGCCATTAAGGCTGACCAAAAATCTATCCGTCATCCTACACTAGGCCTGTGTAGTGTATTATGCCCCCCTCCCCCCTATTAGAACCATTACTGAGCTCACTGAAGGGAAATTCAAGTTACGTGTCAAAAATATACTAATGAAAAAAGCCTATTATAAATTGAGTCACTACTTAGAAGACAAAGATGCCTGGAAGCTTTCCACTTCTGCCTAATAGCCAACTATTGAATAAATTTGTTATTTCAATACTACTCATATGTAACCTCAATGTACAAAGACTTGAAAAAATAATGGCCCACGAGTTTCTTGCTGCTTCTTCTCGGCGGTGGTTCTTTTCCGAAGACAGCGGTAGAATCATTTAAAAATTTTTGACGTTCATAAGAGTGTCAATGATGCCTAAACTGAATAAATAATTTTGAATTTTAGAACCCAGAAAAACCGTGATAAGTTGACTATGATTATGCACATTCATTAACCACAGAAGCCATATTGCAAAAAAGTCAAGTCATTAAATTAAATTAATATTCTAATTATTGGTGTATCCACAATAATCTTTCGCATATGTCCGTTGTTTATTACCAAAATATTCGTACACCAATCGACCCTACCCCACTAAACTAAATCTTATTTTTCCCTGATATGATGCACATATCTGAGTACACCACGGACTACTTAGTCAGTAGACTCCAAAAATTATCAACGTTGTATTACTAAATTTCAATTTCAATTTATTCCTAAACAAATTAAGCACAATGCTCAGATACAAGAATTACCTTATAAAATATAAATAGAGCAAATCGCGCGGCCCTGAGTAAGTATGACGTCATCGCGATAAATAGGCGATAAAAATGTTGCGAGGCGGTGGTTGCGGGCGGAGGACGCTTGCCGGCGATCAGTACGCGAGTGCCGGCAGAGCGGTCGGGGTCGGCAGGTTGTATGCTACCAACAAAACGTAGCTGCGACGTGCACTTGTTTAGCGGCGATGTTGACATCCCTACACGCGTCTCGCGACAAACCCGCGGGAATCAACGCTAGTAGGGAACACGCTCTACTTGTAGATGTTTACTTACTTTGCCTAGATTATTACAATTTAGTTGCCGCTATATTGGCTTGTTATTTTACATAGAAAATGTTTGCAGAACCAATATAAAAAAACAGTTACAAAATAGCTTGTGTTTTATCTGTTAACTTCTTCGTGGTACATTACTTTTGCTATTAGTATTAACCTGCAACACTCTCACGTTAGGGATCGAATACGTCTCGCCGGGCTTCGAGCATGTCCGATGCTCATCTCCAGGGCGAGTGCACAGAAGCGTCTGCGAGCTCCCGGCGGGCCGGAGAGTCGACGTATTCGATCCTTAACGCGAGTGTTTTGCCGGTTAACAGTTATAGTTTAATATGTGTCAAACTCACGAGAATTTCAATACAAAAATTACTTTTGCTATTAATATCTATAGATATGTTTTGGCTTAACTTTCCATTAACATCCGTCGAGTTGGGGGTTGATATTTATTTACAGTAAGGTTACATTATTATAACCGTACACACCCAGTTCCAATATTCAGAGACGCGTAGTTTTTAAGAAAAAAATATTGTAAATCAATTATTTTTGCAATATTTACGTGAATACCTACCACAAATCATATAGAATTCTCACCATTGAACGTTTCGTTTTACGTACGGTTAAGTTGTCATACGTTCGGTAACATTTTATTTTACATAAATTTACGTAAATAATTATATTTTGTAGTAATTTCAATAGTTTTCATGCACACATATATTTCACAGTAGCGGACAGTAGCGGAGTATCTATTCAGAGCAAAATCACAATAGGAGCGACGAGCGTTAGGTAGAATGGTGACCACACGACGCGCGAGCCGAGCGAGCGCAGCGAGCGTGATGTAATAGATAAAAATATAAAAAACACCTTGAAAAAAAAACTGTCATTACATTTCATCACCCTTGACGGTGTTTGTGCTTTCTCACTTTCGTAGACAACCCGCAACCCGTTAAAACGTCAAAAACAAAGATGGATGACATGCTTACTCTATCGCCAAGCACGTGTAGTGTCAAAATGATAGCGTGCTTTGGAAACTGACACAAACTTGACAGAACTGTCATGTACTGTCATAGTACAATCTTGACGTAGGCGGAGATCTTGTTATTTTGTTTATGCTGTGCCCAAGAATACGTAATTTCACCCGCGTGGTGATGGGTGATGATGAAAAGTATCCTATGTGGCAATCCAGCGTCTCTTCTAACTCCATACCAAATTTCATCAAAATTGGCCTCGCCGTTTGAGCGTAAAGAGTAGCAAACATCCATCCATCCAAACTTTTACTTTTATAATGTAACGAACCGAACCTTCGGATGAGAGTTTCGCTACGTTCACAAATATAGTTAAACAACTAATCGTTTATTACAAATAAATTAATTAATTAATACCGTTCCTCTAACATCAGAATGTATGAAATATATAAAATAACTGATATCAATTAATAGTATTATTAATAGTACCTAGACGAAATCGGTAGTTCTTTGAAAGTCAAGTTTTATAAGACAAATATTCAAAAGACAGACAAACTGATAAACAGAAATCGTTACGCATGAGTAGACAAGTAGGCATAAACAAATGGTACGCTTATCTGTTCTCGGAAATGAGGCGCCAAGCGGGCGCGTATCAAAGTACCCTCAAAAATCTAGTCAGAAGGAAAAATAAACTTCATCAAAGTATGTCGACGAAACCAAGTGTTTGTAATGCGTGAAATATCTATTATTTTGATGTAAACTGATTACAGTTGGGAATTAAATATTCATAAAAGAATTATCAAGTATCTGGTGTATGGGTTTCGTAAACAAAGTCATTGTTGGGACGAAAACGACGTTTTGGCTGTCCGCCATTGTGGGCTGTTGTGCGTGACGTCAGCTATCATGGCGGGCGGGAATAAGGAAGTTGATGTTTTCAAATGCTGTAAGTGCAGAAATAGGATATTCCCGACCGAGTATGAACAAATTGTGGAAAACATTATTAATGAATATAATTATTTTAGAATTACTTTAGATCGGTGGCATGGATAGTAAATAATTAAACAGTTCTGTTGGATTTGACAAAGACCGCGTAGTGCGATAGCAGCGCCACGCCGATTTAGAGCAAAACCTGTTCGTAGTGGAAAAAACGTCCGATTGGTCGAGTGGAGTGATGTGAAGGGAGTTGGGGGGAGCCTACTGAGCTGACATGCGAGACAGTCTGAGAGAAATCGAGATCATTAATTTTCGTACCATCGTTGTAGGAAGACGTGTACCTAGTGAGTTTGTACCATTAGAGTAAAGTTAGTGGGGGGCATTTCTGAGAGTTCTCGGCTTTATTATTGATAATTGGGCATTCCCTGTTATACGTAAAAGGGCCTTGAACTATGTTTTTCTATCGCGATTCGGACTATGTCTGGTCGGGGAGAATGACATTGCTCGTTAGAAAAGGCGTTTTAGAATCGTGTCAGTTTATAATATAAGTGTGTTTTCGTGAAACGCATAGGCGTTGTGGTTTTCGTCGAGCTGGTATCGCATAGCAGCGAGATTCGGTCGTGAGGCCGGGCCAGCAACACTTAACCATGACAAATCTGTGAATTTCATAAAAACGTACTTCGCGGTAGGTTGTAATATAAGTGTGTTTTCGTGAAACGCATAGGCGTTGTGGTTTTCGTCGAGCTGGTGTCGCATAGCAGCGAGATTCGGTCGTGAGGCCGGGCCAGCAACACTTAGCCATGACAAATCTGTGAATTTCATAAAAACGTACTTCGCGATAGTGTACATTGTGGGAGGTAGGAGTGTTCGTTATTTTAAAGTTGTGATCATTGACCACTGCGATAAAATGACACGCACTAAATTCTTAGCGGGTTTCTAGAGGTTACCAGTTTCATAAACGGGGGGTTGTTGTAAGTAATATGTTATAGAATGGTACAAATTCATGTTATTCCCAGTGTAGGCAACGGCACGGTCCGTGATTAGAGTTTCCGCGAGTTAGGGTTAGGCGGAGTACCGTGGGACCGGCCCGAAGTTGTGTTACCAGCTTAATGGAACAACTTTCGTCCCCTTCTTCCATTGTAACTAGCATAAGAAGGTTTCGGAGGTTCAAGGCAAGTGTTCCGATGCCCGTGGCTTCGGCCCAGTGCGCCGAGATACCGTATGTTAGCTGCAGTGGGGGCTGTCTTAATGAAACCGTAGGGCTATTTTGCTCTGTAGTATCCCTTATCGTCGGACTTCGGTCAACCACTGCAGAGTAAAATGTAGGGAGTCTAGGCTAGTATCAGGGTGACGCCTGAACGTTTCCAGATTAGTTAGAAACACCTACTTGGAGATCCCTGAGCTGAGGCGATTCTCCATGCGCATTTAAATGTGAGATTTATCTCTAGTTCTAACACACCATAGCAGAATAGGAACATTTCAGGGACCGATAGGCTAGGGTTTTGCTGTTAGATATTTCCAGAGTAGTTGTAATATACGTACTTGTGGTTTCCTCGTGCTCGGGTGAAGTCCACATGCGCAATTAAAAGTAAATGTGAGATTTATCTCCAGATTTGCATATATACACACCGCTAGAAAGCATAGGAAATCTCATTTAGGACTGTAGGCAGGGCAGTAGGACAAATCGAATTAATAACAGTAATAAATAATCAAACAAATAATAAATAATCAAACAAGTAATAAATAATCAAACAAGTAATAAATGATCAAACAAATAATAAATAATTCAATCGCGGCATAAATTGCATAAAACTAAGGTTTAACCTTTGAATTTAGGGCTTACCTAGGCCGACAATAAAACTAGACGCGACGAGGGTTTAGTTAACTAACGAGTTTGCTAGGACGACTCTTAGCGGATAATCCTTGTGTTATTGGAGTAAACACATTATTAGTCTTTGTCGACTGTTGCGCGCTGTACCGAATGTAACTTAAAGAGTTAGGAAAAAGGTATCATACAAAATAAACTAAAGTAACTACCCGAATACTTTATCTTGGGGAATTATCGTCACTGCTTGGGCAAGCATAAGCAGTCCCAGTAACTCACCTCTATTACCAATAAGGGTTAGAGACGTTACCTTCTTCAGTTTTGGCTATAATTTTACCTGGACTAAAGCGTTCGTAAGTACATTTATAACAAGATCTACCAATAAAGGATAGAGATGTTACCTTCTTCAGTTTTGACCATAATTTTACCTGGACTAAAGCGTTCATAAGTACATTTATAACAAGATCTACCAAAAAAGGATAGAGATGTTACCTTCTTCAGTTTTGGCTATAATTTTACCTGGACTAAAGCGTTCATTAGTACATTTATAACAAGATCTACCAAAAAAGGATAGAGATGTTACCTTCTTCAGTTTTGGCTATAATTTTACCTGGACTAAAGCGTTCATTAGTACATTTATAACAAGATCTACCAATAAAGGCTAGAGACGTTACCTTCTTCAGTTTTGGCTATAATTTTACCTGGACTAAAGCGTTCATAAGTACATTTATAACAAGATCTACCAATAAAGGCTAGAGACGTTATCTTCTTCAGGTTTGGCTATAATTTTACCTGGACTAAAGCGTTCATAGTACACCTATAACGAGATCTACCAATAAAGGTTAGCGACGTTATCTTCTTCAGTTTGACTGTAATTTACCACGCACTAGAAGTGTTCATAGCACAATTATAATGAATCCTTCATTCGGCAAAGATTCATAATTGGTAATGTAAGAGTAAAATCTTCCTTGGGAACTAGAAACATTCAGAGGGCAAAACTCGGAATTGTCAGAGTAGGAAGTCCGGTTTCGAACGTAGTAAGACTCGGCAAAAGTATAAACTAATACGTGATCGAACTAATAATGCGTAGAAGGAGACGACCAAACCCGTACCTTTAGAGACGAATTTGTTAGGGCTAATCGAATTAAACATAGTTAGAACTAGTTAGTCGGAGGTTAGTCAGGCTAAGTTCCAATAGGCAATACGTTATAGGGCTAGGTAATTGGGTATTCTAGGACCTTATAGAGGCTTTCATATACTAGGTAAAGTTAGTATGGGGTGCTAGGTCAGATTACCTCCTCGTGTGCCCGAGTGCTGCTAGTCCTCTTGGATACGGTTTATCCCGGGAGAAGAGCAGTATTTCGGGACGGTGCATCCTGGGCAACGGTTAACAACTTCTCTTCACGGGATCTCGTTGACCGTTGGCGAAAGATCTGACACGGTGGGCTCCTCCACGTGCCCCTATGAAGCTAGCATAGGGCACAGTGGACGGGGCAAGGGGTGGCTGGTTCGGTGGAGCTATCCCCGAGAAGGGGGCTGTGAAGCCCATGGAGCGGCAGTGGGGACATCTTCGGCCACCCTGTCGGGCTAAGCTTGGGGCAGCTGTCTGACGGCAGCTGCAGTGGACCTGCGGGTCGTGGGATGGCAGACCTTTTAGGCCTGCGGCGCGGCAGGGAGGGTCAACTCGGCCACCCTGTCGGGCAAATAATGGGAGAGCAGCTGTTTTACTGCAGTTGCAGAGGACCTTCGGGTCGTGGGATGGCGGGCCTGCAAGGCCCGCGGCGCGGCAGGGAGGGTCAACTCGGCTACCCTGTCGGGCTTCTGGCTTCTCCGAATCCTACGGTTTGGTGCCCGCTTATGGGATGCATGGTCGGGGGGAACTCGGCCTCTAGGGCACCACAACAAGGGGACCTCACCCCTTAAAAAAGGAAAAAAAAAGCAACATGGAAAATACGGCGAATGATAATATTCCCCAGGTGGGTAAATCCCACCCTCCGACAGGAGGCTGCCCCGACGTATCTGGGGGGGGCAACATCCGCCTCGTGGGCTCCGGCCCACGTACTAACGACCACAGCAATCTCAAATTGGACTCTGAAAATGCAAGTGAATTGGTAGCACGCGCATCTTTGTGCGGCATAAAGGAGGTGAGAGTTCTTCTGGAGCGTACCCCGGATATTGCACTTGGTGCGACTGAGATACGCTCGAAGAACTCCATAGTAGAAGTTGAAGCCACTGGTGGCTCTCCCGCATCCTCTTTGGGCACGGGTGGGTCCCCACTGGCTGTGGAGAATGAGCTCGGCGACTTCCATCCCAACATGTCGGAGTCTGACTCCGATATGAGTTGTGTGACAGTGTCGTCTCGCGGCTCTGGAGCTTCGCTGTCCCGCTCACTGAGAAAGCGCCGGAGAAATGGGGAGGAGGAAGACTTGGGGGACTCCTTACCGTCACCCAAGCTCCCTGCACGGCGTGGAAGAGGGCGTACGACTACGACTGGCGCCGAGAGAAAGGCAGCCTCACAGGAGGCTTGCGAGGTAGAAAATGGGTGGGCAACAACAGCCGCCCAATTCAGGAAAGTTCGCCCATCTGAGCCTACATCTGTATCCCTTGGTGAACAGGATACGGCTCAGCTGGAGGCATTGGTGTTGGCCTCGGTTAACACGATTCTGACAGTGGCTACCACATCAAAGAATCTCAAGGGCACGAACGTTAAGGCCCTCAAGGACGCCGCGGCAACGATAAAGGCGTCCTTCCAGGAGAGGAGCGGGCCCTTGCCGCTCGATGTCCGAGGAAGTAGCCCTCCTGGTGAAGGCCAACGAAAGGCTGGTAACGGAGGTCAAAGTCCTCCGTCGTGAGATGGAGCAGATGCGGGCTCTCAGAACAGAGCCGGCAGCTAGACAGGGGCCTACCACAGAAGAGCTGACGCGGACAATCATGGTACAAGTTGGCACCATGATGACCGCCCGACTCGAGAACCTGGAGGAGAGGCTCCTCCCGGAAGTACGGGTGAGACCTCCCCTGGCTGCTGATAGGAAAAAGGAGTCAATGGGTGCTGTGGCAGCGAGCACTACGCCCAAACCCAAACCCCGAGGGGAAGCGCCTGCCGCGTCGGCACGTGTTGGGGCAGAAAGCACTGCACCTACACCCAAGCCCCGAGGGAAAGGGAAAGCGGGTACTACACCGAAGGCGACAGCTGGCAAAGCAGAGTCCCGCCCATTGTCTGCTGCTGCAGAGCCAGACTGGACGAAAGTGGTAAAAAAGGGCTCCAGCAGGAGGCAACGCAAGAGGGTAGCAGGACCTCGGGAGTCAAGTCCTACTCCATCGGTGCGAGCGCAGCCGCAGAAACCGGCGCCAAAGCCCGCAAAAGCGAGAGTGCCCAAACTCCGCTCCCCACGTACTGCAGCTGTGGTTCTCACACTGCAACCAGGGGCGGCGGAGAAAGGAGTCACCTACGCAAAGGTGTTGGCGGAGGCAAAAAGCCGCATCAACCTTGGGGTCCTAGGTGTGCCACCCCTGAGAATCAGGACTGCGGCCACCGGCGCCCGCATCCTTGAGGTTCCGGGTGTGGACAAGGGCATAAAGGCGGACTCCCTGGCTGAAAAGCTTCAAGAGGTGTTCCAGGGGTCTGAGGTGAGAGTATCTAGACCAGTAGCCACTGCAGATCTGCGTGTGAGTGGTCTCGACGACTCAATCACCCCTGATGAGCTGGTGGATGTGATAGCCAGTACTGGCGGCTGCGCTCCATCGGCTGTCAAAGCCGGAGCGATCAGGAGAGGCGCTGGTGGAATGGGAGCCGCATTTGTGCGGTGCCCCATGACAGTAGCCGCAAAGATACGGGACAGTGGAGGCCGGCTTCTGATTGGTTGGGTGGCGGCACAGGTCCGGGTTCTAGAAGCTCGACCCCGCCGCTGCTACCGTTGCCTTGCACTTGGCCACGTTGTGGCCCAGTGCAAGTCCGAGGTTGACCGCAGTGATGAGTGTTATCGCTGCGGTCAAAAAGGCCATAAGGCCAATGAGTGCTCTGCCGCTCCTCGCTGCACCCTCTGTGCTGCAGCGGGTAAGGCGGCGGACCACCTTTCCGGGGGCAAGGCTTGCGCCAAGCCCCCGGCTAAAATAAGGAGAAAGCGCAAGACTGCTGCGTCTGAGGCTAAGGCCAAGACGCAGCCGCCTGGCCCTAATACGGGGCAGGTGGTGCGCATGGAGGAAAGTTAGTTATGGCCCTGACTTTCCTTCAGGCTAACATCAATCACTGCGCCAATGCTCAGGCTCTTCTGCTGCAGACCTTGGCGCAGCGATTGATTAAGGTGGCGGTGATTTCGGAGCCATACTCGGTCCCACCCAGATCTGACTGGATAGGGGACCTTGATGGCTTGGTGGCAATCACCACCCAATCACCGGCCCACTCCCCTTCACTCGAAGGAGTGACGAGGGGCAAGGGATTTGTCGCAGCAAGAATAGGACACGCTTTGGTCGTGGGGGTCTATCACTCCCGGAACAGACCCCTGCACGAGTTCGAGACCCTCCTCGGCGAGGTAGGGACCATCATTGCTCAGGCCCGCCCCCGCCCCGCGATCGTCCTTGGGGACTTCAACGCCAAATCCACGGCGTGGGGCTCCCCGACGACGGATCCGCGGGGCCGCACGGTACTGGAGTGGCTGACTGAGGTTGGTCTATGCATATTAAACCGCGGGACGGAGAACACTTGCGTCCGTCAGCGGGGTGGCTCAATCGTCGACTTGACGTTTACCACCCCAGACCTCGCCTGCTATATACGCGACTGGCAGGTGCTGGTGGACGAGGAGACGCTTTCCGATCACCGGTATATTCGGTTCAGCATCTCCTCGTCCCTGACGGACACAGTGAGAGAAGGATTGCGTGATATCGGCCCGCGATGGGCCCTGAAGCACCTCAACGCCGAAGTGCTGCAGGAAGCGGCCCTCGTCTTTGCGTGGAGTTTTTCTCCTCCAGGGCAGGTCCCAGTGGACGTGGACTTAGCAGCGGACGGGCTGTGCGAGGCCATGTCAGTCATATGCGATGCTGCGATGCCGCGCGCACGAGCCCGTCAGCCCAGACGTCAAGTCTACTGGTGGTCGGAGGAGATTGCCGAACTACGCCGACACTGCGTGATGAGGCGCCGCCGATACCAGCGGTATCGGAGGCGAAGGCGGCGGGAGAGTGAGGTGTCACAGTCTCTTTACGCCGCTTACCGCGAGGCTTCGAGGGCACTGAGCGTGGCAATCGATAAGGCCAAAAAGCAGGCTTGGGAACAACTGCTGGCGGGGCTTGAGCGTGACCCGTGGGGCCGCCCGTATAACTGGGCGAGGCAAAAGCTCCGCCCTTGGGCGCCACCCACCACTGCCACGCTCCAGCCAGTTGTACTCCAGAGGGTGGTTGAGGGCTTGTTCCCCGGTGCACCGGGGACCGAATTCACGCCTCCCACCGCGATACTGGCCTCGTCGAGCAATCCCAATGTGACTGAGGACGAGCTTACCCCCATCTCAGCCGGAGAGATGGGTGCTGCAATGCTCAGAATGAAGGCCAAGAACACGGCACCTGGGCCTGATGGCATACCAGGTCGTGCTTGGGCCCTCTCCTTTGAGCACCTGGGACCCCACCTGAAGGCCCTGTTTGACAGGTGCATAAGGGAGGGAAAGTTCCCCAAACGGTGGAAGAGGGGCAAGCTCGTCCTCTTAAGGAAGGAGAACCGTCCCGCGGATGAGCCCTCGGGCTACCGCCCGATTGTGCTGCTTGACGAGGCGGGCAAACTGTTGGAGCGTGTTGTCGCTGCCCGCCTCGTTAAGCACCTTGAGACGACAGGGCCCGACCTGGCTCCTACTCAGTTTGGGTTCCGGAGAGGCCGATCGACGCTGGACGCCATATCCTGCGTCCGCGGCCTCTCCGAGGAGGCGTGCTCCAGTGGTAGCATGTTACTCGCTGTGTCGTTGGACATAGCCAACGCTTTTAACTCGCTGCCCTGGAGCACGATACTTGGAGGACTGGAACACCACCGAGTGCCCCGGTACCTCCAAAGCCTCGTCGGGGACTATCTCTCCAACAGAGAGGTAGTCTTCCCTACGATGAACGGAGAGGGACGAAGTCCCATGTCGTGCGGCGTTCCACAGGGGTCCGTTCTAGGCCCTCTTTTATGGAACATCGGATACGACTGGGTGCTTCGTGGCGCTAACCTCCGTGGCGTCGGCATCGTTTGTTATGCCGACGACACATTGGTTACTGCCCGGGGAAAGACGTATTCGGAGGCGTCGATTCTGGCCACTGCTGCTGTCGCGACAGTCGTGGCCAGAATCCGGAGGCTAGGTTTGGTGGTGGCGCTCCATAAGTCCGAGGCCATATATTTTTACGGCCCCCGACGGGCGCCACCGGCAAACTCTGCCATAGTGGTGGGAGGAACCTCCATTCCAGTCAGGACGACGCTGAAGTATCTCGGCGTCGTCCTTGACAGCAAGTGGAGGTTCGAGGCGCATATGCGGCAGCTGTCCCCCAAACTTTTGGGGACAGCTGGCGCATTGAGTCGCCTTCTTCCGAACACCAGAGGAGGAGGAAGTAGCTGCCGCCGCCTCTATACAGCGGTGGTTAGCTCCATGGCCCTCTATGGTGCTCCCATATGGGCGGGATCCCTGCGGCGCAATGGGATAGCCGTCCTGCTGGCGGCCCAGAGAGTTATGGCGGTGAGGGTATGTCGCGGATACCGAACACTCTCACATGAGGTGGCGTGTGTCCTCGCCGGACTGCTCCCATGGGACCTTGAGGCGGATGTCCTGGCCTCGGTCTATCAGCGCAGAGCGCAAGCGCGGGAGCGGGACGAGCGACCGGCACCGCGGGAGGTGGCGCATTGGCGTGATCGGGCCAGGGCGTCAGCTCTTGCCACATGGAGGGATAGGCTTCTTGCAGGGCCCACACAGAGGGGGGCCGGCGCTCAACGACTCCTTGAAGCGATCCGGCCTGTACTTGAAGAGTGGGTGCGAAGAAGGCATGGTGGCCTCTCTTTCCGGCTGACACAGGTTCTCTCAGGACATGGTTGTTTTGGGAGATACCTCTGCAACGTCGCACGGAGAGAGCCCACCCCGGCATGCCACCAGTGCGGCTGCGTCGAGGACACCGCCCAGCATGCGCTGGAGTCATGCCCAGGAGGAGCGGGACCGCGGCGATCCCTGATCGCGGTTGTAGGATCCGATCTCTCCTTGTCGGCCATTATTACGAAGATGGTCGGTGACGAGAGGTCGTGGGAAGCAGTGGCCTCATTCTGCGAAATTATTGTTTCGCAGAGGGAGGCGGAGGAGCGGGAGAGGGAGAGAAACCCTCTCTCTCATCCGCTCCGGAGGGCGCGGACACGGAGGCGAGTCAATCGAGCTCGCACTCCGTCTCCGCTCCGAGGACCTGGGGCATCGGCTGCGGGGACGGCCGGTGCCCCCCATCAGGGTTAGATCCTCACGAGGTGTGGATGTACCCTGTGTTCCGGGGCATCTCACGAGGCGGAAATGGGGTGGGCTCTTTACACCCACCCCAGAGGCTGGGCCTGCGTAGGCGGGCAGCGACGTCGGTGGGGGCTGTGGCTGAATGCACGAGCGGGCCCGCGCCCCCTGCCACCTGTCGACGACGGAGGAACACCGCAGAGGTTTGGTGGGTAGGTCGCCCTTCTGGCGGAGACTCCCACACGCGCACCAGCTCTCCCCAGAGCTGGTGACCAGGGTATAAAATCTTCCTCTGCGAAAAAAAAAAAAAAAAGGTAAAGTTAGTATACGGAAGCTTCGCAATGAATTAGAATTGATGGATGGAGTGGTTTGCGTCAAAGAGTACCGCGCCTCTTCTGTACCTAAACCAGCGAATGAATGTTGCTTGGAAATTAAGTAAAGTAAGCTGCGTGTGAATGTTGGTATAGTTACGAGCCGGCGGATCCCTGATCGCGGGAAGGATCCGCCGCCTAGGCTTGAAGGTGGCACTGCATAAGACCGAGGCCGTGTTTTTCCACGGGCCTCGGCAGCGCATTCCCCCTGACGCCCATATTATCGTGGAGGGGGTCAGGATCGAGGTGAAAGCCCAGATGAAATATCTGGGCCTAGTGCTCGACAGCAGGTGGCGCTTCGGCCCGCACTTCAGCGGGCTGTCGACGCGCCTGCTAAAGGTCGCGGGCGCCCTCTCTTGGCTCCTTCCGAACTTGGGGGGGCCCAAAGCGCGGTGCCGGCTCTTATACGCCGGCATCTTGAAGAGTATGGCCCTTTACGGGGCTCCTATCTGGGCTGACTCCCTTCAAAAGAGGGAGAACGCCACTACTCTCCGCAGGCCCCAAAGGGCCATTGCACTGCGGGTGGCGAGGGCCTACCGGTCGGTGGGCTTCGCGGCGGCGTGCGCTTTGGCTGGCACCCCTCCTTGGGAGCTCCAGGCAGAGGTGCTCGCCAAAGTGTACGAGTGGACGGCGAGGCGTAAGGCGCTCGGGGAGCGCCCCACCTTGGAGGAGCGGGTGGCTGTCCGGCGTGAGGCTAGGGACGCAGTCGTCCATCATTGGACGGAGGACCTCGCCTCCGCCACTTTTGGTCGCCGCACGTTGGACGCTCTCGGGCCGGTCCTACAAGACTGGCTCGGGCGGTCCCACGGTTTCCTCTCATTCCGTCTGGTGCAGGTGTTATCCGGGCACGGATGCTTCGGATCATACCTGCACCGGATCGGAAGGGAGGAAACACCGACATGCTATGATTGTGGCGCGGCGGAGGACACGGCGCAGCACACCCTCGAGGTGTGTCCGTCGTGGTCCGAGCTGCGCCACAGCTTGGTTGCCGTAGTCGGGCCGGACCTCTCGCTCCCCAGCGTTGTCAGCGCCATGCTGGAGGGTGAGGGGAACTGGGTAGCGGTCGCCTCCTTTTGCGAAGACGTGATGTCCCAAAAGGAGGTGGCAGAGCGCGCAAGAGAGGAAGACCCCCTTGCGGCGCCACTGCGTAGACGAAGAAGGGGCGGAAGAAGGCGATTGCGCCTTCTGCCTCCCGGTGGTGAATAGCGAGAGTTAGGCGCGGGGGCGCCTTCTCTCGCATTGCACCTATTCACCACCTCCGTCGGGCGGGAATGGCCGAGCACTCCTGGTCATTCCCTGGCCCCTCCTGGTGGGAGGGGCGTGCAGGCCCCGCTGTAAAAGCGGGCGGTCGTCGGTGGGGGACTGGACGTAGAGGCTCTGCCAACTTCCCAGTCCTCCTCCACACAGACGAAGCCGGAGTGCCGCTGGGTTAGTTTAGTGGGTATACCGGTTAACCGGGGAGTCCCACATACCCCCCCTATCCCCAATGGGGGGGATGCGTAAGGCATTTTTCCCAGCGTCAAAAAAAAAAAAAAAAAATAAAAAAAAAAAAAAATAAAAAAAAAAAGTTACGAGACCGACTCACTACAGACTTAGGGTTGATAAAAGATTAAGTCCTCTATTCCCCTTTTGAGACAGAGACTGACCGACTAACACCTGGAACTCCTCTCTAGTGTTCATATTAGCTTCATTCAAGAATGTGCGTATATACATAAATATATTCTATGTATATGTATGTATATATTTGTACATAGGCGGAGGAAGAAAGTCCAAAATTAAATCGGAAGAATTTCTACTATTTGTGACGAGGTTGGGGTCACAGATCTATGCCGCATTCCCACAATACCCTGTAAGCGGTGGAAACGGTGTCCAAAATCACTGGGTAGAGCCGTTACAGTCACAAGCGAAGGAGGGGCTTGGACCTATAGCCGCAAATTCACACTGCAAACGTTAATTAGTTTTCATATTATTACGTTGAAACTAAGTTCAACATAAGTACCTACATGTTAGCTTAAGACTGCCAGCTTTGATTCACTGGGGCTATTCCAACATTTCACAGTTAACATAACTATGTCTAGAAATATTTATTATGCAGAAAATATTCAGAACCTAATGGTATACGTATATTTAGATTTAGGGTGAATTGGCATATAGGGTAGAAATGGAACTGGGATGGGTACACTTACCTATAATATCTGCTTCGCTTTATTTAGCAGGCATTTTATATATATATTTCGTGATTCGCATATAGTTCAAGTAAGGTACTAGGTTGCACTTGTAGTAGCGATATACCTAGTAGACATTCAAACTGACATCTTCTAGATATAGCCTTCATATACGCAGGTCATTAATATCATACAAAGCGTCGTTTAGGATTCGTTAGATAGTAATATTTCGCGTGACAACTTCATTCAATAAGTATATACGTTTGGGGTGAATCGGTACATTTGCTAATTTACTTTCATAGTGCGATATCTCTTATAGAAAGCGGCATTACGTCATTACGTAGGTATCTTTGGGTCAGACATGCTACAATGCAATTGTGGATTTGTTCTTCATTAACGTGAACTATGCAAACGATGGTTAGACATATCTAAATATATAGCGTATATGAGTTCTGCTGCGTTCTTAATTTAAATATAACAAATTGAGGGGGTTCAGTACAGTTAAAGAAAAGGTCTAGGGAGTTTTGTCAGTACCTAAGCATCAAAGTAAACTGTTAGTATTTCCATTCATCTACGCCAGATAGACAGGGTGAAATCTGTAGGTATGCTTTGCGTAATCTAGTATATTACTTAGTTCTACGATTAGGAAGATAGGATTAGTTTTTAAACGCCTCAAAAGTTCTAGGGTTATTTTACGATCACAACATACGGTCCTACCAGCTACACTAAACGATCTATTTGGCCATATTCATTCTTCGGATCACAATAATATTACTTATAAAGATTAGATTAAAATGGTGACAGGTGATATTAAGGATATTAAGGGTTAGGGAGTCATTACAGTAGTAGTGCAGTGACAAGGATTATATAGGGTATATAGGTGATCAGGATATAGGGGTAGGGGGGTCGTTACAATAATATAAGTGGGTTTTTTTTAATTCAAGTATTTTTTTATTTAACTCAATTAAATAAAATCCAATCCCCAAGTCTTTGTAATCGACCGTCGATTTTTTGTTACCACAGAAAAATATTTCTGTTCATATTCCAGATTTTTATAGTAATTTGAAATGCTGACATAAAGTACTTTTATCTTACTCTATTGCTTTTGCTGCGTTCTAGTGTTATTTTTATAAATTTAAGAGCAACAAGGGCGTCCATCGCATCATTTGTCCATTGCAATTTTTGTAATAAAAGAAACAACCCGAGAATTATATGATTCCAGTGTTTTTAAGATATTTCGCTCGTAAAAAATGATCTTACATGCGGGCAGGAGAAGTTATGACTTCTGGTCAAGTGGACATGCGGTTTTGAGATGAGGTGTGGTGCCAGTGCCAGCGGGGCGTTTTGAGGTTTTGTATTAGACACAGTCGTGCTGCCGTGTGATCCTCTATCGGTCTACGGTAAGTAGGTACGGTTTAGTGTATACGTATACCAGAACCGATTTTGTCGGCCGATGGCGTACAGAACTACCGGATGAGCAACTCGGTACGTCCGGGTTTCTCATCCGGGTAAGTAGTTCGAGTTCTGTGCCTATCCGGTTAGTATATGCTAATACTGCAACACTTGTGCAGAGATTGGGCGACCGTCTGAAAGGTAAGCTCCACCCACAATACTATATGAGAGAAGTACATTTAAATTACATCGTCCTAGGTGTGTATTAGACATATTTAAAAATAATGCTTATATTAGAGCTATCGAAGCTTATACTCGTAATAAAATACCTAATCAATTTAAGGAATTGCCGTTAACTATGTTTAAAAGAAAATTGACATTGTGGCTCTCCGAAAAATGTTTTTACAGTTTTGAGTTTTAAGGAATTTGTGACTTATAAAGAAAATACATCATATATTTAATTAATGTTGAAACATTGTACTGACATATTTTAAATTTTATTCTGGATTATTTTGACATTGATTAAATGATAAACTAATTTTAATTTCATACATTTCATCTACAATAATTTTATATTTAATATGAACTAAGTAATTGTAATTGTATATTTACGCACCATTGTTAGGTGGAATGTGACAGGACTTTTATTTGTTGGACATCACTACTACTGTAAATAAATGATTTGTATTTGTAATACTGTTCAATTTTACATTGTACTAGTTAACTCAATAGTTGAACAGACCTGTTCCCGAGATCTTGTGGTTCGTTTTTGCATTATATTGTAGTTGTCTCGCCTTTCCAATCGGTAAAAGTATGTGACAAAGAGAGCTATAAAATCCAAAATCACAAGCCGGAATGTGAAAATAATACCTAAATTAATTTCATGTTCAAAGTCGGCCTCTAGAGTTGAGTATGCAGCTTGTAAGTGTTTTATAACAATTTATTTATTTTACAAAAATTAAATTGTTTGACATAAATTGAAAAAAAAAATGGAAGTGGAATAGCAATATAATTTCAATCTAGCCACGATAGTTATATCTCGCGCTGCCTTTTGTCAATAATGACTGTCAAATTGTATCCCATCGACAATCCATGTTCACAGTGTCGATCGGACAAACGTTTTCTAAGCGGTAGGTGGCGCCATAGAGTATAGGATATAGAACTGCTAATATGTCATAGTTTTTGGAAAACAATTTCTTGTAGGCAGTTTCTTGTAAATATATATTTACACATTGTATACGTACTTGCTCCAATATAAAATTAAAACTATATAAAGTCATATGTGAATAATCGCTAACCGCTTTAAATGGCACCAAACCTATAAAGCTGTAAATGTTTGACCACTCAATGTCGAATAGGGGCCAGATACAGAAGCATTGTTGTATGTTCCGGTGGTTGGAAACATCTCTTTCAAAACCATTGTGGTTGTTTTGTTTCAAGTTATTCACGTCATGATAGACGATCTAATGGGTTTAAACGCAGCACATAATAGAACTCAGTAATTCAAGCACTTCCTTAGAATAACTACCTATAGAAGGTAGGTTTCCAAAGAACGTCTTCTCAAAACGCGCGCCACAAATTCGCTATGTGCTGTGTATACTTGCTTCGTCACGCTCACAGACGCAAACATAATATTCTCCGTTAAAATGTTTTTCCATAAATATAATGGTTGATTGGTAAAAATGTGTTGAAGACATTGATTTGAAATTATACAAGAAAGCGGCGTTATTATATAAGTAGCGGTATTTATAAAATTTATTAAAATGTCTGTTGCAGTTTATACTGGTGTAGCTAGTTAGCTACGGTGTAAGAAAAGTGAGCCGTATATGGCATCCACATAACGGCTTACTTTTAGCGCTTATACTTGGTTTCTATAGGTAATTATTCTAAGATATTATTATCATTATCATCTAAGCCGTAGGACGTCCACTGCTGCACATAAGCTTCATCTAAAAGATTGGGAAGCGGCCTGCATCCAACGTCGTCCTGAGACCTCTATCAGGTCGTTTATCCACCTATTGTCTTCCAATAGGTACATTGCAAAAATATGAGGATTTATATAATAATTTTCATATATATTGTTATAAATATAAATGAGCGAATCCTTCATAAAGTTAAATAAAGCCTTATAGTTATTTGAGTACATCCACACTTAAATTTAAACAATAAATAGGACATCAATTAACAATACACCATGATTGTAACTGATGTTGAAACTTGTGTTGAGAAGCTGTACCCCTTTTATTCATATGTAATTTAAATTACCAAGCATACACAACACACACCTATATACTAACTTAATTAATTTTGATACGGAGATGCCGCTAAACTAGAAACGAAACAGAAAATGTCACTCTCCAAGACACGGGACACGGGGATTGTGTCTTGGACAGTTGTCAGGACCCGACAACTGTCCAAGACACAATCCTGTGGGGTGTGGGGACCAAAGTGCAATAATATAAAAAAAACCTTTGTGTACAAGTTATTAAAAAGTTATTTAAGTTATAACACATAAGTTTTGTTGCGAAATAAAATGTATTATAATAAAGTTTATTTGGTTTTATAGACGGATTTGTTATCCGGTCCTTTACAAAGACATAAGTGGGGCTGTAGCCAACACTTGGAGGCCTGTTTGGTATAAAACATACAATGTAGTAAAAACAGAAACATTTTGGATGGATGGAGACATGGTATATCGATTACAAAATGGGTAAAATGGCCAGGCTATTGATATGTACTTATTAGTGGTACGGGAGATAGTGGGCTATGGAAGATACCATGGTATACCTGCCAAGTCTCATTTAGAATGATTAATTTCAAAATAGGTAATGATATGTTGTGAATTTAAGTTAATTAATATAATCTGAAATGTGTATACAATATTGTTAATTTATATTTCATGTGACTTACCGAATGTAACAATCATTGTTATAATGGTGAATAAATTTCTGATTCTGATTTAAAAATATTTGGGCAGGTGGTGACTTGCAACACACTAAACAGGCCCCCATAAGGAGCACCATCAATCAATGGTGACAAAAGGGGCAACGTTTTTGTGGATGACTAAAGGGTGTCGAGAGGTATGCTGCGGTTTCACTAGAGCGCTACTACCGGCGTTATGCCCTTTAATACTTCCAACTTTGGAGCTTTTTGTTACTTGATCTTGCGTCTCCACCCTCAGACGGCCAATTGAGGCAAGCCGAGGGTCAGGGGTCTCATTTAGCCACAGGGAGAATCAGGGTCCGCGGTGTCGCCACTCACCGACGGCTCGCCACAAAGCCGCCCCTGCAGTTTTATTATTATTATATAATATTGAGTCTAAGGAACAGAACTAGAGATTCGAAAGCACCCTGTGTAAAATTTTTAATGTTTCCTCTGCTAGAAGTCTTTTTCTCAGACCCAAGAGAGAGATATGTTTTAATATGTAGGCCAACAAATCTAGAAAATGCTTTGGTCTATGGGCATCAATGCCTTGGAAGAATACAAAGTCCCCCGCTGTCACTAGCACCACAAACCGCTAATCTGTCGTTAGGTGGGCTGAGACAAAACATTATGCAGCAGAATCCAAAATTATGATTTTTAGAAATGTTGTCTGTCTGTCCAAATGTGACTTCATCAGTATTCATCACGTTTGGATGAATCATCACGCAAAAACTACTGGATGTATTTTTATGCTGCAGTATAAGTATTTTATGAAGTCCTGAGCAGGTTTTTATTTATGTTTCATCGCAATCGGCTTATCCAAATAGAAGTTACAGGCGTTTTTATATTAAAATTTTATGCTCGGTCCTCGAGCCTCGGAGGCCTAGTGGCCACCGAGCGTGTTCATGGCGTCTGACACGATTTGTAGGAAGACGCGAGTTTAAATCCCGTCCGAGGATGTGATTTTATCTCTTTAAAATTGTAATGAATGATAAAATTAATTACAAACAACAGGTATAAAAATATGTATACAGTTTGAGTACGCGTGCCATGGCGTAGCATTTTTTTGTACGTACGCGCAACTTTCCTTAGAGAGGGAAAACTCATACAAATTACTTCTCACCTAAGGGCTGGAATGAACTTTAAAAATAGAACTGCTGTCAGCTGTGAAGAGTTTTATGTAAAAAAAACAAATAAAAAAAATGCTGCGGCCATGTGACTTTCTAAACAGCCAGTGTGAACTTAGCGCAAACTTCTTTGTGCGGAATAAGCCGCAACAATTACGCGGTGAGTGCCATATTTAAAATTTAAAAAGTCGACTTAAATTGGCGGGATACTAATCTGTTATGTATCTGTGACGGAATTCAAAAAAAATTGGTAATAATCTTTTATGCTAAGATTTGAATATTAAAAATGAGTTGAAGCGATTCTGAAATGTTGACACCAGATACAATTAAAGACGAGGCTAATTGTGTTATTGAAAATCTTTTGCCAGAAATCTCAAAAGAAAGATATTTACACATACAATGATTTTATGAAGTGGCGAGCAGAGAAGAATATAAAATCGTTTTCCGAAAGTATATTTCTTACATATTTTAATGGACTGTGTAGCAAACTACAGCCTTCTACGCTATGGAGCCGGTATTCAATGCTCAAGAGTACACTTAGTGTAAAGCAAACACTGACGAGATATATTTGGCAGTGAAGGTAAGTTTACCTAAGTATTTATGAATTTATTCTAAAAATGAACGTATTTATTACACAAATACTAAAAAATTACATGTTTTTCACAGGTGGTATTGATACTCGGTATAAGCGGCGCTTGCAGAAGCAGTGAACTCACAAATTTGCCAATTAAGGAAATTGAAAGTCAAAGTCAATTATTACTAGTAAAACTGACTAAAACAAAAACATATATTGAGCGCTCGTTTGTAGTACAAGAAGAGTTTACACAAATAGTAAAGAAATATCAAAAAATGAGACCCAGTGATGTAAAAACGGACCGTTTTTTCTCAACTATCAGAAGGGAAAATGCTTTAAATAAGTGATCGGTAAAAATAAAATCTCAGGTATGCCGAAGCAGATAGCAACATATTTGAATTTACCAAACTGTGAGCAGTATACTAGACATTGTTATAGACGAACGTCAGCAACACTTTTAGCCGATTCTGGAGCAAACATGACAACCTCAAAAAGACATGGAGGCTGGAAATCCAGCACAGTTGCCGGAGGCTGCATTGAGGATTCAGTCCAAAATAAAACTAAAATTTCAACCAAATTAACTGAAACTATAAAAATACGCCCCAATTCGCCTCAGCCGACAACTTCCAGGGAGTATCCGCCATGGAATCCATCGTCTGATGAAATACCAGAGTCTCCTACTTTTACAGATAGATATCCAGAACAGCCAAATTTGTCATAATATATCAAACAGCATAAACATTCCAAACAAAAATGTAACTTTTAATTCCACGAATTGTCCTAATTTGACAATTAATTGTAAATAGGTACTACTAATATTATTATATATTATCAATAAATAGTTTAGATAAACAACTAGTTTTATTTTCCTCATATTTGAAATGAAAAGTAGAGTGTTTAACACACAGGGTAGAAGAATCAATTCCTACTCGGACTATAGCCGTCTAACGGCCGGTCCCAATAATCTATCTATCGCCGGTTTACCTTACTAGAGTTAGATATTTGACACTATTTGTATGGGCGTTATGTCAAATTTCTATCGGTAGTAAGGAAAACTGTGGATAGATAGATTATTGTGATCCCCCTTTAATACCTCGGGAATTGATTCTTTCGACCCTCGGTTAACAATCTACTATTAAATACTCGACACTGTACTGACTTTCCCTGCCCTTTGTAGACATTGTAGGAAAGCTAACAGTTTAGAATTAGACACTTAAAATAATTAAGCACTTTCATAAATTACCGAAGAAAGAAACAAAAAAATAATCAATAACTTCACTACAACGTATTTACAAAATGTTTGCATTCTCTAAGCTGTGCACATAAAGATAATATTCAATTATATCTAAGGCAACTTTGTTCGGGTACAATGTAAGTTTGTGTGTTGGTTTGTGACTCAGAACCTGCGCTTTACGATAATCGATACCATTATCCATAATGTAAAGTACGAGGTAGCTTGATACAATGTTTTAAAGCTCTATAAATTATGAACCTATTTATACATTACCTAGTATTTCTGCGAACAGTACATCTCGCGAGCACAGTCTTATCAGCGGCAATATCTCGCAGTACTTCACAACCTATTATCTCGGAAACCCCTTCACCAATTATGCTTATATTCGAAATCTGTGTACCAAATTTAATCAAAATCGGTCGGTGAATAGGCGCAGCAGCAAATTTCCCCCTTTTTAGGAAAAGCATCTCCCTCCACTCACATTTACCGACGCCAAAAAATAATTAAATAGTAGAACATGCATACCAAGTTTCGTCAAGATTGGTTGAAAAATACGGCCTGTACAGGAAGACTTACATACAACCTAACAAACATACGAACAGATGAAAGTCAATTTGACCAGTTCTACCGCGCGCGGTAGAGATATTTGTTGGCAACGGTTAGCGGGGCAGCGGAACTAGTTTCGCCAAACAAGAGAAAATACCGCCTCACTAGGCGGTACAAGTTTCGCTGCAGTTATGGAACTTCATAATTCGCGGAACTCAATGGGTAAATACCCATCGAGTTCCGCGTGGTATTTTTCGCTACCCACAGCGGTAGCGAATAACGCTCAGGTCTGAATAGGCCTTGCTTATTAAGAAATTTTTCAACCTTAGTTTGGCCTCAAAGTCGGAGCTTATCGACAAGGCAGTTTCACTTGAATTTAGTTGTTTTATTGTAAACAATGACTCACAGTACAAATATTTGTGTTCTTGTCCCCCGGGGTGTCTCGTTTATGACCAGACGGCGTAGCTTATACAATAGTAGACACTAAGAGGTCATCGGTGGGTTTTCAGCCTAAACTCGTACAGGTGACAAATATATAAAATATATGTTCGGTGTGGAACGCACTTCAATTGGGACTCCACAGACTGTAGTAGAGTGTGGAAGTGATTGGTATATTTGGTCTGCGAAGCGGGAGCTTTCAAGAAGTCCTCACCGAATTGTCCTCGATAACAAGGAGCTTACAAGATGCAAATCAAGGCCTAACAAATCCTCACAAGTAGCCCTGCAAATATATGGCCCACCCGGGCCTATATGGACCACTCAGTAGCGTTATCATAGCATCGGCCTATATGGATATAGAAGATGAAGCGCCACCTGCAGCTCTAGAAGAATTAATGCACTTTTGTGCAAAAAATAAACTTGAATGTATCATTGGATGCGACAGCAACGGACACTGTTCTGTCTGGGGAAGCACTGACACAAACGAAAGAGGTAAGGATCTATTGAACTTTATCCTCAAACACAACCTAAACGTTCTCAACCGAGGCACAGAACTTTTGTGACGTCTAGGGCAAGGACGATAATCGACATCACACTAGCTACGAGCACAATCACCGAGCTGATCGACGGATGGCACGTAGCAACAAATGAAATCTCTGGCTCTGACCACAGAAGGATTAGGTTCAGCCTACAAGCGGGAAAGCACGAACCACGTACATATAGAAATCTTAAAAATACTGACAAGTCCCTCTTCAAGCATACTTTAGAGGAGGCATTGACAACAATACCAAAAATAGAGGCGTCTACACAGTTGACTCCGCAAGAAATAGAGAAGACTATTGATCTATTAGTAACCTCTATTAAAGGGAGCTACGAAAAATCAAGTCCTCTAAAAACTGAGCGAAATATAATTTTGCAAAAAAAAGATAAATGGTGGAACAAAGAACTCGCCAAATTGAGAAAGAACATGCGACACCATTTTAACAGAGCTATGAACACTGATCACAAGCATGATTGGCAGAAATATAGAAAGACAAGACATCGATTCAAAATAGAAACAACTAAGAGTCGGAAAAATACGTGGAAAAAGTACAGTAACTCGATCCAAACGGAAAGCGAAACTGCAAGACTGAGAAAAATCTTATCTAGCAACACGCAGGTAAGGCTTGGGACATTGAAAAAGGCCGATGGAACATACACGGCTTCGGACCAAGAACAATTTGAGCTTCTTCTTCAAACACACTTTCCAGACTGCCACATAGAAGATAATGGAGACTGGGAAATGGAAGCAATGCACGAGCTTGGTAATGAAGACTGGGCTTTTGCAAATACCATAGTAACGGAAGAAAATCTTCTATGGGCAGTAAGTACATTCCAGCCATACAAAGCTGCAGCGATTGATGAAATTTTTCCAGCACTACTTCAGTGGAGCCTGCATATGATAAAAGAAAACCTTTTGGCGCTTTTCAGAGCATGTCTAGCATGGAAGTACATACCCAAACCGTGGAGGGAAGTTAAAGTAGTCTTTTTACCTAAACCTGGCAAATCAGACTACACAAATCCGAAGTCCTACAGGCCTATAAGCCTGAGCTCCTTTCTCCCAAAAACACTGGAGAGACTTTGTGACAAACACATAAGAAGTGGATCACTGGTGAATAATCCCGTCCACAAAAATCAGCATGCCTATCAAGCAGGTAAATCTACAGAGACTGCACTTCACCATGTGGTTCATAAGATTGAATCCGCAATGGAAAACAAACAATCCTGCCTTGTCACTTTCATTGACATTGAGGGTGCTTTTGATAAAACAACGTTTTCCAGCATCAAGACCGGGCTGGCAAAGCAGGGCGTGGACAGCAAGATGAATATGTGGATTACAAACATGCTCTCAAATAGAGCTGCACATATAGAGACTTCTAATAGGACACGCTGCCTTGTCAAAAAAGGCTGTCCGCAAGGAGGTGTACTGTCACCACTGCTATGGGTAGTAGTGGCTAACGAACTAATCGAGCTCTTAAATAAAGAAGGAATTGTCACAATAGGATACGCAGATGACCTGGCTATCATGACCTCAGGTCTCTTTGAGTCCACCCTCTGCGAAAAAATGCAGAGAGCACTCCGGGTAGTAGAGGCATGGTGTGGACGCCACTGTCTATCTGTCAACCCTCATAAAACCGAAATGGTACTATTTACACGCAAAACAAAAATAGGAAATCTTAAACTTCCTATCTTGTTTGGACAAAAACTTGATCTAACCAAGGAAGTGAAATACTTAGGCGTTTGGCTCGATAGCAAACTTTTATGGACAAAGCAGCTTGAGCACGTCACCACAAAAGCCACAAACATTTTGATGCAGAGTGCGAGAGCAGTAGGCAAAGACTGGGGTCTCAAACCGAAGCTTTGTCGATGGCTCTATACAGTCATAGTAAGACCAGCTCTTACTTATGGAAGCGTTGTATGGTGGCCCCGAACAACCCTGGTGACCACAATGACTAAACTACAGCAAACTCAGAGACTGGCGTGCTCTCTGATAAGCGGGAGCACTAAAACGACACCATCAGCTGCCTTGGATGTAATCCTTGGCCTGACACCGTTGCATCTACACATACAGCAAGAAGCAATGGCGTCTGCGCTAAGAATAAAATCTACAGATCAATGGAAAGGCACGCAGTCCATCACAAATCACTGTAGAATTTTAGACATGGCGACGAAAATAATCCCAGAATCACACAGAGGCACCGACAGGATAGCCAAGACGCACCTCACAAATAAGAAGTACGAGCTGACTACCGAGAGCGGTGCAGCGGTGCCCTGGAGAGTCTAACACCATCCTATCATGTGTACACGGACGGCGCAAAAAACAAAACGGGAACAGGTTGTGGATTCCATTCACCAGAACTTGCAATTTCTAATTCAATAGCCCTGAGCAAAACCACAACGGCATTTCAAGCAGAGGCTATGGCCCTGCTACTTGCTGCTAGGGCAATATTACGCCTGGAATCACAAAGTGAACAGGAAGACAAGCTGCTGGCATTCATCACGGATAGTGCAGCAGTCGTTCACGCACTGAAAAGACCGGTAACAAGATCAAGAGTCCTAACGGAGTGTCATACTGCACTCCAAGGACTTTCAGAGAAGTACAAAATAATTATATCATGGACAAAGGGACATGGCCTTTGTGCTGGTAACAAAAGGGCAGACATACTAGCCAAAGAAGGAGCCAAAAAGCAGGGTAGCACTGAGGAAATGGAACTCTGCAGACCCTCAGCAATGGAAGTGCGGAATCTCCTGAGTCGCTACACAGAAAGAAAACACCAAAACTATTGGGATGACAGGAAGGACTGTAAACATGCGAAATCCATGTTTCCAATCCTAAACAAAAATACTACGAACAAATTACTAGGATTACAACGTCAAGACCTTCGCCTAATGGTGGGTATCATCACTGGTCACTGTAATCTAAATTACCAGTTGCACAAGATTGGAGCTACGGACAGCCCACTATGTAGAGGCTGTCTGCTGAAAGACGAGACTGTGGAGCATGTGTTGCTGCACTGCAGGGCTACGGAAGACATTAGAGCAAAAACAGGATTACTGGAGGTCCACTCCAGAACGCAAGATGCATCAGCATCGTTGACGTTTGTTCATACAACACCTCAAACTACACTGGAGCAGTTGTGCCAGCGACCCAAGGCCATACTCCGCTATGTGAAGGAGTTAGGTTGGCTTGAGTAAATGCTGGCAGGGGGGAATGCACAAAACACCCCAAGCGGGACGTCAGTGCAGGCCTCATCGCCCCCAAAACGAATAAGAATAAGAAAGCCCTGCAAATCGGTTAACCTAACTAAAAGGATAAACAAAATGTACTCACATCAATCCTGATGTCCAAGCGTAACATCCGGTAGTCAGCTCTGTTAGGAGGGGAGACAGAGGCTTTGGCAAGGAACAGGATGGGAAAAAACCGAAAAACCTCATCCAGGTCTCTTGCACGTGTTTTCTGCGATCTTCAAATTGGGCTGTATTTCAGCGGTGTTTCAACTGCAGTGTAGATCCTCAAACCGGTGTAATGTACCACTCTAACACTACACACGCAACATGGCCTCCAGCGTGATCGAATTGACACATCCAAGTTACTTATGCATTTCAACAACAAATATGGCTCGCAGCCATTTTACTCAAGACAAGCTATTATCTGAGAAATTTTCAACAAATTCAAATTGCAAGTATCTGCCGTCATAGACAACACAAAAGTATGACAGCATCTGTCAGCCCAAAGAGTGGCGTTCCAAAACAATACAATATCCAAATGACATTACGAGCGGCGCCATCTATTTCAGAGTTCGGGACCAAACATATATATGGAGTTTATAATGTGGTGGTGTGTTGCTATGCTATGCCTGGTGCTAGAGAATAAGGTCCAGGGTTACTTATATAAGAAGTGATGTCATCAAGATAGTCTATGACACAGGTACAGTTAGAAATACTCTCGTGAACTGCTTTGTACTTTCATTTATTTACAATGTCTTGTGGAGGTCCGCACTCTACGGCGGTTCGTGTTAGAATGACTCGCTTTCTTTTTTTCGAACGGGCCAATTGCCGTTCCTCTTATTTTTACTTAATTTCGTTAAATCAGGAATTTTTGATGTCGGGTCTTGAATGTGTTATTGAGTGCACCCATGCCTCTTGCGGCACAGCGCATCATAGTTCGATGTGTGTATGAGTGTGTTAGCGTTAATATCATTAATTCTCAACACATGAAAATAAGGCGATTTTTTGAACTATTGAAGGTCTCTAAATATTTAGAGCTAGAAATGATATACAAACATACATCCATCTTCTTCTTCTTCGTCTTCTTTTTCTTCTTCTTCTTCTTAAAGTGCTTCTCCAACTAGTGGAGGTTGGCGATCAGCGTGGCACAGTTCTTCTTGTTTCTGTTTCGACGGAACAACTCAGACGTCCCCGATATTCCAGTCCACTCCCGGATATTCCGCAACTACTACTTCTTTCTTCCCTCCTTTCCATACTACTCCTACTCCACTTACATCTATAGTAAAAACAAGTACAAATCGTGTAGGTATATCTATCACTAGCTTTTGCCGTCCGCGTAGAGTGTGGTTTTGAAGACATTGTAAACCCCTATTTACACGACTCAAACTTTAAAATATCCAGTCCTATATGATCCTGAAACAGCACCACCAAACTGCAACATCCCCTACCAATTGTTCAACAATAAAATCTCCTCCTTGCGTCTATTCCCCAATGCTGGGGGTCGTGACCCATCATGGCATTAGCCTCTCCCGTACTATGATTCTTCATCTCCGGCTTCCAGTTGCATGAACCGCTTCAGTGACATTTAAGTTGAGAGTAGTGCGGATCTGAACTGTCCAGCGCATTGGACTCCTTCCTCTCGGTCTCTTGTCCTCTAATTTCCCTGTTTTCTCTGACAAGTTGAAGTGTTTGTACAAAAACGCCAACATGTCAGACCGAGTACAGGAGCAGAGTTCGAAGGCAATTCCATTGCAAAGAGGCGTGAGACAGGGAGACGTTATATCTCCGAAACTGTTCACCGCTGCATTGGAAGACGCCTTCAAGCTTCTGGAATGGCAAGGACTTGGCATCAATATTAACGGCGAGTACATCACTCACCTTCGATTTGCTGACGATATTGTAGTCATGGCAGAATCCATGGAAGACCTCAGTGCAATGCTCGAAGGCCTCCATCGAGTTTCCCAACGGGTAGGTCTTAAGATGAACATGGACGAAAACTATGTGTGACGATTCGTTACTCACTACTACCACAGACTCATTCATGCTTACCTACAGTATACGTAGCTAAATCAACTGCAGTAAGAGCCGTGACGTCAACATTGTCTAGATATTATAAATTCAGTACACGATTTCCAGGAGAGCAATCGTTCTCCTTCAGAATGCCCGTTAATAAACTTTTCAGATTCATTAATGTCTTATGTGATTTGAATAAATTATATATTATGATATACGTTAAATTTTGGAGGTTGTCGCCGGGTTTACGGGCTATGTGGCCAAACAACTCAAATATCCTTCGCAGGCATGTGTTTCAACAATAATAGTGTGATCCTAAAATATTAATGTTATACTATTGTATATGTCAAGTTTACGAAGTGTACACGATGTAAGGGTTTTGCGTTATTGTTTCACACCTTGGGTTACATTATTAAAATTTTCATTCGGATCCCTAACTTTTTAGAAAATATTATATAGCTTATCCTTGGACGGCATTCGAACGTCAATATTAAGACAACAAATAATCACAAGGCTCTCAAGCACCTGCCTAAACGCATCCTTGAATACTTCGGACACATTGCCAGAAAAGACGGAAACAATCTGGAAACATTAGTTGTCACTGGCAGAGTGGACGGCAAGCGATCGCGTGGTCGGAGTCCGATGCGTTGGTCTGACCAAGTCCGAACCACATTGGACACTTCAAGTCAAAGTCAAAGTCAAAATCATTTATTCAATTTAGGCATCAAAGACGCACTTATGAACGTCAACTTTTCATTATAATGTACTTTAAAGACTCTACCGCCGCGTTCCAAAATATATAGAACCCACCGAGAAGAAGCGGCAAGAAACTCGGGGCCATTCTTTTTATATGGATGTTTACAATGTTTCTACTTAGGTGGCAGAGACAGCTTGCCAGAAGTGGAGCATTCCAAGCATCTTTATCTTCTATATAATGTCGAACTTTATAGTAAGCTTTTTTTATTAAAACGTTTTTTACAGTCAATTTGAATTTGCCCTCTGTGAGCTCAGTTATGTGCTTTGGGATTTTATTGTAAAAATGCACACAATTTCCTGCGAATGACTTATTAGTCTTCGCAAGTCTAAAACTAGGTACAGCTATCCTATTTGTATTTCTGGTATTAAAAGTGTGGTGATCACTATTTAACTTATATTTATGTAAATTTTTACGAATATACATTATATTTTCAAATACATACTTCCGTTTACGATGCTATTCATGGAGCCAACAATAGGAGTAGATGGCGAAACATCGTCAGGGATGGAGTTGGTCACGACCCTCAGACATGAGGAATACGAATCGAGGAGTAGGAGGAGGATATAGCTTATATTATTATTATTATATAATAATAATAATAATAATTATTATTATTATTATTACTCAGTGATAAAAAGCTTTCTAACGGCAAAAGGTTTTTTGTAATCGGTCCAGTACTTTTTAAGTTTATTCTTTACATAAAAAATACAAATCTTAACTCTTTATAATAGTGTAGATAAAATGCTCCGTTGCCAAATCCAGGGCAGAGACATAAGGTTGTATAATAAAAGCAGTAACCAGTTTCGTAACCGCGGTAAAAACAACCCCTAAATGTAGTAAAGACATGACATTAAATTGACAACCAAAAAGACAAAAATGTGGACAAACAAAATGACGCCATAAAAACTGACCTAACCTAACGTAATCTTTACTATATAAAAAGTTGAGGAATCTATTTATGTTTGTTGGGTTCCGTAGAAACATAACAGTGTAGGTAGCTAGCAATGAAACTTACCTATTCATCTATGGACATATGTATGTAGTTATATTTATTTATATTTTTATTTGTACTAGATGCGCACATCCACAAACTTGTAAACCTCGTCATATAACAAAATATGTTGTATAAGCAAAAAAAATAATTTGTAGTAAAAGCCATACTAATTACTAAGCTATAATAACGACGCACTTCATGTATAGTATAGAGTTCTAAGGATATCGTTATTCTTAATCATCATCATCATCATCATCATCATCTCAGCCGTAGGACTTCCACTGCTGAACATAGACCTCCCCCATGATTTTCCAAAAGGACTATAATAAGCTTACTATAAAGTTCGACATTATATAGAAGATAAAGATGCTTGGAATACTCCACTTCTGGCAAGCTGTCTCTCTGCCACCCATAAAATGTAATATTTGTAGTACCTAAGTAGAAACATTGTAAACATCTATATAAAAAGAATGGCCCCGAGTTTCTTGCTGCTTCTTCTCGGTGGGTTCTATATATTTTGGAACGCGGCGGTAGAGTCTTTAAAGTACATTATAATGAAAAGTTGACGTTCATAAGTGCGTCTTTGATGCCTAAATTGAATAAATGATTTTGACTTTGACTTTGGACCGGTTGGAAGCAGCCTGCATCCAACGTCATCCTGCGACCTTCATCTGGTCGTCTGTGTCGGTGGACGACCTACGCTGCGCTTGCCGGTCTGTGGTCTCCACTTCAGAACCTTTCGGCCCCGTTGGCCATCTGTTCTGCGTGCTATGTGCCCTGCCCACTGCCACTTCAACTGGTTAATCTTCTGGGCTATGTCGGTGACTTTCGTTCTTCTACGGATCTCCTCATTTCCGATTCGATCACGTAGAGAAACCCCGAGCATAGCCCTCTCCATAGCTCGTTGTGCGACTTTGAGCTTATCTATGAGGCCCATAGTAAGAGACCACGTTTCAGTGCCATAAGTCATCACTGATAACACACATTGGTCGAAGACTCTTGTCTTGAGGCACTGAGGTATTTATAACGAGAATACTTCGCGAAGTTTCCGGAAGCTGGCCCAGCCGAGTTGGATTATATCCTTAATACCATACTTAAACTATGCAGATATAGCTACAAACATAAAAAAAAACTTATGGACAAAAGCTTGTCCATCATTTTTGTTTTCCACGTGCTCCTTTAAAGTAATGATTTGGCTTTTACTACATTTGAACAAGGGTCGATATCTCTACTAGTAGAAAACATAGATAAACGAAACTAATATGTAAGATAAAGCTGAATAAATCCATTTAGTTATTGTTGCCGAAATCGATTATTTTACCACTCAAACTCTATTAATGAAATGACCAATGAAACACGCTTCAAAACATGCACACACTTAATAATTAAATAGTGAGTTTTTCGGAAGGGCAGGAATTGTACAGTCCTTGCGATTTTAAAGGCATTAAAACAGAGTAGCGTTCCAAAATGTGTTTTAACGCGGAACCCTAAGCTCTGAAGCAAACGAAGGCCGTGCTCCCCAAATAGATAACCAACTGTTATGACACACGGTAACACAAAAAATAACTCCGGTGGACACTAAAGACAAGGGCGCTCGTGTCGACACAAGCGGAGCGAGGAGCGGGCGATAAGGGAAAAAGTCACTTACTACTTAAGACTGAGGTTCTGAAATTCGTTCATTTTGGGACTGGATAAAACCTTCAGACGACATTAACATGTTTACATAATATGTTTCGGGTGTGTACCTCTGGAATTCGACAAGTTCAATACTTCTACAAGTCGCTTACTTTGAAAACACATAGTTTATTTTTCATTTATTAAACAGGGTTTAGAAGATTAGCCAGTTTAAGTGGCAGTGGGCAGGGCACATAGCACGCAGAACAGATGGCCGATGGGGCCGAAAGGTTCTGGAGTGGAGACCACGGACCGGCAAGCGCAGCGTAGGTCGCCCACCGACACGGTGGACAGACGACCTGATGAAGGTCGCAGGACGACTTTGGATGCAGGCCGTTTCCAACCGGTCCTTTTAGAAAATCATGAGGGAGGCCTATGTTCAGCAGTGGACGTCCTACGGCTGAGATGATGATGATGATGATGAAACAGGGTTTTATTTTACAAGAATATGCCAGCCACCCTTGTAACGAAGAAAAAACATAGTTCAACATGTCATTTCTGCGACGGGACAACGTAAGCTACGCCTTGAATTCAGCCGTGTGATTCTCTAATGGTTCGTCGATGTGCTCGTCAACGAGCTCACCGGTGTCAAATGCTTTGAGATATCGCCCTTGTACATAAGGCTGTTTTTCCAACGTTTCTTATCATATCCTCATTTGTTTCACGGATGTTGTCAAAGATGCAACGATGTTTGCTCTTAGATAATCGCACGGCTGGCAATCACTGTCAAATTTAGGTTATAGTCTAAGACCCGTATATTTGACCTTGGATATGCGGATCTCGTACTATTACTGGGTAAGTTGATTTACGACTGAACGTCTTTCTGAAATACCGGCCTAAGTAACATATTACCAGCTTGAAGGTTTTTTAATACTTTAAAATTTCTATCCACATACTCCAGGGTATATGCCATTTTTTAACCGACTTCAAAAAAGGAGGTGGTTATTTGTTCGTGTGTATGTATTTTTTATGTGAATGTTAAGGGATATCCCTCTTTCCCCCATTTGTGGACCGATTCTTAAAATTCTTTTTATTTGTTTGGATGAACATACTTTCGAGGTGGTCCCATTTAAATTTCATCAAATTCGGTCAAGCAGTTATTGGAGTTACGCTCCAAAAACTGAAAATCGCTACGCCTATCTTGATGATGTTATCATTGACGGTAAATGACAATCGATGGTAATTTTTAAACTTTCGCGATTTGTACACATATATATATATATATATATTAACGGGGCTTAATCGCGTTAGTAATACGAGTAGTATTTATTTACCTCGACGTTTCGATCAAGTTGCATTGATTCTCTCTACGGAGCGTCACTATTACTCGAGAATAGTACGTGAAGCGGTTGAGATTAAAAAACACCGTAACTTCAACCGGGAGGATGGTTTCAAACTGGCGGCAACATGGAATCCAGTGATTAAAAAGTGTTCCCGTCGCGATTTATCCTCAGAAAAATCTGTCGATATCGTTAGTGTTGTGTGTCGGGACAATGACTTTTTATAACAACTGTTGGGGGTATATTAAAAAGTATCTCCATACTTCAAGACAGTGACACCCGCCTCTTCAGTCCGCTCGTGACCACGATCAATGCAACTTGATCGAAACGTCGAGGTAAATAAATACTATTACTAACGCGATTAAGACCCGTTAATATAATATAAATAAATGAAAATCGATTCCGTAAGCAGCAAGAGTCGCTAAAAAGGCGAAAAAAAAATGTTTACCCAAAAATGGAACCGACTTCAACAAGTTGTTTCACACTTTTTGGTGCTGGAGTCGGTTCCATTTTTTGGTAATACTTATATTTACATTTACATTTTGTTAATAAGTATACATATTTTCATACTAAAACCTAATATATGTATACAAAACTAAATTAGGTATCCATTAGAATTCCGAGCAGACCGGTCTCCGCAGACATCACCCGTTCACGAGTTGACGCATGTGCCAGCCATCGCCTTCCTCAACCATATTTGAGTGAAGATGGCGACCCGACACACGACGCTACCGCCTGCCGTCACCTCTTCGTGAGCTGACTGATCCGAATGCCAACGTTTACCCATTACATAGTAGATATTACAGATTTTTTTGTTTAACTTAAAGATACAAGGAAACTTACTCTCATTAAGACGTGGAGGACTGGTTACCCACACCCCATTTGAGCAGGGCCTACATCACCACGTATTATATTCACGGATGGTCTCTGGTATTTCAACTACCGCCTTCCTTATGAACCTTCCAATGGCAGTTTTAAGGTATACCAACCTTAAGATTGGACATAAGGTTTACCAACCTTAAGATTGGACTAAAGCTTACCAACTTTAAGATTGGACTAAATCTTACCAACCTTAAGATTGGACTAAAGCTTACCAATCTTAAGATTGGACATAAGGTTTACCAACCTAAAAGGCCTATTCAGACCTGAACGTTATTCGCTATCGCGAGCGATAGAGAAATCCAAAAGGTTATGCGTTAATTTCGCTGTTCACACCAGAGCGTTATTCGCTACCGCGCGCGTTAGAGATATTCGTTGGCAACGCTTAGCGGGGCGAGGACAGGAAGCATGTGCCACCTGCTCCCGCGTCGCCCGGTGGAACTAGTTTCGCCAAACAAGAGAAAATACCGCCTCACTAGGCGGTACAAGTTTCGTTGCAGTTATGGAACTTCATACTATTTACCCATCGAGTTCCGCGTGGTATTTTTCGCCACCCACAGCGGTAGCGAATAACGCTCAGGTCTGAATAGGCCTTTAAGATTGGACATAAGGTTAACCAACCTTAAGATTGGACTAAAGTTTACCAACCTTAAGATCGGACATAGGGTTTACCAACCTTAAGATTAGACATGTGTCAGGCGTGTAAAGTACCCTACTATCATTCTGTGGATTTCGTTACACTGTTACCTTCCTGCTCTCCAGCTTAAGACGCGAGCGAGTAACTCATCAGATGATGACCTGATCATTACTAAGTCTATTTAAGTGTTAGCTATTGTCGTTAAAACTTCATAATCAGCTCATTATGTCCCCACTAATGGGACTCGAACCTTACTCTCAGAGAGAGGAGTTGGGCCATAATCCATCACGGTGGCCCAGTGCGGCTTGGATTTCAGGCTGTCCGAAGGCCTTCGACTTAGCCTAACTGACGTTTATCCTACCACAAACAACCGGGGTCCCAAGTCTCTTGCTATAAAACTGCGTTATCACAACTCATTTGTATGAACATTGTAGTTTTTGACAGTTTTCGTAGTCCGCTCGCTATTTAGGTTGTATCGTGGGCCAGCGGCTTTTGACATAATTGGTATGATGCTATTGTGTTGAGTTTTAGTACGAGTTGCTGCAGTGGCGTACATATGTCGTTCAAGACGTTTGAATTTTTGAGCTAAAGGCAACATGCATTAATTCAAGCGTGTTTTTTTAAGTTACAAAAAACTCAGTTTCCGTTATATTTTGAAGTTATTAAGATAGCAAAATAACTTAAAAAATGTATATGTCGTGTTTCTGATAGAAAAGCACTGTTATTGATGTTTAGGCTGATGCTTGATTGTTAGAAAGTTTCAAACTTTTTTGAGTGGCATTTCAGTTTAAACATCCGCAAGCCGTAGCACAGCCATACGACAGCGATGCGATTGCATCACAACTGCGAATGAGAACTAGATCTAACAGACAGTTCAATCGTAGAAGCATCGCTGTAGTGTGGCGATAGCTCAATAGCTAAGAGACTTGGGGCGTGAAATTAACGGTTTAACGTGTCCTCCGTAGCACGATTGCGCTCAGTTAAACAATGCCACTAGCACACACCCATCCAACTCCTGACCGCTGCAAGCGTTGCTTAACTTGTTGATCGGTTACGATCGCCAAGTCAAGCTCCGCTGCGAGCGCTTCTTAAAACTTATATGCGGTGAATTGAAATAAGTGCAAAATACAGTAAGCTACTCGCTTCTCCTCCCTACGATGCCCACACCACAACCAACAGGCAGACAAACAATAAATCAATGAGATACGGAGCCAAAGATCTACGGAGCGCGCCCGTACGGTCTTCGGCATTTAAGGGCAAGCATTTGCTACGCCGAGACTTCTCGCTTTACTCGACTTTACTATGTAATTATATTTAACTGCACACGTTGCATTTTTTGCTCTCGTAGTTATAACAAAGTATTTGGACTACGGGCCCCGAGTAAGTAGAACGTCATCGCGATAAATAGGCGATAAAAGTGGTGCGAGGCGGTGGGTGGGGGCAGAGGACGCTTGTCGGCGATCAGTACGCGAGTGCCGGCAGAGCGGTCGGGGTCGGCAGGTTGTATGCTACCAACAAAACGTAGCTGCGATGTGCACTTGTTTAGCGGCTGTGCCCCCACTCAGCTATCACGGCTTACCTATTACAGTCTTATAAATGTCTAGATGCAGAGCAATTTCTGAAACATGGCGAATGATCAAAAAACAATAATTAAGTGCTTGATCATATTTTACACGAACTGACTTTATATTCAATTCCTGTAAGCGCGATAAAAAATCAGTTCAAGCACGGTACACATTTACAGTAAATATAGATTTGCCACATGTTAAATTGTATTCTCACTTAATTTTAGCTAAGCTATTTTAATTTATATCAAAGGAAACAATATCTAAAATTACTGACTTAATAAACACTGTACACAAAATAGTTATAAAAATTATTGGCCTTTAAATATAAATATACACATATAACTAAAAACTAAGTAAGTTATTAGCACATTATTAATAAAACTACACTTGAGACGTACTAGAATGAGATAACAAAAGGAGTATTAATACCAGTACCAATCTCTTATAAGGAAATAAACGGAGCTTTAGTGCTTCCAAACACTGGTTCAAAACAGTTACTAGACTTATTAGCATTCTGTAAGCTCATTGCCTAAGTGGCGTGCAATTGGAGAGGCCTATGTCCAGCAGTGGACTGCTACAGGCTGATGATGATGAAGTTCATTGCAGGAGCGTAACAAGAATTTATGCTCCAATAAATGCGCTCAAATTCAGCGTTGTAGTATACTAGAAAAATGTTATTAGAGTTCTGAAATGTAGTTCTGAAGACAATTATTGGATCTGCTTTTTGCTACTTGGATACTTACCTACTAATTTCTACGGATGAAAAAGCTCACGTTTTTGTCTTAAAAATTTGCATAATATACGTTAATATACATGTCTATAAGTACATATAATTAAAATTGAAGTGTCTGTTTATAATTACAAATTAACAGCTTTCACTAAATGTGTTAGATATGAAAGTATATACGGTTTTACTTCATAAAAAAACATGTTTTTTAATTTTTGTGTGTCTGTTTCATTGTTCCGGCAAATCTTTGAAACGATTGGACTGATTAAGGGACTTTCACAGCTGACGTTATAAGGAGTCTGGAGTAACCTATAAATCACTTCTATTTAAGTAAAAAAAATGGTAGAAATTCTGTCTCTGTTTGTTACGTTATCACGTCTAAACGGCTGCACGGATCGTAATCATATATGGCATGGTTATAGATAATATCCCGGGGAAGCACATATAATACTATTCATCATCATCATCGTTGATCTGGCATCAACATTAATGGCGAATACATCACTAAACGTTATACCGATGATATAGTCATAATGGCGGAGTCGCTCGAGGATATATCGGCACCATGCTCAGCGACCTCAGTAGAGTTTCCCAACAGGTTGGTCTTAAGATGAACATGGATAAGACGAAAATCATGTCCAATGTCCATGTTCCACCTATACCGGTAATTGTTGGAAACGATACACTCGAAGTTGTAGACGAGTACGTCTACCTGGGACAGACTGTCCAATTAGGTAGGTCCAACTTCGACAAGGAGGTCGCACGAAGAATCCAGCTCGGATGGGCAGCGTTCGGGAAGCTTCGATCCATCTTTTCGTTCCCAATACCTCAGAGCCTGAAAACGAAAGTTTTCAACCAGGGTGTTGCCAGTGATGACTTATGGCATTGAGACGTGATCCCTTACTGTGGGCCTCATTAACAAGCTTAAAGTCGTTCAACGAGCTATGGAGAGGGCTATGCTTGGGATGGGTCCCTGCGTGATAAGATCCGAAATAATGAGGAGATCCGTAGGAGAACTAAGGTCACCGACATAGCTCTCACAGTTAGCAAGTTGAAGTGGCATTGAGCAGGCCACATCGCTCGCAGAACTGATAACCGATGGGGAAAGGTCTTGAGTGGCGGCCACGCACCGGAAGACGATGTGAAGGCTGGCCCCCCGCTAGGTGGACCGACGACCTCGTCAAAACCACGGGGAATCGCTGGATGCAGGAAGCTACTAACTGGTCCAAGTGGCGTTCTATGGGGGAGGCATATGTTCAGCAGTGGACGTCTTCCGGCTGATAATGATGATGATCATCATCATCCATCACCACGTGGGTGTAACCGTGGGCGCAGCTGGTTATTATATAAAATAACAAGTCCTGACTGTAAAAACATAATGCACATCTTAATGATGGTGGGAACTTGTAATTCGGACATTACTTCAGATTTTATAGTCTACACATTACATGAATAATAATTAATTTTGGAAACCTACCTTCTGAAGGGATGAAATGGAGCTTCATAAATCAAATAATAAATATAACGAAGCGTTGGGACAGCAATACGAAAGTGCTTGTAAAAGCTCGTGTTTCGGTGGGTTCAAGCTATTCGGTAGGTGGCGCTCCATCCCCATACGGCAATTAAAATCACGTAGAAAGTTAAATTCGATGTTCGAGTGAAAGCCTCGGTGGCCTAGCAGCCATGACGCTTGACACTGATTGTCGGAAGACGCAGGTTTGAATCCCGTCCGAGGATACTTTATTTTTCACTCAAACGTTGCAAAATTTTGTTTCGCTAAGCAGGCGTTAGTGCTTCAAAATCTATATAAATTAAAAGAAAATCTTATTTCTCTTTGGCATGCCATAAGTTAAAGTACTATACCGATTTTATCAATCTTTTATTAAGTTTTCTCATACTATTTCATTAAAAATTAAAGAAAGCCTTTGTCCGTGTTGTTTTTATTTTTTTATATAATTTAGTCAAATTGTTTTCTGGATAACACAGCGGAAAATCTGGCCAATGTTTAAGGGGTTTGAAAGTCTCTTATAATTTTATTAAAAAAAAAAAAAGGAAAACACAGGTAAATGCCAATACAGGCCATTAATTTTTTGGAACAGAATTGTTGCTTTACTAGTATTATCCAGGGAGGCAACAGAAGACTTTGGCAACAGATTCCTTTTAAGAAGATTGCGTAGAAAAGTTTATATATGAAGAGAACTTGAATATTATATAAACATCACCACGCGGGTGAAACCGCGACGCATAAGTCAACGCAAAGTTAAGATCGCGTGTTTGATATTACAATTGAAAAATATTATTTACCTTGCATCACCTTAACATAACAATACGCAGACACACCGGCAGGGCTATTATGTATCTCATTTGCTAACAAATGCTGATTGAAATCTGGAAAAATGGCGGCCCTATGTCAGTTTTGGCAACTACAGTAAGCAAAAATGTTAGTAAGTTGATCACTGAAGCTGACAAAAGTGGCATAGAGCGGCCATTTTTTCAGATTTCAATCCAAATTTGTTAGCAACTGAGATACATAATAGCCCTACGGAACTGCACGTGAGTTTCCTCCGATAGTAAACGATACACACGCACTGTATTCCGGTACGTTTACATATTTATTACTAACAAAAACAAGTAAAAGATTGTAATAATCTGCTAATATATAAAATTCTCTTGTCACAGTGTTAGTAACATAACTCCTCCAAAACGAATTGCCGATTCTTATGAAATTGTGTGTGTGTGTGTTCATTAGGTCTGAAAATAGGTCGTAAAGTAAGTACTTCTCATCATCATCCATCTCCACGCGGATGAAGCCGCGGGGCGCAGCTACTAGTAATATATACACTTATATAAATTTGTTTCGATACGAGTTATTGACCATCAGCGGAATGTGTAACAATTTTTATAGTATTACTTTTTAAAGCATTAACTTTAACGCCTCCTTAGCGATACCAACACATTCCATCCTCGGACAGGATTTGAATGCGCGTCTACCGACAATACATGCCAGACGCCATGCCCAACTAGGCCCCGAGGCTCGAGGTCCGAACGTCGAATTTTAACTCTCTATCTGATTTAACCGTCTTATGGTGACGGAGCGACATCTATTGAACAGCTTTGACAGCACTATCCAACCGAAAGAAGTATATTCCAAATACTCAACTTTCGTATTGACGTCGCAACCGTTCATAGCTTTTATAGTATTACTTTTTTAAAGAACTAACGCCTGTTTAGCGATACCAACCAAACAATATGTGAAAAACAGTGAATTATTCTTTCTAAAAATTGCAACGTGTGTTACTATTATAAGATAAAAATGGAGTTTCCCATGACGCACAGTAATTAGACTATTAGTTAGTTATTTGCCTCACGTGTGCCGTTAGCAGGTTCGTTGGCACCCACAGCAATAAGCATCAATCAAGCTATCAAACTTATATTACTATAATCACCCCAATATGGCACCTACCTATATAAGTTTCGAAAGCTATTGACATCGTAACAACGTAAACAATAATTAATAAATAAGCACAATTTAATAAAAAGCATACTATTAAGTCCGACATTGTATAGAAGACAAAGATGCTTGGAATACTCCACTTTTGGTACCTAAGTAGAAACATTGTAAACATCTACATAAAAAGAATGGCCTCGAGTTTCTTGTCGCTTCTTCTCGGTAGGCTCTATATATTTTGGAACGCTCTGGTAGAGTCCTTAAGACGCGGTCCAACCTCAAGTTTAAAATAATTTACGATGCTTTACGTAAGGTCGAAAATCGCATGTTATATTGGACGATGTAAAATGCATTAATTTTGTACGTTTTCTTAATATATTTCGATATATACTAATACAATTGAAAAAACTGCTGGTTATTACTTTAGTACTATATGTTGGCTATGTATTACCTAAAACATAATATAGTGTTATCGCTGAAAATTCTGAGAGTTTTGACGTCAAAGTTTATTTTTATGGACCTATTCAGATTTTTTTCTGCAGAGAGCGAGTAATATTTATGAATTCTATTCGGTTATTACTCTTTGCCTGTTCCTTTTCTAACCTAAGTTTTTTTTCATAGATTATTATCGATCAGTTTCGTTACACTCGATGTTTAAAGATTCTGCTTTTTACTATTATCAGGATACGAGCGCGCCTTAAAGTACATTATAATGAATTATTGACTTTAATAAGTGCGTTTTTGGTGCTTAAATTGAGTAAATATAATAATTAAGTATAATATAATTTAATATATTAATTAGTTATACAACATATAAATAATATATATTATATTATTGTGTAATGTTATTAATAATAATAATTAATTAAGGTATAGTGGAATATTATCCAGCTACATAATTAGGGGATTTAGGTAATATGTAGCTAGAACATATTCCACCATTTTATGTCCCGTTTATTCCATGGACGTACTATTAAACAACCCCGGGTTTCTTGCAGAGTCTTCAAATTTTTTTCCGGTTCTACTAGTTTATTGTCGCTTCTCCAAGTTTCTTGCCACTTCTCCTTGTTTCTTGCCGCGTCTCCCAGTTTATTGAACTTCTTCTACGTGTGTCTATTTATTGGAAGGCATTAGTCTTTTCAAATACAACAATCCCTACTTGACGTGAGAGTAATAAACGCGTAGGTTTTTTTATCAAATACATGGGTTCGAATCCTGTTTGAGGATATATAATTTTTCTCGCTTTAATTGCATAATATGATTTCTCTAAGCAAGTGCTAGTGCATTAAACATTCATAATATTTTTTTATGGTATGGGTTGGCAAACGAACAAGCGGCTCATCTGATGGTAAGTAATGCCGTCGCTCACAGCCATCCGCAATACCAGAGGTCTCGAGGATGCGTTGCTGACCTTTGAGGAAAGATGATAGGAAGGAAGAGGTAAAAGGGGTGAGGGTGGGGGAGGAGGGGGAAGGAGAAAGAGAACAAGGAAGGGATGAACCGGGCCTCTGGGAACTCCCACAATCTGACGAAACGCAATAGCAAGCTATGTTACTTCACGTCGGAGTTATGTGGAAGTGTGGTACTTCCCCGGTCGTGCCGGCCCATTCAGCTGTGGGGTTGCAGCGTGGCACTACCATCAAACATTAAAAGTTATGAAGGGTTGGGACATCAATACAAAGCTTAACATTAACTAGAGAGATTCATTCGATGTTTGTATGGGTGTCTCGGAGGCGTAGTGGTCTATGGTTGCAGCCGGACACACGCCAAAACTAATGCGTGTGATAATAAACTGCAATGCAATTCACGTAATTCAATGAAATATAAAATTGGCTCATTATGTTCCCACTGCTGGGACTCGAGCCTTCCTCTCAGAGAGGAGCTGGGCCGAAATCCTCCACGCGAGTGAACACGCTAGTGGACAACCCATGTCGAAGTGTTCAGGCCGCCCGAAGGCCTTCGACATAGCCTAACGACTGTTGTCCTAAGACAAACAACCGACACTGACGCCTTAACTTGCCCTCCGAAGCACGGAAGCGCTCAGTTGAACAATGTCACTAGCACACACCCATTCAACTCCTGACCGCAGCAAGCGTTGCTTAACTTGTTGATCGGTTGGGATCGCCAAGTCAAGCTCCGCTGCGAGCGCTTATCAAGCTCCGCAAGTTGGCACGCTTGGTTTCAATACAAATCATTATACGCTATCTACAGTATATATATATATATATATATATATAGCTGTGCGCTTACCTATCACTTCAGTACAGTTCAGAATTTTAAACTGCAATAGTTCAAAACTGACCAACGTTTAAATCTCTTGCCCTATAATTTCACTGTTAACATTGCCCTAAAATGAAACACAGTAATGTTTGCACACTACTGCTTCTCGGTAGAATAACTGACAGAGATGCTGGCAATACATAAAGGTTGTATTGGTTGCACGGTGTCGCATTCCTGTGACGTCATTACCTGGGTGAAATTCGGCGGAAGGTAATCAAGCGAGTGTAGGGGACCGTGTCTCACAGCCGTGATGGATTTTACACCTGGGATGGTAAGGACGCAGTCATAATATTGTTTTTCAGTATTCGTAATATGCTAATAGTAGAAAAGTGCAAGTCAATATTTGCAAATGGCAATATTTTTATCTTTTTAATTTATTTATTTATACAACGCATTACTTTACAAATTTCACAAGCTACTTCCTGCCAGACTGCTGGGCACTTTGTCGGCAGATGTTACTCTCATTTTCTTTTACTTACGTAAACCTTACAGTTACACAGATACCAACTTAAATATTTTGTTGTTACTAAACTAGTGCTATTAATCAGTTTCTAAACGACTATTCTAAAAACAATGTATCGATTATCGTAAATTTTAGTTAAGTACATTTACTAAACATAGGTCAACCGGTCCTTTTGGAAAATCATGGGGGAGGCCTATGTTCAGCAGTGGACGTCCTACGGCTGAGATGATGATGATGATGACTAAACATAGACAATTCCATTTACATTAGTTGTAGATACAATTTCTTTAAAGCCTTCTTATACATGTACTTCTGTTCTATCTGTTCTATGTTAATTCCCGTTTGAAAAGCATTTTGACATTTCGATGTGTCAAGTTAGTTGAATAATTGTCGGTACACGGTACATTTCGGATTTGGAACCAGCCGTGCGATTCTCTAATGGTTCGTCGACGAGTATACCATTAACTAAGATGCAAAGTACAGAAGTATGTATGTAAGGGGCGAGCCAACATCTTTTGACCCAAGTAACAACAAACAGGCCAGTGACGGGCTGCAGCGTCATCGGTGCGAGAAGCTACGCCCTGCGATCGCCAACCCGCATGCCCAGCGTGGCGATTACGGGCAAATTCCTCCAATGCAGGACAACAAAAAGCCACGGCCCCTAGTTCCCGGCGACCCCGCTATTCCTGGTCATGGTGGCGACCATGGTAACGGCGGGGCGAGGTAATTTTTTTTTAGATAGACCTAAGTGGCGTGCAATTGGAGAGGCTTATGTCCAGCAGTGGACTGTTACAGATGATGATGAAAGTACAGAAGTAAACAATAAAACGCAAACCAATGGACAGCAGATGATGATGACATTTTACTTTTTAGAGGCCGTTGTAGCACGGACGGGCCTCAGAGGAACAATTTCCTTTAGTGCAGTGGTTGCCGTAGATTCCGGTTGCAGTATCTTTGTTCTATCTTTTTCCAACGTTTCTTGTCATCTCGTCATTTGTTTCACGGATGTTGTCAAAGATGCAATGATGTTTGCTCTTAGATAATCGCACGGCTGTTTCTTACAAGATAAACAGCCGCGCCGTTAATTCATTAAAATTAGTCTCAGGCTCGCTCGCCGAGTCCTAGAGGCAGATCCATCTTATATTTCCGCGCAAGAGTGAAATCCCATTAGTACTTATACCTCCTTCTGCGAGACGCTGAACCATCCCACTTCAGTCGCCTCCCATTGTCAGCGGGCAACTACACTGCACGACTGTCGCTGCTATGGGTAACGTAAAGACATATAGAAGAACGGGCACCCTAGTAGATTGTCGTCCTACATCCCGGGACAGGCTTCGAATCCTCATCGGTGAGTCTCTTTTCTTCATAAAAAATCTCAAAGTCTAAACTACATTCCATTTTAAATCTCGCACAGTTGCAAATTAAAATAAATACATACACCTATCAATTTAATAAATATTCAATGTATATCGTTTTATAAGATTGATATTTATTTTCTACCGACTAACGAAACAAGGAGGAGGTACTAAATTCGACTGTATGTTTTTTTTATTTTTTATTTTGTTAAGTATCTCATAACTTTCAACTGGGTAAACCGATACTCAAAATTCTTTGTTTGGAAGCTGGTGCTTCCCGTGTAGTCCATTTTTTAATTTCATTAAATTCGGTCCTTTAGTTTTTGAGATACACTCGAATAACTGAATAGAATGGAAGTTGGTATATTTTTTTTCAAATTGTACTTGTTTTCTTCTATCCACAGGTGTAAAATCAATAAAATATAAAAAAATATTGCAATATCAATTGTATCCTGTAAATACATATAATTTATACACAGGCCGGTTGGCGCAGTTGGTAGCACCCCTGCCTTCTGAGCCGCTGGTCCCGGGTTCGATCCCCGGACAGGTCAAACATTTGTGTGCATGAACATATCTGTTTGAGCTGTGTCTGGCTGTGTATATGTATATAAGTATGTATATCAGTCATCAGGTTACCATAGTGCAGGCTCTGTCTAGTTTGGGACCTGAAGGCCTTTGTGTGGATGTTGGCCCATATTAGATATTATTATATAGAAACGAATACTTTATTATTTGTTCGTATTCGTATTTATCGAGGATATTTTAAGAAAGTTCTCGATGCTTCAAATAAAATAAATGATTCTTAATTTGAATTCAATACAGTCAGATTTTATGAAGACCTTTTTTTTAGTTCGGAAACTTTACAAGCACGAGGCACACCTGATGGAGTAGTAACTTCTGCCTGTAACAGATGCATTATGTCATAGTCAATCAAGTTGTTAAGTATTATTTAACTTTCACCGCCACCCAACACCCCTTCGCTCTTTCAAACCGGAACACAGTATTACAAACATTACTGCATTGCAGTAGCTATTTCTAATATAACATAAAATTGCTTAAAAATGTACTAAAAGTAAATGACTATAAAATAAAATGGAATGATGTCTCAGTGTGAACTCTGTCTTGTTCATCAATCACAATCGCGAATTCCCGATTCATTGTTATAATTAGATTACAAAATAAATAAAATAAAAATCGCCCAAAATGGCGGCCGCCATTATCGAGCCGCCATCTTGGAAATTAATGATGTTACGTTCGATCCAAATTAGTGATATGCAATCAAATGAATATAGCCAATACAACAGTTGTTTGTTTAAGAAAAATACACATCATTTGCTCTTTATAAATGTAAGAATTAAATGTCATAATTAAGATAACCTAAGGGAGTAAACTAGCTCTCACAAACACAGGGACTCCTATTGTGAGAGCTAGGGCTGCATGTATGTCTTATGTTCATTGTTACTTTTATGTTTTTAAATTATATTTGTATAAGATGATATAAGAATGAATTTTGGTCACGAAAATAAATATTATTATATTATATTATATTATATTATATTATATTATATTATATTATATTATATTATATTATATTATATTATATTATATTATATTATATTATATTATATTATATTATATTATATTATATTATATTATATTATATTATATTATATTATATTATATTATATTATATTATATTATATTATATTATATTATATTATATTATATTATATTATATTATATTAGGCCAAAAACTAGACTTTTTGACAGTTTATGCTGAGGAAGGGTTTTTGGAAATTTTACCTCTAAGGGGGTGAAGCGAGTGAATCCGCTGGTGGATCAGCTAGTAATTAATAAAGTCTTTCTCGTCACAATAATTCAAATAAACAATGTAGTGACATTTTGATCTATGTAACAAAGTATGTGATTTTTATTTACTTCATAATTAGTTATATATATACAGTTAAATTTAAAATCAAGTTGGTAGTAACAAATTGGTTCCAAAGTTATGCACCAATTTTGCCATTTTCTAAGCATTATTGGACATGTCCTTACAAAGTAATTAAGTCTATGTTTGGAATATTTTTAATGAAACTTTTCATAATAATGAAACTGTGTGTTAAAGGAAATTTTAAATAAATTATATCTTATTGAACTCATGACTGTTAAGACGCTTAATTATGTCTAAGAGGCAATTTAAAAGTATATTTTGCATGACGTAATTACTTTTGGAAACGAACTTCCTGTCAAATTTGTGATTTGCGGATCAAATTGCTTGCAGTTCGTGTAAATTAAAATTTTTAGCATTTTTTAAAGTTATTTGTGGGTATTTTACATTGTATATGCACTTTATAGTGTCTGGATCTAATAATGACTGAATGAGAGTTCTAGTTGTCTACTAAGGTTCAAACGCCAGAAGCACGGAACAAAAGCGTGGTGGTGCGTTTCTTCAAGAAAGGTGACAACACTTTACTTTAGAATTACATCTCGCTTTTGAGCCACGTTTATAAGCTGTTTTCGAAGGTCTTAACGAACCGTCAGTCGCAGGTTTGATGAATTCCAGCCTCCGGAACAAGCCGCTTTCCGAAAAGGTTATAGTACCATAGACCACATCCACACGCTACGGCAAGTTATACAGAAGACTGAAGAGTATAACTTGCCTGTTTGTTTAGATTTGTGGACTATGAGAAAGCCTTTGATTCGATCGAGACGTGGCCAGTGCTTGAGTCTCTCCAGCGGTGCCGTATTGACTATCGGTATATAGAAGTGCTGAAGTGTTTGGACAAAAACGCCAACATGTCAGTCCGAGTACAGGAGCAGAGTTCGAAGGCAATTCCATTGCAAAGAGGCGTGAGACAGGGAGACGTTATATCTCCGAAACTGTTCACCGCTACATTGGAAGACGCCTTCAAGCTTCTGGAATGGCAAGGACTTGGCATCAATATTAACAGCGAATACATCACTCACCTTCGATTTGCCGAGTTATGAGTGATGATACTCGTGGTACGTAGTCATGGCAGAATCACTAGAAGACTTCAGTACAATGCTCGAAGGCCTCCATCGAGTTTCTCAACGGGTAAGCCTTAAGTTAAGATGAACACGGACAAAACGAAAATTATGTCTAATGCCCATGTCGCAAATACCCCAATATCAGTTGGGAACTCAGTTCTCGAAGTTGTTGACGATTACATCTACCTGGGACAGTCACATAGGCAGGTCCAACTTCGAGAAAGAGGTCAATCTTCGAATCCTAAGTCTTTTTGTCAAAAATACCTCAGTGCCTCAACACAAGAGTCTTTGACCAATGTGTGTTACCAGTGATGACTTATGGCACTGAAACGTGGTCTCTTACTATGGGCCTCATAAGTAAGCTCAAAGTCGCACAACGAGCTATGGAGAGGGCTATGCTCGGGGTTTCTCTACGTGATCGAATCAGAAATGAGGAGATCCGTAGAAGAACGAAAGTCACCGACATAGCCCAGAAGATTATCCAGTACAAGTGGCAGTGGGCAGGCCACATAGCACGCAGAACAGATGGCCAATGGGGCCGAAAGGTTCTGGAGTGGATATCACGGACCGGCAGGCGCAGCATAGGTCGTCCACCGATACTGTGGACAGACGACCTGATAAAGGTTGCAGGACGACGTTGGATGCAGGCTGTTTCCAACGGGTCCTTTTAAATATAATGTATGTTCGTAAAAATTTACATAAATATAAGTTAAATAATGATCACCACACTTTTAATACTAGAAATTCAAATAGGATAGCTGTACCTAGTTTTAGACTTGCGAAGACTAATAAGTCATTCATAGGAAATTGTGTGCGTTTTTACAATAAAATTTCAAAACACATAACTGAGCTCACAGAGGGCAAATTTAAGTTGACTGTAAAAAACGTTTTAATAAAAAAAGCTTACTATAAAGTTCGACATTATATAGAAGATAAAGATGCTTGGAATACTCCACTTCTGGCAAGCTGTCACTCTGCCACCCATAAAATGTAATATTTGTAGTACCTAAGTAGAAACATTGTAAACATCTATATAAAAAGAATGGCCCCGAGTTTCTTGCCGCTTCTTCTCGGTGGGCTCTATATATTTTAGAACGCGGCGGTAGAGTATTTAAAGTACATTATAATGAAAAGTTGACGTTCCTAAGTGCGTCTTTGATGCCTAAATTGAATAAATGATTTTGACTTTTGACTTTTGAATTTTATGGGGACTATGTTCAGCAGTGGACGTCCTACGGCTGAGATGATGAATTTACTAAAAATAGATTTTAGTTCGCTAGTCTGAACAAGCTAGTTGTAACAATATTAACAAATACATAAGTGCTAAGAGGACAACATTAATAACCCTTAGTTTATAGTACCTCCATATACTCCTACTGTACTACGCCGATCTCTCTAAAAGTAACGGCGGCTTAGCTTTTTTATGCCACTAAGACTCGGTACCAGCACGAGGCCTAGCAGGGTAAGGTGTAGTGCAGGGTAAGGTGGCAGGATAAAGTGCCTCAGCCTATAACAGAAGCATTCCGCCACAAGTGACGAACTGCACTGGACCCATAATCTGTAGTGGCAATAAGTTAACTCTCATGTGCCTGTAACTTCGCCGGCAACCGTACACCAAAACAGTTTTTAGAACATTACTGCTTCCCGGTAGAAATAGGTATGGTGACAATAGGTACTGCCCCCGGTCGAACTCATTCACAAACAGGTTCTTCACTGCTTTTTAATAGTTTTTTTTTATGTTTTTTACACTTGTGCACATTAACACTTTGAATGGTTGATGGTTTAAGACATTTATTCTCATTAAGATAGATACATAATTACTTATTTGAGAACTTAACTATTTTTGTATTGAAATTCTCCTGAGTTTGACACATATTAAACTATTACTATTAACCGGCAAAACTCTTACCGACGCGGTCCAACCCCAATTTTAAAATAATTTACGATGCTTTACGTAAGGTTGAAAATCGCTTGTTAGATTGGACGATGTAATGCGAAAATGCGGTAATTTTGTACGTTTTCTTTATATTTTTCGATATATACTAACAAAATTGAAAAAACTGCTGGTTATTACTTTCATCATCATCATCATCATCTCAGCCGTAGGACGTCCACTGCTGAACATAGGCCTCCCCCATGATTTTCCAAAAGGACCGGTTGGAAGCGGCCTGCATCCAACGTCGTCCTGCGACCTTTCTCAGGTCGTCTGTCCACCGTGTCGGTGGACGACCTACGCTGCGCTTGCCGGTACGTGGTCTCCACTCCAGAACCTTTCGGCCCCATCGGCCATCTGTTCTGCGTGCTATGTGCCCTGCCCATTGCCACTTCAACTGGCTAATCTTCTGGGCTATGTCGGTGACTTTCGTTCTTCTACGGATCTCCTCATTTCTGTATCGATCACGTAGAGAAACCCCGAGCATAGCCCTCTCCATAGCTCGTTGTGCAACTTTGAGCTTGTCTATGAGGCCCGTAGTAAGAGACCACGTTTCAGTGCCATAAGTCATCACTGGTAACACACATTGGTCGAAGACTCTTGTCTCTTGTCTTGTTCTTGGTTATTACTTTAGCTGGTTATAACTATACGTTGGCTAAGTATTACCTAAAAAAAAATATAGTGTTATCGCTGAAAGTTTTGAGAGTTTGGACGTGAAAGTTTATTTTAGTGGACCTATTCAGAATTTTTTTCTGCTGAAAGAGAGTTATATTTATGAATTCTATTCGGTTATTATTCTTTTCCTATTCCTTTTCTGACCTTTGTATTTTTTTCATAATATACTATCGATCTGTTTCGTTACACTAGGTGTTTAAAAATTCTGCTTTTTTTTTAATCAGGGTACGAGCGCGCCTTAAGGATCGAATACGTCTCGCCAGGTTCCGAGTTTGTCCGATGCTCATCTTCAGGGCGAGTGTACAGCGGCGTCTGCGAGCTCTCAGCGGGCCGGGAGAAACCCGGGTCGGCGTATTCGATCCCTAACTTGAGTATATTGCCGGTAAAAAATAGTTTAACATAACTTATATATTATTATCACTCGCCATATAATTTAAATCTAAAAATACAATGAAATAGAAGTATATTTTGTAACATATCGAATACTACAGCCATCCTCACACATCGTGTTTGTTAACTCATCATTACTCTAAAAGTTTCATGTCCGATATCAAATATAATCCGATGTCTACCGATGATCCGGCAACCATTTCCTTCACACCGGAGCAAAGTATTGCGAATATTATTGCTAGAAGGTATAAAAAGGTATTATTACCGTGGCATTACTTCCCCGACGAGTTCGTCCACAAAGAGTTCTACTCAGTCAGATAGAGCAGCCGGGTGCGCAAGTAATCTACGCAGAAGTGACCCGGAAGGTCACGAAACCGGTCGAGATATTCGACTACACCTACCGCGTAAGTTAAACCGTCAAAATAATTTCAATCAAGTTAAGAGTTCTATTGTTACTAACTGCTTCTTTACCAGGTTTTTTTAATGATTTTGTATACTTTGTCTACTCGGGCTCAAAATAGTAGAAATTTTAATTATAAACACCTTTTTCAGTATTTCATGTAAATTGAAAATCGACGATTTTTCGTGTGAAATTGAAAAGAAACGAGTCATTCAATAAACAAATAATTACCCTTAAAATCAAGATGGCGGATGCCGCAACGGATCGATTACCACGTAAAACAAAACTTTTACTGCCAGTGACCTCCCCAACGAACATTGCAGGAAGATTGCTAGTTAAATTTTTTTCCGGGTTCGCCCCTTTCTTTAGCTAATTCGACCTGTAGGGCTATTATGTATCTCAGTTGCTAACAAAAGTTGATTGATTCGAAAAAAAAATGGCAGCTCTATGTCACTTTTGTCAGCTCCAGTCATCAACTTACTAACATTTCTGCTTACTGGAGTTGTCAAAACTGACATAGAGCTGCCATTTTGTTAGATTTCAGTCAACATTTGTTAGCAACTGAGATACATAATAGCCCTGCGGGCTATAAACAAAACCAACGGCATCCAATCTTTTGCCACCCCACCACCAAAGAGAATATAATCACTTATTTAACACGCTACTAACAAGTTGCTTTAAAATCAAGTAAGTATACCTGACCATAAAGCTACCACTTGTTTTTTACATAAACATTCTTGTCTATGACATTAAACCTTTTTTTCTTCATTAAGACTTCCCAGAATGTCGAAGGTGACTCACGTGGCGACCTTTTTAATCCTTCACAAAATGTTTATTAATAAAGAACTGTAGAGGCCGAAGAGTTTGTTAGTCGATATCTAACTTAAATTCTACATCCTACTTCCTATTAATATTCTAGCCTTCTTCTCAGAGAGAGGAGTTGGGCCATAATCCACCACGCGGGCCCAGTGCGGATTGGTGGATGGGTTAGTGGCCAACCCATGTCCAAGTTTTCAGGCCGCCCGAAATCCCTTGGCCTAGCCTAACGACTATTGTCCTAAGACAAACAACCGACACTGACGGCTCAACGTGCCCTCCGAAGCACGGAAGCGCTCAGTTGAACAATGCCACTAGCGCACACCCATCCAACTCCTGACCGCAGCAAGCGTTGCTTAACTTGTAGATCGGTTGAGATCGTCAAGTTAAGCTCCGCTACGAGCGCTTCCTTGTAGATAGATTAATATTTTTTTAATTCTTAACTATCTATGCCCTGTATTTTTTCAAGTTTATATTAGTAATTACTAACTAGTATGTCTAAGCTGTGCAAAGAAAAACATGGCGTTTTCGGCTGCGCTTTAACCAGGAAAACGCAAATACATTATTTCATGAGTGTGTTCACTTTGCCTACTTTTATGCATCATTACTAACAGTTAACGGTTAATATTCCGCCAATATTACACGTCAAAACGCCAAGAAACACATCTCAAGAAATATTAAACAAAATAAACGATCGCCATTGTTAGTTTTTTCCCGCGGTGTTCGTGTCCTTTGGTAATAATATAGTGTTATATAATTTAATAATTATAATATGTATATTATTTGTTAAATTCAATTCATCTAATTTATTATTATTATTATATTACTATTAATTTATGTTGTTAACCATTTATGTTCACATGATGACGTGTAGCAATGGAGCTATAAATAAATTATTTGTATTTGTATTTGTAACCAATTTCGAAAAAAGAGGAGGTACTATGTGTGAATGCTTTTGTATGTATAATCACCGATTTCTCCATTTGTGGGCTGATTCAAAATTCTTTATATATATTGATATTTTTTATACTTAGATAGGTTATATTTTCGATAAACACGATAATTACTTCTTCTCATATTGCTATGCCCGAAATTGGGTACATATATGACTCTGTATTTATACAGTACAATACTCTGTATTTGTACATATACATATAGGGATATTATATTTAAGATCCCTGTAACATGTATGATGCAATAAATGATATAAATATGAATATTAAATTTTACTTCTTTTCGTTAAATAAGTTCCCGTGTAAACTTCATCAAATTGAACCGAAAGCGGTTTTTGAGTTACACTCCAATAAATGAAAAGTGTTTTGCTTATCTTGATGATATCATCATTGACGATGAATGACAATCGATCCCGAAAGTAGCAAGGATCACTAAAAAGAGGTGAAATATTTTTTTACCAAAAAACTAAACCGACTTCAACACTAAAAAGTGTGCAATAACTTGTCGAAGTCGGCACCATGCGCACAATATTGTGATAATAGGTACTTGTGAACTATCATGGTACCGACTTCAACAAGTTTTTTTATGGGATAGGTTGGAAAACGAGCAATAGGCTCACCTGATGGTAAGTGATACCGTCGCCCACGGACATCCGCAATACCAGAGGTCTCGAGGATGCGTTTCCGACCTTTGAGGAAGGATGATAGGGAGGAAGAGATAGAAGGGGTGAGGGGGAAGGAGAGCGAGAACTGGAAAGGAGCGAATCGGGCCTCTGGTAACTCCCACAGACCGACTGAAACGCAATAGCAAGCTATGTTACATCACGTCGGTGTTATGTGGGAGTGTGGTACTTCCCCGGTCGTGCCGGTGCATTCGGCTGTGGGGTTACAGCGTGGCACCACCGAAAAAAATAATTAATAAAACTCTTGTGTTGAAGTCGGTTCCGTTTTTGGTATTTTTTATAACCGCTGAGGAACTCTATTTTAAACATAGCCCGACACGCTCTTGCCTGTAATTTTAACCTTTGGATACTTCCCAAAGCATAATTTCTAAAGTTATGTCGATCCCCTGATATAAACCCTGAGAATTATGTCATCCAATACGAAATCAAAATAACTTGTCCCACTCAACAAATTATCAAAATGCCACGGTCATAATGCAAACACTTCAAAATGTCCGTTCGTAGCTTACACAAATACAGATGGTCAAGTAGACACTTTGACTGACCGTGAACTGATCAGAATATTGTTTATTCGTTCACGAGACGAGTAAGTGCCTCGCCTGATGTTAAGCGTCTCGCTTGTCCATAACAGTTCAGTGCCGTTCAGAGTTTTAAACTACAACAGTACAAGACTTTGCAATGCACTGTGCTCGTCACCCTGAAATATAACATGTTAAATATCTTAAAATTATATGATTATTAACGGGATATTTACCGTGGTAAGGTTGTGGAATGAGCTCCCGATATTTCGGCGCAGTTACATGCACCATGTTCACGGGAAGACTGAAGAATGCGGGTGGTTGGTCAAAAAGTTTAAAAGTTAGGTGCAGACATAACGATCTACCCTCTTTCTTAGTCTTTTGCTACGGTTATCACTGGAACTCGAACTCGATCCTAAGTCCCGACAAAACACACTCACTGTATCACTGCGTATAGTATTTTGAACACATTTTGAACGCGGACTTGTATTTTTAAAACAACCTTATACTGGATTCCGGTTGTTTATTTCGAGATTCGAGGTTGTTTTAAAAATAAAAGTCCGCGTTCAAAATGTGTTCAAAATACTATACGCAGTGATACAGTGAGTGTGTTTTGTCGGGACTTAGGATCGAGTTCGAGTTCCAGTGATAACCGTAGCAAAAGACTAAGAAAGAGGGTAGATCGTTATGTCTGCACCTAACTTTTAAACTTTTTGACCAACCACCCGCATTCTTCAGTCTTCCCGTGAACATGGTGCATGTAACTGCGCCGAAATATCGGGAGCTCATTCCACAACCTTACCACGGTAAATATCCCGTTAATAATCGTATAATTTTAGAGAACAACCGTGATAGTTTAAAACAGTGTTAAATATCTTGCTCTGTAATTACTGCTTTTTTATTTTCAATGGTTATCAATGGTACCACATTAATGAAATCTTAAATTAAAATTGCAAAAGTGTACAACTTTAAATCGAGCTTATCAGCCGTCGTCTGCGGTGCAGCGTAGGTCGTCCACCAAGGTGGACAGACGACCTGATAAAGGTAGCAGGACGACGTTGGATGCAGGCTGCTTACAACTGGTCCTTTTGGACATTTGTAGGGTTCACTGTTAAGAAGTGGACGTCCTACGGCTGATGATGATGATTATGATCAGTTCCGTCGTCTGTGGCATTAAAGAGGTCGTCACTTGTGCAGGTGGTAGGGCATAAGGGACAAACGAGTAAATGTGACATCATTTGAATGGCGAAGCGGAAATCACAAACAGTATCAGTGTTTTCACGGTAGCCCCATTTGCACATGTTGTGTCTTCAGCGACTAATTTGCGTCCTAAGCCGGTTGATGGACTTCCAAACAGGCCAGAAAAGCTCACGTTCTGGGGCAATTGTTCTTGCGCTGTTAAACCGGTGGTGGTCGGTATTTTTTGTTCTAAAGAATGATCCTGAGCGAGGCTGTTTGATGATTGTATAACCTGGGAGCCATACCAAACACACTTTTGTGGAATAATGCAGTTTTATGAGTAGTCAATAACACTTTATTTTGGTGTTAACTGTACTACTTAACTGTATTTCAAAATGAAAAAGTATTTATTGTGACATAACATTTGTTTCCGCAGCGTACGCGATATAAGGTCTATTTTTGGTATTTTTTCCACACCTTGGGTTACATTATCGAAGTTTTCATACGGATCCCTAACTTTTTTGAAAATATTATATAGCCCTATGTTCATCTATAGTAATATTATAAAGAGGAAAGATTTGTATGTAAGTATGTTTGTAACAAATTGGCTCAATAAGTACTGGACCGATTTCAAAAATTCTTTCACCATTTGAAAACCACATTCACCCTGAGTAACATAGGCTATATAAGATTCCTCATCATCATCATCTATCACCGCGCGGGTGAACCGCGGAGAGTAGCTAGTCAGAGATAATGTAGGATTGGTGGTAAAAGATTTTTTCAAATCGGTCCAATAGTTTCGGAGCTTATTCAATTCAAACAAACAAATAAATCTTTCTCTTCAATATTAAGTGTAGAAAAGTCAAATCAGACCAAATTAAAACAATTTATTCAATTTAGACTTCTAAAACCTGCATAAGATGGTCAAGTCATAGTCCTACTTTAAAAGCTTCTACTGTCTCGTTTCAAAATATATTATATAGATTAATCGAATTGAGAATGTCCTTCTTGTTAATAGATGTAAAACGATTTTTAACCGTACTTTCAAACACTCCCGTAAAAGACATCAACGCGCTCACCTAACTCTTGTCTTGCCATTGCAAAGGAAATAGGAACGCGTTGATGTCTTTTGTAGGGCGTAGATACTAACTGCTAAACAAATAAAATAATTACTGAAGCTACGCTTTTAATTCTGTAGAGTAAGGATAGAAAGATCAACTCATTATTGTCTATATGTTACAGTCATAGTGATTAAATAGTTATTATACATAATGACTGGTCATTATATATAATAGCAAAATTGACTAGATAATGTGATAAATTAATCACTTAATCAGGATATTATAAGATTTTAAAAATAGTAAATGAAAACGTAAAAGCTAATAACAAAATTGAAAACAATATAAAAATTAAAAATATAGAAAGAATTATTATCATTTTTGGCGATATAATAGCAAAGTAAAAACAGTATCTGATTATGTGAGAGGTGACTAGCACAGGGAGGAGGTTTTCGTCCGTAAACGCCGGCACTCCCATCCCCGCCGACGGACTCGGACATAACCTCAGATATACTGCGGTATTCATAAAGGATTATAATAAACTAACCATGTTTTTTCTTCTTTTTTTAAATAACTAACCTAACCTATACCTACTTGTGCTCTTACATTATCCAAGTCTTCGAAGATATTATATAAAATAGCTAGTTAATGTGATTAATTTTGTGTCAATTATCACTTTATCTAAATTGAGTAGATATTATATATAATGGCTAGACAGTATATATAATATCCAGATTTATTACTTTGGCTGTAACCAACACCACATTATAAAATACAACTAACAAAAAAAAACTTAAAATTAAGTTTCACAATGGGCGGTCTTATCGCTCAAAGCGATCTCCTCCAAACAACCATGCACGTAATAGTAGATTGTTAACCGAGGGTCGAAAGAATCAATTCCCGAGGTATGTAGACGGCTATACTCCGAGTAGGAATTGATTATTTTACCCGTGTTAAACACTCTACTTTTCATTTCGAATGTGAGGAAAATAAAACTAGTTGTTTATCTAAACTATTTATTGATAATATATAATAACATTAGTAGTACCTATTTACAATTAATTGTCAAATTAGGACAATTCGTGAAATTAAAAGTTATATTTTTGTTTGGAATGTTTATGCTGTTTGATATATTATGACAAATTTGGCTGTTCTGGATATCTGTGAAAGTAGGAGACTCCGGTAATTTATTAGACGATGGATTCCATGGATGATACTCCCTGGAAGTTGTCGGCTGAGGCGAATTTGGGCTTACTCCGCTCAAAGAAGTTTGCGCTAAGTTCACACTGGCTGTTTAGAAAGTCACATGGCCGCAGCATTTTTTTTCATTTTTTTTTACATAAAACTGATGAACAGCTGACAGCAGTTCTATTTTAAAGTTCATTCTGGCCCTTAGGTGGGAAGTAATTTGTATGAGTTTTTCCCTCTCTATGGAGAACACTACTTTCCGAGTATGAGAAATGAAACGAAATATGTATACAAGTAAAGGTGGTGCATAAAACAAGTACAATATAGAAGACTTTTAAAAGTAAGTTACGACATATATTATATATATGAAACATATATAAATAATATTATACAAATAAATACACGTATATATTACATCATCATCATCATCTCAGCCGTAGGACGTCCACTGCTTAACATAAGCCTCCCCCATGATTTTCCAAAAGCACCGGTTGGAAGCGGCCTGCATCCAACGTCGTCCTGCGACCTTCCTCAGGTCGTCTGTCCACCGTGTCGGTGGACGACCTACGCTGCGCTTGCCGCTACGTGGTCTCCACTCCAGAACCTTTCGGCCCCATCAGCCATCTGTTCTGCGTGCTATGTGCCCTGCCCAGCCTGCAGTGGGCAGGGCACATATATTACATATATAATAATAAATATACATACACTAAAACATTACTTCTACTAACTAATAAATAATAGAATTAAAACAAGTTGTAGCAATGCAGTACGTAGCTAAAGAGTTAAAACGCTTTGACACGTTGTTTGAAAGTGTCCAAGGAAGGAGCACGGACCTTAAGTTAAGAACCTTATTATAAAGTCTGCTTAGCTCGAAATGGCGTTATTTAGTGCTGCGCAAAGGAAAAATATTCTGCGTCTTACTAAACTCTTTTTATTTTCAGTTACTTTAACTAATTAGGTAAATAAATAGTTTGTATTTAGTATATAATATGTACTTTTAACATGAATAAACTTAAATAATTAATTGATAATTAAACTAAAAGATGAATGTATAAAATATACAAACATGTACCTACTACAAAACAAAAACGCCGTCGAGATCACCACCGTGCGGCAGGGTTCCCAGAACACTGGCAGAGTTGCCCCGCTGTATAGCAATACTTAACTTTTGAGAAAAGTATGTGCCAGCTCTAGGATCCCCCGAGGCGAGGACCAGCCTAGTCGAAATATCCTTGCAGAATTGTTTTGTGTCGGACGACCACGGGCCCAGTGTCTCTACAGCTAGCGCCACACACTCATAATGTGCGCTGAGCTGTGAGTACTTCCTGTGTTTGTTCAGTTGGGCCTGTTCGGCCGCAGCCCCGATACTGCGAGCAGAACTGGCGACATGAGAAGGAGCCAGGGTGTCCACGCAGGTGGCATCCCAAACCAAGGCTCGGCCAAGACACCAAGGTACCAGACTGGCTCCGTCTGGTCTCTTGCCATCGTCTCTAGTAAATAAATGAAAATTAAATAAATCTCTTACTAAATGACATTATTCAAATTTAAGTAGTGTTTATAAGTAAGGTTGTAGTGTTTGCCTGAAGTTAGAGCCATCAAAAGCTCGAATTCTTATCCGAGTAATAGTCACCATTTCCTTTGCTTAAGCAATGAGAACACGTAAATTTGTCGTTCTTATTGCAAAAGTGAAGTTGTATAATAATGACATTCGCACACAAGTCTGAACTGTGAAGGATCTATTATGCTGTAAACATTAAAATCCCATGACAACAACCTCATACAAGTGTAAAACCTACATCCAATTTCGATAGGGTTATGAAGCATTTACTTTAGTAAGTAACGTTCATTGCTCATTGAATACGATTTTATATTGAAGTATTCTATCGTGAAGTAATTACTTCATTGAGAAATTACTTAGCAACAAGTAATTACTTACATCTATAAACATTTTTAAGGATCAAATTAAAAAAAAATATCTAAACATATAATACTGCACTGCACTTTTTTATTGTCCCTTAATTGCTTTAGGTTTATGTATTTATGTTATTATATTGGTATTTATACCTATTGGTTACATATTTTTATTGTTGAGTATGACACTTTGCTAGTACATGGTAATAATATGATATTACAAGAGTACGTATTGTTATATCCTTTTTGTATTATCTCGCTGTGTTATTGTTATTTTTCCATTGCTTTTTATATCCATGTTTACTTATATTTTAAAAACGCGCCCATGTCGATGAATTTTAAATATACACATTCCATCCTAAGGTTGCCTGGAAGAGATTGCTTTTAGCAATAAGGCCGCCCATTGTGACACAATTTTTGTAATTATTACATTTAAGTTTTCATATTGTTATGTTTTTGTGAACAATAAAGTATTATCTATCTATCTATCTACTTGTTTATAAATACGAGTTCATCCGGAGAAGTATCGCAGCCATACTCTATATGCACCGTGAATTCACAATACTTGATGCTGTTGGAAGGTTGGAGGTAAAATCGTGATGAAACCCTCAGCATCGTAGAAAAGTCTGGTGTCCGTCTGACTACCTCCAGTTTGTACATCTGTCGCTGCACACCTAACCTAACAGTGTGTTCCGGCAGCTGTCCTTGAGAGCCACGAGCTATTCTAGAACTAATGTGGTACCAGTTTCGACTGCAATATCAATTTGCCATGAAGTGTTCAAACACTCACCTATCAAGTGTAAAACAAAAGTACTAGGAGCTCATAAATGTAAGAATGTGCCCTTGAGAGCCACGAGCTATTCTAGCTCTAGTGTGTACCACTACCGACCGCAACATCACTGACCATCAAGTGTTCAAACACTATCCTATCAAGTGTGAAACAAAAGTACTAGGAGCTCATAAATGTAAGAATGTGCCCTTGAGAGCCACGAGCTATTCTAGCTCTAGTGTGTACCACCACCGACCGCAACATCACTGACCATCAAGTGTTCAAACACTATCCTATCAAGTGTGAAACAAAAGTACTAGGAGCTCATAAATGTAAGAATGTATCCGTGAGAACCACGAGCTATTCTAGGTCTAGTGTATACCACCACCGACCGCATCATCACTGAACATCAAGTGAGGTAGTGGTCACACACGAGCCTATCGCTTGTAAGAAAAAATTAACAATTTTTATACTAAGTACGTATTTCAATAGAATCTGCTTAAACTTAAAGTACAAATAGCTGTGCACAGTAGCCGTCTCCACAAAATAGTTCAAAGAAAATCACCTACAATTAACTTAAATTACCGGCGTAACTTTAATACGAACTTATGTTAAACCCATTCATTATTTAGTACGACACACAAGGCGTAATTTGTTAAAGGCAATAAAATTTTAGAGCCTTCGAAAGCTAACCATTTTCATAAATAAACATTACAAATAGAAAAGGCACGGAGAAACAGTTAAAAAAAATCTCAAATACTATAATTTTATAACCACGCTAGTCAATGAGAGAGGCATAATTCACGCTCCCACTATAAAGATCTATAGATCATTTCGTATAGATCCACTCGATCGTTCAAAGAAATCAGAAAAAAAGCACTCGGACGGAGTACCATAATGCATACCAATATACCTGCCTCGCTCTGACTTACATGACATTGTTGGAGTGAAAGGGATAGCGTGGCTCGTATACAAGTGTGTATTCGATCACAAAGTTCCCAAACAAAATCAGTATTGCTTCGGCGACGATAGCGCGCGCACGCGGTTTGTGTTCTTAATTTAAGTAATTGTCATTTTTTTCTATCAAACAGTGACATATCACGAATTTTTGATGATAGTGTAAACTAAATAGTTATAGAAAATATTGAACAGTGATCAGTGGCGTGATTCTGAAAGTTTTGGATCTCACAGACTATTTCTTCCATAAATATTTGTTATTTATGATTTGGATATTCGAAAAAGGTTTGTTACGACTTTTATTTTGTTTATGATGTATGTTCGTGTCATGTTACTGGCATTCCGGGGGAGAATTGTAGGCATTGGACAAAAAATGAGGGAATATAACTTTTAAATTATCTTTATTGAAGTATTTCAGGAATTTGTAGTGTCTTAGGTTTATGTAAACTTTTAATATATTTTTCATATTTAACGCAGTAATAATACACTATTTAGAATCATATAGTGTATATATTAATTATCATTATGTATGAAGTATTTATATAAATATTTTAACCAAAGTAACACAAAATAGTGGGCAAAGATTATAAAACTCTCAAAGGTTTAATAAAATATTATACTCATATAAATTATTATCATATATTATATTAAAGTGTTATTTAATAAAAAAAATCGTTAAAACAACCTTATTAAGTATATTTGAAGTTAATAAAATTCAACAATTAAAACAAGTCCAAATATGGGTTGAATATGAATTTAAAAATTATTGAATTTATACGTATTCAACAATATTTATTTATGTACTTAATTAAACATTTATATTTACTAGGTACACTGATCCTAACTTTAACATTGTGCCCTTGTCATTGCAAATTCAGTAAGTAGAGATGACTGTAGAAATAAAGATAATTATTTCACTTTAAAAATAGGTCGAGTAAGTAGGTTTACAGAAATTTACCATATACTAGTTATACTGCCTGCAGCTTCGCCTGTCTATAAGAAATAAGGTAGTCATGATATTTTCTTATATAAAAAAGCATTACATAAAAGTAAAATTTACCCATTTTCCATTAAAATACTAGAATTCTAAACATTTTTTATATATATTTTACACAATAAAAATAAAATGATTTAATGAATTAATTGATAAAATATGAACTATGTTTTATAAACATAATTAAGTATAATAAATCACTAAAAATAAATTCATATTTTAGTGAAACTGTGTTCGTGAATTGCATATTATTACATTTAGGTATAATTTGTAATTATTGATTTATTGATAATTTTCATTACAAGTCACAAATACACACAATATACATAGGTAAGAAATATATAATAAACCAATTTAATTAGCATCTTGTGTATTATAAGCGTTTCTAATTTACTTATCTACATAAAAGTATATTTATCAATGTCTCAGTTAAATATTATTATGTACTAGCAACTGCCCGCGACTGCCCGTTCACGTAGTAGGCTCGGCCTTCGTTCTCGCCATGTCCTCCCGTCTTTTCTTGGTTTTTCTTTCATAAGAACCTTCTCCTGACAATAATTAACACAACAAAAAGAATTAGTGAGATTGTTCCATTTTTATACACATATATATATTAGTTAGTTTTATTTGATGTATATAAAATAAGTACTAATTATTAATATTTTATTGTATACATTCAATAAATGCAGAATATTAAATAAATAAAACGTTTATTTTATGTTTTTGCTCTTAATCTAACTACAAAGTAACCCATAGCTTTATCCAGCTCATAAACCACTAGCTGCTCTCCGCGGTTTCACCCGCGCAGTGATGGATGATGATGAATCGTATATAACCTATGTTACTCAAGGTGAATGTAGCTATCCAACGGTGAAAGAATTTTCGAAGTCGGTCCAGTACTTTTTGAGCCAATTCCTTACAAACATACAAACATACAAACAAATCTTTCCTCTTTTTAATATTATGCATAGTATAAACTATAGTTTATCTTTATTTCTCATTTTTGTTAACCTATCCACCCGCGTGTAGGATTATGGCCCAACTCCTCTCTGAGAGGAAGGCTCGAGTCGACATAACGAGTTGATTATAAAACTATTATTTTTAACCAGCAACACTGAAGTAAAGGATCAAATACGTTGACCCGGGTTTCAAACCGGTTGAAAATAATAGTTTAATAATTGTCAAATAATAAGTTAATTAACCTGTTGACTTGATAATCGCCATGTTTGGCCAACAACACAATAATACATTTCTCAGTAATCAACCTACTTTTCCAAAAATTGCCACATGTGTGGTTAATTTAAAACTAGCATATTAAAAATAAATTTTTAATATAATATAATTTAATAAAAGTATTTAGTTCAATATATGAGTTATTAATATATTATAATAATAACTAATATATTTAATTGTATTATTAATAGATGATAATTAAGATGCCTGTAACTTATTCTTAAATTTTGTAAATTGCTTCATTAATTTGTACAAATGTAACACATAAGTATTTAATGGTAAATTTGATAATTATAATTAATGTTAATTAAACTATTAATAGTCAAAGTCGCACAACGAGCTATGGAGAGGGCTATGCTCGGGGTTTCTCTACGTGATCGAATCAGAAATGAGGAGATCCGTAGAAGAACAAAAGTCACCGACATAGCCCAGAAGATTAGCCAGTTGAAGTGGCAGTGGGCAGGGCACATAGCACGCAGAACAGATGGCCGATGGGGCCGAAAGGTTCTGGAGTGGAGACCACGTACCGGCAAGCGCAGCGTAGGTCGTCCACCGACACGGTGGACAGATGACCTGAGAAAGGTCGCAGGACGACGTTGGATGCAGGCCGCTTCCGACCGGTCCTTTTGGAAAATCATGGGGGGGGCCTATGTTCAGCAGTGGACGTCCTACGGCTGAGATGATGATGATGAAACTATTATTTTTCGAACCACTTGCAGTGGAGCTTGACTTAACCGATCAATAAGTTAACTAGAATGCAGTTAGCAGTTATGACGACTGCATATTCGTCAGAACAAATCTCATACAAACAACCTTTGGGAGGACAGGACAAGATAAAAATTGTGGAGTAAAGTTACAGGTATTTTTTTAAATTTCATTTACACCAATCCATTTATAAAAAAATATACATAATTACGACTATATACAAAGTCGGTAATGTCAAAGTACATGGTCAGTAAATAGCGCCGCAACAAACTTCCCCTCTTTTTAGGAAAAACATTTTGAGTGATGTGGCAACTCAGAATCGCCGACAACAAAAATATATTAAATACTAGAACATGCATACCAAGTTTCGTCAAGATTAGTTAAAAAATGCGACCTGTACAGGAGGAGGAAGACGTGCATACAACCTAACAAACATACGGACAGATGAAAGTCAATGTGGCCAGTTAAAGCGGAGACGCGCACTCGGCCAAAAAACTTTAAAACTAGCAATACATATGTAATACCTAATTGCAAGTTTGGTCTTAAGGCGCGCTCGTATCCTGATAATAGTAAAAAGCAGATTTTTTAAACACATAGTGTAACGAAACAGATCAATAATATATCATGAAAAAAATACTAAGGTTAGAAAAGAATAGGATATAGTAAAAAAGAAAACGAATAGGAAAAGAGTAATAACCGAATAGAATTCATAAATACTCGTATAACTCTCTTTCAGCAGAAAAAAATCCTGAATAGGTCCACAAAAATAAACTTTCACGTCCAAACTCTCAGAATTTTCAGCAATAACACTATATTTTTTTTAGGTAATACATAGCCAACATATAGAACTAAAGTTATAACCAGCAGTTTTTTCAATTGTGTTAGTGTATATCGAAAAATATAAAGAAAACGTACAAAGTTAACGCATTTTCGCATTACATCGTCCAATCTAACAAGCGATTTTCAACCTTACGTAAAGCATCGTAAATTATTTTAAAATTGAGGTTGGACCGCGCCTTAATTGTAATACAAATGTGAACTTATTCTAAATGTTTACTATTATATTGTCTATAACGTGATTGAAACTTTCGCAAGTATTACACATTTTAATGTAATTAACCTACCGCGTAAGTTCAACCGTTAAAATAACATAAAAATATCATATTGTCTGTTTTAAGAATATATAATCGTTAAATCTAAGTCAAATGTATTTAAAATATGTTATAATTAATTTCTAAAGTTTTTTATAACACCAAACAATAAATAAATTTAATCTAAGTACAAAGTTACTGATAAAAATAAATCTACCTATTACAATAAAACTAACTAACTAAAATATTTCTAAAGTATAGATAAAAAAACAGTATTTAAGTCCTTGTCTACGGGTAGAGTGCCCAAAAAGCTGGCAACGTTACCTCGTTGAATAGCCAGGCTGATACGTTGTCCGAGGTAAGCACCAGCTCTATGGTCACCTGTGATTTCTTTGAGGATATTAAATTAAATTTGAATTTACTTCTAATTTCAATATTTGTTTTTAACAATAACCCGACATGCCACAAACAATGAAAATAAAACCACAAAATAAAAGGATGCGTATTTCACAATACTTTATTGCCATATCAAAAAATGTTGCCCATAAAAATGTAAATGATTGCTTACAATAAGAGAGGGACAGAGCAATAAAACGATGTATAAGTTTATTGAAAGTTTTCTAAACGTATGAAATGTATGATTTGTAGCGGTAGGACTTGTGCAGTCCCCCTGGGGAGGTACCACACCTTTGTTAGTTATACAGCCGTGAAGCAGTAGTGTGCACACATTACTTTGTTATTATCTACCGACTACCAGGTTTTTTTTTAATATTCGTTACCTCATAACTTTCGACTGGGTCAATCGATACTCAAAATTTTTATCTGAAAGCTGGTGCTTCCCGTGTAGTTTCATTTAAATTTCATCAAATTCGGTGTAGTCGTTTTTGAGTTACACTCCAATTACTGAATATAATGGAGGTAATAGTATTAATTTTTTCAAATTGTACTTGTATTATGATATATTAGCACACAATGGCTCCCTCCATTCACGCGCGGTGCGATGACCAAGGGAAATAGAGATTCATTTGGTTATATATAGATATATAATAATACGTAAATGTATACGTTACACCTGTTTTTCTCGGATGGTCCAAATACGATGAGATCCTTGTTAGTTCTGCGTCGAGTTCATATTATGAAACACTAAACATCATCATCATCATCTCAGTCGTAGGATGACCACTGCTGAACATATGCCTTCCCCGTAATTTTTCAAAGGAACCGGTTGGACGCGGACTGCATCCAATGTCGTCCTGCGACCTTTATCAGGTCGTCAGTCAGAACCTTCCGGCCCCATCGGCCATCTGTTCTGCGTGCTATGTGCCCTGCCCACTGCCACTTCAACTGGCTAATCTTCTAATATATCGGTGACTTTAGTTCGTCTACGGATCTGCTCATTTCTAATTCGATCACGTAGAGAAACCCCGAGCATAGCCCTCTCCATAGCTCGTTGTGCGACTTTGAGCTTGCTCATGAGGCCCGTAGTAAGAGACCAAACACTAAACATGTTGCACTAAAATCTGAATGGCTAAAGAACTAGTTTCAAATTGATTATGCATATGTTAACGAATATTCAAATGTGCGTGTAATTAACAAACACATGTTGCAGCGAGATGGGGAGATAAGGACGCCGGATCTATGGTCATTACGTAATTAAGTTATAATGTATTATTTGTTTATGTAAAGTAGAGACTGTCAGATTTGAATTATTGGGAAAATCTATTTACTTATATTTATTTTTTATTTATTTATTCCAAAAATTTACAAGTACCATTACAGTAACTTAATACTAATGCGATACAGTAAAAAATCTAATTTAATTAAAAAAATGAAGTAAATACAAAAATAAATTATATTAAAATAATGAAATTAATAAAAAATCTGAAATTAAATTATTTTTCATTAACGATCGCGCTACTTCTGTGAATTTCCTCAAGCCGCAGTGAATAACGTCAACATGGGTAGATATTTGGTTTATCATATCTATGGCTTGTGAGAAAGGGGCACATTTAAGTAAGTTTAAGTTTATATACTTATTTATATAAACTTTTTACTAAATAATGGAACCGACTTCAACACAAAAAAGTGTAATCAGTTCATGATAGTTCACAAGTACCTATTATCACAATATTGTGCGCATGGTACCGACTTCGATAAGTTCTTTCACACTTTTTAGTGTCGAAGTCGGTTCAATTTTGTAGTAAAAAGTTTTTTGCACCATTTTAGTGACCCTGCTGCTTACAGGATCGATTGTCAATGATGACATCATCAAGATAAATCAACACTTTTCAGTTTTTGGAGAGTAACTAAAAAACTGCTTGACCGAATTTAATGACATTTAAATTAGAGCACCTCGGAAGTAGCCTCGGAAAATCACTCTACTAAACAAAAAAAGAATTTTGAGAATCGGTCCACAAATAGGGAAAAATCGGCTAACATACACATAAAAAAATACACACAAACATATAACCTCCGCATTTTTGAAGTCGTTTAAAAATGAATCCCTATTTTTATTCACCCTATAACTTGAGAACAGCTAAATCAATTTTATACATATTTTTTTAAATATTTTCTGACACTTATTAGAAGGTATAACATTAAAATAAATTACGACAAAGATGGAAGATAGATAGATAGATAGACATACTCTTTATTGAACACCTTAGAATTAAACGAAAAGTTATACGAGTATAACCTTTCGTAATATAGGTTATATGGCAAGGCTGAAGGCCGAGCTTACTACGCAAACAAAGTCGCGGGCAGTCGCTAGTAGTATTATATATTAATTTAGTCATTAAAACTACTTAATATTTCGTAGTAACTACCAGCTTAACAATATATTACCGATGACAATTCCGACATTACTCAATCGGGCCGAAACAAAGCCAGACTCTAGCAAAACTCGTATTCCATATCTACATCGGCGTCTAGTAATGATTTAGGTTTATCTGCAATGCCTAGAGAGGCGGTTAGGTAACCGGGACCAGATACGAGTACCTATTGTCTAACTGGTGATGCAATAACAGATGTGTAAGAACTAATGATAATGTGCCTAAGTTGATACTGTACCCGAAATTATAGAGAACAAAGAATTTATTTTTACTAGAGAAGTATGACGAGATTGAAAACAGGTATATTATGATATATAAAAAGATGTAAAAGGATTCCCCGTGTCAATAGAGGCATGGACTCACACATATAACATATTATATTATTATTGTCATATTATAACATAATAGCATAAACCTAACAACCAATACTCGAGTATACATATTTCTGCATGCTTACCACACAAATATTCGCGCAGTCAAAGGTGCCTGGTGCCTTTTTTATAATCTAATGGAATCAAATCAAATGTAGATAAATCAAATCGATTAAAATCAAATGAAATCAAATTAGAACAAATCACATTAAATCAAATCGGATTTAATCAGATCAAATTAGATCCCAACAAAACAGATCTGATCAGATCACATGGTTCGTATGGTTGTCCCTATGGTTCTATAAAAGAATGCCAGAAGACCCCTAAGATTTGATAGTGAGACCGTAGCACAAATAGTTTGCGAAAAAGTATTCGTATCGTATAATTTAAGTTTGTGCTGTCCACTCAAGGGTTGCCTGTAAGAGATTGCATAGCAATAAGACAACGAATTGCGTACTTAATTGCTTTTTTATTTTTTATTTTATTTTCTATTAGGAACACTATCGACTACAAAAGTATATTTAGGCACTAAAATAATACAATAAAAAGTAATTTAGAAGTCTCCACTTCTAGCAATAAAATAACTAATTTCTAGATAAAAGGTTACTTACTACAATAAAACACAGCTACTAATAAGAAAATGGTCATCATTTGCACATACAAATAATTGCCAAATATCATTATTAAAGTCGACAAGGAGGGCTTCACCCTTGTGGAGAAGAAGAAGCGTCGACCTAGACCAGTCCGAAACTTCCGCGGCACCGCTCCGGCTGAACGACAGCCATCCGTGCTGCAGAGCCGATGTCAGCTATATACCTCTCTCTCACGATCTCGTCTCCTGACGTGCCCTTCTCAAATCGGAGAAGGGCACGTCAGAAGACGAGATCGTGCGGTATATACGCGACAAATGTGACGAAGGAAAGATCCCGGTTCAGGCCCTACCTGAGGTTAAGATAACGCGCCTGGAATCAAAACGCGAGACATACTTCAAGTCATATGTGTTCAGATTTCCAGCCAAGTTGAGAGGAACATTCCTGGCACCAGACTTTTGGCCTGAAGGGATTGTTTTCCGACGGTATAGGGAGCCGAGACTGAACATGAATCCCTAACTGTACGATATAGTTTTGTAATATTATTCAACCCTTTAAAATATATATGTTAGTTAGTCTGTAAGGTATGTGTTGTCGATATGGGCCGCTGGTATTTTTACAATGTGTAACTGTGCTATTGCCTGAAATAAAGATTATTATTATATTATTATTATTACAACTAGGTATTAATTAATTACAAATAAAAGATACTGCAATTTGGTATTCATAAGTGATAAAGAAATTATCATTAATTTGCTTCCGTAACGAAGTTATGCTAGAATGAAATAAGTCAAGGTCAAGATTTGTGTTGTTACATAAATCTTTAAAAGTTTTAGTTGCACGATAAATAAAACTGTTCTGCCTGTAATTTGTAGAAACTAAAGGTATGTCCTACCCGTCATGACCTATGGAGCTGAATCTTGGACTCTCACTGTGGGACTAGTCTACAAATTTAAGGTCGCTCAGCGAGCTATGGAGAGAGCTATGCTCGGGGCTTCTCTGCAGGATAAGATTCTTAATGAAGTTATCCGACAGAGAACCAAAGTAGTCGACATAGCTCAAGGAATAAGCAAGCTGAAGTGGCAATGGGCTGGCGACATTTCACGAAAAACCGATAACCGCTGGATCAGACGAGTTCTTGAGTGGAGACGACGTTTAGGCTAACGGAGTGTAGGACGCCCTGCGGCCAGGTGGAGAGACGACCTGCGGAAGGCGGCTAGCAGTAACTGGATGCAGAGAGCTAAATACCGAGCTCTGTGGCGTACTTTAGGAGAGGCATATGTCCAGCAGTGGACGAATGTGGGCTGATGATGATGATGAGAGGTATCTAAAAAAGTGGACTTTTACGGTATCACCTATATGGTGTGTAAAAGAAAATTTTACCAACCAGATCAGGACAGTCAATATTTGATGTAACAATTTTTTTCAGAAACATGATATCAGTCAAGTCATTTATCAATATATCCTGATATGTCTGTATGCAATAAAGAGTCATTGTATTATTTATAACTATTCTGATTTGTATTTAGTTTAACATCACGATGTTTGCCATATGCAATAAATATTAAGTACAATTTGAAAATTTTTAAACTGACTTCCATTTTGTTCAGTTATTGGAGTGTAACTCAAAAACTATTAGACCGAATTTGATGAAATTTAAATGGTACCCGAGAAGCACCAGCTTTCAAACAAACAAGTGCAATTTGAAAAATTCAATAACGACTTCCATTCCATTACTTTGGTAAAAATCAGTTATTGGAGTGTAACTCAATAACTACGGAACCGAATTTGAAGAAATTTAAATGGAACCACACGGAAAGCACCAGCTTTCAAACAAAAAAAGAGTTTTAAGAATCGGTCCACCCAATCGAAGTTATGAGGTAACAAACATGAAAAAAACAGTCGTATTGAGTAAGTACCTTTTTTGGAAGTCAGTAGAATAATAATTTTGAGAATCGGTTCACCCAGTTAAAAGTTATGAGGTAACAAACATAAAAAAAAACCAGTAGAATTGAGTACCTCCTCCTTTTTTGGAAGTCAGTAGAATAATAATTTTGAGAATCGGTTCACCCAGTTAAAAGTTATGAGGTAACAAACATAAAAAACAGTCGTATTGAGTACCTCCTCCTTTTTTGGAAGTCAGTAGAATAATAATTTTGAGAATCGGTTCAACCAGTTAAATGTTATGAGGTAACAAACATAAAAAAAAACCAGTAGAATTGAGTACCTCCTCCTTTTTTGGAAGTCAGTAGAATAATAATTTTGAGAATCGGTTCACCCAGTTAAAAGTTATGAGGTTACAAACATAATAAGAAAACAGTCGAACCTCCTCCTTTTTTGGAAGTCCATAGAAAAAGACTTGCTAGAGCACTATTAATCATTTATTTATACTTAAATGTGTGCGAAACACTTCAGTAGCTTACTTAGAGCAGCTGAACTGGTTTTGAAGGTTATTTTTTGCTGTCTATTTTTTTCCAAAACAAGTGTTACATTGAATGTCAAAGATATTTGATTTTATACGCAGAGGAACAATACGTATATCTGTTACATCATCATTCATTTAATCATCTAATATTGTTAATATACTAGCTGATCCGCCACCGGCTTCGTCCACTTCCTCTAAGGGTGCTGTCAGACAGAGAGCGGTCACGCGGACACGCGGTCACTTTTGCGTACGTTGTGTTGTATTACGTTACATAGATATACCTACCCAAACAGCCATGCGATTCTCTAAGAGCATCTTTGACAACATCCGTGAAACAAATGAAGAGATGACAAGAAACGTTGGAGAAACAACCTAAAGGTCCTAGCACACTTAAACGACTCGACAACAAGAATATTATTCAAATATGAACCTTAATTGTTGCTCTTTAGATATACTTTCATTGGCAACGTAAAATTAGCAGACTGCTCGCTGTCATAGAGCTTGCTAGCTTGTTGCCAATGTTAAAGTATACCTAAAGAGCAATATTCAAAGCTCATATTTGAATGATATTATTTTTGCCGGGTGGGAGGCGAGACGTTTAAGTGTGCTAAGACCCTTATGTACAAGGGCGATATCTCATAAAGTATTTGACATCCGTGAGCTCATCATTTGAGAATCGCAGGACTGGAGCCGTACTGACCGCGTCGGTCAACTGTGGCACAGTATATAAATATAGAGAAACAGTACGGAAACTAAGCCTATAGTTAATCTGAATTAAACTTATAGTTGACCACTCGGCTTGACGCGGCCTCACTACTGACAGCACCGCGACAACCGCTTAGCGCTCTCGTCGATGCGCATGTTTGTGTGAGTGAGCGGAACGTTGTGTTCGAACGTTTGTAGGTAGTTACCGTACTGTTTCTCTATATTTATACTGTGACTGTGTGTATATCTATGTAACGTAATACAACACAACGAACGCAAAACTGACCGCGTGAACGCGTGACCGCTCTCTGTCTGATAGCACCCTTAGAGAAAAAAGCTACAGAAATCGGTTGCCAGTCGAAACTTTCTGAAACCTTCCCTTAGATGATGTACAGGACATAAAAGACATCCATATTAAAAAACTAATAACTCATACAACAAGTACAATTTGAATAATTTAATACCGACTTCGATTTTATTCAGTTATTGGAGTGTAACTCAAAAACTACTGGACCGTATTTGATCAAATTTAAATGAGACCACACGGGAAGAACCAGCTCAAACAAAAAAGAATTTTGAGAATCGGTCTACCTTATCGAAAGTTAGGAGGTAACAAATATTAAAAAAAACAAAAATATACAGTCGAATTGAGTACCTCCTCCTTTTTGGAAGTCGGTAGAAAACGTAGTCTACACGAGATCGAGAAACTTAAAATTTTCCGAATCAACCAATCTATACTCGTATATATCAAAATGAACCCCTATTTCTCCTGGTCACGCTATAACTTGAGAACGGATGGAACAATCTCGCTAACTCTTTTTTAGTTGAGTTAATTATTGTCAGGAGAAGGTTCTTATGAAAGAAAAACCAAGAAAAGACGGGAGGTTATGGTGAGGCCGAAGGCCGAGCCTACTAAGTGAAGGAAGTCGCGGGCGGTTCCTAGTATGATATAAGAATCAAAGTACTGGTTGACTGACAGACAACGCACAGCCTAAGCAGCAGGTTGTAGATACTTGAAATTTGGAGGGTGCTTTTGTTTTGGTGGGTAGAGGTGTAACAAGAAATATTTATTCAAAACTAAACCCTAAGGGGGTAATAATGAGAGAATACGTTTGCAAGAAAGTCCTTTGTATTTGAACTTATAACTGAAAATTTGTATTTAGTTAGGTCATTTAAAACAAAACATGGCGTCCCTAAATACTTTTGACAGGGATGACTTAGGGGGGTGAAAAGGGGGTTGAAACTTACTGTATGGAAAATTCTTTGTTTTTGAACTTATAGGTGTGAAAATATGTATCTAAATAGTTATAGATAGTAGATGAATTACGAGATCTCGTAGATAGCTGTTCTCGTTCAAAATAACAGATATCTAACAACATATCTGTTATTATGTGTGTCCATCACAACACAGGAAATTCTAGTGCGGGATGACTTTGAAAAGTGTGTAAATGTAACGAACAAGCACGAGGTTTCGTGGTGTTAAGCGGTAACCTGAGCCTATAACAGATGCATTCCGCCACAAGTGACGAACTGCACTGGGCCCATAACCTGTTGTGACAATAAGTTAACTCTCACGTGCCTGTAACTTCACCGGCAACCGTACTCATCAGCTCACAGTGATGTCAATATTCTCGCTTAATAGTAGACTAGTTGCGCCCCGCGATGGTGATGGATGGTGATAATGGTGACGATAAAAAGTTTTCTATATGTTAATCCAGCGCCTCATCTGCCTCCATGGCAAATTTCCACAAAATTGACTGAGCGGAAAGACTAACAAACATTCAGACATCCTACAAACAAACGTTGGCGTTTATATTAGTAGGAAATACGTATGGTGGCAATACTGAGCGAACTCATTCACAAAGAACTCTACTGTTATTTTTTTCACTGTTGTTTTATTCATATGTTTAATATAGTATAGACACTAACTTTGACTTGCTTGCAATAAGATATTTTAAATGAAATATATTTGAAGCATCATTCAAAACGCAAAAAAAAGAAAACTTGGAAACAACTCAATTTCAAAACTCGAATTAATCCTTTCCCTTCGCCCTCACGACACTGGCCATAAAAGGCGTACACAAAGAAAAGTAGCCGGAGAGAAAAAAAGAAAAGTAGTCTATGAATCCAAGATGGCGTCACGTGTTCGCCATTGTGACAAAATGGCGCGTGACCCGATGATTTCAAGCTTAGGTCAGAAGTCACGAGTCTCCTTTCTACTATTTGGTTCACTGTGATATGACAAATTTTCTCACGGACATCTTTAGTTATTGAAGAGGCATTTATTGTTCGTGTTAACTTTTTTAGCATACGAAATAGAAAACGATATTAGAAGAAATATTTAGTGACACTTCCGCTGAAAACAATGCTTATGGCCGAGTTGCGGTGTGAACTCCCTCCCGCACAAACTGCAAATAGAAATAAACAACACAGAAAACAACATTTTGTTATGAAAGAGTTTGGTTTTAATAGTAATTTTAAACTTATTAATAGGCAAATCTCGGATAACATTGAGAACTTTATTATAGAATCGTATACATTGTCCCATAAAAGAATGACTTATTCTGTGGAGACGCGTTACATGTACGGATAGCGTGCTATCTGTCTATATATATCTATATAGACAGTTAAATAGTGTTAAATATGATATAAAAAAATCTATTTTTGAAGTCTTAACTAATATATTTATTTATGTCATGAATACTGACTTAGTCTTGGAAGTAAACTTAAGAAAAAGAAACAAAAATTCACGAACACTTGAGTTTCAGCGGGGTCGACCTGCTAATAAATGAATTTTTAATTTGACAGTTTCGGCTATATTGAGGCCGAAACCGAAACTAAAGCCGAAACTAGTTTTTTTGGTCGAAACTGACCGAAACCGAAATTTCGGTCGATCATTTGTTATTGTGTATCCATCCCTCCCACGACATAGAGAAGACTAGGGTGGGGGTGTGAGTGTGTAAACGATATTTAGTATCTCACCAATTCGTGACACAGATAAAATCAAGCAACATTGAATACATGATTTTTATATTAAATATAAATAAAACGTCCAACGTATATCCTAGAAATTCAATATTCTTCATTATGCGTCTTAATCAATAAATTATTCAAATACTATATCTTTATGCCATTTAGATTTTTATTTAACGAATATATTATCAATTTTGTATATATTTATTTAAATACTAATCATATTCTTAAATAACATAGTTTATTATGTCATTCGGCGACGAGACGAGTAAGTTGCTCGCCTGACGTTAAGCGCCACTCTTGCCATAAACGGTTCAGGGTCATTCAGAATTTGAACAATCAACAGTTCAAAACTCTGCAATGCACTGCAATAAGCACTCTGAGATATAACATGTTAAATCTCTTGCCCTGTAATTTTCCACTTATCCTACAAACGGAACAGTAATGTGTGCACACTACTGCTTCACGGTTGTATAACTGACAAAGGTGTGGTACCTCCCCAGGGGGACTCTACAACAAGTCCCACCGCTGCAAAATGGTTTGAGGAGGCACATTTGTTTGCACTGGCTAAACCGTGAATGCAGTTGCTCTACTTTCGTTTTTTATGCGTGCCCTTAACAGTTACTCTTTGAGTTCTGTGACCCAGATCTTAGGAAGTTGAGCACTGCACTGCATTCACCCATAAATTTCAGTCCAAACAGTTCCCTTAAACAGTAACGGTTGATTTGTCTACACGCTTTGAGGCAGAACCGTCATGGTACCAAACAATACCACCTTTTTGTTAGTGGGAGATGCTGTTCACTTCCCATCCGCAATGGGGGTGAAGGAAGGGTGTGTTTGGGGCTCAGAAACGTGAGCAGTTTTCCGCCAAGATGGATCAAGATGTGGTCGCGCTAGCATTTACAATCCCGCCCCAGCGGTAGACCCGGGTTGATCTTAACCTGGCCTCAGCGCCTGTAAAGGGGCCCCCGGCTCTCCGCCAGTAACCCCACTATGAAGGAGGGGAGGAGGCGTGCGAACCGTCTCCTCTGTTCCACCGTCTCTGCAACGGGGTGGGTCAGCTTGGATATCATTCTGCCTGAGCTGCTCCGTAACCTCCTTCTGCGCCATCACCGCTTCGCAGAAGAGTGTCACAAGCCCACCTCGCATAAGCCTCGTTAGCAAATAAGTAGAGGATAATTATTTTTAAAAGGATTAGCTTAAACATTAGACGTTTTGACCTTTTCCTATCATTATTATGCATAGATAATAAATTTCCTATTAATCCTATTATATTGGCGTGGTCACTAGGATATTGTATTATTATTGCATTAATAATATAATATTGTGTGGATGCAAACATTTAGAACATTTTAGTTTTTGGCAAAGTCATAAATTTGCGATTAGATATCGACCGCAAATTTGTCTAGTTTTATCTTTGAGTGGTCATAAAGGGGAGTATGGGCTGAACGTGACGTGGGCATGTATTTTAATATTTAATATAATATACAATGGGAAAGCCTTAAACTTTAATTAAACAAATCATGTTGTAACTGCTGTCCAAAAATAAAACTCGTGTTATAAACAATAACGTGGTAACGCGTTCACTCATTTTTACTGATAAATACAGGATTACTCACTAACATTTATCGGATACGTCCCACTATAGCTTCCACCACATTCGGTGGTCTTTTTCAAGGAGTGTTCGGGACGCACGCGTTGATGACGTCTTGCTAAGCGACAATGATCACGTGCAATTTGAAAAATTTAATACCGACTTCAATTGTATTACTTTGGTAAAAATCAGTTATTGGATTGTAACTCAAAAACTACTGGACCGAATTTGATGAAATTTAAATACGACCACACGGGAAGCACCAGTTTTCAAACAAAAAACGCCTTTTTATGGAAGTCGGTAGAAAAGACCAGCGAATGTGGTCGAAACTATAGTCGGACCTATCCGTTAAATATTAAGTGATTAGTTAAAAATAAAACTCTTATCAAACATCTAATTTCTGGTCACAAGTACAACGTATGTTATACCTTAGCGTATATGTTTAAAGTTGAATTTATTTATCGCAAAGGATGCAAAGCTCAATTTATGGCGGTCGGAGCGGTTTTTATTGTATTAAATTGTAGTATTAAACGAGTAGATTAGAAGGAAACGACTAGACCTAAACAGTCTACTAGTGACCTCGGTCGATGTAACTTGATCGAAACATGAAAAATATGTTTGTTTAATTATCTGTACGCGATAAAACCTCTCCAGCCTCTTAAAATATGTATTAATAATATTAATACAATTTTAATTCTACAAAGCACACTGTTTTTGTTTATATTTTAAGTTGTCAAAAATTTGTGTAACATGTCATTATGAGTCAAGTGTGATGCAGAATCATGACAATAAATAAGTTTACTTCACAGTTCCATTTTACCCCACTCTCCTCAATTAATACACATTATAAATAAATCAGTGCGATCATTTAGCAGACCAAGATGTCAAATAAAAACTTTTGACTTTTAAAAAAGCCATTTTACAGATTATATATTACCTGATTATAATTGAAAAACGTTTTAAATTGATACCAATAGAAATATATATTTATTGTGGTTGTTTATGAGGCGGTATTGAAATGTGAGAGGTAGAGATCGATTTGGACAACCCTGGCTCTTATGTTATGTAAAAGTTCAGCATATTAGAAAAATACGCAAATGTACGTATAGTTTTGTATTTTTAACCGAGTTAAATCTTTTACTACGGGCCCCATAAGCAAGCTCAAAGTCGCACAACGAGCTATAGAGAGGGCTATGCTCGGGGTTTGTCTACGTGATCGAATCAGAAATGAGAAGATCCGTAGACGAACTAAAGTCACCGACATAGCTCAGAAGATAAGCCAGTTGAAGTGGCAGTGGACAGGGCACATAGCACGCAGAACTGATGGCTAATGGGGCCGGAAGGTTCTGGAGTGGAGAGCACAGACCGGCAAGCGCAGCGTAGGTCGTCCACCGACACGGTGGACAGACGTCCTGATAAAAGTAGCAGGACGATGTTGGATGCAGGCCGCATCCAACCGGTCCTTTTGGATCATAGCGCAATGGGGGAGGCATATGTTCAGCAGTGGATATATATGCCTCATACATATGCCTCCCCCTTTGCGCTATGTTCCAAAAGGACCGGTTGGATGCGGCCTGCATCCAAAGTCGTCCTGCTACTTTTATCATACGTCATACGACTGGGATGATGATGAACCGACTTAAAAAAATTACGAGATACTCAATCCGACTGTTTTTTGTATGCGCTGATTTTAATATTTCTTTTTTATTTAAAAGCTAGTGCTTTTCGTGTGGTCCCATTTAAATATGACCAAGATCTGACCCGTAGTTTTTTGGATATAACATTATCATCAAGGTCGGGGTCTTAAAGTTTTGAGTAAGTTCGTATTTTAAATTATAGAATGGAAGTCTGTTTCAAATTGAGTATTATTTTATTAAAAAAGAAAAAAAAATAAGTCAATAAAATGAAATAAAATAATAAATTGTAAAATAAATTTTACTTTACACAAAATAACAGCTATGACCCTAAACCGAAATAAAACTTTTCCGCTCATCACACAAGTTTTTGCTTCTCCAGGGATCGAACCCGCGATACCGTGGTTCAAATACAGGATCTCTACCAACTAGCTAACGGAGTGGTGGATGACACATGTCATAAGACATGTGTTATTATTAAAAAAATGATAATTTTGTGACACTTCCGCTGGAAAAGTGCTTTATAGCACACCCACTCAGAAAGTCTCTCATTACTCATTCATAAACGGGTTACAAAGTTCGTCATTTCTCTCTTATAAATGTGCGGCGGGAAAAGTTATATAGAATTCCATTTCTGCCCTCCGTAGCACGTTAAAAATGTTGTATGAAAATCCATTTCTGACCTGCCGCGCGATTCTAAAATAATTCGTCGACGAGCTCACCGATGTCAAATACTTTATGAGATATCGCCCTTGTACATAACGTTGCTTTTCCAACGTTTCTTGTCATCCTGCCATTTGTTTCACGGATGTTGTCAAAGATGCAACGATGTTTGTTCTTAGAGAATCGCACGGCTTGTAGCGTTCTTTTGTGTTTAGCAGCGAACATAAAAAGAATACAAACGTCAAATCGCAATATGGTTTTATATCCAATAATTAGAAAAAAAAGAGGTGGAAATTATTTTATACGGCGGAGATGATATAAATAATTATTCTATATCATCTCCGCCGTAGGATGTCCACTGCTGAACATAGGTCTCTCCCATACCGTTACCGTGGCCGCTACCGTAGCCAGGAGAATAGCGGGGCTGCCGGGGACTGGGGGCCTCATTCTATTTGTGTCAATCATGGGGGGGGGAGGGTTGCCAATACTCGCCACGCTTGGCAGGCGGGTTGGCCAGCGCAGTTTTGAGGTTTTTGACTGGGAAGGTGCTGCTGCCTGCCTTCTGATTGTTATCCCTTAGCCGGCCTCTACGGCACCCACGGGTAGAGTTGGGGGGGTACTATTCTAAGCCATCACCCCACGGCTAACTATTCTATATAAATTATCAACATTTCATCTGATAGTGAAAGTGGCGATTTTATAATGATGAAGCCAGTTTCACTACGTTAACATAACATTTTAAATTGATATCCATAATATTATCTTATTTTGATGTTTCGTTATTTACCAATTAACCAATTATTATAAGTTTTTAAACATCATAATCACGGATTAACTCAGAATTCATCCGTGACCATGGCGCTTGCAACAGAGCTGAAATATCGGAAACTCATAGAACATATACAGGGTAACTAGCCCGTTGATAATTAGAATATTGCTAACTTGATTGCTAACATTGATTGTTTCTAGGAGAGCCCAGCCGTGCGATTCTTTAATGATTCGTCGACGAGCTCACCGATGTCAAATCCTTTATGATATATCGCCCTTGTACACAAGATTGTCATTTGCTAAATTTAAAAAAGAGCTAATATCCTGGCATCACAGTTTCTACTCATTGAATGACTACTTTAATATTGTGTAATTTTGTATTTTATGTCATTTATATTAGAGTGTTGCATGTGGCATGATATTTCTACTGCATTAATAATATAATAAGATTTTGCATGCCATTAAATTGGCGAAATGTGTCAGCACCTAATCTAATATAAACACATAGGCCTTTATTATTAAACGTTGCGTAAACATAGATTAGGCGTAACATGCTTTGTCTTGCTTTCACGCGTGACATTTACTGCAAGCGAAAAATTGACAGATAGATGTTTTAACTACTCCGGGTTTACTACAAGTTTATTAATAAGGCCGCTAGTGTACTCACATTCAAGCAAATAAAGTATATTCTATTCTATTCTTGTCTTTCCAACGTTTCTTGTCATCCCGCCATTTGTTGTCACGGATGCTGTCAAAGATGCAACGATGTTTGCTCTTAGAGAATCGCACGACTGAGCTTATTTGACAGCTTCTACACTTTCCATTTCAAAGTGTCACTATCGAAGCTGCAAACTCTCAAAAGCACGTCCGATCGAAAAAGGCGCACCGGCGAACAATTAAAAATAATAATAAAATCGATAATTGTCCCGCATTCGTTCTTAGAACGATCTGGACAAAAGGATTCCGGAGTCATTAGGACGCCGGTGGACCTCTGCCGGTTTTTGTGAAGGACGACGAACCGAGGAATGACAAGTTTGAGATACGTCGCCCTAGAGTCGGTGACATATTTGTGCCATAGCTTTGACGTTAATTTCGAGTACGAATGTTAAATGTCTTATAATGTCATGTACAATTAACAATGTTGATTTCTTACGACATATGAAAGAAAATTTGTTGTAGGCATTGAGTCAAATTAAAATAATTAATTTAATTTTGACATCAAAGCCGCTTTTATGAACGTTAATTATTATTACGTATACTTTATAAAAATACCAGAAAATGGAAGCGACTTGAACACCAAAAAGTGATATGATGGTAGTTCAAAAGTAGGTACCTATTATCAAAATATTGTGCGTATGGTACCGACTTCCACGAGTTATTTAACACTTTTGGTGCTGAAGTCGGTTCAAATTTTTGGTAAAAAATATTTTTCAAGATTTTTAGTGACCCCACACTACTTTCGGGATCGGTTGTCAATGATGATATCAAGATAAATTAACACTTTCCAGTTTTTGGAGTGAAACTCAAAAACTACTGGATCGTATTTGATGAAATTTTAAATGAGACCACACGGGAACCAGCAATGGCACCAGCTTTCAAACAAAAAAAACACAGTCGAATAGAGTTTTTAATGGAAGCTTTTGCGGGTTTAAATCGACAATAAAATCTCTCTGATTGTTTATTGTATAACATTATATGTAAGTTATTTAAATGTTATAACTATCTATATTTGTACCACTTTTCACAATATTTTATAATATAATAGTGGCGCTAAATCCCCTGTTTGCTCGCAAATTTGTTGCATGTTGTCTTCCCCTTTAATTGTAATGGCATTTAGTATTTATTTGTTAAGTTAGCATAGAACCTATTGTAAGAAACAGTGTACATTATGTTGGGGGTCAAATACAAATTAAAAAGTACCTCCTCCTCTTGTGAATTTCGGTTCTGCGCAGAAAAAAATATTGTCTAGCTGCGCCACGCAGTTACACCCGCGTGGTGAAGGATGATGATGATAAAAAGTATCCTATTTATTAATCCAGCATCTCATCTACCTTCATACCTAAAGGCCTATTCAAATCTGGGCGTTATTCGCTACCGCGAGCGATATAGAAATCCGAAAGGGTATGCGTTAATTTCACTGTTCACACCAAAGCGGATATCTCTACCGCGCGCGGTAGAGATATCCGTTGGCAACGGTTAGCGGGACGGCGGAAATAGATCCCCAAACAAGAGAAAATACCGCCTCACTAGGCGGTACAAGTTTCGCTGCAGTTATGGAACTTCATACTATTTACCCATCTAGTTCCGCGTGGTATTTTTCGCGACCCACAGCGGTAGCGAATAACGCTCAGGTCTGAATAGGCCTTAATTTAATCATAATTGGTCCAGCCGTTTGAGCGTGAAGATGTAACAAACATTCAAACACACTTACAAACTTTCGCTTTTATATTAGTCTGATTTCTAACACGATTGAAGTTCGGCGGATCTCAATTTGAACAAGTACAATTAAAAAAATTTGAACAGACTTCCATTCTATTCAGTTATTGGATTGTATCTCAAAAATTACTTGAATGAATTTGATGAAATTTAAATGGATCTACACGGGAAACACCAGCTTTCAAACAAGAAAGAATTTTGAGAATCGGTTCACCCAGTCGAAAGTTATGAGGTAACAAACATAAAAAAAAATACAGTCGAATTGAGTACCTCCTCCTTTTTTTGGAAGTCAGTAGATAAAAGAACAGAAAATTGAATATTTTATACAGGGTGTTTGGTAGAGGGACCGATATACCAATTGAGCGTGTTCGGGGGCCCACTTGGAGAATACAAGTTGGTAAAAAAAAATCCCAGACGCCCCAATTTTTTTTAACTTTTTTTTTGTCAATTTTCCCTTTTTCTCCGAAATCGTACCTATTTACCACCATAACATTTGTAAAATCTGTTTTAGACAGGATGTTTTTAGTAGAGAAGTTTTTAAGTACATATTATCTCCAGAATTGCTAGTGGTTTTTTTAAAATCACTGTGAAAGTTGAACTATGAGGTAAAATTTATTATATTTTTTCACTCTATGAGCTCTAAATCAGTTAGTTAGCTCTGTTTTGTATACAATTTTGCTTTTCTTGGCCTGAAGGTGTATAGAGACATTTTACAAATGTTATGGTGGTAAATAGCTACGATTTCGGAGAAAAAGGGAAAATTCACAAAAAAAAGTTAAAAAAATTGGGGCGTTTGGGATTTTTTTTGGCCAACTTGTATTCTCCAAGTGGGCCACCGAACACGCTCATTTGGTTTGTCGGTCCCTCTACCAAACACCCTGTATTTAGCAGACTAGACAAATAATAAAATAACATAAGTAAACAAAATTTCAATAATAAAGCCATAGAATCGATTGCGTCAAACCTACGTAGATATTGACTCTCGAATAATAGATACGACATAAGTGGCTCTAAATTATTTAAACTTTTTATATATACACGTTCTATATTTGAAGTTTCCCCAGTGCCTTTCTCAGAAGACGTGCATCATCAAGTGCAATATGACACTAGTAATACTGTGAACAGTAGACCTCGCGAGCACATAGTCTTATAAGCGGCTGTTTTTAACACCTACTAATGTTGTGAAGTACTGCGACAATGAATTTTCAAGATAATTCTCGGAATCTATACCACTATCTATACCATTTTTTCTCAAAATTGGTCGGTAAATAGCGCCGCTGCAAACTTCTCCTATTTTTAAGATAAGAACCCCTCCCCCCCACTTCAATTACTAACTACAAAAAATATATTAAATAATAGAACAAGCATACCAAGTTTCGTCAAGATTGGTTGATAAATGCGTCCTGTACAGGAAGACGTACATACAACCTAACAAACATACGGACAGATGAAAGTCAATTTGGACAGTTAAAGCGGACACGTTTTGCTAGCTCGGTAAATAATAACTAACAAGTTTGAAAAATTTGTAACCGACTTCCATTCTATTCAGTTATTGGAGTGTAACTCAATAACTACTGGACCGATTTAAATATACCAAGGGAAGCACCAGCTTTCAAACAAAAAAAGAATTTGGCGAATCGGTTCACCCAGTCGAAATTTATTAGGTTTCAAACAATAAAAAAAGACATTGAAATTTATAGAGAAAAAATTCACATCCTCGGACGGGATTTGAACTCGCGTGTTCTGACTCTCCGTGTCAGACGCCATTGACCAACTAGGCCACCGAGGTTGGGTTCTGAGCATCGAATTTTAAGACGCGCTCGTATCCTGATAATAGTAAAAAGCAGATTTTTTAAACACATAGTGTAACGAAACAGATCGATAATATATTATGAAAAAAAATACAAAGGTCAGAAAAGGAATAGGAAAATAGTAATAACCGAATAGAATTCATAAATATAACTCTCTTTCAGCAGAAAAAAATCCTGAATAGGTCCGCAAAAATAAACTTTCACGTCCAAACTTTCAGAATTTTCAGCGATAACACTATATTTTTTTTAGATAATACATAGCCAAATATAGTACTAAAGTAATAACCAGCAGTTTTTTTGATTCTGTTAGTATATATCGAAAAATATTAAAAAAACGTACAAAATTAACGCATTTTCGCATTACATCGTTCACTCTTACAAGCGAATTTTTTCCTTACGTAAAGCATCGTAAATTATTTTAAAACTGCGGTTGGACCGCGACTTAACTCTCTATCTGACTAACTAACTCTATCAATGTTTGTGATCGCTAAAGCAGGCGTTAGTGCTTTAAAAAGTGACACTATAAAATAAAATAAAACAGTCGAATTGAGTATCTCCTCTTTTTTTGGAAGTCGATAGGAAATCAAATGAGTGGGCATACAAAACTTTTCACAAGAATAAAGCAAAGTATTTACGAGACTCTGTCGCTACAATCTCGCCGTAACTCGCGTCTCGGACAAGCCAATCTATATTTAATTCAGTTTCGTCCATTGATAAATATTAATGGAACTTGAGACCCATTACTAACACTTATATGTGTGAAATATTGTATATTAATGATCAGCTAACTAACATTTTTGTGGTTGATTTGGCGGAATCAGTTCTATAGTTTTGTTATTTACAATTTTCCTAGGCATTTTTGTCGGGTATGCAAAAGGTTTAGCTCCTCTGTAACCTCTATTCTTTGATAAAAATAATAGAAAAAAAAACATACTTAATATCTACTGTATTTGATAAAGTTTAATATCATGAAATAAGTTTTATACAGGGGTCGGGGATTTTTTTTGGCCAACTTGTATTCTCCAAGTGGTCCCCCGAACACGCTCATTTGGTTTGTCGGTCTCTCTACCAAACACCCTGTATAAGCGCACCAGCTTTAAAATGTTAATTATATTCACGTATTGTCGCTTCAAGGATTCCATGTACACTAGAAATGAACAGAACCTAGAAATTATGTTTGAATAAAGATATTTTGAAATAAAATATTCTTTGATACAATCAAAACCACCGTATTAGCAGATGGCGGGAAAACGGCTGGCGCTTCTGTAACTTTTATTCTTTGATTAATTTAACCATCCTAAATATAATAGCAGATGGCGGGAAAATTGGTTCACCATTAGAGTTCTACACCTCTGAGTAACATAAGCTACATCAGCATCTATCACCACGCGGGTGAAACCGCGGAGCACAGCTAGCTAACTGTATTTGCATTACAATTAGTTATTATTGAAAAAGGGGTTGATTATACAAGTACAATTTGAAGAGTTGAATACCGACTTCCATTCTTGGACTGTAACTCAAAAACTACTGGACCGTATTTGATGAAATTTAAATGGGACCGCACGCGAAACACCAGCTTTCAAATAAAAAGACACGTTTTGCTAGCTCGGTCAATAATAACTAACAAGTAAAATTTTAAAAATTTGTAACCGACTTCCATTCTATTCAGTTATTGAAGTGTAACTCAACAACTACTGGTCCTAATTTGATGAAATTGAAATAGACCACACGGGAAGCACCAGCTATGAAACAAAAAAAAGGATTTTGAGATCATCGGTTCACCCTATCGAAAGTTATGAGGTAACAAACATTAAAATAAAACAGTAGATTTGAGTACCTCCTCCTTTTTGGAAGTCGGTAGAAAACTGCCGAAAATACTCGAGTCTAAGCTTTCTTACCCACATAAAAACTAAACAGCAAAAAGCTGTTTGTTCTATGACTGCATTTCAAAATGAATTCGTAAAGCTAAATTAAGTGATCACCACATTTTTAGGTTAGGTTATGTTTGCTATGTTTGGTGTTTAATTACAATTTTTGGTTGTTATTTCAGTATTCAAATACTAGCGACTGCCAGTGACTTCGTTCACGTAGTAGGATTGGCCTTCGTCCTCGCCATAACCGTTTCCATCTTTTCTTTATGATAAGAATCTTCTAAGAAGTATTAGAAAACATTTAAAAAAAGATGAATAAAATCGGTCAATGCGTTCTCAAGTTATAGCGTGACCAGGAGAAATAGGGGCTCATTTTTATATTATATACAGATAACTAGATTTTAAATGAGTTAATGTCATAATTAATTATCATTAAAATGCATGTTCCAATTATAACATGCTTTCTTATCAAGTTATTGAACATATTTTAAAATATTTTTCACTAGCTGCTCTCCACGGTTTCATGCGCGCTGTGATGGATGATGATGAATCTTATATAGCCTATGTTACTCAGGGTGAATGTAGCTTTCCAAAGGTGAAAGAATTTTTGAAATCGGTCCAGTACTTTTTGAGCCAATCCGTTACAAACATACTTACATACAAATCTTTCCACTTTATAATTTCTTTACATCTTATATATTTTAGAATTTTATCGTAATATACTCTTGGGGCCAGTGGAGTGATTTAATGTTGGTTATTATTTAGTATTTTTGGTACTACACAGTATTTATGTGACCTTATATATCCTGATAGATAAATAGATAACACTTTATTGAGGCACCACATTTATGACTTAACATTAGAAAATAAAATAAAAAACAATGCTAAAAACTAGGTGCAACAATGGGCGGTCTTATCGCTCAGAGCGATCTCTTCCAGACAACCCACTGATAAGTTAAATATAAGCCAAAAAGTTCTCATGGAGCCAGTGCAGTGTTTTAAACTGTTCTTTGTACTAAACAGTATTTAAGTTACCTTATTTGGCTATACTTCGTAATAAATCAAACATAGAATATTATAAAATGCTAGTTGATTAATTAAATGACGACCGTATCCAAATTGCAGAATCGTTCCCGTGCACACGAATCTTAAATCCGACATAAAATTACCACAGATCATTAACAAGATTCATCTTAATTCTATAATTATTTATTCCGCGAACTTTCTCGTCAGCCAATCAGAAAAAAAGCATGCAACTTAAAAAAATAATTTTAATATTGGCAACGTTCAATCGATAAAATACTGGTGCTTTTAAAATATATAATACATTAGCGTTCGCTCTTGCCCTGTGGCGGGAAAAAAGAAACAAAAGAAAAAATGAAGTTAAAGGAACAGAGGTATACATGTAAGCATGAATGATAGCGCCTGACGGTTGTGTACGGTTAGCATAGAAATAACAAATTCAAATTTAAATAAGTATTTGTTTGTAATTGTAAAGTATTTGAAATTGTTTTGTGACTGTAAAAATTGTTTAGTGTCAAAGTGATATGCATTGCTCCTCATTTGTTTTAGGATGACTTTTTTATTTTCTCTACTGATGTAATGATTTATATATATTGTTGGTTTTAGCTTTTGTATTGTTTCGACAGTTTTTTAAAATAATTGTAAACCAAAATAGCGTTAAACTATTTGGGGTAAATAATTAGTGAGATTAATTATTAATTGTTTAAATTGTTATCATTGACTTAAGTACTGATAAAATGAATTGCTATTAATATTAATTATTGTAATTTGCACGCCATTATAGTAAGAATACAGAGCTATGCGCTGTTTCAATATAAGACCCCCTTACCTGTATGCGAGCGATGAATTAATTTTGATATTGATTTTATTTAATAGTATTTTTCTTTGTAGTATCAATAATTCTCAGACCTTTCATAAATGGATTCTTAGAAACGCAAATTAGTAGAGTATACTGTAAATACGCTTTAGCGATCTCAAACATTGAAATTTATAGAAAGAAAAATTTCAACGTTTTTATAGTTTTTTAAACAATATGTACTGTCATCTCATAACAGTATTTTAGGAGTATTATGAACATATCCACCTGGAAACGATAGATGGATTCATCTATTTGTCATAAAGATGTCCATGATGAGGTTTTAATAAAAATAATTAAATCACATTAAACAGTGCAGAATAATTACTTTTGTGGTAATTTTTCTAAAAAACATGTTTTCATTCAACAACATCAATATTTAAAACTTTGTTGTTGTAAGACTGTTACAAATCTTGTCTTTCTCATGAAATTCGAAATTAATAGAAATGACAGTCAATTTAAAACCTATTTTAGTTTACATTTTTAAGAACTTTGCTACCGATTTAAAGACACATTTTGTCTTGTTAGTTAGAACTCTTTATTATATTAATAGCATTAAACAAATACTGTGTATATACACTGTACATGTAATTGTTCACTTACACTACTTATTCACTTACTTTACGTACTTGTACATCTGTACGCTATGTTAGTACAGTATATACTATAAATATTGAACAGCATATAAAATAAGTACACTGTAAGATAATATAGGCGGTACTTACAATAAATGGTAACAAAAAATAAAAAATAAAATAAACAAATAAAACTAAAAATAAATTAAAATAAATGGTAACGCTTTATGGATACTCCATAAAGCGTTACCATTTATTGTGGATTTTTCATGTGGATATTCCATTCAAACGAAGCGATTTACTTCTTCGTTTATCATACGAACCGCTAGGGAATGGAACACCCTGAACATAACTACGATATGGGGGTCTTCAAAACACGAGTGCATAGGTATCTTCTGGGTAAGCGCGCTCCATCATCGATCGCATCATCACTTAACATCAGGTGAGATAGTGGTCAAGTGCTACCCAGTTCGATATAAAAAAAAAAACATATCTATATGTATTAATTACATACATATATACACATACACACTGTATATGCTATTTTACTTTATATGTAATAAGTAACAATTATATGATAACAAGATTAGATATACGCAAATAAAGTAAAACTCCCAACCGTACCAAACTTTAAAATCAACAAAAAATTATCGCTCCAAATATGCAAATCGACTTTTTTGCCCACCCTACCCCGTATCTGCTCCGAAAATTTTTGGAATACCGGTGGACGGGCGGCCGGGGTGATGCTATCGGTGCCGGTTCGATTCCCGGGACCGGTTGTGGATAGACGTCTCTATTCTAATGACGTCATAGGGTACAAATAAAAAGGAATGCACCATTCTGATCTGAAGAAGTACGATATGGATACGCTGGTAAATACCATCAACCGACTAACGAGTACAAGTTAACCGACTTTAAAAGAAAAGGAGGAGGTAGTATTTCAACGTGTACACACATTTTAAAAGTTTGTGATCACTAGCCTAAGCTGATGTTTTTAAATTGAACTTAATTAACAATTTGTTAATAAAAGGTTAATATTCAATATAAGCTGACTCATCCCCTGGCTCGAACACATGCGGTGATCCTCCTGGGCATGCTGAGAATCAAGTTATCCAGCATTTCTTGGGGTAACCTGTCCCATTCTTGAATAGCGGCTTCCCCGAGCTCTGGCACGTCTGGGGACGTGGCTGACGGTTCCAAACAGTTCGCTTAAGAGCATCCCACGCGTGCTCTATTGGGTTTAAGTCAGACGAGCCGACAGGCCAGTCTAACCTTGTGATGTCGTATTCTCGGAAAGCAGCATTGACTCGTTGAGCTCGATGGGCGGGCGCATTATCATTGACCAGTACAAGTTGGTGCCCATGGTTTACTCGGAATGGTCTGACGATTCCATCAATAGCAACTGCTTTATACAATAAATCATAATAATAATCTACCGTAACAAAAAACATTTAGATTTTTCAAAGTGATCACAAACTTTTTTTTGTTGTGTGTATGTTTTTTTGTGTTTGTTACGCGAGTAACAATGCCATGTCTGTCAATTATGAAATGATTAATTAATAATAATAATAATAAGACATCTTAAGAGGCTTTCGCTAGACGGTTGGATCAAGGGACAGATACAGAAGGCAGTACTTCTTGACACGGCACGTATTGTCAGGAGGTTCCTCAGTCTGCAGCCCTAACCACTGGTAGTTTGGGTCATGCCCCGCTGCCGATGGCAATCTAGGATTAGGTTTTTTACAATGTTTTTATTTATATTTTTTTATTGTATATAGAAATATTGTAAAAAATGTAATTTTAAGAAAAGGAAACAAATAATGTGAATAATAATAATAAACCCGCAGGGGCGGCCTTGTGGCGAGCCGTCGGTGAGTGGCAACACCGTGGACCCTGATTTTCCATGGGGCTAAATGAGACCCCTGACCCCCCGCTTGCCTTAATTGGCCGTCTGGGGGTGGAGACGCAAGAGAAAGTAACAAAAAGCTCCAAGGGTGGAAGTGTTAAAGGGCATAACGCCGGTAGTAGCGCTCTAGTGAAACCGCAGCACACCTCTCGACACCTTTTAGCCATCCACATCAACGTTGCCCTTTTTGTCACCACTCATGGTGGCCTTTATGGGGGGTCCGTTTAGTGGAAGGCAAGTCATCCCCTGCCCAAAAATTTTAAAATGAGACTGAAATTGGCAGGTGCCGTAGTCTCTCCCATAGCCCACTATCTCTCTTATCACTAATACGTTCCTATCAATAGTCTGGCCATTTTACCCATTTTTGTAATAGTTATAAGTACCATGTTACCCTTCATCCAACATTTTTTCTGTTTTGATACTCCTTTGTATGTTTTATACCAAACAGGCCTCTAAGTGTTGGCTACAGCCCCACTTATGCCTTTGTAAAGGACCGGATGAAACCCGTGATTTTTGGATAATAATAATATCTTATAATGTAATATAATAATGTTTATTACACCAAAAACACATTATATACATCAAATGTAGATAAAACTAATGATTGTGATGATTCTGTTTTGTTTGGTAGACTTCGGAATTGGTCCCGCAGGTATACATTTTATCGAAATTGGTTCTTTGCTTGTTGAAATAAACGACAAATACAAAAAAAAATATAAACAGATCGTATAGATGTGAAGAAAGTCTGACGGCCTAACTTTTTTTTTTGTTTTCCCTCCTTAGAGGGTTATGGTCCCGCACTTCTCGTGCATTTGCCAGTGTCAAGTTATTTGTATTACAAAGTTTTAGTAGAATATTCTGGTGATATTAGTCGTAGTCAGTCAGAGTCCAAAATGTCAGTCAGTCATGGTCCAGTCAGTCTAAGTCATGCTTTAGTAAAGTGGTGGCAACTTTACCATCAGCTTCTATGGAGTTTTGGAAACAACACGGAAAAACACGTTTCACCACATTATATCACTTGCCCACACTCATGCACGTAAAACAGCACTTAATGACAACGCCACCAATTTTAAACATTAACACTGAAAAAAGCATAAGTTTTGATAAATAATACAATGCAAAAACGTTGACTAATTCGCGTTCGCGCCAAAAACCCCGACGGCCTAACTTGTAAACACTTCTTAAATTTAAATTACGTCATTTAGTACGGCGCAGAATATATTAGCTGTGCGCAGTACTAAATGACGTCATTTAACCACACACCTAGCAGTTCCCGGAAAAGTAGGTTGATTTCTGCGAAATCTTGTATTATTGACCAAATATGGCGAATCGCGAGTCAACGGGTTGTTTAACTAGCGTTTATGTCTCTATATGTCTAAACAGCCATGCGATTCCCTGAGAGCAAACATCGTTGCATCTTTGACAATATCTGTGAAATAAACGACAATGACGCATCGACGAATCATTAGAGAATCACACGGCAGGGCAAATTCTGTGACACAAATTACGTTTTCAACATTTACAAATTTACTGACCCAAATATTTTGAGGATTAGCAAATACAAACGTATGAGTCCATTAATTAAGAAAACCTTAGCTTTCAAACAATCCCTAAAAATACATAAACACGCTTGCCTAATGTAAAGTAGTAACATTGCAAAGGAAATAAGAACGCGTTGATGTCTTTTGTATGGCGTAGATATTTAGTGCTGTAGAATTGTTTGTGAATGAGTTTGTCCTGCCACCTGCAGTTGGTACTGCCACCTGCAGTTGGTACTGCCACCATGCCTATCTGACCACGAAGTTCACAATATGGATATGGGTGCCGGTGAAGTGACAGACACGTGAGAGTTAACTTATTGTCACAACAGGTTATGGGCCCAGTGCAGTTCGTCACTTGTGGCGGGATGCTTCTGTTATAGGCAGAGGTTACCTATTAACAACAGGTGGGCCTCGTGCTTGTACCATCTCCTAAAAAAATTAAAATTCTTTATACAAAACAAAATTATGACTGCAGTGTCACTATATATTTACAATTGTTTACTTAACATACATGAAGAAAAGGAAAAGTTACCAGAAAATGGGGATGTACATTCATATAATCTCCGAAATAATGACAAACTGTTACAACCAATGACAAGATTAGTAAAAACACAAAAACAAGGCAGTTATTTAAAGATAAAATGTACAACAAATTGCCTCAAACCGTGACAAAACTAAGATTTAATATGTTTAAGAAAACGCTAAAACAATATTTCCAATGCAATCCTATTTATACTATTAATGAATTCACGTTCAAAAAATTTGATGACGGTCATTTCTGTGAACAATAATTAACAATAAATATTGAAGTTATATGATTATTAACGGGAAATTTACCGTGGTAAGGTTGTGGAGTGAGCTCCCTAAGCTCAGGGAGGGGCTCATTCCACAACTTTACCACTCTTAAATCATATAACTTTAGTGAACAACCGTGATAGTTTAAAACAGTGTTTTAATAAATATTGACATTTAAGTACTTATATTAATTTCACAATTGATTGTGTTTAATGATGTTTATGTATGATGATGACACTTTAATTTAAATTTAATATGTACCTATACATGTATGACATAATAACATTTTATTATTAAGAACAAAGTTGGAATCGAATGAATGTTAAGGGATTCAGTTATGTTTGAATGTATACAAATTATGTTGCATGGGGGACGAGAGGGGGCGAGTCAATGAATGAAGAATGACTGACATTGTGACTGAGCTGTTAATGAAAGTGTTTTGAACGTAACATAAATAATATAATAAAATAAATAACATACTAAATAAATTAAATGTAAAAACAATACGAAGCTGGATATAAGAAGTCACTATTGCTATATGAACGACTTGCCTTGTATAACTCACTGTTATAATATGGCCAATAAATGATAAAATAAAAATAATTAAAGAAGCAATACTGGGCTATTATGTATCTCAGTTGCTAACAAATGTGGATTGAAATCTGAAAAAATGGCCGCTCTATGTCACTTTTGTCAGCTTCACTGATCAAATTACTAACATTTTTGCTTACTGGAGTTGCCAAAACTGACATAGGGCCTTTTCAAGATTTCAATCAACATTAGTTAGCAACTGAGATACATAATAGCCCTGCTGGTTTTTTATTGCCACGATACCACGTTAAAATTGTTTTTACCAAAAAATGTAACCGGCTTCAACACCAAATAGTATGAAATAACTTGTCGAAGCTGACTTCCACAAGTTATTATTATAACCACGATAGTTCTAAAGTACCTATTATCACAATATTGATGATGGTACGCTAACGATCCAAATGTTAGCTATCGTCTGTCATCGCTAACTTTACTATTTTTCGTAAAGTTTCCGGATAAGTTTGCGACCATTTTTGTCAGCCCGCGAAGTATTCGGTGCGACCGTTAGCATGACTACATTTGCACACTATCAATGTTTAGCGTAGTGTGCATGTGTTTGTCGGTAGCGTACTGCCGTGCGATTCTCTAATAATTCGTCGATGTGCTAGTCGACGAGCTCACCGATGTCAAATACTTGAGACATCGCCCTTATACACAAGTTTGTTTTTCCAACGTTTTTTGTCATCACGTCATTTGTTCCACGGATGTTGTCAAAGATGCAACGATGTTTGCTCTTAAGGGGGATCCCAATAATCTATCTATCCACGGTTTTCCTTACTACCGATAGAAATGTGACATAACGTCCATACAAATAGTGTCAAATATCTATCTCTAGTAAGGTAAACCGGCGATAGATAGATTATTGGGACCGGACTTTAGTGAATCACACGGCTGACATCGTAATGTCATGTAAATAAAGCATTTTCTTCGTTATCTCGACTGCAGAGAGTTGCATTTGCAATCAAGTTTTTAATTAACAATCGGTAGGTTACGACGCTATTAGGTACTATTTGTGTACAAACTGCTGCCCCTGAGCCGGTCTTGCATCACAGTTACCCCTAAAGGTGTTGTTATGAATGTATATCTTATATTATAATTACTTAAATAAAACACTACGCCCATCAAAAAATTAAATAGATAAAACATGATGAAAATACAAGCTACTAACTGCGACGTCGTTATTGCAATCCCTCTAGGTCTTCCCGTTGAATGGGAATAAAATTGAGTCCATGTATTATTTCTGGAATGTTTTGGTAATTGGCGTTTTTAATTTTACGGGAGCTTTTCCTAGAAAGCGGAAAGTTGGTTCCAGCGCCATCTACCGGTTGATTTTGAAATACATACGCAAAACTGTCAGTAGTAGTGTGATTTATTCGATAAAGAATTATGCACGTGTATCTTGTTACAAAGAATATAGCCTTAATAAAAACCCATTCTGTCTGTTTATAATACCGCCTAGCTTCACGCTCATACTAAAGTATATGACAAACTGACATACCGCGTCTGGCTAACCATGCACTTAACAATTCTATTACACAGCTACACCTACTAAAACATACCTTATCAATTCATAAATAAAGTTGATAATGGCTTAGCTTTTAGAATTACTTATTGCGTTGTCCTGTAAAAAGTGTGGTTAGAATGAGTTGAACTTGTTAAAAGATGCTTAATAGCATGTATTTAAAGTTGATAATGTAATGATGATTTTAGAGACATGGTATTTTGTGGTGGTGGGTGCAAGACTGCAAGCATTCTTATAGTCACCTTTGTGGTGATCTAACCCGTCCGCATCAGCGCAAAAAATAACAATAGATTTATGAATGAAACTTAACTCGAACGAGTCTTGCTGAGTCGGACAGATTAATAAAAGGTACTACTTAGAAACGCGTAGAAGTAATTTTTCTCTAAGTAATTGAATATAATGACATCTAGTAGTTCTGCGAACAGTAGACCTCGCGAGCATATGCGAACGTAAAGGTAATTTTTCGCAGTACTTCACAAGCTATTTATCTCGGAAACCACTTGACCGGTTATGCTCATATTCGAAATTACTCTTTAAAGTCGAGTACCTAATGTGTGTACCAAGTTTTATCTAAATCAATCGGTAAATAGCGCCGCAACAAACTCCCCCCCTTTTTAGGAAAAGTTCCTCCCCAATCAAAATCGCTGACTACAAAACAATTACCTATATTGAATAGTAGAACATGCATACCAAGTTTCGTAAAGATTGGTTGAATAATGCGACCTGTAGGTCTACCATGAGTTTAAAACATTGACACCAATCGATGCGTGATATCGACTGCCGCGAAAACATGTACTTATGAAAAAAAAGAACAGTGCCACCTCGCGGTCAATTGTATAACTAAAATTGACAGCGAGTACGCCAATCACAAGCTTCTTCTTCTTCTTCTTCTTCTTATGTGGATTTTTAACGTGGAAAGACGTTACTCTGCCAGTGTCATGTTTTGGCGGATATTTAATCACAAGCTTAATATGTAGACGAGATCGAGTATCGACTATAGATGACATTTATGTTGCCAACTGTACAGGAAGACCAACGAACAACCTAACAAACATACGGGCAGATGAAAGTCAATTTGGCCAGTCAAAGCAGAAACGCGTCGCTCGGTCTATTAGTTAAACATTGAGGACATCGACAAGAAAATTAAGTTGAGTTTGTAAAGTATCTTCTTCGTTTGATTCAAGTTTTTCGAGCTATTCTTTAGTTAGCGTACCGTTAGCTAACGATGGTTAAAACAAAACTAGAGAATAAGTTTATTTGTTAAGAATAACCCCATAACAAATATAGATAAACCAAAACCGTTACAATGACTATGACTTTTACCCTCTTAATGTAAGATGACTACAAATAATGAAAGCAGAAAGGGATGATTCTGATAGGAAAAAAAGAAAAGATGGTGGACGACTTCTATTAGATTAATTTGTAAATTTATTTTAGTTACATTCAAGAGAAAGTTGGAAAAAGGAGGAAATAAAAAGAGATAAATATAAAACGATGAAAAAAAAGAGGAAAACAGAAAGTGTACACAAGTACAATTTGAAAAAAATTAACACACGTCATACTGGAAGCACTAGCTAGCTTTCAAACTAAAAAAGAATTTTGAGAATCGGTTCACCCAATCGAAAGGTATGAAGTAAGAAAATAAAAAAAAATACAGTCGAATTACCTCCTCCTTTTTTTAGAAGTCGGTAGAAAAGAGATCTTTTTACTTTTAATTTTAAGATTTACATATAACAATTAATGTGGGTGATAAGTACTTTTAAGAACTATTGAATAAGGAGACGTTCATTTCTGAAATAAAATCCTTTGTTGTTTTCCTTTGTTGTTGAAAATAAAATCACATTTGGACTTTTACATTTTGAATTAAAGTTCAGATATTGTAAGTAAGCACTACCAGTCGCGCTTTCGTTGATTTGGAATGATGAACACAATGCCAAAATTGATTGTGACTTCAATTGGAAAGCAGGGATAGTGACAGCAATTACGAATCAATTTTGCCTTTTACGTAAAGAATCTCGACCATTAAAACTGACACCTGTGTTAAACAGTAACCTAATACCAACATATACATTATTTGCAAACAATCCACCAGTGCTCTCGCTGACAAAACGCACGGCAACCGCTCCACGACCGCACGTTAACCGCACGGCTGCACCGGACGTAACACGGTCGCTAGTTGCGTATCCGCTTACCTACCTATTGTTGCTTACGTTAGCTTAGAAGCTTTTACATATCCATTCTCTGAGTAGTTTGCCCTCGACCAACAGCTGTTTTCAATAATCTATCTATCGCCGGTTTACCTTACTAAAGTTAGATATTTGACACTATTTGTGTGGACGTTATGTTAACATTTCTATCCGTAAGTAAGGAAACTGTGGATAGATAGATTATTGAAAACGGCCGTAAGACCTCGCCCAGTTGATGTTAGAGTTGGTGCTAAGTACCGATATTTCGTTTTTTAACCAATTTCAAAAAAGGTTAAGGAGGATCTATGTTCGAATAATAATATGTATTTTTTTATGTATGTTAACCGATTTCTCCCTCATTTGTAGACCGATACTCAATACTCTATTTTTATTTGAAAGAGTATTTTATACACTAATAATATAATACCACTATAGTACTTTCAAGGTAGTCCCATTTAAATGTCATTTAATTCGGTCAAGCGGTTTTTGAGTTACACTCCAACTGTCCGAACTAAAAGTATTTCGCCTATCTCCTATATAAAAATATGTGATGAAATGAAACACATCTCTAAACCAACTTCCAAAAGAAAAAGACGACGCGTACATTGTTGGCATGACCACGCAAAACTTGTAACAGAGTAGTCCGATTTTATAATATTTTTTTTGTAGAATGGGTATACTTTGTAGGTGGTCTCATTTAAATTTCATTAAATTCGGTCAAGCGGTTTTTGAGTTACACTCCAATAACTGAAAAGCTTGACCGCAAACCGCCCTGCTGACTGCTTCAAGCTGCTCGTGTATCTGAGCCCTTAAGTTGACATACTATTTTGTAAAGATTACCCCTTTGATAAATATGTCAGGTTGAAATTTTTGATAAACATCAATTCTTATGTCCCAAGCTAAGTTCCCAGCCTAACGAAATGTCAAAGCGAGTCTGTCAAAGGCTGAATAACAAAATTCGCATTCGTTAACGTCATGCATTAAAAAAAAGAAAAGAAAACGAGTCAATCGATCACGCTTGACGTATTTTCAGTCACAATGAGATTGGCTTACAAAGCAGTTTGCACTTTAATATTAACTGCTTAGATTTGATTTTTCAACGAATTGTAAAGTTTTAAGATTCGTGTTGCAGATTGAAAAATACCTCATCGTTTACCAACGAATTTAGGTTCTGAGATATTAGTAATAAAGGTGATTTTGCTTTAAGCTGGGCTGGTTTTTTTCGTTTCCAATTCATTTGTCCCTTGATGCCAATAAGTAAACATATTACATGTCAGAGTCGATGTATTTTGTGTGAATTAGATCGAATAGCGTTGTTGGTTCGGTAGGTCATATGTTTCTGAAGCTTTAAGCCGCACTGTTTGTTCTTTCACAAAGTACTATGCAATTACTTAAACAGGTGGCCTTGTTGACAAAGATTCGGTATAGAATGTTTCATTTGGTCAACAGTATTCACAAGTAGACCTGGCAGAAAATTTGCAGTAATATGTCATTTTATATCTGGTGCTCCAAAAACTCATCTCCCTATAACTGGTGATCCTGAATCACGTCTCCATATATCTTGTGATCCGGGAAGCCGTTTCCCTATATCTTGTGACCTAGAAACGATGTTCATTAAAATAACCGTCGACATTCTATGAATACGTAACAGAGAAACATTTTTTGTACAAAAAAGCGTTAGATAACTCGGGAGTTGCCTGTACAAACCATGCGAAGCCAACAAAAAGAACACAATTTAACTATGAATGTTAATGCACTAGGTATAGGACATATCTCTATAACACAATGTTTTAGACTTTCGCGGTTGTTAACTACATTTTAATTAGTACCTACTCACGGGATGTACACCACACACAAGTCATATCCACGGAACGCCACTATGTACATAGGTTGGTGAAGGAAGCCATCGAAATCACGAAATGTCCAAATTTCAATCGTGGTGATGGGTTCCAACTTGCCAGTGCGTGGAATCCAGTGGTAGGTTGTCTAAAAGGATTAACAATCGTCCAAAATGTGATTAAACCAACATTCGCAGTGATACAGTTAGTGTGTGTCGAGACTAACAATAGAGTTCGAGGGCCAGTGGTATCCGCAGTAAAAGAGTGAGAAAGAGGGAAGACCGTTTTGTCTGCTCTTAAAAACTTGGAACTGTTTTCACATCCACCCGCATATTCAGTCTACCCGTGAACATGGTGCATGTAACTGCGCCGAAACATCGGGAACTCCACAACCTGCCTAATCGTGGTGTACATCCCGTGAGTACTAATTATAATATCTGTTTAAAGGTGCATTCATACAGAATATTATAAATATACGACACGGACCTATAATATTATTAGCTTTGTTATTTATGGTCACGCGAAGGAATTCGCATATTCTTTAATAGCTTAAGAGTATTGCATAGCTAGTACTTTCCGTACTAAAAGAAAAAACTCTACTACCTCTTAACATTGTCCGATTTCAGTGATTTTCATGGAGTTTTTCAGTATTTAAAAGTACTATAAATTTCCTTTTTAAAATTTTAATTAAAACTGTAAAAATCAAAACGTTCGGGCATAGTAAGCAATGTGATGATTCCATGAAAAAAAATTCACTGAAATCGGACAATGTTAAGAGGTAGAAAAGAGTTTTTTCTTTTAGTACGGAAAGTACTAGCTATGCAATCCTCTTAAGTCATAATTTAATCAGAGGATTAGGTTAGGGGTAGTACACAGTGCTTACTGAATAGTTATGTAAGTCAGAATTACGATTAGGTTACCCTAGTGGGGTGCCACCCAATAGGGTTACACCCCCTTTGAGGGCACACCCCCAAATAGGCCAAAACCATTGTTTTCTTTTCAGCGGAAGTGTCACTAAATATTTTTTTATTTAGTTTTTTGACCACGATAATAAATTTTTAGTTCGGTAGTTTAGTTTAGTTTTATTGAACAAGTGAATCGCTACCGATAACTCTATCGCTAACCACACGAAAAAATAAATATACAGTAGGTAAATTAACTAATTAACTTACTTACGAGTAAAAACCTTACTAATACAATATATGATCTTATCGCTAATGTAATCTCTTACAGACAACCTTTAGATACTTGAAGAATGGCAAATGTACAGAGGTTAGAGTAGTAGAACTCTTTATGAATGAGTACGTCTAGGGGAGTACTGCCACGCACCTGTCTCTACCGCGAAGTTCACAATATGGGTGCTGGTGAAATGAAAGCGGATAAACGGATAGGTTGCACGGTAGCTAGTATTGAATTAAAATTTACTTGAAGACCCACTGTATTGAGCTCCTCACCTCACATTAACTTAAAAAAAAACATTGGTTTTTTATATTATGAAGATTAAGTTGAAGAAGAGATTTCCTCGCATTCTTCTCGCGACCGAGTATCGCCTACGACGTTGACAGCCCGCCAGTAAGCTATAAAACTGTTAAATTCCCTCCAGTATGCACATAGCTTTGCAGAACCAGTCATTTTACGACTTGCCGTAAAGTCTCGGGTCTCGTTGCATGCACTAATTAGAAATGTGGGTTGCTATGGTTTGGCCGGATAGAGCGAAACCACTTCTTTCTCGCTCAAATGTCGTAGAGGTCTACGTATTTATTTAATATCAAAACCGACTTTACTCACGGAATTAGCCGACGTTATCTACCTACGGTTCGGGCATGTCCGATGCCCATCCTCAGGGAGTTTACGCTGCAAGATAGTGGCGACCACTAGGCCGAGCAAGAAAATCTGCTTAAGTGTAACGTTATCGTATCGTTTACATATACAGTACTAACTATGAGTTATCTGTGCCACTATTGTACTAGATAAATGACAGTTTGTACTAAATATGTAAACAATGCGATTATGTTACACTTAAGCAGATTTTCGTGCGCAGCCCACATGTCGCTAACGTCGGCTAATTACGCGAGTAAAGTCGGTTTTGATATAAAATAAATACGTCTCAAACTGACGAGAATTTTCAGACTTTGTCTAGATACTTCCGGGTGTGACTCCTAGTGACTCCGTTAGCTTGGTTATTAGTGACACTGCCGAAGCGCGGAGTCCAAGGCTTAGTCCCTTGTCGGGGCAAACGTTTGTGTTATAAGTAATGTTTGCTCTCGAGTTTCGGATGATGTGATATATTTTCTCCCACGTCACAAGGCAGCCTAATGTTAAAGCTAATTATTTATTTATTTAATAAGGCTTATCAATAACAATTACACTTATACATACACCATATACTTAGTCTAAATATTTGTAGCTAAATGCATTGTTTTTTAAGATAAACACAGCATGCATTAATTCTTATGTCCGATAAGGAAGATAATATGAAATATAATGAACATGAAATATAATCAACACTTAAATTAAAAGAGCTAGAGAGTAGGATTGGAGAATTTGACATTGACTGCCAAGATTCTATTCTTTCTATATTTGGCCACAGAGTCACCAAATATGTCTAGTAATGTCACTTTGATAATTATTGTGTGTAATGTGTATGTCACTTTGATAATTATTTATTACATTACTTAATCTGGGGACAGGCGAATTCGCTCCTTACACTGTTCTACGTAATACCGTAATACCGAAATGGTACTCTAATTCTAAATTCTGCAAGAAGACTAGGAGAGTCGGTTATTAGCGCTTTTACCCTCGTGGTGATGGACGACGATGACGATGAATCAAATATAGTCTATTTCATTCAAGAACAATGCATCTATCTACCGGTGAAAAAAATTTCATAATCAGCTAAGTAGTTTTTGAGTATATCCATTACATACAAACTGACAAGTACATTTTTCGTCTTTGTAATATGAGCGTAGTAGGTTTATTTGTTTGAAGTTAAAAAATATATTTTAGTATACAAAATATAAGGTTACAAAACAAAATATAATCTCGTAGATTTTTTTGTGAGTTGGCTCAATAATACACCCACGCGTAAAATTTACTACACAGTCACACAGAACTAAATACATTGACGGAATACATGAATGAATAAAAAGTTGCATATATTGTGTTATCCTGGACCTACTCATGTTATACTCGTAAATTCACATCCAAAACAGCTCATTAATGTGTGGCGTGAAAAACTAACAAAAATACACACAGATATATTAACTTTTATTAAACTGAGCTAATCCATATCTTACATAAATAAAAATGAGCCCCTATTTCTCCCGGTCCCGCTATAATTTGAGAACGGATGGAACAATCTTGCAAATTCTTTTCGTGTGTTAATTATTGTAATGAGAAGGTTCTTATGAAAGAAAAACCAAAACAAAATGGGAGGTTATGGCGAAGCCGAAGGCCGAGCCTACTACGCGAACGAAGACGCGGGCAGTCGCTACTCTGTAATAAAATTTCATAATTTGAATGTCATTTAACATCTGTAGCTGCAAATTAAACTTTACTACAATTACTCCGGCAGCCGGCATAAACACAAACCGTCTGAATCACACCCCATCCATACTAGCAGTAATGATTAATGGGGCGTTTCTCGAAACGTCTAGTTATATTCGCGTTTGTTTTAATGACTTACTCCGCTGCGCTGTGTTTAGTTAATCTGGCTATTTCACAAAAGAGCTGGTTACTTAGGCACTTACTAATTAACGACAGAACAGAATCCTACTTTAACCATTCTAACAGGAGGGGCATGAGAACAAATAAAATTCCATTCAAATTTTATTGGGCGGATGTAATCTTTTAAATATGAAAAACGGGGATCAGTCACGGAAATAAGTCAGATCTTTCCAACCACATCCGGTGGTCTTTTTCGCACTAGGGTGTGCGAGGCAAGACGCAAACACGTGAGAGAGACTGCATATTCCATGAAAAAATAAATAATATAGTATGAATTCAATTCTTTAGAATATATTATATATAATTAATATATATTTAGAACATACGTTCCGGCAAGCGCCGTCAACGCTCACAACTGTCGCGCCCCGGCTTAGCGTTCCGGTATGGACCAATGCTTGCAATGTTCAAGCCATACGGAACGGTTACGCGGTCGCGAAATGCGCGCCAAATTTTCTGTCAAAACCTGATGGAATCCTATACATTTGATGTTAGACAATGACAGCTCGTAACGACCGCGAAAACCCGCCTACGATCTGCGAGCGTTGTGAGCGTTTTTGGTGACGTCATCGATGACGTATCGAGCTCGGTCACGATGATCGCGGGCTTGTAAGGGAACGGGTGTGCGAACCACGCGAGTGATTTCGGCGCTTACCGGAACGTAGCCTTAATAAACTCATATTACCGTGTAGTTTAGGAACGATCTTTTAATCCGCAATATGGCAACCAAGGAGGTAACTTGTCAAAGGTTTAATTTAAATTACGAACCAACTGGCTTGCATTTGTAAGGTTATCTGTTATGCCCGGGTGACACGAGGCCAGTTTTTCAAACCAGGACAGCAAGTTAGTTTTTTACTAAACTGTCCTGGCTTGGAACAGGCTAGTTCCGTTTACACGAGGCTTAATTATTTTAAGCTAGTAATATTGCAGCGACTGAGGTGACCACGCGTCCAACATGAATTGCATGCAAAAAAAAACACATATTTCGTCTGAAGTAGTTACTTCGAAAACTGCCAATTCGCACTAGACGAAGTAGAAGATAAATTACAAAAACGGTACAATAACCACGTTCATTAATTTGCCATACATGTTTTGTACCTACTAGTTTGCTAGCTTACTGACACTATCTTGCTGTGCTGGCTTAAAAAACTGGCCTCTTGTAACCCACACATTATTGAAAGAATAAACAAATTAATACTTTGATGTGGGAATAATAATTTATTGATTCATGCGTTACTTTACGGAAATCCATTATCAAAAACGATATTAGAAGAAATATTTAGTGACACTTCCTCTAACTGTCGGTCTAGCGCTGGACGAGTCAACATCTGAGGATGGCTCGTGTAGAGGCGAAACAAAGTGTCGAATTGGTTTTGATTGATTGGGTCGTTTTGTGTGTTTTTTATTTTGTATCCTTCTAGCATTTTATGCGGGAGGGAGGGTGGTGCACGCCCCCAAATAGGCCAAAATCATTGTTTTCTTTTCAGCGGAAGTGTCACTAAATATTTTTTAATATCGTTTTTTGATAATGGATTTCCGCAAAGTAACGCCTGAATCAATAAATTAATCGACTGTATTTTTTTTTATGTTTGTTACCTCATAACTTTCGACTGGGTGAACCGATTCTCATTTTTTTTTGTTTGATAGCTGGTGCTTCCCGTGTGGTCCCATTTAAATTTCATCGAATTCGGTCCAGTAGTTTCTGAGATCCACTTCAATAACTGATTTTTACCAAAGTAATAGAATGGAAGTCGGTATTAAATTTTTCAAATCGCACTTGTTCAAATTGTACTTGTTTCAGAAAAGTACTGTAGAAGCCTTGGCCACAACCCACAACTATGCATTGATGGACTTACGTATGTGCACATCGGCCCATATTTACACGTTCATCCATCAATACCTCTTTTGCAAAACTGTTACAATAATCATATACTATATAATATTATACTATAATGTTATAAAGAGGAAAGATTTGTAAGTATGTTTGTAACGAATTGGCTCAAAAAGTACTGGACCGATTTCAAAAATTCTTTCACCATTGGAAAGCTACATTCACCCTGAGTAACATAGGCTATAAGATTCATCATCATCCATCACCGCGCGGGTGAAACCGCGGAGAGCAGATAGTGTACTATACCTTCCATCGATTCAAGGGCTTTAACAAAATGTTCCCCACGGGCTCGTGAAAAGCAGTACACATAGTCCGTGCAATTTTTATTTCACAACCCAAAGCCTGTGTCCTGTAGTATTACGTAAAGAAGCCGGGCGCAAAAGCTAAGTTATTTACGACATAACGCCGGCCCTGTGGGCGGGAAGGACAATGGACAGTGTCGTTTCTCGTAGGATTCTATATTATTTGAATTTAATATTGGTCGTGTGAAATATTGTTTTCAAATCTACGAGTGTAATGACAGTAAGGGCGCTTGACTGCACGAGACACTGCAATGCAAACTGGCTATGATTATATATGGTAACGTAAATTCCTGACATCCTCAATTATTTGAGAGATTATTTTTTTAACAATTTTAAGAGATTTTTAAAGTTACAAAAAATGCATGCGGGCTGTTTTTGGGGATTGCCGATACAAGTAAAAAATAAGTAACTTCAACTTTGACTTGACTTTTTTATGTTATAAAAACTAACGTGGTTTTCACTCAAGTTCAAGTTCAAGTGACTTATTTTACAGTTTTCGTTCGGTGACGATGACGCGAGTTCCATATTTTTTTTAACCGAGATGTGCTAAGTGCGCCTAAAAAAGTTTTCATCTCAAAAATCTAGGAATTATTTGGATCGGTAGATAATTATTTAAATTAGTATTAAAGTTATTTATTAATATATAGCCACCCTGCATAGTAGTTAGGATTACATTGCTTGTTTTGATATTAGAAGAATAAGTTTGACATTTAGTATAGATAGTATAGATTTCACTGTTTTTTGTTACCCAAAAACAAAAAATGTAGTATGCACACTTTTAGTATGGGTATCCTTACTTATTACTTATATTTTATTTTTATTATTAATTTATCCACCATAACAATACAATATTCAATCAAAAGGTGTTACGGTTTAAAAAGTAAAGCATTGTATAGGTAAGACGGTAGACAAACAGACGGACGGAGCTGAGGTTCATGATGTATTAACGAGTATGTTTAATAAGTTTCTTTCCAAAAACAAATCGTTACATTGTTATATTGTATTGATGAATTTCATGATCAACTACATCATGCACCTAGTTTTAACAAAAGCGATTCACCGTCCTTACTGTCTATGATCTGTACTGCAACTATCACAGTATGAAGTTTCACAATAGTCCTATATTTGGCGTGATATCTCTCAGTATTATATTCCAGTCCTGGCTAGCGTAGCGGTTGAGTGGGTAGCACATTATCAGAGGTCGCGGTTCATTCCCGCGTTTGAATAAAGCATAGAAATCCAACTTTACTAGCCTAAGTTATGTGTGGATATAAAATTAATAGTGTAATTTCATATACCATAATAATATTTAACTGCGTAAGGATATGCCTAGGGCTACTTTGGAAATGATAATAAATATTGCTACCATACGATTCATACGAGCTATGGAGAGGGTTATGCTCGGGGTTTCTCTACGTGATAGAATCAGAAATGAGGAGATCCGTAGAAGAACGAAAGTCACCGACATAGCTCAGAAGATTAGCCAGTTGAAGTGGCAGTGGGCAGGGCACATAGCACGCAGAACAGATGGCCGATGGGGCCGAAAGGTTCTGGAGTGGAGACCACGTACCGGCAAGCGCAGCGTAGGTCGTCCACCGACACGGTGGACAGACGACCTGAGGAAGGTCGCAGGACGACGTTGGATGCAGGCCGCTTCCAACCGGTCCTTTTGGAAAATCATGGGGGAGGCATATGTTCAGCAGTGGACGTCCTACGGCTGAGATGATGATGATGATGATGATGATGATGACGATTCATAAGCTTTAGGGCCAATAAAACATAGTTAATAAGGTAAGGATAATATTTACAATTCATTACATTTCCTTGTTGTTAAAATTAAACGATTCCATATGCTACCACATAGAGTTTGCCAAGTCCACTAAGGCCGGTTTCAGTGCTCGACCGACCGTCGGTCCGTACGTCGGTCGCGCTTATCATTTGTATGAAAACTCACAAGTGGTTTCAGTGCTCGACCGACCGTACGCACGCGTACACCGTACAATCGGTTGTGCGTATCGTCAGGACCGACGGTATGCGCGGGTGAGCACTAAAAGCGCCCTTTGGAACGAGATTACAATTATATATTATGTGTCACTAAGAACGTGAATGACAGCATAGAAAAGTGGTGAAGTAAAAAGTATTTCTCTTAAAGAGGGTTTACGCGGTGAAAATCTACCTTTTGAATGGCAATTCGACGCCTCAGGTGACTAAACACAAGCCCCAAAGTAGTCTATCATTCAATTATGCGCCGCGCGGAGACGGTCGCATGCGGCTGGTGACTAAAATCGACCGTGTAAATGATCACTTACAGGCGATCGCCCGCCGAAATGACAAAGCCGCATGCGATTTTAGTCACCTGTGTAAATTGGCAAGCGATGCGGGTTGGTGAGGCAATTTTCGAAGTGACTAGTCGCACGGCAAAAATCGACTCGTGTAAAACCCTCATTACATGTCGCATGGTAGTTGTTGCTCGTTGGAAAATAATCAGGTTACATAGTACAGGCTCTGTCTAGTTTGGGACCTGAACACCGCATGTGGATGTTGTCCCATATGTATACAAGTATGTATATCAGACATCAGGTTACATAGTACAGGCTCTGCCTAGTTTGGGACCTGAACACCGCATGTGGATGTTGTCCCATATGTATACAAGTATGTATATCAGACATCAGGTTACATAGTACAGGCTCTGTCTAGTTTGGGACCTGAACACCGCATGTGGATGTTGTCCCATATGTATACAAGTATGTATATCAGACATCAGGTTACATAGTACAGGCTCTGCCTAGTTTGGGACCTGAACACCGCATGTGGATGTTGTCCCATATGTATACAAGTATGTATATCAGACATCAGGTTACATAGTACAGGCTCTGTCTAGTTTGGGACCTGAACACCGCATGTGGATGTTGTCCCATATGTATACAAGTATGTATATCAGACATCAGGTTACATAGTACAGGCTCTGTCTAGTTTGGGACCTGAACACCGCATGTGGATGTTGTCCCATATGTATACAAGTATGTATATCAGACATCAGGTTACATAGTACAGGCTCTGTCTAGTTTGGGACCTGAACACCGCATGTGGATGTTGTCCCATATGTATACAAGTATGTATATCAGACATCAGGTTACATAGTACAGGCTCTGTCTAGTTTGGGACCTGAACACCGCATGTGGATGTTGTCCCATATGTATACAAGTATGTATATCAGACATCAGGTTACATAGTACAGGCTCTGTCTAGTTTGGGACCTGAACACCGCGTGTGGATGTTGTCCCATATGTATATAAGTATGTATATCAGACATCAGGTTACATAGTACACGCTCTGTCTAGTTTGGGACCTGAACACCGCGTGTGGATGTTGTCCCATATGTATACAAGTATGTATATCAGACATCAGGTTACATAGTACAGGCTCTGTCTAGTTTGGGACCTGAACACCGCGTGTGGATGTTGTTCTATATAATTTTGTACATACAAAGTTTTCATAATATAGTTAGTTAAGATAAACATTTTATTAGTAAGTGTCAAATTTGAATGTAGTGGATAAACATGGTCTATGGCGGACCGGTTTACAGATGGTTCAGATCGTTATCAGTATTTCTGTTGATACTGGTAACTGACACGTATTCTGCGGCACAGATATTTGATTCCATTCTTACTTCAATTAAGGCTCTTGCATTGACGTCAACCGAACGTTTACTTTAACTACGTAAACATTTGTCTTAACATGTTTTGCACTTCATTGTAAAAAAAAGTATATTTCCTGCTTTGGAGATATAGTCAAGTTATACTTCGCAGCGGAGTTTGACTTGACGATCTTTAAAAATTTAAAAGTTATATTAAGGCGCTACCCAAAGCGGATGTACACATTTTTGACATACTATTTACTGATACACAGTTGAAAAAAAGACTTCCATTCTATTACCTGTACATTGATAAAAATCAGTTATTGGAGTGTTATTCAAAAACTACTAGACCGAATTTGATAAAATTTACATGGGAAGCATTAGCTTTCAAACAAAAAAGAGTTTTCGAATTCGGTTCACCCAGTTAAAGTTATGAGGTAACAAACATAAAAAAATACAGTCGTTTTGGGTTTCTCCTCCTTTTTGGAAGTCGTTAGAAAAGAAAGACTTAACTATAATAATATTGCACAATATTTATTTGGCATCTTGAACAAAAAACCGCTAATAAAATGACAGAAAAAAATCGTATCGCATTTCTCAATATTTTGATCGACAACTACTATATTTTTTGATATCAGAAAAAAGGTAATTTATTAAACTAAAGAACTATCTACACATTTTTACTTTTGTGGCTTCTTTTGTTTTTTAACAAAACAAAACTGCGAGAAGGTGATCGTGTTTACAGACGCACGCTTGTTGCTATCACGGCCAGTGCTTCACCCCCTCAAATACCTAAAAGTTTGCTCTTGCAGCGCCTTAATATCGTTATAAGTTACATTGCGGATCTCAGGGTCTCGCTCACCCCCCTCCCACGCACCGCCTCTTGCCGCTTTACTTTAATCTTTTATACTTATAATTAAGGAGTAGAAGCTAAAAAGTACTTGGAAGAAGGATAAATAAAGCGGGGACGTAAAATTACCTACTGAACATGAATATGACATTTTAGAAAAAAATATCTGTCTGTCTGTATGCTCACGCATAACTTAAAAACTACATTAAAGATTTTGATGAAATTTGGTATATGGATAGAATAGAGCCCGGTGCATTCAACAATATTTTTTTTTTATCTTGATCCGTCACATAAATCCAAGATGGCAGCTTGATCTCTCTATGCTACACGGTCTCATATAAAACTAGGGTCACGATTGACTGGTCGGCGCGCATGGACTTCTGTGGTATGGCAAAAATCCTACGCTATAAAATAAATACCGCAATACTTGAGAACTTCATACTATACATAACGAAATTCGTGTTTTTTTTTAATACAACATTACAAATCGCCATGTCTACATCCTCGAAGGGGCAGGCAGCGGTGTTTGAAACACCTACGATTCGTCAGAACTAGCCTATTGCCATCTACGGATTTAAACTGCGGACTGCTATTGAGAATTTATTTGTTAGTAAATCCCAATAACGGTCCGACCCGGATATTGAACCCAAGACCTCGAAATCCCAAAGTGGCGCTCCCACCACTACACCCAAGATTCAGGAAAGTCAGCTAGATTGAAATAAAACTTTAAAACGTACTGTATTTTATTGAAAATTCTAAAACCCTGAGAGTTCCTGAGATTTGCAAAAACCAGCCGCAATCCTGAGACGAGTCCAACTATCCTGCAATCTCGGGACACGTCTTGAGATATGGTAACCCTAACCGCATTTGAGATCCTAAAGAAGGGTTCTGAACGAAGCCGAAAAATGCGTCAAGATATATGCTTCATATTGCAAATATCTCCGCGTCGAGATCCACAAACGAGCATGTTTCAGGAATAACCCCCTTAAAGATTCAAATCCAAACCATCAACAATCATAAAGTTTTCTAAAGTCAATCGATCCGACCGCATTGAGTAGATCACTCAGCGATTCGATCTTCGATAAATCGATATAAGGACAAAGGTTATAGAATCGATATCTGTGCTAATCGAGAAACGTGACTGCTTTGTTTGCTTACCGACAAGCCTGTCAACTTCCTAAGAGGTTTTCTTTGTAACGAGAGTTTGTTTGCTTGGCTCGTTTGTCTGTCTTTCCGGTTCAAAATTTACACATTCCTATACCCACACACATTTATAGTGATCATCATCATCATCTCAGCCGTAGGACGTCAACTGCTGAACATATGTATCCCCCATGATTTTCTGCAAAAAAAAAAAGTAAAGGATAAAAAATAAAAAAAAAGCAATAGAAGAAAAAAAAACAATGGGAAAACCCAAAATAGCAAAAAAAAGAGAGAAAAGAAAAGACCTTTTACTGTTAATTATAAGATTTAGTACTAGATATGTTTAGATATTAAGTATTTGTAAGAAGTTAATAAGGAGCCGTCCATATATGAAAATATTTTATTTCACTTGATCTCGTCTAGGACTTTGAATACATTTAAAATGTTGAAAATTTAAGTTTAAAAAAAATATAATCTTGTATTACCAAGGGCACCTTATGTCTGTGGACCTGGCAGCTACTAAAAAAAAAAATATGTTATCCTGCTACCTTTATCAGTTCGTCAGTCCACCGTGTCGGACGACCTACGCTGCGCTTGCCGGTCCGTGGTCTCCACTCCAGAACCTTTACATAAAAAATAATATTACAAAAAAATGGAACCGACTTCAGTACAAAAAAGTATGAAATAACTTGTTGAAGTCGGTACCATGATAGTTCAAAAGTAGGTACCCTTTATCACAATATTGTGCGCATGGTACCGACTTTGATAAGTTATTTCACACTTCTTGGTGCGGCAGTCGGTACCATTTCTTGGTAAGTTTTTCACCCTTTTTAGTGACCCTTGCTACTTACGAAATCGATTGTCATTCACTGTCAATGATGATATCATCAAGATTCTGAGACTGATGACCTGATAAAGATAGCAGGACGACGTTGGATGCAGGCCGCTTCCAACCGGCCCTTTTGGAAATTCATGGGAGAGAACTATGTTCAGCAGTGGACGTCCTACTGCTGAGATGATGATGAGTTTTGAGTTTATCCATTACAAACAATTTGAAAAACAATCAAATATTTCCTCTTTAAAATATTCTTCTATTCATACGGCATTCTAAGTGTACACTAATACCTACCTAAAATGACTTAACATCATTATGAACATATGTGGGATAAAATGTTACCTATATTTTGATCCTATGTTCATTTAAAATGTCACTCAACAAGTACAATTTGGGAGTTTTGGCGCGAACGCGGAATAGTCAACGTTTTTCCATTGTATTATTTATCAAAACTTATGCTTTTTTCAGTGTTAATGTTTAAAATTGGTGGCGTTTTACTCATTAAGTGCTGTTTTACGTGCATGAGTGTGGGCAAGTGATATAATGTGGTGACGTGTTGTTTCCAAAACTCCATAGAAGCTGATGGTAAAGTTGCCACCACTTTACTAAAGCATTACTTAGACTGACTGGACCATGACTGACTGACATTTTGGACTCAGACTGACTACGACTAATATCACCAGAATATTCTACAAAAACTTTGTAATACAAATAACTTGACACTGGCAAATGCACTAGAAGTGCGGGACCATAACCCTCTAAGGAGGGAAAACGAAAAAAAAAGATTATACAATTTGAAAAATTTAATACCTACTTCCATTCTATTCAGTTATTGGAGTGTATCTCAAAAACTACTGGAACGAATTTGATAAAATTTAAATGTGATCACACGGAAAGCACCAATTCTCAAACAAAAAATATTTTGTGAATCAGTTCACACAGTCGAAAGTTATGAGGTAACAAACATAAAAACAGTCGAATTGAGTACCTCCTCCTTTTGGAAGTCGGTAGAAAACGTTGAACCGTTTAAGCGTGAACTGTAGGCCTACCATAAGCCCCTTATAGCAGGACAGTTAAGCGTTTTATTGAGCTGTCCTGCAAATTCGTACTATGGCGGACTCTAGCAGACCAGCAAACTATTGCCCACGTGACCTAGCCGGCCAGCAAAGGGCGGCCTGCAATTGACCTGCTGTAAGCGTACCATAACGTGTTTTTTGACTTTAGATATCCATTAAAGTAACCTGCATATCTGTCATATAAAGCAGGCGAGCTAAAGCAACTTTTTGTGACCTACTAAACGTAAAAACCGGGAATTTCTATCAGTTTGCGAAAAAATTGTTTCTGTTACTATCGTAGAAGAATGTGGAACGCATATGAATAATTATTTGAGTTACTAGAAGAAGTATATAAAAAAAGTCATCTCGTATTTTCACGCGCTCGAACTGTTTTATTTTACCCTACAGCCTGCCATACCTGCCGCTATGGGTATTTAGAACTCCCATAGTACTTCTAAGTGAGCATAACTAACACGACGGCGAGGTGTAGACGCGGCCATAATTCCAAGTTGAATAAATAAGAATTAACACTTAGAACACCGTCTTGATATTGTAGGCAGATAATAAGAATAATCATTCGGGTCGTTTCTCTGAGAATCCACTTCAAACTTTTCACTGTTGTTTACTAGATTGGATGTGTTCTAATATCATTACAAAATATTTGTACTTTGTGTAACTAATGTAGCTTGAAATTAATTCACTAAATCAATGTCACAAACTCTGCTGGATCCCTCAATATTATTATTATAACGTATTTTACAATGCCTGTGAATAATATTGGAATATATATAATCCAGTACTTTACAAATTGAATTTACTGAATTTATAAATCAGATCATTAGGTTTCAATATAAGGCTACTCTTAGTTTCAGAACTTAACATAAACCAACATAAATGAAAGAGTAAGAGCGTTATACAAAGCGGTATATTGAAGTGCTGAAGTGTTTTTACCAAAACGCCTACATGTCAACCTTACGTAAAGCATCGTAAATTATTTTAAAATTGGGGTTGGACCGCGTTTTAATAACAGTGTGATAAGAATAAATAGAATATAACACAAAAAATATGATCATTGTGATGTTTTGACAAGCTCCCACATCGCCAAAGATAAGTATATGATACAGAGCTGTTACAACCGGCAATTATCCACTTACTAATATATCTATTAGTGCGGTGCGGCCCATGATTGGTTAACTGTCCGGCCACGCCTTGCGCACGCGCACGTTTTTTATCTCTTCAACAAAGTAGCGTAGGCAAAGTGTGTTATAAAACTATTAGATTATTTTTTGTTACTTTAGATGGTTTATTATTTGAATTGTTTTTAGAATGATTGTTTTATTTATCAAGACCTTTTATATCGAATGGTGTAAGGTTCATAATTAAATAGTTTTTTAGCTTGACAACAAATGTTAATAATAATATCTTAAAAAGGTTTTTTTTTAATTTTATTAAAAAAAATTGAATTGATGAGTTTTTATAAAGAAAAATAATGGATGAATTGTTTAGCTGTAGTTATTGCCTACTTCTTTTTCCTTATTTTATAATTGTGAATGATATTAAATTAGATTAGAGAAATATGTTTTAAGTTTAACATTATTTCGATATTTTCATTTAACTATTCAAATTAGTTTAGGTTTTGTTTCAAGGACTGATAATATGTATAATTGCAAATGCGTTCATATTAATAAATAAATAAACTAACACTTATTGTTTAGTGATCATTTTGGTAAAATATCCATAACTTAATTGGCTTTTTCTTTCTTCCAAAATATATTAGAGTTCTTTTAACATTGATTGCATTTTCTGTTTGCTCTTTGTTATGTTAGACTTTATTACTAAACCAAAGTTCACCAAAACCCGTTCAGTCGTTTCAACATAAATTGTTTACGAACAGACACACACACATTTTCAAATATATAACGAGTACAATAACGTCGTCTGAATGAAGTTATAAGTCTGAGGGACCAGCAGGGCTATTATGTATCGCAGTTGCTAACAAATGTTGATTGAAATCTGAAAAAATGGCGGCTCTATGTCAGTTTTGACAACTCCAGTGCGCAAAAACGTTAGTAAGTTGATGACTGGAGCTAAAAACTGACATAGAGCGGCCATTTTTCTCGATTTCAATCAACATTTGTTAGCAACTGAGATACATAATAGCCCTACGGGTGAAAATAGGAAATGAAACGTAGGCTACGTGTTGCCTATATCCGCGTATAAATTATATCTGTTTCAAATCCACTCATATCCGTTTTAGAGTCGTTACAATGCGAACAAGTACAAAACGTACTCACTCACGAATGTTTGCAGTTAACTATAATATTAATATATGTGTAATTGTAATGATTGTTAACTGTCCTTGTCAACCAAACAAACGTAAAAGTACTGATACAGAGCTGGAACTACCCTCAATTAACCTTTGTCTTTTTAAAAAAATTAAAAAGATGTTTAGCAGTATAAAAGAACATATTTTGGAGTAGTTTAACTGCAATATATAATAATTTAACTACAATTTAAAAGAATACTCATTTAAACTTATAAAATGTTACTGATAAAAAAGCTTATGCATTTAGGTTGTAAAAATTAAGTATTAACATAGGTATACATTTATATACAAAACATTAAAAGAATTATCATGATATAAAAGAAAAATTAAATTAATAAAATATCCCTGCTAACTTTAGTAAGTAGGTACATATTTACTAATAGACAAATTATTGATTTATTGACTACTAGCAAATGCCCGCAAACGAAGTCGCGTAGTAGACTCGGCCTTTGGCCTCGCCATTACCTCCCATCTTTTCTTAATTATTTTAATGTAAGAACCTCCTACGAAGTATTAGAAAACATTTTTTAAAACAACAAAAAGTATTAGAAAACAACAAAAAATTGATTGAAATCGGTAAAGTCGTTCTCAAGTTATAGCGTGACCAGAAGAAATGGGGGTACATTTTTATATATATAGATCGATACGTATGTACAGTCAATATATACTTTCTTTGGCTTTTATGACTTTTATACACATTTAATAAAAAAATATAAAATGATGTATAGGTATTTTTTGTAAGCACATAGATAAATACAAGCACCAACTAGTTTCCCCTGTGTGAGCATTTAGTTTAACCCTTCATATACCGTGATAATTAAAATGTTTCAAAATTATGTTTCAATCGAACGTACATTTACGTCAATGGTACTTACAGAATTAATACGTTTATTCAAAATTTTGTACCGAATCCGATCGCACCACTAGTTTGACCGACACATCCCTCATACTAATGATACCATTAAAAACAGAGGCAGTTAACACACAAAAAAAAACAAAAGGGGTATCATCAACTCAATAAACATCTGCCTAATCTGTGTTTTGTAGTCGACCTTTTTTGTTTCTCTTTTTTGTGGTTTCGGACCTCCTTGTAGGTATTTTGTCGAGTTTATATTGTCGTTACGGTATTTAGTTTAATTTTTGTTTTATGTTTTGATGAGGTTGAGTATCGTTTGATGGTCGATTGGAACTTTATTTGATGTTTAAGGTGTCACATTTATTATACATTTAATTGGAGTAAGGTCTTTTTATTCGTGTAGTTTTGGTATTAAATTTTAATTTTATATCAAATTTCAGATTTTATTACACCATTTACTTAGGTACGAGTAGTAAGTTTTAATGATCAGGGTCACGCTGCAACTGTTATTGGCAGGTTCGACGCTTACTATTAGATAAAGTCCCTGTTATTTTCATCACTTTATGTAGAAGGTGCGTTCGTTTAGCTTTTAGGGCATTGGTGGCGTTGTCATTAATGGCTCTTTTCTTAAAGCGTTCGTAAAGTTCAAAAACATTATTTTTGCCACTTTTGCTCGCACCCTATTTGAACGCTCAACTGAGTATAAGACCTAAAATCGCATGATCATGCTGTCAATACATAGCTGTCAAATAACGATCACAAACAACCATGCTCCGGACGTGGGTCTAAAATTGCACTTTTTGGCGGCAAAAATTCCTCTTTTTTAGCTTTCCGTACGCTAAACAAAAAGAGACATAAACGACATTTTCACCCACAGATTCCCAATTAGAACGCCCCTTGTGAGCGTTTTTAACGTTATTTTCGGTAAAAACGCTCACAAGGGGTCTATTCGAATGCACTAATAATAATGGTATTGGCAAGTACCACGCTACTGCTACACTACTTTTTGCCCAAACATTATTATGTTTCGATTTAAATAAAAGAGTAATAATAAAAGAATATTATATGCAAACATGCAACAGCTTGCAGTGGATCTTGATCGATGTTTTGGTCAGGAGTTGGATGGGTGTGTGCTAGTGGCAATGTTCAACTGAGCGCTTCCGTGCTTCGGAGGGCACGTTAAGCCTTCGGTGTCGGTTGTTTGTCTTAGGACAACAGACGTAAGGCTATGTCCTGAACACTTCGACATGGGTGGTCCACTAGTCTATCAACTCGCGTGGAGGATTATGGCCCAACTCGTCTCTCTGAGAGGAAGGCTCGAGTCCCAGCAGTGGGAACATAATGGGGTGGTTATGTATGCAAACATTGTTATATCACCAGGGGAGTAAAACCAAGCGCCTCGTGGTGATAACTGTAGGGTGTAATCAATTAACTGTTCTGTCTAAGTCACGTTCTAGTATAGCGATGTATGCAACAACTTCCCAAGGTGATTTTGCTATATGTTGTAAGTTTAAGCCTATTTCTTTCCGTGCATGGTTGTCTGGAAGATATTGTTCTGAGCGGTAAGACCGCCCATTGTGCCACTTTTAATTTTAAGTGTTTAATTGTGAAATATTTTTAGTAGTATTTTTATTATATAGATATGACTAGAAAACCATAATTTGGAATACATCCTTGCAGCCGAGAGATGTTCTATAATAATGCCTTTTACTTTTATGCTTCTTGTAATGTTCTCATTGGATATAATAATTTGTAATTTAAATATTTTTGCGAGTGAACTGCTTTATAGTCTAACACACACTACACACATGTTCAAATACATTACACACTTACCTAATCACATTTCAAACATTTTCGTGTTCACCTTTCGTAGATCTTACATAGTTCTACGACATACCCGCGTATTGAACAACTGGCAATACTTTAATTACTGCGAGCTTTTGCTAATGCAAAGTGTGCAAGATTCTGTCAAACACGGCAGTATTAGTCATATTAAAATAATTCCCATGTTCTTAATAAAGCTTGTTAATGGATAAGGACCATTTTGCAAGTGATGTTTTAGATAATATTTCCGTATCATTTGCGCATAATTGCAGTCCAGAAGAGAGTGGAGGCTTTATTAGAAATGCTGATAGTATAAAAATTTTTCACGTAAACATCCGAAGCATAAACTGCAATATTGATAAACTTTTAGTTTTTCTACAGCGAATTAGTTATCAACTAGATTTAATCGTACTTTCGGAATGTTGGTTAAGTAAAGCTCCGATTGTCCCCGTTCTTCCTGGGTATCTTTCACATGTATCTTCTTATAATAACCAAAATGAGGGTGTGGTAGCATATGTGAGAAGTGGTCTGGTGTGCAACGTTGAAGTTCCTGATTTCTCCGATGCTAACTGCATTATTCTAAAATTTTCAGATCGTATTGCAGTAGTGGCTTTATATCGTTCTCCTTCCTACAAAAACTTAGATCCCTTCATTAGTCATCTTGACTCCGTACTACAAAACTTGAACTCTTTCACTACGCTAGTCCTTATTGGAGACACCAACATTAATATAACTTTAGATAGTACTGATCAAAAAGCAAATGACTACCTAAATTTAACCGCTTCCCATGCCATGCTTCCAGCACACCGTTATCCAACAAGAGAGGAACGATGTCTAGATCACGTCATACTTCGGTCCTCAAAACATGCAACTACACTTGTCTTGGACTCATCAATCACAGACCACGCCCCAGTTTTGGTCTTTTGTGAAACTAAACTAAAAGCTAACATTACAAATCGTACAACACAAAAATATGATATACCTGCCATCGTAAATGCTTTGGAAAATATAGACTATTCCTCTCTTCTCTCTACAAAGGACCCAGAAAGCGCATCCAAGCAGTTAGTTGAGCTTATCTCTTCTAATGTACAGGCACATACCAAAGAAATAATTACTCCTAGTAGAAAAAGAATAATCAAGCCATGGATTACTCCTGGTATTTTAAGATGTATTCGTCACAGAGACAAACTATTTAAAAAACACAAACGAAATCCTAACATTGAAGATCATAAAATTGTATACCTTAGATATCGAACTTTTTGCAACAAATTACTAAAAAATGTTAAAAATAGTTACGAAAAAAATGAAATTCAGAAGGCCAAGAGTAGTCCCAAGGAAACCTGGAAAATAATTAAGCGGTTAGGCAACCTAACTAGTAAACAATCATCTTCTTTCGAGTTACTAAAAATGGGTACATCTCCTTCTTTATCTGTTGATAAAGTCAACTCCTATTTTACTAGTGTAGGCGCAAACTTGGCTTCGAAAATAGCTGAACTTAATCAAGTACAGCTGTCTTCAACTAAACCATCATGCCCCCCAATGCCTAGTTCATACCTAAGCTCACTAAGTTCAATGGCTCTTTTCAGCGTAGATAACCATGAAATAGAATCTATTATACTTAATCTCAAAGACAGGTCTGCAATAGGGTGGGATGGAATCCCTACTTCGGTTATTAAATCTGCAAGACATGTTCTTATTCCCATATTTAATTATGTTTTCAACCTTTGTCTGTCAACTGGAGTTTTCCCCACAGTATTTAAAAGAGCGATTGTTCACCCTATATTTAAAAGTGGCGATAGAGACAATGTTTCGCATTACCGACCCATCTCAGTGCTCACAGTGTTGTCAAAAATACTTGAGAAAATACTCAACAAGAGACTTATAAGTTATTTAGATGAACACAATATTTTATCAAAAAATCAATTTGGCTTTAGAAGAAATAGATCAACTGAAGACGCCACATTGGAAGTTTCGGACACTATAGTTAAAAATTTTGATAAAAAACTTAAAACTTTAGGCATTTTTTTAGATTTATCGAAAGCATTCGATACCGTTTCCATTCCTATTTTACTCTCCAAGCTCGAACACATTGGTATTAGAGGTGTTGTGCTAAATTTGTTTTCAAGTTATCTTAAAAACCGTACACAGTCGGTTAAAATTGAAAAATATGTTAGTAACGAAGAAATAATAAACTACGGTGTACCACAAGGTAGTGTCCTTGGACCTTCGTTGTTTTTGATATATATCAATGACCTTTGCAATAAGTCTCTCCCAAACTGTAGAATAATTACGTATGCTGACGATACAGTTCTACTGGTACATGGTCAGGACTGGACAGAGACTAAGGTTTTCGCGGAAGATGCGCTTAAAGCTGTTAAAGACTGGTTAAACTCCAACCTCCTCACGTTAAACTTATCGAAAACTAAAGTAGTCCCCTTCTCGGCAAACATTTTTTCTCGACCACCTTCCTCCTTCAGAATTTATGCTCATTCCTGCACAAATAGTAGTCCCAGTGACGCTTGTAGCTGCGTTAGTATCGATTGCACTGAATGCATTAAGTATCTAGGTGTCATGGTTGAGAGTTCAATGTCTTGGAAGCAACATATCAACACCACAGTCTCTCGTATTCGAAAACTTATCTATGTTTTTAGAAACATACGTAACGTGGCTGATTTCAAGTGTCTTAAAACTGTTTACTATGCTCTGGCCCAGTCGATCCTGACTTACTGCATTACCTCCTGGGGTGGTACCTACAAAAATTCAATGTTACGACTGGAACAAGCTCAAAGAGCTGTACTAAAGGTTTTAGCTAATAAACCAATTCGTTTCCCCACCGTTGAACTTTATTCACTTTTTGAGGTACCAACAGTTCGGCAACTCTTTATATTACAAGTCATTCTGCATAAGCACTCGCAAATTTCCTATGACCCTAATACAAATAATAAACGAAGATCGGATATTGTTTGTAAAACTGAACCTCACCGTACGATGATCGCAAGTCGCCATTATTTTTACATTAGCTCACGTCTTTATAATAAACTTAATAAAATTTTAAATATTTACCCACTGCCCCTACACAGTTGTAAAATTAAAACCCTAAAATGGCTCATAACTTTATCATATGATGATACAGAACTATTTATTTTGAAATGTAATTAGTGACCTCATAGGTTAATACACACACACACACTCACACATACACACACACACACACACACACACACACGCCACTCTTACACGACTCAAATCTTAACTTATTTCTTAATTAGTACCTATCTCACAACATTCTGAAGTATTTAAAATATATTATATTTATTACATATATAAACTACTTCATATTTTTAACCTAATAATAATAATACTATTGTTACAGTTAAACTTTGTAAAAACCTATTTTAAATTTTTATAATATTTAATATAAGAGCATTGTATCTAGTAGGTGTTATGGAGGAGGGCGTTGCTACCTGCGACACAGTCTTTGTACTATAGCGGTTAGCATCGTTCAATGTATTTTGTTTCTTATGTTTTTCTTTTCCACAAATAAAGATTATTATTATTATTATTACTATTCTTATTTCATAATTTGTAACACATATTTGTATTGTGGTGTTTCAATTAAGAGTAAATCTATCTATCTATCTATCTATCTAACGAGGAACCAAAACCGTTTCATATTGTACACTTCGCCTACACTTGTTCATCATTACGAACGCTTCACGGGTAATAATCTACCATTATTAAACGGCAAAACTCAAAGAAACACAAAACTAGATATTAAACAAAATCAAGGTTTTTCCGGCCATCTTTCTCTTTGAACGCTACGAATAAATTAATTATTTCTTCATAATTTGTACGTGAATGGACACAGCTCATACACTAAAACGGACACTCGTAGAAGGAAACGTTATTACGCTCTCTCCACTCGCGTCGTCCACGCCCGCGGGTACTACTACGATGTTGAGAAAGCTATAAAGATCCGAAACATAGTAACATCTTCCCTACGAAGAAATAATGTCAGGAAGCATAATTCAAAACAAATTCTACACAAAATGTGGTCCTTCAAACCAAAACGACGTATGATTCCAAATACGAATTACTTCCGAGGTTGCAAAAAGACATGTTCGGTGATTGGTTTAAATTTAAGAAGGAAAGCAGGGATTGGTCCACGCGCGTGCTGCAACGTCTACTATGACAGCAGGCTATGACTAGCGGCGTGAACGATGTTATTGAGTTAGCACGACTTTTATTGGGTCATTTTTTTAAGGCAGTTACTCTTCCTGATATTATTTCTTCGTAGCATCTTCCTTTTAAAGTTTCTTAGCCGGTGACAAAGTCAGTGAGAACCTTATAACTTTCTGAGTTATGTAGCTCTACCATGAGTTGGCAACATAAATGCCATCTACAGTCGATACTCGATCTCGCCTACCTATTAAGCTTGTGTACTCGCTGTCAATTTTAGTTCTACAATTGACCGCGAGGTGGCACTGTTCTTTTTTTTCATTTTTTTGCGGCAGCCGATATCGAGCATCGATTGGTATCAATGTTGTAAGCGCGGTAGACCTACCGCCCTCAGCTCCAACATTGATAAGTCGTTAGATGCGCCCCCGGCGGCATTCGACAGCAATAAAAGAAAAGTACTTTAGTACAAGACTCACTAGAGTAAAAAGGTGATTTTCTTTAAACAAAATTATAAGAGTTCTACCATCGAGGTCCTAGATTCTAGGATGTCATCTGAAGAATCACAATTTTTAACAAAAATAATTCTTAATCAGTGTTTATAGTAGTAATAAACGACCAGATCATATCGAATAAAGAGTTGACTCAATTATTTTAGGTAAGATTATCATTAATGAAGCACATTTTTATTTGAATATATTTAATATTTGTATTTTAAACATGTAACATAGCACTTAAATCAAATTGTAATGTAATTGTACTGTTAATTTTTTTCATTAATCTGTTTGACATTATTAATAATTTTACTATTACTATAGAATATACTTCCTAAATTTTGACTTCTTTCTTCATATATATTATTTTGTAAATTTGACTTGCCCAGTGTAACTGACAATGTTATAAGGCCAATAAACAATTTGAATTTGAATTTTGAATTAAAACCACTACTAATTTTAAAAAGTGCAAGTCATGCATTCATAATGAATTCCACTTATAAGGTCCAAAGTAAAAATTACATAATTTACTTATAAAGTAAACGACGTCATAATTCTTCGTCTGTAGATATTGGTAGCTATTCACTTATTCAAAAAACTAAAATAAACTTCCGAACTAAAAATGTATTATGGTGGTCCTTATTCAATAAAATCCAAAATCATTTAACTCTAAGAATGACACTTCTAACAATAGGATCATTCTACTAAATTTTGGGTTATTTTAGGTTAGTTTAGCGAGCACCAAGTTACGTGGCGCCTTAACTGTCTAAAAGATATCCACAATTGAAAAGAAATGTCTAATGTTAGTGCTGTCATTCGGAAGTGTTGTACTAATGTAGATTTTAGCTTAAACAAAATAAGTAGCACTGCCATAATTTAGAGGTGAATGCTTACAGAATCGACACCATTGTTTTAATATATAGGAATAATCTGCGAAAAATTACTAATGCATTGATGTCCTCAAACTTTATACTACTAACCCAAAACTGAGCAAAAATAAAGCGTGGAACTAAATACGATTTCTTTTACAAGTTGAATGAATTAGAACCAAAACTTATTGCCAGTTTAAAAGTATCGATGGGCGCGTCCTCACTAAGTGATGTTATTTCAATGATTCAAGTACGCACTTATACTACTCACTTCAACTTTCCATACCTACTGTATCGAAGAGTTGAAAAAAATGATTTGTCATTGAGTTTAATCACGCGGAGAAAGGCAACTGTCAAAATAACTCGAGTTCTTTCGAAAACATTGTTTTATTTTCAATATGGCGGCTTGTCAAAATATGCCAGTGTTAACGTTTGGAAAAATATCTGTGACAGAAGAGAAACGCCATGGATTTAGGGCGTTGTGATCGTGTTATTGTTTTACTTTATTAACCGGAATTATTACCAGAGGCCGTAGCACAAATAATTTGCGAAAAAGTATTCGTATCGTGCACGTCAACGCGTCACGCTTTGGCGGACAAACTATGAGCTGTCTGTTTCACGTGAACGACACGTTACGTTACACGCACGCAGATATTCGTGCTAGGCACACTGCTTGTCTTGGTTGGTACACTTACACTGCCTGCCAGTTATGATAGCCTAGTATGTATAGACTACAGTTTCCTTGCAACATCACCGCATAGTACCAGGCTACCATAACCGCATAGCAGATCTCAGCAGCCTTGCTATCGCTCGGCATGCTGATATCCATACATAATATCACCTACTACATGGCTCGTCCTGACTATGTGTTATCTGTGCCCTAGATACATGACAGTTTGCACTGTTGCACGTGAACGACAAATTACGTTACACGCACGCTATATGTATCATCATATATCACGCATATATATCAAATAAACTTACAGTTTTATCTTTACACGGCCACTGCGTACTACTAGTAAGGATCTCCCGATAAACTTGTCGAGTCGATAAACTGAACTTTTATCAGCTATCCTACCATGTCAAGTATGGATCTAGCTGCTATTTCTATATCGCGGACTGTCTTTATGCTGGGGCCACACTACCTAACCGCCTACCGCCCGTTTACCGCAATAATTATGGCATTAAATTACTGCCTAACGCCACTGAAAACAATGATAATTATTATACTTTTTTCAATTTAATAATATAACTTTTCTTGTTACAGAAATCCGAAATGGTGACCGCTGAGTAGAAGAAATCAAAATTCAAAATGGAGTCTTTAGAAGAACGGCTCCACAATACTAAAAACACAAGAATACCAACACTCCAAGAGTTAGACGCCACGAAGACAAAACAAGACAAGATGACCTCTAGAGACCTAAAAATATTTAGTAAGAAATCAAACTACATCATATATGATAATATTTATAGGGACGAAATCAAAAGAACCCTGAGAAGAGATAAAAGTTTATATACTTACTGTTCTATAAGTGTCCTTCTTAGTTTTGTATTAGGTCTGTCTATTGGAGTAATTTTAATGGGATCAAATTCCAAACCAAACGAAGATAGTGCTAGAAGAAATCAATCACACGAAGTCATTATGAGGACATTGAATTCTATAAACCCTAATCATATTAAGACTGACGAGAAAAATAACAAGATAGAAGACAAAGATGAAAGGTATTCGCCTGTCTCTTTCACAGGAGCTGAACATAAGAAATATAATAAAGAAGTGTATCCTCAAGGATTGACAGAAGATATGAAGGAGATATTGAAAGATAACAAAGAAACTCATCATAAACATACAATAACAAATGTCAACTTCACGTTTGTTCCTAATGAAATGACTGTGTTGTATGATAATATATATTGGGGGCCTGAAGTTGAAAATGCCATGCCTCAAGGGTATGGAGAGAACACAGCTGATATTTGGGAGAGCTACGTCGATCAGAGCGAAATTGTCAATATGGAAGCAGGGTGTGGCAGAATGCAAAACCGACTAGTCACTTTCCGAGACGGAATCCAAGCTTGCGTCCGATATAGGCAAAACACAGACCAAATCCAAGGAGAAATATTCAGTTTCTACGTCGGAAGATTGTTAAATTTGACTAATCTAGCGCCATCTGTAGTAAAAGTTGTCGATTTGAAAGACAAGCTGTGGAAAAATGTCGCAAATGACGTAGCAAGTGCGCAATGGAATACTAATCGAGCTGTAGTACTGACTCAATATATTCCCAGTCTTGAATCCGCAACAATTCCTGACATATTCAAACCAGCAGACAGACATTTGAACAAGATAGACGTTTTCAACATTACATCAAAAGAAAACGCCACTGTGGAGACTTCGAAAGAGATTTTACTGAGTAAGCTGAGATCAAAGAGCGTGAAGAAAACTGAGAGAGATTTGGAAAACTTTGATCATATAGACATGAAACTTAGCAAGAAAGTAGTGAAACAATTTTTGGAACTAGCTCAATGGTCAGACTTGATTATATTTGATTATTTAACAGCAAATTTGGATAGGATCGTAAACAATTTATTCAACTATCAATGGAATGTTAATATAATGGATGGGCCAGCTCATAATTTAGCCAGAAAAATGGACAGCGGTCTGCTTCTTTTCCTAGATAACGAATCAGGACTATTGCACGGTTATAGACTTTTGAAAAAGTATAATGTGTATCATAGTTTGATGTTAGAAAACTTGTGTGTGTTTCGAAAGAGGACTGTAGATAGTTTGAAGAACTTGTATGGAACCCAGTCAGTAGGTTTGAAACTTAGTGAGACTTTTCATAGGAAGAACAGTGCTGTCATTAGAGATGTACTTCCGCCGTTGCCCGAGAAAAATGCTAAAGTACTACATGAGAGAATCGGCAAAGTTTTGAGTCAGGTTGAGAAGTGTGCCGTAAGTTTTAGGTAGTTGTGGATATGTAAAACGCTAAAGAGGTCTAATACAATTTAAAATTATTAATGCTGTAAAAAAACACCTTTAAAAAAATACGAATATTACATATCATAGTTGTGAAGGCATACTATGCTAATGTAAACAGCACAGTTTAATAAAATCTTAAAATGTCAACTAAAGGTCAACTAGAGAGATATATTCGATGCTCAGGATGCAAGCCTCGGTGAGTTCGAGGCCATAGACATTGTCAGAAGAAGCGGGCTTAAAGACTAAGATTCCGATCTCCGTCTGTCAACAGCCGTGCGATTCTGTAATAATTCGTCGATTCGCTCGTCGACGAGCTCACCGGTGTCAAATACTTTATGAGATATCGCCCTTGTACACAAGATTGTATTTTCAACGTTTCTTGTCATCTCGTCATTTGTTTCACGGATGTTGTCAAAGATGCAACGATGTTATATATATATAATATATATTATATTATATTATATATATAATGTTTGCTCTTAGAGAATCGCACGGCAGGCTGTAACCCGTCATAGTTAAACAGTTGAAATTTTCACCGACGATGTATTTCTGTTGCCGCTATAACTACAAATATTAAAAAACAGGCCAAGTGCGAGTCGGGCGACAATTATAGATAATGGTACGGAACCCTTCGTGAGCGATAATGCTTAAAAATAAAACGCTTGTGTTTTTAATTTGTGATTCAAATTATAATATATTTTTTTAAGTTTATGGATCCATGCAAGACTTATAAATACTTTAATAATGTAATTTTAAAGAGAAAAATCACATCCTTAGACGCAATTCAAACCCGCGTCTTCCGAAAACGCCATGACCAACTAGGCCACCGAAGCTCGAGGTCGGAGCATCGAATTTTGACTCTATCTGATTTCAACCGTCGTACGGGGACGGACTATTTCTCCAAAACATTTGTCTCTGCACGTTTTAAATGACTTCTGTGTATTGGACTACGAAGAAATAATGTCAGGAAGCATAACTCAGAACAAATTCCACACAAAAAGTGGTCCTTCAAACCAAACCGACGTATGATTCCAAATACGAATTACTTCCGAGGTACCAAATACACATGTTCGGTGATTGGTTTAAATTTAAGAAGGAAAGCAGGGATTGGTCCACGCGCGTGCTGCAACGTCTACTATGACAGCTGAGTCATAGCGTGAACGATGTTATTGATTTAGCATGACTTTTATTGGGTCATTTTTTCTAAGGCAGTTACTCTTTCTGATATTATTTCTTCGTAGGTATTGGACCTTTTTAGTGTTCCAAAAGTGATATAATATTAGCATTTTTTCGATACCAAATAAATAATTATTTATTGTAAAAACAATGTACTGTGCCAGTTGGTAATATGGACTAAGAATTAACAAACAACATTGTTCTGATGAAATATTGTTTGATTGTTTTCTTATCATTATAAAGTGATATTAATAATGATTTAATTATATTTGTATTTAAATTTAATTATTTTGTAAATATGCTTCTGTATGCGTCCGAAAATTACAGTACGGTCACGAAACATGTGGCCATTTTGGTATTTTTTATTTATTTAAAAAATAGCATTGTGAACATCGTGTTGTAATTGGACGACAAAGCTTTAAAAAATGTAAATAAATGTAAAAAGTATATAATATAATTCAAAATAAATGAAATGTTCAGTGTGTTTGTGTTTATTTTATTATCCTTCAAGAAAGTTATTTAACAACAAATCAACAAAATTACGTGAGTAACGTAAGTGCAACGTTCAGTACAAACTATCACTTATCTAGTACAACTCACAGTTTGCACGACGAACCGCGGTGCGTTTATGAATTGTTTACATTTACGATAGGAATACCGTTTTTTTTTATGTTACTAGGTTACGGTACAAACACGATGCCCACCTGATGTTAAGTGTTAATTCATCTCCTCACAAGTGATGGACTGCACTGCTCCCGTAACCATTACAGTAACAACCAGAGACATTAAATTTTGAAAACGTCTGTAAGTCTTCCAGTATAATATAAACCTAGGCTCTGTTTAATAAACGTTACAAATTATATATCGTAAGTGTATTTATAAGTTACTTACTAGCTACTCTCCGCGGTTTCACCCGCGCAGTGATGGATGATGATGATGAATCATATAGCCTATGTTACTCAGGGTGAATGTAGCTTTCCAATAGTGAAAGAATTTTAGAAATCGGTCTAGGGGCAGTTTGCCTACTCCCACCTTTTACGAAACTATCATAAATCAGGAGCGTTTTTTAATAAGCTTAGAATAATCATACTTACTATCGAACTCCCACCGACACAAAACAGACAACAAAATTTAATGGTAAACAATATGACTACTTTAAGAGATGAGAGTACGGATCTTCAAAACTTTGACATTGGAACAATGAAACTTAGTGTCAAAAGTCACGTCAAAGTACGCGAATTGAGTGAACTATTTGATAATACGTCATCGAAACGTCTATCTCAATGTATTATTATTTTAAGCTTGCTATATTGACGTGGTGGTACCAAATTTAATGGTAAGTTTGAAACATGATAACGTTATGAGTACCCTGTACTTTTTGAGCCAATTCCTTACAAATCTTTCCTCTTTATAATATTAATAGATATATAGATAAGTATAGAAGTATAGACAAATCAACAAGTTTCTGTTTAATGAAGAACACCTACAAGTTACAGATCTTCCAATTAATTGTAAGTATAATTTGTTTATTAAATTGCAATTATTAGTTACGATTCCAATGGTGGAAAGCTGACAAAGACCGCGACTTCGTCTGCGCGAGATTGGTATGTTTATACCACAATGTCATAAAATATTTACACGGTCAAACGCAAAATCAATCAGTAAACACTAATAATACTACGTACATAAAAATATAAAAAATATCAAGATCGAAAAAAATTTCATTTCATTGCATCATCTTTGACGGTATTGTTTAAAGCCTTTGTCGCTGATGCGATTATGCCGCCCTGGTTATTACAACAATGATAAACTAATAACTAATTGTCCTCTTACTTACAAACAAATAAAGTTTTTTTGTTACATTTTATTGACCCTTGACGGTCGTCGAGCACGTCTAGTGTATCGAGCTGTCAAAATGATAGCGTGCTTTTGACTAAGCTATCAGAAACTGACACACACTTTGACAGAACTCACCGTTACGATCTTGACGTAGGTGGAGATCTTATTATGTTGTCTATGCTGTGCCTAATAATATGACGCTTTTTCAGCGGCGTGGTGACGATGAAAGTGTCCTTTGTGTTAATCCAGCGCTTTATCAACCTCCATACCAAATTTCATCAAAATTAGCCTTGCCGTTTGAGCGTGAAATAGTTACAAACATCCACACATCCATACTCGCAAACTTTCGCGTTTATGATATTAGTAGGAAGTAGGAAAATGTACAATAGGTTTATAATTTCGATTCCGAACTACTCGTTCCGGCCTAGCATTGCATCCATATACTGTTCAAAACCGTCTATTACCAACCGACCAACCACGCTGTCCACCTAGTTGAATAGTTAGCATATATTTTTCTTAACCGACAAAGTATCCTAGTTTGTTCGTTAGTAATCTACATAAAACTTCTTACCATGAACCAAAAAGTTTGGTAGTTCCCACCTCTGTCGTGTAAGTAAATTGTGGAATGCTCTGCCGGTGTACGTGTAACCTTGCAGCTATGACCCTGGGTTTTTCAAGCGGTGAGCAAGCATCTATCAGGTCATCATAGGGGAGGCGATTAGTGCAGCTTACGGCCGCACTAATGGTCATCGCTTCTTGGTTTCGTCTTCGTTTTCCATCAGGCGAGAGGGAGCCACTTTGATGAACCACTAATCTCTCTCTTCTCGAGAGAAATAAAACCAATCTCGAGGCGGTGACAGCTTGCAGATATCTATAGTAAGTAAATGTCAGTAAATGTAAGTATAATAATGTAAGTATTAAGACTTATAATTATTAGATTAATTATTAATTAATTATTAGATGTAGGTCTAGGTCTGTGAAGTGTAGTTAATTGGCTCAAAATAAAGTTAGTGCTTAAATTATAGCATCATTTGTAGCGTCGGAGAATTAATTATCCAATATCACGATATTTTTTTGCACTCATTTAAACTTTCATTTCATAATCATAATCAGCCTGTTTTGTTCCCACTGCTGGGACTCGAGTCTTCCTCTCAGAGAGAGGAGTTGGGCCGTAATCCTACACGCGGGTGGATAGGCTAGTGGACAACCATGTCGAAGTGAACATCCCTTCGAGATAGCCTAACGACTGTTGTCCTTAGACAAACAACCGACACCGACGGGTTAACGTGCCGTCCGAAGCACGGAAGCGCTCAGTTGAACAATGCCACTAGCACACACCCATCCAACTCCTGACCGCAGCAAGCGTTGCTTAACTTGTTGATCGGTTACGATCGCCAAGTCAAGCTCCGCTGCGAGCGTTTCTTTTACTTTTGTAAAAAGCTAAATGAAAATGACATGAAAAAATCACAGTATTTGTTTGTCAAATTTCGTAAATAATAAATATTAAATATTCGTAGAAAAATACGCTCAACATCTGGATGAGCACAAAGTTGGCGTTTCAGATACACTACAGATACAGTTCGCTCACTAGTACAAATAACGAAAGTAAAAAATATATATCCATCATTATGGAATGGAATTATGTGAAGCACTACAATTAAATTAAATGAAATCGTTTATTCTGTATAGGCATATTGGGCCATTAAAAATTGTCATATTACATTTATTATTTCTTAAATTGACAACCTCGGCTTGTCTTTTTAAATTATGTTTATCGCCAATTTCTAAACAACAAATGTTCGTTTATATTTAGCTCCAGTGTGTTGCCTTACAAAAGAAATGGTATCAGTAGGACTAGACACGCTACCCTTTGACATCTTAGTACACGAGTAGATAGATCCTGGTGTGATCAGTCCCAAGCTGTTTTATCCTCCAAGTAATCCGAAATTTTGTAATAACCTTTTTGACAGAGTTTAGTTTTTATATTTATCTATAATCTTTACTGTGTCAGTTATAGTATTATCAGTCGTAATAGTAGATTATGCACCAAGGGAGTAAAGCAGTGTTTTACGTCATGGGCGGTATATTAAGCCCTGAGTGTATCGGGGATTCTTGGATTAAATAAATGGGATTAAAATTTAATTCCCGAGCGTAGCGAGGGGTTAAAGCCGCCCAAGACGAAGACAGGCTTTATCCTCGAGGTGCATACTCTACTTTTCATACCTACTGCGAGACAATAAACACTAAGAGCTGTAAAATAGCAGTTATATAGTTAAAAGTAAAATACATTAATAGTTAATATTCATATTGGACACATTTGTACCGTTATAGAGGGACAGAGTAATATCTTTGGAAGGAACATTTTATGAAAAACACTGTTCTAGACTTTCGCGGTTGTTAACTAAGTTATAATTAGTGCTCACGAGATGTAGACCACGATTTAGTTGCTTTTGGAGCTCCCGATATTTCGGTACAGTTACATGCACTACGTTCAAAATAATAACATACTTTAATTACAACCAATAGGTATATAGTGTTATCTATGACTTCAGCTATGACCTTGAATGCGCAGAGAGGGGCCGTGTGTAACCCATAGCAACCGGCGCACAACAATCGTGCGTTCGTTTAGCAATACGGGCATTCATTGGTGGCGTTACTATTGTTCGCTCTTTAGTTAAAGCGTTTGTCAAGCTCAGTTTTGGTGGCAAAAATAACTATTTTTAGCTTCTCAAGCACTGAATAACAAGAGCCATAAACAACATTTTCATCCATAGATTCCCAATTCGAACGCCTTTGTGAGCATTTTAGCGTTATTTTTGCCAACTTAGGGCTATTCAAACGCACTACTTATAGTAAAACCTTTTCGCGCCGTTTTTTTTCTGTATGCTGTCTACGTACTATGAGTTTTCCTACAACTAACGTTCCAAATCCAAATCACTTTACTGTCCAGGGAGTTTCATACAACTTTACAGCCCCGCGTATGTAATGCCTTGCTTTACGTAGCGATTGCGTGACATGTAATAGAACATTTTTGAGCAGGTGGTAAGAAAAGGCATTTTTTGCGTTTTCGATAATTCGAAAATACAGATCGATAGAGAATTATAAACAATACTATCATCATCTCAACCAAAAAACTGTGCAAATAACTCTTTTTCGACCAAATGTCCGTTACGAAAATTGAGCCCAGAGGTTTAGACGTGGACAGAACCTGTGTGTAGTGTAGTACTTTAAACCTTTGAAATACCAAAGTACTTACAGCCGTATTGATAAATAATTAATTACTTGTAAATGCTACATAACCCTATCATAATTGGATGTACCTTTCTACACTTGTATTAGGTTGTTGTCGTGGGATTTTAATGTTTACAGCATAATAGATCCTTCACAGTTCAGACTTGTGTGCGAATGTCATTTTTATACAAATTCACTTTTCAAATAAGAACGATGAACTGACGTGTTCTCATTGCTTAAGGAAAGGAAATGGTGACTATTACTCGGCTAAGAATTAGCCGAACTACACGGCTAAGAACTATCAAAGGCCAGCTCGGCCTAGTTCTAACTTCAGGCAAATACTAGTCTATAGAATTAAAATCGTTGCTTAAGTAATTACTTTCCTTAAGTAATTCTACTTGTATATAAATACGGCCGTTAGACCGCGCGGCCCCTAGTAAGCAGACCGTAATCGCGATAAATAGGCGATAAAAGAAGAAGCTGGCCGGCGATTAGCCGTGCGATTTTCTAACGGCCGTTTTCAATAATCTGTCTATCCACGGTTTACCTTACTACCGATAGAAATTTGACGTAACGTCCACACAAATAGTGTCAAACTATCTCTAGTAAGGTAAACCGACTATAGATAGGTTATTGAAAATGGCCGTAAGAGCAAACATCGTTGCATCTTTGACAACACCCGTGAAACAAATGAAAAGATGACTTGAAACGTTTGAAATACAACGTTATGTACAAGGGCGATATGTCAAAGTATTTGACATCGGTGAGCTCATCATCATCATCATCGACGACGAATCATTACAGAATCGCACGGCAGTACGCGAGTGCCGGCAGAGCGGTCGGGGTCGGCAGGTTGTATGCGTCCAACAAAACGTAGCTGCGACGTGCACTTGTTTAGCGGCGATGTTGACATCCCTACACGCGTCTCGCGACAAACCTGCGGGAATCAACGCCAGTAGGGAACACGTTCTACTTGTAGATAAGTATTTACTTACATATAATTATGTTCCACGTAGAGTTCATAACTACGCGATCCGAACCTCTGCGTAGCACTTAACTGTACCGGGCGATTGCGTAGCACTCAGCCGATTACGCATATTTACTTACTCTAGAACCGAATGAACGAAACATTTGGTTATTTACGACAATTATAGCTAACGTTGATGGAAAACAAAACAAAAATATTTTAAAACACCCCTGACACACAATAATAATGAAATTTGTCCTACTAGTCAAGCCCTTATTTTTGATGCCCATATTGAGGGAGTTGTGAAAATATATATATTCGCCATTCTGTGGCGGCGGCCATCTTGGACCTATTTTCATCAAACAGAGTTAGGAACACTCACGCCTAATTCACCTTTCAAACAACTGCAATTTGAAAAATTTAATACTGACTTCCATTGTATTCAGTTATTGGAGTGTAACTCAAAAACTACTGAACCGAATTTGATGAAATTTAAACCACACGAGAAGCAACAACTTTTAAACAACGCCACACACAAACACACACATACACACTCACACACATACCCACACACACGCACGGATACGTCAGACTTATAGAACCCCATCGTTTTCCTAGGAAATTGTGTGAGTTTTTACAGTAAAATCCCAAATCACATAACTGAGCTCACAGAGGGCAAATTCAAGTTGATTGTAAAACACGTTTTAATAAAAAAAAGCTTACTATAAAGTCTAACATTACTCGTATATAGAAGATAAAGATGCTTGGAATACTCCACTTCTGGCAAGCTGTCACTCTGCCACCCATAAAATGTAATATTTGTAGTACCTAAGTAGAAACATTGTAAACATCTTCCCGAGTTTCTTGCCGCTTCTTCTCAGCAGGCTCCTATATATTTTGGCACGCGGAGGTAGAGTCTATAAAGTACATTATCTACATATATAAAAATGAGCCCTATTTCTCCTGGTCACGCTATAACTTGAGAACGGATTGAACAATCTCGCTAACTCTTTTTTTGTGTTAATTATTGTTAGGAGAAGGTTCTTGTGAAAGAAAAACACAAAAAAATACCTGAGTTTATGGCGAGGCCAAAGTCCGAGCCTAAAACGCGAACGAAGTCGCGGGCAGTCGCTAGTAATGAATAATTGTCAAACGCCTGCTATAAAGTTGTCATGGTACGAATAAACCGGGCAGTTGTCTAGAAGTCTTGCTTTAAGAGCTCATAGTAAGGCCCCAGAACTGATCAACAAGTTAAGCAGCGCGTGTTGCGGGCAGGAGTTGGATGGGTGTGTGCTAGTGGCATTCAACTGAGCGCTTCCGTGCTTCGGAGGGCACGATAAGCCGTCGGTGTCGGTTGTACGTCTTAGGACTACAGTCGTTAGGCTATGTCGAAGGCCTGAACACTTCGAAATGTGTCGTCCACTAGCCTATTCACCCGCGTGGAGGATTGTGGCCCAACTCTCTCTGAGAGGAAGGCTCGAGTCCCAGCAGTGGGAACAAAATGGGCTGATACCCAGCTAAAATAGTATACATTACAACAAATACAAATACAAATATTTTTATTTCCAAAAAGATTGACATACGAACATGGTACACAGGTTAACAAAAAGTAATTGTAATATATCTAAAACTGTTAACATTGAGTCCCAAACTAAGCAAAAGCCTGTATCTTGGGGCTCAGAGACGCGATTGCCTACTGTACTACGATTTACAATATACAGGGTGTTTGGTAGAGGGACCGACAAACTAAATGAACGTGTTCGGGGGCCCACTTGGAGAATACAAGTTGGCCAAAAAAATCCCCGACACCCCAATTTTTTTTAACTAAATCAGTTAGTTAGCTCTGTTTTGTATCCAATTTTGCTTTGAGTGGCTTGAAGGTGTATTAGAGACCAAATTCAACTAAAACATCCGGTCTAAAACAGATTTTACAAATGTTATGGAGGTAAATAGGTACAATTTCGGAGAAAAAGAGAAAAATCACAAAAAAAAGTTAAACATAATGGGGGGCCGGGATTTTTTTTGGCCAACTTGTATTCTCCAAGTGGTCCCCCGAACACGCTCATTTGGTTTGTCGGTCCCTCTACCAAACACCCTGTATAAATATCTACGTTCTCCCTGTATAAATACTTCCCTTTACTTTATATTCACATGTTATATTTCTAATATTCTCATACGTTTTCGGACTACACTAACAATGCATTTTTAAATCCTGAATCACTTTAAATATCAAGGTGCTGGTATGCCAGTAGTCAACTATTATACTTATTGGTTATTTACAATTTGAACTACAAGTAGGTTAAGAAAATGGACAAAAGGTGTGTGTGTGTGTTTATTTATCCGAGGGTATGTACCTATGCGTGTTTGTGCGTATTTGGTTGTGTGTCGAACTGTGTATGCAAGGACGAAGCGTCTATGAGGCGCATGTGCTGTATTGTTTTTAAATCAGGTTTTCAATTTCGTCATAAGATAGATTCAATAACCATTCTTTGACTATTCTTTTTTATTATATTATATTACTATCTTATTTATTTTATTATTTTTATTATATTATATTATTAAACTTATTAAAGTATAGTCGTAAAAAATATTTGTTCTATTACAGGTGATGCCCCATTTTGGAGATCAAAATTATACGTTATTAAATATTTATTTGTCTACCGACTTCCAAAAAGAGGAGGAGGTACTCAATTCGACTGTATTTTTTTTTATCTTTGAACTGGGTGAACCGATTTCCAAATTTTTTATTTGGAAGCTGGTGCTTCCTGTGTAGTCCCATTTAAATTTCATCAAATTCGGTCCAGTAGTTTCTGAGATACACTCAAATAACTGAATAGAATGGAAGTCGGTATTAACTTTTCAAATTGTACTTGTAAATAAGTATACGTTTTTTAATGATTTTATCGATTTAGTTTGTTTTTAAGTTTTATAAGTTTTAGGTCCAGTCAACATTTTAACTAATTTGAACATACACACGTACAACCTAATACATCCACACACACCCTTGCACACACACAAATTGACAAATTATTATGATATGGTCATGATTAATGAAAATGTGTCATATTATATACTTATACCAACTTTATGAAGTTCAGTAACGTGGGGAGCGCAGATCCCTATAACACAGGCTTCTAGCCTAGTATAGAGTTCTGAGGTCTATCTTATATTATTTGAACGCCAGTATCCAGATTATGTGAAAAAATAAAATTTGTTAATAAAGTCTAGAAGTCGTTTTATTTTTGAATATCCTTCATATTATCGTGTCGAGTGCTACTAGTCAAAGCTGTCAGAGTAGGTAACTTCATCTACCTATACATATATGATGCCGCGTCGCCACTTAAGTAAGCTATCTGTTGCCACGGACGCGTCAACCGCGGGACCTCCCGGAGATGCGGGCGGCCAAAGAGTACCAAATATGACATGTGTAGATGTGGCATATGTTTGCACGAGGGGGTTTTTACCTACTTTAGTTTTTTTTGTTATAAGGTGACGTAATTTTGCTATACATGTTGTTTTTTGTAAGTTCATGGCGTTATACGTTATACGCATTATAGTATGTTACTGCATAAGAAAAGTTTTTTTTTAATTCACATAAGCATTTATTTTAGTAAGCTTCAGATTAAGGTAATAAAGTTTATATTGTAATAAGTATATTTTATTTGATTTCCATTTATAAGATTAGTATTATGTATATAAATAATAATAACGATTCTATAATAAAGTTCCCAATGTTATCCGAGATTTGCCTATTAATAAGTTTAAAATTACTATTAAAACTAAACTCTGTCAAAAAGGCTATTACAAAATTTCGGATTACTTGGAGGATCAAACAGCTTGGGACTGATCACTCCAGGATCTATCTACTCGTGTACTAAGTTGTCAAAGTGTAGCGTGTCTTGTCCTACTGATACCATTATTATGTTTTCTTTTGTAAGGCAACACACTGGAGCTAATATTTGTAGTACCTAAGTAAAAACATGGTAAAAACATCTATATAAAAAGAATGTCCCCGAGTTTCTTGCCGCTTCTTCTCAGTAGGCTCTATATATTTTGGAACGCGACGGTAGTCTTTAAAGTACATTATAATCAAAAATTGACGTTCATTAGTGCGCCTTTGATGCCTAAATTGAATAAATGATTTTACTTTGACTTTGAAATAATAATGATTTATTTGGCACTATAACACGATTTAGGAACAAACATATCAGAATCGATGACACCTGCAGAAGTATTAACTGTGTCGCAGATGTCAACGCCCTCCTCCGAAAGTCAGCTAATAACATAGTTCCTTAGTAACAAACAAAGTACAACTATATAACATATTATGTAAATACGTACGAGAAGACTAAGTGGGGGTAAAGTGTTATAAATTTATGTTGTTTATAAATTATAGAGCTATTTAGGTTAGAGTGAGTAGTTGAAATGTGTGTGTGTGTTTTTGTGTCCGTGTGTGTGTAATGTATGTGTTCGGTAAGGGTGTTTTGCATAGGTGTGGTTGTGTGGTCTTACAATCATATTTTTTTTAAATACTATTAATTACTGTTTTTTTACAAAAAGTTAAATATGTTTATTTATTAAATATATATTTGTAGAAGTAGAACTCTTTGTGAATGAGTACGTCCGTGGAAGTACTGACAGCGTACCCTATTTTTACCATAAATCAGTAATGTTTGCATTACTGAGGTCACCGCTTATCACCATGTAGGCCTCGTGCTTGTACGGTAACCTTAAAACTTAACTTTTAAAAAAATCATAAGTTTTTTTAATTACATTATAATTTTGTACGAAGGTAATGTACCTATTATTTAGTGAACATTATTGTTCTTTTCTTTTAACCCCTTTTACTGTAGGATATTGGATCAGTAATATTAAACGGCTGAATATTTTTTTATTCATTTTGGTACGGAGGTAGATGTAGTTCTGTATTAACACATAAGATACCTTTTGTAAACATCATCATCCAACACCACGCGAGTGTAACCGCGGGGCGCAGCAGCTATTTATAAAGCAAAAGCTTGGATCGATGTTTGTTATTCAATCACACCGGAATGGCTAAAGAGATTTGAATGAAATTTGGTGTGTATGATATAAATTTTTAGGAATATGAAACAAAAACGACTATAACTATTGTTGGGCATTTTTCTCGCTATCATCAAAGTCAAAATCATTTATTCAATTTAAGCATCAAAGACGCACTTATGAACGTCAATTTTTATTCTAATGTAAAGACTACCGCCGCGTTCCAAAATATATAACACCTACCGAGAAGAAGCGGCAAGAAACTCGGGGCCATTCTTTTCATATAGATGTTTTTGCAATGTTATTACTTAGGTACTACAAATATTTGCTCCAGTGTGTTGCCTTACAAAAGAGAACATAATAATGGTATCAGTATGGCAAGACACGCTACACTTTGACATCTTAGTACACGAGTAGATAGATCCTGGAGTGATCAGCCCCAAGAAGTCGAAGTTGACATTGATGATAAACAAATATGACGCAAGCAGGATAAAGACAAATGTAAAGGAGTTCGTACTAACAGTAATTTATATTAGTATTTATTTGTATTAGTGCGATTCTCTAATGATTCGTCGACGAGCTCACCAATGTCAAATACTTTATGAGTTATCGCCCTTGTACACAAGGTTGTTTTTCCAACGTTTCTTGTCATCTCGTCATTTGTTTCACGGATGTTGTCAAAGACGCAACGATGTTTGCTTTGAGAGAATCGCACTGTTGACAGTAATTTAAAATCACATAAAATCACAATTACAGCTCTAAGGAAATATTGCCCTTCAAACGGAACACAGTAATGTTTGCACACTACTGCTTCACGGTTGTATAACTGACAAAGGTGTGGTACTTCCCCAGGCGGACTGTACAAAAGTCCTACCACTACAAAACTACTACGCGACACATTAAACCATCGCGTGTTGTGCGCACACCACGTGCACGTACAAAAAAGTGATAATTAGGCCATTTGTACATACAGCAAGTGTAACCCATATTTATACCTCTTGTTTGTAACTAATTTAATCAGATCCATTGCACTCCACCGGTATAAACTTGCTTTTAGTTGGTCAAACTATTCAAGTGTAGTATTATTTATCTGAACTTTTATGCGTAGTTTGGAAAGACACCGATAGAAGTAAACACTGGACTGGTTAAGCAATGTTGTAAATAATGAAAATAATTAATTGTAATACATAAATGCAGTTTCTATCCCGATAGCACCATATACGTATGCTATAGAAAAAAATGTTACGCGGTAAAACTTTTTAATTAAAATTCGATAAAGTTTTTGTATTTATACACAGTACAATATAATACAAACTACACTTATTACCGGCAAGCCCCAAACCAACTATATTTATTATTTAACTCCATCACAGAAGTAAATGACTAAGTAGTGTTCGAAACTTACCTACCACTCTAAACCCTTATCAAAACTTTGCCCCCTCTGCACTTACATGCTCTTTGCCTCATACCCGTTTTATCTAAAAGGCTTAAGGCCCGATAGCTGGTATGATTCATTCCATTTACTTTTTATCCTTTAATGTGCCTGCCCTTAAGTAGTGTCCTAGCTGTCACTGGATTTAGGGATCCTTGGAGTGTTTTGGAAATACTTGGAACCCCTTTAAACTTTTGTAACCACATTCACATGCAATAAGGTTTAGATGGTTAAGTTAAAAGTTGCATTGTATAGGACTGAAACCACAAAAAAAATTACCGTAAAATGGAACCAACTTCATTACTAAAAACGTGTGAGCCATACCATACCGACTTCGAGAAGATTTATCACCATTTTCAGTGACCCTTGCTACTTACGGGATCGATTGTCATTCACCGTCAATGATGATATCATCAAGATAGGCGAAACACTTTTCAGTTATTGGATTGTAAATTGTAACTCAAAAACCGCTAGTCCGAATTTTATGCAATTTAAATGGTAGTTACCACCTTGGAAGTATATGTTTTCAAACAAGTACACTTTGAAAAAATTAATACTGACTTCCATTCAGTTATTCAGATATTGGAGTGTAACTCAAAAACTACTACACCTAATTAGATGACTACACAGGAAACACCAGCTTTCAATCAAAAAAAGAATTTTGAGAATTGGTTCATCCAGTCGAAAGTTAGGTAACAAACATAAAATAAATATGATATAATATATATTACTGTTTTGTTTATTTAAGGACTGTGGATTTTGTACAATAAATAAATAAATAAAAAAAACAAAGAATTTGAGAATCGGTTCACAAATGAGGACACAAAACCTCCTTATTTGAAGCTGGCTAAAAACCAGACTAACTAAGGTAGTAATCTTCATTTGCAAAATCCCGATTTAATTGAATGATCATTATTAATGACGGAATAATTATTATATATTGAAGGAAATATTTTTTTTACCTATGATACATACAAATATTATGCACCCTATAGATATTACAATCGAGCCTAAAAAGGCTAATAAGTAATTGTATTCTATCCTAAACTGCTATTCACTATACGTAAGAATGTGTCCAGTAACACTTTTCTTATTGTCTCTATTTAAGGGGAAGACACTATAATAATAATAATAATAAGATTAATATTAATTAATATTGACTCTAAGCCACGCCTGCCTCGTCTACCCACGAATAGACATAACCTAGCGCTAATGGGAGCCTTGAACGCTTTGCTAGTACCGTATATACGGGATAGCAAAGATTTAACTGATACTCACTCGATCCTCTATTGTGGGGCAATCGCGGTATGTCGCGTTGCTCGTGTTAAGTTCCCGGACACTGACCGAGCACCGCGAAATGCTTCGGGTGTACCCGAGTGGCAAACGCGGATCGAGAGACGTATCAGTACGTACAGGACTCTCATTGCAAAGCTAATCTGCTTCAGCAGGGGCAACAAACGCCCTCGAGTCATACGCTTCGTGAACCAAGCTTTTGCTGGGACTGGCATCAGACCCCAGGAGTATATGACTTGTGTCACGGAGCGTATAGACTTTTTGAAACAGAAAATCTATGCGTGGGCAAACCGCATTCGCCGTTACAGAGAACGTGTGAATAGATACCAACAAAATCGCCTTTTCCAAAGTGATCAAAGAAAGGTATATAGAAAATGGGAAGGAACTGACCAACGAGTGAATGATGGACGGCTACCGGATGCCGACACCATGACAAACTTTTGGCGTGGCATCTGGTCGCTGCCCATTGAACACACGGAGGGCGATTGGATGAATATTGTCGAGAGCTCATGTGAATCCATCGAACCCATGGAGGCTGTGAACATCAGCCCCATAGACGTAAGTTGTGCTATTCGTAAGACCCCGAACTGGAAAAGCCCTGGACCAGACGGATTGCACAATTTTTGGCTAAAATGGATTCGATGCTCACACGAGTGCTTGGCAATACAATTCCAAGAAGCCATTGAACGTGGTTCCCTTCCCAATTTCTTGACAACTGGTGTCACCTTTCTGCTCTATAAGTCCGGTAGTACCACGGAAGCGAAGAATTACAGACCCATCACGTGCTTGCCTACGCTATACAAGCTCCTTACATCTATTCTGCGAACAAAAATTTATTCGCACATTGTTGTGAATAACATTTTGGCTCCTGCTCAGAATGGATGTCGGGTTGGGTCCCGTGGTACTAAAGAGCTCCTCCTCACAGACATGACCATTTGTCAACAAGTCCGGCGAAACAGGGGGGTTCTATCCACTGCCTGGATTGACTATAAGAAGGCTTATGATTCAGTGCCTCATTCGTGGCTAGAGAGGATATTAGAGTTATATAAAATCAATATAACTCTGAGATCATTCTTAAGCACATGCGTGAGACATTGGACCACAGTTCTTCGTCAACCAGGAGATCGTGAGAGCGTCTCTGGGTCACAGGACTTCATAAGGATCGAACGAGGTATATTCCAGGGTGACAGTCTCAGTCCTTTGTGGTTTTGTCTAGCGTTGAATCCTCTCAGCACTTTGTTGATGGATTCAAAACTAGGCTACCGACTTCGAAGAGAGGGTGAGATAATTTCTCATCTATTGTATATGGATGATCTCAAGCTGTTTGCAACGAATCGCCAAGACTTGATGGATCTTTTGAAAATTACTGAATCTTTCAGTGATTCTATCAGGATGGAGTTTGGTGTAGATAAGTGTGCGGTCATGCATGTACAACGGGGAAAGGTTGTGAATTCTTCAAATTTACAACTTTCCGAGACAATTACTCTCACATGTCTTTCTGAAGTTGAAACCTATAAGTATCTTGGTATGTCACAGTCATTGGGTATCATGGATAGGGACATTAAGCAGACAGTGAAGGAGCGTTTCTTCTACCGTTTAACAAAAGTTCTTAACAGTCTTTTGTCGGGCGGCAACAAGACGCGCGCCTTCAATGGTTGGGTGATGCCCCTACTCATATACTCCTTTGGCATACTAAGATGGACTCAGACTGAACTTGACGCCCTGGATAGGCGGGTCCGTCAATTGCTTACAACACATCGCATGCTACATCCACGCTCGTCTGTTATGAGGCTATACATCCCACGGAAGTGGGGGGGTCGTGGCTTCCTAAATGCCAAGAACCTCCACAACTGTGAGGTGTCCAGTCTCCGGGAGTATTTCCGTAACACCGAGTGTGGGATACATCGCGATGTCATAGCAGTTGATAGGAGCCTCACACCTCTCTCCTTGGCAAACGAGAACTGGCGTAAACCAGTGGTGCTAAGCATCGAAGACCGTAGAGACGTATGGAAGGGCAAAGAGCTACACGGACGGTTCTACAAGGCCCTAACAAGGCCTGACGTGGACCCGCTCGCCTCAGTGAACTGGCTGCGTTTCGGTGATCTCTTTGGTGAAACTGAGGGTTTTGTTTGTGCTATTGCTGACGAAGTTATCAAGACGAATAACTACCGGAAATATATTCTGAAAGACGGTACGGTCGACATTTGTCGAGCATGCCGCCGTCCCGGAGAGTCACTCAGACATATTATTTCCGGTTGTTCTCATCTAGCTAATGGAGAGTACTTGCACAGACATAACCAAGTAGCCAGGATTATTCACCAGCAACTTGCCCTTCAATATGACCTTATTGAGTCTGAGGTGCCGTACTATAAGTACGCACCTACGCCTGTTCTTGAAAACGGTCGTGCTACGCTCTATTGGGATCGATCTATAATCACGGACAGGACTATTGTTGCCAATAAGCCTGACATCGTGGTGATCGATTGATCTCAGCGCCGGGTAATGCTTGTTGACGTCACCATTCCTCATGATGAGAACCTCGTGAAGGCTGAGAAGGACAAGCTTAGCAAGTACCTTGACTTAGCTCATGAGGTGACCGCCATGTGGGATGTTGATTCGACAATAATTGTTCCGATAGTAGTTTCAGCAAACGGCCTTATAGCAAAAAGCCTCGACCGACATCTTAAGAGGCTTTCGCTAGACGGTTGGATCAAGGGACAGATACAGAAGGCAGTACTTCTTGACACGGCACGTATTGTCAGGAGGTTCCTCAGTCTGCAGCCCTAACCACTGGTAGTTTGGGTCATGCCCCGCTGCCGATGGCAATCTAGGATTAGGTTTTTTACAATGTTTTTTATTTATTATTTTTTATTGTATATAGAAATATTGTAAAAAATGTAATTTTAAGAAAAGGAATTAAATAATGTGAATAATAATAATAATAATAATAAACCCGCAGGGGCGGCCTTGTGGCGAGCCGTCGGTGAGTGGCAACACCGTGGACCCTGATTCTTCCTGGGGCTAAATGAGTCCCCTGACCCCCGGCTTGCCTTAATTGGCCGTCTGGGGGTGGAGACGCAAGAGCAAGTAACAAAAAGCTCCAAGGGTGGAAGTGTTAAAGGGCATAACGCCGGTAGTAGCGCTCTAGTGAAACCGCAGCACACCTCTCAACACTCTTTAGCCATCCACACCAACGTTGTCCCTTTTGTCACCACTCATGGTGGCCTTTATGGGGGGCCCGTTTAGTGGATGGCAAGTCACCACCTGCCTAAATATTTTAACATGAGACTAAAATTGGCAGGTGCCGTAGTCTCTTCCATAGCCCACTATCTTCCTTATCACTAATAAGTTCATATCAATAGCCTGGCCATTTTACCCATATTTGTAATAGTTATAAGTACCATGTTACCCTTCATCCAACATTTTTTCTGTTTTTTATACACCTTTGTATTTGTATACCAAACAGGCCTCTAAGTGTTGGCTACAGCCCCACTTATGCCTTTGTAAAGGACCGGATTAAATCCGAGATTTTGTTTTGAATAAAAGAAATAATAATAATACTGGACAATCCACACAGTTCTTCTCATTCATGTGTTCTTTAAAGCAGTACTTACTTCCGTCACATGTGACGAACTGCACTGGGCCCATAACCTGTTGTGACATTAAATTAACTATCACGTGCCTGTAACTTCACCGGGCACAACCATAACAAAGTATTATGAACATTACTGCTTCACGGTATTAATAGCTTCAGAGTACTTCCCCAGACGAACTCATTCACCAACAGTTCTACTCTAAAACCTTTTATTTAGAGCTTGGCCGCAATCGAAACATCAATCCATCCTTTAACCATTCATAAAAGCTACATACCGAGTCCAGGTAGCTCAGAATCTGCTTAGTAATCCACCATCGATCAATCGTCCAGCTGTAATGTCATTGGATAATACCAGACTGCAGGGGGTGATGCGATTCCATGGTGATTAGAAACGGTGAGCATACCTGATTAAAGATATTTGGCTAACAAGGTTAGTGGATGAAGTAACAGCCTCTATAGAAGTGTATCTAACAGCCATAGAGGTTTTTTAAAATGATTCTTATGCGTGTATATTTGTCCTTTCTAAATTTAATCTAATACTTTAAACAAACGATTCTTGTATACAGGGATAATGGTAATCAATTAGCATCCTGTTAAGGGCGTATGTACATCAAAACAAATAACTTTTGTTCTAGAACTTTTCCCAAAACTAAACATATAACTCCAAAACTATTTTTTTAAGTTTTTGTGATTCTCTCTTAAACTTCATAACTCTACATCGGAAATTCATTCTTCTACGTGTAGCCATGCCAGTAGTTACCAGCGCGTCGTAGCGCAGCACAGCTACGCCGCCCGCCCGCTGCCGGCCGGGGCTTGTCAGCATAGTGTTAATTATGTTTCGAGCGGTCAAATTGATTTTTTAAGTTTGGTATGATAGAAACATTTTTGAAGGTCGTAGAACAAAAGATGTTTGTTTTTATGTATAGATTATGCTCTTAATAGGATTCTAATTGATTACCAGTACACCTGTATACTGGATCTCGGAAACGGCTTTTCATGAAATTTAGTAAACAGGGGGTATCGGGGCCGATAAATCTATCTAGCTTAGTTTTCATTTTTAGAAAACGTAGTTTAATCTGTGTTTACAGAAAAACGACCGTTTGTTCGTTGAGTTCAAGCAAGATGGCGTAACAGTTGCAATGCTGTATCTTGTATCGCTGTGACAAGATTTTAACGGAACATGAGTTGCTTTGCGTTCAACGTAGATGGCGTAACAGTCGCATTGCAAAATCCTGAATCGCGGTGAACACAAAAACAGCGTATGGTTCAATAATATAACTTTGCATAAACCCGCAATCACATAATGGATTAAACAACGAGAGCCTGTAGCAAATAGAGGCCAAAATATATTATTTTAAACAAAAATTGAAACCACTTCAATACTAAAAAGTGTGAAATAACTTGTTGAAGTCGGTACCACGATAGTTCAAAAGTACCTATTATCACAATATTGTGCGCATGGTACCGACTTCGACAAGTTATTTCACACTTTTTAGTATTGAAGTGGTTTCAATTTTTCTACCGACTTCCAAAAAAGGACTTACGACTGGGTGAACCGATTCTCAAAGTTCTTTTTTTGTTCGAAAGATGGTGCTTCCCGTATGGTCTCATTTAAACTTCATCAAATTCGGCCCAGCAGTTATTAAGAAACACTGTTGGAGTGTATCTTGAATATGAATATGAATGAACTGAATGAAAGTCAGTATTAAATTTTTTAAATTGTACTCGTTGTTTAAAAAAAATCACCCTTTTTAGTAACTCTTGCTGCTTACGGGATCGATTGTCATTCACTGTCAATTACGATATCATCAAGATAGGCGAAACACTTTTCAGTTATTGGAGTGTAACACAAAAAAGGCTTTGCCGAATTAGATGATTTAAATATGAGCACCTCGAAAGAACGCTACTAAACAAAAAAAATATTATGTTAGTTTGACTACTCTGTAAAAAGATAAGCGTAATTGAAACCGATCTAAAACACTATTTTTAAAGAAAACTGAACGCTAAAACTGTAAAATAAAATATATTTCCATGAAAACGCACTTTTTACACTATTACTCAAAAACAGACATTGACATACTGTCCAAACAAAAATACTACTCCTCTTCTGTAAAATTATTTGAATATTAAATAAAAATAGAAAAACAGCCAGTATCAAAAAAGGTCGGTCGGCAACATGGCCCCGAGCGGTGTGGAACACCAATTATTGCAGTAGGTGAACCAGTTTGCGGACCGGCCGACGCAGCACACCCCCTTTAGTTTCAACACTAACTACACGACAGATATTGTCCTTCCCTAAAAACATCTCTTTAACGCGTCCCATAGGCCAGCAATTACGTGGTAGGTTTCCATCAGCTATCAGTACCAAATCTCCAATTTTTATTGCTTGATGTGGCGTAACTGTCTTTCGAGGGATCAACTGTGGCAAATATTCCTTAATCCACCTCTGCCAAAAATGGTCCGCTAGGCGTTGAGACTTCCTCCAATCCACTCGTCGTGATAAGTCAGCGTCACTAAATTCTCTTAGAGTCTGATCATTGCTTGACGTTCCAATGATGAAGTTAAAAGGTGTGATCGCTCTCTCACTATCTGTGTCAACTGGAACATGGGTAAGAGGTCTTGAGTTCACAATCGCTTCGACTTCTAATAGTAGCGTGCTTAGTACTTCCACTCGTGGGGACCGATCTTTCAGTGTTATTTTTAGTGCTGTTTTGACACTGCGTATTAAGCGCTCCCAACAACCGCCCATGAAAGGTGATAAAGGTGGGATAAATTTCCAGGCAATACCTTTGTTTATAGAGAAATCATACATATCGGGCAATATATTTGAAGCACCCACGAAAGCCGTTCCGTTGTCCGAATAGATACATGTAGGACAACCGCGTCTGGCTATGAATCGACGAAGAGCCATCAATGCAGAATCTGAAGACAGTGATTCGACGATTTCTATGTGAATTGCTCTTATGGTTAAGCATGTAAATAGCGCGATCCAAATCTTCATTGTCCTTCGCCCCACTGTGACATTTAAAGGGCCAAAATAATCAACACCCGTGAAAGTAAATGGGCGATTATGATGAGCCATTCTAGCTTCTGGCAAGTTTCCAATGGGTGGTAGGAGTGGTTTTGCTTTCAAATTCCGACAAAGTTGACATCGCTTCGCTACACTTCTCACAGAAGATCTCAAACCAACGACGAAGAAACGCTGACGTAGTTCATTCACCACGAGTTCGTTGTTTCCATGGGCAAATTTGACGTGATATGAATGAATCAATAAGCGGACTATTGGATGTTTCCCATCAAGCACGATTGGTTTCGAGTTGATTTCAGTTGAAGCTTCAGTGCGGCCTGATAATCGTATAAGTTTATCGCTAGGAATGCTGCGGCTAAATGTGAAGGAGTTAGCTTAAATTCTTTATCGTTTCCTAGCACTAGAGTTACATTTTTAAGTCTACTTTCCTTACCAACGGGGCGTGCAGCGTCAATTAATTTATATTCATTACTGAAAGAATCTAATTGTACGCACAAAAAGGCATGGCGTTCCGCTGATGAAATGAAAGCAACGTCCAAAATGGCTAGACCACGTTGTGAAAATTTAAGATTTGGAAGTGAATGGCGAAATATCATGGCACATTGATGAGCACGTGCAGTAGCACGAATAAATCGTAACCACTTACTAAATCGCGAATGATCTGCTATGATAGGTGATGGTAATTCAGATGATTGTAACACTGTGAATCCTACAAGATCTCTGTTGGATTTAACTTCTTCAAAGGATGGCTTGACATCAGCAGTTGGTTCACAAGGCCAATCTGTAGTAGGTTGAAACAAGAATGATGGCCCGGTAAACCACCGCGACGAAATTGTTAATTCATCGTTGAATCTGGTTGCATCATCTGCAACGTTCAAGGATGAAGGTACATACCTCCAGTCAGACACGTTGGTAATCTCACAAATTTCACATACTCTGTGCGCGACAAAAGATTTAAAAGTGCTTGGATCGGACCGTAACCATCTAAGAACTGTTTGAGAGTCTGACCAGAGAAAAACTTTATCTGGTTTTCGTTTGTGAGAGTCTATTATAAAATTTGCAAACCGAGCAGCGATTAATGCTGCTTGTAGCTCTAACCTTGGTACAGTGGTGGGCTTTAAAGGAGCAACACGGGCTTTGCCACCAATTAGAGCGAGTTGCACATTTGTTGTTGAAGATGAGAAGCGCCAATAGGCAACACAAGCAAATGATATCTCACTTGCGTCTGCAAAAATGTGTAATTGGTTTGAAATTATGGGCTCAGTTAATTGATCATAACAACGTGGAACTGATTCGTGTAAAATTTTTGATAAATTTTTAAACCATCCAATCCATTTGTCTACGAATAGTTTTGGTAACGCTTCATCCCAATTTATAGCTAGCTTCCAAGTTTTTTGAAATAGCACGCGACCTTTTATTATTATGGGTGTGAGGAGACCCAGAGGATCATAAACTTTCATCAAGTTTGAAAGAACAAAGCGTTTACTTACTTTTTCTGGTATATTCTCAAAATCTAAACTCGGAAAAGACAAAGTGTCATTAGAAACATTCCAAGAAACTCCTAAAACGCGTATTTGAGATCGCAAGTCTGGTCCCACGTTTACTTGTGTCACTCCAACAGAACAAAGTTCAGGAGGCAACTTAGATAAAGCTTGACCAGAATTAGATATCCAAGACCTCATCTCAAATCCAGCTGCAGCATGAACAGTTACGATATCAGCTGCCAACTGTGCAGCATCTAATTCATTATCACAACTACCCAAATAGTCATCCATATACGTGTCACGAATGATTGCAGTTGCAGCTTTAGGATGAGATTGAAGATGTTCGGTGGCGTTTTTATTTTTAAGATATAAAGCTGTAAACGGACTACATACGGCACCGAACATCATTGACGACATTCTATACTCCTGCAATGGTTGTGTAGGGTTTTCACGCCAAAAGAAACGCTGAGCATCTCGATCATTTGGCCTAATTTTAACCTGAGGGAACATTTCCCGAATATCAGCAGAAAGAGCTATTCGCCCTTCCCTAAACCGCATTAATATAGCCAGCAGTGATTGGAGAAGGTCTGGACCAGGTAACAATAAAGAATTTAAGCTAACTCCTTCACATTTAGCCGCAGCATCATGCACTATTCGAAGCTTCTTTTTCTGTGGATGTATGACCCCAAAGTGTGGTAGATACCACAAAATTCCAGGTGATGGAGAAACTTCTGTGCATAATTCTGCATAGCCCCTATCAAACATGAGCTGAATATTTTGCTGATATTGTTTGGCATAATCTGGATTTCGAACCATTTTATTTTCAAGAGTTTTGAAACGCGATAAAGCGAGTTGACGACTGTCAGGAACACGTTCAATGTTATCACGCCACAATAAACCCGTTTCAAAACGACCTGACGGTAATCGTCGGGTGGTCTCTTCTAACAAATCTATAGCTCTTTGATCGTTCATAGAACGGCAGTCCTTAACCTGGATACCTAAAGAGTCTAACCTGTAATACTCCTTAATCCGGGCGTCTAAAATACGACTTTCTTCGAGACTATCTTTTTCGTTCTCAACAATCGCATGATTTACAAAATCAATGGGCTTAGACATGTTCGAGGGAAAACCGTACAAGACCCAACCTAAAGGAGTCAGAGAGGCAGCGGGTTGCGATGGGGTTCCACGGCGGATGGTTTTTGAGAAAGTAAGATGCCAATTGTCAATCCCCAGTAAGAGAGTAGGTTTCGCGTCGTCATAACATAAAACATCGACTAAATCATACAAATAATCATAGCATTTAATTTGTTCTGAATAAATAGATTGCTTTGCAATAGTTAAATTTGGAATAGATCGTACTTCAATATTATGCACATCCATGCTATGATGCCCTTTTACCTGAATGTTAACAAAACTGACGTCAACATTTTTACTAAGACCACCTATGCAATCAATTCGAAGAGACTTCTGAGGCCCAGATGCGCCTATGAAGTCAGCCACTGATTGGTCAATAAAAGAGGCGGAAGACCCATCATCAAGCATTGCGAATGTATCAATACTGTTTTGAGGACCACTGATAGTGACAGGTATTACCTTTAATAATGTTTTCTGGTGCTTTATTTTATTAGGAGAAGCACTATGAGAAACAATAGTTGGTATTTCTTCATTTACACTCTGTTCCTGGGTCTCAGACAGTTCATCGCTGTGTACATCTACATGTGCTGCATTTTCTACTGTCGATCTATGTAATAAGGTATTATGACGTCGGCTGTACTTGCAACTAGTTATTTCACAATGCTTCTTACAATTAACATACTTGTGTGAACCTTTATGTAAACACCGATAGCAAACCTTATTTTCTGTTACCCATAACCAGCGATCATCAATAGACAATAAAGCGAACTTTTCGCATTTGTCTACATCGTGAGTTCCGACCTTACAATAAATACATTTTGAAGTCTTTTCAGTTGTCAAAGAGGTCGTATGTTGAGTAGCATAGACTCTTGCCGGTTGTTTAGTGACAGTAGGTTTGACATGTAGTTGGTTGCTAGGGTTAGTAGCGACATATTTGACATTCGACACGTTCGTGTCATAAAATAATCCGAATTTGATTTGACGATTTGACTGGTCATCCAAAAAATCTGCCAAAAGTTCTAACTTATGTTTACTGGAGTCGGAGTGTTCCGACGCAAAGTCCGCCCACCTATACCGTAAAAGAGGAGTTAGCTTACCCATTACGGCGTTGGCGAGTTCAGGAGAAGCTAGATAGTCCGGTTGACGTAGCTCTCGAATCACCTCAACGCTGTTTCGCAGTCGGCAGGCGAAAACATTGAGATCTCGTGCAGATTCATGAATTGGTAACCTAGGAAGAGACTTTATGGAAGACAGTTGGTGGAGGATGATAAATTCCGGTTGTCCGAATCGATTCTCCAGAGAGCGCATTACTTGCGCTGGATCCAAAGCAGACATCAACAGCGCCGAGACAGTTTCATGGGCGATGCCCTGTAAGGCAGTGCTAAGCCTGGCGAGATTCTCCTCCGGGGTAAAAGTAGTCTCTGATCGCATATAAGCTTTCTTAAAAGAGAGCCAGTCAGAGACACGTCCATCATAAGAAGGAAGATTATAACTCACCTTCTTTCGCCCGTTTCCCAACTCCGTGATGACTTTTGCTAGGTGAATAAATGAGTCTTGTGTACCTACATTTTTAGTTTTATTTTTGTCATGACAATTACAATTAGGTGTAAAATTATTTTCGTGTGTACCTAACCGTAGTGAGTGTGCAGTGTTTCCCTGTATAGGATGTTGGTAACACTCGCCACCCTGCGTCACCTTTGCACGTGTAAGATCAGGATCATAATGCAACACAGAGGTGGCCTTCTGTTGCAGGGTTGCTTCCGCTGCCACACCATCAAGTACCACATCCAAACCTTGTTCAGGATATACAGCACTGCAAGGAAATGTTCGGTTATTATCATGAATTTCACAATCACGTATCCACTTTTGTGTTGAATTGCTTCTAATGGAAGCAGCAGACTCCAAAGCAGCGAGCTCTGCTTGTAACTCTAAATTAGCAGCCCTCTTTTCTTGCTCTGCAAGTTTTCGTTCTTGCTCTGCAAGTTTTCGTTCTTGCTCTGCAAGTTGACGAGCATGTCGGGCAATAGCGGCAAATTTTTGCGCTTTTAAAGACCCACATGATGATGTTGAGCGAGTTGTAGTGGCTAATAAAGGCGTCGGTTCCGGATCGGGTAATAAAGGGATCAATGTGCTTTTCTGTAAGAGAGCTTCGTCGTTTTGACTTAGAGCAGGTATATTACCTGACGACGAAACTGGCACTTTACCACTTACCTCCTCCGGCTTTGCAGTTTTCTTTTTCGTCACTGATCGTGTTATCGGCATGTTACTTTTTATTGCAAGCGTATGTTCTTATTTGAAATTCTTCACTTCTGACACCATGAAACCGATCTAAAACACTATTTTTAAAGAAAACTGAACGCTAAAACTGTAAAATAAAATATATTTCCATGAAAACGCACTTTTTACACTATTACTCAAAAACAGACATTGACATACTGTCCAAACAAAAATACTACTCCTCTTCTGTAAAATTATTTGAATATTAAATAAAAATAGAAAAACAGCCAGTATCAAAAAAGGTCGGTCGGCAACAGTAATCATAAAAAATACGCGACGATTTGAGAAACTCCTTCTTTTTTCCAAGTCGGTTTATAATGATAGATATAAGACAAGTGAACACAAGTAATCTTTTCCTAGGAAACTGTGTTTCATCCGATTTAACCTAAAAATCATAATAGAAGCTAACGAAGAAAAAAATAGTTTTGCAATAAAAACCATCCTTTTCGTTGTATAGTTTGCATGTTAGATATGCCCCGTTTGTACGCTGAAAGCGGAGGCGGCGAACACGGTTTATATGTAATTCCAAGGTAAATTAGAAACGGGTTGGTCACGGCTTGTTAATTATTAACAAACTAAAAAAGATGTGCTAGCTTCCTTTGGGGTTTTATAACCACAGTCTCACCGCTGTATCATCAGGAGGCTAATTCTACTAGTACACATCATTCAACTATCCCGCTGCAATTGAAATTCAACTCTAGTACTCTATACTATACATATATATATATATATTTCGGGGATTGAAACGGATTTTCTTCTAAATCGGGGCAGCCAAGATCGGCCACATTGACAAAGAAAAAGAATCAGTGTGCACGTCCGGCACGGTCGGTCATCTGTTTCAAAGTGAAGACAGATCGATCCGAATACTGACTCAGTGACAGCCACAGAGAATATACTTCGTTCAGGTGACAGCAACTCCACAGACTCAGCAAGATTCAAACTTACAAAGAGTATAAAGGCTAGTAATCCATTACCGGTTATTGAACAAGCTCAATAGATGGCGTTGAAAACAGTTATTATTTCATTTTCTCTCACATATATATATATATATTATTAATATTTATAACGACTCTTGAAGGGATAATAAAGAGGAAAGATTTGTATGTATGTTTGTAATGAATTGGCTCAAAAAGTACTGGACTGATTTCAAAATTTCTTTCACCATTGGAAAGCTACATTCACCCTGAGTAACATAGGCTATATAAGATTCATCATCATAATCATCATCATCCGTCACCGCGCGGGTGAAACCGCGGAAAGCAGCTAGTCGTTCTTAAAAGCAATTATATTTTTTTAAAGACAAATTGGAACGTGACGTCATTATAAACATTACAGGTTGTTCCGAAACTAAACCACCTGGTACCGGGCGAGGGGCCAAGGTATACCAGTTATGAAAAATATTTTTTTTCCAACATGGAGTGTTAAAGTTAACTGACAATTATTTTGTAAACTATCATTGAAATTTATAGAGAGAAAAATTCCATCCTCGGACGGGATTAGAACCCGCGTCTTCTGACTCTCCGTGTCAGACGCCATTGACCAACTAGACCACCGAGAATCTGGTCCGAGCATCGAATTTCAACTCTCTCAACTAACTCGTCAAAACTTAATTTATTTTACTTAGTTAACAATAGTGTCGACTCTGTAAGCATTATCTTAACTAAAAGTTTTTAAATTATGGCAGTACTTATTTTGTTTAGACTAAAATCCAAATTAGTATAACACTTTCGAATGACAGCAATAACATTGGATATTTCTCTTATTTTTTTTATATTTTGGACAGTTTAGTCGTCACGTGACTTGGTGTTCGCTAAACTAACCTAAAATTGAATAAAATAATCCAATTTTTGAGTGTCATTCTAAGTGTTAAATGATTTTGGATTTTATTGTTAGCAGAATAAGGACCACCATAATTATTTTTCAGTTCGGTAGTTTTGTTTAGTTTTTTTGAACAAGTGCATCGCTACCAATGTTTATTACCTTGATTTGTGGTTGCGATGCGAGCACTGTTATTTGAGATTGTATTATAAAAAAATCACTGTAAAATTTTTTCAAGGTTTTCGAAATGTGTCTATTATTGCTTGGCTAAGCGACATGGATTTTTTTCTTATATTTTTCATAACTGGCATACCTTGGCCTCTCGCCCGATAAAAGGTTATCGTTGAATTTCGGGACACCCGATATATGAATATGAGTAAGCGTCGTGTTCATGATCTATCGAGGTAACAGATAAAATAAAGAGTTGATCGCTCGCAGTAGAGGGCCTAGTACGAGTAACTGCGTGCGTGTAACGTAACGTGTCGTTCACGTGCAACAGTACAAACTGTCATGTATCTAGGGCACAGATAACACATAGTCAGGACGAGCCATGTAGTAGGTGATATTATGTATGGATATCAGCATGCCGAGCGATAGCAAGGCTGCTGAGATCTGCTATGCGGTTATGGTAGCCTGGTACTATGCGGTGATGTTGCGAGGAAACTGTAGTCTATACTTACTAGGCTATCATAACTGGCAGGCAGTGTAAGTGTACCAACCAAGACGAGCAGTGTGCCTAGCACGAATAACTGCGTAAGTGTAACGTAACGTGTCGTTCACGTGCAACAAACTGTCATGTATCTAGGTCACACTTTGACACAGATAACTCATAGTTTGTGCGTCGAAGCGTGACGCGTTGACGCTTACGATATGAATACTTTTTCGCAAATTTGTGCCTCTAGACTGTTTTTCAATAGTAGAACTAGGAAACACATAAAAGCCGCTATTCACACGATTGCAATTGGAAAAAAGTAGTAGTGAGAGCGAGTGGTTGAAATAGTAGAATTGACCCCTGGTCTCCTATTCAGAACGTTTCGATACCTAATCGAATCGATTCGATGAGATATAAATGACTTATTATTTATTCTGAGTGTCTAACTGCCGTATTTATTAACAATTAAAAGTAATTACCTACTTAAGCAATGTTTTTAATCTATAGTCTATGTACTAGTATTTGCCTGTAGTTAGAATTCTTGTCCGAGTAATAGTCACCATTTCCTTTGCTTAAGCAATGAGAACACGTCAATGTTTCGTTCTTATTGCAAAAGTGAAGTTGTATAAAAATGACATTCGCACACAAGTCTGAACTGTGCAGAATCTATTATGCTGTAAAAATTAAAATTCCATGACAACAACCTAATACAAGTGTAAAAAGATACGTCCAATTTTGATAGGGTTATGTCATGCATTTACTTTAGTAAGTAACGTTCATTGCTCGACTATAAGATATTATGTTGAAGTATTCTATCGTCAAGTAGTTACTTCATTGAGAAATCACTTAGCAACAAGTAATTACTTGTTTATAAATACGAGTGTAAGTATTTAAATGTGCTTTTAAATATTATGGGTTCATGACATAATGAGTAGTAAAAATGTAGTAAAGTGGCAAATTGGACTTTGACAGACGCGTGGACCGATTGGTTATATGAACGTTAACTCACTTGTTCATTAAACTAAACTAAAAAAATGTAATTATGGTACTCCTTATTCTGTTAACACTAAAATACAAACTTATGTAACATTTAGAATTACATTTCTAACAAGTACAATTTGAAAAAAATGAAACCAACTTCCATTCTATTACTTTGGTAAAAAATAGTTATTGAAGTGTAACTCAAAAAACTATTGGACCGAATTTGATGAAATTTAAATGGAACAACACGGGAAGCACCAGCTTACAAACAAAAAAATTGAATTTTGAGAATCGGAAGACCAAGTCAAAAGTTATGAGGTAACAAACATAAAAAAACACAGTTGAATTGAGTACCTCCTCCTTTTTTTGGAATTCGGTAGACAATAGACAGTACCTAGACAGTATTTTATTTGTAGCAAAAAACATAAAAAGATACACATATTAACAAGAATTAAATAAACGAACTAAAAGTTTTTGTAAAATAGGATTCTATTCAATTTTGGGTACTGGCAAAGTACTTAGACCGCGCGGCCCCGAGTGAGTAGAACGTCATCGCGACAAATAGGCGATAAAAGTGTTGCGAGGCGGTGGGTGGGGGCGGAGGACGCTTACCGGCGATCAGTACGCGAGTGCCGGCAGAGCGGTCGGGGTCGGCAGGTTGTATGCTACCAACAAAACGTAGCTGCGACGTGCACTTGTTTAGCGACGATGTTGACATCCCTACACGCGTCTCGCGACAAACCTGCGAGAATCAACGCTAGTAGGGAACACGTTCTACTTATAGATATTATATATATCTATAATATTAAATTATTAATATATATATTTATTACTATATATCTATATATATACTTACTTTGGTATTGGTATGTTAGTTTACTAACTTGCCTAAAAGATATCCACAATGAAGAGAAATGCCTAATTTTAGTTCAATCATTCGGAAGTTTTGTATTAGTTTTGGGTTTGAGCCTAGACAGAAAAGATCTGCCATAATTTAGAGTTTTTTTTTTAGTTTAGAGAAAGCAAAGCAAAAGAATTATTATTAGCAAACAGAATCGACACTGCAGTCTAGTATTCTCTGAGTTTTTCCATTTCATTCCATTTCATTGTTTTTTTTTCATGCATGAAATCGGACATTGTTAACAGGTAGAAAAGAGTTTTTTCTTTTAGTGTGCACAAATACTAGCTATGAAATCCTCTTAACTGGAACAGCCCAAACATTTCGAGTCCCCAAAGGCAAGGACATATTTCCTATTATAGGTAAGTTATTTTAAAATTATATTATACGTAAATTCACGTCAAATTCAGTAAAAAGTCGGCACGCTTTGTTTCAATACAAATCGTAATTCTTGGATTTTGAATGGGTAAGAGTTTTGACCAAAACAAATGTTGCACTCAAATCGCAGAGTTTAGTTAAAATTTAGTTATATTTTAAAACATGTAGTTTGTGTAACCTAAACTTTATATCTAAACCTTACTATTACACAAAATATGTACCTACTGAACCCTTATTTAATATTTATGAACACACTTAACTCTACATCAATATAATCGGTCATAACCCCGCACTTTGCTTTAAGTGCGTCCACTATATCTGTCACAACACACAAACACACATACATACACACTTTATCTTTAAATTTGTCATGTGTGCGCAAATGTGTCGGAGCTTTTAAATGATCATTGTAGATTGTGGTCACCTTTATATGCAAAGGTCAACACAATTATATAACTAAAATGAAGGAATGGAGCTAAAGAATTTATCCTCTGCTGTCCGGATGCAATATGTAATTTTTTTAGCAATATATGGAACCGACTTCAATACTAAAAAGCGTTAAATAACTTGTCGAAGTCGGTACCATGATAGTTCAAAAGTACCTGTTATCACAATATTGTGCGCGTGGTTCCGACTTCGACAAGTTATTTCACACTTTTTAGTGTCGAAGTCGGTTCCATTTTCTACCGACTTTCAAAACGGAGGAGGTACTCAATTTGACTGTATTATTTTTTTGTTATGTTTGTTACCTCATAAGTTTCGACTGGGTAGACCGATTCTCAAAATTCTTGCTTGAAATCTGGTGCTTCCCGTGTGGTCCCATTTAAATTTTATCAAATTCGGACAGTTGTTGAGTTACACTCCAATAACTGAATAGAATGGAAGTTGGTATAAAATTTTTCAAATTGTACTTGTAAGTGTTGAAGTCGGTTCTATTTTTTTTGGTTAAAAACATTATTTTCACCCTTTTTAGTGACCCTTGCTACTTACGGGATCGATTGTCATTCACGCACGATATCATCAAAATCAGCACAACACTTTTTGACTTGTACAGTTATTGAATTGTAACTCAAAAACAGCTTGACAGAATTGATTCAATATTAATAATAATAATAATAAATCTTTATTTCAGGTAACATAACCCATATACCTACTACAAAAATATATATTAAATAACATGTTTATTAACAATAGATAAGATTAACAAACAATTAAAGTATAATAATAGAGTATATATATAAAGTAAATAGTTTTTTTTTTCATCCAAAAGTGTTTGTGGACGAAATCGTCATTTGCGATTTTCGCTCTGGTGTACTGCAATCCATGACCGATAGATAGGACTACACAGGTCCTCAGACAGGCACTGCAGTATGGTATTATTCGATCTCCGTATTCTATCCCAAAAAGATGCAATACGTGATCGAATAACCGCAAAGAAATCAGGAACCCGCGCATCAGCAAACATCCCCGACGCGCTGCAGAACCTAGGCTTTTTCATAAGGTTGGTTTCAATTGTTGAAATTTTAATGGTAGTCCCATTTAAATTAAAATCTATTAAACAAAAAGGAATTATTAAAATAGGACAACCCCATAAATAGTTATGCGTGGACAAAAAAATATACTTATTCGTCGTATTGAGAACCTCCTTCAAAAGAAGGAGGTTCTCAATACGACGTGTACATTTGACCGACTTCAACCGACATCCAAAATGATGTCGGTTGAAAAGACAACCCTTCGTACAAGGTGGTAGGCCTTTTCTGCTAGAGTCTGTCTTGGTGGGTACCACCACAGTATCAGATATTCTACCGGGAAGCAATAGTACGCAAACATTACTGTGTTATGGTTTGAAGGGCATCATACCAAGTTAAATGCCTTGGCCTTACCTTGTAAGTAAGCCGCTGTATCGGGCTTGAAAAGTTTGTTTGTGCTGCGAAGAACTTGATGAACTATGGTTGGAGCTGCGACTGTCATAGGCAGAGGTGTTGCTTTATATTTTTTATATAATTATACACTTGTACAATATGAAGGAAACGCAGAATCTAGAACACAAGTTTATCTTAGTGTAGGTTCTGCACGTCAATTACATTGCACAATACACGGCACATATCTAAGCTTAGACTTTATATATAAGAAATAAAATTTGAAAAAAAAATTTAGTTTTTTTTCAAATACCTACATTATTATTAATATTATTATTTCAATTATGTTCACGGATTTCATCCGGTCCTTTACAAAGGCATAAGTGGGGCTGTAGCCACTACTACGGCCGTTTTCAATAACCTATCTATCGCCGGTTTACCTCACTAGTGATAGATATTTGACACTATTTGTACGGACGTTATGTCAAATTTCTATCGGTAGTAAGGAAAACTGTGGATATATAGAATATTGAAAACGGCCGTTAGAGGCCTGTTTGATATAACGAATACAATGTAGTATAAAAACAGACATTTTGGATGAAGGGTAACATGGTACTTATATCTATTACAAAAATGGGTAAAATGGTAAGGCTATTTATATGAACTTATTAGTGATAAGGGATATAGTGGGCTATGGATGAGACTACGGCACCTGCCGATTTCAGTCTCATTTTAGGCAGGTGGTGACTTGCCACCCACTAAACGGACCCCCCATAAGGGCCACCATCAATGGTGACAAAAGGGGCAACGTTGGTGTGGATGGCTTAAGGGTGTTGAGAGGTGTGCTGCGGTTTCACTAGAGCGCTACTACCGGCGTTATGCCCTTTAACACTTCCACCCTTGGAGCTTTTTGTTACTTGCTCTTGCGTCTCCACCTCCAGACGGCCAATTAAGGCAAGCCGGGGGTCAGGGGTCTTATTTAGCCCCAGAGAGAATCAGGGTCCGCGGTGTCGCCACTCACCGACGGCTCGCCACAAAGCCGCCCCTGCGGGTTTATTATTATTATTATTTATTATAATTATTTTATTATTATTCCTTTTATTAAAACAAATTCACGGATTTAATCCGGCCCTTAAATATATATTATATATATATTTAAATCAAACAGTATAATAATATTGTCAGTCAGTGTAACTGCGTTTATTGTCAGTCTGTCAGTCAGTCAGTCAGTCACTAACGACAAGTTTATATGTATACGAAATTATATAAATATATAAATACATTCATTTCCCTTGGTCATCGCATCACGCGTGAACGGATGTAACAATTTCGCTAATTATTTTTTTGTTGTGGTAATTATTGTCAGGTTTTTTTTTAGATTTGGGAGGAGGAAATCCTTTATGGATACCGCAGAGCAGTATCTCTGAGGTTAGTCCGAGTCCACCGGCGGGGATGGGAGAGCCAGCGTGTACGGACTAAAACCTCCTGCCTCTTTCCTATACACTACAGACACTAGGTACTTACAATATTACACCTTTTATTAATTACAAGTCTGAACCCCAAGTATCTAACGAGACTTATAGACTAAGTGCGAGTCCAGTCATATATAGTCTTTTTTTCTTAGTTGACTATTACATTAATTTACAATAAGATTTACTAATTTACATTTAACACGCTATTATAAGATTAAAAATAACATGTTATCTTCCTGCCGTCGAGACCGATCGCAGGGGAGCCGTCGCGACCTCTTCGTTCCTGTCCTTGTCAGGAGAAGGTTCGTACTAAAGAAACATCAAGAAAAGATGGGAGGTTTATAGCGAGGCTGAAGGTCGAGCCTACTACGCAAACGACGTCGCCGGCAGTTGCTAGTTTATAGATAAATTCGTCGTCTGTTACTTAATACACGACAGAAACTTATTTCTTTCAGAGAATAATTCTTACCTGACAAAACTCTCAATAAATTCCATTTTACAAAAAATAATCACCTTTAAGTGGCAGTAACAAAAAAAGCAAGTTTATGAAACCAGAATAATATAAATAATCTATAATTTCCTTAATCCGCCAATTTTATATAAATACATACATTTAGCGAAGCATTAGAGACACATACTAAATCAGACATTCTAAAAACAGATAAGCCTTTTTTTAATAAAAATAAAATAATTTAAATATAATGGACACATTTATATTTAAATTCACATTAAAGGTATGTGAGTGAGTTAGTGTGTGTATTGGTAAAGTAATGTTCACACACTTACGCAAATAATTTTTACCACAAAAATGGAACCGACTTCAACACTAAAAAGTGTGAAATAACTTGTTGAAGTCGGTACCATGATAGTTCAAAATTACCTATTATCACAATATTGTGCGCATGGTGCCGACTTCGACAAGTTATTTCACGCTCTTTAGTGTTGAAGTCTGTTCCATATTTCGACTTCGAACAAGGAGGAGGTACCCAATTCGACTGTTTTTTTTAAATGTTTGTTACCTCTTAACTGGGCGAACCGATTCTCAAAATTCTTTGTTTGAAAGCTAGTGCTTCCCGTATGGTCCCATATAAATTTCATCAAATTCGGTCTAGTAGATTTTGAGTTACACTCCAATACAACAACTGAATAAAATGGAAGTCGGTATTAAATTTTGCAATTTTTACGTGTTGTATTTTTTTATTTTGCTCATTTAAGTGCCCTTTGCTACTTATCGGATCGATCGTCATTACCGTACAATATCATCAAAACAAGTTTGAGTCATTTGATTGTAAATAAAAAAAACCGCTTGGCCGAATTTGATTATGTTTAAATGGCTACGAAGAATGTCAGGAAGCATAACTCAGAACAAATTCCACACAAAAAGTGGTCCTTCAAACCAAAACGACGTATGATTCCAAATACGAATTGCTTCCGAGGTTACAAATAGACATGTTCGGTGATTGGTTTAAATTTCAGAAGGAAAGCAGGAATTGGTCTACGCGCGTGCTGCAACGTCTACTATGACAGCTGAGTCATAGCGGCGTGAACGATGTTATTGATTTAGCACGACTTTTATTGGGTCATTTTTTTAAGGCAGATACTTTTCCTGATATTATTTCTTCGAAGTTAAATGGTACCAACTCAGAAGTATACTCTACCAAATAAAAAAAAATAATTATTATTATCAGACTACTATATAAAAACTAATGAGCGATCATACATTTAAAAAAACGCATCGCCTTGAGTACACCCTCCTTTTTTTGGAAGACGGGTGAAAAAACAAGTTCCTTTTACAAAAATTTTGAAGAAAAGGACATATTATGTGTTAAAGCATTATTTTGGATAAAAGGATGTATATTTTTCTTAACTTTGACGTTTCATAGTGGTGGATTAATGACCGTTAAGTTTTCATAATAGTGCACTAGTGTAGGCAAATTGAACAAATCAAACTGTGTTTTGGAGTGATAACTTCAGGGAGGGTAAACCTATTCGTTACGTAACGCGTTACGGCGCCAGTGTGGCTTCCCTTTCTCTCACGCATCCTCTCTCACTCTAACCCACAGCGCTAGTTGAAGTGATAACTTAAGGGAGGGTGAACCAATTTGTTACGTAACGCGTTACGGCGCCAGTCTGGCTTCCCTTTCTCTCACGCATCCTCTCTCACTCTAACCCACAGCGCTAGTTGAAGTGATAACTTAAGGGAGGGTGAACCAATTTGTTACGTAACGCGTTACGGCGCCAGTGTGGCTTCCCTTTCTCTCACGCATCCTCTCTCACTCTAACCCACAGCGCTAGTTGAAGTGATAACTAAAGGGAGGGTGAACCAATTTGTTACGTAACGCGTTACGGCGCCAGTGTGGCTTCCCTTTCTCTCACGCATCCTCTCTCACTCTAACCCACAGCGCTAGTTGAAGTGATAACTTAAGGGAGGGTGAACCAATTTGTTACGTAACGCGTTACGGCGCCAGTCTGGCTTCCCTTTCTCTCACGCATCCTCTCTCACTCTAACCCACAGCGCTAGTTGAAGTGATAACTTAAGGGAGGGTGAACCAATTTGTTACGTAACGCGTTACGGCGCCAGTCTGGCTTCCCTTTCTCTCACGCATCCTCTCTCACTCTAACCCACAGCGCTAGTTGAAGTGATAACTTAAGGGAGGGTGAACCAATTTGTTACGTAACGCGTTACGGCGCCAGTGTGGCTTCCCTTTCTCTCACGCATCCTCTCTCACTCTAACCCACAGCGCTAGTTGAAGTGATAACTTAAGGGAGGGTGAACCAATTTGTTACGTAACGCGTTACGGCGCCAGTCTGGCTTCCCTTTCTCTCACGCATCCTCTCTCACTCTAACCCACAGCGCTAGTTGAAGTGATAACTTAAGGGAGGGTGAACCAATTTGTTACGTAACGCGTTACGGCGCCAGTCTGGCTTCCCTTTCTCTCACGCATCCTCTCTCACTCTAACCCACAGCGCTAGTTGAAGTGATAACTTAAGGGAGGGTGAACCAATTTGTTACGTAACGCGTTACGGCGCCAGTCTGGCTTCCCTTTCTCTCACGCATCCTCTCTCACTCTAACCCACAGCGCTAGTTGAAGTGATAACTAAAGGGAGGGTGAACCAATTTGTTACGTAACGCGTTACGGCGCCAGTGTGGCTTCCCTTTCTCTCACGCATCCTCTCTCACTCTAACCCACAGCGCTAGTTGAAGTGATAACTAAAGGGAGGGTGAACCAATTTGTTACGTAACGCGTTACGGCGCCAGTGTGGCTTCCCTTTCTCTCACGCATCCTCTCTCACTCTAACCCACAGCGCTAGTCTAGTTTCTGTCGGGCATCCCGAGAGGCACACAATTATATTTACTTTTTGTTTTTTTTACCTCGTCATTCGCTATCTACTAGAACGTCACTTATATAGGGCAGTGACTTAATGATGGACTTTATATAAGTAGAATTATTTGATCGCCACTGACTACGAGATAAGATGACAATATGCCCGCCTATTCAGCGAGATTATTTCATCATCTATGATTATACCAAAAAATCATAACTAACGAAACGTGGGCGTCCATACATCTCTTCCAATCTCTTCGAAACTTAACGAATGACGTATAAACAACTTAAGTCTATCCAAAACCTTATCACTAATAAAAATGAATTAGATGTAATAATATTCAAATTGGTCAGTCAATTTTTCACATTACCATAACATTTGATATAACCTCTATACACTAGTACTTAAGGTTGAAAAAAGCGTGGCATATCTAAAATGTTATCAATAAGAACAGTCAAAACTATGGAGAATTCGCATTATTCATACGAGCGTTTGGTCAAGCTCAGTAGTGACAAATGGTTTTCTATAGATGTTCGAACTTTTAGGATGTGGCATATTCCGTCATCTTACTTTTGATTGCAACACTAGAGTTATAAATATGAATGTGGGTGTACGAGCCAATGCAAAATCCTTTTCAAAATTCAAAATTCAAAAATTATTTATTCAGTTTAGGCATCATAGACACTCTTATGAACGTCAAAATTTTTAAATGATTCTACCGCTGTCTTCGGAAAAGAACCACCGCCGAGAAGAAGCAGCAAGAAACTCGTGGGCCATTATTTTTTCAAGTCTTTTCAAGTCCTTCTCAACCTATTTACTATTAACCTATTTACTTTCATGCTAACCTGAGTTAACCTAGATTTAATGCACACTACATGTTGAATTGTTTACTTGTATTAGGGAATATTTATCAACGAGGAGAGCTAACACGATCACTCCCAGTGCGTTGTCCAAATACGAAAGGTGCAATCATATTTATGTTCAAAATGTTTCTAAATTGTGTGACAGACAGTTTTAAAGCAAAAAATTGCTACGTTTCGAAGTTTAAATTGACTCCTCTCTTGGAGAGGAAGGCTCGGGTCCCAGCAGTGGAAACAACATGGGCTAATTATGATTATCTACGACAGATTTGATAAAATTATACGTTCTTTATTTTACGAGTACATGAAATGCAAAGTTACAAGTTTGTGGTAGTATATGGTTAATTATTTTTTTCTTACACATTCTTCGTGGCTTTTAGGAATGAGCCACCACAATGTTGCCAGTGTCACCTAAAACGATATCGTAGACAATTAAATGAAGGTGTATTTTACGGTGAACAGAAATGTGTCCGGTGGTTATGATTTATTAAACCAAACAAAACATAATAATATATCCAATCCACCGCTGATAAAAAAACATACAAAAAAATTTAATGAAGTCGGATGAGTTACAATCCAATAACTGAAAAGTGTTTCGCCTATCTTGATGATATCGTAATTGACGGTGAATGACAATCGATCCCGTAAGTAGCAAGGATCACTAAACAGGTAATTTTTTCCCCAAAAAAAAAACGGAACTGGCACAACACTAATAAGTGTGAAATAACTTGTCGAAGTCGGTACCATGCGCACAATATTGTGATAATAGGTGCCTTTAAACTATCATGGCACCGACTTCAACAAGTTATTTCACACTTTTTAGTGTTGAAGTCGGTTCCATTTTTGGTAAAAATTGTTTGGCTTAATTTAAACAGTGGTCAGCATTACACTTCCCAATGACAGTTGCAGTGCTACCCAGTGCTTAGAACTGTAGTTTTGTCTACACAGAAATACAGTTAACTACACGGCACTGCACTCTTGATCCCGAGACAATGATTTTTTGAGTATTGCCTGTAAATTATATTACAAGGCACTTAACCAAGACGGTTTTGCAAAAGAGCACAACTGCTTTTCTAGAAGCTTTAAAATATTTAATCTATCTGTAGTTTAGAATAACTTTTTTAAACTGACATTGTCAATAACCAAAAATTGACTTTAAAAACAGGAGATTTACCATGTATTGTATTTATTTTGTTGTGGTCAACAACGCACTGTATTCTAAATGTAAATAGTAAAACTCACGCCGAAATACGATACATGGTAAATATCTCGTTTGTCAAGTTAACTCTGTGATTTATATTTATTGGAATTCAATAATTCATATATTTATTACAATTACTTTTAATAAAAATTGGATATATTTTACAACGAATAGCCAAGTCAAATATAAAGTGCCTCCTCCATCCCGTCACGGTTTCATACATCCACACGACATTATTAGTGTAGTGTCCGCCTGAGCGAGGAATTATTCAAATGATTGTAATGTAGTACGAGCAGGTAGAATGGTGGTGTGTGTTTTAGGGGGACAGCTTTATGCGCGATGTATTCAGTAACATTATTGTTTAATAATATAAATGTCGAATACCATGTATGAAATCCCATCAGTTATGCCAGGTACTTCAGATACGTATCAAAGCTTAGCACTATAGGTGCGTTCCAATTGCTGTGACGGTATATTTTTGCACATTTTTTTAAACGCATTTTTCTTACAATACTCTATTAGCGACTTCGTTTTTGCAACAGGCTCGGCCTTTGGCCTCACCATAACCCATCTTTTCTTATTTTTTTGATTTAAGTAATGTACCTTCTAGTAAGTGTTAGAAAACATTTAAAAAAGCTGAAACCAGTACAGCGTGACCAATAAAACTAGGGGTTAATTTTTATGATATGCTATACACGAGCATTCGATGGTTGTACCTACGAAAGGCTACTTATTCGTCGGCAACCACACCATTCAACCTGAACACAGTATTGCAAACATTACTGCTTCACGGTAGGTATAGGGTGTGGAGGCAGTACTGCCCCGGACGAACTCATTCACAAATAGCTACTAAAAAATAGATAAGATTTTTTTTCGCAATCCCTCAAGATCTTCCCGTAATAAGAAGCCCATGTGTTAATCCCGGATACAAACCATCTCCACTACAAATTTCATCCAAATCCGTTCAGCCAATTTTGCGTGATTATTTAACATCAACAAGAAAAGAACAAGAAAACAATTGCATATGAGGGAGCACAAATATATAATAAGCTACCGGTAAATGTAAACAATGTAAAAACAAAAGACGCATTTGGTGGCATTAAATCTAAGCTAGCTGAACACATAATCAGTGATCATTCGCTTCTGAAATAATCTACCTATGTACCTAAAATGAGTCATCATTTTGTATTTAACGGACGGTATAAACGACGATAAATATAAATATTGTTAATACATTTTTTTATAAGTTCTCTTGCAAGTGATAATTATTGTCTTAATGAGTAATAAAAATTCTTTGAACTGAACAATCAAAGTTGCTAAGCGAGACGTCATCGACGCAGGCGTCCCGAACACTCCTTGAAAAAGGCCACCGAACGTGGTCGAAACTATAGTCGGACCTATCCGATAAATATTACGTGAGTAATGCCGTATTTTTTAATTAATAATGATTGAAAACCACGTTAGTTTTTATAACAATTTTTTTTAATTAATAATGAATATCCAAACTTTCACATTTATAGCATTCATCTCATCTCATCTTTCAGTAGTCGGACGACCACTGCTGAACATATGCCTCCCTCAAATTTTCCAAACAGACCGATTGGGATGGAAGCCGCCTGCATCCAATGCATCCGACATCGTCTTGCTACTTTATCAGGTCGTCTGTCCAACGTGTCGGTGGACGACCTACGCTGTGCTTGCCGGTCCGTGGTCTCCATTCCAGAACCTTCCCAACCCATCGGCCATCTGTTCTACGTGCTATGTACCCTGCCCACTGCCACTATAAATGGTTTATGTTTAGAGCTATGTCGGTGAATTTAGTTCGTCTACGGATCTCCTCATTTCTGAATATAGAAACCCTGAGCATAGCCCTCTTCATAGCTCGTTGTGCAACTTTGATTTATAGCATTATAATTCTTTAATCTTCAAATTCTTGCTTCACTTTCGCATAACGTCTCACCAAAACATAATTTTTTTGCAATATAAAATAGCCAAAACCGAATGTCTGAATGTGGTCGGACCTGATTTTTATTTTACAGTCTATTAGTACTCGGACGCGTTAAAATATCTAAATTAGCCGCGTTAATACATTTGGTGTTATGCTAAGTAGAATACAACCAGCTGTTTGTGGGTTCGCTTTAAAACAACAGACAAGTATTTATAATTAGATTAAGGTTAGATTATCTTTAACTTTTTTTGTTATAATACTCGTAATACGAAAATTGAACGTGTGAACACTGCTTTATTGCTAAGTTTAGAACTAGATTCGCATGTAAATTGGAAAATACATGTTAAAAAAATTCAATTAAAATTATCAAGTTTTATGTATGAACTGCGGCGAGCAGCTGGACTTGATGCCGCTATGACCACTTATTACGCATATGCATACTCATGGTTAAGATATGGCATCATACTATGGGGAAATCGTGTAAACGTAGATAACCTTTTCATCGCTCTAAAGAAATGCCTACGAATACTTGCAAACATAGAATTTCCAGATTTAACAATACATCATTTCCATAAACCATATTTTATCAAATATCAAATGCTGACCCTCACCTCCATCTACATCTTGGAAATGTGCATGTTTATTAGAAAATATCCTCAATACTTTTTAAAAGCATGTGATTAGACGAGAAATTATCCCCTTAGACCAACGCGGAAACATACACTTTTAATACCTACTTCTAGACTGAAAATGCACAGTTCCGGTACCAAGGCAATGGCAGGAAAAAATTATAATACACACTACCTAACAAAATAAAATGAACGTATTCAAATTCACACTTTAAAATTACTTTTGCAGAAGTGTTATTATAATATTGACGAATTTTTCAATGAATAATACATTAAAATAGATTGGTCCTCTCTGCACAATTGCAACACCCCCAGGGGGTAACATGTGACATGTACTTACTGTAAATCTTATGCAACAACACCTGCATTGTATGTTAACTTGGCACATAATCAATAAATGATTTGAGTTTGAACAAACTCCTATATGTTCTTATTAGTCTGTGGTTTAGTGGACTGCAGAAAAATACTTATCCTTCACAAATGTATTAGGTAAGTTTAGTTAAGTAAAAAAAAATGTCCTATATACCTTTAGTATTAAAAAAGTTAGAATATAATATATATAAACAATGCCACGGACCCATTGATGTCTGTGAACAAATTAGGCATTATAAAAAAATACTTATCTGTACCTACTCTATGCTCTCAAAAAGAAATGTACTTGTGGACGCTATGTGAACATAGAGCTAGATAGTTGAGTGGACTGCGTTTAATTGTAAGCGATATTTGGTTTTATAATAAAACTAAGAAGAATTCGACAGGTTTTAATTACAAATAGTAGGTACAGTACAAAGAAAAGAAATAGACGGAGGATAGGTCCGTCGCAATAATAATAACATCTTTTAACCACCCAAACCAATAACGCTCCTTCCGTTGTCAATGATGGCGGCTCTCAAGGCCGTTTGTTTTAGACTTGCGAAGACATTAGTCTTAGACATAAGTAATTCCTAGGAAATTGTGTGCGTTTTTACAATAAAATCCCAAAACACTTAACTGAGCTCACAGAGGGCAAATTCAAGTTGAATGTAAAATAGGTTTCAATAAAAAAAGCTTATTATAAAGTCCGCCATTATATAGAAGACAAAGATGCTTGGCATACTCCACTTCTGGCAAGCTGTCATTCTGACACCCATAAAATGTAATATTAGTACCTAAGTAGAAACATTGCAAACATGCCGCTTCTTCTCGGTGGGTTCTATATATTTTGGAACGCGGCGGTAGAGTCTTTAAAGTACATTATAATGAATAATTGATGTCCATACATCTGTGATTTTGACTTTGTTTAGTGGGTGGGTTTCGAATTATGGCTGGTCCATATTTGGTGTGAATGATACGAAACATAAACGATTTGTTATAGACAACATTTTCAGTTAAGTAATAATAACTTTACAATATGTATCAATTCACACAGTTCACAATGTTACAATAGGAAATCATACTAATAAATATTATAAAGAGGAAAGATTTGTAAGTATGTTTGTAACTAATTTGCCCAAAAAGTACTATACCGATTTCAAAAATTCTTTCACCATTGGAAAGCTACACTCACCCTGAGTAACATAGGCTGTATAAGATTCATCATCATCATCATCCATCACCGCGCGGGTGAAACCGCGGAGACCAGCTAGTTATTAATAAAATGAGAAAGTTAATCATGTACTCTGCCATACACAGCGGAGCTGGGCCTACTTATTATTTTTATTAATAAAGTCATAATTGTTTAATGATTTACATAAAGTTATCATTTCAATGTGCTTCTCATGGAGATCATTATTTATTTGTTTGAGTTGGAAACTGAATAGCCCTAAGTTGGCGAAAATAACGCTAAAAACTCTCACAAGGGCGTTCAAATGGGGAATCTATGGGTGAAAATGTCGTTTATGGCTTTTTTTCTGTTCAGCGTTAAGCTAAATAGTTAGTTTTGCCACCAAAATTGAGCTTTACGAATGATTTAACTATAGAGCCAACAATAGCAACGCCACGAATGCCCTTATTGCTAAACGAACGCACCTATGGAGTGTGATGTTGTGCGCCGCGTTGCTATGGGTTACACACGGTCCCTCTCTGCGCATTGCGCATTCAAAGTCATAGTTGAAGTTACGTGCTGCGATCTAGTGTTTGGTGTTAGTCAACTTTCATAAAATATGAGTGGTGCATGATGCCGAACTATCGGGAGCTCCAAAAGCTACTAAATCGTGGTCTACATCTCGGAGTACTAATTATAACTTACTTAAGAACCGCGAAACTCTATAACAGTGTTTTCCTTATACCTAATATTTCTTCCGAAGATATTACTCTGTCCCTCTATAACGGGACAAAGGTGTCCAATTTGAATATTAACTATAAATGTATTTTACTTTTTACGGTATAACTGCTATTTTAAGGCTTTGAGTGTTTTTTGTCCCGCAGTAGGTATGAAAAGTAGAGTATGCACCTCAAATATAAAGCCTGTCTTCGTCTTAGGCGGCTTTAACCCCTCGCTTCACTCAGGACTCTACATAAATCCCTCGCTTCGCTCGGGAATTAAATCTTTATCCCCTTGCTACGCTCAAGGATTAACCTAAGAGTCCCCGTTACATTCAGGGTTCAATATAACGCCCATGACGTTAAACATTGCTTTACTCCCTCGGTGCATAATCTACTATTAAGTCCCTGTCTACGGGTAGAGTGCCCAAAAAGCTGGCAACGTTACCTCGTTGAATTGCCAGGCTGATACGTTGTCCGAGGTAAGTACCAGCTCTTTGGTCACCTGTAATTTCTTTGCGGCGTCTGGACAGCTACTTTACTAAACGCCGTGCACCTGGACCCCAAGAACCCATAGTTTCAACCACATACGGAAGAAACATATAAACGTTGTTCACGTTGCTCCAAGACAAGCATATTTTCTCCGTTTGAGGTTTTCTGCAGATTCTGCAACAGCACCTGCCGTCCGTGAAGTCTGCTCGAGGTGAGAAGGCCCAAGTGTGTCAGCACAAGTTGCGTCCCACACCAGCGGCTTCCCGTGACTCCACGAAATCAACGGACTGAACTGATGGAAACTTACTTAACTTATTAATTTTAACTTACCTTGGAGTCCAAATGCACGGCGTTTAGTGAAGGAACAGCTCCTTCACGCCTAGTAGACGCCTTAAAGAAACTATAGATGACAAAAAAGCTGGTGCATACCACAGCCAACGTATCAGCCTGGCGATCAACGAAGCTTTGTCAGGTTTTTGGGCGCTCTACCCGCCTACTGTGATTGAGTTGCTGCTTTTTATCTATAACATATATTATATGGAATTCTATCATGTTTCAGGTAATAAGTTTCTATTGTAATATGTATAGTTTAAGTGGGTTTAAATGATGTAATATTAATAAGTAATATTTCGAAGTGTTCAACCGTGCATCTGCATTAACTCTCCCTTTATCACACAAGTCAAAGTCAAAGTCAAAGTCAAAATCATTTATTCAATTTAGGCATCAAAGACGCACTTATGAACGTCAATTTTTCATTATAATGTACTTTAAAGCCTACCGCCGCGTTCCAAAATACATAGAGCCAACCGAGAAGAAGCGGCAAGAAACTCGGGGCCATTCTTTTTATATAGATGTTTTTACAATGTTTTTACTTAGGTACTACAAATATTAGCTCCAGTGTGTTGCCTTACAAAAGAGAACATAATAATGGTATCAGTAGGGCAAGACACGCTACACTTTGACATCTTAGTACACGAGTAGATAGATCCTGGAGTGATCAGTCCCAAGCTGTTTTATCCTCCAAGTAATCCAAAATTTTGTAATAACCTTTTTGACAGAGTTTAGTTTTAATAGTAATTTTAAACTTATTAATAGGCAAATCTCGGATAACATTGGGAACTTTATTATAAAATCGTATACATTGTCCCATAAAAGAATGACTTATTCTGTGGAGACGCGTTACATGTACGGATAGCTTGTGCTTATTTCGCGTGTTGATGGAATGAGCATCACTCCTTTTATCAAAACTGCTAATGTTTTTCTTTACATACATTAGATTTTCATAGATAAACTGAGAGACAACAGTTAGAATGTTTATGTCTTTAAATTTCTGTCTAAGGGAAACTCTGGGAGCCAAACTGTAGATTGCTCGTATAGCCCTTTTTTGCAGTATAAAAATAGAATTAATATCTGCAGAACATCCCCAGAGCAGTATGCCATAAGTCATAACGCTATGGAAATAACTAAAATAAACTATTCTAGCTGTGTCTACATCAGTTAATAGTCTAATTTTTTTAACAGCATAAGCTGCTGAACTGAGCCTACTAGACAATTTTTTTATGTGGGGACCCCATTGCAATTTAGCGTCTATAGTAATTCCTAAAAAGACTGTTGACTCCACAAGGTCCAACCCTGTTCCATTCAATTGTATATTGGATTCTACTTGTCTCACATTTGGTGTCGAGAACTTTATACAATTAGTTTTCTTCTCATTGAGGAGAAGATTTTTTGTATTGAACCAATTCACAACTTTAGCTAATGCATTGTTAACATCGTCATAGTTTAATAACTGCCTTTTAATTTTAAATAACAGTGAAGTGTCATCTGCAAACAATACAATCTCGTGATTCTTCTCTACATAATAAGGTAAGTCATTAATATAGATTAAAAACAAGAACGGCCCTAGTATTGAACCCTGTGGAACGCCCATTGAGATTATAGAGCCGGGCGATTTTTTACCATTTATGTCAACCCTTTGAATTCTACCATTTAAATATGAAGTCAAAAGGTTGAGAGCCATGTTCCTAATACCGTAGTGTTGTAATTTCCTGACAAGTATATCATGTCGGACGCAGTCAAATGCCTTAGATAAGTCACAAAAAACACCTAAGGCATCTTGAGAGTTCTCCCAGGCATCAAACACATCTTTTATTAGTTCTATACCTGCGTCTATAGTAGAGCGATTCCTTGTAAACCCAAATTGATTTTTATGGAAAATTTTGTTTGCACTAAAATGAGTTTCTAATTGATGTAATATGATTTTTTCGAAAATCTTACTTAGCGTAGGTAGTACAGAAATAGGCCGAAAATTTGTTGGATCAGTAGTACTACCAGATTTGAATAAAGGAACCACTTTACTGTGCTTCATTAGGTCAGGAAATACACCACTTGCAACACAACTATTAAATACAGCTGCTAGATTGGGTGCAATGACATCTATAATTGAAGAAACGGTCTTCACAGAAAGACCCCATAGGTCTGCCATTTTTTTTGCATCTAGACTTTTGAAACTGCTTACAATATCTTTGCAATTAACTACTGAAAATTTAAAAGTTGTGTCACATTCAGTTACACTTTGTTTAAGTAAGATCTCAGCAGAAATGGAGGAAGATTTTAGAGTTTTGGTTGTTAAAGAAGGAATATTAGTGAAAAATTTCTCAAACTCGGCCGCTACCTCCAAATCTGCTCTTACATCTTTATTATTAATTTTTAAATTAAAGTCTCGATTACGCACTGTATTTCTACCAGTTTCACTGTTTATAATGTTCCATGTCATTTTTATTTTATTAACAGAATTTTTGATCTTATTTCTTAAATAAATAGATTTTGCTGAGGAACAGGCTCGTTTAAATAACTTAGAATAACGTTTGACATATTCCAAAAATACAGGATTATGATTATGCGATTTTTCATGGTACAATTCATATAACTTTTGCCTACTTTTATAAATTCCTGGAGTTGCCCATTCACTAAACTTAGCACGATTACCAACAGATATTGTTTTTGGTACAAACACTTTGCCAAATTCATCACTGATAAGATGGAACAGTGAGTTATATAATATATTTGGGTCATTGTGACTGGTCAACTCTGGCACTTTCTGGGATATATTACTTCTTAACAATTCTAGGCGGCTTGCATTTATTGGAACAAAGCTAACATATTTGCTTTGGGGTTTGTTTGTTTTTCTTGGAAACACTGCTAGTTGACCACAGTGGTCTGATTCTAGATTATTTATAATGAAATTTTTAATAGGTTTTAGATTAGTAAATATATTGTCTATGCAGGTAGAACTTGTGGCTGTTATCCTAGTTGGTTCCAAGAAAATATTGTACATATTATAAGATTTAAACAGTAACAAAAATTCATCCACTATCTGATTATTTTCTAGCAAATTAATATTAAAGTCTCCACAGATAATCATTGATTTATTTGTATTTGAAAGCTTAATTAATGTTTCCTCCATGCACTTTTCAAAATCATCATATGGTGAACATGGAGGTCTGTATACACATAGAACAAGGAACTGCTCAAACTCAATACAGGACATTTCTATTACTCGTTCAACAGATAGGCTCACAATGTCTTTTCGTTCTTTGAGTTTTATATTTTTATTTGTAATAATTAAAGAGCCACCACGTATAGATTTTTCTCTGTTGAAGGAGCTAGCAACTAGATGATTATTAAAATTAAATAAGAGTTGGTTCTTTTTAAGCCAGTGTTCAGTAATACAAAGAATATCTATTTTGCTATCATCTATAAACAATTCCAGTTCCAACTCTTTGCCCATCATACCTTGAATGTTCTGATGAACAATATTGATTGATTTAATGCAAGAGGTTGTCTCTATTGTCTTAGGCACTAATTTAAATTATGTACAATGTCATTAGTAGCCAAGCAATTGGCTGAATTAAAAATGTCAAATTGCTCAATAGAAGCATTGTCAATACAATTGGATTGCTCAATAGAAGCAACCTTGTTAGCCAAATTTTTGGCTGTAATATCAAATAAATATGATAGCGACACAGCTATCTGTCTTTTATAATAATTAGAAAGATAGTAATTATCTTTTGTCAAGAAGAATTTTTTTATATAATTATTAATGTCAATTAAATTAAATTTATCTCCATTAAAATTATTATTACATATAGTGTATAATGTCAAATTAAGCTTATATCTAATATCATTTTCCACCTGTGGCAAACTATTACTATAGGGAAATGTAAACATTATGACATTATCTACTGTAAGATTAGATAGACGGTTGTTGAAATCAATTATTTGTTTTTTGTTTACATTCCCCCTATTTCCTATTAAAATTAATAATGTTGTGTTGGGGCTAAAGCTATAAGTAAAAATTCTATTCATAATTTCCTGATATGATAGACCAGGTGTACAGTAATTTATTACATTATGTCCCTTGGATGTATTTGACAATAAGTGACCCATGTCTTTGCCAATTTCATCACTAAATATTACAATTTTTGGTTTGTCTATAGTTGATGGTATACTATTTGTATTTTGGGAACTACTTGTTAAAGTTGTATCTTGACATACATTTTTACATGTTCGCACTATTTTAGAACTACATGATGGCAATGAATGATCCAGCGATAATTGGTTCTTTATGTTATCATTGTATACAGGATTGCCAGTAGAATGACATTTAATCATCTCATTCATTGCCAATATGTACTCTTTTAGCTGTTTTTCTGAGCGTTCATACTTATTTTTAATTGATTTTAACTTTTCCTCTAGAGAGTCAATCTCACATTTCAAGTTATGTGTGTCACTTTCATATTGCAATGTATTATTTTCTAATTTAGAAGCATACATTTCCAACGTATCTAACAGACGAAGACGCTCTCCATTTAATTTAACATTTTTGATGAAAAATTTGTGTTTTTTTACAAGTTTTTGAGTTTTTTTAATATAATTGTTAATTTTAACATATTTTTTTAGTTTGTTTTTGCTGCAGTTAGACTTCGGGATAGTGCTAGGTGTTACTACACTGTCATTTGTTAGGTCAATTGTAACCATTGGTTTAGTATTAACTGCAGCAGAAACCATGCCCGGGGCACTGCATACCAACTCGTCAAATAAACTTTGGTTCAAAGAGGCAGTGATGTTAAGTTTAGCTGTCTCAATGTTATTGATAATAGTATATGCCTCCTGTAGCTGATGTTCTAGTGAATTGATTCGAGTGAGAGCGTTTTCATACTCTAAGCTACAGTTTTTGAACCCGTCCACAACAAGCTGGAGCCTGTCCCGAGCATCAGTTACAACCAACAGTTGAGTGTGTAACTCGACCATTTCAATTTTTTGGGTCTTATTTCTACTTATTAATTCAAGAAGTTCCCGTTCATTATCATCTCGTTCCTTATTCATTTCATCACACAACTTTTTCGCAGATTGCAATTCCCTCAAAGCCATTTGGAGTTTGGACGCCTCCTGGCGAGCCAAAGCACTGCGAGTCATCATTTTAATCTAATATATAATAAGTACCTACTAATCTGAGTTGTGTGAAGATACTAAAATAAGGAAACCAGGTAAAGTCGTGTAGCTTGTTGTAAACAGGTATGTTAGGTTATGTCCCGCACACACATGCCCGCTTTTTTTACTCTATAAAAATATCATGTAGCTCATGTAACATAGTATCTTTTACACTATTTTTCCTAAAAACTACATGAGATAAGGCTGTCTATAACCATTCATACATACATATATATATATGGTCATACATATATATGGTGGAATAGGATTGCACCACGTTGTTCCCCCATGCAGAAGGAGTACTCGACGAGACGAGGAAAATGGCGTGTACGTTGATGTATATTTTTCTTAATTTTTTAGGCACCAGAGAAGTGTTAAGCGGTAACCTCAGCCTATACCAGATGCGTTCTGCCACAAGTGACGAACTGCACTGGGCCCATAACCTATTGTGGCAATAAGTTAACTCTCATGTGCCTGTAATTTTACCGACACCCGTAACATTCTAACCGGAACACAGTATTGCGAACATTACTGCTTGAGGGTAGAAATAGGTATGGTGGCAGTTCCTCCCCGTTCACAAAGCGTTCTGCTGCTACTGCATATGTGCGCCCATACAAAAGACATCAACGCGTTCTAATTATTGTTTCGTTGAGAAGACGTGGAGATAGGTAAGCACTTTGATGTCTTTTTAGGGCGTTATAAACAGTGTTTTTTTTAATACGTGTAGTTCATACTAATGATATTTAATATGCCATGATTTTGGGACCTATATTATCAACATAACAGCTATATTTCGGAGCTATATGAAAAAATATCTCTAAAAATGTTTAAATAAAATGTGGTATCGACAAGCTATTTCACACTTTATAGTGCTGTAGTCGGTTCCTTTTTTTGGATAAACACTTCGCTCTTTTTAAAGACCTTGCTTGGATCGATTGTCATTCACCGTCAATGACAATATCACCGAGCGAAACACATTTCAGTTATTGGAGTGTAACTCAAAAACCGCTTGACTGAATTTGATATTTACATAAGACCACCTCGGAAGTACACTCTACCAAAACAAAAAAAGAATTATCAAAACTGTAAAAAGCTGTGCGTGTTCATACATAAAAAAAATACAGGTGTTGACTTGAGAAGTCCTACTTTTACAAAGTCGGTTGAAATTGGAGAATAAATCAAATGCGCATGTAGAGACAGTTAAGCAAGGAAACCATGCATAAGGATGACTATGATGATTTCTATGCAAATAATTCTATCTACATAAAGCACTTTAAAGGTCATTAATAATGTCTATAAAATCATTACAGTTGTGTGATAATTTATAATGGAATATTTCTGCATCATTAAGAAAGGAAATGGTAAAATCTAAAATTGACTGCATAGCCGGTCTGCGTGTAACGACACTTACGAGAAATGAATTCATTCAAATACTGGCGACTGCCTGCGGCTTTGTTCGCGCAGGAGGCTTGCCTTTTACCTCACCATAACCTCACTTCTTTTTAGAAAACATTTAAAAGAGATGAATGAAATCGGTACAGCCGTTCTCAAGTTATATCGTGACCAGGAGTAATAGGGGTTAAATTTTAGTCAATAGATTTTAATATATTATATATATAAATTTGTATGCAATTGTTGTTTCCCTTTTCAATATTACCACTTCCTAGCTGCGCCTGCGGTCGCACCCGCGTGGTGATGGATGATGATGATGAAAAGGTATTATAAGGCAACACACTGGAGCTAATATCTGTAGTACCCAAGTAAAAACATTGTAAAACATCTATATAAAAAGAATGACCCCGAGTTTCTTGCCGCTTCTTCTCGGTAGGCTCTATATATTTTGGAACGCGGTGGTAGTCTTTAAAGTACATTATAATGAAAAATTGACGTTCATAAGTGCGTCTTTGATGCCTAAATTGAATAAACGATTTTGACTTTGACTTTGACTTTGTATAAGTTATTTTGACGATTCATCTATCTACATACCTAGCATTAATTGTCATCTAGTAGTTTTTGCCTGAAAGAGTAACAAACATCCACACATCCATACACACAAACCTTTGCGTTTAGTTCTTGATTTCAGCAATGATTTTAATTCTATAGATTAGTATTTGCCTGAAGTTAGAACTATCAAAAGCTAGAGTTCTTAGCCGAGTAATAGTCACCATTTCCTTTACTTAAGCAATGAGAACTCGTCAATTTTTCGTTGTTATTGCAAAAGTGAAGTTGTATAAAAATGACATTCGCACACAAGTCTGAACTGTGAAGGATCTATTATGCTGTAAACATTAAAATACCATGATAACAACCTAATACAAGTGTAAAAAGATACATCCAATTCTGAAAGGGTTATAGCATTACTTATTTTGGACCGAGCACGAAAATCTGCTTAAGTGTAACGTTATCGTATCGTTTACGTATTCAGTACAAACTATGAGTTATCTGTGCCACTATTGTACTAGATACATGAGAGTTTCTATTTAATATGTTAACGATGCGATTACGTTACACTTAAACAGACTTTCGTGCTCGGCTCAAAAAGCAGTTACTTTAGTAAGTAACGTTCATTGCTCGACTATAGAATAGGATTCTATGTTGAAGTATTCTATCGGCAAGTGCTTACTTCGTTGCGAAATTACTTAGCAACAAGTAATTATTTGTTTATAAATAGTAGTATTACGCTCGTTTTCACCAACATTTTAGGTAACACCTAAGTCAGTTAGGTAACACTTATTAGTACAAAAATGCCACCTGATTTTGCAAAGGGCAATATTCTCCTCATATAAAGATACCGGCTTCACTCACTTGGTATTATGTCGGTTTAAGTACGACGACGACGCGTGAGTGTGCGACGCGATCTCCGCGCGTGAACACTCCCTGAAGAAGAACGTCTTACACGTTCGAAACGTCGGACTTCATCATCATCTCAGCCGTAGGACGTCCACTGCTGATCATACGCCTCCCCCATGATTTTCGAATGAAGCCGGCATCTTTATATTAGTATAATGAGTGATACTCACGATAGTTTTCAAACTCTAAGGGCAATATTCTCATCAAGAATATTGCCTACAGTAATGCCCGTTTTCACCAACATTCTAGGTAACACTTAAACAAAATTAGGTGACATTTCTGTACTACTAAGTGCTGCCTAATTGGCTTAGGTGTTACCTAAAATGTTGGTGAACTCGATGGTAGCGTTATTAGTAAGGGTGGCAACACTACACAACTCCAATTCCCAGTACCCAGTTAAATAATGCAGCGTGATCCCGCTCAGCGGTCTCCAAACAGGCGAGGCCATGTTTGTTAACGTGTTAGTGCATGTGATTTCTGGGAGTGAGACTTCGTTGTTTGATGACGAATGTCGCACGTCGCGTGGCCTCGACAAACACGACCTACAGGTGGTTCCATAAACACAATCTATTCTTCTGTGAACAAAAGACCTCGCAAGAACAAACTTGCTATAAGTATCTCAGTTTGACATTCATGGAGGAGCTCGCAGCGGAACTCGACTTGACGATCTCAACCGATCAACAAGTTAAGCAATACTTGTTGCGGTCAGGAGTTGGATGGGTGTGTGCTAGTGGCATTGTTCAACTGAGCGCTTTCGCGTTTCGGAGAGCACGTTAAGCCGTCGGTGTCGGTTGTTTGTCTTAGGACAACAGTCGTTAGGCTGTCGAAGGCATTCAGGGCAACTCCTACCTATCCACCAAGCCGCACTCGGCCCGCGTGGTAGTTTATGGCTTAACTTCTGTCTCTGAGTGGAAAGCTTGAGTCCCAGCAGTGGCTACATAATGGGCTGATTATGATTGATGGAACCGCGAGGATGACGCAATGAGTATGATGTGTCTACAGCCCTATTTACTCAGAAACAGCAGTGACTGTCACACTAAAAGTGACATTGACGCAAGTGACAGTTCGGATGTAAGAAATCTGACAGACACAGCGCGGCTGTCGCAGCGCCAGTTACTGCTGTGGCCCGCGCTCGCCGCAGTGCACAAGAGTGACTCCAAGAAGAACTTCAAATAAGTACGAAACTAGTCGGAGACTGTTTCCGGTAAATATTACGCAAATCCTAGTCTTGCATGCCCTGTGGCTTCGCTCACTGGGGGATCTGTAAGTACATAAAGAAACTAAAATAATGGATGGACTTCAAATCTAAATGGTGTGAAAAACATGTTAAACTGTTTAACATATTTTTTCACGCTACTTAATCATTTTTTTTTGTCATACATCGTCAATGATGATATCATCAAGAAATAATAAACATCAAAATCGGTACACCTAGTTGAAAGTTCTGAAATAATAAACATACAAAAATATAAAAAAATACAGTTGAATTTTGAAACATCCTTCTTTTTTGAAGTAGGTACAATTTGAAAAATTTAATAGCGACTTCCATTCAGTTATTGGACTGTATCTCAAAAAATACTGGACCTATAATTTGATGAAATAAATGGGACCACACGGGAAGCACCAGCTTGCAAACAAAAAAAGAATTTTAGGAATCGGTTCACCCAGTCGAAAGTTAGGAGGTAACAAACATAAAAAAATAACAGTCGAATTGAGTACTTCCTCCTTTTTTAGAAGTCGGTATAAAACGATATACTCATTAAGAAAACATTAAAAATATTGTTAATTAGACTTGTCTACATGCTGTATGTATTAGTCATGAGAGGTGGGGTGGCCTGTTTTTTGTTTTACCACCACACTATAATCTAATCATATCGTTTCAAGCCGCGGTCTACCCATAGAGAAGGTTGAGTAAACCACACTCACATTATGAAAGCTTAAATAAATTACCAAAGTGAACCGCATGAATTACAAAGGCAAAGTGATGCCGTTCTAATTAAGCCAAGTTATGGCTACGCTAATCAGTCTTACTTTATGCCGTTTACAGATACAGATCGCGCGGCGAGAGTTTGGCTTTGACCTTCGGGTGGAGGGGATTACTGCGCATGGGTACTGTCGCGCCATGTGACAGAGAGAGACAAGAGTCCTTCGTCCCTCTAGCCACCCTGTGATACCCAATTTTTGACTTCTGCGCAATAACGGTCAAAGCCAAACTCTCGCCGCGCGATCTGTACAAAATAGCTTCAATAGATAACTTACTACAACTAAATTACCGCGACCGCGAGCATTTTTTAAATGGCGGTTTTTCGCGGGGTTATTGCGAACACTGGTTCGTAAATTAAAAGTATCGTAGGACGCTCGCCCAGTTAAAACGGCATCTCTTTGCTTGCTCCGTCGGTGCAGCAGTATACGACTTTATAATAATTTTGATATATACCGCTAGATTTAATTTTATTTTAAATGTACTTTAAAATATTTTTGAAATTCGACTGCTACAGTTTTATTATATGTATGATGATAAAATGTTAACAGCCAAATTAGCAAACTATTGCCACAAAACTACTGGCAAAGACATGTAGAGGTGCGACAGCATACGAAACAAGTATTTTACTGGTGACTACAACAACACGCGAGCCTGGCGGGGATAATTTTATTGGTGTTCTAATGTTGGTGATCACTAACGGCCGGTCCCAATAATCTATCTATCGCCGGTTTAGCTTACTAGAGATAGATATTTGACACTTTTTGTATGAACGTTATTTATTTATTATTTATTTATTTACTTGTTTCATATACATGCTCTTGGATATGCATGACAGTTACCCGATTCGCTTACCCAAGGCTCATAAAAAATACGAGTACACAAAACTTACTATCTATTCTATAAAACCCATTTAAATACTAATTAAAAACTAAAAGAGAGATTAAACTAGATACTTTAGTAAAATATTTATACACAAAACAAATACACCTACATACATTTATATTTCCAATCCATGATAAACAACTAATTTACAAAACTACATTAAAATAAGGTCCTATCCAGTAACGAAATCCATTGCCGCTCTGTGAAATTCTCGTGGGCTGCAGTGGAATAGGTCCAGGGACTGGTTATGTCAAATTTCTATCGGTAGTAAGGAAAACCGTGGATAGATAGATTATTGGGATCCTCCATTAGTGTTTATTTGACGTTATATTGTTTTGCTATATTTAGTGACTAGCTACGCCTCGCTTCACGCACGTGGTGATGCATGATGATGATGATGATGATGATGATGATGAAAAGTATCCTATGTCCTTTTTCGGGATATAATCTATCTCGTTGCCAAATTTGATTACGATCCGTTCAGCCGTTTAGACTTGATAAGGTAACAAACATACAGAGCGAGACAGAGTTCTGTACCTTTTTATTTAAGAAAACTTAAATAAAAGTAATCCAAATCACTCCTTATAACATCAGCTATCTGCCAGTAAAAGTCCCGACAAAATCGGTCCAGCCGTTTTAGAGATTAGCCGGAACAAACAGACAGACATCAAGCCAAAAATTTTAAATTGATTTTTTTTCGTAAGAATTGTATATACTTTCATATGCATTTAGTGAGTAGCTGTTAATTTGGAATTAGAAAGTCAAAATCATTTATTCAATTAAGGCATTAAATACGCACTTATGAACGTCAATTATTCATTATAATGTACTTTAAAGACTCTACAAACAGGCACTTCATATTTATTTAGGTATTTGTATTTATCTCGATATATATAGACTAGCTGCTCTCCGCGGTTTCACCCGCGCGGTGATGGATGATGATGATGATGATGATGAATCTAATACAGCCTATGTTACTCAGGGTGAATGTAGCTTTCCAATGGTGAAAGAATTTTTGAAATCGGTCCAGTACTTTTTGAGCCAATTCGTTACAAACCTACATACATACAAATCTTTCCTCTTTATATATATATATTTTTTTAACACAAAGGCCTTCAAGTCCCAAACTAGGCAGAGCCTGTACTATGGTAACATGATGACTGATATACATAGGTACTTATATACATATACACCCCCAGACACAGCTCAAACAGACATGTTTATGCACACAAATGTTTGACCTGTCCGGGGATCGAACCCGGGACCAGCGGGGTGCTACCAACTGCGCCAACCGGCCTGTCGCTTGTCGTATATTATATAGTATAGATAGACAAGTTACACTTTTAATAGCAGTTCCCAGCGCTTTAGCTGTGGTAAAGACGAAGTCCCCGAGGCCACTCCTCACCACTCCCAGAGAGGAAGGTAGAAGAACGATGATGAAGCCTTTAGCAAAATGGTATTAGGAAAGATATCAGAAAGAGAAAATATGAGTTCGGTTGTGTGCTCACATTGATGTTTAATTTTCGTTACTGCCTTTCAAACTGTGACGTTTATATCACTAATCATAATTAGGCTTAAGTCGTATGCCTAAAAGTACTGTTCACCGATTTCTCCCCCATTATAGATTTTTTTTTTTTTAAATGAAAGAGTATACTTTTGAGGTTCTCCCATTTAAATGTCATCAAATTCGGTCAAGCGGTTTTTGAGTTACACTCCAATAACTGAAACGTGTTTCGCCTGAAGATATCCTTATTGATAGTGAATGACAATCGATCCCGTAAGTAGCTAGGGTCACTGAAAATGGTGAAAGTTTTCTTTAAAAAAAATGACAACACTATTCCTCCATTTTCTTCTATTTTTTAGTAAAAATGTTTGTCAGTATATAAAAACTTATAACTAGTTTCACAATATGTCCGTCTTTGTCACGCATGAACGTGACCGCAATGTAACATATACACCACTTATAATTCTTCCGTTATTTTCCATTAAATTAATTATCTCACACGTATGTACATTTGCAACTCTTCAAGTTAAATAGTTATAGTAAGGTCAAAAGTTGCTACAAGTAAGACAATTAATTCACTTGAATTAAGTCGTTCTAATGACTAAGTTGAGCAAGGTATGGGGATGGGGAAACAGCAACATAAAGAAGAGTACAAAAGTACGCATTGTTGGAACACTCGTCTTTTCCATTTTCCTTTATGGCTCGGAAGCTTGGACTCTTAAAGCCACTGACAGGCGGAAAATAGACTCTTTTGAGATAGGGTGTTGGCGCTGAATGTTAAGAATCCCCTGGACAGCGTTTCGAATAAACGAATCGATCCTAAAAGAGTTTAAGATCGAAAACAACAGAAGGCTATCTACTATGTGTCTTCAACGGGTCCAGCAGTATTTCGGTCATGTAGCACGCAGAAACCCTGACAACCTGGAAAGATTAATTGCCACAGGTAAAATAGAGGGCAAAAGGCCAAGAGGCAGAAGCCCAAAACGGTAGTCTGACCAGGTTTTGCAGCAGCTTGATATGACGGTCAGCGTAGCTCTCCATGAAGCCACAGACCGGAAAAGGTTAGGAGACTGTAAGGAAGCAGTTAGGAGACTTCGGAAGAGTCACGATCCTCAAGACTGAGGGAACGACTGAGGAGGAGGATACCGTGATAATAAGGAGGTGGCTCCATTACTAAAACTTTGCCAATGGTATGACAAGCCAAACACAAACGTTTCATGGTTCTGTTCCTTTGGTCTACACTCGTGCACCATCACGAACACAGAACTGCTAATAATCCACCACTGTTACACGCCGGATGGGTTGGGAAGGTGCTGGAGTGGAGACCACGGACCAGCAAGCGCAGCGTAGCGTCCACCGACACGGTGGACTGACGACCTGATAAAGGTAGCAGGACGAGCTTGGACACAAGTCGCTTCCAACCGGTCCTTTTGGAAAATTATAGGGGATATGTTTAGCAGTGGAGGTCCTACGGCTAAGATGATGATAACAGGTAAAAACTCGAAGACACATTTTCCCCGCCATTTGTTCGGATATTTCATTTTCATAATATGGCAACCCCTTCATGCTTGTTCTACAAATTAAACGTTGTTGTCATGCATGCTCGTGACAATGTAGCATGTCTACCTCATCCTTTGTCTACGAATAGCCGCGTTCTACCCCTAAACAAACTGAAGCCAAATAAACTCAGTATTGTTTGTTTAGGGTGTGTAATCTGTCTTGTTATAATTTACTATTTGTTTTATTTTATTGATGTTATAATTTAAAGTCTGTTTGGTGTTTTAAGCGAAAAATATCAGTTATCAAATTTATTTACGTGTTTTAGGATAAATCAATTAATTTGAGATTTTAAAGCAATATAAAGTTAGCATTGTTATGCTTAGTTTATATGTCCTTATCATTTAAATATTCATTTATCTCACTAGTGTTTTTTTTACTTTATTTTTATTATTATTATTATTTATTTTTAGCTGCTAAATCCACAGACATAAGGTCCGTGCCCTTGGTAATACAAGACTTTAATATTTACATTTTTTTAGTACTTTAAATTTTAAACATTTTACATGTATTTAAAGTCCTAGTCGAGATCATACTATTCCATATTCCATATATCATATTACAAATAGCACAAATGAGCTTAGTTATGTGTTTTAGGATTTTATTGTAAAAACGCACACAATTTCCTAGGAATGACTTATTAAGGCTTTAGCACACCAAACGCGGGTCGTTCCTTCGACGGGCACGCGCGTGTTGTATTACATCGAAATGTATCGAACACGGCACATCAAATAAAAGCGCGGGCCCGCCGAAGATCCGCGACGCACACGACCCGCGCAACGCGCTCCAGGCGACAAACCGGCGGCCGCGCGCGGCGACAGCGCCCAACAGTCTTGCGGTGTGCCGTGTACCGCGGTGCTCATGCCCCGCGCCGCGTACGCCCCGCGTTTTGTGTGCTGAAGCCTTATTTTAAGTCTTCGCAAGTCTAAAAAAAACTAGGTACAGCTATCCTATTTGTATTTCTAGTATTAAAAGTGTGGTGATCACTATTTAAATTATATTTATGTAATTGTTTACGAACATACATTATATTTTCAAATACATATAAGGAAGGCAACGTTAATATAATGATTTCTTTAAATAAACCTCTCAAAGATTCATGTGTTAACAATATATAATTATTTCACTATAAAAATAACATACATTATAGACAAATTAATTTCAGTAGGTTGAAATTAGCAAAATTGTTGTATTATTAGATAAATGGAATGTATTTGACTCGCAGATGTTTTCTAAATTCACCGCAAGGTGGCATTGTTGACGATCACGGTAGGAGAGTTGTTCTACCGATAAAATATTGTTATAAAAGTAGTAAGCGTGGCGGAAAGCGGGCAGCGCCCGAGGTGCGTCAAGTGCCTAGGGGATCACGGGACAGCCCAGTGCTCTCGCACTAGGGACTCATCAGACCCGCCTAGTTGTGTCCTCTGCGGCCCACAGGGACATACCGCCAACTACCGCGGTTGCCCTAAGGCACCCCGCGCACCCAGTGGGCCGGCTAGGAGGCCTATTCCCCCTCCTCGCCCGGTCACTACCCGCTCACAAGGGAACGGCCCTAAGCCTAACCTTTCACCCGCACCGCAGACAACACCTGTTTTTCCCGCGTCCGCGCCCGCGCGCAACGCTTGGTCCAAGCCCTTGAGCATGGTACAAGCAAGCGCCCCCCTCACCCCCGCCCGCACGCAGGCCTCTGCCAGCGCGCCGGCTCCTAAGCCCAAACCGCCGCTCTCTAGGCCTCCAATGGCTGGGCTCATGGACGCCCCAGGTCAATCTGACCTGGCGGCCGACATAGCCCTTGTCATGGACTACGCGATGGTCATAGACGTGGACGAAGTACGTGCATTCGCGCACAAACTTCGTACTGCCACAAACGACCAAGACCGCTTGCGAGCCACGCTCACACACGCGGGTTTAATCAGCGCAGTGAGGCGCTACGCCCTCCCCAGCGTTTCTTAGGTATCATCCAATATGGATAGTACACCGAAACGAATTAAGCCCCACTCAGTCACCGTAGCGACTTTCAACGCTGACGGCCTCTCTAGTCAAAAGGACGAAGTTCACGAATTTTGTAAGACCCATCAGGTCGATATCCTATGCGTGCAGGAGACCTTTCTGAAACCAGGTACAGCAAACCCTAGGTTTGCAAATTACCGTTTGGTTCGTAATGATAGAGTGGCCACCCCAAAAGGTGGCACTCTCATCTATTACAAAAGAGCTCTGCACTGTATCCCAATTGTTACTCCACCACTTAGAATACTAGAAGCCTCTGTTTGCTTTCTAGCGATGTCAGGTCATCAACCTGTCATCATAGCCTCATGCTACCTCCCCTCTGGTAAAGAACTATTACAGACAGACTTGGAAGCCCTCTTCTCTCTAGGAAGCTCCGTCCTTCTGATCGGTGACTTCAACAGTAAACATGTCATATGGAACTGTACTAGTAACAATAGTAATGGTAAAATCCTTGAAGGCTTGGTCAGCCACTTAAACTTTGATATTCTCTCCCCTCTGGAGCCCACAAGATATCCCTATGTTGACAACCAACGACCAGACATACTTGACATAGCACTTCTCAAGAACGTCACCCTCCGGTTGCGCTCTATAGAAGTGTTACACGAACTGACTTCAGACCACCGCCCTGTATTGTTGAAATTAGGCCCCGACCCGACGGACATAACCCCTATCACTAGAACGGTAGTGAACTGGAAGCAACTGGGGGAATCCCTCCAAGCTATCAGTTCACCCGCTCTCGATAGAATCCCCGATGACATACAGACAGTAGAAGACGTGTCAATTGCGATCGAGGCTCTCAGTGACCACCTCCGCACCGCAGTAGGTGAATCCTCAAAGCAGGTCCAAGTGGCGGATGGTCGCCGCTTTGAACTGCCCGAGGGTGCGAGGAGGTTACTGACAGCTAAGAACGCCGCCACTAGGGCGTATGACTCGATGCCAACTCCAGAGAACAAAGCCACCATGCGCTATTTACAGCGTGCTGTAAGGAAACGCATGAGTGAGCTGCGTGATCAAAGGTGGGACGACAAACTGTCAGAGATTGAGCCAACTCACCAGGCATACTGGCAGTTGGCTCGAACTCTGAAATCTGACGGACAACAGACAATGCCTCCACTCATTAGGCCACCTCCCCTCTCCATAGCGTTCCTTGACGAAGACAAAGCCGAGTGTTTAGCTGATAGCCTTGAGGCTCAGTGTACTCTAAATGTAGATCACGTCGACCAGAAACACCTCGATTCGGTGGAATCTGAAGTCGAACGTAAAAGCTCTATGTCCATCTCTGACCTCCCACTCCTCCCACCGGTAAAATCATCCGAGGTTGTGTCTCTGATCAAGAGCCTCAAGACCCGTAAATTCCCTGGTGCTGATGGTATCAGCAACAAGGTGATTAAACACTTCTCAGTCCCACTAGTCCATCTCTTAGTTAGCATCTTCAATGCGGCTATGAGCAACTGCTCCTTCCCAGACACTTGGAAGCATGCCATTGTCATTGGTATTCACAAACCAGGCAAACCGGCAGCCGAGCCCTCCAGCTACCGTCCCATAAGTCTCCTCAGCTCTCTGGGGAAGATTTACGAGCGGCTCATTGTGAACCGACTCTGGTCCCACGTTAGGTCCAATAACCTCCTTCCCGATGAGCAATTTGGTTTTAGAGCCAAACACTCTTGCGTCCAACAAGTGCACCGCGTAACGGAGCACATCCTAGGCGGTTTCAATAAGAAACCAAAGCCCCAAGGGACCATAGCTGTCTTCCTCGACGTAGCGAAAGCGTTCGACAAAGTCTGGCACAACGGCTTGATATTCAAGCTGTACCAACTGGGTGTGCCAGACCGTCTTGTACTCATCTTACAAGACTTTCTCAGGGATCGAACGTTTAGCTATCGCACCGAGGGAACGCTCTCCTCCCCGCATCCCATTCACGCAGGTGTCCCTCAGGGCTCTGTACTCTCACCCATTCTCTTCTCGCTGTACACCAGCGACATCCCACGATCTGAACCTAATGTTCAGATCGCTCAGTTTGCGGATGATACTGCAATCTACTCTACTGGCTGGTTCAAGGTCAGGCAGAGATGCGCCATCCAACGAGCCATCACCGTTATCGGTGCATGGTTTCGTAAATGGCGGATTGCAGTAAATCCTAGCAAAAGTGCAGCAGTGTACTTCACTGAGACCCGGCGGAATCTCATGCCGTCACCCATAGTCCTATTCGGCGAACCCATCCCTTGGGCTAAATCTGCCAAATACCTGGGCGTCACCCTTGATCGCCAACTCACTTTCGCGAAACACATCCAGATTGTTCGCAATAGGGCGGCCTTCATTATGGGTCGTCTTAATCCCCTCATAGGCAAAAACAGTAAAATGTCTCTTAGAAATAAGACGACTCTTTACAAACTTTGCATCCGCCCAATCATGACTTACGCATCTGTAGCGTTCGCCCATGCTCAGAAACACGACCTCCACAAACTTCAAGTGATTCAGAATCGCTTTATGCGCAGGGCAGTGGGCGCTCCGTGGTACTTGCGGAACGCCGAACTGCACTGCGATTTCACCCTCCCCTCTATTACGCAGTATATGAAAGACTGCTCCCGCCGCCACTTCGACAAAGCTCCCCACCACTCGAATCCCCTCGTGGTCGAAGCGGCGAACTACTCCACTGACATAACCGATCCCCACTTCCTTCCCCCCCGTCGCCGTCCAAGGCATATTTTGGGTGACCCGGACGACCCCATCGCAGCCGTTACTTCGGCAGCTTTAGCGTCGTCCCAAGGGAACCCCGGTAATGGATGTAGACCCGACCAGGGCTGTGATCCCGATCGCATGGTAGGCTCCGGCCGAGATCTTCTTCGCAGCCCCAGTTGCAGTCGAGGTAATTCACACACACACGATTGTAGTCCCAGCCACGGTGCGGGTGGGAGTATACACCGCGGCCCCGGTCGCGATGTATCCTCCGGCCCAGCAAATGGCTGCGGACGAGGTAACACTGGTTTTCAATGTAGTCCCAGCCACCATGGCTGTGGGCGAGGTATTACACTTTCTTATTGTAGCCCCACCCAAAGTACAGTCATGAGTGCACAACGCGACGATCCTGGTCGCGGTGTGGACCCATGTCGCGGAAATGGGAGGAGGCGAGGTACACAAGGTTATGATTTAGTGGTAAACACAGTCAAACACCGAGCTCGCCGGCGAGCTCGAGGCAAAAGTTATGTCTTGGTTAGATTCTCTCCAAATAGTCGTAGAGTTAAAATTCATAGGGCCCACTTTCAACGGTACACTTATGTACCGGGGCGATTCTCTCCTACTCCCCTCTCTCCTGGCGACGGCCCAAGCCGAGGTCCGTACCCTAGTGGTGCCCTTGAGCAAGTCGCCTACTCCTCTCCTTGCGGCGAAGCGTCTTCAACGCTCGCCTTAGGCGGTGCGCCCTCTGCGCCCGCATCTGGCTGAGTGCCATCTGCGCTCGCCAACCGTCCGGTGACGCTGTAAATGCCGGTAGAGGCAAACAGCATTAGTCCGTTCTAAAAAAAAAAAAAAAACAAAACAAAACAAAAAAAAAAAAAAAAAAAAAAAGCGGGCAGTCTGTTGTCGTTAGCCGAGGTGAACACTAGGAAGCGTTGAACGTCGAATTTATGTCGGAACAACTATAAAATCTGAGCACAAGTTGACTAAAATCTTTATTTAAAGGGATATGTTGTTATACTTCAAATAAATAATTAGAATAGTTTATACTTGTGGTTTAACATTGTTGAACAGAGAGAAATGGTATTAGATGCGAGGTATAGTGATTAGTAAATTGTTAAATAAAGTGTAAAATAATGAGTGAATGCTCTGTCTTATTTACAATACCTTATTGAGGAATACATTCCTTATCAAGTATGCTTATTACAGCGATAATGTTAAATGAAATGTTACAAATCAGAAGTGGGATTACTCACGTAAAGCTGTTTAAATTTAAACATTGTTTAATTGTTCCCAAACTGTATTTTATCAAGATGTTAGTTGCTGTCTGAATTTTTTTTATAGAAAACAGATATATCGCCCAATTGGCATTGCAAGCGTGCCATCACATGGATCTTGGGGGCTCGGATGTGCAACGTACGAGCAGCGAGGGATTCGCCGTGCGAGGTACGAGACGCGAGGCTCCGCTGTGCGACGTACGAGACGTGAGGGCTCCATTGAGCAAAGTACGAGACGTGAAGGCTCCGTCATGCGATGTAAGAGCCGCGATGGCTCTGGCATGCCACGTACGAGCAGCGAGGGCTTCGCTGTGCCACGTACGAGACGCGAGAAATCTGTTGTTCGACGTACGAGACGTGATGGCTCCGTTGTGCGACGTGCGAGACGCGAGAGATCTGTTGTGCAACAAGCGAGACGCGGGGCTCCGCTGTGCAACGTGCGAGACATGATGGCTCCGTTGTGCGACGTGCGAGACACGGGGGATCTGTTGTGCAACGTACGAGACGCGAGGCTCCGCTGTGCGACGTGCGAGGCATGAGGGCTCTGCCATGCGACGTGCAAGACGTGAGAGCTTCGACGTGCGACGTGGGTGTGCAGTAAGTGCAATCCCGAGCGTTCTGAGGTGAGTCACCGCAGACGCGAGCGCTCTGTCGTGGATTGAGAAGAGACTACTCCAGAAGTGAGTTGTTGTTTAATATAACTGATGTTTTAAGTGGGGCCAGTTCTTATAATTATCATGGAAACTTGCTAATACTCGTAACAACATTGTGCCAGAGTTTATTCCGTCCTACAAAAACCAAAGTACAGCACATGGGTGCATAAAGTCAATGAAGTTCGTCTGCTTTATAAATGGTCAGACAGACAAATCGTTCAAAATGCTCTATAGTCCAATGCACTATGATTTATTTTTGTATATTGTTGACAATAATTCCTCAAACTGCCTACTGTGCAAAGCTTTGCGAAAACCGCTTCTAGCTTTTGGTGGAAGGTTCTTCCGTCCGACATTCTTTCGCTATATCGTGGTAATTTATATATCTATTTATGGGTGTGGGGCGGAATCAGGAAATATTTGCGTGCCGAAAAGGCAGAAACTAAGAAGAAACTATTTTGTGTCATGGCTTGTTCGGGAAACATTCCTGCGTATTTTTTATGATTATTGATTTCTTTTCTACACACGTTGCAGTTCCTGGAAAAGTGGGTGGATTTCGGCGAAGTCTATTGTATTATTGGCCAAATATGGCGATTCGCGAGTTGACGGGTTAAACGTACAGCTTTGTACAATTAACAAAACGGTAATGTGACTATCATGCTATTATCCACTCGATACATTGCATGAAATTGTGTTTGTGAGATGCAATGTGTTTATATACATCGGTTAAATATGTGCTTTCAAGGGTCATCGCAAGCTTTATCAATGTGAGTTTGATGAGGTCCAGCCTCCGAAACGGGCTAGTTGGATATAAGACACATACAGGACTGTGTTATCATTGGTCGCATTCACACGCCACGGGTTATGGGTTTTTTTTTGCCAACAACTTACTTACGGAACTTACTGATTGTTGGTCTTCTCCAATTTGATAATTGAATGCTTGCAGTGCCCGCAGATGGGTCTTTTTTTGTATATATCATATAGTTATTATTTTTTGAATGATATAAGAAAACCATACCACATGCACTTTGGTAAACAAAGGTTATTTTTGAATAAACGTGCCTATATGTTTGGGGTGAATCTCAAAATGATGATTTTGGTAAGGGAAAGAGAGCACAAACTGATGTTTGGTTCGTCATTTGATTTTGTCATGAGTCGGAATAGTACGGTGATATGGCGTCTGACTCGTGGCCCCCTCAAACATCCTATGGAGTGAAGAGTTCGAATCTCTTTAGAGTATATTTTTGTATTTATTATTGTTTTGTAAACTCGCGACTGTATTTGTCGCGGGTCTCGCTTCACTGGTGCTGGTCGCCTAGGTGCCGTCAGCTGTGTGTGGTCGCGTGACGCTGTGATGTGCAATGACCGGTACGGATGGTTTTTTTCTTAGGTTGAGGGTGTATTAACATTTATGTGTTAAAAACGAGTGCGAGTACATCGCGGTCGAGTGCTTTAATATAAATGTGCGCCGATATATTTGTGTTATTATTGTGAAACTAAGTGAATTTGGTTATCGCGGACGGACACGCTATCGGAGGGCTACGTATTTCTGTGTTTAGATTAAGGACGGCCGTCTGGGGTAGGATAATTCTACGGTTGGCTGGATCAGCTAGGTACTTGCCACTGCGACACGACCCACGGATGGATCGGGAAGGTCGCTGGAGCGAACACTGCTTCCCCGCCTTGACGGACCGAGGAGCCGCCTGGATGTTCCAGGCATTGTGAGTTTTACCCTTAATTTAATTGTCTATGTACTGTATTGTTTGTTACTTTTGATTAATTAGCGCTACGTATCGTAGCCGATGTTCGCTGGAGGCGCTTATGGGCCCCGCCTCCCGAAGACCCGAGTAGGCTCTTCGACAAAACCTATTGGCCCACGGTTGGGCCAAGGTTGGTTGTTAACAATTATGTTTGCATTTCAGTTTTGTGTGATGTTCTCGAAACTGAACATGGCTGATAAATATATGGGAGAGGAACAGAGATACTTTCTGGAAATTTGACTAATAAAGTAATTTATGAGAGGTCTGCCTGCCTGGTCTTGCCCATTTCAATATACATATGAATAAATGGGGTGTTACTAGACTTGAGCATAATTAGATACGACCGAAGAGATAGAAAATTTAAATACACAGGATAATTGAAGTTATATTACAATTATAGCTCTTTTTTTTAATAAAAACTTAGCATCACAGGTAATTTCGCAAGATAAAACCTACGTACAGGGGCTGCGAATTGAGGCGGACTCGCCCTGCGCATTGGCGCCCTTACTGATAAACGCTGCTTGGATCGTGAATCGTACAAACGGACCTGTGCACGTAGTTCTCGCCGAGTTGCTGTCAGGCTTGTACGTCACACGGTCGTAATACAAAGAATGGGAAAGTATTACATATTATATTATTTATGTTCAATACGTTGATAATATGTATACCAAATTAAAATTGTAATCCTGTATGATTAGTTCTCAACCGAAAAAGAGGTTCACAATTTGTAGTAAAATTATTATGTTTATTTGTGTCAACGCATAACTTTTTGTGAAACTGAGTAGTTGTTTTCAAATTATATTCAGCACCGGGTATAATAGAATGGACTTCCATTATCTAACGGTTGCGCCCTGCAGCATTACTTGCAAATATGCACATACTATCCACTACATGTGGGCTTTTATGGCGGAATCTATATAGTGAAATTATAATTTTAAAACTCCACCATGTAGCACACGTCAAGTGGAACTGCTGCCTTAATTAGTTACCGAATCACTAATAAAGGTCCGAAGTGGCTTGTAGCAAAGAGACATGGCGGGTGTTGGGTTTTTGTTATGATGACATTAGTCACATTTCTCAAAAAAGAAAAACGTTGGCGCAGTATCACATTCGATGACTGGTTTCCCAAAATTAGTAGTCATACAAAAGCTCTCGGTAGAGAGTGAGATATTCATTGTACAAAAGACATTGTCAAGCCTGGATTCGGTGTGCTCCTGGTATGGCTCCAGACTTAATTCGGTTCTAAGAGTGCCCCAGCCTATTCATACTACACGCACACACTGACCATTTTGGTCAATTTAATGATGGTAAAAAGGGGACTAAATATATATACTATTGGATAACATAGACGGGTTCACAGGTTTAGTTGTTGTCTGTGCGGTCCAGGAGTACAATAAGTAACACCACTATAAATGTGTATGTTGCTGTGTTTAGTGTGCCATATAGAGTTCTCTAGTAGACTTAGTTCAGCGGCTTCTTTAGGCTGTTGAAAAGAAATAGTGCATTGACTGATGTAGACACAGCCGGTGTGGTTTGTTTTGATTGTTTCCATATCGTTGTGACTTATGGCAAACTGCTCTGGGGATTTTATGCAGGATGCAGATCTTAATTCTATTATCATTCTGCAAAAGAGGGCTATACGAGCAATCTACAGTTTAGCTCCCAGAGTTTCCCTTAGACAGAAGTTTAAATATATAAACATTCTGATTGGTTTCTCAGTTTATCTATGAAAATTTCATATATTTCAAGAAAAGTGTTAACAGTTTTGATAAAAGGGGTGATGCTCATTCCATCAACCCGCGGAATAGGCACAAGCTATCCGAACATGTGGCGCGTCTCCACAGAGTGGGTCGTTTTTGTATGGGACAATATATACGATGCTATAAATAAACTTGCCAATATATTCTGAGATTTGCCTATTAATAAGTTTAAAATTACTGTTAAAAGTAAGCTCTGTCAAAATGGTTATTTCAAGATTTCGGATTGCTTGGAGGATGGGGATCTATGTACTTGTTTATTGCGATGTCAAAGTGTAGCGTGTCTGCCCTACTGATACTATTATTATGGTCTCTTTATAAGGCAAAAATAAACGGACAATTGGTAAATACATTAGTTAATTAGCATAAAATTTAAATATGTAAAGGACAAGCTCGCCGAGTTTCTTGCCCGATCTTCTCAGTCGTTGTCGCGTTCCGATCCAGTTGTGGATTTGAGCAGAAAAGAATAAAATAGGATTACAATAAGTAAGTGCCCCCGTAGGGCTTTACAGAATAAATGATTTGATTTTGATTTTGAGAAAAGTATCATGATATAAAAACATGTAAAGAAAGAAAGAAATAAGTTATATTCCGGATAAATGTTCTCAACGCTGTTGCCACACCACTGTCAAGTAAAAAGATTTAATCGCAAGAAGTCGGCTGAGAAGTTCAGGGTTGCATTGAAAGGAATGGAGAGAGCTATTCTAGTGTTCGCGTTGCGCGACCGGAAACGAAATGAATGGATAAGAAGCATAACTAGAGTGGGTGACATGATGGCGAAGAAACAGTGGACGTGACACGTTATGGTGAGAACGGGTGCGAGTCGATGGGTGTGAGTTCTTGAGATCCTGGACTGACACAAGAGGGCAAGGCTACCCATCGCAGCGCTGGGTTGACGACATTAGGAGACACGCAGACCGGGACTGGATGCCCAGACTGGAAGCCGGGATTGGACGAAACAAGATCGACAGGAATGGAAAAAAAGGAAGAGGTTTACATCCAGGAATGGAGTACAACGAAGCCTTTATGAAGATCAAGATGACTAAATTATAGGTATAAAGTAGGAGATACACTTATAACATGGAAAAGGACTAGCATTATGTGTCTTTCTTTATGAACGTAGATAAAACTCATCCGTGGCTTGTTTTTAGATCTACAAGGTACTGACATTGAAAGTTCCTCTGATAATAATTTTAATGAAATTGGATAAATGGCTTAAGATATGGTGTCATTATTTAAAATTATGTCTACTCGTTGAATAATGATCGTTAAAATATATTAATACAATTATTATAACACATAATTCAATTATGATTGTTTATATATGGCTGATTAGGGTTAGTGTTGTTTTCGTCCATTACTTAGCACGAGGACGTGCTGGTTATGTCAGGATGGACGAATGTTAACAATATATAATTATTTCACTATAAAAATAACATACATTATAGACAAATTAATTTCAGTAGGTTGAAATTAGCAAAATTGTTGTATTATTAGATAAATGGAATGTATTTGACTCGCAGATGTTTTCTAAATTCACCGCAAGGTGGCATTGTTGACGATCACGGTAGGAGAGTTGTTCTACCGATAAAATATTGTTATAAAAGTAGTAAGCGTGGCGGAAAGCGGGCAGTCTGTTGTCAATAGCCGAGGTGAACACTAGGAAGCGTTGAGCGTCGAATTTATGTCGGAACAACTATAAAATCTGAGCACAAGTTGACTAAGATCTTTATTTAAAGGGATATGTTGTTATACTTCAAATAAATAATTAGAATAGTTTATACTTGTAGTTTAACATTGTTGAACAGAGAGAAATGGTATTAGATGCGGGGTATAGTGATTAGTAAATTGTTAAATAAAGTGTAAAATAATGAGTGAATGCTCTGTCTTATTTACAATACCTTATTGAGGAATACATTCCTTATCAAGTATGCTTATTACAGCGATAATGTTAAATGAAATGTTACACATGGGATTCATTTTGTATATAGCTCGAATAGCACGTTTCTGTAGGATAAATATGGTCTCTATATCAGCCGCTGAACCCCATACCAATATCCCATATGACATTACGCTGTGGAAATATGCAAAATACACTAACCGCGCCGTAGAAGCGTCTGTTAGCTCTCTTATTTTACGTACCGCATATGCAGCAGAATTGAGTCTTAAAATTACAATGGGGTCCTCATATAAATGCCCCCATACAGGGCATTTATATGAGGACCCCATTGTAATTTTGCGTCAATTTTAATGCTTAGGAAGACTGTTGCCTTGTCCACTACGAGGTATTGATGCAGATGCTGCCTCGTTCGAGTTGCCTGTCTCTGCGCCTAGTTGCGCCCCGCAGTTAGACCCGCGTGGTGATGGATGATGATGATGAATAGTATCAGTGTTAATCCAGTGCCACATCTGCCTTCATACCGAATTTTATCAAAAATGAACCAGTCGCTTGCGCGTGAAGAAGTATCAAGCTTGCAAACACACTCGCAAACTTTTGCCCTTGATTGCATTAGTGTGAAATATTTAGTTTTCTACATACTTCCAAAAAAAGAGGAGGTACTCAATTCGACTGTATGTTTTTTTATGTTTGTTACCTCATAACTTTCGAATGGGTAAGCTGATTCTCAAAATTCTTTTTTGTTTGAAAGCCGGTGCTTCCCGTGTAATTTCATTAAATTCGGTCAAGTACTTTTTGAGATACACTCCAATAACTGAATAGAATGGAAGTTGGTATTAAATTTTTCAAATTGTACTTGTTTCTTATATCGTATAAGCAATAATCAAGTACGACAAATCCGTACATATTATGAAAACATTTGTAACTATGTCAGTATGTTTGTTTGTTACCTCATCACGTCTAAACACACGAAAGGATCGTAATGAACATACGGCAAGGAGATACATTATATCCGGGAGAAGGACATAGGAAACTTTTCATCATCATCGTTCATCAACCGCGGGGGGCAGCTATTAATAAAAAGTGATGATAAATCTTTCTCCGCGGTTTCACCCGCGCGGTGATGGATGATGCTGATGATGAATGTTATATAGCCTATGTTACTCAGGGTGAATGTAGCTTTCCAATTGTGAAAGAATTTTTAAAATCGGTCCAGTAACTTTTTGAGCCTATTCGTTACAAACATACATACAAATCTTTCCTCTTTATAATATTAGTATAGAAATTACAATGGCCGGCTGCCAATTTGGGGTGTTCTTCGTTGATGTATTGAACAGTCCAAAATAGAACGAATTTGAAATCCGCATACGAATATCCAAAATAAAATAAAAACAAGTTTTATTTACCATTCATTAAAAACTCTGTTTACCCTACCCTTCTTATACAATAACCACAGATGACTGACTCCAGTCTTGTGTTAAAGGACTTTTTCACAACAAAATCAAGTAAAAATTCAATATAAATTAAACGAACTTTTGAAAATACTTATTGCAACGAAGTTCTTAACTATTCACCAACTCTACCTTCACGTCAGATTTAAAAAAGAGTGATAGATAAAAAACGAATGTTAGTGGCCTTAACTAACCGAATTCAAACTCTTTTGTCAAACATCGAACACAAAAAGTTCAAAATTTGAAAAGAAGCCTGACAGTAGTGATGTGCACATAAAATTTTATAACTGAACTAAAAGTGAGTTATTAATAATACGAGGAATTATTAACCAATGTAAAGGTGGCCATCGTACGTAGTAGATACGGCTATTATTAATGGTTTTATTCAGTTTTGATTAAGATTATGTGTGTAGCTATAAAATGTATGTAGTAAAATATATTTTGTATTGCGTAGTCATGCTCCCACCAATTTTAAGTTAGAATGTTTAGTTATTTTATGAGTTAAGAAAATCTGTGTGAATAAATAGTAATAATAATAATTTAATGTTATCTTGTAACAGTTTTTAGTAGAATGCTTATCCAACTACTTACATACTTAAGTCTGGCAGTTTGTTGTAGTGAGGTTTTACATTTACGCGATTTATTATATTTATACCGTAATTTAATGTAAAAATTACACACACGTGTCCATTTTTATTATTAAAATTCAACATGAGAAACACTCTAAATATAAACTATAATATGTTACCAAAAAAAATGGAACTGACTTCAACACAAAAAAGCGTAAAAAAACTTATTCAAGTCGGTAGGTACCATTTTTAAACAGGTAGGTAAACATTATTTTACTCTTTTTACTGACCCTTGCTGTGTACGAGATCAATTGTCATTCACTGTCAATGATGTCATCAAGCCGTAACAGTTTTCTGTTATTAGAGTGTAACTTATAACCGCCATACGTAATTGGATGTAAATTTAAGCGAAACCGGGAAGCACCAGCATTCAAATAAAAATAGTAATTATTGAGCAAGCCGCCTACTCCTCTTCTTGTGACGACGAATATGCTCATCTTAGACCTTCTACGCAACTGTATGGTGATGCTGTGAATGCCGGTAGAGGCAAACAGTATTTAGACTGCTCGAAAAAGCATTAACATACTGTCTAAATATATTTTTTTATGTAATTAGGACCCAGTACAAAAACGAGGCCCACCTGTAGCTCTATCATGAGTTGGCAACATAAATGTCATCTATAGTCGATACTCGATCTCGCCTGTCTATTAAGCTTGTGATTGGCGTAATCGCTGTCAATCGTAGTTCTACAATTGAACGCGAGGTGGCACTGTTCTTTTTTCACACATTTTTTCGCGGCAATCGATATCGAGCATAGATTGGTGTCAATGTCGTAAATTTATGGTAGATCTACTGATAACCGCTCGCGGTAACCTCAGCCTATAACAGAAGCATTCCGCCACAAGTGACGAACTGCACTGGGCCCATAACCTGTTGTGACAATAAGTTAACTCTCATGTGCCTGTAACTTCGCCGGCAACCGTAACCTTCAAACCGGAACACAGTATTGCTAATTGCATTTTGTTATTCACATTACTGCTTCACTGTAGAAATAGGTATGTTGGCAGTACTGCCCCGGACGAATTCATTCACAAAGAGTTCTGCTGCTACAAAACTACAAAAGCCTTATTAATCGCCATCGTTTTCAAAACTTATGTATTCAAGCACGTTTTTGACAGTTTATAATAATAAAAATAATGAAATAAATAACATAAATAAATAAATATATTTTTTATTGATTATTTTTTATTGTATATAGAAATATTGTAAAAAATGTAATTTTAAGAAAAGGAAATAAATAATTTGGAAAATAATCATATGTTTAGAATCGTCATTCTAAATGTTACACGAATGTGGATTTTAACATTTTTAACCCGTTGACTCGCAATTCGCCATATTTTGCCAATAATACAATAGATTTCGCAGAAACCAACCTACTTTTCCAGGAACTGCAGCGTGTGTGGTTACTAAGAACAGAGTAGAACTCCCATAGCTTATAGAATTTTAGAATTCAATTCTTTAGTTTAGTTTGGTGTGCTGCGTTGACGAATTGCTACCATTGTTTCCCATCACTACGCTCTGACATTTACATTTCCAATCCAACCAGCCAGTTATTTTGGACCTTTCAAACTATACAACGGACATACGACCGCGGGTAAAGCCAAATTAGTCATTTAGACGCGTAGTCCTTTCAAAAAAATAAAGCAAACACCTTCCATATTCGTTATAATGAACGAGTTCAAAATTTTACATGAAACTGATGTAAAATTTGGTTTACATGATATACAGCGTGTAACTAAAAGGTGCAGTAATACTAAAAGGTGTGCATATGTACCTATTTAGGGTTCACATGGCGAAGAAATAACATTTAAATTGCTTTTAAGTATATTTTTTTCAAACAAAGTCCTAAAGTTATTATCCGAAGCTTTTTAGACAACCCTATTAGACATGCCTATTCTTGAAGTTAGTTGGGGTCAATGCTCTCTGAAAACCCATTATTACAGTAAATGACATCTACTATGAAGTAAATTTATTTCTGTGACTTCGTATTATCCCATAGACCTAGCGAGCAAAACTGCTGCCGGGTCAGCTTATATATATATATGTATATATATAAGCTGACCCGGCAGCATATATATATATGTAAAATGAACCCCTATTTCTCCTGGTCACGGTATAACTCGAGAACGGATGGAATAATCTAGCTAATTCTCTTTTTGTGTTAATTATTGTCAGGAGAAGGTTCTTGTGAAAGGAAACCAATAAAAGATGGGAGGGTATGGGAGACCGAGCCTACTACGCGGACGAAGTCGCGGGCAGTCGCTAGTAATATATAAACGTTGCATAAAAACCAATTCATCCATTAAACAAATCATCTTTAGTTCCTAAAACTGTCACAAAAAATGACAAATGTCAGATGAACTTCAATGCGAACATGACTAAACATTGACTAAAGGTATTTTGCTTTTGAGTTTGCAAGTGTAGCCGCATCCGGGTGCGGACGCTAGGCAATAAATAACGTGATTAGTCACCGCGTATAGACGTGTCACCATAATTAAATGTAGGATATTGCATGATATGATATCACTAGATATGGTCATCGAAACATTTTAATAAGGCAATAGGTTTATTGATTTTTATAAGTAGGCCTGCAAAATTCCTTATTAGAATGTATATTTTGATGGTTTAAAAACACCAATGAGTCATGAAACGTATTAGAAATACATTATTTACTTTTGCAGTATTATTTTTAAAGTACTAACGCCTGCTCAGCGATACTAAACATTTTTAACGAGAAATATTAAACATTCATTAACGGGAGTTGATCGCGTCCTACAGTACGTGTCGGGCGCCATGACTAGGTCACCAAGGCACGAGGTCCAAGCTTCGAATTGTAACTCTCTATATGATTGTAACCGTCGTATGGGGACGGACAACATCTATTGAACAGCTTCACAGCATTATCCAACCGAAACAGGATTTATTTCATTTTAATTCTTCTTACATGGATTGTCAGAAGACGCGGGTTTGGATCCCGTCCAAGGATGTGAATTTTTGTCTTTAATATTTCAACATTATAGAGTACTTCAGGATAACAATGCGAACTAACACATCTTGTTTATTAGATTTGAAAAAGGTCAGCCGTTGATAAGACGTGTACGGAATCAATACTCACCTTGGATCCTCACCTTTAACTGAAGGTAGCATCGAGATGAAATCCACAGCATGGTGGTAGGGCACTTCTGGTGTCCGCCTGACTACCTCCCACCCTCAAGTTTGTACATCTGTCGCTGCACACCTAACAGCGTGTTCCGGCAGCTGTCCGTGAGAGCCACGAGCTATTCTAGCTCTAGTGTGGTACCACCACCGACCGCATCATCACTGACCTTCACGTGAGATATGTGGTAAAGCATATCAAGTATATATATTTTAGTGAATTACTGCAGTTGTTATTCAGCGAGACACAACCGTGAGCGTTCGCCGTCTCCTTGAAAAGTACCACCAGCTTTAGTTGAACCTATAGTTGGAAAAATACTACGTATTGTGAGTGTTCTTGTTTGTTTTATAATTAAAATTTTACAGATTACGTTTATCTGTTAGATCAGATCCGTAAAACTGTGCTTATATGATCAATTATTTTGACAAGAACATTGGCACTATTAAAGTATTCTTCAACAGATTTGCCAGTACATGAATCATTGTCACAGGATTCATGTACGAGTACTGGCTAGTTATTTGTATGCTAAAATCTTTTAATGAGAATATTAATAGTAAATTGTTTTTATTTCATTTTTTTAATTATTAATTGAATTGTGTATGTATTTATATGACTTAAAGAGTTAGTCGATATAAATGGATTAGATTTGATTATATAAATAAATAATATAAAACTATAGTTTTAACCCGTTGACTCGCGGTTGGCCAATAATGCAATTAATTTCGCAGAAATCAACCTACTTTTCCAGGAACTGCAACGTGTGTGGTTAAGCAACATGAGCTCAAAACTATAGTTTTACGTAGCATTGCATTTCGTCTCCGAGAGATTGAGTTTGAGTCTCTTCAACCCAGAAATTTCACTTGCTACAGTGCCCTTCACACCATTGATTCGTGGTAAAATATCTGACACTGCAGTGGTATCAACCAAGATGTGCTGTCGCACAAGAGGCCTCACATCGAGTTTTGTTAAAGTTAACGGTGTTGCTAGAGCAACATCCCTAAAAACAATTGAAACATAGCTGGATGCTATTACTAAAACTCCGCTGTCTGTCTGTTCGTCCGTCTGTATGTCTGTCCGTCTGTCTGTCTGTCACCAAGCTGTATATCATGCACTATTGTTATGGTAGACAGTTGAAATTTTCTTAGATGATTATGTTGCTGCTATAACAACAAATTCTAAAAAAAACCAACCAACAAATACTGAAGCTAAGTGCGAGTTGAACTATAATTAAAACTAAATTTATAAAAACGGCAAAAAACCATTTTGGTACCAAAATATGTAATAATTAGAACCAAAATTTACGATCACTTTTAAAGCATCATTAACCATGTCCTTTCGAATTATTGTATCATTATTATAATATAGCTAAAGCACAGGAAATGGCCAAGTTTCAATGCTACCCATTCCTAGCCCTAACAAAAGAGTTTAGCAACAATAGCTTTTGTAGCGAAAAAATGCTACAGTTCGTCATTTAAAAAAAAAACTTTCGTCCCTTTGAAAAAAACTTTATTGTCATGCGTCACATTCTTTGTAAAAAGGTGTGATTCATAAAATCAAAATGCAAAAGGAATGAATTGTACCTAATTTTGTATGTGATTTCATAGTTGTTGAAAAGTTGCCACATATTTATGGTGTTTAGTTGGACAGAACCCTTATTAATTTTATACTTACTTAATGTATTATTACATACACAATACATTATTCTTCATCCTCAATCGTTCCCTCATTACTGAGGATCGCCGCATGACTCCTCTGTTGCCGTTTGTTCACTGTTTCTCTCCACCGAGTTCTGTTGCTGGCCTGATGTAGAGCTGTGCTGAAGGTATCTCCAACTGTTCCGATACCTGATCCGTCCATCGCTTAGGGCTTCGTCCTCTTGGTCTTTTGCCAGTTACTATAAGACGCTCAAGGTTGTCAGAACTTCTAAGCGCAATATGACCGAAGTTCTGTAATACTCGGTGTAAGCATATTGCGGAGAGTCTTTGGGAATGTTCTAAATTTAGCTTTTCTAAGACAGACACAGTTGTGCGGTATATAAAAACGTGCTATTCGAGCTACATACGAAATGTGTCCCCGTGAATCTTTGAGAGATTTATTTAAAGAAATCAATATATTAATTTTGACTTCCTTATATGTATTTGCAAATATAATGTATGTTCGTAAAAATGTACATAAATATAAGTTAAATAGTGATCACCACACTTTTAATACTAGAAATACAAATAGGATAGCTGTACCTAGTTTTAGACTTGCGAAGACTAATAAGTCATTCCTAGGAAATTGTGTGCGTTTTTACAATAAAATCCCAAAAAACATAACTGAGCTCACAGAGGGAAAATTTAAGCATAAAAAAAGCATAGTATAAAATCCGACATTATATACAAGATGCTTGGAATACTCCTCTTCTGGCAAGCTGTCTCTCTGCCACCCATAAAATGTAATATTTGTAGTACCTAAGTAGAAACATTGTAAACATCTATATGAAAAGAATGGCCCCGAGTTTCTTGCCGCTTCATCTCTTATATTATGGAACGCGGCGGTGAAGTCTTTAAAGTACATTATAATGAAAAATTGACGTTCATAAGTGCGTCTTTGATGCCTAAATTGAATAAATAATTACTTTGCCTTTGTTTATATTAACAATAATATATTATTACAAAGAGCTACATTTTGTAATTTAACTCCTTAAATAGTTTGTGAGTGTGTTTGTAGGAAGTAATCTCTTGAACCGCTGAAGCTTTTTGATTTTTTAAATTCTTTCGCCAGTAGATAGCTACATTATTCCAAAATGAAATGCTACACTTTATTGTGTACACACATCACAAGCATAAGCTGATATATTTGTTAGAATTGAATTTTGTCAACAATATACAGACAAAAGTTTTATATTTAAGACGCGGTCCAACCCCAAATTTAAAATAATTTACGGTGCTTTACGTAAGGTTGAAAATAGCGTGTTAGATTGGACGATGTAATGCGAAAACGCGTTCATTTTGTACGTTTTCTTTATATTTTTCGATATATACTAACACAATTGAAAAAACTGCTGGTTATTACTTTAGTACTATACGTTGGCTAAGAATTAACAAAAAAAATATGTTAAAGTGTTATCGCTGAAAATTCTGAGAGTTTGGACGTGACAGTTTATTTTTGTGGACCTATTCAGGATTTTTTCTGCTGAAAGAGAGTTATATTTATGAATTCTATTCAGTTATTACTCTTTTCCTATTCCTTTTCTAACCTTAGTATTTTTTTCATATTACACTATCGATCTGTTTCGTTGAATGTGTTTAAAAGTACAGCTTTTTACTATTATCAGGGTACGAGCGCGCCTTAATGTAATATCACTCCTCCCCTGGCTCGAACACATGCGGTGATCCTCCTGGGCATGCTGAGAATCAAGTTGTCCAGCATTTCTTGGGGTAACCTGTCTGAATAGCGGCTTCCCTGAGCTCTGGCGCTGCCTGGGGACGTGGCTGACGGCTCCAAACAGCTCGCTTAAGAGCTCACACGCGTGTTCTATTGGGTTTGAGTCAGGCGAGCCGGCAGGCCAGTCTAACCTTGTGATGTCGTATTCTCGGAGAGCAGCATTGACTCGTTGAGCTCGATGGGCGGGCGCATTATCATCGACCAGTTCAAATTGGTGCCCATAGTTTACTTGGAATGGTCTGACAATTCCATCAAGTGAATCTAAAAAACGAAGAAATCATAATATAATCTACTGTAACAAAAAAAAGGATTTTTCAAAATAATAGAAAATATTTTTGATATGTGAATAATATACTAATTTAATGAGCATGAATGTAAAAGTTAGTAAGTTTGTTTGTTTGTTATTTGTTACCTTACCACGCGTAAACACCTGAGCGGGTCGTTAGTTAACTTCGACTTGATAAAACTATACAACAGTAAATTAATATCGATTTTATTCAGATTTTTATTTACTAGAACTATAACAGTAAAGGACACACGCGCAATAATTCAATGATTTATTGTCAGAATGTACTACATTCCTATATGCTTCTCTATTTGCAAATACCCTATCACACAGACAAAGTCGTGGGCGCAAAGCTAGCACGTTATAGTAATTGATATTTCAAAGATTAAAACTAAATGCATATATACAATAGGTATTGTGTTTGTCTGTATTTAAGTGGGGCTGTATAATCCGTAACTTAATCCATAGTTTTAAAATATTAGTAGCGAAGTCAGAGCTCTCTGCATGAGAGCGGGTTCTGTATAAAATGTTTTTTATCAGGGTAATATTATTAATGTGAAGGAATATGTGAGTGCATTCCAATACAATACAATATATTATACCTACTATATTGCAATTAAATATTAATAATTTGTAATTTATAACAGTAAGTGCTTTATGTCTTAGGATGGGTTCTGGCAGCTGTCCAGAGAGACCTCCTTTGCTTAAAATATTTTTTTAAGTAATTAAGTTAGTAAATACCTATTATTCTTGCTATGTATTAATATGTTTTTCATATTTTGAATGTATATTTTTTTCCAATAAATAATTTCTAATTTCTAATATATTTCTACTGTTATTCCGTGAAGAAGACAAACACGAACTTTCGCCTTTATATTTTCTATATAACTTTTACCTTTTAATATTAGTGTGATTATGTTTTCACAATCTATTTTTTATATCAATGTTAAATGACCCGCGTGGTGATGGTCGATGATGATGATGATGAATCAATTATAAGCAATGCTACTCAGGTATAATATTAAAAAAAGGGTCAGCTTAGAAAACTTTTCAAAATCGGTTAAGTAGTTTTCGAGTTTATCTATTACAAACTACGAATAATACTTATTATTATTCGTAGATTACAAACAAATAGTCAAATCTATCCTCTTTATACATAGTGTAGATTGACGTTCGAAAGTGCGTAATAGTTCGAACCGAGGCCTTAGCAGAAACAATTTGCGAAAAAGTCTACATATCGCAAACGTCAACGCGTCACGCTTTGACAAACAAACTATGAGCTATCTGTGTCACAGTTGCCCTAGATACCTGCAGGCTTCGATCATATATAAGGATCTTATATAGCCGAAGCCTGCAGGGCTATTATGTCTCTCAATCGGAAGAATAACAGGGCATGGAATCCGGGCTAAAACAGAACCGACTACTCTATAGTTTATAATTTTTTTGTTAATTAGCATGTCCTAAGGTGTGAGTGAAACAAAACATGGCTGTTTATTTTTAATTATTTTTGAACGTGTCACGAGCAAAAAATGAGCTATGTCAAATGGTTACCTTTGGTCATCTTCTAATGCTAACAAATGCAAAAGTTCTATGGAATAGTTACGTCAAAATACTTTAAGTCGGCTTACCTTATTTTGTAGTTTTATGTCAACCCCATAGTTCGAGAAAAGAAAATGAGGATGGATCGTCACTATCCAAAAATTAACTTGTGACAACCTGCATGATAACGAAACAAAACTGTATTATATGTCTCTTTCCTACGCACTATTAACATCGTAAGTAAAAAAAGTATATGCATTTCATTTCTGATTTTAGCCCGGCTTCCATGCCCTGTTATTGTTTCGAGGTATCTCGGGTGCCGACAAATGTTGATACCGAAAAATGGCGGCTCTATATCAGTTTTGACAACTCCAGTAAGAAATAATGTTTTTAAGATGATGACTGGAGCCTACGAAGAAATAATAGTCAGGAACAGTAACTGCGTTAAAAAATGACCCAACAAAAGTCGTGTTCAAGTAGGCGGGGCTTAAAAGTCGTGTTCAGTACGTCATCAGTCGGACATTTTACTTGCAAGCGAGCACACTTCAAATCTTCGCTTACATTTTCATTTTTATCATTGTGAACTTCAGTTGTGGATCATCATGCCAGCATTCGTTGTGAAGTGGTGCAGAAACAATACACGATTAAAATGTCCAGGGATCACTTTTACTAGTAAATAATAGCAAAATTATAATTATTGAAAGATGTTCAAATACGTTAACAAATCGAGATGGTCAAGCCTATGCAAAATAAAGTCAGTCAATTTTATTTAATTTAGGATGTATTTTTTTCTTCAGGACTAATGATTGAAATGTATGTAATGTGCAATGGTTTTGCTTGTTATGTTTTATTCTCGCTTGCTTGCCGATTCAACGCGGCAAGATAAGTGCCTAGCTGCACTTAAGCTAGAAAAACAAGTGTATGACTGCCTGTGAAAACCAGCATAGTTATGTACGTTAATTTGGACTGAAAACAATAAAATTATACATAATAAAAAAATTATGGACCATGTTACACAAAACTGCAGTACCTACCTACCAGTTGGTACAGTAAGTACCTACTGTTTTTTTAAATTATGTTATCTAAAATATCTGATGATTTGTCCCGAAGAAACATCAACATCTTTAAGAGCCTTTATTCTGCGCAGCGCTACGCGAGTTTAGGTATTTTACATTAGCGAGTTACTTACTAGCGCGCCCTGCGGCAGTGGCCCGCTTGACCAAAATAGCGCGCATTAATATTTGGATCTTTTTTATCTACTTTGGTTTTTATGTCACAAATAGACGTAGGTCAAAAAGGTGAAATAAAATATCACGCAGGATACATTTTATTTTTAATATCGACATTAATTAATATAAAATGATAATTATTAATCATGTACCTACATGTTATCTACAAGAGCATAGACTAGAAAAAAGTAAGATTTAACTCATGTACCTACCAAAAAAAGATGAGAATAGCAAATAAAACAACCATCAAATAGTTCCTGCTACCAGTTTCTGGATCCAGCATCAGGTCCTGGTCACCTGCTAGAAAAAAGGTATCGCTATATGAGACGATTCATACGATCCCAAACACGGTGTGTCTACTATTAACCATCACATAGTTCCTGCTACCAGTTTCCGGCTCCAGCATGGATTCCTGGATACCAAGTATAAGCATAAGAAATTTGGTTAATACCAAAATACTAGCCCCTCAAGGGTCGATGTCATTATAACAATGAAATTTCTATTGTTGATGCACTAGATGTCATATAAAATTATTTGTTAGAATCCCACTTAGAAATGTTACCTCAATAAGTATCAGGAAGTTTTGAATGCACTAATATTTAGTTATGTAAGCGCGGGCGTCAAAGCGATACGTCCTCTGACCTCTCTCTAAGAGGCCTCAGCCGCGTCTGACGATTCGTGACTTTTTTTTTTTTTTTTTTTTTTAGAACGGACTAATGCTGTTTGCCTCTACCGGCATTTACAGCGTCACCGGACGGTTGGCGAGCGCAGATGGCACTCAGCCAGATGCAGGCGCAGAGGGCGCACCGCCTGAGGCGAGCGTTGAAGACGCTTCGCCGCAAGGAGAGGAGTAGGCGACTTGCTCAAGGGCACCACTAGGGTACGGACCTCGGCTTGGGCCGTCGCCAGGAGAGAGGGGAGTAGGAGAGAATCGCCCCGGTACATAAGTGTACCGTTGAAAGTGGGCCCTATGAATTTTAACTCTACGACTATTTGGAGAGAATCTAACCAAGACATAACTTTTGCCTCGAGCTCGTCGGCGAGCTCGGTGTTTGACTGTGTTTACCACTAAATCATAACCTTGTGTACCTCGCCTCCTCCCATTTCCGCGACATGGGTCCACACCGCGACCAGGATCGTCGCGTTGTGCACTCATGACTGTACTTTGGGTGGGGCTACAATAAGAATGTGTAATACCTCGCCCACAGCCATGGTGGCTGGGACTACATAGAAAACCAGTGTTACCTCGTCCGCAGCCATTTGCTGGGCCGGAGGATACATCGCGACCGGGGCCGCGGTGTATACTCCCACCCGCACCGTGGCTGGGACTACAATCGTGTGTGTGTGAATTACCTCGACTGCAACTGGGGCTGCGAAGAAGATCTCGGCCGGAGCCTACAATGCGATCGGGATCACAGCCCTGGTCGGGTCTACAACCATTACCGGGGTTCCCTTGGGACGACGCTAAAGCTGCCGAAGTAACGGCTGCGATGGGGTCGTCCGGGTCACCCAAAATATGCCTTGGACGGCGACGGGGGGGAAGGAAGTGGGGATCGGTTATGTCAGTGGAGTAGTTCGCCGCTTCGACCACGAGGGGATTCGAGTGGTGGGGAGCTTTGTCGAAGTGGCGGCGGGAGCAGTCTTTCATATACTGCGTAATAGAGGGGAGGGTGAAATCGCAGTGCAGTTCGGCGTTCCGCAAGTACCACGGAGCGCCCACTGCCCTGCGCATAAAGCGATTCTGAATCACTTGAAGTTTGTGGAGGTCGTGTTTCTGAGCATGGGCGAACGCTACAGATGCGTAAGTCATGATTGGGCGGATGCAAAGTTTGTAAAGAGTCGTCTTATTTCTAAGAGACATTTTACTGTTTTTGCCTATGAGGGGATTAAGACGACCCATAATGAAGGCCGCCCTATTGCGAACAATCTGGATGTGTTTCGCGAAAGTGAGTTGGCGATCAAGGGTGACGCCCAGGTATTTGGCAGATTTAGCCCAAGGGATGGGTTCGCCGAATAGGACTATGGGTGACGGCATGAGATTCCGCCGGGTCTCAGTGAAGTACACTGCTGCACTTTTGCTAGGATTTACTGCAATCCACCATTTACGAAACCATGCACCGATTACGGTGATGGCTCGTTGGATGGCGCATCTCTGCCTGACCTTGAACCAGCCAGTAGAGTAGATTGCAGTATCATCCGCAAACTGAGCGATCTGAACATTAGGTTCAGATCGTGGGATGTCGCTGGTGTACAGCGAGAAGAGAATGGGTGAGAGTACAGAGCCCTGAGGGACACCTGCGTGAATGGGATGCGGGGAGGAGAGCGTTCCCTCGGTGCGATAGCTAAACGTTCGATCCCTGAGAAAGTCTTGTAAGATGAGTACAAGACGGTCTGGCACACCCAGTTGGTACAGCTTGAATATCAAGCCGTTGTGCCAGACTTTGTCGAACGCTTTCGCTACGTCGAGGAAGACAGCTATGGTCCCTTGGGGCTTTGGTTTCTTATTGAAACCGCCTAGGATGTGCTCCGTTACGCGGTGCACTTGTTGGACGCAAGAGTGTTTGGCTCTAAAACCAAATTGCTCATCGGGAAGGAGGTTATTGGACCTAACGTGGGACCAGAGTCGGTTCACAATGAGCCGCTCGTAAATCTTCCCCAGAGAGCTGAGGAGACTTATGGGACGGTAGCTGGAGGGCTCGGCTGCCGGTTTGCCTGGTTTGTGAATACCAATGACAATGGCATGCTTCCAAGTGTCTGGGAAGGAGCAGTTGCTCATAGCCGCATTGAAGATGCTAACTAAGAGATGGACTAGTGGGACTGAGAAGTGTTTAATCACCTTGTTGCTGATACCATCAGCACCAGGGAATTTACGGGTCTTGAGGCTCTTGATCAGAGACACAACCTCGGATGATTTTACCGGTGGGAGGAGTGGGAGGTCAGAGATGGACATAGAGCTTTTACGTTCGACTTCAGATTCCACCGAATCGAGGTGTTTCTGGTCGACGTGATCTACATTTAGAGTACACTGAGCCTCAAGGCTATCAGCTAAACACTCGGCTTTGTCTTCGTCAAGGAACGCTATGGAGAGGGGAGGTGGCCTAATGAGTGGAGGCATTGTCTGTTGTCCGTCAGATTTCAGAGTTCGAGCCAACTGCCAGTATGCCTGGTGAGTTGGCTCAATCTCTGACAGTTTGTCGTCCCACCTTTGATCACGCAGCTCACTCATGCGTTTCCTTACAGCACGCTGTAAATAGCGCATGGTGGCTTTGTTCTCTGGGGTTGGCATCGAGTCATACGCCCTAGTGGCGGCGTTCTTAGCTGTCAGTAATCTCCTCGCACCCTCGGGCAGTTCGAAGCGGCGACCATCCGCCACTTGGACCTGCTTTGAGGATTCACCTACTGCGGTGCGGAGGTGGTCACTGAGAGACTCGATCGCAATTGACACGTCTTCTACTGTCTGTATGTCATCGGGGATTCTATCGAGAGCAGGTGAACTGATAGCTTGGAGGGATTCCCCCAGTTGCTTCCAGTTCACTACCGTTCTAGTGATAGGGGTTATGTCCGTCGGGTCGGGGCCTAATTTCAACAATACAGGGCGGTGGTCTGAAGTCAGTTCGTGTAACACTTCTATAGAGCGCAACCGGAGGGTGACGTTCTTGAGAAGTGCTATGTCAAGTATGTCTGGTCGTTGGTTGTCAACATAGGGATATCTTGTGGGCTCCAGAGGGGAGAGAATATCAAAGTTTAAGTGGCTGACCAAGCCTTCAAGGATTTTACCATTACTATTGTTACTAGTACAGTTCCATATGACATGTTTACTGTTGAAGTCACCGATCAGAAGGACGGAGCTCCTAGAGAGAAGAGGGCTTCCAAGTCTGTCTGTAATAGTTCTTTACCAGAGGGGAGGTAACATGAGGCTATGATGACAGGTTGATGACCTGACATCGCTAGAAAGCAAACAGAGGCTTCTAGTATTCTAAGAGGTGGAGTAATAATTGGGATACAGTTTAGAGCTCTTTTGTAATAGATGAGAGTGCCACCTTTTGGGGTGGCCACTCTATCATTACGAACCAAACGGTAATTTGCAAACCTAGGGTTCGCTGTACCTGGTTTCAAAAAGGTCTCCTGCACGCATAGGATATCGACCTGATGGGTCTTACAAAATTCGTGAACTTCGTCCTTTTGACTAGAGAGGCCGTCAGCGTTGAAAGTCGCTACGGTGACTGAGTGGGGCTTAATTCGTTTCGGTGTACTATCCATATTGGATGATACCTAAGAAACGCTGGGGAGGGCGTAGCGCCTCACTGCGCTGATTAGACCCGCGTGTGTGAGCGTGGCTCGCAAGCGGTCTTGGTCGTTTGTGGCAGTACGAAGTTTGTGCGCGAATGCACGTACTTCGTCCACGTCTATGACCATCGCGTAGTCCATGACAAGGGCTATGTCGGCCGCCAGGTCAGATTGACCTGGGGCGTCCATGAGCCCAGCCATTGGAGGCCTAGCGAGCGGCGGTTTGGGCTTAGGAGCCGGCGCGCTGACAGAGGCCTGCGGGCGGGCGGGGGTGAGGGGGGCGTTTGCTTGTACCATGCTCAAGGGCTTGGACCAAGCGTTGCGCGCGGGCGCGGGCGCGGGTACAACAGGTGTTGCCTGCGGTGCGGGTGTAAGGTTAGGCTTATTGCCGTTCCCTTGTGAGCGGGTAGTGACCGGGCGAGGAGGGGGAATAGGCCTCCTGGCCGGCCCACTTGATACGCGGGGTGCCTTAGGGCAACCGCGGTAGTTGGCGCTATGTCCCTGTGTGCCGCAGAGGACACAACTAGGTGGGTCTGCCGAGTCCCTTGTGCGAGAACACTGGGCTGTCCCGTGATCCCCTAGGCACTTGACGCACCTCGGGCGGGCGAAACAGAATCGGGCGGCATGCCCGTACAATTGGCAGTTATGACACTGGCCAGGCGCTCGGTTTCGGAATGGGGGTTGAACGGTGATCCCCGAGAGGTTCACGACCGTTTTGATGTTAAATATCGCTTTGCCTTCAGGCGTGCGATTAAGAATGACCAAAAGTAGGTCATAGGGTTTGCGATCTTTGCCACTGTACATCCGGTGGCATTCGCGGACGGGGTAGCCTTGCGCCTTCAAGTCGGCGAGGACACTGTCGGTTTGCACCTCTTTTGGTACGCCGCGTATGACAACGCGTAGTACCTTCTCTTCCTCGAGAGCATAAGTATGAAAGCTTATACTCTCGTTTTTTAAAATTCTGGTGAGCGCCCTATGGTCGCTTGGGGTCGGCACCTGGACTTTGATACCCAGTTGGGTTGAACGGGCGCTAGTATATTGGATCTTACGATCCGTCAATAGTCGTGAGACCATGTCCCACTTCGCCTTGTCCTGAAGGAACAGAGGCGGCGGCGGTTTCTCGCGTCTAACTGACGCTCCTTGAGAGGAGACGTCGCGTTGAGACGCGGCGATGCTTGCGGGAGCATCGGAGTGAGCGAGAGGGTCGCGGGAGGTGGGAGCGAGAGAGCCTGATGGCTTCGCTCCCGGGGCGGTGCAGGCCGCTTTGGGTGGCGGGGAGGGAGCCTCTGAGGCGGCTTTGGGGACGCGCTTTCTCTTTCCGACGGTAGTGAACCCGTCGTTGGAGATGTTGCCAACAGAGTTAGCGCGGGAGCGGGAGAACTCTACATCCATCTCATTCTCCGAGTTGGATGCCGAGTCGTAGGCGCGTTCGTACTCAGTCCGAAGGACTGGAGAACGATCGCGGGGTGGTAGAGGTGCGCGGGGAGCGCGGGGCGCATAGGGTGCAGGGTCGGGGGAGAGAGGGCTATCTAACGGCTTGAACGCCGAAGTACCGAAGGGCGCCCTCGGAGGGAGGGAGCCGGAGGAGGGAATTTGAGAGTCCGTGAAGCGGGGTCTCTCCTTGAAGTCCCTATTGGACTGGAGATACTCGGAGAGCATGTCCGAGTAGCAGTTTGAGACCCACGAGGCGAACGCCTGAGGCGAAACGCCTTGCGGGAGGCTCATAGCGGGGGAGGGAGATAGTAGAGACATCTCGAGGGGAATACTCGAGATGCGAGTGAGGGGTGAGTGACACTCCCGCCGGGTACAGGCGGGAGAGTGAGTGCCTAGGTGTCCCTACTGTGTGCCCTCTGCCAGTCTTATTGTGCAGAGGGATGTGTGCCTAAACGCGAGGCCCTAGCTGCTCCGGGGGCGAGGAGAGAAGACCGAGTAAAACCCGGCTTCCAACCAAACACTTGCCCAGAGAATAGGAGAGTAGGATAGGGTAGGGTGGGAAGGAGATACCTGCCGTCGGCGAGGGGAGACCCCAAGGCCGGTGAAGGCAGGCCCGTCCGGTTTTAGCCGTTCCCTCCTACGCTCAGGAGGGAAAGGCTTGACGCACCGGGTCCGCGCCCAACTGGGTGGCGTTAACACCGCAAGGATCGTCCAGAAGACCACGTGAAGCGTGGATTTGTTTGACTCGACTTTGAAAATTGAAAATTGAAAAATTAAAAAAATCGAAACTAGAGGTCGCTCTGAGAAGAGCGGTTTTGATTAGACAATGAACAATGTAGGTGATTGATGTGTCGAAGCGCTCTTACAAGAGCGCGCTTCTTTCGCGACGCGAGCCGAGCCGAGCCGAACGCCTCCGTGCGCCGAACGGTACACGAAGCGGTGGCTTGACGTCGAATCTGCACACAGAAAATCCACTATTAGCGAAGTCCAACACTGAATCCTCTTCAATCGAAACGATACAGGTAACCGGCACTAAAAGCGCAAGCACTTTTAGGCCGATCGGAATATTCTCGGGGAGCACTTGAGCGCACGTCCGTCCCACTCGAGCGCGCTGACCGGAATCGTGCTGACGATTCGTGACTGGCGCGACCGGTTTTATGATTGATTTTTAAAACGTGCGTGTGTGTGTAGAAACCGTTCGGCAATAACAAAACTTATAAACAATTTCTAAATGTAGTCTGTGGAACTTGAACTTGTTAATCAAATAATGTTCTATTACATCAGGTAAGAATAATTGACATAATATACTACGAGTATATCAATCATTATTATGTGACCCTTCAAATACTCAGCAAAAACGCGAATTCAAAGCGTTTACGCTCTAAAGAAATACTACAGACAATGAACAATAAACGATTGCCTACAGTTGGTATGTAATATAGGTAACTATATAGCATTAAAAAACAGTTCATTGTTTGGTCAAATTATAGCACGTTTAATTTTTCAAGCTAATGAAAATTCACCCTCTGCAAATTTTAGAGTGGTTTAGCTGAGTTGCTAATTAATTTGTCAGTGATATCAACACAGTGCTTTTCTAAAGTAATTCTATAAATTGATTGAATTTTCTAAATTGATAATGAAGGTATTCTGTGACCACTGAAAAACATCCAGCTGGCAAATAACGAATATTTTTTTTTGGTAAAATGTATAAGCCTAAAATATTTCATAATCTTTCTTTACTACATTGCGAAGAATCTCTTCTAATGTCTTCTAGACAAAAACTTAATAAATTAATCATATTTCGCGAGACATACGAGATTTACGATTGATTTATTATTGAGTTGGTCCAGTCCACTTGTTGCATAACCGCTATGACTCTGCTGTCATTGTAGACGTTGCAGCACGCGCGTAAACCAATCCCTGCTTTCCTTCTGAATTTAAACCAATCACCGAACATGTCTATTTGTAACCTCGGAAGTAATTTGTATTTGGAATCATACGTTGTTTTGATTTGAAGGGCCACTTTTTGTGTGAAATTTGTTCTGAATTATGCTTCCTGACAATTATTTCTTCGTAGACTGGAGCTCAGAAAAGTGACATAGCGCCGCTTTTTTTTTGATTTCAAACAATATTTGCTAGCAACTGAGATTCTTAATTGCACTGATGATGTACTGTTTCACGTGAACGACACGTAACGTTACACTTACGTAGTTATTCGTGCTAGGCACACTGATGATTTGACTTGATAAGAGTCCAAGTTTTGTTTGGGCTGTGCGGGCCCCTAAATCCTAAACAAATAGTAGTGCGGCGCGGCGCGGCGCTGCGACGTCTAGCTGATGCCTGTTATTCCACTTATACAATGTTATTAATCAATATAAGTAATAACCGTGAGCTACGAACTGGGACTTCATAGTTTTGATACTTTACTATCTTTTTAACAAACATATTTTATACCAAACAGGCCTCTAAATGTCGGCTACAGCCCACTTATGCCTAGGACCGGATGAAATCTGAGAAATAAATGTTATGAACTAATAATAACTAATACAATTGTATTAGTTATTATAGTCCTAGGCATAAGTGGGGCTGTAGCCGACATTTAGAGGCATGTTTGGTATAAAATATACAATGTTAAAACATTTTGGATGGTTGGTGACATTGTATATATATTACAGCAAAGTACAATTTGAAAAATTTTATACCGTCTTCCATTCTGTATGTATGTAATAAATCATGGGTGTAATTTATCTATAATATGTATGTATTTAGAAATATTTAAGTATGTTTATCAGTTGTCTAGTACCCATAACACAAGCTCTGCTTAGCTTGGGACTAGATGGCGTGGTGTGTTAGTTGTGGAATATTTATTTATTTATTTATTCTATTCAGTTATTGGAGTGTAACTACTGGACCGTATTTAATTAAATGGGACCACACGGGAAGCACCAGCTTTTAAACAAATAATAATTTTGAGAATCGGTTCAACCTATCGAAAGTTATGAGGTAACAAACATAAAAAAACAAAGTTATATGATTATTAACGGGATATTTACCGTGGTAAGGTTGTGGAATGAGCTCCCGATATTTCGGCGCAGTTACATGCACCATGTTCACGGGAAGACAGACAGAAGACGTTAATAATCATATAACTTTAGAGAACAACCGTGATAGTTTAAAACAGTGTTAAAAAAACAAAATTGACTACCTACCTCCTTCTTTTTGGAAGTCGGTGGAAAATAGGGAAAATGGTAAGACATGACTTGACATGAATTTAATGATAAAGGAGATAGAAGGCTATGGATGAGACTACGGCACCTGCCAATTTCAGTCTCATCCTTTATTACTAGTTATTTTTATTAGATTCCACAGTGCCTGAAGACGAAAGCCTTCAAAATTTTTCTTTTGCCGATCAAGTAAAATAACTTAATTTTTTTTCTCTGAAACTACGAGTATAATAAATTATATGCTGATTTTTTGTCTCAGAGTTAGAGGAAGGTTGTTCCACACTTTTGACGCATAGATATACTTTGCACTGGGAACATGCTTGTGGAACAGTTTAAGTTAATGAAGATAGCTCAGAGATGACAGTCGACCACGTATGAGACGTTTATTGGTTCTATTCCTGCATCAGTTAGCGCTTCCAGAGAAGCTACCATTCCTAAGAAAACCTATAGAAGGGTACCTACTCTCCAGGGCCTAGTAAGTTGAATATGATCAAATCAAATTGTGTTTGGTTGGATTTTATAATTGAATTGCTTAATTAAATATTATACTAATTCTTATTCATATTGGAGACAGTAAGTTCTACTCTGACGTCCGGCTTGGGGTGTATTGTGCATTCCTCCCGCCAGCTTCTACCCGAGCCATCCAGATTTCTTTATGTATCTGAGTACTGCTCCAGGTCGCTGGCACAAATTGTCCAGTTTGTTAGCCTTGCAATGCATTAGCATATGCGAGACAGTCTCATCTTCTAGAATACATCGCATCGCGCAGGGGGCTGTCTGCAGCTCAATTGCAATACCCATCGTAAAAGACATACCTAGGTCTTGTCTTGGTAGCGTATGTCTTGTACTGGTAGCTATTATTGTAATAGTTTATTATAACAATTGACTTATATTTTAACAGGCAACATACATCCCCATACCTTGTATGCTCTCTTAATATGCTTTGAATGTAATTATCCCAGTGGGATGAATATATAGTTGAGATTGAATTAATGATATCGATTGTGTTAAATAATATATAACATTATTTATTACACATTTATAAATACATATTATCATAAATATCATGTGGCTAGGCTGTATGCGGAGGTGGCAAAATTTCGTGAAGGTAATTTAATAAAGCAGTTCATCGATCAGATATTTGTCGATAAAATAGATACTCAAAGTCCTAATCCTATCATATTATATAAAGTTTTACAGATTAAGTTATCAAATTAATCTTATTAACTTCTAGCTTGTACTACATATGTGTAAGTACTGGGTTTGTCAAACATATTTTAACTTAACACCCAACAATAAAAAGTTTATCTAAGTACAAAGTAACTGATATAAAATAAATCTACCTGTTACAATAAAACTAATTCACTAAAATATTTCTAAATTATATATATATTAAAGATAAAAAACAGCATTTAAGTCGTTGTCTACGGGTAGAGTGCCCAAAAAGCTGGCAACGTTACCTCGTTGAATAGCCAGGCTGATACGTGGTCCGAGGTAAGTACTAGCTCTTTGGTCACCTGTAATTGCTTTGAGGCGTCTGGACAGCTCCTTTACTAAACGCCGTGCATCTGCATCCCAAGAACCCATAGTATCAACCCCAACCGGAAGAAAAATATAATATATTTTGAACTTATTACCAACTTTTATTATGATGTAAGCTGCGCTATAAAAACAAGATAAATTAAACGATTATCTCTTATAAAATTAAATATTGGAACTTAATAATCTTATAAAAAAATAACTATGATTATATCTGTATGTAAACAAGATACAAAACTTACCGCAAAAAGATATCGCTTAAAAAACTCCGAACACGCGAGAACCGTTCCCACGTGTTTATTAAAATAAAATAAAAGGATCAAGATCGGTCTGTCCAAACATATCCATGTCAGATTATTGAAGCGTTCACAATCATAAACGTTTATGAGATCAAGAGATATGTACATTGGTACATTATGTACGGATGTACAAAGTGTATGGTTTTGTCTCACTTCATGGTCAGTGGTGATGCGGTCAAAGGATATATAGATAGACTTAAAATTTTGGGAATCGGATTTTCTTGTCCGAATGTCAACAAACCATAAATATAGTACCTACCTATATGTGCTTCTATTTGTTTAATTACTTAGCTTTAGGTATATTGTGTTAACTACCTATAATACTCGTACTTTAAAGATGTTTATATTAATTAGATACCAGTTGCTACTAGGTACTTTTGTATGTTAATTAATACGTACAACGTACCTACCTACCTACACAGTCTATATTTGTATGCTGTGGTACCTACGAGCAACTGTGGTAATCCACAGAATGTTCTATGTTGAGTATTACTAGTTAATGAACTGTTTTGTAAGAACCCCAATTAAAGATTATTATTATTATTATTATTTTGATCTGCTCTCCAGGACAGCTTTCGGAATACATTAGGTACTTAACGGCATCGTTAGTTTCGTTCCCATTTTCCCTCCCAGGATCGCTCCCTGGCTGAGGAAGTTTTTTTTTATAATGGTTCATCAAAGTGACTCGCCTGATGGAAAGCGAAGATGGAATCAAGAAGCGATGACCATTAGTGCGGCCGTAAGCTGCACTAATCGCCACCCCTATGATGACCTGACAGATGCTTGTTCACGCCCCGCTTGAAAGACCCAGGGTCATAGCTGCAAGGTAATACGTACGCCGACAGAGCATTCCACAATTTACTTACACGAAAGAGGTAGGAACTGCCAAACTTTTGTGGTTAAACGGTATATAGATGGCATGCTAGGCCGGAATGATTAGTTCGGGATAAGTAGGTACCACTTTACAAGCTCATCAAGTAGTACCTTGACTTGGCTCACGCGGTGACCGCCACGTGGGATGTTGACGGGACGATCAGTGTCCCGATAGTGGTTTCAGCAAACGGCCTTAGAGCGACAACCCTCGAGCAACACCTTAAGAGGTTCTCGCTAGACGGCTAGCTCGCTGGATCTAAGGTCAGAATATACAGAATAAATATAAATAACCCTACTAATATTATAAACGCGAAAGTGTGTGAGTATGGATGTGTGGTTTGTTACTCTATCACGCTCAAACGGCGAGGCCAGTTTTGTTGAAGTTTCGTATGGAGGTAGATGAGGCGCTGGATTAACACATAGGATACTTTTCATCATCATCATCATCATCCATCACCACGCGGGTGAAAACGCGTAATATGCTTGGGACAGCTTATACAAAATAACAAGATCTCTACGACAAGATCGTAATGATGACAGTTCTGTCAAAGTGTGTGTCAGTTTCAGATAGTTTAATCAAAAGCACGCTATCATTTTGACAGCTCGATACACTAGACGTGCTCGGCACCGTCAAGGGTGATGAAATGTAGTTACAGTTTTTTCCATGTTGATTAATTTTATATTTGTATGTACGTAAGTCCTGTATTTTATTATTAGTGTTTACTGATTGATATACTAAGTATTTAAATTACTCATATAATACTATTATAGCAATTGCGTTTAACCATGAGCATTTTTTATGACGTTTTGGTATAAAGATAGATATGGCCTCGGAGAAGATAATAAGCTACTCGAAGTACTAATCCTGTACAGACGTAGTCTTTCGTATCGCCAGGAGGTTCCTCCGTCTGCAGCCCTCACCACCTAGTTTGGGTCATGCTGTAGGTCATACCCCACTGCCGCGCCGGTGGCAGTCTGGTAATAGGAGAAAAATAATATAAATAGTTATTATTCTGAACCATACTTCCTACTTAGTAACCTAAGCTATTAAGGTTAAACGTTTTCCATAGAAATTAAACTACGCATTTTTGAGTTCTCTGGAGCGAATTTAAAGTTATTGTGAGTTAACATTGTCCTAATTTGTACTCATATTTGCGCAAATAAATGATATAGTTAAACATCAGCGTGTTATCTTATTGTTTTACCATCGCCAAATCGTCTGATTTTACGTTTGTGTAGTTCAATTTTATACATATAGCTACATTATTATTGTACGTTATAATATCTAGACAGTGCAAGTAAGCTATGTTGTCAGATGGTGCGTGCTAGTAGAGTACATTTTCTGCGAGAGTAGGACCGCGCTATATCACGGCTTGAACGCGACGTTGCCACTCTGTGCGACATAAAATAAATTCATTTTCTTCCACTCAGTTCTGCTGTCTTTGTGTTACCAGACTCGAGCTGTTAGCTATTTTAGTTATTTTTTACGTTTGTGCACTACTTCCGATCGAAATGTATTAGTTGAGTGTTTTTGCACAAAATTAGTAATTACCATAACCTTCATTAGGTATATTATTTTACTGTTGATGTAAAAAAATGGAAGCTACCTAATGCTTAGATTTTTTTTGTTTCCAGCGACATTATCGACTCTTGTTATGCTTATTCCAAAATTACTTACATTAATTAATGACCTTGAAACACAAAAACCCAAATAAGAGAGTGCTAAAATAGTGAGTTTTTTGCCTGATATAGGTACTTATTAGATGACTCTAGTTACTTTTGACTATCTGCCACTAGCAACACTGGTTCGGACGATTTGACAGTTTTCAATTTCATATATGAAAATTACAATAAATCAGTTCGTCCATCTGGCTTATTCATAGACGAGGAATATGGGTTTTTGGGAGCAAGTCCAGACGGTAAATATGCAACAATTTTGTAACCAAGATGTATAATATAAAATAAATTTTGTTGATGCTATAAGTAATGTGAAATTTGTTTCAGGGGAGGTGATAAATGAAGAAGCAATTCTTGAAATAAAATGCTTTCCTTCACTGGCCAGGCTGGATATGAATATTGAAAGAGCTGCACAGGAAAAAAAATATTTCCCACTTGTATTGAAAGATGGAAAATTGGAAATTAATAAAAATCATAATTATTATTACCAGGTAATTGCTCAATAAAGTATCAAATTGTGATATTGGATATAACCATGAATATAAAATTAGAAACTACTGGCTGCCCAAGTTGTTTCAGGATAAATAGTAGCCTTTGTATAAGTAAAGTATGTACAGTATTTATTGCAATTCTGGAAACTAATATATTTTTGCAGGTGCAAGGTCAGCTGCGGGTAACCAACATGAAAAAATGTTACTTTGTGTGCTACATCTCACCAGAACAACCCATAAAAGTAATAGAAATAGAACGAGATGAAGATTTTATTGCTGGAATGGTCCCGAAACTGGTAGCATTTTAAAAAAAATGTGTTTTACCAGAAATTATTCTAAGAAGGGTTAAAAAAAATGCTAAGTGCTTAGATCTATGAATATACACTATTGAAATGATGTAGACTTTTATTTATTACACAAGTGTCTGCCCGCGGCTTCGCTCGTGTTACGTCTGTATAAAAAGTAACCTTAGTCACCCTCGGAACCCTATACTACTCAAAATCAAGACGATCCTTCGCTCTGTTACAGCAGCAGAAAAGACATAGGGTAATAAAGTATAGGTATCTAATTCAGGTTGAGGCTTAGGTATATTAGAATGTCACTGATAATATTAGTATCTATTCATATCGTTATCTAAAATGACGAATAAAGGTTTCTCAAAAAACTAAAACATAAATGCCAAAAATAACACGATATGCCCAGGTTCGAACCATGCACCTTTGTTCCCATGCGAAAACGTTTCTACGGATAGGCTAATGGGAACTCTGTGAGATGGACGAATTTGTTAAATAGCTACTACAAATTCTTAATTTGTATGTGTGCGTGCCTAAGGAAATGTACTATTACGTAATCTGTGGTATAACAAGAGTTGAGAGTTATTATCCATTTTCTCGAAATCCGAGTAATAAATAGTTTCAGTTATGTTTGTAGTGTGTTAATAAATAAAGATAAAGGGCGCAAAATCAAGCATTCTTATTTAATCCTCCCATATTTCATTAAAATAAATTAATATGCAATTATCAAGAAAACAGCGCCATCTAGCGGAATTTGTTTCTTAGCTGACCCTAACGTTTTACGTTAACCTTTCCTATACCGTGATAATTAACACAAGATTTATGAATCAAACGCACGTAAATTTACGTCTCTGGTACGCAAAAGGTTAATACGAGTATGATAAACACGATCATGTTTGATACTCTTTCACTCAAAAACTACTACCTAAATGGATTTTAATTAAATTTGGTATGTAGATAGATGAGGCACTGGATAATTATATAGGATACATTTTCATCATCATCATCCATCACTACACGGGTGATACCAAGGGGCATAGCTAGTAATTTTATAGAAGTAAAAGTTTGGATGTATGGATGTTTGTTAAAAATGGCTGAACGGATTTGAATTAATTTTAGAAGGTAGATGAGGCACTGGGACACAAAGAATACGTTCATCATCATCATCAACCATCACCACGCTGGTGATGGTCGATGATGATGATGTCTAGTAAAACTCTATTTGTATTCATCATCATCATCATCATCGTGTTGTAGTTTGCCATAATAATAATAAAAATCATAATTCCTCTCCATTCAAAGGTTTTCTGGAAGAAATCGCTTATGAGCGATAAAAACGTCCATTGTACAACAGTATTAATAATTATTTATTAATTATATCTATATTTTTATTAATACTAATATTATAAAAAGGAAAGATTTGTATGTATGTATGACAAATTGGCTCAAAAAGTACTGGACCCATTTCAAAAATTCTGTCACCATTGGAAAGCTATGTTCACCCTGAGTAACATAGGCTATATAGGATTCATCATCATCATCATCCATCACCGCGCGGGTGAAACCGCGGAGAGCAGCTAGTATACAATAACAAGAGTTATCTATCATCAATCTATGCCTAGGTGGGTACTGCAGCATCAGATATTCTGTCTGACAGAACTAAAATTTGGCTGGGCAAGTTATACTAACTAGGAAACAATCTTTTTTTTTCATTTAATAAACACATTTGACCACAGTCTCACCTGATGGAAAGTGATGACGCGGTCGACGGTGGTATTGCTAAAAGGTACCTAAAAGGTACCTATTCACTCTGTATTTGAAGACTCCCAGATTGTATATGTCAGGAAATATAGACGCTGGCAGGTTGTTCCATACTTCAGCCGTATGTCATGGTAATGTATGCAGTTCCACGCAACATTCCGGGTAGCACTTGCAGCTGTCGTGACCAGGTACCGCTCATCATCAGACCTTTTACTTGTTTGGTCACGTGATAGATTAAAATGAATGACGTGTTCCAGTCACCTCAATAGCGCCTTCGTTTTAAAATCCCACGTTTCAAAACTGGAACAAATCCGACATAAGTTTCAAATTTCGTGTGAAACCTTTACGAGCAACTAAAATCCTATGGACTTAAAACCTTTGTTTGGTAAAACTCCTTTTATTGTGCTCAAAACGCATACGAACTATTTAATCATCTCTGACTAACTATGAATAACTACCAAAAAGTTTTAGTGCTCCAAAAATATATGTGATCTGTATACTAATTAACATAAAGTTCAAATTTATCTAACTATTTATAACTCGGCGAAGAAGTAAGTTTGTAATTGGGTACAGAATTTTGGCGGGTAATCTTTTGTTATTGCTAATCCACAGAGAATAAAGTTTTTTTGCGTTGAAGATCCATAGAGTAACTCAATACTTTTGAAATTGAAAAGATTTGAAATCGAATTTTGCAAGAATGCAAGCGCATTCAAATCATTTTGTTGAGAAAAAAAATCTATAGTCGGTAGCTAAATTAGTGTGAAACATGGTTAACACATTTGTGCGTCTATTGTGGTTAAACTTAATCAATCATGCACCTTTTTCCCATTTGTAGAAGGAACGTTAGGTAATTGTTTGTACTACTGGGGCCTTACTATCAGCTTCGTAAAAACCATGCAAGTTCCGTGCAGTTCTTAAACCTGCCATAAACAGTTATGAATGAAATTATACCATGACGCTCATTTAGGTGAACTGATTGAATATTGTTTTCTCAAAGTCGAACGGATAATATTGTTTCTGACATTCTAACAATTTGCTATAACCAACATTGCAGACGCCTAGACGTTTGTAAGCTGATAAACTGAGCGGATTTAGAGCGACATGTTAACGAGAGTCCATACAAAAAAACAGGTGAACGGTTTTTCTGCGGTTCTTGAATAGTAGGCCGGAGCAGGCTTGCTTTATAGTTGTCATGGTACGAATAAACCGGGCAGTTGTCTAAAATTCCTTCTTTAAGAGCTCATAGTAAGGCCCCTGGTGGCGAACAGAACAACATCAATACTTTAGGCGGTTGATAAAAAGAAAAAGAAAAACATTAAAACAAATGATTTCTTGGCTTATTCATAATTAATTCTGAGTGAATCAAGAACGTTTTAATTTAAATATGATAGGAAGCAAATACAATCATTTTCATAACTACATACTACGATTATCTAGATAATTAAGATATGACATTAAATATTTTCAGAAAAAGATTACTTTATGGCTGCCTCAGACAAAATAAAAAAGTCAAGACAGAATGACAGAGAAGTGAGGCCGGGTGAAACTACGCCTCGGCGTGTACATACATATTTACATACAAAACCTACAACGAAACTACGCCTTGGCGCGTCAGTCGAACTATCGCGGCGCGTAGAAGCAACACGTAAAATTTTAATTAACATTTAGTTTAAATTTATTAAGTATTGATATTTTTTAATAACTTTAATATAATTTAAATTACCATGACAGTTCCGAGTCATGCACATGTAGTTTAGAAAACCGGCCTCACTTCTCTGTTCACAACATTCTGTCTTGACTTTTTTATTATGTCTGAAATGGCTGCTTGGCAACTGTTTTTACACATTAAATGAGTTTATGACATTCAAAGTTTCTACACTATATTAATTCCTTGACAGTATCTATATGGAAAATTTTAATATTTTTTTCTTATTTGAGCATTATAATTATTTATTAAATTTTGACATTTTGTATTTTGATAGCTGATAACTTTTAAAACTGTACCTACATATTTGTATTTTGGAAACTTAGTATAAGTCTTAAAACTTTGCACACCATTGTTATGGTAGAATGATATGGACATATACATATGTATATTTTAAGCGTTATATCTGCTGTATCTGTACAACATTCTTGTGAATAAATGATTGATTGATTGATTGAATTACTGAAATTATTAGGTAAATTTAAATAAGAACAAATGAAATAAAACTTTGTTATTTATTCATCGACTTCAAAACAGAAGGAGGTTCATTCGACTGTATGTTTTTTTAATGTATGTTCACCGATTTTTTTATTAGTGGACTGATTCTGAAAATTTATTTTTTTCAATAGAACCTATACTTCTGAGGCCTACCCGTGCTACTTATGGGATCGATTGTCATTCACCGTCAATAAGGATATCATCAGGCGCAACACTTTTCATTTATTGGAGTGTAACTCAAAAACCAATAAGTAAACCAAATTTAAATGGGACTACGTCGGAAGCATACTCCATCAAACAAAAAAAAACAATGTCTGACTACTCTGTAGAAAGTAATGCGACGTCGTACTTATCATGTCGTATACATCAAGAAATACACGTGTGGACTTGCGAATCTCCTTCTTTTGGAAGTCGGTTCAAAATAAACTTACCGTGTCGTCGAGTTACTCATCATGGACATGGCACATTGGAACTTATTTCAAAGTCAAAGTCAAAGTCAAAAACAATTTATTCAATTTAGGCATCAAAGACGCACTTATGAACGTCAACTTTTCATTATAATGTACTTTAAAGACTCTACCGCCGCGTTCCAAAATATATAGAACCCACCGAGAAGAAGCGGCAAGAAACTCGGGGCCATTCTTTTTATATGGATGTTTACAATGTTTCTACTTAGGTACTACAAATATTACATTTTATGGGTGGCAGAGAGACAGCTTGCCAGAAGTGGAGTATTCCAAGCATCTTTATCTTCTATATAATGTCGGACTTTATAGTAAGCTTTTTTTAATAAAACGTTTTTTACAGTCAACTTGAATTTGCCCTCTGTAAGCTCAGTTATGTGCTTTGGGATTTTATTGTAAAAACGCACACAATTTCCTAGGAATGACTTATTAGTCTTCGCAAGTCTAAAACTAGGTACAGCTATCCTATTTGTATTTCTGGTATTAAAAGTGTGATGATCACTATTTAACTTATATTTATGTAAATTTTTACGAACATACATTATATTTTCAAATACATATAAGGAAGGCAACGTTAATATATTGATTTCTTTAAATAAATCTCTCAAAGATTCACGGAGACCCATTTCGTATATAGCTCTTATAGCACGTTTCTGAAGGATAAATATGGTCTCTATATCAGCCGCTGAACCCCATAGCAATATCCCATATGACATTACGCTGTGGAAATATGCAAAATACACTAACCGCGCCGTAGAAGCGTCTGTTAGCTCTCTTATTTTATGTACTTCATATGCAGCAGAAATGAGTCTCCCAGACAGAGCATTTATATTATTTCCTTAGTTAGTTTATCATCACAGATTACCTATAATTCTAAAGGAAGTATCTGTAGGTACTCTGTGTTAAACACATTTCTCTCCCGGTTATACGTTCCTGTGGGATCATATGGCGTGGAGAAATACTTTTTTAATATATTGGATAACATCAATTGAAAAAGCGGACATGCCTTTCAGCTGATGTAAATTGCCGCCTGCCGATAGATATAGCAGTGTCACACAGTGCGTATAGGCAAAGTACTTGGAGCGCGCGGCCCCGAGTAAGTAGAAAGCCATCGCGATAAATAAGCGACAAAACTAAGAGGCGGTGGGGGCGGAGGACGCTTGCCGGCGATCAGTACGCGAGTGCCGGCAGAGCGGTCGGGGTCGGCAGGTTGTATGCTACCAACAAAACGTAGCTGCGACGTGCACTTGTTTAGCGGCGATGTTGACATCCCTACACGCGTCTCGCGACAAACCTGCGGGAATCAACGCTAGTAGGGAACACGTCATACTTATGTATACTTACTTATTTTGGTATGTGTCTGAAAATAAACCTAAATAACACAAGTAAACGTTAAAATAAAGATATTCGTGTGGTATAAAAGCCACATAGAATAGGGGCAGCGGGGGCTGTCAGCCACTGCGCAAGAGCAACAATGTCATAATCACACGTACACATGGCTCTGTCTGTTTGTATAACATGCTGTCGAGCGAAGTGGACATCTTCACTTATAATATAGACTGAATGAACATCAACGGTTACGTACTATGATATACGTGTTAAAGTAGAAATGCAATATTTGCGTGCGTGCATGAAAGGCAAGAAATGAAATAAAAACTAATTCAAGGATGATACTTTCTTTGTAACGAATAGATTTTTAGATTTTAGAATACTAGACTGTAGTGACCACTTTCTAGAATAGAAAATGAATATATTGACACTATCGGCGTTGCTGTGATAATTCATTGTTCATTGTTTATTTCACATTGTAGGTACATTTCATTCACGATAAGTCATTCATTCATTCATTCGTTATTAGAAAATTCACTCTTTCATTCATTGGTTCATTCATTCTTTCATTCTTCTTTCATTGATTCATTCATGTCATACGTTTTATGTCTTTGAACTAAAGTTAGAAAGAATAAGGAAAATACATAAGACTTCATCACATCAACACACCCTGAGGGCCTAGCACGAGAATGTGCGTAAGTGTAACGTGACCATTGACGTAAGACAATGATTAATTTAGTACAAACTATCGTTTATCTATCACATGTGTGTCATATATATAATTCATAGTTTTTATGAAGAAGCGCAAAGCGTTTCTCGATTGGTTACCTTTACGATATGAATACTTGTTAACCGACTTCAAAAAAGGAGTTTGTTTTATGTACGTGTGTATGTATTTTTCTTATGTATTAGCCGATTTCCCCCTCATTTATAGACCGATTCTCAAAATGATTTTTATTTTTGGTGGAGTATACTTTCGAGGTGGTCCCATTTAAATTAAATCACATTCGGTCTTGAGTTACACTCCAAAAACTCAAAAGTGTTGATATCATCATTGACAATCGATTCTGTTAAATAGAGGGTCACTAAAAATGGTGAAAAATTTTTTTTTACCTAAAAATAAAACCGACTTCTGTTGAAGTTTGGTGTTCCAAAAAGTGTAACTTTTTGAAATCAGTACCACGATAGTTCAAAAGTAAGTACCTATTATCTGAATATTGTGCGCATGGTACCGACTGCGACAAGTCATTTCACACTTTTTGGTGTTAATGTCGATCCATTTTAAGATATAAAAAAATTTTAAACTTAACAGAATCGTTTGTCAATGATGATATCATCAAGATCCTCTTTTTTTCAATTGTGCTCAGTATAATTTCAAGTGTAATGTTGCATGGAGAGATTAAAGTTGTCTGGTTGTTACTGCAAAGGTTATGAGGAACTGTGTCTCCTTAGTTAGTGCTTAATATGTGCACCATAAGGTTTAATTGGTAACTTTAATATCACAATAATTTATATGCAGGTGTCCCGAAACTCAACGATACCCTGGGGGCCTACTCCCGCCCTTTACGAAACTATCATAAATCAGGAGCGTTATGTAATAAGCTTAGAATAATCATACTTACTATCGTACTCCCACCGGCACAAAACGGTCAATCAAATTTAATGGTAACGTTGCAATATTACTACTTTAAGATATGGGAGTACGAATCTTCAAAAATTTGACATTGGGACAATGAAACTTAGTGTCTAATGTCATGAAAATGTATGCGAAATGCGTGAAATATTTGATACTACGTCATTAAAACGTCTATCGTTATCCAATATTATTTTATACTTGCTATATTGACGTGGTAGTACCAGACTTAATGGTAAGGTTGAAACATGACTGCTTTAAGAGGTGGGATTAGAGCCCCTGGTACCGGGCGAGAGTCCATGGTGTACCAGTTATGGAAATAATAAGAAAAAAACATGTCACTTAGACAACTGATAAGAGACATTTTTCGAAAAAGTTGCCAGTTATTTTAGTGATTTTTTTTAATATTGTATTCTCATATAACTTTATACAATAAGGATATCGTTGAGTTTCGGGACACCCGAATTGTTTTACTTCACGTCTGTTTAGGTTATAAAATTGTATATCTAATTTAATACAATATTCAATAGCATTTTTTTTGTTGTTTCATTAGGAATATGAAATGATGCTTTTCAGTCAATTTAATATTTTAGGCTCTTCGGAATATAACATTAAAGGCAAACCGCTTCATAGTCAACCTTTTGTTTTATAATGCTTGATTATTGACATTTTGTTTTTAAAGTAATTAGATGAAAAAAGGATTTGTCTAAGCTTCAACCTTCTTAGTTTACCAAAACTCATCATGCTGATAACGCTGTAGCAGGCTCTTAAGAATGTTACGTACATACAAACATCCTAATAATATAATCCTCCTTCGGCAGCGGGAAAATAAATGTTCATTTCGTATGTCCTCTTTGCTCGCGTGCTACACCTATCCAAACAAACGCGTAACAATACAACGCAAATGAGGCGCGGCCATGTTGAAAAAGAAAAAAAACATGTAAGTAAGCAAACGTGGGTATGGAGAACGGACAAACCTACTGCTTCCTATATTTATATATCGTTGGAATATCAAATAATACTAGAAATATTTTGTTAGTGACTAATAAATTAATACTTTGATTTACTCCGTGTTGAAATGTATTAACATTTCAAATATAAATAGAAATATACATTTATTTATTTGCTAGAATACAATATTAAATAAGGTCTTTAACTAATAAGTCAATGTATTCAGCCTGCAGGCAGGCGTGCAAGTATTATAATATTCAAAATATTAATTAATGCATTCAAATATAAAGATATTAAATTAACATTCAACAAATTTCTAATCATACATTATTAAATTCTATACTTAATTATATTATTTAAAATTTAGATATTAATTTACACTATAAAAACAATTGTCCAATAGCCACTATACACAATAGGTTTAATTTAAATGTATTACCATGCAGCAATTTTATATGGTCTGGTAATTTATTATAAATAGTTATGCACATGTTGTATATTTTTTTTTATTAATATCTCTATGGCACGTGGGTTGGTGAAATAGATTTAGGAATTTAGCTCCTTTTGTCTAATGTTAATCTCGTTACGTTTTGTGAAATAATTAGGATGAGCTCTAACGAAAACGCATGCGTCTTTAATGTACATACAAGGAAGAGGTAGGACATTACATTTCTTAAATAACGGCTTGCAACTATCCAAAAACCAAGCTTTACTTATAACTTTTTTCTATACTAACGCCTGCTCAGCGATCTCAAACATTGAAATTATAGAGAAAAATTCATATCCTCGGATGGGATTCGAACCCTCGTCTTCTGACTATCCGTGTCAGACGGCCTAGATAGGCCACCGAGGCTCGAGGTCCGAGCATCGCTTTTTAACTCTCTATCTGATTTAATAGGTGTCGCTCCGTCCCAGTAACACGGTTAAATTAATTAGAATCAAGTTAAATCGAACCAGCATTACTTATCAGAGAATGTTGAACGTAACCAACGTGAGATTTATAGATGTATGCGCACTTCCAGAAACGCGCTTATGAGTAAGAGCATTTTCTGTATGGGACCGAAACATTGACAATAAGATTCCGGGATGTTTAAAAGAACTAAACACGAACACATTAAGAGCAAAACTTAAGAAAATTTTACTCTTCCTTCTTCCCACACACTCCCTTCCATCACCCCCCTAAAAAGGATCAATGAGACAGAATTTTCCCTTCCTTAAAAAAATTCCATAAATATAATTTCGGGCAAAATTTATTATCTACGTTCGTCTTCGCTATTATAACATAACAAGCTGCGCCCCGCGGTTTCGGTTGGATCGATGATGTCGATAATGATTTTTATATTCATAGATATTTATTTATTTGCCAAGAAAATTGCTTTAACTCAACAACTACCGATGTATACAGCTGTAGCAACACAGGGGTAGCAACGCAATCGTATCTCAATAGTTTAAAGAATACCATTTATGTCAAAAACATTATTTTTTCCTAAATTTCAGTACAATCATAAATATTTCTAAAGGAACATCTTTCTTTGATTATTTGGAAGGGGCGTTAGTAGCTGTACTAGTACCTCTACCATGAGTTGGCAACATACATGGCATCTATCGTCGATACTCGATCTTGTCTACTAAGCTTGTGATTGGCGTACTCGCTGTCAATTTTAGTTCTACAATTGACCGTAAGGTTGCACAGTTCCTTTTCTTTCATATTGTTTCGCGGCAGTCGATAGGGACTATCGATTGCTGTCAATGTTGTAAACTCAAGGTAGGCCTATTGTATCCTTGCGACTGTGTCTCAGCTACAACAATATTAAGCTCAGGAGGCCTACTCCCACCTTTTACGAATCTATTATAAATCAGGAGCGTTTTGTAAAAGCTTAGAATAATCATACTTACTATCGTACTCCCACCGACACTAAACGGTCGAACATATTACCTACTTCAATAATATTTACGGCTTGTTCCTTTTTAGCCGTATTAGATCTTAATGGTGTGTTCCAGGATCAATACCTATAATGCCCAACCCGAATAGAACACTAACGCAGTTGCAAAGAACGCGAATTGAGTGTACTATTTGATAATACGTCATCAAAACGTCTATCGTAATCCATTATTATTTTAAGCTGGCTATATTGACGTGGGGGTACCAAATTTATGGCAAGGTTTAAATATGACTACTTTAAGAGGTGGGACTTACATTATTTCATTAAATATCTAAATAATGGCTTGGTAGAGTCGAAAGTATAAATGTATAATATAGTCGTTAAATATTATCGTCTAAAGATACAAATCATAATTTAGAATTTATATAGATTATTATATAAGACCGGGTCGTAGCATTACTCATAATGTCAATAAAAATTAACTGCACAGCATAACAAATTCCCTTCTTGGAAAACGTAAGTGTTGGACTAACATATTGTATCGAGAATAAAGTAAACGCATAGTGCTGGGTAGGATGTCGATATTTTTTGTTACGATACTGCTACAGGTATCGATAGCTGCATCGTTTATGCTATTTTTGTCACGCTTAATCCTAGTAGGTAATAGAAAGTTGCACATGGGTAAAAAAAACTAAACAAAAGTACTATAATTTTTATGTGCTTATAAATGTATAGGCATGAAATGGTGCTAATAGCTCGAGTGCCTCAATAGTCCTGCCACACTCTTCTTTTCATTTCGAATATAAGGGACCTAAAAAAATCTGATTAGTTAAACAATTAATAACATTTTGTATACGAAAATAATTTTACACTCAAAATAACTTCTGATTAAATTACTGCTTTCCGCCTTTTTGTTTTTTTTTCTGTGGACTTTTAGAAGCCAGTATTATTAAACAGTGAAGATAAAAACTGCGGGTAAATAAATACCAAATTATTAAGCCTAAAAAAATCATTGGTACGTATAAGTCATATTATAATTTGACAGCAGGAAAGATTGTTTCCCTGCGACGAAAAATACTGTGTTCATCTGAATTTAGAGATAATTTCAAACGCTTTTTACATTACATTACGCATTTATACCTGCTATGTACTTTATGAGAAGAGAAAGTATATTTTTCTAATATGTCTAGAACACCAGAACTTCTTATGGCATCAGCTATCTGCCAGCGAATGTCTCGTCAAAATTGGTCCAGCTGTTTCGTAGATTAGCCGGAAAAAATAGACAGTAAGACAAAAAAAATGGTGTTTTAATATTTTAAACACTGTAGCATTTTTTATGTACACATTTAGTGAAAAGCTGTTATTATGACATTAGAAACAGACATTTATTAGATATACGTGTAAGTACCTAGATATAAAGTATCGATAATGTAACGTACAAGTGTTCCATCTCTATTCGTACCCATGACTAACACACCATGCAGTGCTTAGGGAAACTCCCATTGTGTCCCACACTCGTCTGGAATAAACGGCGATAAGACCGCCGCTAAGCTAAATGTGGGAAGGGGGAACCGTGGTGGGGGCGATTTTTGTTTATGTTTGTTTGTAAAAATATGCATTATGACGTCATGTAGTATATGTACGTATTGTAGCAGCAGAACTCTTTGTGAGAGTTCGTCCGGGGAAGTACTGCCATTTCTACCGCGAAGCAGTAATGTTCGCAATACTGTGTTCTGGTTTGAAGGGTATGGATGTCGCACAAATTACAGGCACAACTAATTAAATTAAATAAATTAAATTCATTTATTATCAGGTACCAAAGACTTATTATACACTAAGATTTACACATACACACAAAACAAACTAAAAATTAAATGAAAGACAAAAATATATCTAGAATCTATTCCACATTGCCATGACATATCTCTCGCAGCAATGCCGAATGAAGGGGCAGTCCAACCTCCCCGCAATCATCGGACGGAGTTAGAGCTGAGCTAATTCCACTAATTAAATTGCAATCGAACCGTAGCTGAACGGCGACTTTTATGCGGTTCCTTATTCTGCTATCGAAAAACAGTCCAGCTGCAGTTACGTTTCTGTGGACGCCAGCAATCAATCAAAACTTTATGTTCTGCTAACTCGATAGATCATGAACGCGTTGTTAATTCATATTCGTATAAAATAGTGTCTAATATAAATTTAATAAAAAGTTGCGTTTAAGTTACGTTTACGTGATGCTACATTCCAACTTGTCTATAGAAATAGTAGAATGGCTTTATGCCAAATTATCGAAAGACAACCGAAGCTGAACTGCAACAGCTGCAGACCGTTGCAGTTGCAACGGGATAGATGTGAAATAACTGAAACCCCATGCAAATTTTTTTGCATGGGGTTTTGAACAAAATTGGCCTCCAGGTCCGCGTCATCAAGGACGCTGCTCGCTTGCGCATGCTCACATTAAAACAAGTGGTGCGTGCATCCGCGAACATGCCCGAGGCGCTGCAGAAGTGCGTCAGCCCCAGCACCGCCCTGAACGCATTGTTGTACTTGATACGGAGTGCGTTGTAGGCTGTTCTGGTATAGTTTAGCCACAAGTTGCACGTGTACAGCAACGAGCAATACGCTCCAAAAAGCGTTACTTTCACCTCCGTCGTACAGCGTGGAAGTACAATGAGACTTAGCAAGTTAATGTATCAGGGCGTGGATAAATTAATGGAAGTATAATTTATCTATGAACAGGGTTACGGGCGCGGTGTAACTCGTCACTTGTTACAGAATGCACCTGTTATAGGCAGATGCAACCATTTAACACCAGGCACAAGCACGACACAAAGAACACCACCGATGAAAAAAGTAGTTCTGATTCAGATTCAGATCAAATATATTTTTATTGTAAAACTGTGTCACATTATGGATCTTATACATAACTGTAGTCCCAACCGCTTCCTCCATATTGACATAGATAGATAGATAAACTCTTTATTGCAACACCACATTATAAAATACAACAAACAAATAAACAAAACTTAAATACAACATATTAGTAAAGATCGATATGATAGTACAAGTAAATAACTTAACCTAATCATAACTATTTACGTTAAGTCCCCACTACCTTATTTTATTATTAATACAATTAAATACAATGTAAAATACATAATTCTAATTTATTTAATCTACATATATATAGGACTTAGGACGTAGGTGCTCACTAAGACGGGATTTTATGAAATTCAACCCCTTTTTTTTGGGCTTGATAGTTTGTAAGAAACATCGTTACTTTTTTGGACCTAAGAGGCGAGTCTATTGCAAACAACAGGGCACTCCTTCAAAATTTATTGGGCAGAAAAAGCCAGTAACTGTTCAACCCGGGGATCCACCCAGGACCTCGAGGATCCAAAACGCCACTTTTACCTCTATACCAAGACCAAGCGAGTGAAGCCGCTGGTGGGTCAGCTAGTTAGTCATATAACAAATCCTTTAATATTGTCCTTTATAAAGTTGCTTACTTTATAATATCGTTTTTTTATTAGAAATGTAAATATGTTTTTATTAAACATACTGATACTTCCCGAATCCAATATTGCTCTCGGTAAATGATTATATATCAATAAATAATACGAGTAAGTTAAGCTTAGTTAAAAGTGCAACAAAGTCACAAGTGCGTCTTTGATGCCTAAAGTTAATATATGTTGGTGTTGACTTTACCAAACCTGTTTCCATCACTGAGCTCCACATTTCCCTGCCCATCAGCCAGCCCTCTAGAGCACAAGCGCGGATCCACCGTTGTGGACATGATGGGCATGCCCAGCACCCTTATCGAATTGTTTGGCCACGTTTTTACGGTCTATTGAGATCGATATGATATTATATCGAACAACTTAATAAAATAAAAACAATCAAAAGCGATATGCTCACATGTAATATCATAATATCGACCACATTTATTTCTTTTGGCGCATGAATACTTGTATTGGAAAGAAGAGATGGATGTTCGTTTTTCTAATTTACGAGGGAACGAACTAACATTGTACAGATTTATTAATTCACTAGTGTGTGTGTGTGTCCATCCACAGCTGTGCCCACGTTAAACTATACCTACATTTGAAAAATCTCCAGAGTGATGTAAATTGTGTAAACATATCTTGTGTAGGAATGCGCTATTCTACGTATCTTCTTGAGCGAATTCATATTCCTACAATCCAAAACCAAAAGTGACCACAACCTTTTTTGAGGGCTGGATCCGCGCCTGCAAGAGTCCAAATCATGAAGCTTCACTGTCAACTCGAACATAGACTCCTCTGGGTGTTTACATCATTGACATCTAGTTGACTTTCTCTTTAGACGAGCTTAGATTCAATAGTGTATGTCTAGACCCAACACGTATTACATAATTTTTTTATTCATTGTCAAAATAATCATGTCCAACGAGATACGAATCCTCAAGCCCGAATGCGGTTTAGATCTCACGCGATAAAACCTTAGAGGCCTTCGCTGCAGACCATAGCTATCATAATTTCTTTCTGGGTATAACCTCTTACCGGACAACAAATACTTACAAAAGTTTTTGACATAAATGCCGCGCTCTCCCGTTCCCAAGTAATCTTCATACCAACCTAAAGAATTGAAACGTTGCAAATTAAATATATTTAGTTGATACTGTTCGGGGAAACTTTCTGTACAAAAACTAAACATGCGGCTTGCCAATGGCGGCGTGCTGGAAAAACTGTAATTAAAAATTCGGGAGGTAAGATGGCGGATTGTTAATGATACACTCGAGTGAAGCGGACATATAGAAGTCTTTAGATCGACAGATCGAAGAAAATACTTTAAAGTGAGCTCTTGCATGACGCAAACACTTTTTGGATTTGTAATATAATTTTTATTGTTATTAATAAAATTATTGTGAAATGTTTACTAACACATTAAAATAATGAAATTTGAATGTGTGTCCAAACATTATGAAAATTGGAACATTTTGCATTGGATTTCCATTTAAACTAGACGTATTGTAGTCTGAAAGATCTGTTCATTGGACGTTTGCTACTGCTAGTTATTTAAAAAATTATGCTTAAATAGTGAAACATTCTTCTTCTTCGCTGCTACAGTCCACGTAACAAATAGATGTTGCGCATATTATACATACCTATACAGGTATAATTCGCTACCAAAGTTTTGTTTTGTGGCATTTCAACTTTTATTATATTAAAAATCTATTTTTTAGTGGCTTGAAGACACTAAAAATTGCACACTATTTGACGCCTAAACTATAAAGTTGTAACAAATAATTTTGAAAAATACCCCGACATTATAAAAAAATATTGTTTAAGAAACAACATGGATCGAGACCCCATAATTGTATATGAAAAGTTTTAACTTTTCATATACAATGCTAATTAGCATTAAGTTCACCTATGTACTTTTAGTTTTGTGCAATAAAGAATTTTCTATCTATTTATAGCTAACCCGTCGCGTATCGAGCGTACACCATGACTGTGTAGGTACAAAAAAAGTGCTAAGCCATGTCGCGCAAACACCAACTGTAACACATTTTTATTCCTCTTGTTTGTAACTAATTTTATTAGATCGAATGCACTCCACCGGTATTAATTTGCTTTTAGTTGCTCAAACTATTCAACAGTAGTATTTTTATCTGAGCTTTTATTTTTTAGCGTAAAAGTAGCATTTTTAAAGCGTACTTTGAAAAGAAACCAAAAGAAGTAGACATTGGACGGGTTAAGACCATTTCGATGAGCCCAAACATCGGTATCGTGATATCTCTGCAGTATGCTGGTGAGAGTTTTGGTATCCTGCATCTGGCCAAAGTTACTATGTTCCTGCAATATCATTGGAGTAGGTATAACCAGGATACCAAACTCCTCACCTGGGGCGAGATAGTGAATGCCAGCGCGACCCCATCTCGCCCCACCATGGCGGAGGACTGCTCACGGGTGGGTTTAGTGGGTTTGAGCCCCACATACCCCGTTCCGTCAGCCTCGCGAAAGGAAGTGGACAGCATTTCTCCCCCTCAAAAAAAAGGATACCAAACTTCAAATCGTATAGACCTATGGAAGTTGATCATAAGCTTTCTTTATTTAGAAAAGAGCTGCTGAAAACTTGAAACTGCTACACAGATTTTATTGAATGATAGCTAAAAACACTGTTGATATTGACACAAGTGACAGTTCGGATGGAAGAAATCTGACAGACACAGCGCGACTGCCGCAGCGCCAGTTAGGTAGTACGTGCTGTGGCCCGTCCGCCGCTGCGCACAAGAGTGACTCCCAGAAGAAAATCTACAAATAAGTACGAAACTGGTCAGAGACTATTTCCGGTATATAACACGCGAGTCCTAGTCGGTCTTAAACAATGATATTATATTGGTCTTAAAGTATAATCACTGTTTATTAAGTCATATTTCAAACAAATCTCACTATTATGCCACAGACTGATAAAGAGATATACTCGTACTTACTTGTATACTTGATTTACTTACTTACTTGTAGGGACTTAGGGCTGGGCAAAATACATGCTTTGCTTCAATTGAAATACTAATGAAAAAATACTGTACCGCCAGTAATTAAATTAAAATACAAAATACATTCAGAAGTACGGTATTTGAAATATAAAATACAGTATTTTAGCTATTTTTAATTGAAAAATAAAATACAAATTATAAAATAAGTAATCAAGACGAGCACGGGGTGAAAAGTAGATCAAAAACAAGATTAATTAATCAGTAAAACTAGAGTTCATGAACACTAGATTTTTAAATGTACTGTCAGACAAACAGTTTTTTGTTGGACATTGGAAGTAATTGAAATACAAATACTAAATATGTATTTGTATTTCAATTACGTATTTTAATTAAAAGTAATTCAATACTGCCCAACCTTGCTTGTACTACTACAAACCCTACACTTTAACAAAACCCTCTTTTTGCCTCGCAGAAGAATAACAGGTTCAAATTATCCCCCAATATCCTCTTCACTCGCGTGCCCAACTAAATGATTGCTAATTATTATGTACAGAACCGCTCCTGTTTTTGCCAATTTGCGATACTTTCGCCGGATAGGATCGGCTCAATGTCTGGATGGTGAGTGCCGCGAGGTGCTCTATCGGTCCATTATCAATTGATGACGGACACTTAACTTAATAACCGATATCATCATTATCTTCCCACCCTTACCCCATATTTGATGTGGGCTCGTATGATATGTATGTAGTTAGCCTAACATACTCAAATATTGAAAACTGACGTGTAACACTGTTTACGAAATAAATGACTATGAGTAACACTATTTTTCTACCGACTTCCAAAAAAAGGAAGTACTCAATTCGACTGTATTTTTGTATGTTTGTTACCTCATAACTTTCGGCTGGAAGAACCGATTCTCAAAATTCTTTGTTTGAAAGCTAGTTCTTCCCGTGTGGTCTCATGTAAATTTTATTAAATTCAGTAGTTTTTGAGATATACTCCAATAACTAAATAGAATGTAAGTCGGTATTAATTTTTTTTTTTTAATTGTACTTGTTATGTATAAATTAAATGGTGTAGTATCTCACTTGATGGTGAGTGATGATGCGGCTGAAGGTGATACACACTAGACCTAGAATAGCTCATGGTACTCAAGGATACATTCTTACATTTGTGAACTCCTAGTACTTTTGTTTTACACTTGATAGGTTTCTGTTTGATCACTTGATGTTCAGTGATGTTGCGGTCGGTGGTGGTATACACTAGGCCTAGAATAGCTCGTGGTACTCAAGGACAGCTGCCGGAACACACAGTTATGTTTTGACAAGTTTTCGGTCCTGATAGTGGTAGATAGCTAACCTTACTACTACCTATAAGCTCGTAAAGCAAGACTTCTAGAAAACTGCGCGGCTTATGGGGGATCCCAATATTCTATCTATTCACAGTTTACCTTACTACCGATAGAGATGTGTAGATACGTTTTGATTTTTTCAGTATTTCAAAGTACAATAAATTTCCTTTTTTAGAACTACAAAAAACTAAAAAAAATCAAAACGTACGGGCATAGTAAACAATGCCATGATTTCATGAAAACAAAAACCACTGAAATCGGACAATGTGAAGAGGTAGAAAAGAGTTTTCTCTTTTAGCATGGAAAGTACTACATATGCAATCCTCTTAATAAGTACCTACTCGTATACCTATTTCGTGTCGCGGGAAGCATGGATATATACCTACACATAACACATCATGACAACACCAGACACCGTGCATCTCATAACGAATATTTGACCCGCTAGGGAATAGGGATTCAGATAATTTATTGATACTGATACTGATATTGATAATATTTCATTGTCGGTCTAGCGCTCGACGAGTCAACATCTCCTGAGGATGCGTCGTGTAGAGGCGAAACACGTGTCCAATCGGTTTTGGGTTTCTTGTGTTTTTTATTTTGTATTCTTCCTATTAGCATTTTATGCGGGAGGGAGGGTGGTGCACGCCCCCAAATAGGCCAAAATCATTGTTTTCTTTTCAGCGGAAGTGTCACTAAATATTTTTTAATATCTTTTTTTTTAATAGGGATTCAACCTGGGAGGCAGTCCCAACACCAACTGAATTAAAGGTTTCGTGCAAAACGACTCTGGAGGTCTACCCCCAAAAACGAATTACGAAGTTTCGTTTGTCGGATTTTAAAATTTCTACTGTGAATGTGATCAAGCAAAAATACAGAAAAGGGTGATGATGAAATGCAATGGCAAGAGATTAGTGTTTTATGTTCAAGTGATGATGATATAAGAAAACTAAACATCATTGTGTAATGAAATTTAAGTGTAAGTGCGTTAACAGTCTGATATTCTTTCTTAGTAATTGAGTGGTACTCATGTCAAATAGACTACTAATATATAACATATACCTAACAAGTGAAAATTCGAGCATACAAATAGCATGCTTGAATTATAACAATTGCTACACACGAGTGAATACTTTGTTCATAGTAGATCAAACGGTCTACCAGCAAACAACCTGTCATCACATTTCATCACCCTTGACTACATTTGTGCTTATTCACTTTGACAGTAGAAATTGTGAAATCCGTCAAACGAAACTTCGTATTTCGTTTTTCTTACCCAGGCCCAGATTTTATACGACCCTCTGCTCAAAAACTTGGCTTCCTTTTCAAAGATCTTGAAGAATATTATGTGTGCATTTATTTTGATTTATCACCTGGTGTCCTTATACCTGAACATACACAGCTGCCAAAAAAACCTATACAATTGAACGGATTTGTCCGTCGTGTCATTCAGAGATAGTCACGGTGTGTACCTTACCTATTAAAAAAACTGATGAGATATTTGTAACCTTAGCATGAAACTTTGCCTAAGTGGAGCGTATAACAATTTCTTTGCGGTTATTCGATCAGGTATTGCATCTTTTTGGGATAGGACACGGAGATCGAATAATACCATACTGCAGCGCCGCCGCCGGTCCGAAGACCAGGGGATCAATTCCACTAACTAAATATGTTCCAACTGCTATCGAACCGTAGCTGATTTAAACACATTCTTAATCTGTAGGTCTATCATGAGTTTACAACATTGGCGCCAATCGGTGCTCGGACTGCCGCAAAAATATATGAAAAAAAGAACAGTGCCACCTCGCGGTCCATTGCAGAACTGAAATTGACGCGAGTACGCCAATCACAAGCTTAATAGGTGGCGAGATCGAGTATCGACTATAGATGACATATGTTGCCAACTTATTGTTGTACTGCTATTGAAAAACAGCGCAGCTGCAGTTACGTTTCTATTGACGTCAGCGATTGAATAACATTTTATATTATGGTAACTCGATCATGAACACGACGCAACTCATATTAGTGTTTACCTAATATTTAGTTTACTTGACGTTACGTTCCCATTTGTCTACAGAAATACTTAGTAGAGTCCGTTTCACAAAAGAAGTCCCATAGACGTGGCGCTAGTTGTCGTACATCAATAAAACATTTAGTACATATTTATTTAGTTCCACTAATTTTCCGCGAGACTTCTTTCGTGAAACGGACTCTAGAATGGATTTTTTGGTAATTATCGAACGGCAACCGGAGTCGGACTGCAGTTGCAGCGGGGTGGATTGTTTAAAGTTGTGAAATAGCAGAATTACTCCCTGTGCAGTCCTATCTATCGGTGATGGACTGCAGTGCACCGAGCGAAACTAGCAAGTGACAATTGCATCTACTACTGTTGTAGATGGAAGCAATACTATATTTATAATTAGCGAGTGCCCGCGACTTCGTTGCGTAGTAGGCTCGGCCTTCAGGCTCGTTCCAACCTCCCATATTTTCTTTTATAAGAACCTTCTCCTGATAATAATTAATACAACTTAACGAGAATTAGCGAGATTGTTCCATCCGTTCACGCGTGATGCGATGACCAGCAAGGGAAATGGAGATTCATAGAGATTTACATTTATCTACTAATATTTTATACCTAGTTAAACTGCATGTAATTTAAATTACTTATTTTTTTGTAGCGTATGGGTTATGTTAAATAAAACAAAGACTTATTAATATTGTACATGTTTTGAGATGAGTACAGGCGCGGATCCAGCCCTCAAACATGGTTGTGGTCACAGCCACCCGATAATCGGCCAAGTGCGCGTTGGAGTATGAACTCGCTCTAGATCGACATTGCATTTCTATAAAGGAGGTGTCTTACAAAATATATGACACCCTGGTCAAGATTTTTACAGATTTTCACACGGGCAAAGCCGTGGGGCGTAATAAAATTAATGAACCTGTACAAGATTTGTTTTTCGCTTACGAAATACTAACTTAAATGTGTATTTGTTTGCACATTACAGTCACATTAAAGAGCGGGGGCGCGTTTACTTACTAGGGAAGCATAATGTGTCGTCATACAAGACACGACGCCACGCTACAGAGCAAGACTCAGCGTTAGTACTACTGAACCGATTTCGATGACATTTTTACAACTTCAAAGTATCAAAATAAATTATATATTCAAGCTTACTTGCGTTTTGTTTTTTTGCGAAAACGTTGACCATTTCATCGACATCCGCGTTTTTCAATATTTTAATCTGATTTTTTAGGGTGTTGGATGCTATCAGCATATCAACATGTTGTGGGTATGCCCATCGTGCCCACAACGGTGGATCAGCGCTTGGATGAGTAGGTACCGTTTAATTTAAAAAAGGACTGGTTTTTAAGCCGTCGCGTTCGCGTGTTCACCATGTGTACCTTAGTACAACAAAGTGCTAACCCATGTCGCGCGTACACCTAATGTATACACATTTTATACATCTGCTTTGTAACTAATTTAATCAGATCAAATACACTCCACCGGTATAAACTTGCTTTTAGTTGGTCAAACTATTCAAGGGTAGTATTTTGTAATTTTTTATGCATATACTTCGGAAATACATAAAAAGTAGACTGGTTAAAGACCATTTAGTACCTACCTACACAAAATAATCGAATATACTTACGCATTATGACGATAACATTGTATATATCTTCAAATCGTACCTATCTATCTATGTTTATATATAAAATGAACCCATATTTCTCTTGGTCATTCTCTTGAACATTTTTCCTTTGCGCAGTACTACCTAAATAACGTCAGGAGTTTTGGCGCGAACGCGGAAAAGTCAACGTTTTTGCATTGTATTATTTATCAAAACTTATGCTTTTATTCAGGGTTAATGTTTAAAATTGGTGGCGTTTTACTCATTAAGTGCTGGTTTACGTGCATGAGTGTGGGCAAGTGATATAATGTGGTGAAACGTGTTTTTCCGTGTTGTTTCCAAAACTCCATAGAAGCTGATGGTAAACTTGCCACCACTTTACTAAAGCATGACAGACTGACTGGACTCTGACTGACTACGACTAATATCACCAGAATATTCTACAAAAACTTTGTAATACAAATAACTTGACACTGGCAAATGCACGAGAAGTGCGGGGCCATAACCCTATAAGGAGGGAAAACGAAAAAAAAAACAAAAAAATAACGTCATATAAAGTTAAGCAGCGTTTATAAGTAAGGCCGTAGATGTTTTGAGATGAGTACCATTGTCTAAAAATCCTACACAAAATAAACGAATTACTTACACATTAGTATATTAAGATTACATTTATCATCAAATCGTACCTATCTACAGTAGCGATTCACTTGATAAAAAAAATTAAACTACCGAACTAAAAGTTTATTATGGTGGTCCTTATTTTGTTAGTTATAAAATTCAAAATCATTTAACACTTAGAATTACACTTCTAAAAATAGGATCATTCTACTAAATTTTGCGTTATTTTAGGTTAGTTTAGCGAGCACCAAGTTACGTGGCGACTAAACTGTTTACAACATGCCCACAATTGAAGAGAAATGTCTAATGTTATTGCTGTCATTCGAAAGTGTTATACTAAATTAGATTTTAGTCTAAACAAAATAAGTACTGCCGTAATTTAGAAATATTTAGTTAATAGAGTGCTTACAGAATCGACACCATTGTCATGTTTTAAGCCTGTCATTACATTTCCTCCCCCTTGACTGTATTTGTGCTTCTTCTCTTTCACGGTAGAAACCACGAAATCCCACAAACGAAACTTCATTGTTGGGAGCATCCCTCTTACCTTTAGCAGCCATATCCGTCCAGCGGATTGTCACACCAATGATTTTAAATAAAACAAACATTATAATAAATATTATAATAATATTCTTTTAACAATGAAACTAAACAACTAATAAATAATAGTTTATACACAACAAAACAATAAAATTATATTAGTGATAAAATTACAAATTTTCATTAAAAAGTTTACTATACAGTAAAACCAACTTAATACGTTAAATCGTTTCCCGCACAACACGCAGTTTAAATTCTGTTCCTGCTACTTGAAGTATGTTTTCATTTATACAATTATTATTAGTCGCGCCCTGCGGTTACACCCGCGTGATGATGGATGATACAAAGTATTCTGTTATTTCAGCGTCTTCATCAACATACTCAAATTTAATTAAAATGCATTGAGTAGTTTTTTGCGTGAAAGAGTAACAAACATCCATACATAAAAATGTTCGCGTTTATAATATTAGTACGCCTCGGAGATAAGTGATGCAGGTTTATTTCATAGAAATATAGTTTTCTGCGTAAACACTTTGTCTAACATATGTTGCTAATAGGTTTTCCCGCATAAAACGCTTTTATGGGTCAACATCGTCTTAAGCTGGTTTCACTGTATAATCAATATTTTTGTGCCACAAATGTCAATTAATTAAATCTTGTCCGCTCTGTAAATGATACATTTGATATCATTTCCAACGGGAACCCTATTTTTACTAATAAAACGATATTAGAAGAAATATTTAGTGAGTATCCTCAGATGTTGACTCGTGCGCTAGATCGATCGGTCTAGCGCTCGACGAGTCGACATCGTCCTGCGGATGGCTCGTGTAGAGGCGGAACACGTGTCGAATCGATTTTAGTTGATTGGGTTATTTTGTGTGTTGCTTATTCTGTATACTTCCCGGTTGCAGTTTGTGCGGGAGGGAGGGTGGTGCACACCGCAACTCGGCCATAAGCATTGTTTTTAACGGAAGTGTCACTAAATATTTCTTCTAATATCGTTTTTGATGATGGATTTCCGCAAGGTAACGCCTGAATCAATACGTTATCTATTTTTACTATTAAATGAAGAGATTAGCAATTCAAACGATTTTGCGTCGTGCTTGCCCTTAGCACTTGCCGGGTCACACTTGTAGGCAGTACATATTTCTGTCAGTATTCACGTGTGACAACGTGATTATAGCTAAATGCACTATATATCTCTAGCGACAGATACTGTCCTGTCTCATAGAAAAATAACTTCAATTTTTCTAATGATTTATATTAAAAAGAGGTAAATGCGTCATGTTAGAACAGACGCGAAGTCAATGTTGTCCCAAGCTTTGCACATACAATAACGTTTTTTGGCGAGGTTCTCAGGTTTCATCCGTCTATGACGGATGTCATAGGGGGCGTTCAAATACGTGAGATGTTTAAGGGGGGAGGGGATCGAGTCAAGTCTCATCTAATCTTACGATGAAGAGAGGGGGGGTCTCGGCAAATGTCACGCAATTTTTTTTAACAAACAAAAAAATTATACTATTTTGGTCCATTTAATCCAGATTGTACGTGCTTAAGATTTAATCTTAAGAGTAATCTTATTACGATTAAGATCATTCACTAATTCGTTCGCAAGAAAATAATTTCATTCATAGACAAAGACGAGCTAATGAGTTACTGTGCGCAAGCGCCAACGGCTTAGAGTGGCTAACGAGATCAGAACGAAGTTGAAGGAGCAGATGATTTCACTGAAAACCATATGGACATGTTGGTTCCAATAGTCTCTCTTGAGACCGCGCATCATTCTCCATGGACTGAATTAGAGTACATATTCTTTTTTTTAATCACAGTAGTTACGATTTAAGTATTCTATTGTTATTTTTTTTATTACACTTATAATTAAACTCCCAGCAATATTGATTACTAGTCGTAAATAAAAGCACGAACAATTTGTTTTCTTTGTGCTATAACAATCCAACGCGTTTACGTAAGAAGCCCACATTTTGAAAAATCTCACGTGAGATTGGGGGATGGGGGAGGGGGTTGAATAAAATCTCACGACATCTCACCAGGGGGGAGGGAGGGACAGAAAATTAAAAAAAAACACCTCACGTAATTTATGGACGCCCCCATATATCGTTCATATATCATATATGTATACGCAAGTACCATATCCATCTCTTTTTAATAAAAGATCATTGAAATTTTCCCCATTTTTCAGGCGAGTTTTTCAATTTATATTATCTTAAAAATGTTTTAGCGAACGAAGAAAAAAGTTGTCAAAAACGGTCCAGCCGTTCTTAAGTGATATATTAATATAATCAATATTTAAGTTACAACATCAGCTGACTCAGAAGTGGATAGAAATGTTAAATTTGAAAAAAAAAACTATTGTCTCTACTAAGCCCCATTACCAAACCCTGGCTACACCAAAAGGTATAATATATCTCTCTAAAAGTGCAAAAATTGGCTTCACTAAGCTTGCTAACAAGGCAGTGCTTCAATAACCACATACATAATAAAAAAAGAGCGAGTCTTAGTTAAAACCCTGAGTGTAATGCGGATGCGATGGGACAAGAAGCCAAATAATCAAGTGCACTAAGCAAGAAAAACAAGATTAATTATTAATTTAAATGCTAAAAAGATAGTTTAACGATTCAAATGTAACAAAGAATTATAGAATTTAATTCTCCTAGAATTTAAGATAGCGGTTAACATAAGAAATCATTTAAATGAAAGTGACTAACTGTTTTTATAAGGACGGTGTAGTTTGCATTTTTATTATATATCATAGCATTTTTTTTCCTTTTTTCCATACCTTCTATTAGGCTGCAACCGCGTGGAAGTAAATAAAAATTGTTCGCCAAATCCACAAAGCATATCATAATTAAATTTTCAAAAGAAAGATATAGTGATAACCATGAATTCGCGGGTATTTCGAAATTTTTTAAAACAGCCGTGCACTATGAAGCCCATGTACATCAATAGAGGATCTATAGACTAACAAAAAGTTAGGTCTCATAGTACTTTATTTCATACTAGCTGCTCTCCGCGGTTTCACCCGCGCGGTGATGAATGATGATGAATCTTATAACCTATGTTACTCAGGGTGAATGTAGCTTTCCAATGGTGAAAGAATTTTTGAAATCGGTCCAGTACTTTTTGAGCCAATTCGTTACAAACATACTTACATACAAATCTTTCCTCTTTATAATATTAGTAAGATAAATACTTGTATTAGTCTACAGCTTATCTATCCGATATACCTAGGCTTCATGCTATGTTTATAATTTTTCCCGAAATTTCCACCAAAATGATGGTTACTACACTATGCGCCTTACAAAGAGGTTTGTATGCGATGTATGTGGATCAACCTCCCTTGATACTTTACTTTTACATTTGAAGCGTTAAACATTTTAATTAATATGATATTTATATTATGATCTAAATACTGATCAGCTACCCATTTTTAATATGAAAAACGGGAATCACTCACTTAAATAAGTCAGATTTTTCCAACTATTTCAACCACATCCGGTGGTCTTTTTCAAGGAGAATACAGAGAGGGGAGAATGGGAGAGTGGCAGAGTTCTGCAAGAGAGTGCTTGCACATCCTAATGCGAGACGAGCGTGAAAAAGACCATCGGATTTGGTTGAAACTATAGTTGGAAAGATCTGACTCTTACAACACCAAAAAGTGTGAAATAACTTGTTGAAGTCGGTACCATGATAGTTCAAAAGTACATATATCACAATATTGTGCGCATGGCACGGACTTCGACAAGTTATTTCACACTTTTTAGTGTTGAAGTCATTATTTACGTGTGACATTTTTCATATTAAAAATGTGTATAAACTACCTATTTTTATACATTTTGTTTATTTTTTATATATTAATAAAACTAATCCCCATCACACTATGTCACACCCTCCACTAAGCACCAAAATAGTCATTAAAACACTACGCAACACTTCAGAACCCTTTGCAGCTCCATTGCACACTTCGTAACTCTTTATTACACTTTGTAACTCTTCTAAACACTTCATAACCAAAGTTAGTTTGTAGCTCCTTCAAACTCTTCATAATTATTTTTTACACTTTGCAGCTCATTCAAACACATTAAAACTCGCCGTGTAACAACCACTTAGAAGCTCTTCATAACACTACATAGCCTTCCATTCCAGTTAAGTGTTTTCGAAGATTTCATTACTCTTACACTTTGCAGGTCATTCAGACACTTTGCAACACTTTGATACACTTTGAAGTCCTTCCAAATACTTCATAATCTTTAATTTTGAGTTAGTATCCCTTTCAAACACTTCATGTCATCAATAACATTTCATAGTACAATTTTGTTATGATTTCTTGTAACTACTTTATCGCAGTCGAAATTTCGAAATCACTGCACAAAGTCCCACAGCAGTCATATAGTAGTCACTTCATTACATCTAAACTTCACCAAGTCACTTAGCTAAGTCTAGTTTACAAATTTCGTAATTTTAAAGTCACCTATCAATGTTTGAAGATATTACCCACATAGCTTAAACCTTTGCCTGACATTTGACAATTTTATTTAAAGGTTAAATATCGTCTAAGCTTTGTGTTTTATTGAAATGCATTACAATCTATTCAGTAACATGCTGACAGCATCCCACATAGCCTTTATACATCACTACTCGTTATTTTATTATGAATAGAGCTTGACAATGTTTCTACACAGCAGCACAGTCGTTAAATCTTTCATTCTATCTAAATATTTATTAGTTTTTTTCGAAGTTGGCACTATTTGTTTTGGCTATTTATTAGACTTCAACTTATTTTGTGAGTGACTTGTGTACAATTGCCACCTCGGAACAATAGCAGGGCATGGAATCAGGGCTAAAACAGAACCGAGTACTCTAGTTTATTCATTTATGTCGAATAGCATGTCCTAAGGTGCGAGTGAAACAAAACATGGCTGTTTGTTTAAATTATTTTTGAACGTGTCACAAGCACTATCAAATGGTTACCTTTGGTCATCTTATAATGCAAAAAGCAACAAATACAAAAGTTCTATCGAATACGTCAAAATACTTTAAGCCAGCTATCAACTTAATTTTGTAGTTGTTATGTATGTTAATCCCATAGTTCGAGAAAAGAAAATGAGGATGGATCGTCACTATCCAAAAATTAACTTGTGACAACCTGCATGATAACGAAACAAAACGGTATTATATGTCTCTTTCCTATGCACTATTAACATTGTAAGTAAAAAAAATATTGATTTTAGCCCGGCTTCCATGCCCTGTTATTATTCCGAGTTTGCCACACACTCTCGCTGCTAGTATCGCTTTGGTAGAGACGACAAAGAATGAACGGTAACTTTAATGACAACCTTCGCCTTGAATTTTACGTCCAGGTAAATTTAATCCGTGAAAAAATTTAATAATATGTATTTTTTAATACATTTCGTATTATTTATGTTGTTTTTGTGTGTTTTATTATAATTATATTGTAATTTCACTGGAAAATTGCCCTTCAACGGAACAGTAATGTGTGCATACTACTGCTTCACGGTTTAATCTGTCCGAATCAGCAAGACTCATTCGAGTTAAGTTTCATTCATAAATCTATTGTTATTTTTTGCGCTGATGCGGACGGGTTAATAACTAACAATGGTGTGGTACTTCCCCAGGGGGACTGCACAAGCTCTACCCATAGCGATCTATATAGATGCCAATCCATGCGCTGTGGGTCGAGCACGAAAATCAGCTCAAGTGTAACATAGTCGCATCGTTAACGTATTTAGTACAAACTGTCATGTATCTAGTACAATAATGGCACAGATAACTCATAGTTTGTACTGAATACGTAAACGATACGATAACGTTACACTTAAGCAGATTTTCGTGCTCGGCCCATAGAGTACAAAACCTGGAGTCGCAAGCAGCGGCCGTATTCCGCGACTCAACGTATTGTAAGCTTCAATAAGTTCATTATCCACTGCGGTACTAAAACTTAACGTTAGAATATTCGTAAGTACAGAGCAAGCATTGTAAACTGGTTACATGCAATATCGCGACCGGCGTTCAGTCACATAGTACAAACGTTGCGAACCGCCGCGAGCAATGTGTTCTGTTTTTGTGCATATTGCTGCGACACCGGCCCCGCCCCCTTTTCATATCTCCCTTGTTTGTGTGATCTGTGGTCCTACCACAACAATAATATAAATATTATCATTTAAATCTTAAATATTGCATGATTACAGCCTGACCATAAATTTCACATTTGCCGCTAAAACCAAAAGGACGCTCACCATAAGTCACTGTAACACAACCGATTTATAAGTTCACCGCACTACAAAGTCACTTGGTTTGGTCTGAAGTTTGCGTAACGCCGTTCATTTCATCACATTGTTATATATAAGTTAGCACTACATAACACTGCACTGGGCTCCGTCGTTTGCTGTCGGGGCGAAGCCTTGGGGGGGCGAAGCGATGTCTCCCACTAGCTCTGTGGGGGGTTGGCCTAAGTCTTGCATCTGTAAATAGCATAAATATTACATTAAAAATGGTAAAAGAAATTGAACGTAGCCAAGCGCTGAGCTGACAGCGCCTTAAGACCTAAAACCGAATGATTCTGCTGTCAAATAGATATTTATCAAAAAACGATCTCAAACCATGCTCTGGACGTGGGTAAAGAATTGCGGCATTATTAACTCTTATATAGCTTTATACTTAGAATATATGATCTCTCGAACTATTTTTTGCGAAGTAAACTACTGTCGAAGCATTAAACTTGTCGAAATTCAGACGTGGTTTACGTTTTTTCCCGCCATCCTATATATCAAATTATAGGTGCGTTCGTTTAGCATTAAGGGCATTGGTGGCGTTGTCATTGATGGCTCTTATGTTGAAGTGTTCGTAAAGCTCAACAACATTATTTTTGCCACTTTTGCCCACACCCTACTCGAACACTAAACCGAGCATAAGCCCTGAAATCGCATGATTATGTTGTCAAATACATAGTTGTCAAAAAAAGATCACAGACAACCATGCTCCGGATGTGGGTCAAAAAATGCATGGTAAAAATAACTAACAATTATTTATTTTTTAGGTTTGCAAACGCCGAACGAAAAGAGTTCAAAAAACATTTTCACCCACAGATTCCCAATTCGAACGCCCTTGTGAGCGTTTTGGCGTTATTTTCACCAACTTAGGCTATTCGAACGCATCTTAATTAAAACGGTACCTTCTGCATTAGCTCTAGAACCTTCTCGAAGCGCTTCCGTTTGACGTCATCAGAGTCTGATTCCTCTTCAGGCTCCAGTTCTGCGCACACCTGCGTCATCAGCTGCTGCTGCTTTTCGAATCTGTACGAAAGGAAAATACGATATATAATTGACCGAGCGACCGAAGCATCTTTGCTTTAACTGGCCAAATCGATTCCATTTGTCCATATATTGCTTTAACTGGCCAAATCGATTCCATTTGTCCATATATTGCTTTAACTGGCCAAATCGATTCCATTTGTCCATATATTGCTTTAACTGGCCAAATCGATTCCATTTGTCCATATATTGCTTTAACTGGCCAAATCGATTCCATTTGTCCATATATTGCTTTAACTGGCCAAATCGATTCCATTTGTCCATATATTGCTTTAACTGGCCAAATCGATTCCATATGTCTATATATTGCTTTAACTGGCCAAATCATTTGTCCATACATTGCTTTAACTGGCCAAATAATTTGTCGATATATTGCTTTAACTGGCCAAATCGATTCCATTTGTCCATATATTGCTTTAACTGGCCAAATCGATTCCATTTGTCCATATATTGCTTTAACTGGCCAAATCGAATTCCGTTGGTCCATATATTGCTTTAACTGGCCAAATCGAATTCCGTTGGTCCATATATTGCTTTAACTGGCCAAATCGAATTCCATTTGTCCATATATTGCTTTAACTGGCCAAATCGAATTCCGTTTGTCCATATATTGCTTTAACTGGCCAAATCGAATTCCATTTGTCCATATATTGCTTTAACTGGCCAAATCGAATTCCGTTTGTCCATATATTGCTTTAACTGGCCAAATCGAATTCCGTTTGTCCATATATTGCTTTAACTGGCCAAATCGATTCCATTTGTCCATATATTGCTTTAACTGGCTAAATCGAATTCCGTTTGTCCATATATTGCTTTAACTGGCCAAATCGATTCCATTTGTCCATATATTGCTTTAACTGGCCAAATCGATTCCATTTGTCCATATATTGCTTTAACTGGCCAAATCGATTCCATTTGTCCATATATTGCTTTAACTGGCCAAATCGATTCCATTTGTCCATATATTGCTTTAACTGGCCAAATCGATTCCATATGTCTATATATTGCTTTAACTGGCCAAATCATTTGTCCATACATTGCTTTAACTGGCCAAATAATTTGTCGATATATTGCTTTAACTGGCCAAATCGATTCCATTTGTCCATATATTGCTTTAACTGGCCAAATCGAATTCCGTTGTCCATATATTGCTTTAACTGGCCAAATCGAATTCCGTTTGTCCATATATTGCTTTAACTGGCCAAATCGAATTCCATTTGTCCATATATTGCTTTAACTGGCCAAATCGAATTCCGTTTGTCAATATATTGCTTTAACTGTCCAAATCGAATTCCGTTGTCCATATATTGCTTTAACTGGCCAAATCGAATTCCATTTGTCCATATATTGCTTTAACTGGCCAAATCGAATTCCGTTGTCCATATATTGCTTTAACTGGCCAAATCGAATTCCATTTGTCCATATATTGCTTTAACTGGCCAAATCGAATTCCGTTGTCCATATATTGCTTTAACTGGCCAAATCGAATTCCATTTGTCCATATATTGCTTTAACTGGCCAAATCGAATTCCGTTTGTCCATATATTGCTTTAACTGGCCAAATCGAATTCCGTTGTCCATATATTGCTTTAACTGGCCAAATCGAATTCCATTTGTCCATATATTGCTTTAACTGGCCAAATCGAATTCCGTTTGTCAATATATTGCTTTAACTGGCCAAATCGATTCCATTTGTCCATATATTGCTTTAACTGGCCAAATCGAATTCCATTTGTCCATATATTGCTTTAACTGGCCAAATCGAATTCCGTTTGTCTATATATTGCTTTAACTGGCCAAATCGAATTCCGTTTGTCCATATATTGCTTTAACTGGCCAAATCGATTCCATTTGTCCATATATTGCTTTAACTGGCCAAATCGAATTCCGTTTGTTCATATATTGCTTTAACTGGCCAAATCGATTCCATTTGTCCATATATTGCTTTAACTGGCCAAATCGATTCCATTTGTCCATATATTGCTTTAACTGGCCAAATCGATTCCATTTGTCCATATATTGCTTTAACTGGCCAAATCGATTCCATATGTCTATATATTGCTTTAACTGGCCAAATCATTTGTCCATACATTGCTTTAACTGGCCAAATAATTTGTCGATATATTGCTTTAACTGGCCAAATCGATTCCATTTGTCCATATATTGCTTTAACTGGCCAAATCGATTCCATTTGTCCATATATTGCTTTAACTGGCCAAATCGAATTCCGTTGGTCCATATATTGCTTTAACTGGCCAAATCGAATTCCGTTTGGCCATATATTGCTTTAACTGGCCAAATCGAATTCCGTTTGTCCATATATTGCTTTAACTGGCCAAATCGATTCCATTTGTCCATATATTGCTTTAACTGGCCAAATCGAATTCCGTTTGTCCATATATTGCTTTAACTGGCCAAATCGATTCCATTTGTCCATATATTGCTTTAACTGGCCAAATCGATTCCATTTGTCTATATATTGCTTTAACTGGCCAAATCGATTCCATTTGTCCATATATTGCTTTAACTGGCCAAATCGATTCCATTTGTCCATATATTGCTTTAACTGGCCAAATCGATTCCATATGTCTATATATTGCTTTAACTGGCCAAATCGAATTCCGTTTGTCCATATATTGCTTTAACTGGCCAAATCGATTCCATTTGTCCATATATTGCTTCAACTGGCCAAATCGAATTCCGTTTGTCCATATATTGCTTTAACTGGCCAATTCGATTCCATTTGTCCATATATTGCTTTAACTGGCCAAATCGATTCCATTTGTCTATATATTGCTTTAACTGGCTAAATCGATTCCATTTGTCCATATATTGCTTTAACTGGCCAAATCTAATTCCGTTTGTCAATATATTGCTTTAACTGGCCAAATCGATTCCGTTTGTCCATATATTGCTTTAACTGGCCAAATCGATTCCATTTGTCCATATATTGCTTTAACTGGCCAAATCGATTCTATTTGTCCATATATTGCTTTAACTGGCCAAATCGAATTCCATTTGTCCATATATTGCTTTAACTGTCCAAATCGAATTCCGTTGTCCATATATTGCTTTAACTGGCCAAATCGAATTCCATTTGTCCATATATTGCTTTAACTGGCCAAATCGATTCTATTTGTCCATATATTGCTTTAACTGGCCAAATCGAATTCCGTTTGTCAATATATTGCTTTAACTGTCCAAATCGAATTCCGTTGTCCATATATTGCTTTAACTGGCCAAATCGAATTCCATTTGTCCATATATTGCTTTAACTGGCCAAATCGAATTCCGTTGTCCATATATTGCTTTAACTGGCCAAATCGAATTCCATTTGTCCATATATTGCTTTAACTGGCCAAATCGAATTCCGTTGTCCATATATTGCTTTAACTGGCCAAATCGATTCCATTTGTCTATATATTGCTTTAACTGGCTAAATCGATTCCATTTGTCCATATATTGCTTTAACTGGCCAAATCTAATTCCGTTTGTCAATATATTGCTTTAACTGGCCAAATCGATTCCGTTTGTCCATATATTGCTTTAACTGGCCAAATCGATTCCATTTGTCCATATATTGCTTTAACTGGCCAAATCGATTCTATTTGTCCATATATTGCTTTAACTGGCCAAAACGATTCCATTTGACCATATATTGCTTTAACTGGCCAAATCGATTCCATGTGTAGTGAAAAGCTGTTAATTTAGAATTACAAACAGACACTTTAATTTTATTTATCTGTATAGATAACTTGAGACTTACCTTTCATATTCACTCTGTTCAATCTTCCCCTTGTTATCGGCGAGCCAGGTCGGGTACTTATCCACCAGCTCTTTAAGCGAAGGGTACAACACCTCTTTGGAGAGGAGAGATTGCATCATCCCTTGCATGAAAGGGACGAACATATTGTTGCCGTCCTTAAAGAGAACAAATTAATTATTAGTTTTAGTAGTAATTAGTAGTAGAACTGGGGCTCAAGTCTCTTAGCTATTGACAAACGCCACACTACAGCGATGCTTTTGCGATTGAGCCTTTAATGTCACATTCGGTAGTTTGATAGAGCTAGTTCTCAATCGCAGTTGTATAGCAATAGCATCGCTGTCGTACGGCTGTGCTACGGCTTGCGGGTATTGCTACTCATATAAAATTGAAAACTTCTAGCAATCAAGCATCAGTCCAAACAACCCATAAAATGTAATATTTGTAGTACCTAAGTGCGAGTAGAAACATTGTTAACATCTATATGAAATGAATGTCCCCGAGTTTCTTGCCGCTTCTTCTCGGTGGGCTCTATATATTTTGGAACGCGGCGGTAAATTTTTTAATGTACATTATAATGAAAAATTTACGTTCACAAGTGCGTCTTTGATGCCTAAATTGAATAAATGATTTTGACTTTGACATCAATACGTTGGTTTTCTAGCAAAAAACACAATAAATAAATCATTTTTTTATAGTATTACTTTTCAAAGCTCTAACGCCTGCTTAAACGATCTCAAACATTGAAATTTATGGAGAAAAATTCACATCCTCGGACGGGAGTCGAACCCGCGTCTTCTGACTCTCCATGTCAGACGCCATTGACCAGCTAGGCCACCGAGGTTCTGGCCCGAGCATCGAATATTAACTCTCTATCTGACTAACCGTCTAACGGGGACGGAGCGACATCTATTGAACGGTTTTGACAGTACTATCCAACCGAAAGAAGCATTGAAGCAAGAAGAAGCAAACTGAGTTTATAATACTTTAATGAAACTAAACTAAACTAAATACGCACGATATATCTATGTTGTCTTTGCCTTAATAAACAGACGTCATAAACTACCGTTGCAAGTCACTATAGCAACGCAATCGCAACTCAATAGTTTGCAGAATACCAATTATGTCAAAAACTGTCAATAGCAAGCCGCTGGACCGCGATACAACCTAAATAGCGAGCGGACTACGAAAACTATCAAAAACTACAATGTTCATACAACTGAGTTGCGATAACGCAGTTCAATAGCTTAGAGACTTGGGGCCCTGTTTGTGAATGAGTTAGACTACTAAACATAAGGAAGTACTGCAAACATACTTAATTCCATCGTAAATCAGTAATATTCGCAATACTGTGTTCTGGTTTGAAAAGTATGGGTCCCGCTGAAATGACAGGCACATTAAAGTTAACTTTTTGTCACAACAGGTTATGGGCCCAGTGCATAACCGTACCGTATGTACCGAAACCTAAATTTATGTAATGTAATGTAATTCCCCGGACCAACTTATTCACAAAGGGTTAAAAACTGCTCTTAATGAATAAGTTATAATGAAGAACATTTTTTATAACAATCTATTACCATTATAATTTTATATATATATTATAATCTTATAATTATCTATTATAATTTTTGTATATATGTATATATATATTCTGAATCTCGGAAACGGCTCCAACGGTTTTCATGAAACTTAGCACTCGGCCGGTTTCGGGGGCAATAAATCGATCTAGCTAGGTTTCATTATTAGAAAACGTCGTATTATCCGTGTTTTCAGGCAATGAAAAACGGCTACAATATCATTTTAAGTTACTTGACAATAGATGGCGTTGTTAAGCAACACTAAGCCAATGAGTGTTTGGGTTGAGGTTGGACCAGGAAAATCAATGTTTCACTTACGAGTAACGCTCACTCATCCAGGTGCTCACACTAATGCTATAAAAGCGAAAGTTTGCGAGTGCGGTTGTATGTTTGTTACTTCTTCACGCTGAAACGGCTGGACTAATTTTGATGAAATCTAGTATGGAAGTAGATTACGTGCTGGATGAACACATACTTATCATCATCCACCATCCATCACGCAGCAGCTCGTAAGCTAATAGAAAGAAGTGTGCATCTCGCTCGGAACGCCCGACAGAAGTGATAACTTATACAAATCTAGCACTGTGGGTTAGAGTGAGAGAGGACGCGTGAGAGAAAGGGAAGCCAGACTAGCACCGTAACGCGTAACGTAGCGAATCGGTTCTCCCTACCATAAGAAGTACTCACTTCAACTAGCTCTGTGAGTTAGAGTGAGAAAGGATGCGTGAGAGAAAGGGAAGCCAGACGGACTGGCGCCGTAACGCGTTACGTAACAAATCGGTTCTCCCTACCATAAGAAGTACTCACTTCAACTAGCTCTGTGAGTTAGAGTGAGAGAGGATGGGTGAGAGAAAGGGAAGCCAGACTAGCACCGTAACGCGTAACGTAGCGAATCGGTTCTCCCTACCATAAGAAGTACTCACTTCAACTAGCTCTGTGAGTTAGAGTGAGAAAGGATGCGTGAGAGAAAGGGAAGCCAGACGGACTGGCGCCGTAACGCGTTACGTAACAAATCGGTTCTCCCTACCATAAGAAGTACTCACTTCAACTAGCTCTGTGAGTTAGAGTGAGAGAGGATGGGTGAGAGAAAGGGAAGCCAGACTAGCACCGTAACGCGTAACGTAGCGAATCGGTTCTCCCTACCATAAGAAGTACTCACTTCAACTAGCTCTGTGAGTTAGAGTGAGAAAGGATGCGTGAGAGAAAGGGAAGCCAGACGGACTGGCGCCGTAACGCGTTACGTAACAAATCGGTTCTCCCTACCATAAGAAGTTATCACTTCAACTAGCTCTGTGAGTTAGAGTGAGAAAGGATGCGTGAGAGAAAGGGAAGCCAGACGGACTGGCGCCGTAACGCGTTACGTAACAAATCGGTTCTCCCTACCATAAGAAGTTATCACTTCAACTAGCTCTGTGAGTTAGAGTGAGAAAGGATGCGTGAGAGAAAGGGAAGCCAGACGGACTGGCGCCGTAACGCGTTACGTAACAAATCGGTTCTCCCTACCATAAGAAGTTATCACTTCAACTAGCTCTGTGAGTTAGAGTGAGAAAGGATGCGTGAGAGAAAGGGAAGCCAGACGGACTGGCGCCGTAACGCGTTACGTAACGAATCGGTTCACCCTCCCATAAGAAGTTATCACTTCAACTAGCGCTGTGAGTTAGAGTAAGAAAGGATGCGTGAGAGAAAGGGAAGCCAGACAGACTGGCGCCGTAACGCGTTACGTAACGAATCGGTTCACCCTCCCATAAGAAGTTATCACTTCAACTAGCGCTGTGAGTTAGAGTAAGAAAGGATGCGTGAGAGAAAGGGAAGCCAGACGGACTGGCGCCGTAACGCGTTACGTAACGAATCGGTTCACCCTCCCATAAGAAGTATCACTTCAACTAGCGCTGTGAGTTAGAGTGAGAAAGGATGCGTGAGAGAAAGGGAAGCCAGACGGACTGGCGCCGTAACGCGTTACGTAACGAATCGGTTCACCCTCCCAAAAGAAGGTATCACTTCACAACATGAGTTTACCTGTGCTCCCTCTGACATATTGAAGTTGTTGAACATGTTAGCGAGATCTGCGTCCGAGAACGGCGTCTGAAGACTTTCAGTATTCGTGTTCAGATTCTGCAACGTTTGGGAGATCGCTGCCGACACCTGCAATAGGAAAATATAAAATAATTGAAAACAAGTACAATTTGAAAAATATAATACCGACTTCCATTCTATTCAGTTATTAGAGTGCAACTCAAAAGATACTGGACCGAATAAAATAATAATAATAACACCACCACCACACGGGAACCACCAGCTTTCAAACAAAAGAAGAATTTCAAGAATCGGTTCACCCAGTTTAAAGGTATGAGGTAATAAACATAAATAAAATACAGTCGAATTGAGTACCTCTCCCTTTTTTTGGAAGTCGGTAGAAAAACGTTATTAGAAGAAATATTTAGTGACACTTCCGCTAAAAACAATGCTTATGGCCGAGTTGCGGTGTGCAACACCCTCCCTCCCGCACAAACTGCAGCTGTCGGTCTAGCGCTCGACGAGTCAACATCTCCTGAGAATACCTCGTGTAGAGGCGAAACACGTGTCGAATCGATTTTAGTTGATTGGGTTATTTTGTGTGTTGTTTATTCTGTATACTTCCCGGTTGCAGTTTGTGGGGGAGGGAGGGTGGTGCACACTGCAACTCAGCCATAAGCATTGTTTTCAGCGGAAGTGTCACTAAATATTTCTTCTAATATCGTTTTTTGATGATGGATTTCCGCAAAGTAACGCCTGAATCAATAAATTATCAAAACTAAACTAAACTAACCATACATGGCATTAATGCAGAGAGATTTCAATAATGTTGCAGATTTATCTAATGATCGCCACACTAGGCTCAGCCTGTATCGTGGCGACCTGGCTCAGATTTGCCAATTTAAGATTACACCTCGTCTGACAAAATAATACTAATATATAATATATATATTTATAATAAGGTATGTGTTAATTGTTGCACAATATTGTACGGGGTGATTTGGAAACGATAACTGGTCATGTACAACTTATATCAACTTATAACAAAAAACAATATCATGTTAGTTACACCATTTATAATTTAAGATCGGCTGCTTCATTTTTTTATGATTATTGTGTTTTTTTATTTGACAATAGAAAACACGAAATCCGTCAAACGGAACTTCGTGGTTGGTTTTTGGACGTAGGCCTCCTGATAGATGCTTAGACCCTCACTCTGCAAAGCCCCAGTATGACAATACCTCGTCTATTTTCTCCTGGACCACGGGATCGTTGGTGAGCTCTGGGTCGGGGGCAGTTTCCGCTCCACCCGGCTTCAGTACGTGTGCAGCTGCCTCTGGAAATTATAAGTCAACATCAAAATCATTTATTCAATTTAGGCATCTAAGACGCACTTATGAACGTCAATTTTTCATTATAATGTACTTTAAAGACTCTACCGCGTTCCAAAATATATAGAGCCTGAGAAACGACAAGAAACTCGGGGCCATTCTTTTTATATAGATGTTTACAATGTTTCTACTTAGGTACTACAAATATTACATTTTATGGGTGGCAGAGAGACAGCTTGCCAGAAGTGGAGTATTCCAAGCATCTTTATCTTCTATATAATGTCGGACTTTTTTTATTAAAACGTTTTTACTGTTAACGTGAGTTTTCCCTCTGTGAGCTCAGTTGCATGTTTTGGGATTTTATTGTAAAAACGCACACAATTTCCTAGGAATGACTTATTTAGTCTTCGCAAGTCTAAAACTAGGTACAGCTACTCTATTTGTATTTCTAGTAATAAAAGGGTGGTAAATATACATTATAAATATAAACATTTATATATTTTTAAGAATCTAAGTCCTGACTGACTGACAGACAACGCACAGCCTAAACTGCTGGTCGTAGAGACTTGACATTTGGAGGATGTTTTTTTTTTGGTGGGTAGAGGAGTACTAACAAAGGGTTTTTCGAAATTCCACCCCTAAGGGGGTAAAAACTGGTGAAAACGTTTGTATGCAAATCTTCTGCTTTTGTACTTATTATATGAGAAAATCTGTATTTAGATAGGTAATTAAAAAAAATGTCTGTCTTTAATATTTTTGGACATGACTTAGGGTGAAATGGAGGAAGAAACTTTGTATGGAAAACTCTTTGTGCTGTAACTTATTGGTGAAAAAAATTGTATTTAGGTATAGTAATTTTAAAAATAATCCCCCAAGCCCCAAGTCTCTTAGCTATTGAACCTCGATATCGCAACACAGTTGTATGAAAATTGATGTTTTCGACAGTTCTCGTAGTCTGCTTGCTATTGAGGTTCGATCACGGTCCAGCGGTTGCTATCGACAGTTTTTGACTTAATTGGTATGCTGTAAGCAATTGTTGCGATTGAGTTGCTAAAGTAGCGTACATCGGTAGTTCGAGACGCTTGTTTTTTGAGACAAAAACAAGAGGTGCGTATTCGGTTAATATTAATAAAAATTGAATTTTTTATTGTGTTTTTGCTAGAGAACCACTGTATTGATGTTTCGACTGATGCTTGATTTATAGATTTTTTTCATTCTTATTTGGTTGGAAATATTTCGCAAGCCATAGGGCGCACACCCCAGATTATCGGGCGTCGACATGGCACCGGCGGCTTCATTTTCCATTCAAATTTCAAACAAAATACATGGGAATAAAGCGCAATTTAGAAGCTGCCTATCAGGCGCGGGCCCCGAAATGGCACGTTCGATCAACGACATACCGTGTGTTCTTAATTGCGTTCTATTTCCATGCATTTTGTTTGGTAATTTGAATGAAATAGAAAGCCGCCCGAGCATTGTCCGCGCCCAACGCCCGATATGTGGTGTTTACGCCTCACAGCCATACGACAGCGATGCGATTGAGAACTAGATCTAACAGACTACAGAATTTAACAGTAAAGGCAGCTCAATCGCAGAAGCGTCGCAGTAGTGTGGCGATTGCTCAATAGCTAAGAGACGTGATCCCCTGGTGTCCGCCTGGCTAGCCACCACCCTCAAATATGAAAATTTGTTGCTAAGTGTTCCAGAAGTTGTCTTTGAGAGCCACGAGCTAAGTGTAGTGTGTCCACCCACGACTGCATCATCAGTAACCATCAAGTAAGATAGAAGTAACCGCTGCAAAGGTTACTGAACCATGTTTGATGGGTGACTGCTAGTGGGTGAACTGATCGCTTCCGCGCTTCGGAGATCTGGAGGCTAATCCTACTAATTCTAACATTTGTCAATCTATCCCGCTGCAACTGCAGTTCGACTCCGGTTGTCGTTCGAACATTATCTAAAAAGCAATTCTACTTCTTTATATACAAATTGCAACACGTAAACGCTTCTTTTTGTATCTAAGTACATATTATATTAAACACAAACATGACAAGTATGAGTTAGCGTCGCGTTCATGATCTATCGAGTTAACAGAATTTAAAGTTTTGATCGACGCCGACGTCTATGAGGTGTACGTACGGTTCTAATCACAGGAGCAAATGACAAGACGGTGACTGGAGAACAACTGGTTTATTGCATACAGTAATATAGGTGGCACGGTCGAGTAGGTACCTATATACATTTATAACTAGGCAGATATATCACAGTCTACAGAAACGTAACTGCAGCTGGACTGTTGTTCAATAGCAGAATAAGAAAAAGTATAAAACCATCGATCAGCTTCGGATCGATTGCAATTGGAAAATAATAGTTAGTGGAATCGACCCTTGTTCCAGTTGGTTGTGCAACCGAGGACAATAGTCGTTAGACTATTTCGGAGGCATTTTGACGACCTAAATACTTTAACAGAATATCCTATATTCGGGTGTATAGGGTGCTCATTGGCGGTGTCATACTGAATTTCGACAAGTTCAATACTTCGACAAGACGCTTAGTTCGACATGTCATTGCTTCGACAAGAGTTACTACCACAGAACGTAGCGGAGTATCCAGTCAGAGCAAAGTCACGATAGGTGACGTTAGGTTGCATGGTGACCACACAACCAGAATTAGGGTAACCTACCCCTCGATAAGGACAATACGCAGTACTTTTGGAATACAATTCTTGTCGAATATATTATGTCCTGTGGAAGAAAATGGCATGTCGGACTATGTTTTTCCGAAGTAAGCGCCTCGTCGAAGTAATGAACTGACGAAATTCAGTATGGTACCCATTCACTGGGCTATTCATCCAGCTGCTACAATTAAGGTGTTTATTACCGACTTCCAAAAAAGAGGAGGTACTCAATTCGATTTGATTTTTTTATGTTTGTTACATCATAACTTTCGATAGGGTGAACCGATTCTCAAAATTCCTTTCTTATTTGAAAGCTGGTTTTAAAAGTAAATTTCATCAAATTCGGTCCAGTAGTTTTTGAGTTACACTCCAATAACTGAATAGAATGGAAGTCGGTATTATTTTTTTTAAATTGTTTTTTATTTTTTTATATTCCAATGTATAGTTAGTACCTAATATTGACTGTAATTTAATGTAATTGGTGTAGCGAAACCGTTTAAGTTAAATAAATAAATACATTGTACAAGAACATGTTGAACTCACCGGCCATTTTTGAGAACGTAGACGCGATTTGTTCTTGTGTGATCTGATCCTCTGCAAATAAACAAACGTTCATAAAAAGCATGATCACAACAAGCAATCAAATCCAACAATCAAAGGGTAGAATATCCTGGAAACCATTAGTTCTGTTAGGAGTGAGATAGTGCCTGCGAAAAGTAGGATCCTAAGTTGGATGGAACCTCGCGAGCACACAGTCTTATCAGGCGACAATTTTTCGTTTGGCAAATAACGTTGCAGTCAACTTCCCCCATTTTAGGAGAAATACCCCAAGTAAAAAATCATCAACGAATAAAAATATATATGGAATATTAGAACGTGCATACCATCAAGATTAGTTGAAAAATGCGACCTGTACAGAGAGAGACGCAGAGCAGAGACGGTTCGCTCGGAACCGACCGGACCTTCGACCGTCGAAGCTCTAGATATCTGTATCTTTTTTTAAAACAATTCAGTAAAAAATAAAAATATGTTTCTAAGGTCCCTAAAGAAAGGTATATTTGCGTAGTTCAAAACAGATTCTAATATGGATTGATTTGATTTATTCTATATCTCAAACAAATAGGATTAATAATTTCAAAACTTTAGGTTTTCTTGCTAGATGATTGTGCAAAATTAAAAGAACACACGCCTTTTTTAAATACTTAACTAAAGTTCAAAGTTTGACAGACCTGTTGGTCTAGTGGTTAGTGACCCTATGCCTGCTATGCCGGAGGTCGTGGGTTCGATTCCCACCCAGGACAAATGTTTGTGTAATGAGCACGATCATTTGTTCTGTGTCTGGGTGTAATTTATCTATAATATTTATGTATTTAAAAATATATAAGTATGTTTATCAGTTGTCTAGTACCCATAACACAAGCTCTGCTTAGCTTGGGACTAGATGGCGTTGTGTGATAGTTGTGGAATATTCATAAGTACCTACTGTATTTGCATAAATATGGTGATCGCGCGAGAACCGGCGCGACGAGACAATAAGAACGAATGCGTCGCCTCGAACCAGCGAGTCGTAGACACACCGTCGGCCCGCCGCTTATCTGAACCGCGTCGTCGACATATCAGCTCGCCGCGAAACGCCTCCTTGCGCACGCGTCGAACACGTGTTCGCGAACGCCCAGCATTCTAGTGCTTACGGGACTACACCTACCGAAGTGGGTTCCAGCAGACGGACACCTACACGGACGACCCGCTACGGTAAGTCTCACACGGACCAGCCCGCATTCCTGTGAGTACCTATTTCTTTATCTCCCACCTTCCGCAGTACCCATCTCCCTAATTCCTTCTACTACTCCACTAGCGTATGGTGGCACATTGCCTCACCATATGGGTACAATACAATTGATTCTGATTGCATTAGTAAGTTCTCCGCTTTCTACCATTATGGTATGGTCATGTGCCTGCAATTTCGTCAGCAACAATACCTTCAAATCAAAAAACAGTAAGAACTAGTCACAAGTGATTAAAGTATGTTTAAAGAGTATTGCATTATTACTAGTACCTTCTTGTACGTTACAAATTATCAGTCTTACTTATGAACATTGTTCCATTTCGGTATGCTAAAAGCTTCGCCAACCATAAAAAGTACATTTTTAACCGTGGCAATTAAATTACAATTTCGATATTGAGAATTGGGTGGTACTTGGTTGTCGTCGTGTCGAGCCAAGAATAATTATAATTTTTTCGCATTAAATTTAAAATCTCCTTCGCAATACATAAAAGGTGTAACCGTGCAGCGAGATTGAAGGGGCAAATCGAGGATCGCGCATACCCAGGCGGCAGGTAAACCTGAGGAATGTTGGTAAGTCGGAAATCTGCTCGAGAGTCCGAGGGCCCTGTCCGTCTGTCTGGCTGATCATCCCAACACGAACCAGGTTAGTCTCTTCTTCTCATTCTCTGTCGATTACACTTACTTTATTTCGTTAAATTCTAGCATCAAAGTTTTCGCTTTAAATATTCTACCTACCTACTCAGTGTAATTTATGAATTTTCGTCATACAGTCCACTTGATTATCGCACAAACATTGTTTAACCTGAAATGACATAATGTAAACTTAACCAGCGTTTATAAGTGACTGGAATATAACAAGTACAAGTGAAAAATTTAATACCGACTTCCATTCTATTCAGTTATAGGAGTGTAACTCAAAAACTACTGAAACGAATTTGATGAAATTTAAATGAGACCACACGGGAAGCACCAGCTTTCAAACAAAAAAAGAATCGGTTCACCCAGTCGAGAGTTATGAGGTAACAAAAAACGTACAATCGAATTGAGTACCTCCTCCTTTTTTTGGAAGTCGGTAGAAAATTATATTAATAGTATTAAAATTATGTTTATTTAATTTTTGTGACATTTGTTTTTTTTATAAGTTTAATTAACTTTTGTGTAATGTTTAAATTGTATGGACTTAATTATGTAAGCTAATTGAATTTGAAAAGTAATAAATCATACTACCTATAACTTTGTTATGTTACCTATGTTTCTCTATGTGATCAGAAACGAGGAGATCCATAGAAGAACGAAAGTCACCGACATAGCCCAGAAGATAAGCCAGTTAAAGTAGCAGTGGGCAGGGCATACAGGGCACATAGCATGCAGAACTGATGGCCGATGGGGCCAGAAGGTTCTGGAGTGGAGACCACGGACCAAACGCAGTGTAGGTCGTCCACCGACACGGTGGACAGACGACCTGACAAAGGTTGCAGGACGACGTTGGATGCAGGCTGTTTCCAACCGGTCCTTTTGGCAAATTATGGGGGAGGCACATGTTCAGCAGTGGACGTCCTACAACTGAGATGATGATGATAACCCATATTATCTTTTTTTTAGTGGCAGTAGAACCCTTTGTGAATGGGTTCGCCTGGGTAAGTACTGCTATCATACCTCTTACTACCGTGTCACAGTAATGTTCATAATACTGAGCTCTGGTGATAAGGGTATGGGTGTCGGTGAAGTTACAGCCACATGAGAATTAAAAACTAAATGTCTCAGGGTTATGTGTGCAATGCGGTTTGTCCACAGTGATGAAATGCATCTGATATAACCAAAGTTCACTACTATCAGGTGAGCCACGCGCTTGTACTGTCTCCTAACATATAAAAATGTGTCAAAGTCAAAGTCAAAAATCATTTATTCAATTTAGGCATCAAAGACGCACTTATGAACGTCAACTTTTCATTATAATGTACTTTAAAGACTCTACCGCCGCGTTCCAAAATATATAGAGCCCACCGAGAAGAAACGGCAAGAAACTCGGGGCCATTCTTTTTATATAGATGTTTACAATGTTTCTACTTAGGTACTACAAATATTACATTTTATGGGTAGCAGAGGGACAGCTTGCCAGAAGTGGAGTATTCCAAGCATCTTTATCTTCTATATAATGTCGAACTTTATAGTAAGCTTTTTTTAAAAACGTTTTTTTACAGTCAACTTGAATTTGCCGTCTGTAAGCTCAGTTATGTGCTTTGGGATTTTATTGTAAAAATGCACACAATTCCTAGGAATGACTTATAAGTCTTCGCAAGTCTAAAACTAGGTACAGCTATCCTATTTGTATTTCTAGTATTAAAAGTGTGGTGATCACTATTTAACTTATATTTATGTAAATTTTTACGAACATACATTATATTTTCAAATACATATAAAGAAGGCAACGTTAATATATTGATTTCTTTAAATAAATCTCTCAAAGATTCACGGGGACCCATTTCGTATATAGCTCGAATAGCGCGTTTCTGTAGGATGAAGATGGTTTCTATATCAGCCGCTGAACCCCATAATAACATATAATGTGGTGTGGCTGTGTCATGGATACGGCCGTGTGTTGTACGGGAATACGTTTCTCCGAGTCAAAAGTTATACTCATTGCAAATCTCGACACACAGCAAAATAACAATCAATAACTAATGAATCATGACATGTATAGGTACATATGTTAAGCCCTCGCACACACACACCCCAAGTTTATTGACAAAATGTTTTCTCCCGTATCCTGTAAGTTTCTAATACTAGCATTTTTATAATAATATAGGTGTATATAAATTATTATATTTACAATTTTAGTTTGATTTAAGATATGTATCAATAATCAAGCTTCCATAAAGTTTAAAAATGTTTATAGGTATAAGTTATCACAATATAAATGTCTAAATTTTTCCAGTACACATTGTTGGTAAGTAGTATATATTCTGCTCTCTTTAAAATTGTTATTTATAGAAAATAAATCCGTTATTGGATGTACGTGCTAATATTATATAAATGGATTAATAGTAGATTAGTAGCCAAGGGCTGTAAGCTACGAAGAAATAATAGTCAGGAAGCATAATTCAGAACAAATTCCACACAAAAAGTGGCCCTTCAAATCAAAACAACGTATGATTCCAAATACAAATTACTTCCGAGGTTACAAATAGACATGTTCGGTGATTGGTTTACATTCAGAAGGAAAGCAGGGATTGGTTTACGCGCGTGCTGCAACGTCTACAATGACAGCAGAGTCATAGCGACGTGGACGATGATATGCAACAAGTGGACTGGACCAACTTAACAATAAATCAATCGTTAATCTCGTATGTCTCGCGAAATATGATTAATTTATTAAGTTTTTGTCTAGAAGACATTAGAAGAGATTCTTCCCAATGTAGTAAAGAAAGATTATGAAACATTTTAGACTTATACACTTTACCAAAAAAAACAAGTCATTATTTGCCAGCTGTATGTTTTTCAGTGGTCACAGAATGCCTTCATTATCAATTTAGAAAATTCAATCAATTTATAGAATTACTTTAGAAAAGCACTGTGTTGATATTACTGACAAATTAATTAGCAACTCAGCTAAACCACTTTAAAATTTGCAGAGGGTGATTTTTTATTAGCTTGAAAAATTAAAAGTGCTTTAATTTGACCAAACAATGACCTTTTTTTTAATGCTATATAGTTACCTATATTACATACCAACTGTAGGCAATCGTTTATTGTCCATTGTCTGTAGTATCTCTTTAGAGCGTAAACGCTTTGGAAGCGCCGCTTTTTGCTAAGTGTTTGAAGGGTCACATAATAATGATTGATATAGAATATTATGTCAGTTATTCGTACCTGATGTAATAGAACATTATTTGATTAACAAGTTCAAGTTCCATAGAGTACATTTAGAAATTGTTTACTAGTTTGTTATTGCCGAGCGGTTTCTACACAGTTTTTAAAATCAATCATAAAACCGGTCGCGCCAGTCACGAATCGTCAGACGCGGCTGAGGCCTCTTAGAAAGAGGTCAGAGGACGATTCGCTCTGACGCCCGCACTTACACAATTAAATATTAGTGCACTTAAAACTTCCTGATACTTATTGAGGTAACCTTTCTAAGTGGGATTCTAACAAATAATTTTATCATCATATAATTTAAACATCTAGTGCATCAAAGGTCAGACACAATAGAAATGTCATTGTTATAATGACATCGACCCTTGAGTAGCTAGTATTTTGCTATTAACCAGATTTCTTATGCTTATACTTGGTATCCAGGAATCCATGCTGGAGCCGTAAGCTGGTGGCAGGAACTATGTGATGGTTAATAGTAGACACACCGTGTTTGGGATCGTATGAATCGTCTTCGCGATACCTTTTTTCTAGCTGGTGACCAGGACCTGATGCTGGATTCAGAAACTGGTAGCAGGAACTATTTGATGGTTGTTTTATTTGCTATTCTCATCTCATTTTGGTAGGTACATGAGTTAAATCTTACTTTTTTCTAGTCTATGCTCTTATAAATAACATGTACTTGATTAATAATTATCATATTATGTTAATTAATGTCGATATTAAAAACAAAATGTGTCCTGCGTGATATTTTATTTCACCTTTTTGACCTACGTCTATTTGTGACATAAAAACCAAATAATTTGAATACCTCTTAAAAACCAAAGTAGATAAAAAAAGATCCAAATATTAATGCGCACTATTTTGCTCAAGCGGTAAGGCCACTGCCGCAGGGCGCGCTTGTAAGTAACTCGCTAATGTAAAATACCTAAACTCGCGCAGCGCTGCGCAGAATAAAGGCTCCTAAAGATGTTGATGTTTCTTCGGGACAAATCATCAGCATAAAAAGTATGATATTTTATACAACATAATTTAAAAAAAAAAAACAGTAGGTACTTACTGTACCAACTGGTAGGTAGGTACTGCAGTTTTTTAATAAATTTTTAATAACTATAATTTTATTGTTTTTAGTCAAAATTAAAATAGTATAACTATGCTGGTTTTCACAGGCAGTCATACTCTTGTTTTTCTAGCTTAAGTGCAGCTAGGCACTTATTTTGCCGCATTGAATCGGCAAGCAAGCGAGAATAAAACATAACAAGCAAAACCATTGCACATTACATATATTTCAATATTTAGTCCTGAGGAAAAAAAATTCCTAAATTAAATAAAAATTGACTGACTTTATTTTGCATAGTATTGACCATCTCGATTTGTTAACGTATTTGAACATCTTTGAATAATTATAATTTTGCTATTATTTACTAGTAAAAGTGATCCCTGGACATTTTATTCGTGTATTGTTTCTGCACCACTTCACAACGAATGCTGGCATGATGATCCACAACTGTAGTTCACAATGATAAAAATGAGAAAGTACGTGATGATTTGAAGTGTGCTCGCTTGCAAGAAAAATGTCCGACTGATGACGTACTGAACACGACTTTTAAGCCCCGCCTACTTGAACACGACTTTTGTTGGGTCATTTTTTTAACGCAGTTACAGTTCCTGACTATTATTTCTTCGTAGGCTGTAAGGCCCTCGAACTATAGGCGCCCTCGCTGCGCTCGTGCGCCTAAATATCTCGGGCTGCAATTGATGCTTACACCCGAGCTAACTACTGCTTTACATCTCGATTGTGAGGTAAGTAGGAAAAAACCGGCATTACAAAAATAAAATTGATGACTATTATACTCATACGAAGACAAGGCTGAATAGCGAAGCGACCTCTTTTGTCATTGGGCTGAATCATCATCATCATCATCTCAGCCGTAGGACGTCCACTGCTGAACATAAGCCTCCCCCATGATTTTCCAAAAGGACCGGTTGGAAGCGGCCTGCATCCAACGTCGTCCTGCGACTTTCCTCAGGTCGTCTGTCCACCGTGTCGGTGGACGACCTACGCTGCGCTTGCCGGTCCGTGGTCTCCACTCCAGAACCTTTCGGCCCCATCGGCCATCTATTCTGCGTGCTATGTGCCTTGCCCACTGCCACTTCAACTGGCTAATCTTCTGGGCTATGTCGGTGACTTTCGTTCTTCTACGGATCTCCTCATTTCTGATTCGATCACGTAGAGAAACCCCGAGCATAGCCCTCTCCATAGCTCGTTGTGCGACTTTGAGCTTTTCTATGAGGCCCATAATAAGAGACCACGTTTCAGTGCCATAAGTCATCACTGGTAACACACATTGGTCGAAGACTCTTGTCTTGGGCTGAATGCATGATGTCTATTGCCAGTATGATGGTTAGATGTACGCGAACTTTTTTTGAAAGAGTGTACTTAGTGTTTTATTTTTAAATTACTTACCGCCCTAGGGCTTTTCTAGCTACATTACATTATTACCCTAGAGCGCTAATTGGTCACCTACAAGCCCCATTTGTGTTCTTTTAACTACTTACCGCCCTAGGTCTTTTCTAGCTACATTATTACCCTAGAGCGCTAATTGGTCACCTACAAGCCCCATTTGGGGGTAATAAGGACCTACTTACCGAATATGAGAGATGTCAATTATGTTAAGATCCGTGGATTTTGTGAATCAAATGAAATAAAAAAAATTACATCAAAATGGCGGCGCTTCCCCCTCCACCCCGCGCGACGCGTCACTGTTCTCGTTTATCGTATTCTTTGATCCTTTAGCTATCCAGTATTATAATTTAATGTTGGATGTATAGAATAGATTCGAAACTACAACGCCAGCCTGTATCCCCCGATTTTGTTATCATTATGTTTTTCGGATTGTCCCCGTACGGTAACAAATTTAAAGATATTATAGTAGATCCAACCGTTTATCCTCTTTTTGACAGATCTAATTTGTCAGTTAAAGTGTTGTGACCAAGTGATTATAGTGGACACGATTTCGATTCATTTTTCTATCGAGTCTGTGCGGAAAGAGAATAGTCCTAGGAATGGCGCCATGACCATGGCTATTGGCCATCTAGAAATACGTCAGCCAATGGGGAATGTTGAAAGGGCGTGGACAGGCCGTCATGGCATGGCCATCTAGAAACGCATCAGCCAATGGGAAATGCTGACGCATTTCTAGATGGCCATGCCCAGATGGCGAGGCCACGCCGTCCGGTTACACCCGTGTAGTTTCCAAGGTAAGCTATCAAATTCTGAGTTATAAGTTTTCACTTCTATCGGCAATTCCTATGACTGCCAATTTTTTTGTCTATGGGTAAGCAGTAGTATTTTATCAAGGTAGTAAAACTCAATGGTCCACCGCCGTTTTGTATTTGTCACTGTCACTCGCAACAAGACGCCCGTGCTAGTAATTATTTGCTGAGTTTTATATTGGAACTATAAAATGCCGAAAGGATCAGTGCTGAAAGGACAGACGAGAGAAATGGTGATCAAGCTTCGTAATTACTTTGAAGCAGAGTATCAAAATGGCGGCCCGCTTTTACCATTGTCGCAAGTGAGAGAGCGCGTTGCGGCCGCGTTAGGTATTAGTGCATCTACGATTACAAAAATTACTACCGAAGCCTACGGAACAAGCGGCATGCAGGAGAATAAGCTTCGTACGCCGAAGAAAAAACGCCAACCACGTCGTGTGACTTCGGTTGACAACTTTGACGCAGACGCTATACGCCGTCATATATATAACTATTACTTACGTAAAGAAGTTCCAACACTTAAAAAACTTGTTGCTTCTTTGCGTGAATGTGATTTGTTCCGAGGTCAAAAATCGTCATTGGTAAAGGTCTTGAATGAAATTGGATTTACTTATAAAAAATCGGACAAACGCAAAATATTGATGGAGCGTCGCGACGTAGCTTTTGCTCGTTGCGAATTTTTGAGCGAAGCCAAAAAAATTACAGATTGGTCAAATGTTGTTTTCACTGACGAAACTTGGCTGAATGCGAACCACACAGTGTCTAAGAGCTGGACTGATGACACCGCTGCTTCCACTACCTCAGTACCGATGGGAAAAGGAGAACGTCTAATCATTTGCCATGCAGGGTCTGTGAAAGGATTCATGCCAGATGCTTTGTTGGCCTTTAAATCCAAAAAAACAGTTGAGTACCACGAAGAAATGAATTCTGAGGTTTACGAAAGTTGGTTTAAGGAAATGGTACAATCATTGGAAGAACCGTCAGTTATTATTATGGATAACGCATCCTATCACTCACGCCAAATTGATAAAATGCCGACCCAGGCCGACAAAAAACAAGTAATCATTGACTGGCTTCAACGACATGGTGAAAATGTTGATAACTCCTTACTAAAAGTACAATTACTAAATATATTACGAACAAAAAAACACTTCCCAAAACGATATGTGATCGACGAAATAGCTGCAGAACATGGTCATTGGGTTCTTAGACTTCCACCCTATCATTGTCAATACAATGCCATTGAATTAATATGGGCTCAAGTTAAAGGACACGCTGCTAGAAATAACACAAAACCCCCATTCACGGCAAACAAAATGGTAAATTTATTAAAAAATGCATGTGTGAAAGTAACTGCGGAAAGCTGGCAAAATGTAATTCAAAAAACACAAGAAACTATAATGGCAGATTGGGATAAACACGTGGCGATAGATTATATGAGTCAACAATTAATTATAAATGTCGGCAATAGCTCGAGTGACAGCAACGATGAATCTGATTTTGATTAATAAATAAATAAAAATAAAAGATTAGATTTCGTTTGCTTAAATTGGAATTGGGGTTGCTCAAACTTTACTATTTTCTGGTACCAAACGGCAGACTTTAATGTCTGCCATCCCCAGCGAGCAACACGGAAGGGAGTAGCCTTAGCTAAAAAATATTGTTCAAATCTTTCTGTCATTTCTTGCGGGAGGGGAAGTTGCACACTAGCGCAAAGCCGCACTATTACATACAAAACATACCTGTACCGATCCATTGCCGATCATACTCACACAACCAAATCACTAACACATAAAAAATAAAGCACCATTCACAAATCTAGCCCCGCCCTCACCCCACAGTATATTATCAAACTCCATGGTCCATGCGGACTTGTACTTTGACAGAGGGGAAACGCTGTGTATGCCTACTCCCTTCCGTGTTGCTCGCTGGCCATCCCAGATTTAACCGGTAACAGCTTCGTCAAGTATGACTTGTACTTGTAATCATCATAGTCATCATAACCTTGTTCTTTTTTGGATATACACCAGGAGATAAACACGTCTTCAAATAATGCTGTATGTTTTCCTGAGGCGCATCAATATAACGGTTTTACATAAAAATAAATCCGATATTATGTGCCGAGAACGGAAAACACCCGTGTAAAAATAGTTCATAAACAATATCGATATCTCAATCGTAACTTCGTAACATCACTATGTTGATAGCCATAGAACGTAATTTTTTAAAAACGTTTGTTATTTTATGGAATTTATAAAAAAACTACTGCACTTATGGACTCATTTTGTGAAAGATGATTATTATACGGGATCAAGGAGCAAATTTAAGCAGTTGTCATATTTTTAAAACCTCGCATTTATAAGTTAACTTTTGCGTAACATCGTCATGTTACGTTCTATTGGTGCTGTCAAAAAGAGGATAAACGGTTGGATCTACTATAACGTCAAAATACAAAATGAACAGTAGGTACCAGGCACTCCACTAAAGCTGCCGAGTATGGCCGCCATGTTGGTCTCGAACTGTGCTGCTGCTTCTTTAATGAACTCTTCGCTCCACATGTTCTGTTCCACACCCTCACCTTCCCCGACGCTGCTGACTGTCTGATCTGGTTTTTTCGTCATATCTTGGAGCGCACCTGGAATTATACATTGATAGAAACAATTTTATTGAAAAATATTTAAACAACAGATGCATTCCGCAGTTTCACCCGCATGGTGAGGGATGATGTTGATGATGAAAAGAATCATATGTGCTTCCCCGGGATGTAATCTATAACTTTGCCAAATTTGATTACGATCCATTCGTACGTTTATGCATAATAAGGTAACAAATAGATAGTGAATTTATATTTTTTCTTAAAATAAAAGTAACCAAAGGTATTCCTAAAATAGAAAGTCCCGTTAAAATTGGTCCAGCCATTTCAGAGATTAGTCAGAACAAACAGTCAGACGTATATTTTATAAATTAATTTTTTTGTGTGTTTACTATAATATATATTATACTTTCATATGCATTTTGTGCAAAAGCTGTTTATTTGGAATTACAAACAGGCACTTCAATTTATTTATCTGTATAAATGTATAGATACAATTAAGTACCCACTTTGGGTCTTACTTATGAATGCTGCACTACAAAACGGTTCTGTGACTGACGTGCGAAATGACTTTATTTAAATGTATGCTGCATTTATAAGTAAGGTCCATTATGTTTAACAATTAACAATGGAAATGACTCAACTGCCACAAGACAGTGAAACTTTAGTACAGTGAGCCGAGCACGAAAATCAGTTTAAGTGTAACATAATCGTATCGTTTACATATTTAGTACAAACTGTAATTTATCTAGCTAGTACAATAGTGGCACAGATAACTCATAGTTTGTGTGGAATACGTAAACAATACAATAATGTTACACTTAAGCAGATTTTCGCGCTCGGCTCAATGGAGCCTGAGTGATTGAGAAAACATTTCAGGTCTGTTATGTTGAATAAAACACTGTATTTTAGTAAATACATGTATTGAGCTTTGTAGCACACCATTCCAAGAGAAAGTAAGAACTTATCTAAATACCCTCCACTTAGCTAACCTTATTAATACAAAGAAGGTTGCAAGTATGCACATTGATACACAACAAGGTTCAAAAGAAATAAGTGAGCTATTTGCGGCGCCTGGTTTGTGGACAGTTGTAATTGCCATTTATCACAAAGTTCCATAGCTTGCCGATAGCCTGTATGTGTATCAATGAAAAATATAAAAATGTATCCTAAATATTTAAAAATGTATTCAGATAGGCTAGGTAGATATGAGAAAAATAAATTTAAACTAAATTATCTTAGGTGTGATAAAACATATTAAAAAATATTGTAGCAATAGAAACTTATAATAAATTACCTAATCAATTTAAGAAATTGCCTTTAAATATATTTAAAAATAAAATTGACATTATGGCTCTCTGAAAAATGTTTTTAAACTTTTAGGACTTGCAAAGTAAATACAACACATAGTTGATTAACCACACATGTTGCAGTTCCTGGAAAAGTAGGTTGATTTCTGCGAAATCTATTGTATTATTGCCCAAATATGGCAAATCGCAAGTCCACGGGTTGTCTATAAGTCCCCTGAACGCTGTTTTCAATAAAACCGCATGCAGTATTAGCACCGACCTAGCCTAGACCACAGGAGAACTTACTGAGCATAAAGCAATACCTAGATTACAATAACGATTGGGTCGTAGAGACTTCTTATAGTGTTATGGTCTCCTGGTACTTTCCAAACTGAATTAACCACATGTTGCTGGAAAAGTAGGTTGATTTCTACGAAATGTATTGTATTATTGGCCAAATATGGTGAATCACAAGTCAACAGGTTAACCCTATACCTACCAAGGATGTCTGTTCTTCATTTTATGAATGAAATCTTTTAATTTAACTAATTACTGTAAGGGTACGGTTGTTGAAACATTTGACTGCTGACTGATTATTATTTTTTCTAAATTAATTTTATCATTTTTATAGTAAGTATATAAACAATTTAATATTTTTGAACTTAAATAACAAACTAATTTTAATTTAATTTAATACTCAATAAAATTCATCTACTATAATTGTATATTTACGCACCATTGATACAGTAGAATGTGACAGGACTTTTATTTGTTAAATGCCACTATTTAACCCTACCCCTACCGTAATTAATTAAAACAAAAGATTTTATTCATAAAGTGATGAATGTCTACATCCTCGGTAGGGTAAGGGTTGACTACATACTTGTGAATGAAAGATTTGATTTGCTTTATAGATAATTAACCTGTCGCTCGTACACCATGTGTACATACACAAAAGTGCTATGTCATGTTGCGCATACACCTAATGTATACACTTTTTTATACCTCAGGTTTGTTACTAATTTTATCAGATCAAATGCAGAGTGCATTGGTATGAACTTTTAGTTGGTCAAAATATTGAAGTGTAGTATTTGTTATCTGTACTTTTATGCATAGTTCGGAAAGACACTGAAAGAAGTAGACACTGGACGGATTAATTAAGAATTAACCTAGTAAATTCCTGACTATCATCAAATTTGCAAACCAGAGTTGCTAAAACCCCGCAAAAAACAAGTGACTGTCGCTTTTGTGTTGATATTATCGATCTGGTATCTTTCGAATGATAATTTGTTATGTAAAAAATTTTCCAGGTCGTTTACAGCATCAAAAAAACAAAACATTAGCTGAAATCTATTGTATATTCGAATAGATAACATTTTTAATTGGATTTTTATTTGATTTGGCCTTGGCATACCTGTATGCCAAGGCGGCTTTATGGAATGTTTTTTGACATACAGGTATGCCAAGGCAGCTTAACGGGTTATTATATTATTATATATATCAATTATTGTTTAAACCCAAGTTCTGAAAATTTATATTATTATTAATATGTACATACAGGGTTGCTACTATTTCAAGCCACTGATGTCAAGAGGATAGGGAAGGAACAATAGGTATAATGTATTATGTACTGAGAGTAAATATAAATGCCTTTCTACTGACACTTACATTATTTAGGTACTCAGGTAATGCCTATAGTAAATGGTTATACTGACTGACTACCTCAAAAAAAAGTATTCGACTCTAGATTATAATAACAGATAAAAAAATAAAATAAGTGGATGACAAAGTCCATAAATTAATGCTTCCAGTGCCTAAATTTTCCTAGTTTAACATATTAATTTAAAAACCTGATAGAAGCTATCAACATTAGGTATGACTTTTGAAAATTAATACATATTTTGTAAAAGCCAATATGCGACGGAATAAAAGCAATAATTAGTATTTTAATGAGTCTAAAATAGGTTAGTTACACAATCTGATATGACCGTGACTTCTTCACGTGAAAAAGACGTGACTTACTGTCCAGCAAATCGTCTAACTCCGGATCTACTGCCTTCTTGGTTTCATCCTTGTTGTCCGACATAGTTTCAACAAATTAATTATAGTATTATCCAAATTAGCCGAAATATTCAAGAAGTTCTTTGGTTTTACGTACGGAAAACTGAAGAAATGAAAAGTTTATCACAATGACATAGACATACATGACAGATGACAGGTGCTGCCAACTTCTTTTTGCAAAAACGTGCTAATAGCACTTCCAAAACGCACGAAAGTGCTAAATGCCACCAACGGAAAAAACACCGCTCGGATCGGAATCCGCAGCGAAGGTATTTATCAAGTTTTATAGCAAATTGATTAAGTAAATGAGACAAAATACCTAGTAAGTTTACTTAAAAAAATAAGTAGAAACACTTATTCATGAAATAACAATTAAATATTTTTAATAGCGATATTGAAAGCAATTAAATAGTAGATGCTTCCTAAGATTATTATTTAATTAAGGCACTATATAGGTAACTAAGGAACTATACTATGTAAGGTTTAAGGAAAAAATAATAAAATATATTAAATCATTAATCTTCATCCAAATCATGGTCTTTCACTTATGCTAGACTCTCCTTGGCCGAATTGGATGGTTAATCTTGGACTTTGATGATCTTTAATAAATTAAAATTTACATATATTTGTAATATGAAATTAAACAAAGCGAAAACTGTCGTAATCGTATCGTATCGTTAAGAGGCATTTCACATTTTAATGCGCGTAATCGTAGATTTTAAGCGCTTAATTTACTATCATAGGAAAGATTCACAAATAGTTGAATAATTGAAATAAATAGAATAATCTGTCCTCTTTTCAGTTAATGTACCACATTTACAAACATAACTTTAATTATTTTGTAGTGACCAATCTCCCGCACCTCGTTTTACGAATTAAATGGAATATAGCAAACTTCAGAGTTCTATCTCTTGTATAAAAACTCATCAAATTAACTAAACAAAAAAATCTATTCATCAGGAATATAATCTTGTTGACACACAGTGTACTAGAATATCGATAATTGATCATCATTATAGAAAAAAAATAAAGATCTTTCGCCAATTTCCACGAATTATATCAGCAGTTTAACACGATTTATTGCGTTAAATAAAGTGTAATTCCAAACTGATATTATATCAAAAGAAAGTACATTCTTCAATTAATCTGATCTCAGTTAAAATATGATATTAACTCTGCTTTGTTAGACACGAAAAAATATTTAACATAAGTCTAAATGATTATAAATTGAAATGTAAAGAAATTGATTGTTTACTCATTCCAAAGCCACAGTTTTTAAAATGAGTGCAAGTATCAAAATATGTTACTCACAGTCACGCTATTCCGTCGTCACTTCTTTCGCCTGTGTAAGCAATGCGCTGGCATTTACCTAAACTTCAGTAGAGTGATTTTGTGAAATGGCTCTTAAGTTAGCTACCTGCAGGGCTCTACCTACCAGGGTGTACCTATCTTATCAGTTGCTAACAAATCTTGATTGAAATCTAAAAAAATGGTGGCTCTATGTCAGTTTTGACACTCCATCACACTAACTATGTCACTCCAGTAAGCAAAAATGTTAGTTAGTTGACGACTGGAGTGGACAAAAGTGACATAGAGCCTCCATTTTTTTTCGATTTCAATCTACATTTATTAGGTATTGATAAACATAATAGCCCTACTGATGACTTAGCGACTATCTTGCCTAAGGAGCCCTGTGGCGCCCTCGTGATTGCTCCCGAGTGTTACGACCTGCGCCCGCGTCAAAAGTTAGCGCCGAGTTGGGAATAAAAGGCTCTTGTGCCATACCTATTGCGAGTTAAGAGACGAAATTTTTGTCAGAGATACTTGAATAACCAAGAAATCTGATACATAAACATTCATGTCAAATATATTAGTAAAATGTAATGTTACACGTGGACAAACTTGACGTAGCCGAAAAAATCTGAGTTAATGTGGAAAAAAATTGTAATTCACACTAATACCTATAGGTTTTTTTTGCGGTAATTAAATACTCGTAGTAAAAACACCTAACTAATAATATTCAAATATTTGAATTCGTACAAGAAATAATATCATAAAAAAAAACTTGCAATCTGACCACAAAAATTAAGTTTTATCAATAAATAATGCTTACCAAGACAGGGTTTTGATTTGATATTAATAAATATTTTGAATGTCTAAAACAGAAATATTATGTTTACCTAGTAACATATGCTTAGGTTATTAATAATTACATAAAAAATAAGAGCTATTTTGAAATTTCGGCCAATAATGTTTGTTCGCGCTAAAGCGCGACGTCACTTCGAGAACCCCGCGCGTCCGCCGTTCGCTGCACGTCGGCCGTCAAACGCGAGGCGAGTCGCTAACCGCCTCGCAACCAGCCACCAAAGGTGTACCGTCGCGTGCGCACGGCGCAATCGGCATCCGTTATCAGCTCAAATCAGCCCGAGTCACCGCGTAAACCAGTGCACAAACAATAAAACAATACAAGGACTTTATACCTACAAGTGAACAACAGTTCTTCAGCACGACGTCCACAGCAGGACGCCTCCCCCGAGGACTCTCAAGGTCATCAGCTCCCATCAGATCCAGAGTCACCCGACATCCCGTAAGTACCCCACATTCTTACATAAACCCACCTATTCCCTCCTATTCCCTACCGAGGTATGGTGTGCCCCACCAATGTTTTTTTTCAACTTGGACCATTTTCTAGACTTTGACATAGTGATTTCAATTTTTTTTTTTTATAAAATATAACTTTTCTTGTTGTTTTTTTTTATATTAGAAATTCTACAAACCAAACTAGGTTTCAAAGAATAATTATAAATCAGAAATATTAAAAAAAAATTACAAAGTTTGAATTTTTAGTACAAGCGAATTTAGCTGTCACGTGACTTCGATTTTTTATCGATCCTGACATGATATGGCGTATTTATCATATTCTGAGTGGGTGTAATTACTTGACAATATTATTTCTGTGATATTTTACAATGCAAAAGTATAATCTATTCAAAATAAAGCAAATTATAACCAATCATAACAATGAGAATTAGCTTACCGAGTGTTGTCGATTCTTGACAAATTTTTTTCGTGTAAACTTTGATGTGAGAACTTAAATCACATATTTACAGTATTCCTTACACATTCACGATCATATTCATGTATAATTTGTATTAAAATCATGAGTTTAACCCTATTAATTCACTAAAAACTATAGCACAATACATAACTTCACCGCCAAACACAGATGAAAATATAAACATTATTTATATTTTTTTTAGAGTTCACAGAGAGAACATGTCCGTGTGTAGTGTTGCCATAGAAAGATAATATATTACGCTAAAGAATTAATTTCTATGGTTAAACATTGGGATGACTTTAAAAAATAAACAAAAGAAAAACGCGCGTGACACTTACTTGCAACAATTGTTGCGCCGACACTTTGGACCTCAAAAATCATTGCAGTATTGTGGCGCGGGCAAAGTAGTCGATAACAAAACATTTATCGCGGAATATAGGTACTAATTATAATTTCAGTGTTGTAAGTTTATAAAAGATACTGAAGCGTTCTGTTAAATGCCATTGAAATATGATTTCAAAAAAGCGCTAAAACGCGCTTTGGGCCGATTGAAGTGCTAGATTTGGCATTGAACGCGCTAAGTTGGCAGCACTGGATGACAGAGGAAGTCAAACCATAGACATGTATCTTGTCTTGTTTCTTTCTGTAGTTGGATTCATATGGTTGTATATTTGCTATTTCTCAAGTTTCAGAGTTTTAGAGATTTGCCTATTAATAAGTTGAAAATAATATATAATAATATAATAATAATATAATATAATATAATATAATATAATATAATATAATATAATATAATATAATATAATATAATATAATATAATATAATATAATATAATATAATATAATATAATATAATATAATATAATATAATATAATATAATATAATATAATATAATATAATATAATATAATATAATATAATATAATATAATATAATATAATATAATATAATATAATATAATATAATATAATATAATATAATATAATATAATATAATATAATATAATATAATATAATATAATATAATATAATATAATATAATATAATATAATATAATATAATATAATATAATATAATATAATAATATTTTATTACCAAAGAATACACCGAGAAAATACAAAAGATTACCAAATACAACATTGTTAACCTTAATAAAATAAACTAGATTCAAACCAATTACTATTAAAACTTAAATCTGTCAAAAAGGTTATAACATAATTTCGGATTACTTGGAGGATAAAACGGATTGGGACTGATCACTCTAAGATCTACCTACAGCTCGTGTACTAAGCCCATCACACGCTATATCTATAAATATAATATAATATTATAGCGTCGAATGTATAAGTTATGTTATCTTAACCCACCACACACGGCGCAGATACTATAATATATCGCAAGCGTACATTCTATTAGAAACCGTCTCGGTAGCCGCACGTCTCGATCGTTCACACTCTAATATACAGAGTGTTCATATTTTTGATTTTGCGATGAAGCGTATTTTGTTGCTAAACCTGTTGGACGGTCCCTCAGATGATGATTAGAACTGTGAATTTGATATAACCGTCATACTAGCTAAAAGTAAAAACGAAGAATCTGGATGGAAGATCACATAAAATAAAACACATGAAATACAATGCAGGTTCACCTGCACCTTTAAACTTTAGAAAGTTCTTTTAAAAAAAACAGCTTTTTCTTACATTCATGTGGTTATTTGCACGATACATAACTACCAGTTTTTTAAATGTTAGTCTGTCTGTCTCTATAATCGGGGTAATTTCTGAAAAGGCTGGACCAATGTTAATGGGGTTTATACTGAAGGCATTAATTAAAGAGCCACGCAAACGAAGTCGCGGCTGCAGCTTGTCTAATAATATAACATAGCCTAATTTCATAAAGAATACTAACATTTAGTAGTTATTAACGATTTAGTAGTTACCTAGTTTAATTGATGTATACGTAGTACCTACATTTTTAAAAGTTCTAATAAGATAACTTTGTCATACTGCTAGTTTGGTTAGTAGATAGAAAGTCTCACTTTTTCGATGATTTCCTTTGTTTGATTAAGTTGATTCGTGTACCTAAGTCAGACGTTAGTTTCATTTTAATTTACAAAGAATATGTATACCTACAGGTTCAAAATAAAATAGGTACCTAAGATAATGTGAAGCTTTATTAGTTATTGTTGATATAAATTTGTTCGGTAACTGAAGACCAGACGTCCATTTACTGCAACGGATTTGTCAACAACCTGTATTTGATCTTAATAAGATCAGTAGGTATCGGACATTATCTTAAGATGTCTTCATTATCTGCAGTAGTCTTAGCGTATGTTAACATGCCGTTCGAATATCTGTGGCATCTTAAGCTACTCTAAGGTAAAATATTGTAGTGTTGGAGACGAAAATAGCCTAGCCGACCGAAAAGTATATAAGGCGGCGCGCAGAGCGGTCGGCCGCTGGCTGAGTGCCATCTGCGCTCACCATACGTCCAGTGACTCTGTAAATGCCGGCAAACAACATTACTCCGTTCAAAAAAAATAAAAAAAAAGTTCGTGGCTCACTCTTCTTTAGATGTACTTATTCTGATTAATCTATGCTCACTCTGCCTCATTGAGAAAATCTCTGCCTTCAACCGTCGACGAGTCAACATCTCCGAGTACATTATTGTGGTGACGTCAATCCTTGTCGTGATTTTGTATAGTGCAAACACTGTCGTAATGATTGTCGGTTAATGGATCAGTGCTATTGGTAGTTGGAAAAATAAATAACTGTAAGGTTAATGTTACCGCTGTGTTTTTAAAAAGCCTTTCCACTTCTGATTTCCAACAATAGTATATTCACCGCCTGTGGTCACTAATTGAATTATATGGTGAGCGATAGGTATGTCCGAATCTGCTATAAGATAATATATATTTTATAGTATCTTCATCGTGTGTGATGGGCTTTACGACGTCAATGTAGCGTGTCTTGCCCTACTGATACTATTATGGTTTCTTTTGTAAGGCAACACCCTGGAGCTAAAAATGAAATTGGCGATAAAAAATCGTAAAAAGACAAGCCCGCTGTGTTTCTTGCCGGATCTTCTCAGTCTTGGTCGCGTTCTGATCCGGTTGTAGATTTAAGAAAAAATAAATGTAATACAACAAGCTACGGCTACTGAGCCCCCTCCCCCCACGGCAAGGCGGAAACCCTTCGGGGGGATATTTGTAACCCCAGCGTTAGCTCCGCGTTGGTAAATCAGTCAATCAGACTGACAGGCAGCTTGACTGACTGACAGGCAGCTTGACTGACTGACAGGCAGTCTAACGTAGATTTTGTGGTTGTAGTAAAATAATAAATCCGTCAATAGCTTAATTTCGCGAAAAAATGCATGTAAATATTCGACATCTTCGTATCTTTAATTAATATCCCAGTTTAATTGTCGTCATAAAATTCAAGTAATATATATTTTTCGATTTGTTTTATGTTGTTTAGATTTACAATTTATTGGCCACTACCTTATGAATACGTCTACCCGCATCGAGCTCCCATCATAAATTAATCAGACAATAGCACCCATTGCCGAATAACAGACAGACATGATTACAAATATTTTATTTAGTGGCCGTCCAAATGGCAACAAATCAATATTCTTCGTTTAAATGCCACAAATAAATAATAAGTATTTATTCGTGATATTATAATATGATTTACAAAGCACTAAAACCTGTTTAGTGAATCCCGTTCGAGAATGTGATTTTTTGCAATGTTTTGGTACATTGCAAAAAATCACATCGAGCGCGAACCGTCGCTCATATATTGCCTAACGTCTAGTGACGGTCGCGGTCTCTTGTCTCGGTCACTTGTCTCGAACTCGGCGCGAACCGCCACCTTTAAAGTGCTGTTTTCTCATCGCCTTTAACACCAACGATCGGCTGGACATCAGCACAACCTCCGGAGTCTCGACGTCATACGGGTGTGACATAATCTATTTTCAAGGAGTGACGACTCGTGAACCAATCGAAGATGGATTATATGGAAGCTGCGTGAGATGCGGAGGCATACCAGGTACGCACTTTTTGTTTATTGTCTCTGACGTATCGCAGCCCCTACGAAATGTAATTACTATATTTATTGCAATTAAGTAGTAATTAAGGCGCTGTCAGCTCAGAGCTTGAATTCTTTAATTTTCTTTTACATCAAGCAAGCGCATCTCGTAAAAACGCACAAAACATCATAAAAAAATAATGTTCATTATTCAATGAAAATAGTCTATGTGTCTGTGTCAGTTTATGTGTATATCAGGTATGTATGCATGTATGCAAGGTCAAGGGGCGAAGTGCGCCATACTTTTTTCATAGTCGACTTTGATGAAACATAATCTTCTGTTTGGGTCCACCAATGACACTGAATGTGATAGTTTCAGAATCAGTGTTACGAGTATTTTAGAAATACAACCCATGTTATGGCAATAAAATGTAACAAGAAATTAATGATTTTTAAAAGAAAATTATAAAATGTGTACTCTAGGCGTACTTTCCCCACAAATCGGTGAAGTGCGCCTAGTAGAAATAAAACGCAATATTGAAGGATTAAAACAACCACATTTTTAAATAGTTCATTAAAAACAACACGCATTTCGTTTGGTTTTTTTACAGTCACCTTCTAGAAGTATCTACTGTCATAAAAACGAATTTCGGGTAAGAGCCATACCAAGCCATAAATTTATAAAACAGGGGGGGCTGAGAAAATTTTTTGTTTAGTTTCTTAAAGTGTCTTAGAGAGCGTATTTATTTATTTATTTATTTACTATCCAAAACTTAGACTATCATTACAGTGAGATACTAATGTATTGTACCATACCATATTTGTATTTTATAGACGGTGGAGTAACAGGGTAAAGATTTTTTTCATGGAATTGCACTTACTAGGTTATTATTAATCCATCATAGAAATTTCATTGTTATAATATAATGACTCTCAAAGGGATAATAGAGGGACAGAAATAAAGTTCCATCCTAATATTTGTAATCAGTCATTATTATTTTTATCATAAGCTTATGTATCAAAATATTTAGCTAGATACTAAATACCTAACAAGTTATAGTATCGGAGCGATATGACGCAAGATCTTACTGATGAGGATCACTAGAAATATTATATATTAATTGTTTAGTTAATTTCAGTCTTTGTTTAGCATAACCTAATATCTTTGAGTTTTGACCGCTGCTGTAACTGGTTTCATCCCAGTTGTAAATTCTTTCCGGCATACTTTGCAGACCTAATTCAATAACAACTCTTTCAACCTCATTCAACAAGCAATGTATGATGTTTTATGCTTAGTAGATAAATGACAAAAGTGTGAAAATGGCCTCTCAAGTTTTCGAATGTTGCTGTCGGCTAACATAACTTACCTACATACATGAAATCCCTTGCTCGGACATTCAACACATAGACCTTTGCTTCACTCGGTCACTTAAAAACACTATCATGTTTAAAAAGTTTGTAATCTCTGGATTGCGGGCAAGTGCGCCACATAGACAGCCAGTATGGCGCACTTACCTAACTTAACAAATTTATGGTCAGAATATTTAAATTTTTTTTTTATAAAATTCGATACTTAAAATATAACATTTTAATTATGTGCTTGCGTTACATATTTAGTCAGAACATACTCAGGTTTTTGAGATTTATGCCGATTACTTGCGCAAGGTCATCTCTGCACACCACCTTGAATTACATTATAAAAGAAATGGCGCGTATCTCAAGTAGAAAGCCATCTGTTATGATTATCCGAAACAATATTTAGTTTGTTACATCGGCGTAAGATGTCATTACTAGGATCCAACCAGCAGTTTATGAAATATTAAAGTAGGCGCACTTACCCGGCAGGCGCACTTCGCTCCCCTTACCTCATGTAAATATCAGTAGTTCTATATATATATAGTTTACTCTATGGGTATAGTTAGCACAGAAAAAACGTTTAAAAAACCTTTTAGCCTAGACACAGAATAAATACTAGTACCCATTATGACCTAATCAGGAATAAGGAGAATTCAACAAAACGTCAGGGCATCGAGTTTTTATGCAATACAATAAAAACTTATCATACACATACTGTCTGACAAGCAAAGTTTTAATTTTGGAAATCAAAATGGTTGTCAAATAAAATCTATGAACACATACAAAATGTGGTTTAGCTTTTTATAAAAAATCTGTATGAAAATTAATAAAAAAAACTGGAAACGAGAAAAGGTGAGTCTTTTGCGTTATTGCTGATAATCATACCAACAAGTACCATGACAAGCAAGCGTACCAGCTGCTCTTTGGCATTTCATGAAAGCAGGCGCGGATCCAGGCCACAAAAAAAGGTTGTGATCACAGCCACCAGAATATCACCCAAGTACGAGTCGGAGTATGAATCACTCTCTCTCATGCTCGATATAGTATCAAGTCGCTCGCTTGATGTTAAGCGTCACACTTGCCCATAACACTTCAGTGCTGTTCAGAATTTTGAACTGGGTACACACTTCGGAACCCAGCCTGCATGGAAAGGAAATGCACTGTGCTTTTTACTCGGTGATTTAAGATGTTCTAACACTGTAATTTCGCTGGAAACAACTACAAAGAATTTATGTTTTTTACATGTTTCGTATAAATTTTACATTAAATAATTTTATTTAGGTTATTACTTAACCACACACAAGGTAGGTTGATTTCTGCGAAATCTATTGTATTACTTATTGGCCAAATATGACGAATCGCGAGTCTACGGGTTAATCATTATCAGGAGGTTCTTTTGAAAAAAAATCAAGAAAAGATGGGAGGTTATGGCGAGGGCGAAGGCCGAGCCTACTACGCGAACGAAGTCGCGTGCAGTCGCTAGTTATATATAGAAACTACTAAACATTTCACGTTTATGATTCAAGCCTAACCGTTTGTTTGTTCCAGTGAAACGAAAAATATTGTTTTGTATATGGATTAGTAAAATAATAAAATAAACGACTGTTGCCTCAATTTACGAAGATTATGACAAAAACACGACAACGGTGAGTTTAAATCATTATTCTATTCATAAGGTGATGGACTAACTAAACTAGATAAACTAAACGGCTTAAGTTTCCTTTAACGTCCGTTGAGTAGGGGGTTGGGGTACTACTACCCCTCCCCTTCCTACCTCGCCTCTCTCAACTCGACGGACGTTAATGGAAAGTCGTAGCCACTAAACTAAAACTTAATTTTACTTAGTTACTATTTTCAACCGCCTTCCAAAAGGAGAAGTTTCTCAAGCGACGTGTATATTTTATTATGTAAAACCATGCCTAACTTTTTACAGAGTAGTCCCTATTTTATGATTCTTTTATTGTTTGGTAGAGTATATTGCCGAGGTAGTCCTATTTAAATTACATCAAATTCGGTCAAGCGGTTTTTGAGTTACACTCCAATAACTGAAAACTGTTACCCCTATCTTCATATCCTTATTGAAGGTGAATGACAATCGATCCTGTAAGTAGCAAGGGTCATTAAAAAGGGCGTTTTTTTAACTTTTATGTTTTCATTTTAGAAACTAAATGCAATTTCAAATCTGTATCTGTGGCTCTATAGGGACATTTGAATTCTTATTAATATTTTAAAAAAAGTATCTCTCTCGCAATAAGTAGGTATTCAAGACGCCCATATCCATCTTACTGGAATAATTACATCCATTAATATTAATCAAAATAATTTTAATCAGACGCCAAAGGATGCGTACACCATTTTGGAATGACAACAATTTTATTAATTTATTTATTCCTGTTACATTGCATATAAATGTTACAGACAGCTAAAAGATCAGCGAGTAGATTGTTTTTGAACGTCATATAAGTTTTTAAACAAAACAACTACAAAGGCTATGAAATCACTAGGTTTCCTATTTCGAATCACAAAGGATTTCAAAACACTTAAAGCACTAAACATTTTGTTCATTGGTTAGAAGCCAACTTGAATATGCTTCGCAAGTTTGGAATCCGAGGTAGTTATGATAAATATATCGATGTGTTAGAAAAGCCACAAAAAAAAATCTTACGTTTTATTCATTATAAGTTCAAAATTAAAACTTGTGATTATATTGACAGCTGTCGTCACCAAAACTTCTTACCTCTTTCTGAAAGAAGAGAAGCAGTGGATCATACCTTTCTGCACATTATATTGCTTAATGTACATTCTCCTACATTATTATCAGAATTTAAATTATTAGTACTATTTAGATCTGCAAGTCGTAGAAATTATTTACAAATATATACACCTCCCTATAATTCAAACTATCGTCGTAATTCTTTCTTGCCGCTAACTATCGACGTTTTCAACAAGAAGTATTCTAAATATGTCGACCAGCGATGTTATACGTACCATAATTATGGTACACGTACCATTATCCAGATGTCTGTACCATGTACCATGTACCATGGAACATTCATTATGGTACGCAAATGTACCATAATTTCTCATTTATCATCGATACATAGAGACAGAAATAAATACAACAATTTTGAATACCTTTTGCAGGATCATTGTTTTTACATCATTCCCGCATTCCAAATCACAATAAAAAATTTCATTGTAAGTATTAAATTCAACCCAAAATACTACTTTTATGTCAATATTGGCAGTCAGGCATATTTAATTTTTAATATGCCTGAAAAATCAAAGTGAGTACCGTAGACTGCTACTCACTCACTTATTTAAAGTTAGTTAGTCCTGCCATTGTAGCTAATTGAATTACAAACAAGTTTGTTGGTATCAATTTTCCATGTAAAATTGAAAATAAACATGATTATGCAATGATAAGATATTACCTCCACCTTTTCGGGTATAAATAGAAAAATATCGATCCGAAGAAAAACATATAAGAACCAAATTAATAGAAAACTTAATTGCTAACAACTTTGTTTACTTACAACAAAGTTTCATGTAGGTAAAATGAAAATAAAAGAGTTGTTAGTCAAACAACAATTCGCCCCCTCTTTTGGGTATAAATCAGAAAATATCCATCTTAGAAAAAAATAAGAGTATCAAAATTGTAGGCAATCCAATTTTAAACAACTGTTGTGAAATCGTATTGACCTTATATTGTTTAACCATGTTCAATGTACAGTGTACTTCAGTACACGATAAATTCAATAAACAAAATTTGACCCTTTAAATAAAGATGGCGGATCGATTACCACGCACAATAAAATTTAGACTGCCAGTGACCTTTCCCATATAATTCCGAAGGAAAATTTATATTTATAATTTTTCCCAGGTCAAATCCTAATCGGACTGGGCTATCGTTGATAACACAGAATTAAGTTAAATGATGTGAAATAAAGTCCTGGTATACCACATACAGTGGTTGTTGTCCTAGACCAATATAGACCCTCAGAAAACCGTACCATAATTTTATCTAAAGTACCATAATTTTGAAGAGCCGATGTCATAATTCCTGAGTTGGCATCTAACATCCCTGATGTTGACCTCTTCTCAATGAAACGACATTCATTCAAGCATTTAGCTAACGAATACTTTTTTAGGTAATAATTACTTTTTTGTTGTTTTCTTCTCAACTTTTTAATGTTATATGGCTTATAAATACTGTAAACTTAAACTGCATTTAAGTGAATGTTATTATAACTTAAACACAATGTGTTAATATCGATAGTACGATTTTATTTGTCATTGTGAGTATTTATTTGTCATATATGGTTATAACTGTACGTTAAACACAAACCAACCTTGTTTATTGTTCCATTGGTGAAAACTACTAGGCTTAAACATATTTAGACTCGTTAAGTTATATTTTTTCTTAATGTTGTTTGTTTTCCCAACAAAATAAAATAAAAATTAACTGACATGGTCATTAATGCAAGAATTAACGTTAGAAACGTGATATTTACCATGTATTGTATTTATTGTGAGCTCTCGATATTTGAGCACAGTAGCATGCGCCATGTTCACGAGTAAATCGCATTATCTGCGGGTAGGTGTTGTTATGAGCAGACGAAACGGTCTACCCTCTTCCGCACACGTTTCTTGCGTTCCGGCTTATTACCAATGACACAACAGTCACTTGGAACTCGATCTGGGTACACAGATAACTCACGGTATCTGCTCGCAAGCTTTTTTTGGAACTTTTCGGTTTTGCAAAGACGAAACTGGCAACTGTGCCGAAATATCAAGAGCTCAAAATACATGATATATAACCCCTTTCTAAGGTGAATTATTTTTGAACGCTTTTAACTTAGCTTTTCGAACGCTGAACATAAAGAGCCATAAACAACATTTTCACCCATATATTCCCAATTCGAACGCCCTTGTGAGCGTTTTTAGCTCCAACTATTTTCGCCAACGCAGGGCTATTCGAACGCCCTACTAATAGTACAATCCCGCATTTTTTGTCTGGTCTACGTACTAAGAGTTTTCCTACAACTAACGTTCCAAATCCAAATCACTTTACTCCCCAGGGAGTTTCATACAACTTTACAGCCCCACGTATGTAATGCCTTGCTTTACGTAGCGATTGCGTGACATGTAATTGGACATTTTCGAGCAGGTGGTATGAAAAGATATTTGTCAACACACTTGCTTGTAAAGTGAGCCTTATAACATCGCTTTTAGGGTCATAAACGGACCTGACACGAACGTGCATAATAATATAACCTAGAGCGTGATATAATTACCACTACAAAATTCAATTAGTACCTCCTTACTGCAAGTTATAGACGAGTAAACAGAACGTTTTCAATTTAACCGGGTAATTTACATTTTTTTTTGGAGCAACAAAGAGGTTTTACACCGCTGAAAATTCATGTAGGTATGGGAATAAATCAATGTACGACGTCCTTAATTACGTCAAACAAACACTAACTTTTAACGTTATTGATATTAGGTACACAATAATTTGTTATAAAGTATTGAATTTTCATCACTTAACCTTATAATAAGTAGTTTGAAGTAGGCTGTATGTTCATTTAATTTATTGCAGATGGCGCGTGAAAAGAAAAACTTGCGCGCCATTTCCTACAATTTTATAATTTGTTTTTACCATATACTAGCAATTGCCCGCGACGTTATCGCGTAGTTGGCTCGGCTTTTTTTAATTTCTAACAAGTACAAGTTGAAAAATTTTGTACCGACTTCCACTATTCAGTTATTGGAGTGTAACTCAAAAACTACTAAACCGAATTGGATGAAATTTAAATGGAAATTTAACAAAAAGTAAAGAATTTTGAGAATCGGTCAACCCAATCGAAAGTTATGAGGTAACAAAAATAAAAAAGAAATACAGGCGAATTGAGTACCTCCTCCTTTTTGGAAGTCGGTAGAAAAAGTAAATTTATAGTACTTTGAAATACTAAAAAAAATCGAAACGTACGGGCATAGTAAAAAATATGATGATGATTACATGAAAAAAAATCACTGAAATCTGACAATGTTAAGAGGTAGAAAAGAGTTATTTCTTTTAGTATGGAAAGTACTAGCTATGCAATCCTCACAACAAAAAAAGTATAGGCGAGATTGTTCCAGCCGTTCTCAAGTTATAGGGTGACCAGGAAAACAGGGTTCATTTTTATATAATAGATGTCGCTGTGTGGCAAAAGCAATGTTTGTTTCTTTCCTCGCAAAGGTATTGAAAAACGTCGTATGAAACTCATGAGCTCTGTTCATTTGTATCTTAATAAATATCTACTATTTCATAGCTTTATCAAAGGTCTTTATATTGCCCTTCAATGTAGCAGTAGGTACTTAAGTAGGTACTTACCTTTATTATACCGGGTTACTGGTAATCAATTAGCATCCTGTTAAGGGCGTATTCTGTACATCAAAACAAACATCTTTTGTTCTAGAACTTTTCCCTAAACTAAACAAATTTCCCGATTTTTTTTTTTTATAATTTGTGTGATTCTCTCTTACACTTCATAACTCTACATCGCATCCAATTCATTCAGCTACGTGTAGCCATGCATGTAGTTAACAGCGCTTTGTAGCGCAGCACAGCTACGACAAGCTTGAATAGCGCGGGTGGCGCGCCGCCAGCCGGGGCTTGTCGGCATTGCGCGCGCGCTTTTCACATAGTGTTAATTATGGTCAATTGATTTTTTAAGTTTTGTATTGAAGAAAAAAAAAACGAATTTTTGAAAGTCGTAGAACAAAAGACGTTTGTTTTGATGTACAGAATATGCTTTTAAAAAGATGCTAATTGATTACCAGTACCCCTGTGTTATATTTCTATTTTTTCTTCTCGTTCTAGCCGATAGAATAAAAATCAAGTGGAGTAAGAATTACTATGGCAACTAGAAAACCTGCTATGGTGTAAGTGTTTTTTTAATTACTTAAATATTTATTTTGTTTCGTTTCCCAACAGCAGCTTTATAATTTACATACATGGTTTGATTCTCGCTGAATAATCTAAACATGTATACAGCAAAATAAAATTGAAGTGTCTGTAAGTCCAAATTAACAGCTTTTCACTGTAAGCATATGAATACAGTACCTTACAATTTATTGATTTTTGTCTGTCTGTCTGTCTGTCTGTTTCGGCTAATCTCTGAATCTTTTAACCGGACTTTCACTGGCAGATAGCTGATGTTATAAAGAGTACTTAACCTACTTTCACCACGATACCGCGGGGCGCAGTTAGTTTAACCCTTTGCGTCCCAGAGACGTAAATATACGTCAGTTTCATTAATATATCTTTTGTTTTAATTATCACGGTATAGGAACGATTAATAATAAAAAAAACAATCAAACATGCATAATTCCGCACTAGGATCCTCTGTGCTGGGGCAAGGACAAAATGAAGGCATGGACACATCACAAAAACACAGTTTAAACATAACTGTTCATCAAGAAAATATTTTTTTTAACCAAAGTGCTGCACAGACCTTATAAATGCGACAATGCTCCCTTTCTTTGTGTGTCTGCATAATAATAAAAAATAGTCTAGTAACTCCTTATAGCAGCAGCTGTCTGTCAGTGTAAGTTCCATCAAAATCAGTCCAACCGTTTAGGAGATTAGCCTGAACAAACCGACAGACAAGTGTGAAAAATATGAAGATTTGGTTAAAATTAAAGTAAATTTGAAGCCATGGGGGCCTTAGATAGAATATCTAAGGTTCCAGATACACGAGCAGCTTGGGGCAGTCAGCATGGAACTGTGAACTACAGTCTTCTATGTACACACATACACGAAACCGCTTGAGCAGTTGCAAATTGGAATAATATTCCGCCGCCGATAAGGAACCTGCGTAATTTGCAAAACTTAAGAGCTTTATATTCGATCACCAAAAAAGTGAAGCCATTTTGGTTAATGACACCAGTGCAATATAAAATTATACATTATAGTGATAATAATATTATATAAATTTGTGAATTTCTATTTACTTGTTACTAGATAGTTATTTCCACTACGAAGTCTTTGTAGGTACATCCGGACATTCGTACCCTGCTTGCCTATTTGTTTTTATAAAGTATTGTATTCAGTAGTATTTAAAGTGTTGTGTTTGTTTTGTTTTGTATTCTTACAAAATGCGCTCGATGCAGTCGTGTGTGACGTCACCGCCAGCCCCAACGGAAGACCAGCGCTGGTTGCTTCAACGCAATCAGCTTTATGCTGAGTTGGGGCTGTGTTGTAGTAAAACAATAGATTGTCTAGTGTAGAAAATTATTCATTAATTTTATGTATATTTTAGGCAAAATGTCATATTGTTTTTCATCAACAAATATATTTTTCTTTCTTTTCTTTCTTTCAAATCCTTCGGACGGTTGGCGGTCGAGCAGTCGCCAGGCGTACACGGACTGCTCGAGCTGTCGACTGCTCTCGCGCAGTTACCTCCGCCCGCGCTCTTCATTCCACGTCGCGCGCGCTTCCCGCCTCTGAATTGAAATTGTGACTTGTTGAGCAGTAACACCAAATGGTTGAGCAGATATCAATGGCAGCTTCCAGCTGTTGACTATGACTGCTCGAGCGGTCCGTGTATATCGGCCCTTAGATCCATAATGTCCTGTGTACTTCATGAGGGTTAAACTATACTATTTACAGGGGTATAACACTTACGTTAGGGATCGAATACGTCGACTCTGGGTTCGAGCATGTCCGATGCTCATCTTCATAAGAGGTGTTGCCAGTACCCTTGCCTTGATATATACCTATACACCTATACCTCCGTGAATTTACCCTTACTACCGCGTTTCTACTCTAAAATACACCAAAAGGCTCGCGTACACAGTGGCCCTAGTACGAACGAGCGTGTGTAACGTAACGTGTCGTTCACGTGAAACAGTACAAACTGTCATGTATCTAGGGCACAGATAACACATAGTCAGGACGAGCCATGTAGTAGGTGATATTATGTATGGATATCAGCATGCCGAGCGATAGCAAGGTTGCTGAGATCTGCTATGCGGTTATGGTAGCCTGGTACTATGCGTTGATGTTGCGAGGAAACTGTAGTCTATACTTACTAGGCTATCATAACTGGCAGACAGTGTAAGTGTACCAACCAAGACTAGCAGTGTGCCTAGTACGAATAACTGCGTGTGTGTAACGTAACGTGTCGTTCACGTTAAACAGCACAGATGTAAAAACTGTCATTTATCTAGGCACACTGTGTCACAGATAACTCAGTACGTGGAAGCGTGACGCGTTGACGTGCACGATACGAATACTTTTTTGCAAATCGTGTGTGCTACGGCTTCAGGTGTTAAATAGATTCACGGACTGCGTAGGTAGCCTACGTAACAAAATAAATTCAGAGAAACGGCGACCGAGGAATAGTGTTGTACAATGTATACTTGCTATCTCATACATTTATTTTAGTATATGTAGCGTAGATCAGCTACGTTTTATATAAATGAAAAATGTTTCCAGAACGCCGGCCGCCGGCGACGCACCAGCAAAGAAAGACGAAAGGAAAGAAGACAAGAAGCTAGACAAAAAAGACGATAAGAAGGACGAAAGGAAGGTAAAAGATGAAAAGAAGAGGAAAGAAGTAGAAGCTCCCGAGCCGGAAGAAGAGCCGCCGAAGACTGCATCACATATCGCTCAGGAGTTAGTGGTTTAATTTTTCGTGCGCTTTTTGTTTTATTTATTGATGCAGATTTGCGATAAGAAATATTCATTATATAGGAACTGGCTAGGACTCGAGTCTTATTAACCGTAAATAATCTCTGAAAGTTTGGCAGTACCTACCTCTGTCGTGTAAGTAAATTGTGGAATGCTCTGCCGGCGTACGTATTCCCTTGCAGCTATGATCCTGGGCCTTTCAAGCGGGGCGTGAACAAGCATCTGTCAGGTCATCATAGGGGTGGTGCTTAGTGCAGCTTACGGCTGCACTATTGGTCATTGCTTCTTGATTCAACTGTTTTTACTTATTTGTGCTAAATCCGCTAAAAATAGCGTTCCAATGAGTTTTACGTGAGTTTGACGTTATTAATATAAAATATAAGATACCTACAATTTGAAAAAAATTAAATCGACTTCCATTCTATTACTGAAGATTTTTTTTTATTGATTTTTTCTATTTAAATGTTTTACTTAAACAATATAAAATAAAAATAAAAATACTAAAAATAAACTAACTACTAAAAAATACTTGCCAATAACCTGGTGTCCACCCCAGATAACTGATGTAAAATGATTAAATCTGGTCGACCAATAATCTCGATCACAAAGATACTTCAGTTGCAACCTCACAGTCAGCTGCTTAGTTATAGAAGTGGATGTATATAACTGATATGGAAAAGTAATTTTGTTGAAGTCCGGACTCTGCCCACCTCCCCTCTCATGACAATACTCTAGCTACGCCAATAATTGTGATCTAGACTGACTGGCTTTCAAATCAGAAACAAAACTCTTGACTCAAATTGAGTTTGAGTCTATTTCGCCCAGTAATTTCACTTGTTTCAGTCCCCTTCACACCCTAATACAGTAATTACTTTACGGCAATATCTAGCTCTGCGGTGATACTCACGAGATTCCTACTAACTAGTAAGTGGCGTTCTTCAATATTCCTACCATGTAGTAAGTGGCGTTCGTCAATATTCCTACCATCTAGTAAGTGGTGTTCGTAAATTTACCTACCATCTAGTAAATGGCGTTCGTCAATATTCCTACCATCTAGTAAGTGGCTGGTGAGGCAATCTGCCACCATACGCTCGTGGAATATTAAAAGGTGTTAGGAAGTTGGGTACTCACAGGAATGCGGGCTGGTCCGTGTGAGATTTCCTCTGGGTGGGTGTCCGTCTGAGGAATGCGGGCTGGTGATTCACTTTCGGGAAGATTTGTCCCGTAAGCATTGGGATACGCGACCACGTATATCGACGCGAGCGCAAGGGGGCGTTTCCCGGTGGATCGATATGCCGACGACGCGGTACAGATAAGGGCGGGCCGACCGGGCGTGCGCACTCAGCGACGGTGTTTCTACGACTCATTCGTGCTGATTCGCCAAGCGGTCTCGCGCGGCAGCGCATTCCTTTCTTATCTCGTCGAACGTCTCGAACAGTGGCGCTCGTGAATATTCCTACCATCTAGTAAATGGCGTTCGTCAATATTCCTACCATCTAGTAAATGGCGTTCTTCAATTTTCCTACTATCTAGTAAGTGCCATGTGTCAATATTCCTACCATCTAGTAAATGGCGTTCGTCAAGATTTCTACCGTCCAGATTTCTACAATCTAGTAAGTGGCGTTCGTCAAGATTCCTACCATCTAGTAAGTGGCGTTCGTCAATTTTCCTACCATCTAGTAATTGGCGTTCGTCAAAGTTCCTACCATCTAGTAAGTGGCGTTCGTCAATATTACTACCATATAGTAAGTGGCGTTCGTCAAGACTCCTACCATCTAGAAGTCGGGTTATCTAGTCTCTTCGCATCCTGACGGAGGAGATATCACTCGTGCTCTCACGGAGTTGGGGTTATTTGTTATAGAGAGGCAGACTTTCGGGCGATGATGCGGAAGCAGAGATTCAAACGCAAATGGCCGGAGGTGACCAAGGTGAAGATCACCACCGTGCCGTGGCAACCACCGCCGCCGCCGCAGCGCATGCCGCCGATCGTAAGCTTCTCAGTCATCGATCACTAAAGTATGAAACTTCACCCGGATCAGCTTTTCATACTGATAATATTATTCTCCTTTAGGTAGTAGATCTGCCAGAGCTGACGACCCGCCGCTGGGTGCCGCCGTACCTCCGCAGGCGCCGTCTGAAGCCCAAGCTCCAACGCATTCCGCCTGAGGAAATGTCACAGCCGTTAGCGCAGGGAGCTAAACTCAAGAAGGTAAGCAGGCATTGGCTATTCTTTGACATATAATAATGCTAATAATTTGTTTATTATAATAAGAACAGCATTGAACAAATTATACACTAATAGTTCTGCGCACAGTAGACCTTGCGAGAGTCTTATCAGCGGTAATTTGGCGCACATAGTCTTTCACAACCTTTTATCTAGGTAAACCCTTGACCGATTATGTTCATAATCGAAATTCCAATTTAAAGTCAGGAACCTATCTAAGGTACCCTTGCGAATTTAAGCAATAGTATGCAAGCATTACTCAAATAGATTGTTAAGAGCACTGTAGCAAGTAAAATTATGATTGAGACTTAAAAAGCCTCGAGTTGACGAGCGCAGGGCCGTGGAAAACTTCAGCTTACAACTTTGGGCGGCATGTCAAAACCATTAAGTCTCAGATACACGGGCAACATGAAGCAGTCAGCATGGACTGGTTCAAGCTGCGACTGAACAGTGAACTACAGTGTTCTACGTACACACATACACGAAACCGCTCGGGCAAATAGAAATGCTTCGGGCGGTTGGCAGTCGAGCAGTCGCCAGGCGTACACGGACTGCTCGAGCTATCGACTGCTCTCGCGCTGTTACCTCCGCCCGAGCTCTTCATTCCATGCCGCGAGCGCTTCCCATTGAAATTGAGACTTGTTGAGCAGTTAATACCTATTGCTCGAGCAGCATCAATGGCAGCTTCAAGGCTTCAATTATTATTATCATAAATTATTCGATAGGTATATGTTTTATGTTGCAATTGACATGACGAATTTTTTATATTGTTTATATATTGGTATGACATAGATTTGGTGACATGTATTTATTAATTACCTACTTATTTGTATGTGGTAGCAGTAATCCAACATGATTATGTAGATACTAATTATACTTAAGTATATAATATATGAACAACAAAGTACAAATGTACTATAGTACCTAAGTTGTTTAATTCGATTATTGACACATTGTTTATTTTGTTAACAATATTGACGTGTATGGATTTTATACCAATAAAATTATGATAATTATGATGATTATGATTAGCTGTTGACTATGACTGCAAGAGTGATCCCTGTATGTTGATCACTGGCTAACTGCTCGAGCAGTTCGTATATCCGCCCTTACTTTATATAGTTAAACGCTGAAAGTATTGGGTGTGTCGTTTTGGTATAGCTGACTGACATTCGTTCCACAGATCTGGCACAATTTCTGTCAAGTTGAGAAGAACAAGATGATGCTGCAAGGCACCGTCGGGTGCAACTCCAAGCGATACTCGTCTACTGCCTGTGGTTCGTGCCGTCTCCCCCTTCCTAATTGTATCTGTAATTTTTATAGTTATACTTTTTAAAGCACTAACGCCTGCTTTAGCAATCTCTCCCGTCCGAGGATGTACATTCTTTTTTCTCTATAAATTTCAATGTTTGTACCTGTCATATTAATTAACTAGTAACCAGCTGCGACTGCGTACTTTTGTCAGTCCGTCGGTCTGTTCATCGATCCCTCGGGTGCTAACCGTTGAATTGGAATAACCATCTAATACAGGGTGTCTAAAAAATAGTGTCCAGCGGAAATCTGGAGATAGAACACCTCTTCAGGTACCCGCATCACCCCCATGTACAACACATTAATTAACACTATATTATTATATAGTGTTAATTAATATAACCAATCTCATAATTATTAAACAATTTAAAATAAAACACAAGGAATCAGTTACAGTTTTATTACAACGTCAAATACAATGAGTCAAATTATATTTTTGAAAAGTGATTTTAACTTTTATCATTTAAATACTCTTGTGTGGAGTTGAATGTTGAATACTGATTTGCAGATTATTGATGCGACTGCTTCTGATTAATTAATCAATAATTAATTCATTACATTAATGATTAATTTATTACATTAATCTTAACCCCTCACGTGTCAAACGTCAATATAATATTGAGTGCGGGTCGTTCGACAGATGAAGTATTATATCAGTTAACTGTTTTTCCTTACCTCAGGATCCCAAACAGCCTGTATAGCGGTGGTATGTAAGGCTCTACTAGAAGAGAAGAGCACATCGCAGCTGGTGAGACGTGACGTAGACGAGTGCATAGCTTACGGAGACAACTACTATAGGCGCTGTTTACTCGCCCTTAAGTGCTACAAAGGTTATTAGTTACTTTTATATGACTATTTCAAATTTCTAGATGTTTGTTTTGATTTGATTTATCGACTTGATCTGACTGAATGCGAGCTGATGGTTTAGCTAACATTCCGATCTAATAGCGTAAGTGAAATTGTCAAGCCTCCGAATCTTATCGTGTATTGTGTTACTAACAGTAATGCGAGTCGATCTCGCGAGCACAGTAAGCGGCAACTTTTCGAAGTCTAAGCTATCTGCAAGTTATCAAAATTTATAAAAAATTAACTACTATCTATAAATATAAAAATGAACCCCTATTTTTTCTGGTCACGCTATAACTTGAAAACGGATTTACCGATCGCTAACTCTTTTTGTTAAATTAATTATTGCCTGGAGAAGGTTCTTATGAAAGAAAAACCAAGAAAAGATGGGAGGTTATGGCGAGGCCGAAGGCCGAGCCTATTACGCGAACGAAGTCGCGTGCACTCGCTAGTTAAATTATAAAAACTTTGTATGTTTATGACGCTGTGCCTCTGTTTGTTTGTTACCTTATCATGTCTAAACGGCTGCATAGTCCGTAAGCACTCGGACATTGTAAAACGAACAAATAGAAATTTAGACAAACTTTATTTGCCAATGTGTAACTTAGATATTAAAAAAAAAAACATCTTTGTAATGGCTATTAAAATTTATAATAAATTACCCTTAGATATAAAGACATTATATAAAAATAAATTCAAACAAAAGTTAAACTCTTGGTTACTGGAAAATGTTTTTATAGTAGTTAATTTATTGATTCAGGCGTTACTTTACGGAAATCCATTATCAAAAAACGATATTAAAAAATATTTAGTGACACTTCCGTTGAAAAGAAAACAATGATTTTGGCCTATTTGGGGGCGTGCACCACCCTCCCTCCCGCATAAAATGCTAATAGGAAGAATACAAAATAAAAAACACAAGAAACCCCAAATCAACCAAAACCTATTCGACACGTGTTTCGCCTCTACACGAGGCATCCTCAGGAGATATTGACTCGTCGAGCGCTAGACCGACAGTGAGGTCACTCACCGTCGGTCTAGCGCTATATATAAAATATAAGTGTTACTAAATATTTTTTAATATCGTTTTTTTTATAGTAGTAATGAATATTTCAAGTTTAAATAATTGTATGACATATAATTTATTTTAATAATGTAATTTTGACAAACTATTTTAATTTATAATTGACATTTTATTAAGTAGTGACTTCAGTAGATAATATTATATTATTGTAATGTTGATAACGAAGTGGATAGGAATATGAATATTGCACACCTCTAAAGGGGTAAGTTGTAAGGACCATTTGAATGATTCATAATTGTTATACCTGTACCTACAATTTGCAATAAAGAATTTTGAGTTTGAATTTGTAATTTGCCAAAAAGATAGATGATATACCGGGGGGAAGAACATAGGATACTTTTCATCATCATCCATTAACACGCGGGTGACACCTAAGCGCAGCTATAGGAGTAGACATCTATAGTAATATAATATTATAAAGAGGAAAGATTTGTATGTTTGTTTGTAACGAATTGGCTCAAAAAGTACTGAACCGATTTCAAAAATTCTTTCACCATTGGAAAGCTACGTTCACCTTAAGTAACATAGGCTATATAAGATTCATCATCACACACGTACACACACACACATACACACACACACACACGCACACACACACATACACACACACATCTCACAAACATATCCGCTATTCTTGCTATTCTCACTGTAATTGTAATATGACCTGTGCCTGTATCTTATCTTTGTCCTTTATACATATTTTGTCGTATTATTATTACTTTTCTGTAAATTGTTTTTAATTTGAGTAATTCTGTTTTGGCCATATTTTAAGTTTTTATATTTAGTGTACATGTTAATTGTAAACGCTGTTGAATTACCGAAATAAATAAATCATCGTCATCGTCCAACACCGCGCGGGTGAAACCGCGGAGAGCAGCTAGTATAATCATTTCATTCTCTCATACGAAGTATTGTTTTGCAGGAAAGCCTCAACTGCAACTGAACCAGTTGCTGACGTCATTCTTCCTCCACGACACGAAGTACACCGTCAAGATGGTCCAAGTGGAGCGCGGCCTGCTCGCCAAGCATCCCGACAACATTCAGGCGCAGTCCGATCTCATGGCGTAAGTTATATACACACAGGTCGTGTTCGTTTTTACGTAAATACGTGGACGTCTTCTAAACCAGGGGATACAGTTTGGCGTTGTAGTTTCGAATCTATCCAAAATTAAGTAATACCACTGCATAGCTAAAGGATCAAAGAATTAATTCCGATAGACGAGAACAGTGACGCATCGCGCGGGGTGGAGGGGGAAGCGCCGCCATTTTGTTGTTATTTTGCTGCGTATCGAGATTGCAATTATAATAACTTTTGACTTGTAAAAACGTATTCACGTACAACACACGGCCGTGTCCATGACACAAACACACTCCATTTTTTGAGTCGAAATCGTGTCATTCGCACACCCGTTCTCTTTCAAGCCCAAATCATCGCAAGTGAAATAAAACACTCCCTTCGTAGTTACACGTATTATTTAATACAACCTCACTGCCTCTCGGCTCAACCAGAAGTGTTCACTAGCCAGCCAACCTCCCCATAACACAATTTGCCCCTCCTTAGTAGTTGGCGGGAACCTCCGACAGACAACGTGTTTCCGGTGGCCATATTTTAAAAAGGTCTGTGTCAAGCAAAACTTGTAAAATGACTTCCGTTAATATTTATAAATTCAGTGGAAAATCTTTGCACAGAGTATAAAATAGCGGAAATCATGACACAAGCGAGCTGGAAACATCATCAGTCAATTCCCTAATAACGCTCGAATCACGTCGCGACCGCAGTGCTCGCGGATGGATTGTTCTTGCGGTCGTAGCGAGTTGTCTTAGTCGCGTAACACTCTTAACCCCTCCACAGCCTTTAACCAGGATAACAATGAAAATCCTTCTGGACCACAATGTTGAAAATTTGCAATATGTTAAACAAATAACATCAACAATGAAAAAACTAATTTTGTGTTACATTTTCATTTATTAAAGTAAATAACTGAAAGAAAAAACTCTCGTTACTTGTAACCCTTAATTTGCTTTTTGTGCGTCGTCTGCCTAGCGCCTAACTAAAATAAAAAATCCGCAGAATGTCGCCTAAACAAAATATATTCTAAATATATAGTATGTAAGTACCTATAACAATTTATTTCAATTGATTTTTTAATTCAATTCAGATTTTACTACGAGTATGTATATTGTTGTTCGGACTGTTGGGATACAACTTTTTTACGTTCAAAGTTTTGGAATTCAACATATTGCAAGTTCAACTGTTAGCGAACTCAACATATTGCAAGTTCAACTGTTAGCGAACTCAACATTTTAGGAACTCAAAATTGTGAGTCCAGTAAATTCAATTTTTACGACTTCAACATTTTGGGATTCAACACTTTGCGAATTCAACGTCATAAGAATCCAACATATTGTAAATTCAACATTGTGGTCCAGAAGGATGAAAATCGATATTAAAAGAAATATGTAGCGACACTTCCGCTGGAAACAATGCTTATGGCCGAGTTTTGCACCACCCTCCCTCCCGCATACAACGCAAATAGGAAGTATACAGAATAAACAACACACAAAACAACCAAAAACGATCTGACACGTGTTTCGCCTCTACACGAGCCATCCTCAGGACGATGTCACAGAACACACTAAATATTTCTTTTAATATCGTTTTTGATAATAGATTTCCGCAAAGTAACGCCTGAATCAATACTCTCTTCGGTCGTTCCCTCATGACTGAGGTTCGTGATCATTTGAATCTGACGAACTGTCTCCATTGGCTCCGGTCTATGGCCATCTCCACCACGGCGTAAAAGCGGGACGTTGGTGTTTCTTTCAGTTGGTCAGACCACCTGGTCGGAGACCGGCCTCGTAAACGTTTCCCTTCCACGTTTCCCACCACAATGAACTTTTTCAAGTCAAAGTCAAAGTCAAAGTCAAAATCATTTATTCAATTTAGGCATCAAAGACGCACTTATGAACGTCAATTTTTCATTATAATGTACTTTAAAGACTACCGCCGCGTTCCACAATATATAGAGCCTACCGAGAAGAAGCGGCAAGAAACTCGGGGCCATTCTTTTTATACAGATGTTTTTACAATGTTTTTACTTAGGTACTACAAATATTAGCTCCAGTGTGTTGCCTTACAAAAGAGAACATAATAATGGTATCAGTAGGGCAAGACACGCTACACTTTGACATCTTAGTACACGCGTAGATAGATCCTGGAGTGATCAGTCCCAAGCTGTTTTATCCTCCAAGTAATCCGAAATTTTGTAATAACCTTTTTGACAGAGTTTAGTTTTGATAGTAATTTTAAACTTATTAATAGGCAAATTTCGGATAACATTGGGAACTTTATTATAGAATCGTATACATTGTCCCATAAAAGAATGACTTATTCTGTGGAGACGCGTTACATGTACAGATAGCTTGTGCTTATTTCGCGTGTTGATGGAATGAGCATCACTCCTTTTATCACTCCTTTTATCAAAACTGCTAATGTTTTTCTTTACATACATTAGATTTTCATAGATAAACTGCTGTCGCCACGTCTGGCGATGTGGCCAAAATAGCAAAATGGCAAAATACGACGATGACATACGGTAGACAATCGGTCCTTAATTTTTAATTGTGACAGAATTGAGACGTTAATCAATACATTATCTAGGATAACAATGGTTTATATAATGTGTCTAGTTCAGCAACAGCAAGGAATAACATCAGGCGAGCGACTTGCTCGTCTCGGCACCGAATGACATAAAAACACTATAATTTTGCAATAACATTTGTATTTACTTGCTCCAGGTTAATGGAGAAGCGTAAAGGACAAACCTACACGATGATCCTGTCGGTGGGCGACGAGCGACACTTCCTGATCTGGGGCCATCCGCCGGCCGAGGTCGGCGCCGTCAGCACTATAGCTTACATCTTCGACCCGCACATGTTGGACGATGTCGGGTGTCCCAACAAGCTGTAAGCTTTATTATTATTATAATCATAATCATCAGCGTCAGCTTCACCATCACCATCACCATTATCATTATCATTGATTTGTATTTAAGGTTCTGTATTTTTAGACAAAACGAAATCTTTGTAGGATAATTTCTTTATCTTTTGTGTGTCAAAGACCCATCAAGGATCCAGTTTTGATCCCTGGCTGAGGAAATATGTGTGTTGAAGATGAGCCGTTATAAAATATGGGACCACATCCACACGCGGTGCTCAGGTCCCAAACTAGACAGGCAAACATGCAACTGGTTCGGGAATCACACCTGGACCAGCTTAAAACTGCGCCAACCGCTGATTTAATGAAAAAAAATTAAATGGATAATGTCACAAAAGCAAATGAGAAATGTTTGTGCACAGTCTAAAATAGAGGTGACGGTTTTCTTGTAGATATGGCGCAGGCGCGTTTATTCGCTACGCGGGCATTACATCCTTCGTCGTTGACTTCTTGACCAACTATGGGGACCTTGATGCTGCAAAGAAAGGGACCCCAAAGCCTCCCATCACTTTGACAAATATTGAGGTAAGTTTTTAGGGTTTCATAAGGGATTCGATGGATAGGATCTCTGGTATGGATCTGCTAAGAACCTTAGAGACGCTCGCGACAAACTGCAACGCGCTGTCCGTATTGTTGGAGACACTGAAGTCACTCAACACCTAGAACCTCTACAAATGCGTAGAACTATAGCTTCTCTAAGCGTTTTTACCGTTTATTTCACGGTGAAAATTTTGTAAGGCTTTTCAATCGTATTCCTTTGTCACCATTTCGATCCCGAACTACTCGTTCCGGCCTAGTAGTGCATCTGTATACTGTTCAAAACTTCCATGAACCAAAAAGTTTGACAGTTCCTATGAAACGCTCTGCGAGCGTACGTTTATTCTTGCAATTATGACACTGGGTCTTCCAAGCGGGGCGTGAAAAAGCACCTCTCGGGTAATCATAGGGGTGCTAGTAGTGCAACAGCTTACGGCCGCATTAATGGTCATCGCTTCTTGAATCCATTTCCGCTTTCCATCAGGCGAAAGGGAGTGACTTAGATGAACCAATAAAATAAAGAAGATAACGGTATACTAAGCCTTCGACTTCTCAAATCAATCCAATTCAAAATTGTTTTTAAAATCCTCTTTTTTACAAATCCAAACTTACACATTTATACAATTAGTGTGATAGTGTTATTGTGTTGGCAATAAGGAAGAACGGAACCTTCTGTGCACGAGTCTCACTTGCTCTTAGCTGGTTATATTAATACGTACTATTAAGAATATGAATGCAGAATAAAATCAAATTATAAACCATTTTACTAGAATATATTAGGATAACACATTTCGCAAGGCAAAATGATTACAGGTGGTCCAAAAAGAGCCCCTAGAACGTCTACCCACCTACGAGTTAGACATGAAAGCGTTGCACATTCATTGTCGGGCAGAGTTCGACTCTATGAACATCAACGCGCTTATCGAGAAGAAGAGGAACGAGGTACACCTTCCATCATCATCACCATCGAAAGCGAAATCATGAATATTGACACCAGAAACTCTCAATCTTTTATTTCAAGAACCGCATATGCAGCAGAACTAAGTCTTCCAGACAATACTTTAATATGAGGTTACATTGTAATGAAAAGTTTATGTGACTAGACAATAGTCTAGAAAATTGTTACCTTGTCAATTTTTAAAGTTTTTCTCAATCAAACATCACATTTATCTCTTAGTAGGAAACGGAAGGCAAAGAAAACTTCAGACTTTATTCTTTAATTTGAAGTAGGTGAATTATTATCTGAGAACCATTTAGAGATACCTATTCGAAAAAGCGATGGTTTATTGAATTCGTTTACTATTTTTCCTGCCTACTTGAGAAATTTGCGTTCTATTATTTGCATAACATATTATTAGCTATTTAAATAACACAAAGATAATTGTAAGTCGTAAATATATGCAATGAACAAGAATGGCCTTAATATAGATCCCTGTGGTATCATCATCATCATCTCAGCCGTAGGACGTCCTCTGCTGAACATATGCCTCCCCCATGATTTTCCAAAAGGAACGGTTGGAAGTGGCCTGCATCCAACGTCGTCCTGCGACCTTCATCAGGTCGTCTGTCCACGGACGGCCGACCTACGCTGCGCTTCCCAGTCCGTGGTCTCCACTCCAGCACCTTTCGGCCCCATCGGCCATCTGTTCTGCGTGCTATGTGCCCTGCCCACTGCCACTTCAACTGGCTAATCTTGTGAGCTATGTCGGTGACTTTCGTTCTTTTACGGATCTCCTCATTTCTGATTCCATCACGTAGAGAAACCACGAGCATAGCCCTCTCCATAGCCCTCTCCATAGCTCGTTGTGCGACTTTGAGCTTAGTTATGAGGCCCATAGTAAGAGACCACGTTTCAGTGCCATAAGTTATCACTGGTAACACACATTGGTCGAAGACCTGTGGTATACGCCCATTTTAATTAAAGAATCTGATGATGTTACACTATCAATGCGTAACTTTTTGCTGCATGTCTGATAAATATGACTCAATGAGATCGAGAGTTCCACAACTACCGTAGTGGGAAAGTTTGCGAAACACCGTGTGGTGCTTTACACAGTCAAATGCATTAGATAGTTAATAAAGATGCCCATAGCATCATGGGAGCTCTCCCAAGCCTTTCGCACATGCGTGATAAACTTGACACCAGCACTCGTGGTTCATCTGTTTTTTAGTGAAACCAAATTATTTTCATGGAGCCAGTTGAAATGGAACGTAAGTAGTTTGAATAATTTTTTTCAAAGATTTCTTACTCCGTACAGTCGAGATAAATAAAATAAAATATAAATAGCCTTTTATTACCTAATATAATGTGTTTAACGGTTATAAAAACTGATTCTTATTCATTAAAATTTCTGTTTAGTTAGGAACCCCTCTCAGGTCAGGAAGGCCTTTTCCAAGGATTGCCATTTCTCACGATCTTGAGCTTTTTGGTTCCATTGCGGTCAGGCTATTTTCTTAATAGGAAGGAAGGCTATCAGTCTATAATTTGAATGGTTAAATTTCTCCTCTGACTTAAAGATTAAAAGAAAGGATGATTCCACTAAATTTCAATAAATCGAGATAATCTTCATACAAATATTAAATACAATGAATACATAAGGTGCAATAGTGCAGTATTTGGACATATTTACCAACATTCCCTCAGTCAACAGTCTTCAGTAGTTTATGCATTGAAAATTTTTGTATTATGTCTAAAACTTCATCAATTAACTCAAGAGTAATTAAAATTATCTTTAAAAACAGCTTCTGCTGACATTTGCTGAAAGATGCAACTGCCGTTTTGTCTATTAAAATATTTTATTACATAAAAAGTTGTGGTTGTCGGATATGTGGACCAAGGACCATATGGACCATGTTGTGATATACCATGATGATATTTTAATTTGGAAGATTTCTGGTGTTCTTGTTGATGACGTGCTCTTAGAAAGTAAATTTAGTTTTTTATTCATCCCGAATTATAAAATCACAAATGTTAAAGTCATTATAATAAATTGTATTATTGCAGTTTAGGATATTTACAAATCATCAGTACAACTTTCATTCATATGATTTGTCTTGATTGAGATCTGCGCGTTATTAATTACAAGGACAGTTGCAGAATATTTTAGTTCAGTTTATTAGTCTGTATTATTTTAAGTAGTCTTTCAGATGGTTTTTATATTCTAAGCGGATTCCGTATTTGACATAATCAGCCCAATATATTCCCACTGCTGGGACTCGAGCCTTCCTCTCAGAGAGAGGAGTTGTGCCATAATCCACCACGCGGGTTGATAGGCTAGTGGACAACCCATGTCGAAGTATTCAGGCCTCCGACATATCCTAACGACTCTTGTCCTAAGACTTAAGGCTTAACGTGCCCTCCGAAGCATGGAAGCGCTCAGTTGAACAATGCCACTAGCACACCCCCATCCAACTTCTGCCCGCAGCAAGCGTCGCTTTGTTTGTCGGTGGAGATCCCTAAGTAAAGCTCCGCTGCGAGCGCTTTCGTATTTTATTTCTAATAAATAAAGCTTAAGCGTGTAATAAAACAGGTTTTATTACTTTTAAATATTGTCTAACATCATCATGGCAATCATTACTGAACGTAGAAATATACTTTGGCCTAATGTCATCGGTCAGGGTATATTTCTTAAGCCCGATTTACACTTCAATAGCAACAGTAGCGAGTTAATTTGTCATTGTCGTTTGAACGACACAAGCGAGTTAAGTAGTAAGTTGTTGATTGAGTTGTATAGATCGCAGTCTTATTTTTTGGTAAGTCCAGTGCGAAGTAGGCCCCTCTCTCTCGCGTCTCCCGCACCCCGCCTATTTAACTGGTGGGCACGTAGACGGGCGAGTTTAGTCCATTTGTAGAATAAGTAGTAATAAGTAACTAGTCTTGTTCTCGAAACGGTAACTTTTTGTTTATTTATTTATTAAGTCCACCTACATTGTGTACACCAATACATTGTCAACGAATTAAACATTTAAATTAAACCAAATGTCACAATAATTACAGGTGAAGACAGCATGCAATAATAAGTACCTAATAGTTGTAAACATAATACAGTCAATGAATAGTCTTTAAAAGTTAATTAAAATATATGTATTGTATACATAAAGAAAAAAAATTGTGTGGTCAGAGATCTCAGGGACTTCCTGAAGCTATTAATATTGTCTCTAAATATGTCGATATTGTTTGTCCTAGACAAAGTGTTATACTGACGAACTATTCTAGGCAATGGTGAATCTAATCCCAAATTGGAACGACAACACCTAGTGGAAAACATATTAAAGTTTGACACTCTAAGCAAACCTCGAGGAATACTCGGGTACACTTTCGAGAGTAGTTTCGGGGTATCCAAAATTCCGTTTACAAGTTTATAAAAATACAACTGGTCCAGCATTCTCCTACGATTTGTAAGTGAATCCATCTTAAAAAAACTTAAGTTGTGAATCGTAGATTTTAAGTTCCTTACCCAAATAACATGAGTAGGTTAGATGCCACATGAATCTTTTTTGTACACTTTCTATTATTTTTTGTGAATATTATAGAAAGGATTCCACACAGTGCTGCAATATTCTAAGCCGCTACGCACTAACGAGTTGTAGAGCATGATTTTTGTGCTGGGATACTTAAAACCTTTTCCAATTTCGCAATATGAAACCAAGATTTTTAAAAACCCTGGAGGATATATTATCAACGTGGATATGGAAACGTAGCTTGCTAAGACTTAAGACTACGTACTCGGCTACGTTTGAACGCTACTTACAACTTGCTACTTGTTACTTAACTGACTGATTACTTAACTGGCTACTGTATTTATTGATGTGTGAACCGGGCTTTAGTGACTTGGTGGTTACACGCTATGTTTTCAGGGTAAATATCCCCTGTGCTCCCTCAGTGCAGTGAGTCTGGCCACTTCAAGGGCTACCACAAGAAAGAAAGTTAAGGATTTCTACCAGAAGTCTCCTACAGAGGTAAGTTCACCAACACACAATAGCGACGAACAATAATAATATAATACTATTTAAAAGAACAGTCATACTTAGTGTCAAAAGTCACGTCGGAGTACGGGAATCGACTACTTTGTTATGAGGTCATCATGCCCAGCGTAATCCTGGCTATGTATGGCTCGTCCTGACTATGTGTTATCTGTGCCCTAGATACATGACAGTTTGTACTGTTGCACGTGAACGACACGTTACGTTACACGCACGCAGTTATTCGTGCTAGGCACACTGCTCGTCTTGGTTGGTACACTTACACTGCCTGCCAGTTATGATAGCCTAGTAAGTATCGACTACAGTTTCCTCGCAATATCACCGCATAGTACCAGGCTACCATAACCGCATAGCAGATCTCAGCAGCCTTGCTGTCGCTCGGCATGCTGATATCCATACATAATATCACCTACTACATGGCTCGTCCTGACTATGTGTTATCTGTGCCCTAGATACATGACAGTTTGTACTGTTGCACGTGAACGACACGTTACGTTACACGCACGCAGTTATTCGTGCTAGGCACACTGCTCGTCTTGGTTGGTACACTTACACTGCCTGCCAGTTATGATAGCCTAGTAAGTATCGACTACAGTTTCCTCGCAATATCACCGCATAGTACCAGGCTACCATAACCGCATAGCAGATCTCAGCAGCCTTGCTGTCGCTCGGCATGCTGATATCCATACATAATATCACCTACTACATGGCTCGTCCTGACTATGTGTTATCTGTGCCCTAGATACATGACAGTTTGTACTGTTGCACGTGAACGACACGTTACGTTACACGCACGCAGTTATTCGTGCTAGGCACACTGCTCGTCTTGGTTGGTACACTTACACTGCCTGCCAGTTATGATAGCCTAGTAAGTATCGACTACAGTTTCCTCGCAATATCACCGCATAGTACCAGGCTACCATAACCGCATAGCAGATCTCAGCAGCCTTGCTGTCGCTCGGCATGCTGATATCCATACATAATATCACCTACTACATGGCTCGTCCTGACTATGTGTTATCTGTGCCCTAGATACATGACAGTTTGTACTGTTGCACGTGAACGACACGTTACGTTACACGCACGCAGTTATTCGTGCTAGGCACACTGCTCGTCTTGGTTGGTACACTTACACTGCCTGCCAGTTATGATAGCCTAGTAAGTATCGACTACAGTTTCCTCGCAATATCACCGCATAGTACCAGGCTACCATAACCGCATAGCAGATCTCAGCAGCCTTGCTGTCGCTCGGCATGCTGATATCCATACATAATATCACCTACTACATGGCTCGTCCTGACTATGTGTTATCTGTGCCCTAGATACATGACAGTTTGTACTGTTGCACGTGAACGACACGTTACGTTACACGCACGCAGTTATTCGTGCTAGGCACACTGCTCGTCTTGGTTGGTACACTTACACTGCCTGCCAGTTATGATAGCCTAGTAAGTATCGACTACAGTTTCCTCGCAATATCACCGCATAGTACCAGGCTACCATAACCGCATAGCAGATCTCAGCAGCCTTGCTGTCGCTCGGCATGCTGATATCCATACATAATATCACCTACTACATGGCTCGTCCTGACTATGTGTTATCTGTGCCCTAGATACATGACAGTTTGTACTGTTGCACGTGAACGACACGTTACGTTACACGCACGCAGTTATTCGTGCTAGGCACACTGCTCGTCTTGGTTGGTACACTTACACTGCCTGCCAGTTATGATAGCCTAGTAAGTATCGACTACAGTTTCCTCGCAATATCACCGCATAGTACCAGGCTACCATAACCGCATAGCAGATCTCAGCAGCCTTGCTGTCGCTCGGCATGCTGATATCCATACATAATATCACCTACTACATGGCTCGTCCTGACTATGTGTTATCTGTGCCCTAGATACATGACAGTTTGTACTGTTGCACGTGAACGAAACGTTACGTTACACGCACGCAGTTATTCGTGCTAGGCACACTGCTCGTCTTGGTTGGTACACTTACACTGCCTGCCAGTTATGATAGCCTAGTAAGTATCGACTACAGTTTCCTCGCAATATCACCGCATAGTACCAGGCTACCATAACCGCATAGCAGATCTCAGCAGCCTTGCTGTCGCTCGGCATGCTGATATCCATACATAATATCACCTACTACATGGCTCGTCCTGACTATGTGTTATCTGTGCCCTAGATACATGACAGTTTGTACTGTTGCACGTGAACGACACGTTACGTTACACGCACGCAGTTATTCGTGCTAGGCACACTGCTCGTCTTGGTTGGTACACTTACACTGCCTGCCAGTTATGATAGCCTAGTAAGTATCGACTACAGTTTCCTCGCAATATCACCGCATAGTACCAGGCTACCATAACCGCATAGCAGATCTCAGCAGCCTTGCTGTCGCTCGGCATGCTGATATCCATACATAATATCACCTACTACATGGCTCGTCCTGACTATGTGTTATCTGTGCCCTAGATACATGACAGTTTGTACTGTTGCACGTGAACGTTACGTTACACTCTAACAAATGTTTGTACTCGGCTCACTGCATACAAATACTTATATAATTATTTCCTCGTTCAGCCATTGCCAGCGCTTCCCGTGCCACCAGAAAAAGCTCCACCTCCTCTCACTGCGGAACAGATAATGACGTTGCGAGGGGAAGACTTCTTCCTCTACTGCCCCCGTGGGGATGGACATACTTATGGGAGGTACTTGCAAATTTGCGGATACGATTTTTTTGTTAAATCTGATTATTTCGCTAAAAAGTTGTATTTTTATTATAGGTTGAGCTGAAAACACACAGACACGGGAGGCGGAGGCGTCCCGGAGACGGTTTTTCAGTATCGTTCGAGTTAGTTTGAAAGCCTGCACACAATTCGGAGCGGAGTCAAGTAATTGTGTGTACAGGCTTTCAAACTAATTCAAATAAAACAGAAAACCCGTCTCGGGTACGCCTCCGTCTCTAGTGTCTGTGTGTTTTCAGATTTAACTCCTTTGTTTTAGACTTTCGCGGTTGTTAACTACATTATAATTAGTAGGTACTCACGGGATGTACACCACGATTAGGCAGGTTTAGGTCATCAAACCAACATTCGCAGTGATACAGTTAGTGTGTATTGTCGAGACTTACAATCGAGTTCGAGGGCCGAGTGGTATCCGTAGTAAAAGAGTGAGAAAGAGGGTAGACCGTTTTGTCTGCTCGTAATAACTTGGAACTGTTTTCACATCCACCCGCATATTCAGTCTACCCGTGAACATGGTGCATGTAACTGCGCCGAAACATCGGGAACTCCAAAACCTGCCTAATCGTGGTGTACAGCCCGTGAGTACTAATTATAATGTATTTAACCCCTTTTGTTGATCCGAATGCGGTTAAGACCAAATGGAGGTTTATATGTTCGAGCTGTTTGTTTGTATGTATGTATGTTCGTTCCAATGTCCGATCGTAACTACACAACGGCTCAACCGATAGTGATCATACTAATATTATAAAGAGGAAAGATTTGTATGTAAGTATGTTTGTAACGAACTGGCTCAAAAAGTACTGGACCGATTTAAAAAAAATCTTACACCTTTGGAAAGTTACATTCATCCTGAGTAACATAGGCTATATAAAATTCATCATCATCCATCACCGTGCGGGTGGAACCGCGGAGAGCAGCTAGTATATGATACGTCATTAGATTCGTCCTGATGCCGCGAGTGTCACTAGGTACATAAAATGGCGGATTTTATAAGTTTATATGTGCTGGCTAATTATTTCCGAGGTTAGGTTCTTATCGTTCCGGTTGTTTATATTTATTTATTGCTTACGAAAGTCCCATCATCAATTTTCATTTAAGTATTGTGAAACCCTGGGGATCGATTGATTTCTTGGAGTTTCTTTCAATGACCCAATGACAGGAAACTGTGAGTAATAATAATAATAATAATTCTTTATTTACAACTTTAGGTACAATGTTTCGTATATAATAACACTCGATATTTTGATAACAATAGAAATAAGTGGTAACTTTATTTACACGATTTGGAATCCCTGTACCCTGTACTAGTATTAACTGTGTTACAGGGTAACAGTTCCTAACCATGATTTATATTTTGCAGAGACGACCTGATCCCCCTTCCGAAATCGGAGACAGTTCTCCACAGCCCGGTTGAGATCGCCGACAAGAACTTCCACTCGCAGTACCAGCAGCTGGACGCTGAGAAGTTCATACTGAGGGGCACCAGGCATTTTGCCAGCTACAGGTAAGTTCTCATAATATAAAGTTACAAGGAAAAATATAGCATAATGCTACGAGTAGGTAGGTATAACTGCCTACCACCTAGCGCTGGTTTTCAACATACTGCTTTGCTCACATAAAAAAAACGGCAGCCATTTAGTACTCGAGAACTACATACTCGTATCTAAATCGTAAGTTTTCCTTTCATTTAATTGATCAAGTTTGTTAGAGAGATTGCAACCTTATAATTGACCCTAACGATTGATGCAAAGAAGAAGAGTTTTCGAATTTTCGAAAATCTTTAAATGCAGTTTTTTCTTTTTAAAAATAAAGGATTGTTTTGAGTAAAATTGTCTATGTGCAGTATTAAGAGTACTTTGCCTTCTGGGGCCTTACTCCCACCTCTTAAAGCAGTCATGTTTCAACCTTACCATTAAATTTGGTACCACCACGTCAATATAGCAAGCTTAAAGTAATAATGGAATACGATAGATGTCTTGATGACGTAGTATCAAATATTTCACGCAATTCGCATACTTTTTCGTGGCTTTTGACACTATTATATATATTGCAACTTTACCATTAAATTTGGTTGACCATTTTTTGTCGGTGGGAGTATGATAGTAAGTATGATTATTGTAAGCTTATTACAAAACGCTCTTGATTTATGATAGTTTCGTAAAATGTGGGAGTAGGCCCCCTGGTGGCATTACAATATTCCACCCAGTATATACTAGCGACTGCCGGCGACTCCGTTCGCGTAGAAGGCTCGGCCTACTGCCTCGCCGTAACCTTCCAAGCTGGGATTGGATTCTTAGTTGTTCTTCCATAAGAACCTTCTTCATACAAAATTAACACAACAAAAAAAGAATTAGCTAGATTGTTCCATCCGTTCTCAAGTTATGCCAGGAGAAACAGGGGTCCTTTTTTGTATATATATAGATAATTTGTTATAATCAAGATAGTTTTCAAACTCTACAGTTAAGTTTCAATGATCTTCCAATTCACAGATTTGTGTAGGACTCACACTGTTGTGTATGTCTTTTTTGTAACAATCAGTGACGTGACCACATTGGCTCGTCACTGATTGATACACAGTCTTGCACACTACTGCTTCACGGTTGAATAACTGGCAAAGGTGTGGTACTTGCCCCGCAGGCGAACTTTAAATACTTATTATTTTGTAAAGGATGTTAGGAATGAAGTAGGCGGTAAGAATGAGATGCCGCCTACATCTGTGGAGAGTAGATAAAACACGTAAGCATAAGCACTGTCCTTTCCCTCCAGATATCAAACTTTCAAGTCGTATGCTGGAGTGGCTTGCTGCGTGGCCGCGCTGGCCATGCTGGGCAGGCTAAGGTCTCGGGCTTGGAACGAAGACACTGTTGACGAGACCCTGGACGTTGGATATAACTTCTTTAGGGTCAGTTTAAGTCTGTTTTATTTTAATACTAACACTAGTAGTTCTGCGAACAGTAGACCTCGCCAGCACAGTTTTATCAGCGGCAATTAACAGTACTTCATAACCTATTATATCGGAAACCACTTGACTGATTATGCTCATATTCGAATTTTCTCTTTAAAAATAGGTGTCTAATGTGTGAACCAAATTTTATTAAATTCGATCGGTAAATAGCGCCGCAGCAAACTTACCCCCCTTTTTTAGGAAAAAATCCCCCCCCCCCCCACTCAAAATCACTGACGACAAAAATTATATAATAAATAGTAGAACATGCATACCAAGTTTTATTAAGATTGGTGGAAAAATGCGAACTGTAAAGGAAGACCAACGAACAACCTAACAAACATACGGACAAATGAAAGTCAATTTGGCCAGTTAAAGCAGAGATGCTTCTCTTGCTCGCTCAAATAAGTTAACAGGTGTAATGTACTTTAATGTTAATTTAAAATAATTCAGATTAAAACTAAAGCTTACAAGTATACATATTGAAGAGAAGACTATATCGATTATTATCACAAGAGAAAATCTGGCTTACTATTTGTGTTTCCAGGAATCTCTATCGGAGAGGGGCGGACCCATCCGACGGTTGGTGCTCGGCGAGATGAAGGAAACTTTACGCATCCGTGACCAGGAGTACTCGCACAAGGTCATATTTTCAAAGTCTTAACTATTTTTATTGTTTGTTACTAATACTGGTAGTATAAATTTAAAAAAACATGCTTAATCCACTATAATTGATCCGGCTCAAAGGAACACAACTTTTATTTTATTAAAATTCTACTAATTATTAATACTCTAAAGAGGTCTAGTTTTAGTCTCTCAATGTCATATTTCGGAGTCATGTCAATTAGAATTCTGTTATTAGTTGTAAATAAATGTCAAAATGATACGATCGAAGGACCACAATGATAGATGTTGCTCAAAAGCATTTTCGACCTTATTAATAAACTTGGCTTACACCCGGAGTAGTTAAAACATCTATCTGTCAATTTTTCGCTTGCAGTAAATGTCACGCGTGAAAGCAAGACAAAGCATGTTATGCCTAATATAGGTTTAAGCAACGTTTATTAATAAAGGCCTTTATGTTTAATAATTGCTATAATGTGTTAATTTTTGCTTATTAACAATGGACAAGCAGAAGGTATACGATCAGCAGTGAATGGGACTGAGATGATGATGTCGCCCAAGAAATTCTATGTATAGATACTACAGAATATGGGATTTTATCATAACACAAAATATGGAATCATGGAATTCTTATTGATGGAATAATACACACCATGCCAATAATTGATCCTGCTCCAAGGACCACAATTTCTTATTAATAAAATGTTGATTACACTTTTAAATTGTAGTACTTTGCCAACATTATAAGGATGTGTGAATTTTGTATAAGCAAAATGAAAGCAATAAAATGAATTTAACGCATTGTTTAAATATAGGGGTTTTAATAGAAGAGTTACTGGAGTTAGGAAATGGCTGCGCAATTTGAGAATATTCATAGTATAGTGTGGAGATGTAGAGTTTATATGTGATGGTTATTTGAATGTGTGAGCGTGACACCAGTACTAAAGAATTATATTGAACGGACCTGACATTATCTATAATTATCACGGGACTTTTGCTCCTATACGACCCCTTCTTATTCATATTCTTTAAGGAGACGATAAATCAAGTACTGACGTCCCACATTAAATAATTTATGCATTTCCCGCCAGCCTTTACCCAAACCATCTCAACTTTTTAATAGGAAAGGAAGAAAGGAAGAAAAGAAAAAGAAAAGGAGGACTTGGGGATGCTGGGTCGTTCCTTCGAACCCTTATTAGTAATAGAAAATAATTAATAAATATATTTATTTTCGATGTCAATTCTTCTAACTTTCAGGAGCGTGGTATAGCAGTCTGGGGTAAGATGATATCTTCAAATCCGAAAGTCTTCGATGTATGCAGAGGCCTTGACCACTTTTTCAAGGAATCTGATGCTGGGATACTACAAGTAAGAAATGGTTTCCTTGTGTAGTCTGACGGTAGGCATACACAAGCAGGCAAGCGCTTGGCCATGGTTCCTTCAGAGATTGAATTTGTATTGTACTGGTTCTTTCATTGGATATATCCCTCTGCAACCGCGCGTTCATCTGCTTGCCCTTATTTGTGAAGGTTGTATAGGTGACATGTATATTGGTACATCATCATTATCATCATGCTTCCTAGCCGATTTCGGCCACGGCGACCAAAGTTTCTGCTGTAAGCTATCGTTTGTCATGTTAAGTCCAGGCGCCGCTCATGCGCTCGGATATGAATGTGATATCCTATTTTGTTCTTAACCGTGCGTAAACAAATGCTGCACGTTAGGGATTTACCCACAAAATTATATTTCAGGTTGGCGGTCTATTTTTAAGTTCGTCTCGTGTATCATCAAGTTATCGCCTCCTGTCATCTTCAAAACATACACATTAGCAGCACCAAACGCCGCCACTCCGCGCGGTTTTGTGCAAGTGTGCGACTGGCTCCAAACGGGAGGGTTGAATTTTACACCTCTTCATTGATCACCAACCATGATACATAGAAATGGGTGAAGTGCCCATCATGCATCCAATAGGGAAGTACCTCGTCTGAGCCAGGGGTTATTGGCTCAGGAACAACTGTTGTACAGTTCTCTATGGATCTTGTATATATGCTGCTGTGTGAATTTTTCTAGTCAGGAAATTGTAGAGCTTGATAATTTTTGTGACGCTCTGGGATACGGTGAGCCTTATTGACCTTGATGGACCTCATGATCATGTCTACTGAAAACCTGATGATGAAATGTAATTTGTTAGATTCCTGGTGAGTTTGAAGCTGCCATTTGGAATGAAGGCGGGAAGTTCTACCTGTACCATCCATGGCCGGCTGATCGATATGGAAAGAGGGTGAGTTGAACATAGTATGATATATCTCTACTGGGGAGCAGATAACGCGGTTGGTTATAAAAATACAATTTATTTTCTTATATATGAGCAATCCTTTTGAAATGAACAACTAAAATAAAGTTTATTTCATTGAAATTATATGAAGGCGACTTTTATAAAATACTACTGCAATAAATGTAATGTCTACACGTACATCTTTTTGTATCGCCACCGAGCTGTGAAACATTTCAAACCGTGTATGATCTGTATGGATAATTTGATAATAATAATAATAATAATAATAAAATCTGTTTATTTTCTCTCTACAAAGGTTCTTATTGATAAAGTAAACCCTAATATTTTAACTTAGGTAAACCTGCTTTGTGAGAGACTGGTGCCTGAAGTAGGTTTGTGAAAACCTGTATTACAAGTCACCAGGACCTCACTCCACGAATTAAGTTTTCTTTGGCAGCTTTAGGGTGTTGACATAACCGATACCGTAGTACCTTTTACGAAATCTAATTACAAATGGTAAATTTAAAAAGGAGCTTGCTTGGAAATCAAAAGCCGGCTGGGCCGGTTATAAAAGTATGATTGCATACTTTAATAACCGGCCCATTTTTTTTACGGCCCATTCTGTTTTGATTCCGGCATTAAGAATACCCGCCCTTGGAATCACAGTAGATACGTTAAGAGGATTGCATAGCTAGAACTTTACTACGTCTTAACATTGTCCGATTTCAGTGTTTTTTTTTTTCATGTTAACATCACATTGTTTACTATGCCCGTACGTTATGATTTTTTTCAGTTTTTTAAGTTCTAAAAAATGAAAATTATAGCAGTTTTAAAATAGGTATACGGAAATAAATAAAAAAGTACGGGCATAGTAAATAGTGTGATGATTACAGGAAAAAAGAGTCGCTGAAATCGGACAATGTTCAGAGGTAGAAAAGAGTTATTTCTTTTAGTATGGACAAGTACTAGCTATGCAATCCCATTATGAGATTGAGGCTGTAAGCATCAGAGTAGCGTCAATTATAGTATTGATAATCAAGATAAAAAAACGTACTAATCTAATCCAAATTGCTTGGAGAAATTGTATGAAAACAGCATTAAATAGAGAATCTGGGAAGAAATTGAAGAAAAACTTTACCCAAGAAAGGATCTAGAACTCCCAACAAACTGATTCGCGCTTGAATCTCGTTTGAAGTGCATCAACGCGCGTCATCTGCGCATCGTCTGCGCGTTTAAAATACTCTGTGTTCTTACAATAGAATAGAATATTCTTTATTTGCTTGAAATGTGAGTACATACAAATTTTATGCTCTTAGGGATCGAATACGTCGCCGGGTTTCGAGCATGTCAGCTGCTCATCTTCAGGGCGAGAGCGCGAGTGCTCACCGGGAGCTATAATATAAAAATTTTACCTTATAATAAAATTTGTATTATGTTTCCTAAGACGTCCGAAGTCCTTTATGAGAGAGTACATCGCCTTTTCCCCGACATGTCGCTAGATGTCGCTACTTTACCGTCACGTGACCGCGCCTCCAGCGCTTACAGTGGCCAAATCTGGAACTCATTTAAATAGTCCAAAGCAAGCCGCCATTTTGATGTCATTGTACGGCTCATAATGGTAATGATGTTGGTAACACCAGGAAGACATTATTTGGACTTCGGACGTCTTAGGAAACATAATACAAATTTTATTATAAGGTAAATTTTTTATATTATGTGTTCCGTTTGACGTCCGAAGTCCTTTATGAGAGACATGTTTGTTATCTCCTGGTGGCTTGCTTAATAAAATGCAACAATGTGATTTAAAACAAAATATAATTCAATTAACAGATGGTATTTACTTAGGAGTGAGATATCTATAATGATATCTAAGGTCTCATTGAGAACAGAGATCTTAAATAAAGTAAAAAAATCATTGCAAAAGCAAATTTTTGCTCGTAATTGTTGCTGAAAAATATTTTGAGAGAGACTTTTCAGACTCTATCTCGTTGTTACGGCCCCTATTATCTACATCTCTACAGTAATATTTCCTAAATGTATTTTCATGGCGCCAGTTAGGCTTAGCTAGAATATCATTAATTGGATACTTTTCTAACGAGTTAAGAGATGAGACAGCTGATCTAAAGCTACCGGGAGGTGCCTCTATACCAGCTTCCGAAAGAGTTCGCCTTATCCAACCACCTATAATCACAGCAGTGGCCGGTCTGCGAGGCTCCCTCGTGGTTATAAACAAATTTGTCAAAGAACTTCTATAATTTTGAGAAATATTTATCAGAGTTCTTAACCAAAAAGAGGATTTGTGTTCCTATCCAGTGGATTTAACTATATCCAATTTGATTGATGATAAGATACTGAATCAGTTTTGGAGCCAAATACAGGATACAAGGTTATTGTATCTCCGCTATCTACAAAGTGTTCAGAGTCACAATGTAAGAGAGTTAAATCATGTACTCTTCGCCCCGAAGCCAACAAAAGAATTGTGGCAGTACGTCTAGAAACATCATATAAACTGTTTATATTGATTTTGTGTTTTAAAAAAACTTAATTACGATTCTTGCATCCCATATTGGTAGTTTAGGAGGAATCGGTCTAGATATTGATATAACCTTTAATATATGCCGAATTAAATGATTTGTAGATATTTTAATATCGGATAATGTTTCACAGATTGATGCTATAACCGATTTATGTACAAGAATAGTACGGTAAGCTAATCGATCTGTAAGACAAAGCTTTGCTAAATATCTGGCTACCTCAGCAGGTGCTGGACTACGGCAGTTTAAGTTATTTTGACTACACCATTTTGACCATTTGTTCCATATTGGAGTATACGTTTCAAGGGTAGAAGCTCTCCAGCAAGTTGACAGTAGCTGCTTTTCTTCAATTGACCAATTGTATGTTGAGGTATCCCACCCGAAATGAGCCAAGCTTCCAGCTGTAGGTTCTGAACTTGAGCCGGAGGGCGACCGGTCTTTGTGTCCACTAGTGTTGTTTTCAGGTTCCTTATTTTCATACGTCGTGTAACTGCGCGGCTCTTCAGGTCCGGGCGCCAAAAGGGTTTCCTCCACTTGGGTGCTTTTATTATGAACTTTCCTTGAGCCGTGTTCAGATGTTGTAACACACGTGGGAGCAGGGCCGGTGGAGGGAAGATCCACGCTAGACCGAAGTCCCAATATCTGCTGAAAGCGTCGTGAAAGTAAGCGCTCGAGTCTGATAAGTCTCGCGTTACATATTTCGATACGACATGAGCGTCTCTTGAGGCGAATAGGTCTACGTCGGGAGTGCCCCATAGGTTGAATACTATTGTTGTCGCCTCGTGAAGGAGATGCCACTCGGAGCCGTTGCGATTGCGCGAGAGGCGATCGGCTTCCGTGTTGTACAGACCCGGAAGGTGGTGAGGGAGAAGTACAACGTTCAGGCTGTCCGTCAGAGCTAGGAGTTGTTTTGTCAGTTCTAGAAGATTTTGAGACTTCGTTCCGCCTTCGTTTTTTATGTAGGATACTACGGTCCTGTTGTCGGTTTGTAAGATCACAGTTGAGTCTCTCAATACACTTGCTTTCGAAGATATGGCGGCTATTACTGCATACATTTCTTTTAGATTGCAGTGCCATTTTCGTTGATGTGGACTCCAATTGCCTTTTAGTGCATTGTTGTTTACCAAGGCTCCCCACTGAACGTTTGAAGCATCTGTGACAACGTAGTTGACTGGGTACCTCCTGGGGTGTATTGGGGTTTTCTGACTGATCTTGTCCAGCCACCATTTTAGCTCTTCTCTTACCTCGTCGATATACAAGATGGGACGGCGGGAGTTTTTCTTTAAAAGGTTGCTGTGGCGTTGCAGAGCGCGGCAATGCAGCCTTCCCCGGAGGGTGACGAAGGTCGCAAAGTTGAGATACCCTAAGAGGCGTTGCGCCTGCTTGAGGTTCCAACTGCCTGCTGCCAAGCGAGCCAATAAATACTGACGGACTTTGTTCACCTTGTCTGGAGGTAGACTCTTGGTGTTTGATTTCGTGTCCCAGAGAATGCCCAGGAACTGTATAGACCTTGTTGGAGTGAGTATCGACTTTTCTATATTTATATTCCAACCTAGGCTGTTGAGAAACTCTATAGCTATCTGGACATGCGTTTTCAGGATTTTTGGGCATTGGTGCACTATCAAGTAATCGTCGAAATACACTACCAGGCGAAGGCCTTTGCTGCGTAACACTTCGGCTGTCCAATTTGTTACCGACGCAAACATTCTCGGTGCCACTGCTAGGCCAAAGGGCAGACACGTCATTTGTAGCAAGCGGCCCTGGTAACTGATGCGTAAAAAGCAGCGTTGGCTTTGTGTTATCGGCAAATGATAATACGCACGCTTGGTTTATGTCGAGCTTTGTCATCCAATCTTTCTCTTGTAAGAAGTTGGGCATCTGTTGATGATGAAACAGGTGAAAATGTCTTGTCTTCATAAATTGATTCAAGGCCTTTAAATTAAAAATGACGCGATTTTTTCCGTTGTTTTTCGTTACAATGAACAGTGGGGATATGAAGATGGAGTCAAGGGCGCAGACTCGAGAATTTGGTTCTGAATCATGGCTTGAATTTCTGAGGTCATTTCTACAGAAACTGGAGTTAGAAATTTTTTCATGACGTCTGATGTTGGAAGAATTAGTGGAGGCTTTTGGTTGAACGGGATGCGTGCGGCCGATATTAATCTTAGGATCGTTTTCGGTGGCCCGAATTTTAACCAAGCCTCTCGATAGAACATCAGACACCCGCCCGAAAACCGCCTCGAGTCATCTGTGCCTATTCCTGTTAACCTGGGCTTTTCGTCCCCCACTTTTCGTTTTGTGATGCTCGTCGAAACCATTTTTCTTTTGTCCTTGCTTTTTATTTCTTCGTGGACGAAAGGAATTTTCGCGGGAAGTAGAAGCTACTGGTGATTTAGTCCGGACAGGGGATCTAGAATGAACCACCGACTTAGATGGAGTCGCGATTAATTTCTCTAATTTATCAATACCTCCAATCTTTTGTATATAAGCCGATAAGTTCTGAGGGTTGAACATATATTCTGCAGAAGGGGGTATCTTTTCAATATCTTCACGAATATACTTTCTTTTTATAGTTTTAAGCAGGGCTTTACGTCGTAACTCTAAAACCTCTGCACGTTTCCCGCAAATTATTTGTAAAATATCATGCGATACTGATTTATAATTGGATTCATTACCAAATAATTCTCTCAACTTGTCATAAATTGATATTGAAGTTAGTTGTGCATGGTTTTGAAGACCAGTCAAGCAGATTACGTAATGCTAAATTTACAAATTCATTTTGTGCCAAAAAGGCATTTGACAAAGCAGCGAAACTACGTTCCATCTGAAACTATCTAAGTGGAGCAAACGGGTCCTCGAGTCGCCTCAACTCCTCGTTTACTTTGAGCTCCGTGAACGCGGGAAAAGCCGCATATTTCTTTTGTACCTCAGTGTACCGCACGGAGTTCCAGTCTGAGGAGTCGAACCTCTGCATTGAAGCTATCTTAGCAACACGGTCAGGACTTGCTTTAGGCACGGCCGGTTCTTTTATGGAAACATTTAGCTCCGCGATATCATTTACAGACTCTAGCGGTCGTGAAAAAGGGTTATCCAATGCATTACTGATTTCCACTGGTACTTGTATATCAGCGGAAGCGGAAGAACTCAGTTGCATGGCAGGTTAATTAGCACTAAAAATGCTATTAACGTGACTCACCAGCTGTTTCGATAGTAAATCAAACCTCCGGTCTAATTCCCGCGTAGTATCGCGTGATGTACTGCGGCTGTCCCGCCGGCGACGTCTTTTTGGCGGCGGCTCTTCATCATCGCTTGAACTCGAACTCGACCTTGACGCACTCGACGGAGTAGGTGTAATTTGGGACACGCCATTATGCACATCGCGTATTCGCACTTCACGATCACTAAACACATCCACGAGATTATTTTCCACAGGCGCGATAATTTTATCACCGTTCATTTTTCATCAAAAAACTTTACGTAACGGTTTATTAAACACTAAACTTTCTACTTTAATCTCGAAAGTTTAATATTAAGAAAAACTGACTAAATACGGGTAAGTTCTCCAGAAAATCTAACGACCATGCGGACGATTTGAAAAACGACGCAACAATGACATCAAAATGGCGGCTTGCTTTGGACTATTTAAATGAGTTCCAGATTTGGCCACTGTAAGCGCTGGAGGCGCGGTCACGTGACGGTAAAGTAGCGACATCTAGCGACATGTCGGGGAAAAGGCGATGTACTCTCTCATAAAGGACTTCGGACGTCAAACGGAACACATAATAAGTCATAAGCGAGTTACGGATTCGATCCCTAATATAAGACCCTTTACCCGTCGCATATCGCGCGTACACGATGTGAACGTACAAAAAAGTGCTATGCCATGTTGCGCGTACACCTAATGTATGTACACATTTTTATATGGTTTGTAATTAATTTTATTGGATCAACTTGCATGCACTTCACCGGTATAAACGTGCTTTTAGTTGGTCAAACTATTCAAGTGTAGTGTTTTGTATCTGAACTTTTATGCGTAGTTCGGAAAGAAATCGAAAGAAGTAGACCTTATTTTTTAAGGACGGGTTAATATTTTTTTTAAACTACGATATATCCTCCAGGTCGGTCTCCGCGACGGCGGTAAAGCCTGCATTCTGTACTTCACGCGCATTGGCTACTTGTGCGAGCATCTGCTGGAGAGCTGTTCCGACCTCATCCGCCGTCCCTTCAGTATCAGCGACGTCCTGATCACGAAGAGGGCCCGGAACATGCCGGAGCCCGTCAATAATATGACCCGTATGTATTCACACAAATTATAACGCAGATGTAAACTATTTAATCTATTTGCGGTTTTGCTCGCACGGATTCGTGGGATACGCCTTTATCATATTGACCGAGGGAACAAAGCGTTCGAAAAGTTTCGATATTGGCCAAAAAATGGTTGCCGACAAACCGTCTGATATTTTGTATCTCGGTTGCTAACAAATGTTGATTAAAATCAATATTGAAAGCTCCATTTACCAACTTACTAACATTTTTGCTTACCGGAGTTTTCAGAACTGACATAGAGCCACTATTTTTCAAGATTTCAATCAACATTTGTTAGCAACTGAGATACTTAATAACCGTGCTATGTATACAATAAAAAGCTTTTCTTATCTCTATATATAAAAGAAGATATCCTGACTGACTGACTGACTTTCAGACGACGCACAGCCTAAACCTGCCTGCCTGATGCGTAGAGGTGTACTAAGAATGGGTTTTTTCGAAATTCTGCCCCTAAGGGGGTCAAAAGGGGTGAAAACGTTTGAATGAAACTCCTTTGTTTTTGAACATACAGTGGTGAAAATTTGCATTTGGACAGTTTAAAGTCATTTCCATATTTATTGACAGGGATGACTTAAGGGGTTGAAACGGGGGATATTTTTTTTTCAAAAGTTCTTTGTTTTTGGAGCTACAGTGATGAAAATTGATAACTGGATAGGTAATTTAAAATACATAAATAGTGATGCTTTCAATATTTTTGTCTGGGATGACTTAAGGGGGCAAAACGAGGGATGTAAAAACTACCAAATACTATAAACTGTAGAGGTCGAATTTCTGTACAATGCAAAATATGCTCAAAACCGAGTCAGGGCATGAAAGGAGTGAAAAATAGTTGTTAGAAAGATAGAATTTAAGATTGTTTCTCTGTATGTTTGTCTGTCTGTTTGTCAGACGGGCTAATCTCTGAAACGACTGTATCGGTTTAAATGAAATTTCGTATGGTGGTAGCTTATATCCCTGATCAACATATAGGATATTTTTGATCCCGGTAAATTAAAGAGTTCCCGTGGGATAATAAAAAATCTGTAAATACCGTATTGCGCGAGGCCACGCAAGCAAAGCTGCGGGTCAGCTAGTGACATTATAAGCAAATACTTTTAAACAAATGTAGATATTATTGCTCAAACATGCTTGGAAATGTGTGCATTATTTTGACAACCTTCTTCGAGATAAATCGATATAGCTGTACTGGCCAAAACATGCGGGCAGCGACCGGCAACAGTTCTATGAACATCCATATTGGTCGTGGTTTAGCGGCCAAATAAATTACATAGTAAACTCTCATAATATCTGTTGTCTAATTGAAATTTATAATTTGTAATTTAATAACGGAATCATCTTTGACTCCGAAACATTGACAACCAAGGAGGTAACTTATCAAAGGTTTTATTTAAATTTCAAACTGGCTCGCAAATAGACAACTGTTTATTGAAAAAAAAAACACAATTTAAGGCGAGAAAAATATTTTTATTCGTTATTCGTCATATTAGTTATATGTTTGATGAATATGTTGAGTATTGTTTGGACAGCGGTGGCGCCGGGCCGCTGGGTGGTCCGCGGTCACTTCCACGAGGGCGACACTCGGTTTCCGGAAGAACACCGGAACAAGCAAGCCACGCCCATGTCCATCGTGGCCCTCGCCATGTCCCACGTCAGGGACACTGACGAGTGGACACCCCAGGACATCGATGACGTAAGCGTACAACAACCTTTACTATTACACATTATAATATATTTATATTAGTGGCGTATTACGGCGGTCTGATATTTAAAATTTATGTAAGTCTACTAATTTGAGGGCCAAAGGATAATAAACACTTTAATTTTTTTAGCAACACTTCTAACCCTCTGCAGTCAACATGTTGGCATCTTACCAACCCAACGCATCTACTGCAAGCTTCGTTGGTGTTAATTATATCTGCAGTTTTTGTACTACAGTAATATTATCTTCATTCCATTTTTTATGAGCTGTCTATGAATCTATTTTTCGTTACCTTTTTGACAGCATTATTTAAATAGTATTACTTTTTAAAGCACTTACGTCTGCTTAAGCGATCTCAAACATACAAATTTATAGAGAGAAAAAAAAGGTACTGTTAAACTGTCCAATAGATGTCGCTCCGTCCCCGCAAGACGGTTAGTCAAATAGAGAGTTAAAATTCGATGCTCGGACCAGAACCTCGGTGGCCTAGTTGGTCAATGGCGTCTGACACGGAGAATCAGAAGACGCGGGTTCGAATCCCGTCTGAGGATGGAATTTTTCTCTCTATAAATTTCTATAGCATTATTTAATTTCAAAAAACGATCCATCATTATCAGCATTGAGTATTTTTTTATTGTATTTTAAGTGGGCAATAGTTTTATTTTATTATTTTTCTCAAATATGATTTCTCGAGGTCTCGCGTTTTCTCGAGCTTATTTCCCGGGAATTCCCGGGAATGAACCCTAGTGACGAGACAGACAAGCTATGCACCTGTTGGTACGCATTACGATTACCTATGTCAGTTGCAGAGCCACCCAGAGCTTATGGCACTGTAGTGTTGCATAGTTAGACTTGCTACAGCGCCGTTCACACCCTAAGGACGCGTTACCTCTTTTTATTTATTTATTTATTTATTGATACACCAACAAAGCAACCACTAAGACAATAATTAACAAAAATAATTTTAAAAGTTCACACATGAAAAGTGGCACTTCAATTATAGGTATAAACAACGAGTCAGATATACACTTAGACAACAGTTTAGAGATTTTTATACAATCATGAAAAAGTGTTTTGAAATTTGAATTATTTAATATTTGTACGTGTCGTTCTGTGTACTTAGTCGTGACGACAGATAATCGTATAGTTTTAAGTGTCGTAGCATATTATATTTAAAGGAGGTGTTAACATATAGGACGACACGATTAACTGTCGTTGTCGTCATAAGCCGTGAAACGATTAAATGACGTCGCGATCTATAATAATCGTTATAATGGGAACAACTAGAAATGATAGTCGTCCGAATATAAATTATTCGTAACGACAACGTGGGAACGCGTCCTAACACAGTAATGGTTGCGCACTACTGGTAGTACCAACCAAGGCAGACTCAACTCGGACAACAAAGTTAGGTTTCCTCGCCTCTTACAATTCGTATTTCGTTGGCGGAAGGATTATTCTTTAACTGCATCGCCTCACGGAGTTAACTATAATATATGTATGATACTGGCTGTGCCCCGCGGTTTCAGCCGCGCGGTGATGAACGATGATGATGAAAAGTATCCCATGTCCTTTTGCCGGGATATAATCTGTTTCGTTGATCCGGTCGTGCTTGATAAGGTGACAAACAAACCGAGAGCTAGAGTGACAGAGTTACAAACGTTCGCATAACAACACTATTTTATCTAAACATATCCATGATGGATATGTTTAGATAAAAATAGCGTTTTTATGATGACCTTTGACTTTGTATTTATTTTGTGACCTAAATCATAGTATAAAGATGCAACAGTATGGAAACTAAGCCTAGTTAAGCGGAAATAAACTTATACGTGACCACTCGTCTTGACGCGGCCTCACTACTGACAGCACCGCGACAACCGCTTAGGGCTCTCGTCGATGCGCATGTTTGTGTGAGTGAGCCGTTTCTAACGTTCGTAGGTAGTTTTCGTACTGTTTCTCTACATTAAAAGTATCTACATACGATGCAACCCCGAACGCAACATGCTGTAGCAATCTGCTGTAGTCGCGGTTGTACGTACTCTACACACGTTGCAGCGGCGATTACAATTTCGTTCCGCGTTGGATCGCCACAGCGTGCACACGTGAATGAAAATGGCTCAAATGCTGTCCAAATATTAAAAACGGGTCTTGCAATTGCCTTCGCTGAGTTCGCTGAACTATACCTACTGAGACTGAGAGACAATAAGCATTAATTTTTACTTTGAACATTAATAGATGCACAGCGATACTACAATATATAATACCTATTATTATGTTATTTAATAACTAAAATCATTATTTCTAGTTTAGAGAAATTCGGAAAGGAAGAAACAATGGCATGTCAATTATTTTCACAAAGAAAAAAACATCAGCTGCTAAGAAAAGTAAAAATACGCCATAACTATTTTATTATTCCACAAATGTGGCAAGTCATTAATAGATTTCTGAAATTCTTATCCATAATAGTTATTCCTGTAGTATAAATTTTTGCCTCCATTTACATATTTCATATAATAAAATTCACAGCGACGCTAGCCACGGGCGGCGCGGCGGCATGATCGCGACTGAGCCCAGATTGCATGCAACCGCACTACTCACGTTACAATTTGCTGTAACAATCTGCTGGATGCTAGGACGTATGATACGACGTCCGACATGTTGGAAGGGAGTCACAACACGCCTAAATACGATACAATTCGTTAGATCAGAGCAAATTGCTACAGCATGTTGCATTTGAAACTGCATGGTGTGTAGAGAGCTTTATACTGTGCTAAAATGCTGGCGGCCTACTTTGGGCAAAACATTAGCATTGCCATCCAGTGTGGAAATGCTACTAGCATTTAGGCCACTTCCCCCCCATGGGCCGTGAATTTTGAATGAATGAATGAATGAATGAATGAATTTATTTGCAACAAACACAATACAGACAAAGAAAGTATAAATGGTTTAAAATTAAAATCTAGGTGTTTGTCACAACCCAGCCTAAGCTCAGCAATATGCTAGTTGCAAGCAACCAGCGCTGGTCTTCCGTTAGGTTGGGGAGGTGACCTCACGCACGTGCTAAACCTGCGTCAAACAGCGCGTGCACGATATAAATCGATACATAGCTGCAATGTGCGTATGACCATTCTTAAAATAAAATTGTAACTAATTAAACAATAAATTGGAACATTACACGTTAGGCAATTACTTCAACACAAATGTACAAGTATGTAATCTTACAAAACTTAAACTAAATTTTGGACGTGAATACGTGAACGTCTTTAAATTCGCCACCATACGGTCACCATTACCATATTATAATGATAACAACATTACGGGATACAGTTTGGCGTTGAGTTTCAAATCTATCCTATATTACATCCAAAATTAAATTATACCACTGGATAGCTAAAGAATCAAAAAATTCATTACGATAAACCATGGATCACGTCGATCACGTCAACCATGGATCTCTATTGCAAAAACTAAAGCTATACGGTATACGCGGCAACTTCCTAAATCTCATTCAATCGTACTTAAGCAACAGGAAACAGTATACGGAAATTACTAGAATAAACTATGTAACAAAAAATGAGGAAATCTACCAATCAGAGGAACGGTCACGCTTACATGGCGTACCACAGGGTAGTGTATTGGGGCCGCTTCTATTTATAATATATGTAAACGATTTACCCAGAGCTGTTGATGAACCCATGACTCTTTTTGCAGATGACAGTACAGTGACAATAACGTGTAAATATAACGGCACATATGAACATGACATTAATCAAACTTTGCCATCAATAATAAAATGGTTATATAACAACAATTTGAAAATTAATTTAGTTAAGACAAACATAATGCATTTCAGCCAACGGATGAATTATACCCCAAAATAATATAACAGTCGAAGAAGTACACTCCACAAAATTCCTCGGCCTTATTATAGAAAAAAAACTCAACTGGAAGGCACACATAGAACAACTAACTAAAAAAATAAGCACGTCTGCGTACGCGCTATTTACACTGTCCCCAGTGATTAGCCCTGAAGCAGTAGTAATAGCCTATCATGGATTAGTTGCATCAGTCTTACGTTACGGTGTCATTTTTTGGGGCAACTCGACAGATAAAGATATAGCCTTTAAGACGCAAAAAGATGTATAAGAGCTATGTTTCATTTAAAGGAAACGGATAGCTGCAAACCCTTTTTTAAAAAATATAAACTTTTGACATTGCCTTCGCTCTACATTCTCGATACTGTAACGTTTGTTAAAGAGAATCCAGAACTATTTCAACGTCTAGCTGACGTAGTTAGTCGAAACATACGCGACACTACAAGACTTCGCTTGCATTCTGCTAACACTGCGCTTATGCATAATAGCGTCTTCTGTATGGCACCTGCAGTATATAACAAAATACCAACTCAATCAAAAGTTTAAATTGTAATTTATTAAAAAAAAAGATGCAGCAACTGTTGGTTGAGAGGTGTTTTTATCACTTAAGTGAATTTTTGACTGATACATTTTAGGTTTCTCTTTATTTGAGTTTAATGCATCCATTTTATATTAACATAAACATGATTATTAATATAATAAAAATAATTAATATTAAGTAACTTAATGCTACTGTAATTATGACATTATTTGTAATACATTGTATATATTTGTATGCCCTGCCAGGCAAAACATGTATGAGCTACCTATCTTTATAAGACCTTACATGCTAAGAGTATGTGTAGGCTAGGATTAGCGTAATTGGACAGTGAAAGAGGCTCACGTGCTGTGGGTCCTGGGCGAAGTCCTTCGATATGGCTGTATAGGTCGCAGTTCACTTTCCACCATCACATTAAACATTTTTTTTTTTACATTTTATTTAGATTTTGCACTCGCGGCCGCGGTATAGCTTTGTGTATATTTTAGAGTATTTTTTGTTTTGCGAGGTTTTTTACTAGCGCGTGCGTCGAGGAGCGGGAAGGGATTGAATGTGTGATTGAGTGAGTGTATGAATGGTAACAGATATAATATTTTTTTACAGATAATAAATTACACATAATAGCTAATTAAGCGGCGCGTACAGTATGTAAACACATGTTTAACAAATAAATATTTTGATTGATTGATTAAACGAGAACAGTGACGAGGGGGGAGCGTCGCGTGCGATGGAGGGGGGAGCGTCGCGTGCGATGGAGGGGGAAGCGCCGCCATTTTGTTGTTATTTTGCTGCGTATCGAGATTGCAATTAGTATAACCAAGGATCATAAACTTTGTGTCTCGGAGAAAAGTATTCACGTACAACACACGGCCGTGTCCATGACGCAGCCACACTTCTTTTTTATGTACCTAAAATATTTAAAAAAATGTGAGTCTTCAATTATGTTGCCTATTTAATTTAATACCATATTTCCAATGATATCTATTTCAGGTGTTAGTAAGAGGCGACATTCTGTACCAAAACACGATCGAACATCTGGAGCGAATGGGCATCAGCTTGGACACCCCCAAGTACGAGGGAGAAGACGAGGGGGAGGAAGAATTCGAGAAAGGTACACACCGTATAGGCTACGTTCCGGGAAGCGCCGTCAACGTTCCGGTTAAAATGAATGCATGCAACGTTCAACCCAAGCGGAACGGTTACGCGGTCACGAAAAGCGCGGCAACTTTTCTGTCAAAAATCGATAGAATCCTATACAACACTTGTACATTTGATGCTTGACAGTGACAGCTCGTAAACGACCGCGAAAACCCACCTACGATCTGCGAGCGTTGTGAGCGTTTTCGGTGACGTCGATGACGTATCGAGCTCGCTCACGATGACCGCGTGCTTTTAAGGGAATGGGTGTGCGAACGCCGCGAGTGATTTCGGTCCTAGCGAGATGTCAATCCATATGTCATGCCAACAATGATTATGGCGATATTATCACTATTTTCCATTCCGATTCAATATTACGCTTTTGACAGGTGAGATCTGTCAGCCATTCGGAATGGGTTGAAATCACCCTCACGGCATGGAATACACGCACACACAGACAGATGCTAGGTATCGTATCACGCACACATCAACAAACTGTTATTTTGACGGAATGCTTACAGTGATTTCAGTTTGTAGCGTGGTCGTTGAAATCGCAAAATGGCGTCCTTGGTGACGTAATCCATGACGTCACACGTCCCTTGACTGATTCAACATTCGGATGGTTTAATCTCTTAACTAGTATTACGGGAAACACTACACCAAATTTCATTAACATCATTTATCATCACAACCACTCTTATAGTGAAAGTGAATTGCTATGGCCAATGACGATAGGAGGCTGCCTCGTAAGGGGGCCGACCCTTCCAAAAGCTTACTTATGGTTTAAGGTCACTAAGGGTGCTGTCAGACAGAGAGCGGTCACGCGTTCACGCGGTCAGTTTTGCGTTCGTTGTGTTGTATTACGTTACAAAGAGTCAAAGTCAAAGTCAAAATCAAAATCATTTATTCAATTTAGGCATCAAAGACGCACTTATGAACGTCAATTTTTCATTACAATGTACTTTAAAGACTACCGCAGCGTTCCAAAATATATAGAGCCTACCGAGAAGTAGCGGCAAGAAACTCGGGGCCATTCTTTTTATATAGATGTTGTTCACGCCAGAGCGTGACGTCACCTAAAGGCGCGCACCCGCGCCCCCGCGTTCCCCCGCCGCTGTCCTGCAGCTGTCAGGCGACAAGCAAGCAGCAAAAGGAAGCGAGGAACAGTCACCCTTTTATATTCGCAACCGGCGGACGTGTACCGCTGCGTTCCGCGTAGCGACCGCATGGCACCGCCATTTTCTATCAGCACGAGTCACCGCGAATGACTTCGCCGCGAGTGACCTTCAGGGTGTGTTCGGCCCGACCACTCCTAAATCAGCACGTGTGTACACACGCAATCAGCCCGCCGCGTAAACCAGTGCACAACCCAAAGGGACAATACAAACATTATAACCAAGTGAACCAAGTTCAGCTCCTTCAGCACGCCGTCGACAGCAAGACGCCTCCAACGAGGAAGCACGGTCACCAGCACTCATCAGACCCAGAGCTCCTCGACACAGGTATTTACCATCAATTATTCCCTACCTATTCTCTGGTTGCAGGAAACTGCTCAACCACACTTACCCCCCCCCCTATCATCGAGCGTATGGTGGCATATTGCCAAACCATAATTTCCTTCGAGCCGGATATATCCGGTTTTCCGGATAACCGGGTACCCGGATAAACCATATTTCCTCCGAGCGCGGATAACTGAAACAGCGACCTATCAGCTCTTATCAGCTCTTAATTAAAATTCCCTTTAATACAGTCCATTGCCCCATAGTCCATTGTCCACTATAAGCCCAATTTAATTCCCAATTTTCATTCTATTGATCTAATTTAATTCTCCCCGTAATATAAACTACATTTTATTGACTTAATATTACCCAAATTACGTCATACATATCAATCCCCCTATCAGCCCTATTTAATTTACAAACTACTTCTTATTGATTTAATTTAAATCCCCTTACGTCACACAAATCACCTAATTAACTCAGGTATTTGCTTATCAAACAAAACCCGACTAGCGATTAGAAGCTTCTAGAAAGGTGACGTTCACTAATTAAACTATTCGCTTATCGTGGCTCGTTTGACACTCGCGCGCCACAGAATAGACAATAGTAATGCAGGCGGCCGCGTTCACGCGCCATGAATACTGCAGAGTTGTTTGTTTTGACATTCCAAACTCGTTAACGATAACGTTAATAAGGCGTTTATTCATTTATGATTGTTAACTGTTGTTTGCAAGAAAGTCGTAAATAACATAACTAAAGGCCAGGTACTTTGTTGATTTTAATTATAAAATAATACTAAGTACTGTTAAAAGATTTACTTGTGTTCGTGATTATTATGAAATAATTAATGTAAGTTAATTGTTTACATTTAAGAGATCAGCACAAAACGTCTTAGGGTCCCGTACAGAATTTACGTAAATAACATAACTAAATTTAAGGAATATAATTAATAAAGAGATTAAACCCTCAGCTCACATAAGGTTTGGTACACACGTTATTAATTTAGGCGTTATTTTAACCGACTTCCGAAAAGGGAGGTGTGGAATTTCACCTACGATTAAATTCTTTAATATTTGTTTCCCTTTAATTTTGCTTGCGTCCTTGTGCCTGACTTCGCCTACGACGATTAACGATGCCTTCTGAATCACAGGTAGCCAGATTTAGAGAGGAACAGATCACTATTATTAAGCTTAATTTGGAAGCGTTATCATTGAGGTCTAGCAAACCAAGGCGCTATAGCCCCGAGTTCGCTGCCAGAGCAGCCGGCGTAAAATTAACCCGCGATAGATTTGACGCAGCGTATTATATAATATTAGACACCGTAGGCTTATCAGATTCCGAGGAGGAATTCTACAACGAGCAGTATGAAAGAACAATAGACGCCTACTACGAGATTCTCGTTGTAGAATTGGAACAAAAAACATGGTCATTAGCGCCCCCTCCTTCACCAACTCAGCAGGTATCGAACCTGCAGCCTCAGTGCTGTGCGCAAGATTCGAACCCGCACACTCTCAGCTCCGCGCCTATAACCGCGCGCCCCTCGCAGTCAGCTCAGCAGGTATCGAACCTGCAGCCTCAGTGCTATGCGCAGGATTCGAACCTGCAACATCTCAGCTCCGAGCCTACACCCGCGCGCTTCTCACTATCTGCTCAGCAGGTATCGAACCTGCAGCCTCAGTGCTATGCGCAGGATTCGAACCTGCACCCTCTCAGCTTCGCGCCTATGCCCGCGCGCTTTTCGCCATCAGCTCAGCAGATATCGAACCTGCAGCCACAGTGCGATGCGCAGGTTTCGAACCTGCACCTTCTCAGCTCCGCGCCTATACCCGCGCGCTTCTCAATATCTGCTCAGCAGGTATCGAACCTGCAGCCTCAGTGCTATGCGCAGGATTCGAACCTGCAACATCTCAGCTCCGCGCCTACACCCGCGCGCTTCTCACTATCTGCTCAACAGTTATCGAACCTGCAGCCTCAGTGCTATGCGCAGGATTCGAACCTGCACCCTCTCAGCTCCGCGCCTATGTCCGCGCGCTTTTCGCCATCAGCTCAGCAGGTATCGAACCTGCAGCCTCAGTGCGATGCGCAGGTTTCGAACCTGCACCTTCTCAGCTCCGCGCCTATAACCGCGCGCCCCTCGCAGTCCACTCAGCAGGTATCGAACCTGCAGCCACAGTGCGATGCGCAGGTTTCGAACCTGCACCCTCTCAGCTCCGCGCCTATACCCGCGCGCCCCTCGAAGTCAACCCAGCAGGTATCGAACCTGCAGCCGCAGTGCTATGCGCAGGTTTCGAACCTGCACCCAATCAGCTCCGCGCCTATACCCGCGCGCTTCTCGTCATCTGCTCAGCAGGTATCGAACCTGCAGCCTCAGTGCTATGCGCAGGATTCGAACCTGCAACCTCTCAGCTCCGCGAATATACCCGTGCGCTTCTCGCCTCCACTTCAGCAGGTTTCGAACCCGCAACCTCCGCGCTATGCGCAGGGTTCGAACCCAAGGCCTTTCAGCTCCGCGCCAAGACCCAAACAGGGATCGAACGCGCAACCGTGAGTAATGTGACGTGAGTATGGTGACTATGGTGACAACCATTGCCACCCATGGAGTAATGTAAAGGGTCACAAGCCTCGGGTATGTACCCGATACTACGCACTACCAGCGCGCTTATTGCCGGTACTACAGCGAGAGGTACCACGGCGCCGTCCCACACCTGATACGGGCCAGATGGTGTACTACCGTAGTACTCCACCGCGCACTACCTCGCGTCCTTCGCCGCCGCCTAGGCAATGACTAGGACGGCACATCCAACACATACCCACTCAGCCCACAAAGAATCAGCACACACACACAACACGACGACAAACTGTCATCGCAAACACCTTAAGTCAGTTAGGTGCTGACATTCTGCACTCACCCTTGCGCCAGCAATTCTGGACGTTATCAGTATACAAATGTATACAATGTTTACGTTTCCGCGTCCAAACTAAGGCTCCGTACATGGCCGACTCACCCGCCGACCGCGTAAACGTTCAGCCCGTATTTAGCAAAGTCACGACGGACTTTACTGGACCATTTATGATAAAATCCAGTACACTTAGAAACGCCAAACTATTAAAAGGCTACTTCTGTGTTGTAACATGCCTAGCCACGAAGGCGGTCCATCTCGAACCGGTATCTGAGTTATCCACGGAAGCGTTCCTTGCGGCATTACAGCGTTTTGTTTCTAGGCGCGGTGTACCGGCGTTAATTAGATATAATTGCGGTACAATTTATGTAGGCGCTAGAAATGAACTTAGGGAAATACAAGACTTTCTTGCAACCAATAATAACAATATCGCACCTACACTTTCAGCTCTTTTAGCGCGCATTGCAGCCATGCTCAATGCACGCCCTCTCAGCCCACTCTCTTTTGACCCCGCGGAATTTGAATTACTCACCGCGGGTCATGTCCTTTTAAACCGTCAGCTCAATGCCCTACCTGAGTATTCGGTAGGAGGACGAGCCATTTCTGCACACAAAAGGGTTCAAGCTCGTCCTACCCTTATCCCAACACCTTTGGCAAACCTGGTCCAAACCCTACCTGCACACCATCCAAACACGCTCCAAACGGACTCCCCGATCCAGCCCACCTCAAGTTGGGGAACTGGTACTGATGGTGGACGACCAGGTGCCGCCTCTACACTGGCGCATGAGCCACAAGACGAACCCATGAAGGGATGGCGTCACCCGAGTGGTGGAAATCAAGAACGACCACCTGACTGTCGATTGACCACCACACCACACCTTTGCCGAGTGGGGAATATGTTCACGCCAGAGCGTGACGTCACCTAAAGGCGCGCACCCGCGCCCCCGCGTTCTTCCGCCGCTGTCCTGCAGCTGTCAGGCGACAAGCAAGCAGCAAAAGGAAGCGAGGAACAGTCACCCTTTTATATTCGCAACCGGCGGACGTGTACCGCTGCGTTCCGCGTAGCGACCGCATGGCACCGCCATTTTCTATCAGCACGAGTCACCGCGAATGACTTCGCCGCGAGTGACCTTCAGGGTGTGTTCGGCCCGACCACTCCTAAATCACACGCAATCAGCCCGCCGCGTAAACCAGTGCACAACCCAAAGGGACAATACAAACATTATAACCAAGTGAACCAAGTTCAGCTCCTTCAGCACGCCGTCGACAGCAAGACGCCTCCAACGAGGAAGCACGGTCACCAGCACTCATCAGACCCAGAGCTCCTCGACACAGGTATTTATCCTCTCCACTCCTACCGATGTATAGTTAGCAGGAAACTGCGAAACTAGATGTTTACAATGTTTCTACTTAGGTACTACAAATATTAGATTTATGCATCCATGCACCAAGCATCTTTGTCTTCTATATAATGTCGCGACTGTATCACCAATTTCTTAAATGATATAACAAATGTTCGCTTATTTTTAGCTCCAGTGCCTAGATATACACAAACAGGAGGCGTCGGTCAACTGTGGGTAGACTGTGGGTATATCTATGTAACGTAATACAACACAACGAACGCAAAACTGACCACGTGAACGCGTTGACTGCTCTTTGTCTGATAGCACCCTAAGAGTCATGGATTTAACTGCGGATGACATTACGGGCCTTGGACCGGCAGGGCTATGCATCTCAATTGCAATCAAATGTTGATTGTAACCTAAAAAATGGTGCCTTACTAACATTTTTGCTTACTGGGCCCCGTTTCATAAAGCTACAAGTAAAATAGCAAAATTGGCCTAAAGTGGCAACATTATTCAGAACAAGTATGTGTAAGTACAATTAGTCATTTAGTCAGTATTGTCAGTCAGAGCAAGTGTTTCACGGTAGGAGATTATCTACAATATAATTCATCATCAGCCTGTAGCAGTCCACTGCTGGACATAGGCCTCTCCAATTGCACGCCACTTAGGTCTATCTTGGGCTTCTCGCATCCAGTTTTTGCCAGCCGTCTTGCGCAGATCGTCACTCCACCGTGCCTCAGGACGTCCTACACTACGTTTGCCGAGACGCGGTCTCCACTCTAGAACTCGTTTACCCCAACGGTTGTCGGTTCTACGGCTAATATGGCCAGCCCACTGCCACTTCAGCTTGCTGATCCGGTGGGCTATGTCGATGACCTTGGTTCTCTGACGGATCACTTCATTTCTGATGCGATCCCTCAGAGAAACACCGAGCATAGCCCTTTCCATAGCCCGCTGAGCGACTTTGAGCTTGTGGACCATTCGAGCCGTCAGTGTCCACGTTTCGGCTCCGTATGTCATGACAGGTAGGACGCACTGATTGAAGAATTTCGTCTTCAGGCACTGTGGAATCGGCGAAGTAAGGACTCGACGTAGTTTCCCAAACGCTGCCCAGCCCAGCCGAATTCTTCTATTCACCTCGTTCTCAAAGTTGTTTTTTCCCAACTGCAATGTCTGCCCGAGGTACACATATTTTTGAACAACTTCGAGAACGGCGCCGTGTATCGCAATCGGTTCCGGTAGAACATGTTCGTTGAACATGACCTTGGTTTTGTCCAAGTTCATCCGTAGGCCGATGCGTATAGAAGAGTCAGCCAGGTCATTCAGCATCTGTTGCAGGTCCTGCAGCGTCTCTGCCACGATGACGATATCGTCAGCAAATCGCAAGTGAGAGATGTATTCGCCGTTGATATTAATGCCACGTCCTTTCCAGTTCAGCGTCTTGAACATATCCTCCATTGCATTTGAAAACAATTTCGGGGAAATAACGTCCCCTTGTCTCACTCCTCGATGCAACGGTATGGGACTTGTTTGCTGATTCTGTACTTGGACGGACATGGTGGCGGTTTCGTAAAGACATCTCATCACTTGGATGTATCGCCAATCTATCTGGCAACGCTGCAGGGACTCCAGAACAGACCAGATTTCAACCGAGTCAAAGGCCTTCTCATAGTCCACGAATGCTAGACAATATAATTGTAGGTTCTGAATTATGTTGCCACTTTAGGTCAATTTTGCTAATTTATTTAACAATAATTGTTACATGTAGCTTTATGAAACCCGTTTCATAAAGCCCTGGAGTTGTCAAAACTGACAGAGCCGCCATTTTTAACCGACTTCAAAAAAGGAGGAGGTTATATATTTGTGTGTATGTGTATGTATTTTTTTTATGTGTATGTTAACTGAATTCTCCTCCATCTGTGGACCGATTCTCAAAATTATTTTTTGTATAGTAGAGTATACTTCTGAGGTGGTCCATTAAATTTTTATCAAATTCGGTCAAGCAGTTTTTGAGTTACACTCCAATAACTGAAAAGTTTTGATTTTTCTTGATGATATCATCATTGACAACCAATACCGTAAGAAGTGGGACACTAAAAACGGTGCAAAAAATATTACTATATAATGTAACCAACGACAACACCGAAAACTGTGAAATAACTTGTTGAAGTCGGTACCATGCGCACAGTATTGTGATAATAGGTTGGATATTGAATAACCTACTTTTGAACTATCATGGTAACGATTTCAACAAGTTATTTCACATTTTTTGGTGTTGAATTCGGTTCCATTATTTGGTATTTGTTTTTAAAGTTTCAACCCACATTGATTGTAACTGAGGTTCGTAAGAACCTTGCCAGTGTATGATATGTCATGGTTTATAATAGGATTTTATTCCACTTGGCGCGTACGTGTATTTCACGCGTCTACTTGTCGTAGTTATGCTTCTTAAATTGTAACTTCAAATGATTGCAGGTCCAAGTGGAACCATGGCGGCTGTAGACGTCATGAACAAGTTCAAGGTGACTGACGTCGACTGTATCGAGACTGACGTCATGGACAGTGCTTTAAATGGTGAGTCTTTAATCAGTACACTCGCGATTCCAGGTCTTGAGTAGTTTCATGGGCAGCGCAGCTTCTAGAACAAAAACTTCTGGAGTTTGTAGTCCAAGAATTTTTCGATGGTTGTTCTTGTACTAGATATTATTACACCCAGTGTTATTTACTAGCAGTGTCCTGCGGTATCATCGTCATAGATGATGATGATGATGAAAATCCAGCATCTCATATACCTCCACACAAAATTACTTCAAACTTTGTCCAGCCGTTTTAGCCTGAATAATTTAAGTAACATACATATAACTACACTACACAACTACAATAAACACACTTTTCACAAACTTTCGCTCTTTAATAGGGTGGTTTTAAACTATCTACACCCTGCAGATCTAAGTTCACGAAAGAACTTGCAAGGAAATTAAATTAAAACTTAAACTCCGACACAAAATACTTAAAATTTTCTTTACATCAATCCCACTCTAAAAAGCTTATTTTATTTTTATTATTTTTTATATAACAGTGAGTAAAAAACTAATCACTATTTTGGTGTTTGAATTTAGAACACATCTATATATTTGATCTCCATCTCAATGTTTATAACACATACTTGCGCAAAAAATATTCGATACAAACTCCTTGCGCAAAGAATACTTGACATACAGACTCTTTGCGCAAAGTAACTCGATCGATATTTGCGACAAGGAATTTAGCACTAGAATAAAAACATTACAGAAAAAAAATTTATTAATAATAAGGAACTCTTATGTTTAGTAATTGTTCCAATTTAAATGTGCATTTTAACTAATGTAACCTTCCTTATTTCTTTATTAAATGTCTATTTTCGCTAAAATGATTTCTTTTTCTCGTAGTCATGATATAAATTATAGTATGCAACTCTTGAATAAAACGGATTTATATCGAGGGCCATGAATCACTCGCATCGCTCAGGATTCTAACACTTGAATAACTCGCTACGCTCGTGATTCAATCATCACGAATCACTGCCTGCGGACGTGATTCAGTCGTTAGAATCCATCACTTACTCGTGATTCATCTAAGGCCCTCGCTTTTAATCCCTCCTTTATTCACTAATTGCATAATATATATTTTATTTCACTTTCCACCCTATTTAAAAAAATACGCTGTATATTTTTTCAATTTGTATTTAGTTTGAAAACTTACAATACTTACTTCGCCCCCATTTCAATTGCGAATCTCATGCTCAGATCGGATTAAATGGGCTGCTATCACAGATAAGTATGGAGGAGGTTTCAGAGGCGATAAATCGATCTAGCTAGGTTACATATTTAGAAAACGTCGTTTTAACCTTGTGTTTTCAGGCAATGAAAAACTGGCACAGCAACAATAAAGCTACTTGACAATAGATGAGGTTAACACATCGCGTGTCGCGCGTACACCAAGTGTATACACATTTTGTTTTTCTCTTGTTTGTAACTAATTTTATCAGTTCCAATACACTCCACCGGTATAAACTTGCTTTCTGTTGATCAAACTATTCAAGTAATCAAGTAGTTAGTATTTTTTATCTTAACTTTTATGCGTAGTCCGGAAAACACTAGACATTGGACGGGTTAAGCAACACTAAGCCAATGATTGTTTGGTTTGAAAAGGTCTTATTTGTAGCATGATTATAACGATAAAAAATCTTTTGTATTCAGGTTCCCTTAGCTCTGATCCTGGAGCTGGCATCATGTCTCTCAAGGACAGCTTGAAAAACCTGTTCAACTCGCACACGCACGGCGTCGTCACGGCGCGCGGAGGCTCGAGAGGCGTGTGGAAAGTGGACAACCAGCTGTACATGTTCGAACCACATGGATGCGATGAAAATGGTAAGTCGTCTTCACCTCATTATATTCCCACTGCTGAGACTCGAGCCTTCCTCTCAGAGAGAAGAGTTGGGCCATAATCCTCCACGCGGGTGGATAGGCTAGTGGACAACCCACATAGAAGTGTTCAGGCCTTCGACATATTCGACTGTTGTCCTAAGACAAACAACCGACACCGACGGCTTAACGTGCCCTCCGAAGCACGGAAGCGCTCAGTTGAACAATGCCACCTAGCACACAACCATCCAACTCCTGACCGCAGTAAGCTTTGCAAATAAATTGTTTAATTTGTTGATCGGTTAAGATTGCCGGGTCAAGCTCAGCTGCGAGCGCTTCGCTGATAAAATGGTAAGTACATAAAAATAAATTTATTACTAATATATTGTGTATTTATGATATCAGTTTCCTATAAGCAAAAGGAAGTTCCTGTTAGAATATAAGCTCCATCGTACTTCCTTGTGGTACGCTTGCGTGTACTCAATTCACTTTGCTTTTTAAACTTGATTTTTATTACACTACGGGTGCTTTAGATAACCCCTCACCAGTCGATTGTCAGTATAACAATGAAATTTCTATTGTGTCTGGGTCGTTGGACTGATGAAGTAATATGTAGTAAGTTAAACAGTCAACGTACTAATAGTAAATTTCTCTGATTCAGCTTTAAGCAAAGATTTCAAATCATGTAGGCCAAGATTACGAGAAAGTTTTAAATGCTCAATTATACAAATTCATATTGAAATCCTCGATTGTACGTCACTTACTGTCAGTTATACAAAAAATACTTTTCATTTTATTCCATGGTTGAATCACTATTGTCCATCTCCTTATAACAATCCAGTATACCTTTCTCACTTTTCTAAACTCTATGCTAGTACACCTGACGAGCCGCGTTCACCCGCTTGCCTGATCAAACAAAACTAAAGAATACTATTTAAAGTATTAAATTATAAAAAAAAGTGTGCGTATTGGGACACCCGACAGAAGTTATAACTTAAACTAGTCTAGCGCTGTGAGTTAGAGTGAGAGAGAATGCGTGAGAGAATGGGAAGTCACAACACAGACTAGCGCCGTAACGCGTTACGTAACAAAACAGTTCGCCCTCCCATAAGAAGTGATCACTTCAAAAAGTACTTGCACGTTCCCATTTTTGTCCATGTTAGTAGTACCATTGTCCATCTCTTTATAGCTATCCAGTAAACCTTTCTCATTTTTCTCATTTCCCTCTCTATGTCCCTTCTCTAGGCTATCTATCGGACGAGCCTCATTCAGTCTCTTGGCTAATCGAGAAAACACTAAAGAATACTATTTAAAATATCAATTTCAAAAAATTACTTACATTCCCATTTTCTTCAATGTTAGAACCACCATTGTCCATCTCTTTTTAACCATCCAGTATACCGTTTTTCTTTCCCTTTTCTAGGCTATCCATCTGACGAGCCGCGTTCAGCCGCTTGCCTAATCAAGATATCAGGAGGAGTGAGCGCGTTAGCAGATGCGATCTTGAGCAATCTGGCGCCCGGCGTGGATGACAGCTTCAACATCTCGCCTGTCACCGTCATGCACGCTCGCTTGCATCCAGAGTTGGCAGCGCCTGAGACTAAACTTGAGGTAAATCCATAAAGGAACCCAGTAGAACCCCCTTTGGCCGTTAAGGAAACCGAAGTTTGGAAACTAGTTTCCTAAACGCCTTTTTTATACTTCTAATTTCCTAAACGCTTTTTTTATACTTCTAATTTCCTAAACGCTTTATATACTTCTAATTTCCTAAACGCTTTTTTTATACTTCTAATTTCCTAAACGCTTTTTTATACTTCTAATTTCCTAAACGCTTTTTTTATACTTCTAATTTCCTAAACGCTTTTTTATACTTCTAATTTCCTAAAAGCTTTTTTTATACTTCTACGTAACTAGTTTCTTTAACAACATGGTTGCTGACATATAGTCGTTTGAGAGCATGTGTCCAGCAGTGGTTTGTAATATGCCAATGATGGTATTACTATAAATCTGTCCGCATCAGGTTTACGCTATAACAAAAGATTTATGAATGAACTGGGGGCTTGTTGATTCGGACGGGTTAATAGTACGTTCGAATTTAATAGCCCCAAGTTGTCGAAAATAACGCTAAAAACGCTCACAAGGGCGTTCGAATTGGGAATCTGTGGGTGAAAATGTCGTTTAAGGCTATTTTTGTTCAACGTTCGGAAAGCTAAAAAGAGGTATTTATGCAACCGAAAAGTGCAATTTTAGAGCCACGTCGGAAGCATGGTTGTTTGTGATCTTTTTTGAGAACTATTTATTTGCCAACATGATCATGCAATTTTAGGTCTTATGCTCGGTTTAGCGTTCGAATAGGGTGTGGGCAAAAGTGGCGAAAATATTGTTTTTGAGCTTTACGAACGCTTTAACAAAAGAATCAACAATGACAACGCCACCAATGCCCTCATTGCTAAGCGAACGCACCTTAATTTGAGACCATGCAATATCATCATGAAATATTACTATACGTTTGTCATTTTAACCGACCGTGCATGTGTATTGCTTAAGACTAAATACGCTTCAAATTTAAAATTCGTACTCACGAATATTTAAAACTTATAAGTTCACAAAATTCTTTATTCGGATATGTTCTTCGTTAAGAAATTTGGGTAGTTAGAAAAAAAACGCACACTTTCCCAAAAAAACGCCCTTGAAAACGTTCCCGTCGATGGAATGAATCAACTTCATTCATTTTCTATGAAAGGTATTGATACAAAAAAATAATGTTTATAATAACTACTAACAATATACAATATATATATATATATATAAATATACAATATGCAGCTTACGGCTGCACTAATGGTCATTGTTTTTTGATTCCATCTTCGCTTTCGATCGTGCGAGAGGGAGTCACTTTGATGACCCATTATAAAAAAAAAATTAAGTGAGCTCAGTTTTTTGTAAAAAAGTAAGTAATTTTTAAAAAAAAATATCATAGAAATATTTTAATAACATTATTAATCAATTTTTACTATAATAAACTAGTAAAAATTTGAAAGCACGCACTCTGTTTATTTTATACAATCAAACAACTTCGCTACCATATCATGGTTCCCTATTTTTTTCATATTTTTTTTTGTCATAATGTAACGTGGCATATAACCGAGGTGAAGTCGATCCGCGTCCATGATAGGTTTCCAATGTAGTAGGAATGTTACGGCCAGGTTGTAATGAACTCATTGAATCTAAATTTCCAGAACAAAGCCTTCGAATGGATATCCAAAGGCACCGCGGCCATACTGATGGGTCCGCGCGGAGAAAACACTGCCATTGGCAAACTGGCGACCAAAGCCAGCATTGGGGTGAGTTTGGGTTTATTTATGCATTGCCTCATTTTAGTGTTCAGTAGTCTTTAGAAGCTACGTCTATACGTAATTCACAGACATTGTTTTCAAAACTAATATCATATTAGTACTAGGGTATCTAGATATTATTTTTAGTAGCCGATAATTTTAGATTAAAAATGGAAAATTTTATTTTAATCAAACAGCTCGACACTTTTTACATTCAAATATTGCCCATATTCGGTTATTGTACCTGATTTACATATCAGTTTAGGTTGTAGCATGAAATGCAGAATCTCTCTAAATAGCTATATATTAAACTACAAGGAATAAGTGCAAAAATCCGACTGTCCCTTTTAGGGTTCCATACCCGATGGGTAAAACGGGACCGTATTACTAAGACTCCGCTGTCAGTCCGTCTGTCACCAGGCTGTATCTCATGAACCGTGATACGAGTAGTTAGACAGTTGACATTTTCACAGATGACGCGTATTTCTGTTGCCTATAACAACGAATACTAAAAAATCCAATAGTTTACAATCTAAGTGCGAGTCGGACTCGCGCATGATGGGTTCTGTACCATTATCTATAAACACGGCAAATACCATGTCTGTTGTATGGGAGATTTATAGATAATGGTACGGGACCCTTCGTGCGCCAGCTCGACTCTCACTTGGCTGGTTTTTTGTTTCACCGATGATATGCAGGAGGAGGACATGGCTGGCCGACGCCTGGCGCTCCCGGCGGCCGCTGCGTTCGCCGCCGCTACTGACGCCGTCCCTCCGCAGTACATGCATCAAGATCACATGTACAACTTCCTTGGTCAGTATAATGATACTTGGCAATACTTTAAGATTTCATTAGAAGCTGATGTCATTCAATATCAGTCAGTCCAATGGAAACCAGCACTCTTTGTGAGCGAGCACGTCAAAGATGGACATCTGTAATATCCATGTTGTGGATAAAACGCATATCACACCGCAGTGCAAATACCGTTATAGTCGTTAAATTTGTCAAATCACTAAGATCGATAAATTTAAGGAATCGTATCGGGCCCTAGCAAGTTTGGAAGTCATATCGACGACAGTATGTCGATTATTACGAATTGTTTACATTCCACAAAGCGTCCTTTCATTTAAAGATTTCTATGAAAATTTTATACTAAATAAGGAACTACAAAAAAAGGCAGAACTCTATTTTTTTTATTGAACACTACCTGCGCCCTCGGTTATACCCGCATGCTGATGGATGATGACGATGTTGATGAAATTTATCCTATATGTTAATTCAGCGCCCCATCTACCTCCATGCCAAATTTCATCAAAATTGGGCCAGCCGTTTGAGCGTAAGAGAATAACAAACATCCATTCATCGATAAATACTACTCTTGAATAGTTTGACCAACTAAAAGCAAGTGTATACCGGTGGAGTGCATTTGATCTGATAAAATTAGTTACAAACCAGAGGAATAAAAATGTGTATACATTATGGCCTTTATTAATAAACGTTGCGTAAACCTATATAAGGCATAACATGCTTTGCCTTGCTTTCACGCGTGACATTTACTGCAAGCGAAAAATTGACAGATAGATGTTTTAACTACTCCGGGTGTAAGCCAAGTTTACTAATAAGGCCGTATGTGTACGCACAACATGGCTTAGCACTTTGTTGTCCGTACACATGGTGTACGCGTGACATGCGACGGGTTAAACAGATGTTCGTGCTCGGCCCACAGACTTGCCTTGCTTTGTTTACCTACCGACCCGATTTCATTTGCACGCTACCAGCGATATACATAATTATCTTCATACTATCATTAGGCTTATCCAAATGTAGCTCAGTGGTCGCGGGCGAGAGTCGCCTCGTTTGACGTTTACCCCTTGCCGGCGGGCGGCGGGGTGCGCGCGGTGAGTAAAGTGACGTCACGCTTTCGCGTGAACAATTAGCATATTAACTTTTAATTTATTTTACTTCTTTTTAACTAAATATCTAAATGCTTTTTATGTAGCTCTGAGTTTGTATTGTCTCGCAGTAGGTATGAAAGTAGAGTATGCACCTCGAGGATAAAGCCTGTCTTCGTCTTGGGCGGCTTTAAGCCCTCGCTTCACTCAGGACTCTGCATAACTCCCTCGTTACATTCAGGGTTCAATATGCCACCCGTGACGTAATACACTGCTTTACTCCCTCGCTGCATAATTTACTATCTGTATAAATATCAACGCCTTATAAATATTTCTCTTGGTCACGCTATAACTTGCGAACGGATGGAACAATCTCGCTAATTCTTTTGTGTTGTGTTAATTATTGTCAGGAGAAGGTTCTTATGAAAGAAAAACCAAGAAAAGATGGGAGGTTATGGCGAGGCGGAAGGCCGAGACGCGGACAGTCGATAGTTATTGATAAAACTGTATAAATGGGAAAGTTTTTTATCGTAAATAATCAATGTTGAAATATTTTAATACGAAATACCTTATATGTAAATCTTCTTTCACTACTGTATTATACTTTTCAGACGCGGGCACAGAGTACTACTTGCACCACGTAAAGAAGACCGGGCGCATGGAGGTGCTCCCAGAAGACCTGACGGAGAAGTTCCCGATGGGAGCCAACACCTTCTCCATTGAACTCGGGGAGCCCGTCCGTCTGCCGCTCCGGCTGCCTGATGAACCACAAGGGGTGAGTGCAATAGGAAACAATATTAGTACAATTTGAAAAATTTAATACCGACTTCCATTCTATTCAGTTATTGGAGTGTAACTCAAAAACTACTAAACCGAATTCGATGAAATTTAAATAGAAGCACATGGGAAGCACCAGCTTTCAAACAAAAAAAGATTTTGAAAATCCGTTTACCCTGTCGAAAGTTATGAGGTAACATACATGAAAAAATAAATAAAAAAATACATTCGAATTGAGTACCTCCTCCATTTTGGAAGTCGGTAGAGAATGGAATCGACAACAACACCAAAATGTGTGAAATAATTTGTTCAAGTCGGTACTACGATAAATCAAAATTACCTATTATCACAATATTGTGCGCATGGCACCGACTTCGACAAGTTATTTCACACTTTGAAGTGTTTGAAGTCGGTTCCAAATTATGTAAAAAAAAATGATTTCACCATTTTCAGTGACCCTTGCTACTTTCGGGATCGATTGTCATTCACCGTCAATGATGGTATCAAGTTGTTAGTACTCCCCCTTAACTCTTTACAGAAGGGAGGCGATTCGTTTTCTAAGCATAGGGACTTTTTTACTGGACCTTGACATTTTTCACTTTAGTATTGTTTCTATCCCTCCTCGATTCGTATTCCTCATGTCTGAGGGTCGTGACCACCTCCATCCATTACGAGGTTTCTCCATCTACTCCTATTGTTGGCTACATGAATAGCATCGTAGACGGAAGTGTCCAGTGTGGTTCCCTCTTGGTCAGACCAACGCATCGGGCTCCGACCACGCGATCGCTTGCCTTGCACTTTGCCAGTAACAACTAATTTCCCCGATTGTTTCCATGGTTTCTGGCAATGTGTCCGAAGTATTCAAGGATGCGTTTTAGGCAGGTACTTGAGAGCCTTGTGATTATTTTCAGTTGTCTTAATATTGACGCGTTGTTTCGAAATGCCGTCCAAGGAATTCGCAAAATCCTTCATCGCATTGTTTCTATGATGAAACAGCTAAGTGAATATTCTCTTAACAATATCGAATTGACTACTACAAACAGATTGTCGCATTTCTATACTAATATTATAAAGAGAAAAGATTTGTAAGTATGTTTGTCACGAATTGGTTCAAAAAGTACTGAACCGACTTCGAAACATTCTTTCACCATTGGAAAGCTACATTCATATAGGATTCATCATCATCCATCACCGCGCGGGTGAAACCGCGGAGAGCACTAGTCTTCTATATCTCAATAATATTATGTAAATGAGTGCACATTTATTTACACTCATTATTATAATCACATCTTTTACGTACTTTTAAAACCTCCTCCCCCCCCCCCCCCCCGTGCGCACCCGGCTGCGTACGTACTCCATGAAGAAGTGGCCCGGACGGTCACGAAACCGGTCCAGATATTCGACTATACCTACCGCGTAAGATAAACCGTCAAAATAACATTCAATTTGTGTAATAGAAGTGCATCTGTGCCTCAAGACAAGAGTCTTCGACCAATGTGTGTTACCAGTGATGACTTCTGGCACTGAAACGTGGTCTTTTACTATGGGCCTCATAGATAAGCTCAAAGTCGCACAACGAGCTATGGAGAGGGCTATGCTCGGGGTTTCTCTACGTGATCGAATCAGAAATGAGGAGATTGAACTAATAATAAAATTCAGTATCTACGTACATACAAATATAAAGTTAATCACAATGGAAAAAACTGTCATTACATTTCATCACCCTTGACGGTCATCGAGCACGTCTAGTGTATCGAGCTGTCAAAATTATAGCGTGGTTTTGACTAAACTATCAGAAACTGACACAAACTTTGACAGAACTGTCATCACTACGATCTTAACGTAGGCGGAGATCTTGTTATTGGTCTATGCTGTGCCCAAGCATATTACGCTTATTCACCAGCGTGGTGATGGACGATGATGATGGTGATGAAAAGTAGCATATGTGTTATTCCAGACTATAATCTCTCTGTGCCAAATTTCAACCAGATTTGTTTAGCCGTTCTGGCGATTTTGAATATTAGTGGGATAGTTAATATAATTATATGAGTTATTATTATTATTATTCACATTATTTATTTCTTTTTCTTAAAATTACATTTTTTACAATATTTCTATATAAAATAAAAACATTATAAAAAACCTAATCCTAGATTGCCATCGGCAGTGGAGCATGACCCAAACTACCGGTGGTTAGGGCTGCAGACTGAGGAACCTCCTGACAATACGTGCCGTGTCAAGGAGTACTGCCTTCTGTATCTGGCTCTTGATCCAACCGTCTAGCGAGAGCCTCTTAAGATGTTGGTCGAGGCTTTTTGCTATAAGGCCGTTTGCTGAAACCACTATCGGAACAATGATCGTCTCGTCAACATCCCACATGGCGGTCACCTCGTGAGCTAAGTCAAGGTACTTCCTGAGCTTGTCCTTCTCGGCCTTCACGAGATTCTCATCATGAGGAATGGTGACGTCAACAAGCATTACCTGGCGCTGAGATCGATCGATCACCACGATGTCAGGCTTATTAGCAACAACAGTCCTGTCCGTGATTATAGATCGATCCCAATAGAGCGTAGCAAGACCGTTTTCAAGAACAGGCGTAGGTGCGTACTTATAGTACGGCACCTCAGACTCAATAAGGCCGTATTGAAGTGCAAGTTGCTGGTGAATAATCCTGGCTACTTGGTTATGTCTGTGCAAGTACTCTCCATTAGCAAGATGAGAACAACCGGAAATAATATGTCTGAGTGACTCTCCAGGACGGCGGCATGCCCGACAAATGTCGACCGTACCGTCTTTCAGAATATATTTCCGGTAGTTATTCGTCTTGATAACTTCGTCAGCAATTGCACATACAAAACCCTCGGTTTCACCAAACAGATCACCGAAACGTAGCCAGTTCACTGACGCGAGCTGGTCTACATCAGGTCCTGTTAGGGCCTTGTAGAATCGTCCGTGCAGCTCTTTGCCCTTCCATACGTCTCTTCGGTCTTCGATGCTTAGCACAACTGGTTTACGCCAGTTCTCGTTTGCCAAGGAGAGAGGCGTGAGGCTCCTATCAACTGCTATGACATCGCGATGTATCCCACACTCGGTGTTACGGAAATACTCTCTGAGACTGGACACCTCACAGTTATGGAGGTTCTTGGCATTGAGGAAGCCACGACCTCCCCCTTTCCGTGGGATGTACAGCCTCATAACAGACGAGCGTGGATGTAGCATGCGATGTTTTGTAAGCATTTGACGGACCCTCCTATCCAGGGCGTCAAGTTCGGTCTGAGTCCATCTTAGTATGCCAAAGGAGTATATGAGTAGGGGCATCACCCAACCATTGAAGGCGCGTCTTGTTTCCGCCCGACAAAAGACTATTAAGAACTTTTGTTAAGCGGTAGAAGAAACGCTTCTTCACTGTCTGCTTAATGTCTCTATCCATGATACCCAATGACTGTGACATACCAAGATACTTATAGGTTTCAACTTCAGATAGACATCTGAGATTAATTGTCTCAGAAAGTTGTAAATTTGAAGAATTTACAACCTTCCCCCGTTGCACATGCATGACCGCACACTTATCTACCCCGAACTCCATCCTGATGGCACTACTGAAAGTTTCAGTAATTTTCAGAAGGTTCATCAGGTCTTGGTGCTTCGGTGCAAACAGCTTGGGATCATCCATATACAGCAGATGAGAAATTATCTCACCATCTTTACGAAGTCGGTAGCCCAGTCTTGAATCCATCAACAAAGTGCTGAGAGGATTCAATGCTAGGCAAAACCACAAAGGACTGAGACTGTCGCCCTGGAATATGCCTCGTTCAATCCTTATGTAGTCCTGTGAACTAGGGACGCTCCCTCGACCTACCGGTTGACAAAGGACTGTGGTCCAATGTCTCATGCATGTGCTTAAGAATGATCTCAGAGTTGCATTGATTTTATACAACTCTAATACCCTCTCTAGCCATGAATGAGGCACTGAATCATAGGCCTTCTTATAGTCAATCCAGGCAGTCGATAGAACCCCCCTTTTTCGCCGGACTTGTTGACATATGGTCATGTCTGTGAGGAGGAGCTCTTTAGTACCACGGGACCCAACCCGACATCCATTCTGAGCAGGAGCCAAAATGTTGTTCGCAACAATGTGCGAATTAATTTTTGTTCGCAGAATAGATGTAAGGAGCTTGTATAGCGTTGGCAAGCACGTGATGGGTCTGTAGTTCTTCGCTTCCGCGGTACTACCGGACTTATAGAGCAAAAAGGTGACACCAGTTATCAAGAAACTGGGGAGGGAACCATGTTGAAGGGCTTCTTGGTACTGTATTGCCAAGCACTCATGTGAGCATCGAATCCATTTTATCCAAAAGTTGTGCAATCCGTCTGGTCCAGGGCTTTTCCAGTTCGGGGCCTTACGAATAGCACAACTTACGTCTATGGGGCTGATGTTCACAGCCTCCATGGGTTCGATGGATTCACATGAGCGTTCGACAACCGTCATCCAATTGTCCTCCGTGTGTTCAATGGGTAGTGACCAGATGCCACGCCAGAAGCTTGTCATGGTGTCAGCATCCGGCAGCCGTCCATCACTCACACGACACATTGGTCTTTTCCTTCCCATTTTCTGTATACCTTTCTTTGGTCGCTTTGGAAAAGGCGATTTTGTAGGTATCTATCCACACGTTCTCTGTAGCGGCGAATGCGGTTTGCCCACGCATAGATTTTCTGTTTCAAAAAATCTATGCGCTCCGTGACACAAGACATATATTCCTGGGGTCTAATGCTAGTCCCAGCAAAAGCTTGGTTCACGAAGCGCATGATTCGAGGGCGATTGTTGCCCCTGCTGAAGCAGATTAGCTTTGCAATGAGAGTCCTAAATGTAGTGATACGTCTCTCGATCCGTATTTGCCACGCAGGAACACTTGAAGCAGTTCGCGGAGTTCGGTCAGTGTCCGAAAATTTGTCACGAGCAACGCGACATGCCGCAATTGCCCCACAATACAGGATCGAGTGAGTATCAGTTAAATCTTTGCTATCGCGTAAATACGGCGCTAGCAAAGCATTTAAGGCTCCCATTAACGCTAGGTTACGTCTATTCGTGGGTAGACGAGGTAAGCGCGGCCTAGAGCTAAGTGTGAATCTATATGTAAAAATCGCGTCATTATTATTATTATTATTATACGGGTATATATATCAGCTAAATCAATACAATGACCCAATATATGTAGCAGTTTGTATGGTCACAGGACGAGAGGACTCGTCATCATTTTAATAATTAAACATTTCTTATTGTATAACAGGAAGGTGGAGAAGAAGAAGAAACAGCTGAGAAGGAACTCGGCGAAGAAGAAGAGGAAGAGGTTTTACAACCTATGAAACGTGAGTTTTGCTTTACTTTATAATTTTATTATATAGAATCTGATTAATTGGTAATGTCTAAGTTGAACTTATTTGGTATGTTTATTCCTTACGTGTTTATCATACTGTTTTAAGGACGTAAGGCTGAGCGCAGACTTGAGTCACGATAGTTTTAAAACAGAATATTGCTTTACAAAAGTTATCAGGACGCGCACACTTCAAACAAAACGTCTCATAGACAAAATTGTCTAATACCTACAAGAACTGCACGGCGACATGTCTGACTAACGATTGTTGGCTTCCCTTGTGTATGTATGCGAGCGCGCACATCTAAGACACACCTGTCTAGTGACGTACTCTCTTTTAGTCCTGTCCGAGCGTTCAGAGAGAACACACATCGCATAATGTTTACAGAAGATGAACTCGTAGAAATAATAATTGACGAGGTTGAAAAGAGGCCTGTACTTTTTAATAAAATGTGTGAGGAATATTCTGATGTCAATTTAAAAAAAAAACAATGGGATGAGGCTACAATGCAACTAGTCGTTATTGTGAGGTCGGAAGAAATGTCGGTTGAAGAAAAGACAAATTTATGTAAGTATACTCGTAATTGCAAAACAACAGTATGGATGAAGTCAATTTTGATACTGAAAAAGAATTGACACAGACGGTGCGCGTCGTCGTAGTAGACAAAACAGTTTCGTGTTAGATGTGCGACGTGTCATAGGCAAAACAATTTGGTTTTAGTTTTAAGACAGACTTGTCTATGTGAGGAAAGTCTGTCAAACTGTCGTGACTCCAATGTGCGCTCAGCCTTATTTTTACTTTTTTTTTGAAATATTGTTTAGTAGTTGTTTGAATATAAATGTTGATTGATTAAATAAATCATGACCTCCGGACGGATGTCTGTACACCGTACAAATGGTACAATGCTATTTCGTTTGAGTATCGTTTTGCGCGTCACTGGCAAGTTGTGGCGGCACATCCGCAAAGGACTTGTCTTAAACCTACGGCTTCGTTTGGTTTCTGTAACGTGTTGATAAAGAAACAATATACAAACAAGCGCATAATATAAGTTTCTCGAATTTTGTTTTCGCATATTTACCGTATTTGTGTAATATACGCATTGGATCGATTACACAATAATAACAAATTTTTTTTTTTTTTTTTGTGTAATTTAACTCACTGACTAATGATTTTATTATATATTTTATTTTACTTTGACATTGTATTCTGTCTAATAAGTGATTCCAATTAAATGCCTCTAGAAGTAGGTTAAACTGTATGTGATAATTGTAACTGGTTGTAAATCGTTTTTATCACAATAAATAAATAAATAAAAATAAATAAATAACTTGTGTGGTTGATTTCATAAATATTATGCGCGTACGGTGATTATAAATTATTATTATTATTCATCATCATCATCATCATCATCATCATCATCATAATCTCAGCTGTAGGACGTCCACTGCTGAACATAGGCCTCCCCCATGATTTTCCAAAACGACCGGTTGGAAGCGGCCTGCATCCAACGTCGTTATTATTATTACTTTTTATTTCTACTATTATTAGAAGCGCTCGCAGCGGAGCTTGACTTGGCGATCTTAACCGATCAACAAGTGGCTGCGGTCAGGAGTTGGATGGGTGTGTGCTAGTGGCATTGTTCAACTGAGCGCTTCCGTGCTTCGGAGGGCACGTAAAGCCGTCGGTGTCGGTTGTTTGTCTTGGAACAACAGTCGTTAGGCTATGTCCTGAACATTTCGACATGGCTTGTCCACTTTTTTTATTTTTTTTTTTTGTCCCGGGGAAATTCTTTATGGATACCACCTACCACGGGGAGGTAGGTGGTTATGTGGGAGTTTGTATACCCACCAAAACCCCGGGGTGTTCCGTCACTGACGCCCTCGGCGGGAACGCAGGACAGATTTTCCACACGACCGCGAACCCGCCGTGGCTGTCCGTTGCCGGACCCTTCTCTTCGCGGCACGCCAGAACACATGGCGCGCCGCAACTACCTCGGAGACCAAACCCGCCAACAATGAGCGCCAGACTTCCCCGTGTCTGGACGCCCGTGGTCTCCCTGCGGTGGGTCGGATACGTAGCCCCACCGCCTGCTACGTCAGCCACAGGGGATAATAGTAGGGGAGAATTGGGGCTTCTGCCTCACACTCTCGCTTCGCTCGAGTGTGAGGCAGAAGCCCACAATTCTCCAGCACGACATCGGCCGCCCTGCTTCATCGTAGAAGCAAGTGAAGCAGATAGTCCTAATTATCCAGCGTGACATCGGTCAACCATATCTGATCGGGTCACAACCATTTAAAACTGAGTCTGTTATTTCATGAACAGCTTGTACTTTATCTATCTGATCTGAACTGGTTCTGTTCAATCAATGATCTGATTCAATCAGTTGAAAGATACTTCTCTTAAAAAATAATTTATTCTCTACAACCAACCTGCTGCATCTTAGAAGCGAGAGCGAGTTATTCTAGTAGGGTAGGGTATATGAGGAATTAATAATTAAAAATAAAATTGGTTTCTTCAAAAACATTTATTTTCTAAGCACCATTTTTGCATACAAGTAACATTTTGTAAAGCACAATGCGAGGAGTGATTTATACATCGATATACATCTAAGCATGACTTGTAGTCTTTATATAAACTAAGCAGGTTAGGGCAACCTTTATCTTCTAGATTAAAAATACATGAATTTTGATCCATATTATATCCTAAAATTTTCTTCAACCATGTCACTTTCTCTAAGCCCTTAACGTAAATAGTTTTATTTTTTATGAGTCCTCTAATATAAATTGTATGATATGAATATGGTATAAATCCTTCATCCCAAAATATCTGTCTGTTTCGTTCTATCCAACAAACATTCTTTTTTTCTGTATTTGTTAATTCGTTGTAGGAAAATGGTGGCTTAAACTGGAGTGTAATAAACTGTTGACCAGATTTTATCGCTATTTCTTTTATTATGAATTCATTGTAGTCCGTTTTGAATCCTTGCACGTCCACAAACACACTCATGATATTTTACGCACAATATTACTCAAAGGCTTGTACTCAACAACTCGGTCGTTGGTGATAAGACAATAAGCAGCTGTGTTATCGGGAATATCTTGGGAACTTTCTATTTCCAAACGAACATCTACAGGGCCAGATTTCAGATTTTCATTTTGCCTTGAGCAGTCTATTATAAACAGAGGTGCTTTTTCTTTAAATTCTCTTATGTCTAACAACGGATCGGTTGGGAGATTATAGTACGACTGACGGAATTTGGTATACAGTTCATATAATATACTGTATCTATTTTCACCAAAGTTTATATTTAACGAATCATAAGGGTAATATTGTGAATTTAAAAACAATGTCACGTTTGTTAGGTGACAATGGTCGAATAAAGAACTATCTTTGGCTATATTATTTTTTCTATCAGTTTGTAAGCCAAAAATAATATATCTTGGTTTTTCTAATTGAGTAGCTGTTTTTACAGACCATGAGTGCTTTGTAGTTTTGGGTAATAGAGGATACTCATACAAGTCCCAATTCCTAAAAGCTATATGTATGGGTTTGTCTTTTTCTAAATATTTTAATAAAGAAAGCCTCTCACGATCAGATACTTTAATATGTGGCACTTTCCACTGAACCCTTAGTATATCAATTTGAATAGTATCATTTTGATCAGAGATAACACTGTTTCTGTTAGTATTATTTCTACTCATAATGAGTTCATGTTTGCAATTTAAAATGATTTTATTATAATCTTCCGCAAACCCTATCAGTTTACTAAGTGGTATCAGAACACTAAAGGAGTCATCTTTAACTTTAAACCCATTCATATCCCATCCCCATACGGCTGCTACTTTACTGTCTCCATTGTTCAAAGAGACGTATGATTTCATTGTAGAAGTAATTCCTACATTTCTAATACGATCGATCTCTATACTATTAATCTCATAACGAATATCTTGAAACAGGAATGCTATTGGATTATTTGTGAATTTCAAACTCTTTTTTGCAACTTTGCCTGAGGCATCCTTCATAGAAACGTTGACGCGTCCTTCAATATATATAAAACTTGAAGATGGTAATACGTATATATCCTGCTGATGAATCGATATACGGATTTCATCATTTTCTTTGAAGCTATTACTATATGGGTTGTAGGTATGAATTTCGTAACCCTCGATAGAGTTATCGAAATGGGGTGAATCGTCAATATTTAAGATACTCATATTTTGAAACCAAGAGCTCGTAAGAAATCTTTGTTTTCTTTTGTAATCTTCGATATCTTGGTACGTCTTTGTTTCTTGAGTGTTTCTGTTAGAATAGCTCTTTTTAACTTTGTTTTTGATGTTATATTAGAGTTTTGATCATTAAATACAATCATATTGATTTTCGTAAATGAAGACACATTTGAATATTCTCTCCACCAAAATTAATGTTATTTCCGTTTTGATCAATAATTTTTACCGTAACGGATGCAATGTTCTTATTTTTAATTGGAAAATATATGGCATTTATTGCTTTTTCAATAAATCGATAGCCTGGTGAAACGTTTGGTATAAATTCATAAATTATATGAGATGATATGCCATCATTGTAAGATCCTTGCACCAAATCACATTCGATTCTTATCACGGTCACTGGAAGAATGTTGACTGGGTTTACAGAGACATGCCATTTATTTGCTTCTAGTATTTCTTTTCGAAATCCTAAGATTCTCCCAATACTCTTCGGTGCTCGGAAATCGATACTCTTTGCGCAGAATATAGATATTGTTGAAGTATTGCAATTCGATTCAATCTTGAGTTCACAGTCAATATTATTATTTATATATTCATAAATATCTTGTAAATCGTACGAACCATTTGGTATTTGAATTTGACTATTATTTTCACCATAAATAAACACATTGTTATTGCTAGTTACGTTAGGTATACCATTAAATACAGAAAAATATAATAAACCACACTCATAACTTTCTTCTAAAACTAAGGGGGGATGAAACGTTGTTTCTAACACAGATTGACTTCCGGAAAATGATAAAGTGAATGACATTGTCCTGAGCTGAACAGAGATATTACAAAGACTGAAAAAAGATAGTTATAACATGCTATTTATTCGTTATTTCAAAATGCTGAGTTTGTGCCAGAATTTGTTTAAAAACCCTAGACATAGATGACCGCAGTTATACGAATTATTTTTTTGAAAATTATCGTAATTATAGATAACTTTACACTTTTTCATATACCTAATAAATTCCTTTGGCGGCCTCAAGTTTCCATAACTATCAAAATATTCAACGCAATCATTAATTTTAGTGTACGCCACCCAATGTGTACCAGAATTTTGTGAGCTGTCCAAATTAATTATACCGCATTCAATAGGAAATGGAATTTGAGGTAATCCATCTCTCATAAAAACACCTCTAAAGTATGGAATATTTTTAGAATATTTCATTAGGTCTATATTAGTAAGAGCTCGCTTAGGTAATATATGGACTATTTTTTTTTTTTTGCTATGTATATTCCTAACCCTTCTTTGTAAGGTTTTATACACAAACCTTTACCTATGGTTAACCCCTCCATTTTATCATGATGTCTCTTTAATTCTAAAAGACGTTTCTTCGCAGCTTTGTATTCATTGTAAGTTTTTACAATTCCCGAAACACCACCAGCGAGGCTTCCAGCAGCAGATAATCCTGCAAAAATTGGTATTAAAGGAAGAAAGCCTCCTGTTTTGGGCACAGGTATAACACGCGGTAGTTGAATAGGCAAATCTTTGGACAATTCTTTGGCAGCAGCAAAAGCCAATTCGATTGCCATTTTTTGACACTTAGGTTTCATTTTACGAATATGTTTTTTTGTGTGCGATACAATAGCTTTAAATTTCTTTTTTAGTCCTGCTCCAGCACTAACTTTTGCTAGCATATCTGTATTAACTAAATTAGCAGCAATTTTTTCTCCTGAGCTAGTATTCGAAGATGTTGCTCTCTTTTTAGCCATTTTAAGTAAAATTATATCCGCTTTATGTCGGTCAACCAAATTAGATGATTTGTTATAAGCTATATCGTGCTGTTTGCAATATTCGTCCAACTGATTTATTCCTTTATCTCCTCGAGCAAGTCTTTCTGCCAATCGAGTTCCTGGTCCGCAATAATTATACCCAGGCAGGTGAAGTTCGAAGGGCAGTTTGTTAATCAAACTATTAAGATGACTATTCTCTTTCATAACCAAATAGAAACTGACTAATTTTTCATGATGCGCTTACTTTATAATTTGTTTGTTTTATCAATCCAACTATTTTCACTAGATGGAAAGCCTAGCCATTTAACATATAATTTATTTCCTTTTCTTTTCAATATTTTTTCCACAAGATATACATCAGGGTGTTCAGTTTTTTGAAGTTCTTGCTTATAAAATGCGCCTAATATGGGGCGATGTCTCATATCTTCAATTAAATAAGAATAGGGATTAGATTTTTGAACTTTGATAATCTTGAAAATTTCAGTGGACCAATTTGGGGTGTAACCTTTTTCAAATGTTCCTTTGTACTTACTAATACGCACAAAATCACCATTTTTCAATATGTTGCTTTCTTTTCTGTTGTAACATTTACACACTTCATTATACCTTTTCAATATAAGATCTTTATTGTTATCTCCAACTTGCGCTGGCGACATACCGATCGTTCTATGAACGCTGTTATTGTAAATTTTGATTACTTTGTCCAATAGTTCATCCTTCCATTTGTAAGATCCTTGTAAACTGAATTCTTTGTAAATCTTATTTTTTATAGTTCTAATAAACCTTTCAACAATAGACGCCTTTTTTGTAGAGTATGTTAAGTAATGATTTATATTATGCAAATTAAGTATTATTTTAAATTTATTATTGTAAAATTCTGTGCCCTGATCAGTTTGCAAATTTTTAGGGATACGACCTTTTTGTAATAAAGACTGAAATGCTTCGGAAACTGAATCTTTATTTTTATTTTTCAGTGGAATCGTCCAGGCGTATTTTGAAAATGTATCAATAACTGCTAAAATATAATTGTAGCCACCATTTATTTTTGAAACAGATTGCATATCTATCAAATCAGCTTGCCAAAGATCATCAATATCTCTCATCACAACATGCCTTCTGGGAAAATTTATCCTTGCATATTTATGAATTTCATTTACTACGCTTCTTTTGCTCATTTTTATTACTGTTTTGAAAATGGTCTTCTAATTTAGTTAATGTGTTACTTATTTCTGTAATTAATTTAATGTTCGTCGAAACTTTGTTCTAGAGGTCAGTTATGCATTTGTCAACATAATCTTTGGTTACAGCATCACATGAATCCTGAGGGTGTCCAAGATTTTTAAGTCTTTTACTTTGAGCATCTAAGTTTTTTGCATCAATTTGCTTTATCACACATTCTGGAGCTATATTAAAACCGTAGTTATTTTTACGTTTTTTGTATATGTGGAGACCGAATTTATCGACATTCATGTTTGAGCAGAATGTTGAAACTAAGCAAGTTCCATTGAATGTTGTCATTTTATTCTTTAATTATACCTGCTTCTTTCAATTCTTCTATTAATGATATAATTTCATTGTCATGATTAGTATTACCAGCATCACTGGATGCTACTAATAGTTTAAGTCTTTCGATCAGTTCATTAGGATCATCCCAATAAATAAAATCAGTATTCTTTTTATACGATTTTTTCAAACAAGGTAAACTACCACCACGTTTAATAACTTTATTTTCTAAGAGTTGATCATATTCGTAAAATAATGGTTTAATTATTTGATTGTATTTCATTCCTTTATCACCTTTTATTTGACTAGTACTTTTAAAATCTCGTTTATGAGCATGAGTGTTTTCTAATATGTCTTTGTAAGTAATCCGGTCTTGTTCTGAAACTAAATTTAAGTCTGGTTTCTTTTTAAACAATAGCTATTTAATGCCGTTTGTTATTTCATAACTTTTATCGCCTATCGAAATCAAAGATATTTGCATTCCACTAGAGTGAGTGCCAATCAATTTAAAAGAAATTGGTACGCTACCCATCCACAATTTATTATTTTCACTTCGTATACCAAACGGCACATTTAAACTATTATTTTCCTCAAGTAAGTTATCTTTGTTTAACATAGACATTAAAGGGGTATTTAGCATGGTCACAATTTTTTCATCTTTAACCGGCGTCAAATATTCTCTCTTGTTGCCATCATACGATAAGTTTGTATTGACACTTTTATACGAACTAGCATCATCGTTAAAGTTATCTTCACTTATATCGCTAGAATCATTAGAGAGCATTGAGGAATTTTTTGCCACATCTGTGTAAAGAGTAGATTTATCACTGATTGGTGACTTAATTTCCTTACAATCAGCAATTTTATTCAAAGGGTCAATAAGAGGTTTAAATACTTTATCTAAATTATAGTTGATAGTATCTTCATTATTTTTCATAGCTTTTATTTTTTGTTTAATTGTTTTGACTGACGTAAGTATTCGCTTTTTCATATTTTTTTCCATGTTAGAAGTTTAGTATATTCACAACCAGTAATTTGGACTGAAGCTGTTGTACTGAATATATAAAACGCATGTATTTTCTATATAAAGTCACTGAAATTTAATAAACGTATCGAACCCATGTCTATATCTACCGTTATTTAACTCGCTATCTTTATTTATTATTAAGAACGAGTGTCGTCCTTTCCATGTTTCAGAGCACATTTTTTTAAATTGTAACCAGTCTATATCAGTATTGACATGCTCATTGTAAATATGTTTCAAGTTAATATCATCCTGCTTGAAAACAATTAACAAATTTACGTTATCTCGTATTAACTGCTTCGGAACTTTAGAATAAGTCTGGGATAAATAGAAACAATCAATTTTTTTATGTCGCCCCATAGAAAAATAATTGCGAATATTTACTTGATTCTCACATGCGACATCATCAAAAATAAAAACAGAATTTGGTAGAGCACTTTCAGGATCAGCGACATCTTTGCTGTCTTTAAACATAAAATAATTTAAATTAGGAATCAAGTTGAACACTTCACTCAAAAAACAGTACTTTGGTTGATACGTTGTTTTTGAGTACAGATAAACATTCTGAAATTTAAGTCCATTTTTATGCAATAACATGTTAATCATAACGTTGGTTTTTCCACAATTCGATGGCCCACAAATTATACAGCGAATGGTGTTAGGGAGTAAAACGCTGTGTCTGACAGTATTGGGTTGTGATCTCACTTCTATATCATTAATTTCTAAGGTAGTGGGCTGTTTGACCAACTTCATAATGATGTCTGATACTGGTGTACAGCGTATTCTTATTAAATAGCATCGTATTTGTTACTCGAATGCAATGTAATGCTATTATGTACATATGTTCCAATTACACCATCATTTTGTTTCTACATTTCCAGGTAATGATTCATTTGATCCATTTTATCGGGGTTATTTGATCACATCACAGTAATAAATAATATTTAATATGCGCATGCCATTTATGTAGTTCCGCGAAAGTTCAAGTATTATCCTGTTAAAAACATTTCATTATTTCACTGCTCACATTTGCAGCTGACACTCGTCTTCACATTTGTTCAGCAAACACATTAAAATTAAGTAAGTTTTAAAAAATATATTTGAATTGATTAAAAAATAATAATTAAGCTTGTAATAATAACTACTTTAACATGAATTAATATTAATTACTTTAATCAATTTTCTCTCTTTTTAGGTGAATATGTCTCAAGAGTGCGAAGATCTTATCATCAACCCATTTTACTATGCACAAGATACGGATGATACTTCAAGATACTTCACAAAAATTGCAACTCATGAAACTAAAAATTCTCAAAATACTGATAAGGAAGAATCGCTCGTAAAACCAAGAAAGCCTTTTCGAAAGAGAAAATCTTTTGCATCTCCTCCATTTTCAATAACAACAAATATTGTGCGTCGCACTCATTTGAAGACGGGTCAAAAGTTAATCAAGATCTGTATATATGATGTCAAGAATCCAGAAGATGATAGCAGTTACTATAGTGATAGTGAGAATTCGAGTGTAAGCGCTCAGTATGTTGTTGAAGAAAACCATAACTATGATGTAATAATGGATGCTGCAAATTCACTTATAAGACAAATAGGAAAAAAACTTTACGACTGTGACTTATGAAAAATATTTCTCCTTATCCATTAAAATTAATTTAATTGTGCATAAATTATTGTAATTGAAAAATAAACTGGCATCATGTATTTTGTTTGTTTTATCTCAATAATTTCTTATAATATTAAGTATTTAGGTTGGTCAGCGGAAATAGATAATAAATGCAAACACAATGTTAGATAATTAAGTACAATTTTATTTATTAAAGATTACAAAATAAGATAAACACTTCAATTTAAATTCTATTACAGTAACTGATAACATTTGAAATAATAAGTAAAATACTTTTTAACCTAAAAGTAATAATCACACGTTAGTTTATTACAAATGAAAAAGTATTTTATAAATTTACAATATATTGGCGTAATGGCCCCAAGGTAAGGTATTCACAGTATTCTTGAAAATCTGTCTCTTGTCATCAGATTTATTTAACACCAGTTTGTTTAACCTCTGGGTAAAGACTCTATGATTCTTAGATTTTATTACATACATATCATCTCTAATATCTACGTTTTTAAATAGGCATCGTTTAAATTTTTCCATAGTAAGGTTTTTGGTTACAGACTTTTTTGCCCCTTTAGCTTTCTTGATCGATGAGGTTTCAGTATCAATACAATAAAGCTTAGCACGTAATCCTGTAAATTCCGAAATAACTTTACCGCCTAATTAATCTTTGAAATAGCCTGGCAATTTAGCATTAGCGCGAGGTATAGTGTACAAGTTATTATCACTGAAATTACTGGTATCAAAATATTGTAGGCTGCCCTTCATATCTTTGTAAAAATCTTCAGTTTTTATCAAATATAAAAGACTATCAGTGTCTGTGTAACAAAGTTGAATGTTTTCTTCATACATTTTTTTCATGACTGAGTAATGAAACTTGTATAAATGGGTTTTGGCAAGCTCAAGAACTGTAAAACCAATATAAATTGGGCGGTCTAAGATTATTTTACTTTGTTGCAATTGAATAGCTACCAAGTTTTCGGAAAAAATTGACAAATTTTTGAAGTTCGGAGCACTTATGTATTTTTCAGCGCCACATATTTTATTGGTTCTATTTGAAACATCTTTCCAAACATTAACAAGTTTAACATCAATTTGATTTCTTTTATTTTCTATCGTTTTACCGAAAATACAGTTGTTTTGCTTCTTAAAAAAATCTCTTTCAAAGTCTGATGACGAATTTTGCCTGAGTGCTGTGTTTAGTTCTATGTAAGGTTTCAAAAACTCTTTCTGATCAAAAACTAAAACTCTGTGTATTTTCAAGAGCTTTAGACCATGTTTTAAACACTCTTTTAAATGTGTGTAATGTATAACATACTGACATTTATTATGCAAATTTGCAATTAGTTTTTCGCATTTTCCATTAGGCGGAATATATTTTTCAGGTGCAAATGGTAATTCTGAATGTAAATCATGAATTTCTGTCGGGTATTCGAGATCTACTTCAAGTATGTACCCTTGATTATTATTATCTGATATAAATTTAATATTCTCTTTTAATCTTATACATTCGTCATCTGTCAAAAATTTGAAATTCTTGATTGGTAGACATTTCATCATTGCATAGCCATATAAATTTACACAATCAAGGTATACAAGGTAGGAATCTAGCTCATTTTTGTTATAATCAGACAAGTATTTATTATTTGCCTTCGAATGCCGTAGACTACATTGTGCAAGACCTCCCCTTATACCTTTTTCAATCATTTGGTAGATTTCAACATCGGAAATCATATCAAGCTCAATTTTGGTGTACAGTAACATTGCGTCCCAACTTAAGGATGGGGAGGATACATAATGACAAGGATCTAAATTATAATGAGTCAGGCTCATTGATCTAAATTTTTCAAATACATCGCATAACAGTAAAACATCGCATTTTAAGTATAAGTCAGTGTACTGTCCTAAATCTTGTATTTGAAACTCTTTCCAAATAGTTTTAGCATGTTCGTAATCTTTTTCCGAAATCTCTTCAGATGTCATTTTATTAAAGAAACAATTTCTTTCCGGTAAACACATATCATTGTATCGCTCGAAAGAATTAACATAATCATAGCAATATATACCTTTTCTACGCAATAAATCAAATGATTTTTTATCAGGATAAAAGTGCTTCAAGTTAATAAAATCATCAGGATGTAATGTTTTTGCTAAATTATCCAATCCACAACTTAAAAAGTTAAAAGAATCAATAAATTTTAGCTGTGCAGCATTTTTGGCATTAACAGGTATGAACTTAGTGAATGATATGTATTTTTCCTTTGTTTTTGGGATTAAATTGATTCGACCAACAATAGCTGACAATTCATTAATAAATAAATGACAGTCGTATCCGGTAAGATTGTGAAATATAATTGGAATAAATTTACATATTGTCGCGTTTAAGTTGCACGTATTGTGGCTAGCGCCTAGATAATATCCGGTAAAATGGTCATGGTCTGCACAAATTATATCACCTTTTATAAAAGCTTTCTTGCAAAGATGACAAGCAGTCGCGCTTTCGTGAGTTTTTTTCTGATTTTCGGTTAATGACACCATATCTACATTTGTTGATAATATTTGGTGTAATTCCATTACATCATTACAAAGAGTTTCAACAAATGCTTTTGCACAGTCAGGACCTCGATAACTAACAAACTTGTTCAGAGACGGTCTAGATTTACAGCATATGTAATAAGCAAAACAGGTGGCTTCATGTATTTGTATTCCTTCAACATGCTGTGATTTGTTTTTATCAGAATATTCTTTAAGTAAACTTTCGAAATCACCGTATATTACAATTGGGATATTTCGAGTTCTTTCAAAGTGTGAAAACGATAACTTACTTCCTGAAGGAGGCAATACTGTTTTAACTCGCGCACAAATGTGGCCATAAAGTTTTTCTTGCGATTCGAAATAAACAAAACACTCATCACATAAAAATATTTTGCTTCTGTGTTTTGTAAGCTGCTTATGTATAAGTTTTTCAAAATTTTTTATCAAGCAGTAGTGGTTTTGACTATGATTTTGCACTAAAAGTAAGTTCACATGTGTTAATTTTCGATGAGCTGTTTTATAAAGAGGTCCGGACACATCACAGTTTTTCTCTAAGCCATACACATTTACAGAAATATTTGGATTGTTCTCCTCAAATAGTTTAATATCACTTAAACTCACTGGAAACTTCATACCTGAAATATTCAGAATGTTTTCATAGTGCGGATATGATGTTACTCTGTTTGGATTTCTCTTTGCAGGATACATGTGCGCAATAATGCTCCATAAAAAGCATTTTTTATCATTCACATTATTAATGTTTATACATGATTTAGTATTTTGTATTTTATTCGGTAATTTAATATAAGTACCCGCTCTTAATGGGTTGTATTTGTTAATATTCAATTCTAAATAATTGACAGATTCTATCGCCCATCCGGATTCTGACTGTTCAAATTCTGAGCATTTAGATATCAACTTTTCACAAAATTCTTTGTAAAATGAAGGTAAATCCGTATTGTGAAATACTGTAGTAAATTGAACGTTAAAAGACTTTATAGACTTTTCATTGTTTTTTGGTAAATAATATGACACAAATAGTTCCATATTGACTTTTAAAGCATTGTGTTTAGACAAGGACTTTCTTATTAGTTCATTGACCGTTGCGCAAATATTATTCAAGAAAATTTCAGGCGCTGTGATGATATCTTCCGTATCAGGATTTATTCTGTAACTCACTATTCTGTTTTTGAAGGCGCTAGCGATTATATGCACATTTTGAAACTCTGAGTTAAGGAGACACTTTGATTTATGATAAAGTGACTTTTTATGTGAAGATATGTGAGAAACATAAACCATTACAAAATACCATTTTGATCCTACTCAGAATGCGACCCGCGTATCAATATTCAAAATAGTAAATCTCAGTCTCTATATAGTTATAACGCTTAGATTTTATTCAAATAGTGAATTAATTTCATAGTCATATTAATTATAGAAGAGCAAGATAAAGTAGGCTATGTTCATAGATTTCTGTTTTTCTGATATGTAAATAAGTGCTAAATTAACTTCAACTATGTTAAACTAATTATAATATTTTTACAACCAAACCACAAAAATCAACTAGCTACTGAAATGTCAATGTTGTTACATTCAATTATGAATTAAAAAATGAATTCAGTTTTAAATCAGTTTTGTCATTTCTAGTTTTGAGTTTATAATTTCAGTATTCGAATTTCAATATTTGTATTTCAGTATTTGCATTTGACATTTCAGTATTTGATATTTGTGAGCTGTAAATAAACCAAGGTAAGTACGTAACAACTATGATTAACTAATTATTTTTTTTACAGCCAAGCCATGAAATCAACTAGGAACTGAAACATTCAATTACAAAATCTGCTTAATAATGTTTAATTGATAAAAAATAATAATATATGAATTAAGTTTTAAATCAGTTTTGTCATTTCAAATTTTGAGTTTATAATTTCAGAATTTGAATTTCAATATTTGTATTTCAGTATTTGCATTTGACATTTCAGTATTTCATATATGTATGCTGTAAAGGAAACAAAAGTAAGTAAATTAGGCTTATAAAATCGAAAGATATATGGTATTTATTTATAAAAATGTAAAAATATCATCAGCGCGGTTTCGGATACATAATAGGCTGAATAGATTTAAATTCTTGTTTACCAGCCTGCACAAGGCTGGACACAGCGCGCCAGACAGCTGTGTCTGCATCAGTGCACAGCTTGAGGGTGACGAGCGCTCTCTTCCAACGCTCGTCGGCTGGCTCGGTCTCCGCTTCACGACAGTTGTAAACCCTCAATTCGATGTAGTTTTCACCAGCTCTTACGAGATCTCGCTGAGTTGTGTAGCCGCTCGCCCCGCGCTGAGACAAGAAGCTTTGCAGTGATGCCGCTCGAACCGGCTTCAACTGCTTCAAGCTGCTTTCAACCGCCTCCTAAAATATACGAAATAAAGTTATTGTAAGGATTTCAATTAAATATCGCACACACTCGTAGTACAGAAGTATCAAAATATTTTAATTTTAGACCACTCTATGCACAAGCGTTTAATGACACCATATTCAATTCAGTTTATATGTGATAAGTGCAATTGAGTACAAAAATAATATATTATAATATTACTCACTATGAAATAATGTAAATAGATAACAAAATGTATCTTACCTCAAGAAATAAATTTTGTCCTAGGGACAAATCTTCAGTTTCAGAGTTTTTTTCAACCGTCTTGTTCTTTTTCTTCGGCGCTGACGAAGTGCTGTTGGCTCGTTTCTTGTTCGCAGTGCTCGCACCGCCTTCTTTTTTCTTTTCCGATGGAGGTGGAGCTGCTTGTGTTAGCGGTAGTCTACCACCCGCTTCTACATCGGACTCAGCGTCCGTTTCATCAGCCCAGAAAGGGTTTTGCGACCAACCCGGCCTGCGAAATCGAAATTATCAATCGTTAAGAAAGCTCAATGTATAAAAAAACAACAAATAAAAATACCATCAAAAATGATGTCAAAATAAGTACCTAAATTAATTACTAAGTTAAGAATTTAGGCTGATTTTTAAGTGATAAAAAAAAATCAAAAATTAATAATTTATAGCCAAATATTTTAAAACAATATTGTCTAAGGAATAGTTCATGATGATTACTATTAATTTGAAGTTAAACTAAAATTATTCAGGATAGAAATGTTAACATATTTGAGGGGCAATTATAAAAAAACACTTACATACTTTCCGATCCAAATGTCACTTCACAGATCGCAGAACAATAAAATATATGAGCAAATTATTCGATGCACATCTATTTATAACATCACTTTATTAAACCGCGTACACACACACCATTTCATAATTTTTATATTGAAGTGCTGACATGTTATTTATATGATACTGATCGTAATGAACTGTATGCCGCATGCGAATACAGATTAAATTTATTTAAGCATTGAACGCTCACCGTGGTCGAGGCTTTATTCACAATTCCATTTATGTTAGCGACGCCTCGCCGTCGCGGATACCTGAGACGAAATTTTTATAAGGAAGTCGCATGTACTTATCTGGTCTAAAACCACCCATATCTTGAAATAAATCCTAATAATTACTAATTATTTGGTATTTTGATGCATAGCCCTTCCTTATTTTCAGTCACAAACATAATGAAATCACAATTTTGTGCTAAATATTCTTAAACTAATTTTTAATTATCCTTAAACCTCGGTCTATGCTTTACTTATTGTTCACAGATAAGATACATAAAGTGATAATTTAAAATGTTCCAAAAACAAGCCCCTATATACTGTTTGGCTCTGTAGGGAATTTAAAACTATATTTTGATTAATTACATCTATGCGACACATAATAAATTATACCCCTTAAAAAGCAACTTCTACACTTCAAGAACTAGTAATATTCTATTCACTTTTTGTTTTGTTTTTTTTTTACAGTTCACAGTCTAGGTATTTGGCTACCAGGTCACTTGATGTTATGTGACGCTGTAGCCGAAGATGGTGGCAAATGCTACCAGCTGTAATGGCACACTGGCTCTCGAGTGAGGCTGCCGGAACACACCATCAGGTGTTTGTCAACAGATTTTCTACAAGAGGGTGGTAGCTAGCCAGGCGATCACGAGCTAGAAAATGCCCTACCACCATGCTATGGTTTCCTCACGATGTTGTCTCCAAAGCTCATGCTCATTGTTGGGGTTCGAACCCGCGCCTTTCGGGACGTTAGCCGACCACGCCAACCATTGAGTTATCATCGCTTCAAGGTTATTATTGTAGTTATTACGTTGTTTAATTGAAAATAACCTTATCAATCTTGGCTGCTAACATCGCACAAACGTCTAAGTATTACAGTTATAACTGTTAGTTCACATACTATAAAGATCTAAAGTTTAGTTTTACCTACCTACTATAAAAGTTCTTAGCATTTACTAGGTGATTTTTTCGTATGCTAAAACTCGTCTGAGTAGACACCACCGCTTTGCGAGTTATTCCGCCACCAAGCAGCTATGTGCCAGCATCGCTGTGTTTGGTTTGAAGTGCATGGTAGACAGTGAAATTATTGGGCATTGTGAGGCATAACATCTTTTGCCTACGAGGGTGTGGAGCGCAGCGCAGGGCGGTACAAAATCTTGTCGATCAAAGTTTTATGTGGATCTGTTACTGTTATGAGCAGATGTGTTTAATGGCCATCAGGTAAACGTCAATGATATAAAATCTTACTATCTCATAATCTAACGATGTCACTCTGACCTAAAAAATAAAAACATTGGAAGTCAAGTGAAATGACGAAGGCTGGATTTATATTTTACGTGGATACGATGGATAAATATTTAATGTTATTTTCCGAGACTAGAGTTCCGTAAAGCAACCCCTGGAGAGATTTTTTATATGAATCAATCTTTCTAGTATTTAATACATGGACGATTACAAAACAAGCTAACTGTGACCTAGATAGACATGTAAGGCTACTACATAAGTCAAATGTTTTACAACTAAATGTTATGCAGTCTCTATACAAACCGCAGCAGTATCAAAACGCATTGCAAACCGAATAGAGGCGAGCATATTATTGATTAGTCTCCTTTACACAGGAAAGATCTCTTAGTTACATCAACCAGTCGTGTAACAAAATAGCTTTCACGCAAATGAAAACATTGTATCGCGTATCGCCTCGGCACGCGCGGTGTCTTACTCGAGACACTCGATGCGCTATCGCGCGCCGATAATAATTAAGCACGTTAGCATCGCGCATCGGCTTGCCATGACATGATACGATGCGGTAGGTCGGCCGATGTCGTGCTGGAGAATTGAGGCTTCTGCATCGCACTCGAGCGAAGCGAGAGTGTGAGGCAGAAGCCCCAATTCTCCCCTACTGATAATCCCCAGCGACCCCACCTCCTCGAGTCTGCGCCGAGCGCCCGGACCCCACCTCTTCGAGCCTACACCAAAGTGCCCGGGCCCCCCTCCTCGAGCCTGCGCCAAAGCGCCCGGGCCCCACCTCCTCGAGTCTGCGCCAAAGCGCCCGGACCCCGCCACTCCTATGTGGACTTGGCGGCCAAAACCCATAGGATCGGCCCCGCCTGAGCCGGCCAGCGCACCCCAACGCCGGCGCGGCCCCTAGGTTCCTCTTGGCTTCACCGTGGTGATCCAAGCCACGGCTACTGAGCCCCCCCGCCACGTCAATGCGGGAACCCTTCGGGGGGGATGGGTTGTCCACTAGCCTATCCTCCCGCGTGGAGGATTACGGCCCAACTCCTCTCGCTGAGAGAAAGGTTCCGTGTCCCAGCAGTGGGAACATAATGGGCTGGTTATGATTATGATATTATTACAATCAACCAGACATAAATTGGAAACTCGAATGGGTGCCTCGGTGGCGTAGCATTCGTGACATGTGGCACAGATTGTTAAAAAAATGCGGGTTCGAATTCCGTCAGTGGATATAATTTTTTTCTCGAATTAATCTTAAAATAATTAAAATGGAGGATATGGTGTCGATTCTGTAAGCATTCTCATAACTTAAAATCTTTAAACTAAGGCAGTTCTTATTCTGTTTGATCTAAAATCTAAATTAGTATAACACTTCCGAATGACAGCACTAACATTAGACATTTCTCTACAATTGTGGGCATATTGTAGACAGTTTAGTCGTCACGTGACTTGGTGCTCGCTAAACTAACCTAAAATAACCCAAAATTGAATAGAATAATCATATTTTGAGAAGTGTCATTCTAAGTGTTAAATGATTTTGGATTTTATTGTTAACAGAATAAGGACCACCATAATATTTTTTAGTTTGGTAGTTTAGTTTGTTTTAAACAAGTAAATCGCTACCTGTGCACAATTATAACATTTTATTTCATTTGTTGTTTATTTCACAAAGTTTGTCGGTAAGTAGGTACTCATATTATTTACTAGCTGCGCCACGCAGTTTCACCCGCGTGGTGATGGATGATGATGATGATGATGTTGAAAAAGTATCATATATGTTATTTCAGCGTCACATCTATCTACATACCAAATTTCATTAAAATCTATTAAGTAGTTTTTGCGTGAAAGAGTAACAAACATTCTTTATCATTTATCCATCTATCCATCCATACTTTCACATTTATAACATTAGTGGGATTTCACAGAAATGAAAGACTTACTATTCAAGATGTGGAGTGACCACACGAAGCCTTCCACCGTGTCCATTCTGTACGGGGACTACCACCAGCTCGGCGTGTGGATGTCTCCGGGGGGCAAGGTGGTGGTGTTCGACCCCGCGCCCACTCTGGTGAAGGGACGGCTCACAGCGCAGCGCGTTATCAAAGGTCAGATGTATTCACTAGGCTATTGATTGTTTGGGCAGCCCCCGTTCTTCCACTTCTGTCGTCTAGATAAAACCGGAAACAATTCCTGAAAGCTGAAGAAACAATAAGATGGATGGTGAGTCCCGCAGTAGCCTCAACATGCTGCGTGAGTATGATACTCGTATAAGCGATGGATTGCAAATTCTACATTTTCAAACAATGACTGTCCAAGGTTTTGTTATTTGTGTCAAACTTTGTGACTTGTGAGATTTGCGGTTCCTCTAGTTTTGACGTGTAATGGTGGATTATTAACCGTTCAGTGTTGTAATGGTGCATGTCGGCGGAGTACCGCCAGGTTGAAGTATTTTGTCCATTAAAACCAAAGTATATACGATTTAGATGCGAATCGCGTATATTTGATAGCACAGTTAGTTTATAAGAGTAACTATGTATTCTAGTCGAGAGTCGAGTAAGAAGAGCGGTATGCACAGTCTTACATTGACTTAAATACAAAATGGCTCCCTCCATTACCATCATGTTGAACTGACAACAAAACATCTTATAATTAACAACTATTCCAAAAATACTCGTAAAAGTATGTTATGTTCTTCATAAATCATTGTTTGTTTAACATTAATATTATCATAAATAAACGTAACAACATAAGTAGTGCTTACATAACGGATGTGATATTTCGTCTGTCAAATTTATATAAATCTTATCTATTCATGAAAATTCATGGAAGTGGCTTATAAATCGTTTAATAATAAATAAAGAATATTAAAAATACTAAATTTATCATTATATTAATATATGAGTAAAGAAAAACGTCACTTCCGTAAATGACAATAATCTAATAAATTACTTTAATTTAAATATTACTCATTTATAATTTGTAAAAAAGGCTGGCATGATTTTACATGCCATTAAATCTATAAATATAATTAAATTCATAAACCGGATGTGGTGTAGCGACATCTTCATAACCTTATATTAGAAAATGTAGTCTAAAAATTGCGTCATTAGTATCAAAAATACTGAAACTAACTATAATATCATTAACACTTTGATATTGACAAATTAACAAATGATTTGGATATTAATTACTCTAAAAATAATAAGCGCCCATATGCACGAGTGTTATCAAACTCCACAAATTCATGCAACGATGTGAATTTGATTTTCCTCATCAATCGCTGTATAAGTTTATAAAACTTCTACAGCACAACTATAACCAAGGAGAAAAATCAATCCACTGCATTACTAGAGCGTGACTTAGATGCGAAGTGACTTACTAAGTAGACTCTAATTGAATAGGAATCTCACTTGGTGCAACTATAAATATATCTGAATAACTTGAGGAACAGTACAAAAATATGTATAATTGCACGAGGGCGCTTTTATAGGAACTAAATATTATGAAATGCATTAATCTTTCGATCTTATCTGAACTAAATATACGGATACAACTACAATAATTGTGATAGAATAGAAAAGAAAATATGTTTATTGCCAATAAAAATACAGAAAAACACACAACTAAATACCTAGCAAACAGCATTTAAAAATACATACATAAAACTAAATACCTGATAAAAATCATTTTTAAGGGCAATAGGTGTATGCTCAGCGCTGTGCTACATAAACAGTTAAACAGTAATGTTTATACAGGGCTGGTTTTCAGCATACTCCTTGCTCGAACTTAGATGTTAGTCGAGAGTATTTTGTAAAGTGGGTAAAATTAAAAACTATATCTTTTATAGGTTAATGAACAGCTCTTTGTGTAGGTTCACAATCACTAAGCTTATGACTCTTATAAATCGCGTTTCCATAGTTGCCTATAAACAATCCTAACGCAACTAATTACAAAACTACATTTGGTGTAATATGTAAAGTAATGTGTGGCATGTGTAAGAGTAGAGGGTGTGTGTGAGAGTGAGAGAGTGTAAGAGAGTAGTGTATGGTCACGTAGAAGCTGCTAGTGTTTGCAGCTATCTTGCTTTAAATGTTGCTTCAAAATGTTTTTTATGACGATCAACCAATACGGTTTTATATTACTGTTTAAAAAGGACAAAACTAACCTTCATCCTCAATGGAGGAGGAAGATTATTCCATATTTTAGGATAAGATAGGACTCATTAAGTTCAAAAAGAGATCCTATAAGAGATAATAAATTTTAAGTAAGCAAATACTTTTAACGAAAGCATGTGACTGCAGGTGATGAACTTCGTCTCCAGCGGCTTAAAGAGGAAATGTCAGGTGAAGGAAGTGGAGATCCCGATGAAGAAGATGACGAGGAGGCTGGTGGAGGTAAATTTTTATAATAATATTCTTATTTTAATTAATTATGCTGCATAACGTATACATTTGCAATGATCTTATATTAAAAAGAGGTAGATTCGTTATGTTAGAACAGACGCGAAATCAATATTGCCTCAGCTACGCGCATACAAGAGCGTATTTTGCTGAGGTTCTTAAACGTCATTTTATGACTGATACCTAGCATATATCGTTCATAAACGCGAGTACTATATCTACCTCTTTTTAATATAAGATCATTGTATATTTGCATTATTACTTTTTTTTTAAACCACATTTTACTTCAGAGGGTGAAGAGGTTATGGAGCCAGTTCCACAAGTCGTCCCGCCAGACTCCTGTCCAGTTCTCATGATCTTCGCCAGTCCTGCTGAATTCATCGACAAACTTAGTAAGTACACTTTTATAAAAAGAGAGGGCGTTGTAAGTTCCGAAAACTTTCTATTCACGACTAGACTATCCCAAAGTGAAGGAAACATATTTACCTCCTGAGCTGCTGGTTCCGGGATCGATTCTCAAACAGGTCAAATTTGTATGCATGAAAATATCTGTTGTGTCTGGGTGTACATAAGTATCAGACATTAGTTTACATAGTACAGGCTCTGTGTAGTTTGGGACTTGAATACCGCGTGTGGATGTTGTCCTATAATATTATTTCTTGTTACCAATTGAAGACAAGAAAAGGAATATCTTTTTCATATTTGACAGCGCTCCAAGGTGGGCTGGACCGCAAGCAGTGCCTGTCTCCTTACAAGCTGTACCCGGTCACCATCACCAACGAGCTCACTTCCGTGCTGAAGGAAAGGCGCGCGGGGCGCGGAGATCACGCCGAGGGAGAGGAAGGTCCGTCATCATCTTCATCACCATCATGACCACCATCGTTATCAGCACCAGTGTCAATATCATCATCACTATCGTCATCACCATTATGCTCATGCACACACTCGTAATACACAGTTTGTGACGATAGCCCAAGGATAAAAGTTAAAAACACTTTCTCCTGCCCTGAAATGTTAATTGTAGTAATTTTACTTAATATAGTAATCTACACACTCTAAAGACAGTAATGCTCAATCAGTTAATTGAAAAGTCACAACAGGTAAGTTTATAGGTGGAAAATTGAGTTTTTTTTGTGTGCATTGCATATCTGTTTGTTATATTGTTTTCAAATTAATATTAGTTTACTAACTGATCTGAGCTAGCGAAACAAATAAAGAACCTCAGTTTCGAGATTGCCCAAAAAATGTTCTCGCCTACCTGGTGGCATTCTTGGATTTGGACGAAAATTGGCACGCAGGTTCCTTGATTGATTAACATGTTTTAGTTTAGTCGATTGCAATGTTTGATTGGAGGTAAAGTAAGGCGGATGTTTGCTGTAGCGTTATATATCGACGGATTTCAATCAAATTTGAGAGGCGCATTAAGGGTTGAGTGTGGGGGAAAGGCTCACAAGGTCTACTGCTCTCATAGAAGCTCTAGTTAAGAAATATTTAATCTAGTTAGTGCGAAAATGATACCCTATATTAGTTATCAGCTGATGGGTAGGTTAAATGGACAGAGGACTAAAGGAAAAATGAATGGTCTTACCGAAGGTGTCAGAGATTTGCATCATGGTGACAACGCGTGTTTGGGACACGGGTATGGAATTTCTCCTGGGCCCATATGCCCTTAGCTATTGAGCAATCGCCAAACTACTGCAACGATTCTGCGATTGAACTATCGATCGCAAGCCGCTGGATCGCGATCGAACCTAAATAGCGAGCAGAATACGAAAAATGTCAAAATCGATAATTTATAATAAATATAATTGAGTTGCGACATCGCGGTTCAATAGCTAATATGATTGGGAAGGCCCTGGAAGTGTAGGTTTATGTCGGGCATAAAAGTCAAAGTCTAAGTCATAGTTAAAATTATTCATTCAATTTAGGCATCAAACACGCACATATGAACGTCAATTATTCATTATAATATACTTTCAAGGCTCTACCGCCGCGTTCCAAAATATATAGAGCCTACCGAGAAGAAGCGGCAAGAAACTCGGGGCCATTCTTTTCATATAGATGTTTAAAATGTTATGTTTACTTAGGCACTTAAAATGTTTCTACTTATGTATTAAATGTAATAATAGTATTATTACATTTAATGGGTGGCAGATGACAATATACATAAACATTAAATTCACTGGTTTATATATAGTATATTGGTTATTAAACTCTGCACAGGTTGAAGAGCTAGGGAAGTATTTGATGAGAAACATTCAGTCACTTTAAGGAGCGTCTTCGAAGGATCGTGCAAATGGTGTTCGTTTTGTACACAGACCGGCAGTCAGCTGTCTGTGAAATAGGACCCGTGACGACTTAAGGGTCAATAGCTCGCGTCCATGTCACGCTATGGTGTAGATAAACATAATTTTAAATTAAATCTGATGAAATGACCTTTAAACGAGCAATTCTTGTATTTACGTTACGTATTTATTCTTGTAATTATGATTGTTATATATTATATAATCTGAATCTTGGAAACGGCTTCCACGGATTTTCATGAAATTTAGTATGCAGGGTATTCGGGGGCAATATATCGATCTAACTAGGTTTCGTTTCTATAAAAAGTCGTTTCATCCGTGTTTTCAGGCAATGAAAAACTGACACAGCAACAGTTAAGCTACTTGACAATAGATGGCGTTGTTAAGCAACACTAAGCCACTTGTTTAAGATTAAACCAAGAAAATAATTTCAATACCTACGAGCGCAGCTCGGTCAGATACTGTAACTTAAATAAAGAATTGAATTAGTTAATTTAATTTAGTACATTCTTTAGGAGACGATGAAGTTCTAATAGAAGCTCTAGATGAGGCAGCGATCGGCAAAAACTTCATCCGTTTGAATCGAGCCACGGCCTCGGTCCGGGGACGCGTCGCTCAAGATGAAAACTACTTTATGGATACGCAGCGAGACTTACAGGTGAGTTATAAAACGCAGTTATTATCCACGCAAGCTTAAAGAAATGATGTTGCTTTTAGTAAAACGCAGTTATTTTTCTCGAAACCTTAAAGAAATAAAGCTACTTGTAGTAAAACGCATTTATTTTCCAAGGAAACTTAAAGAATTTATGTTTTAGGAAAATGCAGTTCTTTCAATCGAAAGTTTAAAAACATGATGTTTATTTTATTAAAACGGAAGCTTAAAGAAATGTATTTCAGTAAAACGCTGTCATTTTTCGTAGAGCCTTAAAGAAATGATGTTACGTTTAGTCAAACGCAGGTAGTTTCCAAGGAAGCTGCATGAAATGATGTTACGTTTGGTCAAACGCAGGTAGTTTCCAAGGAAGCTGCATAAAATGATGTTACGTTTAGTCAAACGCAGGTAGTTTCCAAGGAAGCTGCATAAAATGATGTTACGTTTAGTCAAACGCAGGTAGTTTCCAAGGAAGCTGCATGAAATGATGTTACGTTTAGTCAAACGCAGGTAGTTTCCAAGGAAGCTGCATAAAATGATGTTACGTTTAGTCAAACGCAGGCAGTTTCCAAGGAAGCTGCATAAAATGATGTTACGTTTAGTCAAACGCAGGCAGTTTCCAAGGAAGCTGCATAAAATGATGTTACGTTTAGTCAAACGCAGGCAGTTTCCAAGGAAGCTGCATAAAATGATGTTACGTTTGGTCAAACGCAGGTAGTTTCCAAGGAAGCTGCATAAAATGATGTTACGTTTAGTCAAACGCAGGTAGTTTCCAAGGAAGCTGCATAAAATGATGTTACGTTTAGTCAAACGCAGGTAGTTTCCAAGGAAGCTGCATGAAATGATGTTACGTTTAGTCAAACGCAGGTAGTTTCCAAGGAAGCTGCATAAAATGATGTTACGTTTAGTCAAACGCAGGTAGTTTCCAAGGAAGCTGCATCAAATGATGTTACGTTTAGTCGAACGCAGGTAGTTTCCAAGGAAGCTGCATAAAATGATGTTACGTTTGGTCAAACGCAGGTAGTTTCCAAGGAAGCTGCATAAAATTATGTTACGTTTAGTCAAACGCAGGTAGTTTCCAAGGAAGCTGCATAAAATGATGTTACGTTTAGTCAAACGCAGGTAGTTTCCAAGGAAGCTGCATGAAATGATGTTACGTTTAGTCAAACGCAGGTAGTTTCCAAGGAAGCTGCATAAAATGATGTTACGTTTAGTCAAACGCAGGCAGTTTCCAAGGAAGCTGCATAAAATGATGTTACGTTTAGTCAAACGCAGGCAGTTTCCAAGGAAGCTGCATAAAATGATGTTACGTTTAGTCAAACGCAGGTAGTTTCCAAGGAAGCTGCATAAAATGATGTTACGTTTAGTCAAACGCAGGCAGTTTCCAAGGAAGCTGCATAAAATGATGTTACGTTTAGTCAAACGCAGGCAGTTTCCAAGGAAGCTGCATAAAATGATGTTACGTTTGGTCAAACGCAGGTAGTTTCCAAGGAAGCTGCATAAAATGATGTTACGTTTAGTCAAACGCAGGTAGTTTCCAAGGAAGCTGCATAAAATGATGTTACGTTTAGTCAAACGCAGGTAGTTTCCAAGGAAGCTGCATGAAATGATGTTACGTTTAGTCAAACGCAGGTAGTTTCCAAGGAAGCTGCATAAAATGATGTTACGTTTAGTCAAACGCAGGTAGTTTCCAAGGAAGCTGCATCAAATGATGTTACGTTTAGTCGAACGCAGGTAGTTTCCAAGGAAGCTGCATAAAATGATGTTACGTTTAGTCAAACGCATATTTTTCTTGAAAGTTCAAAGCTATGTTGTTACTTTTAGTAAAACGAAATATATTTCGACTGAAGCTTTAAAAAAATATGTAACTTGTGTAAAAACGAGAAAATGTGGTACTTTTATTAAAACACAGTTAGTTTCTATGAAAACTGAAAGAAACTGCGTTAATTTTAGTAAAACGCAGTTATTTTCCTCAAAATTTGTAAAGAACTACATAACTTTTAGTAAAACGCAGTGATATTCCACGGAAGCTTTAAGAACTGCTGGTAGATTTAGTAAAACGGATATTTTTCCAACAGGACGCAGCGAACGCAGTAATGGGCATAGTCGTGGATCACATCGAACCGTACACGTACTGGAAGCCATCGCTCATTGACGCCATTTTGAAATACGGGGACAGGTTGTACACCCTATCTATACCGAATGCGCAGAACCCGCCATATTTGAAACCTAAAGAAATTGCCGAGAGCTTTCATGTTACAAACTTTAATGTGAGTTTTAATTCTATTTTTATTCAGTAGCTAGCTGCACCCCGCGGTTATACCCGCGTGGTGAATGATGATGATGATGAAATAAAAGTAGTGTAAGTTACTCCTTATAACATGTGCTATCTGCCAGTGAAAGTCCCGTTAAAATCAGTCCATCCGTTTCATAGATTAGCCGGAACAAACAAACAGACATATACATATATTAAAAATATTTTTATATACAAGTACCGTATACACTTTCAAATGCTGTTAGTGAAAAGCTGTTAATTTAGAATTACAAACTGACACTTCAATTTTATTTATCTGTATATAGATGTATAGATATCTGGTTATTAGTACTAGCTACTGTTTTATCAACCGACTGCGGTGAAACCCAAAAAGAGGGTGATGTGTTTATCTGTGTATGTGTATCAAATACATCATGTTTATAATATGTAGTGTGTATGTATCTGCTGAGAGCCCAACGTGATGAATGTGACCCGGTATGAAGAAAACATGTCATGTCTATTCCAACTTTAATCTTGGGTCATTTATAAGATTATAACAACAGAGACGTGCGCACGCGGCGAGCGCTCGCAGCAAACTGAGCCCCGGTCTTTTTTTTTTTCGATCCGATCTTTGCCTCTACCGGCATTTACAGCGTCACCGGACGGAAAGACTCCAGTCGCCAAGAGCAGCTCTTTTATAGACGACTATGGTGGAGGGTGCGTTGTGACTTAACCGCTCGCCCGTTGCACGTGTTCCGTCACTATAGGCGGCCGACGCCATTATTATGTATGTTTGTATGTATGAATGTATGTCACCATTCTTATGTTCGCTCGTAACTACTCAACCCCTCAAACAATTTTGATAAATGATAAGTTAAATAATATGTTTTCTACAACATATATCGAAACCTACTTAACACAATACATGTCGAATTGAAACGGGTTAGCGTCAAATCTATGGGTCAAAGTATTTAAAATCGGTCATGATATCGTCATTAGATCAAACTGGAGATTCAAGATGAAGCCGTCAGTGGCGACCTCAATGCTGGAGAAACTGGGGCTGTTCTTGACCTCACCAGAGGCATCAAGAAGTTTTTTGAATCTGTAAGTATAAGATAAAGTATTTCCAATGAATATTAATAAGTATACTTATAATTTAGGACGTTAAGTACTCGTACATGTGAGTGATAATTCAAAGACGACATAAAATTTTAGCCAATGACAAAAGAGCTCCTTCGTTTTGCACTAATCATAACATTCGTTACCAAACTTGATCTCGTTACCTCGATAGCCGGTGAAATCAGACCCTAGTGTCAGTAAACGAGTTCAATAAAACGGAGCAGTAAACGAGTTCAATAAAACGGAGTTCAGTATAAACAAGATCAAGCTTCTATGGTAACGTTTGCGACCTCTTTATCATTGGGTTGAATTTTATGCTGGCTTGAAATTATCACTTAGACTGTCATTAGGTTAAGTTGATCGTTTCAGTAAAGCATTGTTACTAAACGCCAAAAATGTATACATCCAAGCAAAGTCCAATGACCTCAGAATTGTTTAATAAAAAGTAGATAAAAATATACTTTATTGAAGTATATTTTTTATCTTGTTCATGTTATGATACTCAGTGCTCATTTTAGGTTTTATAGCAATTTCCACCATAGCTTAAGAAGTTACATTCATAAATCTTTTATTTTATTTATCACGGGATATGATTAAGCATGTTCATTTTGATGTTTGGAGAACGAATCTGCATTAAAATGTAATCTCTATAGAAATTTTAATCTGAAAAAAGTAGGGAACAAGTATGTGTTACACACATTGGTAGAATGAATGAATGCCTACGGAAGGCAGTTTTAATATCATTATTCACAATATAACAGTATCAGACACGTTAGTATCGTTACTCACAATATTACAGCCTCAGAGACGTTAGTATCGATATTCACAATATTACAGCCTCAGAGACGTAATTATCGGTATTCACAATATTACAGTCTCAGAGACGTTAGTATCGTTATTCACAATATTACAGCCTCAGAGACGTTAGTATCGTTATTCACAATATTACAGCCTCAGAGACGTTAGTATCGATATTCACAATATTACAGCCTCAGAGACGTTATTATCGGTATTCACAATATTACAGTCTCAGAGACGTTAGTATCGTTATTCACAATATTACAGCCTCAGAGACGTTAGTATCGATATTCACAATATTACAGCCTCAGAGACGTTAGTATCGATATTCACAATATTACAGCCTCAGAGACGTTATTATCGGTATTCACAATATTACAGTCTCAGAGACGTTAGTATCGTTATTCACAATATTACAGTCTCAGAGACGTTAGTATCGTTATTTACAATATTACAGTCTCAGAGACGTTAGTATCGTTATTTACAATATTACAGCCTCAGAGACGTTATTATCGGTATTCACAATATTACAGTCTTAGAGATGTTTTATAATTATGTAATTTTAAACACTCACCAACTAAAGATTTCAAAAGTTGTCTCTCTAATCAGTGACATTTTAATAGTTTTAATACAACTTTACTGTTGTATAATGAGGGGTTTTAAAATACGATATTATTACTACGAATGTTTAAATAAGTACATAAAAACATGTACTATATCAAGAATTGAGTAGTGAGAATGTGACAGTTTGATGAGTTAACATCCTTTTGCGCGGAAGGGATCGAAAACGCGAAGGAGTTGCATAATGAAATTTAGTAAAGACGCTATAACACTCTTTTGGATGATATTTTGAGACTGGTTTTGTTAATGTTGGCAATAAGCTGTTTCAGAAACGTTTATAGAGAATTTATAGCATGGGTCACAAACAATCATGAAGCGTCTCTAACAGCCTAATAAATAAAATAAATATAATTACTTCTGGAAAAGTAATTACTTTAGCAACGACTTTAATTCTATAGACTAGAATTTTCCTAAAGTTAGAAAAATCAAAGACTGGAATTCTTAGCCGAGTAATAGTCACTATTTCCTTCTCTTAAGTAATGAGGTTGGCATTGTTTAATCGCAATATGGAGGAGTTTTGCGCCGTTTTGTAACCGTGGACAAAACATGGATCCATCACAACACACCAGAGACCAAACAACAGTCAAAACAGTGGGTTTCTAAGGGTGAATCGGCGCCAAAGAAGGCCAAAGTGGGTTTGTCTGCCAATAAAGTTGTGGCGACTGTTTTTTGGAACACGCGGGATAATCCACATTGACTAACTTCAAAAGGGAAGAACAATCAATGGGGAATATTATGCCAACTTATTGGACCGATTCAATGACGATTTGAAAAAAAAACCGACCTCATTTGGCCAAGAAAAAAGTTCTTTTCCACCAAGGGTGCACACATGTGCAGTTGCCATGGCAAAAATCCATGAATTGGGCTATGAATTGCTCCCTCATCCACCTTATTCTCCAGATTTGGCTCCGAGTGACTACTTCTTGTTCCCAAACCTGAAGAAATGGATTGGTGGAAAAAGATTTGACTCCAAAGATAAAGTCATCTCGCAAACAAAGGCCTATTTTGAGGACCTCGACAAATCATATTTTTTGGAAGGGATAAAAAAATTGGAGAAGCATTGGACAAAGTGTATAGAGCTCAAGGAATAGACTACGTTGAAAAATAAAATGATTTATTTATCAAAAAATCTGTGTTTTATTCCATAAGTCACGGACTTATTGACCCGCCTTCGTATTATGCTGTAAAAAATAAAATCCCATGACAACATCCTAATAAAAGTGTAAAAAGATACATCCAATTTTGATAGGGTTATGTCATTCATTTTCTTTAGTAAGTAACGTTCATTTCTCAACATAAAATAAGATTTTATGTTGAAGTATTCTATTGTCAAGTAATTCCTTCATTGAGAAATTACTTATTTATAAATACGGCTGTGAGTGCAACTGTACGTGTGATTACTTTGAACGAACGCGAAGTGTTTGTTCCCAGCACAAGTATGGCGTGCTTTGCGCGAAGAACTACTGCGTCGGTGTTTGGAGAGGAGCTGACGAGAAATCTTACCTTCTGTGGGAGCCGCATAACGTTGGACCACTCGGTATATATGCTTTTGGAGTTCAATATACCTTACAGATAACATTTCTTTACTTATTTATCATCAAAACCGACTTTACTCACATGATTAACCGTCGTGTGCTGCGGTCGCCGTGATCTTCCAGTCCAGCCTAAACTCGCCTGAAACCTAGGTCGATAACGTCGGCTAATTACGAGAGTAAAGTGGATTTTAATATTAAATAAATAAATATCAAACTCACGAGAATTTTCAAACTAAAATTTCTTTACTTGTGTAAAACATCTCAAAGGATTTAAGAATTGTAACAGTAAAATCGAATAACACAGTCATATAATGTAAATAACACTTTATACATTAATATATCAACGCATAATATAATTCACGAACCTTGTTCCTCACTCGAACGCGTCAGCCACAAGAATGACGGCAAGAAAAATGGCGGATGACCGACTGGAATGAACATCGCAATATTGAACTGAAATACGTCAACTGTCATTCTCGTATGACAGTGACAATAGCTACTGAAGATATTTGACGTTCCTGTACGCAGTGGGAAGTGTAAATATTGCTATATTATCTGTGCGAGTTGTTACGCTTGTTATGGATGAGTTGATTTTTAATCGACTTCAAAAAATGAAGTTCTCAATTTGACTGTTCTTCATGTTTGTTTTCTCAGAACTTTCGACTGGATTAACTGGTTTTGATGATTCTTCCCGAATGATTGCCATTCAACCGTCAATGATACCAAGATAGCCGAAACATTTTCCTGTTATCCGCGCGGCAGGACCACGCGGGGAACACCATCTTTCAAATTTCAAATTTGGTCAAGTGGTTTTTGAGTTACACTCCAATAACAGGAAAATGTTTCGGCTATCTTGGTATCATTGACGGAGAATGACAATCATTCCGTAAGTAGCAAGCGTCTCTAAATAGGGTGAATTTCATTTTTAACAAACAGGTTATTGGAGTGTAACTCAAAAACTACTGGACCGAATTTGATAAAATTTGTATGGGAGACACGGGAAGCACCAGTTATCTAACAAACATTTCGAGAATCGATTCACCCAGTCTTAAGTTATGAGGTTACAAAGATAAAAAACACAGTCGAATTGAGTACCTCCTCCTTTTTGAAAGTCGGTATAGAAAAGTGGAGCCGACTTTAACACTAAAAAAATGTGAAATAACTTGTCGAAGTCGGTACCATGCGCACATTATTGTGATAATAGGTACTTTTGAACTATCGTAGTACCGACTTCAACAAGTTATTTCACACTTTTTGGTGTTGGAAGTCGGTTCCAGTTTTAGGTAAAAAATATATTTTATTGTTACTAAGGCCGAACGTCATGCGGCGGTGGAGCGGCTGCCGTGCTGTTCTCCCTTCCGGAGCTGTTGGCTGAGACCTTCGTGGAAAACGTGAAGGGGCTCGCCCGGCCCGGGGGCAACAAGTAAGTGGTCGGACCCTTTGATACCTATTATGTATCTCAGTTGCTGACAAATGTTGATTGAAATCTTGAAAAATGGCGGCTCTATGTCACTTTTGTCAGCTCCAGTCATCAACTTACTAACATTTTTGCTTACAGGAGTTGTCCAAACTGGCTTAGTGTCGCCATTTTTAGATTTCAATCAACTTTTGTTGTAGGACTATTACGTAGATACGTAATAGCCCTACAGGTAAAGTAAAATAAAATACAATAATTCTTTATTGCACTTTAACCAAATACCACCAAAAATATTACTTACAAAGCTTTATCTTAAATTAGGAAAGTACAATGGGCGGTCCTATCGCTTTAGCTTTTTCTTCCAGACAACCTTTGCACGGACATTATCATAAGAAGTAGTAGACGGTGGACCTAAATGGAATAGTCATATATGTTCGATTATGAAATTATGACGACAAAAAATAAAAAAAATCTGTTATACCATTGATTTCGTATCTAATAATTTTATTATAATATAAATATTTGTAATGTGTGTAGTCCTAAACAGAATAAATGTATTGATTTGATATAACTAGCGACCCGCGACTTACAAACGATGCCCAAAAACGAACAGTAAAATTTTAATTTCGTCACTCTTCTCACTTTCACAATAGAAATTGCAAAATCTGTCAAACGTAACTTCGTTTTTGGGTGTATGCAGAAGTCTCTACACAAACAGTATTGACGTCGCAAGCTTCTTCCTCGTAGCTTCGCTCTTGACAGAGCGATCGTGGTCGTCGGTTCAGGTTGTGTAACGCACCTTACAATGTCGCCATTCCATCCCAGCCTGCAGCCTTCCTCGTGCACATGTGTAGAGGACCGTTTATGGCTGCTCGTATCAGTAGCTTTACCATGAGTTAGCAACATAAATGTAATCTATAGTCGATACTCGATCTCGCCTACCTACGAGTATTAACCCGTCCGCATAAGTGCAAAAAATAACAATAGATTTATGAATGAAACTTAACTCGAATGAGTCTTGCTGATTCGGACAGATTAAGCTTGTGATTGGCGTACTCGCTGTCAATTTTAGTTCTACAATTGTCCGCGAGGTGGCACTGTTCATTTTTTCGCGGCAGCCGATAGCGAGTGTCAATGTTGTAAACTCATGGTAGAGCTACTGGTCGGTCCATCGCATCGGTGATATCCCTCGCGATCTAGTGCCTTCTAATCTGCCCTGGAAGTCGCAAGCTACCGATCGTTAATTAATAATGTGCTTGCAAATGCAACTCTCTGCAGTAGAGATAACGTGCGAAATCTTTTGTTTACTTGACATTACGATGTCAAACGAAAATAACATGCGCACTGCGCTACACATTGATAGTGTGCACTCCAATACATGTAATGACTTGTGATGCTAACGGTTGCACCGAATACGTCGCGGGCTGACAAAAATGGTCACAAACTTATTCGGAAACTTTACGAAAAATCGTAAAGTTAGCGATGAGAGATGGTATCTTAGATAGTTGAAGGCGTAATGATTGTCAGGAGAAGGTAGGAAGAAGGAAGGCAGTCGCTAGTGGGTATATAAATACTATCGACAACGCAGGGGCTTTACTATCAGCTTTATAAAAACCATGCAAGTTCGTGCAGTTCTTAAACCTGGCATAAACAGTAATGAATGAAATCATACTCGTACCATGACGCTCATTTAGGTGAACTGTTTGAATATTGTTTTCCTCAAAAGTGAACGGATAATATTGTTTCTGACATTCTAACAATTTACTGTACCTAACATCGCAGACGCCTAGACGTTTGTAAGCTGATAAACTGAGAGGATTTAGAGCGACATGTTAACGAGAGTCCATACAAAAAAAAACACGAACGGTTTTTCTGCGGTTCTTGAATAGTACGCCTGGAGAGACCTGCTTCAACATGGTGCGAATAAGCCGGGCAGTTTTCTAGAAGTCCTGCTTTAAGAGCTCATAGTTAGGGCCCTGTTTACAATCCCAATTGTGTTGCAGATTCTCGTTGTCGCCGGTGAAGGTGTTTTGGGAGTTTTCGAAGACTACGCAAGGAGTGACGGAGCAGGGCGCCGTGCCCGATGAGGGATACGAATGGAAGGTGCGTCTAGTTCATATAACGAGACCGTAGTACGAACAACTTGCGAAAACGTATTCGTATCGTGCACGTTAACACGTCACACTTCGGCGTACAAACTGCGAGTTATCTGTGCCACAGTGTGCCCTAGATACAAGACAGTTTGTACTGTGGCACGTGAACGACACGTTACGTTACACGCACGCAGTTATTCGTGCTAGGCACACTGCTCGTCTTGGTTGGTACACTTACACTGTCTGCCAGTTATGATAGCCTAGTAAGTATAGACTACAGTTTCCTCGCAACATCACCGCATAGTACCAGGCTACCATAACCGCATAGCAGATCTCAGCAGGCTTGCTATCGCTCGGCATGCTGATATCCATACATAACATCACCTACTACATGGCTCGTCCTGACTATGTGTTATCTGTGCCCTAGATACATGACAGTTTGTACTGTTGCACGTGAACGACACGTTACGTTACACTTACGCAGTTATTCGTGCTAGGCACACTGCTCGTCTTGGTTGGTACACTTACACTGCCTGCCAGTTATGATAGCCTAGTAAGTATAGTAGTTCAAAACGCAATAGCAAGCTATGTTACTTCACGTCGGTGTTGTGTGGGAGTGTGGTTCCCCGGCCGTGCCGGCCCATTCCGCTGTGGTGTTGCAGCGTGGTACTACCACCGAGAAGGATAAAGGATTGGTGGATCAAGTGGAACAACCCACAGCTAGCTGTCATTGAGTGTGGTCTTATCTTGTCTTATCTTCTCTTCATACGTCTTTACTAATTCACACGAGGAACGAAGAAAAAAACTAAGGAAGTTGTTGCTTATCATGTGTACTGAGTACGTCATCATACTAAGTATATCAATCAGTAAACAATAATAATAAAATTAAATTAATCACAATGTAAAAAAAACTGTCATTACATTTCATCACCCTTGACGGTCGCCGAATACGTCTAGAGTATCGAGAGTCAATTTGACAGACTTGGCTTTTGACAAAGTTATCAGAAACGACACAAACTTTGACAAAACTGTCATCATCACGATCTTGTCGTAGGCGGAGATCTTATTATTTTGTATATGCTGTGCCCAAGCATATTATGCTGTTTCACCCGCGTTGTGATGGATGATAATGATGATGATGATGAAAAGTATCCTATGTGTTAAACCAGTGCCTCATCTATCTCCATACCAAATTTCATCAAAATTGCTCCAGCCGTTTGAGCGTGAAAGATTAACAAAGATCCACACATCCATACATTCACACTCACAAACTTTCGCGTTTATAATGTTAGTAGGATATCACGGTTAGTACTATGACTGGTTAATGTGCATAGAAGCTTAAATTCGTATGAAATTAGCAATATTCAGTCAGATTAATTAATGTGAATATTTGTAGGTACTCACGGCGTACGTGGAGACGGCGCGGGGCAGGACCATACTGCGTGGAAGCAGACCCCCTGACCTTACCAAGTAAGTTTTTTCCATTATCACAGTTCGGTCCCGATCGGTTTGCAATATGCCCTGGATACTCAACAGTCTTTTCGCATTTGGTCCCTTTCACATAATGACCCTTTATCGACTGCCACGATAAAATGTATGAAAAAAAAAGAACAGTGTCACCTCGTGCCTAATAGTAGAACTAAAATTGACAACGAGTACGCCAATCACAAGCTTAATAGGCAAACGAGATCGAGTATCGACTATAGATGACATATGTTGCCAACTATAAAGAATAAAATGAAAAATATTAGCAAATCACTGTTTTATTATTTTTACAAGGAACGAAACTCACCGCATATTCAAACTTTTTGGTCGTTATGTGTGAAACTCACTACCTATACTTTGCGATACTACAAATCAATAACGAGAATTGATATAACATATTTGAAAGTAGAATTCCGCAGGGCTTTTATGTATATCATTTGCTGACAAATGTTGATTAAAATCTTGCAAAAAAAAGCGGCTCTATGTCAGTTTTGTCAGTTCCAGCAAAAATATTAGTAAATTAATGAAAGTATTGATAAAATACATAGAGCTACAATAATTGGGCGAAAGCTGGGACAACATTGACTCTGCGTCAGTTCTTACATAACGAATCTACTTCTTCTTAATATAAGATCATAGTAGAGCTGCCATTTTTCTACCGACTTCCAAAAAGGAGGAGGTTCTCAATTCGACAGTTTTTTTTTTAATATTTGTTACCTCATAACTTTCAACTGGGTGAACCGATTCGTAAAATTCTTTTTTTGTTTGAAAGCTGCTGCTTTTCGTGTCAAATGTGTAAAAAAGTAAAAGTGTAAAATTTCATCAAATTAGGTCCAGTAATTTTTTAGTTACACTCAATTAACTGAATAGAATGGAAGTCGGTATTAAATTTTTCATTTTGTACTTGTTTTCGATTTCAATCAACATTTGTTAGCAAAATACATAATACTGGTTTTTTTATTGGTTCCCCAGCTGACTGATACATTTTATAGAAAGTATAAATAACGTGATGTTAATATTAATGTCTTATGTAACAATCCAATAATAGGCAAAAACAGTATGCATTATTACAACATTCTATCGGTCTACAACCAGCTCCGATGAATTCAGTAACATAATATATAGTGTATAATAGAATATACGGTTCATGTTTTTTCAAATAAACGCCTGTAACATCTCGCCCAATTCTAGATTCACTCGAGATGCCTTACTGCAGTCGTCCTGCGGTGCCATAGTAGCGGTTTGCATGTCACACATTCGCCGGCCGCACCTCTGGAGCCGCAACACGGTGGACGAAGTGATGTCAGTGGCGTGCAAGCTCTTCACTGCTTCTCTGGGATCGCTCGGATATGAGTTCCGGCCGGGCGAAGACGTGCTGTTGCCTTTACAGGTATTTTTACATGTCACACTTGGTAACGTTACATGTCCCACTTGGTAACGTTACATGTCCCACTTGGTAACGTTACATATCACACTTGGTAACGTTACATGTCACACTTGGTAACGTTACATATCACACTTGGTAACGTTACATGTCACACTAGGTAACGTTACATATCACACTTAGTAACGTTACATATCACACTTGGTAACGTTACATGTCACACTTGGTAACGTTACATGTCACACTTGGTAACGTTACATGTCCCACTTGGTAACGTTACATGTCACACGCGGTAACGTTACATGTCCCACTTGGTAACGTTACATGTCACACGCGGTAACGTTACATGTCACACTTGGCAACGTTACATATCACACTTGGTAACGTTACATGTCACACTTGGTAACGTTACATGTCACACTTGGTAACATTACATGTCACACTTGGTAACGTTACATGTCACACTTGGTAACGTTACATGTCACACTTGGTAACGTTACATGTCACACTTGGTAACGTTACATGTCACACTTGGTAACGTTACATGTCACACTTGGTAACGTTACATGTCACACTTGGTAACGTTACATGTCACACTTGGTAACGTTACATGTCACACTTGGTAACGTTACATGTCACACTTGGTAACGTTACATGTCACACTTGGTAACGTTACATGTCACACTTGGTAACTTTACATGTCACACTTGGTAACGTTACATGTCACACTTGGTAACGTTACATGTCACACTTGGTAACGTTACATGTTATACTTGGTAACGTTACATGTCACACTTGGTAACGTTACATGTCACACTTGGTAACGTTACATGTCATACTTGGTAACGTTACATGTTATACTTGGTAACGTTACATGTCACACTTGGTAACGTTACATGTCATACTTGGTAACGTTACATGTTATACTTGGTAACGTTACATGTCATACTTGGTAACGTTACATGTCACACTTGGTAACGTTACATGTCACACTTGGTAACGTTACATGTCATACTTGGTAACGTTACATGTTATACTTGGTAACGTTACATGTCACACTTGGTAACGTTACATGTCATACTTGGTAACGTTACATGTCACACTTGGTAACGTTACATGTCACACTTGGTAACGTTACATGTCACACTTGGTAACGTTACATGTTATACTCGATATACTAATGTGATAATTTGATGCTTCGTATTGTACAGAAGTCATGCTTAATCTGTCCGCATCAGGTTTACGCTATAACAAAAGATTTATGAATGAACGAGGGGCTTGCTGATTCGGACGGGTTGATAACGGCTGGGGCTCGTTCAGAACCTCGGTGAGAGTGCACTCGGAGTGCAACTTTTCGCACTAACGCCTCGCCGTTCCGTACCTCAGGGTAAAGCACTCGAGCGTTCTAACTAGAGGGTTCCGAACCTCGTAGCGTTGCAACTTTTTAACCATCAAAATCGATCGGTAAACGGTTCCAACCCGTATCTGACATAGCTTTGACCAATCAGACTACAACAAACTTCTTCTTCTCTCTTCTCAAAGAAAATTAGGTAAGGATCAAGTGATCTGTCAATGTCGAATTTGTCAAAGTCTGTTTGAGATTAGAACACAACCGTGGCCGTTCCGTACCTCAGAGCGAGTTAGAAAACAACTAAACAACCGCACCCTGAGGTTCTGAACGGTTAGTAAAATGAAGGAAGATCTACCATTTAACATACAATTTATTCCTGTTTCCCTATATTTGGTCCACTGTTTTAAGTAAAATATAAGGTCTGTATTTTTCAACAATAAATAAGTTTAGTTTTTCATTCTATAAAATGTCTTATATCTATGAGGATGTATGCCACCAGAAACGTCTTCGTTCATTTGAATACCTAAAAATTGTAAATAAGCAAGAGCATCATGATCTTCATCAGACGACGGCATAGTTGTACTCTAAAATATCTGGCATGTCACTCTGGTGGGTAGGTAGAATGTGGTGCCAGAGTCATGCTGCATGCCAGAGGATAATCAGCTTACTGTCACTTTACGTAGGTGGGCACAACGCCTTAAGCGTTCGCGATTCTTATGCCTTGGCCACATCGAGGAGAAACGCCGTTGATAATTGCGTTGTTGAACGTTAACCGTAGATGTAGCCACCCCATATCACGATAATTCGACAACGGCATTAACATTGACGTTGACGTTGGGCGAGGCGAAATCGGCTGGCGGTATTTTTAGGCACATCAATTCAAAGATATTTAACGCGAGAATTATTGCGTTGAAGCGGCCACACCAACGTTAGTGTGCACCGTGATAGCTAAGGGATCGCACGTGTTTGTACGGAGCCAATTATGGAGTGGACGAATGAAACCATGGAAATCCAATTTAAATAAATATTAACAATCTTTGAAGTCCTGGAAAAAATTACATATTATACTCAATATCTGATATAATACATTCATATAATACAAATTGACACTCATTAAATACAGTGTAGCAGCGTGGACATCCATATTGAATTGAATTATTGCCAATTTTATCGGCAATGAAATGGGCGTTGACGTTCATGACACCAGTGTAGCCACTCAATTTATTGCGATAATTATTGTTCTAGGTGCTGAAGAGGTTCGTCTTGGGCGTGAACTATGTCCGATACGATCTGGTGCAAGTATTTTCTGGGAAATTGGAACAGAGAGAACCTTCGGAGATGACCGTTCGGTATGTTAATCATTTTTTATGGTAGAAATGATGGGTGGAGTAGAGATCGCCTGTAGCGTCGCATGAGCTCAGTTTTAGTAAAACACTTTTCGGGCACATTTATTTTGTGTTATACGGTTTTAAATGAGACATTTCTTATATTTAATTCTAACAATAACTACTCTACGCACTCCTTAGTCCGTACTTTTTTTAGATTTTGATTTGTGCTTACTTTTGAGATTACTTTATTTTAATGGACATTCGTTCTCCAAACATCACAATGAACATTTTTAATTAGAGTTTGCCTAAAGCTACGGTGAAAATTGCTTCAAAACTAAAGTGGGAATTGACATTTGGTATCTCTGATGCTATACTTATTACATTGGCCAGAAGTACCGGCCTCAGGTTCACGCCCTGCCCTGTCCTTTTCAACATAGACATTAGGCTACTCACTGAAACACTGAAGCGTTGAATGAATGTTAACTTTGACAATGCTGGTGGTTATACGTCTTTTGCATACCCCTCTTACATTTATAGATTTTTTATTGTGACACTCCTGCTGGACAAATGTTTACGTCAGAGATGCAGCGTGCACTAACCTCCCGCACACATAAAATTCATCTAGGAAGTATACATATATTACACGTACAGACGAGCAACTTGCTCGGTACGTCACCATTTTGAACACCCGACGGCAACTCGAGAACATGGCGCATGCAACTGTGCCGAAACATTGAGAACATGTTTACTCGCGAACATAGCGCATGCCATGTGCCGAAATATTAAGTACGTTTTTACTCGTTTACGGCGTATGCAACTGTGCTGAAATATTAAGAACGTTTTACTCGTGAACATGGCGGCGTATGCAACTGTGCTGAAATATTAAGAACGTTTTACTCGTGAACATGGCGGCGTATGCAACTGTGCTGAAATATTAAGAACGTTTTTACTCGTGAACATGGCGCATGCAACTGTGCCGAATTATTGAGAACTTCTTTTTACTCGTGAACATGGCGTATGCAACTGTGCTGAAATATTAAGAACGTTTTACTCGTGAACATGGCGGCGTATGCAACTGTGCTGAAATATTAAGAACGTTTTACTCGTGAACATGGCGGCGTATGCAACTGTGCTGAAATATTAAGAACGTTTTTACTCGTGAACATGGCGCATGCAACTGTGCCGAATTATTGAGAACTTCTTTTTACTCGTGAACATGGCTTATGCAACTGTGCCGAAATATTGAGAACGTTTTTACTCGTGAACATGGTATATGCAACTGTGCCGAAATATTGAGAACGTTTTACTCGTGAACATGGCGTATGCAACTGTGCCGAAATATTGAGAACGTTTTACTCGTGAACATGGCGCATGCAACTGTGCCGAATTATTGAGAACTTTTTTTTTACTCGTGAACATGGCGTATGCAACTGTGCCGAAATATTGAGAACGTTTTTACTCGTGAACATGGTATATGCAACTGTGCCGAAATATTGAGAACGTTTTACTCGTGAAAATGGTGTATGCAACTGTGCCGAAATATTGAGAACGTTTTACTCGTGAACATGGCGTATGCAACTGTGCCGAAATATTGAGAACGTTTTACTCGTGAACATGGCGTATGCAACTGTGCCGAAATATTGAGAACGTTTTACTCGTGAACATGGCGCATGCAACTGTGCCGAATTATTGAGAACTTTTTTTTTACTCGTGAACATGGCGTAAGCAACTGTGCCGAAATATTGAGAACGTTTACGCGTAAACATGGCGTATGCAACTGTGCCGAAATATTGAGAACGTTTTACTCGTGAACATGGCGTATGCAACTGTGCCGAAATATTGAGAACGTTTTACTCGTGAACATGGCGTATGCAACTGTGCCGAAATATTGAGAACGTTTTACTCGTGAACATGGCGTATGCAACTGTGCCGAAATATTGAGAACGTTTTACTCGTGAACATGGCGTATGCAACTGTGCCGAAATATTGAGAACGTTTTACTCGTGAACATGGCGTATGCAACTGTGCCGAAATATTGAGAACGTTTTACTCGTGAACATGGCGTATGCAACTGTGCCGAAATATTGAGAACGTTTTACTCGTGAACATGGCGCATGCAACTGTGCCGAATTATTGAGAACTTTTTTTTTACTCGTGAACATGGCGTAAGCAACTGTGCCGAAATATTGAGAACGTTTACTCGTGAACATGGCGTATGCAACTGTGCCGAAATATCAAGAGTAGATACAGAATCAATTCTCATACGTATACTCTTACATTGTGCTCGCAGATGTGCGTTGGAGCGTTTCTTCGAGTCGCACACGCACGGCGTGCTGTGGTCGGCGCCGCACGCGGCCGCCGTGTGGCGCGTGCAGGGCGCGCCGCCCTTCTACCTCATGGAGCCGCACGCGTGCGGACCCACGGGTCTCCGGATCGATGCACAGGTACAGTCACGTGCGTAGTACGGGATGGTTATTGGATAACATCACAATTATTAATCCAGAATTGGGATATTTCCTGTAACCGATTAAGACTCATTTTTTTAATATCTTTAATCGCTAATATAATCAAATCTATCAGATAAGAATATTCTGCACGATTTTACCAAACTTATACTTTTGTTCACAGTAGGTATCTCAGTTCACAATCACTGGTACACAATGTTCACAATTGATAGAACTGATCACTTCACTTAGCACTTATTATCACTGCCCTAGTACACAACACTTCACTTGCACTTTTCGAGTCGGAGAACGTGTTCCGCACCGTATCGCAATTCATTTTGAACTAACTATGTTGTTTTTTTTTCGTACGGACTCATGCTGTTTGCCTCTACCGGCATTTACAGCGTCGGACGGGAACAACGGTTGGCCGACTCCCCAGTATTTATACCCAGTCATTAGAGGTCCAGAATGTTTGACATTAGCCACGAAACATTATCGGTCTCTATCCATTCATTTTGGTGTGCACAACTCTTTCTAGTACAATTTATTGTCAAGGTATTTGGTATAAGGTTTTATTGCTAGAGTTTGTCTTTGTAAACAAGGCCAATGTTTGATTGTGAAGCTATTTAGACATTCTCGGAAGTATCGACCATTGTAAGCAACGATGGCCTTGTGGCAGTGTGGAAGTGGCAGTGGGCAGGGCACATAGCACGCAGAACAGACGGCCGATGGGGCCGGAAGGTTCTGGAATGGAGACCACGGACCGGCCGGCGCAGTGTAGGTCGTCCACCGACACTGTGGACAGAAGACCTGATAAAGGTCGCAGGACGACTTTGGATGCAGGCAGCTTCCAACCGGTCCTTTTGGGAGTTTGTGGGGGAGGCATATGTTCAGCAGTGGACGTCCTACGGCTGAGATGATGATGATGATGATGAAGCAACGTTAGATGTTTGTCGTAGATCGTTCCTTAAGACATACAATAAGTATGTTTTTATATATTATGCATTCTATTATACTCTACCGTTTCAATGTATTTAATTCCTATTTATATTTTTTGATGTGATCTTTGGACAATGTAGAACGACTGGTTGAAAATGCTTTAGCATAAGTCCTCCATTTTTTTACTTATTTATTATAATTTAGTCTTTATTGCAAAAAAGACTAATAGCAGCATTGTAACTCATACGGTTGAGATGATGATGAAGGGTATATCTATAGGATATAACACTGTACAGTACAAGTATCTTAAAAAAAATACGTGTGGCACTCGGAGACTGCCGCGGTAAAGCTATTGCATAGCTGTTTTTATCAACTTATGCAATTATAATTATTTAACCAATGCCATTTAGAGGCGAGTTGCTGAAATAAAGAGACAAGCGTGATATTTCAAAAAGTAATTAAAAGTACTGCTATTCATCGATAGATGGAGTCGGAGTGGGGGGTATTAGGTTATTTTCGTTACGGAATTTCTGAATTCGGTCTCCATGCTCAAGGCCCGCGACAGAAGCTATGCAATAGCTTAAAAACTCTATCCATTTAATAACCCTAAAACTGGTACGTACTTTATTTTATTTCCTTATAATGTTAATAATATAATCGCATACTTATAGTGCTTTTATTTTCTAGCCAGCGAGATAATAATTATAGGTACCTATGTGTCACACGAGAGTAGAAGGTTTTGTTTCATGTGCCATTGAATCCGCTCCCACCACGCCCATGTATTAACATGACCCCTCGGAATTGAAACTCAACAATCACAACATAAACAAACAGCTTTGTAAGCTCGCTCACTCCGCTCACCCCGCTCCGCTCAGCTCCGCTCAGCTCCGCTCAGCTCCGCTCATTTTCGCTCAGCTTTGCTTTAAGGGAAGCATTGAAATTTATAGAGAGAAAAATTCCATCCTCGGACGGGATGGAATTTTTCTCTTTATAAATTTCAATGTTTGAGAGCGCCTAAGCAGGCGTTAGTGCTTTAAAAAGTAATGCTATAACAATTAAGGGAAGCAGTTGTATGATAATCATCGTTACGAGTTTAGCGGAGTCTGTAATGGGTCCGTTCCGTTCACAGAGGCGGAAAGAGAAAAGAGAGGAAGGCGGGCATAACTCTCTCTCATAATAAATATATATTTAAAACGCTCGCTTCGCTCGTACCAGTTCGGAGCAGCTTTTTGTTTACCGTTTTGTTTATCGACATAAAACCCATTGACATAAATATCATACTCGCATGCGCTACCATGTCATGTTCTTCATATTATTTCGCTAACAAGTGATTGATTAGAGTTTTGTTTCAGGACGACGGAGCAGCCTGTGTGTGCACATTCACATCTGCCAAGCTCATGGCGTTTGCGTTAGTAATGGGTTTCTTTTTCTGTAAAAATATCTCGCCAATTCTTTTTGTGGTGTTAACTATTGTCAGGAGAAGGTTCTCATGAAATACGAAAATCACGAAAAGATGTATCATGGTGAGGCCAAAAGCCGAGACTATGCGAACGAAGTCGCGGGCAGTCACTAGCATAATATTGTTATTATGGGTTTATTAGGCTCAGACTTTTTTAAACAAAACTGGGGCTTTGACAGCATCTAATAGTATTATAGTATCGGCGAAGTGTTGTACATATTTTGCTGGTAGAAAACGTAAATAGACCGATGCCCCAGTTGAATTAGCATTTTACCCGAAAAAAAATTGAGTAACAATTTCCCTTTATAATTCGTTGTCAATTTCACGCGAAAAATTGTTATGAAAAAAGTTGTTTGAAATCAAATTTCCTACAATTTTGATTCTAATCAATTTTTACCCGTAAAATCAAGATGGCGGATGACGCAACAGATCGAGTACCACGCAAAACAAAATGTAGACTGCCAATGACTTTCCCTAACGAATTCCGAAGGAAAATTTCTATCTATTATTTTTACGGGTTTGCCTCTTAAAACTTATTAACTATATCGGCTGGGCTATGAAGATAATCTTTATAATAGAATGTTATGTACAAAAGCATTCGGCTTGAGCGTTGTGTACGGGTTACCGCACACTAAGCAATGTCAATGACATGCTTATATGCATTTCGTACATTTGCTTCAACATCAATTTAGATACTTATAAAACAGCATTTTCTTTGCAATAAATCAGTGTTAGAACGATTGTTATTATGGGTTTGTTTCGTACAGTAACTTCCCCTATCCGTATCACTCGCCTCAACATATAGCCTGTAGAACACAATACACGTTGTTTATGGAGGCGCATAATGGCTTAAATTCAAATTATATGCTGATGATGTACGAGACACAGCTACTTCTCTCGGAAAGAATAATAAAACGGGCGGAAAAGAATATTCCATCAGCGAAAGATGCGATCAGTAGGAGGCGAGGGATCTCGACATACTAAGTGATAAGCGTCTTGGTCGGTACCACTACAGTGGCAGGTATTCTGCCGGGAAGCAATAGTGCAGGAGCATTGCTGTGTTACTGTGTGAAGGGCGCTGTAGCAAGTGACATTACTGGGCAAAGGAGACTCAAAAACCAAAGCCTCGGGGTGTCGATTGCAGTGCAGTGCGACGCAAAACTACAGTTGGTTGGCATTGGAACTATGATGTGGCTATCAGGCTTAAAACTTGCCTGTATTGCCACAACACAGCATTGAAAACAAAGGTGTGCGTCTCAGGACGCCCGACAAAAGTGATAAATTAAACTAATCTACCGCTGTGGGTTAGAGTGAGAGAGGATGCGTGAGGGAAAGGGAAGCCAGACAGACTGGCGCCGTAACGCGTTACGTAACGAACCGGTTCACTCTCCCATAAGGAGTTATCACTTCAAAAGTGACAATTATTGACTACTCAATTGATCATGCCATTTCGCTCGGTTTTATTTACACAGTTACCTCCAAAACGTCCCCGTAACAGAACGCCCCAAACACAATTTCCAACTGTACGCCATGTCGGTGACGGTGCAGCCCATCAAGGCTGTGGGGGGTGTGGAGCCACCCCTAGTGCGGGCGCCTCCCGGAGCGGGAGCGAAGCTGGTGCCAGCCACTAGCAAGGTTAGTTCATCATCACCAATCTAGTGATCATCATCATTAGCTAGCAGACGTAATCTGTTCTACTCCATCTCTCTCACACAGTCATCATCTACATACACTTTGATACATCATCGACATTATAAGACACACATGTAACCTAATTATTTTTAAGTACTTTCCTTTTTAGGTTAATATTAAGTAGTACTACATCCTGCTTGATGTCGTCGGTTAATAATTTCTGATCGTAGAATGTAAATCCGTCATTGGCTGTAAGTTTAAAATTTTAGACTTGTTGAATTTTAAGGATGTCGTCACATGGCACTCATCCTTTAAAAAATAAAAGCTGTCACTGCTGCAGCTGGATGTATAACATACATTTAAAAAGGAGGAGGTGCTCTATTCGACTTCTTCAGTACTCGAGTATATGCTAGCTATAAGGACAGTATAAGTACTGACCAATATTTATTTAATACCGACTTCCAAAAAAAGGAGGAGGTACTCGATTCGACTGTTTTTTTTTAATGTTTGTTACCTCATAGATTTCGATTGGGTGGACCGATTCTCAAAACATTTCTTTTTTATTTGGAAGCTTGTGCTTCCCGTGTAGTCCCATTTAAATTTCATCAAATTCGGTCCAGTAGTTTTTGAGTTACACTCCAATAACTGATTTTTACCCAAGTAATGGAAAGGAAGTCGGTATTAAAATTTTCATATTGCACTTGTCCTTTAATTACTACGCGATACTCTGAATATGGATAACAGGAGGTGGGCTTCTAAATTACTTGCTGTAAAACTTTTCAATGTGCAACTGTGAGTGACATTGACAGCTAGGTTAATAGCTGGACACAAACATGTCATTTTTAACTTTTTATATAAACATGAAATGAAATGCATTTATTTGACACACTCACACACACACAAATAGAGACAAAAACAGTAATTAGTAAGACTAGAATTAATAATACAACTTAAACACAGACTCATAACAGTATATTGTGATGTCAAACCGGCCCTGTCTCAGCACAATGCTGCCCCACATTTGTAAATATGAGACAGCGCTGGTTTTCGGACAGAGCCAAGGACAGGGTGACATATATCGGATTTGTCTATGAAATGCTACATTGCCGTTCTAAGGCATCAAGTATAAAGGAGAAGTTAGTAAGTAGGTTTTGTTTCCAACTCGGCGCAAACAATCGCGAGGGCGGGGCAGCGGCCCTAAGACGGTCTAGTCGATAAAAATTTTTTTGGTGTTTGATCTAGCGTTTTTATGCATATAGACTACTTTGCTATATTGCTATTTGTCCCTAGTACCAGCAAGTAATTTTAATCATCAGTATCATCCATAAAATCATCACCAGCACCATGACTGGCCGGTTGGTAGCAACTCTGCCTGCGGAGTCGCTAGTCCCGAGTTCTATCACGGACAGGTCAAAGATCTGTGTGCATGAACATGTTTCACGTCCTTTTGGTTCCCTGTTCCCATCAGATTACCATAGTACAGGTTCTGCCTAGTTTGGGGCCTGAGCACCTTGTTTGGGTGTGTACAGACTGCGTCATCCGGCCAGTCAGTTGAATCAATTGAAATCCACGTCTCAGGGTGATGTCAATCGACGCCAATAGTATCATTTGTTTTGTAAGGTTGGCATCGATGGCAGCAGGAGGCGAGCGGACGAGAAGGACAGGAAACATCCTCCCGGCAGCGCGACCTGTCTCGACGCACAACGCGCTTCCGAGAAACGGGATAAAGGACAGAGCATATTCAAAGGTATTATAATAACGTTCATTATCAACAATGATTTCATAAACTCGTATTTATAAACAAGTAATTACTTGTAGCTAAGTAACTCCTCAATGAAGTAAGCACTTGCCAATAGATACTTCAACATAAAAACTTATTCTTTAGTCGAGCAATGAACGTTACTTACTAAAGTAAATGCATGACATAACCCTATCGAAATTGGATGCATCTTTCTACACTTGTATTAGGTTGTTGTGGGATTTTAATTTTTACAACATAATAGATCCTTCACAGTTCAGACTTGTGTGCGAATGTCATTTCTATACAAATTCACTTTTGTAATAAGAACGAAAGTTGACGTGTTCTCATTGCTTAAGCAAAGGAAATGGTGACTATTACTCGGCTAAGAATTCTAGCTCTTGATAGTTCTAACTTTAGGCAAATTATAGTCTATAGAATTAAAAAGTTGTTTAAGTAATTACTTATACTTGTTTATAAATACGGCAGTTGGACCTTTCGCGATTCTAAATATTGAAATTAAATTTGAAGGGATTAAATCGTGTATATTCTAATGCTTATTATATCTGATGGGGCGACAAGTCCTGGGCTGACGTCCGCATGGGCCGTTTTGTGCATTTCCCCCGCTGGCCTTTACCGAAGCCATCCCAACTCCTTCATGTAGCGAAGAACGACTTTGGGTCGCTGGCTGGCTGCTCCAGTGATCTATGTGTTGGTGTCAAGAAAACTCATGCAGTCACGTTATAATTCTGACTAATTGTCTGTAATTATCGCCTATTACAATGCAATAATAAGGATGATAATAAATTGATTTAATGACTAACTATATAAGGTATTTGTTAATTAGTGCACAATACTGAACGATGTAGTTTAGAATCGATAACTGGTCATGAAAGTTAAAGAAAAAAATATATTTTATTATTATGACCATATTCGCCGCTCCACGGCTAAACGCACCGCTTCATCGCAGAATAGATAGCAGTAACTACGCGAGACATACCTACCCGTTTAGAATATGTACAACGTGCGGACGATGACCCGCCCGGGCACGCCGTCGTGTAGACATAGACATCAGCTGCGTAAACATTCGGGTGTAGTTAGGTCGTACGTCGTTGTTCCTATTCTAAGTGGGTAGGTATGTCTCGCGTAACTGTTATCTATTCTGTGATGTAGTGGCATGCGTTCCATCACGCAATGGTTATTAGCTGCGGAGCAATGAATATGAGTTCATTATATGTTGCGGCGCCCCACGCCTCCGCGCTCCCGGCGAAACCGTGTGCTAACCGCTGTTTGACGGGCGGTAGTTGCGCTGAGCGAGATCAAGAGTGCGAGGGAGAGAGGTGATTGCTCCGTCTCTGTCTCGCCCTATGCGCGCGCTGGTGCACCCGTCTCGTAGTGTGCGTGTTATAGTGTCGAAGAGTGATGCCTGGACCTGCGGGGTCCGAGGATGCCGGGGGGTTGAAATAATACGGCTGCCTTCTCTTCGAATTGAAGGGGCCCAGACCGTCCAAAGAAACAACGAAATTTCCCCGGCTCTTCCTATAATGCTTCCTAGTATTCCTAGCTTCCTAGCTTCTAAGTATTCCTGGCTTCTTAGCTTCCTAGTATTCCTTGAGTCTTGAGTTGAGAGAGAGCTTCCTATTTGCGAGTAGGTATCCGATTTTCACTGCATAAATCGCCACCAAAGTATGTCTTCAACCCTTCTGGGCTGGTTAGGGTTTCGAGCATCAGCTCATTACCCTTGCTGGAGCTCAGGGGGCAACTACCCCCCGGTATCTAATACCCTGTGCAGGTTGCATTAGTGAACAACTCTGCACAGGGGCTGTAGTGCACTTTCTGTGCTTTCTTTACTGTTTCGCGTTTGAACCGATCGGTTCTAGCTATGTTGTGTTTCGTGTTTCGGTGCGCTACTTGTCCCCGGAGTCATCCGTATCATTCGATATCAGGAGCTCCCGGGGCAGTGCGCGCCACGTATTCTTTATATCCGGTGGTCTTGCATGAAGTGGTGCAATACCGTGGAGGTGAGAGTGAGGTCCATTGTCAGCCGTGTCAAACATTTTCCTCGACAAACGGACCACAAACTCCTCCACGGTTTCCATTTTAAAGTCTTTGACTATGGTACTGTTCCGTACGTATCGCCCTGCTCCAGTGACGATACGCAGGGCTATATTCTGTTGGTTTTGTAACCTCTTCTTGTTGGTGTTCGAGCAGAGTTGGTACCAAGCTGGGGCGGCGTACGTCAGCCTTGTCCGAATGTACGTCTTATAAATGCCCAACTTGGTACGAAGTTGCAGGTTGGAGTTGAGCACGGGTCGGAGTCTAGCTCTGGCTGATCTAGCCATACGTATCACGTGCTCAACTTGCGCGTTCATAGTCAGTCTCTTGTCTATCTCCACTCCGAGGTACCGAACAGAACTCTTCCATTCAATTCTCTGTCCCCGGAGCTGGAGTTGATCGGGCGACTTCTTGTCTCTGCTGACCAATAGGGCGGCGGTTTTTCCCACATTAACCACCACTCTCCATTTGTCCAGCCATTCTGGCAGGAGGTCCAACAGCTTTTGGATCTTTGTAGTTGCTCCTTTTCGGTTGGCTGATGTGGCCATGTACGCACTGTCATCGGCGAATAGAGCGAGCATGACATCCCTGTCTCCTTCACGGATATGGTCGGCCAGGGTAGGGATGTCATCAGTATACAGTGCGTACAGGCTAGGAGAGAGGCAGCTGCCTTGTGGTACTCCTGCTTCTATTTTCTTCACTGTTGAAGCACTGCCTTCCAGTGATACGAAGAATGATCTGTCTCTGAGGAAGGCAGCAATTATGTGAATATACGGCGATGGCATCTCTGTCCTAGTCAATTTGTAGAGTAGGCCCTCGTGCCATACCCTATCAAATGCCTTCTCGACGTCGAGGAATACCGCCACCGTATGCTTCTTGGCATTCATGCCTACAGCCAGATGGTTAAGTACCCTGGTTAGCTGCAGGGTTGTAGAGTGATGCGCTCTAAAGCCAAACTGTTCTGCCCTGGGCTTGATGAAGGGCCTGATTCTCCATAATAGCATCCGCTCGAACAGTTTGGCTAGGTGAGGGAGGAGCGATATTGGTCTGTATAAATCGCCTAATTTCTTAATCGCTTAGCTACCTCGATGAATTACCTTACAGAGAGCCCCTAAGCGTGCCGTGAAACTTGATCTTTTTTCGCCTAACGTTTACTTTGGATTGTCTGGTTTTTACCCCATAACTTTATTATTCCTTCTTAGATTACAAAGTGTCTTACATAGTTAGATTCGGCGTGATGCGCCCTATCTTACAACATATAACTTAAGCTATATCCTGCCTAAACCATAGAGATACAAGCCATTATCTCTTTGAAAACCTATTTTTCGGGTAATAAAACAATGGAAAACATTTTCCCCTGCCTATGTTATCGAGTCTATGTAAAATGTTTTTATTTTATATTATTCCCTACCTAATTACCTATCTTTTGGCTATTTTTCCCTATATCTAGGTCTCATATATTTCCCGTAAAAAACCAATATTCATAAAAATTCTTAACAATCTTAAAAACGTCATACTATCGTTACTAAGAGACCTAGATTAACATAGTTTGGAGTTCTAAACTCCTCGTAACCTATACTATCGAATTGCACTTAAGATATTTCAAGATATAACAATTAAATTTCAAGTTAACATTTTCAAGGGGCGAACGAGGGCCATATCGCTATTTCACTCACTCGTAATGCTTTGTCTCGCTCGCGCCCCGCTTACAAGTTTCAAGTGTTTATTTCAGTAGATGCGTCGCTGACATCCTCCCCCTCGTGCGCAGCACCGACTCCTGGCTTGGCGACGCCGTTGCTCGACGCTCCGTTGGCGGGTGACTCGTTGTCTCGTCCTCCATCGTCTCGAGCTGGAACCAGTAGCACCACCTTGGTGCTTGGGCGCCTCAGGACTCCTCCGGTAGTGCGAACGTCTATGACTCTCGTGTGGCCGTCTTCGATGGGTAGAAGTCTTCTTGTCTCTTTCACTTCGTATCGTATTGACTTCTCCTTTTCCTTTTTCTTATATTTTCCCCACGTCGGATCCGCCCTCTCGGGTCGTCTTGAAATGTTCACTCGTTGAGTTTTCCGTTTACACATGTCGATGAATTGAAGTACCCTCGCCGTGGCCCGCAGCAAACGATTCCAACTAGAATACCTCGTTGGATCTGGAGTGCTGAACCGGTTGACGACCTTCGTTACTGTGACGATTGACGTTTCTTTCTCTTCCCCTGTTGGTTCCGCCTTGAAATTGCGAGGTTTGGGCCAGGATCCTTCATCTTCCTTCAGGAACGCTGGACCAGTGAACCATCTATGTTTTCCATTGAACTCGTTAGGGACGTCTCTCGTCGCGTCGTCAGCAGGGTTGTCCTTCGTCGATATCCATCTCCATTCGTGTGGTTTGGAGATATCTTCAATCTCGGCAAGTCGGTGGGCTACGAAAGGCTTGAATGTCCTTGGATCCGACTTGATCCATGACAATACTGTGCTCGAATCCGTCCAGTATGTCTTCTTAGTCACTTTGACATCCAATTCTTCCTCGATAGAGTGCGCCATCCGAGTCCCCAGTAGCGCGGCTTGAAGTTCTAGCCGCGGCATGGACACCGGCTTCAATGGAGTGACCCTCGCCTTTCCTGCTAGTAACGTGACGTCGTAGAGGCCTTCGTCGTTCCTTTGTCTCCAGTACACGGCACAGGAATAAGCCGTCTCGCTTGAATCCGTGAAGACGTGTATCTCCCCCTCGTGCCTGGAGTGTCCGATGCACCTTGGAATTCGAAGGTCCTTCAACAATTGCAGGTTCGTCAGGTATCTTCTCCATTGTTCTTCATTTTCTGGCGTAACTTCATCGTCCCATCCGACCCCGCTCCTCCATATATTTTGCAGAAGTCTTTTTCCCTGTATGAGCACGGGTGATGCCAGCCCCATAGGGTCAAAGGTTGACATCACGGCACTCGTGACTTCCCTCTTCGTTGGCGTCTTGCCTTGCTCAACTACTTCTTGAACATTTCTCAGAGTGGTGCGAAATCCCATTTCGTCCTCTTGAGTGAACCACCTTAGGCCCAATGTCTTTTCTTCTTTCGATCCTAGCTCAACTTCCTTGTTCATTTCATTTTCATGAGCTATTTTCTTCAGTACCGTCGATCGGTTGGATGCCCATCCTCTGAGCTCGAAGCCTGCTCTTCTATGGATGGTATCCACTTCGCTGGCGATTTTCGTGGCTTCTTTCTCCGTTTGGAAACTGTGTAAGTAGTCGTCCATATAATGGTTCCTTTCTATGGCTTGAACCGCTTCAGGGTGTTGCTCTCTGAAGTCTTCAGCGTTTCGGTTCTTCACGTAGATCGCAGCGCTTGGAGAACAAGCTGCACCGAATATCACTGACGTAATTCGATACTCTTTCGGTTTTCCTGTACGTCGATCTCCTCTCCATAGGAACCTTAGGCTGTCACGATCCTCTTCTTTTATTTTAACTTGGAGAAACATTTCTTTGATGTCCGCCACCAATGCCACGGGATGTTGCCGGAACCGTAGTAATACTCCAAACAGGGACTGAAGTAGGTCTGGCCCTGATAGGAGTGCGTCGTTCAAGCTCTTCCCCGCGAACTTTGCGGCTGCGTCGAACACCAATCTCCTCTTCTTCTTCGTAGGATGCGTGACGGCAAAGTGAGGCAGATACCATTTCCTCGACGACAGTGATTCTTGTGGCGCTTCCTCTGCGTAACCATTTTCCAACAAATTTTCGACTTGTTTCTTATATTCTTCTTTGAAGCCCACGTCTTTATCCAGCTTCTTTTCGATGCCCCTCAGTCGGCACTCTGCAGACTTGTAATTCTCTGGCATCGTTTCCTTTTCATTCTTCCAAAGTAGTCCAACCTCGAAGCGCCCGTTATCCAGCCTTCGAGTGGTTTTCTTCAGTATTTCGATTGCTTTCCCCTCAGCATCCGTGCTTGGCCGGCGTGGTTGCACTCCCAATGATTCTACGGAAAAGTGTTCCCTGATGAGCTTGTCCAAGTCGTCTTCTCGAGTGGAGATGTGCGCGCAGGTGAGGAAGTTGACCGGTTTGTTTGCCCCCGAGTCGGATCCATGGAGTACCCACCCTAGGTACGTGAGTGATGCGACGGGCTGATTCTTCCTCCCTTTGCGTGTTCCTCGTGATACGATCAACTCCCAATTGTCTTGGCCAATCAAAAGCTCCGGCGATTCTTCTTCGTAGTACAACTGGTCGGCCATTTTACTGAGATGTGGTAGCTCCTCGATCTTCTTTTTGTCCACCATCTGAGGCGTAAGGTGTAGATTGTCGATTGTGCGTGCCCCAGTGATGAGCCTCTTCCTGTCTTGATGGATCCCTTTAATCCTCAAATCCACTTTCATTGAATCCCTCGTTGTGATGGTTTTTCCTCCCACCGTTTCCAGAGTGAGGGCTTCCTTGGGTCCTTTTAATCCAATTTTGTCAGCCACTGACGAGTTCAACATGGTGACCGTTGACCCTTCATCCAATAGCGCCAAGACCCTGGCACTTCCTTTCGGCCCGTATAATTCCACGGGTACCATTTTCAAATACGCCTTCTTGGCTCTCGTAGTGTTCACTTGAAGAACGTTATTTGTCACTTCACTTTCCATTTTAGATGACTGTTCTACGTGCTTCGTTTCGTGTAACAGGTGATGATGCCACCTCTTACATTCCTTGCAAGCTGGCTTCTTGCACTCTTCTTTCCTGTGACGACCTTGAAGACACTTGAAACACACTTTTGTTTTCAATGCGATATCCCACCGCTGCTTCGTCGATGCGTCCAGGAACTTCTTACATTCATTGAGTCTGTGACTCCCTTGACAGTGTGGGCAGGATCCTCTTTCCTGCTCACTCGCGGCGTGTGCGGTTTCCCTCCTCGTGTATTGTTTCTTAGTTGCACTTTCTTGCATTGCGTATGGTCCGCATCGGTCCGCTTCACGATTCAGAAATTTTCCCAGATGTATCAGATCCACGTCTTCCACCGCAGCAGTGTAGTCGAACCACCTGTATCGAAGTACTGCTGGCATTTTATCCACAATGATCTTCAACATTTCGGGCGACTGAAGATATTGCGGTTTCTTCAAACCCTTCACGGTTGCCACCACATTGTTTACTTGGCTAGCAAACACGCACACGTCCCGCGCACTTTCGCTCATTTTCGGCAGGCCCCTGAGCTTCTCCATTTCGGCCAACACCAATGCATCCGGTCTTCCAAAGCGTCGTCGAAGTGCTTCCATCACTTCCTCCGGCGCACACTCCGAATACAAGAGGCTCTTCACCGCCTCCCGTGCTGTTCCCTTAATGGATTTTCTCAGCCTCGCCATATTTTGCACTGAAGAGAAACTGGCTGCACTATCCTCGTACACCGTTTTGAAGGCGAGCCATTCACCGTTGCTTCCATCGTAGAAGGGTAGTTCACTCATGTATCCCGGAACTGTTGCGCTTCTCGATGACGCACTTATTGCCTTCATGATAGCTTCGGCCAGTTCTCTCGTCCCTCCAGTGGTCGTATTCGAACGATCTTCGTGCTTGACTGTTTCACCCTTGGTAAGCCCCTCCCCGGACTTGCCTTCCGTTGGACGCCCCTCCCCGGACATCCTTTCCACGGTGTCAGCCACCCACTTCTGGACGTTCACTTCCCGATCCACTGGTTCCTGTATTACGGAATCATTGTCTTCCAGCTGCAGTAATTCCAGGCGGGTCCTCGCCAATGCAGCTGCTGCTCGTGCCTCCTTCAGCTCCAGTTCAGCCAACTCAGCACGAGCTTCCAATTCCTTCTTCCTGTTTCTGCTTTCAGAAACTATTGATGCAGGCCTATGCGGATCCTTTGACCTCCTCTCAATGCTCTTGTGCTTCGGGTCTTCCTTGTTCTCAGCAGGAGCGCCTTCCTTGATGACAGTACCGGTCGTCGTGGTCTCGTACGACGTCCCCGACGGATATGTTCCCTCCGTTGTGGTACCCGACGTTCCTCCTGATTCACCCGTAGCACCACTCGACTCTTCTGTTGTCGGCGTTGGTTCCCGCCGACCGCTTCCTTTGTTACTCCTTGTAACCGGCATACTTCCGATGTGTATGCGTCCTTTTCACTCTTCGAAACGCCGCGTAGTTCACGCACTGGTATATCCGGCTCGAAGGACCAGCTGTTGCGGCGCCCCACGCCTCCGCGCTCCCGGCGAAACCGTGTGCTAACCGCTGTTTGACGGGCGGTAGTTGCGCTGAGCGAGATCAAGAGTGCGAGGGAGAGAGGTGATTGCTCCGTCTCTGTCTCGCCCTATGCGCGCGCTGGTGCACCCGTCTCGTAGTGTGCGTGTTATAGTGTCGAAGAGTGATGCCTGGACCTGCGGGGTCCGAGGATGCCGGGGGGTTGAAATAATACGGCTGCCTTCTCTTCGAATTGAAGGGGCCCAGACCGTCCAAAGAAACAACGAAATTTCCCCGGCTCTTCCTATAATGCTTCCTAGTATTCCTAGCTTCCTAGCTTCTAAGTATTCCTGGCTTCTTAGCTTCCTAGTATTCCTTGAGTCTTGAGTTGAGAGAGAGCTTCCTATTTGCGAGTAGGTATCCGATTTTCACTGCATAAATCGCCTCGATCGATCGACGTTATCTGCAACCCCTAGGGGCTGGAGGGGGTGTCGAGCCTGAGCTCCTTACCCCTGCTGAACCTCGGGTGGCCACTACCACCCGGTAACTCGTTTGTCTGCGTAGTGTGTCAATCATGACATCACTACGCAGATACTGTATTACAGTTTTGTTGTGCGCACTATACCTCCCGTAGGTGGCATTGCCAACACAACTACGGGGTACAGTGCGCCTTTGCGTCGAGTCGTCTTTTCTATTTTCTTATACCTTTGTCTCCGTGTCCTTTAGAAGGTGTGATTATTGCCTACTGTAGGCATTTTACTACTTATTGTTTTCTCACTCTTCCTATGTTGCCGTCTCTCTCTAGTGGTATAGGCAATCTTTGCCTATTGTAGGTAATTTAATCTTGCATCTTAACAACCGAACTTGACCCGAGCTAGCGCCGCAAGACCTCTTCCGGCTGCTTCTCTCAGGTCACCGCCTGCGGCTAAGGTCAACAGTAGGTCGGTCAGGATTCCCAAGATTGCTATCCAGGGATCCTCATGACCGACCACTGGTTCGGATTGTTGGGTCTGTTGTCCGCGCCTAGGCACAGGTACTGTCGTAGTCACCGCCGGGTACTCGGGGTGACTTCTGATGTCTTGTTGTTGATGTTGCTGTTGCTGGTTATGTTGTTGTTGATGTTGTTGATGGGCCGCTCGTCTTCTGTCGACTTGTAGGGGCACGAACGCGGGCGTATGATGCCCGCGCGCGCCCTCTGTCGGCTCTTTTTGTGTTACTGCTGGTTCCGCCCCGTTGGGCGGCATGGGTGTCGAGGCCGCCCTCGGGCCGCCCTCAGCTATTTTTTTGGCGCGGTTTCGCCTACGCTTTCGCTTCTTCTTCTGCGGCAGCTGTCCGTCTCTACCTGTTGGGAGGTTGGCTGCCGGCACAAGGGATGTTGATGGGAGAGGTGGTGCGCTCTCAGTGCGGGCCGGTTCATTGACCGCACGAGGCGCTACCACCGTCTGTTTACGTTGTTGTATTTGTTTCGGTTGTTGTACTTGTTGAACGCGCACAACTCGCGCGCGTTGATTTTTATTTACGGGGCCTTGGGGGGCTACTCTAGGGTAGGGTCCCTGGACCTTTAGCCCCCTCCTCCGGGCCTCCCGTAAATAGTGTGGGCACGTACGACTGCAGGCGACATGCTTACCCCTGCAGTTAGCGCACTTAGGTGGTTGGTCGGGGTCGCGGTTACACTCTGCCGCGAAATGTTCCCCCGCGCACTTAACACAGCGCGGGGGGTGGTGGCATCCTCCCGAGGCATGACCGAACGCCTGGCACCGGTGGCATTGTGGGACCGTTCCGGCTCTCGGTACCCAGCCTTCTACTCGGACGTTCGGTATGTTTAAGAGCTCGCTTATGTCGTATAGTCTGCTCTTTTCATCATTGTTTAATCTGTCTAGGAGGGCGAAATAGGTCGGTCCCCCTTTGCTGCCTTTTCTCGGCAGGATCTCTTTCGCGTACTTGGTTGTGAAGCCCTTGGCCTCAAGCTCCGCGACGATCACTGCCGGGTCAATGCCATACGGAAGGCCCTTTATGGCTATCTTAGTAGGAAGGTCGGCGGCCCCCGCGTAACAGTGCCACGCGACCTTCTTATCTGTATCTGATGCTTCAGTTAGGGCGCGCTGCACCGCCCTAAACTCTTCTGTGGATTTACACGTGAAACGGAAACCCTTGCCCACGGGTTTCACGTTTAGTGGGTGTCCTAGCTTCTTTTTAAGTTTCTCAAATATGGATACCCATTCCGGCAGCGTTTCTACTATAATCGGTGGGTATCCTTTCATCGTCGGTAATGTTGTTGTTGCAGGTGCGGGGGCCTGTCTCACCGTGGGGGAGTTTGGCCTTGATGTTGTCGGCGATGCTAGCGCCGCTGCATAGGAGCGCGCCGCTTCAACCGGAGGGGTGGGTGGTGACGGCATAGGTGCCGCATCCATCGGTACCGACTCGATCGCCGCATACGAAGTCGAGTCGGTATTTGCATGTCTGTGTAGGTTCTGCTCCGCGATACTGTCGTCGTCGGAGTCTGCCGTAATATTGGCCGGTCTGTCATCTGATGACGTCATCAATGATGTTTGTGAGGGTGGGGTGACGGAGGTTTTCATACGCAATCTCTTCTCGTCACCCCCCAAGTCCTCAATAGAGGAGTCGCGCCCTTTCTTAAAGGCGCCTCTGCCCGGAGGCCTCTGGTCGGTTTCAGCATCAGCCTCACACTCAGGTTCGACTGTGCTGAGTCCTGGGTCGGAGGCATCCGATCGGCTCATTTCAGTGACTACCCTAGTTTTCTTTCTTTTGGTGAAAAAGGAACGACCAGGTTCAGAAATATATTCTGTTGGTGATTTCGATGGTCTGGTTGTGGTTTCGCGCCGTCTAGTGGGCTCAGCCACTAGCGGAGCGAGTCCGTCTCCGTCATCATCTAATTCCCCTGCCTCATACCAGTCTAGGTATTCAGGCCTGATGTATATAATCTCTCCAGAGGGCCGCTGGAAGATCATGTACCCATCGGGGAGGGTTTTTAATGGATCCTTGGATCTAGGTAATAGGTGATCGTACGGCCCGGGCCTTTTACGAGGCGACGGGCGGTCTTTCTCGGCCATGTATAGGCAGAGTTAAGTAGTGTCATAAAATAGGTGAGTAAAATAATCCCTTTGAGTGTATACGTGTTGCTCTTGCAACTAGCGTATACCTCAGTGAGTGAAATTTTTCTATTTACTACCGGCGAATCGATACTGGTTCTGGAGTTTAGTAACTAAACCCCTAGCCAGTATCTTTCCTTAAGTCCGAAGCGCGGGATGATACAGCTGCTGGAACGCTTCAGGTTCAGGAACGAAGTTCGTTGGTAATCGGGATAAGGCACCGTGGGAGATCACGCCGGGGCGGACCTACAACCACAATGCAGCCGAGTACTTCCGAACAGCGAGTTCGTGGGAAAACCTCCGAGCTGAGGAGGGAGGGGTGTCGGAAGTGTGGGGGGCGTCTCAACGCTACTGCGGAGAACGATGTCCCACCCAACCGAGCACCTGCCGCACGCACAAAACTCAGGAGATTCTCCTGAGGAACCCTGTAACAGAAAAGCTTGGATCGCAAATTCGTGTCACAGTTGGTCCTCAAATCCCCCGGTATCTAATACCCTGTGCAGGTTGCATTAGTGAACAACTCTGCACAGGGGCTGTAGTGCACTTTCTGTGCTTTCTTTACTGTTTCGCGTTTGAACCGATCGGTTCTAGCTATGTTGTGTTTCGTGTTTCGGTGCGCTACTTGTCCCCGGAGTCATCCGTATCATTCGATATCAGGAGCTCCCGGGGCAGTGCGCGCCACGTATTCTTTATATCCGGTGGTCTTGCATGAAGTGGTGCAATACCGTGGAGGTGAGAGTGAGGTCCATTGTCAGCCGTGTCAAACATTTTCCTCGACAAACGGACCACAAACTCCTCCACGGTTTCCATTTTAAAGTCTTTGACTATGGTACTGTTCCGTACGTATCGCCCTGCTCCAGTGACGATACGCAGGGCTATATTCTGTTGGTTTTGTAACCTCTTCTTGTTGGTGTTCGAGCAGAGTTGGTACCAAGCTGGGGCGGCGTACGTCAGCCTTGTCCGAATGTACGTCTTATAAATGCCCAACTTGGTACGAAGTTGCAGGTTGGAGTTGAGCACGGGTCGGAGTCTAGCTCTGGCTGATCTAGCCATACGTATCACGTGCTCAACTTGCGCGTTCATAGTCAGTCTCTTGTCTATCTCCACTCCGAGGTACCGAACAGAACTCTTCCATTCAATTCTCTGTCCCCGGAGCTGGAGTTGATCGGGCGACTTCTTGTCTCTGCTGACCAATAGGGCGGCGGTTTTTCCCACATTAACCACCACTCTCCATTTGTCCAGCCATTCTGGCAGGAGGTCCAACAGCTTTTGGATCTTTGTAGTTGCTCCTTTTCGGTTGGCTGATGTGGCCATGTACGCACTGTCATCGGCGAATAGAGCGAGCATGACATCCCTGTCTCCTTCACGGATATGGTCGGCCAGGGTAGGGATGTCATCAGTATACAGTGCGTACAGGCTAGGAGAGAGGCAGCTGCCTTGTGGTACTCCTGCTTCTATTTTCTTCACTGTTGAAGCACTGCCTTCCAGTGATACGAAGAATGATCTGTCTCTGAGGAAGGCAGCAATTATGTGAATATACGGCGATGGCATCTCTGTCCTAGTCAATTTGTAGAGTAGGCCCTCGTGCCATACCCTATCAAATGCCTTCTCGACGTCGAGGAATACCGCCACCGTATGCTTCTTGGCATTCATGCCTACAGCCAGATGGTTAAGTACCCTGGTTAGCTGCAGGGTTGTAGAGTGATGCGCTCTAAAGCCAAACTGTTCTGCCCTGGGCTTGATGAAGGGCCTGATTCTCCATAATAGCATCCGCTCGAACAGTTTGGCTAGGTGAGGGAGGAGCGATATTGGTCTGTATAAATCGCCTAATTTCTTAATCGCTTAGCTACCTCGATGAATTACCTTACAGAGAGCCCCTAAGCGTGCCGTGAAACTTGATCTTTTTTCGCCTAACGTTTACTTTGGATTGTCTGGTTTTTACCCCATAACTTTATTATTCCTTCTTAGATTACAAAGTGTCTTACATAGTTAGATTCGGCGTGATGCGCCCTATCTTACAACATATAACTTAAGCTATATCCTGCCTAAACCATAGAGATACAAGCCATTATCTCTTTGAAAACCTATTTTTCGGGTAATAAAACAATGGAAAACATTTTCCCCTGCCTATGTTATCGAGTCTATGTAAAATGTTTTTATTTTATATTATTCCCTACCTAATTACCTATCTTTTGGCTATTTTTCCCTATATCTAGGTCTCATATATTTCCCGTAAAAAACCAATATTCATAAAAATTCTTAACAATCTTAAAAACGTCATACTATCGTTACTAAGAGACCTAGATTAACATAGTTTGGAGTTCTAAACTCCTCGTAACCTATACTATCGAATTGCACTTAAGATATTTCAAGATATAACAATTAAATTTCAAGTTAACATTTTCAAGGGGCGAACGAGGGCCATATCGCTATTTCACTCACTCGTAATGCTTTGTCTCGCTCGCGCCCCGCTTACAAGTTTCAAGTGTTTATTTCAGTAGATGCGTCGCTGACATAATAAATAAAAAAACATGTTTCTTTTTATTTCATTGTAATGACCAGTTATCGATTCCAAACTACCTTCGGTATTGTGCACTAATTAACAATGACCTTATATACACATGTTTAGTATTATTTTAGTTTAGGTAAGTAGGTAGACGAAGAAAAAGATGCAGCGAGTTAATCTTAAGAAGTTTTCGATCCATGTTGAATTGAGGTACCCAAACTCTACTTATGGGGCAACAAAAACTCAGACAAGGACTTCTATAATATTCCTTGGCGGTGCTCATGATAAAAATAGAAGCAAAACACTTCGTGCGTGGTTTTTGAATTTCTACCGTGTATCGATAACGAATGGTAGTTAATCTTTTTTACGGTAGTGAAATGAGAATATGGGAAATTATGCGAATGCAATAAAAAATGTGCTACATGATATAGATGCTGTAATGGAAGGGGACTTTTTTTTTATTATTATTGCTTTTGTTCACAAACTCAACGGGTCCGTGGCATTGCTTACATTTATATATATTTTTTATAATTACTAACGGAATACAGGAGGACATGATTGTATGTAAAAATACATTTGTGAAGGCCTGAAGTGCACTTTGAAAACTTACTTAGCCTGAAGGGCACAATACGATAAGAGCGTGAAGGACTCAAAACTTTTTTTTTAATTTCTTAGCCTGAGGGGCAATTTAAGAAGAGGCCAGAAGGGCATTTTTTTTTGTAGCAATGGTAGGGGATTTGCAATCAGGAAATCTCGGGAAGTACGTTTTTTACCAGTTATTCAGTAAAGCTGTAAAAAAACATTTTTTCTACCGATTTCCAAAAAAAGGTACTCTATGCGACTGTTTTTTTTTATGTTTCTCACCTCATAACTTTTGACTGCGTGAACCGATTCTCAAAACTCTTTTTTGTTTGAAAGCTGGTGCTTCCCGTGAGCCCGTTTCATGAAATTCGGTCCAATAGTTTTTAACAAATTTTTCAAATTGTACTTGTGATGATAATTACAATTTGAAAATGACATAACGTTTTTATTTTTTAATTCGCACTTACTACTTTTTATAGGCAGAGAAAATAATTCTAAAGTTGCTATTTATAGGTTAACAATTCAACACCCATTCCCGGAACGGCTGCTTTATTGTCTATCTTTACGGAGAATGGGAATGGCCATCATTTTGACATTTGAATCCCATTCTGAGCGAAACCCTGCAAACCTATTGGCTGGAGACACTAATGGGAATGAGAATGGAATGACATTTCATTCTCATTCAAGTTAGACAATAAGGCGGCCTGTATTAGATTGAGACCAAAAAATATTAAGAAACATATTTTGTTCATTGGTCTGGAAAGGGTAATCTCCACCTGAGATGAGCGGCTTATAGCGAGGTAACTGTTAGGTAATATATTTAAATAAGATAATCGGACAGTGTAACGTAACGTACATGCTTTTTTACTGATGTTTACGTACAAACTATTTACTTTTGCCAAAGCCATGAAATATGCGAACACTTTTATAAATGTTTTACATTCCCATGTTTTCCTCGAAATCCAACCAGCGGGCCTAGAGTTACTCAAACAGGCGTGTTTCCGCACACGCTACAAACAAAATGTGTCTACGAACTTAGCGTGACGTCACGTGACTTTTCCACAGGTAATGTCAACGCCATACATTTTGGAGTTGTCGTTTGGCGTTAACGTTAACAGTTTAACGTCAACAACATCCTGTGTCTAGGCCTGCTGGGCTCACCGTCAGTAGATTTGTGTTGTATAGTTTTGATATACTATATCGTCGTAAAGTAGTATACGAGTAGATATTGGTCTCTCGAACGTACCAGTTTCAGCGTTTCTGATTAAAAACTCGTTTGTAATGCAGGCATGAGAAACACGAGCGGCTGGCTGGTGCTGGCCGACGGCACGCAGTACCTGTCGGCGCAACACTCGATGGCGTGCAAGAAGTTCCCCTACGCGTCCAGGGGGAATCAGGTAGGGTAAGCAGGGGGAATGCCGCTCACCGGGTAATGGCGCGCACCTCTATAAGTCTATGAAAATGGTGCATAGCAACATGCCACCATACGTAAAACGGGGGAGGGGAAGGGCCTCTAACGCGCAGCGACGCGCACGGGCAGTCAGCTCGTGGCAAGTGACGGTGAAGTGCTTTTGTTTGTATGCGGCTGCGCTGAACTAATTTTCGCCGGAATCTTTTTTTCGGTAAGTTCAGAGTTTTGATATGTATTCAATTATTAATATAGCTTTCTTAGGTACTTAATCATCCTATTTTATGATGAATAATTCAATTTTCAACAATTCCTTTTCAATGTTTGTTTAATTTAAAGTTAAATTGAAAACGACCGTTTGGGGTTATCCCGCTCACCTGAGCGCCATTACCCCTTAGTGACTTATTTTTTTATTGTTATAGACATGCCCAGAAATTGCCAAGGAACAACCGCCAAAGTGGCTTGGACCGAAGAAAGCCTTAAATCCGCTAAAACTGCGATTGAAAATGGGATGTCTAAGAGACAAGCCGCAAAACAATATAACATCCCATTCACTACTTTAAGGGATCGACTAAAAAACGAAAATATAAGCAACCCAAGATTAGGTCGTAGGCCCATTTTTACCTCGCAACAAGAACAAGAAATTGCTGAACAAGTTAAGCTGCTTGGTTCGCTATATTATGGACTCAGTATCACAGACTTGCGTAAAATGGTTTATACAAATGCTGTGCTCAATAATATCAAAAACAATTTTGATAATAGCAGCAAAACTGCTGGAGTGGATTGGGTATATGGCTTTATGCCCATCAGTTTCTGTACGAGCTTAAATAGGGTTTCCGCTTTCAACAAGGAAGAAATAACAAATTTCTATGACAAACTTGAAGATTTAATGGAAAAATATAAGTTCCTCAGTGACTGACCCAGGAAAAGTGCTAGCCGAAAAAGGACAAAGAAGAGTTGGAGCTGTTACCAGTGGCGAACGAGGTAGCAACATAACCGTTATGTGTGCAATGAGTGCAGCTGGGAACTTCATACCACAAATGTTTATCTTTGCCAGACAGAGAATGACACCTTTACTAGAAAAAGATGGACCTCCTGGAGCCTTGTATACCAACTCTAAGAATGGCTGGATAAATGAAGAAATATTTGTTACTTGGCTCAAACATTTCGCCGCATACGCTAAGCCTACCCAAGAGTCACATCTCCATTCAAGCATTTAATTTTTGCAAAGAAAACCACATCGCAATGCTCTCGATTCCACCTCATAGCTCACACAGAACACAGCCACTAGATTTGTCTTTTTATGGGCCCCTGAAAGTTGCTTATAGGCAGGAATGCAACAGGCATATGAAGACACATTTGATGTCTAAAATAACTCCATATGATGTAGCGTGTCTTTTCAATAAGGCATATGCACAAGTTGCAAATATAAGCAAAGGAGAAGCTGGATTTCGAGCCACAGGGATATACCCTTTGAACCCGAATGTTTTTACGGATCAGGAAATCTTATCATTTATATTTCTCATTTTGTCTTTGTTTACCTTTAAAAAGTTTGTCGTTCAATATGTTGCCATGTTTGTTTATTGTATAAGGCTGATCTCTGGTACAAATACAAATATTTGATGCCATTTTATAATTATAGATTGTAATTTAATTGTATACTTTGATCTCATGCTTATTTGCAAATGATAATGGATATTACTTGTTATATTGCAAAGAAACAGGTTTGGGCGTCATTACCCCTTCGCCTGAGCGGCATTACCCAATGACAGGGGCAATGACGCTCAAACCTATTTTTTTTTTAAATGATTACTACTGCTAATAATTCTAAGATAAATACGATTCCTATTAAAAAGTTGATTATTTAATAGTTAAAGTTTATGTTAATGTTCCAAATTTTAAAATAAAACAAATAATTTCAAAAATATAGTGTGTTTTCCTTAAGTGAACGCCATTCCCCCTTCTTACCCTAACTATACTTCCATACCACCTGCTCGACGATGTCCAATTACATATCACGCAATCTCGACGTAAAGCAAGGCATTACATGCCCTGGGAGGTAATGTTGTATAAAACTCCCAAGGAATTAAAGTGATTTGGTTTTGGAACGTTATTTGTAGGGAAACTCTTAGTACGGTGTAGATACGGGCATTGTGAAGAGTTTATTCTAAAATCTAACTAGTCACCTCAGACAGCACCCACAAAAACTCCTTCGTTTCATTCAGGACTCTACATATCTCTCTCGCTTCACTCGAGAGTTCAATTTAAATCTCGCTATGCTCCGGGATTAATCCTCGTTACGCTCAGGTTCCAATATGCCGCCCGTGACGTAAGACATTGATGACAGACTAAAAGTCTTTGAGTAATGTGTGTTACCAATGATGACTCGTAACGTCTCTTACTATGGGCCTCATAGATAAGCTCAAAGTCGCACAACGAGCTATGGAGAGGGCTATGCTCGGGGTTTGTCTACGTGATTGAATCAGAAATGAGAAGGTCCGTAGACAAACTAAAGTCACCGACATAGCCCAGAAGGTAAGCCAGTTGAAGTGGCAGTGGGCAGGGCACATAGCACGCAGAACAGAAGGCTGATGGTGCTGAAAGGTTCTGAAGTGGAGACCACGGACCGGCAAGCGCAGCGTCATTGACGACCTGATAAGTCGCAGTACGATGTTGGATGCAGGCCGCTTGGTACCGGTACCTTCGAATAATAATGGAGGAGGGTGATGTTCAGCAGTGGACGTCCTACGGCTGAGATGTTATAAAAGCAAATATAAATACTTTAAACTTTAGATAAAATTAAATACCTTAAACAAATCACCAACTAAAATTGTAACCCTACTACGGACAATTGCCCCGCACGACAAGGCGCATAAAATGCCGTTTTGAAATGTTTTATATTTATTTTATTTTGTATCTCGTATATTGTTCTCAGTGACACTCGCGCCATCAAGACGAATCTAACGACGTATCACTTATCCACATCGTCGAGCCGCTGTGCAGTTACGAGCGAACATACGGACACACATACATGGGTTTAGGGTTTAAAGAATTTATTTCTCATAAAGAACAAGGTTCACTTAAAATGAGATTTAACACTAAAACTTATAACTAATTAAAGTGATTAGTCGAGTATAACATATTTGTTCAGCAATCTTAGGTTATTTCATTATAAATATATTTTTTAAGTTTACTTTTAAAAACAGAAATTTTACAATCTTTAATATCGTTAGGTAACTTATTATAAAATGCTGCACCCTCATATAGAATATTATGTTTACCATACATGGTTCTGTGTGCTTGTAATTTTAATTTGTTCACATTTCTTAAATTATATTGAAATGTTCTATTAGTAAATTTAATTTCTGTATAAATTTTTTGCAATAGTACTTTTTTGATCAGAACGCATGTAGTATAAATGTATAATTGTTTTAAATTAAATATTTTTGTTTCTTTATACAACGTACTAGATGTGGTTAGACGGTCATAATTAAAAAGAGTTTTGATTAACTTGTTTTGCGAAATTTGAAGACGCTTTATATGAGTCTGTGCTGCACAGCCCCATATTTCGACAAGATATTCCAGGTGTGACTTTACTAAAGAGTTATATATTGTCATGCGGGCTCTACGAGGTATGCATCCGACTACTCTGCGTAATGCTCCTGTCACCGAAGCAACTTTACATCTTGTTTGTTCTATATGAGCCTGCCAATTTAGCTTGTCGTCCAGTTGAAGGCCGAGATATTTTTCTTGGTGAGAACGGCGGATTGGTATATTATTTATTGTTAACGCTGGGTAATACGGATTTTTTTTATTTTTAGCACAAAATATCATATGAGATGTTTTTTTTATATTAATAGTTAGAAGGTTGCTTTGACACCATATGTTAAATTTGTGTAAATCAACTTGGGCTCTCATTATTAAATCAGGTAAGGCACGTCCAAAATAAAAGATACAGGTGTCATCTGCATAAAGGTTTATATGTCCAGAAAGTCCAATTTTACTGATATTATTAATATAGATCAAGAAAAGCAAAGATCCGAGGACTGAACCTTGAGGAATGCCACAAACTACCCGGAGCCGGCTACTTTCATAATTACCCATTCTCACTAATTGTTCCCTGTTTGTTAAGTATGATTTAAAAATCTGGAGAGCAGTGTCCGTTATACCTAAATCTTTTAACTTATTTATTAATAGCTCATGACTGATGGTGTCGAATGCTTTTTTAAAATCTATAAAAATACCTAAACAAAAACATTTGTTGTCTATATTGGTTTTAATTTTCGTTATTAAGTCTATAGACGCCGATAAGGTGCTCGTTTTTGAACGAAATCCGTATTGGCGTTCGTATAAGAAATTTATTTTCGATAGATGGTAATCGAGTCTATTGTATAGCACTTTTTCAAAAATTTTTGATATGATTGGTAGGACGGATATAGGTCTATAATTTCCAGGGTCAGTCTTAGTTCCTGACTTGAAGATGGGTGTTACTTTAGCCAATTTTAATTTAGCTGGAAAGATTCCTGTTCTAAGACAGTTGTTAATACAATCAGTTAGGCGATAACTAAGAACATCTGCTAAACACTTTATAACTTTAGTATTTATTCCATCGAGACCAGTACTGGTGTTTGACTAGGTTTTTTATAATTTTGCTTATTTCATCGGTAGTGCATGGCCGTAAATCCTTTATTTGTATCGATGGCGTATTATTAGCGTAGGTCATAGTATAGAACTGATTGTTTTGGTAAGTTTTTGGGATGTCGTTAGCCAAATTTATGCCTATAGAGGCAAAAAAAATTATTAAAAATTTCACACATTTTAGGTGGTTCATTTACAATGCTCGAATCGTCAATTATTAGTTTCGAGGGTACATAGTTATTTTTGATTTTATTATTGATTAAAATATTTATTAAATTCCACATAGATTTAGAGTTTTGGCATTCATTAAATTGTTTAAAATAATATTTTTCTTTAGTATTTTTAATTAACAATCCTATTTTATTTCGTTCTGAGGCAAAATCTTGTTTGAGTTTTTTATTGTCTGAGTCTTTCTTTAGCAAGTGCCATAGCATATTTCTTTTATTTATTCCATCTATTATTGATTTACATATCCAGTCATCTCTAGGTAAGTTAGATATTTTTATTCTATTGATTTTACTACATTTGATTGCATTTTTGATTAATGCTTCAATTTGACAATATGAAACGTCTTCATTTAAAAATTGTGTATTATTAAAAATATTGTGTAGTTTTACATAGTCAATAGCCTGATATTGTATTTTTTGTTTTGGCAATACTTTATGTTGCATTAATTCTAGAAAAAGCTGCTTATGGTCAGACAAAGACGATTCAATCACTGTCAAATTACAATTACATACACACATCACCTTCCTTTTATGCTTCACCGCAATCGGGTTTAAAATAACTAAACCATGCGTAATGTATACATAGAAGGGAGAGCACTCGTTGCTAATCTAAGTTAATTTTTCTTTTCATAATGACTGCCCGTTGGTTGGTGACTTTGTCGTTTCATGAACTAATTATATTAGAAACTAGCTGCGCCCCGCGGTTTCACCCGCGTGGTGATGATGATGATGATGATGATGAAAAGTATCATATGCGCACACACATTCCCTTAAAAGCGCACGATCATCGTGAGCGAGCTCGATATGTCATCGATGACGTCACCGAAATAGCTCACAACGCTCGCGGATAGGTGGGTTTAGGTGATCATTGCGAGCTGTCACTGTCAACCAAAGGGAACGGCAAACCGGGGTGCGACAGTTGTGAGCGTTGACGGCGCTTCCCGGAACGCACCCAGAGAGACAGAATTTTGTTTATTACATGAGACAGAGTTTTGTTTATTTCATGAGACAGAGTTTTGTTTATTTCATCAGACAGAGTTTTGTTTATTTTAGAAAACAGAGTTTTGTTTATTTCATGAGACAGAGTTTTGTTTATTTCATGAGACAGAGTTTTGTTTATTTCATGAGACAGAGTTTTGTTTATTTTATCAGACAGAATTTTGTTTATTTCATGAGACAGAGTTTTGTTTATTTCATCAGACAGAGTTTTGTTTATTTCATGAAACAGAGTTTTGTTTATTTCATGAGACAGAGTTTTGTTTATTTCATGAGACAGAGTTTTGTTTATTTCATGAGACAGAGTTTTGTTTATTTCATGAGACAGAGTTTTGTTTATTTCATGAGACAGAGTTTTGTTTATTTCATGAGACAGAGTTTTGTTTATTTCATGAGACAGAGTTTTGTTTATTTCATGAGACAGAGTTTTGTTTATTTCATCAGACAGAGTTTTGTTTATTTCATGAGACAGAGTTTTGTTTATTTCATCAGACAGAGTTTTGTTTATTTCATGAGACAGAGTCTTGTTTATTTCATGAAACAGAGTTTTGTTTATTTCATGAGACAGAGTTTTGTTTATTTCATGAGACAGAGTTTTGTTTATTTCATGAAACAGAGTTTTGTTTATTTCATGAGACAGAGTTTTGTTTATTTCATGATATAGAGTTTTGTTTATTTCATGAGACAGAGTTTTGTTTGGCCTAAGTAAGTCTAATATCATAGCTACTGCCTGTGAAAGTCCCGAATCGGTCCAGCCAGTTTAGAGATTATCCGAAACAAACGACAGATAGACAAAAAATTTACAAATTGATGTTTTAAGTACCACATAACATACTTTCTTAAGCATTTGGTGAAAAGCTGTTAATTTCTCACTAGGTGGGTAAAACAGACCATTGCTCACTGTTTCATGAAGCATTCTTTCTGAGTTAATAACATTTTGTTTTCCTACTCTTCAGGCGATATCATGCGCAGTGATGGCGGTAGCCATGTCCCGGGTCCAAGACGTGTGCCGTTGGTGCTGCTCGACTCTGGACCAGATCCTAGAGGCCGGAGACCAGCTCCATCAGGACAGCTATCTGCACTTCAGGCCCAAGTCGCAGATACTTACTATAGAACAGGTCATTTATAGCAATAACTTTCCACATGATATGCAGGTCTATTTTGTATCTCAGTAGCTTGCAAATGTTGATTGAAAAACAACAAAATGACGGCTCTATGTCAGTTTTGACAGCTCCAGTCATCAACTTACTAACATTTCTGATCACTGTAGTCTTCAAAAGTGACATAGAGCCTACGAAGAATCAGGAAGAGTAACTGCCTTAAAAAAATGACCCAATAAAAGTCGTGCTAAATCAATAACATCGTCCACGCCGCTATGACTCAGCTGTCATAGTAGACGTTGCAGCACGCGCGTGGACCAATCCCTGCTTTCCTTCTGAAATTTAAGCCAATCACCGAACATGTCTATTTGTAACCTCGGAAGTAATTCGTATTTGGAATCATACGTCGTTTTGGTTTGAAGGACCACTTTTTGTGTAGAATTTGTTCCGAGTTATGCTTCCTGACATTATTTCTTCGTAGTATAGAGCCGCCATTTTTCAAGATTTTATAGGTGCGAGTTGGAAGCCGGTTACATGAATCCGCGGCAAACGACATGTCGCTGCGACACTACTGGTGTCTATGTATTTCTATGAAATACCATTCGTAGTTAGCGACACGAAGCTAGCGACGCGTCGTCGAGCGGCAGACGACACTGTCGCTTGACCGCAGATCAGTAGTGCTGGTCGCGCGTATCAATCTACTTAGTGAAACAACTGAAAAGCTTTTAAACTAAACCATTCGTATCGCTTTTCAGATGGTTTGCTTCAAATTGCTGTCTGCAGTCGGTTTCGAAATCATGACTGCAGCGACATGAAGCGATGACACGTCGTCTGCTGCTGCTACGTGTAGCTACCAACTTGCAACTTTAATCTTGAACAAGTACAATTTGATAATTTTAATACCGACTTCCATTCTATTCAGTTATTGGAGTGTATCTCAAAAACTGCTGGACCGAATTTAATGAAATCAAAATGGGACTACACGGGAAGCACCAGCTTTCAAACAAAAAATAATTTTGAGAATCGGTTCACCCTATCGAAAGCTATGAGGTAACAAACATTTAAAAAAACATACAGTCGAATTGATAATAATCATAAATAATATATACGATGTTTATTCAGTTCAGATCACAAAGTATACATAGGTACATATCTTAACTATACCTCTAATTAAACCTCCTCCTTTTTGGAAGTCAGTAGAAAATGGCGGCTCTGTCCTTTTTCAACATTTGTTAGCAACTGAGATACATAATAATAGCCATGCTGTTGCTGCTGATACTTCAGAATGAAGCTGAAAACACAGACACTAGAGGCGGAGGTGTCCCAGAGACGGTTTTTATGTATTGTTCGAGTTAGTTTGAAATCCTGCACACAATTCGGAGCGGAGTCAAGTAATTGTGTGTGCAGGCTTTCATATTCAATAATATCATCAAATGATGATATCTTTAAAGACGGTGAATGTCAATCGATCCCTTAAGTAACAAGGGTCACTAAAAATGGTAAAATAACTTGCCGAAGTCGGCACCATGCACACAATATTGTGATAATAGGTACTTTTGAACTCATGGTACCGACTTCAACAAGTTATTTCACACTTTTCTGCCGACTTCCAAAAAGGAAGAGGTACACAGTTCGCCTTTTTTATGTTAAACACTGTATTAAACTATCACGGTTGTTTACTAAAGTCATATGATTATTAGCGGGATATTTGCCGTGGTAAGGTTGTGGAATGATGTGGAATCCCGATATTTCAAGTTAGTAATTTGTAATTTGTTTATTTTTTTATGTTTGTTACCTCTTAATTCTTATCTGGGTGAACTGATTTCCATTTCCATCATCCTCCATTTCCTTTGTGGTCCATCTCAATTTTATCAAATTCGGTTCAGTCGTTTTTGAGTTACACTCTAATAACTGAATAGAATGGATGTCGGTATTAAATTTTTCAAATTGCACTTGTTAGTGTTGAAGTCGGATCCATTTATTGGAAAACAATATTTTTTTGGAAACCTTTTGAGCACGAGTAGAGAAGAACTACTATATGAAAAGTTATGATTTTTGAAGTTCTCTAAAGTGCATGTGTGTGCCATGTTCAGGTGTTGCGCAAGTTCTACACGCCCGGTAACTGCGTGTGTCGGGTGGTGGTGTACCAGACAAGACACGGCGGCTCCGTGGATGCTGATCTAACACAACAGGTATGTTCTTGATTAGCATTTTTTTAATTCTCGTTTGTTTGACACATTAAACTATTACTAACCGGCAAAACACTCACGTTAATATTTCTTTGGTTTATATCTATATATATATAGATTATATAAAATTGAAGGTTTTCGAGGTTCTCGAGTAGCGACCACTGTGTAGGCCGGCTCTCCGCTAGGTGGACCGGCCTACACATCGTCACAAGAACCGCGGGGAATCGCTGGATGCAGGAGGCGAGTAGCCGGTCCAAGTGGCGTTCTATGGGGGAGGCATATGTTCAGCAGTGGAGTCTTCCGATAATGATGATGAAAAAATGATGATGCCTTTTATGGATGAATCACCACAATGTCACCAGTGTCCCGTAGAACGATAGACTATCACGAAGCATTGTGTAGTGGATAGAGATTTGTGCTGTGGTTATGATTATACACCCTAAAGAATAATGTCTTATACGTTAGAAAGCAGGGTTGCTACCACGCCGTTGCTGCGCCGACCGATCATATTATGTCTTATAATAGGACTGGTACTAAAGGCGGTCATCATAGGCCCTCTTGTTGCAAAGAAGAACGGTCATCTGTGGGTACCTACCCACAGAGAATGAAAACCACGGGGATTCGCTGGATGCAGGAAGCTAGTAACTGGTCCATGTGGCGTTCTATGGGGGAGGCTTATGTTCAGCATTGGACGTTTTCTGGCTGATAATGACGATGATGATGAAATTGAAGTGTCTGTTTATAATTCCAAATTAACAGGTTTTCATTATACATGTGATAGTATACATACTCGTATATATACGGTAGGTAATTTATTTATTTATTTGTTTATTAAAGAGTAAGCTTACCTACAGTATAATGACATACAAAATATATTTTTAAAGTTATTGTCTATATGTTTGTTCTTAGCGCGACGTCACGTGACTTTTCCGCAGATAATGTCAACGCCATACGTTTTGAAGTTGTTGTTTGGCGTTAACGATAACAGAAACATCTTTTGTCTAGGCCCCGGATCGATTAAACACGACTTTCACGAAGGAGTAACTTAGGCTACTTTAATTTCATCATCATTCATAACCACACGGGTGAAACCGTAACCGTACCTTTTATACATAAAACTGTCCATTTAGTTTTATGTATAAAAGGTTAGTAATTTGTTTGGATTGAGATTTATTGTGTTCTTAAACTGTCATTTTTATTAGTATGCAAGTGAATAGTGCCCCAAGTCTCTTAGCTATTGAGCAATCGCCACACTACAGCGATGCTTCTACGACTGAACTGTCTGTTAGATCTAGTTCTCAATCGCAGTTGTGAAGCAATCGCATCGCTGTCGTACGGCTGTGCTACTGTGCTGTGTAATGTTGCCACTCACCAAAGATTTTGAAATTACCATCAATGAAGCATCAGTAAAAATATAAATTTTTTTTACAAAAATTACAATAAAAATACTTATTGTAATATTTTTATCATTTTCCTATCTAAAAAATCTTCCTGAAAATATATTACGGAAACTGGGCTTTTATAACTTTGCTGCAATGCAAAAAAAGTAATACGAAGAAATAGTCTACGTTGACGTTACTTAAAAAAACTAGATCAATAGATGTCGCCACGTCCCCGTAAAACGATTAGTCAGATAGAGAGTTAAAATTCGATGCTCGGACCTTAACTTCGGTGGCCTAGTTGGTCAATGGCGTCTGACACGGAGAGTCAGAAGAGGCGGGTTCGAATCCCGTCCGAGGATGTGAATTATTATCTCTATAAATTTCAATGTTTGAGATCGCTAAAACAGGCGTTAATGCTTTAAAAAGTAATACTAAGTATAAAAAAAACTAACTTCACAAATAACCGATGTACGCCACTATAGCAACGCAATCGCAACTCAATAGTTTACAGCATAACAATTATGTCAAAAACCATCGATAGCAAGCCGCTGGACCACGATACAACCTAAATAGCGAGCGGACTACGAAAACTGTCAAAAACTACAATGTTCATACAACTGAGTTGCGATAACGCAGTTCAATAGCTAAAAGACTTGGGCCTTAAATTCTGCATATGACGGCCTTAAAAGTGTCCAATGATCATAAATAAAGGGGTACAGATACAAGTTCGTAAATCGTTATCAGAGCTATCAGAAATAATTGTTCTGATTCACAGAGGAGATAGTTCGACTATCGATTTCATCCAAATCAATCATGGTTTTGAACACTCTGACTACTTCCAATTGAATACTAAGGCTTTCTACTGAATACTTCATGAGCAAGTACCGCCTCTGACATAGTCTTAACGACTTCACTGTTGTCTTAGAAGAAAGAAAATATTGACTAAGACTCAATATAACAAGTGCAATTTGAAAAATGTAATACCAACTTCCATTCTATTACTTTGGTAAAAATCAGTCATTGGAGTGTAACTCAAAAACTACTGGACCGAATTTGATAAAATTTACATGGGACCAAAGAAAGCACCAGCTTTTAGCAAGCAGCTAGAATTTTGGAAAACAATGATACCACGTCGAAACTCACCATTAATTCTATGTTTACTAATATACAGATAGAGAATACTATAAGGGGAATACTACTTGCAAATTGACGGCGTAGCGATGGGTTCCCCTATAGCTCCTGTAGTAGCTAACATATTTATGGAGTGATTCGAAATGCCTGCATCATTGAACATCCCATACAAGCCTAGACACTGGTGGCGTTATGTCGATGACGTGTTTGCAACAGTACACGAAGATGACCCACTACTAGTACATCTGAATAGCGTCCACCCTAAAATTGCTTTCACTGTGGAACGTGAGCAACATGGCGCTCTTCCCTTTCTAGATGTATTGGTGAAACGTGACTCAAATGGCCGTTTGTCACATACAGTATACCGTAAGCCAACACACACGAACAGATATCTTAGCGCTAATTCACACCATCACCCAGTGCAACTAGCCTCAGTACCGCGCACCCTTATTAACAGGGCGCTGACATAATGTGATCCCGAACATTTGGATGCTGGGCTAGGTTTCTTAAAAAGTGTGTTGGAGAGTAACGGTTACAAGTGGAAACAGAGCTGGCGTGTTGCAAACGCGTCGACACACGCACGCCCAGCATCGGTGGACAGATCGGTGGCATATCTGCCGTACATAAAAGGGGTAACGGATAAAATTGGAAACTTATTACGCCGAAGATACAGTATTAACACAGTATTCCGTCCCCTCAAGCAGCTAAGTTTTTGTTGCTAAGTTGGGACCAACAGTCCCAAGGTGGTGTCGGGTTTCTCGTCCACAAGTCCCTTACTAACAACATAGTTAAGATCGATAGCGTTTCCAATAGGGTCGTATACCTAATACTCAGAGTATCCAAACGATATTCGCTGAAGGTCATTCAGGTATACGCACCGACGCACCCGGATGATGAGGTGGAGGATATGTATGAGGACATTAGTCGGGCCATACATACCTCTGAAACGCACTTTCTAGTTGTTATGGGGGACTTCAACGCGAAGTTGGGTAAGAGAAGCGAGGATGAGTCGAAAGTGGGGCAATTTGGCTATGGACAACGGAACCGTAGGGGTCAGAGGTTGGCCGACTTCCTGGAGAAAGAGGGACTCTTTATGATGAACTCTTTCTTTCAGAAGCCACCTCACAGGAAATGGACCTGGCTGAGTCCCGATGGTTCCACGAGAAATGAGATTGACTTCATTATGACCACCAAAAGGCAAATATTCACTGATGTCTCCGTGATCAACAGGGTTAAAACCGGTAGTGATCACCGAATGGTAAGAGGCACGGTGAATATTAATGTCAAACTGGAGAGGTCTCGTCTGATGAAGTCTACGCTCCGACCTACTCGTGCCCATATTCAAGACCCCGAGAGCTTTCAACTTGAGCTATCCAATCGCTTCGATTGCCTTGAGAACATCGCTTCAGTGGACGAGATCAATAACAGGTTAGTAGAAACTGTCCATACAGTGGGTTCCAAGTACTTTAAACCCCACCGTACAGATAGGCCACAGAAACTCTCCAACGATACCCTCAACCTCATGGCTGAACGACGCTCATTGAAACTGCAGTCTTCGGATGATGCTGAAGCATATAGGCTGCTCAATAGACGAATATGGAAGTCCTTGCGACACGACATTCGGATCTTTAATACAAACCGTATTAAAGAGACGATAGAGCGGAAAAAAGGCTCCAAAGTGTTTGCAAGAGACATGTCTATTGGGCAAAGCCAGTTGACGAAGCTGAAGAGAGGAGACGGCAGTGTAGCGTCGACCAAAGCGGAAGTGTTAGGAGAGGTCGAGAGTTTCTACGGACAGTTATACACCTCGGTCGCTAAACCTGTTAGCAGCTCGGCCAAAGACCCAAGAGCCAAGCTGACCCGACATTATACCGAAGATATCCCGGACATCAGCCTGTACGAGATTAGAATGGCCTTGAAACAGCTTAAGAACAACAAGGCGCCTGGTGACGACGGTATCACATCTGAGCTTCTGAAAGCGGGTGGAACACCGGTACTTAAAGTCCTTCAGAAGCTCTTTAATTCCGTCTTACTCGAAGGTTCAACGCCAGAAGCATGGAACAAAAGCATGGTGGTGCTGTTCTTCAAGAAAGGTGACAACACTTTACTTAAAAATTACAGACCCATCTCGCTTTTGAGCCATGTTTCTAAGCTGTTTTCGAAGGTCATAACGAACCGTCTCAGTCGCAGGTTTGATGAATTCCAGCCTCCGGAACAAGCCGGTTTCCGAAAAGGCTATAGTACCATAGACCACATCCACACGCTACGGCAAGTTATACAGAAGACCGAAGAGTATAACTTGCCTCTTTGTTTAGCGTTTGTGAACTATGAGAAAGCCTTTGATTCGATTGAGACGTGGGTAGTGCTTGAGTCTCTCCAGCGGTGCCGTATTGACTATCGGTATATTGAAGTGCTGAAGTGTTTGTACAAAAACGCCTACATGTCAGTCCGAGTACAGGAGCAGAGTTCGAAGGCAATTCCATTGCAAAGAGGCGTGAGACAGGGAGACGTTATATCTCCGAAACTGTTCACCGCTACATTGGAAGACGCCTTCAAGCTTCTGGAATGGCAAGGACTTGGCATCAATATTAACGGCGAATACATCACTCACCTTCGATTTGCCGACGATATTGTAGTCATGGCAGAATCCATGGAAGACCTCAGGACAATGCTCGAAGGCCTCCATCGAGTTTCCCAACGGGTAGGTCTTAAGATGAACATGGACAAGACGAAAATTATGTCTAATGCCCATGTTGTACCTACCCCAATATCAGTTGGGAACTCAGTTCTCGAAGTTGTTGACGAGTATATCTACCTGGGACAGACAGTCAAACTAGGCAGGTCCAACTTCGAGAAAGAGGTCAATCGTCGAATCCAACTCGGCTGGGCAGCGTTCCGGAAACTTCGCGAAGTCTTCTCGTCAAAAATACCTCAGTGCCTCAAGACAAGAGTCTTCGACCAATGTGTGTTACCAGTGATGACTTATGGCACTGAAACGTGGTCTCTTATTATGGGCCTCATAGATAAGCTCAAAGTCGCACAACGAGCTATGGAGAGGGCTATGCTCGGGGTTTCTCTACGTGATCGAATCAGAAATGAGGAGATCCGTAGAAGAACGAAAGTCACCGACATAGCTCAGAAGATTAGCCAGTTGAAGTGGCAGTGGGCAGGGCACATAGCACGCAGAACAGATGGCCGATGGGGCCGAAAGGTTCTGGAGTGGAGACCACGTACCGGCAAGCGCAGCGTAGGTCGTCCACCGACACGGTGGACAGACGACCTGAGAAAGGTCGCAGGACGACGTTGGATGCAGGCCGCTTCCAACCGGTCCTTTTGGAAAATCATGGGGGAGGCGTATGTTCAGCAGTGGACGTCCTACGGCTGAGATGGAGATGATGAAGCAGCTAAGACTTTGGCTTCGCTCTCCCAAAGATAGAGAGCCACTGGGTGTGCCTGGTGTAAATATGATTCCCTGCGATTGCGGAAAATGTTACGTCGGTGAAACAAGAGGAAATATATCCACTAGACTCAATGAACACGTACGCTCCATGAAGAATCTGGACAGCAACAGCTCCGCTGTTGCAGAACATTCTCTAGCCTCAGATACGCAGCACTATATCCGCTTTGATAAAGTGCGGGTGCTAGCGCGGGAACAGTTTTTCGTTCCACGTAAGATCCGGGAGGCTATCGAGATTGGTAGGAACCAGAATTTTAATAGAGATGGAGGATGGAGCCTGCCCTCTACCTGGCGATCGTGTCTTCGTGAAGCTAACGGTAGTGGACAAGTAGAGACCAGTGGCGATGTGGTGAGCTCATTCTGACTGAGTGCTCCCACCAGCACGGGACACGACACCAGCGGTGAAGAGGACTCCCGATTCGTTGCGCCGACGCAACAGATATCCGCCCCCGCGCCCCGCACGACATGATGTCATCGCGCGGGCTACGTGCTGCTGCCCGCAGTGCGAGGCGAGACGCAATCGCGAGCGTTCTGCACTCTCCTTGAAAAAGACCACCGGATGTGGTTGAAACTATAGTCGGAAAGATCTGACTTTTTGTACGTGTGTAAATCCCGTTTTTTCATATTAAAAATGTGTACAAACCATGTTTATTTATTTATTTATTTATTTATTTATTTATTTACAAAGTTTCACAGCTTATACAATTTAATATTACGTAACTAGATATTTATAAAACCACTCATGAGCCATTTTGAAACTTCATTATATAGACTTTTGTGTAACAATAAAGTAGGTAGGCATAGTCGCAAAACACTAAATTAAGACAGTAAAAATAACAATGTTTGTGGTGGATTAAAGTCAGTAATTGAATATAAACGAAACAACTGGTTCAACTGAATAAATTATAAATATAGCTGTCATAACTAATAAGACGTATAGTCCCACATTTAGTATCTAATTGTTGAATTAGTACCTACGTAATGTGCATCAACATTAATTATGAGTGCTGACACTAAGAGTAAAAACTATAAATCTTAATGATGGGTAATAATTCCAATATATACTTACCTAATAATACAATTAAATAGCATGTGTTATATAAATAGTGTGTGATGTGTATCGTGTAAGGGTGTGTTTGTGTGTGTGAGGGTGTATGTGTGTTTGTGTGTGTCATGAGATGAGAGAGAGGGCAGCAAGGGCTATGCATTAGTTATAAAGATAAGATAGTAGGGAATCAGTTTAAGTTCATAGCTGTCAGAGACAGAAATGTCACCGCGTCGTGAAAATAGTTAACCTAACCGTTAACATAACGAAGGTTTACATGGTGCGATCTCCCTATATCAGTAGTGTTTTAAACAGTCAGGTTTGCATCGCGGTTAAATAATATTAATTGTAAAATATCTATATACGATATATAAAGTAGTATGTAATATGATTTGAAATGATTCATAGGTCACTAACTTAAACATTCAAAATGTTACAAACTTTAAATTTGAAGGCTTCTTTCGTAAGAATAAATGGGTCTATTTTGTCGAATAATTTGTTAAAAGTCTTAGGCATTCTGGTAGTAATACTATTTGCTGCGTAATTTGTACGGTGCGTCGGCACATAAAAAAGTTGTGTGCGCCTTGTTCTAAAGGTTGGAGCTCGTAAGGCTAGTACTTTAGATATTAATGAGGAGCAGTCTAGCGTGCCCGAACAAATATCATACAGAAGTGACATATCTTTTAAGATACGTCTATTACGGAGTGTCATTAGCCCATGTTTTTGACATGAAACTTCGTAGCTGTCGAAGTTTGATTTACTTCGGAAATCCAAATGCTTAACGAATTTCTTTTGTATAGATTCTATAGCGTGCTCATAAATAACATATTGTGGGTTCCAGACTGGGCTACAGTATTCAAGCACACTACGGACATAGGCGAAATATAATACTTTCAAGCATGGCTGACTAGTAAAAGATTTAGTGACACGTAATAAAAAACCTAGATTTTTATATGCTTTGTCGACAATGTGTTCAATGTGAGAGGAAAATGTCAGTTTATTATCAAGATATATTCCCAAGTCTCTAACATTGGATTCTGTTTTAATTACCACACTATTAAGCTCGTAAGGAAACGAAATCGGACAATTGCTACGTGTAAAACTTAGGCACATACATTTGTCTACGTTTACTCCAATTCTATTACTTTTGTAGTAGTTAGTTAGTCTATCTAAGTCATCCTGGAGCTTAAAGCAGTCATCAATATTCCGAACTTTGTAGTAAATTTTCATATCATCTGCAAAAAGTAAGAAATCAGCATTCCTAAAGCAAGAGCCTATATCATAGAGATAAGCTGAGTATAAAAGCGGACCTAGCAGTGACCCCTGCGGGACACCAGAGGGTATCGTAATAAAGTCCGAACGGGCTCCACCAACGACTACTGCCTGTCTCCTATTAGTTATATAAGATTGAACCCATCTGAAAAGGTCTCCTTGGATCCCTAACTGCTGCAGTTTTTGCAAAAGGATGACGTGATCCACACGATCGAAAGCTTTTTCGAAATCAGTATAGACCACGTCAACCTGTGCTCGCAGTTGCATACCATTCAAAACGTTACTAACGAAAACACCTAAATTGGTTGTAGTTGAACGCCCTTTAGTAAAACCGTGCTGTTCCTCGGGTATACTTTGTGCAATCACTGGATAAATCGAGTCATAAACAATCTTTTCTAAACATTTACTAAGTACGAATTACGTAGGTCTACTATATGAAGATCGCCGACGTTGCAGATGCACCGATAATTATTGAACACATTAAATTCGCCGACGCAGCAATGACGTCAATCGGACACTGCGTGTTAAATCTATTTGTAAGAATAAGCATTCCATATTCCTACTTCGAAGCGGAATGGTTATTCATTAGGAAATAATTGTAAATTAGTTTTATTCTTTTTAATTAATTAAATATATTAATTCATTTCGGTTTTTTTTCGATCTTCTAACTGCCGTTAACGTAATTGGCGCAGTCGGTAGGATATCCACGGGAACACGTCAGGACTCCATCTCACATCGATAACCAGGACGATAAAACTCCCGGGTGGCTGTCAAGCACCGTTTTGGATATCTGAACTTACGGACCAGCGGCAGGACAGAGGAGAATCTAGCAATCGATTCACAGAGGAAAACCAGAGATGAAATATATGTAAGTACACTTGAATTATTCTCGTGTGTTGCTCCTTTTGAATCTTAAACCTTCAAGATTTACCAAGAGCCTCTAGTTCGCGGGAACCTGAATCACGCCAGGCCCGCCAGCGAACAGTAGATAGTAATAGAGATATAGTTGTAGATAATTTAGAAATAGATAACTCAATTTTAAACATGTCTCACGACCCGGACACAATCTTCAAGGCCCTCCGCCTTGTCCCGGATTTTGATGGCAACCCTAACGTGCTCACACGTTTCGTCAAAATCTGTGACTCATTAGCGACTAAGTACCTAAGTGACGCGGCCGGAAGTGAATTTTCCAACTTATGTTTGTTGAACGGAATTTTAAATAAAATAACTGGAACCGCTGCATGTACTATAAATTCTAACGGCATACCAGAGAGTTGGCTAGGTATCCGAACTGCGTTAATAAATAACTTTTCGGATCAGCGTGACGAAACGGCACTGTACAATGACCTTTCTTTAGCTGCACAGGGCACAAAATCACCACAAGAATTTTATGACCATTGCCAAACTCTGTTCAGTACACTTATGACATATGTAAGCTTACACGAGCCTATACACACTACTATAGAGGCGAAGCGTGAATTATACAAAAAGGTTACAATGCAGGCTTATGTTCGCGGTCTTAAAGAACCTTTAGGTTCTCGTATTAGATGCATGCGCCCTGCGACAATCGAGAAGGCGCTTGAATATGTCCAAGAAGAGCTTAACATCATGTACTTACAATCGCGAAACGAAGGCTCTAGAAATTCACAGACCCCTAAGGTCTCATCCGCGCTTCCCGCTATACCTTATATGCCACCGCGACCTCAGAACTTCCAGGCGCCGATGCCTGCCTGGCCCGCACCTGTAGGCATGCGCCCCATGCGGCCCCCGCCTCAACCTTTTAAATTTGCTGAGCCAAACGCATATCGTATGCCAACTAATACGCAACGAATGTTCGCTGCACCGCCGCCTAACTATAACCCACGTAGTAACGTTTTTCGGTTACCACCCCGAAATGTTCCGCCCCAAACTCAAGGCCCTCAGCCTATGAGCGGAATTCAGCGCTTCACTCCTAAACCGCTGCCCCCTACTAAAATGCTTACCGGACATGATTGGAATAAGCATGGTAACCCACCTCCGTCTAATTATTTTAAATCGCGCGAAATGCATATGAATGAATGCGCGGCTCATAATGACTCGTATTACAATTACAACGAACCGGAGTACAATTACGACACTGATTATAACTATAGTGATTTTGCCACCGGTTTCGCTTGTGACTCGACTTATCATGACATGACTTTTAACAACCAAGTATCTGACGATTATCAACCACAGGCAGGAACTAGTCATGATGAAGAGGATTTTCAGGTGGTTTCGAATTCACCAAAACCAACATAGAATTAAACCTTCAAACGCAGAGGCAATTGCCTTATATTCAAATTGCAGACCCCCCATTAAAACTACTTTTAGACACTGGGGCTAACCAATCTTTTATTAGCCCCGAGGCCGTAAAAAAATATTTTTCAGAATATCCTCTCAATTTTGATCCATTCGAAGTAACCAACATACACGCGATAAGTAATAATAATTACTCTATTACTTTACCGTGTTTTGCAGAGTTCAGTGAACCTGATAGTATTAAACTTTTTATATACAGGTTTCATGATTATTTCGACGGGCTCATAGGTTTAGATTTGCTTAGTAACTGGGAGGCCCGAATCGATTTGAGAGAAGGTCAACTTTTAACACGGACCGCTGTGAACCCTATTCGGATGTACAACTCATGTAATGTGAACTTGTACGAAGATATTATACCAGCGGGGACTTCTAAAGTAATTCGCATCCCCGTAGATTCTAGTGACGGTGATGTTTTCATTACGGAGCAAGTCCTTTGTAATTGCATAGTTCATGAATGTGTTACCACTGTCACTAATAATCGCGGCTATTTAGAAGTCGAGAACCCGACACCGAACGATATAATATTCTCGCTCGATCGGCCAGCTCACGCGGAATTATTTAATACCGAGTGCACGCGTACGCAGCTACCGTCGACCCGCGCACGAGATGTTACTTCACGGTTACGTACTGACCACTTGAACGAAGAAGAAAAGGCTAATTTGATAGCTCTTTGCTCGAAATATTCGGATGTTTTTTATATCGAAGGTGAAAATCTATCATTCACGAACCAAATAAAACATCACATCCGAACAACCGATGAAATACCGGTTCACACAAAGAGTTATCGGTACCCTTTTGTACATCGACAAGAGGTTAGCGACCAGATCAATAAAATGTTAGCTCAAGGCATTATTCGACCCTCCGAGTCCGCGTGGAGCTCACCAATATGGATAGTTCCGAAAAAGACGGACGCCTCGGGCAAACAAAAATGGCGCTTAGTAGTTGACTTTAGAAAGCTCAACGAAAAGACCATTGATGACAAGTATCCTATCCCTAACATAGCAGATGTTTTGGACAAATTGGGGAAGTGTCAGTACTTTAGTACCCTGGACCTGGCCAGTGGCTTCTACCAGGTTGAAATGGATCCCACCGATATTCAGAAGACCGCTTTCAATGTGGAACATGGTCATTTTGAGTTCCTCCGAATGCCAATGGAATTGAAGAACTCACCTTCCACATTCCAAACAGTTATGGATAATATCCTCAGAGGTCTCCAGAACCAGATCTGCTTGGTATATCTGGATGACATAATAGTATTCAGTACCTCACTGCAGGAGCACATAACGAATCTTGAGAAAGTGTTCCAAAGACTCAGGGAATCCAACTTCAAGATACAAATGGACAAGTCCGAGTTCTTGAAGCTGGAAACAGCCTACTTGGGTCACATTATTAGCAGCGAGGGTGTGAAACCTAACCCTGACAAAATAGAGGCAATACAGAAGTATCCGATGCCTAAAACTCCTAAAGAAATTAAACAGTTTTTAGGTCTCTTAGGTTACTATCGAAAATTCATACCAGATTTTCACGTATCACTAAACCCTTGACACAGTGCTTGAAAAAGGGTAAGAAAATTGCCTTTGACCCTGACTATGTCAAAAGTTTTGAACAATGTAAGACGTTACTGACAAATGACCCGATACTCAAATACCCTGACTTCAGCAAAGATTTTATTCTAACGACTGACGCTTCAAACGTAGCTATAGGTGCCATTTTATCACAAGGCCCCATAGGAGCCGATAAACCTATCTCTTATGCATCTCGTACACTCAATGATAGCGAACTTAACTACAGTACCATTGAGAAGGAGCTATTGGCTATAGTTTGGGCCACGAAATACTTCAGACCATACTTATTCGGACGGAAGTTTAAAATCTTGACTGACCACAAACCATTACAGTGGATGATGAATTTGAAAGAGCCAAATTCACGTCTCACAAGATGGCGACTTCGACTTAGTGAATACGACTTCACCGTTATATACAAAAAAGGCAAAAATAACACTAACGCTGATGCCTTGTCTCGTATAGAGATCAATACTAAAGAGTCTAGGACATTGTTCGAAGATATCGAAGAATTAAACTCTATATTAGGCATTCCATCTGAATCCATACAGGGTAACCCATCCAACTCGCTACCTGCTCATCAAGCGAACTCCTCGACAGAAACAGTGCACACCAGCAACGAAAATCCTATACTAGAGATCCCTATTACAGACGAACCTTTTAACAAATTTAACCGACAGATACATTTCAGCCTTGTTAGTGACGTGAAAAAACGGCCCATAATAACTAAACCGTTTGACACGCACACACGTATAAGTATTCAACTATCAGAGTCGAACCTAGAGAGTGACGTAGTAAATGCAGTTAAAGAGTACGTCAATCCGAAAGTCAAAACTGCTATCTTAATTAATCCTCCTTTGGCTATGTATTCAATAATTCCAATCTTGCAAGAAAAGTTCAGAAGTTCATCAATGAATCTTGTCTTAGCAAAAGTAGAGTTAGAAAATGTTAAGGAGTACCTTCGGCAACAAGAGATAATCCGCCATTATCACGATGGTAAAACAAACCATCGCGGAATCACTGAGTGCCATTTAGCTTTGTCTCGCAAATACTATTGGCCAAAAATGAAAGACCAAATAGCGAAATATATAAGTGAGTGTACCATATGCGGACAAGCAAAATACGACCGAAACCCAGTCAGACCTCAATTTAATATTGTGCCACCATCCACTAAGCCTTTTGAAATTGTTCACATGGACTTATTCACCGTACAATGTGAGAAATATGTCACTTTTATAGATGTCTTCACCAAATACGGCCAAGCATATCATTTGCGTGACGGAACAGCTATTAGCATATTGCAAGCACTTTTACAGTACTGTACCCACCATGGTGTTCCCATAACTATTATTACTGATAACGGAACTGAGTTCACCAATCAGCTGTTCATGGAATTTACACGACTCCATAAGGTCAATCATCATAAAATATTAGCTCACTCACCTAACGACAACGGTAATATTGAACGCTTTCATTCTACACTCTTAGAACATCTTAGAATTCTAAAATTACAACACAAAGACGAGCCTATAGTAAATCTCATGCCATACGCTATTATTGCCTACAACAGTTCCATACATAGCTTTACAAGATGCCGACCGTTTGACTTATTGACCGGACATTTTGACCCTAGAGACTGCAATGACATTGACATAACACAGCAACTGTTACAACAGTATACCCAAGTTCATAGAGACCGTATGAAACAAGTTTACGATATTATCAATTCCTCATCACTTGCTAATCGCACTTCACTAATCGAGAACAGAAATAAAAATAGAGAACCCGAGAAGGAATATACACCTCAACAGCAAGTCTTTGTAAGAAATCCTCTTGCCAATCGACAAAAGACCGCCCCTCGATATACTCAAGATACAGTTTTAGCTGACCTGCCAATCCACATCTATACTTCGAAAAAGCGTGGTCCCATAGCAAAATCGAGACTTAAGCGCGTGCCTAAAGCAGCCAATTTGTTACAGGATTCTGCTTATGTCAATCCTTCCAATGACGCGACCTCAGCAGATAAAACTTGAGAGCCTTGACGATGGACCAGGACTTCTGCCGTACAAACTCGGACTTATGAGACTTACAAATCATCATCATACGTTTCTACAGTACGTTCAACTAGATGACATTGAAAATAACATTAACTCACTACAGACTCAGTTACTAAACTGTCAAAAGCAAATGACTAACGACACTTACTCACTGTACGAAATTCAAATAGATTATCTTACTAGCAAGCTTGGCAATGTCTTAAAACAATTACAATCATTAGAGCCCAATAGAGTCAAAAGAGGTCTTGTAGACGGATTAGGTTCAATCATAAAAAGCCTAACCGGAAACCTAGATCACGCCGATGCGTTAAGATATAATGACGCAATTAAAACTTTAGAAACCAATCAGGATAAAATAGTAAATGAGTTCAACGCACATATCAGTATGAGTAAGGAGTGGATGTCCAAACATAATGACGTAATAGCACAGATAGTAAGTAACGAATATAAAATCAACTCTACTTTAGAATTGATACTGAAGAGTGACGCATACAGAGAAAACAATCTAATTAAGTATGCTAAGTTCGCTCAACTCTTAGAAGTTATAAGCGAAAACGTAGAGGACTTAACTCAGGAGTTAATTAGGATAGAAAATAGCTTAGCTTTTATACGAGCTTCTAGTACTCACCATTCGACTATAGATATAGAGACACTAGAGTCAATGGTTGCGAAACTTAAATTAATTTATGGCAGAGAGCACATTTTAGATTTAGAACTTAGGGAATATTACGATATCATTAAACCTGGATCGTATTATATTAATAAGCAGATAGTTTTTATTTTTAAGTTTCCAATTTTTTCTACGGATAGTTATGATTTTTATAGATTATCAGTAGTACCTAACAAACACGCTCAGGCTCTTATCCCCTCCTTCCCCTTCCTAGCAACTAACGAGATGACGTTCATGTACATAGAGGCAGAATGCCCGAAGCTGAAAAAATGGTATCTCTGTGAAAAAGGAATCGCTCACCAGATACGAACCAAATTTGACTGCATCCAGGAGCTGATTCACAATCAAGTTATCCAGGAATCCTGCCAGTTCACGACAGTCACCCTGACGAGAGAAGCTCTGGAGAAACTTGACGATCAACACTATGTTCTGTCCTTCCCTCATAAAACGAAGGTACAACTCAACTGTAACCAGAAGAACTACTCTATGCTGCAAGGAAGCTATCTCGCTACGATACCCGCTGGATGTCACCTGAAATCACAAGAGTTCACTATTTCAAATGACAATGATGAGATCAAAGGTCAACCTCTCAAACTGATGAACATCCCCTACGACGCGGAGAAACAAAGTAACCTAGCTACCCATGTTAAACTGAACTCCATTGACCTCCAAGGGCTGCACAGCATCCAAGAAAAACTAATGATCCAGCCTTCCTTACGTGTGGACAATTTGAAATCAGATGCTTTCTACCACACAACCATACCATTCTACGTAGTACTATCGAGCGCAGCTGTACTCACTATCATACTAGTGACCCGACGCTACGTGTGCAGATGTAACACACCTACGAAAACGGACCAGAAACCCCCAACAGCACTAATGAAGAAGGAAGATCCCGACACTATTCCGGCAACATTTTCACTCAACGTGCTAAAATAGTCGCCGTTCTAGGGGTGGAGGAATTACGTAGGTCTACTATATGAAGATCGCCGACGTTGCAGATGCACCGATAATTATTGAACACATTAAATTCGCCGACGCAGCAATGACGTCAATCGGACACTGCGTGTTAAATCTATTTGTAAGAATAAGCATTCCATATTCCTACTTCGAAGCGGAATGGTTATTCATTAGGAAATAATTGTAAATTAGTTTTATTATTTTTAATTAATTAAATATATTAATTCATTTCGGTTTTTTTTCGATCTTCTAACTGCCGTTAACGTAATTTACGTTTAGTTATCATAATAAAGTAATAAGGTAACAAACATAAAAAAAAAAACATTTTGGAAGTCGATAGAAAAGTACGCATATAGACACAGTATACATATAGTTCATGGAAAGCGTTCTGACGATGACGCGAGTTCCTTGATTTTTGTTTACCCAAACAGTGTTGTAAGTTAAAAAGTTTTCACTTCAATAAAATAAGGAGTGGGACCGACAGCTGAACGTGTTTTCTCAAACATAAGAGAGAGAAGTAGAATAGAAATGTTAAATATTATTGTTTAATTTTTAATTAGAAATACGGGATTACTCACGTAATATTTATCGGATAGGTCCGGCTATAGTTACGACCACATTCGGTGGCCTTTTTCAAGGAGTGTTCGGGACGCCCACGTCGATGACGTCTCGCTTAGCACTGCGGGTGGCAGCTCGTAGCGCTCGTGATGTTAAAGGTTGGTGCGGGGGGCGGGATACACTATGTTGCGTTGGCGCGTCCTCTTGATCGTCGTCGCTGGTGAAGCGCCTGCTGGTATGTGAGGGGACGTCCCAGCAAAAAGAGCTCACTACATCTGAGTGAAAACCACGTTAGTTTTATAACAAAAATATTGTTTCAGTTGGCAGAGTTCTTCAATGAAGAGAGATCTGGAGTGTTCATCGCAGGGAAGGGAGACTTTGCCGTCGCTCTATTTAGGACACCCCGGGGTAAACTAGAAAAATGGTTCAACTTAGCATGACTAGTGGCTTGTAAATGGTGTTGTACAAGGTTGGATAACATCACTTACAAGACATATTAAAATAGTAGACACAACACTAAATTGAAGTTAAAAATACCACAGAATACAAATGAGTAGTATCGGTAACAGTTGTTGTTCTAATGTAACATTTGTGCATTTAGAACTTACTAATGTAATTTCGTACTAATATAATTATCTATGTACTAATGTAGTTTTTGCACACGTGTATTTTTTGTGTTTATGTAATTTTTGCTTTCATGTAGTGTTTGCACTAACATTATTTGCACTAATGTTACTGTTCTAATAATGTAAAACTCATTTAATTTTTGCAGTAATGCAATTATTGCAATAATTTATTGTTTGCACTCATGTCGTTTTTGTATTAATTTCTTTTTTGCTAATATAATTGTTGTATTAATTTAATTTTTGTATCTATGTAATTTTTGTATCAAAGTAAATATTGCAGTTTAATGTAATTTTTGCACTAATGTAATTTTGCACTTATGTAATGTTGTACTAACGTAATTTTTGCGTCAGCCAGTACAAAGTCAGTCGACAATGTTTCGTAATGATTGTTCGCAGGTTACTACATGTTTGACCCGGCGGATAGAGACCGCTACGGACGCGCAGTGGCGCCCCCTTGCGCCGGGAAGGCTAGGGCTTGCTTCTCTCAATACCCTAACGTAAGTCCATCTGATACACTGCGAGGGAATCTTGATATATGATAATTAGGTTCAAATCTTAAAACTATACTTGTGAGCTCAAAAGTGTCCCATATTGTGTGAGCGGGAAAATGGAAGGGCATAACGTTATGTCGCAAACGACATCATTGCCGAACTTACAGTGCTCTTGCATGTAGAAAATTGACCCTTAAAATCATAATGGCGGATGACGCAACGGATTGAGTACCACGCAAAACAAAATTTAGTGTGAGTGCCAGTGACTCCTTCCAACGAATTCCGAAAGAAAATTGCTACAATATTTTTCGTGCTCAAATCCTAATTTCTAATCAACGGCGACGATGACGACTTTTGGCAGCTAACCGCGATTATCACAAACACTGGCAAATGAAATACGCTGGTAGACTACGAACAGGAACAGTTGACTAAAAAGTCAGTCAACAATAAACTGCAGGGCTATTGTGTTCCTCAGTTGCAATCAAATGTTGATTGAAATCTGAAAAAATGACTGCTGTTGCCATTTTTGTCAGCTCCAGTCAGTAACTTACTATTAATGCTTACTGGAGTTATGAAAACTGGCTTAGAGCCGTCACTTTTCAAAATTACAATCAACATTTGATTGTAACCGAGTTACATAATAGCTCTGCCGGTTACTTAATTTAGATAATAGAAATCACGACAATACTTCTAATGATTTAGCAATGTAATTCATATTTTGAAATTTATAGAGAGATAAATTCACATCCTCGGACGGTATACGAACCCGCGTCTTCTGACTATCTGTTTCAGACGCCATGACCATCTAGGCCACCGAGGCTTGAGGTCCGAGCATCGAATTTTAACTCTCCCTCTGATTTAACCGTCTTACGGGGACGGAGCGACATCTATTGAACAGCTTTGACAGCACTATCCAACCGAAAGAAGCATTATTTAGAAATACTTAAACTATATATAAAAATATTAAACATTCGTATTGACGTTGCAACCCGTTATAATTTTAATAGTATTACTTTTTTAAGCACTACCGCCTGCTTTAGCGATCTCAAACATTGAAATTTATAGAGAGAAAAATTTACATCCTCGGACGGGATAATTATATTGTATAGTTCATAATTATATAATTCATATTGTAGTCAACTTTGGAATATTTGACTTACGTTACTATATACGAGTACGTTGTGATTTACGCGATATGCGTTAAAACATAATTATACTTAAGACCGGCTAGAACTCGTGCTGAAATTTACTGAAAATAGTCTCTGACCAGCCGCCTTATTGTCTAACTTGAATGAGAATTAAATGTAACTTCATTCTCATTTTCATTGATGGTCCCAGCCAATAGGCTTGCAGGGTTTCGCCCAGAATTGGATTCAAATGTCAAAATGATGGCCATTCCCATTTTCCGTAAATATAGACAATAAGGCAGCCGGTTTGACCTTATTTGTAGTGTGTAACTATGGCCGTTCGTCTGGACTCCCATACTAGCTTCTTCTTTAGCTGTAGTAGTGTTAGCCAACACCTAACAATTGGTTACTCATTATTTGGTTAAGACGCGGTCGAACCCCAATTTTAAAATAATTTACGATGCTTTACGTAAGGTTGAAAATCGCTTGTTAAATTGGACGATGTAATGCGAATATGCGTTAATTTTGTACGTTTTCTTTATATTCTTCGATATATACTAACACAATTGAAAAAACTGCTGGTTCTTACTTTAGTACTATACATTGGCTATGTATTACCTAAAAAAAAATATATAGTGTTATCGCTGAAAATTCTAAGAGTTTGGACGTGAAAGTTTACTTTTGTGGACGTATTCAGGATTTTTTTCTGCTGAAAGAGAGTTATATTTATGAATTCTATTCGGTTATTACTCTTTTCCTATTCCTTTTCTAACCTTTGTATTTTTTTCATAATATACTATCGATCTGTTTCGTTACACTAGGCGTTTAAAAATTCTGCTTTTTCTTTAATCAGGGTACGAGCGCGCATTAAAGACAATATCATTCTTTATATTTATTTTGGACCAAATGCTGCTCAAACCTTGAATTGATAGTATATTTTTATGTTCTTATACACCAAATATTTCAAAGATCTATCATGGGAATAAAAATATATATCTTTATATACTTGGAATTTAGGTTATTAATCACATGTCATCCTTATAAGAAACTAGCTGGTGTCCGCGACTTCGTCTGCGCAGGATTGGTACTTCAAATAGCTTATTATCTTCTCCAAGGCCATATATCTTTATACCAAAAAGTCATAATACATTTACACGATCAAACGCAATAGTACTATATAAGTAAATGTAAATACTTAGTTGTATCAATCAGTAAACACTAATAATAAAATACAGTACCAACGTACATACAAATATAAAATTAATCACAATGGGAAAATATGTCATTATTATTTCATCCCCCTTGACGGTATTTGTGTTACATCTCATCACCCTCGGCGGTCGCTGAGCACGTCTAGTATATTGTCGAAATGATGGCGTGATTCCGACTAAGCTATCAGAAACTGACACAAACTTTGACAGAACTGTCATCATTACGATCTTGACGTAGGCGGAGATCTAATAAATTTGTCTATGTTGTGCTCAAGAATATTACGCTTTTTCACCCGCGTGGTGATGGATGATGATGATGATGAAAAGTAAGTAAATTTCATCGAAATGGCCCCACCGTTTAGGCGTGAAAGAGTAACAAAGATCCACACATTCATTCTCACAAACTTTCGCGTTTATAATATTAGTAGGGTATACATATATATAGTTATTTAGATATGTAAGCATTTTGTGTAGACTTACCAATCCTTAAGCACGCTGGTGTGTTAAAATCATGAATAATACCATGTACCTATATCTTTATTAAGAACAGGAGCATTTGTTTTTTTCAAAATGAAATGTACAGCCTTTGTAGGTACTGCAACTCTCATGTCTTGGAAGCATTTGGACCAAAGTCTGTCATTGTGCTTTGTTAAGAGTTATAGTTTTATGAGTCAGGCGCAATATCTTTCAAAGAGAAAAAGTTACATTAAAAATGCTGGTCATCCACTTGGCTGGTCAGTAAAAGCATGAAAATGGTTCAAAAATACGTCACAAGGCACTCTCCCTGCAATGGCTCGGAATGGTAACAGCTCTCATTCCGACCAGGTTGGCATCTTTTTACGCCAGTTAAAGGTGGCATCAAGATACGTGTTGTCAAATTGTAGGTACCACTTCCTCCGTCGATTGGTTTATAAAAAAGTGATATGTTTCGAGCGGAGTGCAATATATTACCTACTTTACTGTTGAAACCTTTGAATCACATTGGAACAGGGGTCCAAGTCTCTTAGCAAACGCCTCACTACTGCGACACTTCTGCGATTGAACTGTTTATAATGTCAAATTCGATAGTCTGTTAGATCTAGTTCTCAATCGCAGTTGTGAAGCAATCGCATCGCTGTCGTATGGCTGTGCTACGGCTTGCGAATGTTGCCACTCAAATAAAAATTAATATATCTATCAATCAATCATCAACCAAAACATAAATACCTACAGTGATTATCTAGCAAAATTACAATAAGTAATCACATTTTTAATATTTTTATGTAAGGCAACCGATTTCACACGAAATAGTATATTGTTTTTGCATCAAAAAACAAACGTCTCAAACTACCGATGTCTGTCACTGTAGCAACGCAATCGCAACACAATAGTTTACACGAATAGCAATTAAGTCAAAAACTATCGATAGCAAGCCGCTGGCCCGCGATACAACCTCAATAGCAAGCATATTTCGAAAACTGTCAAAAACGACAATTTTCTAAAAAAATAGTTGCAATAACGCGGTTCAATAGCTAAGAGACTCGGGGCCCAGGTTTGCTGCAGCTACTTTATGCTTTCATTTGATTTGTGCAGGTTAAGACATTGGTGGAAAAGCTGGGACCGAACATACCGCCCGTGATCACTGTTGACTCTGCTTATAATGAGGTAAGTATATTATGACTACTTATTAAGTAGGTATATAGCATAAAGTATATATACAGTATAAAGCATCTCTCAGGTCATCATAGGGGTGGCGAGTAGTGCAGCATACGGCTGCACTAATGGTCATTGCTTCTTGATTTCATCTTCGCTTTCCATCAGGCGAGAGGGAGTCTTCCACAGAAGACGAGGTGATAATTCGGATCACACCTATTCATCTATCAACTTAGGTATCTTAATATAGCGCGGTGATTTAGAAGCATTAGACCTCTTTGTGAACAATTTCGTCCAAAGTAAGTTATGATTATATATTAGCTTATTTCTACCACAAAGCAGTAATGTTGGCAATACTGTGTTCTGGTTTGAAGGGTGTGGTGACCGGCAAAATTACAGGCACATGAGACTTAACTTCATTGCATTTGCTGTCTCTCTGCCACCCATACAATGTTATATTAGCAGTACCTAAGTAGAAACATTGTAAACATCTATATGAAAAGAATGGCCCCGAGTTTCTTGCTGCTTCTTATCGGTGGGCTCTATATATTTTGGAACGCGGCGGTAGAGGCTTTAAAGTACATTATAATGAAAAGTTGACGTTCATAAATGCGTCTTTGATGCCTAAATTGAAAAAATGATTTTGATTTTAACACTTAACAAGGTATTGTCTCAGGGTAACGGCCGCAGTGCAGTTCCTTACTTCGGACGGAATGCATAATTATGTTATAGGTTGCCGTTGCTTCTAATTACATGAAAACCATTTTAGTTGTTACGTATAGAAAAGATTCATTGACGTTTGTGTTGAGGTTAAACACGTGGCAGGAATGTTTCCCCGAGTTTACTATACACTTTATATGTAGAGACTTGAACAAGATTGAATTCTACTCTATTGAGGATTTTTTTAAATGTAAACCTTAAAGATAATGAGGAAATTTCTGCTATTTGTGATTTAGTGTATTCTTAAACTGATATTATAATGACATTGAACCGAATTGTATATTTTTAAGACTGTTAACATTAAATCTCAACCTGACATTATAAATTTTATTATAATAATATGTGAAATAGTTATATTTTACATTTCAAATGTCTGAAGGGAAAAAAATACTTTAATATAATATCTAATATATTGGATTATTTTTTATTATTTTTTATTAAATCTGGCGAAACGTTTGTTTGAGGCGTCGGGTGACCGAAATGTTGGCGCCTATTTTGGGCAAAAACTTAGCATTGCCATCCAGCGTGGCAATGCCGCCAGCGTTTTGGCCACTTTTCCCCCCACCATGGGGCTTATAGATTAGATAGTTATTATTATTCTTTTTTTATTTAATTTTTAATTACTAACAATGTAATTTTTATGGAAAATAAATATATTGGATAGATTGAATAATGATATAACAATTTTCTTTTTTTAAATATTAGATGTTTTATAAATGTTTGTACGCCGTAAGGCAAAACATGCAAGAAACTTAAATTACTATTTATTCTTAAGATCTATTAATGTTACCCATGTTTCATCCATTCAATGCTCGTTTTTGTTCCCCGATACACTTTTACTCTGACTCCGTTAGATCAACTGGTAGAACTAATTCCTTCGAAACGAGCCGCCATTTTTTTATTTCAATCATCATTTGTTAGCAACTGATATACATAATAGCCCGGCCGCATAAATATGTTTGTGATTTATAACAATTGAAGACGGCATGAGCATTGAAAATTCTAATGAAACAATATTTGTAAGAATACGCATTTGCATTTTCGGACGTTATGAATAATTTTACGTCAATGTATTCAACTTGCAGGCAAGCGCACATAATATATTCATGTTTAAAATTAAATAGTTAATTTTATTTAATGATGTAGACGTCACAATAGATTCTTAATGCAGATATTTGTTTATGCTGTAAAAACAACTGTTCAACGTTGCATACGCTGCGTATATTTCATAGATAACTTAGAATTATGTACAGCAACATTAATATCTATATAGAAAGAAGAAAGAAAATGTTTATTTCGGACATCATCATCATCATCATCTCAGCCGTAGGACGTCCACTGCTGAACATATGCCTCCCCTGATTTTTCAAAAGGACCGGTTGGAAGCGGCCTGCATCCAACGTCGTCCTGCGACCTTCCTCAGGTCGTCTGTCCACCGTGTCGGTGGACGACCTACGCTGCGCTTGCCGGTCCGTGGTCTCCACTCTAGAACCTTTCGGCCCCGTTGGCCATCTGTTCTGCGTGCTATGTGCCCTGCCCACTGCCACTTCAACTGGCTAATATTCTGGGCTATGTCGGTGACTTGAGTTCTTCTACGGATCTCCTCATTTCTGATTCGATCACGTAGAGAAACCCCGAGCATAGCCCTCTCCATAGCTCGTTGTGCGACTTTGAGCTTGTCTATGACGCCCATAGTAAGAGACCACGTTTCAGTGCCATAAGTTATCACTGGTAACACTCATTGGTCGAAGACTCTTTCGGACATAGAAACACACAACAGCAAAAAATATACAATAAAAAAATTACTATAAAGTACTATTTATAAACTATAATATGAATAAACTATATGTACCCATTCTACTCGTATATGTATAAAACAAATTTCAACGAAATCAATGTGGTAGTTTTTAACTTATGCGTGAATATAACCTATTGTACAAGTACGTCTTCTGACCTATATATTTTTTATAGTATAGACTTTTTGGCCTCTACTCCTTTATTACAAGTGGCGATATGTTATAAATCTTTGTGTATGCCTAATTCTAACTATTTCAACAGATCACTCAGTAAAAAATACATTTATGTTTGTTTCAGAGCAAAGCTGTATCAGACAATTCGAAGGAAGCTGGCAAGAGGGAGAGCAGAGATGATGATAAAGAGGTTAGTCTTTTGTTATGAGACCAGCATGATCCTCTAGCCTGGTCCTCTAGGGCAGTGGTTCTTAACCTTTTAGTGAGAAGGGACCATTTCACACAATTTCTGTCTTGCCAGGGACCACCAACTATACGGAAGTAATATGCAGTATATATGTAAATGAAGAAAAGGTTGTTCTATTTATAAACAAAACGCATACAATTGTTCAAAGCTGACGGTATTGAAATATGTGACGGAAATTTTATATTACACAGATAAGAATGTATGTATATTATTTTCACGCAAATTTTGTGACTGCATACTTCTACTTAGTTCTGAATGCATGGGTTCAGTTGTCAGTGTTAGTTCCAATTTCTCGAATCTTTGTGAAAGAAATAGCCATTTGGCGCCTAAAATATTCAATATTCATACCTGTTTCGAATGTAATTTTCAAATTTGGATGTCTTCGTGGACCACTTTGGATGCTTTCAGGGATCACCAGTGGTCCGCGGACCACCGGTTGAGAGCCACTGCCCTACATGATCCCCGCGAACTCATCAGTTTATTAGATTCCGATAATATGATAGATAGAAGTATTAGATGCGTGACTTGATTTTAAGACAAATGTCAACTCAGATTTCGTTGTCAAACTGACGTTTGCAACTGACATTATATTTCTGTCATTATACTTGTTATATTCTGACATTATACGTGTCGCTAAAGTGAACCTTCGTGTACACGTGCAGTAACTAATGATAGGTCCATCGTACGGACATTGGTGATGTCGTGGGGCAACACCACAAAAGCCATTTAAGGAAGAGGGGAAGTTGATATTGCTGATGTAGTAAATAAAAGACAGCAGTGATTATGTCGATGATCTAACATAAGAGTATAATAGAATAAGAATACAATAATTATATATAATTTAAGAACACTTAATAAGAATAAGAAATAAGAGAATACAAGACAAAGAAAATTACTGAGTACACCTTAAAAATGGCGCTGAAAAATAGAAACAGAGGGGTCTTACTTTTAAAAATCGGAATCAGCGGTCTGCGGCTCCCTGTCTAAGAACATTATGTAACTAAATGTAGGTTATGTAATAGGAGTAAGGGTAGATACACGGACTGCTCGAGCAGTTAGCCAGTGATCAACATACACGGACCGCTCTTGCAGTCATAGTCAACAGCTTGAAGCTGCCATCGATAACTGCTAGTGCAGTAGGTAGTCAATTTAAATTTCAATAGTTAGCGCGCGTGACGTGGACACGACGAGAGCACGGGCTGAACACTTATTATATCAACCTCGGACACTACCTGTAAGGACATTTATAAAAGAAATGTGTACCTATAATATGTGTATAAAAGTATATAATAAGTAACCTGATGATTGGAAACAGTTAGATGGATAAATCTTAGGAAAAAGGCTTACTAAGTGGCTGTTAGATAATTGCTTTTATAGTGTTAAAGAACATTTAGATTTTCAGGGCATTACAAATATTAATTAAAATAATGTTTAATACTCGTATGTAGTTATAATTATTGCGACTTCAGACGCAGCACATTTGCACGTCTGCTTGCAGGCTGAATACAGACGCAGCTCATTTGCACGTCTGCTTGCAGGCTGAATACAGACGCAGCACATTTGTACGTCTGCTAGTAGGCTGAATGCAAACGCAGCACATTTGCACGTCAGCTTGCAAGCTGAATGCAAACGCAGCACATTTGCACGTCTGCTTGCAGGCTGAATACAGACGCAGCTCATTTGCACGTCTGCTTGCAGGCTGAATACAGACGCAGCACATTTGTACGTCTGCTAGTAGGCTGAATGCAAACGCAGCACATTTGCACGTCAGCTTGCAAGCTGAATGCAAACGCAGCACATTTGCATGTCTGCTTGCAGGCTGAATGCAGACGCAGCACATTTGTACAACAGCTAAAAATTTTATATTTAATGCTTGTATTCTGGCAAATTAGTTATTTGAATTTGAATTTGAGGTAACTGGGCGAGAGCAGTCGACAGCTCGAGCAGTCCGTGTATGCCTGGCGGCTGCTCGACCGCCAACCGCCCGAAGCATTTGCATCTCCTGGGGCGGTTTCTTATGTGTTTACGTAGAAGACTGTAATAGTCAATGTAGTCAATGTGCAGTCAGGATGGACTGCTTCAAGCTGCGCTCCCATAACATTAAATCCTTAATAAAAACCTTCGCGTAAGTTTTTCGTTCTATGTAACGTTTGGAGAATACATTTCCTTTAAGAAGATCCTTTTAGTTTTATAAAAAGATGGACAAAAAGGTACAGAACACGGGTATTGTTTTGTATTGTGTATGTATAGATTTAATTTTTAGAAAGACTACACCCACGTTTTGTGAATAGCAACTGCGTATTATATAAAAATGATGTATTATAAATATATTATTAATTGGGTTTTGTTTATGTCTCCAGGTGAGGTTCGAAGAGCCGGCGTCATTCTCGATATATGGAATGGATGTCACAAGTCTGCGTAGATTGAATCAACACGAGAAGTGACATTAGCAATCGCTGACAGAAGTTACATTTTGGTTCACTTTGTATTGAACCTAGCGTTGAGGTCTACATTTGGACATAACCAATAAGTTGTCTTGTACGAAGATATGTTTAAATTTGATTCCGTTAATTATTTGTAGAGTTAAATTATTGGTCTAAAATTGTTTTATTTAGTTTACACTTCGTGCAAAATTGACAGTTCGTGCAAAACTGACCCTTCGTTCATAGTTCACCCTTTATCAAGACTTGACACTTCGTGCAAAATTTAAAGTTCGTGTGAAATTGACGTCTCGTTCAAAGTTGACACTTGAGGTAGCGTTGCACCGTATAAAGTCAGCACTTGTTTTAAAATTGAAAATTTATTCTGATTACGTTTTATGTTTATACTTGGTCCGAAGTTCAATTTGGTTATAATATTCTTGCGAAGTGAAAAACTCGTTAGAAATTTAAATTAACTTTGTTTTGTTTAAAATACCTTGATAATAACACGTTAATTTATACGTGCCTTTCACACTTGCGCTACTTAGACGCTTTGGCGTCGTTAGTTTTAAAAAGACATACATTAATTAAGTATTTAGACTTTTAAATTCCATCAAGTGTCAAACCTCCAAACACAATAGAAAATTTATTTTTATGTTGACTGTGACACGTGGGGGGATAAACTTTGATACATGAGGGGATAAACTTTGACATATGAGGGGATATTATATTTGGGTATGAAATTATTCTTGTAACAATAATGTAAATTATAAATCATCTCGTATATTAAATTAATTTATAGAGTGTGTACAGATTGATTATTAACGAAACGCTGCATTCAATTTCAAAGTGAACATTAAAGTTTTAGAGTTTCTTAAAAACTAGTTTTGCCAATAAAAGGCCTACGTTAGATCATGTGATGTCGCGTTTTTTGTAAATAATGTCGTAGAACATTTAATTTTTAACATGTAAAATATGAAGAGAGTAAGAGAAATAATAAATTAATAATATATATATATAAGAAGGCTTACATTTAACTACATAAAGGTCTAAATTGTAAGTGTGTTAGTACAAACCACATTTAGTATGTAAAAGAAAAAAAATACATTATTAAAGTTTAATAAAAAAATATTATAAAGTTGTAATGATATTATTAGTAGAGTAGAAATATGCATCGTGATATCCCGTTGTCCTACCGCACATATATATTATACTGCACTACTGGTCCAAGGGTACAGACTACAGATATTCGTGCCCTACCAGTGCAAAATGCAAAATACTTGTTAGTTGACATAGATATCTTTTTAGTTTATTTGACAGCTGCTGTCAAAGCCACAGTTGACGAAACAGCAATCGTTTTTGCCCGTGGTTCGATCGCGGAGTTGTACTGGTTTTTAACTTGTGGTTCTATCAAATATATTATCATATCGTTAAACTACCCTAATGCCCATTTTCACCTTTTTAGGTGGCACCTAAACTGTTGGTGACAACCTAAAATGTTGGTGAAAACGGGCAAAAGTTCTGTTGATAGTAACAAGGGTAACTCTGTTTACCCGTGGTTATATTAAAACTGAAGTGCGCGACAATTCTCTTTATATGAACATTTTTTGCAGAAAAGTTATTTATACTGACACTAACATAATATTATTATCGACTTTTTATTGTTTTATTATGTAATATATTTATATTACAGTAAGTAAAATTTAAAATTCCAAATCCCAGGATTTTAGAAAAAGATATTAACATTGCAATTACGTCTATCGACATAATATAAAAAGGAACTCCTATTTATCCTGGTCACGCTATAGCATGAGAAAGGATGGAACAATCTCGCTAATTCTTGTTTTGTTGTGTTAATTATTGTCAGGAGAAGGTTATTATGAAAGAAAAACCAAGAAAATATGGGAGGTTATGGCGAGGCCGAAGGCTGAGCCTACAACGCATACGAAGTCGTGGGCAGTCGCTAGTATTGGATATTTGCGCATTAACACTGCATTGTTAAACCATAGTCATTTTACCATAGGTAAAAAAACACATTCAAATATGAGTAATTAATATGCATAATTTACATTGTAACACATTTAAGATGCACATTTTTTTTAGGTGTCTAGAGTTGCTTCCAAAATATTGTTATTTTGTTCGTAGAGACATACATTTTTTTAAATCTTAGTCTAGTTTCATAAACATATTCTATTATTTCTTAATAAATTATGTATTTTTGTTTCTAAATAATCAATAGTGTTACCAGGTATAAATAATGATGTTGGTCCTACTCTACCAGTAGATCGAGTACCAATACGATTATATTATATATATATATATATATTAATATTTTTAAAACGATGGTCCAATTGATAGAACCAAAGGCAAAATAAATTACCCGTGGATTGACCAGTAGAACTCCGCGATCGGACCACGGGCAATAAACGGTGGCAAATAGGATAAAGCATATATCTATAGAAGAGTGGTGTGCTATCGGAACTTCTCTTTTTAACCACATCAATTCCTTGCTAATGAACGAGTTGGATGAAGTCGTTTCTACAAGATTGAGTTACTTTGGAGCAAAACGAGAATAACACTCAAAACATGTACAATTTGAAAAATTTAATACCGACTTCCATTCTGTTCAGTTATTGGAGAGTATTTCAAAAACTACTGGACCAAATTTGATGAAATTTAAATGGGACCACAAGGGCAGCACCAGCCAACAAAAATAAACGGTGAACGATTCTCAAAATATAATTTTGAGAATCGTTCACCCTATCGAAACTTCTGAGGTAACAAACATAAAAAAATACCGTCGAATTGAGTACCTCCCCCTTTTTGGAAGTCGGTAGATAAACAAGTACGCAGAATATTGTGCAAACCAGAAAATGTTACCAGTATGGTTTGATTTCCGATCAAATATGATCCTCTTTAAGATGCCGGATCCAATGCTAGTACAGCGCTCTTATTATTAATGACTAGTAGTTCTGCGAGCAGTAGACCTCGCGAGCACAGTCTTATCAGCGGCAATATTTCGCAGTACTTCACAACCTATTATCTCGGAAACCACTTGACCAATTATTCTCATATTCCAAATTCCTCTTGAAAGTCAAGTACCTAATGTGTGCACCAAGTTTTATCAAAATAAATGGCGTAAATAGTCAATAAATGGTGTCGCAGCATACTTTCCTCCATTTTAGGAATAGACGTATTCAATAATAGCTAACGGCTAAAAATATAGAATAGTAGAACATGGATACCAAGTTTCATCAAGGTTGGTTGTAAAATGCGACCAGAGGTTCTAACACGAATAACTTCGTAAGTGTAACGTAACGTGTCGTTCACGTGCAACATAACAAACTCATGTATCTAGGGCACATTGTGACACAGATAACTCATAGTGTGTACGCGGAAGTGTGACGCGTTGACGCTTATGATATTTAAAAAAAAGATATGAAATCGGTTAGCCATACTCAAGTTATAGCTGACCAGGAAAAATCTGTACAGGAAGACGTACATACAACCTAACAAACATACGGGCAGATGGAACTCAATTTGCACAGATATTTTAGTTGTGCTATGGGTAATGAAAGAATCCACGGGTGATTTTATAACACGAGTTAATCAGCCAATAGGAATAGTAGTGCAACGGGTAAGTAAAATTACCCTTCACTCTACTGGCAGTGGCACGCGGTAGTGTCACGGGCAACGAACAAAGTCAAAGTCATGTCGTAAGGTGCTGTCATATCATGATATCGATAAAATGAGGGTTTTAAAGCAGGTTATCTCATAAGCTGCGATATAATTTAAATTACAAAAAATAATGTGACATTTCTTAGACTTCTAAGTACACATTGACGGAATTAAAAACATATTTTAACATACTAAATTACAAAAAAGTTCTAACATACCATTAAATTTCACCTCTAAAGCAGTTTTTTGCTTTATTCATTATTGTGTTTTTCATGAAACAATTTTCATAAATTATATACATTGACGGATTATTGTTTTTTTTTTTATTTAAGAGTGCATATAATTTTTTTATGATTTTTGTACGTATTTCCGAGATGCGCTTGCTTGATTTCATGTAAGGGAAATTAAACGTAGCCAAGCGCTGAACTGACAGCGCCTTAAATAACAATTGTGCAAGTTCATGGCTGCCGTTTAGTTATAAAACTATATTATAGATAGCTACGGAACCGCATTATGCATGATGTCACACGCGTTTGGTCGGTTTATTATAAATATTGCAAAATAATTTAGTTGTTAGATAATAATTAACATAAATTATTCAATTAAATAACGTAACTGGTCGAGTTCAAACTACACTTCAGTTTGTTTTCAACTTATTTGGGCAGGCAATCGGAATGATTACATATAAAACGTATTTTAGTAGACGGGTGTCCATGTAATTAGTAAAAAAATAATTTCGTATATTTTAATGTAATTTAAGTACGTCTCTATAAAAACGATATTAGAAGAACTATTTAGTGACGCTTCCGCTCAAAACAATGCTTCACTACAAGAATAAACATTTTTTGTGTTTTTTTGTGCGTTGTTTATTCTGTATACTTCACGTTTGCAGTTTGTGCGGGAGGGAGGGTAGTGCACACCGCAACTCAGCCATAAGCATTGTTTTAGCGGAAGTGTCACTAAATATTTCTTCTAATATCGTTTTTGATAATGGATTTCCGCAAAGTAACACCTGAATCAATAAATGATCGAACGTCTATAAGTTTCAGTGCACAGCTATCATACGAGTGAATTATTTTAATGAAAAGTTGTACTACGAAATAATTAAATATCAGAAGAACAAGAAAGCAGGTTTGTGGATGTAATTTGTAGTTATTTTTCAAGCGATTGTGAGCTATTTTATTTATAAAATTTATAGAACCGACTTCAACACTAAAAAGTGTGAAATAACTTGTTGAAGTCGGTAACATGATAGTTCGAAAGTACCTATTATCACAATAGAAGTCGGTTCTATTTTTTGATAAAATATTTTTTCACCCTTTTTAGTGACTACTGCTTACGGGGTACACCGTCAATGATGATATCAAAAAGATAAATCAACTATTTTCAGTTTTTGGAGTGTAACTTAAAAACTTCTGGACCGAATTTGATGAAATTTATTTAGGCACATGATGGAGACGATGGAACACGATTCGAGAATCTGTGGAGATGCCTGCACATTCGATACTTCATGAAGAAACAAAAATGAGATGAATCTCTACAGGTTTGTTCCAGCTACTTTTTGTTCTAACCTCTATACAGGGTGGTTTTTTGAGAAATGCCTTTCATTTTTAGTAATTTATTTCTTTGCGAAGATTGATCTTTATCAACAACAGAATCCATTAGTTCAATAATACAGAATGTCTTTTTTTTTGAAAAATAATTCGGGTCGATTTCCGTCAAACGTAAATGATTAAAAATACTAAGTATGCAGTTATTGTTTTCTTATTAATCTAGGACAAGTCTCCTTTCACAATTTTTCTCCAACTCTCGTGGTTCCGGACTTGGCCATGGTCGCTCCTTCAGGGTTGGGGAGAACAAGGGCAAAATATTATCCGCTTTATGTATCCACCAAAAACCTTGAGTGCAAGAACATGACACTGGCAGAGTAACGTCTTCAAACGTTAAAAAGCCACAGAAGAAGAAGAACTAACATTCAGATGTTTATATCTGTATAGAACAGTTATTATACTCTTTTGACTTTGCTAAACAGAGGGTCGGTCCACACGTGCGTGCGGCATAATGGGGGGTCCGTGGTGCATATATCTTTCGCCACCTCAAGAGTTGCAGCACGGGTCCCGGCCTGGAGGGTGTTATCGGAGGTGGAGACGCTCTCGGATCACAAATACGAGTATATAAAGTTTGAGATCTCCACCTCCCACGATCAGAGAGGGACTAGGTGCATGTTAAGCGAGAATTTTCCTCGCTGGGCGATAAGTCAGCTCGACGCCGAACTGACGGATGAGGCTGCATTCGTCCAGTCCTGGCTTGCTACTTATATGCACCAGAACGTGGACGTTGCAGCGGGCCAATTTCGCGAGGCGGTGACGGCCGTGTGCGACACGGTTATGCCGAGAACTCGACATTTCACATTCAATTGCGACAATTGTGTTTTAATTTACGGCGTGAACATACATAATCCCAAAAAAATAGTTTCAAGCGAATCTGATTCAGAAAAATAGACATCACTCCTCCTGGTTTAAAAGTTGAGACCGAGTTAGCAAAAAAATTCTTTCATTTTTGAGAAAAGCATTATACAAGCCTCAACCAGTAAGAATGCCATCCTGGCCTCGTGTATAACCGGTTAACTCATACTTGGCCAGGAAGGCTTACTTACTGGATTCGGCAGTAATGTACTATTACATGCTACTATGATAATTACTGTACAACATTTAAATACACATGTTTTATTTAAAATACACTACCGCAACGTCAAAGCCAAAGTCAAAATCTTTTATTCAATTTAGGCATCAAAGACGCACGTATGAACGTCAATTTTTTATTACAATGTACTTTAAAGACTCTACCGCCGCGTTCCAAAATATACAGAGCCTACCGAGAAGAAGCGGCAAGAAACTCGAGGCCATTTTTTATAATATAAGTAGATGTTTACAATGTTTCTACTTAGGTTCTACAAATATTACATTTTATGGGTGGCAGAGAGACAGCTTGCCAGAAGTGGAGTATTCCAAGCATCTTTGTCTTCTATAAAATGTCGGACTTTATAAAAAGCTTTTTTTATTAAAACGTTTTATACAGTCAACTTAAATTTTCCCTCTGTGAGCCCAGATAAGTGTTTTGGGATTTTATTGTAAAAACGCACACAATTTCCTAGGAATTACTTATTAGTCTTCGCAAGTCTAAAACTAGGTACAGCTACCCTATTTGTTTTTCTGGTATTAAAAGTGTGGTGATCACTATTTAACTTATATTTTACTAATACAAATATTACGTTAAACACAATTAAGAAAACTGTCATTTCATCACCCTTGACTGTATTTGCGCTTTTTAACTTTTACTGTGGAAAACGTAAAATTTGCCGAAACTTTGTATATTGTTGTTAGGTGTAGTCCTCCAGCTATTATATGTTTTTCATAAGTAACAAACTACGAACTACGACTCGATACAACTATAGAACAGAGCACAAACAATTTGTACAAAAGTATTCGTATCGTGCACGCCAACGTGTCACGCTTCCGCGTACAAACTGTGAGTAACTGTGTCACGTGTGTCCTAGATACATGACAGTTTGTACTGTTGCACGTGAACGACACGTTACGTTACACTTACGCAGTTATTCGTGCTAGGCACACTGCTCGTCTTGGTTGGTACACTTACACTGCCTGCCAGTTATGATAGCCTAGTAAGTATAGACTACAGTTTCCTCGCAACATCACCGCATAGTACCAGGCTACCATAACCGCATAGCAGATCTCAGCAGCCTTGCTATCGCTCGGCATGCTGATATCCATACATAATAATATCTACTACATGGCTCGTCCTGACTATGTGTTATCTGTGCCCTAGATACATGACACTTTGTACTGTTGCACGTGAACGACACGTTACGTTACACGCACGCCGTTATCTGTTCTAGGGCACAATAAATTAGCTGTAATCATTCAGGATTTTTAATTACTAGCAATAAAACAGTAAATTAGCACTCCTTCTCCATCTTTATTTTTGCACAGACCTAGTACCTACAGATCAATATATAAAATGTAATTTTTTTTTGTTACAGCAACCCGTTGAAAATATTTGGAGACTTAAAAAAGGTTCAATATGTTTTCAATAAAAACATTTGTAAACACGGAGTCGGGTACATGATCGGACGAAGGTTATTCTTAAACGTATTAAAAATGGATAAGCAGTTTGCAAGTATTCTTTTTCCCGAATGGTTGACAATTTGGCGTATAAAGTTTATCAAAATTGGGCAAGGGGCCAAAATCGCGGCGAAGAAACAAAAGCTGTTTTTAATTTTATATTATGTATTAATTTTAAAGCGTGTTTTGTTTGTTTTCAAATGGGTTAGCATGTTTTTCAAATGTAATAGACGATATTTTACAAAATTTTATAAAGTGGGTTATTACAGTGGTTTTATTTATATAACTTGCAAACGCTATAAATAATAAAATAAGACAACATCCACACGCGGTGTTCCATGTGTATATTATATTCCCAAACTAGACAGAGCCTGTACTATGTAACCTGATGTCTGATATACATACTTATATACATATGGGACAACATCCGCACGCGGTGTTCAGGTCCCAAACTAGACAGAGCCTGTACTATGTAACCTGATGTCTGATATATATACTTATATACATATGGGACAACATCCACACGCGGTGTTCAGGTCCCAAACTAGACAGAGCCTGTACTATGTAACCTGATGTCTGATATACATACTTATATACATATGGGACAACATCCGCACGCGGTGTTCAGGTCCCAAACTAGACAGAGCCTGTACTATGTAACCTGATGTCTGATATACATACTTATATACATATGGGACAACATCCGCACGCGGTGTTCAGGTCCCAAACTAGACAGAGCCTGTACTATGTAACCTGATGTCTGATATACATACTTATATACATATGGGACAACATCCGCACGCGGTGTTCAGGTCCCAAACTAGACAGAGCCTGTACTATGTAACCTGATGTCTGATATACATACTTATATACATATGGGACAACATCCGCACGCGGTGTTCAGGTCCCAAACTAGACAGAGCCTGTACTATGTAACCTGATGTCTGATATACATACTTATATACATATGAGACAACATCCACACGCGGTGTTCAGGTCCCAAACTAGACAGAGCCTGTACTATGTAACCTGATGTCTGATATACATACTTATATACATATGGGACAACATCCGCACGCGGTGTTCAGGTCCCAAACTAGACAGAGCCTGTACTATGTAACCTGATGTCTGATATACATACTTATATACATATGGGACAACATCCGCACGCGGTGTTCAGGTCCCAAACTAGACAGAGCCTGTACTATGTAACCTGATGTCTGATATACATACTTATATACATATGGGACAACATCCGCACGCGGTGTTCAGGTCCCAAACTAGACAGAGCCTGTACTATGTAACCTGATGTCTGATATACATACTTATATACATATGGGACAACATCCGCACGCGGTGTTCAGGTCCCAAACTAGACAGAGCCTGTACTATGTAACCTGATGTCTGATATACATACTTATATACATATGGGACAACATCCGCACGCGGTGTTCAGGTCCCAAACTAGACAGAGCCTGTACTATGTAACCTGATGTCTGATATACATACTTATATACATATGGGACAACATCCGCACGCGGTGTTCAGGTCCCAAACTAGACAGAGCCTGTACTATGTAACCTGATGTCTGATATACATACTTATATACATATGGGACAACATCCGCACGCGGTGTTCAGGTCCCAAACTAGACAGAGCCTGTACTATGTAACCTGATGTCTGATATACATACTTATATACATATGGGACAACATCCGCACGCGGTGTTCAGGTCCCAAACTAGACAGAGCCTGTACTATGTAACCTGATGTCTGATATACATACTTATATACATATGGGACAACATCCGCACGCGGTGTTCAGGTCCCAAACTAGACAGAGCCTGTACTATGTAACCTGATGTCTGATATACATACTTATATACATATGGGACAACATCCGCACGCGGTGTTCAGGTCCCAAACTAGACAGAGCCTGTACTATGTAACCTGATGTCTGATATACATACTTATATACATATGGGACAACATCCGCACGCGGTGTTCAGGTCCCAAACTAGACAGAGCCTGTACTATGTAACCTGATGTCTGATATACATACTTATATACATATGGGACAACATCCACACGCGGTGTTCAGGTCCCAAACTAGACAGAGCCTGTACTATGTAACCTGATGTCTGATATACATACTTATATATATATGGGACAACATCCACACGCGGTGTTCAGGTCCCAAACTAGACAGAGCCTGTACTATGTAACCTGATGTCTGATATACATACTTATATACATATGGGACAACATCCACACGCGGTGTTCAGGTCCCAAACTAGACAGAGCCTGTACTATGTAACCTGATGTCTGATATACATACTTATATACATATGGGACAACATCGACACGCGGTGTTCAGGTCCCAAACTAGACAGAGCCTGTACTATGTAACCTGATGTCTGATATACATACTTATATACATATGGGACAACATCCGCACGCGGTGTTCAGGTCCCAAACTAGACAGAGCCTGTACTATGTAACCTGATGTCTGATATACATACTTATATACATATGGGACAACATCCACACGCGGTGTTCAGGTCCCAAACTAGACAGAGCCTGTACTATGTAACCTGATGTCTGATATACATACTTATATACATATGGGACAACATCCACACGCGGTGTTCAGGTCCCAAACTAGACAGAGCCTGTACTATGTAACCTGATGTCTGATATACATACTTATATACATATGGGACAACATCCACACGCGGTGTTCAGGTCCCAAACTAGACAGAGCCTGTACTATGTAACCTGATGTCTGATATACATACTTATATACATATGGGACAACATCCGCACGCGGTGTTCAGGTCCCAAACTAGACAGAGCCTGTACTATGTAACCTGATGTCTGATATACATACTTATATACATATGGGACAACATCCACACGCGGTGTTCAGGTCCCAAACTAGACAGAGCCTGTACTATGTAACCTGATGTCTGATATACATACTTATATACATATGGGACAACATCCACACGCGGTGTTCAGGTCCCAAACTAGACAGAGCCTGTACTATGTAACCTGATGTCTGATATACATACTTATATACATATGGGACAACATCCACACGCGGTGTTCAGGTCCCAAACTAGACAGAGCCTGTACTATGTAACCTGATGTCTGATATACATACTTATATACATATGGGACAACATCCACACGCGGTGTTCAGGTCCCAAACTAGACAGAGCCTGTACTATGTAACCTGATGTCTGATATACATACTTATATACATACGGAACAACATCCACACGCGGTGTTCAGGTCCCAAACTAGACAGAGCCTGTACTATGTAACCTGATGTCTGATATACATACTTATATACATATGGGACAACATCCACACGCGGTGTTCAGGTCCCAAACTAGACAGAGCCTGTACTATGTAACCTGATGTCTGATATACATACTTATATACATATGGGACAACATCCGCACGCGGTGTTCAGGTCCCAAACTAGACAGAGCCTGTACTATGTAACCTGATGTCTGATATACATACTTATATACATATGGGACAACATCCACACGCGGTGTTCAGGTCCCAAACTAGACAGAGCCTGTACTATGTAACCTGATGTCTGATATACATACTTATATACATATGGGACAACATCCACACGCGGTGTTCAGGTCCCAAACTAGACAGAGCCTGTACTATGTAACCTGATGTCTGATATACATACTTATATACATATGGGACAACATCCACACGCGGTGTTCAGGTCCCAAACTAGACAGAGCCTGTACTATGTAACCTGATGTCTGATATACATACTTATATACATATGGGACAACATCCGCACGCGGTGTTCAGGTCCCAAACTAGACAGAGCCTGTACTATGTAACCTGATGTCTGATATACATACTTATATACATATGGGACAACATCCACACGCGGTGTTCAGGTCCCAAACTAGACAGAGCCTGTACTATGTAACCTGATGTCTGATATACATACTTATATACATATGGGACAACATCCACACGCGGTGTTCAGGTCCCAAACTAGACAGAGCCTGTACTATGTAACCTGATGTCTGATATACATACTTATATACATATGGGACAACATCCACACGCGGTGTTCAGGTCCCAAACTAGACAGAGCCTGTACTATGTAACCTGATGTCTGATATACATACTTATATACATATGGGACAACATCCACACGCGGTGTTCAGGTCCCAAACTAGACAGAGCCTGTACTATGTAACCTGATGTCTGATATACATACTTATATACATATGGGACAACATCCACACGCGGTGTTCAGGTCCCAAACTAGACAGAGCCTGTACTATGTAACCTGATGTCTGATATACATACTTATATACATACGGAACAACATCCACACGCGGTGTTCAGGTCCCAAACTAGACAGAGCCTGTACTATGTAACCTGATGTCTGATATACATACTTATATACATATGGGACAACATCCACACGCGGTGTTCAGGTCCCAAACTAGACAGAGCCTGTACTATGTAACCTGATGTCTGATATACATACTTATATACATATGGGACAACATCCGCACGCGGTGTTCAGGTCCCAAACTAGACAGAGCCTGTACTATGTAACCTGATGTCTGATATACATACTTATATACATATGGGACAACATCCACACGCGGTGTTCAGGTCCCAAACTAGACAGAGCCTGTACTATGTAACCTGATGTCTGATATACATACTTATATACATATGGGACAACATCCACACGCGGTGTTCAGGTCCCAAACTAGACAGAGCCTGTACTATGTAACCTGATGTCTGATATACCTACTTATATACATATGGGACAACATCCACACGCGGTGTTCAGGTCCCAAACTAGACAGAGCCTGTACTATGTAACCTGATGTCTGATATACATACTTATATACATATGGGACAACATCCGCACGCGGTGTTCAGGTCCCAAACTAGACAGAGCCTGTACTATGTAACCTGATGTCTGATATACATACTTATATACATATGGGACAACATCCACACGCGGTGTTCAGGTCCCAAACTAGACAGAGCCTGTACTATGTAACCTGATGTCTGATATACATACTTATATACATATGGGACAACATCCACACGCGGTGTTCAGGTCCCAAACTAGACAGAGCCTGTACTATGTAACCTGATGTCTGATATACATACTTATATACATATGGGACAACATCCACACGCGGTGTTCAGGTCCCAAACTAGACAGAGCCTGTACTATGTAACCTGATGTCTGATATACATACTTATATACATATGGGACAACATCCACACGCGGTGTTCAGGTCCCAAACTAGACAGAGCCTGTACTATGTAACCTGATGTCTGATATACATACTTATATACATATGGGACAACATCCACACGCGGTGTTCAGGTCCCAAACTAGACAGAGCCTGTACTATGTAACCTGATGTCTGAAATCTATGGGAACGGGGTCTGGAGTGGAAGGTGTGTATGTGTCCACGTTACTACGGCATGATATAGCCGAGCGATTCCTGTCTGTGGTTATGAGTAGAAAAGGAATAGAAGTAAGTGGTTATATTTTTTTTTTATTTGGTACTTGACAATATTTACAGTATTCTATTGTACTACCAAAGTACCGCACGCTGTCATAAAGTAATGTAAAAACTTCTCCCTTCGCCGTTCAGCAATATAATAATAATGATTGCTTCCCTGATTCTCAAGATTCTGAATGTATGGTGGTAGATTTTCCAATCGCCATGAACTAGTTATATCTCCAAAGTCAAGGTTCCACGGTGCATAGTGACGCATGCCTGTCATAAGAAGCCAATTAAAAATTGCACATGTTGGTTAGATTTAACTTTTAGAAAGAGTGAAGTATTTTTTTAATACTTACCGCCCTAGGGTTTTTCTAGCTACATTATTACCCTAAAGCGCTAATTGGTCACCTCCAAGCCCCATTTGTGTTTTGTCAATTACTTACCGTCGTAGGGCTTTTCTAGCTACATTATTACCCTAGAGTGCTAATTGGTCACCGTCAATCCCCATTTGGGGGTAATAAGGATCTACTTACCGAATATGAGAGATTTTAAAGGATTTTTCTTGTTTATTCAACGTGGAAAAGGCTTCATGAGGTAACTTTTCAAAAGGAATGCTTCATCGCCGACCGACTATTACTCCCCAAGAAGGAAAATGTAATGAAGGATCTTCTAAATTCTGTTTTAGAGTCGAGTTGGCAAAAATAGTGCTGTTATTAAAAATCTTCCTCGAGTTTCAGACATTAACTACACACGCTGCAGTTCCTGGAAAAGTAGGTTGATTACTGCGAAATCTATTGTTTTGTTGGCCAAATATGGCGAATCGCGAGTCAACGGTTTAATGTATGTGAATATATAATTTTCTCAAAAATGTTACGTAATGTTGCCATAAAATCACTAAAAAGTATCCAGAAAGTGAACTCTACCGGAGACTTAGTCACATTTGTCCAGTAAGAAGCGAGATTTTAAATTTGGAAACTCCTACTGTCCAAGTAAGGAAGTATGTAATTTACTTACTGGACAGTAGGTCATCCTCTTTAGATCTGCTTAGAAAAAAACATATTACCAGACACAGATAAGAGTTTAGCCATAACAACATGGTTATAGGAGGGAGGTTCCAAATATATATCTATCTCTTAATTTATGAGATAGATATATTTTTGGAGCGTATACGGGCAATCAAAATAGTCTGTGACACTTAACGCGACGCAGAAAAAGTATGCACGTTGCGTTTTGTACTTAGTAATGTTGTAGAAGTATAGTGTGGGACTTTATGTTTGTATTTAATAATTTCAGTTTATAAATCATGTTGAACTAAAGCTTTCCATTTTAAAATTAACATGGAGATTCAAAAACAATAATTATTCATTTTTTTACTAAAACATTCATGCAATGTAAAAATAGAACAATGATTAAAACTAAATGCAAACTTTTCAGTAAAAAAACGACTGGCGGGATTTCACATTCAATTGCGACAATTGTGTTTTTATTCACCGCGTGAACATAGATAATCCCAAAAATGAGTTCAAGCGAATCTGATTCGGAAAAATAGTCTCACTCTTCCTGATTTAAAAGCTGAGGCCGAATCGGCAAAAAAATAATTTCATTTTTGAGTAAAGCATTATACGAGTACAAGCCTCAACCAACAAGAAACCCATCCTGACCTCGTATATAACAGGAACTCATACTCGGCCAGGAAGGCTTACTTACTGGATTCTGCAGTTATGTACTATAGCATCTACGTAGGTCTACCATGTTTACAACATTGACACCAATGGGGATCCACACGCAAAGCTCAACGCAGAGGGCGCCAGCGGCGAGATGGCCACTGTAATGTTAGTGGCGCTTTGTTTTTTTAGGTTTTTTTTTTTTTTTGTGTTGAAACCGATCAACCATCGTTACTTTCAAGACGTATGCTACCTGGAAGCTAATAAAATTGAAAGCTGAACTAAAAAATCGAGGAGGAAAGATGACTGGAAAGAAAGCAGATCTTGTTAAGAGGTACCCACTATCTAAATAATTATTTACTTTTAATCCTTCATATACCGTGATAATTAAAACAAAAGCTGTATGAATGAAATGGACGTAAATGTACGTCTTTGGTACGCAAACGGTTAACAGTGTTCTGTTTTAGATTAGAGTGTATTTAGTTGTAATTTTATTATTATTATTTGACTCAACATAAATTAACCACTTTTTTATATTGGATCTTTGGAAATATATGTACACCGTTAATATTACATCCTACTACAGCACACAAAGGCATATTTGGAGAAAATTATTGTTTACTACATGTAAGGTTACAAAATGAATGGAACTGACAGGTTTCAATGGCCATCCCAACGATGCGCCATCTGGCGTGATAAATTGGCAGTGAAGATCCCCATTGATGCTCGCTATCGACTGCCGCGAAAAAAATTATGAAAAAAAAAACAGTGCCACCTCGCGGGCAATTGTAGAATTGAAATTGACAGCGAGTACGCCAATCACAAACTTAATAGGCAGGCGAGATCGAGTATCGACTATAGATGACATTTATGTTGCCAACATGGTAGAGCTACCGGTGCCAAGAATAGTAGCTATAGTGCTAGCTTTTGCCTTCGGGGATTAAAAAAGCAATACAACACGGTGCAGTAATGCGCCTTATAATTGTCATACGTATTCTACTACAATAATGATCGGAAAATGAAGACCCCGCCTTACAACTGCCTTCCCCTTTAATTATTTTTACTTTATATATTTCGCCACATCCATTATTCTGATTGACCGAGCGAACGAAGCGTCTCTGTTTGACTTTCGTCTGTCTGTATGTTTGTTAGGGTGTTCTTTTGTCTTCCTGTACAGGGCCCTACTCCCAACTCTTATAATAATCATGTTTTAACCTTACCATTAAATTTGATACCACCACGTCAATGTAGCAAGCATAAAATAATAATAGATTGAGATAGACGTTTTGATGACGTAGTATCAAATAGTTCACTCAATTCACGTACTTTGACTTGACTTTTGACACTTAGTTTCATTGTTCCAATGTCAAAGTTTTCAAGATCCGTGCTGCCATCTCTTAAAGTAGTCATATTGCATACTGCTTATATTGCTTACCATTAAATTTAGTTGACCGTAGTAATAGTTTTGTGGCGGTGGGAGTACCATATTAAGTATGATTATTCTAAGCTTATTACAAAACGCTCCTGATTTATTATAGATTCGTAAAAGGTGGGAGTAGGCCAGGTCGCATTTTTCAACCAATCTTAACGAAGCTTGGTATGAATGTTTTACTATGTAGTTTGTCGTTGACTTTTCCTTAGAAGGGGGGAAGTTTACTGCGGCGCAATTTACCGACCGATTTTGATAAAATGTGGTACACACATTAGGTACCTGACTTTAAAGAGGAATTTCGGATATGAGCATAATTGGTCAAGTGTTTTCCGAGGTAATAGCTTGTGAAGTACTGCGAGATATTGCCGCTGATAAGTATGCGTGCTCGTAGAACTACTAATCAATAATTGATGAGACAAATAATTATACCGTATAAATATTCCAATCGTATATAGTGAGTATAATGGAGTTCAGTTTGGAATAAATGTATACATTTTACGTCAACTTTTCAATAAGGGGGCATCGGTAGTTTGCTAGTGTTCATTCCAGCAGCAGTTGTTTTGAAATGATACAAGGGCGGGTCAATAAGTCCGTGACTTTTGGAATAAAACACAGATTTTTTGATAAATAAATCATGCTTAATAAGCACACGAAATTCACTTTTTTCCATTTCTTCCTCAAATAACTGGGTAGTCTGATAAAGATAGCTGTCAAACACAAACTAACTGACGCAGCAAGTTCAAATTTTGACAGGATTCAACTGACAGATGCCTGTTGACAGGAGTAGTGTTGCTTTTTCAGTAAAGAGGTCAGAAATTCAAAAAGTCACGGACTTATTGACCCGCCCTCGTACTACATACTAGTATTTCTTCCCTTAGATGTAGAACTGTTTAAGGGGAGACATTTCCAGGGGCCGAGCTGAAGGCACCAGCCCTTTTCAATCTAATTTATTTTCTCCAATAATACCTACTTTTAAATTAAATTAATACATTTCTCAAGAACAGTGTGCCTAGCACGAATAACTGCGTGTAACGTAACGTGTCGTTCACGTGCAAGAGTACAAACTGTCATGTATCTAGTGCATAGATAACACATAGTCAGGACGAGCCATGTAGTAGGTGATATTATGTATGGATATCAGCATGCCGAGCGATAGCGAGGTTGCTGAGATCTGCTATGCGGTTATGGTAGCCTGGTACTATGCGGTGATGTTGCGAGGAAACTGTAGTCTATACTTACTAGGCTTAACTGGCAGACAGTGTAAGTGTACCAACCAAGACGAGCAGTGTGCCTAGCACGAATAACTGCGTAAGTGTAACGTAACGTGTCGTTCACGTGCTACAGTACTAACTGTCATGTGTCTAGGGCAACTGTGACACAGGTAACTCATAGTTTGTACTCAGAAGCGACGTTAACGCTTACGATACGAATACGTTTTCGCAAATTGTTTGTCGGTCTCTGATCAGTCAGTAGGTAAATATATAGCACAGCACGTGTATTTGTAACTTAGTACATTATTTAAAATACGACATGTTTGTTTTATAAGGTACTAGTGGTACTCGATCCATCGTGAACAAACCGTTGGATCGAGATAAAGGTGTGGTTGGCGCAGTTGGTAACAAAGCAACCCTGCCTTCTGAGCCGCTGGTCCCGCGTTCGATCCCCGAGAGGTCACACATTTGTGTACATAAACAGTGGTAGCGCTTCACTTGCCCTAGAGACTCAACTAAACTAGATAACTAATATTTAATTATGGTGGTTCTTAATCTGTTGACACTAAAATCCAAATTAATGTACAATACAATACAATACAATACAATACAATACAATACAATACAATACAATACAATACAATACAATACAATACAATACAATAACTTTGTATCGCTTACCACAAGAAAATAATAGATATACAGTAGGTAATTTAACTAATTAACTTACTTACGAGTAAAAACCTTACTATGATAATACAATTGGCGGTCTTATCGCTATGCAATCTCTTACAGACAACCATTGAAAGGACAGGACAACAATGAAAAGTTTAGACGGTGGTGAGCAACAAGATAAATAGTTAAAAGAAAGTTTAAATAGTAAAAAAACAGGCTTAAATGAATAGTTACAAAAAAATAATTATCTATTAATTAAAACATAAAGAAGAATCTTAAATACCTACGCAAATATCAATAATATAATAAATGCATATACTCATATAATAATACTATAAACTACTTTAAAATAAGATTATATGAGATCATGTAAAATGAGATGTAATACTCAATAAAAAAAAACGTGTGACACTCGGAGACTGCCGCGGTAAAGCTATTGCATAGCTGTTTTTATCAACTTATGCAATTATAATTATTTAACCAATGCCATCTAGAGGCGAGTTGCTGAACTAAAGAGACAAGCGTGATATTTCAAAAAGTCATTAAAAGTTCTGCTATTCATCGATAGATGCCAACTCAACTTATGCAATTATAATTATTTAACCAATGCCATCTAGAGGCGAGTTGCTGAACTAAAGAGACAAGCGTGATATTTCAAAAAGTCATTAAAAGTTCTGCTATTCACCGATAGATGCCAACTCAACTTATGCAATTATAATTATTTAACCAATGCCATCTAGAGGCGAGTTGCTGAACTAAAGAGACAAGCGTGATATTTCAAAAAGTCATTAAAAGTTCTGCTATTCATCGATAGATGGAGTCGGTGTTAGGTTATTTTCGTTACGGAATTTCTGGATTCGGTCTCCACGCTCAAGGCCCGCGATAGAAGCTATGCAATAGCTTAATAATAAATACATACATATAAAAAATACTTAATTTATTTCATAAATGTCAATATACATAAATAAGTCACTAATTACATAAATTAACAAAAACAACAGTCAAAAAATAAAATCAATTAAATAACCCACCCCGTACTGTACCCGGTGCAAAGGTGCCCATGACGCTGGCTGCATTTCCGCGCTGGCTGGCTATGGCTAACCTTGGCACCAGGAACGAGCCGGAGCGGGAGTCGCTGGTTTTCTCATTTATCCTCTGTACATATAAATACAATATAATAATGTAACTGTTAAATATTGGGTAAGTATGTTTACCTTAGTTAAGCGAGCGCCACGTGACGACTAAGAGCCGATCTCACTAGTCTTGATACTTTGACATGTATTTTTTGCTGTCTGTGATAAAATACCCTCCCCAAGAGGATATTTTTCTTAAAAAGGGCTTTGTCTCCACAGACTAAGTCATTCTTTTATGGGTCAAACGACGTAAACGATTCTATAATAAAGTTCCCAATGTTATCCTAGATTTGCCTATTAATAAGTTTGAAATTACTATTAAAACTAAACTCTGTCAAAAAGGTTATTACAAAATTTCAGATTACTTGGAGGATAACAGCTTGGGACTGATCACTCCGGGATCTATCTACTCGTGTACTAAGATGTCAAAGTGTAGCGTGTCTTGCCCTACTGATACCATTATTATGTTCTCTTTTGTAAGGCAACACACTGGAGCTAATATTTGTAGTACCTAAGTAAAAACATTGTAAAAACATCTATATAAAAAGAATGGCCCCGAGTTTCTTGCCGCTTCTTCTCGGTAGGCTCTATATATTTTGGAACGCGGCGGTAGTCTTCAAAGTAGATTAAAATGAAAATTGACGTTCATAATTGCGTTTTTGATGCCTAAATTTAATAAATGATTTTGACTTTGACTTTGACTTTAAAGAGGAATTTCGAATAAGAGCATGATTGGTCAAGTGGTTTTCGAAATAATAGATTGTGAAGTACTGCTGCGAAGTATTGCCGCTGATTAGACTATGCAGAGGTATACTGTCCGCAGAACTACTACTCATATTAATTTAATAAATGAAGATAATCATGAGATAGATGACAAAGTTATTAAGATATAGACATGGAACAACTTCAGTCAGAACTAGATAATATTATTACAGTTTATGATAAGGAAATATTTTGTACGTGTCAGCGTTTTCAGTCACGTCTGCATTTCAGCTGACGCGCATTCCTGCATTCACGACGCAAAGAATAGCTAATGAATTAGTGTACAGAAGTGACACACGCTACTCACAAGTCATTCGTGTATTTGTAAAGGCCTATTCAGACCTGAGCGTTATTCACTACCGCTGTGGGTAGCGAAAAGTACCACGCGGAACTCGATGGGTAAATAGTATACAGTTCCCTATCTGCAGCCAAACTTGTACCGTCTAGTGAGGTGGTATTTTCTCTTGTTTAGCGAAACTAGTTCCGCCGCCCCGCTAACTATTGCCAACGAATATCTCTACCGCGCGCGGTAGAGATATCCGCTTTGGTGTGAACAGTGAAATTAACGCATACCCTTTCGGATTTCTCTATCGTTTGAATATGCCTTATGTATGATTCAGTACTACTTCGAATCTTTACTACATTTAGGAATAACTCACTCATGCTTTAGGCGGGTAATTCAAAATAGTATAAACTTTAAGATTATTCGGTTAGGTTTTTCTTATATTTTTTTAAATTAATTATTAAAGAATAGATCGGCCCGCTCTGCACAATGTTGCCATATCCTATTATTATCATAACATATATTATTATACCATTATGATAATGATAATGATAATATTTATTGATAATAACAAAATTACAGGTCAGATAAAATGTACAAGAAAAAAATTATTGCGCAAATTACAATTTACATACTTGTAGTCTATTAATAAAAATAAATAAATCAAAAATTGATAATAATTATTCTAATTTTATATAAACATGTCAATGATAATAATTAATAAATAAAAATCTATTTCAAATTTGGGACGAGTTCCTCGACGCTGTAGGGTGCCATGTCGAGCAAAAACGTTTTAAGTTTATTTTTAAATATGGTTAATGCCTTGGTGGTACGTATGGGCTCAGGAAGAGCGTTGAAGGCTTATTAACGTCGAATGTAATATGTAACATACACCAACATAATTAATATTTAAGACCTGTATCATCTCATCTCCCTGGGACGATTGATCGGGCTGGCGCTGCCGCGTCTAAAGCGGAAGACCTCAAACGTCATAAATATGTGTATTTAGACAGAATGTACATGTTTGTGCCGTTTGGGGTCGAAACTTTAGGCCCATGGGGACCGTCCGCTCTCAACTTGTTTAGGGATCTTGCGAAACGTTTGGTTGAGGCGACCGAAATGCTGGCGCCTACTTTGGGCAAAGACATAGCATTGCTATCCAGCGTGGCAATGCCGCCAGTGTTTTGGCCACTTTTCCCCCACCATGAGGCTTATAGATTAGATTTAATTTTTAATTTTAATCCTTTGTAAATAATAATTTGATAATAATTTTATATAAATATAAACATGTGTAGCGCGAGCTTAATTTTGGGTTGTTTGTGAACGAAGCGTAACACGAGCGCATTCAGTTTTCTCCGCACACCTCCGCCCTGCTTGACAGAGAGAGAGAGAGAGAGACGCACAGCCGCACGAGAGACTGCGTCGCGTGTAAAAAATCTGTTTATTTCCGGTCGTATTTATGTATACCTAATTACTGAATTGTAAATACCTACATATTGTGCGATTATACCGCTTCGTTCGTGAGAACCCGTTGTTTCTTATATCAAATCAATACCCTAGCTGTGAGGAAAAGCCCAAACGAGAACGATATACATATTATTATTAATGTAAACATTATATATTAATATTTGCATGACACCGTAATAATTATGTAACTTATAATGTATGTATTCTTGGTGTAAATAAAAACTTAAGACCTACATATGTAAATAATGTTGCAATAAAGCCGATTGAATGTTGAGTATTGCCGGCGTCGAGTCATCCACACGACTGTCCCTTCTGTAGGTTAACGATCTTTGATCTTGCAAATAGTAGACGGGGTTTTTTTTAATAATTTTATTCAATTACTTTCACAAAGCCTTTAGTGTCATCACGTGCAAGTTTTTTTAAAGTTTCGGGCCTTTGTGTGTAATATCCAAAAGAATATTATTGTGTTATTATTAATTGACGTGATGTACACAGAATGGATACGTCAGTTGGGTAGCCACCAAGTTGAAGCTAAAGAAGGTAAAAGTTTTATAACAATTATTATTTTTAATATTGTTTTTATTATTATTATGTACCCAACAAACCACACTGAGCTCGTGTGGTGTATACGCCTATACTTATTTTACTGAGGAAAATCCAAGTTCCAGCACTGAAAGGAAATAAGCTGATATCTATCTTTATTTAAAACTATCGTCAGTTTACAACCAATGCCCAAAAAAAGAGTGAGGTTCTCAAGTCGACGTGTATATATTTTTTGTGTAATCACGCATAATTTTTTACTAAGTAGTATGATGTTGAATATTTATTTTTGTTTGGTACAGTATACTTCCGATAATTCTGTTAAGCTGTTTTTGAGTTACACTCGAATAACTCACAAGTGACACCTATCTTGATGATATCCTCAAGGTTCTGTCAAAGTTTGTGTCAGTTTCTGACAGCTCAGTCAGAAGCCAGCAGAATCAGAAGCGAAATCCTCAAGGGTCACTAAAGATAGTAAAAAAAAATGTTTTTAATACAGTTGCTCAAAAAGTGGCGTATTGCAGGGACGTATAGCGTACGGGACGTGGGCTATTACATACTCGTGCTTTTTTTTTACTTTTCCCGAACTCGAGCGTTCTCTTTCCCAACTGTCAAAATAATGTCTATTAAAAAGAAAAACTAACCATGAAGTTTTTACTAAAAAATGCGAGTTTATTTTATTAAATTGCTTAATTTTTTCGCAACTGTATTAAAAATAGTCGTTCAGTACACGTGCGGAACCGTCATTGCTACTTGTTCCGACTGTAGACATTTGTCGGAACTCTTTGCAATGACAGCATTTCCCCACTTGTAATGAAATATACTATTTAATGATTTTTTAGTGTTCAAGAAAAAAATGATATTGTACATTAATGTCACAAACATCCAAGACCCCAGTACAAATATGTCTGCTCATTACACATATAAAGCGCAGTAAGAGTTATAATTTTATTTTGATACTAGCTACTGATGATGAATAGTATTATATGTCCTTTCCCGCGGTAAAATCTATCTCGTTGCCAAATTTGATTATGTTTCGTTCAGCCATTTATACGTGATAAGATAACAAACAGACAGAGAGAGTTTTATATTTTTTTTTTCTAAAATAGTCTAAGCAATAAAAACAGCCTAAGTTACTCCTTATAGCATCAGCTATATGCTAGCGAAAGCGCCGTTAAAATCGGTCCACCCGTTTCAGCGATTAGCCGGAACAGACAGATCACAAAAATCGCAGTGCGGTCTTTTTGCCCTCCGTGTGCCTTGGTAGTATAGGAATCCCTTTGCGCTATCGATCGCGGCAAAAGTGACCGCCCCGGCCCGCCCCAACGTCTGCAAAGAGCCATAATGTCGGGGCAGCGAGAACGCTACTGCAATTGTTCGCGGCAATAAGAATACAATGGGTTGTTTTCTTATTGAATCACTGCATATATATATATATATATATATATATGCAGTGATTCATCATTCTCTATCACTGATGAATTCATCAGTGATAGAGTTGGGTCAACTATAGACATGGGAGGACCCACACTAGTATCCGCTCGCGACTTGATTCGCATGTAATAAGATTATTGCGATCCCTCGGAAGCTGCCCGTTGGATTGGGATGCCATCGTAATCTGCCGGCAAAGTAAGTTAGTAAGTCTTTGAGTAGAACGTGTTCCCTACTAGCGCTGATTCCCGCAGGTTTGTCGCGAGACGCGTGTAGGGATGTCAACATCGCCGCTAAACAAGTGCACGTCGCAGCTACGTTTTGTTGGTAGCATACAACCTGCCGACCCCGACCGCTCTGCCGGCACTCGCGTACTGATCGCCGGCAAGCATCCGCCTCCACCCACCGCCTCGCACCACTTTTATCGCGATGAAGTTCTTACTGGGGGCTGCGCGCTCCAAGTACCATGCTGCCGGGCTATTATGTATCTTAGTTACAATCAAATGTTGATTTAAATTTTGAAAAATGGCGGCTCTATGTCAGTTTTGATAAGCATTTTTTTTACGGGCCCGTACAAACAGACAGACAAATAGAGGAACAAAAAAATTGAAAAAAGTTAAATTACATCGATTTCACTCCTTACATGCCCCTGACTCTGTTTTTAGCATTTATTTCATTGAACTGAAATATGGTTGGTTTTATTATAAGTAGTGATTATTTCAGACATGGACCCCGCATTGGCTTTGGAGATGGAGATGCTCTCTCGTCAGAAGGCTATGATTGAAGCTACTGCCAGAGGAGACTCGAATATCCAGAGGTTCTATAACAACGCCACTGTCTTCATAACTGGGGGGTCAGGGTTCTTGGGGAAGCAGCTGGTAGAGAAACTATTCAGGTAAGAAAAGAAGAGGCGCCAAAATACTCCCCTGTGGAACTCTCGTATTAATAATCGGTAATACTTAATTATAGATCACGATTTTTTAGTAATAGGAATAAAGAAAATAACTTACTACTAATGAATATGTGTAATTATAAACTAATCACTCGATTGTCGATTGGATAAACATTGACAGTAATTACCGATAAACACCAGTCCGCGATATAGCTGTCGCGGCTAGATCCATGCAAGAGACAAGGTCCGATAGATAACGTCAGTTTATCGACGTGACAAGTTTATCGGGGAGAGGTTAATGCTCACACTGCTGTACCTCTACCATGAGTTGGCAACATAAATGTCATCTATAGTCGATACTCGATCTCGTCTACCTACTAAGCTTGTGATTGGCGTACTCGCTGTCAGTTTCAGTTCTACAATTGCCCGCGAGGTGGCACTGTTCTTTTTTTCACATATTTTTTTCGCGGCAGTCGATACCGAGCGTCGATGGGTGTCCATGTTGTAAACTCATGGTAGACCTACTGATGGTAGGTAAAGTTGCGGTCGAAGATGAAATACGCTTGTTTAGAGGTTCTGCGGAAATGCAGAAATGCACGAATTTCCTTTAGCTGATATACATGTTAAAACAGTGTGCCGCAGTGTGTGCAAACAGCAGGAAAGTTAACTAGAGCATAACTTAACCGTATCATTGACGAATAGAATACTAACTATTACTTATCTAGTACAATTGTGGCACAGATACACTCATAGGCCTTTATTAATAAACGTTGCGTAAACATAGATATAGAGATTCTACCCTCGGCAATCTGGTGGTAAACAAGTGCCTCTCAACAATTAATAACTTTAAATTCAATTAAAGTGGTAAAAACCGCAAGTACCGTTATGAAATTGTAACAATTTGATAGTGCAAATCGTTAAGTTCATAGTGAAGTGATTATAATTTATCAAAATTAATAGAAAAGACAATATAAACATAAATAATAATTGCATTTCATCGATTTAAAGTGAAAGATCGAAGCTTGTGACTTAAACGCGTAAGTGTCTCATATTGCACGGCGCTTACGTCTTTTTGGGCGCGACTCGAGAGCTTGTTATTCAACAACGACGGCTGACGTATTTCTTTATTTTTGCTAGCTAACAATAGCAGAATTCAAACAACAAATAAAATGGTCAAATGCACTGCATGTGAGGGTGTTATCGTCTCGTCGCAGCTTCTAAAATGCACATCGGAAAACTGCATCAACAATTACCACTATGAATGCGTCGGTATGCCAAGATCGATATACAGCAAAACGTTGAAGTCAAAATCAACATGGAAATGTCCGGACAAGTGCGCCAAGCTACGTGTCAAGCCGGCGGACAATTCCGACACGCCGGTTCGTCATATTGGTGAACTAAGCACGCCGGCTTCTTCACCTATGAAGGACCCCGAGTTAGGCGCAGGCGCCTCGACCCCACTGCCTGAAAACGCAGATATTAAAGACCTCTTGGTTGTTATTACACGTCTAACTAATGAGATCTCTGCATTAAAAGGTAAGTTAGAGGACGTTGCCCACTCCCTATGTCACTGCCACGACAGGATAGATGAACTGGAACTCAGGGTGTCGGCACACGATGACTGTCTAAAAAATCTGGAAAAAAGGGACCAGGAGGTGGTTAGTCTGAAGGTGACCGTATCAATTTTACAAGGCGAGTTGCACGCGCAGACACAGAAAAGCTTACTTAACGAGCTCGAGATCGTCGGTGTCCCGGAGACCAACAACGAAAACCTTGGCCATATAGTAAAAGTCGCGGCGCAGAAGGTCGGTGTGCAGCTAGCTGATGAGGAGATAGACTGGGTGACCCGGGTCGGCGCACGCCGGCCGCCCGTCCCGGCCAGCTCGGCCGAGTTCGGTGGTCGGTTGCCTCGCCCGGTTGTAGTACGACTGATGCGTCGCTCTAAGCGTGACCAGCTTATTAGAGCCTCCAAATCAAGGAAAAACCTTACCACTACAGACCTAGATATACCGGGCGCTCCGGCCAAACTTTTCTTCAACGAAAGGCTTACAAAAGAAAATCGTATTTTATTTCGTGAGACAAGAGTCAGAGCTAGGAATAATGGATATGCCTTTTGCTGGTGCAATCAGGGAAGCATCTACATCAGGCAGCGCGAAGGGAAGGCTGCCCAGCTCGTTCGGTCTCTGCACGATTTGGATAGACTTGTGCCCCCACTCGTTACCGGCACTGCCGGAGCTTCCACCGCGGCCGTTATTGAATCTTGACTGCCAGTTTGCACTATTCGTAGTCCAATACCTTGGCGTTTCAATAATATGTAACGTAGTTATTATATATCTTTTTAAGATCCTTTGTCACGTAGATAATAAGCTTATGTTTATGAGGGAATCTCTCAGTGTGCAACCTACCTTATATTTTGTGTTAATTTTTCAAGTTAGATTTTTATTTCCGTATAGACAATCTAGACATCTTTATGGTACATACATTCCGCTTATAAAATCAATTACATATTATATATTTTATACTATCATGTTTACACGTACCAATCTGCCCAAAATTTTATATAATTATATATACATTACCCTGCCTACACTTAGTAATTTCCTGACTTATTTTGAGTGGGTATACGACATCTATTCTTCCTGGCTATCTATAGTACAATGCAGTTTTTTACTGCAATACTGTGTACTATTCTTATTGAATAAAAACTGGCCTTGGATAAATTGTATAAATAAAAATGGCGACGTTTAATGATGAATTGGGCAATGACTTGGACTCTATTAAAGTGGACTGCCGGCTTACTGATGATCTAGAGAGTTGCAAAAGTTTCTTCACCCGAGATCATAATTTTAAACTATGTGCACTTAACATTAGGAGCATTGGCTGCAATTTCGATAAGTTATTGGTGGCTTTGAAACGATTAGACATTATTTACGACGTTATCGTTCTAACGGAGTGCTGGCTAAACTCGTGCCCACATATCCCTCAGCTACCAGGCTATACTTCATACAAAAGTGAAAATAATTTTAATCAAAATAGCGGAGTTGCGGTATATGTTAGGGATATATGGGATTCGTCAGTTACAGAGCACTTTGTACATAAAGCTCAATGCCTAGCTATACACATTTCTGATGCGGTTAATATTCTGGCAGTTTACCGTTCTCCCTCGTGTAGTAACACTGAACAATTCTTATCGTCCCTTGCACCATATATGACTAGCATGGGTGGCCTACCGCTAGTCTTTGCTGGGGATATTAATATTAACATACTGGAAACTAGCAATACCCAAAATCTGGAATACCTTTGCCTCGTTGAAGAATGCGGTTTGGTGGCAACCATAACAGAACCTACACGTGAAAGATCTTGTCTCGACCATGTCTACTTAAGCAGGTCCTGCCTAAGTCATGCACCTATAGGCATAGTTTGTCGTTCTGTTGTTACCGATCACTATCCAGTAATGATCGGTATGAAACTTAAAGGTTCGCCACGCCCTCAACATAGCCGCACGATGATTAAAAGAGACCATGATGCGATTAAAATTGATCTTCTTGAATTGGATTGGTCTTTTGTACTTAATACTGATAATGTGAACGTAGCTACTAAATGTTTTGTTGATTCTTTAATGGGTATTATATTAAAGCATACTCGTGAGGTCCGCCTAAGTCGAACTAAACATAATCTTAAACCCTGGATCACCCCAGGTCTCATGCGCTGTATGAGGCACAGGGATAAGCTACACCACAGAGCAAGGCAGGAGCCTAATAATAAAATACTTAAGATTTCTTATAAAAGGTACCAAAACTTCCTCGTTGGTCTTCTGCGAAAGCTTCGGGTTGATTATGAAAGCAAAGATTTAGATATAAATAGAAATAATCCCAAGAAGCTCTGGCAATCTGTAAAAAATCTCTGTGGCTTATCACAAGCCAACAAAGTGCCCACCGAGTTACTCGTGCCGAAAGATACTACCGAACAGCGAAATCCTATAGATTTGTGTAACGACCACTTTTGCACTGCTGGCCAGCGTTTGGCAAGTAGGATACTCACGGAAACTAATGAAACAGAATACAGTCTAGCGAGGAAAGTCTGCATTACAAACACGCCCACAGAATCATTCTTTTTGAGTCCAACTAGTTATGAAGAGGTTGAAAAACTTGTTATGAAATTAGAAAATGGCAAATCCCCAGGCATCGATGGCTTGACTAACACACTTATTAAACACGTTATGGCCGAAATCATAATACCTTTGACTCATATATATAACCTGAGCTTGTCTAGCGGAATATTCCCCGATGTCTGGAAAGTCGCTTCTGTTAGTCCAGTTCACAAGAGTGGTCCTAAAGATAATATTGAAAATTATAGGCCTATTTCTCTCTTAAGCGCGTTTTCTAAAATTTTGGAAAAAATTGTGAACAAAAGACTGACAGACTTCTTGGAATCGCGAAATATAACCTCTTCAAGACAATTTGGTTTTAGGAAGGGCCGTAGTACCGAGGATGCTGTGTCGTTACTGACGTCTGTAGTGGCATCCAAGCTTGACAATAAGCAAAGGTGTGTGGCAGTTTTTCTAGATTTAGCGAGGGCTTTTGACACTGTCTCCGTTCCAATACTTCTTGAGAAATTAAATAGGCTAGGTTTCAGGGGAATCGCCTCTGATTGGTTCAAAAGTTATTTACAGCAACGGAGGCAGTGTGTGAGGATCGGTAGTGTCTTCAGTAGTACCCAATCCATTAACTTTGGCTTGCCCCAAGGTAGCATCTTGGGGCCCACGCTCTTCAATATATATATTAACGATATCCATTCTGTGCCAATAGAGAATGCTGAGGTCATATGTTATGCTGATGACACTGCTATTGTCTTCCATGGGCCGTCCTGGGAGAATGCCCTAGATTATGCTGAGCGGGGTATGAGTAGAATTTACAGTTGGTTACAAAGAAACTTACTAACACTGAATGCTAAGAAGACTGCATTCCTATGTTTCCACATAACGGCAGCCTCAGCACCACCTTCAGCACTTACTCTTAAACTTCATAAATCCTCATGCTCTGGTTATGACAATACACCTTGTGGCTGTGAGTCTTTGTCTAGATCCAATGTCATTAAATATTTGGGGGTATTTCTTGACGAAAATTTAAACTTTAAAACCCACGCTATTGCTCTCTCATCACGAGTTCGTAAAGTCATTGGTATAATGAAAAACCTGCGCGATGTAGCATCCTCTGACACTCTTATATCCGTATATCATACTTTGTGCCAATCTCTCTTGACTTACTGCAACTCCTGTTGGGGCAGTGCAGCTAAGACCAATGTTATATTAGTCGAGAGAGCTCAAAGGTCTGTACTAAAAGTGATGATGAGAAGGCCCCTCAGATATCCAACCATTTGGGTGTATAAAGATAGTGGAGTGTTAAACGTCAGGCAGTTATTTATAAAAAAGTTAGCACTGTCAGTACACAAATCAATTGCGGCCTCTGAAGATAAACATGTCGATAATACCCTCGCAAGGCGAAGACCTAAATCAGTACCCTATCCCTATACGAACACGTGTTTCGCGCGCCGCTTTGGTGATTACCTTAGAGCCCATGTTTACAACACTGTTGACAAAATGTACGATCTAAGAGGAAAGTCCATGTATGAAGTCAGGAGAATACTTCGTAAAGGTCTTGGTTCTATGAGTTATGAAGAAACAGAGAATTTATTAGAAATTACTTCCTAAAGCCAGGGTCTATATGCTTGCGACATATTTTTAATTAACTTTTAATGTCTGAAATCATTTAAAAAAATTAAATATTTATTTTTAAATTATAAATACTTATTTATTACATATTTATTTATTACTTATTCCATAAATATATATATCTATACAATCTATCAATATCCATATAAGGAATACCAGTTATATAGAATTTGTTATTCCGTTGATTTATAAGTAAGGCAGCTGCTATTTCAGCTATTTTATTTGTAGTATTATTATTATAAGTTCTTTTTTTTGTTATTAAAGGTACTTTCCTATGTAACGGTACCTACTTTAAAATATTTTCTTTTATGTATATGAGATACAGTTTATTTTTGTAATCCGAGGTCAAAGTCTTGTTGAACAATCGTTCCAGATCCCCGAGATACAGGCTTTGCCTAGTTCGGAGATCGCGGTAAATAATTTTGTAAGTTAAATAATGTTGTCCTTAAGCGCTACACTGTAACTTATAATTACTCGTATATGCATATTTTTGATACTTTTATTATGTAGTGTTTGCGGACTTAATAAACATTTTTCATTTTTCATTTTTCATTTTCATTTTCATTTTCATTCATAGATTAGGCGTAACATGCTTTGTCTTGCTTTCACGCGTGACATGTACTGCAAGCGAAAAATTGACAGATAGATGTTTTAACTACTCCCGGTGTAAGCCAAGTTTATTAATAAGGCCTATAGTTTGTACTGCATACGATGCGATTACGTTACAATAACAAAAATTTCGTGCACACTGAAACAAACCGCACAAATAAATGCATCAAGCGTTTATTTGTGCGGTTTACATGAGAAGGATAGAAGTAGTTTTTTTTTTTTTCCGAGTATAAGTATGTATTGTTGTGTTGTCAAACTTTTTTTAGTGATTCTAAATTTTATAAGAGTAGATTTAAAGACAGATAAGTGAGTGTTAATTTAAGGCTGGCCTACTGTGCGCTTTGGGTATCCTGTAAGCACAGTATGCATTTGATAAATAAATAAATAAATAAGTAGTAACAAATCTGCATAGTAAAATCTAGCGGCCTTATTAATAAACTTGGCTTACACCCGGAGTAGTTAAAACATCTATCTGTCAATTGTTCGCTTGCAGTAAATGTCACGCGTGAAAGCAAGACAAAGCATGTTACGCCTAATAAGGTTTACGCAACGTTTATTAATAAAGGCCTAGGTGTTTTAAATGTAATGAAATGCTGTAAAATAAATGCGATAAATAACTGACAGATTCCCGGGAAGCTCTTGGCTTTCGTTAAGGAGTACACTCACGTACAAATATGGACTAACTGTGCCCTACGGTTTCACCCACGTAATGATGGATGATGATGATGATGAAAAAGTATCCAATATATATTTGATTAAAACTTTCGTAAGTTGAAAACATTTTCTACCGACTTCCAAAAAGGAGTAGGTACTCAATTCGACTGTTTTTTTTTTATGTTTGTTACTTCATAACTTTCGATTGAACCGATTCTCGAAATTCTTTATTTTGTTTGAAAGCTGGTGCTTTCTGTGTGGTTCCATTTAAATTTCACCAAATTTGGTTTAGTAGTTTTTGAGTTACACTCCAATAAATGAATAGAAAAAAAAAAAACAAATTGTACTTGTTAAGTAATCGCATAAAAATATAAATATTATTTCAGCGCCTTATCTATCTATATACAAATTTGATTATGATTCATTCAGCAGTTTTTGCTTGAAAAAGTAACAAACAATTGTATACGCGAGTTATTGGGTAAGGAATTAAAAAGCAGGACGTACCAGTGTCATCCACTCGCAGGTGAGGCGGTCGGGCGCTCCTCCACAGATTCGGGCCGGGAATGTTTCACTTGGGATTTGCACAATACAAATGTTATGGGATGATTATCCAACGTTTTGTTGACATGCTGAGTCTTAGGCACATATATACCACAGTATGACAGGTTGAGACCGCGGAAGAGGTTGCACGTCGCGAGCACACCGTTGTTAGATCGACGTACATGCAGAGACTCTTTGGTACTAGGGTGGGAAAAAGGAATAGGTGGGAGCGGGACAAAACACAGGTCGAAGACAAGGAAACTACACAATTATACAAATGGTTCGATAAGCTTGATTTTGGCCTGAATATCTATACATACAAACTATCACGTTTATAACCTATGAAGAAATAATGTCAGTAAGCATAACTCAGAACAAATTCCACACAAAAAGTGGTCCTTCAAACCAAAACGACGTATGATTCCAAATACGAATTACTTCCGAGGTTACAAATAGACATGTTCGGTGATTGGTTTAAATTTCAGAAGGAAAGCAGGGATTGGTCCACGCGCGTGCTGCAACGTCTACTATGACAGCTGAGTCATAGCGGCGTGAATGATGTTATTGGTTTAGCACGACTTTTATTGGGTCATTTTTTAGGCAGTTACTCTTCCTGATATATTTCTTCGTAGTTTATAACATATAAATAGGATTTTAGTACCTAGTTAGCGCTTATAAACTCTAATCAGGCTATGAACAAATCAATTACCAAAGTAAGTCTTTAAAAATTTATTGTTTTATTGCACCTCGCAGATGATATCACCCGAATCCAAACGTTTATAATCCTATAACTATAAATAATTTAAATACATATAATAAAACTGAAACAGAGATAAATCTGTACTTAAATTTTTTACCCACAATTTCGATCACTACACTGAGGAAATGATAGGTGCAAAAATAAGCGTAAATTATTAGAATTAGAATTATTTATTGACCTTATAACAGTGTTCGTTATACTAGGCACGTCATATAAAATTACATTTCTTAAACGATATCTTAAATCAGTATGTATGTGAATGTGAATCTCACCCATGACATTTATACCGTCCACTCTCAATAATAATTGATTTAATTGTATTGAGAATCTCAATGCAATTAAACTAAAGTATATTCGTATTTACTAAAGTAAAAACATCGAAGGCTTTATGGACAAAAATTGTGAATAATAGTAGACGTTTTAAGGATGTTTGTGCCTTAGTGAAACAACAGCCTGTTTTTTTTTTTAAAACGTGGACAAATTTTTACCCGACAAAAAAGAGTGAAGTTTGCAAATTTACTTTATCAACCACCTGCCCGTAAGGATTTATATAAAAGGAATGTGTACAATATGGGCATTACTTTATATACATATTTACCAGGTGAAATTAAGGCCTTGGATCTACGAAGAAATAATGTCAGGAAGAGTAACTGCCTCATAAAAATGACCCAATAAAAGTCGTGCTAAATCAATAACATCGTTCACGCCGCTATGACTCAGCTGTCATAGTAGACGTTGCAGCACGCGCGTGGACCAATTCCTACTTTCCTTCTGAAATTTAAACCAATCCCCGAACATGTCTATTTGTAACCTCGGAAGTAATTCGTATTTGGAATCATTCGTCGTTTTGGTTTGATGGACTTGGATGGATTGTTCTGAGTTATGCTTCCTGACATTATTTCTTCGTAGCCTTGGATGGATATCTGTTTAAAAGTAAACTATCAGATTGGCTTCTTTCAAATTGTTTTTAAAATGTGCAAGAATTTCGTGATTATTGTGTTCGATTTGTTTGAATATATGGACAGTATTAGATATAGAAAATTTGCTCATCTGTTAGCAGACAGAATACACTGTGACCTGTATTGTGTAAGATCTCGACTTTGTACGAGTACATATGTTCTAGCAAATAAATGGTTTGATTTGATTTGATTTGATTTGGATTAACACCAAGATCTCGACTTTTTACATGTGTTCTAGCAAGTAAATGGTTTGATTTGATTTGGATTAACACCAAGATCTCGGCTTTGTACATGTGTTCTAGAAAATAAATGGTTTGATTTGATTTGATTTGATTTGGATTAACACCAAGATCTCGACTTTTTACATGTGTTCTAGCAAGTAAATGGTTTGATTTGATTTGATTTGATTTGGATTAACACCAAGATCTCGACTTTGTACATGTGTTCTAGCAAATAAATGGTTTGATTTGATTTGATTTGATTTGGATTAACACCAAGATCTCGACTTTTTACATGTGTTCTAGCAAATGAATGGTTTGATTTGATTTGATTTGGATTAACACCAAGATCTCGGCTTTGTACATGTGTTCTAGCAAATAAATGGTTTGATTTGATTTGATTTGGATTAACACCAAGATCTCGACTTTTTACATGTGTTCTAGCAAATAAATGGTTTGATTTGATTTGATTTGGATTAACACCAAGATCTCGACTTTTTACATGTGTTCTAGCAAATAAATTGTTGATTTGAATTGATTTGATTTGGATTAACACCAAGATCTCGACTTTCTACATGTGTTCTAGCAAATAATGGGTTTGATTTGATTTGGATTAACACCAAGATCTCGACTTTTTACATGTGTTCTAGCAAATGAATGGTTTGATTTGATTTGATTTGGATTAACACCAAGATCTCGGCTTTGTACATGTGTTCTAGCAAATAAATGGTTTGATTTGATTTGATTTGGATTAACACCAAGATCTCGACTTTTTACATGTGTTCTAGCAAATAAATGGTTTGATTTGATTTGGATTAACACCAAGATCTCGACTTTTTACATGTGTTCTAGCAAATGAATGGTTTGATTTGATTTGATTTGGATTAACACCAAGATCTCGGCTTTGTACATGTGTTCTAGCAAATAAATGGTTTGATTTGATTTGATTTGGATTAACACCAAGATCTCGACTTTTTACATGTGTTCTAGCAAATAAATGGTTTGATTTGATTTGATTTGGATTAACACCAAGATCTCGGCTTTGTACATGTGTTCTAGCAAATAAATTGTTTGATTTGATTTGGATTAACACCAAGACCTCGACTTTTTACATGTGTTCTAGCAAATAAATGGTTTGATTTGATTTGGATTAACACCAAGATCTCGGCTTTGCACATGTGTTCTAGCAAATAAATTGTCTGATTTGATTTGATTTGGATTAACACAAAGTTACGAATTAACGCCGGTATAAAATAGGCCAATGTGGCCTATTTTTGTGGCGTTAATATTTCATATTGCATTTAACACGGAAAAGTAGTTAATGTGACACAACTGTTAAACATTTGTTATCGCATGGTATCACTAGTGATAGTCACGTCCGAGTTTCAAATAACATGTTCAGGCTAGAGGATAAAAGGAATTTAGCGCGCAGTATTCGCACGATAAACAAAGCGAGGGGATGCCCTGAAAAATGAATAATAAACCAATTTAATTTTTTTAATGTTTGTTTAAGTACACAAACAGTTTATATTACAGGGCATGCAAGGTTCGGAGAATATATTTGTTGCTGAGATCAAAGAAGGGGAAGAAGGTTCAAGAACGGCTCAAGGAGATTCTGGAAGATCCGGTAACTTAGCAACAATCATCATTAGCTTCACATTATTGTTCAGTCTGACTTGATACTGTAATGTACTGTAATGTATAAAACTTTAACTTTTTATTAATGTAAAGGAACCCCGAGCATAGCCCTCTCCATAGACAAATTTAACTCCCTAAACTAGTTAAATTTGTCTATGGAGAGGGCTATGCTCGGGGTTTCTGTACGTGATCGAATCAGAAATGAGGAGATCCGTAGAAGAACGAAAGTCACCGACATAGCTCAGAAGATTAGCCAGTTGAAGTGGCAGTGGGCAGGGCAGATAACATACAGAACAGATGTATATGCATAGATGAGTGCAGGTCGTCCACCGACACGGTGGACAGATGACCTGATAAAGGTTGCGGGATGACGTTGGATGCAGGCTGCTTCCAACCTGTCCTTTAGGAAAAATATATGTGGGACGCGTTTGTTCAGCAGTGGAAGTCCTACGGCTTAGAAGATGATGCAGAAACAGATAAATCGTGTGCCTGATTGTCCATGACAGTTGAAGCGCAACACGGAACTTAGTAGTTTACATAGTACTGCACTGTACTCGTCACCCCGATGATTTTAGTTTTACTATAATTACAAGAAAAGTTTTTTTTAATGGTAGGCAAAGGAGCAAGCAGCTCACCTGATGGTAAGTGATACCGTCGCCTATAGACATCCGAAACACCTGAGGTCTCGAGGATGCGTTGCCGAACTTTGATGAAGAAGAGATAGAAGGGGTCTACGGGGAGGGGGAAATCGGGCCTCCGGAACCTCCCACAGACCTATGTTACTTCACGTCGGTGTTATGTGGGAGTGTGGTACTTCCTTGGTCGTGCCGGCCCATTCAGCTGTGGGGTTGCAGCGTGGCACTACCGCCGAAACAGCTACTGTAAACAAAAAACCATATCAAAAATATCAACATGGAATAAACGAACTGAGTGCAGCGGGGAACGGTGTATGTAGATTCTAAATTCTCCACTGAATTCCCCGATTCAAATTACCACAGTTACAGATACTTTTTGTATTTAATAGTAAACATTATTATTTAATTTGAAGCGCTCGTAGCGGAGCTTGACTTGGCGATCTCAACCGATCAACAAGTTAAGCAACGCTTGCTGCGGTCAGGAGTTGGATGGGTGTGTGCTAGTGACATTGTTCAACTGAGCGCCTCCGTGCTTTGGAGGGCACGTTATGCCGTCGGTGTCGGTTGTTTGACTTAGGACAACAGTCGTTAGGCTATGTCGAGGGCCTTAGGGCGGCCTGAAAACTTTGACATGGGTTGGCCACTAACCTATCCACCAAGCCGCATTAAGCGCGCGTGGTGAATTATGGCGCAACTCCTCTCTCTGAGAGGAACGCTCGAACCCCAGCAGTGGGAACAAAATGGGCTGATAATGATTATTTTTTAATTAATTTTGTGCATTTATACGAGATGCGCTTGCTTGATTTCCCCGCCGCCCGCACCGCGCTAGTGTTGATCGGAACTTGAAAGTAGAACGCAGAACGGACAGCGTCTTAAACTTTTTTGACTTTCTTTATTTATGTTTCAGGTATTCTCATCTCTTCTCAAAGACCAGCCCGCCTTCCCAGAGAGGATAGTCTGCCTGCAAGGAGACGTGTCTGAGATCAGGCTTGGTCTGTCTGATGACGATTGGCGCACCGTGGCTAATGAGGTAATTAAAGTCTAAATGATTGAAATTAATCAACTTTAAACGTATCGAACACTTTTCAGTGAGCATGGTCGCGGGTAGACGACGAAACGTCGCGTCGGGATAAAATAATATAAAATTATACACCATTTAATATTTTAAAGTTGTTAATAATTTCAATGATAGTGTAGTGTTTGATTTAGTTAATGAGTGAGCTAGCGCTGTAATGATATAGGATTATCCCTATGCAAATTGTCACGGCCCTTCCATGAAACTCATCTTGCCGCAAGCACTGTGTCAGGCGTCGGTATAAAATGTAGCAAAACGAAACTTTATGGGAAATGGGAGAAGCACTAAGCTACTCAGCTGTGATCAAAAGCTGCCTTATCGTTCAGTGAATGACAGAACGATGGAGTTCAGTCGATTTAAATAAACATCACACAATATGTGTATAACACAACAAACAACCTAACTTAAAAATGTGAATAAAATGTCTGATATTTTGTAAATACCTAAGGGTGTATAAAATGGTTCGTGGTTCCATTTAGACCCTAATTTGTAACTATAACGCGGTCACATTAACTCGACGCATCGCTGGAATGCGGGTCCCCGCCCGCTTCCCCCCGCATTCCCTTTGCTCGCCCGGAAAGTGTCAGTACGGTCAGCAACTTTGTTACCGATACACGCGTCGAAAATTTGAAATTTATAACGGTAACAGGAAGACACCTTAAATTTTCACAGAATTATGTAGTTGTATATTACCTTTCAAAATAAATAAATATGTTTTATTCATTTAACAAACTTAATTTTTAATAAAAAAAAATCTCGATCTTAATAAAGGCCACTTGGCCGGTTTTTTTTGCACACTGTACTTGAGCGCCAAAATGACGTCACATGGTCAAGCGTCTAGTTAATGTGACCGCGTTATAGAATTATGAAGATCTTCCTTGTCGTCCAGTCGCCAAAGGCCCTGGATATGTAAACAAGGAAGATCAACCAAATTTTGCATGACAGTGCCTTATAGTGATGATACGATAGAAATATACCTTGGTGTGGTGGTGACAACCTCTCAAGGCCATGTATCGTTAAGTGCTTAATTCAAATTCAAATATATTTATTTTCAGACTCAACAAGATCCATATTATTATTATTACATTATTATACTTAGCTTAGCTACAAGTGTTCAATCTTGGGGTTGAAAGCTAGCTGTACAAGAACCTATTTGCTCGATTTCATCACGTTGTTACTTTGAAGACTTAAGCCAAAGGGATCCGCTCCAACCGCAAGTGGACTGTTATTTGCTCCTGGGTTATAACTGGTAGTTCTGCGAACGGTACACCTCCACTAACAGTCTTATCGTATTATAGTATTTTGACCAGTTTTGCCAAAATTGTATAAGGTGTTGTTGGTCATCAAATTGATAATCATCCAGTTTTAAACTTAACAACCTATTGTCTCTGCAATCACTTTACCAATTACGCTCATATTCGAAATTACTCTTTAAAGTCAGGTACCTAATGAGTGTACGAGTGTTGACAAATTTTATCAAAATCTGTAGGTTAATAGCACCGCAGCTAACTTCCCCCCTTTTTAAGAAAATTACCCTGCACTCTTAAATCGCTGACGACAATAAAATATATTGAATAGACATACATACCAAGTTTCGTCAAGATTGCATGTTGAAAAATATACCCTGTACGTACAGTAAGACGAACGAACAACCTAACAAACATACGGACAGACGAAAAGTAATTCTGCCCGATAAAGCACGCTTACGGACAGATGAAAGGTAATTCTGCCCGATAAAGCACGCTTACGGACAGATGAAAGGTAATTCTGCCCGATAAAGCACGCTTACGGACAGATGAAAGTCAATTTGGCCAGTTAGGGGAGAGACGCTTCGCACACTCGGTTATAAATATAATACACGAATATGAGCTAACGTCGTGTTCATGATGTATATAATTAGCAGAATATAAAGTTTTAATTTGATGTTTTTTACATCAATATATACATTTAAAATAATAATTCAAATTCAAATTTATTTATTCATTTTAAGTACAGCGTTACAATCTGCGTCTCTACCTACCAACTTGGGTATAAATACACCCGTATCTTGATTGGTTGTTCCTTCCCTAGGTTATTATAATCTGTACGTATTATACATTAACTTGGAACTGAGTTAAATATTACAATTTCATTACATTTACAATATGCATCTGTAATGTTGCAGCTTGCGGGGATCGAACCTGCAAGGGCAATGATTACGAGTACGTCGCGTTCATGATGTATAGAATCAGCAGAATATAAAGTTTTAAGTTAATGTTTCTTGCGTCAATAGAAACGTAACTGCTGTTGGAACAACTAGCTGTTGTTCAGTAGCAGAATAAACAATAAAACCCATCGTTAAGCTACGTTTCGATTGCAGTTACACCGTGCAACAGGAGGTCCTTTGCAGCTTGCAGGTTTGCATTGCAAATTACTGTAGTCTAACAGGCCAGTGAATTCAAAAGCTCACCAGTAAAAAAAACCGGCAAAGTGCGATTCAATCTCACGCACGAAGGGTTCCATACCATCATCTATAAATCTCCCATACACCAGACATGAGTTTTGCCGTTTTTATAGATTTAGTTTATAAATAGTTATACTCGAACTTGGCCGATTTTTTAGTGTTTGTTGTTATATCGGCAACAGACACACATCATCTGTGAAAATTTTAACTGTCTAACTATCACGGTTCATGAGATACAGCCTGGTGACACACGGGCAGTGGAGTCTTAGTAATAGGGTCCCGTTTTACCCATCGGGTGCGGAACCCTAAAAAGTGTAAATGAAATACAGAACTTATGGTTGTTGTTACTTTTTTAGGTTGACATAATTTTCCACGTGGCAGCAACCACAAAGTTCGACGAGAGCCTGCGAGTAGCAACCCTAATCAACGTAAGGGGAACAAGAGAAGCCATCCACTTGGGTAAAGCTTGTACGAAGCTAAGGTACGTATCTTGTCAAACACTAGAACTTTTAGAGACACTGAAGTCACTCAACACCTAGAACCCCTACAAATGCGTACAACTATAGCTTCTCTAAGCGTTTGTTTCATGGCGAATGTTCTGAAGAGCTTTTTAATCTTATTCCTTCCTCACCATTCCGATCCCGAACTACTCGTTCCGGTCTAGCATTGCATCCATATACTGTTCAAAACTTCTTACCACGAACCAAAATATTTAACAGTTCCTACCTCTGTCGTGTAAGTAAATTGGAATGCTCTGCCGGCGCACGTGTAACCTTGCAGCTATGACCCTGGGTCTTTCAAGCGGGGCGTGAACAAGCATCTCTCAGGTCCATTATAGGGGTGGCGACTAGTGCAGCTTACTGCACTAATGGTCATTGCTTCTTGATTCCATCTTCACTTTCCATCAGGCGAGAGAGAGTCAGTTTGATGAACCACTATAAAAAAAAACAATTATTCTGACTCAAATAATGAAGGAATATTAAGGAGCGCTGTCGCGAAAAAGCTGTGTCGGAAACGTCAAACTTTAATGGTCTGTGAATATCTTATATTATCTATGCTAATAAAGGAGTAGAGGCCAAAAAACTTCTTTAACTATTTGAAAGACAAATTTAAAAAAAAAGTGGGTCAGAAGACGTAAAATTACCTGCTAACAAGGATATAATGATTGAAATTTATATAGAGAAAAATTCCATCCTCGGACGGGATTGGAACCCGTATTTCTAAATAATGCTTCTTTCGGTTGGATACTGTTAATCTGTCCAATAGATGTCGCTCCGTCCCCGCAAGACGGTTAGTCAAATAGAGAGTTAAAATTCAATGCTCGGACCAGAACCTCGGTGGTCAATGGCGTCTGAGTCGGAGAATCAGAAGACGCGGGTTCGAATCCCGTCCGAGGATGGAATTTTTCGCTCTATAAATTTCAATGTTTGAGATCGCTAAAGCAGGCGTTAGTGCTTTAAAAAGTAATACTATAAAAATTACAAGGGCTGCGATGTCAATACGAAAGTTTAAGTATTTCTAAATAATGCTTCTTTCGGTTGGATGGTACTGTTAAACTGTCCAATAGATATCGCTCCGTCCCCGCAAGACGGTTAGTCAAATAGAGAGTTAAAATTCAATGCTCGGATCAGAACCTCGGTGGTCAATGGCGTCTGAGTCGGAGAGTCAGAAGACGCGGGTTCGAATCCCGTCCGAGGATGGAATTTTTCTCTCTATAAATTTCAATGTTTGAGATCGCTAAAGCAGGCGTTAGTGCTTTAAAAAGTAATACTATAAAAAAATATAATGTTTTTTTTTTTTTAAAACCTGTCTGTCTGTATGTTTGACTTAAAGACGACGACACAGATTTCGATGAAATTTGGCGTATGCATAGTATAGAGAAAGGATTTTTTGTATTGAATCGTTACATAAATCCAGATGGCAGTTTAATCTCTCTACGCTACACGGTCTCGTGAAACTGGGGTCTCGATGGACTGGTCGGCGCGCATGGACTTACCTAATTAATAATCTCCGAAACGACTAGACCTATTTGAATTAAATTTTGTATGGTGGTAGCTTATATTCCTGGTCAACATATAGGATACTTTTGATCCTGGAAAATTAAAGAGTTAAAAAACTGTAATTAACCGTATCCCGCGAAGGCGCTGGCGGGACAGCTAGCACATAAAAAACCTATGTCTTCTAATTAGGTACGTATTGTTATATCTTTTAAATTATGTATAAATGTAACAAAATATACTTAATAGTTTAGAAAAAAAAAGAAACTTTGGGTTAAAAAAAAGAGTAGAAACTTTGGGTCCGTGGGGTCCAGGAGGCCAATTCTGTTATTTAACAACGTTCAACAATCTATACCGCTGCAACTGCAGTTCAACTCCGGTTGTCGTTCGATACTTTGGCAAAAATCCATTCTACTATTTCTGTAGACAAATTTGATTGTAGCGTCACACAAACATAACGTAAACGCTACTTTTTGATAAATATATAATTGACACTACTATATACGAATATGAGTTAACAACGCGTTCATGATCATAATATAAAGTTAGCGTTAGCAGAACATAAAGTTTTGATCGATCGCTGACGTCAATAGAAACGTAACTGCAGCTGGACTGTTGTTCAATTGCAGTATAAGAAAACGCATAAAAGTCGCCGTTCAGCTACGGTTCGATTGCAATTTAATTAGTGGAATCGACCCCCAGGTGCATACGAAATTTTCAGGGAATTGGCCAAACGTTTGGTTGAAATGCCAGGCGACCAGAATGCTGGTTCTATTTTGCACAAATAAAATATAAATAAAAATTAGCTTAGCTATTCAACATAGAAATGCTGCCAGCATTCTGGACACTTTTCCTTAAACAAATGGTTTCATAATTTTTTAACTGTCTTATAATCTTTGTAAGTATGTACCTTTTATAATATTTGTAAATATTATTAATTCAATAAAATTTAATTTGAATAGTTTTAGAATAATTAAAAAATATTACGGACCTTGGAGTATGTAGAGCGTAGTAAAATCTATATATAGTTCATAATGACTATCATGTTGGGTTGTCTTCCCTTTAATCATGCTCCATGTGCTTGTTCACAGGTCATTCATCCACGTATCGACTGCGTATTCGCACGCGACAGCCGAGAAGGTCAACTCGCAAGTGTCCGAGCAGTTCTACCCCACCCCCGTCCCCCCAGAAACCATGATCCGCCTCGTGGAGAGTGTGGAGAGTGGGAGGCTTGAGGGAATGGCTCATAAGTAAGTTGGTCCTTAATACTACATCACCGTCAAAATACAACGAATTTCAATAAGGTCAGTTTGTTCGTCGGTCTGTCTGTTTATCTGCCTGTCTCTCTGTATCTGTGTCCGTTTGTCCATCAATCAGTATATACGTCTTTCTGCCTATCCGTTTTCTGGCTTTTCCTCTGTCCCTTTCACGCTCTCGCCTTCTGTCAGTCTGAAAAACAATTTTACCACACAACGAACCTTTACTTTGAGTGAACTTTCGTTCACTCTGAGACGTCAGAGAGTCAACATATTGTCAGTTAAATAAAAAAGTATAAGTACCCTCATTATGGCAAAGTGCAACAAATGTGATAAAATACTGAACAAAAAGGCTCTTATTTTGGAATGTTCCCGTTGTCAAAAAGTGGTGCATGCTACGACACTATGTACCGGATTAAGTACCAAGCAGTTAACCGCCCTAAAAAATGCAGAAAGCCTCGAATGGAAGTGCAACGACTGCAATCAAAACAACACACGCAGGTCTTTTGCTCAATTCACTGACTCAGAGGATGAAGACGACGGAGAAATTGACTTGATAGCAGCCTCAACCGATGTGAAAAAACTCTTAAAGGACCTGAAAAAAGAAGTAAGCAGTATAGTTATGCAAGAAATGCGGTCTGTTTCCAACTCGGTTCAGTACTGCAGTGAGAAAGTAGATGATTTCACGGAATCGATGGAGGCCTTGACCAACAAAATGAAGGAAATGGAGAAGAAACAAGTGTATCTAGAAAATCAAAATAAACATCTTCAACTCAAGGTAGACGCACTTGAACAGCGCTGTTATGAAAATGAGCAACAACTACTAGCCGACCACATTGAAATATCAGGTATTCCGGAAACGAGTGAATTAAGCTTGACTAAGCTAGTCGAAGATGTAGTTATTAAACTCAAAGCACAAAAAGATGATGTTATCTCCATCAAACGTCTCCCCTCCCGCCCTTCCGGACCCAGTCCGGTAGTTGTACGGCTGCGGCAGGAATCTATCCGTCAGCGACTAATTACATCATCCCGGGAAACACTCATTCTTGCTAAAGAGCTAGTACCTACTCTGACAGGACTAATAGCTTCGGAAAAAATTTATGTTCGTGAGGCAATATCTCCATACTACAAGAACTTATTATGGCAGGCGAAACAAGATCTTAAAAATGCTTTCAAATATATTTGGTTTAAAGATGGCAAAATCCTAGTACGTAAGAACGAAAACGCTAAGGTGTATAAGTTAAGATCAAAGAGCGATATACAGTCTCTTTTAGCGACAGGCAATAGTGCATGATTATCTTTGTCATTTCATGCTCATACCTCTATCTTATATACCTATTATATAACTTATAGACTTACTTTTATATTTATATAACTATGCTTAATATTACATATCTTCCAGATCGTTCTAAAGAACTATACAATTGTTTTGACTATTTAGATTTTAAAAACTTAGTACTGCGTAATAAACGTAATTTTACATGTTTACATATAAACATTAGATCCATGATTAAACATTTTGCCAAATTAGAACAAATAATCAATGTATATGGCTCCACAATAGACGTACTTGTTGTCACCGAAGCAAACATTTCAGAGAGCATACAAAATCTATTTACACTTAAGAACTATACAATGCACACTAAGCTATGAAAAATTCGAAAAGGCGGTGGAATAATCATATATGTCAAAAATAAACACAAATTCTCACTAAGTAAAACCACCACATTAAATTATGAATGTATCATTGGAAAAATCACCACAGTTTCTGGTGCAGTAACCCTGTGTGCAGTGTATAGACCACCCAAAAGTAAAAAACAGTTATTTATATTAGAACTCGACAATATGCTCAAAAAACACACTAACACGGATTTAATACTGATTGGAGATATGAATATAAACTTAAAGGCCGATAATAGCAGCAAACAATCATACTTGGACGTATTGAGCGGCCACGGTCTTTCGTGCGGGATCTCTGATTATACAAGGATAGAGATGTTAGTGAATAAGGTCACAAAAACTTGTATAGATCACATATTTGTCCGATCCAGCACGAGAGACGCGTGCACCGCTGCACTCGGCACAGTACTGGCTGATCACAGAATGACTGCAATCTCGCTACTCAGTGACTCGAATCTAAGGGATGCTCCTGTTTACGTTAGCCGGATTAATAATATTAAACTAAATAGTTCGCTTCAAAATATAAAATGGGAATCAACCCAAAGTATGAATTGCCCAAACGAAATCTATAATTTCTTAAATAAGGAAATAAACAACTGCTACAAGGATTGTAAATATCAGAAAAAAATATGCAATTTAAGAAAAAATAAGCATGAATGGGTTAACAAAAAAGTGTTGAATTTATGTAAATTGAGAGACACATTATTCACGCAATGGATAAATGATACAAGTAATAAAGAACTTAGAGCTAAATATAATAAGATAAGAAATAAAACGAACAAAATAATACATAAAACTCGAAATATATATTATAAATCAGAAATAAATAAAAATAGAAACGATATGAAAAAATTATGGCAAATAATAAATAATATGACTGGCAAGATCTCCAGCTCTATTGATAGTACTATTAATAAAGCTTTTGAGTCAGAAGGCAATAGCAAAAATATTGCTAATAAATTTGCATATAAGTTTAAAGAGAACGTTAAATGTATTATACCAACATGTACAAGTAAACTCTTAGACGAAAAATCTTATATAAAACCTCTTGACAAATCAATTTACTTTCCAAAAGCAACCGATAATGATGTACTTAAGATAATTAAAAACCTTAATCCTCACAAAGCTCCAGGAATTGATGGAATCAGAGCTGTAGACATCGTTAGCTTATCTAATAAAGTCGTTAGTTCTATCACGCGACTGATTAACAGGAGCATCGCCACAGGAATATATCCTAACGAGCTTAAAGCTGGTATTGTAAGGCCGATACATAAAGGTGGGAGCACAAAAGACTTTGGAAAATATCGCCCCATTACTATACTTCCGGTACTGGACAAAATAATCGAGAAATATGTTTGTGGTGTCATACGACACTTTTATGTAGCCAACAATGTATTATCCTCTCAGCAATATGGATTTCAGCCAAAAAAAAGCACTACTCTCTTGTTATCGCGTCTTACGGATGACATCAATGCTCACCTCAATGCGAAGAAACATGTTGTCATAATTTTTATAGATTATAGCAAGGCATTTGATACTCTCAGGCATGACCTACTAATAGAAAAACTAGACAATAGCGGCGTACGAGGTAGATTACTGGACTGGTGCAAGGATTACCTTCAGAACCGCAGATATCAAGTGAAGGTGGGTGACGCTCTCAGTGACAGTATTTATGTCACTGAGGGAACAGCTCAAGGATCAGTAATAGGACCTCTGCACTACTTAACCTATGTTAATAACCTTGATAGGATAATTAAGTATTGCACAATCTATCAGTTTGCTGATGACACTTGCTTGGTGGCTGCAAATAAGAGCATCGAAATGGCACAAAAACAAATTCAGGAAGACTTCACAGCTCTAAGTATGTGGTCCCACGATGTAGGATTGGTGCTTAACCCTGACAAAACGAAATTCGTCCATGTCCACTCTAGTCGCAATAAATGCACTGAAAGTGTCAACGTCATAGCTCATAGCCACGACTGTTTGCATAACCTGAACACCCAATGTGGAAATAACTGCACCTACATCGACCAGGTGACGGAGCAAAAATACCTTGGACTGATCATAGATAATCGATTTAACTGGGCTAGTCATATTAATAGAGTTTGTGAAAGACTTCGTGCAGTCTTGGCAAAATTCTATGTAGTCAAAAATAGAGTGGCATTCAACGTATTGTTGACTATGTACAAAGCATTAGCCGAGAGCATAATAACTTACGGATTGACCAGTTATGGACGTACCTATAAAACGTATCTTGATCAAATTTATAATATCCAATACAGACTGTTAAAGCTTATAGTTCCGAAGAAAATAAAACAAAAATATACAGATAATCCCTCGGGGCTTTTTAAGTTCTGTGGAATTATTCCAATTCACAAAAATGTTGAATATACCATATTAACCGAACAATTCTTTCGGACTGAAATACAGACCTTACAAACCCATAACAAATTCACGAGGAGTATTTCCAAGAAAAAGTTAACAAAACCTTTATTTTGCAATGTGTATGGTAAAAGAACATCACATTACTTATTACCGGATTTAATTAATAAACTTCCAATGGACGTAAGAAATAAAGCTACAGAAAAAAACATCAAAACTATTTTAAAAAAACATTTTCTTTGTAACACATAATATGGAGCATCCTTTGTAAAGCGCACGCGCACACTTATACCATACTTCCCTATATGTAAGTGAATGCTACTGTGCATGTGTGTGTACCGCTGTCAGCTGTAGCTGTGCTATGAGTATTACTCGGCCAGCTCACCTGACCGGTTTTTATCTTTGTGTGCGCTGCGCTCTGCGAGTAAACATTGAGATACCGAGGTACTATTGTTTACTTGAATTGTTAGCATGTATTTTATGTTATGATTTTATAAAAGATGTTTTCATGTAGATTATAGTAAGTATATTTAGACCATTTTGTAGTATATGTATAACGATAAGTATTTTTTGTAATTTAGCTGACGAATATTATTTTTTAAGAACTGATGTTTGTCTAGATAAACCTAGCATTGGTTTTAAGACAACATTAACCATCGATATGTATTCTCTTTTATAAATAAATAAATAAATAAAAATAAATAAATACTAACTTTCTAGTTGAAAACGTAGTAAAAGCTGTATATATATCTAATTTCACAGTATTTTGACTACCAGCTATGAAAAGCATTATGCTGTCCGTTTCATGACACATCATATAACCAAAAGTATTATTTTTTGATGCAAAATGGACTATTATTATTCCAGAAAAACGTGGTAGATGTCTTTATTTCTTTTGTATCTATATCCATTGAAACTTGAATTACATTTCAAAGGATTATACATATATAATATGTTATACCTGACTCCGGCGAGGCCTCCCAAAAGGAGAGCTATGTGTTTGACCTGTATACATATATGTTTCCCCTCGTAACTACCCATCGGCTCTACCGGTGTTGATCAATGATACGTCATTTGATTCGCCTTGATAGCGCTATCATGAAATGCCTAAATTATCAAATGTACGGCTGAAATATTTCCGTAGAGTGGTTATTAAAGTTGAGCGAATTAATTTAACCATATTCTTGCAGCGGAGATTGACTAGGCGATCTTAAACGGTCAACAAGTTAAGCAACGTTTGCTGCTGTCAGGAGTTGGATGGGTGTGTGCTATTGGCATTGTTCAACTGAGCGCTTCCGTGCTTCGGAGGGCACGTTAAGCCATCGGTGTCGGTTGTTTGTCTTAGGACAACAGTCGTTAGGCTATGTCAAAGGCCTGAACACTTCGACATGGGATGTCCACTACCCAATCCACCCGCGTGGTGCATTATGGCGCAACTCCTCTATCTGAGAGGATTGCTCGAGACTCAAGAGTGGGTACATACTGTGCTGATTATGTTGCTTAACTTTAAAGTTGTTTTCTTGTTCACCAACTTAATTACTGACGTTGTTGCAGGTTGACAGAAGGCTGGCCCAACACGTATACGTTTGCGAAGGCGGTGGCTGAGGAGCAAGTCCGGCTGATGGCCGAGGATCTGCCCGTCTGCATCGTCAGACCTTCTATTGGTGCGTTTTCAAGCTTTTCAGTACAGCTGTTTTGTATTTCACAGCTTGCAAGTAGAAGTACTATTTGCAAGCTGTGAAATACTTGATTTTCTTCTACCCTCAAACTAATCACTTATTGGCTTAGTGCTTACAACGCCATCTATTGACAAGTAACATTAGTGTTGTTCTGTTGGTAAAACAGTTTAGTTGTTGTTTAAGCTAGTTGCTCTAGTTGCCATAATGATATTACAGCAGTTTTTAATTGCCTGAAAACACAGATAAAATAGACTTTATGTTAAAATGAAACCTAGCTACGATTTATCGCCCCTGAAACTCCTGCATACTATTCCAATAAAATCGTTGGAACCGTTTCTGGAATTCAGATTATATACAGTGTGTAACCAAAAGGTGTAGAAATACTAAAACCACACATGCAGAAGCTTGCACACAATTGGGACGTTACTTCCCAGGAAGTCGAAAACATTTGCAATTATGAGTAACCAAAGTTTTTCTAATACTCAAGCAGGTTCATCCCTGAGCAACTGGGCCAACGACAGCAATGACCTCTAGAAAGTAGACTGGGTAAACAAGGGGGCTAAGCGGGGCATGAGCTGGGGTGCGGCGCGGTGATCAAGAATAGGCATAGGTCTACTGGGGTTGTCAAAAAAACTTTAAGAATAAAGTATACCAATTTTTTTTGGATAGTGGTGATTTAAGAGGGTGAAATGGAGGGCTGAAAGTTTGTATGGAAGGTTTTGTGTTTCCGAACATACAGTGGTGAAAATTAGCATTTGGACAGTTTAAAATGATGATTTCAATATTTATTGACAGGGATGACTTAAGGGGGTAAAACGGGGTATAATTATTTTTCAAAAGTTCTTTGTTTTTGGATTTACAGTGATGAAAATTTATAACTGAATAGGTACTCTTAATTCAAAATAAATAGTGATGCTTTCAATATTTTTGTCAGGGATGACTTAAGGGGGTAAAACGAGGGATGTAAAAACTACTACATATTATAAACTGTAGAGGTCAAATTTCTGTACAATGAAAACTATCCTAAAAAACGAGTCAGGGGATGTAAGGAGTGAAAAACAAGTTCAAACTGTTTGTTTGTCTGTCTGTTTGTACGGGCTAATCTCCAAAACGACTAGACCGATTTAAATGCAATTTCGTATGTTGGTAGCTTATATCCCTGATCAACATAAAGGATATTTTTGATGCCGGTAAATTAAAGAGTTCCCGTGGGATAATTAAAAGTTTGTAATTACCATATCCCGCGAGGCCACGCGAGTGTAGCCGCTGGCGGGTCAGCTAGTATTATATATGGGTAGATTTCTAGAAACTTGTCCGTTATGTAATGGAATTCAACTATTTTAAAAGTATTTAGTTTAAGATTAAGTGTGTTTTATTTGTTTTTTTAATACTGAAAGTTTAGGAAAATACTACTTTTTACTTTGAATATTCATTAGTTTTCACGATAATTGAAGCTCAATGTGTACTCAGTCTATGAGGAGCTCCATCACGTCACCAAATAAACTTTACTATAAAATAAAACTAGCCTGTGGTAAGGACAATAGCATTTGTTATTCGAATGTTTATGTATATAATTTTATTATCAGTCTTATGATAGAGGTATCACATTAACCTAACTACTTATATAAATGTAATATGGACCTCTAAACAACTTTACGTCAATTTTTGGTACTTTTTACTTTACACCAACGTCTTTGATGCAGATCATACGACCCATAATATACAGGGTGTTTGGTAGAGGGACCGACAAACCAAATGAGCGTGTTCGGGGGCCCACTTGGAGAATACAAGTTGGCCAAAAAAAATCCCCGACTCTTTTTTTTGTGAATTTTTTCGTTTTCTCCAATATTGTACCTATTTACCACCATAACATTTGTAAAGTATGTTTTAGACCGGATGTTTTTAGTTTTTACAAATTTTACAAATGTTATAGTGGTAAATAGGTACAATTTCGGAGAAAAAGGAAAAATCACAAAAAAAAAGTTAAACATATTGGGGGGTCGGGGATTTTTTTTGGCCAACTTGTATTCTCCAAGTGGTCCCCCGAACACGCTCATTTGGTTTGTCGGTCCATCTACCAAACACCCTATATATTTATATAAAAAACCAAACAGGTACCTAAATGCCCTTTCTTAATTAACCTAGAATCTCATATTTACCTAGACTTACACAGAATTAATCATTTTAAATAGCATAACCAAAGTAGGACACGTCGCGTTAATGGAATGAGATGTGACGTGTAGGAGCTATTGCTCGGAATAATACGAGAATGAAAACGGTAGACGGTACATCCACTAGAAGAGCTCGTTTAGAGGTATTATGATATACATGTATAAGAATCACATACTTTTATGAGTATTGAATACAAAACCACTTGGGTAGGAAAGGAACGTAAATTCTGTTATAAATGTTATTTTAAATAGATTTTATTTATTAATTTATCAAACATAGATACATTCTTACACTAAATATTTTATAATAATGAGTTATCTGTAACACAGTGTGTCCTAGATAAATAACAGTTCGTACTGTTTCACGTGAACGACAAGTTACGTTAAGGCACAGTTACACATGATAATTTCAAGCATGAAAGCGTGCTTCTATTGAGCAGTTGCTACTTAATAGCATGTTTGATGTGAATGTTGCTCAAAATTAGCATGTTCATTTCGAGTTTGCTTTTTTTGAGCATGCTACCTGCGGCGCGGGTGGAAGGGGGCGTGCTTTAAGCAAAAGGATGATCTTATGCAGCTCCATATGGATAGCGTATTGATTATCGGTGACTGAACTGGCAGAGAGCGAGAAAGCACGCTATAAAATAGCATGTGTATTTGGAATGTATGCTTTGAACATGCTTATTCAGGAGCATACTTAAAACTAGCATGCCTATTGTTAGCAAATATAAACTGCTCATAATCATGCCCGTATTGAGCATACTCAATAGCACGCTTTTTAGCATACTATTTTAGAGTATATGTACCTTTACACTTACGCAGTTATTCGTGCTAGACCCTCAGTTCTACTCCGGTTGTCGTTCTGATAATTGCACAAACTAGAAGTTATGCTTACCGCGCTAGCCTTATGATTTATGACGCAGTGTGTAGCCAGTAAAACACTACTTCTTTTTTTCAGTAATATCATCCCACTACGAACCAAGTCCAGGCTGGTTGGACATGAGCTGCGCATTCTCAGCTAGTGGAGTAAGTTTTTTATGTAAAGTCAGTCTTAAAGTCAAAGTCAAAAGTCAAAGTAAAAAATCAAAGTAAAAAGTCAAAGTCAAAGTCAAAAGTCAACGTAAAAAAGTCAAAGTCAACATGTCATAGCTAAAATCAAAAAGTCAAAGTTAAAATAATTTATTCAATGTAGGCATCAAAGACGCACTTATGAACGTCAATTATTCATTATAATGTACTTTTAAAGACTATGTTCCAAAATACATGTGAAATAATATATATAATAATAATAATTAGTACATTATGCAACAAGTGCGCAAAGTTGTTTATTTCAATATCTAGTAGAGATTGAAATAAACAACGCGCACGAGTTTCATACGACGTTTTTCAACACACCTACTTGCTTGAAAAAAAACTTTAGTTCATAGTATTTTTTATTTATTAGAACAATTGGTAAAACGTTAACGCATATTAAAAACATCATTATTTTGCTCTGGGTGACTTGAGTAAATGTTGGAGACTGCGGATTGTTCTCGTAGGGAGTAAGAAAAAGTGTTTCATCATTATTATAAGTAGCAGATACTAAATCGGTCTTGACATCGAGGGACGTTCAAGGAAGCGGTTCTGGACATATTTTTTTTGGTTTTGCTTCTAAATTGATATCCTGGGTTATCCTGGCGCTTATGATGGCTTTATTTTGTATAGAGTCTTCTACATATGATTCTGCTACTGCATTGGAGCGCCACCCACCATGGCGCTTTAATGTAAGCAAATCAGCTCCACACGGACATCCGCAATATGCCATACTAGAGGTCTCGAGAATTCGTTGCCGGAAGGATATAGGAAGGAAGAGATTGTAGGGGTGAGGATGGAAATGGAGGGGGGGTGGAGAGGGGGAATGAGGGGAGGGGGAATCGGACATCCGGAACCTCCTTCACATCGGTGTTATGTGGGAGTGTGGTACTTCCCCGGTCGTGCCAGCCCATTCGGCTGTGGGGTTACAGCATGGTACTTACTGAATGTGGCTGACGTTCGCCTAAAGCTATGTCCTGTATATGGTTCTGCATCTGGTATACCTAGAAACTTTGCGATTTCTTTCGGCATGGCAGCAAATTTATTTATTCCAATGCATTGACTTTAGTATATTTTTCAGTCTTCCCGTGAACATGGTGCATGTAACTGCGCCGAAATATCGGAAGCTCATTCCACAACCTTACCACGGTAAATATCCCGTTAATAATCATATAATTTTAGTATATTTGTAATTTCCAGTTCGTTATTGGCTCTGGTCTCGGCCTAATCCACGTGATGCAAACGACGGCCTCTACGGAGATAAGTCTCGTGCCAGTGGACTATGTCAACAACGCGATCATATCTGCGGCCTGGGAGGTGGGGACGAGACAGCACGAGGATAAGAGAGAGACGACGATATACAACGTTGTGATGTCACAGGAGAATAAACTGAGTTGGGGTATGTTATGTACCTAAGATCAGGATGGTAAATGCTAGCCCCATCTTGCCCCGCCTTGGTGGAAGAGTGTACACGGGGAGGTTTTAGAGTGTTAGATTCTCTCTTCTCTTCCAAATAGTCATAGAGTAAACGTTTATAGGGCCCACTTTCAACGGTACACTCAGGTACCTGGGCGATTCTCTCCGACTTCTATCTCTCCTGGCGACGGCCCAAGCCGAGGGCCGTACCATTGAGCAAGTCGCCTACTCCTCTCCTTGCGGCGAAGCAACGCTTGCCTTAGGCGGTGCGCCGTCTGCATCCGCATCTGGCTGAGTGCCATCTGCGCTCTCCACCCATCCGGTGACACTGTAAATGCCGGTGGAGGCAAACAGCAATTAGCCCGTTCTAATAAAAAAGTGGGTATGAGGCATGAATCAAGGTCTCCATTTATCACGCCAGTGGCGGAAAGCCAGATCACAGTATTTCGCCCCTCATAAAAAAGTACGAAAGTTAAATGTCTTACTTGGTAAGTTAAATATCGGTAGTTCGAAAATATAATATTTATAGAGAAATAGAATTCGTTTGTGCAAACACGAAATTGAAGAAGCGATGTAAAATCTAATTTGCATTAAATTATGGTAGTTCTTATTCTAATACCATATACCGGCAAAACTGAGTGTCTTGCCGGTAAGGATTGAGTACGTCGACCCGGGTTTCAAGCATGTCCAATACTAATTTTAAATTTAGGAACCATATTGTTGTTGTATGTGTCAAACTCACAAGAATTAAATATAAAAATTATATTTACGTATAATACTTTCGAATGATAAAGTCCTTAAATTGGACATTTTAAAATATATTAAACAATACATAGGCCAGTCCTAATTTCTCCGTCGCCCTGTTTGAAGAAGTAACAAGCACATATTATACTCGTACACTCACTCACATCCTCACACATTCACTCACATACTTTCGCATTTATAGCATTGGTGATTAGCCTGATAGAGAATTTACAAAATGATGATAATGCGATCCTTCCGATAAAAGTGACAGTGACGTGATAGGTAAAGGGTCCGTGGAAAGCTCAACTTGGCTGCTAGAGTTTGCACCAACAGCTTTTGTTAGCACCAAAAGTTTCACTAACAATATCACAAACAGTATCACCACAATATCACTAGTTATTGTAATTGTTATGTAAATTGCTTATTCATAGTAAATATTAGTTCAACATTTCAATAAAACATAAATAATGCGTTAGCATAAATGTATATCGGCTGAGAGCCCGACATGAAGTGTGACCCGGTAAATACGTAATGTCTGTTCCAACTTTAATCTTCGATCTCTTATTACATTACATATAACAAAACGTGAAGACGTGTGCACGCGGCGTGTGCTCGCAGCAAACTGAGCTCTGTTTGCCAAGCGCAGCTGTGTTATAGGCGACTGCGATGATGGGTGTTCGGTGAGTCAACCTCACGCCCGTTGCGCATGCTCCGTCACAATAGGCGGCCGACGCCTTAATGTACTTAAAATCTTATTTTATGATTACTATACTTTTCAGAAATGTTGAGAGAGTTCTACTTGGTGATTCGAGAGGAGCTGGCCATGCCGTCGGCCGTGTGGGTGGCGTACGTGTTCTGTGTGCAGAACTACCACCTGTTCCTGCTGCTGACGATCATATTCCACATAGTCCCGGCTGTCTTGGGCGATGCTGTACTCTTTGTATTGGGAAAAGAACGAAGGTTAGATAACCAATGACCATTATTATTGTTACAACTGATAGGATAGTGTTTGACTCCTATCTCACTTGATGTTCAGTGATGATGCGGTGGAAGGCGGTACCATACTAGAGCTAGAATAGCTCGTGGCTCTCAAGGACAGCTGTGTACAGTAAATGTAAGTCTTGTACGAGACATTTGGAAGCCAATTTTTCAGATCAGATATACTTATAAGTTATATTAGTATTATATAAAGTATACATAGTACATGTATACATAGTATTCTATAAAGAAATGAATAAAATAGAAGTGCCTGTTTCTAATGTCAAAATCGTAGGCTTACAATAAATGCATATAAAAATATATACGTACTACACTTCCATCGAAATTACAATGTATAATAGTTTGTACGTTTGTTCTGACAAATCTCCGAAATGGATGGAACTATTTTGGCAGGACTTTCACAGGCAGATAACTGATGTTAAAGGAGTCACTTAAGTTCATTTTAGTGGTGCCGCATCTCATTAGGCCACGCGAACGAAGCCGCGGATGGGTCGCCTAGGCTTTACTATGTACTTTATTTTCAGTGAAATACGTGAAGTAAATGTAATTATAATTATGGTTGACCACGCTGGATGCTTATGCTGATTTTTTGGTCAAAGTAGGCACCAGCACTCCGGTCACCCATCGTCTCAACCAAGCCTTTCGCCAGATCTGTCCATACAACTTGAGAGCCGTTGCCGTTCCCCCACGGGCAATTCCGGATCTACGATTTTATCCGGAACAGAAACATGATAGTGGCGCCCCTCTCTAGCGTTTGAGATAAATTACTCTAATAAACTCAACTATTTGTACTCTTCATTACCCATTTTTCACTTAAAGTCGACGGTGAGCCAACCAGGCTTCGGTATGCGAGGTGCATTGTGTAGAAAGTTTTTTTTTTTTAATTGTACTATATTTTGATTCTAGCCTCCATGGCCATGGCCCTAAAGTCTCGGCCCTAAACGCTACTTCTTCTTCTAAACAAGTACTCCGACGACTACTACGAGATCTTTCGCTTGAATCGTGGCAGCGTCAGCCTGATCAATCTTTTCAGAGAGATGAGACGGCGTCAATGTGTACACACTAAAAATAGCTTTCCTTTCAGATTCCTCAAAATCTACAAAAAGATCTTCAAGCTCTCCGTCTCACTGGCTTACTTCCTCAACAACACGTATCACATGGATGGAAAGAACACGGAGAAATTATTCTTGAAACTGTCACCGATAGACCAAAAGATATTTTATTTTAACATGAGAACGTTGAATTGGTACGAATACTGCAAAGTCTGGTGTATTGGAGTTAGAAAGTATATCATAAAAGATGGTCTGCGAAACACCGATTTGGGGAAAAGAAAACAATTTTATTTTAAATATATTAATTATATTGTTTTAGCATTGTATATGTGTGCTATTTGGTTTGTATTCACGAAATGTTTAAGTGTGGCGTTTAATATTAAATATTTGTTTTAAATTTTAGTTGAAATGTTAATACTAGTAAAAATAAATTAAACACTATGTTAAAACGTAATTGTAGTTTTTTTCCTTTTAAAATACCATACGGTTTCAGTTTTCAAAATCATGTAAGTAATATTATTTTCACCTCTCCGGCATGATAAGGACACTTCTGGTTCGCAAATCTAGCAGAAAATCAAAGTAGTGCTTCAAATTTCAAATACCTCTTTTGGAATAGCATGGCGATGAAAAAAGTAAAATAAGAGGTGGTGCCTTCAAATACTGAGTTTGACTAGCAATTTAACTCATAGGCACATAATGTTGCATTTCATCTATTGATTTCTAACTTTATTAATTGTATCATTGCCTTATCAGGGACATAATATTTAAAATAAATACTAAAAACCCATAATAGTATTAAAGCTTATTTTAAAATATCAGGGATCCATATAAAATGTCAAAAGCCATACTGTTTGAGAACGCAACATCAAAACTGAAATGGCGGGAATCAAATTTTTAGTATTTGATGGTTTAAGCAGTTTTGTGGTAATAAATTTATTACGAAAAATTACTGCGTCCAACAATGAAGATAATAGTCTGACTCCAAAAGAGTTGAGAGTGCAAGTTTCTGATACTGAGCCCAGCAATGAAGATAATAGTCTGACTGCAAAAGAGTTGAGAGTGCAAGTTTCTGATAGTGAGCCCAGCAATGAAGATAATAATCTCACTCCAAAAGAGTTGAGAGTACAAGTTTTTGATAGTGAGCCCAGCAATGAAGATAATAATCTCACTCCAAAAGAGTTGAGAGTACAAGTTTCTGATACTGAGCCCAGCAATGAAGATAACAGTCTGACTCCAAAAGAGTTGAGAGTGCAAGTTTCTGATACTGAGCCCAGCAATGAAGATAATAATCTCACTCCAAAAGAGTTGAGAGTGCAAGTTTCTCACTCTAAAAGAGTTGAGAGTGCAAGTTTCTGATAGTGAGCCCAGCAATGAAGATAATAATCTCACTCCAAAAGAGTTGAGAGTACAAGTTTCTGATACTGAGCCCAGCAATGAAGATAACAGTCTGACTCCAAAAGAGTTGAGAGTGCAAGTTTCTGATACTGAGCCCAGCAATGAAGATAATAATCTCACTCCAAAAGAGTTGAGAGTGCAAGTTTCTGATACTGAGCCCAGCAATGAAGATAATAGTCTGACTGCAAAAGAGTTGAGAGTGCAAGTTTCTGATAGTGAGCCCAGCAATGAAGATAATAATCTCACTCCAAAAGAGTTGAGAGTACAAGTTTCTGATACTGAGCCCAGCAATGAAGATAACAGTCTGACTCCAAAAGAGTTGAGAGTGCAAGTTTCTGATACTGAGCCCAGCAATGAAGATAATAGTCCGACTCCAAAAGAGTTGAGAGTGCAAGTTTCTGATACTGAGCCCAGCAATGAAGATAATAGTCTGACTCTAAAAGAGTTGAGAGCACAAGTTCATAATACTGAGCCCAGCAATGAAGATAATAGTCTGACTCCAAAAGAGTTGAGAGTGCAAGTTTCTAATACTGCGTCTAGCAATGAAGATAATAGTCTGACTCCAAAAGAGTTGAGAGTGCATGTTTCTAATACTGCGTCCAGCGTCTTACATTTCTATTAGGTGTACACATTTTTGAATTAACCTTACGGTTACAAAACTAAATTATATATTACAAATATATAATAATATATGTTTGAATCAGAGAATATAGGTGTGAGCTGAGAATAAGTGTGCGTGTTTTTGCATCAGGAAATGTGTGTGAAGCTATTATATAAAATAATACCAAGAGAGAGATTTTCAGTATCTTGATATGATAATGACTGAATCCATTTTATCCATTTTATTTGCATTTATATTAAGTAAGGAGACAAAGACTCTCTTGCTAATGATCGCATAAAAGTCATCCGTGTGTGCTTCAGCAAACATCTGAGATGCGCTGCAGAAGCGAGGCAGCCGCATCAGCACCCTGAAGACCGAACACGTCGTTATACTGGATGCGTAGATCACTGGCGAGTCCGTCGAGTGTGATTAATCCATAGGCTGCTCGAGTAAAAGAACTGACAGTACGCCTTAAACAGAGTTATTTTCACTTCCTTGGACCAGCGAGCAAACCTGTGTGCGATCATATTCCCACGGACTGCCAGTGCTCTACGCTCCCTCTATGTCAACATCATCTTTCAAGTCCTCAGTAACAAAGTGACCCAAATACTTAAATCTAGTTACCACCTGCAAGTCCACACCATTAAGCATAATAGGCGGAACGTGGACAGGTACAATATTCTCACTCTTGAATATGAGCACTTCACTCTTCTTTGAGTTATATCTCAATCCATGTTTCGCTGCATATGCCTCACATATGCCAATCAATTTTCGTATCAACCCCGACGGACCCAGCAGCACCATTATCATCCGCATAGCTGATATGATTGCAGCTAACACCGTCAATAATCCCGTATGAGTGCCACTAAGTTCGCCGATAAGGCTGTTTATATACAGATTGAACTGCAGATGCTCACAAGATGCAAATCAATGGGCTAACAAGTCTACAACGGCCCTACCTAACTTATCAAATAACCTGACTATCAAGATAAAGAAAATGTACTCACATTAATCCTGATGTCCAAGGGTAGCATCCGGTAGTCTGTTAGGAGGGGAGACAGAGGCGTTGGCAAGGAACAGGATGGGAAAAACCAACAAACCTCATCCAGGTCTCTGGCACGTGTTTTCTGATCTTCCAATTGGGCTGCTCGGCGGTGTTTCAACTGCAGTGTAGATCCACAAACCGGTGTAATATACCACTCTAACACTATACACGCAACATGGCCTACAGCGTGATCGAATTTCATCATCATCATCTCAGCCGTAGGACGTCCACTGCTGAACATGGGCCTCTCCCATGATTATCCAAAAGGACCGGTTGGAAGCGGCCTGCATCCAACGTCATCCTGCGACCTTCATCAGGTCGTCTGTCCACCGTGTCGGTGGACGACCTACGCTGCGCTTGCCGGTCCGTGGTCTCCACTCCAGAACCTTTCGGCCCCATCGGCCATCTGTTCTGCGTGCTATGTGCCCTGCCCACTGCCACTTCAACTGGCTAATCTTCTGGGCTATGTCGGTGACTTTCGTTCTTCTACGGATCTCCTCATTTCTAATTCGATCACGTAGAGAAACCCCGAGCATAGCCCTCTCCATAGCTCGTTGTGCGACTTTGAGCTTTTCTATGAGGCCCATAGTAAGAGACCACGTTTCAGTGCCATAAGTCATCACTGGTAACACACATTGGTCGAAGACTCTTGTCTTGAGGCACTGAGGTATTTTTGACGAGAAGACTTCGCGAAGTTTCCGGAACGCTGCCCAGCCGAGTTGGATTCCACGATTGACCTCTTTCTCGAAGTTGGACCGGCCTAGTTTGACTGTCTGTCCCAGGTAGATGTAAAAAATCGTCAGCAAATCGAAGGTGAGTGATGTATTCGCCGTTAATATTAATGCCAAGTCCTTGCCATTCCAGAAGCTTGAAGGCGTCTTCCAATGTAGCGGTGAACAGTTTCTGAGATATAACGTCTCCCTGTGTCACGCCTCTTTGCAATGGAATTGCCTTCGAACTTTGCTCCTGTACTCGGACTGACATGTAGGCGTTTTTGTACAAACACTTCAGCACTTCAATATACCGATAGTCAATACGGCACCGCTGGAGAGACTCAAGCACTGCCCACGTCTCGATCGAATCAAAGGCTTTCTCATAGTCCACAAACGCTAAACAAAGAGGCAAGTTATACTCTTCGGTCTTCTGTATAACTTGCCGTAGCGTGTGGATGTGGTCTATGGTACTATAGCCTTTTCGGAAACCGGCTTGTTCCGGAGGCTGGAATTCATCAAACCTGCGACTGAGACGGTTCGTTATGACCTTCGAAAACAGCTTATAAACATGGCTCAAAAGCGAGATGGGTCTGTAATTTTTAAGTAAAGTGTTGTCACCTTTCTTGAAGAACAGCACCACTACGCTTTTGTTCCATGCTTCTGGCGTTGAACCTTCGAGTAAGACGGTATTAAAGAGCTTCTGAAGGACTTTAAGTACCGGTGTTCCACCCGCTTTCAGAAGCTCAGATGTGATACCGTCGTCACCAGGCGCCTTGTTGTTCTTAAGCTGTTTCAAGGCCATTCTAATCTCATACAGGCTGGTGTCCGGGATATCTTCGGTATAATGTCGGGTCAGCTTGGCTCTTGGGTCTTTGGCCGAGCTGCTAACAGGTTTAGCGACCGAGGTGTATAGCTGTCCGTAAAAACTCTCTACCTCTCCTAATACTTCTGCTTTGGTCGACGCTATACTGCCGTCTTCTCTCTTCAGCTTCGTCAACTGGCTTTGCCCAATAGACATGTCTCTTGCAAACACTTTTGGAGCCGTTTTTCCGCTCTATCGTCTCTTTAATACAGTTTGTATTAAAGATCTGGATGTCGTGTCGCAAGGACTTCCATATTCGTCTATTGAGCAGCCTTCGCATGATGCTAAAGCATATGCTTTAGCATCATGCGAAGACTGCATTTTCAGTGAGCGTCGTTCAGCCATGAGGTTGAGGGTATCGTTGGAGAGTTTCCGTGGCCTATTTGTACGGTGGAGTTAAAAGTATTTGGAACCCACTGTATGGACAGTTTCTACTAACCTGTTATTGATCTCGTCCACTGAAGCGATGTTCTCAAGGCAATCGAAGCGATTGGATAGCTCAAGTTGAAAGCTCTCGGGGTCTTGTATATGGGCACGAGTGGGTCGGAGCGTAGACTTCATCAGACGAGACCTCTCCAGTTTGACATTAATATTCACCGTGCCTCTTACCATTCGGTGATCACTACCGGTTTTAACCCTGTTGATCACGGAGACATCAGTGAATATTTGCCTTTTGGTGGTCATAATGAAGTCAATCTCATTTCTCGTGGAACCATCGGGACTCAGCCAGGTCCATTTCCTATGAGGTGGCTTCTGAAAGAAAGAGGTTCCTCTTTCTCCAGGAAGTCGGCCAACCTCTGTCCCCTACGGTTCCGTTGTCCATAGCCAAATTGCCCCACTTTCAACTCATCCTCGCTTCTCTTACCCAACTTCGCGTTGAAGTCCCCCATAACAACTAGAAAGTGCGTTTCAGACGTATGTATGGCCCGACTAATGTCCTCATACATATCCTCCACCTCATCATCCGGGTGTGACTTCGTCGGTGCGTATACCTGAATGACCTTCAGCGAATATCGTTTGGATACTCTGAGTATTAGGTATACGACCCTATTGGAAACGCTATCGATCTTAACTATGTTGTTAGTAAGGGACTTGTGGACGAGAAAACCGATACCACCTTGGGACTGTTGGTCCCTCCCGGTAGTAGAGTAAGTTACCTGATTTTAGGGTTATCGTGTCCTCACCCGCTCTACGGACTTCAGATAACCCCACAATGTCCCAATGTAACTTGCTCATTTCTTCTTCCAACTCATATATCTTCTCGTCTGTCCTCATCGTGCATATGTTGTGTGTCACCAGGGCCAGTCGTCGTCGTTGGGGGTGGTAGCCGGGCGTCTGCCGGGGATTCTTAGCACCCCTTGCCACACCGTTACCGTGGCCACTACCGTAGCCAGGAATAGCGGGGCTGCCGGGGACTGGGGGCCTGGTTCCTAATGTATCTGTCATTTGGGGGGATTTTGCCAATACTCGCCACGCTTGGCAAGCGGGTTGGCGAGCGCAGTTTTGAGGTTTTAATACTGGGAAGGTGCTGCTGCCAACATTCCGATTGTTATCCCTTAGCAGATTTTTACGCACCCACGGGTAGAGTTGGGGGGTACTATTCTAAGCCGGTACCCCACGGATCGAATTTACACTCAATTAATTATACATTTCAACAACAAATATGGCTCGCAGCCATTTTAGCAAGCTATTCCTCAACATATTTCAACAAAAATCAAATTGCAAGTTATCTGTTATCATAGACAACACAAAGTATGACAGTATCTGTCAGCCCAAAGAGTGGCGTTCCAAAATAGTACAATGTCCAAATGACGTTACGAGCGGCGCCATCTATGTCATCGTTCGGGATCAAACAGTTTACCCTGTGTAAATATTATTACTTATCAGTTTATTTCCAATAATGTTTATAATTTTTGCGGTGTAATGTGAGGCAAGGATATTCATCTTGACCTGATCCTGTTTGTTTTTACATCTAATTAACTTATTTTTAAAAGATTTCTTGCTCCCACACATATGCTCAAATAACTGCCCTTACTTTGATTTACCAGCATCAATCCAGGCCAAAAAACTTAAGCCTGACCTCCTGGATTGGTGCTACATGATGTAACCTCCCCCCCTCCGTGCTCAAACACGCTCACAAATAATTTAAAGGCATTGTAGCTTCTCTATCGGTTCGTTTTAGTTTTAATCGGCGATACTATTTCTTGAGATCTTGTGATAATGTCCTCTGCTATATTATTTTCTGTGACATATTTTGTTTTTGCATTTTTGTGTTTGTATATTTACCTCAACAGCCTTAAACTTGCTGTTTGATGAGTGTCAGATTGTATCCAAATAATCGTTCCCAGACTAATTAATATTATTACTTTTTAATGGGAGCATTGCCGGTTAAATAGTAATAGTTTAATATGAATAATTAATTTCAATACACAAAAGTTATGATATTAATTAGTCTGGGAACGATTATTTGGATACAATCTGACACTTAAAGACGTGTAATAACTCTATTTTTAATTAATGTCGTTATAATCATGTGTCGATCTTTACCTTCAAATACCTTGGTACCATGACACTTTAGGGTAACATGTTACTGACATATTTTGTTCGTCTATATGTGTTCTACCCATACACACCACTTTGATCATGCGCCGCGATTTCGAAAAAATATCAAAATGGCGGTGAGTCGATATGCCAGCTTCCATACAAAGAGGTTGAAACCCCTTTCAACTGTCTACTATCACAGTAGTTTAGTACCATATAAATAGAAATCAGTTAAAGCAATTTAGAAATACGGTGCAATAGAGAAACTTACTCACACAAATTCAAATAAGTACACATAATATTGTGTACCCATCAAGGCTCGATGTCATTATAACAATTAAATTTCTATTGTGTCTGACCGTGTGACCTTTGATGCAATAATATATATGATCCCTGAAAACACAACTTCCTTTTTTATCGTATGGTTATACAAACGATAACATACCCTTAGAGAATATAACGCTATGTCATACCTAAGCAACGTTTTAAAACTCGAATAATTTAATACATAGCTGTCAACGTTCCGGCTGCACTAAAATTGGATAATTTGTATTTATAATTTTTTGTATTTAAGACGATTTAAGCATTAAAATCAATGGCTTAGCTGTGAAATGCACACCTTAACTGTTATACAGCTTTTCTAAAATGTTGTGGCAAAATGTCAACGCACAAATCGTTATTTGTTTTTTTTACTGAGCTGTATTCTCTGTCATCGGAATGAGAGCTCTGACAGCCCGGGTGTCATGTGAAGCCATTTCTGGCCTCACTTGACGGCTTACATTTTGCAGCGAATTCGGTTTCTGTAGATAATAATTCTATGGCTTATACATATTAGCGTTGACGCTTTCAGTAGTTCCTATTTTAATAATAATTCTAAGGTTGTTAAGATGGCGTTAGGAGTATTAGTTGAGCAGTTTCCTGCAACTATACGATAGTGGGAAAGGGTGTAAGGATAAATACCTGGTTTCCGTGGGGGGTGTCGAGAGGCTCTGGGTCTGATGAGGGCTGGTGACCGTGAGTCCTAGGTGGAGGCGTCCTGCTGTGGACGTCGTGCTGAATGGGCTGAAGAACTGTTCACTTGTAGTTATAATGTTTATATTGTCTTATGGTTTGTGCACTGGTTTACGCGTAAACACGGGCTGATTTAGGAGGTGGTGTGTGGCCGTGCCGAACACACCCTAAAGGTCACTCTGGGCTGACGCGGGGCTGATAATGGCGGTTGCCATGCGGTCGCGACGCGTAAGCGTAGCGGTATACGTCCGCTAGCTTCGATTCTAAAAAGGTGACTGGTTGCGCTGCTCTTCAGCCGCCTGCTTGTCGTTTGACAGCTGCAGGACAGCGGCGGCGGAATTATGGTGTAGGTGTAAATAGCGGTGGCGATATTGATATAAAACACATAACAGGGTAATAGTCAGTATACGACACCAGTTACCTAACATTCTAAAAATAATAATGTCAATTTTGTTCTGAATTCTACTTTACTATCGAAAGTTGTAGCACACAAAAAGGTAGTAGATGGCGCTATTAACCAAACAATTGTTCTCGTACTGCAAAACGGGTTGCAAGTTCAAGCAGCGCTTAAATTTCTCATTATGTCACAGAATAAGCATGAGAAGTTGAAATCCGCGTTGTCATCACAGATAACGTCAAACACTCTCTAATGAGTTATAGCAAGGATAAGGTTATTTCCCGTCTACCGTATCTACGACCGCGGCTCAGAATGCGAGTTTTCGCCTTATGCAGGGTTTGCACGGGTGACTAAAGCCGCACGATTTTTGCCGCGCGGCTAAAATCGACCGTCTAAATGGCAATTCAGCTAGGCCGCACGTGGCTAAAGTCGCAAGCCCCAAAGTTGGGTAGCAACCGACTTTTGCCGCGCGGCGACCGGTCGCATGCGGCTGGTGACTAAAATCGACTTTGTAAACGATCAGTTGCAGGCGATCGCCCGCCGCATACTATCTATTTCAATTCCGGCACGAACACCTATTTTGCTCACCATTTTCGAATAAAATGAGCTCACGATTCCAGCCCCCTGTGTAAATGGGCTAGCGATGCGGCTTGGTGAGGCGATTTGTGAAGCGACTAGCCGCACGGCGGAAATCAACTCATGTAAACCCCTCAAAGCTAGCGGCTCCTGGTTCAGGTCCCACAACACACACAAATTGTTTTTTAAAGTTTTGTTTTTGTTGTCTAATTTAGAGTTAGTACAATTTTTTGACCATAAAATAGCCAAAACTGTTATATAATAGTAGAACTAGCTGCGCTCCACAGTTTCATCCACGCGGTGATGGATGATGATGATGACGAATCAAATATAGCGTGTACGTACGTTCAGGCATAGTATAGCTTTCTAATGGTGAAATAATTGGTTGAACCGGTAATGCAGTTTTTGCGTTTGTACAAACAAACCATCAAATCTTCTCTTTATTATATATTATAAAAGTAAACTAACTGCACTCTGCGGTTTCACCTGCGTGGTGATTGATGATGATTTAAGTATAGCGTATGTTACTCAGGCATAAAGTAGCTTTTCAATCCAGGCCTACCGCTGGGGCGAGATTGTGAATGCCAGCGCAACCCAATCTCGCACCATCTGGCGGAGGACTGCTCACGGGGGGGTTTTAGTGGGTCTGAGCCCCACATACCGTCTACCCCCGTAGCGGAAGGGAAGTGGACAGCATTTACCCCCCACAAAAAAAAAAAAGCTTTCTGCTGTTAAAATATTTTTTTAATCGTTACAGTAGTTTTTGCGTTTATCATTACAGACAAACAAACAATCAAACCTCTCCTCTTTATTGTTAGAGTAAATAAGTATGAATAATGTGGTCAGCGTTACTGTTGCATAACATGAACACGTAGTTATTGTGGCATTACTTTAATGGTTAGTTTAGACATACAGTATATTACAACTTTTTTGTAGATATTGATGTCTTTTACAAAATTGTAGTACATCACTTTGTTCTATTGTCAATAGTTTCCGCAGCGTACACGATATAAGGATGTTTTATCGTATTTTTTTTACATCTTGAGTTACATTATCGAAGTTTTCATACGTAAACTTTACTTTTTTTAAACGGCAAAAAAACCAGTCGTTTTCTACGGACTTTCAAAAAGGTGGAGATACTCAATTCGACTGTATTTTTTTTTATGTTTTTACCTCATAACTTTCCATTGGATGAACTGATTCTCAATAATTCTTTTTTTGTTTGAAAGCTGGTGCTTCCTGTGTCATCATCATCATCATCTCAGCCGTAGGACGTCCACTGCTGAACATAGTCCTCCCCATGATTTTCCAAAAGGACCGGTTGGAAGCAACCTGCATCCAAAGTCGTCCTGCGACCTTCATCAGGTCGTCTGTCCACCGTGTCGGTGGACGACCTACGCTGCGCTTGCCGGTCCGTGGTCTCCACTCCAGAACCTTTCGGCCCCATCGGCCATCTGTTCTGCGTGTTATGTGCCCTGCCCACTGCCACTTCAACTGGCTAATCTTCTGGGCTATGTCGGTGACTTTCGTTCTTCTACGGATCTCCTCATTTCTGATTGGATCACGTAGAGAAACCCCGAGCATAGCCCTCTCCATAGCTCGTTGTGCGACTTTGAGCTTTTCTATGAGGCCCATAGTAAGAGACCACGTTTCAGTGCCATAAGTCATCACTGGTAACACACATTGGTCGAAGACTCTTGTCTTGAGGCACTGAGGTATTTTTGACGAGAAGACTTCGCGAAGTTTCCGGAATGCTGCCCAGCCGAGTTGGATTCGACGATTGACCTCTTTCTCGAAGTTGGACCTGCCTAGTTTGACTGCCTGTCCCAGGTAGATGTACTCGTCAACAACTTCGAGAGCTAAGTTCCCAACTGATATTGCGGTAGGTACAACATGGGCATGAGACATAATTTTCGTCTTATCCATGTTCATCTTAAGACCTACCCGTTGGGAAACTCGATGGAGGCCTTCGAGCATTGTACTGAGGTCTTCCATGGATTCTGCCATGACTACAATATCGTCGGCAAATCGAAGGTGAGTGATGTATTCGCCGTTAATATTAATGCCAAGTCCTTGCCATTCCAGAAGCTTGAAGGCGTCTTCCAATGTAGCGGTGAACAGTTTCGGAGATATAACGTCTCCCTGTCTCACGCCTCTTTGCAATGGAATTGCCTTCGAACTCTGCTCCTGTACTCGGACTGACATGTAGTCGTTTTGGTACAAACATTTCAGCACTTCAATATACCGATAGTCAATACGGCACCGCTGGAGAGACTCTAGCACTGTCCACGTCTCGATCGAATCAAAGGCTTTCTCATATTCCACAAACGCTAAACAAAGAGGCAAGTTATACGCTTCGGTCTTCTGTATAACTTGCCGTAGCGTGTGGATGTGGTCTATGGTACTATAGCCTTTTCGGAAACCGGCTTGTTCCGGAGGCTGGAATTCATCAAACCTGCGACTGAGACGGTTCGTTATGACCTTCGAAAACAGCTTATAAACATGGCTCAAAAGCGAGATGGGTCTGTAATTTTTAAGTAAAGTGTTGTCACCTTTCTTGAAGAACAGCACCACCACGCTTTTGTTCCATGCTTCTGGCGTTGAATCTTCGAGTAAGACGGTACTAAAGAGCTTCTGAAGGACTTTAAGTACCGGTGTTCCACCCGCTTTCAGAAGCTCAGATGTGATACCGTCGTCACCAGGCACCTTGTTGTTCTTAAGCTGTTTCAAGGCCATTCTAATCTTGTACAGGCTGATGTCCGGGATATCTTCGGTATAATGTCGGGTCAGCTTGGTTTTTGGGTCTTTGGCCGAGCTGCTAACAGGTTTAGCGACCGAGGTGTATAGCTGTCCGTAGAAACTCTCTACCTCTCCTAATATTTCTGCTTTGGTCGACGCTACACTGCTGTCTTCTCTCTTCAGCTTCGTCAACTGGCTTTGCCCAATAGACATGTCTCTTGCAAACACTTTGGAGCCTTTTTTCCGCTCTATCGTCTCTTTAATACGGTTTGTATTAAAGATCCGGATGTCGTGTCGCAAGGACTTCCATATTCGTCTATTGAGCAGCCTATATGCTTCAGCATCATGCGAAGACTGCATTTTCAGTGAGCGTCGTTCAGCCATGAGGTTGAGGGTATCGTTGGAGAGTTTCTGTGGCCTATCTGTACGGTGGGGTTTAAAGTATTTGGAACCCACTGTATGGACAGTTTCTACTAACCTGTTATTGATCTCGTCCACTGAAGCGATGTTCTCAAGGCAATCGAAGCGATTGGATAGCTCAAGTTGAAAGCTCTCGGGGTCTTGTATATGGGCACGAGTGGGTCGGAGCGTAGACTTCATCAGACGAGACCTCTCCAGTTTGACATTAATATTCACCGTGCCTCTTACCATTCGGTGATCACTACCGGTATAGAATGGAAGTCGATATTAAATTTTTCAAATTGCACTTGTTATTAAGTTTATTCGTTACATACAAAAATACAAAACTTTCCTCTTTATAATATGACTATAGATAAAGGCGCAGTACTGCAGGTTATCGGCGCGCGACTCGAGTCACTTAGGTATACTTTACGAGATAATAATGTAACAACAATGACTTGTTGTTACATTGATGAATCTAATTAAATTTAAAAGTGACCACACGGGAAGCACCAGCTTTCAAACAAAAAGAGTTTTGAGAATCGGTTCACTCAGTCGAATGTATATCATTAGGTAACAAATTTATCAAAAACAAAATTATCATAGGTAACAAACATAAAAAAACTCTGTCGAATTGAGTACCTCCTCCTTTTTTGAGGCCATTTAATCATATACTAATCCTACAGAATGTGTATACGGTATATTAATTGGTAGCTACAGCTACCAAAAGTAATATAAGTAGGTATATGAAGAAATTTTCCTTTTATATTAACTGCACACGTTGCAGTTGCCCGGAAAAGTAGGTAGATTTCTGCGAAATTACTACTATTTTATACTATTGTATTATTGGCCAAATATGGCGAATCGCGAGTCAACGGGTTGTCTATAAGTCCCGTGAACGTTGTTTTCAATAAAAACCGCGTGCAGTATTAGCACCGACCTAGCCTAGACCACAGGAGAACTTACTGAGCATAAAGCAATACCTAGATTACATTGACGATTGGGTTGTAGAGACTTCTTATAGTGTTATGGTCTCCTGGTACTTTCCAAACTGAATTAACCACACATGTTGCAGTTGCTGGAAAAGTAGGTTGATTTCTATGAAATGTATTGTATTATTGGCCAAATATGGCGAATCGCGAGTCAACGGGTCGCGGGTCTCCGAAATAAGGAAAATCAAAGGTTAATGACGTTACTTCAGATAACTATGTTATGTTCGAGCGACTAACTGTATTATACATATTTTATCATTTAGTGTGTTGCACCCAGTGCTGTGAACCGCCGAATAAATGTCAATTTAAAATGTGGCTGGATATACTTATGGTGTGTTTAAGTGTTTTTAGCTGTTGTGAAGGTACTACGAGTATATATTTCTTAAATTAGATAGGAATACGATCATAGAGATAGAGAGATGCCAATCCGTGCGCTGAACACAAAACCTGCCGCCTTATTGTGTAACTTAAATGAGAATTCAATGTCACTTCATTCTCATTCTTATTGATGGTCCCAGCCAATAGGCTTGCAGGGTTTCGCCCCGAATGGGATTCAAATGTCAAAATGACGCCCATTCCCATTTCCCGTAAAGGTAGACAATAAGGCCGCCGGTGTCACAAGCAGCTGCCGTATTCCGCGATTCAACGTACTGTTAGCTTCAATAAGTTCATTATCTACTACGATATTGAAACTTAACGTTTGAATATTCGTAAGTATTGTAAACAATTTACATGCAATATCGCGACCGGCGTTCAGTCACATAGTACAAACGTTGCGAACCGCCGCGAGAAATGTGTTCTATATTTGGGCATATTGCTACGACACCGGCTCCGGCCCCTTTTTATATCTCCCTTGTTTCTGTGATCAGTGTATGTGATGTTTAGAGAACTAATGCCTGCTTAGCGAGAACGAAAATTGCAATTAATAAATAAATTAGGGGCACATTCTCGGAATACACACCGTTCGATTGCCATCCAAGTATGTGTAGTTTTTCTCTCTCAATGTCTTTTTTGCACAATCTTGAACACATCAATGATCAAGAAAAAGTACTTCAGACGGGCTACTGTTTGATTATTTACTGTTTGATTATGTCATAATACCAAAGGGCGTGCTCTCTTTTCACTGTTCCGAGGTTTGAATTAAGAAATGTTGCAAAATTTTCACTTGTGTTTATGCTTTCAAAATTCTTCTTCTTCGTCGCTACGCTATTGACAGAGCGGTCGTGGTCGTCACTTCAGTTGTGTAACGCGCCTCACAATGCGTCGCCATTCCATCCCAGCCTGCAGCCTTCCTCGTGCACGCGTGTAGAGGACCGTTAATGGCTGCTCGTATCTGGTCGGTCCATCGCTGCGGTGATCTCCCTCGCGATCTAGTGCCTTCTACTCTGCCCTGCAGGCCTAGACAAAATTCAAACAGGCATGTTTCTGCATTCGAACCAGCATCTTCTGACAACCCATGCCAGGACCGTAAGGCGTGCGGCTTGATCATTTTCTACCGAATTCCATAAAGGAGGAGGTACTAAATTCGACTGTATTTCATCAAATTCGGTCTAGTAGTTTTTGAGTAACACTCCAATAACTGAATAGAATGGAAGTCGGTATTAAATTTTTCAAATTGTACTTGTAGTATAACAATCTATATATATATATATATATATATATATAAATGAACCCCTATTTCTCCTGGTCACGCTATAACTTGAGAACGGCTAGAACAATCTCGCTAATATTTTACTTGTTGTGTTAATATCGTCAGGAGAAGGTTCTTATGAAAGAAAAGCCAAGAAAAGACGGGAGGTTACGGCGAGGCCGTAAACCGAGCTTACTTCGCGAACGAAGTCGCGGGCAGTCGCTAGTAATATATAAAATCAATTAGTATTTTTCTGTACTTATGCCTAAATTGTTCATGTTAAAGACATCCCAGAAATAATAATGAACATTAAAAAAAAGAATCCAACAGCGCGCCCTCCACTTGAGAGGATGTTGTTTCACCAAAGCTGGAATGGAATAAAACGTTTGCCATAAATGCTTACAGTGACGTCATAATAAACAATGGGTGATAAGCCAAGTCAAAGTCAAAATCATTTGATTAGGGAAAAAAAGGAATCCTAGTAGGATAGATTTGTTGTTCCATCTGTAATGAAAGACCTGTTTTCTCAGGAACGCGTAGAGGTATTCAGTTGAAATTTATATCAAATACCTATATAAGTATTTACGGTCTATTTCAGCTGTGAAATAAAAATAAGTAGTACTTTCCGTATTATTGGAGAAGTCACTCAACACCTAGAATTCCATGAATGCGTTGAAGTATAGCATCTCTAGGCGTTTATTACCGTTTGTTTTATGGTGAATGTTCTGAAGAGCTCGTTGATCTTATTCCTTCCTCACCATTCCGATCCCGAACTACTTGTTCCGGCCTAGCATTGCATCCATATACTGTTGAAAACTTCATACCACGAACCAAAAAGTTTAGCAGTTCCTACCTCTGTCGTAGTAAATTGTGGTATGCTTTGCCGACGTATGTATTTCCTTGCAGCTATGACTCATAGGGGTGGCGATTAGTGCAGATTACGGCTGCACTAATGTTCATCGCTGTTTGATTCGATCTTCGCTTTCCATCAGGCGAGAGCGAGTGTTGAACCATTATAAAAAAAAACATGCAACCAACATAGAAGCTCCAGCACTCATTAGTAAGATTTGCTAATTATCTTTCATTTAATAAAAATATCTCTTTTCCAGGTCAACGTGTAGAGATTATACCTCGTGAAGCAGTGCGAAAGGTGGGCGGCGAACTACTAGTCCTGTGCAAAGTGCCGTACGTCATCGATACTTGTCGGTAAATATAAATTTTATCTATTTATATGCAAATAGGACGAAGCCACCAGGATTATTGAAATATTGTGTTGAAATGTTGTGTCATTCGGTTTATGTACCCAATGTGGTTCCTAATTTTACTGTCACGAATGAAACTTACTGAACCTTCGGGAAGAGACTAGCCTCCCACAACACAGGGAATCCTTGTGTGGGAGCTAGTGCTCAGATATTAGCTTAAAAGTATAGATAAATAAAGTAAAACTTAGCATAGCTACGTAATTTTATAGGGCTGGCAAAATCAACTACTGTGTAGTAGAAAGTTTCGTTAACCCTTCTTATACCGTGATAGTTAAAACAAAAGGTTTATGAACGAAACGCACGTAAATTATACTCATAAGGGTTAGTTAATTTTGCTTGTGTTTTAAAGCATTGTTATTCATTGATCCCATACGAGATGGAGCTTATGAATTGGCGCCACAGTAAATCTCAGTTTTTGTTTGATAACTTCCAAAATTTAAGATTAAAGTTGTGGGTGGCACTGCGTCTGTGATGGGCAAGCGTGGTGCTTACTATCAGGCCATATGCCATGTGCATACAAGGCACATCGTGGTATTCTTGTTAATATAAAATATATTTGATTGATTGAAACTTTCGTAAGTATTGCATATGATTTAATATTATTTTGACGGATTAACTTACGCGGTAGGTATAGTAGAGTATCTTGACTGGTTTCGTGACCGTCCGGGCCACTTCTTCATGGAGTACTTGCGCACACGGCTGCGTCTACGCTAGTACTAGCGTAAGTTAAACCGTCAAAATAATATTAAAACATATTTGATTGTTATAGCAAATGATCAGTTACATTCTGAAGGTGTGTATAGTTTGATGGTGTAATTGTATTTTTTGCATTACTAGGTAATGCGAAGTAAAAACAGAAATATAAATCCGAAAATTATTTAACTCTTTTCAGTCCTACATTCGCCATTTGATAAAATAGTAATTTAAAAATGTTTGAAGTGCATAGAGGGTTTCTATTTCTATGCATTTGTCTCAAAGTTTACGAATTCAGGTATTAATCCATGACGTAATAATAATATTATTAATCATGACTCGACCATATCGATAATTATAAAAATATAACCAATTTATTATGCAAAGGAACCTTGTTTAATTTTAAAATTTACTGGCGTTCTTATGCATTCACACCAGACTTTTGTTATCGTTTATAATGATATTATAAATATAGATATATTAATAATTATTTTCATAGTACTTACTATCAAAGTTCTTCAAATTACCTTAACCGATGCAGCCAGAACTCCACAATCTCCATCCTAAAAGATGCCACCACCAAATGTTATGTTTATTCGGTAGCTTATTTTCTTAATTTAATTTTTATCGTCATTGGACACGAAGTTAGTTACATTAAAATAAATGATGAATGAAACGTATTTATTTTTATGATTTTTATCTTTCTATAATTTTACACTGCATTTCTAAAAAAAGTGCTACGGCATCAAACGTGCATGCCCAACCGAATAACAGTTGTAAGTGGCAATACAAAATACTAAAATGAGTAAAAATCACAGTTGTTTTAAGACTACATGACCGTGGTCTACATAAATAAAGGCATTGTTTTCTCAATTTAAGGATGACAGTAGGCCCAGCGTCTTATCGGCTGAAACCAGGCGACTCAGAAGGCGATGTCGTTTATTATGGCCAAGGATTGGAAGTAAGTACACTCTTTTTGTTCATCACATTCTTAATACTCGAGCAAGCGTTGACGGTGTTAAAGAGTGTGTTTCTCGTTCGTGGATACCGCTAGGAAATGCCGACTTAATAGGTGGATGGCCTTATGGGCAAGATTTTTTCTTGATTATTGATATCGCATATAAGTAATCTGCTTCGAAGCAGTAAGATGCAAGCACTATTTTGATAAAGTAGGAGGTCTCTGCAGACGTGAGATTAAGAGATAAACGAGTTTCACATACCATCACAACCAATGTCCAATGCAGTGCAGTATCAGGTAAAAGCTTTAGGTTAAAATCCTGTGTGCCATTGCTACTATGACAGATTTGATGGCTACCATCTGATGCTTGACTTTTATTCCTGTCTATTGTTAGAATAACATCCTAAGATAGATTACATACAAATCTTCTGCTCGTGGCGCTTTCGCACATTAACTTTGCGTCAGGAACTCCCGGGAATCCAGAATCAAAGGTATTATATTTAATGTATTTTTGCTAAGCTACATGCTGTGACAAGTTTCAGCTAAATCTGTTCAGGTGTTTCAACGTGAAAGAGGACTAAACCTTTTTGCATTTATAATGATCTTACAATATACCATATCTTTTAGAGTTATGAACGAGACTCATTGTGAGCGCCACGACTATAAAAGTCTGCACTTGTATGCTCTCCCAAATACACAAGTTGCACGGAATAAATGGGATAAGTATAATTAAAAACAATATCGGTGATATAAGGTGTTTATTTCTAATATTTCAGGTAGGAGAATGTGGGGCGCACATAAATAATATCAAAGATGAATGGAATGGCAACGTCACCTGTGTCCTCCCTCCTCAGATTGGGAGCGTCGACGTCTTCGCTTCTATGAGATTGATTGTTGCCAGTAAGTAATTTTAAGATATTATAATGAAATTAAAGTTATGACGCCTAGAATATTTGGCGAAGGTATCACGAGAACCGGCCTAAACACACTACCTTGTGGCACTCTGTCAAAAGTGTATTACGTATCTTTATATTTTTCCTACTTATAAACATATTCATATATTTTTAGGTAATGTTAGTATATAGGACGTTCCTGTAAAAAATTGTTAATGTCTAATCATTATCAGACTCTCGTAACTACTGTCACGCAACACTCAAAAGTATTTAACAAAATTATGCGACATTTGAAAAAGATCAGTCACCTTTGTTATTTTAGTATGTAAATATAATTATATACGAGTAATATACATAATATACCCAGTGTGCGATGCAAACCTTTTTGTCAAAGTCAAAGTCAAAGTCAAAATCATTTATTCAATTTAGGCATCAAAGACGCACTTATGAACGTCAATTTTTCATTATAATGTACTTTAAAGACTACCGCCGCGTTCCAAAATACATAGAGCCAACCGAGAAGAAGCGGCAAGAAACTCGGGGCCATTATTTTATATAGATGTTTTAACAATGTCTATACTTAGGTACTACAAATATTAGCTCCAGTGTGTTGCCTTACAAAAGAGAACATAATAATGGTATCAGTAGGGCAAGACACGCTACACTTTGACATCTTAGTACACGAGTAGATAGATCTTTTTTTTTTTTTTTGACGTGGGGAAATGCTGTTACGCATTGCCGTATGCGGGGGGGCATACGGGGTATGACGGACTCGGCTAAAGGCGCCCATACCGTCTAAATACCCCACGGTGTTCCAGCGTCTTCGACTGATGACGGGGGGCGTGGGACCGAATTATTCTACCACAGCCCCCGTCGACGCCGCTGCCCGCTGTAAAGTGGCGGGCCCTCCTCGGTGAGGGGTGTCAATGGGAACACCCCTCCACCTCGTGTGATGCCCCCCGAACACGGAGGAGGCATCAACATCGCGAAAGGACCTATCTCTGAAGGGTGCCGGATGCCCCCGCATCCGACGGCCCAGGCCCTCTCAGCGGAGACGGAGTGCGGGCTCGGTTAGCCCGCACCCGTGTCCGCGCTCTCCGGAGCGGAAGAGAGAGAGGGTTTCTCTCCCTCTCACGCTCCGCCGCCTCCCTCCGCGAGACAATAATCTCGCAGAAGGAGGCTACTGCCTCCCAACATCTCTCATCGGCGACCATCCTGGCTAGAATGGTCGGCAATGAGAGATCCGTCCGAGTAGATAGATCCTGGAGTGATCAATCCCAAGCTGTTTTATCCTCCAAGTAATCCGAAATTTTGTAATAACCTTTTTGACAGAGTTTAGTTTAATAGTAATTTTAAACTTATTAATAGGCAAATCTCGGATAACATTGGGAACTTTATTATAGAATCGTATACATTGTCCCATAAAAGAATGACTTATTCTGTGGAGACGCGTTACATGTACGGATAGCTTGTGCTTATTTCGCGTGTTGATGGAATGAGCATCACTCCTTTTATCAAAACTGCTAATGTTTTTCTTTACATACATTAGATTTTCATAGATAAATTGAGAGACAACAGTTAGAATGTTTATGTCTTTAAACTTCTGTCTAAGGGAAACTCTGGGAGCTGAACTGTAGATCGCTCGTATAGCCCTTTTTTGCAATATAAAAATAGAATTAATATCTGCAGAACATCCCCGGAGCAGTATGCCATAAATCATAACGTTATGGAAATAACTAAAATAAACTATTCTAGCTGTGTCTACATAAGTTAATAGTCCAATTTTTTTAACAGCATAAGCCGCTGAACTGAGCTTACTAGACACTTTTTGAATGTGGGGCCCCATTGCAATTTAGCGTCTATAGTAATTCCTAAAAAGACCGTTGACTCCACAAGGTCTAACCCTGTTCCATTCAATTGTATATTGAATTCTACTTGTCTCACATTTGGCACAACTTTAGCTAATGCATTGTTAACATTGTCATAGTATAATAACTGCCTTTTAATTTTAAATAACAGTGAAGTGTCATCTGCAAACAATACAATCTCGTGATTCTTCTCTACATAATAAGGTAAGTCATTAATATAGATTAAAAACAAGAACGGCCCTAGTATTGAACCTTGTGGAACGCCCATTAAGATTATAGAGCCGGGCGATTTTTTACCATTTATGTCAACCCTTTGAATTCTATCGTTTAAATATGAAGTCAAAAGGTTGAGAGCCATGTTCCTAATACCATAGTGTTGTAATTTCCTGACAATTATATCATGTCGGACGCAGTCAAGTGCCTTAGATAAGTCACAAAAACACCTAAGGCATGCCGAGAGTTCTCCCAGGCATCAAACACATATTTTATAAGTTCTTTACCTGCGTCTTGTAACAACTCCCCCGGTATTTTTAATTTTTATCTAATAATAATTAGTTTTTTTTTGGCCAATGATCGTCTAGTCTAGGAGGACCCTAACACTGTGAACCGCTGCTGTAACCTTGCTCTTTTCGGAAAGAATTGAAACAGAGAAAACTATTCAGAACTATAGATGTCTAGAGAAACCAAAAGCAACGCCTAGGTATTCTGATATTACGATGGATAACCTACTACTACATTACAATAACTGAATTGCTAGCTGATAACGATAAATTGCGATGAACATACTAGATTGCAAATACTTGGTTCCTACAGACTGACTGACTGAGCTGATCCTACATTTCTAGCTTATGTACTTGATTTGACTTCTAATCGTGGAAGATACTAATCATCAATATAAGTTTCTGAATTTAAGGTATATGTTTTATTTGACCATAGAATATAGAAATAGTAGGTTATTTTCAAGTTTTACTATATAATTATTAGCTTGCAAAACTATCTGTTCAATATAATAAATAATTTTGATTAGTGAAATAATATATAAACAACTCCATCAAATAATATCAGATATTCGCATGATATTCGTTACTATTATTAACAGTTATAAACCTATTAATTATATAACTAGCTTTCTTTATAGATTTATGTTTGTTGCTATGAGCATTTAGCTGTTGATAAGATTGATATAATCTCTTGCAGACTAAGTGTCTCTATAATAGGTACTATTTGTATGGCTTATAAAAACTGCTAGTAAATAAATATGAAATTAAAGTTAAAACTCACTTTATATGCGCTTTAGAAATCTTTTGTGATCAGTAGCTACTACCCAGTTTACTTTAGATAAATATTATCAGCCACTATTCCCTGAATAGTTCAATTGTTCAAATTTAATCATTTACTTGTTTACTGATAGCAATATATGGTAAATAATATCAGTGACTTAGAGAAAACTCTAGACCCTTGTTTGTGGTTTACAAGTATTCTCAAGGTACTGCATTGCTGGACCAAGTTTGATAAGACTTACCACATACATAAATCTCCTTTTTATACGAGATTGCTATACTTAGATTACTAGTGCTCTACATCTCATCTATTGAACCATTCTAGGTAAAGCAATTATTTCAAATACTTAAGTATTAGCAGAATCTTTGTTGTATTGGTTAGCTCAATACTAGCAGGCATATATTTATTATGATGATTATTATAATAGTTAGCTTTATTTTGACGAGTAAATTATTGATAGATATTGATTATATTTTTATATTTTATATTTTTTTATTATATATTTCATTAATTTTCATATTGTAAGTAATTAGTTTGATTTCTTTAGATTTTCCGTAGAATTCCAAATTTAATATGATTTAGAAAGTAGGATTCTTGGCATTTACAAGGCTTACAACTTGTAATGCTAGATTGAGAGTACTCTTTACTGTGGCACAAATGTTCACCATCATGCCAAGAACCTCTTCTATTTACCCCAAAATTAGTAAGGCCTTACTAAGTCCGTTTGGTAGTTTTCCAAATGTACAGTTTGCGTCTATAAGCGATTATAATCTCTTCTTAATATTATTATTTATCATTACGAATTATCATTTGATTTTAAATATAACATTTGATACTTTCAGCAAATAATTCAATTGCTATAATTTATTACCGCATTCTCATGCTATGATCAGATTAGACAATCTAGCCCAAACTCAATTCATTAGCAAATATATAATATATGATTGCAACAAATACATTACATTTCATTCGAACTAATATTTCTATATTCCTTTGTAGGCAAATATTTCTGTATTCCTTACTTTATACTGATTAATAATACATTTATTTTGTCATTTTTATTTCGTAGTTAGACTTTAGTTTCTAAGTTTAGCATACTAATAGATTGTATTGATATGACGAATTCATTATTGAAACCTACGTCTCTAGTGGTAGACACCACTAAATTAATGTATAACCCGGTAAACAGAAATACTATTTCCTAGACCTACTTCGGTCCTAAATAAATTCCTAGTCTGCTAAAATATGTGTACTTAGCGTTTTACTTAGCGTAGGTAGTACAGAAATAGGCCGAAAATTTGTTGTAACAGTAGTACTACCAGATTTGAATAAAGGAACCACTTTACTATGCTTCATTAGGTCAGGAAATACACCACTTGCAACACAACTATTAAACACAGCTGCTAGTTTGGGTGCAATGATATCTATAACTGAAGAAACGGTCTTCACAGAAAGACCCCATAGGTTCTTTCTATATATAATTTTATAATATAAAAAGCAGGAAATACGAGTAATATAAATTATTTGGTAGAAAAATTTGCGCTACAACTCTAGAAATCAACAAAGTTTAATTGTTATTCAAGAAGTTGCTTAGACGCTAATAGTATACAAAATACCCAATATTCATTTGCTTATAATAAATAGTTATTTGTGTTACAAGGAGCAGAGCAATATTTTGTAATAACAGCGTTATTGTAAATTCAGAGCGAAGCGATGGATTCTTAAGAAATCTGGAGCGCTGCAAACGGAGCATAGGCTTCTAGATTTGCTCCCGCATCTTCTGAAGAACGTGTGATGAAATAGTAGATATACATAGAGTGGGTCTATATAACTGCTGCTAGGTATACCGCTTACACGTACACATTTATTTCTAAACGCTCGTGACTAGTAAAGATTTTCACCAAAAAAAAACAGTGTGGTGCCTTACTATTGTTAAATAATTGCCCCTTTCTCCAATTTGCAGAAGCACCGAAGCAGCCCATATTGTTGACTCCACCGCAGTCAGCGCTTCAAGAAGGAGACGTGTTAATGGCCCAGTGTGTGGCGGCTGATGGAAGACCAGCTGCTAAACTCAGCTGGCTTTTAGGTAACGAGTGGAGTTTGATGCTTCTTAAATCTTACCATACTAATATAATAAATGCAAATATATGAATGGATACAGGTTGGTTGCTCAATCACGACCGAATGGCTTTGGAAGAAATATGTTAAAAGGCGCTAAACTATCACATACAATACCTTTCTTCTTCATCATTCACCAGCACAAAAGCTAGTAATACTATACTTGCTAGTGTCCATCTTGTTAGGTACCACCGCAATACCAGATATTCTTCCTCTAAGTTAGAAGTGTGAGAACACTACTGTGTTAAGGTTGAAGGGCACTGTAGTGAAATTATTTGGCGATAGAGACTGAATAGCTGTCTCAGGGCGAGCGCAGTTCAGGGCTGCGTAGAACTTTGGATCTTGAAGATTTGGGTGACATTGCTACTGTCATGGACAGGCGTCGCTTACCATCAGCTGAATCACAAGCCCGTCCCGTCACTTGCATTAAAACAAATCGATGAAAGACAGGTTAGACAATGGATTACAGTGAGAGTTCTATAGTCTACTAGCAAACCCTGCGAACTCCGTTTCGCCACCAGATGGCTTCGTTTTTTGTAACATTTCGTTTGGCGCCATCTACTTCAAATATTGGTTTGTAGTACATGCTATGTATCAGAGATGGCGCTGTATGTGAAAAAAGATTTTCCCGCTTTTCTGTTAAAATTTTTCCTGAATTTTCTTTACTACAAACCTCACGGAGCCCGAGACCTTTCCAACGAATGCAAAACCGTGGAAATCGGTTCGTGCGTTCTGGAGTTATAGTGTCAGGAAGGAAAACCCGACTTATTTTTATATAGTAGATAAATGAAATTAGATTTCTTTTTAGATTTGGGCAAGACACAGGTGAATAAAGATTATGTTTATCTATTAACATTTATACTGGTTTATTGGGAAATATGCTAACAACCGTTTTTCCAGTAACCTTGTATAAAGAAAATATTTAATTTGATGATAGAGATATGCAAATGTGCAATTATTAATAATGTTAGACATATTATTTCAAAACAATTCATAATTATAGGTTCGCGCCCAGGGCACTTGATTATAATGTTGTATACCTATTCTTAATTTGAAAAGACTATAGTTTGAATGTTTTCCTCCGTAGACGATGAAGAGCTCCTGGTGGGTGTTCAGCAACCCATCGTTACGTTGGACATCACCGGGGACTTGCAGACCATCAGCCGGAACGTCTCCAGGACCCTGGCGGCTGATGACGGGGGCAGGTTCGTAATATAAACGTTAAATTATTCCTATGTTTTCTATACTTATATGATAAAGAGGAAAGATTTGTTTGTATGTTTGTAACGAATTGGCTCAAAAGGTACTGGACCGATTTCAAAAATTCTTACATCGTTGACAAGAAAAATTCACCCTGAGTAACATAGGCTAAATAAGATTACTCATCATCATCATCCATCACAGCGCGGGTGAAACCGCGGTGAGCAGCTAGTTAGTAATAAACCAACACTAACAATATGGTTTTGTACGTCTGTCATGAACAAACTGTGGTTCTACAAGCACTTGTGCGCTTAAGAGGTTTGCATAGCAAGTACTTTCCATGCTAAAAGAAAATATAACTCTTTACTACCTTGAAATTTATAGAGAGAACAATTCCATCCTCGGAAGGTATTCGAACCCGCGTCTTCTGACTCTCCGTGTCAGACGCCATTGACCAACTAGGTCACCGAGGTTCGGGTCCGAACATCGAATTTTAACTCTTTATTTGACTAACCGTCTTTCGGGGACGGAGCGACATCTATTGGACAGTTTAACAGTACCATCCAACCGAAAGAAGCATTATTTAGAAATACTTAAACTTTCGTATTGACATCGCAGCCCTTGTAATTTTTATAGTATTACTTTTTAAAGCTTAAATTTATAGAGAGAAAAATTCCATCCTCGGACGGGATTCGAACCCGCGTCTTCTGACTCTCCGTGTCAGACGCCATTGACATTGATATCATCATCATCATAATCTCAGCCGTAGGACGGCCACTGCTGAACATAGGCCTCCCCCATGATTTTCCAAAAGGACCGGTTGGAAGTGGCCTGCATCCAACGTCATCCTACGACCTCCATCAGGTCGTCTGTCCACCGTGTCGGTGGACGACCTACGCTGCGCTTGCCGGTCCATGGTCTCCACTCCAGAACCTTCCGGCCCCATCGGCCATCTGTTCTGCGTGCTATGTGGCCTGCCCACTGCCACTTCAACTGGCTAATCTTCTGAGCTATGTCGGTGACTTTCGTTCTTCTACGGAACTCCTCATTTCCGATTCGATCACTTAGAGAAGTCCCGAGCATAGCCCTCTCCATAGCTCGACATTGATATATATATATATATATATATATAAATCTGAATCTCGGAAACGGCAGCAACGGTTTTCATGACTTTTAGTATGCAGGGGGTTACGGGGGCGATAAATCGATCTCGCTAGGTTACATTTATAGAAAACGTCGTTTTATATATTTCATTGTTTGAAGACACGGGTCTTCAAACAATGAAAAACTGAAACAGCAACACTAAAGCTATTTAGCAATAGATGGCGTTGTTAAGCAATACTAAGTCAATGAGTGTTTGGTTTTAGGTTAGACCAAGTAAATCAATTGTTTACTTACGAACTAAGCTCGGTCAGACAGGTACCATTATTTTAAATACCTATGAATACTCGTTTATTTCAGAACGCTGGTGTGCCGAGTGGAGCACGAAGCGATGCCTTCTCCTTACGACATCAAGCGACAGCTGGTCGTACACTGTAAGTCACTGGTATTACTATGTACATATATGTAATCCGCTTTATTTTTCATTATTTGTATCTCAGCAAACATCTGTCCGAGTGGGGATATACTGAAACACAGCGCAGCATACGTTCACGTGGTGAATGTAAACGCTGCACAATGCTGAGTATAGCCCTTTTGCCTTGTACGTCACACATTTTCCGATTTTTATAAGAGAAGCCACTGCATGATATTTTTTTATAAGGCAATAAATGTTCTATTATTATTTTTATTTAAACAATTTCACGGGTTTCACCCGGTCCTTTACATAGGCATAAGTGGGGCTGTAGCCAACACTTAGAGGCCCGTTTGGTATAAAACATACAATGTAGTATAAAAATACAGACATTTTGGATGAAGGGTAACATATATGTATATCTATTACAAAAATGGGTAAAACGGCCGGGCTATTGATATGAACTTATTAGTGATAAGGAAGATAGTGGGCTATGGAAGAGACTACGGCACCTGCCAATTTCAGTCTCATGTTAAAATATTTAGGCAGGTAGTGACTTGCCATCCACTAAACGGGCCCCCCATATAGGCCACCATGAGTGGTGACAAAAGGGGCAACGTTGGTGTAGATGGCTAAAGGGTGTCGAGAAGTGTGCTGCGGTTTCACTAGAGCGCTACTACCGGCGTTATGCCCTTTAACACTTCCACCCTTGGAGCTTTTTGTTACTTGCTCTTGCGTCTCCACCCCCGGACGGCCAATTAAGGCAAGCCGGGGGTCAGGGGTCTCATTTAGCCCCAGGGAGAATCAGGGTCCGCGGTGTCGCCACTCACCGACGGCTCGCCACAAAGCCGCCCCTGCGGTATTATTATTATTATTATTGAGATCATCAAAAATTATTTAATCTACATATCTATCTTAAAATAGTTTTTTTATATTTTTGTATGTTTGAAACGAAGTAACTCAAAAACTACTGAACCGATTTCAACAGTTCTTTCATCATTAGACTTATCCCTCAGTAACAAAGGGTAATTCTAATTTATCAGCCATCACCACTTTGTATACACATCCCTCAATAGGCGCATGAAAAAAAATTGCACGCCATTTCCCATATTTTTGATATTTTATTTTCATCATATCTGTCGCTGTGCGGCAAAAGCAGTATAAGCTTACTTTTATTCGCAAATGTGTTGAAAAACGTATGAAATCGAGAGCTCTGTACATTACACACGGCTGAATGCAACCCACAGTCTCGTGTGTAATGAGTAACTTGTATCATAATCTATCTATACTAATATTATAAAGAGGAAAGATTTGATTGTAAGCATGTTTGTAACGAATTGGCTCAAAAAGTACTGGACCGATTTCAAAAATTTTTTCACCATTTGACAGCTATATTCACCCTGAGTAACATAAGCTATACAAGATTCATCATCACCCATCACCGCGCGGGTGAAACCGCGGAGAGCAGCTTGTATACAATACAAATGTAACGGATTGCTGTTTGTACCTATATGAAAGGTATATGAGAAAACTATTGCGACTTTATAAACAAAAATAGAATAAAAAAAATATTGTTAGTATTTTGCCTGTTTATCTGTATGTGCGTTTGTGCTCGCTAATCTCAGGAACGACTTATCTGATTTAGATGCGGTTTTCATGAATATATTGTGGTAACTCCACTTAACATTATATGAATGAAATGAAATGAAATTTATTAATTGCAAAAACCGTGTACATAATAGATCTTATTAAGCGCACAAGTGCTTGTAGAACCACAGTTTGTCCTCGACAGACGTACAATATAATATTGTTAGTATTGATTTATGACTAACATATGACTGATATATGAAGAACATGTCAATAATTAAAAAATAAATGTCATTAATATTATTACTAAATTACAATATGAAATAAACATGTCAGTCTCAATGTATACCAAATAATTCATTAATGTCATAAAAGCATTTTTCTTTAAGGCACTATAGTGTTTGTTTCATTTCAATCGGTTCATAAATAAACAAATTATTGAAATGTAAAGAATAACTCTCTCGCCACTACACCAAGACCAAGCGAGCGAAGCCGCTGGCGGGTCAACTAATAGGTATATACTATTTCGATTCAGATTCCCGTCTGAAGATATGTAATACCTTTTGTAAACTGACATATTCTTTAAAAAACAAAGGTATCTAAGTATTATAATAATGTAATGAATTCCAGACCCCCCCAAGCGGCAAGAAGCCGGCCCCCTCACGATCTTCGGCCTGAAGCTGAACGTGGAAGGTCGGCTGAACGTGAGCGTGCGTGCCAACCCCCCTCCCCGCGCCGAGTGGACCACCGGCGAGCAGCGGCTCGTGGCTCCGCAGCAGAGTGATGATGGACTCATGGCAGCGCTAGAACCTTTGCATTTGGTGAGAACTCTGCATTTATGACATCTTGACCTTGGGGAAGGAAGAAGGAAAATGCCGGTAGGGATTTATTAGAACATTACAATTATCTATACTAATGTAATACAGCAGAGCCTCGATAATCCGAACCCCTGGTAATCCGAACGACGCCTTGCTCCGGTAACCCGCCATTGTTGACTAACTGTAATAGTGCCACGCTGCTGTTACTACCAAACACTTAATTAAACTTTAATTAGGTACATACACCATTATATTTTTAATAAGTAGGTACCTACTTAAAATATGTTAACTTATAAGTAAAATTTTATTTCGCCAAATTACCTCTCAAAATATATGGATACATACTATAATCCGAACACTTCGTACATCCGAACAGGATATACATATTGGGTGTTCGGATTATCGATTCTCTCCTGTAAAGAGGAAAGATGATTCATCATATTCATCTCGTACCTTAATATACAGTACACGGACTACGAATTAAAAAAAAAATCTAATAAAATGAACTTCTATTTTCTCTAAAAATATGATATACATAGGTATTTTTGTGGTAGTGCCACGCTGCAACCCTAAAGTCGAATGGGCTGGCATGACTGGGGAAGTACCACACTCCCACATAACACCAACGTGAAGTATCATGGCTTGCTATTGCGTTTCGTTGGTTTGTTGGATGCTCTGGAGGCCCCATACCCCTCTTCCCCGTTCTCGTTCGTTATTGCGGATGTCAGTGGGCGACGGTATCACTTACCATCAGGTGAGCCGCTGGCTCGTTTGCCAACCTATCCCATAAAAATAGTTTTTGTTATATACTCGCCAAGACCTTTATTTTTAATATAAATATCAATTCGAGATCAGACACTTAGGTAAGCGTAAAGTCCACCATATTAGGTATATCTAAGGAAAATGTCTATAGCGACGCCCATCAAAACCCGTTGAACATATTAGACGATACGAGTCAGTGGAACGCTCATAAATAAATACTAACAATCATACATACACTGCTAAAATCATAACCCATGCTGTAAGGTCCACGAATATCTTGTGAGTGAAACTTAGGCAGCTCACCCATTAAAGGTTGTCGATTTGTAGGAGACGCTCTAAAGGATGCTATACATTTTGTGGCTTCTTGTCGTAGGTTAAGTCCGATTGAAAAAGTCTACCCCCCACCCTGAGAAAACAGTTGGGGTCTACAAAAGGGTTGAGCTTTCTCAAGGATTGACTGCAACTTTTTGCCGTCCTTTAATAATGTGTCAATGTCGCTTGAAAAATGATGCTTTTGCACTGATTTCACCAAACTATCATGCGCCTTTTTAAGCGCACCTAGCGAGATTAACTTTCGTTCTTGAGCAGCTGATCTGGAGTTATGAATGAATTGATAACATCGAGCTACAATGTTGAGCAATTTGTTGAAACTAGAATGCTTTTCTGTGAGAGTATGAAGCATATCAGCTGCCTCAGCCGCGATAGTAACAAGAACTGCCCTCGGAGTCGTACTCTTGAGTTCAGGAAGATTGCAGTCACGAAATTCGTGCATGGTTTTGATCGGCCACTCTGACTGGTCTAGCTGGAGCCAGTCAGGTCCGTTGAACCATTCTTGTGTCGCTAGTAGTGCTGATGGTAATAAGCCACGAGAGCACATATCAGCTGAGCCATTAAAGACACCACTAACATGATACCAGCATTCCCGAGGTACACTGTCATTAATTTTAGCCACACTTATGGACACAAACGTTTTAAGTGTGTAGCTAGGAGTATTAAGCAAGGCTAACACGACCGAGGAATCCGTGAACAACAAAGTTTTATTGATTTCAAGCTGATTACACAAAATAGATTGGACGTACTTCATAAGTTTGGCTAGCAAGTGTGCAGCCATGAGTTCTAGACGCGGAATGGTAACAGGCTTTATGGTAACACCCTGTTCATTTTGAGTTCGGAGATAAACCAAAACAGCATAGCCAAGGGTAGAAGCGTCACAGAAACCAGGAATATGACAATATGTGTGACGTACTACCTTGATTTGCCGGTCATGTTTTATATTATACAGTAATGGAAGTTCCTTGACATTGCGCTTCAAGTTTGGACGGCTACTTTTGGTCCCAGTCTAACTAATTTAAAGTCTCTATCTAAAAAAAAGTCAAAAAAACTAACAGCCCAGAGTTTTAGCATAAAGCATTTTGCATAAAACACACACGGGGCTACGAAACCAAGTGGATCGAATTGACGACCTATTTGCGATAGAACCATTTGCTTTGAAACTACTGGTTGGATGGGCTAGTCGCGAAGGAGAATGCACCGGAAGCCGGCAGCCACTGAAGGCCCCACTTTGATAGATAAATTCTTTTCATCATCGAATGCCACTGGCGTTTCACGATGAGCTACATCCAGATGCTCAACCACTTGCGGGCAGTTGCTAGACCACTTGCGGAGAACGAAGCCACCCGCTTTCAACAACTTCATGAGCTCTTTCTGAAGCTCAAGTGCCTTTTCTATGGTTTCCACAGACCATATAAGATCATCCATGAAAAATGCCCTTTTTAAAATAGTAGCTGCTTTTGGATATTTGTGAGCTTCATCCTCCGCTAAAGTGTGCAACACTTTTATTGCAAGATATGGACAGCTGGCTACGCCATACGTCAAGGTATTCAACTGGTATACTTTAATTGGTTGATGCAGAGAATAACGCCATAGAATATGTTGATATGGCCGTTGATCTTGGTCAAGGTTAATCATTCGGAACATCTTACAGATGTCCGCTGAGAGACAAACTTCGTGAAGCCGAAAGTTGATTAATAGTTTATTGATATCAGCTTGAAGTTTGGGACCCGGAAGTGCCCATGAGTTGAGCGATGTATTATGTTAGACGTTTTTCCAGACGCATCAAACACCACGCGATGAGACGTTGTTGATTGAGACGGTACTTGTCGGTTTGACAATGCAAAAGTGCGGAACTATGTATTTTGAATCTACGCTCATAACATCACCAAGACTAAGTCATATGGCCAAGGTCCTCATATTCGCGCATAAATCTATGATATTGAATTTTCAACTCGGGCTCCCGCTCTAACTTTGACTCTTAAGTTGAGAAGTCGGCGAGTTGCCATTTGACGTGAGTCACCTAGTTCGACTGATGGTCGAAGTGGATACTTGACCACATACGTACCCGTATCATCACGACGATGCTCTTTCGCAAACAAATACTCAGCTAATTCGTCGTCAGGACTACGTCGCTCTTCAGCTGGTATATTTTCTACCTCCCAGAACGAGTGCATAATTTGATCGAGGTTCATGGAAACTCCAGAAAAGAGTCCTTTAACCGACTGCTTAGCAACGTCATGATCAAAACGACCGAGTTCAGTCTGGCCTAGAATGACGTACCCGAATATCGAGCTCATGTAAACCATTGGCAGTGTGCATTGACCGTGGCAGTATCTTTTGTCCATCGTAGATGCATGGAAACAGATCACCTGCTATTAACATGTCGTCGGGAGCGGGTTTATGGTAGGCCGGATCGGCCAACATCAGATGTTAATACTCATCATCATCATCATCTCAGCCGTAGGACGTCCACTGCTGAACATAGTCCTCCCCCATGATTTTCCAAAAGGACCGGTTGGAAGCGGCCTGCATCCAACGTCGTCCTGCGACCTTCCTCAGGTCGTCTGTCCACCGTGTCGGTGGATGACCTACGCTGCGCTTGCCGGTACGTGGTCCCCATTCCAGAACCTTTCGGCCCCATCGGCCATCTGTTCTGCGTGCTATGTGCCCTGCCCACTGCCACTTCAACTGGCTAATCTTCTGAGCTATGTCGGTGACTTTCGTTCTTCTACGGATCTCCTCATTTCTGATTCGATCACGTAGAGAAACCCCGAGCATAGCCCTCTCCATAGCTCGTTGTGCGACTTTGAGCTTGTCTAAGAGGCTCATAGTAAGAGACCACGTTTCAGTGCCATAAGTCATCACTGGTAACACACATTGGTCGAAGACTCTTGTCTTGAGGCACTGAGGTATTTTTGACGAGAAGACTTCGCGAAGTTTCCGGAACGCTGCCCAGCCGAGTTGGATTCGACGATTGACCTCTTTCTCGAAGTTGGACCTGCCTAGTTTGACTGTCTGTCCCAGGTAGATGTACTCGTCAACAACTTCGAGAACTGAGTTCCCAACTGATATTGGGGTAGGTACAACATGGGCATTAGACATAATTTTCGTCTTATCCATGTTCATCTTAAGACCTACCCGTTGGGAAACTCGATGGAGGCCTTCGAGTATTGTACTGAAGTCTTCCATGGATTCTGCCATGACTACAATATCGTCGGCAAATCGAAGGTGAGTGATGTATTCGCCGTTAATATAAATGCCAAGTCCTTGCCATTCCAGAAGCTTGAAGGCGTCTTCCAATGTAGCGGTGAACAGTTTCGGAGATATAACGTCTCCCTGTCTCACGCCTCTTTGCAATGGAATTGCCTTCGAAATCTGCTCCTGTACTCGGACTGACATGTAGACGTTTTTGTACAAACACTTCAGCACTTCAATATACCGATAGTCAATACGGCACTGCTGGAGAGACTCAAGCACTGCCCACGTCTCGATCGAATCCAAGGCTTTCTCATAGTCCACAAACGCTAGACAAAGAGGCAAGTTATACTCTTCGGTCTTCTGTATAACTTGCCGTAGCGTGTGGATGTGGTCTATGGTACTATAGCCTTTTCGGAAACCGGCTTGTTCCAGAGGCTGGAACTCATCAAACCTGCGACTGAGACGGTTCGTTATGACCTTCGAAAACAGCTTATAAACATGGCTCAAAAGCGAGATGGGTCTGTAATTTTTAAGTAAAGTGTTGTCACCTTTCTTGAAGAACAGCACCACCACGCTTTTGTTCCATGCTTCTGGCGTTGAACCTTCGAGTAAGACGGTATTAAAGAGCTTCTGAAGGACTTTAAGTACCGGTGTTCCACCCGCTTTCAGAAGCTCAGATGTGATACCGTCGTCACCAGGCGCCTTGTTGTTCTTAAGCTGTTTCTAGGCCATTCTAATCTCGTACAGGCTGATGTCCGGGATATCTTCGGTATAATGTCGGGTCAGCTTGGCTCTTGGGTCTTTGACCGAGCTGCTAACAGGTTTAGCGACCGAGGTGTATAACTGTCCGTAGAAACTCTCGACCTCTCCTATAACTTCCGCTTTGGTCAACTTTACACTGCCGTCTCCTCTCTTCAGTTTCGTCAACTGGCTTTGCCCAATAGACATGTCTCTTGCAAACACTTTGGAGCCTTTTTTCCGCTCTATCGTCTCTTTAATACGGTTTGTATTAAAGATCCGGATGTCGTGTCGCAAGGACTTCCATATTCGTCTATTGAGCAGCCTATATGCTTCAGCATCATCCGAATACTTCAGTTTCAATGAGCGTCGTTCAGCCATGAGGTTGAGGGTATCGTTGGAGAGTTTCTGTGGCCTATCTGTACGGTGGGGTTTAAAGAACTTGGAACACACTGTATGGACAGTTTCTACTAACCTGTTATTGATCTCATCCACTGAAGCGATGTTCTCAAGGCAATCGAAGCGATTGGATAGCTCAAGTTAAAAGCTCTCGGGGTTTTGAATATGGGCACGAGTAGGTCGGAGCGTAGACTTCATCAGACGAGACCTCTCCAGTTTGACATTAATATTCACCGTGCCTCTTACCATTCGGTGATCACTACCGGTTTTAACCCTGTTGATCACGGAGACATCAGTGAATATTTGCCTTTTGGTGGTTATAATGAAGTCAATATCATTTCTCGTGGAACCATCGGGACTCAGCCAGGTCCATTTCCTGTGAGGTGGCTTCTGAAAGAAAGAGTTCATCATAAAGAGTCCCTCTTTCTCCAGGATGTCGGCCAACCTCTGTCCCCTACGGTTCCGTTGTCCATAGCCAAATTGCCCCACTTTCGACTCATCCTCGCTTCTCTTACCCAACTTCGCGTTGAAGTCCCCCATAACAACTAGAAAGTGCGTTTCAGAGGTATGTATGGTCCGACTAATGTCCTCATACATATCCTCCACCTCATCATCCGGGTGCGACTTCATCGGCGCGTATACCTGAATGACCTTCAGCGAATATCGTTTGGATACTCTGAGTATTAGGTATACGACCCTATTGGAAACGCTATCGATCTTAACTTTGTTGTTAGTAAGGGACTTGTGGACGAGAAACCCGACACCACTGTTGGGACTGTTGGTCGCCCTCCCGGTGGTAGAGTAGGTTACCTGATTTTAGGGTTATCGTGTCCTCACCTGCTCTATGGACTTCAGATAACCCCACAATGTCCCAGTGTAGCTTACTCATTTCTTCTTCCAGCTCATATATCTTCTCATCTGTCCTCATCGTGCGTATGTTGTGTGTTACCAGGGCCAGTCGTCGTCGTTGGGGGTGGTAGCCGGGCGTCTGCCGGGGATTCTTAGCACCCCCTGCCCCACCGTCACCGTGGCCGCTACCGTAGCCAGGAATAGCGGGGCTGCCGGGGACTGGGGGCCTGGTTCTTTTTGTCCAATCCATTGAGGGGTTTTTGCCAATACTTGCCACGCTTGGCAGGCGGGTTGGCGAGCGCAGTTTGTGTGTGTTTGACTGGGAAGGTGCTGCTGCCCACCTTCTGATTTGTTATCCCTTAGCCGCCTTCTACGGCACCCACGGGTAGAGTTGGGGGGGTGCTATTCTAAGCCGGCACCGCCACGGCAATATCTCGAATATAGCTCGAATATCGAGCTCATGTAAACCATGTTCGCGTGGCAGTATCTTTTGTCCATCGTAGATGTATGGAAACAGATCACCTACTATTAACATGTCGACGGGAGCGGGTTTATGGTAGGCCGGGTCGGCCAACATCAGATGTTGATACTCAACCACAGTTTTATTAGAGAGGGTCATTGTGGGTAAATTACCCGCAATGTTGGAGACTATAACCGCATCAGTTGACAAGATAGGACCGTTGCAGTGTCGCGGCTTAACTTTGCAAGTAGTTAATTTAATCCGAACTCCCGCACCGGATTGCCACCTAGACCGATGGGTTCAAAGTTGCATTTACGTCGTGGTAGCCCTAGACGTTTTGCACAGTCTTGACTTATGTAGCTCGACATAGCTCCGCTATCAATTATAGCACGTACGGTTTGGTACTGGCCCCAACAATCTAAGACGTGTATAACCACAGTGCCGAGCAAAACTGTTGATTTAGCTGCGCACGTTTATGCAATGGCACTAGAACTCGAATTTGCAAAAGAATCTATGTGTAGTGTAGGTTGATGCTTGTTTTTGCAGATCGTACACCGTACTTTGGAAGGACAGTCGTCGATAGAATGTTATCTTAAACAATTTTCACACAATTTCAACTGTTTTATTTTATCGAGACGCTGCGCCGGTGTCAAGTCAGTGTAGTCAATGCATCGATAAATAGAATGCATTTTTTTACAATAAAGACACTCCATGGATTTATTATATTTTTCATGTTGGTCTTTATTAACAACAGCTGACGATAAGGTAGGTCAATGTGAATTTGAATTATATGATTTTGGTTGACCTTTGACTTTCCTCGAGTGTATGTTACACTTCTATTATTAGTGGAATTTGTAGTACTTGTACACTCTGACATCTCTGCATGCTCAAACTTAGCCCGCCAACTTGATAATTCACTAAACCGGGCATTAAATTCACTTAGAAACTCTGGCCTATCGCAAATTTTCTTTGAAACCTCATGAGACCTCATCACCAAGTTTGTAAACTCAAATAATACATTTCTTTCGTAGCTATCTTAGATTAATGATTAGTCTCCGCGCGCGCACTTCGACCGAGAGCGAGACCAATGATTAATCTAAGCTATACGTGGCTGTACCAACTTATCATACATACATACATCGCAAGTTTTGACATCTTGTTTAGGCATTTTGCCCTACTAAACGTAGGTACGCTATAATTACAATGGCGGTCGGACGGATTCGATAGGTTTTACGTAAATATAATTTGAAATTGAAGACTGAAAATATTAAGTTTGGAAATGAAAAAGGCGTTGAATTAGGTAAAAGAGTCTGTAAAAAAGACTTTTGAATTAGTTTGAAGTTCGTAACTTGTATACTTACACAGATATAACTGAATTTGTGCACAAGTTATAAATCGCAGGCATACCCGCTATGAACAACTATCAATAAATTTGCAAGAATTATACCAATAAATACGTTTAATTAAGAGTCATATTTAGTTGTATTGATTTCGTAACTTGTTAACCCTGGCTTGAATGACCAAAATGTGTGGTTCGATAGCTAATTATGAATAATATGTAATCATAAAATGGCATTGGTAATGTTGGAAACTCACCAAAATTCCACAGCTCACTCAGAGCGCGTCCCGGGACAAGAACACAGTTTCATGGGCCACTTGAACTATGTATAGTTTATTTTCACTTGTTATAAGGAATCCAAATATGTGATTTTGTTTAATTTCATGGACTTTTAGAGGAGCGCACGCGCAGCATCTCGCACTATGTTAGACAGTGGCGCCGTGGCGTCCTGCAGGTATGATGGCGGCACACGGAACTTTTCTCAGCCATAGGTCCGTCAAGGCGATTGCTCGTTTGGCGGGAAACGGGTCGTTTTCAAAACCAAGTCATTTTCAGAAATAAACCCAACACATGCTTTTTTACTATGCCGTAATCGGATAAAAAGCATAGTAAAGAGAAAAAAATCAGTCCCATTATTGAAATCTCTTCTTCCATCCCCCAGGGAGGCGGCTACTACAACATTACTTTAGTTCTCGCTCGAGTAACTACAGACAAAGTCAATCGCACGTACTACCTGCGCGTCTCCAACGATCTCGGGCAAGAGGATATCGCAGTCAAGATCAGCACTATGGACGAACCCGCAGGTAACAAAACCGCGACAATAACGAACTCTTAGGTAACAAGACCACAACAATAACGAACTCATAGGTAACAACGTGAGTTCAACGCGTGGGCCTTATTTGAAGTCAGTTGAAAGAGGCACTTTTCGACATCTATATTATCACATACTCGTATACATAGTTAACACTAATTTGTTGCGTTTCAGACTTGGGCTACCTGACTGTGAATGAGAAAGCGATGGTTACCGACCTCACCACTGTACAAGACGTCTATGATAGATTTGGAACCTACGAATTCACTGAGGACGAACAGGCGAAGTTTGCTTGTTTTAAACGAACTTCGAACGTTAGCGTATTGAGTTTCTTAGTTACTAATATCAATGGTAAGTTTTTTGTTTATAAATCGTTTTCTTAAAATAAGTTTCGAAAGTTGGTGTAGTAGAAACTCACCACACCAAACAGAGTTACGAGAAGCGCTCGTAGCGGAGCTTGACTTCTCGATCTTAACCGAACAACAAGTTAAGCAACGCTTGCTACGGTCACGAGTTGGATGGGTGTGTGCTAGTGGCATTGTCAAACTGAGCGCTTCCGTGCTTCGGAGGGCACGTTAAGCCGCCGGTGTCGGTTGTTTGTGTTAGGGCAAGGTCCCGGTTGTTTGTCTTGACTATCGGTGAAGAGACATAACAGTTCAGGGCCATTAAGGATTTTAAACTGCAACAATTCAAACTCTGCAGGACAATGTACAGCGCTCATCACCCTGAGATGTAAGATGTTTATTGCCCTGTTATTTCACTGGAAACATTGCCCTTCAACTGAACACAGTAATGTTTGCACTCCTGCTTCACGGTTGTATAACGGACCAAGGCGTGGTATTTTCCCAGGCAGACTCGAAAGTCCTATCACTAGAATATATAAACGTACCATAAAGTATACGTCTACAATACGATTACGATTTAAGCAAAACTACATGTTAGGTGCACAGCATCATTTTTAGTGCGTTGTTCACTCACTGTTAGTCTAGCGCTCGACGTGTCAACATCGTTCTGAGGATGGCTCGTGTAGAGGCGAAACACGTGTCGAATCGTTTTTTATTGATTGGGTAGTTTCATAATCATAAATCATAATCAGCCTGTTTTGTTACCACTGCTGGGACTCGAGCCTTCCTCGTAGAGAAAGGAGTTGGGCCATAATTCACCACGTGGGCCCAGTGCGGATTGGTGGATAACTTAGTGGCCAATCCATGTCGAAGTTTTCAGGCCGCCCGAAGGCCCTCGACATAGCCTAACGACTGTTTTCCTAAGACAAACAACCGGGACCGACGGCTTAACGTGCCCTCCGAAGCATGGAAGCGCTCAGTTGAACAACGCCACTAGCACACTCCCATCCAACTCCTGACCACAGCAAGCATTGCTTAGCTTGTTGATCGGTTAAGATTGCCAAGTCAAGCTCCGCTACGAGCGCTTGGGTTGTTCGTGTGTTGTTTATTCTGTATACATCCTATTTGCAGTTTATGCAGTAAGGAAAGTTGTGCACACTGTTTTTTTTCCATCGGAAGTGGCACATATTTATATTAATATCATATTTCGGTAGTTTATCTAATAAATTATATAGTACAGTACATTGTGTTAGCATATAAAATAATATGTAAAAAAAATACTCGATGTATCTAAATTTATTATGTATTCCACTCTGTGTTTCACCAGCAAATCGTACCATATCTACGGGGGCCCAATATGATGAGAAAGTGGAGATATATTTGAAACTGACGGCAGACTACGATAACGCATACGTCGACTGTACATTGACAGAGATGGCCAGCAATCTGCATCTCAGCATCCGGATATACACAAAGCTCATTTTTAAACCAGGTATGAATACAATGCAATCGTTTTCTCATGTAAAGCTAGCTTGTGTTTTTAGAATACGTCGCTTTGTCCGTGTTTTCTGGCATTGAAAAACAACAGTTTGTACTTTACGTTCAAACTAGATGGCGTAACAGTCGCATTGCAAAATTCAAATCGCGATGACAACATTCTCACGGGACAACAACCAAACTTTAAACTTTAGGTTCTAAACCACCTCGTTCAATATTGTGCACTAATTAACAAATAGCTTATATATACAATGTATATGTATCTTCTTCTACGTCGTTGCCTCATGACTGAGGGTCGTGGTCATCACAAGTGGTTTTTCCCACTAAGTTCTTCCAGGCTTCTCTGTTTTGAGAAAGTTGGATGGATGCGTGAATGGTGGGTTTACACGCCTGTGTTACAGTATCGGTCTATCGGGCCGGTGATCTTCCTCTACTTCTCTTTCCTTCCACGTGGCCGAGCACTATTAGCTTTTCTAAATTATCCCGCCTCCGCCGTGCCACGTGACCAAAGTACTTGAGAACCCTACGCATACATCTAGTCGAGAGACGAGTTCGGATCTTGAGTTCATTCAGTATCGAGACGTTGTTGCGATGCACTGTTCATGAAATTCCCAACATTTTGCGCCAACACCACATATCAAACGCGTCTATTCTGTTCCGTACACAAGCCTTAAGAGTCCATATTTCGGAAGCATAGAGAAATATAGAGAAGACAAGGGTGCGCATAAGATTTGTTGTCTTGCTGATTCCTCTATGGATGTTTTTCCATATCCTCTCCAACCGTTTTACTGCAGTCTTTGACATCTGCGCTCTTTGTATGACTTCTCGTTCACAGTCCCCATCCCTGGTGATCATTAATCCCAAACACACAAACTGCTCCACTGAATCGAGTTCTTACGTTCTTTGGAGCGTGTTAGCTCGGTCGGTTGGATTGTTTATGTATACACGCTGGTCAACATACTTGGTGTGCTGCGCTTTACATGTGAGTGGTTCGAGACTTTCTATTTTAAATTAATTAAGTGTTGGGTAGTTGCATCTTGTTCCAATGCTTCACGAAAATTAGGACGTTGTAAATTAACTATATATTAATACGTAATTTTTTGTGTAAATAAAATGTTTTTTGTACTTCAGCCAGCTTAGGTTTTCGAATAAACGGACTGACTTTGGCTTCTATACCTAAACAAGGCGAGACCAATTGGAATGAATATGTGTACGAATATTATCCTGGCGAATTATTGACCATAAACAGTTGGAAGGATGACGCGTACGGAGGTATGCGCTGTGTGGGGGATAACAAGTCTGCCGGTGAGTATGTACGTCACTTTGTATGCCAGTTATTGGTGAAGCAGCTGAACCTATCTAATAGTTTAACAACTTTATTGTACCATGCTTCGTGCAAATAACCAAATTTCAATTCACATCACAATAACTACGTAACACTTTTCTGCTTGACGGTACTATATTTATAGATTTACGCTTAAACATAACCGGCCAATTGCGAGTCGGACTCACGCACCAAGAGTTCTGCCGTGCGTCTCTAAGAGCAAACATGGTTGCATCTTAGATAACATCCGTGAAACAAGTGAAGAGATGACAAGAAACGTCGTTGAAAAAACAACCTCATGTAGGTACAAGCGCGATATCTCGTAAAGTTTGTCATCAGTGAGTTCGTCGACCAGCGCATCGACGAATCATTAGAGAACCGCACAGCAGGATGACTGCCACATAATATAATTGTTTATTATTATTATTTATTACAGTTTCCACAGTAAACAAAATATAAAATATGACGCTTGTGTCTTTTACCGTTACTGTAGTAATAACTTAAAAAGTTAATAATCACGTATCGTGTATGAGAGCCTAGATATGTTAACTTTTAGGAGAGTTAATTTTAATTGCTGGGATCATTATACCAAAATATAACTGCCATAATAATATAAATTCAGTGCAAATTTTAGTTCGTTACCTATAGATTATATAGATTCAATATACAGCCTCGTAATGGTTGGACAGACAGACGGACAGTGCTAGTTCTATAATAGGGTCGCTATCGCTCTATCGCTCGACCTCGCAGAAGTTGTAACCAATAAGGAGCGTGTATCGGCCGACCTCGCCGAAGTTGCAGCCAATAAGAGGCATGTGTTGATTGATCTCCCTGAAGTTGCAGCCATTAAGCCGCGTTTGTCGGTCGTCCTCGCCAAAATTGCAGCCAATAAGACGCGTCTGTCGTATGCCCTCGCGGAAGTTATAGCCAATAAGGTGCGACTGCCACGCGGCCTCGTCTAGGTCACGCATTGCGTTAGTAGATAGTATTATCAACTACTTAGACTGAGTGACTTCAGGGGCTTTACTATGAGCTCTTAAAGCAGGACTTCGAAACAACTGCCCGGTTTATTCGTACCACGACAACTTTAAAGCAGGCCTGCTCAGGCATACCATTCAAAAACCCCAGAAAAACCGTTTAACTGGTTTTTTTGTATGGACTCTCGTTAACATGTCGCTCTAAATCCGCTCAGTTTATCTGCTTACAAACGTCTAGGCGTCTGCAATATTGGTTATAGTAAATTGTTAGAATGCCAGAGACAATATTATCCGCTCACCTTTGAAAAAACAATATTCAAACAGTTCACCTAAATGAGCGTCATGGTATGATTTAATTCAAAACTGTTTCTGTCAGGTTTAAGAACTGCACGGAACTTGAATGGTTTTTACAAAGCTGATAGTAAGGCCCCAGGACCATGCACTATAATAACTATGTTGCGGAATACGTAGATTAATATGAACATAAAAATACTCGAAAGTGGTGAAGATATTTATAAAACATAATAATAAATTCTTTAGCTAATAGAATAAGTAATTCTTTTTCAGGATATCAAAGAACAAAAACATGGATCGGTGCAAGAGAAAAATATGAAAATAAGACTTTAGATTGTTTCACTAAAGAAATAAGCTCAGGAGACGACCAACGTATTTCCTTATACTTAGTTCCCAACGAGTTAAAGCAACGTAAGTATCTAATGATAAGAATGTATTTACCCATCGAGTGTCGGACGTACACCATGTTGTTAACAATATATAATTATTTCACTATAAAAAAACATACATTATAGACAAATTAATTTCAGTAGGTTGAAATTAGCAAAATTGTTGTATTATTAGATAAATGGAATGTATTTGACTCGCAGATATGTTTTCTAAATTCACCGCAAGGTGGCATTGTTGACGATCACGGTAGGAGAGTTGTTCTACCGCTAAAATATTGTTATAAAAGTAGTAAGCGTGGCGGAAAGCGGGCAGTCTGTTGTCGTTAGCCGAGGTGAACACTAGGAAGCGTTGAGCGTCGAATTTATGTCGGAACAACTATAAAATCTGAGCACATGTTGACTAAAATCTTTATTTAAAGGGATATGTTGTTATACTTTAAATAAATAATTAGAATAGTTTATACTTGTGGTTTAACATTGTTGAACAGAGAGAAATGGTATTAGATGCGAGGTATAGTGATTAGTAAATTGTTAAATAAAGTGTAAAATAATGAGTGAATGCTCTGTCTTATTTACAATACCTTATTGAGGAATACATTCCTTATCAAGTATGCTTATTACAGCGATAATGTTAAATGAAATGTTACAATGTGTACAAGCAAAAACACGCCAAACCGTGTCGTACGCTACCTCTTGTTTGTGATTAACAATTACTGTTCCAATACACAATACAATCATAAACTTGCTTCTAGTTGGTGAAACCGTTCAGGAAGAGTATTTTCTCAAAAATGATATGTAATGTTGCAATAACATCTCTATAAAGTATCCATAAAGTTAATTCTACCCGAGACTTATTCACAACTGTCCAGTAAGAAGCGAGATTTTAAATTTGGTAACTCCTACTGTCCAGTAAGTAAGTATGTAATTTACTTACTGGACAGTAGGTCATCCTCTTTAGATCTGCTTAGAAAAACAAAACACAGTACCAGACACAGATTAGAGTTTAGCCATAACAACATGGTTATAGGAGGGAGGTTCCAAATATATATCTATCTCATAATTTATGAGATAGATATATTTTTGGAGCGTATACGGGCAATCAAAATAGTCTGTGACACTTAACGCGACGCAGAAAAAGTATGCACGTTGCGTTTTGTACTTAGTAATGTTGTAGAAGTATAGTGTGGGACTTTATGTTTGTATTTAATAATTTCAATTTATAAATCATGTTGGATTAAAGCTTTCTATTCTAAAATTAACATGGAGATTCAAAAACAACAATTTACACTTTTCTACTAAACATTCATGCAATGTAAAAATAGAACAATGTTCAAAACTAAACGCACACTTTTTAGTAAAAAAAACGACTAGCGGGATTCCACATTCAATTGCGACAATTGTTTTAATTTACCGCTTGAACATAGATAATCCCAAAAAATGAGTTCAAGCTAATGATTCAGAAAAATAGATGGCACACCTCATGATTTAAAAGCTGAGGCCGAATTAGCAAAAACATTCTTTAATTTTTGAGAAAAGCATTACACAAGCCTCAACCAGTAAAGCCATCCTAGCCTCGTATATAACCGGACCTCACCTGCAGTTCGGTCCGGCTAACTCATACTAGGCCAGGAAAGCTTACTTACTAGATTCTGCAGTAATATAATTTTAAAAGATTTGAAGCCAAATTGAAAAATGTGCATCCGCGCAGCATTGTAATCGGATCATTGTCAGCATTATGTTTTGTTTAGTGAGTAATGCAACTCGTTAAAAACAGATACGTTTTTCTGTAGAATACAGAGGCCGTAGTACAAACAATTTGCGAAAAAGTGTTCGTATCGTAAGCGTCAATGTGTCATGCTTTGGCGTATTAACTGTGAGTTATCTGTGTCACAGTTACCTTAGATACATGACAGTTTTTATGGTATGACGTAAACGACAAGTTACGTTACATTTACGCAGTTATTCGTGCTAGGCACACAGTGCAGTAATGAATGAGTTTTTTTTTTCTTTTTGAACGTGTAGCTTAATGTAAAAATAAGAAAACAACTTTATAATTCCTCTATTATGAGATGTACGTATTTATCAGTAAATAAAAGTCTTATTACTTTAGATTATTTTAATACGAAGAAAATGATGTATGATTCTCGTCGCCGACATTGATAGTATTGAAAGAGTGATGCATTATGTGCATAGACATTGCTCGGTGACTTTGTAAATTATTAGATTCTCGGCTCTGGAGGGCCGATATTCTATCCAGATATTCAACAGGTTAAACATATTTTTATATATGTGCGGCTCATTTCCGCAACTGTTAATTATATTAGGCCTAATATGGACTCGGAAAACGTACTGATACAGTGAGCGTGTTCTGTCGTGAATTACGATCGAGTTCCAATAGTGCACGTAGCAAAAGACAGAGAAAGAGGGTAGACAGATATGTCTGCTCTTAATGTTACTTCATCCACCCACTCCCGATATTTCGACCACAGTGTCGAAATATCGGGAGCTCGTTAGAAATAAATACCACGGTTTTAATCCCGTAAGTATAACCCGCGGCACGTAACTCTAGCGCTGAGCGAAATGTGGAAGGGATAGCTGCGCATGGGAACAGTCGCGCACATGTGACAGAGAGAGACAACAGTCCTTCGTCCCTGTAGCCCCCCTGTGATACCCAATTTTTGACTTCTGCTTAATAACGGTCAGCGCTAGAGTTACGTGCCGCGGGTTATAACAATATGATTATTGAAAACAACCGTGAAAGTTTAAAAAAAGGTTTTTATTTATGTCTGTTCGCGGATAACTTCGTTGTATGTGGACCTATTCTGTTGTTTCTTTTAGTTTGGTAGAGTATAGTTACAAAGTGGTCCCATGTACATTTTATAAAATTCGGCCTAACAGTTTTTTTGTTAGCTCCAATAACTGAACAGTGCTCGCCTATTTTGATGATTTGATAATATTATCATTGATGGTGAATAAAAATCGATCCCATAAGAAGCAAGAGTCTCATAGATGAAATAATTTGTCGAAGTCGGTACCATGCGCACAATATTGTGGTACTTTTGAACTATCATGGTACCGACTTCAACAAGTACTTCACTCTTTTTAGTATTAGAATAGAATAGAATTTATTTATTTCAGACTAATATCTGTCCATATTATTAGTAAAGGTACATACACATAGTCTTACATCTAAGTTAGTTAAAATAATCAGTACTTTTAATTTAGTTCAGATAGACATTATTAAATTATTCACATAAATACAATTACAAACAATAATTATAAATTCAATTAATAAAAGATTAACTAATAAAAATAACATATAAATGTACAAGTTTGGGTGGGTGTTTGTTATTTTTTAATCAGCATAACAGCTTAACGGATTTGAATGAAATTTGGTAGATAGATAGATGGGAGTAACACTTATATAATACTTTTAATGATCATTCATCACCACGAGGGTAAAACCGCGAGCCGCAGCTAGTTAGAATAACTACGAGTACCCTGTGACATGCAAACTTCTAAATCTGCCCAGCACTGCAGACTCTGGTCGCTCGGTAATCATCTCTAGGATTCTGTTGGTGCTGCCTCGAATTCGGCGTAATAATGAGCCTGACTTTTTGCGCATAATGGTATAAATTGAAGTCGGTTTCATTTTTTGTTAAACATTATTTTTTATGTGAATTTTCAGAGCCATTCGTTAGAGGTATATCAATGGCCAACATTTTATACAAGTTTTACGACATTACTTCAACTGTGATAATGTACGAATATGACGATACGGAGGATTTAGATCTGATATGCTACACGTACAACCCTGACACTAAGTGGAAATACGACTGTAAGTATCTAAGTGCCTAATTAAATATATAAGTATTTAAAAAAGCAGCCAAGTGCGAGTCGGACACGCGCACGAAGGGCTCCGTACCAATTTCTATAATTATCGTCTAACTCGAACTCCGCTGGTTTTTTAGTATCTGTTGTTATAGCGGCAAATGAAATGCATCATCAATTACATTTTCAACTGTCCAACTATATGTGACAGATACAGCCTGGTGACAGACGGACAGCGGAGTCTTAGTAATAGGGTCCCGTTTTACCCTTTCGGTACGGAACCATAAAAATATGCATACAACTTCTGTTCAAATTCAAAACATTTTATTTGTGATATACAAATCAAATTATCATTATTAATAAATAATATATAATATATAGTATTACTTTTCAAAGCACTAACGCCTGCTTTAGCGATCTCAAACATTGATATTTATAGAGAGAAAAATTCACATCCTCGGACGGGATTCGAACCCGCGTCTTCTGACTAATATATAATATATAATTATTAATTTCAAAAACAGTATGAAATTCAGTCAAACAGGTTCACACAATCATAATATAAGAATTTATTTTTTAAAAAGTCATTGATGGAATAAAATGCATTGTCGATTAAAAGATTAAAAAATAAAATTACTAACGTTTTAAACGTGTCAATTTAATTGTTTGTTTTATTGGTTTGGAGATGATATACATTGTAGGTGCCGTAGTGAACACACTATTTCCATAAATACTCGTTTTATGATTGATGAAATTTAGGTTTATCAAAACAGTTCTAATAGTTTCGGATTGAGTCGAATGAAGAGACATAATATTTCGTATATATACCTAATTTGTATAATTACCAAAAAAAAAACAGCACTATATGCTGCTGGTACTTAATACATACATGGGAAGAAAATTTAAAATTACTTAAAAAAAAAAACCCACATAATCATCAATATTTGGTCAAACGTCTAGATTGATTCACACCTACAAATTTTATTCTAGGCATTTCCACTATTCATTAAGATATATTACATGCGCGCGGTTTATGCATGAAACTTAACACCCCTACATAGAAATGTATCATTCATTCATAACATTCGGCAAACTCGCGTCCTAGCTCGTTAGACCTGGCCACCGGACCAACCCCGCACCCTCCGCCCTGCCACCGCGCGGCCTTTGTTTCTTCCGAAAACGAACGAACGAAAGCCGAAAGTCGACAATCTCTTTCACACCGAACGCTCGGGTGGGGGGTGTAAGAAAGAGTAAGAGAGATATTTTTTCACAGACGCGAATCATGTGTTTTCATTAATAAGTTGTACATAGGCATGTAGTATTTTTGTTAAGATGGTGTCCATACTTTTAGATGGAATTTTCGAAAACTTTAACAATTAATAATTATTTCACTGTGAAGTAATAAAAAATTTTGACTACATATCTACAATGTATTTTTGTACCGCCCATTTTTTTTTGGTAATTATACAAATAGGGTGTATAGTAAAGGCATGGTTAAACTGTTTAGTTCCTTAAAGGATGTGAGACAGCTTTCCGCTTTTTCCAATCCACACATGCCACAACGTTTTTGACATAAGACTTTTTCACAATTAGTTGCATTGTTACTTACGTTTGAAATCTGTTGATTAAAGATCTTTGTTTAAAAGCACACACAACGCAATTCTAGGATCGGAGTATGACTTCTTGGAAAACTATTGTATTATTGGCTAAACATGGCGACTGGAAATTCTACATTTAATGTTCACGCTTGAAACAATATCATAGAAGTAGATAAACGCCTGATAACAATAAATTAGCTGACCGACCCGCGGCTTCGCCTACTTCTTCGGGAAACAAAGCAATAGATTAATAATTTGGATAAATATTTTTATTACTATTAACCCGTCGCGTACCTATAGTGTGTACACCATGTGTACGTACAAAAAGTGCTACGCCATGTCACGCGTACACATAATGTATACACATGTTTATACCTCTGGTTTGTAACAAATTTTATCAGATCCAATGCTCTCCATCGGTATAAACTTGCTTTTAGTTGTTCAAACTATTCAAGAGTAGTATTTTTATATCTGAACTTTTATGCGTAGTTCGGAAAGGCACCAAAATAAGTACCTAGACACGGGGCGGATTAAACCTTTATTTATAGCCAGCACAATATACTAAACTTAATTAATATATCAAATTACAAGAATTACCATAAATAAATATCTAAAATATTATTTTAAGAAAAATATTTATCTATACATAACTATTATAATAAAACAGTTAATAAGACAACACCATACACTAAATATTATTTGAAAATTTTCGGGACCTGGGGATGGTTAGCAGGTGGGAGACTGCCTATGCGTATCGAACTACCTATGATGTGGGATCTACTTTATAAGGCCAAAAACTATGTTCCAATTTAACACTTTTTATTATTCGAATATAAGGACAATGTTGCGCGACAAAAGCGGGGAGACGACAGGGCAAGGTGCGGGCGGCGGTGCGCTGACGCAAACCGCGGCGTAAGCAATCCTTGCCCCCACATACAACCCCTCCTTTAAATTTTTTTTTAATGAAAAATTCAATCTTAAAAACATGAGTCTTATTTCTAGGCATACCCAATCTTATTCTTTATCATACACACAGAACATGTCAAAGGTACTTACAGCCAACAGTGGCGTACGTGACATGCTAATTAAGCAAAATAATGTTCTCAACTTACATTATCATGTTTACATTAGGCTGAGCTACTCACAATGTTTCAACATATCTACTATCGGGTTATACAGTTCGCAAAAGTGTTGACGATAATAATATCGTACATGTACGTTTACGGTTAATATTACTGTTCATTTATTACTTTTCCAAATACCTTTCAAAATCACAATTTTATTTTTTATTTCTTATACAACAATTTTAAACGCTTTTACACAATGCTTTTACAAAATTTCACTGGTCTATCAACAGACTTTAAAAATCAAAAATAAAAATAATACAAAATCATATAAAGGTACACATAATTTGTCACAGTTTTAAAACACATTTTTCACCTTTTAAGATAACAAAATTAAGCACTGTACTGAACAGTCTGGGCCTGCACTGGCGTAGTGCTTTGTTGAACGGCTTTGTCTGCCACATTCAACACTGCTACGGAACCTAACTCTTTCCGAGCCCACTTTTTAATTCCTCTATTGCACTTCTTATACAACAGGTATATGCCGATTAACATAACTGCACTTAAAAGACAAATTACTACTATGCCATATTTGTCAAACTTTTGCTCTAATGTTGACTAGCTAGCGTTATTCGCGCCATTGTGAGCGATTATCACTTCTTCTCGTTTACTGTACGTTTTACCCATTTTTAATAAAATGGATTAAAATATAAAAATGTAAGTATAAAGAAAATAGATCTGCAACGTACAACTTGCTGCTCACGATTAAAATAAGTATGCCTACCAAAATGTCTAATTTTATTTACCTTATGTCTAATAAAAACTTACATAATAATATAATCTTAACTCCTAATCTGTTGTCCCACTTTACTGTCCAAGCTACGCGATGCGATGCCAACCATGCTGACTCTAAGGGTAGCCATACCCCGACCTTGGTTCTGCAATACCTAAATTAACACGTAAAACGTCGGCAACCATCGTCGGAATAGCGCCGGAAAAAAATATAGCAATATACCCACATCCTCAATGTGAGTTGCCGCTCAAACAAATCAAACTACGATTGCACTTCTTTGTTCGCGTCGCTTCACATCGCTAATTTTAAAGTGGAACGCTAGCTTAAAATAAAAACCTGACCGGTAGCTTTACTGTGCGACCGCTTCGAGTCGTGCGGTTAAGTGGCACCGGTGCGGATGCGGATTCGATTCCTGTATTGGAAGGTTCCACTATGTCGCAACTTTCTGGCATACTTCCAGCTGCTACCTTCTCTTCTAAAATATACGCGGGTTTTAACCTATCTATAGACACAAAAAGTTTCCTGTTGGGTAACTGAATTTCCTACACTTTACTTTTCCTACCTAAAACGCGATATGGACCATCATATATAGTAGTAGTAAGCGATTTTTTTAGTATATCGTTTCTCATAAAACCGTGTGTACACTCTTTAAGGTCCGTATGCACAAATATCTTACGCGAATCTTTATTAGATCTAACTTGAGGTCGTAAACTATGAATAATGTTCCTTACCTTGTCTGCGTAGGTGTACATATCACCTGTATTCGGACTTTGTTCGTGATAAAAATCACCGGGCAGTCTCAATGTCCGACCTAGCGTCACTTCCGCTGGACTGATACCGCTGTCGCTCGCTTCTGCCTGCTGCTCTTAAACCTAGCAATACCGAATGTAGTTTGTCTTCCCATGATGTGCTATCAGACAACCTACATTTCAAAGCGACTTTCATCGAGCGATGCCACCTCTCTATCATACCGTTACTGCTTGGGTGGTACGGAGTAGTTCTTATTTTATTTATGCCTAACATTTTCATTAAGCTACGTAAAAGTTTGCTCTCGAACTGTCTTCCCTGATCGCTCGTTATTGCATTCGGTTATATATTATATATTCAACTAAATCGACAGATCCAGTTTTCGTAGAAGGCTTTAGCTACTGTATCAGCTGTTATATCCGCTACAGGAATCGCTTCCGGCCAACGTTTGAAACGATCTATCATTGTAACACAGTAGCGTTTTCCCTCACGAGACATTGGTAAAGGACCCACTATGTCAATGTTGACATGCTCAAAAGGACCGCATGATGGAAAACTTTCTGAATGAGAAACTGTGTGCCGATTTATTTTAACTTTTTGACATTGTATACAAGTTTTTACCCAATTATTTATATCCCTATTGATACCTGACCAAAAAAATCTCTGACAAATCATTTTTCGTGATGTTCTTTTTCTTGTTTGACTGATATTATGTATCGAATCAAAAGCTACTTTCCTAAACGGTTCGGGTAGATAGGGTCTGGCATTGCTCGTTGATATTTCACAATAAATTAACTTATTACTGTTAGGTAACAACATCTGCTTAAATTGCACTTTACTGTTTGTGTCGTTCTGCAATAATGTAATATGAGAATCTCCTTCCTGCGCTTGCGCTAATTCTTTGTAATCTTGTAAGCGCGGGACTGGATACTTGTCCGGTTTGGTAACTGCATTCAGCTGCCTGTAGTCACCACAAGGTCGTATCGATCCGTCCTTCTTGGGCACGACGTGCAGTGGACTGGACCACGGGCTCTTCGATGGAACACAGATACGAAGTTCCTGCATGTGGCTGAACTCTTCTTTAGCCTTCTTGTACCTGTCGGGAGGTAAAGGCCTAGACCTAGCATGCACAGGTGGACCAGTTGTCTCAATGTGATGGTACACTGAGTGAGATGGATTTTCTTTATAAGAATACGGTTTAGTGATTTCCGGATATTTCTCTAATAAATCGCGATATGGATTATCGTTCTGAATACTCGAAATTGCAGGTTCCTCATACCTTATGATGGATCCATACGCTTGCTAATTTGTCACTGTATCTACTATTTTTTTATTACATAAATCAACTAGCACATTATTAGTCTTTAAAAAGTCTGCTCCTAATATTGCTTGTTTCACGTCGCTGATTATACATGCCCACTTAAAGTCTCTACGGAGTCCAAAATTTAACCTTAGTACAACCACGCCAAATGTTTTTATTTCCGTTTTTTTTGCTGCGAAAAGTTTGTAATTGCACTTGTGACGATTTTTAACACTGACTTTACTCACGGGAATCACTGATACGTTCGCGCCTGTGTCAATTAAAAAGTTAATACCACTTTCCTTATCCGTAACGCACAAGCGATGGTTTTCCGCGGGAGCGATGCAATCCTCCACCGCACCATGTAACGAACCGAACCTTCGGATGAGAGTTTCGCTACGTTCACAAATATAGTTAAACAACTAATCGTTTATTACAAATAAATAAATTAATTAATACCATTCCTCTAACATCAGAATGTATGATATATATAAAATAACTGATATCAATTAATAGTATTATTATTAGTACCTAGACGAAATCGGTAGTTCTTTGAAAGTCAAGTTTTATAAGACGAATATTCAAAAGACAGACAAACTGATAAACAGAAATCGTTACGCATGAGTAGACAAGTAGGCATAAACAAATGGTACGCTTATCTGTTCTCGGAAATGAGGCGCCAAGCGGGCGCGTATCGAAGTACCCTCAAAAATCTAGTCAGAAGGAAAAATAAACTTCATCAAAGTATGTCAACGAAACCAAGTGTTTGTAATGGGTCAAATATCTATTATTTTGATGTAAACTGATTTGTTTGATTTTAAACTGACAGTTGGGAATTAAATAATCATAAAGGAATTATCAAGTATCTGGTGTATGGTTTTCGTAAACAAAGTCATTGTTAGGACGAAAACGACGTTTTGGCTGTCCGCCATTGTAGGCTATGTGTGCGTGACGTCAGATATCATGGCGGGCAGGAATAAGGAAGTTGATGATTTCAAATGCTGTAAGTGCAGAAATAAGATATTCCCGACCGAGTATTAGCAAATTGTAGAAAACATTATTAATGAATATAATTATTTTAGAATTACTTTAGATCGGTGGCATGGATAGTAAATAATTAAACAGTTTCTGTTGGATTTGACAAAGACCGCGTAATGCGATAGCAGCGCCACGCAGATTTAGAGCAAAACCTGTTCGTAGTGGAAATAAGAACTAAAATCGTGTGATAAGACGGATAACATACGCAAATGAGTTGAGTTCCGAATTGTAAACGTAGATAATTGGCTTAAACGTCCGATTGGTCGAGTGGAGTGATGTTAAGGGAGTTGGGGGGAGCCTACTGAGCTGACATGCGAGACAGTCGGAGAGAAAATCGGATCATTAATTTTCGTACCATCGTTGTAGGAAGACGTGTACCTAGTGAGTTTGTACCATTAGAGTAAATTTCTGAGAGTTCTAGGCTTTATTATTGATAATTGGGCATTCCCTGTTATACGTAAAAGGGCCTTGAACTATGTTTTTCTATCGCGATTCGGACTATGTCTGGTCGGGGAGAATGACATTGCTCGTTAGAAATGGCGTTTTAGTATCGTGTCAGTTTATAATATAAGTGTGTTTTCGTGAAACGCATAGGCGTTGTGGTTTTCGTCAAGCTGGTATCGCATAGCAGCGAGATTCGGTCGAGAGGCCGGGCCAGCAACACTTAGCCATGACAAATCTGTGAATTTCATAAAAACGTACTTCGCGGTAGGTGTTAATATAAGTGTGTTTTCGTGGAACGCATAGGCGTTGTGGTTTTCGTCGAGCTGGTATCGCATAGCAGCGAGATTCGGTCGAGAGGCCGGGCCAGCAACACTTAGCCATGACAAATCTGTGAATTTCATAAAAACGTACTTCGCGGTAGTGTACATTGTGGGAGGTAGGAGTGTTCGTTACTTTAAAGTTGTGATCACTGACCACTGCGATAAAATGACACGCACTAAATTCTTTGCGGGTTTCTAGAGGTTACCAGTTTCATAAACGGGGGGTTGTTGTAAGTAATATGTTATAGAATGGTACAAATTCATGTTATTCCCAGTGTAGGCAACGGCACGGTCCGTGATTAGAGTTTCCGCGAGTTAGGGTTAGGCGGAGTACCGTGGGACCGGCCCGAAGTTGTGTTACCAGCTTAATGGAACAACTTTCGTCCCCTTCTTCCATTGTAACTAGCATAAGAAGGTCTCGGAGGTTCAAGGCAAGTGTTCCGATGCCCGTGGCTTCGGCCCAGTGCGCCGATACCGTATGTTAGCTGCAGTGGGGGTTGTCTTAATGAAACTGTATGGCTATTTTGCTCTGTAGTATCCCTTATCGTCGGACTTCGGTCAACCACTGCAGAGTAAAATGTAGGGAGTCTAGGCTAGTATCAGGGTGACGCCTGAACGTTTCCAGATTAGTTAGAAACACCTACTTGGAGATCCCTGAGCTGAGGCGATTCTCCATGCGCATTTAAATGTGAGATTTATCTCTAGTTCTAACACACCATAGCAGAATAGGAACATTTCAGGGACCGATAGGCTAGGGTTTTGCTGTTAGATATTTCCAGAGTAGTTGTAATATACGTACTTGTGTTTTCCTCGTGCTCGGGTGAAATCCACATGCGCAATTAAATGTAAATGTGAGATTTATCTCCAGATTTGCATATATACACACCGCTAGAAAGCATAGGAAATCTCATTTAGGACTGTAGGCAGGGCAGTAGGACAAATCGAATTAATAACAGTAATAAATAATCAAACAAGTAATAAATAATCAAACAAGTAATAAATAATCAAACAAGTAATAAATAATCAAACAAGTAATAAATAATCAAACAAATATTAAATAATTCAATCGCGGCATAAATTACATAAAACTAAGGTTTAACCTTTGAATTTAGGGCTTACCTAGGCCGACAATAAAACTAGTCGCGACGAGGGTTTAGTTAACTAACGAGTTTGCTACGACTAACGGACGACTCTTAGCGGATAATCCTTGTGTTATTGGAGTAAACACATTATTAGACTTTGTGGATTGTTGCGCGCCGTACCGAATGTAACATTAAAAGAGTTAGGAATAAGGTATCATACAAAATAAACTAAAGTAACTAATACCCGAATACTTTATCTTGGGGAATTATCGTCACTGCTTGGGCAAGCATAAGCAGTCCCAGTAACTCACCTCTATTACCAATAAGGGTTAGAGACGTTACCTTCTTCAGTTTTGGCTATAATTTTACCTGGACTAAAGCGTTCGTAAGTACATTTATAACAAGATCTACCAATAAAGGCTAGAGATGTTATCTTCTTCAGTTAGACTATAATTTTACCTGGACTAAAGCGTTCGTAAGTACATTTATAACAAGATCTACCAATAAAGGCTAGAGATGTTATCTTCTTCAGTTAGACTATAATTTTACCTGGACTAAAGCGTTCGTAAGTACATTTATAACAAGATCTACCAATAAAGGCTAGAGATGTTATCTTCTTCAGTTAGACTATAATTTTACCTGGACTAAAGCGTTCATAAGTACATTTATAACGAGATCTACTAATAAAGGCTAGAGACGTTATCTTCTTCAGTTAGACTATAATTTTACCTGGACTAAAGCGTTCACACCTATAACGAGATCTACCAATAAAGGCTAGCGACGTTATCTTCTTCAGTTTGACTGTAATTTACCATGCACTAGAAGTGTTCATAGCACAATTATAATGAATCCTTCATTCAACAAAGATTCATAATTGGTAATGTAAGAGTAAAATCTTCCTTGGGAACTAAAAACATTCAGAGGGCAAAACTCGGGATTGTCAGAGTAGGTAGTGCGGTTTCGATCGTAGTAAGACTCGGCAAAAGTATAAACTAATACGTGATCTAACTAATAATGCGTAGAAGGAGACGACCATACCCGTTCCTTTAGAGACGAATATGTTAGGGCTAATCGAATAAAACATAGTTAGGACTAGTTAGTCGGAGGTTAGTCAGGCTAAGTTCCAATAGGCAATACGTTATAGGGCTAGGTTATTAGGTATTTTAGGACCTTATAGAGGCTTTCATATACTAGGTAAATTTAGTATACGGGAGCTTCGCAATGAACTAGATATGATGGATGGAGTGGTTTGCGTCAGAGAGTACCGCGCCTCTTCTGTACCTAAACCAGCGAAAGAATGTTGCTTTGAAATTAAGTAAAGTAAACTGCGTGTGAATGTTGGTATAGTCACGAGACCGACTCACTACAGACTTAGGGTTGATAAAAGATTAAGTCCTCTATTCCCTTTTTGAGACAGAGACTGACCGACTAACACCTGGAACTCCTCTCTAGTGTTCATATTAGCTTCATTCAAGAATGTGCGTATATAAATAAATATATTCTATGTATATGTATGTATATATTTGTACATAGGCGGAGGAAGAAAGTCCAAAATTAAATCGGAAGAATTTCTACTATTTGTGACGAGGTTGGGGTCACAGATCTATGCCTCATTCCCACAATACCCTGTAAGCGGTGGAAACGGTGTCCGAAATCACTGGGTAGAGCCGTTACAGTCACAAGCGAAGGAAGGGCTTGGACCTATAGCCGCAAATTCACACTGCAAACGTTAATTAGTTTTCATATTATTACGTTGAAACTAAGTTCAACATGTTAAGTCAGTCAGTCTAAGTTCAACCTACATGTTAGCTTAAGACTACCAGCTTTATCTCACTGGAGCTATTCCAACATTTCACAGTTAACATAACTATGTCTAGAAATATTTATTATGCAGAAAATATTCAGAACCTAATTGTATACGTATATTTAGATTTAGGGTGAATTGGCATATAGGGTAGAAATGGAACTTGGTTGGGTACACTTACCTATAATATCTGCATCGCTTTATTTAGCAGGCATTTTATATATATTTCATGACTCGCATATAGTTCAAGTAAGGTACTAGGTTGCACTTGTAGTAGCGATATACCTAGTAGACATTCAAACTGACATCTTCTAGATATAGGCTTCATATGAGCTCTTATAGCTAAACTGCGATGGGTTTACGCTGGTCATTAATATCATACAAAGCGTCGATTAGGATTCGTTAGATAGTAATGTTTCGCGTGACAACTTCATTCAATAAGTATGTACATTTGGGGTGAATCGGTACGTTTGCTAATTTACCTTCATAGTGCGATATCTCTTAGAGAAAGCGGGGTAAACATTTAGAATCGTGGCGCCTGAATTCGGGAGGGAGGGGGGAGGGGGGGGGGGGGTCGGGTAGTGCCCCCCGCAAACCCCACCCGCCGGAGACCATTAGTTTTCGAGTTATGTTTGTTTAAGTATTTTGAGGTTAAGTACTGCATTTCGATCTACTACCACCCCCGCGTCGGCTCTGCAATCCGACAAGACTGCTTGAAATCGGGGTGCTATGAGTCGGTTCTGTCACTGACTTCGACCTATTCTAACTAACTATAACTAACCTATAGGTATGTCACAGACAAGTGACTTTGCCAATTCATTAGATAGCTACTGATATACTATTGTGCACAAATTTGGAACAAAAGTAGTTTGATGAAGCGCTCGCCGGCTGCTGCCGCGGCACGCTCGCTACGCTCGCTCGGCTCGCGCCTGGTGGGTCACAGTTCAAACCTAACCTAACCTATAGGTTTGTCACAGACACACTCTCGACAGTAGTTGTACCAATCACTTAATGTTGAAGTACTCAGGCACTGTTGTTTCTCTTCTTTTAGAGGGTCTTCGTTTCTTGCCGAGTCAAAAGTCCATTTGTGGGCAAATGCATATATGAGATAAAATACATGTCTTATGTCGATCTTGCCATTTTCAAAAAATGTCCCAGTGTTTCGGCATATTTTCCCTTTTTGTTTGCACTGGCCTTTGGTGCACACCCAAGCCCCAAACGATTTGTTTGTTTTCGATAAACGCATAGGGGTGCGATGCGTGCGGCACATTTTTTGGCGTTGCACCATGTTGTTTTCTTCAGCGAATTTTAGACACTGGTCAATGGTTCCCAATTCGCGCACAACTTTGGGTAGGCTCCACATTTGTACAACTTCCTCCGTGTACAAATGCCGGTCCGAAACGGGTCCGTCATCTACAAAGTCCGCCTTTGATGAAGGTCCAGGCACAGGAGACGCCATCGCGATGACTAATGAGCACGTCGAGCTGGTACCAGTTATCAAATCTTCCAAAGGCAATCGCAGTGTCCAGTGAGCAAGCAGGTGTCGTACAGTAAAGCAGCAAAATCGGAGTCCAAAATCGTACCAAAGTCGTTGAGATATCAAAAGAAAGCGCAGAAAAACAGGAGAAAACATTCACGTACACTCGGAAGTAACGGAATGACTCGAGTATTCCGACAGTGACATTACGCTATCTTCGATGTTTGCGTTCCGTTTCAAGAACTTACATACAACGTACATGTCAAAAAAGGCTAAAAGTTACCTAGAAACGTTTCGTTTTACGCATTAATGTCATTTATGTCACCTGTCACTATCAAAATTACGGTGTTTTATTGAAACTTTAAAAAACTATTTAGACTATTTTGGCGTGTCTCCGGCAGCTAAAATGTTGTAAATACGCTTTATACAAACCCCTTCAACCCACCCACAGTTTTTGTTTTACCAAATTCAGGGGTCACGATTCTAAAGCCAACCCGAAAGCGGCATTACGTCATTATTAGGTAGTCTTTGGGTTAGACATGCTACAATGCAATTGCGGATTTGTTCTTTATTAACGTGAATTATGTAACCGATGGTTAGACATATCTAAATATATAGCGGATATGAGTTCTGCTGCGTTCTTAATTTAAATATAACAAATTGAGGGGGTTCAGTACAGTTAAAGAAAAGGTCTAGGGAGTTTTGTCAGTACCTAAGCATCAAGTAAGTTGTTAGTTTTCCGTTCATCTACGCTAGATAGACAGGGCGAAATCTGTAGGTATGTTTCGTGTAATCAAGTATAATACTTAGTTCTACGATTAGGAAGATAGGAATAGTTTTAAACGCCTCAAAAGTTCTAGGGTTATTTTACGATCACAACATACGGTCCTACCAGCTACACTAAACGATCTATTTGGCCATATTCATTCTTCGGATCACAATAATATTACTTATAAGGATTATATTAAAATGGTGACAGGTGATATTAAGGAGTAGGGGTCGTTACAAAGTAGTGCTGCAAAAAGGAAGGGAAGTATAGGGGTGTAACAATAGTAGTGCCGTGACAAGGATTATAGGTTAGTTAGTCGTTACAACCAGACTGCATCGAATTTAATTTCCCTGCTTCTTCTGCCAATTACAGGGTGATGATTCGCATCGGTTAGCACGTTCTCGAAACCGGTAATGATGTTTACAGAGCCAATCTGGTGAATCAGGTTTTCTGCGTGGCGCCGATGATCTGGATCTCGATCTCGAATTTCTTCTGCCCCATCAGTTGCCTTGTACGAGGCTTCTTCCTCGTATCGCGTTGACTTCACCTCGAAGATGCTGAAGCTCCAAGGTCAGCTTCGACATTTGCTGCAGCAGATCGGCGTCGTTCCGTTCTCTTGTTGACACTTAGGCTACCTCTCCAACTCGCAGGTTCTCTACTATCCTATCTGCCATTGTGGCCAAATTCTCTAGTTTGGCGTCTTGGCTCACGGTTAGAACGGCTCTCACTGACGACGGTAAACGAGCCAACCAAAGATTTTTTACTGCTTCGTTAGACACATGTGTGTTCCGTGCCAGTTCCTTCATTCGTCGTAAAAGCTGCGTCGGGCGTTGTGTCCCCAAGTTCATTTCTTCCACTAGTTTTTGAAATTGCCTTTCAGCGCTTTCCTCAAAAACTGTTAACAATCTTTGTTTTAAAACTTCATATTTCCCACCGTCAGGTGGTGATGTGACAATATCACTCACCTGTTGTAGCGATTCTCTCCCCCGAGTTTCGCAACCACTAAATTATATTTCGAGGCATCTCCTTGTTTCTGTGAAGCAATGACAGCTTCAAACTGTGCGAACCACATGCGCGGCATATCGGTCCAAAACGTAGGAAGTTTGGATGCCAAACTTATCGTTGCCAGGTCGTTGGCTGGCCCTGCTGGCGGCGGCGCTGGCGCTTGCGCTGAAGCCGGCGGAGCCGTGGCATGCATTGCCTGCATGATTAAACGGCCCGTCGAGTGAGTTAATTCAACGGGGAATCGTCATCCGTCGTGATGCACCATAATTTATCGTAGGCACTGCATTTACAAATGTTCAAAGTCCGCACTTTGCCTTAAATTCCACATCAAAGGTAAACGCGGGGTCACCACTTTTGGGACCTGGGGATGGTTAGCAGGTGGGAGACTGCCTATGCGTATCGAACTACCTATGATGTGGGATCTTCTTTATAAGGCCAAAAACTATGTTCCAATTTAACACTTTTTATTATTCAAATATAAGGACAATGTTAAAGCAGGCCTGCCCAGGCTGACTATTCAAGATCCGCAGAAAAACCGCTCACCTGTTTTTTTTGTATGGACTTTCAAATGTCGCTCTAAATCCGCTCAGTTTATCAGCTTACAAACGTCTAGGCGTCTGCAATGTTGGTTATAGCAAATTGTTAGAATGCCAGAGACAACATTATCCGTTCACCTTTCAGAAAACAACATTTAAACAGTTCCCTAAATGAGCGTCATGGTATGATTTCATTCAAAACTGTTAGGTGGTAAATAAAAAGGTAAATGCCAGGTAAGAACTGCACGGAACTTGTATAGTTTTTATGAAGCTGATAGTAAGGCCCTGGTCTTTTTACATATTCTTTTTTATCTCCACTTACATATATTTAACAAATGTTTATTTATTTTTAGCTCCAGTGTGTTGCCTGCCAAAGAGACCTTATTAATAATATATATTATTATTATTAATTATTAATTATTATTATTAAATAAAAACATAGATTTGATGTATTAGGCTTTACAGAAACGTGGCTAAAACCAGATAAAATGTTATTTAATGTTACACATTTTGAGGTAGCCAGTGCGTTCAACAGAATATCTGCTGAAGGGGGAGGGTGTATTATTCTTTGTAAAAGAAACATAAAATTTAAGGAACGGTCTGACATAGTAGGTTTTTCTGTTGAACGTGTCTGCGAAATTGCTTGTGCAGAACTGGAAAGTCATATATTATTGTGTGTATATCGGCCACCAGCATCTAATTTCTGTAATTTTATGTCCATAATGGAATGTGTACTCAAGAGACTAACTAAAAGCAATAAATCAATCATTGTATGCGGTGACTTCAATATTGATATTTTGGTAGATTCAACTGATAAAACTAATCTTATCTCTTTGTTTAAATCTTTTAATTTGAATTTTTTGTTCAGTGAGCCAACTAGAGTAACCGACTCTTCATCCACCTGCATTGATAATATTTTTTCAAACTGTAAGACTACAGAAAAATCAGTAATGGTGGGAGTTAGATCAGACCACAATGGCCTCGCTATCAAATTCGAAATCGGGAGAACTAAGAAAAATACCATTATCGAACATAGGCCGCTAACAAAAGGTAAACTAGAAAAGCTAAAACAAAATATAGAGTTGAAACTTAGTCTGGTGGAATTCACTGCTGAAGATCCACATGACATTTATAGTACATTATTTTCATTAGTAAGTACAGAATTTAATGAAATCTGTCCGAAGAAAAAACTGCAGCTCAACGGTAGGTTACAATTTGGTGACTCGTCAACTAGAGGTATTCGAAAAAGTAGAGACATAATGTTTGAGTTATATCACAAAAAATCTTTAACTTCTAGTAAAGATTTTCATGATTATGTAAGAAATTACTCAAAAGTTTTTAAGTCAGTATGCAAACGCGCAAAAGCTTTGTTTATAAGGGATAAAATTCGAAAATCTAATGACAAAATTAAAACAGTTTGGAAAACTATTAATACAGAGACCGGCAAAAGTAAATCTTTTAATTCAGAATATGTGCTAGAAATAGATAACCAAAAAGTTTCAGACCCAAGTCATGTTGCGAATTCATTTGAAAATTTCTTTTCCAATATAGGTACCACTAGAAGTCACCAAATCTCTTGATGCTTGCCCTTGTGTTGCAGTGGGCTTTCTGAAAGACAACTTCCCGCTCCAAATTCCTGAGTTTAGGTTCCGACATATATCTACTTTTGAAATAATAAAAACATTTAAAAGTTTAAACGTTAAAGCAACAGAGGATTTATGGGGATTATCCGTAAAAATGCTAGAGTCAATAATAGAAGTTATAGCGCCACATTTGATGATCATATTTAATTTATGTATTGATAGAGGTACATTTCCTGACCTAATGAAAATGAGTAAAATCACCCCTATTTTCAAATCAGGTAGTAAGGCCGACCCCTCAAATTATAGACCGGTCTCTGTGCTTCCGGCTTTGAGCAAAATATTCGAAAAGATAATGGTTCAACAACTCTTGTCTCATTTTAATGAACATAGGATTTTACACGAAAATCAGTTCGGTTTCACGAAAAGCAGATCAACAACAGATGCAGGAGTCCAGTTAGTCAAGCATGTGCTGGAGGCTTGGGAGAGCTCACAGGATGCCATTGGCGTATTTTGTGATCTCTCCAAAGCTTTCGACTGTGTAGAGCACCGCACTCTAATTTATAAGCTACACCACTATGGAATTCGTGGAGCTGCTCTGAATCTTGTAGAATCATACTTATCTGATAGGCAGCAAAAAGTTGGCATTAATGGCGTGACATCTTCTGGATCTTTGGTTAGAATGGGGGTTCCACAGGGGTCGATCTTGGGTCCGTTCTTATTCTTAGCATATATCAATGACTTACCACATATGGTTGAGGGCCTTGCTGACATAGTTCTTTTTGCGGATGATACTTCTCTGATTTTTAAAGTAGATAGGAAAGATAGAGAACTAGTGCAAGTCAACAACGCGTTAAATATTGTTTCAAATTGGTTCGTCGCAAACAACCTGCTTCTCAACGCAAAGAAAACGAAATGTTTAAAATTTTCCATGCCTAATGTAAGACATATAGAGCCAAACGTATTACTCGACGGAAATAAATTGAAAATTGACAAGGCAATAGTCTTTCTAGGTATTAGCATAGACTCTAAATTACAATGGGGTCCTCATATTGATGCACTATCTGGAAGACTGAGCTCAGCTGCATATGCGGTTCATAAAATTAGGCAATTGACAGATATAGCTACTGCTCGACTGGTCTACTTTGCTTACTTCCACAGCATAATGTCATATGGTATCCTGCTGTGGGGGTCAGCGGCGGACATAGAGACAGTTTTTATATTGCAAAAGCGGGCAGTTCGAGCCATCTACGAAATGGGTCCCCGCGAATCCTTAAGACAAATGTTCAAAGAAATTAATATATTAACTCTTCCATCTTTGTATATCCTAGAAAATATAATGTACGTTCGTAAAAATATAAAGAAGTTTAGAATAAATAGTGATATGCATAATATTAATACTAGAAATAAGGATAGAATAGCTGTATCTAAATTTAGACTCACGAAAACTAAAAATAAGTCCTTCTTAGGCAATTGTGTACGTTTCTATAATAAAATCCCGAAAGACATTACTGAGCTCACTGAAGGGAAATTCAAGTTACGTGTCAAAAATATACTAATGAAAAAAGCCTATTATAAATTGAGTCACTACTTAGAAGACAAAGATGCCTGGAAGCTTTCCACTTCTGCCTAATAGCCAACTATTGAATAAATTTGTTATTTTAATACTACTCATATGTAACCTCAATGTACAAAGACTTGAAAAAATAATGGCCCACGAGTTTCTTGCTGCTTCTTCTCGGCGGTGGTTCTTTTCCGAAGACAGCGGTAGAATCATTTAAAAATTTTTGACGTTCATAGTCTATGATGCCTAAACTGAATAAATAATTTTTGAATTTTGAATTTTTGAATTTTATTTATACTATTTGTATCGATTACTTGTTCTAGGTACAGTCGCCTGCAATAAGATGTATTCATTTCACAATTTTCAAAAGTGCCTCAGTAATCCAGTTAATAAAATTGGACATCAAAGTTATTCTAACATGAAGCTATTTGTATTATTTTACTGTTTATAATAATACTTACCTATATTGTAATAAAAAGTGGTACTGTTTAATAGTTTTGCAAGTTATGGAATGTATACATCTTATTGCAGGCGACTGTACATTGGCAGTCGATTTCTGTTACGTCGACACTCGTTTATATTGTAGTTTCGAATTATTATACCTTCATGATCAAATTACCTGAAAAACAAGACGCGAATGATAGATTATACCTAAATCAAAACTGTTTGCCGCACACGTTGCAGTTCCTGGAAAAGTAGGCTCATTTTCTGCGAAATCTATTCTTTCGGTTGTATAGTGTTGTCAAAGTTGTTCAATAGATGTCGCTCCGTCCCCGTAAGACGGTTAAATCAGATGGAGAGTTAAAATTCGAAGCTTGGACCTCGCACTCGGTGACCTAGTCATGGCGTCCAACACGTATTGTAGGAAGACGCGATCAACTCCCGTTAATGGATGTGTAATGTTTCTCCTTAAAAATGTTTAGTATCGCTGAGCAGGCGTTAGTACTTTAAAAAGTAATACTAAAGAAATCTAATGTATTATTGGCCAAATATTGCGAATCGCAAGTCAACGTCAACTTATTGCGCTTTCAGCAGCTGAAGTGACAGTAATCAATCGAACAACTCCGTACGTAAAAGAAACCAAGTACGGAGTGGAGCTACACGCGATGTTTAAGCTCAATGCTGGAGTACAACACGCGGTGATCAGCTGCATGTCTGCGTATGGAGGCCACGAAGTGGATACTACGATCGAGCTAGTCCGGAAGAAGAAGAGTTACAATGTATTCGATACAGGTATAGGCTTTAAAGAGTAGTTATTAGAGCCTAAGCATTACCTACATTACATTAGCATACAGGTTCCGTGTTCCTATTATTTACAAAATACGCTCCAATTAAGTCCAAAATTTTGCGATTTAAAAACATTTTCAACTTCTAAAAAGGAGGAGGTACTCTGTATTTTTTTATGTTTGTTACCTCATAACTTACGACTGGGTGAACCAATTTTCAAAATTTTTGTTTGAAAGCTGGTGGTTCCCATTTAAATTTCATCAAATTCGGTTAAGTGGTTTTTGAGTTGCACTCCAATAACGATTACTTTGCCCGCGCCACAACACTGAATAGAATGGAAGTCGGTACCAAATTATTCAAATTGTACTTGTTTAACAATTAGAAGTAAGTAGGTACCTAAATTATAACTAACAATCTAGAATTATCTCAGCAAAAAAATTAGAATGACCTGAAATAACCGAATTATTCATTTATGAATAATCGGATTCGAAGTATTAAATTAATTATTTTTTTGCGTGCCTACTTTCTTCAGCCAGTCTTAATAGCGGATCATAGCGGACCTACCCATAACAAAAGTTTGGATAATTTAAACGTTTGACTCTTTTACCCAAACATATAGAATTTTTTTTCGCGATTTCTGACATTTCTAGTACTCAAACGTCAGTCGGTCCAGTAGAGACTTTGATCCTTATAAGAAACAGGATCGATTGGCATAAAAAAGGTTTTTGTGTAAAATGCCAATTTTCTTGCTGACTGTAATTTTTTTCTAAAATCTGTAGATGCAGCTCAGAATACCTTAAAAATGTATGGATAGTCTCCTAAAAACGTGTTCCTGTAACTATAACGGTTTTTTTTTATGAATAAATCTACACTCCACAGACTCCAGGGTCCTTGCCTTTTTTTAACTTGCAGATTTTTGACAACTTACGATAAATTTATAACATACAACAAAATACATACATGAGGAACATATAATTTTTTTTTTAATTTAAATCATATAACATACATATAATATAATACACTTAAAGTTATTGATACATTTTATTTTGAGTTGGTGCAAGCATTCACAGCAGACCAGTGCCCGCAAACAGCACCCGTTCACGAGTTGACGCATGTGCCAGCCATCGCCTTCCTCAACCATTTCTGAAGGAAGATGGCGACCCGCCACACACGCCACCGCTTGCCAACACATTTCCGTGAGCATGTCTGCTCTGGATGCCCGCACCATCTCTTTGTCAGTTATAATTTCTTAACGCTAGCTTACATACAATTCGAAAAATTACATATATTACAACAAATGGATTAGTTAACCAGAAATAGGGGAACAAAAGGGGAAAAGAGGGGAAAAACTGAGATTTACATTTATTGTGAGCCCACGTTGCCCACTTTGCGCTGAAGCTCCATCACCACGCTGTTTCGATCCCTGATTGCCATCTTCAGGTTATAGGCGTAGATGGTTTGCTCGCTCGCAACCGCGTCGCTTGCCTCACAAACCGTCCGATGGCATCATCCAACTATAACGGTTAAGGGACCTGCCCTTACTGTCTTGTCTCAAAAAATCATCCTGTATAATATGCTGTGATATTAAAATTGATGATGATGATGCTTGCCAACAGAATGTGGAAGTGTCACCTTAGAAGGTTACGAGGAGCTCATCGCCGGAGGGGTGTCAGCTAAACTTGGAGAAGTACCGTGGCATGCAGGCATCTATAAGAAGACTACGAGGCCGTACAATCAGATATGTGGTGGTTCTCTGATCAGCAATAACATCATCATATCAGGTGAGAAGCAGGCTGAATACTGGAGTCCTTAGAACCTAGATACACGAGAATCTTGAAGCAGTCAGCATGGACTGCTTCAAGCTGTGACTGCATAGTGAACTACAGTCTTATAAGTACACACATAGACGAAACTGCTCAAGCAGTTGCATATGCTTCGGGCGGTTGGCGGTCAAGCTGTCGCCAGGCATACACTGACTGCTCAAGCTGTCGACTGCTCTCGCTCTGTTACCTCCCCCCCGCTTTTCATTCCACGTCATGCGCACTTCCCGATCCTAAATTGAAATTGTGACTTGTTGAGCATTCGCTCAACTCAATTACCAGGAGCGCTATTCCTGACACCTGACACTACTCTAAATTCTTTCTTGAAAGTCAGGGGCCTTACTATCAACTTCATAAAAGCATGCAAGTTACGTGTAGTTCTTAAACCTTGCTTAAACAGTTTTGAATGAAATCATACCATGACGCTCATTTAGGTGAACTGTTTAAATATTGTTTTCTCAAAGGAGAAAGGATATGTTGTCTATGGTATTCTAATGATGAACTATAACCAACATTGCAGACAACATTATAAGCTGATAAACTGGGTGATTTAGAGCGAGATGTTAAAGAGAGTCCATACAAAAAAACCTGGTGAACGGTTTTTCTGCGGTTCCTGAATAGTAGGCCTGGGCAGGCTTGTTCCGCTAACCGACCAACTCGAGCTGCTGGGTGTAACACTTACACCGAAACTAAATTTTGGGTTACACATCGAGTCCAGAGCTGAAGTACTCGTAGTCGCGAAAAAGCCGGGAGTCCTTCGGAAAGTGCGCCGGTATTTCACATCGGGACGGCTTCTAACCCTGTATCAAGCTCAAGTCCGTTCTTGTATGGAATACTGCAGCCATCTCTGGGATGGTTCGGCTAAATACCAACTCAAAGCCGTGAACTCCATAGATAACCGAGCAAAGAAACTCATTGGTGACGATGCTTTAGTGGAGGCTAGACTTCAAAGCCTTGAACATAGACGCAAAGTTGCCAGCTTATCGGTGTTTTACAGGATTCACTTCGGAGAGTGTGCGATCGATCTTCACAATCTTATTTCCTCATCTCCTTTCTTTCATCAAACAACAAGACGCACAGGAACACGTCATCCGTACATGGTCGAAATTCCAAAAATAGGCGCGGCTGAAGTATGGAACAACCTGCCAGCGTCTATATTTCCTGACATATACAATCTGACATACGTCTTCAAATACAAAGTGAATAGGTACCTTTTAGGCAAGCATGTACCACCGTCGACCGCGTCAACTTTTTCATCAGGTGAGACTGTGGTCAAATGCTTGTTTATCAAATGTAAAAAAAAGTCCTGCTTTAACAGCTCATAGTAATGCCCGATTAGAGCTTCAGGCTATTACTACTTTCATTATGAAATCTAACATGCTTTGACACGAGATTCCCACGTGTGTGGGTGATGGATGGTAATAATGAAAAGTATCATGTGTTGTTCCAGCGTCTCATCTATCTAGACACCAAATTTCATATTTTTTTGATTAAGTAACAAACCTTCATCCATCCAAGCATCGCATTTATATTAGTAAGGAATAATATAACATCGCTTGTTCCAGCTGCACATTGCTTCTGGGATAAGTTTTCACAGCAGCAGAAGCCTGCAGAAAACTTTGCGGTGGCGGTCGGCAAGCTGTACCGGCCCTGGACTCTTAACAGTACGAATGAAGAACCACAGAAGTCAGATGTAAGTGTGACAGGAGACATGAAATACGCATGCTACACCTAGGAACGTGAAAACTCCCCCCCGAGGGTTCCCGCCTTACCGTGGCGGGGGGGCTTAGTAACCGTGGCTAGGTACACCACGGTGAAGCCAAGAGGAACCCAGGGGCCGCGCTGGCGTTGGGGTGCGCTGGCCGGCTCAGGCGGGCCGCTCCTATGGGCTTTGGTCGCCAAGTCCACATAGGAGTGGCGGGGTCCGGGCGCTTTGGCGCAGACTCGAGGAGGTGGGGCCCGGGCGCTTTGGCGCAGGCTCGAGGAGGCGGGGCCCGGGCGCTTTGGCGCAGGCTCGAGGAGGGGGGCCCGGGCACTTTGGTGCAGGCTCGAGGAGGTGGGGTCCGGGCGCTCGGCGCAGACTCGAGGAGGTGGGGTCGCGGGGGGGCTATCCCTTGTGGCTGACGTAGCAGGCGGTGGGGCTACATATCCGACCCACCGCAGGGAGACCACGGGCGACTAGACACGGGGAAGTCTGGCGCCCATTGTTGGCGAGTTTGGTCTCTGAGGCAGTTGCGGCGCGCCATGTGTTCTGGCGTGCCGCGAAGAGAAGGGTCCGGCAACGGACAGCCACGGCGGGTTCGCGGTCGTGTGGAAAATCTGTCCCGCGTTCCCGCCGAGGGCGGCAGTGACGGAACACCCCGGGGTTTTGGTGGGTATACGGACTCCCACATAACCACCTCCCTCCCCGTGGTGGGTGGTATCCATAAAGGATTTCCCCGGGACAAAAAAAAAAAAAAAAAAAAAAAAAAAGGGGAAGAGGACTGTCGGTATTGAGAGGCGCCGCTGTCCCTATCGTCTGCGGCCGAAGTAGCATGCGGTGGGGCTACTCTCCTTACCCATCGTAGGGGACTTAGGGCGCCTTGACTCGGAGGAGTCTGGCGTCCATTTGCGGGTTTGGTCCCCTGTGGTGGTTGCGGCACGCCAAGTGTTCTGGCGTGCTACAAGAGAGAAGGGTCCGGCAACGGACAGCCGCAGCGGGTTCGCGGTCGTGTGCGAAATCAGTCCCGTGTGGCAATGACGGAACACCGCAGAGGTTTGGTGGGTATGCTGCCCTTCTGGCAGAGACTCCCACATAACCACCGTGCTACTGGTGCCGGTGGTATACCTACATAAAGCATTACTCTAGGTCAAAAAAAAGGAACGTGAATATTCAAGGATTTCAGCTGTTTGACTTTTCTAAGACTTAAACGATTCGAAGATTGTATGGAGCTATGGTGCCGTGGGGTACCGGCTTAGAATAGTATTCCCCCAACTCTAACCCGTGGGTGCGTAGAAATCTGCTAAGGGACAACAATCGGAAGGTGGGCAGCAGTACCTTCCCAGTATTAAAACCCCAAAACTGCGCTCGCCAACCCGCCTGCCAAGAGTGGCGAGTATTGGCAAAATCCCCCCAATGACGGACACAATAGAGACCAGGCCCCGAGTCCCCGGCAGCCCCGCTATTCCTGGCTACGGTAGCGGCCACGGTAACGGTGGGGCAGGGGGTGCTAAGAATCAAAGTCAAAGTCAAAGTCAAAAATCATTTATTCAATTTAGGCATCAAAGACGCACTTATAAACGTCAACTTTTCATTATAATGTACTTTAAAGACCGAGAAGAAGCGGCAAGAAACTCGGGGCCATTCTTTTTATATGGATGTTTACAATGTTTCTACTTAGGTACTACAAATATTACATTTTATGGGTGGCAGAGAGACAGCTTGCCAGAAGTGGAGTATTCCAAGCATCTTTATCTTCTATATAATGTTGAACTTTATAGTAAGCTTTTTTTATTAAAACGTTTTTTACAGTCAACTTGAATTTGCCCTCTGTGAGCTCAGTTATTTGCTTTGGGATTTTATTGTAAAAACGCACACAATTTCCTAGGAATGACTTATTAGTCTTCGCAAGTCTAATCCCCGGCAGACAACCGGCTACCACCTCCAACGACGACGACTGGCCCTGGTGACACACAACATACGCACAATGAGGACAGACGAGAAGATATATGAGCTGGAAGAAGAAATGAGTAAGTTACACTGGGACATTGTGGGGTTATCTGAAGTCCGTAGAGCGGGTGAGGACACGATAACCCTAAAATCAGGTAAGCTACTCTACTACCGGGAGGGCGTCCAACAGTCCCAGGGTGGTGTCGGTTTTCTCGTCCACAAGTCCCTTACTAACAACATAGTTAAGATCAATAGCGTTTCCAATAGGGTCGTATACCTAATACTCAGAGTATCCAAACGATATTCGCTGAAGGTCATTCAGGTATACGCACCGACGAAGTCACACCCGGATGATGAGGTGGAGGATATGTATGAAGACATTAGTCGGGCCATACATACCTCTGAAACGCACTTTCTAGTTGTTATGGGGGACTTCAACGCGAAGTTGGGTAAGAGAAGCGAGGATGAGTTGAAAGTGGGGCAATTTGGATTGGACAACAGAACCGTAGGGGACAGAGGTTGGCCGACTTCCTGGAGAAAGAGGGACTCTTTGTGATGAACTCTTTCTTTCAGAAGCCACCTCACAGGAAATGGACCTGGCTGAGTCCCGATGGTTCCACGAGAAATGAGATTGACTTCATTATGACCATCAAAAGGCAAATATTCACTGATGTCTCCGTGATCAACAGGGTTAAAACCGGTAGTGATCACCGAATGGTAAGAGGCACGGTGAATATTAATGTCAAACTGGAGAGGTCTCGTCTCATGAAGTCTACGCTCCGACCCACTCGTGCCCGTATTCAAGACCCCGAGAGCTTTCAACTTGAGCTATCCAATCGCTTCGATTGCCTTGAGAACATCGCTTCAGTGGACGAGATCAATAACAGGTTAGTAGAAACTGTCCAAACAGTGGGTTCCAAGTACTTTAAACCCCACCGTACAGATAGGCCACAGAAACTCTCCAACGATACCCTCAACCTCATGGCTGAACGACGCTCATTGAAACTGCAGTCTTCGGATGATGCTGAAGCATATAGGCTGCTCAATAGACGAATATGGAAGTCCTTGCGACACGACATCCGGATCTTTAATACAAACCGTATTTAAGAGACAATAGAGCGGAAAAAAGGCTCCAAAGTGTTTGCAAGAGACATGTCTATTGGGCAAAGCCAGTTGACGAAGCTGAAGAGAGAACACGGTGTGTAGCGTCGACCAAAGCAGAAATATTAGGAGAGGTAGAGAGTTTCTACGGACAGCTATACACCTCGGTCGCTAAACCTGTTATCAGCTCGGCCAAAGACCCAAGAGCCAAGCTGACCCGACATTATACCGAAGATATCCCGGACATCAGCCTGTACGAGATTAGAATGGCCTTGAAACAGCTTAAGAACAACAAGGCGCCTGGTGACGACGGTATCACATCTGAGCTTCTGAAAGCGGGTGGAACACCGGTACTTAAAGTCCTTCAGAAGCTCTTTAATACCGTCTTACTCGAAGGTTCAACGCCAGAAGCATGGAACAAAAGCGTGGAGGTGCTGTTTTTCAAGAAAGGTGACAACACTTTACTTAAAAATTACAGACCCATCTCGCTTTCCATTGTATCATCTACTCTTTACGCATTATATCATTTAGAAGTAAGTCTTCATTTCTATTATGTTTAGCATGAAATCATCTTAGGCCTATTTGAGTGGGCAAGATGTACGAAGTAAGTACATGTATTGTGAGATTGTGCTGACGCCCGCGAATCCGCGTGCGACAGCTTTTGTACATTATTATTATAAAATAAATCAGTTAGCATTTGACCATAAACACGGGTGGTTTCATTTGTGCAGCTCGACATCATATCATTACTTTCCCCGGTATATCAACTCCAGTGTAGGGACTTACACCCCCTACATTGTTTTGGTCCTTCGGCACTTCTGGTGCGGGACTACGCATTGTTACTGACCTTCGCCGTGCGCGTGAGGGTCATATTATCAGACTTGTGTAGTTCACACTGTGAAGTTAACAAATCAGTGCAGTGAGTTATCGAAATACAGTGACATTACAGTGACATTACAGTGACATTACAGTGGACATTATCAGATTATCATAGCAAGCGTCGTGGGCTAAGAGGCTCAAATGCGCATATCTTTATCAAGTGTCTTGGATCTGGAGATTCAAGACTTACATTTATATCAATTTGGAGGGGATCCCCGAAGCATCAACAGTTCGGGCGAGTAAACCCTCTCGACACATCATCAAGCCAAGTAAGACTGTTCCTTATTTTTTCAATAATGGAGGTGCTTCTTCAACGGCAAAATGAGATCGTTTCTATCATCAGTAATATTAGGACGAATTTGGGAAAGGATTCGGCTGTCCGTAAAACATCTGATTACATTAAGAAACGGTTAGACAGCATTGACAATCTCTGGGGAGAGTTTAACAGTAACCACACCAAAATCTTTGTGGGAGATGGAGGTGTGCCTAATCATGATCACGAGTATTTTAAAGACAACATATATCAAAAGACAAAAGACTTATATGATGGGTTGCGAAATGTATTGTTAACGTATGGTAGAACAGACACATCTACTCAACATGATGGTGAGGTAGACTACGACTACAACGAACACATTTTAGGGCATTTGATAGAACATTGAGACGCATAAGAATAGAAGACTTGACAGAAAAGTGGGAGATAGAAGATAAATTAAAAATAATAAAAAATAAGTGGAAGTTAATAGTAGAATTACATATTAAAATCGATAACATTTTGCGTGGCGGTGACGTCACGTATGACGATGAATATGACGATTTTGAAAAAAGTTTTGACGAAATGAAACGTTTATTAAATAGACATTTGTCATCAAAAATTCACCTACAAAATTCGACAGTCCAATTAGAAATTCCAGTTTTTACAGGTAAATACAATCAATGGCCTACATTTTTTGATTTATTTAGCGAGATAATTCACCAAAATAACTCGCTTACAAAATGTCAAAAACTGCAATACTTAAAAATTGAAATCAAAGGGGACGCTGAACGTCTCATACAGCATCTTCATATATCTAACGAAAACTATGACACAGCTTGGGACATTCTGACGCATAGATATGACAATAAAAATGTTCTCTTTTCTAAACAAATCGACCTATTTTTAAATAAGACATTCACAAGCAGACAGCGTACGAGTTAAGAAAACTGTACGACACGACAACAGACTGCATTCATGCCGTTCATAACCTTGGGGTTGATACATCCTCATGGGATCCGCTTCTGGTCCACCTACTGTGTAAAAAGTTGGACGCACAGACATACGCTGATTATAAAGAGTCCCGGAAATCGCCTAGACAATTGGCCAATCTGGATGAGTTTTTAGCATTCTTAGAAAGCAAATTTATGGCGTTAGAGCCTGTTACTAGACGGGATAAGGAAATACCGTCACCTTCTACTCGTACCTTATCATCAAACAGTACAAATATTCCACCTACAAGGAATTATCGACATTATTATCAAGCAAACAAGAAAACTAACTATCAAGTCATGGCATCGCTTACAAAAAGGTGTCCATTATGCAAATCAGAACACGATTTATACCAATGTGTAAGGTTTCTTGAAATGACACCGGAGATTAAATATAATACTGTTGAGAAACTTCGCATTTGTTTGAATTGTTTATACGATCACAACACTAAACAATGCTCTTCGACGAAACGGTGTAAAACGTGTAATGGGTATCATAATACAATTATGCACGAAGCGTGTGAACATTATATTGCTACTAAACCCAATGTATCATCATCATTATCAACTATGGTACCTAAACAGCAAAACAAACTACAACAAAACCACATTCAAATAAAACCAGGTCCATCCACGGTCCCTCAACAGCATAGCAATCAGCGAAATGTATTTCATGTTGCAACCGAAAACAGAGAAACACTTTTACCAACTGTCGTTATCCAAATTCAAGCAGCGGATGGTACCTTTGTGACAGCTCGTGGCATCTTAGACCAAGCCGCGCAAATTTCGTTAATTTCTGAAAATCTCGCTCAACGTTTAGGTTTAAAACGTCATTACCCTTTAATAGCCGTATCGGTATCTGGTATCGATTTATGCAACTTACAAACCGTGCAACTTAGGGGAAGGTCACTTTATGACGATTATACATTTGACTCTGATGCATATGTCGTGTCCAAGGTTGCTCATAATTTACCTCAAGTTTCGTTTGAACCCGAATTATTAGAATACTTGAAGGATTTGCCGCTAGCAGATCCTCAGTTTAATATATCACAAAATATAGACTTGCTATTGCACAGTGATGTCTATGCGGAAGTCATTAGAAAAGGTCTTATAAGGGGCCCTTTGAGGTCACCAATTGCACAAGAAACAACCTTGGGATGGATCATATCAGGGAGTGTTAAGACAATGAACTGTTTTAATGTAACGAAGCGTAACCTTGAGTGTAACTCAGTACTATCAACAAGCCATAATATCAAGAATACGGATAATACAGATTTATCAAAGTTCTGGGAAATAGAAGACATCAGTAGTACTTCGAGTGATTTGACTGAAGACGAGAAGCACTGCGAGGATTTATATCAACAGACAACAAAACGATTGGAAAATGGAAGGTACGAGGTCGCTCTACCGATGAAACCAGCTTATCAGGAATATTTAGGACCATCAAAGGCAAAAGCTGTTGCTCAATTTAGACAGCTTGAAAATAAACTTACTAAAAACTCAGCGTTTTCAGAAGGTTATAAACAATTCATGCGTGAATACATCACTTTAAATCACATGCGTCCGGCAGAACTATCGGACCATCAACAGCATTTTTTACCGCATCACGGAGTAGTAAAAATAGATTCGCAAGAGCCAACAAAACTAAAAATCCGTGTGGTATTCAACGCATCATCAAAAACTGCAAACTCAGGTAAAAATCTTAATAAGTTAATGTATCGCGGAGCTAACCTTCAGCAAGATCTTCAAGCTCTAATTCTGAAATGGAGAACGCATAAATTTGTATTTACAGCCGACATCGAGAAAATGTTCCGTCAAATCCTTATCAGAAATGTCGATCAGCATTTACAAATGGTGGTATGGCGAGAATCGCCGTGTAACCCTCTACAAGAGTACCAATTATCAACTCTTACATACGGGATGAAGGCCAGTCCATTTTTGGCTATGAGGACTTTACAGATGCTAGCCAAGGATGAAGCCAAGAACTTCCCACTTGCAGCGGAATCCATTAAATCTTCGTTTTATATGGATGACTTGCTAACAGGACATAATATATTAGAAAAGGCTAAGGAATTACAACAAGAGTTTGTACAAATATTCAAATCAGCGCAGATGAATCTACGTAAGTGGAGTAGTAATAACCCGCAGTTCTTAAGCAACCTAAAACCTGATCAACTCAATGACAACTTTGACTTTAAGTGTGCGGAATCACGAAAGACACTCGGACTAAAGTGGGAACCCACAACTGACTGTTTCACCTATCAGAATCAAATCACAGCTGACAGTGATAAACAAATAACGAAACGGCAGTTGTTATCAGAGATATCGAAGTTATTCGATCCAGTAGGCTGGTTATCTCCTTTATCAATCAGAGCAAAGCTACTTTTTCAAAGGTCATGGAGCAAAGACATGTCATGGGATGACATAGTATCAGAAGACATTCAGAAAGATTGGGTTAAACTTAGCACCGACCTGAAGGAGATCGGTGACATTAAAATACCACGACACATCGGTGATACCGATAAGGAATGTCACCTACATGCATTTAGTGACGCTAGCGAAAATTCCTTTGCGTGCGCCTTGTACATGGTAACAAGCAATAAAGGTGAATTTACATCAAAGCTCATAGCAGCAAAAACAAGATTGGGTTTCATTCCATTTGGTAAAACGGTATCCCTGGCCGGAAAAGAACTCTATGGAGCTCTCCTTCTTTCTCAACTTGTGAAGAAGGTCCTAGAATCATTTCACGGGATAGATATCAAAATACATGCATGGACAGACTCAATGATCGTTTTAGGTTGGCTCAACGGAGACATATCTCGCTGGAAGCAGTTTGTTGCAAACCGAGTGCAGCAAATAAATGACGTAATTCCTGCCTCGTGTTGGGGGCACGTCATTAGCGAAGAGAATAGCGCAGATTGTGCGACACGTGGTTTGACAAAGAAACAATTAATAGAGCACAAGTTATGGTGGGAGGGGCCTAAATGGTTAACTTCATTCAAATCAAGCGACAAGAATATCACCTATGAAAGTCCGGAATTAGAAGTGAAAAAGGCATGTGTACACGCCACTTTACAAATAAACAAAACGTCACTTGTTAGCGAATTACTTATGCAATATAGCTCGCTCACACGTGCTACAAGGATACTCGGCTGGGTGTTACGTTTCATCAGCTGTGCACGCGATAAGCAGGGTGCATCTAGAAGCGAAACGCTGACGTCACCGGAACTAAATGAGTGTTACAATATGATTATTAAGGAATGTCAGCAACAGGACTTTAAGGACGATTTAGACCACATCAAAAAGCAAGGACATGTCAGTCCCAAGAGCAAAATCGCATCATTGGATCCATACATGGACAAACGGGGTTTGCTAAGAGTCGGTGGAAGATTGAGACACGCAGATATCTCAAACTCAGAGAAATATCCTATCATCTTGTCAGCCCACGGACGACTCACAGACCTTGTTATTAATCAAGCACATATGACGACACTCCACGGTAGAGCTCGGTTAACACTCTCATATCTCAGATACAAATTCTGGATTATTAGTAGAATGCGCACTGTAAAACGACAGCTGAGGCGATGTGTCCGCTGTCGAAGATTCAGTAACGAAAGCATGCAAAATATAATGGGGGACCTCCCACAACCAAGAGTTACCCCCTCTCGCCCCTTCACATTTACCGAGATAGATTTCACGGGGTTCGTGGAATTGAAAATCAATAAAGGGCGAGGAGTCAGAACATGCAAGGGATACGTAGCAGTATTTGTTTGCCTATCAACTAAGGCAGTTCACTTGGAGTTGGTGTCGGATTTAAGCACACCAACTTTTTAAACGATTTTGTGCACGTAGGTCAATACCACGCGCATGTTACAGTGACAATGGCACCAATGGTGGAAACCATCTTCTGCAACAAGGATACAAGGAAATTGTGCAGACTATGAATGAATAATACTGAATTCTTCAATGACATCCAAGAGTATCATATCGAATGGCATTTCAACGCTCCAGTATGGCCCAGTGCAGCTGGCTTGGTCGAAGCAGCTGTAAAAGGAATGAAATATCACTTGAAGAGGGTATTGGGTGATCAGAAACTAACATACGAGGAGTTCTCTACCCTACTTCATCAAATTGAGGCATGCATGAACTCCAGGCCACTTTGTCAACTCACAGAGATAGCCGAAGACAATGCTGACAGCTATCTATCACCAGGACACTTTCTAGTAGATCCTGAATCACTCACTTTATCAGGACGTTGGCAACTAGTTCAGGAAATGAATAAAAACTTTTGGAAGAAATGGTCGTCTGAATATCTACAACAACTTCAGACTAGGTCTAAGTGGAGGACTCAGAAGAAAAATTTGGAAGTCAACGATATAGTCATCGTTAAAGAGGACAACTTGCCACCGGGAAAATTGGCACTAGGCAAGGTCCAAAACACTTTCCCTGGACAAGACGGAATTGTGCGCATCGTGTCCTTAAAGACAAGAAACAACATCCTAAAACGACCAGTCTCCAAATTGATCCTCCTACCCGTCCGAGAAGATCATAATAATGTTAATCAGCATGCAGCAGATCAATCTGATAATCCAGGTCCTTCAGCATCACATCAAAATACGACCACCTTACCGCGAAGACCGAGATTAGGAGTTTTTAACGTCAGAAACATCAAGATTTTTTTCATGATTATCATGATGATGACTGTAATATCACCCAGTTCACAAAACACTGATCACTTGCATTACAATAAAACAGTTATCAACAAATCACAAGGTCTATTTTTCGACAAGGTAGCTGACCTCTATTACGTCAAGGATAATTGGAAACTCGTTGTGTATTACAACTTGTCGACATATTGGCAAGGAATGACAGCTATCGAAAGCTATGTTGACCATCTCCAAAACATATCATCAAAACAAATCCCGCATATTAAAAGTATCACGTTGCAACTAAGACAAGAACTGAATGAAATTGAGCATTACAACACTCTGCTAAAAGGACATAAATCAAAAAGACAAAAGAGAGGATTTATCAATGGAGTAGGTAACATTGCAAATTCGTTATTTGGAATATTAGACAGCAGTTTTGCAGAGAACTACAAGGAAGATATACAAAAAATAGAGCAGAATGAAAATCATCTACAAGAATTATTAAAAAATCAAACGTCAATCATTGAATCACAATACAATATTTTGAAAAGACACGAAGACATAATGACTAAGCAATTTCAGTTTATGAATGAGCAGTTAAGAAATGTATCTATGATAATTAATCGTGTCCAAATTGACAATGAAAACTCGTTGTATATCACATCATCGGCGCTAGCTGCCAGTATCATTATATCTAACCTGCGACACATACAACAAACTCTAATGGATACTATCACAGACATATATCATGGACACATTGACACGCATTTATTACTTCCGGAGCAACTGGAACAGCAGATGAACATGATATCAGGCCAACTACACGGACTCCTTATGCTACCCATACACACTGACATTACGGAGCTATACAAACTTCTCAAAGTGTCAGCGAAGGTAATCAATGATTATCTTATCATCGAGGTCAAGATTCCACTTCTTAGCAATGATGTATTCGAACTTAGCAAAATAATATCTCTACCACAACAGAAGGACAACAAAACCTATCATATAATGCCTACTAAACCATACATTGCCTACAACCTTAAAAAGGATGTCGCTTCATTGATGACCGAAAACGACCTAATAACATGCACCCATATCTCCTACAACAAAATATTATGCCAGTTAGACATACCATTATACAATATAAAAATAAAACAATCATTGTGTGACATTCAATTAGTAGACGCCGCCGCTGATAAGGCTTGCTCTACAACCATAACAACCTGCCGGGATCAATGGATCAAATTACATTCCGACAACCAGTGGCTATACGCGTGCTGTGCGGAATGCCACGTCCGCATTCATTGTCCAGCTGGGATGACGATAGAAGATATAAACGACACTGGAATCATAACATTAAATGATGGATGTACCCTAATGGGAGAAAGTTTCTCTATTTACGCACACAATAAATTACAAAATAAAATGGACACCAAGCCCCAGATTGTTACATTCCCAGAGATATCGATTCTTAATAAAATGGTTAACGCTCAGCTCTCCGAGACAGAGTTCGAGCCTATCCAAGAGTCAGCTTGGAACAAACTGAAAGCCGAAATCGCAAATGCTAAGGAACAGTCTTCAGGGAATCTCAGCATACATGACGTTCACCATTACACTACGTCATATTTCATCATCGGGTTGCTGCTCGTCGGGGCAGCTATCGTCGCTTACCGCAAGCTGAAGGGCAAGGCTGCGCCCGTGGCACTGCCGGAGCAGGCAAGTGCCAGGCCGCAGCCACCAGGCTCGACTGCCGACTCACGTGTCAGTGTTAGTGAATGTGTGCAAGGTGCGCGAAGTGTAGAAAATGTCAATAGAGGCACGTCGCCTATGCATATCAGAGCTCGTTTCGATAAGTGATTAGTGAGCATTTGTGAAATAAGAGAATTTGACTCTATTTATTTTTCTATATTTTTTGTGTATACTAACACTCCACATTGTTATCACCGTTGTATCATCTACTCTTTACGCATTATATCATTTAGAAGTAAGTCTTCATTTCTATTATGTTTAGCATGAAATCATCTTAGGCCTATTTGAGTGGGCAAGATGTACGAAGTAAGTACATGTATTGTGAGATTGTGCTGACGCCCGCGAATCCGCGTGCGACAGCTTTTGTACATTATTATTATAAAATAAATCAGTTAGCATTTGGCCATGAACACGGGTGGTTTCATTTGTGCAGCTCGACATCATATCATTACTTTCCCCGGTATATCAACTCCAGTGTAGGGACTTACACCCCCTACAAGTACCATAGACCACATCCACACGCTACGGCAAGTTATACAGAAGACCGAAGAGTATAACTTGCCTCTTTGTTTAGCGTTTGTGGACTATGAGAAAGCCTTTGATTCGATCGAGACGTGGGCAGTGCTTGAGTCTCTCCAGCGGTGCCATATTGACTATCGGTATATTGAAGTGCTGAAGTGTTTGTACAAAAACGCCTACATGTCAGTCCGAGTACAGGAGCAGAGTTCGAAGGCAATTCCATTGCAAAGAGACGTAAGACAGGGAGACGTTATATCTCCGAAACTGTTCACCGCTACATTGGAAGACGCCTTCAAGCTTCTGGAATGGCAAGGACTTGGCATTAATATTAACGGCGAATACATCACTCACCTTCGATTTGCCGACGATATTGTAGTCATGGCAGAATCCATGGAAGACCTCAGTACAATGCTCGAAGGCCTCCATCGAGTTTCTCAACGGGTAGGTCTTAAGATGAACATGGATAAGACGAAAATTATGTCTAATGCCCATGTTGTACCTACCCCAATATCAGTTGGGAACTCAGTTCTCGAAGTTGTTGACGAGTACATCTACCTGGGACAGACAGTCAAACTAGGCAGGTCCAACTTCGAGAAAGAGGTCAATCTTCGAATCCAACTCGGCTGGGCAGCGTTCCGGAAACTTCGCGAAGTCTTCTCGTCAAAAATACCTCAGTGCCTCAAGACAAGAGTCTTCGACCAATGTGTGTTACCAGTGATGACTTATGGCACTGAAACGTGGTCTCTTACTATGGGCCTCATAGACAAGCTCAAAGTCGCACAACGAGCTATGGTGAGGGCTATGCTCGGGGTTTCTCTACGTGATCGAATCAGAAATGAGGAGATCCGTAGAAGAACGAAAGTCACCGACATAGCCCAGAAGATTAGCCAGTTGAAGTGGGCAGGGCACATAGCACACAGAACAGATGGCCGATGGGGCCGAAAGGTTCTGGAGTGGAGACCACGGACCCGCAAGCGCAGCGTAGGTCGTCCACCGTGTCGGTGTCTCTAAAGTGCTTTCCGAGATATCAGCAAACAAACTTTTTTCAAGATGGCGATTGAAGCTACACCTGGATCTGTCAGCATTTTGTGATTTTATGCTCAGTTTAGTGCAATGTTGATCAATAAAACTTGATTTTGACTGGCCTAGAGCACAATTGACATTTGATTATTGACATCTGGGCACGCAAGCTTGCTCACGACTCGCTACACATTGAATGCCGTACCGATGACGCGTTCAAATTAATAAGAACTAATATAAGTGTAAGTAAGTATAAGTGTATAAGTGTAAGTAAGTATAAGTGTATAAGTGTAAGTAAGTATAAGTGTATAAGTGTAAGTAAGTATAAGTGTATAAGTGTAAGTAAGTATAAGTGTATAAATGTAAGTAAGTATAAGTATATAAGTGTAAGTAAGTATAAGTGTATAAGTGTAAGTAAGTATAAGTGTATAAGTGTAAGTAAGTATAAGTGTATAAGCGGCCGAAGGTAAAGCTTGTATTATATGCAGGTGCAGGCGATCTATCTGCCGGAACATTTCCAGGGGAGCGTGACAAACACTCAGGACGATATAGCTATTCTGCTCTTGCGCACGGAGTTCCGGTATACCGACAAGTCCGTGCGCCCTGTCTGCGTCGACTTCAATGCCGACTTGGAAAAGAATCAGCTACAACCAGGGAATATGGGGAAGGTAAGTCAATCCAGGATCATATCTGCCACACAAAACATAATTTTAGAATTTAAAATGGTATAAGTACAAAAATCTTTTTACAAAACATGGAACCGACTTCAACACTACGAGTAAAAAGTGTGAAATAATTTTATGAAGTCTTCAAAAGTGCCTGTTATTACGTGTGCGCATGGTACTAACTTCGACAAGTAATTTCACACATTTGGTGTTGAAGTTGGTTAATTTTTTGGTAAAAAATGTTTTTTCACCCTCTTTAGTGACCCTTTGCTAATTACGGGATCGATTGTCATTCATCCTTAAGACGCGGTCCAACCCCAATTTTAAAATAATTTACGATGCTTTACGTAAGGTTCAAAATCGCTTGTTAGATTGGACGATGTAATGCGAAAATGCGTAAATTTTGTACGTTTTCTTTATATTTTTCGATATATACTAACACAATTGAAAAAGCTGCTGGTTATAACTTTAGTACTATACGTTGGCTAAGTATTACCAAAAAAATATATAGTGTTATCGCTGAAAATTCTGAGAGTTTAGACGTGAAAGTTTATTTTTGTGGACCTTTTCAGGATTTTTTTCTGCTGAAAGAGAGTTATATTTATGAATTCTATTCGGTTATTACTCTTTTCCTATTCCTTTTCTAACCTTTGTATTTTTTTCATAATATACTATCGATCTGTTTCGTTACACTGGGTGTTTAAAAATTCAACTTTTTCTTTAATCAGGGTACGAGCGCGCCTTAATGCTGTTATCATCAAAATAGGCGAAACGCTTCAGTCATTGGAGTGTAACTCAAAAATGATGGACTGGTTTTGATGTAATTTAAATGGGACCACCTCGAAAGTATACTCTACCAAACAAAATAATTTTGAGAAGCACTCTATAAGTGCGGGAGAAATCGATGAACATACACATCATCATCATCATCATCTTAGCCGTAGGACGTCCACTGCTGAACATAGGCCTCCCCCATGATTTTCCAAAAGGACCGGTTGGAAGCGGCCTGCATCCAACGTCGTCCTACGACCTTAATCAGGTCGTCTGTCCACCGTGTCGGTGGACGACCTACGCTGCGCTTGCCGGTCCGTGGTCTCCACTCCAGAACCTTTCGGCCCCATCGGCCATCTGTTCTGCGTGCTATGTGCCCTGCCCACTGCCACTTCAACTGACTAATCTTCTGGGCTATGTCGGTGACTTTCGTTCTTCTACGGATCTCCTCATTTCTGATTCGATCACGTAGAGAAACCCCGAGCATAGCCCTCTCCATAGCTCGTTGTGCGACTTTGAGCTTGTCTATGAGGCCCATAGTAAGAGACCACGTTTCAGTGCCATAAGTCATCACTGGTAACACACATTGGTCGAAGACTCTTGTCTTGAGGCACTGAGGTATTTTGACGAGAAGACTTCGCGAAGTTTCCGGAACGCTGCCCAGCCGAGTTGGATTCGACGATTGACCTCTTTCTCGAAGTTGGACCTGCCTAGTTTGACTGTCTGTCCCAGGTAGATGTACTCGTCAACAACTTCGAGAACTGAGTTCCCAACTGATATTGGGGTAGGTACAACATGGGCATTAGACATAATTTTCGTCTTATCAATGTTCATCTTAAGACCTACCCGTTAGGAAACTCGATGGAGGCCTTCGAGCATTGTACTGAGGTCTTCCATGGATTCTGCCATGACTACAATATCGTCGGCAAATCGAAGGTGAGTGATGTATTCGCCGTTAATATTAATGCCAAGTCCTTGCCATTCCAGAAGTTTGAAGGCGTCTTCCAATGTAGCGGTGAACAGTTTCGGAGATATAATGTCTCCCTGTCTCACGCCTCTTTGCAATGGAATTGCCTTCGAACTCTGCTCCTGTACTCGGACTGACATGTAGGCGTTTTTGTACAAACACTTCAGCACTTCAATATACCGGTAGTCAATACGGCACCGCTGGAGAGACTCAAGCACTGCCCACGTCTCGATCGATTCAAAGGCTTTCTCATAGTCCACAAACGCTAAACAAAGAGGCAAGTTATACTCTTCGGTCTTCTGTATAACTTGCCGTAGCGTGTGGATGTGGTCTATGGTACTATAGCCTTTTCGGAAACCGGCTTGTTCCGGAGGCTGGAATTCATCAAACCTGCGACTGAGACGGTTCGTTATGACCTTCGAAAACAGCTTATAAACATGGCTCAAAAGCGAGATGGGTCTGTAATTTTTAAGTAAAGTGTTGTCACCTTTCTTGAAGAACAGCACCACCACGCTTTTGTTCCATGCTTCTGGCGTTGAACCTTCGAGTAAGACGGTATTAAAGAGCTTCTGAAGGACTTTAAGTACCGGTGTTCCACCCGCTTTCAGAAGCTCAGATGTGATACCGTCGTCACCAGGCGCCTTGTTGTTCTTAAGCTGTTTCAAGGCCATTCTAATCTCGTACAGGCTGATGTCCGGGATATCTTCGGTATAATGTCGGGTCAGCTTGGCTCTTGGGTCTTACACATACACATAAAAAACTTAAAGTCAACATATAACCTCCTCCTTTATATGAGTTGGTGAAGTACAATCAGTTAGCACAAACCTACATTCAAGTATGGTCATGTCGCCTGCCGTTCCCAACGGAAGACCAGCGTTGGTTGTTTACAACCGGCACTATGCTGAGTTGGACCGGCTTGTGTCAACGAAAACCTACAGTTCATTTTCTTAATTATGTTTTTATTTCCTTTTTCTGTAACCTGTTTTTTGGCACAATAAAATTTATGTCGATGTCTATGTCTAGTAATCATAATACAACCTGTGCAATTGCTGAGTTTTAGTATTTATTAGTGAGCACTACAATTATATTTCAGTCCACTCAGAATTAGACGTTCGTCTCCCCCAGGTGGCAGGATGGGGAGTCACGGATGAGAACGGCAACCCGAGCCAGGTCCTCAAGGTGGTGAAGTTGCCGTTCGTGGACGCCAAGACTTGCATCGCCGAAACGCCGTTTTATTTCCACCCCCAAATAACAAGCGGCAAATTTTGTGCTGGATTTAAAAGCGGTAAGAAGGTGTAATGTCCCCTTGACATCCACTTTATATTTCTGAGCAGTCCTCTTTCCTGTTATTTCCCTCGGGACCCACGGGATATTAATCTGTCCGCATCAGGTTTACAATCAATCAATCAATCAATCAATCAGTTTATGCATTAACCCCAAAGATGCATCCATTCCAAGTGTTATCTAAGGGTACTATCAGACCGGAAGTCGTCACGTGTTCTGTCAACATTCTTTATTTGATCTTAAGATCAGTATCGGACACTATCTTAAGATGTCTTCATGATCTGCAGTAGTCTTAGCGTATGTTAACATGCCGTTCGAATATCGGTGGCATCTTAAACTACTCTAAGGTAAAATATTATAGTATATTCACCGTGTGTGGTCGCTCATTGAATTATATGGTGAGCGATATGTCCGAATCTGCTCCAAGATAATATATATTTTATAGTATCTTCATTGTGTGTGATGGGCTTTAGTTCGCTTACACTTGTTACATAGATATACCGCGATGCTACCGTGACAACACTGTTTGCGATTGCGGTCTCGCCACTCAAACGTTGTCACATTTGCTCGTTTGTCCCTTATGCCCTACCACCTGCACAAGTGACGACCTCTTTAATGCCACAGACGACGGAATTAAAGTGGCGAATTTATATTCAAGCTTGATTTATGACGTGGTCCAACCCCAATTTAAAAATAATTTACGATGCTTTACGTAAGGTTGAATATCGCTTGTTAGATTGGACGATGTAATGCGAAAATGCGTTAATTTTGTACACTTTTGTACGTTTGTTTAAATTTTTCGATATATACTAACACAATTGAAAAAACTGCTAGTTATTACTTTAGTACTACACATTGGCTAAGTATTACCTAAAAAAATATAGTGTTATCGCTGAAAATTCTGAAAGTTTGGACGTGAAAGTTTACTTCTGTGGACCTATTCAGGATTTTTTCTGCTGAAAGCGAGTTATATTTATGAATTCTATTCGGTTATTACTCTTTTTCTATTCCTTTTCTAACCTTAGTATTTTTTTCGTAACATACTATCGATCTGTTTCGTTACACTAGGTGTTTAAAAATTCTGCTTTTTACTATTAACAGGATACGAGCGCGCCTTAAGTTGTAGACTTCTGCTAATCTGCAACTTTAAATCAAGCTTAAATCAAAGTGGTACCGTTGACACGAAAAAAATGGATGTACCATGTGTGGGTAGATTGCGGGTATAACTATGTAACGTCGTACAACACAACGAACGCAAAACTGACCGCGTGAACGCTTGAACGCTGTCTGATAGCACCCTTAATCCGTTGAGCAGTTTGAGCGTGAAGAAGTTCCGACTCCCTCATTTACTCACTCACTCTCATTGTTTCATGTTTATTATATAGGGTGTTTGGTAGAGGGACCGACATACCAAATGAGCGTGTTCGGTTTTTAGTTGAATTTGGTCTCTATACACCTTCAGGCCAATCCAATTCAAAATCCAGGTATCCAATTTTGCTTTGCTTGGCCTGAAGGTGTATAGAGACCAAATTCAACTAAAAACATCCTGTCTAAAACAAATTTTACAAATGTTATGGTGGTAAATAGGTACGATTTCGGAGAAAAAGGGAAAATTCACAAAAAAAAGTAAAAAAAAATTGGGGGGTCAAGGGGTTTTTTTTTGGCCAACTTGTATTCTCCAAGTGAGCCCCCAAACACGCTCATTTGGTATGTCGGTCCCTCTACCAAACATCCTGTATATGTTTGACTAGCGACCCGCCCCGGCTTCGCACGGGTGCAATGCTGACACTAAATAATATACCTACCTACTACAGAATGTCATTATAAAGAACGTTTACAGCTTTTTGTCATTAGACAATACAAACATATTTTGTTTAGAAGTTACTCTTGAAAGAGCGACATATAATTGACCATGAGAAAAACACTCAACGCTCAAGTCTAACCGCCGCACCGCTATGTCCCTGCATTTTAAATCTGTAAAATCTTCGGAAATATTCATTTAAATTAGATGCTGTAATGAGGGAAACGACGCTAGGAGGAGGATGTATTAATGCTGCGCTGCTGAAGATAGGTCAAGGTGGATAGACTTCGTTCGGCAGAAGGTGATGAAGGGGTCACGACCCTCAGCAATGAGGGAAACGACGCTAGGAGGAGGATGTATTAATGCTGCGCTGCTGAAGATAGGTCAAGGTGGATAGACTTCGTTCGGCAGAAGGTGATGAAGGGGTCACGACCCTCAGCAATGAGGGAAACGATGCTAGGAGGAGGATGTATTAATGCTGCGCTGCTGAAGATAGGTCAAGGTGGATAGACTTCGTTCGGCAGAAGGTGATGAAGGGGTCACGACCCTCAGCAATGAGGGAAACGACGCTAGGAGGAGGATGTATTAATGCTGCGCTGCTGAAGATAGGTCAAGGTGGATAGACTTCGTTCGGCAGAAGGTGATGAAGGGGTCACGACCCTCAGCAATGAGGGAAACGACGCTAGGAGGAGGATGTATTAATGCTGCGCTGCTGAAGATAGGTCAAGGTGGATAGACTTCGTTCGGCAGAAGGTGATGAAGGGGTCACGACCCTCAGCAATGAGGGAAACGACGCTAGGAGGAGGATGTATTAATGCTGCGCTGCTGAAGATAGGTCAAGGTGGATAGACTTCGTTCGGCAGAAGGTGATGAAGGGGTCACGACCCTCAGCAATGAGGGAAACGACGCTAGGAGGAGGATGTATTAATGCTGCGCTACTGAAGATAGGTCAAGGTGGATAGACTTCATTCGGCAGAAGGTGATGAAGGGGTCACGACCCTCAGCAATGAGGGAAACGACGCTTGGAGGAGGATGTATTAATGCTGCGCTGCTGAAGATAGGTCAAGGTGGATAGACTTCGTTCGGCAGAAGGTGATGAAGGGGTCACGACCCTCAGCAATGAGGGAAACGACGCTAGGAGGAGGATGTATTAATGCTGCGCTGCTGAAGATAGGTCAAGGTGGATAGACTTCGTTCGGCAGAAGGTGATGAAGGGGTCACAACCCTCAGCAATGAGGGAAACGAAGCTTGGAGGAGGATGTATTAATGCTGCGCTGCTGAAGATAGGTCAAGGTGGATAGACTTCGTTCGGCAGAAGGTGATGAAGGGGTCACGACCCTCAGCAATGAGGGAAACGACGCTTGGAGGAGGATGTATTAATGCTGCGCTGCTGAAGATAGGTCAAGGTGGATAGACTTCGTTCGGCAGAAGGTGATGAAGGGGTCACGACCCTCAGCAATGAGGGAAACGACGCTTGGAGGAGGATGTATTAATGCTGCGCTGCTGAAGATAGGTCAAGGTGGATAGACTTCGTTCGGCAGAAAGTGATGAAGGGGTCACGACCCTCAGCAATGAGGGAAACGACGCTTGGAGGAGGATGTATTAATGCTGCGCTGCTGAAGATAGGTCAAGGTGGATAGACTTCGTTCGGCAGAAGGTGATGAAGGGGTCACGACCCTCAGCAATGAGGGAAACGACGCATGGAGGAGGATGTATTAATGCTGCGCTGCTGAAGATAGGTCAAGGTGGATAGACTTCGTTCGGCAGAAGGTGATGAAGGGGTCACGACCCTCAGCAATGAGGGAAACGACGCTTGGAGGAGGATGTATTAATGCTGCGCTGCTGAAGATAGGTCAAGGTGGATTGACTTCGTTCGGCAGAAGGTGATGAAGGGGTCACGACCCTCAGCAATGAGGGAAACGACGCTTGGAGGAGGATGTATTAATGCTGCGCTGCTGAAGATAGGTCAAGGTGGATAGACTTCGTTCGGCAGAAGGTGATGAAGGGGTCACAACCCTCAGCAATGAGGGAAACGACGCTAGGAGGAGGATGTATTAATGCTGCGCTGCTGAAGATAGGTCAAGGTGGATAGACTTCGTTCGGCAGAAGGTGATGATGGGGTCACGACCCTCAGCAATGAGGGAAACGACGCTTGGAGGAGGATGTATTAATGCTGCGCTGCTGAAGATAGGTCAAGGTGGATAGACTTCGTTCGGCAGAAGGTGATGAAGGGGTCACGACCCTCAGCAATGAGGGAAACGACGCTAGGAGGAGGATGTATTAATGCTGCGCTGCTGAAGATAGGTCAAGGTGGATAGACTTCGTTCGGCAGAAGGTGATGAAGGGGTCGCGACCCTCAGCAATGAGGGAAATGACGCTAGGAGGAGGATGTATTAATGCTGCGCTGCTGAAGATAGGTCAAGGTGGATAGACTTCGTTCGGCAGAAGGTGATGAAGGGGTCACGACCCTCAGCAATGAGGGAAACGACGCTAGGAGGAGGATGTATTAATGACTAGCTACACCCTACGGTTTTACCCGCGTAGTCTTGGATGATGATAACGTTGAAAATTAACCTATGTATTTCCCCGGGCTATATCATATCCTCGCCAAACTTCATTACCGTCAGCTGTTTAGGCGTGAAAGCGTAACAAACAAACTCGCTTAATGTTTAAAAGTATTTAATGTAATTATATATGACGGCGTCAGCCGCCTATTGTGACGGAGCATGCGCAACGGGCGTGAGGTTGACTCACCGCACACCCATCTTCACAGTCGCCTATAAAACAGCTGCGCCTGACAACCGGAGCTCAGTTTGCTACGAGCGCTCGCCGCGTGCGCACGTCACTGTTTTGTCAAAATCTAATAAGTGATCGAAGATTAAAGTTGGAATAGACATTACGTGTTTCTTCATACCGGGTCACACACTACATATCTGGCTCTCAGCCGATATACATTTTTAGCTACATTCTGAATCTTTGCTATGTAAATATTTTTGGTTTGTGCACCACCTCTATAAGCTTATGTCTATTTGTTTCCATGCATGGTTGTCTGGAAGAGATCGCCTTGAGCGATAAGATCGCCCATTTAAGCATTCAATTGTAGTAAGATATTCTTGTGTATACAATTGTGTCGTGATGTACTTAAGTGTAATGTGGTGTTACAATAAAGAGTTAATCTATATATCTATCTATCTATCTATCTATCTATAAATATTACTTAGTATTATTTTACTAGACAGATGTGACCACGGCTTTAGCCACGCGTAAGTTAACTAAGTATCACAAAAGTTAGTAAAGTACCAAAGTTATCTGCTCCTTCTTACAACACCTATCTACCAGTTAAAGTCCAGGTCCAACCGTTTCGCCAAATGAGCCGGAACTAACAGACAACAAAAATTTAAAATTGATTATATTATAAATGCGCATAAAGTACTCATACTTTCATATGAATGTTATGCAACTATGGAGAGGGCTATGCTCGGGGTTTCTCTACGTGATCACATCAGAAATGAGGAGATTCGTAGACGAACTAAAGTCACCGACATAGGCCAGAAGATTAGTCAGTTAAAGTGGCCGTGGGCAGGGCACATAGCACGCAGAACAGATGGCCGATGGGATTGGGATGGTTCTGGAGTAGAGACCACGGACCGGCATGCGCAGCGTAGGTCGTCTACCGACACGGTGGACAGACGACCTGATAAAGCTTGAAGGAAGACGTTGAATGAAGGCGCTTCCAACCGGTCCTTTCAGAAATTTGTGGGGAAGGCATATGTTTAGCAGTGGACATCCTACGGCTTCTCAGCCGCAATTATTACACGCATCATCTCTGATGCGTGAAATAAAAAGCTGTTATAATAACATTACAAATAGACACTTCTATTTTATTTATCCTCTCAACCCTAAAATAGGCGATAACAATGGATTTTCTATTGTGTCAGTTCAGTAACAGTTGATCGAGTATTTGTATAGATTGCTCTGATTTCAAGTCATCCTAAGTCCCTCCGACCGTTGTGTTCCAGCCGGCCGATCGGTATGTAAAGGCGACAGTGGGGGAGGCTTGGTGTTCCCCAAAGCAATCGGCGGGAAAGTCCGGTTCTTCCTTCAGGGGATCGTGTCGACAGCACCGACCAACGACGATAACCGCGAGTGCAACGTCAACGACTACACCGGCTTCACTAGACTTAGGAACCACGAAGACTTTATCAAACAAAACTGGGGCAGTTATGGTCAGCAGCATCACGTTGTAACAGTGATCGGTGCCAACTGAAGTCGGAACTGAATTAAACAGCTTTGGTACCAAACTTTTCACATCACCACCTGGGAAAAGCTTCGTATATAGTTCGAAATGTACGCGCAAAAGTTGATTTTATCCGCTGCCGTGGAAAAGTTGCTTAAAATTCGAACATGTCTAACTATTACGAATTTAAACTTCTATCTTTAGAGAATATGCCAAATCCTTTACCTAGTGCACACAGGTGACAAACGCAAGCGTTACAGTTAAAAAAAAACTTTAAATTTATATAATACAATGAAATAAACATTAGACAAATTATATAAGTTGTTTTTCTTGCACTTAGCATTTTCGTCACCGTAGTGAGGGGAATGCCGTGGGGTACCGGCTTAGAGTAGTATCCCCCAACTCTACCCGAGGGTGCCGTATAAATCTGCTAAGGGATAACAATCGGAAGGTGGGCAGCAGCACTTTCCCAGTATTGAAACCCCAAAACTGCGCTCGCCAACCCGCCTGCCAAGCGTGGCGAGTATTGACAAAATCCCCCAATGACGGACACAACAGGAACCAGGCCCCCAGTCCCTGGCAGCCCCGCTATTCTTGGCTACGGTAGCAGCCACGGTAACGGTGGGGCAGGGGGTGCTAAGAATCCCCGGCAGACGCCCGGCTGCCACCCCCAACGACGACGACTAGCCCTGGTAACACACAACATACGCACGATGAGGACAGACGAGAAGATATATAAGCTGGAAGAAGAAATGAGTAAGTTACATTGGGACATTGTGGGGTTATCTGAAGTCCGTAGAGCGGGTGAGGACACGATAACCCTAAAATCAGGTAACCTACTCTACTACCGGGAGGGCGACCAACAGTCCCAATGTGGTGTCGGTTTTCTCGTCCACAAGTCCCTTACTAACAACATAGTTACGATCGATAGCGTTTCCAATAGGATCGTATACCTAATACTCAGAGTATCCGAACGATATTCGCTGAAGGTCATTCAGGTAAACGCACCGACAAAGTCGCACCCGGATGACGAGGTGGAGGATATGTATTAGGACATTAGTCGGGCCATACATACCTCTGAAACGCACTTTCTAGTTGTTATGGGGGACTTCAACGCGAAGTTGGGTAAGAGAAGCGAGGATGCGTTGAAAGTGGGGCAATTTGGCTATGGAAAACGGAACCGTAGGGGACAGAGGTTGGCCGACTTCCTGGAAAAAGAGGGACTCATTATGATGAACTCTTTCTTTCAGAAGCTACCTCACAGGAAATGGACCTGGCTGAGTCCCAATGGTTCCACGAGAAATGAGATTGACTTCATTATGACCACCAAAAGGCAAATATACACTGATCAACAGGGTTTAAACCGGTAGTGATTACCGAATAGTAAGAGGCACGGTGAATATTAATGTCAAACTGGAGAGGTCTCGTCTGATGAAGTCTACGCTCTGACCCACTCGTGCCCGTATTCAAGACCCCGAGAGCTTTCAACTTGAGCTATCCAATCGCTTCGACTGCCTCGAGAATATCGCTTTAGTGGACGAGATTAATAACAGTGTTGAGTTCAATGTTGCGTGTAAGATCGTAGGTTAAGATCTGTAGATATACTATCGAAGTGTCTATATTCTTGGTTTGGACGTAAATAATAAAACACCGGTTCACTATACAAGTCTATTCGTACTTCAGTTATAATGGTTACATACACGTATATGTTACATAGGTATTACGTCACAGAAAACCATTTAGTGCTATACGCGAGTACAATTTACGGAGGTGTGGAGACGACTGGCGAGGCTAGTGCCAGGTGCGGGGGCATTCGTATAATTCGCTTACATAGCCATTTAAGCTTCGCCACAGTCCCTACAATCATCCCCTTCTTAAAAAAATAAGTAGGTACACGTGAAACAAAAAATCAACCTCCTTTTTTACAGTCGAGTAAGTTATAAAAATTAAAACATACAAGTCGAACATTACATCGAGGCACACAGGAATGTGCTTGGTTGCAAAAACGGCCGGCGCATGATCGCCCGGGCCAAAGTACATGTGACATCGGTTTATATTACGACATTGTTGCTACACAGAGAACTTTATTTACTTTGAAACAGTTTATAAATATTAAAAGCTAATGTACGATTGAAATTGATGAGCGTTAAAATAACGAAGTATACATAGTTTATTTATACATTTAAACTAGCAAATTTATTTATTCTGTTAAACACATTTCCTCTAAATTTTACAAACATGAGATGAAAACATAACATATCGAAAACTTTTTAATAAGTACTTGAGTATGTTAAGGTAAGTATATACAAATCATTATGATTAATAGGATATTGGTAAGTGCTTTCGAAATACAACAGGTTACTAGGATTTTGTAAAACATTATATCTAAATACAGAGATAAAATAAAATGTTGGTACCTACTCTATGCTCGTATAGACTGGATAGTGATTTACTTATTTCTACTACATAATACATACTAAGGGTAGGCACTACTATACTACTTTAGAAGTTTCACATAGATCTATTAACAGTGTGGTCACTCGATGCTTCCAATGTATTTCTTATCTAAGTACATGCTTACATATAATTATGTCTCAACGCTTACACAATTAATTCTACACTCACTGTTTCGTGTTCTTTTTATTAACATGGGTTTTGGCAACATGCTTGCGTCTGACCCGTCGTCGTATGCTGTGAGGCAGCTTGGGTTGATGCTCCTCCTGGCCACAACGATGCTAGCTCATTTCTCAGCCACGTTTTAGTACTACTGAGGCATCGTCTTCCACAAATGCATATACACAAAGTTATGATGATAAAGGCTAGTACGATGACGACGATCCCGAAATGTTCTAACTTTCTTTCTATATCTCCGTCTATCTATATCAGCGTCGTCTGCTCCTTGTTGAGCGATAACGATCTCTTCGTTTTTTGAATAATATTTGCCCATTAGCGGCATAAAATTATAACAAATTTTTTTATATATTAAGTAAACACTATGTTATGCTAATTTGACTGTTGAAGTCCGTATGATAAATTCGCTTGAGTGCCAATAAAAACAACTTATTAAATTACGTTTCACAATAATCTATGGCCTAGATTTATTCTACTTATCACCTACCTAAGCATACAATGTATAACACCTACAATAAAAATCGCACTGTCGGCTTGACCTGCCTGCCACTGCGTGTGGTCCGTGTTACAAGCGGTAGCGATTTCATCGAATCGCTTTCATTATATTCTACATTAATATTATCGCGTAGCATTTCTGTACTTTCGCAACCTAAATCTCTAAAATTAATGTTCTCGTTTAAAATATATGCTGGTTTTAACCTGTCAATCGATACATTTATGTCTCTGTTAGGTAAACTAATTCTAAATACTTTATTATCCCTACTTATGACGCGGTAAGGGCCATCGTATGTAGGACTTAATGATTTTTTTACTACATCGTTTCTAATGAATACGTGGGAACAGGATTTCAAATCTTTAACTACAAACAACAAAAACTAAACAAAAATTTTACGCGATTCACTTACTGCCCGTGATTGTGCTCTTAACCTGCTGATCGTCTGACGTAAGTCTCTTATAAAAGCATGCTGATCACTTATCCGTCGATCATTTTCGCAAAAAAAATCACCTGGTAGTTGAATAGTATCACCATAGACCATCTCTGCTGAACTATATCCTGTATCTGTTTTACTTACGGCTCTCAAACCTAACATAACTGTTGGTAGCTGTTCGGCCCAATTTTCGTCTTCCGAAGCCGATAATCGTGCTGTGATAGCGCTTTTCATGGAGCGATGAAATCGTTCTATTATCCCATTGCTTTGGGGGTGATACGGGGTAGTACGTATTCGTTGTACACCTAATAATTTCAATATTGAAGCAAAAAGATCGCTCTCATACTGTCTTCCTTGGTCGGTCGATATTCTAAGTGGTACTCCGAATCTACAAATCCAATGATCGTATATTGCTCTAGCAACCGTATCAGCTGATATGTCTGAAACCGGTATAGCTTCCGGCCAATGCGTGAAACGGTCGATAATCGTAACGCAATAACGATATCCTTGTCGTGACGTAGGCAAAGGACCAATTATGTCAGAATGCACATGACTGAATCTCGTACTTGGTGGAAAAGCGGATAGGCCTGAAACTGTGTGTCGGTTAACTTTAGATTTCTGACACGCTATACAAGCTTTTGCCCATGCGTTTATGTCTTTATTCATGTTAGGCCAAAAAAACTTTTGCGAAATGAGTTTTCTAGTAACGCGAATACCGGGGTGGCTAATATTATGAACACTGTCAAATGCTATCCTTCTTAACTTTATCGGTAGGTATGGTCTTGCATTGTCAGTTGAAACCTCACAGTATATCCGTTCATTCGTGTTAGGTATCATAACGTGCTTGAATAACAACTTACTGTTTGACTCAGGCGTAATTTGATCTTCGCTTTCCTGTGCCTGCGCTAATTCGTTGAAATCTATGGCTGTTGGGCAAGTGATAGTTTCAACACGTGATAAGGCGTCAGCTACAGTATTCTGAGAACCATCTATATGTTTTATTTCGCTCGTGAATTCGCTTATAAACATTAGCTGTCGTGCTCTCCTAGGAATTTCTTTGTCTTTACCTATTACCTTTGTAAAAGCATATACCAATGGATTATGGTCTGTAAAAATTATAAGCTGTCGTCCTTCAATCATGTTCCGAAAATGTAATATAGACATATAAATAGCGGTTAACTCTTTATCATAAGTACAATATTTCCGCTGAGATTCGGATAGTTTTTTGGAAAAATAACCTAACGGTACCCATTTACCTTTTAACTTCTGTTGCAGTACGCCACCTACGCAGGTGTCCGATGCGTCTGTCATGAGAGATAGTGGAACGTCTACGCTAAGATGAGACAATGTAGCGGCGCTTTTAAGGCTTACCTTACACTGCTCGAATGCTCCAATGCTTCTTTCGTCACAGTCGATTTTAGTCTTGTCTTTCTTTTTTGAGTTATGCAAGAACTTGTTGAGTTCCGCCTGGTACCTCGCTGCGTTTGGAAGATGAGATCTATAAAAGTTTACCATACCCAAGAAACGTCTCAGCTGTTCTACCGTTTCTGGTCTTGGATATTCTTCAATTGCCTTTACTTTTTCCAACAACGGGCTGATTCCGTTTTCTGATACTGTATAGCCTAAGAATTCAATTTCAGTCTTCCCAAAAATACATTTGTTTAAATTTATAGTTATGCCAAGGTCACTAAATCTTTCAAAAAATAACCTAAGGTGTTTTTCGTGGATTTCCCTATTTTCTGATGCAACCAGGATATCATCTATGTAACACGAAACTGCTGACTCAGCATTATCTGAGTTTTCCGAAGACTTAAGAATTTCAATACCTTTCAAAACGTGATGATCCATGAACCTCTGGAAGATCTGTGCGGCTCCTTTTAATCCAAAAGACATACGGGGAAACTCCCAAAGACCAAAAACTGTTGCTATTCCCGTCTTCTCGATGTCTTCTTCTGCTACTGGAATATTATGGTAGGCCCTATTCAGGTCTAACCGTGAGTATACCTTCTTATTGGCTAGCACGTAAGTGAAATCTTGTAGTCTCGGAATAGGGTAACGGTCTGGTTTCGTAATAGCGTTTAAGGCATAGTCACAGCAAGGACGTAACTGTCCATCCTTTTTTGGAACGACATGAAGCGCTGAAGACCATTCACCTTTCCCTGGTCTGCATATACCTAACTCTTGCATTATTTTAAATTCCTTTTTTACTTTTAAATAGCGATCCGGAGGTAGTGGCCTTGGTCACGCACATACCGGCGGACTAGTAGTAACAATGTGATGACGAACGGAATGAGCACAAGTTTCCTTAAAAATAATTGGTTTTGTAATTTCCGAAAATTCCTCTAACAATTTACCGTAAGGAATATCACCCTGTATACTCTTAATACAAGATTCGCTATAACTTACGATGGACCCTATCGCATATAAGTTAGTTTCACTATCTACTAATTTTTTATTATATAAATCTATAAGTAACTTATGTTTAATAAAATCAGCTCCCAAGATAGCTTGCTTTACATCACAAATTATGAAAGTCCATTTATATGATCTACGTAACCCGAAATCCAGCTCTAAAATGTTAACACCGGAAGTTTTTATCTCGGAATTGTTCGCGGCATATAACTTATAACTACTCTCTAAACTTTCACCTCTAAATTTGCTTACCGGTAAAACACTTACGTTTGCGCCAGAGTCTATCAAAAATGGGATCCTAGACTTCCGCTCGAAAATACATAGTCGGTGGTTGCCAGCCGATGATATGCAGTCCTCCACCGAATTTGACTGCACAGCATTCAGTTTTCCGAGTTCCCAGGTGCTCGCGGCTGCTTCCAATTGCACGGCTGCTCACATGACCTTGCTCGATTCCTGTAGCGATGGTGAAAACGGCAGAGCCAGTTTGGACTATCTGGTGTTCTTCGTTGTCCTCTTGATTGTGACCTGCGTCGGTTCCATGCATTTCCTCGGTTCATGCTTCTTCCTCGTATCTCGTTTACTTCGTTACGTAGTCCTCGTAGTTCCAGTGTCATTTGCATCTTTTGTTCCATCATTTTCTTCGCCGTATATGCAGAATTTGTAGACGTAGAGGTTGACACTGCGGCTACATCATTTGTGTGCAGATTTTCCATTATTTTATCAGCCATATTTGCCAAATTTGTCAGGTCCATGTCCGGTGCAATTGATAAAACTGCCTTCACTGCGTTCGGCAATCGCGCTATCCATAACCGCTTAAGTGCGTCGCTTGATACTTGGGTGTTTGCGGCATGTTCGGATTTTATGTGGTACGCCATGATTCGAAGTAGCCATGCTGGGATGCTATTATTTTCTTCTCTTATATTTTTATTTTCTCACCGAGTACGTGCCCAATAGTCGGTGAGGAGTCGCCACCAGTCCGTTTGCAAGCCTTTATGATATCACTTAACTCTTCTTATAATTCAAAGATAAAATCACGTCAGTTTGTAAGCACTTCATAATCACGTCGTTGTAAGCACTTCATAAAATCGTCGCGGTCACCATTGTTGAGTTCAATGTTGCGTGTAAGATCGTAGGTTAAGATCTGTAGATATACTATCGAAGTGTCTATATTCTTGGTTTGGACGTAAATAATAAAACACCGGTTCACTATACAAGTCTATTCGTTCTTCAGTTATAATGGTTACATACACGTATGTGTTACATAGGTATTACGTCTCATAAAACCATTTAGTGCTTTACGCGAGTACAATTTACGGAGGTGTGGAGACGACTGGCGAGGCTAGTGCCGGGCGCTATGGCATTCTTATTATTCGCTTACATAGCCATTTAAGCTTCGCCACAGTCCCTACAAACAGGTTAGTAGAAACTGTCCATACAGTGGGTTCCAAATATTTTAAACCCCACCGTACAGATAGGCCACAGAAACTCTCCAACGATACTCTCAACCTCATGGCTAAACGACACTCACTGAAAATGCAGTCTTCGCATGATGCTGAAGCATATAGGCTGGTCAATAGACGAATATGGAAGTCCTTGCGACACGACATCCGGATCTTTAATACAAACCGTATTAAAGAGACGATAGAGCGGAAAAAAGGCTCCAAAGTGTTTACAAGAGACATGTCTATTGGGCAAAGCCAGTTGACGAAGCTGAAGAGAGAAGACGGCAGTGTAGCGTCGACCAAAGCAGAAGTGTTAGGAGAGGTAGAAAGTTTCTACGGACAGTTATATACCTCGATCGCTAAACCTGTTAGCAGCTCGGTCAAAGACCCAAGAGACAAGCTGACCCGACATACCGAAAATATCCCGAACATCAGCCTGTACGAGATTAGAATGGCCTTGAAACAGCTTAAGAACAACAAGGAGCCTGGTGAAGACGGTATCACATCTGAGCTTCTGAAAGCGGGTGGAACACCGGTACTTAAAGTCCTTCAGAAGCTCTTTAATACCGTTTTACTCGAATGATCAACGCCAGTAGCATGGAACAAAAGCATGGTGGTGCTGTTCCTCAAGACCTTTCTTGTCACCTTTGACAACAATTTACTTAAAAATTACAGACCCATCTCGCTTTTGAGCTATCTTTATAAGCTGTTTTCGAAGGTCATAACGAACCGTCTCAGTCGCAGTGTCACCTGCCTACCTACTCAGGGTAGAAGGGAGCATAAGAGAAAGAAGAGAGAGATTAGAATATAAGTATAATAAATAGAAAGGGTCGTGGATCTCAGACAGGTATGGCAATTTGGCAAGCTTCCCTGTTTAAGGACTTAGCTCCGGTCCGCTAGTATTTGAGTCGATGCTCAGCAGCAGGTCTGCCGTGCAGGGCTCGGCTCCACACCGCCGCGCCGGTAGAAATTCCCAGCAATCGCTGTAGAGAAAGGTGGCCGCGGTCGGTGCTGGAGATCAGAGGACGGCCGGAGTTCAGAGGTCGTGTACTGTTAGTAGTTCAGCCTCGTACTGGAAGAGTTCCGCCTCGTACTGGAAGAGTTCCGCCTCGTACTGGAAGAGTTCCGCCTCGTACTGGAAGAGTTCCGCCTCGTACTGGAAGAGTTCCGCCTCGTACTGGAACCCTGGAAAGCACATGTGCTCCGGTCACAATGGGTCCAGTAAGGTGATGAGCTGGTGGGTCCACTGTCCCTCTGCTACTGAGCATATAGTGACTCGCAGAGGGCCTTTAGGGATGTGGCCCGCCAGCAAACAAGAGATGCCATAAGGGCCAAGGAAGTAATGCTGCTGGTGAAGAATTCGCATCCGCTAAGGCTTCCGCTACCGAGCATAAAGGGACTAGCTAGGCCCTTCGCGGATGCGAACCACCAGCCGCTCAGAATGCCAGAAGGGCGTAAATAGGTGTGTTGCTGGTAAAAGTGCGCACAATCCACGAGGTCCGTTCACTACCGAGCAATTAGGGACTAGCCTAGGTACCTCGTGAATTGCGAGCTACCAGCAACACCCTTTCAAGTTTGCCAGAAGGGCGCAAAATAGAGAACACAAGTAGAAAGTTGAGAAGCAACAGAAAACACAGAAAAACACATAAATTAAACAAGAGAGTTAGCATGTAAGACACATAAAAAAATACAGCAAATAAGTTGAGAGTACATACCAAAGGTTACAAATTGTAGGTTAGAATTTATGGTGGTCAAGTACACTTTCACTTCAAAACTCAAACTTACCCAATGTATGGGGCTTCTAAAGATTGATGTTATAATTTAATTAAGTTTCAGTAACACTTTCAGACGTAGTGATTTATTTGCAGTTGCACAGTCGATGGCCGGTTGCGAAGTGATGCCGATTCCTCTTGTAGGAAAAACGTCAAGTTGGGCGGATGTCGGAGGCGTATTTCGCTACCATATATGGTAATGAAAAAGGCCTCAAAACCGTTGGAGTCGTCAATCCAATCACTACACTGCATTTTGAACTTTTTCAAAATATCAACGATCGTCCACCGGAACTCACAACTCGTGGCATTTTCTTCTGCTAGACTCGATTGACATTTGTTTAAACTGTCACTGTCAAACATTTTTGATTGTTATATGCGACCTCTATCGGTGAGTCGCTGAACTACCTCAGCGCGCAGAAAGGGTAGTTAGGTTTCTTGATTTAAAAGGTGCTTTTATCTTCAAATGGAATTTAGGTAGTCGTTTGTGAGTTTGCCTACAGATGTCGCTTATTTAAACTAGTTTTTAAGATAACCGATATTCTAGATCGGTTACAGCAGGTTTGATAAATTCCAGCCTCCGGAACAAGCCGGTTTCCGAAAAGGCTATAGTACCATAGACCACATCCACACGCTACGGCAAGTTATACAGAAGACCGAAGAGTATAACTTGCCTTTTTGTTTAGCGTTTGTGGACTATGATAAAGCCTTTGATTCGATCGAGACGTCGGTAGTACTTGAGTCTCTCCAGCGGTGCCGTATTGACTATCGGTATATTAAAGTGCTGAAGTGTTTGTACAAAAACGCCTACATGTCAGTCCGAGTACAAGAGCAGAGTTCGAGGGCAATTCCATTGCAAAGAGGCGTGAGACAGGGAGACGTGTTATCTCTGAAACTGTTCACCGCTACATTGGAAGACGCCTTCAAGCTTCTGGAATGGCAAGGACTTGGCATCAATATTAACGGCAAATACATCACTCACCTTTGATTTGCCGACGATATTGTAGTCATGGCAGAATTCGTGGAAGACCTCAGTACAATGCTCGAAGGCCTCCATCGAGTTTCCCAATGGGTAGGTCTTATGTTAAACATGGACAAGACGAAAATTATGTCTAATGTCCATGTTGTAACTTTGTTTTTTTTTTTTCGCGTAGGGAAAATGCTTTTACGCATACCCGCTCGCTGGGGAAAGCGCGCGGGTTATGTTGGACTCGCACGACCGACTAAAAACCCTACGATGTCCTTTGGCAAACAAGGAAAAGGGTCCGTTTGCGCACTCTCCGCAGCCCTGTCTTGCCGACGTCCACCCATCGATGTTTAAGGGCAGGCACACCTCGGAGGCGGGACAGAACGCCCTCCTCATACGGCTCCAGCGACGCTCTGGGACATCCAGCGCGTCGCCGCCTTAGAAGGGCTTCATGGTTGAGGGGTGCCAAACGTCCCCACGTCCGACGCCCCAAGCCCTCCTAGCGGAGACGGTGTGCGAGCTCTAATAGTTCGCCTCCGTGTCCGCGCCCTCCGGAGCGGGAGAGAAAGAGGATTAATCTCTCTCTCGCAATCTTCGGTCTCCCTCTGCGACATCATGTCCTCGCAGAAAGAGACCATCGTCTTCCATAACCTCTCGTCATCGACCATCCTGGCTAAAATGGTCGGTAAGGTGAGGTCTGCCCCCAGCACTGCGATCTAGGATCGCCTTGATGGGCCGCCCCCGGGCACGCCTCCAGTACGTGTAGTGCGGTTTCTTCCACGCAGCCGCACTGGTGGCACACTGGTGTCACTTTCTTTCGGGCCACGTTGCACAAGTACCTCCAGAAGCATCCATGCCCCGAGAGGACCTGTGTAAGCCGGAAGGTAAGCGGCCCGTGGCGTCGATGGACCCACGTTTCGAGTACGGGCCGGACTGCCTCAAGAAACCTTGTAGCTCCAGCTCCCCTCCGTGAGTCCACGGCTAGCCTACTACTCCAGGACGCCATAGCGGCCTCCCTCGCATCGGTGCGCCACTGTGCCATCTCCCGTGGGGCTGGGCAAAGATCGTCCTTTCACGCCCGCTTTCTTAACCAGAAGACCGAGGACAGAACCTCGGCCTCTAGGTCCCACAGGAGGGATCCAGCCAGGACGCCTGCCGTGCAGTATGTACACAGCTATACATAACACTAGCAGTACCTTCAGCAGTATGTATACAGCTATACGTAACACTAGCAGTACCTTCAGTAGTGTGTACACACCTATACATAACAATAGCAGTACCTTCAGCAGTGTGTACACAGCTATACATAACACTAGCAGTACCTTCAGCAGTGTGTACACAGCTATACATAACACTAGCAAAACCTTCAGCTGTATGTACACAGCTATACGTAACACTAGCAGTACCTTCAGCTATATGTACACAGCTATACAAAACACTAGCAGTACCTTCAGCTGTATGTACACAGCTATACGTAAAACTAGCAGTACCTTTAGCAGTATGTACACAGCTATCTATTACACTAGCAGTACCTTCAGCTGTGTGTACACGGCTATACATAACACTAGCTGTACCTTCGCAGTGTGTACACGGCTATACATAACACTAGCAGTACCTTCAGCTGTGTGTACACGGCTAAACATAACACTAACAGTAACTTCAGCAGTATGTACACAGCTATACATTACACTAGTAGTACCTTCAGCAGTGTGTATACAGCTAAAACTAACACTAGCAGTACCTTCTACAGTGTGTACACAGCTATACATAATACTAGCAGTAGCTTTAGCTGTGATCACATAGCTATACATAACACTAGCAGTACCTTCAGCAGTATGTACACAGCTAAACATAATACTAACAGTAACTTCAGCAGTATGTACACAGCTATACAATACACTAGCAGTACCTTCAGCAGTATGTACACAGCTATACGTAACACTAGCAGTACCTTTAGCAGTATATACACAGCTATACAAAACACTAGCAGTACCTTCAGCAGTACGTAAACAGCTATACATTACACTAGCAGTACCTTCAGCTGTATGTACACAGCTATACAAAACACTAGCAGTACCTTCAGCTGTATGTACACAGCTATACGTAACACTAGGAGTACCTTCAGCTGTATGTACACAGCTATACATAACCCTAGCAAAACCTTCAGCTGTATGTACACAGCTATACGTAACACTAGCAGTACCTTCAGCTATATGTACACAGCTATACAAAACACTAGCAGTACCTTCAGCTGTATGTACACAGCTATACGTAAAACTAGCAGTACCTTTAGCAGTATGTACACAGCTATCCATACCACTAGCAGTACCTTCAGCTGTGTGTACACGGCTATACATAACACTAGCAGTACCTTCAGCAGTGTGTATATAGCTATAAATAACACTAGCAGTACCTTCAGCAGTGTGTACACAGCTATACATAACACTAGCAGTACCTTCAGCAGTGTGTACACAGCTATACATAACACAAGCAGTTCCACCAGCAGTGTGTACACGGCTATACATAACACTAGCAGTACCTTCAGCAGTGTGTACACGGCTATACATAACACTAACAGTATCACCAGCAGTGTGTACACGGCTATACATAACACTAGCAGTACCACCAGCAGTGTGTGCACGGCTATACATAACACTAGCAATACCTTCAGCAGTATGTACACAGCTATACGTAACACTAGCAGTACGTTCAGCAGTGTGTACACGGCTATACATAACACTAGCAGTACCACTAGCAGTGTGTACACGGCTATACATAACACTAACAGTACCACCAGCAGTGTGTACACGGCTATACATAACACTAGCTGTACCTTCAGCAGTGTGTACACGGCTATACATAATACTAGCAGTACCTTCATCAGTGTGTACACGGCTATACATAACACTAGCAGTACCACCAGCAGTGTGTACACGGCTATACATAACACTAGCTGTACCTTCAGCAGTGTGTACACGGCTATACATAACACTAGCAGATTCTCAGCTGTGTGTACACGGCTATACATAACACTAGCTGTACCTTCAGCAGTGTGTACACAGCTATACATAACACTAGCAGTACCTTCAGCAGTGTGTATACAGCTATACATAACACTAGCAGTACCTTTAGCAGTGTGTATACAGCTATAAATAACACTAGCAGTACCTTCAGCAGTGTGAACACAGCTATACATAACACTAGCAGTACCTTTAGCAGTGATTACATAGCTATACATAACACTAGCAGTACCTTCAGCAGTGTGTACACAGCTATACATAACACTAGCAGTTCCACCAGCAGTGTGTACACGGCTATACATAACACTAGCAGTACCTTCAGCAGTATGTACACGGCTATACATAACACTAGCAGTACCACCAGCAGTGTGTACTCGGCTATACATAACACTAGCAGTACCACCAGCAGTGTGTGCACAGCTATACATAACACTAGCAATACCTTCAATAGTATGTACACAGCTATACGTAACACTAGCAGTACCTTCAGCAATGTGTACACGGCTATGCATAACACTAGCAGTACGTTAAGCAGTGTGTACACGGCTATACATAACACTAGCAGTACCACCAGCAGTGTGTACACGGCTATACATAACACTAACAGTACCACCAGCAGTGTGTACACGGCTATACATAACACTAGCTGTACCTTCAGCAGTGTGTACACGGCTATACATAATACTAGCAGTACCTTCATCAGTGTGTACACGGCTATACATAACACTAGCAGTACCACCAGCAGTGTGTACACGGCTATACATAACACTAGCTGTACCTTCAGCAGTGTGTACACGGCTATACATAACACTAGCTGATCGCGCCGAAGGCGCGACGTTACCTCAAGGAATGCCCCCCGCCCACGCGTCCCGCCGCCGCTGTCCTGCAGCTGTCAAACTTCGAGCAGGCGGCAGAAGGGCAGCGCAAACAGTCACAAAGGGTGTATCGTCGCATGCGCACGGCGCAATCGGCATCCGTTATCAGCACAAATCAGCCCGAGTCACCGCGACTGACTTCGCCGCGAGTGACCGCTAATCAGCCCGTGTTTACGCGTAAACCAGTGCACAAACTTATACCTACAAGTGACACAACAACCATTCAGCACGACGTCCACAGCAGGACGCCTAACCCGGAGATTCTTAAGGTCATCAGCCCGCACTACCCAGTCACCCCGACATCCGTTAGTACCTACATATCATCCCTGTGTTCCCTACCGATGTATGGTGTATAAACACCATATTTTCCTTCGAGCCGGATGGTGACCACCACATGTCATGCTTCAAGAGATATTGAGCTGACATGCCCCTCCTGGCGCAGTCAGCAGGATTTAGGGCGGAGGGTACATGTCTCCACGTGAGATTGCATGTATTTGCCTTGATTGAGGAGACTCTGTTGGCTTCAAATGTCTGAAGCGATTGTACAGGCGTGTTCAGCCAGGCCAGTACTATGGTACTGTCTGACCAACATATGTGCTGATGAACGGTGATGTGAGCTGATAACTGGGCCAAAACATGGGCCATGAGCTTAGCCAACAAGGTTTGGCGGTTTTTAATAAGAGCTACCTTTGACTTGGACATGAGCAAGTGCACATGTACCTGTCCATCAGGTGTAGTTTCGTGGAGGTATATAACCGCGACGTAGCCGAGTTCTGAAGCATCCGCATATCCCTGAAGGGTGTGTGTGGATGCCTTGTTTGAGCAGACGTTTCTTGGAAACCTGAGCGCTGAGAGACGTGGTAGGTCACGATAGATATTCTGACACTCAAGAGCGACGTCACTGGGTACTCGTTCGTCCCAATCGAGTTTTAAGGTCCACAACCTTTGAATCAAGGTTTTAGCGCGGAAGATGACGGGGCTGATTCAACCGCATGGGTCGTACAGACGTGCTATAGTGCTGAGTATTGACCTCTTGGTGAATCCATCTACCGTAGGTACTGAGACACTGTAGGTAAATTCGTCAGTTTGTGGTATCCATTGTATGCCAAGAACTTTGATGGAGTTATCGTCTGGACTGACGTCAAAATCTTTCGACATCTCGCACTGGTCATCTGGGAACCTTTCTAAGAGCCGGCGTGAGTTGGATGTCCACTTACGCAGTTGGAAACCCCCCAGTGCGACTAGGCTAATCAACTCGGTTTGTAAGTTCATGGCTTCACCGACAGTATCATGTCCGGTGAGCACGTCGTCAACAAATATTGACCTAGAGAGCACCTGAGCGGCTCTGGGATAGCGTTGCCCTTCATCCGCGATCAACTGCTGGATGGTGCGGTTCGCTAAGAATGGGCTGGAGCGTAATCCGTAAGTCACGGTGGACAATGCATATGTTAATAAGGGCTGATCTGGTGATGAACGCCAGAGAATGAGTTGAAACCGTCTGTGGTCGGGCTGAATCGTGATGTTTCTGAACATCTGTTGTATGTCTGTGCTGAAAAGGACCTTGTGTGTTGAAGTTTAAAATGATATCCGTGATATCTCGCTGCAGGGCCGGTCCCGTATGTAAGATGTCGTTGAGACTAGTGCCATTTGCGCTTTTACAACTAGCGTCAAAGACTGTACGTAGCTTGTCTGAATTGGCCTTGAAAATGTCATGGTGCGGTATGTAGCAGTGGGGCTGATCGCGGAACGTGTTTGGATGGCAGGGGTTCATGTGACCTTTATCTAGGTACTCCTGCATAAACGCTACATATTTTGAGCGGAGTTCGGGGTCATTTCCTTATTGGCCGTCCGCTCACCGCCTTACCTGAATATCCGGTAGAAGGCCGAGCCATTTCTGCACTAAAAAGGTTCAAGCTCGTCCAATCCTTATCCCAACACTTTTGGCGATCCTGGTCCAAGTCCTACCTGCACACCCTCAAAACCCGCTCCAAATGGACTTCCCGATCCAGCCCACCTCAAGTCGGGGAACTGGTACTGATAGTGGACGACCAGGTGCCGCCTCTACACTGGCGCATAGGCCGCATCACCAAGACGCTCCCGGGGAGGGATGGCGTCACCCGAGTGGTGGAACTCAAGACGACTTTGGGCATCTTGACGCGACCTGTCCTCAAGATCGCCCGCCTGCCTATCGATTGAGCACCACACCAAACCTTTGCCGCGTGGGGACATGTTCGCGCTAAAGCGCGACGTCACTTCGAGAACCCCCCGCGCGACCAAACGACCGCCGGCCGGGCAAGCGGTAAACGTCAAGCGAGGAGTCTCTCGCCCGCGACCACTCACCCGAAGGAAGCAAGCGCGCGCACGCCGAAATTGGTACCCTTGAAATACCTCCGCGTTAACTCGACACCCCTGTGTACGTGAGTGCGCGATAAGACTATACACGGACAATAACTACAAGTGAACAGTTCTTCAGCACGATGTCCACAGCAGGACGCCTAACCCGTGGAGTCAGGTCATCAGCACAAATCAGATCCAGAGTCACCCCGACATCCGTAAGTACCTACTCGACATCCCTGTGTTCCCTACCGATGTATGGTGTACATACACCATATTTTCCTTCGAGCGCGGATATCCGGCAACATATTTTCTTTCGCTGCCGGATAAAAGAACCAGTGCTATCACCCCCTAATCCCTTTTATACAGTCCATTGCCAAATATCAGCCCGAAGATCAGCACTATTTAATTTCCAAATAGCAAATATTACCCCAAACTCCTTCTTAGGGATTTAATTTAAATCCCTTTCGTCACACAAATCACCGACTTAACTCAGGTATTTGCGTATCAAGCCAAAGAACGCCGAGTTATTGGAAGCTTCTAGAAAGGTGACGACATCGTATGACATTAGCGCGCCACAGAATACATGAGTACGGCAGAGTTGTTTGTTTGACATTCCTAACTCATTAACGTTATATGCGTTTATTCATTTACGATTGTTTACTATTGTTTGCAAGAAAGTCAGTAATTAAGAAGATTCTTAGGCTAGGTACTACTACCTACCTACGCCAGGTACTTTGTTGATTTTAATTATAAAATTATACTAAGTACTGTTAGAAGATCTACTTGTGTTCGTGATTATAATGAAATAATTAATGTAAATTGATTGTTTACATTCAATTAGGGTACTGCACGAGAGTCTTAAAGGTTCTGTACCTAACGAACTAACAGATTATAATTAATTAATTAAGTCATTAAACCCTCAGCTCACATAAGGTTTGGTACACGCGTTATTAATTTAGGCGTTATTTTAACCGACTTCCGAAAAAGGAGGTGCGGAAGTCCACCTACGATTAAATATTTTAATATTTTTTATTTTTTTTTTCCTTGTGGCTGACTTCGCCTTCGACGTTAACGATGCCTTCAAAATCACAGGTAGCCAGATTTAGGGAGGAACAGATCGCTATTGTTAAGCTTAATTTGGAAGCGCTATCATTGAAGTCTAGCAAACCAAGGCATTATAGCCCAGAATTCGATGCCAGAGCATCTGGCGTAAGAGTGACTCATGATAAATTCGACGCGGCGTATTACATTATATTAGACACCGACGATTTATCAGACGCACAGGAAAAATTCTACAACGAGCAGTATGAAAGGACAATAGACGCCTATTACGAGATTCTCGTTGTAAAATTAGAACAAAAAACATGGTCATCAGCTCCCACTGACGATGTTAATTCAGCGCAAAATAAGGCGAAAGTCACAGCGCCACATACGGTAAACTCGGTCATCCCCCCCACTGAGATACCAAGGTTTACCTCACAACCTGCGCGCCCTTCGCCATCAGCTCAGCAGGTATCGAACCCGCAGCCACAGTGCTATGCGCAGGTTTCGAACCTGCAACCTATCAGCTCCGCGCCTATACCCGCGCGCTTCTCACCATCAGCTCAGCAGGTATCGAACCCGCAGCCACAGTGCTATGCGCAGGTTTCGAACCTGCAACCTATCATCTACGCGCTTATACCCGCGAGTTGCTCACCATCAGCTCAGCAGGTATCGAACCTGCAGCCTCCGCACTATGCGCAGGTTTCGAACCTGCAACCTCTCAGCTCAGCGACTATACCCGCGCACTTTTCGCCCCCATCTGCGAAGGTGTCGAACCCACAGCCTCCGTGCTATGCGCAGGTTTCGTACCTGCAACCTCTCAGCTCCGCGCCTATACCCGTGCGCTTCTCGCCCCCACTTCAGCCGGTTTCGAACCCACAGCCTCCGCGCTATGCGCAGGGTTCGAACCCACGACCTTTCAGCTCCGCGCCAAGACCAAAACAGGGATCGGACGCGCAACCTCGCTATGGTGACAACCATTGCTACCCATGGTGTAATGTAAAGGGTCACAAGCTTCGGGTATGTACCCGATACTACGCACCACAAGTGCATTTATTGCCGGTACAACAGCGCGAGGTACCACGGCGCCGTCCCTCACCTGATACGGGCCAGATGGTGTACTCCCGTCGTACTCCACCGCGAACTACCTCGCGTTCTCCACCGCCGCCTAGGCAATGTCTAGGACGGCACATTCAGCACACACCGACTCAGCACACAAATACTCAGCCCATATCCACTCAGCCCACAAAGAATCAGCACATATCCACTCAGCCCACTAAGAATCAGTACATATCAGCTCAGCTCATAGCTAATCAGCACAAATCTCAGCACGCAGATAATCAGCACACATCTTATCTGTCCACAATTACTCAGTACAGCACCACACGACGACAAACTGTCGTCGCAAACACCTTAAGTCAGCCAGGCGCTGACATTCTGCACTCACCCTTACGCCAGCAATTCTGGACGTTATCAGCTCGTCGCGTAATGCGACATCGAGTATACAAATGTATACATTGTTCACGTTTCCGCGCTAAACCTAAGGCCCCGTACATGGCCGACTTACCCGCCGACCGCGTAAACATTCAGCCCGTATTCAGCAAAGTCACGACGGACTTTGCTGGACCATTTTTGATGAAATCCAGTACACTTAGAAACGCCAAGCTATTAAAGGGCTACTTCTGTGTTATAACATGTCTCGCCACAAAGGCGGTCCATCTCGAGCCGGTATCTGAGTTATCCACGTTCCTTGCGGCATTACAGCGTTTTGTTTTTAGGCGCGGTGTACCGACGTTGATTAGGTATGATTGCGGTACAATTTATGTAGGCGCTAGAATTGAACTTAGTGATATACAAGACTTTCTTGCAACCAATAATGACAATATCGCACCTACACTTTCAGCTCTTTTAGCGCGCATTGCAGCCATGCTCAATGCAGGCCCTCTCAGCCCACTCTCTTTTGACCCCGCGGAATTTGAATTACTCACCGCGGGTCATGTCCTTATAAAACGTCAGCTCAACGCCCTACCTGAATATTCGGTAGGAGGACGAGCCATTTCTGCACACAAAAGGGTTCAAGCTCGTCCTACCCTTATCCCAACACCTTTGGCGATCCTGGTCCAAACCCTAACTGCACACCATCCAAACCCGCTCCAAACGGACTCCCCGATCCAGCCCACCTCAAGTCGGGGAACTGGTCCTGATAGTGGACGACCAGGTGCCGCCTCTATACTGGCGCATGAGCCACAAGACGACCCATGAAGGGATGGCGTCACCCGAGTGGTGGAACTCAAGATCGCCCACCTGACTGTCGATTGACCACCACCCCACACCTTCGTCGCGTGGGGAATATGATCGCGCCAAAGGCGCGACGTCACCTCAAGGAATGCCCACCGACCGCGCGCCCCGCCGCCGCTGTCCTGCAGCTGTCAAACTATGAGCAGGCGGCTGAAGGGCAGCGCAAACAGTCACAAAGGGTGTATCGTCGCATGCGCACGGCGCAATCGGCATCCGTTATCAGCACAAATCAGCCCGAGTCACCGCGACTAACTTCGCCGCGAGTGACCGCTAATCAGCCCGTGCTTACGCGTAAACCAGTGCACAAACTTATACCTACAAGTGACACAACAACCATTCAGCACGACGTCCACAGCAGGACGCCTAACCCGAGGATTCTTAAGGTCATCAGCCCGCACTACCCAGTCACCCCGACATCCGTAAGTACCTACATATCATCCCTATGTTCCCTACCGATGTATGGTGTAAAAACACCACTAGCAGTACCTTAAGCAGTGTGTACACGGCTATACATAACACTAGCTGTACCTTCAGCAGTGTGTACACAGCTATACATAAAACTAGCAGTACCTTCAGCAGTGTGTACATGGCTATACATAACACTAGCTGTACCTTCAGCAGTGTGTACACAGCTATACATAACACTAGCAGTACCTTCAGCAGTGTGTACACGGCTATACATAACACTAGCAGTACCTTCAGCAGTGTGTACACGGCTATACATAACACTAGCTGTACCTTCAGCAGTGAGTACACGGCTATACATAACACTAGCAGTACCTTCAGCAGTGTTTACACGGCTATACATAACACTAGCAGTACCTTCAGCAGTGTGTACACGGCTATAGATAACACTAGCAGTACCTTCAGTAGTGTGTACACAGCTATACATAACACTAGCAGTACCTTCAGCAGTGTGTACACAGCTATACATAACACTAGCAGTACCTTCAGCAGTGTGTACACGGCTATACATAACACTAGCAGTACCTTCAGCAGTGTGTACACGGCTATACATAACACTAGCTGTACCTTCAGCAGTGTGTACACAGCTATACATAACACTAGCAGTACCTTTAGCAGTGTGTACACGGCTATACATAACACTAGCAGTACCTTCAGCAGTGTGTACACGGCTATACATAACACTAGCTGTACCTTCAGCAGTGTGTACACAGCTATACATAACACTAGCAGTACCTTTAGCAGTGTGTACACGGCTATACATAACACTAGCAGTACCTTCAGCAGTGTGTACACGGCTATACATAACACTAGCAGTACCTTCAGCAGTGTGTACATGGCTATACATAACACCAGCTGTACCTTAAGCAGTGTGTACATGGCTATACATAACACTAGCTGTACCTTCAGCAGTGTGTACACAACTATACATAACACTAGCAGTACCTTCAGCAGTGTGTACACAGCTATACATAACACTAGCAGTACCTTCAGCAGTGTGTACATGGCTATACATAACACTAGCAGTACCTTCAGCAGTGTGTACACGGCTATACATAACACTAGCTGTACCTTCAGCAGTGTGTACACGGCTATACAATACACTAGCAGTACCTTCAGCAGTGTGTACACAGCTATACATAACACTAGCAGTACCTTTAGCAGTGTGTACACGGCTATACATAACACTAGCAGTACCTTCAGCAGTGTGTACACGGCTATACATAACACTAGCTGTACCTTCAGCAGTGTGTACACAGCTATACATAACACTAGCAGTACCTTTAGCAGTGTGTACACGGCTATACATAACACTAGCAGTACCTTCAGCAGTGTGTACACGGCTATACATAACACTAGCAGTACCTTCAGCAGTGTGTACATGGCTATACATAACACTAGCAGTACCTTCAGCAGTGTGTACACGGCTATACAATACACTAGCAGTACCTTCAGCAGTGTGTACACAGCTATACATAACACTAGCAGTACCTTTAGCAGTGTGTACACGGCTATACATAACACTAGCAGTACCTTCAGCAGTGTGTACACGGCTATACATAACACTAGCAGTACCTTCAGCAGTGTGTACACAGCTATACATAACACTAGCAGTACCTTTAGCAGTGTGTACACGGCTATACATAACACTAGCAGTACCTTCAGCAGTGTGTACACGGCTATACATAATACTAGCTGTACCTTCAGCAGTGTGTACACAGCTATACATAACACTAGCAGTACCTTTAGCAGTGTGTACACGGCTATACATAACACTAGCAGTACCTTCAGCAGTGTGTACACGGCTATACATAACACTAGCAGTACCTTCAGCAGTGTGTACACGGCTATACATAACACTAGCTGTACCTTCAGCAGTGTGTACACAGCTATACATAACACTAGCAGTACCTTTAGCAGTGTGTACACGGCTATACATAACACTAGCAGTACCTTCAGCAGTGTGTACACGGCTATACATAATACTAGCTGTACCTTCAGCAGTGTGTACACAGCTATACATAACACTAGCAGTACCTTTAGCAGTGTGTACACGGCTATACATAACACTAGCAGTACCTTCAGCAGTGTGTACACGGATATACATAACACTAGCAGTACCTTCAGCAGTGTGTACACGGCTATACATAACACTAGCTGTACCTTCAGCAGTGTGTACACAGCTATACATAACACTAGCAGTACCTTTAGCAGTGTGTACACGGCTATACATAACACTAGCAGTACCTTCAGCAGTGTGTACACGGCTATACATTACACTAGCAGTACCTTCAGCAGTGTGTACACGGCTATACATAACACTAGCAGTACCTTCAGTAGTGTGTACACAGCTATACATAACACTAGCAGTACCTTCAGCAGTGTGTACACAGCTATACATAACACTAGCAGTACCTTTAGCAGTGTGTACACGGCTATACATAACACTAGCAGTACCTTCAGCAGTGTGTACACGGCTATACATTACACTAGCAGTACCTTCAGCAGTGTGTACACGGCTATACATAACACTAGCAGTACCTTCAGCAGTGTGTACAGAGCTATACATAACACTAGCAGTACCTTTAGCAGTGTGTACACGGCTATACATATCACTAGCAGTACCTTCAGCAGTGTGTACACGGCTATACATAACACCAGCTGTACCTTAAGCAGTGTGTACATGGCTATACATAACACTAGCTGTACCTTCAGCAGTGTGTACACAACTATACATAACGCTAGCAGTAGCTTCAGCAGTGTGTACACAGCTATACATAACACTAGCAGTACCTTCAGCAGTGTGTACATGGCTATACATAACACTAGCTGTACCTTCAGCAGTGTGTACACGGCTATACATAACACTAGCTGTACCTTCAGCAGTGTGTACACGGCTATACAATACACTAGCAGTACCTTCAGCAGTGTGTACACAGCTATACATAACACTAGCAGTACCTTTAGCAGTGTGTACACGGCTATACATAACACTAGCAGTACCTTCAGCAGTGTGTACACGGCTATACATAATACTAGCTGTACCTTCAGCAGTGTGTACACAGCTATACATAACACTAGCAGTACCTTTAGCAGTGTGTACACGGCTATACATAACACTAGCAGTACCTTCAGCAGTGTGTACACGGCTATACATAACACTAGCAGTACCTTCAGCAGTGTGTACACGGCTATACATAACACTAGCTGTACCTTCAGCAGTGTGTACACAGCTATACATAACACTAGCAGTACCTTTAGCAGTGTGTACACGGCTATACATAACACTAGCAGTACCTTCAGCAGTGTGTACACGGCTATACATTACACTAGCAGTACCTTCAGCAGTGTGTACACGGCTATACATAACACTAGCAGTACCACCAGCAGTGTGTACACGGCTATACATAACACTAGCAGTACCACCAGCAGTGTGTACACGGCTATACATAACACTAGCAGTACCTTCAGCAGTGAGTATACAGCTGAGATGTTCAGGGTCGCGCAGAGAGGAATGGAGAGAGCTATGCTCGGTATCACCTTGCCCGACCAGAAACGAAATGAATGGATAAGAAGCAAGACTAGAGTGGGTGACATAATGTTCGCAATAGCGAAGAAAAAGTGGACATGGGCAGGACACATTGCGAGAATGGATGTGAGTCGATGGGTGAGGCGAGTTCTTGAGTGGAGATCCAGGGCCGACACAAGAGGGCGAGGTCGCCCACCGCAGCGCTGGGTAGACGACATCGGGAGACACGCAGGCCGGGACTGGATGCACCGAGCACAAGATCGCCAGGAATGGAAAAAAGGGAAGAGGCCTACATCCAAGAATGGATTACAACGAGGCCTCCATGATGATGATGACCATTTCATCAAAGTGTTGGGATGGAGAGAGCAACTATTGAATGTTTTCGCGACGCAATCATAGCCCCTAAGAGAGTAAAAGCTTAGAGCTGAAATATTTGTAGCCAAATTTTCACATATTGTAGAATATTAGACTTTTTTCTTGCCGGAACTACGCATATGAAGGATATTAAATAGTTCAGTAACTACTATGTTTTCACGTAACTCTATATGAGTATAGGAATTACAAGTACAATTTGAAAAACTTAATACCGACTTCTATTCTATTCAGTTATTGGACTGTATCTCAAAAACTACTGGACCGAATCCACACGGGAAGCACCAGCTTTCAATCAAAAAAACAATTTTGAGAACCGGTTCACCCAATCGAAAGTTATGAGGTTGTTACCTCATATAATAAAAAATAACAAAACAAAAATACAGTCGAATTGAGTACCTCCTCCTTTTTTGGAAGTTGGTAGAAAATTATACATTAACATCATCCATCAGCACGCAGGTGAAGCCACGGGAGCAGCTAGTATATAAATACAGTACAATCTCACTAATCCGGCACTTCGATAGATTGGCACGTCCAATAATCTGGCACCCTCCGCCCACGCCTCCTTTTCCCCTCTATACCTGTGAGCTTTGGTCGCTGCGTCATCGACTAGCAGTCTAACCTCAAAACTTATCACGTGCACGTGCTAACGTATTGTTTCTCTCAAGTGAGACTAGTCTATAGTTAAAAATGTCAAATAAACGTTCCATAATACATTACATACATTTATCCCCTCTATGAAATGCTTTATTTTATTTATTACCGATGACTTTTTCAGTATAACCGAGTAATCCGAACATTCCAATAATCCGGCACCCTCTGGTTTTTAATAGTGCCGGATTAGTGAGATTACACTGTACATTTCCTTAAACTCTCCGCTAGTAAGTGGACATCAATGCGTGTACCACTTACTACCGCAATCTCGTGTCTGACAAGTGACGACCCCACGGATTTAGGAATGGAGGGGATATGGCACGAGACATTTATTCTAGTGATTCGCATGTTGCAGTTTTTAAATTACGCATCCCCTCTACATTTCACGCGCAAAAAAAACAACAAACTCATAAAGTACAAAAATAATACATAGAACGCAACGCTCTCATTAGCTACTTACACCAACTCATTACAATGCACACTGACAAATCAACCAATGAACGGTACCAACTTCCGGCGCCGATAGCATCGGCCGCACTACGCGACGATACGCGATAACCATTTATTTATCCGTTAGGATACATTATTTCTATGGCGCTTACAGAAGTATCGTTATACGCGGAATTAAACAGCCCGATTATGTCACTCACAGCGCTTATAGCGTGCTAATGAAATCGAACCGATAGTTAAACAAAGCGAGCAAATCTAACCTCTGTGACAGACAAATGTCGAAACTAAGCCCGCTACGACGCTCACTATAACTGCTCATTGTAAGTGCAGAAACTATTTTTTTATTACTTTTAAACTACTTTTCGCAGACTCCGGGGTCCGTGCCAGCCAACTTATTCTTGACTTTTTTATATAAACGATTTAAATATGCCACATCTAAGCATACAAACAAATCTATCTAGAACACAGACTAATCTTTTTTTGGCAAAAAATAAAAGCACTGATACATAAACAGAAGAGAACAAAAGGTTTAAGGTATTCATTCATTAGTATTCCGAGCAGACCGATCTCCGCAAGCAGCACCCGTTCATGAGTTGACGCATGTGGCAGCCATCGCCTTCCTCAACCATGTTTGAGGGAAGATGGCGACCCGACACACGACAACACCGCCTGCCGACAATTTTTCGTGAGCGTGCCTGCTCTCTACTCTCTATGCTTATACATACTCTTTGTCAAATACACGAGCATGACTGATCGGAATGCTAATGTCTACCCATTACATTATTAGGTACCTACTGATAGACTTAAATTACTAAATACACTTTTTTCCTTATTTTAAGGAAACATAATTAAGTAAAGACATAGAGGATTAATTTCACACATCCCATTTCAGAAGGTCCTTCATCACCACTCTTGTCTCTGAAGGCAGTTTTAGGCCTACTACTTACCTATATATGCGGATGGTATATCGTGTTTCAACCGTCGCCTTCCTTACAACCTTCCAACGGCATCGATCTCGTCATCTGCGTGGGAAACAAGGCGCCAGTGTACCGCGAAACTGCAACAACTGCAAGAAGAACTCCATCTTGCAGCTTCAAACCGGAATAACGTTACGAGTTCACATTCGCCTACCATTCGCCCGCTTACACAATTTCGGAACACTTGAGTGCGCTAATAGTGCTTATGTCGTGATTCGGACTTCAATAACAGTTTGCATCTTTTAAGCTCAACACCCACAGAGGCCGGATACGTGGGAAAGCGGTCGTGATCCTGGACGGTATTTTTTGCAATGTTCTAATTTGTGTGCACCCTGACACACCGCACCGCACCGGATCGCGCCCGCTAGTTATGTATTGTGCAAAGGTTAGTGTTGCCATCTCTAAAATTTGACAACCAGAACAAGACGCGTGAAAACCCCGGATGTTTGAGCCTAGAACCCGGAAAAGTCAACAGATTTTTTTACACATAGTGTAATAAATATGTTATAAATTTTATTCTCTCAATATCTCAGAATATAATTAAATTTAGTCATCTTTTATCATCATTTATATTTTAATTAAATTATAAAATTTATTGAATTTTAATAAAATAAAAAAGAAAATTACATAAGTAAAAATGTGATAACTATTTTGGCAGAAAAATGTAATGATTTTAGAATTCATAAATATATTTTAACTTATAACTGCCTTCAGAGACAAGAGTGGTGATGAAGGACCTTCTGAAATGGGATGTGTGAAATTAATCCTCTATGTCTTTACTTAATTATGTTTCCTTAAAATAAGGAAAAAAGTGTATTTAGTAATTTAAGTCTATCAGTAGGTACCTAATAATGTAATGGCATTAGCATTCCGATCAGTCATGCTCGTGTATTTTAAATGAACCTAACAAAACAGAATCTTATTACAGTTTGTTACAAAATGTGTAATCAGTTAGATTTTTATTTTAGACTTAACATTTTTAAACCCGGACTAAAAATGAAACCCCGTCCGGACGCTCCCCGGACGCTCTCTAAACAAAAACAAAGACAAATCCGGGGAAATCCGAACGGATGGCAACCCTAGTCAGGGTGCACACAAATTCGAACATCACAAAAATACCGTCCCGGATCGGGACCGCTCTCCCGCGCCTCCCGCCTCTGTGGGTGTTCAGCTGAACTGATCTTCATGACGTCACGTTATAAACAATCCCGATAAAGCGAACACAAAAGCAAGGATATAATAACACAGTCAGTGAACGATAACAATACCTACCTAATTATAACAGTACAGTATAATGATAACAATAACCAGCAGTGAGGTAAAGGCGTGTAGAGTCTCGACATGATTGTGCGGTTGTTACTCACTCTGTTTTGTTCAACTGTTTGTTTTTGCTGCGCTGAAGGTTTGTGTCAAATTGTCATTTTATACCGACAAAAAAGGATGAGGTTCGAGGAGGTTGATCACCTTTCTCTCCTATTTGTGGACCGATTCTCAATATTCTTTTTTTATTTGAAAGAGCGTACATCCGAGGTCCCTTTTAAATTTTCTACCGCCTTCCAAAAGGGTAAGGTATTCCATTCGACGGTTTTTAAAAATGTTTGTTACCTCATAACTTTCACTTGTCACTAAAAAGGCGGATTTTTTTTACCAAAAAATGGAACCGACCTAAAAAGTGTGAAATAACTTGTGGAAGTCGGTACCATGCGCACAATATTGTGATAATGGGTACTTTGAACTATCATGGTACCGACTTCAACAAGTTATTTCACACTTTTAAGGGTAGAAGTCGGTTCTATTTTTTTTATTCCGCTAACTGATTACAATTTTTAAAAACTTCGTTTAATGTCAAACGCGATGACTGTATGATTTATAATGCTGTGGTATACTTCATGTGGACGTGTAGAAGTTATTAAGCTCTTACGCAGGAATATAAGTTTTTCAAATCACGGTCAGTTTAACAAAAATAAACATTAGGAACGGGATATTTACTGTTTATAATCCGTTTCCTCGTGATCATGGCGCTTGCAACAGTGCCGAAATACAGGATTATAGGATATAGGATTTCGGTAACTGACAATCAAATGTTTTGTTCTAAAAACTTTTATTAATCAATATGCGTTCTTAAAATAAAACCAAAAAAATTTATTTTAGATTGTGTGTTTGTATCGATTTGTAGTGTAAAGAGCATACTAATTATAATTTTGTTTTTATTGACGCAGCCAATAATATTTGTGTAGGGGGTCGTTATTTATTTGAGTGTTTTTTAAATGAATTGTTAACCTTTTTCAAAATTTTATAAATTTATTGTTTTGTGTAGATGGCCGATGGGGCCGAAAGGTTCTGGAATGGAGACCACGGCCCGGCAAGCGCAGCGTAGGTCGTCCACCGACACGGTAGACAGACGACCTGATAAAGGTCGCAGGACGACGTTGGATGCAGGCCGCTTCCGATCGGTCCTTTTGGAAAATTATGGGGAGGCTTATGTTCAGCAGTGGACGTCCTACGGCTGAGATGATGATGATTGTTTTGTGTTTCGTTCTAGTCCAACACCCGCTCTAGGCCTCTGAAAATCAGCGTGCAGATCTGCTGAACATTTTAACATTTTTTTAATATTTTAACAGATAGACCTTTTCAGCAACTACCTTAGTTAGAATTAAGTACTTCTCTGATTTTTGTTTTATTTTTATTTTTAGTTTCTATTATAAGTTTTTTTTTCATATTTTCATTGTGTAGTTAAGCTGAATAAATGTATTTTCTTTCTTTCTAAAAGTACATTCTTATGCTTTCAGATGTGATCCCAGAAATAGAACTGAAACTGTTCAAGGACGCCAACGGCAAAACAAAATGTTCGCAAGGGGCGCTGCTCCTCCCTACCCACATCACATCACAGCCCAAACAGTATCACGTGTACATAAACTCAACTGAAGTTGTTTATAAAATAATGTAAGCATATCAATGGTAACTATGATGGTTTATTGGTTTGGGTTTTTCTCTCTATACATTTAAATGTTTGAGATCGCTAAAGCAGGCGTTAGTGCTTTGAAAAGTAATACTATAAAAATTACAAGGGTTGCGATGTCAATACGAAAGTTTGAGTATTTTTAAATAATGCTTCTTTCGGTTGAATAGTACTGACAAAGCTTATTTAAAACACATCAACTTAAAATACATCGGGTGTGTGCCCTAACCATTACACTAGGCGGGAAGTCTGTATCACAATGATTAGTTCCTTCCTTGTTTGGATTTCGACAGCATTCAGAGGAGGAAAAAAGAAGGTATACAATTCAAATAATAGATTAAATAACAGTAAAATTACAGTAAATACAATAAAAAAAAATACTTTTTAACAAATTTAAATTATTAACATTGTGTTTGTAAAATTGATTTTTAACTCATCTATATCATTATTTAATTAACTTTGTGTGTGTGTGTGTGTGTGTGTGTGTGTGTGTGTGTGTGTGTGAGTGAGTGTGAACAGGGAGTGTGTAAGGGAAGGTGTGTGCGCACAATTGTGTAAGAAGTTACTAGTCATATAAAATATACTATATTTTTAGTGGATAATTCATAACTCATTATAATATCCTAAATATTTCTTCTGTTTCCTGATATGACAAACTCTTGCTTTGCTATGCCTTCTTGCCATGCTATGAGAGCCTCCTTACATTTTATGACTGAGACAGGGTAAATACCATCAGCCTCATTAGCCACGTTGTATAAACGAGCACCAAGAACGTAAGAGTGCCTTCCAGCTAACGTGGCTCTATGGAGTATTATATCGCATATCTTACTTTTTCTACGTTTCCCTTGGTTGAGGTTGGGGTCATAAGGAGTTGCTTTGTGTTTGCTCAGTACGGTTTGCAAAACAAAAACCGTTCAATAGATGTCGCTACGTCCCCTTAAGACGATTGGTCAGATAGAGAGTTAAGCTTCAATGTTCGGACCCGAACCTCGGTGGCCTAGTTGGTCAATGGCATCTGACACGGAGAATCAGAAGACGCGGGTTCGAACGAAGATGTGAATTTTTCTCTCTATAAATTTCAAGGTAACTATGAGTTCACTGGGCCAATCGGTTATATTCGTCCTCGAATGACGTGTGATCTGATGATTCTCTTATTGTAGATTTTATGTTATATGACAGAAATATGATTTTCTACAAATTGAAGATTATTTGCGTAGCTAATAACCTCTCGTCATCGACCACAGTCAACTAAAGTGCCCCGGAGACGGTCATTCGCAATTGTCAATTATTACGTCATTGACCGTTTCAATTGAAAGTGCGAATGAGAGTGCTTAATACGAGATATCGCCTTTGTACATAAGGTGGTTTTTCCAACGTTTCTAGTCATCTCTTCATTTGTTGTCACGGATGTTAAGATGCAACGATGTTTGCTCTTAGAGAATGGCATGGCTGTCAATTGCACAACGAGACGTTCAAGTGATTACATTACGTCATTCGCAATTTTCAATGGGCTTCAATCAAAACTTCCATCATTCGCCTTCAATCTAAATGATCATTTGGGACATCAATAACGTAAAAATTCACATATGCGAATGATCGTCTCCGGGGCACTCAACAAAACATAAGATCAATTGTGACGCTCCTCACGAAGTTGTACTATTTTATATCGACTCGGCTCATTACAAAGACTTGGAAGTTCCAATTATTGTTTACTATTCTTTAATAATATAAAACACTCTTATAACGTAACTGAATATTTATATCCTTATTGTCATACTTCCTTTTCTTACCTTATATTCTAGCTTCTTGAATAATTAATTAATACTTTTAACGAGTAGTCACACGTCGACAATTTAAAACCTCGTAAAATTTCTTTATGAAATTTATGGCCAACGAAGTTGGTCTCACATTTATTATGACTACTTACACCTTTATATGTATATAACTTATATTGTGAAACTGTTCGTTCTTAAAAGAATAAACACACACGAGTATAACCAAAAGTATTTATTATATCTACTTCTACACAGTAAAAAAAGAAGGAAGCATAACTCAGAACAAATTCCACACAAATTCCAAAAAGTGGTCCTTCAACCCAAAACAAGGTATGGTTCCAAATACGGATTACTTCCGAGGTTACAAAGAGACATGTTCGGTGATTGGTTTAAATTTCAGAAGGAGAGCAGGGAGTGGTCCACACGCGTGCTGCAACGTAGTAGACGTTGCAGCACGCGCGTGGATGACAGCTGAGTCATAGTGGCGTGAACGATGTTATTGATTTAGCACAACTTTTATTGGGTCATTTTTTAAGGCAGTTACTCTTCCTGATATTATTTCTTTGTAGGTTAAAGTGTAGAATGTAGATATAAAGAGGAAAAATATGTATTTTTGTGTGTGTGGATGTTTGTAATGAATAAACTCAAAAACTGAAATTTATAGAGAGAAAAATTCACATCCTCGAACGGGATTCGAACCCGCGTCTTCTGACTCTCCGTGTCAGACGCCATTGACCAACTAGGCCACCGAGAATCTGGTCCGAGCATCGAATTTTAACTCTCTATTTGACTAACCGTCCTGCGGGGACGGAGCGACCTCTATTGGACAGTTTAACAGTACCATCCAACCGAAAGAAGCATTATTTAGAAATACTTGAACTTTCGCATTGACATCGCGGCCCTTGTGATGACGGTTGTGATGACGGATGAGACGATCACAGAGAGTCAGAAGACGCGGGTTCGAATCCCGTTCGAGGAAGTGAATTTTTTTTCTCTCTATAAATTTCAATGTTTGAGATCGCTAAAGCAGGCGTTAGTGCTTTGAAAAGTAATACTATAAAACTCAAAAACTACTGGACCGATTTCAAAAATTCTTTCACCATTAGAAAGCTACATTCACCCTGAGTAACATAAGATATATTAGATTCATCATCATCTTCACAATTATCACTGCGCGGGTGAAACCGCGGAGAGCAGCTAGTAGTCTATAAAAAGAGAAGCACCCTCGCATTTGTGGACGCACTTGTGCTAATTTTCTGCTTCACCGCTACCATAGACAATACTGGGTGTATTGTCTATAGCTATGTAGAAAATATACTTCGAGTCTCAACCAATGACGATTCTATTAATTTACAAGCAGCAGTATATTGGTTTTGCTGTCCTTGTCACACTTACAGATCTATAAACTACTAAAAACAAAACTTCATTTCCTGTCTCACTCTATGATCGGAGAAGGGCGTGTGTGAGATTTGTCAAGGTAGAGGGCATTGACCACTACTACATTAAAAGGTTTCATAGCATAACACACATGGTAACAAGCAGACGTATCCGATTATATCCTATGAAAGAGATGGATGTTTATAATATGAATTTAACTACCTGTCTAGCTACGTATTCTACCAAGGAATGAAGGAAAACACAGAAGTAACATTAATATCATTATAATATAACATATATGTTACCCTTGGGTAACATATATGTTATATTATAAACACAGTGTTCATTTTACCTCCATTTATGGTCTTCCGAAGTCCCCTTACATGTAACTTCATTTCTTCAGGGCTGATAATTTTCTGTACTAAGCTTTTAGTCTCCTCACTGGATTTAAGTTTATCCTTGGGATAAATCGCGACAGAGCTAAGTTGTGTAGGGCGGATGTAATTATTTGTGCTCTTTTTAACCATGTCGGCAAACGATGCTTTACTTGATGGTAATGAGGACTCTTCAATACTTTGTCGCAGGTCATGCAGGCGCTCGGATAGATTTTGCTCTTTGAGGGCTTGTATATGTGCATGCGCTTGAATGGTCTTTTGCTTCAAAGCTTGGTATTCAACGGCCATTTGGGATGTACCATGGCCTACCTTTCTGCACAAGTTATTGATTTTAAGTTTTTGGTCTGAGTTGAGTTTGCCATCGGAGGCAATAGAGCATACTTCATTCAGGCATTGTTCAATAGTGTCCATCCAGTTCTGAATCTCCACCGTTTTCACGGCCTCAATGGGCACATCAATCCTGGGCGGGGGCGGCATCGGGGACTGCTCGGCTCGGGGGGTGGGCGGTGGACTGCGTACTATTTTACTACTTCGCCCAAAAGGGCTATCCATGATGTTGTTTTAATGTAGATATAAGATCAAAACATTTCGACGACACAGTTTACAATTACACTGTTGGCATAACTTTTGCTGACTCTGAACTAGGTCAGATTGTGAATTTATTTATTAATTTGTGCAATTAATATACCGATACGTCCGTTCTTACCGAGAGTCGAGAGATTGATGATGATATGATCTACGTAACCCGAAATCCAGCTCTAAAATGTTAACACCGTAAGTTTTTATCTCGGAATTGTTCGCGGCATATAACTTATAACTACTCTCTAAACTTTCACCTCTAAATTTGCTTACCGGTAAAACACTTACGTTTGCGCCAGAGTCTATCAAAAATGGGATCCTAGACTTCCGCTCGAAAATACATAGTCGGTGGTTGCCAGCCGATGATATGCAGTCCTCCACCGAATTTGACTGCACAGCATTCAGTTTTCCGAGTTCCCAGGTGCTCGCGGCTGCTTCCAATTGCACGGCTGCTCACATGACCTTGCTCGATTCCTGTAGCGATGGTGAAAACGGCAGAGCCAGTTTGGACTATCTGGTGTTCTTCGTTGTCCTCTTGATTGTGACCTGCGTCGGTTCCATGCATTTCCTCGGTTCATGCTTCTTCCTCGTATCTCGTTTACTTCGTTACGTAGTCCTCGTAGTTCCAGTGTCATTTGCATCTTTTGTTCCATCATTTTCTTCGCCGTATATGCAGAATTTGTAGACGTAGAGGTTGACACTGCGGCTACATCATTTGTGTGCAGATTTTCCATTATTTTATCAGCCATATTTGCCAAATTTGTCAGGTCCATGTCCGGTGCAATTGATAAAACTGCCTTCACTGCGTTCGGCAATCGCGCTATCCATAACCGCTTAAGTGCGTCGCTTGATACTTGGGTGTTTGCGGCATGTTCGGATTTTATGTGGTACGCCATGATTCGAAGTAGCCATGCTGGGATGCTATTATTTTCTTCTCTTATATTTTTATTTTCTCACCGAGTACGTGCCCAATAGTCGGTGAGGAGTCGCCACCAGTCCGTTTGCAAGCCTTTATGATATCACTTAACTCTTCTTATAATTCAAAGATAAAATCACGTCAGTTTGTAAGCACTTCATAATCACGTCGTTGTAAGCACTTCATAAAATCGTCGCGGTCACCATTGTTGAGTTCAATGTTGCGTGTAAGATCGTAGGTTAAGATCTGTAGATATACTATCGAAGTGTCTATATTCTTGGTTTGGACGTAAATAATAAAACACCGGTTCACTATACAAGTCTATTCGTTCTTCAGTTATAATGGTTACATACACGTATGTGTTACATAGGTATTACGTCTCATAAAACCATTTAGTGCTTTACGCGAGTACAATTTACGGAGGTGTGGAGACGACTGGCGAGGCTAGTGCCGGGCGCTATGGCATTCTTATTATTCGCTTACATAGCCATTTAAGCTTCGCCACAGTCCCTACAAACAGGTTAGTAGAAACTGTCCATACAGTGGGTTCCAAATATTTTAAACCCCACCGTACAGATAGGCCACAGAAACTCTCCAACGATACTCTCAACCTCATGGCTAAACGACACTCACTGAAAATGCAGTCTTCGCATGATGCTGAAGCATATAGGCTGGTCAATAGACGAATATGGAAGTCCTTGCGACACGACATCCGGATCTTTAATACAAACCGTATTAAAGAGACGATAGAGCGGAAAAAAGGCTCCAAAGTGTTTACAAGAGACATGTCTATTGGGCAAAGCCAGTTGACGAAGCTGAAGAGAGAAGACGGCAGTGTAGCGTCGACCAAAGCAGAAGTGTTAGGAGAGGTAGAAAGTTTCTACGGACAGTTATATACCTCGATCGCTAAACCTGTTAGCAGCTCGGTCAAAGACCCAAGAGACAAGCTGACCCGACATACCGAAAATATCCCGAACATCAGCCTGTACGAGATTAGAATGGCCTTGAAACAGCTTAAGAACAACAAGGAGCCTGGTGAAGACGGTATCACATCTGAGCTTCTGAAAGCGGGTGGAACACCGGTACTTAAAGTCCTTCAGAAGCTCTTTAATACCGTTTTACTCGAATGATCAACGCCAGTAGCATGGAACAAAAGCATGGTGGTGCTGTTCCTCAAGACCTTTCTTGTCACCTTTGACAACAATTTACTTAAAAATTACAGACCCATCTCGCTTTTGAGCTATCTTTATAAGCTGTTTTCGAAGGTCATAACGAACCGTCTCAGTCGCAGTGTCACCTGCCTACCTACTCAGGGTAGAAGGGAGCATAAGAGAAAGAAGAGAGAGATTAGAATATAAGTATAATAAATAGAAAGGGTCGTGGATCTCAGACAGGTATGGCAATTTGGCAAGCTTCCCTGTTTAAGGACTTAGCTCCGGTCCGCTAGTATTTGAGTCGATGCTCAGCAGCAGGTCTGCCGTGCAGGGCTCGGCTCCACACCGCCGCGCCGGTAGAAATTCCCAGCAATCGCTGTAGAGAAAGGTGGCCGCGGTCGGTGCTGGAGATCAGAGGACGGCCGGAGTTCAGAGGTCGTGTACTGTTAGTAGTTCAGCCTCGTACTGGAAGAGTTCCGCCTCGTACTGGAAGAGTTCCGCCTCGTACTGGAAGAGTTCCGCCTCGTACTGGAAGAGTTCCGCCTCGTACTGGAAGAGTTCCGCCTCGTACTGGAACCCTGGAAAGCACATGTGCTCCGGTCACAATGGGTCCAGTAAGGTGATGAGCTGGTGGGTCCACTGTCCCTCTGCTACTGAGCATATAGTGACTCGCAGAGGGCCTTTAGGGATGTGGCCCGCCAGCAAACAAGAGATGCCATAAGGGCCAAGGAAGTAATGCTGCTGGTGAAGAATTCGCATCCGCTAAGGCTTCCGCTACCGAGCATAAAGGGACTAGCTAGGCCCTTCGCGGATGCGAACCACCAGCCGCTCAGAATGCCAGAAGGGCGTAAATAGGTGTGTTGCTGGTAAAAGTGCGCACAATCCACGAGGTCCGTTCACTACCGAGCAATTAGGGACTAGCCTAGGTACCTCGTGAATTGCGAGCTACCAGCAACACCCTTTCAAGTTTGCCAGAAGGGCGCAAAATAGAGAACACAAGTAGAAAGTTGAGAAGCAACAGAAAACACAGAAAAACACATAAATTAAACAAGAGAGTTAGCATGTAAGACACATAAAAAAATACAGCAAATAAGTTGAGAGTACATACCAAAGGTTACAAATTGTAGGTTAGAATTTATGGTGGTCAAGTACACTTTCACTTCAAAACTCAAACTTACCCAATGTATGGGGCTTCTAAAGATTGATGTTATAATTTAATTAAGTTTCAGTAACACTTTCAGACGTAGTGATTTATTTGCAGTTGCACAGTCGATGGCCGGTTGCGAAGTGATGCCGATTCCTCTTGTAGGAAAAACGTCAAGTTGGGCGGATGTCGGAGGCGTATTTCGCTACCATATATGGTAATGAAAAAGGCCTCAAAACCGTTGGAGTCGTCAATCCAATCACTACACTGCATTTTGAACTTTTTCAAAATATCAACGATCGTCCACCGGAACTCACAACTCGTGGCATTTTCTTCTGCTAGACTCGATTGACATTTGTTTAAACTGTCACTGTCAAACATTTTTGATTGTTATATGCGACCTCTATCGGTGAGTCGCTGAACTACCTCAGCGCGCAGAAAGGGTAGTTAGGTTTCTTGATTTAAAAGGTGCTTTTATCTTCAAATGGAATTTAGGTAGTCGTTTGTGAGTTTGCCTACAGATGTCGCTTATTTAAACTAGTTTTTAAGATAACCGATATTCTAGATCGGTTACAGCAGGTTTGATAAATTCCAGCCTCCGGAACAAGCCGGTTTCCGAAAAGGCTATAGTACCATAGACCACATCCACACGCTACGGCAAGTTATACAGAAGACCGAAGAGTATAACTTGCCTTTTTGTTTAGCGTTTGTGGACTATGATAAAGCCTTTGATTCGATCGAGACGTCGGTAGTACTTGAGTCTCTCCAGCGGTGCCGTATTGACTATCGGTATATTAAAGTGCTGAAGTGTTTGTACAAAAACGCCTACATGTCAGTCCGAGTACAAGAGCAGAGTTCGAGGGCAATTCCATTGCAAAGAGGCGTGAGACAGGGAGACGTGTTATCTCTGAAACTGTTCACCGCTACATTGGAAGACGCCTTCAAGCTTCTGGAATGGCAAGGACTTGGCATCAATATTAACGGCAAATACATCACTCACCTTTGATTTGCCGACGATATTGTAGTCATGGCAGAATTCGTGGAAGACCTCAGTACAATGCTCGAAGGCCTCCATCGAGTTTCCCAATGGGTAGGTCTTATGTTAAACATGGACAAGACGAAAATTATGTCTAATGTCCATGTTGTAACTTTGTTTTTTTTTTTTCGCGTAGGGAAAATGCTTTTACGCATACCCGCTCGCTGGGGAAAGCGCGCGGGTTATGTTGGACTCGCACGACCGACTAAAAACCCTACGATGTCCTTTGGCAAACAAGGAAAAGGGTCCGTTTGCGCACTCTCCGCAGCCCTGTCTTGCCGACGTCCACCCATCGATGTTTAAGGGCAGGCACACCTCGGAGGCGGGACAGAACGCCCTCCTCATACGGCTCCAGCGACGCTCTGGGACATCCAGCGCGTCGCCGCCTTAGAAGGGCTTCATGGTTGAGGGGTGCCAAACGTCCCCACGTCCGACGCCCCAAGCCCTCCTAGCGGAGACGGTGTGCGAGCTCTAATAGTTCGCCTCCGTGTCCGCGCCCTCCGGAGCGGGAGAGAAAGAGGATTAATCTCTCTCTCGCAATCTTCGGTCTCCCTCTGCGACATCATGTCCTCGCAGAAAGAGACCATCGTCTTCCATAACCTCTCGTCATCGACCATCCTGGCTAAAATGGTCGGTAAGGTGAGGTCTGCCCCCAGCACTGCGATCTAGGATCGCCTTGATGGGCCGCCCCCGGGCACGCCTCCAGTACGTGTAGTGCGGTTTCTTCCACGCAGCCGCACTGGTGGCACACTGGTGTCACTTTCTTTCGGGCCACGTTGCACAAGTACCTCCAGAAGCATCCATGCCCCGAGAGGACCTGTGTAAGCCGGAAGGTAAGCGGCCCGTGGCGTCGATGGACCCACGTTTCGAGTACGGGCCGGACTGCCTCAAGAAACCTTGTAGCTCCAGCTCCCCTCCGTGAGTCCACGGCTAGCCTACTACTCCAGGACGCCATAGCGGCCTCCCTCGCATCGGTGCGCCACTGTGCCATCTCCCGTGGGGCTGGGCAAAGATCGTCCTTTCACGCCCGCTTTCTTAACCAGAAGACCGAGGACAGAACCTCGGCCTCTAGGTCCCACAGGAGGGATCCAGCCAGGACGCCTGCCGTGCAGTATGTACACAGCTATACATAACACTAGCAGTACCTTCAGCAGTATGTATACAGCTATACGTAACACTAGCAGTACCTTCAGTAGTGTGTACACACCTATACATAACAATAGCAGTACCTTCAGCAGTGTGTACACAGCTATACATAACACTAGCAGTACCTTCAGCAGTGTGTACACAGCTATACATAACACTAGCAAAACCTTCAGCTGTATGTACACAGCTATACGTAACACTAGCAGTACCTTCAGCTATATGTACACAGCTATACAAAACACTAGCAGTACCTTCAGCTGTATGTACACAGCTATACGTAAAACTAGCAGTACCTTTAGCAGTATGTACACAGCTATCTATTACACTAGCAGTACCTTCAGCTGTGTGTACACGGCTATACATAACACTAGCTGTACCTTCGCAGTGTGTACACGGCTATACATAACACTAGCAGTACCTTCAGCTGTGTGTACACGGCTAAACATAACACTAACAGTAACTTCAGCAGTATGTACACAGCTATACATTACACTAGTAGTACCTTCAGCAGTGTGTATACAGCTAAAACTAACACTAGCAGTACCTTCTACAGTGTGTACACAGCTATACATAATACTAGCAGTAGCTTTAGCTGTGATCACATAGCTATACATAACACTAGCAGTACCTTCAGCAGTATGTACACAGCTAAACATAATACTAACAGTAACTTCAGCAGTATGTACACAGCTATACAATACACTAGCAGTACCTTCAGCAGTATGTACACAGCTATACGTAACACTAGCAGTACCTTTAGCAGTATATACACAGCTATACAAAACACTAGCAGTACCTTCAGCAGTACGTAAACAGCTATACATTACACTAGCAGTACCTTCAGCTGTATGTACACAGCTATACAAAACACTAGCAGTACCTTCAGCTGTATGTACACAGCTATACGTAACACTAGGAGTACCTTCAGCTGTATGTACACAGCTATACATAACCCTAGCAAAACCTTCAGCTGTATGTACACAGCTATACGTAACACTAGCAGTACCTTCAGCTATATGTACACAGCTATACAAAACACTAGCAGTACCTTCAGCTGTATGTACACAGCTATACGTAAAACTAGCAGTACCTTTAGCAGTATGTACACAGCTATCCATACCACTAGCAGTACCTTCAGCTGTGTGTACACGGCTATACATAACACTAGCAGTACCTTCAGCAGTGTGTATATAGCTATAAATAACACTAGCAGTACCTTCAGCAGTGTGTACACAGCTATACATAACACTAGCAGTACCTTCAGCAGTGTGTACACAGCTATACATAACACAAGCAGTTCCACCAGCAGTGTGTACACGGCTATACATAACACTAGCAGTACCTTCAGCAGTGTGTACACGGCTATACATAACACTAACAGTATCACCAGCAGTGTGTACACGGCTATACATAACACTAGCAGTACCACCAGCAGTGTGTGCACGGCTATACATAACACTAGCAATACCTTCAGCAGTATGTACACAGCTATACGTAACACTAGCAGTACGTTCAGCAGTGTGTACACGGCTATACATAACACTAGCAGTACCACTAGCAGTGTGTACACGGCTATACATAACACTAACAGTACCACCAGCAGTGTGTACACGGCTATACATAACACTAGCTGTACCTTCAGCAGTGTGTACACGGCTATACATAATACTAGCAGTACCTTCATCAGTGTGTACACGGCTATACATAACACTAGCAGTACCACCAGCAGTGTGTACACGGCTATACATAACACTAGCTGTACCTTCAGCAGTGTGTACACGGCTATACATAACACTAGCAGATTCTCAGCTGTGTGTACACGGCTATACATAACACTAGCTGTACCTTCAGCAGTGTGTACACAGCTATACATAACACTAGCAGTACCTTCAGCAGTGTGTATACAGCTATACATAACACTAGCAGTACCTTTAGCAGTGTGTATACAGCTATAAATAACACTAGCAGTACCTTCAGCAGTGTGAACACAGCTATACATAACACTAGCAGTACCTTTAGCAGTGATTACATAGCTATACATAACACTAGCAGTACCTTCAGCAGTGTGTACACAGCTATACATAACACTAGCAGTTCCACCAGCAGTGTGTACACGGCTATACATAACACTAGCAGTACCTTCAGCAGTATGTACACGGCTATACATAACACTAGCAGTACCACCAGCAGTGTGTACTCGGCTATACATAACACTAGCAGTACCACCAGCAGTGTGTGCACAGCTATACATAACACTAGCAATACCTTCAATAGTATGTACACAGCTATACGTAACACTAGCAGTACCTTCAGCAATGTGTACACGGCTATGCATAACACTAGCAGTACGTTAAGCAGTGTGTACACGGCTATACATAACACTAGCAGTACCACCAGCAGTGTGTACACGGCTATACATAACACTAACAGTACCACCAGCAGTGTGTACACGGCTATACATAACACTAGCTGTACCTTCAGCAGTGTGTACACGGCTATACATAATACTAGCAGTACCTTCATCAGTGTGTACACGGCTATACATAACACTAGCAGTACCACCAGCAGTGTGTACACGGCTATACATAACACTAGCTGTACCTTCAGCAGTGTGTACACGGCTATACATAACACTAGCTGATCGCGCCGAAGGCGCGACGTTACCTCAAGGAATGCCCCCCGCCCACGCGTCCCGCCGCCGCTGTCCTGCAGCTGTCAAACTTCGAGCAGGCGGCAGAAGGGCAGCGCAAACAGTCACAAAGGGTGTATCGTCGCATGCGCACGGCGCAATCGGCATCCGTTATCAGCACAAATCAGCCCGAGTCACCGCGACTGACTTCGCCGCGAGTGACCGCTAATCAGCCCGTGTTTACGCGTAAACCAGTGCACAAACTTATACCTACAAGTGACACAACAACCATTCAGCACGACGTCCACAGCAGGACGCCTAACCCGGAGATTCTTAAGGTCATCAGCCCGCACTACCCAGTCACCCCGACATCCGTTAGTACCTACATATCATCCCTGTGTTCCCTACCGATGTATGGTGTATAAACACCATATTTTCCTTCGAGCCGGATGGTGACCACCACATGTCATGCTTCAAGAGATATTGAGCTGACATGCCCCTCCTGGCGCAGTCAGCAGGATTTAGGGCGGAGGGTACATGTCTCCACGTGAGATTGCATGTATTTGCCTTGATTGAGGAGACTCTGTTGGCTTCAAATGTCTGAAGCGATTGTACAGGCGTGTTCAGCCAGGCCAGTACTATGGTACTGTCTGACCAACATATGTGCTGATGAACGGTGATGTGAGCTGATAACTGGGCCAAAACATGGGCCATGAGCTTAGCCAACAAGGTTTGGCGGTTTTTAATAAGAGCTACCTTTGACTTGGACATGAGCAAGTGCACATGTACCTGTCCATCAGGTGTAGTTTCGTGGAGGTATATAACCGCGACGTAGCCGAGTTCTGAAGCATCCGCATATCCCTGAAGGGTGTGTGTGGATGCCTTGTTTGAGCAGACGTTTCTTGGAAACCTGAGCGCTGAGAGACGTGGTAGGTCACGATAGATATTCTGACACTCAAGAGCGACGTCACTGGGTACTCGTTCGTCCCAATCGAGTTTTAAGGTCCACAACCTTTGAATCAAGGTTTTAGCGCGGAAGATGACGGGGCTGATTCAACCGCATGGGTCGTACAGACGTGCTATAGTGCTGAGTATTGACCTCTTGGTGAATCCATCTACCGTAGGTACTGAGACACTGTAGGTAAATTCGTCAGTTTGTGGTATCCATTGTATGCCAAGAACTTTGATGGAGTTATCGTCTGGACTGACGTCAAAATCTTTCGACATCTCGCACTGGTCATCTGGGAACCTTTCTAAGAGCCGGCGTGAGTTGGATGTCCACTTACGCAGTTGGAAACCCCCCAGTGCGACTAGGCTAATCAACTCGGTTTGTAAGTTCATGGCTTCACCGACAGTATCATGTCCGGTGAGCACGTCGTCAACAAATATTGACCTAGAGAGCACCTGAGCGGCTCTGGGATAGCGTTGCCCTTCATCCGCGATCAACTGCTGGATGGTGCGGTTCGCTAAGAATGGGCTGGAGCGTAATCCGTAAGTCACGGTGGACAATGCATATGTTAATAAGGGCTGATCTGGTGATGAACGCCAGAGAATGAGTTGAAACCGTCTGTGGTCGGGCTGAATCGTGATGTTTCTGAACATCTGTTGTATGTCTGTGCTGAAAAGGACCTTGTGTGTTGAAGTTTAAAATGATATCCGTGATATCTCGCTGCAGGGCCGGTCCCGTATGTAAGATGTCGTTGAGACTAGTGCCATTTGCGCTTTTACAACTAGCGTCAAAGACTGTACGTAGCTTGTCTGAATTGGCCTTGAAAATGTCATGGTGCGGTATGTAGCAGTGGGGCTGATCGCGGAACGTGTTTGGATGGCAGGGGTTCATGTGACCTTTATCTAGGTACTCCTGCATAAACGCTACATATTTTGAGCGGAGTTCGGGGTCATTTCCTTATTGGCCGTCCGCTCACCGCCTTACCTGAATATCCGGTAGAAGGCCGAGCCATTTCTGCACTAAAAAGGTTCAAGCTCGTCCAATCCTTATCCCAACACTTTTGGCGATCCTGGTCCAAGTCCTACCTGCACACCCTCAAAACCCGCTCCAAATGGACTTCCCGATCCAGCCCACCTCAAGTCGGGGAACTGGTACTGATAGTGGACGACCAGGTGCCGCCTCTACACTGGCGCATAGGCCGCATCACCAAGACGCTCCCGGGGAGGGATGGCGTCACCCGAGTGGTGGAACTCAAGACGACTTTGGGCATCTTGACGCGACCTGTCCTCAAGATCGCCCGCCTGCCTATCGATTGAGCACCACACCAAACCTTTGCCGCGTGGGGACATGTTCGCGCTAAAGCGCGACGTCACTTCGAGAACCCCCCGCGCGACCAAACGACCGCCGGCCGGGCAAGCGGTAAACGTCAAGCGAGGAGTCTCTCGCCCGCGACCACTCACCCGAAGGAAGCAAGCGCGCGCACGCCGAAATTGGTACCCTTGAAATACCTCCGCGTTAACTCGACACCCCTGTGTACGTGAGTGCGCGATAAGACTATACACGGACAATAACTACAAGTGAACAGTTCTTCAGCACGATGTCCACAGCAGGACGCCTAACCCGTGGAGTCAGGTCATCAGCACAAATCAGATCCAGAGTCACCCCGACATCCGTAAGTACCTACTCGACATCCCTGTGTTCCCTACCGATGTATGGTGTACATACACCATATTTTCCTTCGAGCGCGGATATCCGGCAACATATTTTCTTTCGCTGCCGGATAAAAGAACCAGTGCTATCACCCCCTAATCCCTTTTATACAGTCCATTGCCAAATATCAGCCCGAAGATCAGCACTATTTAATTTCCAAATAGCAAATATTACCCCAAACTCCTTCTTAGGGATTTAATTTAAATCCCTTTCGTCACACAAATCACCGACTTAACTCAGGTATTTGCGTATCAAGCCAAAGAACGCCGAGTTATTGGAAGCTTCTAGAAAGGTGACGACATCGTATGACATTAGCGCGCCACAGAATACATGAGTACGGCAGAGTTGTTTGTTTGACATTCCTAACTCATTAACGTTATATGCGTTTATTCATTTACGATTGTTTACTATTGTTTGCAAGAAAGTCAGTAATTAAGAAGATTCTTAGGCTAGGTACTACTACCTACCTACGCCAGGTACTTTGTTGATTTTAATTATAAAATTATACTAAGTACTGTTAGAAGATCTACTTGTGTTCGTGATTATAATGAAATAATTAATGTAAATTGATTGTTTACATTCAATTAGGGTACTGCACGAGAGTCTTAAAGGTTCTGTACCTAACGAACTAACAGATTATAATTAATTAATTAAGTCATTAAACCCTCAGCTCACATAAGGTTTGGTACACGCGTTATTAATTTAGGCGTTATTTTAACCGACTTCCGAAAAAGGAGGTGCGGAAGTCCACCTACGATTAAATATTTTAATATTTTTTATTTTTTTTTTCCTTGTGGCTGACTTCGCCTTCGACGTTAACGATGCCTTCAAAATCACAGGTAGCCAGATTTAGGGAGGAACAGATCGCTATTGTTAAGCTTAATTTGGAAGCGCTATCATTGAAGTCTAGCAAACCAAGGCATTATAGCCCAGAATTCGATGCCAGAGCATCTGGCGTAAGAGTGACTCATGATAAATTCGACGCGGCGTATTACATTATATTAGACACCGACGATTTATCAGACGCACAGGAAAAATTCTACAACGAGCAGTATGAAAGGACAATAGACGCCTATTACGAGATTCTCGTTGTAAAATTAGAACAAAAAACATGGTCATCAGCTCCCACTGACGATGTTAATTCAGCGCAAAATAAGGCGAAAGTCACAGCGCCACATACGGTAAACTCGGTCATCCCCCCCACTGAGATACCAAGGTTTACCTCACAACCTGCGCGCCCTTCGCCATCAGCTCAGCAGGTATCGAACCCGCAGCCACAGTGCTATGCGCAGGTTTCGAACCTGCAACCTATCAGCTCCGCGCCTATACCCGCGCGCTTCTCACCATCAGCTCAGCAGGTATCGAACCCGCAGCCACAGTGCTATGCGCAGGTTTCGAACCTGCAACCTATCATCTACGCGCTTATACCCGCGAGTTGCTCACCATCAGCTCAGCAGGTATCGAACCTGCAGCCTCCGCACTATGCGCAGGTTTCGAACCTGCAACCTCTCAGCTCAGCGACTATACCCGCGCACTTTTCGCCCCCATCTGCGAAGGTGTCGAACCCACAGCCTCCGTGCTATGCGCAGGTTTCGTACCTGCAACCTCTCAGCTCCGCGCCTATACCCGTGCGCTTCTCGCCCCCACTTCAGCCGGTTTCGAACCCACAGCCTCCGCGCTATGCGCAGGGTTCGAACCCACGACCTTTCAGCTCCGCGCCAAGACCAAAACAGGGATCGGACGCGCAACCTCGCTATGGTGACAACCATTGCTACCCATGGTGTAATGTAAAGGGTCACAAGCTTCGGGTATGTACCCGATACTACGCACCACAAGTGCATTTATTGCCGGTACAACAGCGCGAGGTACCACGGCGCCGTCCCTCACCTGATACGGGCCAGATGGTGTACTCCCGTCGTACTCCACCGCGAACTACCTCGCGTTCTCCACCGCCGCCTAGGCAATGTCTAGGACGGCACATTCAGCACACACCGACTCAGCACACAAATACTCAGCCCATATCCACTCAGCCCACAAAGAATCAGCACATATCCACTCAGCCCACTAAGAATCAGTACATATCAGCTCAGCTCATAGCTAATCAGCACAAATCTCAGCACGCAGATAATCAGCACACATCTTATCTGTCCACAATTACTCAGTACAGCACCACACGACGACAAACTGTCGTCGCAAACACCTTAAGTCAGCCAGGCGCTGACATTCTGCACTCACCCTTACGCCAGCAATTCTGGACGTTATCAGCTCGTCGCGTAATGCGACATCGAGTATACAAATGTATACATTGTTCACGTTTCCGCGCTAAACCTAAGGCCCCGTACATGGCCGACTTACCCGCCGACCGCGTAAACATTCAGCCCGTATTCAGCAAAGTCACGACGGACTTTGCTGGACCATTTTTGATGAAATCCAGTACACTTAGAAACGCCAAGCTATTAAAGGGCTACTTCTGTGTTATAACATGTCTCGCCACAAAGGCGGTCCATCTCGAGCCGGTATCTGAGTTATCCACGTTCCTTGCGGCATTACAGCGTTTTGTTTTTAGGCGCGGTGTACCGACGTTGATTAGGTATGATTGCGGTACAATTTATGTAGGCGCTAGAATTGAACTTAGTGATATACAAGACTTTCTTGCAACCAATAATGACAATATCGCACCTACACTTTCAGCTCTTTTAGCGCGCATTGCAGCCATGCTCAATGCAGGCCCTCTCAGCCCACTCTCTTTTGACCCCGCGGAATTTGAATTACTCACCGCGGGTCATGTCCTTATAAAACGTCAGCTCAACGCCCTACCTGAATATTCGGTAGGAGGACGAGCCATTTCTGCACACAAAAGGGTTCAAGCTCGTCCTACCCTTATCCCAACACCTTTGGCGATCCTGGTCCAAACCCTAACTGCACACCATCCAAACCCGCTCCAAACGGACTCCCCGATCCAGCCCACCTCAAGTCGGGGAACTGGTCCTGATAGTGGACGACCAGGTGCCGCCTCTATACTGGCGCATGAGCCACAAGACGACCCATGAAGGGATGGCGTCACCCGAGTGGTGGAACTCAAGATCGCCCACCTGACTGTCGATTGACCACCACCCCACACCTTCGTCGCGTGGGGAATATGATCGCGCCAAAGGCGCGACGTCACCTCAAGGAATGCCCACCGACCGCGCGCCCCGCCGCCGCTGTCCTGCAGCTGTCAAACTATGAGCAGGCGGCTGAAGGGCAGCGCAAACAGTCACAAAGGGTGTATCGTCGCATGCGCACGGCGCAATCGGCATCCGTTATCAGCACAAATCAGCCCGAGTCACCGCGACTAACTTCGCCGCGAGTGACCGCTAATCAGCCCGTGCTTACGCGTAAACCAGTGCACAAACTTATACCTACAAGTGACACAACAACCATTCAGCACGACGTCCACAGCAGGACGCCTAACCCGAGGATTCTTAAGGTCATCAGCCCGCACTACCCAGTCACCCCGACATCCGTAAGTACCTACATATCATCCCTATGTTCCCTACCGATGTATGGTGTAAAAACACCACTAGCAGTACCTTAAGCAGTGTGTACACGGCTATACATAACACTAGCTGTACCTTCAGCAGTGTGTACACAGCTATACATAAAACTAGCAGTACCTTCAGCAGTGTGTACATGGCTATACATAACACTAGCTGTACCTTCAGCAGTGTGTACACAGCTATACATAACACTAGCAGTACCTTCAGCAGTGTGTACACGGCTATACATAACACTAGCAGTACCTTCAGCAGTGTGTACACGGCTATACATAACACTAGCTGTACCTTCAGCAGTGAGTACACGGCTATACATAACACTAGCAGTACCTTCAGCAGTGTTTACACGGCTATACATAACACTAGCAGTACCTTCAGCAGTGTGTACACGGCTATAGATAACACTAGCAGTACCTTCAGTAGTGTGTACACAGCTATACATAACACTAGCAGTACCTTCAGCAGTGTGTACACAGCTATACATAACACTAGCAGTACCTTCAGCAGTGTGTACACGGCTATACATAACACTAGCAGTACCTTCAGCAGTGTGTACACGGCTATACATAACACTAGCTGTACCTTCAGCAGTGTGTACACAGCTATACATAACACTAGCAGTACCTTTAGCAGTGTGTACACGGCTATACATAACACTAGCAGTACCTTCAGCAGTGTGTACACGGCTATACATAACACTAGCTGTACCTTCAGCAGTGTGTACACAGCTATACATAACACTAGCAGTACCTTTAGCAGTGTGTACACGGCTATACATAACACTAGCAGTACCTTCAGCAGTGTGTACACGGCTATACATAACACTAGCAGTACCTTCAGCAGTGTGTACATGGCTATACATAACACCAGCTGTACCTTAAGCAGTGTGTACATGGCTATACATAACACTAGCTGTACCTTCAGCAGTGTGTACACAACTATACATAACACTAGCAGTACCTTCAGCAGTGTGTACACAGCTATACATAACACTAGCAGTACCTTCAGCAGTGTGTACATGGCTATACATAACACTAGCAGTACCTTCAGCAGTGTGTACACGGCTATACATAACACTAGCTGTACCTTCAGCAGTGTGTACACGGCTATACAATACACTAGCAGTACCTTCAGCAGTGTGTACACAGCTATACATAACACTAGCAGTACCTTTAGCAGTGTGTACACGGCTATACATAACACTAGCAGTACCTTCAGCAGTGTGTACACGGCTATACATAACACTAGCTGTACCTTCAGCAGTGTGTACACAGCTATACATAACACTAGCAGTACCTTTAGCAGTGTGTACACGGCTATACATAACACTAGCAGTACCTTCAGCAGTGTGTACACGGCTATACATAACACTAGCAGTACCTTCAGCAGTGTGTACATGGCTATACATAACACTAGCAGTACCTTCAGCAGTGTGTACACGGCTATACAATACACTAGCAGTACCTTCAGCAGTGTGTACACAGCTATACATAACACTAGCAGTACCTTTAGCAGTGTGTACACGGCTATACATAACACTAGCAGTACCTTCAGCAGTGTGTACACGGCTATACATAACACTAGCAGTACCTTCAGCAGTGTGTACACAGCTATACATAACACTAGCAGTACCTTTAGCAGTGTGTACACGGCTATACATAACACTAGCAGTACCTTCAGCAGTGTGTACACGGCTATACATAATACTAGCTGTACCTTCAGCAGTGTGTACACAGCTATACATAACACTAGCAGTACCTTTAGCAGTGTGTACACGGCTATACATAACACTAGCAGTACCTTCAGCAGTGTGTACACGGCTATACATAACACTAGCAGTACCTTCAGCAGTGTGTACACGGCTATACATAACACTAGCTGTACCTTCAGCAGTGTGTACACAGCTATACATAACACTAGCAGTACCTTTAGCAGTGTGTACACGGCTATACATAACACTAGCAGTACCTTCAGCAGTGTGTACACGGCTATACATAATACTAGCTGTACCTTCAGCAGTGTGTACACAGCTATACATAACACTAGCAGTACCTTTAGCAGTGTGTACACGGCTATACATAACACTAGCAGTACCTTCAGCAGTGTGTACACGGATATACATAACACTAGCAGTACCTTCAGCAGTGTGTACACGGCTATACATAACACTAGCTGTACCTTCAGCAGTGTGTACACAGCTATACATAACACTAGCAGTACCTTTAGCAGTGTGTACACGGCTATACATAACACTAGCAGTACCTTCAGCAGTGTGTACACGGCTATACATTACACTAGCAGTACCTTCAGCAGTGTGTACACGGCTATACATAACACTAGCAGTACCTTCAGTAGTGTGTACACAGCTATACATAACACTAGCAGTACCTTCAGCAGTGTGTACACAGCTATACATAACACTAGCAGTACCTTTAGCAGTGTGTACACGGCTATACATAACACTAGCAGTACCTTCAGCAGTGTGTACACGGCTATACATTACACTAGCAGTACCTTCAGCAGTGTGTACACGGCTATACATAACACTAGCAGTACCTTCAGCAGTGTGTACAGAGCTATACATAACACTAGCAGTACCTTTAGCAGTGTGTACACGGCTATACATATCACTAGCAGTACCTTCAGCAGTGTGTACACGGCTATACATAACACCAGCTGTACCTTAAGCAGTGTGTACATGGCTATACATAACACTAGCTGTACCTTCAGCAGTGTGTACACAACTATACATAACGCTAGCAGTAGCTTCAGCAGTGTGTACACAGCTATACATAACACTAGCAGTACCTTCAGCAGTGTGTACATGGCTATACATAACACTAGCTGTACCTTCAGCAGTGTGTACACGGCTATACATAACACTAGCTGTACCTTCAGCAGTGTGTACACGGCTATACAATACACTAGCAGTACCTTCAGCAGTGTGTACACAGCTATACATAACACTAGCAGTACCTTTAGCAGTGTGTACACGGCTATACATAACACTAGCAGTACCTTCAGCAGTGTGTACACGGCTATACATAATACTAGCTGTACCTTCAGCAGTGTGTACACAGCTATACATAACACTAGCAGTACCTTAAGCAGTGTTTACACGGCTATACATAACACTAGCAGTACCTTCAGCAGTGTGTACACGGCTATACATAACACTAGCAGTACCTTCAGCAGTGTGTACACGGCTATACATAACACTAGCTGTACCTTCAGCAGTGTGTACACAGCTATACATAACACTAGCAGTACCTTTAGCAGTGTGTACACGGCTATACATAACACTAGCAGTACCTTCAGCAGTGTGTACACGGCTATACATTACACTAGCAGTACCTTCAGCAGTGTGTACACGGCTATACATAACACTAGCAGTACCACCAGCAGTGTGTACACGGCTATACATAACACTAGCAGTACCACCAGCAGTGTGTACACGGCTATACATAACACTAGCAGTACCTTCAGCAGTGAGTATACAGCTGAGATGTTCAGGGTCGCGCAGAGAGGAATGGAGAGAGCTATGCTCGGTATCACCTTGCCCGACCAGAAACGAAATGAATGGATAAGAAGCAAGACTAGAGTGGGTGACATAATGTTCGCAATAGCGAAGAAAAAGTGGACATGGGCAGGACACATTGCGAGAATGGATGTGAGTCGATGGGTGAGGCGAGTTCTTGAGTGGAGATCCAGGGCCGACACAAGAGGGCGAGGTCGCCCACCGCAGCGCTGGGTAGACGACATCGGGAGACACGCAGGCCGGGACTGGATGCACCGAGCACAAGATCGCCAGGAATGGAAAAAAGGGAAGAGGCCTACATCCAAGAATGGATTACAACGAGGCCTCCATGATGATGATGACCATTTCATCAAAGTGTTGGGATGGAGAGAGCAACTATTGAATGTTTTCGCGACGCAATCATAGCCCCTAAGAGAGTAAAAGCTTAGAGCTGAAATATTTGTAGCCAAATTTTCACATATTGTAGAATATTAGACTTTTTTCTTGCCGGAACTACGCATATGAAGGATATTAAATAGTTCAGTAACTACTATGTTTTCACGTAACTCTATATGAGTATAGGAATTACAAGTACAATTTGAAAAACTTAATACCGACTTCTATTCTATTCAGTTATTGGACTGTATCTCAAAAACTACTGGACCGAATCCACACGGGAAGCACCAGCTTTCAATCAAAAAAACAATTTTGAGAACCGGTTCACCCAATCGAAAGTTATGAGGTTGTTACCTCATATAATAAAAAATAACAAAACAAAAATACAGTCGAATTGAGTACCTCCTCCTTTTTTGGAAGTTGGTAGAAAATTATACATTAACATCATCCATCAGCACGCAGGTGAAGCCACGGGAGCAGCTAGTATATAAATACAGTACAATCTCACTAATCCGGCACTTCGATAGATTGGCACGTCCAATAATCTGGCACCCTCCGCCCACGCCTCCTTTTCCCCTCTATACCTGTGAGCTTTGGTCGCTGCGTCATCGACTAGCAGTCTAACCTCAAAACTTATCACGTGCACGTGCTAACGTATTGTTTCTCTCAAGTGAGACTAGTCTATAGTTAAAAATGTCAAATAAACGTTCCATAATACATTACATACATTTATCCCCTCTATGAAATGCTTTATTTTATTTATTACCGATGACTTTTTCAGTATAACCGAGTAATCCGAACATTCCAATAATCCGGCACCCTCTGGTTTTTAATAGTGCCGGATTAGTGAGATTACACTGTACATTTCCTTAAACTCTCCGCTAGTAAGTGGACATCAATGCGTGTACCACTTACTACCGCAATCTCGTGTCTGACAAGTGACGACCCCACGGATTTAGGAATGGAGGGGATATGGCACGAGACATTTATTCTAGTGATTCGCATGTTGCAGTTTTTAAATTACGCATCCCCTCTACATTTCACGCGCAAAAAAAACAACAAACTCATAAAGTACAAAAATAATACATAGAACGCAACGCTCTCATTAGCTACTTACACCAACTCATTACAATGCACACTGACAAATCAACCAATGAACGGTACCAACTTCCGGCGCCGATAGCATCGGCCGCACTACGCGACGATACGCGATAACCATTTATTTATCCGTTAGGATACATTATTTCTATGGCGCTTACAGAAGTATCGTTATACGCGGAATTAAACAGCCCGATTATGTCACTCACAGCGCTTATAGCGTGCTAATGAAATCGAACCGATAGTTAAACAAAGCGAGCAAATCTAACCTCTGTGACAGACAAATGTCGAAACTAAGCCCGCTACGACGCTCACTATAACTGCTCATTGTAAGTGCAGAAACTATTTTTTTATTACTTTTAAACTACTTTTCGCAGACTCCGGGGTCCGTGCCAGCCAACTTATTCTTGACTTTTTTATATAAACGATTTAAATATGCCACATCTAAGCATACAAACAAATCTATCTAGAACACAGACTAATCTTTTTTTGGCAAAAAATAAAAGCACTGATACATAAACAGAAGAGAACAAAAGGTTTAAGGTATTCATTCATTAGTATTCCGAGCAGACCGATCTCCGCAAGCAGCACCCGTTCATGAGTTGACGCATGTGGCAGCCATCGCCTTCCTCAACCATGTTTGAGGGAAGATGGCGACCCGACACACGACAACACCGCCTGCCGACAATTTTTCGTGAGCGTGCCTGCTCTCTACTCTCTATGCTTATACATACTCTTTGTCAAATACACGAGCATGACTGATCGGAATGCTAATGTCTACCCATTACATTATTAGGTACCTACTGATAGACTTAAATTACTAAATACACTTTTTTCCTTATTTTAAGGAAACATAATTAAGTAAAGACATAGAGGATTAATTTCACACATCCCATTTCAGAAGGTCCTTCATCACCACTCTTGTCTCTGAAGGCAGTTTTAGGCCTACTACTTACCTATATATGCGGATGGTATATCGTGTTTCAACCGTCGCCTTCCTTACAACCTTCCAACGGCATCGATCTCGTCATCTGCGTGGGAAACAAGGCGCCAGTGTACCGCGAAACTGCAACAACTGCAAGAAGAACTCCATCTTGCAGCTTCAAACCGGAATAACGTTACGAGTTCACATTCGCCTACCATTCGCCCGCTTACACAATTTCGGAACACTTGAGTGCGCTAATAGTGCTTATGTCGTGATTCGGACTTCAATAACAGTTTGCATCTTTTAAGCTCAACACCCACAGAGGCCGGATACGTGGGAAAGCGGTCGTGATCCTGGACGGTATTTTTTGCAATGTTCTAATTTGTGTGCACCCTGACACACCGCACCGCACCGGATCGCGCCCGCTAGTTATGTATTGTGCAAAGGTTAGTGTTGCCATCTCTAAAATTTGACAACCAGAACAAGACGCGTGAAAACCCCGGATGTTTGAGCCTAGAACCCGGAAAAGTCAACAGATTTTTTTACACATAGTGTAATAAATATGTTATAAATTTTATTCTCTCAATATCTCAGAATATAATTAAATTTAGTCATCTTTTATCATCATTTATATTTTAATTAAATTATAAAATTTATTGAATTTTAATAAAATAAAAAAGAAAATTACATAAGTAAAAATGTGATAACTATTTTGGCAGAAAAATGTAATGATTTTAGAATTCATAAATATATTTTAACTTATAACTGCCTTCAGAGACAAGAGTGGTGATGAAGGACCTTCTGAAATGGGATGTGTGAAATTAATCCTCTATGTCTTTACTTAATTATGTTTCCTTAAAATAAGGAAAAAAGTGTATTTAGTAATTTAAGTCTATCAGTAGGTACCTAATAATGTAATGGCATTAGCATTCCGATCAGTCATGCTCGTGTATTTTAAATGAACCTAACAAAACAGAATCTTATTACAGTTTGTTACAAAATGTGTAATCAGTTAGATTTTTATTTTAGACTTAACATTTTTAAACCCGGACTAAAAATGAAACCCCGTCCGGACGCTCCCCGGACGCTCTCTAAACAAAAACAAAGACAAATCCGGGGAAATCCGAACGGATGGCAACCCTAGTCAGGGTGCACACAAATTCGAACATCACAAAAATACCGTCCCGGATCGGGACCGCTCTCCCGCGCCTCCCGCCTCTGTGGGTGTTCAGCTGAACTGATCTTCATGACGTCACGTTATAAACAATCCCGATAAAGCGAACACAAAAGCAAGGATATAATAACACAGTCAGTGAACGATAACAATACCTACCTAATTATAACAGTACAGTATAATGATAACAATAACCAGCAGTGAGGTAAAGGCGTGTAGAGTCTCGACATGATTGTGCGGTTGTTACTCACTCTGTTTTGTTCAACTGTTTGTTTTTGCTGCGCTGAAGGTTTGTGTCAAATTGTCATTTTATACCGACAAAAAAGGATGAGGTTCGAGGAGGTTGATCACCTTTCTCTCCTATTTGTGGACCGATTCTCAATATTCTTTTTTTATTTGAAAGAGCGTACATCCGAGGTCCCTTTTAAATTTTCTACCGCCTTCCAAAAGGGTAAGGTATTCCATTCGACGGTTTTTAAAAATGTTTGTTACCTCATAACTTTCACTTGTCACTAAAAAGGCGGATTTTTTTTACCAAAAAATGGAACCGACCTAAAAAGTGTGAAATAACTTGTGGAAGTCGGTACCATGCGCACAATATTGTGATAATGGGTACTTTGAACTATCATGGTACCGACTTCAACAAGTTATTTCACACTTTTAAGGGTAGAAGTCGGTTCTATTTTTTTTATTCCGCTAACTGATTACAATTTTTAAAAACTTCGTTTAATGTCAAACGCGATGACTGTATGATTTATAATGCTGTGGTATACTTCATGTGGACGTGTAGAAGTTATTAAGCTCTTACGCAGGAATATAAGTTTTTCAAATCACGGTCAGTTTAACAAAAATAAACATTAGGAACGGGATATTTACTGTTTATAATCCGTTTCCTCGTGATCATGGCGCTTGCAACAGTGCCGAAATACAGGATTATAGGATATAGGATTTCGGTAACTGACAATCAAATGTTTTGTTCTAAAAACTTTTATTAATCAATATGCGTTCTTAAAATAAAACCAAAAAAATTTATTTTAGATTGTGTGTTTGTATCGATTTGTAGTGTAAAGAGCATACTAATTATAATTTTGTTTTTATTGACGCAGCCAATAATATTTGTGTAGGGGGTCGTTATTTATTTGAGTGTTTTTTAAATGAATTGTTAACCTTTTTCAAAATTTTATAAATTTATTGTTTTGTGTAGATGGCCGATGGGGCCGAAAGGTTCTGGAATGGAGACCACGGCCCGGCAAGCGCAGCGTAGGTCGTCCACCGACACGGTAGACAGACGACCTGATAAAGGTCGCAGGACGACGTTGGATGCAGGCCGCTTCCGATCGGTCCTTTTGGAAAATTATGGGGAGGCTTATGTTCAGCAGTGGACGTCCTACGGCTGAGATGATGATGATTGTTTTGTGTTTCGTTCTAGTCCAACACCCGCTCTAGGCCTCTGAAAATCAGCGTGCAGATCTGCTGAACATTTTAACATTTTTTTAATATTTTAACAGATAGACCTTTTCAGCAACTACCTTAGTTAGAATTAAGTACTTCTCTGATTTTTGTTTTATTTTTATTTTTAGTTTCTATTATAAGTTTTTTTTTCATATTTTCATTGTGTAGTTAAGCTGAATAAATGTATTTTCTTTCTTTCTAAAAGTACATTCTTATGCTTTCAGATGTGATCCCAGAAATAGAACTGAAACTGTTCAAGGACGCCAACGGCAAAACAAAATGTTCGCAAGGGGCGCTGCTCCTCCCTACCCACATCACATCACAGCCCAAACAGTATCACGTGTACATAAACTCAACTGAAGTTGTTTATAAAATAATGTAAGCATATCAATGGTAACTATGATGGTTTATTGGTTTGGGTTTTTCTCTCTATACATTTAAATGTTTGAGATCGCTAAAGCAGGCGTTAGTGCTTTGAAAAGTAATACTATAAAAATTACAAGGGTTGCGATGTCAATACGAAAGTTTGAGTATTTTTAAATAATGCTTCTTTCGGTTGAATAGTACTGACAAAGCTTATTTAAAACACATCAACTTAAAATACATCGGGTGTGTGCCCTAACCATTACACTAGGCGGGAAGTCTGTATCACAATGATTAGTTCCTTCCTTGTTTGGATTTCGACAGCATTCAGAGGAGGAAAAAAGAAGGTATACAATTCAAATAATAGATTAAATAACAGTAAAATTACAGTAAATACAATAAAAAAAAATACTTTTTAACAAATTTAAATTATTAACATTGTGTTTGTAAAATTGATTTTTAACTCATCTATATCATTATTTAATTAACTTTGTGTGTGTGTGTGTGTGTGTGTGTGTGTGTGTGTGTGTGTGTGAGTGAGTGTGAACAGGGAGTGTGTAAGGGAAGGTGTGTGCGCACAATTGTGTAAGAAGTTACTAGTCATATAAAATATACTATATTTTTAGTGGATAATTCATAACTCATTATAATATCCTAAATATTTCTTCTGTTTCCTGATATGACAAACTCTTGCTTTGCTATGCCTTCTTGCCATGCTATGAGAGCCTCCTTACATTTTATGACTGAGACAGGGTAAATACCATCAGCCTCATTAGCCACGTTGTATAAACGAGCACCAAGAACGTAAGAGTGCCTTCCAGCTAACGTGGCTCTATGGAGTATTATATCGCATATCTTACTTTTTCTACGTTTCCCTTGGTTGAGGTTGGGGTCATAAGGAGTTGCTTTGTGTTTGCTCAGTACGGTTTGCAAAACAAAAACCGTTCAATAGATGTCGCTACGTCCCCTTAAGACGATTGGTCAGATAGAGAGTTAAGCTTCAATGTTCGGACCCGAACCTCGGTGGCCTAGTTGGTCAATGGCATCTGACACGGAGAATCAGAAGACGCGGGTTCGAACGAAGATGTGAATTTTTCTCTCTATAAATTTCAAGGTAACTATGAGTTCACTGGGCCAATCGGTTATATTCGTCCTCGAATGACGTGTGATCTGATGATTCTCTTATTGTAGATTTTATGTTATATGACAGAAATATGATTTTCTACAAATTGAAGATTATTTGCGTAGCTAATAACCTCTCGTCATCGACCACAGTCAACTAAAGTGCCCCGGAGACGGTCATTCGCAATTGTCAATTATTACGTCATTGACCGTTTCAATTGAAAGTGCGAATGAGAGTGCTTAATACGAGATATCGCCTTTGTACATAAGGTGGTTTTTCCAACGTTTCTAGTCATCTCTTCATTTGTTGTCACGGATGTTAAGATGCAACGATGTTTGCTCTTAGAGAATGGCATGGCTGTCAATTGCACAACGAGACGTTCAAGTGATTACATTACGTCATTCGCAATTTTCAATGGGCTTCAATCAAAACTTCCATCATTCGCCTTCAATCTAAATGATCATTTGGGACATCAATAACGTAAAAATTCACATATGCGAATGATCGTCTCCGGGGCACTCAACAAAACATAAGATCAATTGTGACGCTCCTCACGAAGTTGTACTATTTTATATCGACTCGGCTCATTACAAAGACTTGGAAGTTCCAATTATTGTTTACTATTCTTTAATAATATAAAACACTCTTATAACGTAACTGAATATTTATATCCTTATTGTCATACTTCCTTTTCTTACCTTATATTCTAGCTTCTTGAATAATTAATTAATACTTTTAACGAGTAGTCACACGTCGACAATTTAAAACCTCGTAAAATTTCTTTATGAAATTTATGGCCAACGAAGTTGGTCTCACATTTATTATGACTACTTACACCTTTATATGTATATAACTTATATTGTGAAACTGTTCGTTCTTAAAAGAATAAACACACACGAGTATAACCAAAAGTATTTATTATATCTACTTCTACACAGTAAAAAAAGAAGGAAGCATAACTCAGAACAAATTCCACACAAATTCCAAAAAGTGGTCCTTCAACCCAAAACAAGGTATGGTTCCAAATACGGATTACTTCCGAGGTTACAAAGAGACATGTTCGGTGATTGGTTTAAATTTCAGAAGGAGAGCAGGGAGTGGTCCACACGCGTGCTGCAACGTAGTAGACGTTGCAGCACGCGCGTGGATGACAGCTGAGTCATAGTGGCGTGAACGATGTTATTGATTTAGCACAACTTTTATTGGGTCATTTTTTAAGGCAGTTACTCTTCCTGATATTATTTCTTTGTAGGTTAAAGTGTAGAATGTAGATATAAAGAGGAAAAATATGTATTTTTGTGTGTGTGGATGTTTGTAATGAATAAACTCAAAAACTGAAATTTATAGAGAGAAAAATTCACATCCTCGAACGGGATTCGAACCCGCGTCTTCTGACTCTCCGTGTCAGACGCCATTGACCAACTAGGCCACCGAGAATCTGGTCCGAGCATCGAATTTTAACTCTCTATTTGACTAACCGTCCTGCGGGGACGGAGCGACCTCTATTGGACAGTTTAACAGTACCATCCAACCGAAAGAAGCATTATTTAGAAATACTTGAACTTTCGCATTGACATCGCGGCCCTTGTGATGACGGTTGTGATGACGGATGAGACGATCACAGAGAGTCAGAAGACGCGGGTTCGAATCCCGTTCGAGGAAGTGAATTTTTTTTCTCTCTATAAATTTCAATGTTTGAGATCGCTAAAGCAGGCGTTAGTGCTTTGAAAAGTAATACTATAAAACTCAAAAACTACTGGACCGATTTCAAAAATTCTTTCACCATTAGAAAGCTACATTCACCCTGAGTAACATAAGATATATTAGATTCATCATCATCTTCACAATTATCACTGCGCGGGTGAAACCGCGGAGAGCAGCTAGTAGTCTATAAAAAGAGAAGCACCCTCGCATTTGTGGACGCACTTGTGCTAATTTTCTGCTTCACCGCTACCATAGACAATACTGGGTGTATTGTCTATAGCTATGTAGAAAATATACTTCGAGTCTCAACCAATGACGATTCTATTAATTTACAAGCAGCAGTATATTGGTTTTGCTGTCCTTGTCACACTTACAGATCTATAAACTACTAAAAACAAAACTTCATTTCCTGTCTCACTCTATGATCGGAGAAGGGCGTGTGTGAGATTTGTCAAGGTAGAGGGCATTGACCACTACTACATTAAAAGGTTTCATAGCATAACACACATGGTAACAAGCAGACGTATCCGATTATATCCTATGAAAGAGATGGATGTTTATAATATGAATTTAACTACCTGTCTAGCTACGTATTCTACCAAGGAATGAAGGAAAACACAGAAGTAACATTAATATCATTATAATATAACATATATGTTACCCTTGGGTAACATATATGTTATATTATAAACACAGTGTTCATTTTACCTCCATTTATGGTCTTCCGAAGTCCCCTTACATGTAACTTCATTTCTTCAGGGCTGATAATTTTCTGTACTAAGCTTTTAGTCTCCTCACTGGATTTAAGTTTATCCTTGGGATAAATCGCGACAGAGCTAAGTTGTGTAGGGCGGATGTAATTATTTGTGCTCTTTTTAACCATGTCGGCAAACGATGCTTTACTTGATGGTAATGAGGACTCTTCAATACTTTGTCGCAGGTCATGCAGGCGCTCGGATAGATTTTGCTCTTTGAGGGCTTGTATATGTGCATGCGCTTGAATGGTCTTTTGCTTCAAAGCTTGGTATTCAACGGCCATTTGGGATGTACCATGGCCTACCTTTCTGCACAAGTTATTGATTTTAAGTTTTTGGTCTGAGTTGAGTTTGCCATCGGAGGCAATAGAGCATACTTCATTCAGGCATTGTTCAATAGTGTCCATCCAGTTCTGAATCTCCACCGTTTTCACGGCCTCAATGGGCACATCAATCCTGGGCGGGGGCGGCATCGGGGACTGCTCGGCTCGGGGGGTGGGCGGTGGACTGCGTACTATTTTACTACTTCGCCCAAAAGGGCTATCCATGATGTTGTTTTAATGTAGATATAAGATCAAAACATTTCGACGACACAGTTTACAATTACACTGTTGGCATAACTTTTGCTGACTCTGAACTAGGTCAGATTGTGAATTTATTTATTAATTTGTGCAATTAATATACCGATACGTCCGTTCTTACCGAGAGTCGAGAGATTGATGATGATATGATCTACGTAACCCGAAATCCAGCTCTAAAATGTTAACACCGTAAGTTTTTATCTCGGAATTGTTCGCGGCATATAACTTATAACTACTCTCTAAATTTTCACCTCTAAATTTGCTTACCGGTAAAACACTTACGTTTGCGCCAGAGTCTATCAAAAATGGGATCCAACACTTCCGCTCGAAAATACATAGTCGGTGGTTGCCAGCCGATGATAAGCAGTCCTCCACCGAATTTGACTGCACAGCATTCAGTTTTCCGAGTTCCCAGGCGCTCGCGGCTGCTTCCAATTGCACGGCTGCTCACATGACCTTGCTCGATTCCTGTAGCGATGGTGAAAACGGCAGAGCCAGTTTGGACTATCTGGTGTTCTTCGTTGTCCTCTTGATTGTGACCTGCGTCGGTTCCATGCATTTCCTCGGTTCATGCTTCTTCCTCGTATCTCGTTTACTTCGTTACGTAGTCCTCGTAGTTCCAGTGTCATTTGCATCTTTTGTTCCATCATTTTCTTCGCCGTATATGCAGAATTTGTAGACGTAGAGGTTGACACTGCGGCTACATCATTTGTGTGCAGATTTTCCATTATTTTATCAGCCATATTTGCCAAATTTGTCAGGTCCATGTCCGGTGCAATTGATAAAACTGCCTTCACTGCGTTTGGCAATCGCGCTATCCATAACCGCTTAAGTGCGTCGCTTGATACTTGGGTGTTTGCGGCATGTTCGGATTTTATGTGGTACGCCATGATTCGAAGTAGCCATGCTGGGATGCTATTATTTTCTTCTCTTATATTTTTATTTTCTCACCGAGTACGTGCCCAATAGTCGGTGAGGAGTCGCCACCAGTCCGTTTGCAAGCCTTTATGATATCACTTAACTCTTCTTATAATTCAAAGATAAAATCACGTCAGTTTGTAAGCACTTCATAATCACGTCGTTGTAAGCACTTCATAAAATCGTCGCGGTCACCATTGTTGAGTTCAATGTTGCGTGTAAGATCGTAGGTTAAGATCTGTAGATATACTATCGAAGTGTCTATATTCTTGGTTTGGACGTAAATAATAAAACACCGGTTCACTATACAAGTCTATTCGTACTTCAGTTATAATGGTTACATACACGTATGTGTTACATAGGTATTACGTCTCATAAAACCATTTAGTGCTTTACGCGAGTACAATTTACGGAGGTGTGGAGACGACTGGCGAGGCTAGTGCCGGGCGCTATGGCATTCTTATTATTCGCTTACATAGCCATTTAAGCTTCGCCACAGTCCCTACAAACAGGTTAGTAGAAACTGTCCATACAGTGGGTTCCAAATATTTTAAACCCCACCGTACAGATAGGCCACAGAAACTCTCCAACGATACTCTCAACCTCATGGCTGAACGACACTCACTGAAAATGCAGTCTTCGCATGATGCTGAAGCATATAGGCTGGTCAATAGACGAATATGGAAGTCCTTGCGACACGACATCCGGATCTTTAATACAAACCGTATTAAAGAGACGATAGAGCGGAAAAAAGGCTCCAAAGTGTTTACAAGAGACATGTCTATTGGGCAAAGCCAGTTGACGAAGCTGAAGAGAGAAGACGGCAGTGTAGCGTCGACCAAAGCAGAAGTGTTAGGAGAGGTAGAAAGTTTCTACGGACAGTTATACACCTCGATCGCTAAACCTGTTAGCAGCTCGGTCAAAGACCCAAGAGACAAGCTGACCCGACATACCGAAAATATCCCGAACATCAGCCTGTACGAGATTAGAATGGCCTTGAAACAGCTTAAGAACAACAAGGAGCCTGGTGAAGACGGTATCACATCTGAGCTTCTGAAAGCGGGTGGAACACCGGTACTTAAAGTCCTTCAGAAGCTTTTTAATACCGTTTTACTCGAATGATCAACGCCAGTAGCATGGAACAAAAGCATGGTGGTGCTGTTCCTCAAGACCTTTCTTGTCACCTTTGACAACAATTTACTTAAAAATTACAGACCCATCTCGCTTTTGAGCTATCTTTATAAGCTGTTTTCGAAGGTCATAACGAACCGTCTCAGTCGCAGTGTCACCTGCCTACCTACTCAGGGTAGAAGGGAGCATAAGAGAAAGAAGAGAGAGATTAGAATATAAGTATAATAAATAGAAAGGGTCGTGGATCTCAGACAGGTATGGCAATTTGGCAAGCTTCCCTGTTTAAGGACTTAGCTCCGGTCCGCTAGTATTTGAGTCGATGCTCAGCAGCAGGTCTGCCGTGCAGGGCTCGGCTCCACACCGCCGCGCCGGTAGAAATTCCCAGCAATCGCTGTAGAGAAAGGTGGCCGCGGTCGGTGCTGGAGATCAGAGGACGGCCGGAGTTCAGAGGTCGTGTACTGTTAGTAGTTCAGCCTCGTACTGGAAGAGTTCCGCCTCGTACTGGAAGAGTTCCGCCTCGTACTGGAAGAGTTCCGCCTCGTACTGGAACCCTGGAAAGCACATGTGCTCCGGTCACAATGGGTCCAGTAAGGTGATGAGCTGGTGGGTCCACTGTCCCTCTGCTACTGAGCATATAGTGACTCGCAGAGGGCCTTTAGGGATGTGGCCCGCCAGCAAACAAGAGATGCCATAAGGGCCAAGGAAGTAATGCTGCTGGTGAAGAATTCGCATCCGCTAAGGCTTCCGCTACCGAGCATAAAGGGACTAGCTAGGCCCTTCGCGGATGCGAACCACCAGCCGCTCAGAATGCCAGAAGGGCGTAAATAGGTGTGTTGCTGGTAAAAGTGCGCACAATCCACGAGGTCCGTTCACTACCGAGCAATTAGGGACTAGCCTAGGTACCTCGTGAATTGCGAGCTACCAGCAACACCCTTTCAAGTTTGCCAGAAGGGCGCAAAATAGAGAACACAAGTAGAAAGTTGAGAAGCAACAGAAAACACAGAAAAACACATAAATTAAACAAGAGAGTTAGCATGTAAGACACATAAAAAAATACAGCAAATAAGTTGAGAGTACATACCAAAGGTTACAAATTGTAGGTTAGAATTTATGGTGGTCAAGTACACTTTCACTTCAAAACTCAAACTTACCCAATGTATGGGGCTTCTAAAGATTGATGTTATAATTTAATTAAGTTTCAGTAACACTTTCAGACGTAGTGATTTATTTGCAGTTGCACAGTCGATGGCCGGTTGCGAAGTGATGCCGATTCCTCTTGTAGGAAAAACGTCAAGTTGGGCGGATGTCGGAGGCGTATTTCGCTACCATATATGGTAATGAAAAAGGCCTCAAAACCGTTGGAGTCGTCAATCCAATCACTACACTGCATTTTGAACTTTTTCAAAATATCAACGATCGTCCACCGGAACTCACAACTCGTGGCATTTTCTTCTGCTAGACTCGATTGACATTTGTTTAAACTGTCACTGTCAAACATTTTTGATTGTTATATGCGACCTCTATCGGTGAGTCGCTGAACTACCTCAGCGCGCAGCAAAGGTAGTTAGGTTTCTTGATTTAAAAGGTGCTTTTATCTTCAAATGGAATTTAGGTAGTCGTTTGTGTGTTTGCCTACAGATGTCGCTTATTTAAACTAGTTTTTAAGATAACCGATATTCTAGATCGGTTACAGCAGGTTTGATAAATTCCAGCCTCCGGAACAAGCCGGTTTCCGAAAAGGCTATAGTACCATAGACCACATCCACACGCTACGGCAAGTTATACAGAAGACCGAAGAGTATAACTTGCCTTTTTGTTTAGCGTTTGTGGACTATGATAAAGCCTTTGATTCGATCGAGACGTCGGTAGTACTTGAGTCTCTCCAGCGGTGCCGTATTGACTATCGGTATATTAAAGTGCTGAAGTGTTTGTACAAAAACGCCTACATGTCAGTCCGAGTACAAGAGCAGAGTTCGAGGGCAATTCCATTGCAAAGAGGCGTGAGACAGGGAGACGTGTTATCTCTGAAACTGTTCACCGCTACATTGGAAGACGCCTTCAAGCTTCTGGAATGGCAAGGACTTGGCATCAATATTAACGGCAAATACATCACTCACCTTTGATTTGCCGACGATATTGTAGTCATGGCAGAATTCGTGGAAGACCTCAGTACAATGCTCGAAGGCCTCCATCGAGTTTCCCAATGGGTAGGTCTTATGTTAAACATGGACAAGACGAAAATTATGTCTAATGTCCATGTTGTAACTTTGTTTTTTTTTTTCGCGTAGGGAAAATGCTTTTACGCATACCCGCTCGCTGGGGAAAGCGCGCGGGTTATGTTGGACTCGCACGACCGACTAAAAACCCTACGATGTCCTTTGGCAAACAAGGACAAGGGTCCGTTTGCGCACTCTCCGCAGCCCTGTCTTGCCGACGTCCACCCATCGATGTTTAAGGGCAGGCACACCTCGGAGGTGGGACAGAACGCCCTCCTCATACGGCTCCAGCGACGCTCTGGGACATCCAGCGCGTCGCCGCCTTAGAAGGGCTTCATGGTTGAGGGGTGCCAAACGTCCCCACGTCCGACGCCCCAAGCCCTCCTAGCGGAGACGGTGTGCGAGCTCTAATAGTTCGCCTCCGTGTCCGCGCCCTCCGGAGCGGGAGAGAAAGAGGATTAATCTCTCTCTCGCAATCTTCGGTCTCCCTCTGCGACATCATGTCCTCGCAGAAAGAGACCATCGTCTTCCATAACCTCTCGTCATCGACCATCCTGGCTAAAATGGTCGGTAAGGTGAGGTCTGCCCCCAGCACTGCGATCTAGGATCGCCTTGATGGGCCGCCCCCGGGCACGCCTCCAGTACGTGTAGTGCGGTTTCTTCCACGCAGCCGCACTGGTGGCACATTGGTGTCACTTTCTTTCGGGCCACGTTGCACAAGTACCTCCAGAAGCATCCATGCCCCGAGAGGACCTGTGTAAGCCGGAAGGTAAGCGGCCCGTGGCGTCGATGGACCCACGTTTCGAGTACGGGCCGGACTGCCTCAAGAAACCTTGTAGCTCCAGCTCCCCTCCGTGAGTCCACGGCTAGCCTACTACTCCAGGACGCCATAGCGGCCTCCCTCGCATCGGTGCGCCACTGTGCCATCTCCCGTGGGGCTGGGCAAAGATCGTCCTTTCGCGCCCGCTTTCTTAACCAGAAGACCGAGGACAGAACCTCGGCCTCTAGGTCCCACAGGAGGGATCCAGCCAGGACGCCTGCCGTGCAGTATGTACACAGCTATACATAACACTAGCAGTACCTTCAGTAGTGTGTACAAACCTATACATAACAATAGCAGTACCTTCAGCAGTGTGTACACAGCTATACATAACACTAGCAGTACCTTCAGCAGTGTGTACACAGCTATACATAACACTAGCAAAACCTTCAGCTGTATGTACACAGCTATACGTAACACTAGCAGTACCTTCAGCAGTGTGTACACAGCTATACATAACACTAGCAAAACCTTCAGCTATATGTACACAGCTATACAAAACACTAGCAGTACCTTCAGCTGTATGTACACAGCTATACGTAAAACTAGCAGTACCTTTAGCAGTATGTACACAGCTATCTATAACACTAGCAGTACCTTCAGCTGTGTGTACACGGCTATACATAACACTAGCTGTACCTTCGCAGTGTGTACACGGCTATACATAACACTAGCAGTACCTTCAGCTGTGTGTACACGGCTAAACATAACACTAACAGTAACTTCAGCAGTTTGTACACAGCTATACATTACACTAGCAGTACCTTCAGCAGTGTGTATACAGCTAAAACTAACACTAGCAGTACCTTCTACAGTGTGTACACAGCTATACATAATACTAGCAGTAGCTTTAGCTGTGATCACATAGCTATACATAACACTAGCAGTACCTTCAGCAGTATGTACACAGCTAAACATAATACTAACAGTAACTTCAGCAGTATGTACACAGCTATACATTACACTAGCAGTACCTTCAGCAGTATGTACACAGCTATACGTAACACTAGCAGTACCTTTAGCAGTATATACACAGCTATACAAAACACTAGCAATACCTTCAGCAGTATGTACACAGCTAAACATAATACTAACAGTAACTTCAGCAGTATGTACACAGCTATACATTACACTAGCAGTACCTTCAGCAGTATGTACACAGCTATACGTAACACTAGCAGTACCTTCAGCTATATGTACACAGCTATACAAAACACTAGCAGTACCTTCAGCTGTATGTACACAGCTATACGTAAAACTAGCAGTACCTTTAGCAGTATGTACACAGCTATACATTACACTAGCAGTACCTTCAGCAGTATGTACACAGCTATACAAAACACTAGCAGTACCTTCAGCAGTATGTACACAGCTAAACATAATACTAACAGTAACTTCAGCAGTATGTACACAGCTATACATTACACTAGCAGTACCTTCAGCAGTATGTACACAGCTATACGTAACACTAGCAGTACCTTCAGCTATATGTACACAGCTATACAAAACACTAGCAGTACCTTCAGCTGTATGTACACAGCTATACGTAAAACTAGCAGTACCTTTAGCAGTATGTACACAGCTATCCATAACACTAGCAGTACCTTCAGCAGTGTGTACACAGCTATACATTAACACTAGCAGTACCTTCAGCAGTGTGTATACAGCTATACATAACACTAGCAGTACCTTCAGCAGTGTGTATATAGCTATAAATAACACTAGCAGTACCTTCAGCAGTGTGTACACAGCTATACATAACACTAGCAGTACCTTCAGCAGTGTGTACACAGCTATACATAACACAAGCAGTTCCACCAGCAGTGTGTACACGGCTATACATAAAACTAGCAGTACCTTCAGCAGTGTGTACACGGCTATACATAACACTAACAGTATCACCAGCAGTGTGTACACGGCTATACATAACACTAGCAGTACCACCAGCAGTGTGTGCACGGCTATACATAACACTAGCAATACCTTCAGCAGTATGTACACAGCTATACGTAACACTAGCAGTACGTTCAGCAGTGTGTACACGGCTATGCATAACACTAGCAGTACGTTAAGCAGTGTGTACACGGCTATACATAACACTAGCAGTACCACTAGCAGTGTGTACACGGCTATACATAACACTAACAGTACCACCAGCAGTGTGTACACGGCTATACATAACACTAGCTGTACCTTCAGCAGTGTGTACACGGCTATACATAATACTAGCAGTACCTTCATCAGTGTGTACACGGCTATACATAACACTAGCAGTACCACCAGCAGTGTGTACACGGCTATACATAACACTAGCTGTACCTTCAGCAGTGTGTACACGGCTATACATAACACTAGCAGATTCTCAGCTGTGTGTACACGGCTATACATAACACTAGCTGTACTTTCAGCAGTGTGTACACAGCTATACATAACACTAGCAGTACCTTCAGCAGTGTGTATACAGCTATACATAACACTAGCAGTACCTTTAGCAGTGTGTATACAGCTATAAATAACACTAGCAGTACCTTCAGCAGTGTGTACACAGCTATACATAACACTAGCAGTACCTTTAGCAGTGATTACATAGCTATACATAACACTAGCAGTACCTTCAGCAGTGTGTACACAGCTATACATAACACTAGCAGTTCCACCAGCAGTGTGTACACGGCTATACATAACACTAGCAGTACCTTCAGCAGTATGTACACGGCTATACATAACACTAGCAGTACCACCAGCAGTGTGTACTCGGCTATACATAACACTAGCAGTACCACCAGCAGTGTGTGCACAGCTATACATAACACTAGCAATACCTTCAATAGTATGTACACAGCTATACGTAACACTAGCAGTACTGTCACCTTCCTACCTACTCAGGGTAGAAGGGAGCATGAGAGAAAGAAGAGAGATGAGAATATAAGTATAATAAATAGAAAGGTCGTGGATCTCAGACAGGTATGGCAATTTGGCAAGCTTCCTTGTTTAAGGACTTAGCTCCGGTCCGCTAGTATTTGGTCGATGCTCAGCAGCAGGTCTGCCGTGCAGGGTCGGCTCCACACCGCCGCGCCGGTAGAAATTCCCAGCAATCGCTGTAGAGAAAGGTGGCCGCGGTCGGTGCTGGAGATCAGAGGACGGCCGGAGTTCAGACGTCGTGTACTGCTAGTAGTTCAGACTTCAGCCTCGTACTTGGAGAATTCCGCCTCGTACTGGAAGGATTCCGCCTCGTACTGGAAGGATTCCGCCTCGTACTGGAACCCTGGAAAGCACATGTGCTCCGGTCACAATGGGTCCAGTAAAGTGTTGAGCTGGTGGGTCCACTGTCCCTCTGCTACTGGGCATATAGTGACTCGCAGAGGGCCTTTAGGGATGTGGCCCGCCAGCAAACAAGAGATGCCATAAGGGCCAAGGAAGTTATGCTGCTGGTGAAGAATTCGCATCCGCTAAGGCTTCCGCTACCGAGCATAAAGGGACTAGCTAGGCCCTTCGCGGATGCAAACCACCAGCCGCTCAGAATGCCAGAAGGGCGTAAAATAGAAACAAGAAGAAAGTTGAGAAGCAACAGAAAACACAGAAAAATACATAAATTAAACTACAGAGTTAGCATGTAAGACACATAAAAAAATACAGTAAATAAGTTGAGAGTACATACCAAAGGTTACAAATTGTAGGTTATAATTTATGGTGGTCAAGTACACTTTCACTTCAAAACTCAAACTTACCCAATGTATGGGGTTCTGAAGATTGATGTTAGAATTTAATAAGGTTTTTGTAGCACTAGACGTAGTAATTTATTAGCAGTTGCACAGTCGATGGCCGGTGACAAAGTGAGGTTGGTTGCGCTTGCAGTAAAAACAACAAGTTGGGGCGGAAGTCGGAGGCGCATTTCGCTACCTTATATGGTAATGAAAAAGGCCTCAAACCCGTCGTAGTCGTCAGTCCAATCACTACACTGCATTTTGAACTTTTTCAAAATATCAACGTTCGTTCACCGGAACTCACAACTCGTGGCATTATTTTCTCTAAACTCGATTGACATTTGTTTAACTGTCACTGTCCATATTTTTGATTGTTATATGCGACCTCTATCGTTGAATCGCCGAACTACCTCAGCGCGCAGCAAAGGTAGTTAGGTTTCTCGATTTAAAGGTTGCTTTAATCTTCAAACGGAATTTAGGTAGTCGTTTGTGAGTTTGCCTACAGATGTCGCTTATTTAAACTAGTTTTTAAGAGAACCGATAATCTAGTAATCTAGATCGGTTACAGTACCTTCAGCAGTGTGTACACGGCTATGCATAACACTAGCAGTACGTTAAGCAGTGTGTACACGGCTATACATAACACTAGCAGTACCACCAGCAGTGTGTACACGGCTATACATAACACTAACAGTACCACCAGCAGTGTGTACACGGCTATACATAACACTAGCTGTACCTTCAGCAGTGTGTACACGGCTATACATAATACTAGCAGTACCTTCATCAGTGTGTACACGGCTATACATAACACTAGCAGTACCACCAGCAGTGTGTACACGGCTATACATAACACTAGCTGTACCTTCAGCAGTGTGTACACGGCTATACATAACACTAGCAGATTCTCAGCTGTGCGTACACGGCTATACATAACACTAGCTGATCGCGCCAAAGGCGCGACGTTACCTCAAGGAATGCCCCCCGCCCACGCGTCCCGCCGCCGCTGTCCTGCAGCTGTCAAACTTCGAGCAGGCGGCAGAAGGGCAGCGCAAACAGTCACAAAGGGTGTATCGTCGCATGCGCACGGCGCAATCGGCATCCGTTATCAGCACAAATCAGCCCGAGTCACCGCGACTGACTACGCCGCGAGTGACCGCTAATCAGCCCGTGTTTACGCGTAAACCAGTGCACAAACTTATACCTACAAGTGACACAACAACCATTCAGCACGACGTCCACAGCAGGACGCCTAACCCGGAGATTCTTAAGGTCATCAGCCCGCACTACCCAGTCACCCCGACATCCGTAAGTACCTACATATCATCCCTGTGTTCCCTACCGATGTATGGTGTATAAACACCATATTTTCCTTCGAGCCGGATGGTGACCACCACATGTCATGCTTCAAGAGATATTGAGCTGACATGCCCCTCCTGGCGCAGTCAGCAGGATTTAGGGCGGAGGGTACATGTCTCCACGTGAGATTGCATGTATTTGCCTTGATTGAGGAGACTCTGTTGGCTTCAAATGTCTGAAGCGATTGTACAGGCGTGTTCAGCCAGGCCAGTACTATGGTACTGTCTGACCAACATATGTGCTGACGAACGGTGATGTGAGCTGATAACTGGGCCGAGACATGGGCCATGAGCTTAGCCAACAAGTGAGCGGCTGAGAGCTCCTGTTTAGGAATGGTTTGGCGGTTTTTAATAGGAGCTACCTTTGATTTGGACATGAGCAAGTGCACATGTACCTGTCCATCAGGTGTAGTTTCGTGGAGGTATATAACCGCGACGTAGCCGAGTTCTGAAGCATCCGCATATCCCTGAAGGGTGTGTGTGGATGCCTTGTTTGAGCAGACGTTTCTTGGAAACCTGAGCGCTGAGAGACGTGGTAGGTCACGATAGATATTTTGACACTCAAGAGCGACGTCACTGGGTACTCGTTCGTCCCAATCGAGTTTTAAGGTCCACAACCTTTGAATCAAGGTTTTAGCGCGGAAGATGACGGGGCTGATTCAACCGCATGGGTCGTACAGACGTGCTATAGTGCTGAGTATTGACCTCTTGGTGAATCCATCTACCGTAGGTACTGAGACACTGTAGGTAAATTCGTCAGTTTGTGGTATCCATTGTATGCCAAGAACTTTGATGGAGTTATCGTCTGGACTGACGTCAAAATCTTTCGACATCTCGCACTGGTCATCTGGGAACCTTTCTAAGAGCCGGCGTGAGTTGGATGTCCACTTACGCAGTTGGAAACCCCCCAGTGCGACTAGGCTAATCAACTCGGTTTGTAAGTTCATGGCTTCACCGACAGTATCATGTCCGGTGAGCACGTCGTCAACAAATATTGACCTAGAGAGCACCTGAGCGGCTCTGGGATAGCGTTGCCCTTCATCCGGGATCAACTGCTGGATGGTGCGGTTTGCTAAGAATGGGCTGGAGCGTAATCCGTAAGTCACGGTGGACAATGCATATGTTAATAAGGGCTGATCTGGTGATGAACGCCAGAGAATGAGTTGAAACCGTCTGTGGTCGGGCTGAATCGTGATGTTTCTGAACATCTGTTGTATGTCTGTGCTGAAAAGGACCTTGTGTGTTGAAGTTTAAAATGATATCCGTGATATCTCGCTGCAGGGCCGGTCCCGTATGTAAGATGTCGTTGAGACTAGTGCCATTTGCGCTTTTACAACTAGCGTCAAAGACTGTACGTAGCTTGTCTGAATTGGCCTTGAAAATGTCATGGTGCGGTATGTAGCAGTGGGGCTGATCGCGGAACGTGTTTGGATGGCAGGGGTTCATGTGACCTTTATCTAGGTACTCCTGCATAAACGCTACATATTTTGAGCGGAGTTCGGGGTCATTTCCTTATTGGCCGTCCGCTCACCGCCTTACCTGAATATCCGGTAGAAGGCCGAGCCATTTCTGCACTAAAAAGGTTCAAGCTCGTCCAATCCTTATCCCAACACTTTTGGCGATCCTGGTCCAAGTCCTACCTGCACACCCTCAAAACCCGCTCCAAATGGACTTCCCGATCCAGCCCACCTCAAGTCGGGGAACTGGTACTGATAGTGGACGACCAGGTGCCGCCTCTACACTGGCGCATGGGCCGCATCACCAAGACGCTCCCGGGGAGGGATGGCGTCACCCGAGTGGTGGAACTCAAGACGACTTTGGGCATCTTGACGCGACCTGTCCTCAAGATCGCCCGCCTGCCTATCGATTGAGCACCACACCAAACCTTTGCCGCGTGGGGACATGTTCGCGCTAAAGCGCGACGTCACTTCGAGAACCCCCCGCGCGACCAAACGACCGCCGGCCGGGCAAGCGGTAAACGTCAAGCGAGGAGTCTCTCGCCCGCGACCACTCACCCGAAAGAAGCAAGCGCGCGCACGGCGAAATTGGTACCCTTGAAATACCTGCGCGTTAACTCGACACCCCTGTGTACGTGAGTGCGCGATAAGACTATACACGGACAATAACTACAAGTGAACAGTTCTTCAGCACGACGTCCACAGCAGGACGCCTAACCCGTGGAGTCAGGTCATCAGCACAAATCAGATCCAGAGTCACCCCGACATCCGTAAGTACCTACTCGACATCCCTGTGTTCCCTACCGATGTATGGTGTACATACACCATATTTTCCTTCGAGCGCGGATATCCGGCAACATATTTTCTTTCGCTGCCGGATAAAAGAACCAGTGCTATCACCCCCTAATCCCTTTTATACAGTCCATTGCCAAATATCAGCCCGAAGATCAGCACTATTTAATTTCCAAATAGCAAATATTACCCCAAACTCCTTCTTAGGGATTTAATTTAAATCCCTTTCGTCACACAAATCACCGACTTAACTCAGGTATTTGCGTATCAAGCCAAAGAACGCCGAGTTATTGGAAGCTTCTAGAAAGGTGACGACATCGTATGACATTAGCGCGCCACAGAATACATGAGTACGGCAGAGTTGTTTGTTTGACATTCCTAACTCATTAACGTTATATGCGTTTATTCATTTACGATTGTTCACTATTGTTTGCAAGAAAGTCAGTAATTAAGAAGATTCTTAGGCTAGGTACTACTACCTACCTACGCCAGGTACTTTGTTGATTTTAATTATAAAATTATACTAAGTACTGTTAGAAGATCTACTTGTGTTCGTGATTATAATGAAATAATTAATGTAAATTGATTGTTTACATTCAATTAGGGTACTGCACGAGAGTCTTAAAGGTTCTGTAACTAACGAACTAACAGATTATAATTAATTAATTAAGTCATTAAACCCTCAGCTCACATAAGGTTTGGTACACGCGTTATTAATTTAGGCGTTATTTTAACCGACTTCCGAAAAAGGAGGTGCGGAAGTCCACCTACGATTAAATATTTTAATATTTTTTTATTTTTTTTTCCTTGTGGCTGACTTCGCCTTCGACGTTAACGATGCCTTCAAAATCACAGGTAGCCAGATTTAGGGAGGAACAGATCGCTATTGTTAAGCTTAATTTGGAAGCGCTATCATTGAAGTCTAGCAAACCAAGGCATTATAGCCCAGAATTCGATGCCAGAGCATCTGGCGTAAGAGTGACTCATGATAAATTCGACGCGGCGTATTACATTATATTAGACACCGACGATTTATCAGACGCACAGGAAAAATTCTACAACGAGCAGTATGAAAGGACAATAGACGCCTATTACGAGATTCTCGTTGTAAAATTAGAACAAAAAACATGGTCATCAGCTCCCACTGACGATGTTAATTCAGCGCAAAATAAGGCGAAAGTCACAGCGCCACATACGGTAAACTCGGTCATCCCCCCCACTGAGATACCAAGGTTTACCTCACAACCTGCGCGCCCTTCGCCATCAGCTCAGCAGGTATCGAACCCGCAGCCACAGTGCTATGCGCAGGTTTCGAACCTGCAACCTATCAGCTCCGCGCCTTTACCCGCGCGCTTCTCACCATCAGCTCAGCAGGTATCGAACCCGCAGCCACAGTGCTATGCGCAGGTTTCGAACCTGCAACCTATCATCTACGCGCCTATACCCGCGAGTTGCTCACCATCAGCTCAGCAGGTATCGAACCTGCAGCCTCCGCACTATGCGCAGGTTTCGAACCTGCAACCTCTCAGCTCAGCGACTATACCCGCGCACTTTTCGCCCCCACCTGCGAAGGTATCGAACCCACAGCCTCCGTGCTATGCGCAGGTTTCGTACCTGCAACCTCTCAGCTCCGCGCCTATACCCGTGCGCTTCTCGCCCCCACTTCAGCCGGTTTCGAACCCACAGCCTCCGCGCTATGCGCAGGGTTCGAACCCACGACCTTTCAGCTCCGCGCCAAGACCAAAACAGGGATCGGACGCGCAACCTCGCTATGGTGACAACCATTGCTACCCATGGTGTAATGTAAAGGGTCACAAGCTTCGGGTATGTACCCGATACTACGCACCACAAGTGCATTTATTGCCGGTACAACAGCGCGAGGTACCACGGCGCCGTCCCTCACCTGATACGGGCCAGATGGTGTACTCCCGTCGTACTCCACCGCGAACTACCTCGCGTTCTCCACCGCCGCCTAGGCAATGTCTAGGACGGCACATTCAGCACACACCGACTCAGCACACAAATACTCAGCCCATATCCACTCAGCCCACAAAGAATCAGCACATATCCACTCAGCCCACTAAGAATCAGTACATATCAGCTCAGCTCATAGCTAATCAGCACAAATCTCAGCACGCAGATAATCAGCACACATCTTATCTGTCCACAATTACTCAGTACAGCACCACACGACGACAAACTGTCGTCGCAAACACCTTAAGTCAGCCAGGCGCTGACATTCTGCACTCACCCTTACGCCAGCAATTCTGGACGTTATCAGCTCGTCGCGTAATGCGACATCGAGTATACAAATGTATACATTGTTTACGTTTCCGCGCTAAACCTAAGGCCCCGTACATGGCCGACTTACCCGCCGACCGCGTAAACATTCAGCCCGTATTCAGCAAAGTCACGACGGACTTTGCTGGACCATTTTTGATGAAATCCAGTACACTTAGAAACGCCAAGCTATTAAAGGGCTACTTCTGTGTTATAACATGTCTCGCCACAAAGGCGGTCCATCTCGAACCGGTATCTGAGTTATCCACGTTCCTTGCGACATTACAGCGTTTTGTTTCTAGGCGCGGTGTACCGACGTTGATTAGGTATGATTGCGGTACAATTTATGTAGGCGCTAGAATTGAACTTAGTGATATACAAGACTTTCTTGCAACCAATAATGACAATATCGCACCTACACTTTCAGCTCTTTTAGCGCGCATTGCAGCCATGCTCAATGCAGGCCCTCTCAGCCCACTCTCATTTGACCCCGCGGAATTTGAATTACTCACCGCGGGTCATGTCCTTATAAAACGTCAGCTCAACGCCCTACCTGAATATTCGGTAGGAGGACGAGCCATTTCTGCACACAAAAGGGTTCAAGCTCGTCCTACCCTTATCCCAACACCTTTGGCGATCCTGGTCCAAACCCTAACTGCACACCATCCAAACCCGCTCCAAACGGACTCCCCGATCCAGCCCACCTCAAGTCGGGGAACTGGTCCTGATAGTGGACGACCAGGTGCCGCCTCTATACTGGCGCATGAGCCACAAGACGACCCATGAAGGGATGGCGTCACCCGAGTGGTGGAACTCAAGATCGCCCACCTGACTGTCGATTGACCACCACCCCACACCTTCGTCGCGTGGGGAATATGATCGCGCCAAAGGCGCGACGTCACCTCAAGGAATGCCCACCGACCGCGCGCCCCGCCGCCGCTGTCCTGCAGCTGTCAAACTATGAGCAGGCGGCTGAAGGGCAGCGCAAACAGTCACAAAGGGTGTATCGTCGCATGCGCACGGCGCAATCGGCATCCGTTATCAGCACAAATCAGCCCGAGTCACCGCGACTAACTTCGCCGCGAGTGACCGCTAATCAGCCCGTGCTTACGCGTAAACCAGTGCACAAACTTATACCTACAAGTGACACAACAACCATTCAGCACGACGTCCACAGCAGGACGCCTAACCCGAGGATTCTTAAGGTCATCAGCCCGCACTACCCAGTCACCCCGACATCCGTAAGTACCTACATATCATCCCTATGTTCCCTACCGATTTATGGTGTAAAAACACCACTAGCAGTACCTTAAGCAGTGTGTACACGGCTATACATAACACTAGCTGTACCTTCAGCAGTGTGTACACAGCTATACATAACACTAGCAGTACCTTCAGCAGTGTGTACATGGCTATACATAACACTAGCTGTACCTTCAGCAGTGTGTACACAGCTATACATAACACTAGCAGTACCTTCAGCAGTGTGTACACGGCTATACATAACACTAGCAGTACCTTCAGCAGTGTGTACACGGCTATACATAACACTAGCTGTACCTTCAGCAGTGTGTACACGGCTATACATAACACTAGCAGTACCTTCAGCAGTGTTTACACGGCTATACATAACACTAGCAGTACCTTCAGCAGTGTGTACACGGCTATAGATAACACTAGCAGTACCTTCAGTAGTGTGTACACAGCTATACATAACACTAGCAGTACCTTCAGCAGTGTGTACACAGCTATACATAACACTAGCAGTACCTTCAGCAGTGTGTACACGGCTATACATAACACTAGCAGTACCTTCAGCAGTGTGTACACGGCTATACATAACACTAGCTGTACCTTCAGCAGTGTGTACACAGCTATACATAACACTAGCAGTACCTTTAGCAGTGTGTACACGGCTATACATAACACTAGCAGTACCTTCAGCAGTGTGTACACGGCTATACATTACACTAGCAGTACCTTCAGCAGTGTGTACACGGCTATACAAAACACTAGCAGTACCTTCAGCAGTGTGTACAGAGCTATACATAACACTAGCAGTACCTTTAGCAGTGTGTACATGGCTATACATATCACTAGCAGTACCTTCAGCAGTGTGTACACGGCTATACATAACACCAGCTGTACCTTAAGCAGTGTGTACATGGCTATACATAACACTAGCTGTACCTTCAGCAGTGTGTACACAACTATACATAACACTAGCAGTACCTTCAGCAGTGTGTACACAGCTATACATAACACTAGCAGTACCTTCAGCAGTGTGTACATGGCTATACATAACACTAGCAGTACCTTCAGCAGTGTGTACACGGCTATACATAACACTAGCTGTACCTTCAGCAGTGTGTACACAGCTATACAATACACTAGTAGTACCTTCAGCAGTGTGTACATAGCTATACATAACACTAGCAGTACCTTTAGCAGTGTGTACACGGCTATACATAACACTAGCAGAACCTTCAGCAGTGTGTACACGGCTATACATAATACTAGCTGTACCTTCAGCAGTGTGTACACAGCTATACATAACACTAGCAGTACCTTTAGCAGTGTGTACACGGCTATACATAACACTAGCAGTACCTTCAGCAGTGTGTACACGGCTATACATAACACTAGCAGTACCTTCAGCAGTGTGTACACGGCTATACATAACACTAGCTGTACCTTCAGCAGTGTGTACACAGCTATACATAACACTAGCAGTACCTTCAGCAGTGTGTACACGGCTATACATTACACTAGCAGTACCTTCAGCAGTGTGTACACGGCTATACATAACACTAGCAGTACCTTCAGCAGTGTGTACACGGCTATACATAACACTAGCTGTACCTTCAGCAGTGTGTACACAGCTATACATAACACTAGCAGTACCTTTAGCAGTGTGTACACGGCTAAACATAACACTAGCTGTACCTTCATCAGTGTGTACACAGCTATACATAACACTAGCAGTACCTTTAGCAGTGTGTACACGGCTATACATTACACTAGCAGTACCTTCAGCAGTGTGTACACGGCTATACATAACACTAGCAGTACCTTTAGCAGTGTGTACACGGCTATACATAACACTAGCTGTACCTTCATCAGTGTGTACACAGCTATACATAACACTAGCAGTACCTTCAGCAGTGTGTACACGGCTATACATTACACTAGCAGTACCTTCAGCAGTGTGTACACGGCTATACATAACACTAGCAGTACCTTCAGCAGTGTGTACACGGCTATACATAACACTAGCTGTACCTTCAGCAGTGTGTACACAGCTATACATAACACTAGCAGTACCTTTAGCAGTGTGTACACGGCTATACATAACACTAGCTGTACCTTCAGCAGTGTGTACACAGCTATACATAACACTAGCAGTACCTTTAGCAGTGTGTACACGGCTATACATAACACTAGCAGTACCTTCAGCAGTGTGTACACGGCTATACATTACACTAGCAGTACCTTCAGCAGTGTGTACACGGCTATACATAACACTAGCAGTACCTTCAGTAGTGTGTAGACAGCTATACATAACACTAGCAGTACCTTCAGCAGTGTGTACACAGCTATACATAACACTAGCAGTACCTTTAGCAGTGTGTACACGGCTATACATAACACTAGCAGTACCTTCAGCAGTGTGTACACGGCTATACATTACACTAGCAGTACCTTCAGCAGTGTGTACAGAGCTATACATAACACTAGCAGTACCTTTAGCAGTGTGTACACGGCTATACATATCACTAGCAGTACCTTCAGCAGTGTGTACACGGCTATACATAACACCAGCTGTACCTTAAGCAGTGTGTACATGGCTATACATAACACTAGCTGTACCTTCAGCAGTGTGTACACAACTATACATAACACTAGCAGTACCTTCAGCAGTGTGTACACAGCTATACATAACACTAGCAGTACCTTAAGCAGTGTGTACATGGCTATACATAACACTAGCAGTACCTTCAGCAGTGTGTACACGGCTATACATAACACTAGCTGTATCTTCAGCAGTGTGTACACGGCTATACAATACACTAGCAGTACCTTCAGCAGTGTGTACACAGCTATACATAACACTAGCAGTACCTTTAGCAGTGTGTACACGGCTATACATAACACTAGCAGAACCTTCAGCAGTGTGTACACGGCTATACATAATACTAGCTGTACCTTCAGCAGTGTGTACACAGCTATACATAACACTAGCAGTACCTTTAGCAGTGTGTACACGGCTATACATAACACTAGCAGTACCTTCAGCAGTGTGTACACGGCTATACATAACACTAGCAGTACCTTCAGCAGTGTGTACACGGCTATACATAACACTAGCTGTACCTTCAGCAGTGTGTACACAGCTGTACATAACACTAGCAGTACCTTTAGCAGTGTGTACACGGCTATACATAACACTAGCAGTACCTTCAGCAGTGTGTACACGGCTATACATTACACTAGCAGTACCTTCAGCAGTGTGTACACGGCTATACATAACACTAGCAGTACCTTCAGCAGTGTGTACACGGCTATACATAACACTAGCTGTACCTTCAGCAGTGTGTACACGGCTATACATAACACTAGCAGTACCTTCAGCAGTGTTTACACGGCTATACATAACACTAGCAGTACCTTCAGCAGTGTGTACACGGCTATAGATAACACTAGCAGTACCTTCAGTAGTGTGTACACAGCTATACATAACACTAGCAGTACCTTCAGCAGTGTGTACACAGCTATACATAACACTAGCAGTACCTTTAGCAGTGTGTACACGGCTATACATAACACTAGCAGTACCTTCAGCAGTGTGTACACGGCTATACATAACACTAGCAGTACCTTCAGCAGTGTGTACACGGCTATACATAACACTAGCTGTACCTTCAGCAGTGTGTACACAGCTATACATAACACTAGCAGTACCTTCAGCAGTGTGTACATGGCTATACATAACACTAGCTGTACCTTCAGCAGTGTGTACACAGCTATACATAACACTAGCAGTACCTTCAGCAGTGTGTACACGGCTATACATAACACTAGCAGTACCTTCAGCAGTGTGTACACGGCTATACATAACACTAGCTGTACCTTCAGCAGTGTGTACACGGCTATACATAACACTAGCAGTACCTTCAGCAGTGTTTACACGGCTATACATAACACTAGCAGTACCTTCAGCAGTGTGAACACGGCTATAGATAACACTAGCAGTACCTTCAGTAGTGTGTACACAGCTATACATAACACTAGCAGTACCTTCAGCAGTGTGTACACAGCTATACATAACACTAGCAGTACCTTCAGCAGTGTGTACACGGCTATACATAACACTAGCTGTATCTTCAGCAGTGTGTACACGGCTATACAATACACTAGCAGTACCTTCAGCAGTGTGTACACAGCTATACATAACACTAGCAGTACCTTTAGCAGTGTGTACACGGCTATACATAACACTAGCAGTACCTTCAGCAGTGTGTACACGGCTATACATTACACTAGCAGTACCTTCAGCAGTGTGTACACGGCTATACATAACACTAGCAGTACCTTCAGCAGTGTGTACACGGCTATACATAACACTAGCTGTACCTTCAGCAGTGTGTACACAGCTATACATAACACTAGCAGTACCTTTAGCAGTGTGTACACGGCTATACATAACACTAGCAGTACCTTCAGCAGTGTGTACACGGCTATACATAATACTAGCTGTACCTTCAGCAGTGTGTACACAGCTATACATAACACTAGCAGTACCTTTAGCAGTGTGTACACGGCTATACATAACACTAGCAGTACCTTCAGCAGTGTGTACACGGCTATACATTACACTAGCAGTACCTTCAGCAGTGTGTACACGGCTATACATAACACTAGCAGTACCTTCAGCAGTGTGTACACGGCTATACATAACACTAGCTGTACCTTCAGCAGTGTGTACACAGCTATACATAACACTAGCAGTACCTTTAGCAGTGTGTACACGGCTATACATAACACTAGCAGTACCTTCAGCAGTGTGTACACGGCTATACATTACACTAGCAGTACCTTCAGCAGTGTGTACACGGCTATACATAACACTAGCAGTACCTTCAGTAGTGTGTACACAGCTATACATAACACTAGCAGTACCTTCAGCAGTGTGTACACAGCTATACATAACACTAGCAGAACCTTTAGCAGTGTGTACACGGCTATACATAACACTAGCAGTACCTTCAGCAGTGTGTACACGGCTATACATTACACTAGCAGTACCTTCAGCAGTGTGTACAGAGCTATACATAACACTAGCAGTACCTTTAGCAGTGTGTACACGGCTATACATATCACTAGCAGTACCTTCAGCAGTGTGTACACGGCTATACATAACACCAGCTGTACCTTAAGCAGTGTGTACATGGCTATACATAACACTAGCTGTACCTTCAGCAGTGTGTACACAACTATACATAACACTAGCAGTACCTTCAGCAGTGTGTACACAGCTATACATAACACTAGCAGTACCTTCAGCAGTGTGTACACAACTATACATAACACTAGCAGTACCTTCAGCAGTGTGTACACAGCTATACATAACACTAGCAGTACCTTCAGCAGTGTGTACATGGCTATACATAACACTAGCAGTACCTTCAGCAGTGTGTACACGGCTATACATAACACTAGCTGTATCTTCAGCAGTGTGTACATGGCTATACAATACACTAGCAGTACCTTCAGCAGTGTGTACACAGCTATACATAACACTAGCAGTACCTTTAGCAGTGTGTACACGGCTATTCATAACACTAGCAGAACCTTCAGCAGTGTGTACACGGCTATACATAATACTAGCTGTACCTTCAGCAGTGTGTACACAGCTATACATAACACTAGCAGTACCTTTAGCAGTGTGTACACGGCTATACATAACACTAGCAGTACCTTCAGCAGTGTGTACACGGCTATACATAACACTAGCAGTACCTTCAGCAGTGTGTACACGGCTATACATAACACTAGCTGTACCTTCAGCAGTGTGTACACAGCTGTACATAACACTAGCAGTACCTTTAGCAGTGTGTACACGGCTATACATAACACTAGCAGTACCTTCAGCAGTGTGTACACGGCTATACATTACACTAGCAGTACCTTCAGCAGTGTGTACACGGCTATACATAACACTAGCAGTACCACCAGCAGTGTGTACACGGCTATACATAACACTAGCAGTACCACCAGCAGTGTGTACACGGCTATACATAACACTAGCAGTACCTTCAGTAGTGTGTACACAGCTATACATAACACTAGCAGTACCTTCAGCAGTGTGTACACAGCTATACATAACACTAGCAGAACCTTTAGCAGTGTGTACACGGCTATACATAACACTAGCAGTACCTTCAGCAGTGTGTACACGGCTATACATTACACTAGCAGTACCTTCAGCAGTGTGTACAGAGCTATACATAACACTAGCAGTACCTTTAGCAGTGTGTACACGGCTATACATATCACTAGCAGTACCTTCAGCAGTGTGTACACGGCTATACATAACACCAGCTGTACCTTAAGCAGTGTGTACATGGCTATACATAACACTAGCTGTACCTTCAGCAGTGTGTACACAACTATACATAACACTAGCAGTACCTTCAGCAGTGTGTACACAGCTATACATAACACTAGCAGTACCTTCAGCAGTGTGTACATGGCTATACATAACACTAGCAGTACCTTCAGCAGTGTGTACACGGCTATACATAACACTAGCTGTATCTTCAGCAGTGTGTACATGGCTATACAATACACTAGCAGTACCTTCAGCAGTGTGTACACAGCTATACATAACACTAGCAGTACCTTTAGCAGTGTGTACACGGCTATTCATAACACTAGCAGAACCTTCAGCAGTGTGTACACGGCTATACATAATACTAGCTGTACCTTCAGCAGTGTGTACACAGCTATACATAACACTAGCAGTACCTTTAGCAGTGTGTACACGGCTATACATAACACTAGCAGTACCTTCAGCAGTGTGTACACGGCTATACATAACACTAGCAGTACCTTCAGCAGTGTGTACACGGCTATACATAACACTAGCTGTACCTTCAGCAGTGTGTACACAGCTGTACATAACACTAGCAGTACCTTTAGCAGTGTGTACACGGCTATACATAACACTAGCAGTACCTTCAGCAGTGTGTACACGGCTATACATTACACTAGCAGTACCTTCAGCAGTGTGTACACGGCTATACATAACACTAGCTGTACCTTCAGCAGTGTGTACACAGCTGTACATAACACTAGCAGTACCTTTAGCAGTGTGTACACGGCTATACATAACACTAGCTGTATCTTCAGCAGTGTGTACACGGCTATACAATACACTAGCAGTACCTTCAGCAGTGTGTACACAGCTATACATAACACTAGCAGTACCTTCAGCAGTGTGTACACAGCTGTACATAACACTAGCAGTACCTTTAGCAGTGTGTACACGGCTATACATAATACTAGCTGTACCTTCAGCAGTGTGTACACAGCTATACATAACACTAGCAGTACCTTTAGCAGTGTGTACACGGCTATACATAACACTAGCAGTACCTTCAGCAGTGTGTACACGGCTATACATAACACTAGCAGTACCTTCAGCAGTGTGTACACGGCTATACATAACACTAGCTGTACCTTCAGCAGTGTGTACACAGCTGTACATAACACTAGCAGTACCTTTAGCAGTGTGTACACGGCTATACATAACACTAGCAGTACCTTCAGCAGTGTGTACACGGCTATACATTACACTAGCAGTACCTTCAGCAGTGTGTACACGGCTATACATAACACTAGCAGTACCACCAGCAGTGTGTACACGGCTATACATAACACTAGCAGTACCACCAGCAGTGTGTACACGGCTATACATAACACTAGCAGTACCTTCAGCAGTGAGTATACAGCTGAGATGTTCAGGGTCGCGCAGAGAGGAATGGAGAGAGCTATGCTCGGTATCACCTTGCCCGACCGGAAACGAAATGAATGGATAAGAAGACTAGAGTGGGTGACATAATGTTCGCAATAGCGAAGAAAAAGTGGACATGGGCAGGACACATTGCGAGAATGGATGTGAGTCGATGGGTGAGGCGAGTTCTTGAGTGGAGATCCAGGGCCGACACAAGAGGGCGAGGTCGCCCACCACAGCGCTGGGTAGACGACATCAAGCGACACGCAGGCCGGGACTGGATGCACCGGGCACAAGATCGCCAGGAATGGAAAAAAGGGAAGAGGCCTACATCACAGAATGGATTACAACGAGGCCTCCATGATGATGATGACCATTTCGTCAAAGTGTTGGGATGGAGAGAGCAACTATTGAATGTTTTCGCGAAGTTATCATAGCCCCTAAAAGAGTAAAAGCTTAGAGCCGAAATGTTTGTAGCAAAATTTTCACATATTGTAGAATATTAGACTTTTTTCTTGCCGGAACTACGCATATGAAGGATATTAAATAGTTCAGTAACTACTATGTTTTCACGTAACTGTTTATGAGTATTCTAATTACAAGTACTTTTGAAAAACTTAATACCGACTTCTATTCTATTCAGTTATTGGACTGTATCTCAAAAACTACTGGACCGAATCCACACGGGAAGCACCAGCTTTCAATTAAAAAAAGAATTTTGAGAATCGGTTCACCCGATCGAAAGTTATGTAATAAGGTTGTTACCTCATAACTTTCGATCGGGTGATACATAATAAAAAATAACAAAACGAAAATACAGTCGAATTGAGTCCTCCTTTTTTGAAAGTTGGTAGAAAATTATTCATTAACATCATCCATCAGCACGCAGGTGAAACCACGGGAGTAGCTAGTATATAAATACATTTTCTTAAACTCTCCGCTAGTAAGTGGACATCAATGCGTGTACCTCCTACTACCGCAATCATCTCGTGTCTGACAAGTGACGACCCCACGGATTTAGGAATGGAAGGGATATGGCACGAGACATTTATTGTAGTGATTCGCATGTTGCAGTTTTTAAATTACGCATCCCTTCTACATTTCACGCGCAAAAAAACAACAAACTCATAAAGTACAAAAATAATACATAGAACGCAACGCTCTCATTAGCTACTTATACCAACTCATTACAATGCACACTGACAAATCAACCAATGAACAGTAACAACTCCCGGCACCGATAGCAGCGGCCGCACTACGTGACGATACGCGCTGACCATTTATTTATCCGTTAGGATACATTATTTCTATTGACAGTATCGTTATACGCAATACTACAAAGCGGCATTTGTTTGTTGAGTTGTAAACAATTTCATAACACTACCAGCAATGGATGTCGAATCAAAATCAAAACATTTCTTCTTTTTTTTATATTTGTAACATGTACAAATTGTCATTTCACATTTATTATTTCTTAAATCTACAACCGGATCGGAACGCGACCACGACTGAGAAGATCCGGCAAGAAACTCAGCGGGCTTGTTTCACATATTTTTATATCGCCATTTACTTAATGTGTTTAACAAATGTTCATTTATTCTTATTTATTGGTTCCAGTGTGTTGCCCCAAAGAAGAGATCATAATAATGGTATCGAAATGAATATGTTACACATTGGCAATTTGCGATTTTAGTCAACAAGTTGTCTAGAACTTGTTGCTGAGACACGTGCTACGCCTTCTCAACATATCCTCTTCCTTCCTAAATCCGTGGACGACCCTGTTCACACTGCTAAACTGAATTAATCAGCCAGTCAGTCAGTCAGTCAATCACCGACAATTTTTCGTGAGCGTGCCTGTTCTCTACTCTCTATGCTTATACATACTCTTTGTCAAATACACGAGCATGACTGATCGGAATGCTAATGTCTACCCATTACATTATTAGGTACCTACTGATAGACTTAAATGACTAAATACACTTTTTTCCTTATTTTAAGGAAACTTAATTAAGTAAAGACATAGAGGATTAATTTCACAGATCCCATTTCAGAAGGTCCTTCATCACCACTCTTGTCTCTGAAGGCAGTTTTAGGTTATATATACGGATGGTATATCGTGTTTCAACCATCGCCTTCCTTACAACCTTCCAACGGCATCGATCTCGTCATCTGCGTGGAAAAAAAGGCGCCAGTGTGCCGCGAAACTGCAACAACTGCAAGAAGAACTCCATCTTGCAGCTTCAAACCGGAATAACGTTACGTTCACATTCGCCTACCATTTGCCCGCTTACACAATTTCGGAACACTTGAGTGCGCTAATAGTGCTTATGGCGTGATTCGGACTTCAATAACAGTTTGCATCTTTTAAGCTCAACACCCACAGAGGCCGGATACGTGGGAAAGCGGTCGTGATCCTGGACGGTATTTTTTGCAATGTTCAAATTTGTGTGCACCCTGACACACCGCACCGCGCCGTATCGCGCCCGCTAGTTATGTATTGTGCAAAGGTTAGTGTTGCCATCTCTAAAATTTGACAACCAGAATAAGACCCGTGAAAACCCCGGATTTTTGAGCCCAGAACCCGGAAAAGTCAACAGATTTTTTTACACATAGTGTAATAAATATGTTATAAATTTTATTCTCAGAATATCTCAGAACAAAATAAAATTTAGCCATCTTTTATCATTTTAAATGTACCTAACAAAACAGATTCTGTGTAATAAATGTGTAATCAGATAGATTTTTATTTTAGACTTAACATTTTTAAACCCGAACTAAAAATGAAACCCCGTCCGGACGCTCCCCGGACGCTCTCTAAACTAGGACAAATCCGGGGCAATCCGAACGGATGGCCACCCTAGTCAGGGTGCCCACAAATTCGAACATCACAAAAATACCGTCCCGGATCGCGACCGCTCTCCCGCGCCTCCCGCCTCTGTGGGTGTTCAGCTGAACTGATCTTCATGACGTCACGTTATAAACAATCCCGATAAAGCGAACACAAAAGCAAGGATATAATAACACAGTTAGTGAACGATAACAATACCTACCTAATTATAACAGTACAGTATAATGATAACAATAACCAGCAGTGAGGTAAAGGCGTGTAGAGTCTCGACATGATTGTGCGGTTGTTACTCACTCTGTTGTGTTCAACTGTGTGTTTTTGCTGCGCTGAAGGTTTGTGTCAAATTGTCATTTTATACCGACAAAAAAGGATGAGGTTCGAGGAGGTTGATCACCTTTCTCTCCTATTTGTGGACCGATTCTCAATATTCTTTTTTTATTTGAAAGAGCGTACATCCGAGGTCCCTTTTAAATTTTCTACCGCCTTCCAAAAGGGGAAGGTATTCCATTCGACGGTTTTTTTTTATGTTTGTTACCTCATCACTTTCGATTGGGTGGACCGATTCCCAAAAATATTTTTTGTTTGAATTTGGTGCTTCCCGTGTGGTCCTATTTAAATTTCATTAAATTCGGTTTAGTAGTTTTTGAGTAACACTCCAATAACTGATTTTTACCAAAGTAGGTAATAGAATGGAAATCGGTATTATTTTTTTTCAAATTGCACTTGTATCAAATTTTGTTAAGCGGTTTTTGAGTTACACTCCAATAACTGATTTTTACCAAAGTAGGTAATAGAATGGAAATCGGTATTATTTTTTTTCAAATTGCACTTGTATCAAATTTTGTTAAGCGGTTTTTGAGTTACACTCCAATAACTGATTTTTACCAAAGTAGGTAATAGAATGGAAATCGGTATTATTTTTTTTCAAATTGCACTTGTATCAAATTTTGTTAAGCGGTTTTTGAGTTACACTCCAATAACTGATTTTTACCAAAGTAGGTAATAGAATGGAAATCGGTATTATTTTTTTTCAAATTGCACTTGTATCAAATTTTGTTAAGCGGTTTTTGAGTTACACTCCAATAACTGATTTTTACCAAAGTAGGTAATAGAATGGAAATCGGTATTATTTTTTTTCAAATTGCACTTGTATCAAATTTTGTTAAGCGGTTTTTGAGTTACACTCCAATAACTGATTTTTACCAAAGTAGGTAATAGAATGGAAATCGGTATTATTTTTTTTCAAATTGCTCTTGTATCAAATTTTGTTAAGCGGTTTTTGAGTTACACTCCAATAACTGATTTTTACCAAAGTAGGTAATAGAATGGAAATCGGTATTATTTTTTTTCAAATTGCACTTGTATCAAATTTTGTTAAGCGGTTTTTGAGTTACACTCCAATAACTGATTTTTACCAAAGTAGGTAATAGAATGGAAATCGGTATTATTTTTTTTCAAATTGCACTTGTATCAAATTTTGTTAAGCGGTTTTTGAGTTACACTCCAATAACTGAAAAGTGTTTCGCCTATCTTTATGATATCGTAATTGACGGTGAATGACAATCGAACCCGTAAGTAGCAAGGGTCACTAAAAAGGCGGATTTTTTTAAACCAAAAAATGTAAAAAGTTGAAATAACTTGAGGAAGTCGGTATCATGCACGCAATATTGTGATAATGGGTACTTTGAACTATCATGGTACCGACTTCAACAAGTTATTTCACACTTTCAAGTGTAGAAGTTGGTTCTATTGTTTTTTATTCCGCTAACTGATTACAATTTTTAAAAACTTCGTTTAATGTCAAACGCGATGACTGTATGATTTATAATGCTGTGGTATACTTCATGTGGACGTGTAGAAGTTATTAAGCTCTTACGCAGGAATATAAGTTTTTCAAATCACGGTCAGTTTAACAAAAATAAACATTAGGAACGGGATATTTACTGTTTATAATCCGTTTCCTCGTGATCATGGCGCTTGCAACAGTGCCGAAATACAGGATTATAGGATATAGGATTTCGGTAACTGACAATCAAATGTTTTGTTCTAAAAACTTTTATTAATCAATATGCGTTCTTAAAATAAAACCAAAAAAATTTATTTTAGATTGTGTGTTTGTATCGATTTGTAGTGTAAAGAGCATACTAATTATAATTTTGTTTTTATTGACGCAGCCAATAATATTTGTGTAGGGGGTCGTTATTTATTTGAGTGTTTTTTAAATGAATTGTTAACCTTTTTCAAAATTTTATAAATTTATTGTTTTGTGTAGATGGCCGATGGGGCCGAAAGGTTCTGGAATGGAGACCACGGCCCGGCAAGCGCAGCGTAGGTCGTCCACCGACACGGTGTCTGTCCACCGGGACAGACGACCTGATAAAGGTCGCAGAACGATGTTGGATGCAGGCCGCTTCCGATCGGTCCTTTTGGAAAACTATGGGGAGGCTTATGTTCAGCAGTGGACGTCCTACGGCTGAGATGATGATGATTGTTTTGTGTTTCGTTCTAGTCCAACACCCGCTCTAGGCCTCTGAAAATCAGCGTGCAGATCTGCTGAACATTTTGTATTGAGATAGACCTTTTCAGCAACTACCTTAATTATAATTAAGTACTTCTCTGATTTTTGTTTTATTTTTATTTTTAGTTTCTATTATAAGTTTTTTTTTTCATATTTTCATTGTGTAGTTAAGCTGAATAAATGTATTTTCTTTCTTTCTAATAGTACCTTCTTATGCTTTCAGATGTGATCCCAGAAATAGAACTGAAACTGTTCAAGGACGCCAACGGCAAAACAAAATGTTCGCAAGGGGCGCTGCTCCTCCCCACCCACATCACATCACAGCCGAAACAGTATCACGTGTACATAAACTCAACTGAAGTTGTTTATAAAATAATGTAAGCATATCAATGGTAACTATGATGGTTTATTGGTTTGGGTTTTTCCCTCTATAAATTTCAATGTTTGAGATCGCTAAAGCAGGCGTTAGTGCGTATTAGTGCTGAGTAGTATAGTAATACTATAAAAATTACAAGGGTTGAGATGTCAATACGAAAGTTCAACTATTTCTAAATAATGCTTCTTTCGGTTGGATAGTACTGTCAAAGCTGTTCAATAGATGTCGCTCCATCCCCGCAAGACTGTTAGTCAGATAGAGAGAACATTCGATGCTTGGACCCGAACCTCGGTGGCCTAGTTGGTCAATGGCGTCTGACACGGATAGTCAGAAGACGCGGGTTCGAATACCGTCCGAATATGTGAATTTTACTCTTTATAAATTTTGAGGTAACTATGAGTTCACTGGGCTAATCGGTTATATTCTTCCTCTAATTACGTGTGAGCTGATGATTGATGATTATTTTATTGTAAATTTTATGTTATATGTCAGAACTATGATTTCCCACAAATAGAAGATTATTTGCGTAGCTAATAACCTCTCGTCATCGACCACAGTCAACTAAAGTGCCCCGGAGACGATCATTCGCAATTATCAATTATTACGTTATTGACCGTTTCAATTGACAGTGCGAATGAGGGAGCTTCATACGACGCGTCAATTGCTCGCCCACATTTACTTTCTTGCCAGTATGAAAGGTAGACGAACGATGTAAAATTCACATCCACAATGTTCTATATAATATATTTATATAGAACATATCGGATGTGAATAATATATAATATTTTCTAGACTAGCGAGTGAATGACCGAAATCTGTCAATTGCACAACGAGACGTTCAATTGATTACGTCATTCGCGATTGTCGATGGGCTCAATTGCTTTTATAGACGATCGTTTGGGATTTCAATCACGTAAAAATGTACAATTGCGAATGACTGTCTCCGGCGCAGTTAACAACGCATGAGATCAGTTTTATTGTGACCCTCCTCACGAACTTGTACTATTTTATATCGACTCTGCTCATTATTAAGGATTGGAAGTTCTAATTATTGTTTACTATTCTCCAACAAGTACTATTTGAAAAATGTAATACTGACTTCCATTCTATTCAGTTAATGGAGTGTATCTTAAAAGCTACTGGACCGAATTTAATGAAATTTAAATAGGAAGCGGAACACAGGAAGCACCAGCTTACAAACAAAAAAAGATACAAACATAAAAAAATAGAGTACTTCATACTCATTTTGTTTGAAAGCTGGTGCCATTTAAATTTCATCAAATTCGGTCCAGTAGTTTTTAAGATACACTCCAATAACTGAATAGAATGGAAGTCGGTATTAAATTTTTCAAATTGTACTTGTTTATTTTACGATTTAGCACTAACGCCTGCTTAGCGAGATGTTTAATTATGCTATAAGCATCGACGCTGTGGCGGTAACTAAGCATCTGTGGCCTAGTGGTCACGGCGTTTGACATGAATTTTCAAAAGACGCGGGTCCGAAACCAGCAGCTCTACCATGAGTTTAAAACATTGACACCAATCGAAGCTCGATATTGACTGCCGCGAAAAAATGTATGAAAAAAAGAACAGTGCCACCTCGCGGTCAATTGTAGAACTAAAATTGACAGCGAGTACGCCAATCACAAGCTCGATAGAGTAGGATATCGGGAATATTTGATGCGGAGCGAGCGATGAAACACGGAGTCGGCGACACAACTGATGTATATATTAGAAAGGCAAGGTACCCTACGAACAATAATAATAATAATAATAATAATAATAACGAGGAGATAATAATAACGTGGAGACGTAAGAGCAAGTAACAAAAAGCTCCAAGGGTGGAAGTGTTAAAGGGCATAACGCCGGTAGTAGCGCTCTAGTGAAACCGCAGCACACCTCTCGACACCCTTTAGCCATCCACACCAACGTTGCCCCTTTTGTCACCATTGATGGTGGCTCCTATGGGGGGCCCGTTTAGTGGGTGGCAAGTCACCACCTGCCTAAATATTTTAAATGAGACTGAAATTGGCAGGTGCCGTAGTCTCGTCCATAGCCTACTATTACCCTTATCATTAATAAGATCATACCAATAGCCTTGCCATTTTACCCATTTTTATAATAGATATACAATGTAACCATCCATCCAAAATGTTTCTGTTTTTATACTACATTGTATTTTTATACCAAACGGGCCTCTAAGTGTTGGCTACAGCCCCACTTATGCCTTTGTAAAGGACCGGATGAAATCCGTGAAACTTTTTGAATAAAAATAATAATAATAATACCGCAGGGGCGGCTTTGTGGCGAGCCGTCGGTGAATGGCGACACCGTGGACCCTGATTCTCCCTGGGGCTAAATGAGACCCCTGACCCCCGGCTTGCCTTTATTGGCTGTCTGGGGGTGGAGACGCAAGAGCAAGTAACAAAAAGCTCCAAGGGTGGAAGTGTTAAAGGGCATAACGCCGGTAGTAGCGCTCTAGTGAAACCGCAGCACACCTCTCGACACCCTTTAGCCATTCACACCAACGTTGCCCCTTTTGTCACCATTGATGGTGGCTTTTATGGGGGGCCCGTTTAGTGAGTGGCAAGTCACCACCTGCCTAAATATTTTAAGATGAGACTGAAATTGGCAGGTGCCGTAGTCTCGACTATAGCCCACTATCTCCCGTATCACTAATAAGTACATTTCAATAACCATGCCATTTTACCCATTTTTGTAATAGATAACCTGTAACCTTCCATCCAAAATGTTTCTGTTTTTATACTACATTGTATTTTTATATCAAACAGGCCTCTAAGTGTTGGCTACAGCCCCACTTATGCCTTTGTAAAGGACCGGGTGAAACCCGTGAAATTGGTTGAATAAAAATAATAATAATAATAGCTTTATTTCCTTATAACTTAAGAAACATACAATACTTTGTTAGTAATTTTTCTCTAATGTTAGTAGCTGTAAGGACCGCCTATTGCGGTGAAAGCCTCCTCCAATTGTTTCCACTTTGATCTGTCTCTAGCTGTTCTAGACCATGTTTTCCCTGCTGTGCTCACGATGTCGTCGTTCCATTTTTTAAATGGTCGATCCCTTTTTCTTTTTTGGTGTAGTATAAACCAGTTGGTGATTGTACTTGACCACCTCTCATCCCTTAGTCTCTGGGTGTGACCTGCCCATCTCCATTTTAAAGTAAGTGCATGTTTTACCATATCTTTTGCTTTTGTTTTGTTTCTTATGGTTGTGTTCCGTACCCTATCTCTGATTTTTAGATTTAAGAAACTCCTTTCAATTCCTCTTTGACATACTTTTAATTTATTAATGATTTTTTGAGTCATCGGCCAGGTTTGGCAAGCGTAGGTGAGACATGGCATGAGACATATATTCATTGCCTTAGTTTTTAATTTGGTTGGTAAGGGTCCTTTAAATATTTCTTTCATTGCCCAATATTTATTCCATGTCTGCCTTATTCTTCTGTCTACTTCCTTTTCAGTACTTGCTCGGAAAGAAATGAGATGTCCTAGATATATATAGTTTTCTACATACTCTAAGGGTGTGCCATTAATATAGATAGGTAGTTTCTCTCCATTTGTCATTAATTTTGTTTTCTCTCTATTAATGTCTAGACCTACCAATTTACTCTTTTCACTTAAGGACTCTATCATGTATTCAAGTTGTTTCTTATCTTCAGAGACAATAGCTATGTCATCCGCAAATCTTAAATGTGATAAGTATTTGCCATTTATGTTTATACCCATGTCTTGCCAATTCAACTTTCTAAAAACACTTTCTAGTACAGAAATAAACAATTTAGGTGATAGTGGGTCTCCCTGCTTTACCCCTTTGTTAATATGGAAAGTCGGGCCGGGTGACTCAAGTTTTACCCTTGCTGTGCTATTTCTGTATATTGCTTGGATGAGCTCTATGTACTCAGAGTTGATTCCTTGTTCATTTAAAGATTGCCATATTGCCTCATGAGTTATAGTATCGAATGCTTTGCAGTAGTCGATAAAACACACATATAAGACTTTTTTGTATTCGACATACTTCTCTATGATTGCTTTCAGTGTGTGGATATGGTCCACTGTAGAGTAATGACTTCTAAAACCGGCTTGTTCTATGGGTTGGTTTTCATCGATTGTTTTAGTTATACGCCTTAGTAGTGTTGTTGCAAATACTTTGTAGATACATGATATGAGGCTTATTGGTCTGTAATTGGTTATTAACTTTGCATCACCCTTTTTGTAGAGAAGTATTATTTCTGAGTCATCAAGTCCACTGAGCTGGAAATTCTTTTTGCTTTAATATATTGTTAAACAACTTTGTAAGTGGTTTTACGATTAGTTCAGAACCCGCTTTGATCATGTCGTTGGTTATTCCGTCAGGGCCAGGGCTTTTATCATATTTTAAGTTTTTAATAGACGATTCTACTTCTTCTTCCATAAACTTTGGGACCAAGTCCGTGTTGGTCCAGGTGAGCTTTAAGTCAGATTTATGGCAGTTTTGATTGTGCGGGCTGTACAGGTTTTTGTAGAACTCTGTAGCTATTTTAGTTAAGTCTTTTCTATTTGTTACAGTGAGTCCATAGTTGTTTTTTAAATGTATCAAAATTTCTTTGGTTCTATCCAAATTTCTGTATGCTCTTTTGACTCCACCTGTTTTCGTTAAATGTAATTCAAAGGTTTTGTTTCTATATTTTTGTAGGTTTCTTTCTATCTTTCGTTTAATTTCTCTGTATAATTTACTAAGTTTTATTTTTTCTTCTTTTGTTTTGTTTTGCTTGTTTTTTAATGTGTACTGCTGGTTCTTAAGCTCTTCGATGTATTTATCAATAACTATTTTACTTTTGTTTTCTTTACTAGTTAGTTTACTTGTAGAGCTTTTAAAGAATGTATTTTCTAGGATGTCGTAGTAAGTTTGAACTTTTTCTTCATTGCATTGGAGCATATTGTAGAGACCTCTTTGTACGGCCACACTATTTAGGTCACAGCTGAGAGTTTTGTTTTTGTAGTGAATTCTAGATGTTTTTTTAGTCTCTATATTGAGAGTTATTCTTATAATTCGATGATCACTCCCATGTAATATTCTCTTTAAAACGCTATAGTTTTCTACATACTTGGAGATATTTGTGGCTATAAAGTCGATTTCATTCTTTGTAATGCCATTTGGGTGTAACCATGTCCATCTCAATTCTTCTGGCTTATTAAACATTGTGTTTGCAATTTTTAATTTGTATTGATGACAAAAGTTTATGAACATTTGTCCTCTTTTATTTCTTTTTCCATATCCATACCTGCCCATAACAAGTTCTTCATGTGGCTCAGGTTTTCCTATCCTTGCATTTAAATCACCCAGAAGTATTAGTTTTTGTTTGCATTTATTTAAAGCTGCCTCTAGAGATTTGTAGAATTTCTCTATTTCAATGTCGCTGTCTCGCTTGGTACTCGTAGGAGCATATACTTGTACGAGTGAGTAGGGCTTGTTATGTATCTCTACTTGAAGTAAGATAACTCTCTCTGATAATACGATAAAATCAAGAACGACCGTATTTCTTTGCTTCCGAACCATAAACCCAACTCCTTTCTCTCCTTTTTTGGTTCCATAGTTATAAAAGACATAGTGACCTCTATCTTCTATTTTCAGTCCTTCTCGTCTAGTTTCAGATATGCCAAGTATATCCCATTTTATTGGCCTTACTGCATGCTCTAAATCCATTAATTTGGCTTCATTTATGAGGGTTTTTACATTAAAAGTAGCAATATAGTATTTGTAGCCTTTTGGAGGGTTGTAGTCTACTGCCCCCGCGGTGACCAGCCGTTCTGGGGGGAGAGATTTATACTTTTTAATTTTGCTTGTTTCATCGAGGGTGGCTCTGTCTAGTGTAGAAGTTTGGAGGGGAGTATTTAGTTGCTATTCATCATCTTCTTTAGCTCTATCAAAGGAGTTAACTTGTGACTCGTTACATTTTTGAAAATAATTAGTCACATAATTTTGACCTGTTGGTGTATTATTATTCTCTGACTTATTTTTCTTCGCAGGTTGAAACTTTGTTGACGAATATTGCTTTTGTTGTGGAGGGGTAATTTCTAATTCACGCTTTTTGTAATTTGATCTATTTTTTAATTGTAGATCCTTAGATCCTGTGTTTTGCTCCCTGATGACTATTAAGCCGTTGCGGATATATGCTATTTTACCTTCTTCCCTTTTTTTATTTACTTGCTCCTGTAGTTCCTTTCTCTGTTCTAATATCTGTTTTGGATAGTCTTCTTTTAAATATATATTTTTCCCATTTAACTGTTGTTTATTCTGTAAGACACATAGTTTCCTACCAAAGGTGGTGAAGGTGACGATAATAGGCCTTATTTTATTTTCCACTGGCTTTCCCATACGTCTGACCATTTCTATTTCCATTTTATTGCAATCAATTTTCATTTCTTGTTTAATTATTTTTAGTATTTTATTTTCTAGCTCTTCATAACGTTTTTCACCTTCATGTACGCCAAAAAATATTATATTTCTGCGTCGGACGTGTTTTTCTAGCTCTAATATTCTTTTATCTTGTTCAGCGCAACATTCCTTGATGTTATTTAACTCACGATTAATATTGTCAAATTTATGATCAATATTTTCATTTATGTTCGTTGTTATTCTCGATTCTAGAGTTGTTAAAGATTCATCGACATCATTTTTAATATCGGATCTAAGCTCTCTTAGCAATTGCTCTATTGTCGCTACACCAGCGCCCTCTAATAATAAACTCATGTTTGATAATAGTAGACAGAAAATGTCAATCTTTCCTATTTCAAAGGCTTTGGTATTTCGATGTGCTGGTAGTGCGAATGATCAACACAAGATGTCGCTACTGCTATGTTTTCGATGTTGTTATACAGATGGCGTTGTACGTGAAATGTTACAAGGAAATGATATAGCAAGAATTGGTTGTAATTTTTGAGGTTATGGTATTTTGGCTAGATCTGGCAAGCACTTTTTTACTTATCACTTATTGTCACTTGATCTATCATATTTTAGTTAAAGTTATTGTAGCACTAGAATTGAGTAGTATAACGTATTCTCCCCCGTATTGAACTGATTGATTTGCATAAGAATTTCACTGAATCATTCTTTACAGGTTAGTCACTGCATTATATATAAAGGTATTTCCGTTAATAGTGTCATTTCATTTACACACAGTCACTTTTTTCACAATAATATCAAAGAAAACACAATATAACGAATTTAAAACTGCGGAGTGGCTTGAATACTGTTTACTTGAGTGCGCCCTCTAGCGGAAAACAATACATGATAGTTATTACAATGTACCCTCCATGTGTAAAACAATCATACACCACATGTCCCCCTTTAAAACAACAAAAATCATGTAATTAGGCACATAAACTAATAAAATAAATAGGTACCAAACAAAAAAAGGTGGAAAACATAGTAGGTAACAGCCCTATGCTCAGTAGGTAGGTATACAGGCTGTTTATATCGGATATCCTATTCCTTTACATAGGTAGGTAGGTAGGTAATTAACAAGACTGTATACAGGTGCATCTAAGATCATCTACGTAGTCGTCATTGGTTATGCAGTCGAAAATTATTATTAACACCATATAGATTTAAACTTGTAATTATGTATATGTGTTTATTATTTTAAGATACCCAATTGCTTAACTAGGTACTCACTGGCATATCAGATAAATATGCATAAAAAAAATAAAGAAGACAAGTAAGTACCTACGATGAATAACATTTTCGTATGGTTTAGATAAGAACACATTAACTATTGTTTAGTTAAAATACATAGCAATGTTACGAGTAGGTATCCAACATTAAGCACTTATTATGTTGCCTACAACTATATACCTACCTAACGATTAGTTACATACCTATTGAAATACTTTAAGGTCTTAAACTAATAATAAGCTTGGGTACGTTAAATATGAACTACTTTCGGCAAGATCGCTTAGGTCGCCCATATACCCTATCACCATCGAGGTTATCCTTGTCCGAGGAACTTTGTAGTACAGGTTCGTTTTTATAATTAGGTTTGACAGTGTTTTTAAATGGACATAATACGCGTCTAGTGTTCGGAGAAGGTACTTTTGCTTTCTCGTCTAAGCAGTCTCCATTCGTAGCATCCTCGCAATCATCATCGGAGCCTACTTGACTCTTGTCTAGCGGAACCAAAGAGTTCCGCAGAGACGTATGCAGTTTTCTATCTGGCAACAATTGGTCGATGTGCCTTTTTAGTTCCCGTCCATCTGCACAGCGTACACGATAGGTGAGCGGTGCTTCGCGCTCGGTGACCACCGCCGAGGCCCACTTGTCAGCGCATGCGCGATACTCACGCGCGAGCACGTGATCTCCGGGCGCGACGTGACGCTCGGCGCCGGGGCGGGAGCGCGCCGCTCGCGCCGCTACTTTCTCGCTGGCGAGCTCGGCGCTCGGCCTCAGCACATCTAACCGGCCACGTATGTGCCTACCGAGCATGGCCACTGCTGGCGCCACACCGGTGGCATGTTCACAGTTACGATAATTAAATAAAAATATCGTTACAGCAGTGTCTAGGTCCACACCCTCATGAGCTGCTTTTTTCATGGCACGTTTCACCAGCTTTACCGCGTTTTCCGCGGCGCCGTTTCCCGCTGGCCTGTAGGGGCTAGTAATCGTGTGCGTAATAAAGTTCTTTGCCATGAAATTTGAGAATTCATTCGAGGTGAACGGTGGGCCTCCGTCACTCACCACCTGCGAGGGTAATCCAAAGCGAGCGAATAATTCTCTAAGTTTCAAAATAGTAGCTCGAGCATTCGTACCGGCCATCTTTTGTACCTCGATCCACTTACTGTGGGCGTCCACGCTCACTAAATAATGTTTACCCTGAAACTCTGCAAAATCAATATGCACTCGTTTCCAAGGACGTGTCGGAAACGCCCAGGGATGCAATAAGGACTGCGCGGGAGCGTCTCGTTGTTGTCGGCACGCATTACACGCCTTACATAATGATTCAATTTCCGAATCTAAGTTAGGCCAATAAACATAGTTTCTTGCAGTATTCTTCATCTTCACTACCCCTAAATGTCCTTCGTGCAGTTCACTGAGTATCTGCCGCCTAAGTGCGTTAGGTATAATTACCCGATGGTTGTATAATAAACAACCCCTATCAATTGATAAATTATCCTTTCTAAAGAAATATGGTTTTTCGTTTTCTCATGTAACCACCGACGGCCAGCCATTAATAATATAATTATAGATCTGTTTTAAAACACTATCCTTTAGAGTGGCTGCGGCCACTTCTCTCGCACTGATGGGAAATGCCTCTTCGACATAATTCATGTACGACCTCGAATCTGTTTCTGTATTAAGTTTTCGTTCGTGTCGCAACGGCAACCTAGATAATGCATCTACATTTCCATTGTCTTGCGATTTTACAAATTCGATCTCGAAATCATAAGATGCTAACCTGGTCGCGTACCTCTGTAGCCTACTATAGCTGCTGTTTGTGGAAGCCCGAATTTCGGGCCGAAAATGAAAGTCAAGGGCTTATGGTCAGTCTTGATGATAAAATGACGACCGTACAGAAATTGATGGTGTTTAATAACACCATTAATTATAGCCAACGCTTCTTTATCAAGTTGACTATATGACCTTTCTGCTGAGTTTAGCGTACGCGACGCGAAACAAATTGGGCGCTCCTCGCCGTTTGGGAAGCGATGCGACAGGATACTACCTATGCCGTACGAACTGCTGTCTACGGCCAGAACAAGAGGCAACTCAGGATTATAATGAACCAATACTCTATTGCCTGAGATGGCCTCCTTAACACTATTAAATACTTTTTGACATTCCTTTGTCCAGGCCCAAGTACAATTCTTGCGTAACAATTGATGTAACGGGTGCAAGGTCGTACTAAGTCGCGGAATGAATTTAGCGTAATAATTCACCAGACCAAGAAAGGACCGTAGTTGTGTCACGTCTTTAGGCGAAGGGGCGTCTGCTATGGCTTTAATTTTACTTGGGTCTGGATGCAAACCTTTTTTATCTATAATAAAGCCAACATAATTTATACTGTCTTGCATAAATGCACATTTTTCAAGCTTGATTCTTAAACCGACGTCACGCAAACGACTTAGCACCGCTTTTAAGTTTGTTATATGCTCCTGGGTATTACATCCCGTAACGGCGACATCATCCATGAAACACGCTACCCCTTTAAGCCCCTTTAGGGTTTCTTCCATGAATTTTTGAAATTTTTCAGGAATACAGGAAAGACCATATGGAGTCCTTTGATAAACAAAGGTACCCACGTGCGTCGTGATCGCGGTGCACGCCTGCGAATTTTTTTCTAGCAAAAGCTGTTGATAAGAGTGCGTAAGGTCGATTTTTGAGTATTTATCACCCCCACTTAGTGCAGCAAATAGTTCATCGATTCGCGGCATGGGGTACGGTTCCCGAATCAACTTAGGGTTTACGGTGACTTTATAGTCCCCACATATCCGTAAATCCCCTGACTTTTTAATGACTGGCACTATTGGCGTCCCATAATCTGAATACTCGACTTTACGGATCGTACCCTCTGCCTCGAGCCGCTCTAGCTCTAACTCCACGGGTTTACGCAGTGCCAATGGCAGTGGTCTCGCTTTAACGTAAATTGGGGTGGCATCGCTCAGCCTTAATGTTATTTGTTTACTACACGTCCCTAGACCTGGAGCGAATACAGTGGGAAATTCGCGTTTCAAATCCTCGACCAATTTACTATCTTCCATATTCATTATCATTTGATTGATTTCAATGCGATCTATTTTCAATTGCCTTAACCAAGACCGTCCCATAAGAGGTGGGCCACCGTTTTTAATAATAAATAATTTTAAATTTCCCGCTTTATGCGTCCCCATTACTACGTTAACATATACGAGTATATAACCAACAGCTTCAATTATAGTGCCCGTATAAGAATGTAGACATAGATTAAAGTCTATAATTGGTAGATGCGCGAAGTGTTTCTTGTAAAAGATCATATTAATCGCAGACAACTTACTGCCCGTGTCTAATTCGAAGGTTATTAATTTGCCGTTTACACTCGCTTGCACTGCATACGGTCTGTCGTCACTGTTGCTCACGTTCAAATTATACATGTCGCACTCTGAATCGGTATCACTTTCAATAAAGTTTTGACCACGTCTTTGGTTAAAACGCCCCGCTTTATCATCCCTAATAGGGACCCGTTTACACATCACTTTAAGATGACCTTTCTGACCGCACACATCACACGCGTATTCTTTAAAACGACAACCGTTAGGGTTATGATTCCTGCCGCAGCGCCAGCATGATTGAGTGCCGCGCAAACTCCCACCGGCACCGGCGGTTGCGCCACCACCAGCGCCCGCGCCTGCAGCGCGGCCGCGGCCCGGTTCTGAGGTAGACGAGATCGAGTATCGACTACTTATACTCGCAGATAACATTTATGTTGCCAACTCATTGTAGAGGTACCGTGCAAGGGTGTGTACTTTCTCTCTAAAATTGTAATGTTTTCAGTGGTTCGGAATACGGACGTTACAGTACAGCAGCAGTGGGGAAGGACGTGCAGAAGGACGCGGGACGAGCCGGGTACGTAACGGTGAGTACTATTGTACTTTGCTTATATTGAGGCAAACGCGTTCGTTTACCAAACTACATAATCTGTCATAGATTATGTAGTTTGGTAAACGAACGCGTTCGGTGACGATGACGCAAGTTCCTTAATTATTGTTCACCCAAAACGTGTTCAACGCCCCTAAAGAAAATTTCACTTCAAAACTACATTATCTATGACAAAGTGTTCGGTGACGATGACGCAAATTCCTTAATTTTTGTTCACCCAAAACGTGTTCAACGCGCATAAAGAAGTTTTCATTTCAAAACTACATTATCTATGACAAAGCGTTCGGTGACGATGACGCGACTTCCTTAATTATTGTTCACCCAAAAAGTGTTCAACGCGCCTAAAGAAGTTTTCACTTCAAAACTACATTATCTATGACAAAGCGTTCGGTGACGATGACGCAAATTCCTTAATTTTTGTTCACCCAAAACGTGTTCAACGCGCATAAAGAAGTTTTCACTTCAAAACTACATTATCTATGACAAAGCGTTCGTTGACGATGACGCGACTTCCTTAATTAATGTTCACCCAAAACGTGTTCAACGCGCCTAAAGAAGTTTTCACTTCAAAACTACATTATCTATGACAAAGCGTTCGGTGACGATGACGCAAATTCCTTAATTTTTGTTCACCCAAAACGTGTTCAACGCGCATAAAGAAGTTTTCACTTCAAAACTACATTATCTATGACAAAGCGTTCGTTGACGATGACGCGACTTCCTTAATTATTGTTCACCCAAAACGTGTTCAACGCGCCTAAAGAAGTTTTCACTTCAAAACTACATTATCTATGACAAAGCGTTCGGTGACGATGACGCAAGTTCCTTAATTTTTGTTCACCCAAAACGTGTTCAACGCGCATAAAGAAGTTTTTACTTCAAAACTACATTATCTATGACAAAGCGTTCGTTGACGATGACGCGACTTCCTTAATTATTGTTCACCCAAAACGTGTTCAACGCGCCTAAAGAAGTTTTCACTTCAAAACTACATTATCTATGACAAAGCGTTCGGTGACGATGACGCGAGTTCCTTAATTATTGTTCACCCAAAACGTGTTCAACGCGCCTAAAGAAGTTTTCACTTCAAAACTACATTATCTATGACAAAGCGTTCGGTGACGATGACGCAAGTTCCTTAATTTTTGTTCACCCAAAACGTGTTCAACGCGCATAAAGAAGTTTTCACTTCAAAACTACATTATCTATGACAAAGCGTTCGTTGACGATGACGCGACTTCCTTAATTATTGTTCACCCAAAACGTGTTCAACGCGCCTAAAGAAGTTTTCACTTCAAAACTACATTATCTATGACAAAGCGTTCGGTGACGATGACGCAAGTTCCTTAATTTTTGTTCACCCAAAACGTGTTCAACGCGCCTAAAGAAGTTTTCACTTCAAAACTACATTATCTATGACAAAGCGTTCGGTGACGATGACGCAAATTCCTTAATTTTTGTTCACCCAAAACGTGTTCAACGCGCATAAAGAAGTTTTCACTTCAAAACTACATTATCTATGACAAAGCGTTCGTTGACGATGACGCGACTTCCTTAATTATTGTTCACCCAAAACGTGTTCAACGCGCCTAAAGAAGTTTTCACTTCAAAACTACATTATCTATGACAAAGCGTTCGGTGACGATGACGCAAGTTCCTTAATTTTTGTTCACCCAAAACGTGTTCAACGCGCATAAAGAAGTTTTTACTTCAAAACTACATTATCTATGACAAAGCGTTCGTTGACGATGACGCGACTTCCTTAATTATTGTTCACCCAAAACGTGTTCAACGCGCCTAAAGAAGTTTTCACTTCAAAACTACATTATCTATGACAAAGCGTTCGGTGACGATGACGCGAGTTCCTTAATTATTGTTCACCCAAAACGTGTTCAACGCGCCTAAAGAAGTTTTCACTTCAAAACTACATTATCTATGAGAAAGCGTTCGGTGACGATGACGCAAGTTCCTTAATTTTTGTTCACCCAAAACGTGTTCAACGCGCATAAAGAAGTTTTCACTTCAAAACTACATTATCTATGACAAAGCGTTCGGTGACGATGACGCGAGTTCCTTAATTATTGTTCACCCAAAACGTGTTCAACGCTCCTCAAGAAGTGTTCACTTCAAAACTACATTATCTATGACAAAGCGTTCGAAGTCAAAGTCAAAGTCAAAATCATTTATTAAATTTAGGCATCAAAGACGCACTTATGGACGTCAATTTTTCATTATAATGTACTTTAAAGCCTACCGCCGCGTTCCAAAATACATAGAGCCAACCGAGAAGAAGCGGCAAGAAACTCGGGGCCATTCTTTTTATATAGATGTTTTTACAATGTTTTTACTTAGGTACTACAAATATTAGCTCCAGTGTGTTGCCTTACAAAAGAGAAAATAATAATGGTATTAGTAGGGCAAGACACGCTACACTTTGACATCTTAGTTGAGTAGATAGATCCTGGAGTGATCAGTCCCGAGCTGTTTTATCCTCCAAGTAATCCGAAATTTTGTAATAACCTTTTTGACAGAGTTTAGTTTTAATAGTAATTTTAAACTTATTAATAGGCAAATCTCGGATAACATTGGGAACTTTATTATAGAATCGTATACATTGTCCCAAAAAACGAATGACTTATTCTGTGGAGACGCGTTACATGTACGGATAGCTTGTGCTTATTTCGCGTGTTGATGGAATGAGCATCACTCCTTTTATCAAAAATGCTAATGTTTTTCTTTACATATATTAGATTTTCATAGATAAACTGAGAGACAACAGTTAGAATGTTTATGTCTTTAAATTTCTGTCTAAGGGAAACTCTGGGAGCCAAACTGTAGATCGCTCGTATAGCCCTTTTTTGCAGTATAATAATAGAATTAATATCTGCAGAACATCCCCAGAGCAGTATGCCATAAGTCATAATGCTATGGAAATAACTAAAATAAACTATTACTATATAAAATATAATATTATATAAATAGCTGTGTCTACATCAGTTAATAGTCTAATTTTTTTAACAGCATAAGCTGCTGAACTGAGTTTACTAGACAATTTTTTAATGTGGGGACTCCATTGCAATTTAGCGTCTATAGTAATTCCTAAAAAGACCGTTGACTCCACAAGGTCCAACCCTGTTCCATTCAATTGTATATTGGATTCTACTTGTATCACATTTGGTGTCGAGAACTTTATACAATTAGTTTTCTTCTCATTGAGGAGAAGATTATTTGTATTGAACCAATTCACAACTTTAGCTAATGCATTGGTAACATCGTCATAGTTTAATAACTGCCTTTTAATTTTAAATAACAGTGAAGTGTCATCTGCAAACAATACAATCTCGTGATTCTTCTCTACATAATAAGGTAAGACATTAATATAGATTAAAAACAAGAACGGCCCTAGTATTGAACCTTGTGGAACGCCCATTGAGATTATAGAGCCAGGCAATTTTTTACCATTTATGTCAACCCTTTGAATTCTACCATTTAAATATGAAGTCAAAAGGTTGAGAGCCATGTTCCTAATACCGTAGTGTTGTAATTTCTGACAAGTATATCATGTCGGACGCAGTCAAATGCCTTAGATAAGTCACAAAAAAACACCTAAGGCATCTTGAGAGTTCTCCCAGGCATCAAACACATCTTTTATTAGTTCTATACCTGCGTCTATAGTAGAGCGATTCCTTGTAAACCCAAATTGATTTTTATGGAAAATTTTGTTTGCACTAAAGTGAGTTTCTAATTGATGTAATATGATTTTTTTGAAAATCTTACTTAGCGTAGGTAGTGCAGAAATAGGCCGAAAATTTGTTGGATCAGTAGTACTACCAGATTTGAATAAAGGAACCACTTTACTGTGCTTCATTAGGTCAGGAAATACACCACTTGCAACACAACTATAAACACAGATCGTTGACGATGACACGAGTTCCTTAATTTTTGTTCACCCAAAACGTGTTCAACGCGCATAAAGAAGTTTTCACTTCAAAACTACATTATCTATGACAAAGCGATCGTTGACGATGACGCGAGTTCCTTAATTATTGTTCACCCAAAGGTGCTCAACGCGCCTAAAGAAGTTTCAAAAACCTACTAACTACTTTCGTCACAGCACTGTTGGCGTGCTAATGGAATCGGACCGGTCGGTAAAAAAAGCAAGTAAAGACCTCTGTGACAGACAAATGTCTAATTTGACATTAATTCCACAACTTACGACGATTAGATACAAGAGCAATAGCACTGTTAGTCCGGAAATTACGTTACTTATGATATCACACTTGTCTATCTCTTGCGGCGCCTGCACAATTTCGTCTCCATGAATGTTTTTTGGGAAAGTTTTTTGATCCGAACCTTTCCTTTGTGTATCGGTTAACATATAAGAATAAAGTATTTTGTGAACATTTATTACGCATAATATAAAACGTCATTTAGCTGTTTTTTGTAGGTCTAGTTTACAATATGCGTGATGACGAATTGTGAAATTTGAAGCATATTTTGTTTTAAGGCGCGCTCCAATCCTAACTTTAATAGTAGATTACTAGCCAAGGGCTGTAAGGCATCATCACCCTCGAACTATAGGCGCCCTCGCTGCGCTCGTGCGCCTAAATATCTCGGGCTGCAATTGATGCTTACACCCGAGCTAACTACTCTGCTTTACATCTCGATTGTGAGGTAAGTAGAAAAAAACCGGCATTACAAAAATAAAATTGATGACTATTATACTCATACGAAGACAAGGCTGAATAGCGAAGCGACCTCTTTTGTCATTGGGCTGAATGCATGATGTCTATTGCCAGTATGATGGTTAGATGTACGCGAACTTTTTGAAAGTGTGAAGTGTTTTATTTTTATTACTTACCGCCCTAGGGCTTTTCTAGCTACATTATTACCCTAGAGCGCTAATTGGTCACCTACAAACCCCATTTAGGGGTAATAAGGACCTACTTACCGAATATAAGAGACGTAAAACAATTTACGATGCTTTATATAAGGTTGATAATAATTGCTTACTAGATTGGACGATGTAACGCAAAGATGCAATTGAATACGTGCTAAAACTTTTATATTTCTTTCATACAATCAAATGATCAGATTTTTATGATAAAGTAGTCCATAGTTCACTAGTAAATTTCATTGGAAAGAGAAATATGATACATTCATTGAAATATTTTTGACCATAATTGAATAAAAATGCTTTTTCTCACAAAGCACGTACGAAAAATAAGTAAATTTAGGGAATGTTGTCGATTTGTTTCTATCGAGCATAGTTTGCTCAATCGTGTATTGGCTCCCATACTTCATAAGGACATATAATTCAATTTACACTACCTACGTTTTATTTCGAACTTCGGTTATTAGGTTTAAGCGTCGAAAAACGAAGTTGTTGCGAAGTCGAATCATGAAATTTGATCGTAATCAACACTCAATTTGCCTTAAGGTCCCATCAGCAAATGTCATCCCCAGGCCTTTTTTTGAAGGGGGAAATGCTGTGCACTTCCCTTCCGCCACGGGGGTGACGGAAGGGGGCGTGTGGGGCTCAGACCCACTAAAACCCCCCCGTGAACAGTCCTCCGCCAAGGTGGGGCGAGACAGGGTCGCGCTGGCAATCACCATCTCGCCCCAGCGGTAGGCCCGGATTGATCTTTATATAGACCGGGCCTCAGCGCCTGTGAAGGGATGACCTTGCTCACCAAGGTCACCCCCTAGACGTGTAGAGCCGTGCAAGCCGACGAAGAGTCCCCCGACTCTTCGCCAGTGACCCCACTACGGGGGAGGGAGGAGACGTGCGAACCGTCTCCTCCGTTCTCCCGGTCGTCTGCGCCGGAGTGGATCAGCTCGGACATCGTTCTCCCTGATCCGCTCCGCAGCCTCCTTCTGCGCCATCACCGCTTCGCAGAAGGTGGCCACCGCCTGCCACGATCTCTCGCTGCCGAGCATGGAGATTACCACGCTCGACAGGGAGAGATCTCCGCCTATTTCCGCTGAAAGCGTGTGCCGCTGCGGGCCCCATGCAGCACACACTTCCAGCGTGTGTTGCGCTGTATCTTCCGGCGCCCCACACTCGTGGCAGGCTGGGGTCGCCTCCCGTCACGCGATTTGGTGCACGTACTTTCCGAAACATCCGTGTCCGGAAAGCACCTGCACCAATCGGAAGGTCAGCGAACCGTATCGCCGCCTCACCCACCTCTGGAGGACTGGGCGGATGGCCTCCACCGTCCGCTGCCCAGGGACTGGTGGAGCCAGGTCCTCCGTCCACCGCCGCAACAAGGCGTCTCGCGCCTGCCACCGCATACGTGTGACCTCCTCCCACGCTGGGGCGTCTCCACGGGATCTCCTCGCCGCCACGAAGTGATACACTTCGGCGAGGATCTCCGCTTGGAGCTCCCAGGGGGGATCACCGGCCAGCACGCACGCTGCCGTCCAGGACACCGTCCGGTACCCGCGTATCGCTCTCGTCGTGATGACCCGCTGCGGACGACGCAGCAGAGTTTTATTGTCACGACTGAGAGCGTCCACCCAGACCGGTGCCCCGTAAAGAGCCATACTCTGGACCACTCCGGAATATAGCCGGCGGCAATTAGCACTCGGGCCACCCACGTTGGGCAGTAGCCTTCCCAAGGCAGCTGCGGCCCCCACGACTCTTGGGGCCAGTTGGGCGAAGTGGGCCCTAAAAGCCCACCTCCCGTCCAGGACAAGGCCCAGATATTTCATTTGGGCCCCAACCGGTATCTGGACATCACCCAGATTCACCTGCGTACCTGGACGGGCTCCCCCCGAGGCCCATGAAACAGTAGGGCTTCGGTTTTGGAGAGGGCAACTTCCAGACCCAGAGTGCGAATGCGGTCAATAACGAGGGTTGTGCCCACCGTGGCCAACCGCACTGCATCCCTAAGATCCCTACCCCTGGCTACGACTAGGGTATCATCCGCGTAGCACGCAACCCGTATGTTTGCAGGCAACGTTCCACGGAGCACCCAGTCGTAGCCTACGTTCCACAGAAGCGGTCCCAGTACCGACCCCTGTGGAACACCGCAGCAGACACGATGGTCTTGGAGATAGTCACGCAACAGCCTCCGCAGATACAAGGGCACTCCGTGATAGCGGAGCGCCTCTTGAATTGTTCCATGAGGGAGGCTGTTGAAGGCGTTGGCTATATCTAGCGAAACTGCCAGCGCCTTATCTCCTTTGCTGACCGCTTCCTGCGTCCACTCCTTGAGCCAGAGCAGGGCGTCTATTGTAGACCGCCCTGTTCTGAACCCGAACTGGGCCTCCGAAAGCCCAGGCCCAGGATCTTTTAGGTAGGCCCACATGTCATGTACATCTGTCGTACTTCGTGATACTTCTTCCTATTTGCGTTTATTTGGAAGGGAGCGCGGCACACTGTATCTCTACCATAGGTATTTTTCGAGCGGTCACTAAATATTTATTTTAATATCGTTTGTAAAATTGATTCCCTCAATGTAACACCTGAATCAATTAATTAACTTCTTCATATTTCATTTTCAGTCATTCAATTCTTCAGAGACTCACTCTCGAAATTTGAAGTTGCAGTTTGATCTGTACATACAATGCCCAAACAGTACTCCAGCGCACAGCTTGGCTTGTTCACACACCGGCATGAAGATAAACGGAACCCCAAGGGTGCACCGGACCGCGCTAGTGACCTGCTACATCCCAGTTCTTGACACAATCGTGGACCGCATTAGTGAGTATTACAACTTTCAGGGTTCCATACCTCACAAAGAAGTTGACTTGACTTCTTATTAGATACGTTCTGTGACTAAATTGTTACTATTCTGCCAACCCCAAAAAGAAAAAGCATTATATTAATACTGGACATCTTTAATAAATGCCTTCTGTGTCTAATGCCCGGGTGACACGAGGCCAGTTTTTCAAGCCAGGACAGCAAGATAGTGTCAGTAAGCTAGTAAGCTAGTACTTCTGGCTTCGTGTAGTCAGAACTACCTTCATTTTTAAGGCAGTAAGCTAGTAAGCCAGTGCACAAGCCAGGACAGTTTTTAATAATATAAATGTATGTGTATAATGGAGTTCTATTTTTAGGCCAGTAGCGCTGATTTTACTATCCTGGCTTGTGTACAAGCTTCATGTGGCCGGTGAAGCTAGTTTTCAGTTGGCTAGTAAGAAGGAACCACGTATTTTATATTTTTTTGTGATTTTAAGATGCCCAAACTAAGTACGGAGATTAATTTACAGTTTGTACAACTGTACCGAGACCATTAATATCTGTAGAATGCCACCTTTTTAAATTATAAAGACGATTATAAACATGTTTAGGTACAAAAAATGTGAGACGAATTAAAAAAGTGGGTATTGTCCGGTTCCGTTTTTGTAATTCATCTTCTACTTCGTCTAGTGCGAATTGGTACAGTTTTCGAAGTAACTCCTTCAGTCGAATAATGTGTTTTTTTCGCATGCAATACAAGTTGGACGCGTGGTCACCTCAGTTACTGCAATTGTACTGGTTTAAAATAATGAAGCCTCTTGTAAACGGAACAAGCTTGTTCCAAGCCAGGTCAGTAAGCCAGGACAGTTTAGTAAAAAACTGGCTTCCTGTCCTGGCTTGAAAAACTGGCCTCGTGTCACCCGGGCACGGTCACAAGAATTGCAACAGTTAGACATAATGTTCTGTCGAAGCAAGGACTTGTTGAACTATATTTATTCGAACTAAGTGACTTGTAGAAGTATTGAACTGTCGAAATTCAGTATGACAACGGCACAAATTTCCAGAGTATATAATTAATATCAGAGGAAAGGTAAAGGATCGCAAACATTTATAGGATTTATACGGATCCTGCCTCGAAAGGAGCTCTCCTCACAAAAGTCGCTCCATAGGACACAACAGCCGCCACAACAGATTGCTCGGACGAGAGCCGATATGGGACAGGTTAGTCCGCCTCGTTATATCCCAGCCCTGAGGCTGCGAGACCACGCCAGAAACACACTTCTCGAATTTCTTGCCATCACGAGAGCGACTAAAGTAGTCAATCTCAGGAACTGCGAAAATATCCTGCAGTCCTTCAGGTTAGAAAACGAAGGCCTCTTAAAGGTGAGGCTCGAGGAGGCTGATGCAGCCATATACAATAACGACACCTCTCTGGTCATCAAGGGAACGATGAAAGGTCGGTATATCAGCATACAGTTCTGAGCGTGGTTTCGTGGCCCTAGACGAAGATGAGACGGAGCGGCTCGGAAAGCCTAAGTACGAAACACCACCGAACGACCCCGTCGTGGTTATCGCCCGCTGTACCAGGATAATGCTAGACGATAGGATCCTAGAAATGGCTAAAACCATGGAAGGGAGCCCTGGAGTCGAGGTAAAGTCCTGGGAAAGCTGGGAGGTACCGGAGATCCGATGGGTCAACGGGGTTCCGGGGTGTGGTAAAACAACATGGGTGGTTAGAAGCTTCATTGTGGACAAGGACATGGTTATCACCACGACAACCGAAGCAGCAAAAGACCTGAGGGAGAAGCTAGCGCACCGCATAGGCAACTTGGTGAAAACCAAAGTGCACACCATGGCTTCTGTACTCGTGAATGGCATCCGAAGTGGCAGGACCGTCGTTCGCCTTATGGTAGACGAAGCTCTCATGAACCACTTCGGAGCTATTGTCATGGCAGCGCGGCTGGCAGGTGCTCGCGAAATTGTCCTCATCGGAGACGTCAATCAACTGCCTTATATCGATAGAGAGAACCTCTTCGAGCTAAGGTACTGTCGCCCGAACCTGATAGCTACCATCAATCAGGAGTTGTTGTGCACACACCGGAATCCCATGGATGTCGCGTACGCGTTGAGGGAAATATATTCAGGTATATATTCCTCAGCCCCACGTATTAGGTCCCTGGAGCAGAGAAGGTACAGAGATGCGCATATACCCAGCACCCTTCCCAACACCCTCTTCCTAGTATACACTCAGGAAGAAAAGGAGACCCTGACCAACCAGGGTTATGATGAAGGCACGGGGTCGCGCATCCTTACCATCCATGAAGCACAGGGACTGACATACGTGTCGGTCATCGCCATTAAAACCAAGGGCAACATGAGTCTGCACGAGAGCGTCCCGCGCGCAGTGGTTACAGTCTCGCGGCACACCAGGACCTTCACCTACTACACCAACGACGAAGAAGACGCCATCAGCCGTTTCGTGCGACGTGCGGTGTCTGCGTCACCAAATGCTATCCGCGACTACAACTTGCAGATGGCCATAAAAGATCGGAATGTGGATGTGACTGAGGCCCTGGGCCGGGTGGAGAAAGCCGACTTATATTAAAATTAGTTATATAAATAAAAAAATTAGACAAGCTTAGGCTTTTGTATTATAATATATAGTTATAATTATAAAGCCTATTTGTGTACAAAAAAAAAATTATTATGTAAGTTTAGTTAAGAAAAAAAAATGTCCACCTGTATTCCGTTACTAATTATAAAAAAAAATATAAGTTTAAAATATAAGTTTAAAATATAAATGTAAACAATGCCACGGACCCATTGAGTCTGTGAACAAAAGCAATAATAAAACAATAAAAAAATAAAAACATTTATAGGAAGTTGAATGGGAGATATTGGATGCATGGTTATTACAGTTGATGTATTGGTCGGAGGCGACAAATAATAACGTCACTCAACTTTTAAACGTACCTATATTTTCAATTGAGGCAAAGTAAGTAAACATCTACAAGTAGAACGTGTTCCCTACTAGCGTTGATTCCCGCAGGTTTGTCGCGAGACGCGTGTAGGGATGTCAACGTCGCCGCTAAACAAGTGCACATCGCAGCTACGTTTTGTTGGTACCATACAACCTGCCAACCCCGACCGCTCTACCGGCACTCGCGTACTGATCGCCGACAATACATAAAAACCATTAAACACAATCAATTGTAAAATTAATATAAGTAGTAGTTAAATGTCAATATTTATTGTTAATTATGGTTCACAGAAATGACCGTCTAAATTTTTTGGAACTGAATTCATTCATATTATAAATATGATTGCATTTAAAATATTGTTTCAGTGTTTTCTTAAACATTTTAAATCTTAGTTTTTTCACGTCTGAGACAATTTATTATACATTTTTATCTTTAAATAACTACCTTGTTTTTTTGTTTTTACTAATCTTGTCATCGGATGTAACAGTTTGTCATTATTTCGGGGATTATAATTACATATGGGGACATTTGATTATTTTTTTGTTTGACTAGTAAGAGACATAAGGGAACTTAATTACCTTAAGACATAGAGGACTCGTTACCGACATTCCATTTCAGCAAGCTCCATCACCACGATATTCTTGTCTTGAATGGTCATCTTCAGATTATATTCGCGGATGGTCGCTGGTCTTCCAAACATACTTTTCAATCAGCCTTTCTAACGATGGCATCATTATCATCGTCTGCGTGGTATATAAAAGTCCCAGTGTTTATCCAAACTGCAACGACTGCTTGGGGAGTAAATACTATGATAGCCAGGTATGATAAGCACAATATGGCTATCGTAGCCAAGTTTGTTTAATCATACGGCTCATTGGAACATATCTACTACACCGCGTTTGTTGTACACGCTAACCGATGCACTGTCCACACCACTCCACTCCGACAAGAGTCTTTATGCGTGCATGTATCGTGGCTGCAGTGCAAGTAGCGAACTTACCGATCGATACATTTGAATCTTGAATTTGTCACTTTGAAAAAACTGGCTATATCGATGCTTTGTCGATCATTGCAAGTAAGTAACAAAATTAAGCGATCGGTAGACAAATTCGATAAGCTTTTACGATTATAACGATAACCTTAGAATGGAACTGTTAAACTACGTCTGAGATCGTCTATTTAATCGGTTTTATTTATGGATGAATGGATGTTTGTTATTCTCTTACGCTCAAACGGCTGGCCCAATTTTGATAAAATTTCACATGGAGGTAGATGGGCACTGAATTAACATATAGGATATTTTTTATCAACATCGTCATCATCCATCACCATGCGGGTGTAACCGCGGGACGCAGCTAGTATTCAATAAAAAATAGACTTCGGCCTTCTTTTGGTCGTAGAAGAGCGAAATGCTCGTAGAAATCTTCAAATGGTAGAAGGACGCAAACAATTGGTAATATACTGTCGATAATGTGACGATCGTAAGTCGTCGATATGACTTCTATACTTGCTAGGGGCGATACGATCCGTTAAATTTATCGATCATAGCGACTCGACAATTTAACGACTATTACGGTACTTGCACTCTGTACTTAAAAGCTGTGTATGTTTCCAGTGTACGCCAGCCCTCCGAGCAACAAGTTTAGTTTAACAGCGCAAATGTTCGGTTTGGATTTGGAGAGCAAGTCTACGAATGCAACAAGCGGTAAGGTTGCTACAATTTGGGTTTACTTTATGTCTCTTATTTATTTAGTTTGACAATATTGTAACATCTATACACGCACAACAAAAACAAAATAAACTAACCTGCTTTTTCCATGAGTGCAAATGCAAATGGCGGCCGCTTCATATAAGTAGGTATATATCCGTCGCTTCTGTCTGTCTGTCTGTACCTACGCGATAAACTCAAAAACTACTGCAATGATTTTTATGCTATTTCTACCAATAGATAGAATGGTTCTCATGGAAGGTTTTAGTACAAGATTTGTTATTTTTTTTGCGTACATTGGCTAAAATATAATGATATTAGTTGAAGGTGTCGACAAAAATAAGCCGTCTGAGAGCTTTCAACGAAAACGCTGCCTAACCTCTTTGAGATGTAACAAAATGATGTTTGGTGGAATTTTGTATCTATACCTATAGGTCTACAGAACCGTTTGCTCCGGCATATATCTCTCTTACGGATATCCTACTAGATCCATTTTAATACTTTAAAAATTATAGATGTGTGTTACTCTTTCACGCAAATACTACGGAATGGATTTTAATAAAATAATATGATATGTAGATAGATGTGGCGCTGGAATAACATAAAAGGATACTTTTCATCATCGTCATCATCATCCATCACCACGCGCATGAAACTGTGGAGCGCAGCTTGTAAACGAAAAATGTTTATTTTTTATTTATTGATCTAATAACGTCATAAGACAATTGCAATTAAATCACAATTATTCAAAGAACAATAAAACAGATACTAAATAATTCACAAAGTCATAAAAACAATATAAATGTAAATACAAATTTTGCATTTGAGATTGAGATTGATGACCAGTCGTGAAATCAAGTAAGGTTATCAACCTCAAATGAGTTGTCAGGGCTTCTTACATTACTTTCCATTGGTCAGGTACACTTTCACAATATTTCCTAATATCTAAGTTGTGTGCGTTTTTATAATAAAATCATAAAACACATAACTGAGCTCACAGAGGGCAAATTCAAGGTGACTGTAAAAAACGTTTTAATAAAAAAAGCTTACTATAAAGTTCGACATTATATAGAAGATAAAGATGCTTGGAATACTCCACTTCTGGCAAGCTGTCCCTCTGCTACCCATAAAATGTAATATTTGTAGTACCTAAGTAGAAACATTGTAAACTATCTAATCTATATAAAAAGAATGGCCCCGAGTTTCTTGCCGCTTCTTCTCGGTGGGTTCTATATATTTTGGAACGCGGCGGTAGAGTCTTTAAAGTACATTATAATGAAAAGTTGACGTTCATAAGTGCGTCTTTGATGCCTAAATTGAATAAATGATTTTGACTTTGACTTTGACTTTGACTTAAGATCATGCTTCTCCAATCGTCAAAAATAAGTTATTGTTTACTAAGCTTTTGTTCCAGAAGCACTCGAGTACGTGTGGTTGAGTATGGCGGCTGCAGTCGGGTTCGCCGCGGGAGCTTGCAGTACGGCCGCGCTCATAGCAGGTACCCGCGCTTCCCTCCTCTCTCACGCAACCACGAGATGGCGGGGAGATCCTCAATAACGGCTATCGTTCATCTTATTCGTAATCAGCCAATTATGTTCCCACCGCTGGGACACAAGCCTTCCTCTCAGAGAGAGGAGTTGGGCCTTAGTACCCCACGCGAGCCCATTGTGGCTTGGTGGATAGGCTAGTGGCCAACCCATGTCGAAGCGTTCATGCCGCCCGAAGGCCTTCGACTGCTGTCCTAAGACAAACCGACACCGACGGCTTAACGTGCCCTCCGAAGCACGGACGCGCTCAGTTGAACAATGCCACTAGCACACACCCATCCAATTCCTGACCGCAGCAAGTCGATCGGTTAAGATCGCCAAGTCTAGCTGCGAGCGCTCAAATCTATCGTTTAGTTTAATTTTCTTAGATGTGTGTTTTTCTTCGAGTTTTGTAGTTATAGTGTGGATTGACTGTTAAGTGCTCGCAATGTTGTGAAATCATGAAACGTTGTTTATGTGTTTTCCTCGTCAATAGCCTATAGAAAGTTTTAGCAATATATCCGCTTCACTAGAACGTGCCACGGACAGGACGGTGACTAAATAGCAAAGATATTTATTTAGAATCAACTATAAGTACTGATTAATATTAGCTTGATGAAAAGCAAATACAGAAATGTGCGAATCATATCTTCTTTATAAAAAAATCAAGTTTAGTAGGTACCTACAAATTGAAAAATTTAATACCGACTTCCATTATATTCAGTTATTGTATTGGAGTGTTACTCAAAAACTACTGGACCGAATTTGATGAAATTAACTGGGACCACACGGGAAGTACCAGCTTACAAACAAAAAAAGAATTTTTAGAATCGGTTCATCCAGTCGAAAGTTATATGAGGTAACAAACATAAAAATACAGTCGAATTGAGTACCTCCTCCTTTTTTTTGGAAGTCTGTAAATATAAATAGAAAAACATTGACGGCCTTACGGAGCGCTTCATCTGACTCAGCGCAATGACCTCATCTTAATCGCTATTACTGCTCAAAACATTTACAATCTTTCGATCCTTCCTGTTGTTTAACCGACAATGAGGTTTAAAATAACTTATACGTTATTTTTTTTCCTTGTAAAGTATTTAATTACGACAATAAATAACTAGTGACTCTCTGGGAGCTGGACACCTCGCCAGTATGTCTTTGCATAGATTAAACTGAATAAATGTTCACCGCGCAGTACAATTTCAAAAAATTTATACCAACTTCCGTTCTATTAAGTTATTGGCGTGTAACTCAAAAAGTACTGGACCGAATTTGATTAAATTTAAATAGGGCCACGCGGAAAGCACCAGCTTTCAAAGAATTTGAGATCTGAGAATTGGTTTACCCTATCGAAAGTTATGAGGTAACAAACATAAAAAATACAGTCGAATTGAGTAAGCTCCTCCTTTTTGGAAGTCGGTAGAAAATAAAACAAATGAAAAACTGTCACGAGAATCGGTTGAGAAATGCGCCCTGTCAAGGAGAACAGCCGGACATACAGACATACAGAAGCAATGCCCAAGCTATTATGCACTCGCTCGGTCAATAACTAAAACCTCTTTTTATTTTTTTAAAACCATGAATCGGAAGCAGTTAGCACAATGACAGCTAGGGTTTGCGCGCAAGCGACTGACGTCTTAAGAAAAAGCATGTGTCATGTGTCATCAGCCACTTCCCCCTCACCTCATTCCGCACCAATGAATAGCAATCTAAGTAAATAATCGGTACTTAACCAAATGAGCCGGGGCGGACGAAGCCACATGGGTAGTTTTTGGTTTCAATCCATTTTTATATGTGTATTGTATTTTTATGGGCGAGTACAAGTCAAAAAAAAGTTGAATCGGAATGTGCCAACTCGCGCTTATTCGCGAAGTTGATGAACAACTAACGACATGTTTTTTTTTTCTATCTATACTTAATATTATAAAGAGGAAAGACACGTATGTATGTTTGTAACGAATTGGCTCAAAAAGTACTGGCCCGATTTCAAAAAATCTTTCACCATTGGAAAGCTACATTCACCCTCAGTAACATAGGCTATATAAGATTCATTATCATCGATTGAGTGAAACCGCGGAGAGCAGCTAGTCCTTTATAATTTGACTCGTGCGTTTGTTCCTACATTCACCATTCCTCATGTTATTTCAATAAATATTTACGTTTGCGTCATGTTAGATATTACTCAAATAGCCGTAACTTTGGTTTGTACAATACGTACTCTGGAACAGCTGGATGCTGCAGGTGTTGTGTTGTATGTTCCAGGTCTGAGGTTACAGAAGAAAACGAGAGGACTCCGCGCAACTCAGGACAAAACTGAAGCAACCTTGTGATGCCGAGTCCAGTAACGAGCCGACATAATTCGGAACTTTAGTTAATGTCCTACTTTCCGTTGTTCGACAAATATACTGCAGCAAACAGCAAACGCATTTACATTTCCAGTTACCATTACGTTTCATAAACATATATAAAATAATTTAAGCATAACAACTAATTTGGAATAATAAAGTTATACATCATACAAGCGTTTTTATTAATAACTACTTTAATACTTTCGGAGACAAGCCCGTACAAACAGACACAACAACAAACAAAAAAATTTGAAAAAAGTTTAGTACGACCTGACTCCTGACTCAGTTTCTTAGCATTTTTTTTTCATTGTACAGAAATTCTACACCTACAGTTTTATCTTTTTTTTATTTACAGTTTTATTTTATCAAGTCTGCGTCCGCGCGTGGTAGCGAGCGAACGTACCGTGTCTGTGACTCATCGCCTCAAGATGACGTCTAATATTGTTAAGTGCAGTAATTGCAATATTGTGATATGGGAGTTCTTCATCCAAAACAAAATGGACGAATGAAGATAGTCTAGTGCGACTTTGCACAACATCTTTTTCGCCAGAAGATATAGGATGCGCAAAGTGCTTGCTATTTGAATCTATAACGACCGCAAGAAGAAAAATTGTTCGTAAACGTGACGGTCTTTCACTTAGAGATTTGCACGACGTTATTAGTCTGTTGAAGGAGACCGACCCGGACCTGGTTCCTACATTTGTCGCACGAGATTTGCAAAAATTTCCCCCGGTTCATTTTGATCACATCGATCCCACTAGACTTCTCAAAGATTTTTTTTTTTGTTGCAATAAGAACTAAGAACTATTAAGGAGTCATATGTAACTGAGGATCAATTAAAGGAAGTCAAATATGATCTGATGAACTTGAAAAATTCATCATTTGTCAACAATAACTTTGAGTGTTATGTAAATAAACAGAGAGGCGGTGGAATAACATTAGATAGATATTTTATGGACAGCGGACCGACAGGACTCACTCATGTACCGCACATCGATGAAAATAAATTGCCGTGTGGCAGTGTATCGGAGAGTGCGCCATCCTCGAGAGCTACGTGCATTGCAGCGGATGCGCCGTCCCCGCACTCCCCCCACATCACCCCGCGCGCTCCCGTGCAACAAGTGGCGCCCACTACCGCGGTTTCAAATATTACGCCCCCGCCCGTACCCCGTGACTGCCCCTCTTCGCTCTGCGCCTGCACCGGTCTCGGTGCCCGCGACCGGCCTCACTACGCCGCTTGTGGACGTTCGCTCGTCTATGCAACACGAAGCGACTTCTACGCCAGTAGTTGCCAGCAAGAATATAAGTTTTGCAACGGTTGCTGATGCGGGTGCGAATGGAAGCGCCAAAAGACGAATGAGCATTGGGTACTGGCACAACGGAGAAGGTTAAAGAATCGTTTTAGCACAGTTGAGGGAAAAGCCCGAAATAATGGGAATGATAAGTTTAAAGCGGCGGATATTAGGATACCGTTATTCATAAATAACGTTGATATAAAATGTCAAAAAATGACATTATTGAATATGTGGAAGGGAAAACGCAAGTACGTGTCACCCTACAAACAATGAATACGGGGATACAACGACAGTACAATGCGTATAAAATGCAAGTACCGAGCACAAAACTTTCGTTATTTTTAGAGAATGGGCTGTGGCCTGAAAGTGTAATTGTAAGAAAGTTTATTGAAATTAAATATAAAAATAATGGATCAGCAAATAGACAAAAGAACCAATAACACGAAGTTTGTTAGCTTTAACTGTCACTCAATCAAAAAATCAGTAGATTACGTAAGAAAATTGTGCCGATCTGCAGACTTCGTGGCATTGCAGGAGACGTGGCTACTTCCTGAAGATATCCTTAGGTCAGATTGATCGAGACTTTGCATATTTCGGTAAATCAGCGGTGGATACTTCGTCCGGAATATTAAAAGGGAGGTCTTATGGCGGGGTCGCTCTGCTGTAGCGTACGAGTGTGTTTCGCGCGGTGTCGGTTATTGATTGTACAAGTGAGCATATTGTGGCAGTTAGAGTGATGCTAGATGATCGAGAATTTATAGTTATGTCGGTTTACATGCCTACTGATAGTTCTGAAAATTTTGAAACTTTTATAGACACTTTAAGTCAGGTCAGCGCTGTTGTGGAAACTTGTAATGTAGAAGCAGTATATGTGTTGGGCGATTTTAATGCTCATCCGGGCGCTTTGTTTGGTACGGAGCTTTTCAATTTCTGCGCTGAGGAAAGATGGGTGTAAACAGACATTGAGTATCTGGGAATAGATTCTAATTCATACACATTCTTGAGTGACGCTCACGGAACTACGTCGTGGTTAGATCACGTGGTTACGACTGAGGTTGCGAGCAAATCGGTGTTGCATGTGAATGTCAGATACGAAATGTCATGGTCGGATCATTTTGCTTTGGAATTCACATGTGACTTAAATACGAGTATCGTAGTGCCTAAAATTGGGCAACGAAGCTTCGGGCCGAACAATGCGATTTAGAGGGAGAGGGATAAAGCACAGATTAAGCAGTATTGGTAAGTATGCTCGTCTAAATTGCGCGATATAGATTTTCCTGCAGAGTTTCATAAGTGTGCAGATGTATCTTGTTCCAATTTAGAGCATAGGCTTCTTATTGATACTATGTATAACACACTAGTAGGCACTCTTAAAGAAGCTGCCTCACAGTCTTCCAAGAAATGTAATGGCCAATTGATAAAAAGAAACAGATATGTTACAGATTGGAACAAGCTTTGTAAGGAGGCACACGGGAAGGCTCGGCTGTGTTTTCAGGAGTGGGTAGACCACGGTAAACCCAGACTTGGTCTTATTTATGATCATATGAGAAAAGCGCGAACAAATTTTAAAATTAAGCTTAATTGGTGTAAAATCAATGAAACTCCGATAAAAATGGACATCCAAGCGACGCAGCACACAGCTAAGAATTTTAGTACATTTTGGAAAGAGACTAACAAGCTGAATCTGAAGCCGAGCATTCCCGTAAGTATTGAGGGCATTAGTGATACTGACTGGATTGCCAACATGTTCAAGTACTGTCTTCATTAGGTTCGGGTGGGTCCAGAGTAGAGGCTTGCGGTGAGTATCAGGGACAACCGATTATGCGAATCGCGGCGAAGGAGGTTGCACGAGTGGTGAAAGATATGAAGCGAGGAAAATACCCCGGCCATGACTCACTGAGTATAGAGCACCTGCAGCATGCAGGTGTTCATCTCCCAAGGGTGCTCGCTATGTTTTTTACCCTCTGTATCAGTCACTCTTACCTGCCTGAAGCTCTGATGAAGACAGTGGTCGTACCGATAGCCAAAAATAAAATGGGAGATGTATCTAGTGTAGACAACTATAGACCGATATCACTAGCAACGATCATTGCCAAGGTGCTCGACGGAGAGATTGAGACCCAGTTGCATCAGCATTTAAAACTGCATGACGCTCAGTTTGGGTTTAGACCCGGGCTATTGACTGAGACGGCTATACTGAGTCTCAAGCACACTGTCCCGTACTACACGAGCAGAAACACACCTGTCTACGCTTGCTTTTTAGACTTGTCTAAAGCTTTTGATTTAGTGTCGTATGACAAGCTTTGGCAGAAGTTGTCGGACAATACGGACTTCCCAGTAGAACTTATTTCACTTCTAAAGTACTGGTACGGCAATCAGGACAATGTGGTGAAATGGTCAGGGTCACTATCAAACGGGTACGGGTTGGAGTGTGGTGTGAGGCAGGGCGGGCTAACATCACCAATTCTCTTCAACCTGTACATGTATCGCCTGATCCATGAACTCAGCAGTGCCGGTGTCGGATGCTCTATTGACGGTGTTTTTGTAAACAATATCAGTTATGCTGATGATATGGTACTGCTGAGCCCATCGATCAGAGCCCTCAGGAAACTTATTGCTAACTGCGAGCGATATGCGGAGACCCATGGTCTCACATATAACGCCACGAAAAGCGTAATTATGGTGTTTAAATCAGGTTCCAAAACATACACTGTTCCACCTGTAGTGTTAAATGGATGTGCTCTCAAAGTAGTACCTACTCATACTTTCAAATATCTGGGACACTGGGTGACCAAGGCGCTCTCAGATGACGTTCACATGGAAAGAGAGCGCAGGGCGTTGTCAGTTAGGGCTAATATGCTGGCTCGCACGTTAGCACGTTGCTCGGTACAAGTGAAGGCGACGCTGCTTAGAGCGTACTGCCAATCGAAAACGATTGGCAGTACGCTCTAAACAGCGCGTGTAAAAACACGTGCAGCCTGTGGGTCAAGCATACAAAGAAGTCATACAACACCCAGCGAATACAATACAATAATGCCTTCAGGGCGCTGATGGGGCTGCCACCGTGGTGTAGCGCGTCAGGGATGTTTGTGGATGCGCATATAGACGGTTTCTCTGCGATCATGCGCAAGCGAGTCGCCTCCCTGATGCGACGCCTGCAGGCCAGTTCCAACGGCTACCTGCAGCTGTTCGCCTGGAGGATGGATCTTGACTGCCATATAATGCAGCACTGGACCAGGATGCACGTTGAGCACTCTGGATCCAAACCTAAATTTAGATTAAGATGACAGTTGTATTTTTGTGTTTATTTAATTTTGTGACATATGTTTTTTTTAATGTGCTACTGTGACTTATATCTGAAATAAATGAATTTGAATTGAATTGAATTGAATTTATTATATGAATATATAAATAATTTAAATATAGAAGATGAAAATAAATGGTTGTCTGTAAAGACGTTTTACGGACGTTTATTTTATGTGATAACGTCATAAGACTAGCCGAACGCTTAGGCCAATCGTGCCTCTCTATCGCTTGTTCGGCACGCTTGACGGCGTCGGCCGCCTATTGTGACGGAGCATGCGCAACGGGCGAGCGGTTGAGTCACCGCCGCGCACCCATCACCACAATCGCCTAGAAAACAGCTGCGCTTGGCAACCGGAGCTCAAGCCAAGGTCCCTTAGGGGTGCCCTTGAACAAGTCGCCTACTCCTCTCCTTGCGGCAAAGCGTCTTCAACGCTCGCCTTAGGCGGTGCGCCCTCTGCGCCCGCATCTGGCTGAGTGCCATCTGCGCTCGCCACCTGTCCGGTGACGCTGTAAATGCCGGTAGAGGCAAACAGCATTAGTCAGTTCGAAAAAAAAACCGGAGCTCAGTGCACGTCTCTGTTGTTATAATCTGATAAGTGATCGAAAAATAAAGTTGGAATAGACATTACGTGTTAACTTCATACCGGGTCACAGCCGATATCAGAAGTGGGATGGATCCGCCTCCACTTCAAGCAGTAACTACTGGAGTTGCGATATCATTTCTCTCAAAAAACGATGACCGAATTCGTCGAAGAACTGAACTCTATGGCCAACAACCAAAAAGCAGCAGTTTTTTCGCACACTTCGCATGGATTCAATTTATAAAGAAGGCATGAAGATCCGAGTACGAGTGATTCAGAGCCGAAACGTTTCCGAACGACTACACCATTTCGAAGAAACTGTAATAACCGCGGCAGAATAGGACATCGAGGCTACGAGTATCGTGACTAATGTCGACTGTGGCAATCTGCATCCGCACCGGAAAAAACGTCAGGGTACGTTTACGCCGGGTTCGCGTCCGCAAGCTTCCTGCTCCGTGCAGTAGCACTAGCCACATCGACTCTGCATGCCTCATGCGTTACATGAAAGAAGATATTTATGCCAGTCCTGTGTTGGTCAACTGGTCAGCCGGCATGTCAACGTGTGTTGGCGAGCTTCGCATGGTGTTTCAGATAAGTGACATTAATTTGCCGTTTATATTCGTTTCAGTTCAGTAGCTTAGTAAAATAGACTCATTACTAAAACAGACTTATAACAAAGTACTAAGAGTGCTCTTATTACTTACTTTGATCATGGTAGGTATGTCACTACATGGTGCGCAGATTCATGAACTTTTCTTTTTGAATACGAACACAGTTTCTTTAAAAAAAAAGGTAGTTACCAACTATTATACTGTAGCGTTACATCCGTGCTACAGATTAATTGTCAGTTGGTCAGTGTACAAAATTGAAAATGTATCTTATTATGGCGTGAGATTTTAAATACTGGCATATATGTGTTAAAATTAATAAAGACAAGATAACTTTTACCAATACTAAAACGTTTTCAACTATTCTAAGTGGGAATATTATATCTTGTTCTAAGTGGGAAAAATTTGTCGAAAACATGATTTACATAGATTTGGTAGGTCATTTATTAGTAACCTCGAAAAATATTCTAAATCTTTTATTTACTAAGCATACTGTGCATAAGAGGCCCTACAGTTTGTCTCCTACCGCGCTGAACATAGTTAGCGAGAAAATTAAGGATCTTCCTAATGTTATTTTAGTGAATATTTTTAAGCTGTTGGTTTTCTAATAAATAAATAAATAAATAAATAAATAAAAATAAAATTCGTACCCTACGAAAAACTCTTGGTTCAAAACTCTATTGGTTTCAAAATATGGTACGTCAAAATATTCAAGTGACCGACGCCAATTGCAAGTTGAAATAAGTCTTCCACAAGTGACACATTTGCCACAGATTCAAGAACGTTGAGTGCAAAAAAAGTAAATGTAAAGACCATTCGTCGATATCGTACCAGCTTTGACGAATTTTTAAAAGATGTACCATATTTAGTAATAATTACCACGAACGCCACTGTAGATAGATGAGAAAAATAGATTAGAAAAAAGTAACGATAAAAAGAAAAATAAATGATGTGTCTGATGGCGTTGAAGAGTTGATCCGGTCAAACGCCATAGGTAAAGTGATATTGATCGGGTCTATCATATTAGCTAAAGGGAATGTCCTCCGGTCTAGCACTAACCAGTCCAAATAAAAAAAGAGAACAAATAGTGTAAAGAAAAAAAAGACGTGTGGCACTCGGAGTCTGCCGCGGTAAAGCTATTGCATAGCTGTTTTTATCAACTTATGCAATTATAATTATTTAACCAATGCCATCTAGAGGCGAGTTGCTGAACTGAAGAGACAAGCGTGATATTTCAAAATGTCATTAAAAGTTCTGCTATTCATCGATAGATGTCAAATCAACTTATGCAATTATAATTATTTAACCAATGCCATCTAGAGGCGAGTTGCTGAACTAAAGAGACAAGCATGATATTTCAAAAAGTCATTAAGTGTTCTGCTATTCATCGATAGATGCCAAAATTAAAAATTATCACTGCTGTGCCGGTCGGAGTGGGGGGTGTTAGGTTATTTTCGTTACGGAATTTCTGGATTCGGTCTCCACGCTTAAGGCCCGCGATAGAAGCTATAATTTTACAGGAACGAATAAAAATAATATCACTGTAGGGTTAATGACCGGACCAGGTAGGTGGTGGTGATTGCAATCTAATTTTCTGAAGGGTTAATGTTAGCCGGACTAGGTGAATATGTGTGTGTGTGGTGTGTGTGTGTGTGGTGTTTGTGTAGTTCCTGAAGGATTTATGATAACCAGACCAAATCAATGTGTGTAGGCAGATAACTTAAGATCTCTGTCACCTTTATGTCAGGATGAACTCGGTTAAAGAATGTATTTCTCATAAGAATTTTACAAATTCACTTGTTGAGAAAAACAATTTTACATTAAAATATGAATACCGGTAAGCTTAATGAACTTAGCCGAAGATGAACGAACGTTTCTAGCGTTTCAGAAAATGAATAGCGCTTGAGGACGAGCTTATGTCAGTCTGTCTATTTCTAGTCGCCTATTGTGTCGGAACATGCGAAACGGGCGAGCGGTTTGGTCACCGCCGCACACCCATCACCATAATCGCCTCTAAAACAGCTGCGCTTGGCAACCGGAGCTCAGGCCGAGGTCCCTTAGGGGTGCCCTTGAGCAAGTCGCCTACTCCTCTCCTTACGGCGAAGCGTTTTTAACGCTCGCTTTAGGCGGTGCGCCCTCTGCGCCCGCATCTGGCTGAGTGCCATCTGCGCTTGCTACCCGTCCGGTGACGCTGTAAATTCCGGTAGAGGCAAAGTCAAAGTCAAAATCAAAGTCAAGTCAAAGTCAAAATCATTTATTCAATTTAGGCATCAAAGACGCACTTATGAACGTCAACTTTTCATTATAATGTACTTTAAAGACTTTACCGCCGCGTTCCAAAATATATAGAACCCACCGAGAAGAAGCGGCAAGAAACTCGGGGCCATTCTTTTTATATGGATGTTTACAATGTTTCTACTTAGGTACTACAAATATTACATTTTATGGGTGGCAGAGACAGCTTGCCAGAAGTGGAGTATTCCAAGCATCTTTATCTTCTATATAATGTCGATCTTTATAGTAAGCTTTTTTTATTAAAACGTTTTTTACAGTCATTTGCCCTCTGTGAGCTCAGTTATGTGCTTTGGGATTTTATTGTAAAAACGCACACAATTTCCTAGGAATGACTTATTAGTCTTCGCAAGTCTAAAACTAGGTACAGCAAACAGTATTAGTCCGTTCGAAAAAAGAACCGGAGCTCAGTTTTCTGCGAGCGCTCGCCGCGTGCGCACGTCTCTCTGTTGTTATAATATAATAAATGATCGAAGATTAAAGTTGGAATAGGCATTACGTGTTTTCTTCATACCGGGTCACACTTCATGGCCGGCTCTCAGCCGATACATATAATATCCCGGTGAAGCTCATTATGATACTTCTTATCATCCATCACCATGCGGGGCGTAGCTAGTAGTTTATATAAATTAATAAAAACGCTCTAAGTATGATATAAAACTTTATTATTCCAAATTACTTCTATTTTATGCATAAATTATTTTATATATGTTTATGAAACGTAATGGTAACTGGAAATGTAAATGCGTTTGCTGTTCGCTGCAGTATATTTGCCGAACAACGGAAAGTAGGACATTAACTAAAGTTCCGAATTATGTCGGCTCGTTACTGGACTCGGCATCACAAGGTTGCTTCAGTTTTGTCCTGAGTTGCGCGGAGTCCTCTCGTTTTCTTCTGTAACCTCAGACCTGAAACATACAACACAACACCTGCAGCATCCAGCTGTTCTAGAGTATGTATTGTACAAACCAACGTTACGGCTGTTTTAGTAATATCTAACATGACTCAAATATAAATATTTACCGAAATAAAATGAGGAATGTTTAATGTAGGAGCAAACGTACGAGTCCAGTTAGAAAGGAAAAAAACATGTCGTTCGTTAGTTATTCTAAGCTAGAGCTTCAATGTCGTCAATAAGTTTTTTTATAAAGGTGGACACTTATGTGGACTCGTGCGTTTGTGAATTTGCCATTCCTCAAGCTAATATAGTTAGATTAGATTCTTTGTGTGGCCCAAATATAATAGTTATAATTTGCATCAAGTGACATTTATGTGACAACTCGTACAACATTAGCAGACATAGATAAGTATGTTATTAAACCACCGTCATGTGCGAGGCCCGTTCTAGTACAGCAGCGCATGCATTACTAAAACGTTCTAAGCGATTGAACACAAAAAAAGTTTCATGATTATGAAACATTGCGAACACTCAACGGTTAATTCGCCATTATAACGGGTCAAAACTCGTAGCACACAAATCTAGGAAAATAAAACAAGGGATCACCCAGCCGCCATACATTTTTGGGCTAATGTTTAAAGTGCCGGCTAACTAAAATAAACTTAATATTCTAAAGGACATGACAAAATAAACATTTTTTTATTATTAGAGTTAAGTTGTAAATTAGCCTGAAAGATAATATTCAAACTTAAAATATCTATGCTTCATGTGGAATAAAACCTAATAATTTTTATATTTCTCGGAATAATGTGCAAGTTGGAATGTACAGAAGGTAGTGCCACTGCAGGTAGCCTGCGCTTACGTTGCATGCTATCTGCTCGCTCTCACCGCGACACTGAGTACCTTTCACCGCGCAACTTGCCTATTCCCTTTAGTTCTCCATGCAACTTCTGTTACATCGGACGGCTACCTTGTTGTTTTTTTTTATACTTTTTTTAGTTTGTTTTTTTACATGAGTTGTTTTGCTTCCGCATATCCTTCAGTTTCTTCTAATAGTTGCCGTTGTAATATAATTTGGTCAACAGTACTCCTGCAGTCTTCTTTTAATCGTCACTCCATCTTTGATATTTCTCCTACGCTGTCTTATTCCTTCTCTGTTAGTTATTTAGACGTTTTTTTTTGTGTTTCGAGGTGCTGAGGTTAAATATTCAAAACTAAATATAATCTTAAAAAATAACCTTAGGACTTTGGTGTAGTAATAAAAAATATTTATAATACTGAGTTCTATTAAAATAATGCGTTTGTTGGCCGGCAAAATAAAAATTGATCCAACCTGGGTGATCTCCTTTAACGATAGCTTGAGCGCTCGCAGCGGAGCTTAGCGATCTCAACCGATCAACAAGTTAAGCAACGCTTGTTGTGGTCAGGAATTGGATGGGTGTGTGCTAGTGGCATTGTTCAACTGAGCGCTTTCGTGCTTCGGAGGGCACGTTAAGCCGTCGGTGTCGGTTTGTCTTAGGACAGCAGTCGAAGGCCTTCGGGCGGCATGAACGCTTCGACATGGGTTGGCCACTAGCCTATCCACCAAGCCACAATGGGCTCGCGTGGGGGATTATGGCCCAACTCCTCTCTCTGAGAGTAAGGCTTGTGTCCCAGGGGTGGGAACGTAATGGGCTGATTACGAATATGATGAACGATAGCCGTTATTGAGGTCCGCACCATCTCGTGGTTGCGTGAGAGAGGAGGGAAGCGCGGGTACCTGCTATGAGCGCGGCCGCACTGCAAGCTCCCGCGGCGAACCCGACTGCAGCCGCCATACTCAACCACACGTACTCGAGTGCTTCTGGAACAAACGCATTTCTTGTTTACAAGCTGCGCCCCGCGGTATCACCCGCGTGGTGATGGATGATGATGATGCTGAAAGTATCATATGTTTTAATGCAACGCGTCATCCACCTCCGTACCAAATAGTATCAAAGTTGTACATCTGTTTGAGCGTGAAGAAGAACGCGATGGCTCACACACTTTCGGCTGCATATATAGTTATTAGAGTGGTGTGATAAGAGGCTTGTGTTCTGCAGCGGAGGTGGGTTGTAATATCTATATGAAATAATCTGAATACCAACAAGAATGAAACATCAATATTTTTTATACCATTATTCCCACTATATAAAGCTTATTTTATTCACTGAAAACAGTGAGTAAAAAGGCCTTTTAATCACTATTTTGGTGTTTGAATTTAGAACACACCAATATATTCGATCTGCAATCTTCTCAATGCTTATACAACCTCTTTGCGCAAAAAAATACTCGACTTACAAACTCCTTGCGCAAAGAATACTCGTCATAATATGTACAAACTCTTTGTGCAAGTAACTCCTCGAGACTTGATTGGTCGATATTTGTGACAAGGAGAGCATTACAATAAAAAGTGTATTGTGTTCTTTGCTGCCATTACAGAAAAAATTTTAATAACAATAAGAAAATACATAACATACTCTTATATTTAGTAATTAATCCAATTTCAATGTGTATTTTAATTAATTTAACCTTAATTTTTTTTCGTCATTAAATGTATATTTTCACTAAAATGATTTCTTTTTCTCATAGTCATGATATAAAGTATAGAATGCAACTGTTGAATAAAACGGATTTATATCGATGGCCATGAATCACTCGCATCGCTCGTGACTCAATAATCACGAATCACTCCCTGCGGTCGTGATTCATTTGTTAGAATCCATCACTTATTCGTGATTCATCTATGGCCCTCGCTTTATATCCTTCCTTTATTCACTAATTGCATAATATACTATTTTTTCTCAAGCTTTATTTGCGTATACTAACAAGTACGATTTCAAAAATGTAATACTGACTTCCATTATATTCAACTATTGGTGTCTAATTAAAAAACTACTTGATCGAATTTGATAAAATTTAAATGGGATTACAGTGGAAACACTATCTTTCAAACAAAAAAATAATTTTGAGAATCGGTTTACCCAGTCGAAAGCTATGAGGTAACAAACATAAAAAACAGTCAAATTGAGTACCTCCCCCTTTTTGGCAGTCGGTAGAAAAGGAAATGACCTTTTTGAGATATGTTTCAAAGAAACGTTGTAGCCCGGAAGTGTTATCATATCTGATTTTCAAAGTCGCTAATACATATAATTAGACAAACTTATGCTGAGCGCAGACTTGAGTCACGGCAGTTTTAAGATTGACTATTGCTGTACAAACATTATGAAGACGCGCACACTTCAAACAAAACTCATAGACAAAATTGTCTCATAGTCAAAACAGTTTCGTTTTAGATGTGCGACGTGTCATAGACAAAACAATTTGGTTATAGTTTTAAGACAGACTTGTCTATGTGAGGAAAGTCTATATTAAAACTGTCGTGACTCCAATGTGCGCTCAGCCTTAAGGCACATGACCGTTGGGACTAGCACTGTAATCCGAGAAGCTACGACGAATTCTCTATATGACGTATACGATAAAATAAATGTTTTCGGTTGTATAAAGAACGTATGCAACAGCTTCTTAAGAGGATTAAATAGCTAGTACTTTCCATTACAAAAGAAAAAACTATTTTCCACCTCTTAACATTGTCCAATTTCAGTGATTTTTTTTTCATGAAATCCTCACATTGTTTACTATGCCCGTACGTTTTGTTTTTTTCAGTATTTTAAAGTAAATTTCCTTTTTTGGAACTTAAAGGTAGGTAAGTAAAGTAATAAAAAGTTGGAAGTTAAGAGGTAGAAAAGAGTTTTTTTCTTTTGTAATGGAAAGTACTAGCTATGTAATCCTCTTAAGAAGCTGTTGCATACGTTCTAACAACCGAAAACATTTGTTTTATCGTCATATGCAATCCTCTTAAGAAAGACCCCAGTTATTTATAGTCATATATAAAATCTTTACGAAATCGTGATTCAGGGTCATCTCTCAGCCGTAGGACGTCCACTGCTGAACATACGCCTCCTTCACAAATTTCCAAAAGGTTGGAAGCGGCTTGCCTCCAACGTAGTCCTTTATCAGGTCGTCAGTACACCTTGTCTGTGGACGCTACGCTGCGCTTGCCGGTCCGTGGAAACCCAGAGGAACTCCAGAGCCTTCCGGCCCCATCGGCCATCAGTTCTGTATGCTATGTGCCCTGCCCACTGCCACTTTAACTGGCCTATCTTCTGGGTTATGTCGTTGACCTTTGTTCTTCTACGGATTTTTCAAGTGTTAATCAGAAGCCAGCTTATCCGTACTACTACAGTTTGCAATCGTATCCTGAGCCAACTGATACTGAAACCGGAGTAAATGTTCTGAAATATGGAGATAGATTACCCGGGGAAGGACAAAGGATACTTTTCACGTCATCACCATCCATCACCAAACGGGTGAAACCGCGGGGCACGGCTAGTAATTATTAAAATAAATGCATGAAGTATTTGCTTATGATACTCGTATATTGTACGTAAGGATAAATACGTATGATGTATTCTCTTTTTTGTTTTGTTGTCAAACCAAATAAATAAATAAGCTATACTTAGCAAAACACAAGTTGTAGCATCCTTACCGCTTGTTGCAATAGTGGCCTTGCCCGCCAAATGTGGTGGAGGGATGGCGTCCCCTGGGAACAATACACAGCATTAAGCACGGATACGACTCCTATAGCCATGTAGCTGTCTTATGACGTTATCAAGTAACATTTTACTATCGTCCTTACAGCAACTTTACTTTCAGAGGCGCGAGCTGCTACATTAAACGCAATTCAGCGTAAACGAAATGCGTCCTTCATGTGGAGGGTTGGCAGGTGTAGAAATACAATCATCAGACGCCTGGTGGATATAATGCTACTGACTTCAACGTATCGACGCTGGTTGGCTATTGCCTAAAGCTATTTATAGTTATAATTTTTTTTTTAATTATACTTTAATATTTTTATTTAACTAAATTTTAATTTTGTAATACATCCTAATTTAAATTGTAATATGGGTTACGTGTCTGCAATAATGATATATTATTATCGTTATTGGGTTGGCATTAGAATAGCCCAACACGAATTTGGTGATTTTAAGAGTTGGATCTTATAGATAATAATTTTCTCTACGCTTTGGTATCAATTTTAGAGCGAGGAAATGTCTAGTTTTCTAGAAAAACTAATTTCAATTTCAGATTTTTGATTCGACGATTCTCTATAAATGCGTGTAACGAAACGACTTGGTGCAATGAAAATGGTATTAAAATAAATATTTTAATTATTTGAACTATTATTTTATTGCTAATTTAATTTACAATACTTAATTACATAGTTTATAATACTTGACATCGATTTTATTAAATTAGCTTCTGTTGCAAATACTTTTTTTAAAGAATGGAACGTATGACCGCCATTTTATTTTCCATAGACGATCGACTACGCCGCCCGCGCCGCGCATTCCGTTCCTCTTCGAGTTACGTGAATGTGCTCTGTTCGCTCTCCGTGTTTTTCATTGTTTTGGCGTGGTATTTTGTGTTAATTTTTCGACGACTTTTGCCTGCTCTCTGGACTCCGATTTCTTCTTCAACTACGACTTTTGCCTGCTTTCTGGACTCCGATTTCTGTTGAACCACGACTCTTGCCTGCTTTCTGGACTCCGATTTCTGCTTGAACCACGACTTTTGCCTGCTTACTGGACTCCGATTTCTGCACGATTGATCTGCCTAGCGACATGGCTAATATTCCATCAGCAGATGAACCAACGGCTTCCACAAGCCGTGAAGATGCAGTACCAGTAGCTTCTACCAGTAGAGGTGAGTTAACTATTCATTTATTGTAATCTAAATTATTTCGCTTGATAAACCACAAAATATGTTAATCAAATGCTTGTTTTTCATTTTAGATGATTTTGAAGAAGAACCCGCATTTAAAAGGCGGAAATACGTGGGTGAAGTTTTACAAACGTGGAATATTGTAAAGCTGGCGCGTATGTTAAGTACACATGAACAAGGACTGGTTTTTGCCGAAGAGCAAGGCTTAATCTTGAAAACTAAGAAGTGTAGAATACACAAAAATCCCATGAAACTTGTTTTCAAGAACGACAAAACTATGGGCACATTTGTGTGCAGCAAGGGTTCCTGTCATAATAAAACTAGAGTATCTAGAGCCCAAGGAACATGGTTTGAGAACGTAAAACTAAAATTGGGACACATTTATTATTTAATGTACTGTTTTGCATACAACTACTCGCATGACATGGTAATACACGAAGATATATTTAGAGAAGAACATTGTTTGTCCCGGCCAACCATAAGCGATTGGTATAACTACTGCCGGGAAGTTGTGGTAATTTACCAACTGGAGAAACAAGAAGTCCGGGGCAAAATAGGAGGCCCTGGAAAAATTGTGCAAGTAGACGAAAGCAAATTTGGGAAGAGGAAATTTAATAAAGGTATTTATATAAGGCATTAATCAATTTCATTATTTTATACTTGTATTTTCAATTTAATAACTGTTTTTTAATTTTTTTCAGGGAGACACATTGAGGGACATTGGGTCCTTGGCCTCATAGAAGATGGTTCAGAGGACTTGCGGTTGGAGGTGTGCCCGGACAACATTAGGTCTGCAGAGGTGCTAATTCCCCTAATTCAAAAACATGTAGAGCCGGGCACAACCATCCATACTGACTGCTGGAGGGCTTATGATTGCCTAAGCCAACATGGATATATTCATAAAAAAGTCAACCACAGTGACCCTGACAGTCCATTTATAGCCGAGGATGGGACACATACTCAACGAATTGAGTCTCAATGGCGGGTGGTTAAAAGATTCTTCTACAAGAATAATTACAACCACCCGGGCAATTTTGCAGACTCAATTGTTGAGTATTTATGGAGGAGATCTGTGGAGGCCAGTAAGAAGGATAAGTTTTTCGAACTGATAAAAGCTGTGCAATATGTATACAAAATATAAGTTAAATACTTTCTAAATTTTGTTTTATTTTTGTCCTAGTTTTGCACCTATATGATTTATTTCTAATGTAATTCAAAATAGCTGTGACCATCAGGGCTAGCACTCTTATTCGAGTCAAGGGCACTCTAACTTGAGTTGGTTAGGTTCAAAATAAGAGACAGAGCCGACACAGAGCACCCCGACTCCACCTAGTCTTGTGGCTGACACCCCTAGATTGTATATAAAAAGTGCGGGAGCCAGAAGCTCAAGGGAGGTCGAAGACCGAGTTTGGCGAAGTGACACTCAGGGGCGACCGCTAGAGCTTCTGGCGGGAGCCCACCCAGAGTCAAACATAGAACACACCAAAATAGTCAGTACTCCATGTCCAATCCATTCATATTTGTAAGTAAATATAGTTAAATTCAATATATAAACGTTATAAATTTGAGGTTAAGTTCAAAGAAAATTCAAAGTAGTTTTTCGCAAAAACTAGGCATTTCCTCGCCACGAGAGTAGTGTCGGAGGACATCCCCCTCCCCCCTCCCTCCCCCCTCCCCCTCCCCCCCTTAAATTCGTGTTGGCCTATTCTAATGCAATGCCACAAAATTGTATAAATTATTGTGAATAGAACTGAAGTATCCCTTACTAAGTAAGTCTTTTAAAAATGCTTAAAGTAATGTAACATAAACTAACATAACAAGTAAATAATGTAACATAAACTAACATAACAAGGAAATAATGTAACATAAACTAACATAACAAGTAAATAATGTAACATAAACTAACATAACAAGTAAATAATGTAACATAAACTAACATAACAAGTAAATAATGTAACATAAACTAACATAACAAGGAAATAATGTAACATAAACTAACATAACAAGGAAATAATGTAACATAAACTAACATTACAAGTAAATAATGTAACATAAACTAGCATAACAAGTAAATAATGTAACATAAACTAGCATAACAAGTAAATGATGTAACATAAATTAACATAACAAGTAAATAATGTAACATAAACTAACATAACAAGTAAATAATGTAACATAAACTAGCATAACAAGTAAATGATGTAACATAAACTAGCATAACAAGTAAATGATGTAACATAAATTAACATAACAAGGAAATAATGTAACATAAATTAACATTACAAGTAAATAATGTAACATAAACTGGCATAACAAGTAAATGATGTAACATAAATTAACATAACAAGGAAATAATGTAACATAAACTAACATAACAAGGAAATAATGTAACATAAACTAGCATAACAAGTAAATAATGTAACATAAACTAACATAACAAGTAAATGATGTAACATAAATTAACATAACAAGGAAATAATGTAACATAAATTAACATTACAAGTAAATAATGTAACATAAACTGGCATAACAAGTAAATGATGTAACATAAATTAACATAACAAGGAAATAATGTAACATAAACTAACATAACAAGGAAATAATGTAACATAAACTAGCATAACAAGTAAATAATGTAACATAAACTAACATAACAAGTAAATGATGTAACATAAATTAACATAACAAGGAAATAATGTAACATAAATTAACATTACAAGTAAATAATGTAACATAAACTAGCATAACAAGTAAATGATGTAACATAAATTAACATTACAAGGAAATAATGTAACATAAACTAACATAACAAGGAAATAATGTAACATAAACTAGCATTACAAGTAAATAATGTCACATAAACTAACATAACAAGTAAATAATGTAACATAAACTAACATTACAAGTAAATAATGTAACATAAACTAGCATAACAAGTAAATAATGTAACATAAACTAACATAACAAGTAAATAATGTAACATAAACTAGCATAACAAGTAAATAATGTAACATAAACTAACATAACAAGTAAATAATGTAACATAAATTAACATAACAAGTAAATAATGTAACATAAACTAGCATAACAAGTAAATAATGTAACATAAACTAACATAACAAGTAAATAATGTAACATAAACTAACATAACAAGTAAATAATGTAACATAAATTAACATAACAAGTAAATAATGTAACATAAACTAGCATAACAAGTAAATAATGTAACATAAACTAACATAACAAGTAAATAATGTAACATAAACTAACATAACAAGTAAATAATGTAACATAAACTAGCATAACAAGTAAATAATGTAACATAAACTAGCATAACAAGTAAATAATGTAACATAAACTAGCATAACAAGTAAATAATGTAACATAAACTAGCATAACATAAATTAACAATTAAAACAATGCATATTACATAATGAAGGTGACCTGGTTTATTTGAGTCAGAAGTCGCCATCATTCTTTCATCTTGTTACCTCTGCGCGTTACTACGTAAAAGGGTCTTGACAGACAGACAGACCGACAGACAGACAACAAAGTAATTCCATGAAGGGTTCCTTTTTCCATTTGAGGTATGAAATTGTAATACTTACTATTGCGGTACAATTTGATTGAATCGAGGACATGGATGTAGCAGGTCACTAGCGCGGTCCGGTGCACCCTTGGGGTTCCGTTTATCTTCATGCCGGTATACGAACAAGCCAAGCTGTGCGCTGGAGTACTGTTTGGACATTGTATGTACAGATCAAACTGCAGTTTCCATTCGCGAGACTGAGTCTCTGAAGAATTGAATGACTGAAAAATAAGATAAAGTTAATTATCAGAAAAATAAAGCTTAAACCGGATCCTAGACTCTACCTACCTATTTGTACAAACCTATTGAAGTCATCACCATGATAATTCAAAAGTACCTGTTAGCTATTTCACACATTTTAGTGTTGAAGTTTCATTCCTCTGCTAAAATTATTTTCATGAAATTTCATATGAAGCAATCTCGGCGTAAAGCAAGGCATTACAATCCCGAGGCTGTAATGTTGTATGAAACCCCCATGGGCGTAAAGTGGTTTGGATTTAGAACGTTAGTTTTAGGAAAACTCTTAGTACGGAGACAGCATACAGAAAAAAAAGAACATAGGCGCAACTGTACTATAGGGAGTGTGATTATTCGGTCGCTCCGTTACTATGGTTACGCGCGGCTTCTCTCTGCGCATTCAAGGTCATAGTTCGAACTTCAAGTTGTGCGCCGCGATCTGTAGGTAATGAATTTGGAACAAAAGACGGTGTTTGTTGTTAGTTTAACAACATCCAGAAAATGTTATAATTTTGAACATGGTGGATGTAACTGTGCCGAAATATCGGGAGCTCCAAAAGCAACTAAATCGTAATGTACATCCCGCGAGTACTAATTATAACTTAGTTATCAACCGCGAAATATGCATAAAACAGTGTTTTCCATAAAATGTTCCTTCCAAAGATATTGTCTCTGTCCCTCTATAACGGTACAAATGTGTCCAATATGAATATTAACTATTAATGTATTTTACTTTTAACTATATAACTGCTATTTTACAGCTCTGAGTTTGTATTGTCTCGCAGTAGGTATGAAAAGTAGAGTGTGTACCTCGAGGATAAAGCGTGTCTTCGTCTTGGGCGGCTTTAACCCCTCGGTTCACTCGGGACTCTACATAACTTACTCAAGAGTCCCCGTTGTACTAGGGGTTCAATGTACTGCCCGTGACTTAAGACACTGCTTTACTCCCTCAGTGCATAATTTACTATTTTCCCCCTATTTAAGTAACCCTTGCTTATTACTGGATCGAATCATTCACCGTCAATGAAGATATGTATCATGAAATCATCAAAATAGGCGAAACGCTTTTCTTTTGTTGGTGTGTAACTCAAAAACTGCTAGACCGAATTTGTTGAAATTTGAATGGGACCACACGGAAAGCACTAGCTTTCAAAAAAAATATAATAAAATTAAATAAATAAAGTTTCATTAAAATCGGGTCACCCAGTCGACAGTTTGAGTTACCAAAAAAATACAGTCGAATTGAGAACCTCCTCCTTTTTTGGAAGTCTGTTGAATAGTAACCTAATGGCCGTAAGAATAATCATGTTGGAGACCAGTGGCTCTTAACCTTTTAGTGATGCGGGACCATTTCACAAAATTTCTGCTTTCCAGGGACCACCATTTGTTTAGAGTGAGTACAGTATACAATAAATGTATATGTAGGGTGGTTCTATCTATAAATAAAACATACCTACATACAATTGTTGAAAGCCCAATATACTATTATACTATATATTATAATATTATTATTAATTATTAATATTATAATTTTTGAAAATATTTGTATGTAAGTATGTTTGTAACGAATTGGATCAAAAGTACTGGAAAGGTCCTATTTCGAACAAACATATATACATAACATACAAACCAGAATTGTAACTCGGCCCTGTCCTTGATTTTAAGACGCGCTCGTATCCTGATAATAGTAAAAAGCAGAATTTTTAAACACCTAGTGTAACGAAACAGATCGATAATATATTATGAAAAAAATACTAAGGTTAGAAAAGGCATAGGAAACAAGTAATAACCGAATAGAATTCATAAATATAACTCTCTTTCTGCAGAAAAAAATCCTGAATAGGTCCACAAAAATAAACTTTCAAGTCGAAACTCTCAGAATTTTCAGCGATAACACTATATTTTTTTAGGTAATACTTAGCCAACGTATAGTACTAAAGTTATAACCAGCAGTTTTTTCGATTCTGTTAGTATACTACTCTGTGTAAAAAGTATCGGGAATATGTCAATAAAAAGACCCGTGTAAAAGAGGTCGTTCTAATTTTTTTACTGCATGTTGGTAGCACGGTACTGATTTAACGCGCAAAGTTTGAGCGGGATCTGTCATTTAATTTGTTTTAAACTACACTTTTTGTTGGTCATAGTTTTGAGTTCTCGGCGATTTTTACAATGGAAAATATTGTTGAACAAAGAGTGTGCCTTAAATTTTGTGTTTCGAATGATATTTCATGTGGTGAATCACTAAAAATGTTGCGAAATACCTACGGCGAATCGTGTATATCGAAAACAAGGGCTTATGAATGGTATAAGGCTTTTAAAGAAAGCCGAGAAGTAGTAGTAGACTTGCCTCGTTCTGGTAGACCTTCAACCGCTACGACCAAAGGAAACATCGACAGAATCAAGAAGCTAGTGCTCGAAAATCGACGTATGAGTCTGAGAGAGTTGGCTAGTGAGGTGAACATATCTTTTAAGTCCGTCCACAACATTCTCATTGACATTTTAGGCATGAAACGCGTCGCCGCTCGACTAGTTCCAAAAGAGCTCAATTTTGTTCAAAAAGCGCAGCGAAAGCATGTCGCTGAAGACATGCTTTCCCGAGCTTCTGCGGATATGACCTTTATGAAACGTATAATAACTGGCGACGAGACATGTCATGGGTTTATGAGTACGACGTGCAAACAAGCTAAGAGTCTTCAGAATGGCGTCTCGAAATCAAGGTGATGCTGACAGTTTTTTTTGACTACCGTGGTGTGGTTCACTCCGAATTCCTTCCAGAGGGAGAAACAGTGAAAAAGGAATATTATTTAGGCGTCATGAAGCGTTTGCGTGAGAGTATCCGCCGAAAACGTCCAGATTTGTGGCAACACAACTCATGGATGCTGCACCATGATAATGCACCATCACATACAGCCATTATAGTGAAAGAGTTTTTAGCGAAAAATTCAACAAAAGTTCTCGAGCAACACCTGATATGGCTCCGTCTGACTTTTTTTTATTTCCCAAGTTAAAATTACCACTTCGAGGAAAACGTTTTGAGTCGATAGAAGCCATAAAAGAAAATTCGCTGAATGAGCTAAAGGCCATACCGCAAATTGCCTATGAAAAATGTATGGAAGACTGGGTGAAGCGTTGTAGATGTTGTATTGCAAGCGATGGGGCCTACTTTGAAGGCGATAAAATAAATTTAGATGCTAAATTTTTAATTTTTTGTTTGATTGACAAATTCCCGATATTTAGTACACAGAATGTATATCGAAAAATATAAAGAACACGTACAAAATTAACGCATTTTCCCATTACATCGTCCAACAAGCGATTTTCAACCTTACGTAAAGCATAGTAGATTATTTTAAAATTGGGGTTGGACCGCGCCTTAAATACCTACAACCTCAATATAAGCCAAGAACAATAGTACTCACCGTCACGTACCCGGCTTGTCCCGCGTCCTTCTGCACGTACTTTCCCACTGCTGCTGTACTGTAACGTCCGTATTCCGAACCACTGAAAACCGTTATGTTGCTTTTACCTCACTACCTCGGAAATGCACGTGCAACCTTCGAATTCAGTGTGCACGTCCATTTTCTTTATCAGCTAGCGTGGAAAAGTTAAGGCCTATTCTGATCTGAGCGTTATTCGTTACCGCTATGGGTAGCGGAAAATACCAACTCGATGGGTAAATAGTATGTACTTCATAAATTCACACTTCATACTATGAAGTTTCATAACTGCAGCGAAACTGTTACCGCCTAGTGAGTCGATATTTTCTCTTGTTTGGCGAAACTAGTTTTGCCAGGCAACAGTTAGCGGGGCGACGTGGGAGAACGCTGCTCCCACGTCGCCCCGCTAACTGTTCTGACAACGGACAACGTATATCACATCGTGTCGCTACCGCGCCTGGTGTGAGCAGTGAATTTATTGCAAAACCTCGGATCTCTATCGCTCGCGGTAACGAATAACGCCCAGATCTGAATAGGCCTTTATGCTATTTGAGCGTGACGAACATAAAGTATCTAACCGACTTCCAAAACAGGAGGGTGTCTATACATTTATACTTACATTATTTTATATATAACTTCAGTTGAGTTTATATAGACGCGATACTGTTTGGGTTGTGAGGTGATCTGGGGCCGGAGGTGCGGCTTGGCCTTCGAACATCGTGTAGTACCATTGGCGTCAGTGAATACTCTTAGCTTTACTTCTGGGATGGCATCTGAAACGTACTTACGAGTTAATGTCTTAATAACTTCTATACACGTACACTGATGCCGCAGTCCGTTATACGCTTTCATCCCTTACGGTGCCAAGCGCGGATCCACCGTTGAAGGCACGGCGGGCATGCCCACAACCCTAAAAGGCTTGTAACATCAGATGTCACACTTACATGTTCCACAGGCTGATGATATGACCTCTCATATCCAATGCCTTAGTATCTAAAGTATACAAAACCTGGATATCGATGAAGTTATTAACGTTTTTACAAAAAACAAACGTAAGCTTGCATTTGTAATGTAATCACCTAAACAAAATTATTTAAAAAAAATGTATGAGTACAAGAATTTCATTTGACATAATTTGATATCCTTTGTATTTGTCATTGCCATGCACGGTTTTGAAGTGTTGTGCCCAGTTCAAAATTCTGAATGTCACTGGAGTGTTATGGGCAAGCGTGCCGCTTAACATCAGGCGAGCGACTCGATTTTATATCGATCATGAGACTCGCACTTGGCTGGTTTTAGGGTGGCTGTGACCACAAACTTTTTTGTGGGCTGGATCCGCGCCTGTACGGTGCTGACGTCTATCTCCGCTGGTGCAAGGGAAGTCTTTACATAGAAAGCGATCGCTTTACAACCGACATCGGTCGGTAAGTCGCTGCAGACTACAAACTATAATCCTTTTTTCTACCGACTTCCAAAAAAAGGAGGAGGTACTCAATTCACTTGTTTTTTTTTGTGTGTTACCTCATAACTTTTGACTGGGTGAACCGATTCACAAAATTATTTTTGTTTGAATGCTGGTACTTCCCGTGTAGTCCCATTTAAATGTCATCGTTCGGTCCAGTAGGTTTTGAGTAACACTCCAATAACTGAATTGAATTGAAGTCGGTATTAAATTTTACAAATTGTACATGTTCATTCTACAGACTACAGACTCTTCGGTCCGTATCTCTTTTAGATTTGATTTGTTTAAAAGAGATTACAGTTTAATAGCGTTTAATTCTCCAAACATCGCAATGAATATTCTTACGCTGTGGTGGAAATTGCTTAAAAATCTAAGGTGAGTCCAATTTGTGAAGTGATAACTTAGTGAGCCTAGCTGAATTAACACATAGGATCATTTTCATCAACATCGTCATCATCCATCACCATGCGGGTGTAACCGCGGGACGCAGCTAGTATTCAATAAAAAATAGGCTTCGGCCTTCTTTTGGTCGTAGAAGAGCGAAACGCTCGTAGAAATCTTCAAATGATAGAAGGACGCATTGTGGAATGCAAACAATTCGTAATAATCGACATGCTGTCGACAATTTGACGATCGTATAAGTCGATTGAAACTTTCGTAAGTATTAGATACACATTTTAATGTTATTTTACGGTTTAAGACGCGGTTCAACCCCAATTTTATAATAATTTACGATGCTTTACGTAAGGTTGAAAATCGCATGTTATATTGGACGATAATATCATGCGAAAATGCATTAATTTAGTACGTTTTCTTAATATATTTCGATGTATACTAACACAATTGAAAAAACTGCTGGTTACTAATTTAGTACTATATGTTGGCTAAGTATTACCTAATAAAAAATATAGTGTTATCGCTGAAAATTCTGAGAGTTTGAACGTGAAAGTTTATTTTTATGGACCTATTCAGGAATTTTTTCTGCAGAGAGTGAGTTATATTTAGGAATTCTGTTCGGTTATTACTCTTTGCCTGTTCCATTCTAACCTAAGGATTTTTTTCATACAATATTATTGATCTCTTTCGTTAAACTAGATGTTTAAAGATTCTGCTTTTACAATTATCAGGATACGAGCGCGCCTTAACCGTATCGTATAAGTCGTCGATTTACCTTCCATACTTGCTAGGGGCGATACGATTTTTATCGATCTTAGCGAATCGACAAATTTAACGACTATTACGGTACTTGCACTGCAGCTTAGACAAAATAACAAAAACGATTTTCACGGAAGCGGAGACGCAAGTGAAGATAAGATAAGATAATTTTTATTTGCGAAAACATGTGATGTCATACATATAATAATAACATGCATGTGGTGTGAAGATCGTAATAATATCAGTTCTGTCAATGTAGGCTCAGTTTCTGATAGCTTAGTCAAAAGCACGCTATCATTTTGACAGCTTGATACACTAGACGTGCTCGGCGACAGTCAAGGGTGATGAAATTTTATGACAGTATTTTCCATGGTGATTAATTTTATATTTATATGTACTACACTGTATTTTATTATTAATGTTTACTGATTGATTTACTAAGTATTTAAATTTACTCATATAATACTAGCATAGGCCTTTGACCATGTACATATTTTATGACATGTTGGTATAAAGATAGATATGGCCTTGGAGAAGATGATAAGCTAAGCTGAACGAAGTACTAATCCTGCGCAGACGAAGTCGCAGGCATCAGCTAATGTATATATTATATAATTTGAATCTCGGAAACGGCTCCAGAGATTTTCATGAAACTTAGTACAGTAGTAGCAGGGGTTTTGGGAGCTACAAATCGATCTAGCTACGGGTAACGTTTTTAGAAAACGTTGTTTCATACGTGTTTTCAGGCAATGAAATACCCACACAGCAACATTGCCACAATAGATGGCGTTGTTAGGCAACACTAAGTCAATGCGTGTTTGGTTTGAGATTAGACCAAGAAAATGAGTTGTTTACTGACGAGCATAGCTTGGCCTAATACTACTACTAATAATACAATGACTACAATACAACACGAACCTTCCGCGCCGCATAAACAAACAGCTGAACAAAGCAAACCGACCAACACCCACATGCTGGTGACACGCCGCGGACGGCACTGCAGGGCTCACACTCGGCTGCTTATTGTTAGATTATTGTTATCGTCCAGCAGGGCTAGCACGAGCATTACCTAGACTATTTCTCCCCGTGGAGAGGAAAGAAATCTATTCCACCATGTCATTTTTATCTCCCTTGCAAGCAACGCCAGAGGATAGTTTATCCACGTGGATAGACGGCGGGAGTAGCGTTTCCTATGGTTTGTACTTCGTAGGTGCTATTTAAAGCAAATATAGCAAAAGTCTCTGAGTAGCGTGTGCTATCCATACGTAGTATCCTAATTCGTTTACTAATCAATTATTAATCGAAGACTAAGACTTATTATGCGTATGGAAGTGGGGAGCTGTTATAGAGTAAAACAAATAATTATTATTTAACTCAGACATTTCACAGAATATACATAGAAAAGTAATACAATAATAACCTTGATATGCACCGGCAAACTATTCGTATGGTTTCGAGGCTGCAATGGATTACAACACTTTTTAATGACTCGAAGTATGTGCCTGAATTAATTATATGGGTAATCGAAGGGGTTAGTGGCAACTCGGATATACCTCCGGTGTAATTTTCTTTCCATTGTTTCCATTTCCCGCGACAAATATAATTATTATAATATGCGAGAGACATTAGTGAATGGAAATAAACTTTAATCCACCACCTTCAAAGTAGGTGAAAACCTTTCTCCGTGTTATGTCAATCGGAGAGAATTATATCCACGTTTCGACGAGTCCGTGCTCTATAGCGGGAGTAGCGGGACATACTGTCTACGAGATACGTCAAAGGAAACATTTTATCTCTTTCCCCGGTTGCCGTGCTCTGTAAGGTGGAGAAGACAATTATATCCACTGACAGGTGGATAAAAACGGTGGAAAGACTATTTCTCTCCGCCGCGTGCTAGGCATGCTGTAATTAAGTTGTTATTTCCTCGTTTTTGTTTTATCTGACGTATTTTTGTGCGTGACGTCATGAAGATAAGTTCTACAAGAGCCGGCTCTGTGTTGTTGATCCGCTTTGGTTTGGATTGTCCCGTTCCCGTCACGTCACGTCACGTCACGTCACGTTGTGCGTTGCGTCGACTTTCTGTACAATAATAATGTAAATGTGTTTGTTTCCACAGGAGTGTTGGTTTCGATCTATTTCTTTAAACGAGCAATTCATCTATAGTATATACACTCGAGAGCAATGAATCCGGGTCACTTAAAGAATGTTAAAAATCTCGGAAACTAAAAATGATAGGTTAATGCAATAAATTGTATTTAATAGACAATGTAATACTCCTTAAATGAAAGTAAAAAAAAAATGAGTCACCATACATTTTATTAACACAAAATTACATAAAGAAAAAAACTGCTGATCTCTCCTTAAAACAAAAATAGGAAACATGAAATTTTTGAACTTTATTACGATTTTCTTGAATTTTAATACTTCGTATTGCCTCCTCGTGCTTCCATTACTGCGTTTACGCGGTTTGGCATGCTGTACACCAAGTTCCTTATACGATTTTGGGGAATATTCTCCCATTCCTCTGTGAGAGCAATTTTGAGCTCACGAAGCGTGATTGGGGGAGGGTTTCGTTGTTTTACGCATCTGCCTAGCTCGTCCCAAGCATGCTCGATCGGGTTGATATCCGGGCTGCGCGCTGGCCACTCCATACGAGTAATGTTCATCTCTTGAAGGTAGTCATTCACAATCCTACCTGTATGAGGTCGGGCATTGTAATGCATAAATATAGCATCCTCACCTAAATTGACCATAAATGGACCAACGTGATCATTGAGGATTTCTTCCACATATCTTTCGCTAGTTAAAGAGCCGTTTTCTATGATCACCAGCTCTGTGCGACTTTCAGAAGAAATTCCGGCCCACACAAGTACTTTTTCTATTTTTTTTATTTCTAGTACCGTAGGCTACTTTTTCTTCGATGCATGCTTGCTTGAATCTTTCCCCTGGGGCCCTACTTCCACCTCTTAAAGCAGTCATGTTTCAACCTTACCATTAAATCTGGTACCACCACGTCAATATAGCAAGCATAAAATAATATTGGATTACGATAGACGTTTTGATGACGTAGTATCAAATATTTCACGCAATTCGCATACTTTTTCATGACTTTTAGACACTAAGTTTCATTGTTCCGAAGTCAAATTTATGAAGATTCGTACTCCAATATCTTAAAGTAGTCATATTGCAACGTTAATATTAAATTTGGTTAACCGTTTTGTGTCGGTGAGAGTACGATAGTAAGTATGATTATTCTAAGCTTATTACAAAACACTCCTGATTTATGATAGTTTCGTAAAAGGTGGGAGTAGGCCCCCTGGTCTTCGATACACTCTGTGTCTTCCATCGTGCTTGTAGAGCATAAATTTTGATTCGTCGGAGAACATAACTTTTGACCAATCTTCAATACTCCAATTTACGTGGCTCTGGGCATATCTTAGTCTTGAAATACGATGCCCACGCTCCAGTTTAGGGCCGTTTGCAGGTCTAAGGGGTTTTAAGTTAGATTCAGCAAGCCGACGTCTTACTGTCCATGCACTTGGGTTACTTCCTCCGAGGCGTCGAAACTGATTTGTGAGTTCAGTTCCTGTGAGAAAGCGATTTCGAAGCATGGTGTTCACCAAGTATCGGTCTTCTCGTGCTGTGGTACACCTGGTTCTGCCCGTTCCTGGTCTACGTAGGTTAGAACCAGTTTCTTCGTAACGTCGGAGAACTCTTTGTACTGTTGACAGCGACACACCGACAGTCCTGGCTGTATCGCGCTGACTCCGGCCGGTTTCCAGCATTGTAAGTATTCTGGTGCATTCTTCAGGCGTAAGCGACATAATTTCAGCTTGAATAATGAATATAGAGCACTATCAACATGGTTTATGTACCCACATAAATGACAGATTACAAACAAAAGCAAAACCAAATGCTGTAATTTCGTAGTTCCATCTTCGAAAGTGGCCCTTTTTCAAATTTGATTTTTTTATGATATAACTTTACAATAACTAAGAAGTTTTAATACCTTCATTTAAGGAGTATTACATTGTCTATTAAATACAATTTATTGCATTAACCTAGCATTTTTAGTTTCCGAGATTTTTAGGATTCTTTAAGTGACCCGGATTCATTGCTCTCGAGTGTAGATAACACAATATAAACAAATACACAATAAACGTATCTTCAATCAATTGTCTTAGAGTAACTAATGTGTCTACTTTGTCTTTTTTCGTGTTGCTTCAATATAATACAATATATCCACGTCATACTAATATTATCATACTTTATTTGACATTTCGCTGCTTGAATCAATTTTACAATTATTATTATATTTACTTACAAGTAATACCGTCACGTCACGATACGACTAAAAATATCCTCAGTTTCAATATTCTACAGTTATGCGTATTATGTGCATCGTCTTGTAATTATATCCTTAAAATACAGTATCAATATTATTATGGGACGGATATTATATCGGAGTTACGTTTCGTCAACAAAGTATTAACACATAAATCATATTATAAATACGTATACGCATTTTTTTCTTCGCAAACAACTAACATTTTTACTTCATTTATTGTTTACATGTTTATGATCGGAACACTATCCGGCCAAGTGCCTACTTGGCTGGATTGTGATTATGGTTTTTAACATGTATTATCAAAATGTTAGGGGTTTGCGAACAAAAACAATGGAATTCAAAAGAAACGTTCAGCTTAGTAATTATGATGTGGTTGTGTTGACGGAGACGTGCCTTTTTGACGGCATAGCAAGTGAGGAAATATTTAGCAACTTGTATATCGTATGGCGGTGCGACCGCGACTACGCGCAGCGCGGGCAGAGCCGCGGTGGCGGGGTCCTTATCGCCGTGCGCCGCGAGCTGGCAGCGCACGCGCGCCCAGAGTGGCATTCCACAGCGGAAGATCTTTGGGTTACCATACGATTTAAGGGACGCAGGAATGAGCCACCATCAAACCTTCATTTGGGAACCGTCTATATGTGTGCGCAAAATCAAGGGCAGTCTTTCTCATCTCAACTGTCTAACTTTTGTGAGACCGTCCTGTCTATCTCTTTTAATAATCCAGACGACAAGATTTTAATAATGGGGGATTTCAACATGAGTGATATATCATGGTCGACATCCTACGACCACACATACATGTTACCTACCTTCAACAGTAATGATTGTGATCATGAAGAACTGATTGATCTTTTAAACCTGACTAATATAAACCAATATAATCATATCTTAAACCAAGAAAATAGAATACTTGACCTCATTTTATGTAATTATGATTTAACCTTAACCCGTTGCTTAATCCACTAACGCGAGAAGACAAAATATTTCATCCGACCCTAATCTGTAACCCGCTATTTATAAACCATAGTGATCTTATCCCCAGAAACAGACTAAAATATTTTTTATGCTAACGGAGATTATATGTCTATTAGTAGAGCTTTAAGTGATTATGACTGGACTTCACTTCTTTCTTGTGGAACCTTAGATGAAGCTGTAGAGCTTTTCATGAAAATATTATTAGAACTAAGAGACAATTACATTCAGTGTAGGTATGTACGAGCTAATCATTATCCAGTGTGGTATTCTTCCGCTTTGCTAAAAATTTTAAGAGAAAAAAATAAATATCATAAAAAATATAAAATATATAACAATAAAAATGACAGTAATTCTTATAAAATTTTACGTGAACGAGCGAAGAGAGTGGAACATGTTTGCTATATACACTATATTTCAAAAATTGAAAAGTCTATTAGGGACGAACCTAATGCATTTTGGTCTTTTATTAAATCTAATAAAAAGCACAACTCATATCCGTTTACTATGTCGTACTTAAATTCTAATATTACTACTGGTGTAGAAATTTGTAATGCCTTTGCCGACTTCTTTAATTCTAATTATTTACAAAGTATATCTTCAGGGTCTCATACCTCTACTTCTATTAAATCAGAACCAACTTCTTCTGTGGATTTATCTACGATTGAAATAAATAACTCCCGTATACTTCAGCTACTTAAAAATCTGGACTGTAAGAAATCTGCTGGGCCTGATGACCTTCATCCTTACCTTTTAAAAAACTGCGCTGCAGATCTTGTTTATCCTATCAGTTTATTATTCAAAAGGTCTATTGATGAAGGTTTGATGCCTAAAATATGGAAAACTGCAAGCATAACACCGATTCACAAGAAAGGAACAAAGCGTGACATCTGTAATTATAGACCTATTTCTAAGCTTTGTGTATTGGCAAAAAATTTTGAAAAAGTGGTTCACGATCAATTGTATGCTGCTTTGAAGCATACTTTTATGCCACAGCAGCATGGGTTTCTCAAAGGTCGGTCATGTTTGACAAATTTGGTGACTTTTATCGATGTAGTTACTGCGGGCATGGATTCGGGTGGCCAAGTCGACGCTGTATATACTGACTACAGCAAGGCATTTGATCGAATTGACCATATTATCCTACTAGCTAAACTCCAAGAAGCTGGAATACGTGGTGACCTGCTAAGATGGTTTACCTCTTACGTCAAAGATCGGTGCCAAACTGTAGTACTGGGTGGATATGCATCGGCTTCGTCACCTATTACATCGGGTGTGCCGCAGGGATCTATACTCGGTCCACTGCTCTGCGCAAAGCGATCTGGATAGTCTTCATGACTACTGTATTAGAAACAAACTTGACCTTAACGTAACCAAATGCTTTTGCATTACTTTCAGTCGGTCTAGTAAAACTTTACCCTTTGACTATAAAATTAATGGGCAGTCTCTAATGAGATGTCATAGTGTAGTTGACCTTGGAGTCACTCTCGATTCTAAACTCTTATTTGACGAGCATATAGAAAACATATCTTCTAAAGCTATGAAAACTCTCGGCTTCTTATTGAGAGTAACAAAAGATTTCCAAACAATTAAAACATTAACAATTTTATATTGTTCTTTAGTAAGAAGTCAACTTGAATATGCTTCACAAGTGTGGAATCCTCAATATGCTAAATATGTAGATATGCTAGAGAAACCACAAAAGAAATTCTTAAGGATCATTAACTATAAACTCAAAGTCCAAAGTCCTGATTATGTGGACAGTTGTAGACGTCACCACATATTACCTCTCTATGAAAGAAGGGAAGCAGCAGATCTTACTTTCTTGCATAATATATTACTGAATATACTTGACTCTTCGAGACTACTATCGGAGATTAAAATAATAACACCATATAGGACGTTTAGTCGTCGAAATTATTTACAGTTATATGCTCCTCGCTGTCACTCCAACTATCGTCATAATTCTTTTTTTCCTCGCACTATTGATATGTTTAATTCTAAATATTCCAAATTAGTTGATCTCTTTGTGATGAAGCAAAATACATTCAAACCCTTGATAAGCGTTTTTACACTGACTGATGTAAATGTGCATGTTTTTCTTTTTCTTTTTTTCTCTCGTCTGTTTATTTTTTTGGTAAATCAGGTTTTATGTGGCTTTATGTTGCTTGTAAACTTATAATCGAGTCTTATTTGTGTGCATCACTATACTTTTTGTTTCCTGTTTGTGTTCTTTAATCAAGCACGATTACCTATTGTTACCTATTTGCATTCAGGGCACATACAATGTTATCATAAGCGAAAACTGTTAGGCTTTTGTATTCACAAGATCCTTATACTACATTATTTAATAAGCAGCTGTTTGTTTTCCGTGTAAATAAAAAATAAAAAAATAAAATAAATAAGATGCCCAAGGTCGTCTTGAGTTCCACCACTCGGGTGACGCCATCCTTTCCTGGGGGCGTCTTGTGGCTCATGCGCCAATGTAGAGGCGACACCTGGTCGTCCACTATCAGGACCGGTTCCCCGACTTAAGGTGGGCTGGATCGGGAAGTCCATTTGGAGCGGGTTTCGATGGTGTGCAGGTAGGATTTGGACCAGGATCGCCAAAGGTGTTGGGATAAGGATAGGACGAGCTTGAACCTTTTTTTGTGCAGAAATGGCTCGTCTTCCTACCGAATACTCAGGTAGGGCGTTGAGCAGACGTCTTATAAGGACATGACCCGCGCTGAGTAATTCAAAGTCCGCGGGGTCAAAAGAGAGTGGGCTGAGAGGGCGTGCATTGAGCATGGCTTCAATGCGCGCTAAAAGAGCTGAAAGTGTAGGTGCGATATTGTCATTATTGGCTGCAAGAAAGTCTTGTTTTTCCCTAAGTTCATTTCTAGCGCCTACATAAATTGTACCGCAATCATATCTAAATAACGTTGTGACTTTGCTGAATACGAGCTGAACAATCACGCGGTCGGCGGGTAAGTCGGCCATGTACGGGGCCTTGGGTTTAGCGCGAAAACGTAAACAATGTATACATTTGTATACTCGATGTCGCATTACGCGACGAGCTGATAACATCCAGAATTGCTGGCGTAAGAGTGAGTGCAGAATGTCAGCGCCTGGCTGACTTAAGGTGTTTGCGACGACATTTTGTCGTCGTGTTGTGTGTGTATGCTGAATAGTTGTGGTCTGATAAAATGTGTGCTGATTAGTTGTGGGCTGATAAGATGTGTGCTGAATATCTGTAAGCTGAGATGTGTGCTGATTAGCTGTGAGCTGAGGTGATATGTGCTGAATGTGCCGTCCTAGTCATTGCCTAGGCGGCGGTGGAGAACGCGAGGTAGTGCGCGGTGGAGTACGACGGGAGGACACCATCTGGCCCGTATCAGGTGAGGGATGGCGGCGTGGTACCTCGCGCTGTTGTACTGGCAATAAATTGCATTGGGTACATACCCGAAGCTTGTGACCCTTGTCATTACACCATGGGTAGTAATGGTTGTCACTATAGTGAAGTTGCGCGTTCGATCCCTGTTTGGGTCTAGTCGCGGAGCTGAAAGGTCGTGGCTTCGAACCCTGCGCATAGCGCGGAGGTTGCGGGTTCGAAACCTGCTGAAGTGGGGGCGAGAAGCGCGCGGGTATAGGCGCGGAGCTGAGAGGTTGCAGGTTCGAAACCTGCGCATAGTACGGGGGCTGCGGGTTCTATATCTTATGAGCTGATGGTGAGAAGCGCGCGGGTATAGGCACGAAGCTGAGAGGTTGTAGGTTCAAAACCTGCGCATAGCGCGGAGGCTGCGGGTTCGATACCTGCTGAGCTGATGGCGAAGAGCACGCGGGTTGTGAGGTAAACTTTGGTAACTCAATTAGGGGCACAACCGAGTTTACCGTAGGTGGCGCTGTGACGTTCGCCTTAATTTGTGCTGATTTTACATCGTCAGTGTGAGCTGATGACAATGTATTTAGTTCTAGTTGTGCAACGAGAATCTCGTAGTAGGCGTCTATTGTCCTTTCATACTGCTCGATGTAGAATTCCTCCTCGGCGTCTGATAAACCTGCGGTGTCTAGGATTATATAGTACGCCGCGTCGAATTTATCACGAGTCACCCTTACGTCAGCAACTCTGGCATTAAATTCTGGGTTGGAATATTTTGATTTGCTGGTCTTCAATGATAACGCTACCGAATTAAGCATAAGAATAGCGTTCTGTTCCTCCCTAAATCTGGCTACCTGTGATTTAGAAGGCATCGTTGACGTCGAAGGCGAAGTCAGGCACAAGGAAAAAAAAACAAAAAAAATTAAAATATTTAAACGTAGGTGAAATTCCGCACCTCCTTTTTCGGAAGTCGGTTAAAATAACACCTAACTAAATAACGCGTGTACCTAACCTTATGTGAGCTGAGAGGTTAATTACACAATTAATTAATTATAATCTGTAATTTCGTTAGGTACAAAATATTTAAAATTCTCGCGCGGTACCCTAATTTAAATGTAAATAATGAATTTACATTAATTATTTCATGTTAATCACGTAGAATTTTTGTTATGTTATTTACGTAAATTTCTTACGGAACTGTAAATTTTTTTGTGCGGATCTCTGATGTAGGATATTATGGTCCTTGAAATAAATGGGCTGAATTCAAAACGTGCGACCATAGACGAATTATTAATTATTAATAGTAGATCCGTGTAATAGTACTTAGTATTATAACTTAATAAATAAACTTAATGACGTAGGTAACATAGGTACTAGTACTTAGCCTTAAGAATTTCTTAATTACAGCCTTTCTTGCAAACAATATTAACGCTTGCTGTCAAACGCAATTATCTGCAGTACTGTGGTGTATTCTGTGGCGCGCGAATGTCAAACGAACAACTCGTTAACGGATAGGTTAACTACCTATATATATAGCGTTGTCGTCAGGTGATTAGTGAGAACGTCACCTTTCTAAATCCTTCCATTTTGAGGAGGGATATACGATCACAGTATTAAAGGTGTTGTAATTTTAATAATATTATATATTTGGGAATTAAATAGAGCTGTGAGAATTAATAATGTGGACTGTATTTAGGAAATTTTAAAATTTAATTTAGAGCTGATAGGAGCTGAAAGTAACTGGTTCAATTATCTCGGTTCGAAGGAAAATATGGTGAGGCAATCTGCCACCATACGCTCGTGGTTCAAGGTGTTAGGAGAGAATAGTTAAGGAAAGGTACTTACAGGAATGCGGGTGGCCCTTGGTTCGTTCTCTGGTCGTGCGGGCTGTTGACCGTGCTGAAGGGTTGTTGTATCCTGTATCACTCGTAGGGTATAATGTCTGTGGAGTGGAGGTTATCGCGCACTCGCGTACACTGGGGTGACGAGTAAACGCGGGGCTGATTTAGTAGTTTATAACGGCTGCCAATTTTGGCGTGCGCGCGCGGTTGTTTCGATCGAGTCAATCGCGCTGATTTGAGCTGATGATGTGCGGCCGTGCCGGCACACCCTAAAGGTCACTCTGGGCTGACGCGTAACGCGAAGGTTTTGGGCTGATGACGGGTGAAAATGGTGAGGGTGACGATAAAATGGCGGCGTTCCCCATACGGTCGCGGCGCAGTGGCGCGGAGCGGTAAGCGGTCGCTCGCTGCGACGGTAAATTGGTGACTGTTGGCGCTTGCCTGTTTAGCCGCTTGCTCGGCGTTTGACAGCCGCCGGACAGCGGGCGGCGGGGCGCGCGGGGGGTATTCCTTGAATGACGTCGCGTTTGCGCGAACATAAACTAAATATGATACAGCTCAACGGGTACACAATTGCACCTTCATATTGCAGAAAAACTCGAGAAGGCGGCGGTGTATTAATTGTACTCCAAGAAGACATAATTTACTTAGAGAGAAGGGACATCACCGACATGTCTATTGAATACATTTTAGCGCAATCGAAATACCTAAAGATAATATCTTATTGATTATTATGTATTGGAATAGAAGAGAGGAAAACGTTTTTTACAATCAATTACAATTAGTTTTGACATACATAAACAACAAATATTCTAGGTATAATATTATAATAGGTGGCGACTTTAATATCAATATTTTGACAAACAATTCGACAGTTTTTGGACCTCATATTGGAATACAAATATACTCAACATATAAAACAACCTACGGGTGTATCGCTAACTACGTCCACGTGTATAGACCTAATACTCACGAACTTTACGGACAATGAACCTTACACAACAGTAGAGACACTGGGATTTTCAGATCACTTAAGCGTTATTTTACACATGCCTTTAACTCAAAAGAACAAAAAAACTCCTTGGTTTACTGAGAAAAGATTATCACAAATATGGAAAATTTTAAAACTAAACTAAAAACCATTAATTGGCACAGCATCCGCCATATTTAGAGACTATATATCTATGCACAGCATGATATCAAACTCTAAAAATATTAATGATAACTATAAAGCATTAATTCATGACACACTAATAAATATTTTGAACGAATGTATACCAAAAAGTAAAATTAAATTATAAACGGGTTATAAAAAGCATTGGCTTACTGTAGGCATAAAACTGTCATGTCAAAATAAAATATTGCTAAGATTATTCTCACAGAAAACTAATAATCCCATTATTACCCAGTACTTTATATATAACTTATGAAAAATTACTCAAAAAATAAAAAATACAGCAAAAAAACTTCAATACATAATAGTAATTTATGCAACTGTCATATAATAGAGGGTATTAAAACATGAGTGTAGTTTTTTGAAACGAGCCGCAGGCGAGTTCGAAATAAGATTACACGAGTGTTTTAATACCTAATTATATGCAGTTGCATACACTACTTTATTTAATCTCATGACATTTTTGCTACCAAAGTTTTATACAACAAAATATTACTCGTGTCGTGTATATTATAAACATATTAGTTGGTTTATCCTAGTTAACTTAGGATTTTAATGTATATTACCTTAAATTTAATATAATTTTAGATTAAGATTTAAATTTTCGCATGCCAAATAGGCAAAAGTTGTGTTGTACTAAACATTATAGCTATAAGATCTTCCATTGTAACCACAATTTAAAGCGAAATAAATGACTTGAACTTGAACTTGAACTTGAACGTAACCACAATTTTGCCAATAACAGTGAAAAAATTCTGTTATTGGTCTATTGGCTCGGAACCAGCGCGTTGCGCGCGCAGCGTGCTCACCACAGATAATGTGTACTTAAATGGAATTGAAACCTCCTTGGTCGAGACACATTGTACTTGAATAATTAAAAAAATGTTTTATAGCATTGTTTTGTTAGGAGAATAATGATTTAATTATTATTTTTTAATTTCTTAAAGTAGTATGTAAATAAAATATGCCAATAAAAGTCTGTATTTCATTTCATAATTAGAATGTTACCGAATGAGATTATATAAATAAAATTAAAACAACTAAAAATAAAGTTAAAACAATGTGACATATAATAAACGAGAGAACGAATAAGATCCAAAAAAGTAAAAAAAAATGTATCATGCAAATAAATAGTAAAATTATTTCGAAACCAACAAAAGTAGCAAATTTGTTTAATAATTATTTTGCCTCCATTGGTGAGGGTGTTGGGGACACAGGTATTTTCCCCCCACCACCTAGTACAGTAAGACGGCCTGTGGTTCGGCCTGTGGTTCGGACGGCATCCGACAGAAAATACAATATTCTAAACGGACAACCCTAGAAGGGGGCGTGGTCAGCTGACTTCACGTCGCAGCAACTTCAGAGTGGTGGGGAAGAAGCATGGAGGGGCACGAGGCGGAGCGGGCACCTAGCCTCTGCCATTTTGATCGCGGCTCCAGGGATAGACGGACGTTGCGCACTCACGTGTCATATAGTTATAAATTCATATTGTTGTAAAAACATTCAATTATTTAGTAGTGAAATTTTAGTTTCTTAAAATTATACTTTTTAATATTTTGCAGTATAGTTTTCTTATTTCAGAAGTGGGATTCCTATTCCACTATCTGCTCTAGCTGTCCCAAGTTTTATATTGTTTGAATTCCGTATTTCGTAAAGTTTGTGTTGTTCTTTTAAACATGTCGGATAAAAGTAAACGTAAAAGTCGCAAACGTGATCGTACGCCTATTCCTGGATTGGAAGTGCAACTTCAAACTATTTTAGATCGTTTAAACACTTTAGAAGGTAGTTCCAGGGGTCGCAGTATCGGGGAAGGTGATACGGCGACAACGTCGGATGTGCGGCCGGCGCAAACCGGTCCTTCCACGACGCAAACGGTCCCATCTAGCGAGCTGCTGCCGGTAGCCCTGGCCGTGCCGTCAAGCGCCGTGTCGCGCGATGCAAGTATAGACTTGCCCGTGCCTCGCTCGACCGCGACGCTCACCAGTACAGACATGGTTGTACACGAGGTAACCGAGAAGCTTGTGAGTGCAATAAGTGCAATCCCGGTAAGGTCTAACCATGTTTTCATTTCGAATTTCGACCCTTCGTTGCACGATTTTGATACTTGGTGTAGTGAAGTAGATCACGTAAAACATTTAAATAGTTGGGACGACCGCGAGTGTTTAGCGCGTGTAGGTATTTGTCTTAAAGGTGACGCTAAATTGTGGTTAAACGAATGGGTCAGCAATGACCGTAGTTGGTCGAATTTTAAGCGGGAATTCATAACTTTATGCCCCAAACGCATAGATATTGCGAATATTCTGTTTGACGTAATGAAAACTGACTCTGACAACTACCCTACGTACGCAGAGTATGCTAGGCGTTCACTTTTACGATTGCGCATTGTGAACGGGATGAGTGAAGAGCTAATTACGGCGATAGTCATTCGTGGTATAACGGACGTGCATATTAGAGCTGCTGCTACAAACGCTAAATTACTACCTGCAGATTTAGTTAACTTTTTATCAATCTACGTAAAACCTACACAGATTACACCAGTTCGATCTCGCGATATTTTGCATATAAAACTGTTTCGCGTAAACGAGAGCACACGAGTTCTAGGATCAAATGTTTTTCTTGCGGTAATTTTGGCCATAAGCAGGCTTCGTGTATCAAACGTGCGAAGTTAGATGGGCGAATTGCTGAAACCTCGTCCGTAGGCGGTCCTAGGTCCGGACAGTTGGTGCGTTCTGACCCGTGTTCTTTTTGTAAGAAAATAGGTCATAAAGTAGAGGATTGTTTTACTAAACAGCGTGCAGAGTCTCGTGATAAGTCTAGCGTTAATTTTTGTAGTGAAACGATAGACACTTACAAAGAAAATTATATTGCTGCCGCTGTAATTCAAGGCGTGCCTGTAGACATTCTCGTAGACAGTGGGTCAACTATTTCCTTAGTTTCTGAATCTGTGGCGAATTATTTCCAATGCACTCAAACACCTTCTTTCCGTGTTTTACGTGGCATAGGTAGTCAGGAGGTAGAAACCTCCTATTGTACTACGTTGACGGTTGAGTTTCCTGAGATAACCTTAGAAGTTGATTTTCATGTTGTACCCGATAGGTTCTTGAGTACACCAGTTATCGTTGGCACTGACGTTTTGAATAGGGAAGGGGTTGCTTATATCAGGACAAGAGGAGTACAGCGCGTCACTCGAGCCGAAAAAGTTAATTCTATTAAATGTAACGTACCGATCGATACCCCACTAGTAGGCGAAGATCGCGAACGTTTGATGAGCATCATTACCTAACGAATTCGCTGAGTATCTCGTACTGGGTACAGCCACAACTACTGTACAGACAGGTTCTATGCATATTCGTTTACATAAAGAAACTCCAGTGGTGTACCGACCTTATAAGATGTCCCATGATGAAAAGCTTCGCGTTAGGGAAATTATCAAAGACTTGCTCGATAAGAGGATATTAAGAGAATCTGAATCTGAGTTTTCTAGCCCGGTTTTACTCGTCAAGAAAAAAGATTGTAGTGATAGGCTATGTGTCGACTTTCGGGCATTGAATGCGAACACGATTAAGGATCACTATCCTCTTCCCTTGATAGATGACCATATTGATCGTTTAGGCAAAGCTAAATATTTTACGAGTCTGGACATGGCCACAGGCTTCCACCAGATTAAGCTGGACAGTGAGTCAACTCACCGCACAGGATTCGTGACCCCAGAGGGTCATTACGAATACCTAAAAATGCCGTATGGTTTAGCAAACGCTCCTGTCGTGTACCAGCGAATAATATTGACCACGCTACGTCCCTTTATTGAAGCAGGTAGGGCCTGTGTCTACATAGATGATGTTTTATTGCCAAGTAATACGGTTTCCGAAGGTCTACAAACTCTCCGTGACGTCCTTGGAACTTTGACTAAAGCAGGTTTTTCCATCAACCTGAAAAAGTGTAGATTTCTGACAACAGAGGTAGAGTATTTGGGACGGACGATCAGTAATGGTCAGGTTAGGCCAAGCGAGCACAAGATTGAAGCTCTAGTCAACGCACGAGTACCGACAAACGTAAAAGAGGTAAGACAATTTTTAGGTCTTGCTGGATATTTCAGGCGCTATATCTCTGGCTATTCTGTAAAGACGGCATGTATTGCAAATCTGACTCGCAAAGGTGTGCCATTCGTTTGGGGCAAAGAACAAGAACGAGCGCGGAAAGACATTATCGATCGGTTAACCAATGAGCCGGTATTAGGAATATTTGACCCTTCTCTCTCCACTGAGCTGCACACAGATGCATAGGCGTTAGGCTATGGTGCAGTTTTATTTCAAACTCACGATGGTGGACACAAGCAACCAGTTGCTTACTTCAGTAAGGTCCCACAGGGCGCTGAACCACGTTACAACTCATATGAACTGGAAACGTTGGCAGTAGTCAAGGCTTTACAACATTTTAGAGATTATCTAATCGGAATCAAATTTAAAATAGTGACAGATTGTAATGCCTTGAAACTAACCCAGCGTAAAAGATATCTATTGCCGAGAATCGCTCGGTGGTGGATGTTCCTTCAAGATTATGATTTTGAACTTGAATATCGGAAGGGGACTGCACTATCTCATGCCGACTACTTGAGCCGAAACCCAGTCAATATTTGTGAACTAAAAAACCTCTAAATTGGGCCCAGATAGCGCAGGCCGCTGACGATGAAACTCAAAATTTGCTGCAAAAGATCAAAGACGGTGATGTCGACTCGACTAGGTACGTTCAGCGCAATGATGTACTTTACTATAAAATGAACGTAGTCGGTGAACAGTCGCGTTTACTCTGATTGGCTCTGGAGGCATCCAGTCCCAATCACGAAGACCGACAAAGAGCTTCAGCATCGCTGGACCTAAACCGCACTCGCCAGGACGCCCGAGTCAACAAGCGGCGCAAGATGGCGCGCTCCTATCAAAAGGAGATCTCGTGTTTGTACGAAAGACGAGCCAAGCTACGGGCAAGTTAGACTCTGGTATGCGCGGCCCATATGCGATCACACAAGCACTACCACGTGGTCGGTATGAACTCAAGCTCATCACTGGCTCTTATGGCAAAACGACACAGGCTGCGGCAGAGTACATCACACTCTGGCGTGGGGAACTCCCACATAACCACCTACCTCCCCGTGGTGGGTGGTATCCATAAAGGATTTCCCCGGGACACAAAAAAAAAAAAGGTTATGAAGATGTGCAAACGCCTCCACACTTCCACTCTGAAGGTATAACGGGCGAGGACGCGCCGCCGTCAGGAGAGGCCATCTAAACGGACAACCCTAGAAAGGGGCGTGGTCAGCTGACTTCACGTCGCAGCAACTTCAGAGTGGTGGGGAAGACCTTGCCTCTGCCATTTTGATCGCGGCTCCAGGGATAGACGGACGTTGCGCACTCACGTGTCATATAGTTATAAATTCATATTGTTGTAATAACATTCAATTATTAAGTAGTGAAATTTTAGTTTCTTAAAATTATATTTTTTAATATTTTGCAGTATAGTTTTCTTATTATATATTCAATAATCATTAAAAGAAGATAAACAAAGGCCAGGTTACTATAATGAACCTATCAACCTACTTACGATCAACCTACATAGGTTCGTACGTTACGTAAGTACGTACTAGAACATCCTTTACAAAATAAAAAAAACAACTGTCATAAATCATTTTTCTGTAGCAAATCAGAGCGCAGAACTCGTGTCTAGCAAAGAATGTACTGCAGGGGGTCGTTCCGTACCTCAGAGCGTGGTTGTTTAGTTGTTTTCTAACTCGCTCTGAGGTACGGAACGGTCACGGTTGTTTTCTAACCTCAAACAGACTTTGACAAACTCGACATTGACAGATCCTTACCTAATTTTCTTTGAGGCGAGAGAAGAAGAAGAAGTTTGTTGTAGTTTGATTGGTCAAAGTTTTGTCAGATTCGGGTTGCAACCTTTTACCGATCGATTTTTATGGTTAAAAAGTTTTGACGCTCCGAGGTTCGGAACGCGCGAGTTAGAACAACCGAGTGCTTTACCCTGAGGTTCGGAACGGCGTTAGTGCGAAAAGTTGCACTCCGAGTGCACTCTCACCGAGGTTCTGAACGCGGCCCTGATGTCCGTCTGATACAATAGAATGGTACTCTGTGGAGTCTGTGCACGGGTATTAATCTATCTAGTAAAAAAACTAGACACAAGAAACGTCATAGCAAAATCATATATGACATTTGCCTTCCCCGATCACCCCTTTGCCTCTCCTCTGTTTTGCCGTCCTTAGAAAGTAATTAAATCCTCTTTGTTTACAATTGAAATTTTCACTTCTCCATAGACTAATATTAAATACTAAGATTTGATAAGTCACCCACTGTCAGCAATTACTATCAGGCCAGCCATAGTGTTCAATAAATGTTACAGTCCGGCAAGTATAACTTGGCGCGGCTGTGCGCCACTGTGTTCAATGTCAGTGTTGCCACTGCACAGAAGCTGACGCGAAAATTGGGAAAAAAAATAAATTTAGTTCAATGATTTACGGATTTACTTGAGGAGTATTATGATAACAGACCGAGAGCCTATATAATAATAATAATAAAATCGTTTATTTCAACCAGCTTGGGCCATAAGATCTCAACAACAATCACAATTAATTACATTATGTACAAAAAACAAAAAAAAATCCAAATAATTATATATCATTCAAATTAGATAAAAATTAAATTAAATAACATACAAAATTAAATTTATTAGGTACCTATGCAAAATTATATTAATAAGAATTGTGATTATTTATGTATTAGTCAGTACATGAACCATGCAGCAATGGTTCAAGTACTGACAGTCAAATCTTTCAGCAAATACCTTCAGGATGCTATTAGAGCTGGCCCTAACCCTGCGCACCAGGGATGTGCACCGTTTCCGCATAGTCGCATAAAAGCAATCGACACGTGATTCGGCAAACATCCCCGATGCGCTACTGAATCGGGGCAGCCCCAATAGCACCCGGAACGCATTATTGTATTGAACCCGCAGGGCGTTGTATTGTTTCTGAGTGTAGCTTATCCAGAGGCTACTCGTGTAAAACGAGGTACAAAATGCTCTAAAAAGAGTAATTTTGACCCCTGTAGAACATCGAGCAAACCTACGAGCGATCATATTTGCTCTCACAGACAACGCCCTACGTTCTCTCTCTATAGACTCCTATGGACGCCAAACCTTCGTCATTTTATTATTAGTAGTATTTATTTAATTTACTTGCCTGTCTTTGTATTAACAGAAATATTAAAACATAGATGAATACTGATATGTTTTTAACTAAGTTAGAATTAGAGGTGAGTGTGTTGGGGTTCGACCAAAATATAACAGTTTTTGTTAGTACATTATTTATTACTAGAATATGTGTGATCTAATAAATGATCTTCTAGATCTTCCAAGTCCGACGCAGAACTGTCAGATGAAGTATCACTGTCGCTAGCAAGACATATATTAAAACTTTCTAAGTCGACATCATCATTGTGATATTCATCTTCTAACCGCTCAACGTGATCGCAATGCGTTTTCCATGTAGCAGCCGTTATAGTCTGAAAAGCATCTTGTGCCAGACCCAATATTTCCGATTTCGATCGACCCACATTAAATTCTGCCACCTTGCGCTTTACCGACGCCCAAACTAGCTCTATCGGGTTCAGGTCACAATGATAGGGCGGTAATCTCACAACTTGGTGCCCATGCTGTTTCAACAGTTCGTCTGCTTCAAACACATCAGGTTTTTTGTGCATTTTAATAATTTCATACAATTCAGATTTCTTCATGGTATCTAAATAAGACAGTCCGTTACTTCTGATCCATTCTTGCATAAGCGTGGCTTATTTAATTTCACACAATGGTATGGCGCGTTGTCCATGACGACGATGGAATGCGATGGTAAATTGGGGATTAATTTTTCAACTAGCCATTTTTTGAAATTTGTGGCATTCATCTCATCGTTGTAATCTCCGCTTTTGGTGTTTGATTTAAAAATCAACAATGCGTTCGGCACAAACCCTTGTCCATTTCCAGCGTGTACAATAATCCATCGCTGTCCTAAAGATATTTCTTTAATACTGCCAGCAACTTCTTCAGATTGCCAGCATTTGTTGACACCATATGACGAGTGAATGTAAGTATACAACTGTCTCATCTAGGTATAGAACTGGACGTCGATTTGCACTCTCTCGATTTGCTTTCAAAATTCTCAAGTAACGAGACCTCCATGCTGCTATGTCATATCTTTCCATGAGAATTTTTCGTTTTGATTGGCATTTCCGGAATTTAAACCCCAACCTGAAATATTGAGTAGATTTGTTACAATCACATTATTTAAGTTATATCTATAAGTAAATAGGCTATGGTTAGTCAAATGCACACTTTCGAAGATCACGTCATTGCTAATCTTATTATTTATTTATACTTATCTATACATCTCTAGTCTAGGAGTCCAATAAAGATATTTAGGTGGTTAAAAAATAAAACCTTTCGTCAAAGCAATGAAAAATTTGAAACCACCATGGAGAGTAACGTCAAAACTAAAAATAGCCACCTAAATATAATTTTTCTCAAAGTTTCACGGCTACCATCAAATTGAATATCATTTCTTAGTTCCACCGAAAGCTTCGGTAATGTCGGAATTTCTTTTTTTACGGTATAAAATTGATGTATCTTTCTCCAAACTACACCTAAATCAAAGTCATCCAAATTACACTTGGTTTCCAGTCTTTTTCTTTTTTTTTCCTGGTGTAACAATTTTTGACGAGGTAGCTTCCGCTTGTTTCCCTTCTGCAACAATTCTTTGAACAGAATGTTCAGAAACACCTGAAACAAAATATGTATAAATGTAACCATGAAATTAGAGTAGGTAGGTAAATTTATAAAGTTTGCACAGCATTATAATTATTATTCATCATTACCTATACACAACCACATTTTATTTAACCACATATTAGACATAAACATTTCGTTATACCCACGGCTAATATTTACGTGTAATGTTGACAACACTCACCAGTCATTGCCGCCACCCTTGCATTTACGGATTTTAATGGTATAATCGGTTCGTTCTTTTCACATTCTTGTGTACAAAACGAATGTACTTTTATAACTGCTTCTCTTGTACCACTTTTTATCACTTTAGGCATGATGATAGCACAGTAGTTAACAAAATATTCGCAACGATGTTTACTATGAACTCGGAAGTGTCAAAGTGAATTTTCAAGATGGCCGTTTTAGTTCCTCAAATCGCCACCGCCAACTTATATTTGTGGCACTGTATATATTAGCTAATTATCTGCACTGCGTATTTGTTTCAATGATATTTTAAAAGTAACTAATTCATGTGAAAGGTATAAGAGATGTATTACAAGTGCTGTGTGCAAGGGTTGTACAAGTTCGCGACTACGCCATTCTACACACGTTTCCCAAAAAAAGAGTCCAAAAATGGCTCGACATGCATTGTAAAGCATTACTATATAAAAGTGAGAATAAGACGAGCATCCTTCAATTCAAGTGTGTCACAAATATTTTAATGGATATATCGTCACCTAAAAATTAAATGCCATGAAAATACATGATGATAATTATTATTAATAGGTGTCTACATGCTGACATGATTATGGTAACAACTTATTCAAGATCCTCTTGATGCATCCTAGACATCAGCAGGCGCCATTGATACGCTCGTATACAAACAATAAATACAATAAAAGGAGGCAAGACTCCAATAAGTATGTAAAATGTACAAAACTTATGAGTAAAATATAAATAAATGATAGATCTATAAAATAATATGTTTAATTTGTTATATAGATACACCCATAGAGTTTTCAATAATAATTAAAAGTAGGTATATAGAGGCTACCATAAGACCCTTATAGCAGGACAGTTAAGCGTTTTACTGAGCTGTCCTGCAAATTCGTACTATGGCGGACTCCAGCAGGCCAGCCAACTATTGCCCACGTGACCTAGCCGGCCAGCAAAGGGCGGCCTGCAATTGACCTGCTGTAAGCTTACTATGACGTGTTTTTTGACTTTAGATATCCATCAAAGTAACCTACATATCCGTCACATAAAGCAGGCGAGCTAAAGCAACTTTTTGTGACCTATTAAACGTATTTTTTTATCAATTTGCGAAAAAGTTGTTTCTGTTACTATCGTAGAAGGATGTGGAACGCATACGAATAATTTTTTGAGTTACTAGAAGTATATAAAAAAGAAAGTCATCTCGTATTTTCACGCGCTCGAACTGTTTTATTTTACCCTACAGCTATGCCGCTATGGTTATTTAGAACTCCCATAGTACTTCTAAGTGAGCATAACTAACACGACGGCGAGGTGTAGACGCGGCCATAATTCCAAGTTGAATAAATAAGAATTCACACTTGGAACACCGCCTTGATATTGTAGGTAGATAATAATCATTCGGGTCGTTTCTCTGAGAATCCTAGATTGGATGTGTTCTAATATCATTACAAAATATTTGTACTTTGTGTAACTAATGCAGCTTGAAATTAATTCACTAAATCAATGTCACAAACTCTGCTGGATCCCTCAATATTATTATTACATCGTATTTTATAATGCCTGTGAATAATATTGGAATATATATAATCCAATACTTTATAAATTGAACTAATTTATAAATCATATCATTAGGTTTCAATATAAGGCTAATCTTAGTTTCCGAACATAACATAAGCCAACATAAATGAAAGAGTAAGAGCGTTATACAAAGTGGTACAACGTCATCTCTTTCACGCAAACTGTCAGAGACAATAATTAAGGGCCTTAGCCCTAGCAGTTCAAACGCATGTCAGTCAAATGAAGTTAATGGTACGATTTTTGGCAGGTCAATTTGAGATCCTTTTATTGAACTGCTCGGAACTTGACAAATAATCTGAAAGTTTATGGTAGGCCTGCAGGTTACTGTAATGCACCTATCAACCTACTTACGATCAACCTACATAGGTACGTACGTAAGTAGAACATCCATTGCAAAATAAAAAAGTCAACTGTCATACATCATTTTGCTGTAGCCAATCAGAGCGCAGAACTCGTGTCTAGCTAAGAATGTACTGCAGAGGTCCGTCTGATAAGTAGTATCTTATAGTTTGTGAGTCTGTGGTAGTATCTTATAGTCTGTGGTCTGAGCCTCTGAGCCTTATAAATTTAAATTATTTCTTTTCTTTGTGGATTATCGTATCGGCAGATGAATGCAAAATAGTTAAAGATCGAGGATTGTTGAGTGAGAGTCACCGATCATTCTCTACAGTCTGCTTTACCTAAGGATCTTACTCTCTACCGAGAGGCTCAACTTCGCGGCACTGGTATTTGCAGATTTGTGCAAATCCACTGAAGCGCACACATACAAGCCACTCCATAAAGAAGTTGAAGTTGGGTGAAACTTTGTATGGTAAGTAACGTTTTATGATAAGCACATAATATATAGATCTCAGTAGGTAATAAAAGAAATCGTGTATTATTTGTGCGTTCCAATAGACCCCTTTAGGCGAAAATAACGCTAAAAACGCTCACAAGGGGCGTTCGAATCTGTGGGTGATAATGTCGTTCATGCCTCTTTTTGTTCAGCGTTCGGAAAGCTAAAAAAGAGGTATTTTTGCCACCAAAAAGTTCAATTTTTGACCCACGTCCAGAGCATGATTGTTTGTAATCGTTATTTGACAGCATAATCATGCGATTTTAGGTCTTATGCTCTGTTGAGCATTCGAATAGGGTCTGGGCTAAAATAACGTTTTTCAGCTTTAGAAACGCTTTCAAAAGAGCCGTCAAGGACAACGCTACCAATGCCCTCATAAGCTAAACAAATGCACATAAGGGCATTCGAATTGGGAATCTGTGGGTGAAAATGTTGTTTGTCTCTTTTTGTTCAGCGTTCGGAAAGCTAAAAGAGAGATATTTTTGCCACCAAAAATGCTATTTTTTACCCACGTCCAGAGCATGGTTGTTTTTGATTGTGTTTTGACAACTAAGTATGTATTTGCCAGCTTAATCATGCGATTTTAGGACTTATGCTTGGTTGAGCATTCGAGTAGTGTGTGGGCAAAAGGGGCGAATGTGGCAAAAATAATGTTTTTGAGCTTTACAAACGCTTTAACAAAAGAGCCATCGGGTTGGCTATAGCCGTCCGGTACCTGATTTTGATGAAGGTGCAAGTTTAGGGGTATCATTGGGGTCCACCTGAAGCCCTTCCAGCAATTTTTTTTTGCCGGAAACATAGTTTAAATTAATTATGATTAAATTAAAATTTGATAAAAAAAAGTGAAATGGAACGCAATGTTGAGAAAATGGAACAATATTAAGTTGTCAAATTAAGTTGTCAAACTGAGTTAAACGAAACGTATCGTTATCGTTAAACGTAAGAAAAAAAAAGGCGCCATTTTGTCTTACTGACAGATGGACTGTCATCCATTCATTCCGTTTCTCTCGTAGTTTCGTGAATGTGTGCTCTCTTGTTTTTCGATTTTTATTACGACTTTGGCTTTTTCCCTGGACTTCCTTCGATTGCGCGACGACTTGAAACTTGGCTTGCTTACCGGATTTGTTTGGATTGCTCTACGACTTGAACTTGGCTTGAAAACTGGACTGCACTTGGCTGTAATGGAGTCTTACAGTACAATACCCGAAGCGGACGCGGTTTCGGCTCCTGATCTGCCCGTCGAACCTGTTGCCGGACCTTCTTCGGCTCCTGATCTGCCCGTCGAGCCTGTAGCCGGACCTTCTTCGGCTCCTGATCTGCCCGTTGAACCTGTCGCCGGACCTTCTTCGAGTAATGACGACGACGACAACGAGCTTATAACCAAACGAAAACTTTGCGTCACTGAAGTGATTGATCATTGGAATTTAACTGACGTTGTGCGAAAATTGGGCACTAAAGACCAATGCATCAAATATAGTGAAGACCAAGGTCTCATACCAACTGAGAAACGGTGTCGAACCCACAGGACATCCATGAAAGTGTCATACTCATGCGGATGCACAAGTTTTGGTACATTTGTGTGCTCAAAAAGATCATGCAAATCTAAATCGGGCAGCGGTGCCAAGATCTCTCGCAGAATTGGCACATTTTTCGAAAATATTGCTATCGACATGTTGCATGTTTACTATCTTATATATGCATACTCACAAGGATGGACCTACGACCAAACAATTCACGAAGACCCTTATAAAAAAGAAAGGAAGCAATGTTTAAGCCCAAATACTATAGCCGATTGGTTTAATTACTGCAGAGAAGTAGTTGTGATATTTTATTTGGAAAAACAAAATCTTTACAGCGGTAAAATTGGAGGCTGTGGGAAAATAGTGCAAATAGACGAAAGTAAATTTGGAAAAAGGAAATATAACAAAGGACGTCACATTGAAGGCCACTGGGTGCTGGGATTAATAGAAGATGGGTCTGAAGACTTAAGATTGGAAGTATGCCCGGACAATAAAAGAGATGCTGATACTCTCATACCTTTAATTCAAAAGCATGTTTTACCTGGAACAACAATCCACACCGATTGTTGGCGGGCATACGATTGTCTGTCTGAATATGGATACATACACAAAAAAGTGAATCATTCAGACCCAGAGAACCCATTTGTGGGTAAAGATAGAATCCACACCCAAAGAATAGAATCCCAGTGGCGAGCAGTGAAGAGGTTTTTCAAAAAACAAAATTATAACAACCCAGAAAACTTTAGTGATATAATTGTTGAATATTTGTGGCGAAGAGACGTGTATAAATATAAAAGAGACTCTTTTGTACATTTAATGAAAGCAATTAAACATGTTTATGAAATAAACAAGTAATGTATTAAAATGTTTGTTTAATTGTGTCTCTCCTAGCCCTTTAACATTAAGTTTTTCTCATCTATCAACATAACTCTGAGACGGACTGGATATGTTATTGTTGTTATATAATACAATGTTAAGTGAACCGCCTTGATAGATTAGGTGTGAAACAAAAAATAGGTTAGGTTAGGTTAGAACATGACAAACAACGCACGAGCCGAGCGAGCGAAGCGAGCGAAGCGAGCGAAGTGCCAGAAGCGAACCGCCTTAATAAGTTAGGTGTTAAACAAAAAATAGGTTAGGTTAGGTTAGAACATGACAAACAACGCACGAGCCGAGCGAGCGAAGCGAGCGTGCCGCGGCAGCGGCCGGCGAAGTGCCAGAAGCGAACCGCCTTAATAGATTAGGTGTGAAACAAAAAATACTGATATAGCCGAAAGTGAGGTTAAGTACTAAAAAAACTATTACTCAAAAACTAAAGGCCTCCGGCGGGGGGGGGGGGGATGCAGGGGGGGCTTCACCCCCCCCCCCCCCCCCCCCCCTCCTCCCCCCTCCCCGCGGGTACCGGGCGACTATAGTTTAACCGAGCCATCAATGACATTGCAACCAAAGACCTCCCAACTAAGCGAGCAAATGTTACTATACACGAGGCAGTGGGTTGCAGCCCGAGCCACAGGCGACAGCATTAATGAGCCAGTGTATGGAGCTTGGTGAGCAAGTTGCTAATGAGTTTTATACACACTTGCTAGGAAAAAATAAATGTTTTGCATAAATCATACAAATTTCAAAATGATATTGGATTGCTTTTGATGGCAATTTCACAGTGTGTCTTACATTGGTATTTGCCACTTCTTTAGTACCTTCATTTATTGCTTGTGTAAATGCTGGCAACAAAATTAAATCATACAAATTACTGAATGGAGAAGGCTCCAAATAACTCGTGCTACGAGATGTACATGATTGTGGTTCAGGGCAAAAATTTTTGCATTTGGCTTTATGTTAATGGCTTGCATTGTTTTGACACTCATTTTCACTTTGTTATGAATTGACTGAAGCGCTCGTAGCGGAGCTTGACTTGGCGATCTTAACCGATCAACAAGTTAAGCAACACTTGCTGCGTTCAGGACTTGGATGGGTGACTGCTAGTGGCATTATCCAACTGAGCACTTCCGTGCTTCGGAGAGCATGTTAAGCCGTCGGTCCTGGTTGTTTGTCTTAGGACAACAAATTCAAAATTATTTATTGCCAGTTGTAGGTAGGTAAAGGTATTACAAGTAGGTATGATTACAGATGTTCCTTACAACTTACCCCGATAGAGGTGTGCAACATTCAAAATAAAATCTACATATATTTACATATACAATTACCTTACCAAATAATATCTCATATATAAAATACACTATCTACATAAAATCCATACATAAAAAGTAAAAAAGAAAGAATTCAACATTACAATGTTAAAATTAAATTATTTAGAATATTAAGAAACAAATGTCAAATGCAGGTAACAAAATGTATACACGTTGCAATGGTTATAATTTACTAGTCATTATGGAATATGTCAGAATAAGAATAATAAAAACAGCATATCCGAATACTAGAAATATAGTAAAAGTAAACTTAATTCATCATATTAAATGGAAAAGTTACAACATTTTGTCATTCAAAAATTAATTCACCTATAAGAATTTTACCTATAAGATTTTTTTTCAAAGTAACTTAAAATTTATTTATGGTGGTACAATTAAACAAATAACAGTCATTAGGCTATGTCGAACTGTCAACTAAACAGTTGTTAGGCTATGTCAAAGGCCTTCGGGCAGCCTGAAAACTTTGACATGGGTTGGCCACTAACCTATCCACCAATCCACACTGGGCTCGTGTGGTGGATTATGACCCAATTCTTCTCTCTGAGGCTCGAGTCCCAGCAGTGGGAACACAAGTGCAATTTGAAAAATTTTATATTGACTTCCATTGTATTACATTGGTAAAAATCAGTTATTGGAGTGTAACTCAAAAAGTACTAGATCGAATTTAATGAAATTTAAATAAGACCACATGGGAAGCACCAGCTTTCAAACAAAAAAAGAATTTTGAGAATCGGTTCACCCAATTGAAAGTTATGAGGCAACAATAACATAAACATAAAAAAAAATACCTACAGTCGAATTGAGTACCTCCTCTTTTTTTGGAAGTCGGTAGAAAATGTGTTGATTATGATGAATTGACTCTTCTATGTACGATTCAGCGACTGCGTCAGAACACCATCTCCCATGTCGTTTAAAGTTTGTATATCAGGCCCCAAATCTGCCAACATTGTAGCTGATGTTTTTCTGAAACTGTGTCTTGTGTAAAAATTGGCCTCAGGCATACCTAAATACTTCACTATTTCTCTTGCAATATCACCAAATTTGTTAATACCTATGTATTGTTTGTGCAGTACATTTTCCTCTCTGAAAGTTTTATTATGCAACATTTAAAGCATTGTTAGTGATAAGCTGTTTTTACTGGAAATGTAAAGTCTATGAACCTTATAAGGTAGAATCTAGAGCACTGAAAATTTGTTAACACCTAATATGTACACCTGGATTTCATGACTGGATGGACAGACTAATAAAGTCATTGTATCCAACTTAAGCTATGCAGTTGTTAGTCTTCCTGAAATGTAATCTACATCTACACTTGATATTATAACGAGGATTTATTTTTATTTTTGTGTGTGTGTATGTTTGTATCTAATAAACTGAAAAACAACTGTGCCAATTTCAATAATTCTCTTACCATTGGAAAGCTACATTCATCCTGAGTAATATAGGCTATATTTGATTCATCATCATCCATCACCATGCGTGTGAAATGTTTTTGTGCACGTCGCCTATACAGGTAAGAACGACCAGCGACTATAGAGTTTGGGTTGTGGTTACTTGGGCAGATAACGGGTTGTAAAGGTGTATAAAATAGTACCTTAAATTCGTTAAAGTATAAAGCTCAATTTTTTATATTTTCTTCGGGATAACTTTAGATATCTCGTCATCCATTGCCAGACACATATGACAGTTACTTCCCCTCCCCCCGCCAGACACCCCTAAACTTTAAAAATATAGTTATACTTTCGTTATAGTGTAAAAGCTAAATTTTATATTTGGGGACCTATATAAAAATGATACTCGTATCTCAAAAGCCAGACAGTTTTAATGGTTTTACATCTTGCCAGACACATTGAAAATCCGGATTATGCCCATCTGTCCCCCTACTCTGTCCCCTTAGGGGGACAAACGGTAATAAAATTTACCACCTGCCCCCTGTTACAGATGAAACGTTTATAGATTTTAAAAGTTTCACCTGTGTCCTCATCCATAACAGGGGACAGATGGTACACCTTATTACCGTTTGTCCCCCCTGAGGGGTCAGAGCAGGGGGGCATAATTCGACGGCATGAACGCTATTATCAAATTAAACAAGAAAATAAACTGAGTAGTGTTTGAAATCCTAAACATGCTGAATACAAGATCAAAAAAGTAAACAAAATCGACATTTGCTTTAATTTCATTTCATCATAATCAGCCCGCGCGCAGCATACACTTTTTGAACTTTGATATGAACGGATGTGTCGAGCGGCGAGCGTTCGTTCTTATATCAGTTTTTTAAGTTCTCTAAAAAGAAATTTATAGCACTTTGAAATACTGAAAAAATCAAAACGTATGGGCATAGTAAACAATGCCATGATTCCATGAAAAATAATCACTGAAATCGGACAATGTTAAGAGGTAGAAACGAGTTTTCTCTTTTAGCATGGAAAGTACTAGCTATGCAATCCTCTTAACATTCTATAAATTGTATGTTTAGCTGCTACTTGCAATTCTAAACCGTGCTTTTCTGTGCGACCCTTTTTTCCATTTAGTTTTTACTAAGTAGTTATTTAGGTTTATTTTTATAAGTCGTAGGTAAGTATAGATTTTAATTTTAAAGTATAGTATAGTATATTTGATAGTGTACGTAGTGACCGTAGGTTATTTTATAATACTGTTAGGTAGGATTAGTCATTCTTATAGATATTATTCTTATACATTAAAAATTCATTCTTTACCTACTCGCACATCAATAAACTTCAATAACAACTATTCTAGGCATGTTGATTTATTGACGATGAGGCCAAGCACTTTCAAAAACATTATTTCTAAAAACTTTTTTGATAAAACTAAAACAAAATTTGAGACCACAACACCGATAAATTAGCATAAAGTTCATAATTAAGTAGTATATATTTATAGTTGTATTTTTAATAGTTAAATATTTACTTTAGACTGTAATTGTCAATTTTGAACTTAAAATTATGTATGTACCTCATGCCCATACTGTTGATACGGTAGGGATTTCAATATTATTGTTTACATTAGTGAGAACTTGTTTATGGCTATTGTATACCCATCAAATGTTTCGTAGTAATTTTTAGCTGTTAGTTTTCCGTAAATATAAAAATAAAATTAGTTTTTAGGGATTTTGCTTAACACGATGCCTTCCAGAAAGAGACCTATATAATAAAACTGTAGAAGTCGAATTTCTGTACAATGAAAGAAAATGGTATAAGGAGTGCAATCGAAATAATTTAATTTATTTTCAATTTTTTTGTTTATCTGTTTGTCTGTCAGATTGTACGGGCTAATCTCCGAAACGACTGGACCGATTTAAATGAAATTTTGTGTGGTGGTAGCTTATATCCCTGGTCAACATATATGATATTTTGATCCCGTTAATTTAAAAAGTTCCCGTGTGATAACACGGGAACATTTTCAATTACCGGTTATGAAACTGTAATTATCCGTATCCCGAGGCCACGCGAGCGAAACCGCTGGCCTGCTAGTATTGAAGATACTATCAATTTATTAATAAATTGTTGATTAAGTTCAATTAAAAAATTATACCCGCTTATGCTAGTGATCACAAACTTTTTTGATTTGTGTACGTTAGTTTTGAGTAGTGTTATTTAACCAACTGACGTCTGAAAACGATTCATAATATTGTCTTTGTTCAAGAAAGTTGAGCATTCTACCCATACGTCACTCGCACCATACAATAAAATATATACTCGTAGTAGGGCTCGCACCACGCCATATGAAAAAAATTTATTTATTTATTAATGAACGCACTTTCAATTATACATATTATTAGTTCTTAAATGAAACAAAACAAAATCTTAGCTAATGAACTAATTTAAAAATAAAATGATTTATATAATGTCAAACTTAAATAATAATCCTTAATAAAATTTCCAATTAAATATTATTCACAAAATGTCAGCATTAAATTTACAATATTAGACCAACTATCGTTAAATATGTCACAGTCGGGAAACGTACTGAGGAACGCGTTGAGGTCGCACATGGCGCGGTGAATCGGGGAGAACGGCGATGTACCGTACGACACCAGCCAGGGAAGAAAAACTTGGGCCTGTGATTAGGTCTATGGCGGATATACTTCTCTGGCACATACGATTGTGCAACTCTAGCGAATCTATGTGCCCTCTTAATATTTTACAGCCAGTCTTGAGCTGGTCGAGTAACCTCCTGGTTTCTAAAGAATTAAAACCAAGGTGGCCGAGAAGAAAGGCTGTGGGATAAAGAAAAGGATAATATCCATACATTTTCTTAAAGAGACTTCTCAGGAAGGCTTTTTGCACTTTCTCAAGAGATAAGGCGTTATTGTCACAGCGAGGGTTTCAAACAGACGCACTCGCCTCCAGCTTACTCCTGACCAGGGCAGTGAACAGTACTCTTAGGAACGCAGGGTCACGGAAGTCTTTGGCATTACGCAATATGAAGCCTAGCCGCCTGTAGGACTTTCTTGCTGTGGCTGCAACATGATCATTAAATGTAAGACCCCGATCGAAAGTCACGCCGAGATCCTTGATGGTGAACACTCTTTTTATGGCAACTTTGTCGATATGGTATGTGTACTGCACTGGAACATGTTTACGCCCGAAAGACATGACATAACATTTATCAGGGTTGAACATCAATTTATTTGCAATACTCCAGCCAACGGCAAACAGCATCAATGTCTCTTTGTAATCTGTTGCAGTCAGCCTGTGAATTGACCTCGATCGCGAGCTTTAAGTCATCTGCATACAATAAGCACTTAGAAGCTTTCAATTCCTTGGACAAATCGTTCACCATAATTAAAAAAAGTAAAGGTCCCAAAATCGATCCTTGACTCACCCGCGAAGGGGTGCAGTATGCACTCGAAACGAATGTGCCATACTTCAGCAGACGGGAAGTGAAACCGATGTTCCTGAGCTTTTGGAGTAAGATGCCGTTATCGATTCTGTCGAAGGCTTTTCGAATGTCAAGTACAGCTCATCGACTTGCTGGCCTCGATCCATGCTAGCTGATACGTAGTCCACAAGACAAAGAAGGTTTGTGTTTACCGATCGCCCTGGCCGAAATCCATGCTGTTCGTCGCATAAGTATGGATTAACCTGTCTATAAATTTCACTGTGAAGAATATATTCGAACACTTTCGCCGGAGAACACAATATGGCAATAGGGCGATATTCATTAACTGAAGTTTTATTACCATTTTAAGTCACCGGCGCAGAGAGAGCGCTTCCATAGCTTATGCAGCGATTTTTTCCTGCGAATGTCCTCAATAATTTCAGACGTGAACCATACCGGATATCTAGGGGAAGCAACATTAAGTCGTTTATTTTTCGGCACACATTCATCAAAAGCTGTATACAAAATGTCATAAAAATAATCAGCAGCTAACTGAGCGTCATTGCATTCATATATACAAGCCCACCCAGAATCAATTAATAAACTATTAAAGTGTAATAAGTCAATTTTCTTGAAATTCCAATTTCGAGAGTTGTCAATTTTGCTAGGAGGCAATTGTTTTTCAGAAATACGACGTGATGATACACATAGAGTTATATCTAGTGGGAGGTGGTAGACGTCAGTTTTCTTAACAACGCTGTCGGTCGGCACCACACTCACATGCACCTCATCGCATTCCCGCGTCAATACTACGTCTAGTTTACTACCGCGTAGGTACATTAAATATATTATAACGTTCAACAAAATTACAATATTAAAAAAAAAACATAATAATTATTGATATTAACGGATGCACTATCGAGATCCCCGGTGATTAATATCTTGTATTTCAGCGACTCAATAAATAATTCTACTTTACAAAACCAACTCGTATATCTATCGTCTGTTACACGAGGAGGTATGTATACGACACAAATATAGACAGTAACTCCGCAGTGAGTCAACGAGACCCACAAGTCTTCACCGGTAGCAGTCTCTAGGTTAGGATGGAGCGAGACGCCGCCGCCAGCCGAGCCGCGGTCTCGCCGCACCAGGCTCCAGCGGGACCACCTCGGCGTCCTCAACCGAGTCGTCGAGGTTGGTCTCTGTGAGGGCGACCAACAAGCTGTCTGTTGTGAGCATAGTCACTCAAAGTTCGGGCAGCTTCGTTTTCAGCCCGCGTACATTTTGTGAGACAATAGTAATGTCTTTGGTGCTCTTATCACACGGCGCGTTATTCACCGACTTCTCGCTGAAACTGCTTGTTTTCCGGTGCACGCTTCCTGACCTTCACCCATTTCTTAAGCCGAGCATTCTCAGGCCAAACATCAATCGAAAAACATCTGTCGAAGCATTATTCGGGAACGCCAATCTTGAAGGACTTGTAATTTATTTTTAGTTTTGAGTTCCTCAACTGTGCAGGGTTTCAGGGGGAAAAGTTTTGTTCAAATACTCCATAACTTCTTGTGCACCAGATTGCATATTCCAAAGATGTAAATATTTACAAATTTCAATCGCTTTAAGTGACGTCACGGCTGGCCCCGCGAGGCAGCCCAACGACAATGATTGCCGCGCAGATCTGCGTCCCACCTCAATCCATTTTCCAGTAGCAGGTTTATTTGAACAGTCCATTGAAACATTAGGAGCCGTACGGTTAGGTGTGGGTTGGCTCAAAACAAGGCATGATCCAGCGGGGATGGTAGCCCCTTGGCGTGCGGCAGATAAGTCGGTGTTAGAGGCGCTAGTTTGCTGTAGCGAAGTTTTAGGCGAATCAGCTATGGAGGTGTTGTTATTTTTGCGAGGCCTGCGACGGGTATTCTTATGAGTAGTGGATTCCTCATCACTCACGACGACGAATGCTGACTGCTGTGACGTCATGGGTCGCTCGTTAGTATTAAGTACCGCGATTGAGCACTTTTCCAATGATAATAATAGTAATAATAACTTTTCCAATGATAGGTACAACACGCTTCGCCAAATTTTGGGAAACAGTGCGTAGTTCATTTTGCAACACAGTGTCCTGAATGATTCTTTCATTCTGCTCTTGACAACAAATGTGTGACTTCTGAAAACCTGCTAGTTGTCGCTGAATGTCATCAAACTGGGAGCTAAACTTCCTATCAAGCTCTTCCCTAATGATGTCCCGGATGCTGTCAGCGGATATACAGGACCATGTGCTACGCGGCCTAGCTGTGCATAAGGTCACATTATCATACTTTAAAGTTTCTGGGGTAGGCTGCGATGCGTTTATTTGCTCATCTATCTTTGAAAACCCACTAGTCCCAGACCACCGTATAGGTGTATTAGTGTGGTCACTCAGTTTGGGTGCCTTACAGCGACATGCAGGACACACCCAGAAAGCCACGAACTTCTTGGAGAACCCGTTAAAAAATTTCTTATTTAAATTCAAACAGATAAGGTCATACTTGTTAGAACAGCGACAGCATTGCATAAAAACGTTCCCCTTCAATAGACTCGTGCACCTAGCACACTTTAGAGCAATCATTGCTGCAAATGTAATTGAAATACACGTAGCACACGTTCGCCGACCGTCAATGTATGGCGTGCGGTAAACCTGCCTCACCGGTCGCGCCCAAAAGGTCGTAGGCGCCGTGGAATCAGTGGCGGTTACGCGTTATCACCGAATCGTGCTGGATTCTTTATTGACTGTTGGTAATGAAACTAATTATGGTATTTATCACTTGTAAACACAAAGATCAATGTAAAACAATCACTGCACTGTGAAGCTATTTGTCTAATTCACTCAGTTTATACGGTTTTAGCACTGAAATTTGATTAAACTTAATAAAATATGAGCAACGTAATGAGAATAAGCACTTGCGAAAGGCGGTACCCGCATATGATAAATCAATTATAAAAAAGGATATTATCAAAATATATTATTTAAATTACCTTTTAAATACATGAACCTTGATACAAAAATACTGCACAGTAATTGTTTTAAAATCGAAGTTGAATTATTGACAATATTGAATTTTGATGGGCTACCTGTTCACGGATGGCCACAAATGGACCATGTCCTTTAGTGTGATATTAAATTATTTTTTTATTTACTGGACTAAATGGTGTATCTTGGATTCCATATCTGAGAAAAAAAGGAGGACTGTATGTATATTTATTGTGTATATTCACCGATTTACACCTACACTTCGCCTATCTTGATGATATCCTTATTGACGGTGAATGGCAATCGATCCCGAAATTAGCATGGTCAGTCAATAAGAACGGTGAAAAAAAAATATTACCAAAAATGGAACCGACTTCAACACCGTGTGATATAACTTGTCGAAGTCGGTGCCACGCGCACAATGTTGTGATAATAGGTACTTTTGAACTATCGTGGTACCGACTTCAACAAATTTTTTCACACTTTTTTAAGCTAAGCTTTAAATGGCTTTCGGGTGGTAGTATTGTTATACTGTGATGTCTGTAGAGTAGTATCTTGTTGCCTAATAACTTGTTGGTCTTGCCCTTTACTACAAAGACATGCTGCGCATTTCCACGCAGCTTTCTTTTCAACTTCCATTAAAAAAATAATGCTATTCCGATCTATTAGAGCAATGGACATTGTAAAAGTTAATTTGTTGTTAAGTGAAATTGTAAAATAAGCAGCGTAAAAACTGATTGCCAATTATTGGCTGATTACATTTAAAACAGTTGCTATACCTGCATGGTAACAATAAACTATCTTCTTTTCCAATTTGGGTTTCAAATGGAGGGGAAATAGTTACGGGAGGAACAAATATATGTAATGCATTTGCCAAATGATTTGCGTCCGCGAACAGTGAGGAGCCAAATAATGTAAGCACAGACAAATCGAATTCCATTGACTGTACCGTGAACATTATAAAACAAAGCAGTTACTCTTTATCTAGTTTGTATGTATTAAAAATGACAGTACAAAAATCATTCGAAAATCTTGATACTGAAAAAGGTGCCGGGACAGATGGAATCCCTCCTAAACTAATAAAGCTTTGCTCCTCAAGCCTTTCTCTTCCTATGTATATAATTTACAATGAATCTTTAACTACAGGAAAATTCCCTACACTCTGGAAGACTGCCAAGGTGGTACCTTTATTTAAAAATGGTGACGATAGCGTTACAAACAATTACCGTCCTATTTCCATAATATCTACCTTTGCGAAAATATTAGAGTCATTGTTATTTCCACATATTTATCGACATTTTAAACAGTTTCTATCAAAACACCAGCACGGGTTTATAAAGCAAAGGTCCACAATGTACAAATTTTATGACCTATACAGAAAACCTCATGGAGGCGATGGATACAAACAATCAAATTGATGTAGTCTATACAGATTTAAGTAAAGCGTTTGACAGGGTTTCCCACTCTAAGCTTCTGCTCAAGCTTGCTACGTACGGTTTTGCTGGACCAATTCTAGAATGGTTGCGTTCGTATCTAAATGATCGTGGTTTTTTTGTATTAGCAGCGGGCTACACTTCAACAACTCGTTCAAATGTAAGTGCAGGAGTTCCTCAAGGCTCACACCTAGGTCCACTCCTGTTTAATATATTTATCAATGATCTACCTGATTGTTTATGGCATTCTACGGCATTTTTGTTTGCTGATGATCTAAAGATTTTGAAAGTTATCAAAAGTTTTGAAGATGTTGAAATGTTGCAAAAAGATCTAGATAGGCTAACAAGCTGGTGTGACTTAAATGGGATGACATTAAATACTTCCTAATGACATTCAGCCGAAAATTTACGAGTATAGAATATAATTACAAATTAAAAGCTACTAATTTACAAAGAGTAATTCTGATGAAGGACCTAGGGGTGACATTTGATCCTAAACTCACTTTCATACCTCACTTTGAACATATTACGAAGAAATCTTCTAAACTACTGGGTTTTGTTATCCGCAACAGTAAAGAATTTCGCAAGCCCAAAACTAAAATCTTGTTGTACAATTGTCTTGTACGCAGCATTTTAGAATATTGCTCCCCTGTTTGGAGACCTCATTATGCTGTACATTCTCTACGTTTGGAACGTATACAGAAGAGATTTATGTGGCATTTAGCATTTTGTACAGGATATGTTAAAAAAATTAGAGCATATGAGAAACGTCTCTCCTACTTTAAACTACAACCTCTATATATTCGAAGAAATAATATAGACCTCATATTTGTGCACAAACTATTAAATAACAGTATTGATTGTTCAGAATTATTAGCTAAGTTTAAACTTAGAGTCCTCTTTAAATATCCACGACAGCCTTTAAATCCCTTTTCGTAGAACAGTGTTAGGAGCCAACTCTCCGATACCTAGAATAAGCAGACTTGTTAATGAAAATAGTAAGTTGTTTGATATATTCGGAGATTCCCTTGCAACATTTAAAAAGGTGTTACGCCGAGCATAAGCTTGGTAAAGTGATTAGGATTAATTGATGCGAATAATTAAATTTATAATAAATACTGTCACGTTTAGCTGTTAACTTTATTTTTGTATTTCTAAGATGTAGGCAAAATGACTTTATTTTGTAATATTGCATGTGGTGTTTCCCTTTAACAAATAGTGCATTAAGCAACTTAGTTAAGAATATGTGCATGTGGTGTTTCCCTTTAACAAATAGTGCATTAAGCAACTTAGTTAAGAATAGGTACTCCTGCAAAAACGCTACATATTTTGAGCGGAGTTCGGGGTTTCGTTGGAGTTTCTTTTCGAGGTTGAGAAACCGCCGAAGTCCGCTCAAAATATGTAGCGTTTATGCAGGAGTACCTAGAGAAAGGTCACATGAACCCCTGCCATGATGATGAAGATGATGATGACGTCCACTGCTGAACATGACCTCCCCCATTTCCCGTTCAATAGTGTCCCTAATTACTCGTAACAATGACCGTATACATTTATTGCCATAAACCATATAATATGTAATGTACACACTTTTATGCATTGAACTTAAATTAATTGCTCCAGGTACTCATACGTATGATGGCTGATTGTGAATCGGCGACGAAAACTGGAAAAACAAAACATGAGATACAGTGCTACAAAACCATATAAATGCAAAACGTGTCATTATAAATGTTCTACCGCCAGACGCTTGAAAAACATTAAAATACATACTGGAGATAAACCATATAATTGTAATATGTGTGATTCTGAATTTGCAGAAGCAGGTCACTTACGAAGACATATTAGAACACATACTAAAGAGAAACCTTACAAATGTATTATGTGTGATTATGAATGTACACAAGCAGGTGCCTTACGAATTCATATTAGAACACATACTGGAGAAAAACCTTACAAATGTATTATGTGTGATTATGAATGTGCACGAGCAGGTGCCTTACAAATTCATATTAGAACACATACTGGAGAAAAACCTTATGAATGTACTATGTGTGATTATAAATTTGCAGAAGCAGGTAACTTAAAAAGTCATATTAGAACGCACACTGGAGAGAAACCTTATAAATGCAATTATTGTTTTTATGAATGTGCACAAGCAGAGGGCTTACGAATTCATATTAGAACACATACTGGAGAAAAACCTTATAAATGCAACATGTGTGATTATAAATGTGCACAAGCAACACGCATTCGAAGTCATATTAGAACACATACAAGAGAGAAACCTCATAAATGTATTATGTGTGATTATACATGTGAACGAATAAGTCGCTTACGAAGTCATATTAGAACGCACACTGGTGAGAAACCTTATAAATGCAATATGTGTAATTATGAATCTGCAGAAGCAGGTACCTTACGAAAACATATTAGAAGGCACACTGGAGAGAAACCTTATATATGTAATATGTGTGATTATAAATCTGCAGAAGCAGGTAACTTAAAAAGTCATATTAGAACGCACACTGGAGAGAAACCTTACAAATGTAATGTGTGTGATTATGAAACTGCAGAAGCAGGTAACTTACGAAGTCATATTAAAAGACATACTGGGGAGAAACTTTCTTAATGAAATATGTGTGGTTAAGAATCTGCAGTAGCTGGTAGCTTACGAAGTCATTAGAACGCACGTTGAAGAGAAACCTCATAATGGAATGTAATGTTTATTGTTGCAGATCGTAGGTTATAAGGGTGTTACAAAAATATATAAGTACATGGTTTCCTGTACAATCTACTAATTAAATGGTTACTTGAGCATAGATACATAATTCAAATAACAATAGTCTAAGTCATTGAGTCAAAATTGTTACCATTTACTAATAACCAAAATACGATCTTTAAAGTGTTACAACATGAACATATTAATGAAGCCAAAGACAGCTGCGTTGCTAGCGTGCTCGCGTGAGCGTTGATCCACATACAGAGCGGCCCTCGTAATCTGCACGTCAGCATCAAAACCGGGGCAACGATTACTTGCTGATCAGGCAATTTGGCGTCATAGAATAAGTAAGAGTTAGTATTAACAAGAGTAGTATATAAGACCATATAAATTAATCACAACTGAACCATGGTTTGATTCATCACCAGCCACCAACATTTGTAAGTACTGTAATGTAGGTATGTATAGCGGGCATAAATCTTTTTATACCATTAAGAGACAGTAGCTTTCATCGAAAGTATCAGTATCTTCTTTATTAAATGAGGATATGACCAATTCATTAGTTTATAATAGACACCGGATCAGATAACTTATCATTATACCTTGTACTTATTACACAGTTTGGAAAGTTGCGCCGTTGATAATACCGTATTATGAGAGTGAGTTTAACTCAGGGTTGGTTAATGAAATAACTTAGTTCATCTAAACCACTGTATTGTCACTGTTAGTATGATTACATTTATTAAGGTTCTATAGCCGGATTAAAGGTATGCGGACAATAAACTATGACTAGCGTTAATATTATAATGGTGCGAGATTACTTGACGCTCGAGCGAGAGACGCGCGCGGATACAACGAGAGTTAGCGGCGGACTAGCGAGGCGGGAATGCTGACGACGGCCGTTACCGCCAAGTGCAGGCGGCGGGGCGGTCGCCTGCTATTGGTTCCCGAGAGAATCACGCCACATCAGGTGATTTATACTACGACTCTCTCTATTCAACGTACCGCGAAGGCAAGCGCCCGCGGGACGCTCGGATCGGCAATGTATTGCCAGGTTTAGAGTTTGCTATAGTATCTTAATAACGGACTTTGATTTGATCGAAAACTAAATTCGGATATAATTATATCTGTATGCGTATAAAAACTAAGAAGCTGATAAATTTCTTATTTTTTCTATACTTTTCTGAATACCATGTTAGCATTGATTAGATAATCGATTTATAAGTATGGCAACATTTGGCTCGTGTGCGTTCGTTCCTTTGTGAATTTGAATGGTTATTTCATTTGAGTATTTTTCCTTTTCCCCAATAGGTATTTAATAATATTTCAATTGTAGGAAAATAGTAGCCGATTATTCTTCCATCGAATAATCCAAACTTGGTTCGAAAACAACTTTGAGTGAAGGGTGTAAGTACGTGAGCGCGCATTGTCCTTTGATCATATACAAAATTACCAATGAGCATAATAGGCGGATTCACCAAAGTACTCCCTTACACGGTATGAATTGTGTTTTCCACGTTTACATTGTACACGAATTTATATTCCTTACTTATAAATTTCGTTAAAAAGAACTGCAATGTGTAAATAATCCGACTATCCAACTTATAACAGACCTTAGGCTTACGGGAGAAAGTTATTGGCTAAATAACAAGAAACCGTTACTAGTTACCTACCTACTGTATACGATGCATTCGAAAATTTTAATATCCAATCTTCAAATTCACTTGAAATGTTTACACAATTTTTTTGGGTTTCGTATATTAAATACAGGATGCTATCAACTGTAACATAAAATGTTGTCACTGCTCTCGATAGAAGTCATGAAATGGTATTAAAAACTACGAAGAAATAATATCAGGAAGAGTAACAGCCTTAAAAAATGACCCAATAAAAGTAGTGCTAAATCAATAACATCGTTCACGCTGCTATGACTCGGCTCTCATAGTAGACGTTGCAGCACGCGCGTGGACCAATCCCTGCTTTCCTTCGGAAATTTGAACCAATCACCGAACATGTCTATTTGTAACCTCGAAAGTAATTCGTATTTGGAATTATACGTCGTTTTGGTTTGAAGGACCACTTTTTGTGTGGAATATGTTTGCTCAGTTCGATATTTCAGATGTTTCTAAGGACAAGGTTGGCAATGGAGCTGCCTTTTACAATGAAATTAAATTTATTGCAGAAAACGTGTTGAAATAGATCTTAATAAGGCGCTTTTAGTGCTTCAGGAACCACAGTTTCTCCAAGACGGACGTACAAAACTCAAAATTATATAAAACTAAAAATTAAATTAAAAGAATGATCAAAATAAGAAATCATATAAAACTACAAAAATTACACATCATGTATCATATTGTCATTTGCTTAAAATATTAGTAATGTCTCTAGGTATCTAGGTCATTCTGAGCGTACACAAAAACATCACACGTATCCTAGTGCCTACATTACAATTATAACCACATTATTAATATTCCTAATATGCTGCATTGACCTGGTGGGAGGAAGGAAGAGAGATTAGGTTCGCAACCTTCAAGCTGCATCCTGAATGCACAGTCTTCCAATCGGAACTTTATGCTCTCCACAAGGCGACTGAATTGGTAAAAATGAGTAAGGATCAAATAGTAACAATCCTGAGTGACTCAAGATCTTCACTCGATTTACTCAAAAGACCACTAACCAGTCACCCCCTTGCGAGGAGCATAAAGGAAAACATTGGTAAGATCAAGTCTGAAGGCAGAGATGTTCGGATGTTATGGTTGAGAGCGCACGTGGGAACCGCTGGAAACGAAAGAGCCGATGAGCTCGCGAAGTCAGCGGCACTCAGGTGCACGACTCAAGACTACGACAAAATTCCCCTGTCCTACGTCAGAAGAAGAATAAGAGAGGAAACCATACAAATTTGGCAAGACAGGTATGAGACCTCTAGCACAGGCGCAGTCACGCGAAAGTTCCTACCGGATGTCAAATTGGCATTCCGGCTAGCGAGAACCGCAAAACTGTCGCCAATACTCGTGCAAGCAATGACAGGACACGGTGGAATCTCCGAATATCTCCACAGGTTCAAGCTCAAGGACAGCCCAGGTTGTGAGTGTGACCCCGAAATTCCCGAAACAGTCAAACACATAATCCTAGATTGCCCCCGCTTCATTGCCGCACGGCATGATCTCGAAACAAAAGTGTGCAGGAAATTACTGGAACCTGAACTGCCGACCATCATGGCAGATACGGAAAACAGAGTACATTTCCTATCCTTTGTGGAGAGATCATTCCGGACGGCAATAGCTAGGAACTCAAATCTTCCCCCCCCAAGCAACCCATTCCCACTACAAACCCCACAACCCCAACAACCGCACAAACAGCAAGCCAAAAACACGGAACTTTCCCAGCTGTTGTCATATGGAGAGCTAGGGGAGCCTGGAATTCATATTCGAGGCGTCGCTCTCTTCATGGACAACAGCAGGGAGAGGCTAGGAATAAGTTTTTGCATATCTGGAGACAAAAGCCGAGTACGGTTATCACCCGGGCTAGCATGCCTGCTAAACGAAAGTAACTTCAAAACCACCATGAAGCGAAAAGCATTTGACGCGATGCCAGTTTTGGACGTCATGGGCTGCCCCTGTCGGCTGGTGCGACTGAAAAACAAAACAGTTGCACTAATCGAGTGGGCGGCGGACGAGACTCCTTTCGCTAAAGCGAGCATGCTACTTTCGAAACTGGCAGAAAATGCGGAACAAGCCCGAGTGATAAGCGTGGACGCTATGGTGATCGAAGACTCCAAGGGTGAGGTAGCGGACCAACTAGGTTGTATTAGAGCCTCGGAACATCATGAGGTAGTTGTGTACGAAGACAGAGGCGAAAACCTCAGTTACCTCAGAAAGCCGATACACAACAATTCAACCGACTGTAGGGGGCACCCAATCCCCGCTTCAACCACCAAAAGCGGTTCGGAACGTCTCCAGGAAAAAGCAGAAGCAGAAAGAAACCAGGAGCGCAGCCCTACCAAGAGCAAGGGCCAAGTCACAACGTTCCTGGCATCCTTCAAAGCAGCAGCACAAAGCCTATTCCTGCAACCGTGCGAGCCAAAATTGCCCATGCCCGCAAAAAAGACTGCTCCCATTTCCATACGCCAAAAACGACCTCGGACCAGAGCTGACATGGGACAAGTCAGTCCGCCAAAGTATGTACCAGCACAGGAACCAGTGAGCCACGCAGCGAACGCCTTCTTCGAGTTTCTCGCTATAACGAGAGCGACAAGAGATGTCAATCTCAGGAACTGCAAGAACATCCTGCAGTCCTACAGGCGAGCAAACGAGGGCAGCATCATCGAATCTCGGCTGCTGCAGAAGAGACTCGAAGAGGCTGAAGCAGCCATATACAACAACGACACATCCTCGATCATCATGGGGGCAATGTCTGGTCAGTATATGGCTGCCTTCAACGCGACAAGTGGCTTTGTGTTTCTGGATGAGGAAGATACCGAACGGACTGGTAGGCCAAAATACGCAACACCACCACACGACCCTATTGTTGTCACCGCCCGGTGCACCAAGATAATGTTGGATGACAGAGTCTTGCAAATGGCGAAAGCCATTTCGAGAGACTCTGAGATCGAGACATTCTGGAAACACTGGGAGGTACCCAAAATACAGTGGGTCAATGGAGTTCCCGGATGCGGAAAAACAACTTGGGTGGTAAGACACTTCGATGTTGACAAGGACGTTATCGCAACAACAACTACAGAGGCAGCAAAAGACCTGAGAGAGAAGTTGGCGCACCGAATCGGAGATCTGGTGAAAACCAAGGTGCGCACTATGGCCTCGGTTTTAGTAAATGGTTTTAAAAAGAATGAGAGCTACGTCCGCCTGATGGTGGACGAGGCTCTCATGAACCATTTCGGGGCCATAGTAATGGCTTCTAGGCTGTCTGGAGCTAGCGAACTTGTCCTCATCGGAGACGTCAACCAATTACCTTACATAGACAGGGAGAACCTGTTCGATCTAAGGTATAACCGCCCTAACCTGGTTACGAACATCAGCCAGGAGTTGTTGTGCACGCACCGGAACCCAATGGATGTTGCGTATGCGCTGAGGGAAATATACTCCGGTATATATTCCTCGGCTCCCAGTATAAGGTCCCTGCGCCTCGAGAGCTACACGGGAGCGAAAATCCCCAAATCCCTTCCAAACACCCTCTTCCTGGTCCACACTCAGGAGGAAAAGGAGACCCTGACCATCCAGGGCTATGGTAAGGGCGAAGGATCACGCACCCTCACCATTCACGAGGCGCAGGGACTGACGTACGAGTCAGTCGCGGTGATTAAAACTAAAGGCAAAATGAAGCTGCACTAGAGCGTCCCGCACGCAGTCGTTGCGGTTTCCCGGCACACTAGGACCTTTGTCTACTACGCCGACGACGAGGATGATGCCATCGGACGGTTTGTGAGGCAAGCGACGGTTGCGAGCGAGCAAACCATCTACGGCTATAACCTGAAGATGGCAATCAGGGATCGAAACAGCGTGGTGATGGAGGCCCTGCTTTAGCGCAAAGTGGGCAACGTGGGCTCACAATAAATGTACTATGTAGTTTTTCGAATTGTATGTAAGCTAGCGTTAAGAAATTATAACTGACAAAGAGATGGTGCGGGCATCCAGAGCAGACATGCTCACGGAAATGTGTTGGCAAGCGGTGGCGTGTGTGGCGGGTCGCCATCTTCCCTCAGAAATGGTTGAGGAAGGCGATGGCTGGCACATGCGTCAACTCGTGAACGGGTGCTGTTTGCGGGCACTGGTCTGCTGTGAATGCTTGCACCAACTCAGAATAAAATGTATCAATAACTTTAAGTGTATTATGTTATATGTATGTTGTATGAGTAATTTAAAAAAAAAAAAAAAAGTATATGTTCCTCATGTATGTATTTTGTTGTATGTTATAAATTTATAAGTAAGTTGTCAAAATTTGTAAGTTTAAAAAAGGCACGGACCCTGGAGTCTGTGGAGCGTAGTTTTATTAATAAAAAAAAAAATATGCTGTATTAATATGCCCTTTTTATCATGGACATAATAATTAGCTGATGTCATAAAAACGTTTCTCTGTTAGCCACCCAAAGAGTTTTGTCTTGAACTCCTTAGTAAGTAGCTCTCTAGTATCTCTCGGTATTTTATTATATATTTTACCGTCATAGCATTTACAACAACATTAACAGCTTTTACCTTTAAAAATCAGATGATAATAAAAGGTCGTCAGTAGCTTCAACTTCACTGTCTGCTAAAATGTTTTTGTGATCCAGCAATTGAAAATTACAAAATTCTTCAAACCATTGCCTCAGCCTTAAGATAATTAATCAAAATGTTAAAAAACTTCAATTAAAATGGCATTTTATATATTTGTTTTTTTTATTTATTTTGTCACCTAGGAACGTATCCCATATGAATGACCATTCCGTATTCACGGTTTCTGTATTCGCTGCATATTTATGGAACATATACCCCGCGAATAATGAGCTTCTACCTACTCTATATAATCTTAGCAGTCTCACGCCATTATAAAAAAAAATTGTGTGCGTACTTTTTTCCTGTTGTGTGTTTGTTGTGTTTTCAATTCGTTTACTTTGGCCATCTTTATACTGGACTCCGAACTAAGCAAGTCATTATAATGTCAAAAAGAGGACGTACTTTAAACGCCCAGGCTAGTGAATATAGGTGGTGGTGATATAATAAATAATGTATATATAGTGTGAATAATCAATGAAACCGCCATTAGACCGTATTCAAGACTGGTTTATTATTACTTATGTAGGTAGACCTAAATATAACCGCAAGTACCCTCATTATACATTACACTTCCCCCCTTAATTACACAAAAAAAAACTGTTATTATTATAATTAACAAACAATTACTTACTGAAATATGCAAATATGACCAAAAGTTAAAGAGGTTAAAGGAATAGCCTTTAACCAGCTTTTTTTTTACGTTTAATTATAATTTTACATAGGTAAGTACTTATAAATCTAAGTTTTTGTATAAGTAGGTATAAAAGTAAATTAGTTAATTAGTAAATTATGTGTGCATATTTAGGTAAACATGATAATGTTATAATTGGGAATTAAAAAAAAATACAATGGGCTGTAGTAATTAGGTATTCTGTTAAATCAGTAGTCTATTATCACTATAACAACTTGAATTAGGTATACAGTACCTATCTGCAAATAGGTAGGTTTACATAAATTTTCGTTCCTCAGCGACTAATTTTTGAATAGATTTTTATAATCGACCTTGGTTCGGCGTGGACGGAGTCTGCGGCTGTGCGTCGGAGTACCTTGAGCGTGTGGTGATGGTGCCGTCAGCGGTGCTAGCGGCGACTCGCGTGGTGCGGGCCCGGGCGGGCTGCGCGCGGGTGCGCCCGGCGAGACCGGCGCGGCCGATCCCACAGCCCCGTCGTATGTGGTGGCGGGCGAGTTCGGCGCCGACACCGGTGCGTCGGTTGCTGCCGTTACATTCTGGTCGTGGTCGGCCGATTCGTTGCCAGCTCCTAACGCCCACGAATACCGTTTCGATCTATTCAGCATTAGTTGATCGGCGTGTTTGGTGCTCGTTTGTCTACCTTCGGTGCTCACTTTGTAGGTGACCGAGCCGGTGCGTTCCTTTATTGTACCTTCGTCCCATTTCGGCCCTTGCTTAGAAAAGTTTCGTACGAGCACGGGGTCTCCGACGGTAAAGTTCCGCGGCGTACCCCCTGCGTGCGCGACTTGCACGCGTTGTGCCGCGGCCGCGCACTGCGCCGCGCTGGGCGCGCGCAGCTGGTCGAGCCGCGTGCGCAGCCGGCGCCCGAACATCGCGACTGCGGGCTCCTTCTGAGTGCTGCTATGTGAGCTGTTGCGATATTGCAATAGGAATTTATTTACAGCAGTGTCTATCTGCTCTCCATCGGCCGTAGCCTTCTTCATTACCTTCTTTATCGTCTTGACGGCGTTCTCCGCAGCCCCGTTGCTGGCGGGATGGTAACTCGGACTAAGTATGTGCTGGATGCAGTTCTTCTTTAGGTAGGTTTCGAACTTGTCGGATTTGAATGGTGGTCCCCCGTCGGTCACCAACTGTTTAGGCACCCCGAATCTAGCGAACATGTCTCTGAGCTTACCGATCACCGGCTCCGCTGACGTTCCCGAAGTCATCGTGGCTACCTCGATCCACTTCGAATGAGCGTCTACGACGACCAGGTAATACTTATTCTTGTAGTATAAAAAATCAGCATGTAACCGAACCCACGGCTCCTGAGGCCAGGTGTAAGGTGCCGGCGGTACGTGCGGGGGCGCGTCGCGCGCCGCGCGGCATGCGGTGCACGTGCGCGCGCGTTCCTGCAACTGGTCGTCTATCGCTGGCCACCACACGTAGTTTCTCGCGATTTGTTTCATGCGGACCAAGCCCACGTGACCCGCGTGGATATCTTCGACTATGCGCTTCCGCAAACTTTGCGGTATGACGATTCTATAACCCCACACGATACATCCGTGGTCGATTTGCAGCGTTTCCTTTCGGTGGAAATATGGTTTTTCATTTTCTATTTCCGTTCGATCTGGCCACCCACTTATTACGTACCCGTAAATTTTACTCAACATGCTGCGCGAGAGAGACCACGAAGGATCGTGGTCTCTCTCGCGACGTCTCTGTGGCTCAAAGGGAATGTCTCTTCCACGTAGTGTAGATACGCCGCCTCCTCCTTGTCGACCTTCGACTTGCCTTTAGTGGCGGCCAGGGGCAGGCGGGATAATCCATCAGCGTTCCCGTTTTTGTCCGTCGGTACGAAGGCTATCTCGAAATCGTACGCAGCGAGCCGCACGGCATACCTCTGTAGACGACTTGCGGCCGTCTGTGGGATTCCGTGCTTGGGGCCGAATATATAAGTGAGCGGTTTATGGTCACTGCGTAACATGAACTTACGGCCGAATACGTACTGGTGGTGCCGCATGACGCCGTACACGATGGCCAGCGCCTCCTTGTCGATTTGGCTGTACTTGCGCTCGGCGGCGTTGAGCGTGCGCGAGGCGCAGCACACGATGCGCTCACTGCCGTCGGGGTACGCGTGCGAGAGGACAGCTCCCAATCCGTAATCAGAGCTGTCACAAGCCAGCACCAAGGGTAACTGCGGGTCGTAGTGCGCCAAAGCCGGCCCGCTCACCAACTGCTCCTTTATGTCCTCAAACGCTTGTTGGCACGCCTCCGTCCACTTCCAACGCGCGCCCTTGGCTAGCAACGAATAAAGTGGGTGCAATGTCGTGCTAACGTTCTTTAAAAACCGCGAGTAATAGTTTACCAAACCAAGTGCCGCACGTAATTGTGACACATTTTGTGGTGCTGGTATGTTTGCGATTGCCGCCACTTTGGTCTCGTCGGTATATAGCCCGTGTCGATTAATTCTATACCCTAAATAACAAACTTCGTTTTTAAAAAATTCGCACTTAACAAGTTTAACGCGCAAGCCGGCTTCTTGCAATCTATACAGCACAGCTTTTAAGTTTTTCATGTGTATATCTTTATTGGCCCCCGTAACACATATGTCGTCGATTAGACAAACGACGTTATCTATACCACACAACGTCTCTTCTATTAATTTCTGAAATATCTCTGGTAAACATTTTAAACCAAAAGGCGCTCTTTGATAGACATATACACCGACGTGTGTGGTTATAGCGGTGAGTGGTTGAGATTCCTCATTTAAAATTAATTGCAGGTATGCATTTTTTAAATCTAATTTAGTATACTGCTCCCCCCCACTTAGCGCTGCGAATAACTGTTCAATGCGCGGCAATGGGTAATGAACGTCTTTCAGCTTTGGATTTACCGTTATCTTATAGTCGCCGCATATGCGTATCGACCCATCCCGCTTGATAACTGGTACGATAGGTGTCCCATAGTCTGACCTTTCAACCTTCACTATCACGGACTCCGATTCTAGACGTTGTATTTCCCGCTCGACAGGTATTCGCATCGCTAATGGTATTGGGCGAGCTTTGCAGAATATCGGCTCGGTGTCTTTGAGATATAGCTTAATCTCTGTTTTAAAAGTTCCTAGCCCATCTTTAAAAACTTCCGGGAATTCTAACTTTAATTTATTAACCAGTGAATCTGATCGTTCATTTAAGTTGAAAAGATTTATGGTTTTTAAATTTAATTTACGTAGCCAGTGACGGCCCAATAATGGCGGTCCGCCATTCGCGATAACAAACAGAGGCAGCGCGGCGATCTCGCTCCCGCGCGCCACCGTTACCTCAATGCGACCGAGAGGCAAGATCGCACCGCCTGAATATGATCGGAATTTAGCATTATCTTTAATCATAGGCAGATGGGATAAATGGTCATCGTAAAATTGCTTTGATACAGCCGATACTCTGCTGCCGGTATCTACTTCAAATAACACGTTTCTGTTTTCAACCTTGAGCTCTAAAAAATATGGATCGTCCTTACGGTTTGCTCCGGCCGTCGATGAAAAATGATACAGTCCGTCACTCCCATCACTTTCCGTATCACTTAGATCAATATAATTTTGAGATTTAGCCCCCCCGTTATCTGAGCTTTTCACACTCTTGGGACACTTGAGGGCCAAATGCCCCTTTTCACTGCACTTATTACACGAATAAAACTTATACCGACATTTGTTTGACGTGTGATTGGGTTTTCCACACCGCCAGCAAGCGGCACTGCGCCCTCGCGTGTGGCCCGCGGTCGCGACCGCCGCCACCCGATGCAGCCCGTTTCCGCCCTGCACGAGTCCTGAGTCTCCCGAGCCTGGCGCTCCAAGAGCAGCGCCGCTCGCGGCCGCGGTCTCCGCGTGTTTCGTGGCGGCTTCCAGTGCTTTCGCCAATTCGACTGATCTCCGATAGTCCAGCGTAGGTTCGGCGAACAGGCGCGATCGCATCTCGTCGCTGCGTAGGCCCGAAACAAACTGATCCCGCAGGTTCTCTTCGAGCGACGCACCGAAATTGCAGTGAGTCGCGAGGTGTTTCAGGGCTTGTAAGAATATGCCGACACTTTCACTCTCCGCCTGTCGCCGCTGTCGAAATATATGCCGCTCAGCGATTTCTGACCGCTTCGGTTCTAGGTGATCCCGCACCAACGCCACCAGCTCCTCGAATTTCTTGTCCTCTGGGTTTTTAGGTGAACACAGGTCGCACATGAGATCATATGTGGCGGCACCGACGTGTGTGACCAACTTGGCAACCCGCAACTCGGGCTTTATTTCATTGAGTAAAATAAACTGTTCCACGAGTCGCACGTATGCACACCACTTCGCCCGCCCATGAATATCAAATTCGTGTAGCTTTCCGTACGGCATCTTCGATGATTTCGACTTAAATCCCATTAAACTGCGCCAATGTGAATAATCAATGAAACCGCCATTAGACCGTATTCAAGACTGGTTTATTATTACTTATGTAGGTAGACCTAAATATAACCGCAAATACCCTCATTATACATTACATATAGAATTAGTTGGGATACCAGAATCGCCGGCAGAGAACCTTCAGCACACTGTTCAGCTAGCAGCTCAAAAAATTGGAGTAGAGCTGGAGGACAAATATGTGGACTGGATCACTCGGGTTGGACCTCGTCGTCCTGCCGTACCGTCCAGTTTGCCTGAGGGAGGAAGCAAGCTGCCGCGGCCATTCGTCGTTCGATTCCTACGTAAGTCTAAGCGTGACCAGATACTAAAAGAATCCAAATCACGGAGAAACGTAAGCAGCGCTGACTTAGATGCCCCTGGCGCACCACAAAGGATGTTCTTCAACGAGAGGCTTACTAGAGAAAACAGAATATTATTTTGCGATGCTAGGAACAGGTCAAAAAAAGAATGTTACGCATTTTGCTGGTGTAATCGTGGAGCGATATATGTCAGGCAGCGTGAAGGAAAAGCAGCAGCGCTCCTACGAGGTCAAGCTGATCTTGACCGGCCATTTGTTAATACTGCTACTTCACACGTTGGTGACGATATCAGGTCGTAATAAACTGGTTGTCTATGTTGTGTTACAAATTATAATGTTAAACAAATTACGAGTATACTCATGGTGGTTGCTTACCTTTTTGTAATGCTAATTAGAAATATTTGGTTTACTTTGATATATATAACTCTTTTCTTGCTATCGCTTTGTTTAGACGTTTGCTTACTTTGGATAACTGCATAGAGTAAATTATATATGTATATGTAGAGATAACTGAAATTGTCGGGTATACACTGTATAATATAGAAGATCTTTATTAATAATAAAAATGTATTTTCCAAAATCATATCAGTAAGTATTTGGATGCATTTATTGAAGTGTTGAACGGGATATTGTTTATCGTTTATATAACTACTCATCTTAATGACTATGAAGCTCAAACCAAAAGGATGTGTTTGAACTTGTTCAATTTATACACGGGCTGATTATGTCGAAATCAATTAAAGCAGGGTACATATCCGCATAACTTTAGTAATTATATTTGCTTACATCGTATGGAATCGAAAGGAGTTTATTTCACATAGGAGTATAATATGTCTATTATTGATACCATTACTGTAACCATGGTAAGAGTATGCCGCCTCGTTCGGTTGAGGTAAGACGTCTGTACCAGCGCCTGTGTATTTGTTTGCGTGAGCAATGCAGCGGACCCCACCGACATCGCAAAACATGCCTTCAGATTCGGTCGACTCCGATATACCGACCGCGAGCGAGACAGAAAAACCTGCAGCTATGCACAAAGGGTACAAGCGCATAAGAGTAGCGGATGGAAATATTGATTCGTTGAGCACCTTGAAGAAAGACTTAACAGAGCTTATTGATGCTAAATTCAAAACCCTTGAAGACCACATCATGGAAGTAAAAAACCATAATGCTGATGTATGTAAAACCATGGAGTTTATTATGACAAAGTATGAGGAAATAAAAGTTGAAGTAACTACTATGGCACAAGAGAGAGAAGAAAACAGAAAATACATAAGAGAACTAGAACAGAAGCTAGAAGCAGAAGAAAAGAGCAGCAAAGCAACATGTGTTGAACTCAGGAATGTCCCAAAAAAAGAAACGGAAAACAAGGCAGATTTACTGCAAATGGCAGCTAACTTAGGAACTTCTCTTGGTCTTGATTTAAAAAAAAACGAAATTAACGACATTTATAGAGTAAACCCCAGATCAGGGAAAAATTCAATAGTATTAGTGAAATTTACGACCGTTATTCGAAAGGAAGAAGTTATGAAGTCAGCGAAAAAGTACAATAGAGACCATTCGACAAAGCTAAACTGCCATCTGTTAGGTGTAGGACCATCAACGGTTCCCGTTTACATTGCAGAACACCTCACGTCAAAAATGAGAAGATTGTTTTTTCTTGCGAGAGACTTTGCGAGATCAAACAGTTTTGCCTATTGCTGGTGCTCTCATGGACGGATATTCTTACGGAAAAAAGAAGGAACTGCACAAATCTACATCAAGGATGAGAAACAGCTGGAGGAACTCAGGACCCCAAAAGAACCTATGCTTCAAGCCACAGTTTAACTTAGTAAGCTTTTCTGTATCTTTTATGCCTCTTACACACCTGCCACTTATAAATCACACTCATAAACAATATCACAATCTCACAAATAGTCAAAACCAATCCTTCTGTAACTCTACTGCCTCATGTATACAAAAAAAGGCTTAAAAAAACAGCAAATACAGACATGGGTAAGGCAAATATTTCATACCTAGCGTCCGTGCATGTTATCCAATACAGTAATCATAGCACCCAAAATAGTCTGGCTTCTGTAGTGGAAGTTAAATACATATGTCCAGGACAGTTTAAGTTAGAACATTTAAACAGAGTAATAAACTATAATGGATAACAACGATCTAAGTAAAGATCTGGACAATTACAGTATTTCAGAATCACTGCAATGTAGCATTGAAGATGCTCCTAATCACCTTGTGGACGTACCAAAAAAGCTAGCAATCATCACCCAGAACATTAGAAGTATCGACAAAAACTTACCGCAAATAGAAATATTACTTGCTCGTTTAAAAATTGATATTGATATCCTAATTCTAACCGAGTGTTGGTTGAATAGGATTAATTACTCTCCCTCACTAAATAATTATACGTCCCACTACACCAAGCTTAATTATTCTCAAAATGAAGGCGTAGTGGTATTTGTTCGGAATGACCTTACTTGTAGCGTATCTGAACCACCACATTCTGAAGCTAACTGTTTAATCATAAAAATAGGATTAGAAACCGCCATCCTTGCGGTTTATCGTCCACCATCCTACCGAAATTTGGACAAATTTTTAATCTCAATTGACAATATTTTAACGTCTCTAAAGTCATTTAAAAATATAATAGTAACAGGTGATCTAAATATAAATATTTCAAAAACTCGTAATATCAACTGCGACGATTATTTAGATATTCTAGCACACCACGAGCTTTTGTCTGCACATAATTTCCCAACTCGAGAATCTAACTGTTTGGATCATGTCTTCATAAAGACTAATCTTAAATCTACTACCTTAGTTATCTCCACAACTATAACGGATCACTATACAGTTGTTCTAATTCTAAAAAATCATAGACATTATGCTAATAAATTTAATCTTCGGACAAATATTAACTATAATAATATTGCTTCAGACCTAAATGTTGAGACCCTTAACGCTATTCTCTGTGTAACTGATGTAAACCAGGCAACAATAGCCTTGGTCAGTGAATTGAAAAGGGTGGTAGATAAAAATACGTACGTCAAAACTGTACCTTGTCGTAAAAGAATTAAAGAACCATGGGTAACACCAGGTTTACTAAAATGTATGCAACAACGTGACAAACTTCACCTAAAACATAACCCAAACAATAAAATTTTAGAAACCACCTACAAAAGATACAGGAATTTTTGTGGAGACATTCTAAAAAAGGTGAGAGCAGAATATGATAAAGCTGAAATTAGAAAAGCCGGCAATAACTCGAAAAAAACATGGGCTGCAATCAAAAGTATCACCAACCTTAAATCTAAAATGAATAGTGAAACTGATAATCAAGCCTTGTTGTCTTTAAATAATAGTCCAATTGCATCCGTAAACTACATAAACACATATTTTGCGAACGTAGGTAAAAAACTGGCTGATGCAATAATAAGCATCAGGACAGATAACGCAAGTACTACCAAAACACCGACAATGAGCTCATCCTTCGTACTGCTTGATACGGATCCTATGGAAGTTGCATCAACCATCATGAACCTTAAGTCGGACTGTGCGGTAGGATTTGACGGAATTCCCACTACAGTTCTTAAATTAGCTAAAAATAAAATTCTTCCGGCATTAGTACATATAGCTAACCTCAGTTTTGCTACCGGTGTATTCCCTACTTTATTTAAAACAGCGCTTATAAAACCAATACATAAAGGTGGGGACAGAGACATTGTCGCCAATTATAGACCAATATCTATTCTGACCTCACTATCTAAAATACTAGAACGGCTATTAAATAAACGTCTCTCGTCTTACCTAACAAAATTTAATATAATATCAGATCGGCAGTTTGGATTTCTGACAGGAAAATCAACAGAGCACGCAGTAAATGAACTGACGGACTTTATATCTCGCAAAGTTGATAATAATAGTAAATGTGTGGGTATTTTCCTAGATCTTGCTAAAGCGTTCGACACTGTCTCTGTTCCTATCTTGATCAGCAAAATGGAAAAAATTGGTATAAGAGGCTGCCCTGAGACTTTTTTCGGACTACCTTAAGAACAGAATCCAAAGAGTTAAAGTGGGGGATGAGTTAAGTAATGAAGAAAGTGCTACTTACGGTGTGCCCCAAGGCAGCATTCTGGGTCCTACACTCTTTCTAATTTATTGCAATGATCTTTGTAATCTAAACTTAAATGGTGGCAAAGTTGTGGCATTCGCAGATGATACAGCTCTTATATTTTCGGCAGCTACTTGGTGCGAAACAGTAAGATTAGCAGAAATAGGATTAAATGAAGTAATGTCCTGGCTTAGAGATAATCTATTAACCCTTAACTTAAGTAAAACCAAGTACATTACATTTTCTAAGACTCAGGTCGGTCAACCCTCTCAAGACTCAGTAAATATAAGAGCACACGGCTGCATTAATCTTATCCTAAAATCAAATTGTAATTGTTTCATCGTCGAACGTGTACACTCAATAAAATACTTAGGCGTAGTGGTTGATAAGCTACTTACGTGGAAAGAACATATCCAATGTCTGACTGGAAGGACCCGGAAACTTATCACGGTATTTAGGAAGATAAGACATATAGCTGACAAAAAGTTAATGATATCTATTTACTATGCACTCTGCCACTCCCTGCTGTCCTACTGCATTACAGTCTGGGGCGGAACATTCAAAATGTCTATCTTAAAAGCTGAAAGAGCTCAAAGAGCTATTCTTAAGGTAATGCTCAACAAGCCGTATCGTTTTCCAACCCTTCAGCTTTACTCTGAAGTTAAAATATTAACTGTAAGACAACTTTTTATTTTTAAAAGTGTTATAAAATCACACAGAAATACTTCGTTTGATATAAACTATTACCAGAGCAAACGACGAAAGTATGAGGTTGTTTTACCAGGAAAGTTCTCTTCAGCCATGACCCAGAGACAACAATGTTTTCTAGGTCCATTTTTGTATAACAGAATAAGTAGACAATTGAACATTTATCCCTTGTCAGTATCAAAATGTAAATCAAGTCTTAACGCGTATTTGCTTGGACTCTCCTATGACGAGACAGAAAAGCTATTGGTTTTTGAGAAATAAAACATTACACACATATAAACCCTCACACGCACACACACACACACACACACACAAACGCACGCACACACACGCATCCAAATACTCAAATTCTACTTCTTCTTATAAACTATCAATTTGTACATAGTATAACACTTATTAATCATAATAAGTGTTATTATTCAATTAATTATTATTTTGATTTTTATCAAAACAAAAATAATACTCTATCATAATATAAAATTCACAATAAAAATTAACATTTTATCAATAATCCATAAATTTAATCATAAAATTATAACTCTTAGGTGATGCTTAAGAGAATAAACTACAATTATAATTACTATTCAATTTACAATTATAATATCCATAACCAAAAATTTAGAATCAATTGACTAATTAATATTACCAAAATCAATTTACATACTTAATAAAATCGCTGTTGGATTTATACTTGTACCACACGGCAAACAATTACACAGGTTCAAAGTCCAACGTCACACCTCACACAATAAGGCACGCACCCACCTCTAGAGACGGCGCGGGCGACTGGGCTACCTCCTTTGAGAAATTGTTACTGTAATAATGGCTCGATGGCTACCTCGCGTCGCAAATGTTAGGTACTTATCCATGTTGCAATCATCGAGTTATTATTACTACGTAGTGATAGTTTCTCGCGGGTTGCAATATGCAGGTGCGTGCGTAATTCGTAGGAACCTATGTGATTGAGAGAAAAACTAATCGAATAATCTAACACACTAAATACAGAGGCAGGAATCTTAGTAGCCGTAACACAGGGTATCCTAGCACGGCTACTAACGACACTTCTAAGTACCTATGTATTATGTAATAGTTCTGGTATTGTGCTAATGATGTTACATTTTATGCTGTTAATGTAATTTTTCTATGTTGTTAATGTACTTATAAGAAAATTGTGAATACCTTTTTTGGCAATAAATTATTATTATTATTTTTATTCAACCAATTTCACGGGTTTCACCCGGTCCTTTACAAAGGCATAAGTGGGGCTGTAGCCAACACTTAGAGGCCTGTTTGATATAAAAATACAATGTAGTATAAAAACAGAAACATTTTGGATGGAAGGTTACAGGTTATCTATTACAAAAATGGGTAAAATGGCATGGTTATTGAAATGTACTTATTAGTGATACGGGAGATAGTGGGCTATGGTCGAGACTACGGCACCTGCCAATTTCAGTCTCATCTTAAAATATTTAGGCAGGTGGTGACTTGCCACTCACTAAACGGGCCCCCCATAAAAGCCACCATCAATGGTGACAAAAGGGGCAACGTTGGTGTGAATGGCTAAAGGGTGTCGAGAGGTGTGCTGCGGTTTCACTAGAGCGCTACTACCGGCGTTATGCCCTTTAACACTTCCACCCTTGGAGCTTTTTGTTACTTGCTCTTGCGTCTCCACCCCCAGACAGCCAATAAAGGCAAGCCGGGGGTCAGGGGTCTCATTTAGCCCCAGGGAGAATCAGGGTCCACGGTGTCGCCACTCACCGACGGCTCGCCACAAAGCCGCCCCTGCGGTATTATTATTATTATTATTTGTTCAAAAAGTTTCACGGATTTCATCCGGTCCTTTACAAAGGCATAAGTGGGGCTGTAGCCAACACTTAGAGGCCTGTTTGGTATAAAAATGCAGAGTATCAAAAACAGAAAGAATGTTGGATGAAGGGTAACATGGTACTTATAACTATTACAAAAATGGGTAAAATGGCCAGGCTATTGAGATGAACTTATTAGTGATAAGGAAGATAGTGGGCTATGGAAGAGACTACGGCACCTGCCAATTTTAGTCTCATGTTAAAATATTTAGGCAGGTAGTGACTTGCCATCCACTAAACGGGCCCTCAATATAGGCCACCATGAGTGGTGACAAAAGGGGCAACGTTGGTGTGGATGGCTAAAGGGTGTCGAGAGGTGTGCTGCGGTTTCACTAGAGCGCTACTACCGGCGTTATGCCCTTTAACACTTCCACCCTTGGAGCTTTTTGTTACTTGCTCTTGCGTCTCCACCCCCGGACGGCCAATTAAGGCAAGCCGGGGGTCAGGGGTCTCATTTAGCCCCAGGGAGAATCAGGGTCCACGGTGTCGCCACTCACCGACGGCTCGCCACAAGGCCGCCCCTGCGGGTTTATTATTATTATTATTATTGTGGCTGGAGATATTAATGTCAATATACTTGATTCATTGTCTAATACACAGTGTCTTAAATACGTGACCTTTATGGCAGAGATTGGAGAGCCCACACGAGAAACTGCATGTCTAGATCATATATATGTGAAAGACAAAAGTTATAATAGCTGCAAAGGGATTGTGTGTAAAACCACAATTACTGATCACAACATGGCAATGATTGGAATAAATCTAAGTATAAGAGAACCTCAAAGACACTCGTTTTATTTTAAAACTAAATATTGCTGGTATCAAAAACGACCTGGAATCTATTGATTGGTCGTACTTAAAAACCTGCGACGATGGTAATGAAGCCACTAATGTCTTCACTAAAACTTTAACGAATATTCTTGAAAAACACTCGCACTGTGAAGGTGTCCAGATCCACATATAATTTAAAGCCCTGGATTATTACGCCCGGATTAATGCGATGCATGCGTCATCGTGATAAGCTCCACATGCAAATCAGAACAGATCAAAAAAAAATTACAACTTTCGTACCTACACCCGTTATAGAATTTTTTTCACTGATTTATTGCGTAAAGTAAATTAAAGTCTCACTATGAAATTGCTGAGTTAGAAGGAAATAATAATAACCTTATAAAGCTTTGGAAGACCATCAAAACGGTGTGCAACATTAAACCATCTAAAACTGAAACAAACGAACTTGTATCCCTTGCTGGTAGTAATAACGAACTATAGTCTCTTGATAAAATGCAACAGACACTTTACTACCGCAGGGCAAAAGAGAGCTGCCAAGATATTACAAAATGTGTCTAAATCGGAAAATGAGTTAGCGGATTCCGTCAGAATTTCCCGTACGCCAGCTGAATCATTCTTTATGGAGCCTACAGACTGCAGAAAAGTTGGCAGTTTAATCTTAGGACTTGCGAATCACAAAGCGCCCGGTATAGACGGCATAAGTAATTCACTACTTAAAGATCTTAAAGAAGTGTTGGTTGAACCTTTGACGACTATTTTTAACTGTAGTACCTATGGGGACTGGAATATTTCGGAATACTTGGAAGGAGGCATTGGTCTGCCCAATTCACAAAAGTGGACCCAAAAATATCATCGATAATTACTTACCGGCCTATTTCACTATTATGCACTTTTTCTAAGTTACTTGAAAAGCTCGTAAATAACAGGCTAGTAAAGTTTATTGAATCTCGGGATCTTATTTCTGATAGACAGTTTGGATTCCGTATCGTGTGGCAAGTTTTAACATTTTAAAATCGGTGTACTATGCATTGTGCCAGTTCTTAATAATGCATTGCATCACCTGTTGGGGGCCGGCAGCAAAAACTGTTTTAATAGAAGTAGAAAGAGCTCAACGCTCTTAAAGTTATGCTAAAAAAGCCTCGCAGATACACACAGTGTGTGTACAGAGAAAGCCGAGTGCTTAACATGCGTCAGCTTTTTATTTTAAAGACATTCTTATCTGTGCACAAAGAAGTTATTTCTTCTGAAAACTATGATTCTCTGCTGAAGCGTAGTAATTACAAACTTCCTAAAACTTTGGTAACTACAAGGTTTGCTCAACGTCACGGTGAATTCATTAAAACTCACATTTACAACATGGTCATCAAGCATTCTGACAAAAGTCTTAAAAATGTAACTGTCCGTCAAGCTAAACCACTGGTGCAAAAATGATGAACTATGATGATACTGAAAAAATAATTAAGTTATATAATTAGTTCCTTAGAGCAGATGATTTATTACGTTAAAAAAGCATTACTTTTTTTTATAATGTATGTATTAAATAATAAGTAAATATCTGTATTACTCTATTCATATTTAAGAACATTTAATACATTCTAAAGGGTACTCTTTTACATATTAGTATTATTTCGTCTGGTGAAGTGTTATGTTAAATTGGCAAATCTGAGCCAGGTCGCCACGATACAGGCCGAGCCTAGTGTGGCGATCATTAGATAAATCTGCATCTCTATGGAAATCTCTCTGTATTAATACCTTGTATGCTTAGTTTAGTTTTAATTAAATTTGTTAATATCTTAGCTTAAGGTATTTTATGCAGCAAATAAATACATTTTCATTTCATTCATCAGAAAATTCGAATACTTTTGTAGGTACTTTGCAGACCATCTGGTTTCGCAAAACAAGGGAATATTTGGAATTTTTTTTTCGCCGTAAAATGCTCTCGCTAAAAAAATTATAGGTAGTTTCCTTAATCATTCCAGCAGTATTTCTTATTTCACTCAAATTATTTAAATCATTGACAACAAGATTTAATGTGTGACTTGCACAGTGGAAATATTTTGCTTTGGGATATTTATCATTAATTATTTTCTGAACTACACCAATATGTCCAGCCATCCTGGAGCAACCATCATATTCTTGCCCAACCATTTTGTTGACATCTAAACCACATGATGTCAAAAAAGATATTAAAACTTCAGAAATCGATGCAGCATCTAATTTTTGAAGTGGTCTGTACCCCAAAAATTCTTCAAGTATTACGTAGCTGTGTTTCGTTTGGTCAAACTTGACGTATCGTATGCCCATTGAAAACTGTTCAGTCCCGCTTATATCCGCTGTCTCGTCAGCCAAGATTGAAAAGCATGCCGCTTATTTTGCTTCATCAGTAATGGTTTCACGAAGAACATCAGCACAGGTTTCAATAATTTCGTTTTGTACTTGATAGGATACATAGAGGACATTTTTCGAATCAGTTGCAAGGTGGTATTTTAAAACCGTATCTCCTGCCTCAACTCGGAAATGTAGTAAGTCTTTGAAAACTGACTCATCTTCTGTTTTTCCTCGAAGGGGTAAATCATGCGTAGCATAAAATAAGACCGAAGATATAATGGGTTGAAGTGTTTTTTCTGTTTTCTGAAATTTTCCTGTGATGTTCAGTATCAATCTGTTCATATACGTCATTTTTTGATTTGAGACGCGTTACATGTACGGATAGCTTGTGCTTATTTCGCGTGTTGATGGAATGAGCATCACTCCTTTTATCAAAACTGCTAATGTTTTTCTTTACATACATTAGATTTTCATAGATAAACTGAGAGACAACAGTTAGAATGTTTATGTCTTTAAACTTCTGTCTAAAGGAAACTCTGGGAGCTAAACTGTAGATCGCTCGTATAGCCCTTTTTTGCAGTATAAAAATGGAATTAATATCTGCAGAACATCCCCAGAGCAGTATGCCATAAATCATAACGCTATGGAAATAACTAAAATAAACTATTCTAGCTGTGTCTACATCAGTTAATAGTCTAATTTTTTTAACAGCATAAGCCGCTGAACTGAGCCTACCAGACATTTTTTTTATGTGGGGACCCCATTGCAATTTAGCGTCTATAGTAATTCCTAAAAAGACCGTTGACTCCACAAGGTCCAACCCTGTTCCATTCAATTGTATATTGGATTCTACTTGTCTCACATTTGGCGTCGAGAACTTTATACAATTAGTTTTCTTCTCATTGAGGAGAAGATTATTCGTATTGAACCAATTCACAACTTTAGCTAATGCATTGTTAACATCGTCATAGTTTAATAACTGCCTTTTAATTTTAAATAACAGTGAAGTGTCATCTGCAAACAATACAATCTCGTGATTCTTCTCTACATAATAAGGTAAGTCATTAATATAGATTAAAAACAAGAACGGCCCTAGTATTTAACCTTGTGGAACGCCCATTGAGATTATAGAGCCGGGCGATTTTTTACCATTAATGTCAACCCTTTGAATTCTATCATTTAAATATGAAGTCAAAAGGTTGAGAGCCATGTTCCTAATACCGTAGTGTTGTAATTTCCTGACAAGTATATCATGTCGGACGCAGTCAAATGCCTTAGATAAGTCACAAAAAACACCTAAGGCATCTCGAGAGTTCTCCCAGGCATCTAACACATCTTTTATAAGTTCTATACCTGCGTCTATAGTAGAGCGATTCCTTGTGAACCCAAATTGATTCTTATGGAAAATTTTGTTTGCACTAAAATGAGTTTCTAATTGATGTAATATATTTTTTCGAAAATCTTACTTAGCGTAGGTAGTACAGAAATAGGCCGAAAATTTGTTGGATCAGTAGTACTACCAGATTTGAATAAAGGAACCACTTTACTGTGCTTCATTAGGTCAGGAAATACACCACTTGCAACACAACTATTAAACACAGCTGCTAGATTGGGTGCTATGACATCTATAATTGAAGAAACGGTCTTCACAGAAAGACCCCATAGGTCTGCCGTTTTTTTTGCATCTAGACTTTTGAAACTGCTTACAATATCTTTGCAATTAAATATTGAAAATTTAAAAGTTGTGTCACATTCAGTTACACTTTGTTTAAGTAAGATCTCAGCAGAGATGGAGGAAGATTTTAGAGTTTTCGTTGTTAAAGAAGGAATATTAGTGAAGAAATTCTCAAACTCGGCCGCTACCTCCAAATGCTTGCTTGCACTGATTAATTAACTACGGCGCGCACTGACACTGACTAATTAGCTCGCTCTTGCATGTAATCAAGTCAAGCAATCATTTTTGACCTATTGGACTGTATGAACTAACTGTCTATATATTTTCGAAATTAAAATACGGCAACACTATAACAACACTAAAAACACTAATCCATGGAAACGAAAATGGCGGGAACTATTAATTTTTCAAACGAACGCACTGTGCACTGAAGATAACTATTAGTCACTATTCGCGATTTGTTCACTCGGAACGAACTGTTCGAACTTCAATCGAAAACTGACTGACTCGGAACGCGACCTAGCCCCTATTATATATCAAAATGTAAGGAAGGTTCTAGATTCCCAAACGTTCTCGAACGTAGCTCTGTCCCTGTCATCTATAATCTATGTCTCTTTGACATTTATGAACTTTCTAGTTCATTCGCGATTGACTTTGACAATAGTCGGTCTCTTTCGCACTACTTAGAAACTGTATTGCGCTTTCTCTGTTAAGTGCATCCCATTTATGCTGGTGCTATCTCGTGAAGGGTAGCGGTACTTTAAAGGGTGCGTTCAGAGAAGTAATGTTAATCGATTAATATCGATCCAGTTACTGCTGGTCCAACAACTTAGAATTTGTAAATTTCGATCGTCGCGAACAAGTAGGTGTGAGCCATGAGGACTGGGTACCTATAAAATAAATTTATGAATTTAAAATACTATTATAGTCTAATAATAGTCAGAAATTTGTAAATGTCTCGAAGATAAAATAAACCGGGCTTCAGATGTTTCCGCTAAAATTTCAATTTTTTATTAACAATCATAATACGGCGAAGATTGTAAGAAAACTAAAATCTGCACCACCTGGAAATTATTTCTGCCGGCGCCCATGTCTAAAAAGACCACGTTCATATTTATGTTATTGTCTCTCTGTTAGATATCCTTTCATATAAAAAACATAAATCTTAAACTATACTATCTATCGGACTTAATAACATGTAGCATTAAATTAGAACTATTGCCCGAGCGAGTGCGAAGCACGAACGAAACGACTCTCCAATAACTTGGACAAAATTACTTTTGTATGTCTGTCTGTCCGGAGGTTTGCAAGTTCACATCAAGTTCACAGGTCACATTTCTCAACCGATTCTCAATCAATCAATCAAGCGTTTATTGCGAATATAGGTTTAGTGGCTGTTACATACTTACATCTGTTTTATAGTATCACTATATTCTGCCGATTAGCATGCAATTAATTATACCTATTACATAATAATATTATAATCCTTAATTATAGTTATTTTACCATATTCGTATTTACAATATTCAGAATTAATTATATAAAATTATAATACAGTAACCACAAAACTAATAATGTCAACAAACTAACCACAATAAATCGTTAATCAAATTAATTTCAAATGTCAAAATAAATAAAGTAAATAGGAATCAATTAAAAAAGTCACTCAAATATTCGTTGACATTATAATAGGCTTTTTGCGTCAAAAGTTTCCTTAGATTAAATTTAAATAATTCAATGTTTGAGCAACTTCGAATGTCCTCGGGCAAATGGTTGTACACTCGAGGAGCCATGCAAAAAATGCTTTTATTTAATTGTGCTGTAGTGTTACGCGGATAACAAATTTTTGTCTTATGACGTTTGCTTTTTTGATGCTCAAACATGGATATATTTGTGTATACAAACACAGATATCTCATACACATAAATACATGGCAATGTTAAAAGTTTTAAGGCAGTAAATGAGGGTTTACACGAATCTCGTGGTTTGAGTTTGCAAATTGCTCTCACACACTTCTTTTGAGCTTTGAATGCGCTTTCTCTTTCTGTAGTGTTTCCCCAAAATATAACGCCATACCTGAGTACAGATTCGACAAAACCGTGATAAGCTGTGATCGCCGCAGATTGGTTCACAACTTTACTCAACATATACAGTGCGTAAGAAAATTGGTTTAATCTACCACATACTTTTTCGACTTGAGTTTTCCAATTTAAGCTGCAGTCAAGTTCAAGACCTAGGAATTTAGTACTTTTTGCTTCTTCAAGCTTTTGTTCATTATAAATTATGTCAATATCTGTCAAAGTATTTTTTATTTTAACAAATGTCATAGTATTAGTCTTCTCCAAATTTATTAATAAGTTATTGCAATTAAGCCATTTAATTATTGAGTCAAGTGTATCATTCATCTGTAATTCTAATATCGTTTTGTCCTTACCAGTAATTATGACAGTGCTGTCGTCAGCAAATAAGACCATGTTTTGATCAACTACTTTAGGTAAGTCGTTGATATATATTATGAATAATAATGGACCTAGGACACTGCCTTGAGGTACACCTTGAGTAACATCGCGGTAATCAGAAGAAAACACAGTTTCTTTTTTCGATTTTGCACAAATGCGAGTGATCTGAGTGTATTGTTTTCGGTTTTTGAGATACGACTCAAAAAGTGCAAGCACATTACCACGAATTCCATAAGCTTCCAACTTGCATAACAAAGTATCATGGTTTACAAAATCGAACGCTTTTGTTAAATCCATAAATATAGCTGAAACTAGGTCTTTATTATCTAGGCCTACCATTATTGTTTGTAAGAACTTATATACCGCAAGATTTATAGATTTATTCTGTCGAAAACCTACTTGTTCGTCAACGAGAATCTCACACTTTTCCAAAAATTGGTACAGACTTTACTGGTATAAGTGCAATGGGTCGTATAGCAGTTTATATTTTGTTTGTCATGTTTTAAAAAAAAAACGGTTTGATTACCGAATTTTTTAACTTACTTGGAAATGTTCCAGATGTGATACATAAATTAATAATGTAGCTCAAGACAGGTGAGATCATATCAGACACTTCTTTCAATATTTTAGTATTAATTTCATCATAACCTGTGCCGTTCGTATTTTTAGTGACTTAATTACTCTATATATCTCGTAAGGACATGTTGGGCCCATAAAAATAGTACGAGTATTCATGTTAATAATTATTTTAGACCTTTTATTACTATTTATGTCTCGTGTGAAATTTTTATTAAATTCTTCTGCAATACTTGCTGGGTCATTGATAACACAGTCATCGACATTAATCTGCTTTATTTCTTCTTTAAGCATATTGGTTTTGCTATGATTTATTACCGACCAAGTTGCTTTGGATTTATTAGATGCAGTTTTAATGAGATAGTCGTTTTGAGATTTTCGTGTTAATTTAATAATTTTATTAAGTTTCCCCGAATATATTTTTTTTTTTTTTTTTTTTATTTATTTAGTTATCCATACAGCGTTACAATTAGTATTTACATATGTGACACTTCTTATCTACAGTATGGCCAAAATAGGATACAATTAATTAGCATACTAATATATCCGTACTAGTATCTAAATATTAAGTAACATTCAAATAATAAAGTAGTACCTACTTGTTTCAAATGAGTATGTACGAGTAAATGCCATTACCCGTACTGTATCAATAATTATGAAGTACTCATTGCCGCTTTATAAGTAATGGTTTTGTTTGTTTGTTTGTGTGTGTGTGTGTGTGTGTGTGTGTGTGTGTGTGTGTGTGTGTGTGTGTGTGTGTGAGAGTATGATACATTTAATTTAAGTATTCTTATGTATTTCCCTAATGTGGTATTTGAGAGAACTTTTCGATAAGTGAAACAGATCTAATTCCGAATAATATTTATTAAAATTGCGAGCTGCACGACAAAGCACCGAGTTCTGGGCATAATTAGTACTGCGATGGGGTACATGCAGTAACGATGTATTCCTAGTGCGAATAGAAGGTACCCGAAGCGAAACGTTAGCAAGTAGCTCTGTACAATCTATATTTGCATTCATAATATCATGTAACAATGTGACGTCATATTGCCTACGCCTCTGCTCTAATGTATCGATATTATAGTACCTACAAGCCTCATCATATGAATCAAATAACTTATTATTTTTAAAATTTAAATATTTAATGAATTTCTTCTGTATAGATTCTAACCTATTAATATGTACAACGTAGCGTGGGGACCAAATACAACACGCATATTCTAATATGCTCCGTACATACGCAAAATATAAAACTTTTATGCAAGAAATACTTTTAAACGGAGCGCAGACTCTTTTTATAAAACCTAACTGTTTGAATGACTTATTTACAATTACATCTACATGTTCGGTAAGCATCATTTTAGAATCTAATATGACTCCTAAGTCTTTTATAGTGGTTACCTTCTTAATCGGTAAACAGTTAATTCTGTAAGGGAATTGGATAGGTTCAACCTTACGTGTAAATGTCATTTGTTGACATTTTGTAATGTTTACATTAATTCTATTCATTGCGTAATACTTGGCAAGATTATCTAAATCATTTTGAAGGTTTATGCAATCCTCAATACCTTTAATTTGTATATATACTTTTTTATCATCAGCAAACATTAGGTAATTTGAACGATCAAAACATGTCGATATGTCAAACAGATAGGCGTTGTAGAGTAACGGACCCAAAATTGACCCTTGTGGGACGCCTGAGCAGATTGTTGTATAGTTACTACGCGCACTACCAATTGACACAGCCTGCCTTCTATTAGATACATATGATGTAAGCCACCTTAGTAAGTCACCTCTTATTCCCAATGCTTGAAGCTTATGGAGCAAGATAATGTGGTCTACCCTATCAAATGCTTTTTCTATATCGGTATAGATCACATCCACCTGTATCTTATCATCCATGCTGCGAAGAATGTAATTTGAATAAACAGTTAGATTAGTTACTGTTGAACGTCTGTTAATAAAGCCGTGCTGCTGTTCCGGAATAGATGTTAATATAATAGGACCAATAAAGCGGTGTACCACCTTTTCAAATACTTTACTAAATATGTTGAGTATAGATATAGGCCTATAGTGCTCGATTCTATTACGAGATCCCCCTTTGTGCACTGGGACTATTCTTGCCTCTTTCCAGATGCTTGGAAAAGTACCAAAAACATTGACTGAAAGCATGAAAATAGTAGTCAAAGGTCGAGCCAATGCTTCAGCACATCTTTGAACGAAGACTGGTGGTACCCCATCGTTACCAGGACCCTTATAGATATCTAACGATTTCATTATCTTCAAAACACAATCGACATTTATGTTTATATCATGAACATGATTTATAGACTCATCATAATTTGATAGTAATAATATTTTAAAATTTGTTTTATTCTCCTCATTTTTATGACGTCTATATTGCCATAGTAGTAAGCGCTTTCGTTTTGAGCAATTACGTATTCCGTTACTTAGCCACCTAGGCTTTTTGCGCAATCTTTTTTAAATAATGTCAGAGGGAAGCATAAATAATAAAATAATGTAAAAATGTCATGAAAAATGTCATACGCCATATTTGGGTCATCCGTGTCATACACTTCGTTAAAACTAAGAGCTCGTAGGCAGTCTTTAAATTTGTCAACGTTTTCTCGGCAGTAATCTCTTCTCTCTATATACCAGTGAGAGAGAGAACAGCTTTCCTTTACTGGACAGGATAACATTTGTGCAGTATGATCCGATATGGCAAACTCGTATACAAGGTTACTGCTAATTAACTGGCGATACGCGACAGGCGTGTTGGGTATCGATAACAAAAACTAAAAAAAATGAAAAAAAAAATTTTTTTTTAAGTTTTTTTTTCAACTTGTCTTTGAGTTATCAATGAGATAATAAGCGATACACAATACTGTATGGTGCTTAGAATCACTAACAAAACAATAAAAAAGAATAATCACTAAGTAAAAGCATCAGCTGTTTTGAATTAAAGACGCTCGCGCACCCACCCGCTCCGTTGCGATCGCTTAGTGATTGAAACGGCGGCCGCCGCTTGATATCGCTGGTTCGAAGTGCAGCGCGCCGCGGAGCCAATACCTACCAATTTTTTCATTCGATTGAGTTCGAATCGTTGACTATCGTGCCGATAGGTAAATGAACCTTAGACTACGTGGTTTTCTTGTGAAGATGTGATGATATACCTACTAGGTAGTAATTGACATTAATTAGGTACCTACCTACTACTTAGGTACCTATCTTGAAAATTAATCTTAACAAATTGGTGTGAGTACCTACAAAGTATTCTACCTATCCACAAAAAGCAGCTGATTTTAATACCATAGGTAATTAACCTATGGTACCTATGGTAGGTAATCATTGACCTGTGAATCGTAACTCAATATAGGTAATGAATAATGAACATTATTATTCCAAATTTTGAATGAAATTTTTTTTCATTTTTTTTAGTTTTTGTTATCGATACCCATCACGCCTGTCGCGTATCGCCAGTTAATTAGCAGTAACCTTGTATATTGTATTTACATCCTCTCACATTGTGTATGAAGTTGTCTATACATGTACCACTTTTTAATCGTGTTGGCTCGTTAATAGCTAACCTAAGATTAAAGCCTTGTATAACACTTATTAAATTGTCATATTCCTTGCTTTTTTTAAGGATGTTGATGTTATAATCGCCACAAATGATTACTCTCCGCTTTGCATAACAATATTCATTAAGTATTCGGTGTAAAATCCTGAAGAAGGGTTCAAAGTTATCGTGACTATTTCGTGGGGGTCTATAAATACAAATTATAATCAGTTTATGCGCTACGATCTCTGCAGCGCAGCACTCTATGATTCCGGAAATACCATATTTGGCAACTTCAGTCATATTTTTAAATTGATGCCTGTTATGAACTAATATACAAGAACCACCGTGCCGATTATGCCGACTAAAGGAAGCCGCTAGAGAGTAATTTGCAATATGTATTAATGTAGTGTCTTCTTTCAACATATTATGTTCTGTCAGACACAATATATCTGCAGAGGTACCTTGTTCCTCGAGCTCTTCTAAATTAACAGTTAAGAGATCAGATTTATTTAGAATACCGTTTACATTTTGATGAAGGATATTGACTTCTTTATACACGAAAAAACGTTTTAGGCGTACTTGGTAGGGGGGTATCGGTAGAGGGCTCCGATTGCTGTTGTTCTACTATACAATCTATTTGTGTTTACTTATTAACTTTCAATGACATGTTAATAACTCTAGCCTCTCGTGAAATTTTATGAGCAGTTTCAATAAAAAAAAAAAAATTATTCTGTATATGGAAAATTTCCAACATAGGTACTCGTATAATTATTTCATAGGTTTTTATTATCCTAAAATGATACTAGATCAATGGCTCCATAAAAACACTATAAAGACTTGCAGACCAAGCAAGGTGAGATTGTTTAAAGGATTTTGTTTTAAGTCCACGGTGAATATTTATTCAGTTTAAGCTGCGCAAAGACATAATCGCAAAGTCGACTGCTCACAGAGCCACTAGTTAATATCATAAAACAAATGAGTATCAAAATGTTCTACATCCAATTTAACCATCCGAGTCTAGTGTCTCATCAATCGACTAGTGAAAACACTTATACCTCATCACTATTCGCATAGCGTGATGTTGAAAACGCCGATCATGTGCCTTAGTCACTCGTATACGTTTGGCGCATGATTGTTACTCTTTCTCCCGGGCGGTACACTCTTTAACAGAAATATTCGTTTTTCGGTTGATTTTGTTATTGATGTTTTCATTTTTAAGTTTGTAAAGTTTAAAAAAACGAATTAAAAAATTATTTAGTGACAGTTCCGCTGAAAAAAACAATGATTTTGGCTTATTTGGGGGTGTGCACCACCCTCCCTCCCGCATAAACTGCTAATAGGAAGAATACAAAATTAAAACACACAAGAAAACCCAAATAAACCAAAAACGATTCAACACGTGTTTCGCCTCTACACGAGGCATCCTCAGGAGATTTTGACTCGTCGAGCGCTAGAACGACAACTGTCGTATAAAACTCCGTTAAAACCTGTTACAGGCATAGACAACTTTGATAAATATGTAGCTAAACGCATCATACATAACCTCTATAAAAACGAAAAGGGAATTCCATCACATGAATAGTCAAAATTAAAAAAATATAAAAACGTTCAAGGAGATCGTAGTCGTTTAGCCACAATAACAGAATAATTAAGTTTTCATTAGGGAAAATCAGAACTCAACAAATTCTAATTGAAAGGAGCAATAATATTTGAAGAAAATATAATACATAATTGAAAAATAAAAATAATCTTAAATATGAAGTTAGGCTCTATAAATTAAACCAATTATAATTAAAATAGTTTACGCATTATGTATAAATGTTATGTTTCATATTATTTTCAGAAATATTGATGGAGCAAAATAGTTACGATTGGGAAATTTAAGCGGATTTAGAACAGGTATAGTTAGTAATTATTTATTCTCAATTTTACTGAAGAATAATAATATATTACAAAACGCCTGTCACTTAAAACATAAAATTAGTGCTTGATATCTCGTTTCGGTGAACACATTTTTTCACACAACTGTACATGCGCGAACAGTCTACGTGCCTACCTTCCGAGCAGCATTGATCCGTCGGCCGTACTGTAGTGCGTTCGAATAGGCACCTTGTTTACCGTTTTTAGTGAAAATAACGCTAAAAACGCTCACGAATGGTCTATTCGAACGCACTAAGGGTTGATTGAAGCCATCCAATAAGAAGAAGAAGAAGACAGAAACCAATAGAAACTTTCCTAGTTTGCGGAACTCAGATAGTTTCCCTTGTTTGCTTGTTAGTTTCATTAAACTTACCAAGCTCCCTCAGCCTGTCGTCCAATTTCCAAGTAATCCTCTTTACTTAACCTCGTATGAAGCCCTTATTTATGAGCCTAATATTTTTCTTCACTTTCGGATAGACAAAGATGATCCTAATGCGCAGGCCCTGTTTAATCATCGCATTAACCTACAATTTTTAGGTTGGCATTTCTTGTTTACCGATACATCTAAGTTATCATCTGATAGTGTTGTTGGCTCAGCGGTCTGGATCCCTTCGGGAAAGATATGCTTATCCTTTAAAATTCCTTCCTACTCTTCTGTATTTACTGGAGAAGCTATTGCTATCTTGGAAGCCATTCTCTTTGCGAAATCTCATAACTTGAACAATTCATTAATATTATCGGATTCTAAAAGCTGCCTTGAGAGTATTATTTCCAATCCTTTTCGTTCTTCTTCCCGTTTCCCTGTTATTCTACAAATAAAAAAGGCCCTGTTTGAATGCCACACTCTCGGTATCAATGTAGTTCTGACTTGGATTCCTGGTCACTCGGGTATCCGTGGTAATGAATCTGCTGACTCTGGGGCAAAAGCTGCTGCTAGTATTGGGTCACTTGAACATTTAAGATATATTCCAATGATCTATGCCTTCTATCTAAATCTCTTCTACAGAATTCCTGGTCTAAATACTGGGAAAGCTCGAAAATCAGCAGAGGAAAGTAGTATGGTGATATTCAGCCAGATATTCCTAAAACTCCTTGGTTTTTTAAGTTCCGTGAATCCAATAAAGTTACTACCTCAACAATTTGCCGTTGCGATTAGGTCATTCGTGTACTCCAGTTCACTTAACAAAACTAAGGATCAGGGATCACTCAATGTGTGAGTGTGGCCTGGATGAGGGAAGCGTGGATCACATTTTCTTTAGCTGTCCTAAACTTCGTTTCTCTTTCTATGATATTCTTCCACCTAATATCCCCCGTCCAACTTCCTTCAAATGCCTAATATCCCTTATATTTTCCTCTGATATTAATTATTATATACTCTGTAAATTTGTGGATATAAATAAAATTAAACTGTAAATGTTTTTTATAGCATGCATACTAAAACAGTCATATAATTATTATTGTGATCTAATGTGTGTGAGCCTATATGGTATAATCCTCTTTGTGTTGTATTTTGTTTTAGATAGTCACTATGGGGTTTCCTTTTTTTTAAATTCTGTTTGATTTTCTTTTTTATTTAATCATCAATCATATTCTTAGATTACAACCTACAAATTCCTTACGGTTATGACACTAGCATGTACGAACACTGGCAGAATTGTGACAATTTAGTCACAGAAGCCATCCAATAAGAATAAGAAGAAGAAGAAGAACTTTCCTAGTATATAATAATATATATTTAGGTCTATGATAGAAACAAAACAGAAAGGTAGAACTTGTACATAGGTATATTTATTTATTTTAAATAGTGTAAACCTTGAAAACAGCCCTTGAGGGAAATGAGTTCCGAAAAGAATACACATTTCGACTGCTCTTTCGTTACTCTAAATTATTTAGTCTGTGAATGTGGAGAAACATTTCCATCGCAAAATGATTTGAGAGCACATTTGGTGAAAGAACACCCTCCGAAGCGCGAGCGGAAGGAGTTCAAGTGTGCTGTGGTGAGTACTTACTAAATTTAATAAACTAACAGATAGGTACTTTAATATGGGTTGAGTACTAAAAGAAATATATTTGACTCAGTGGTGAATGCTCCAGTTTGTGATGATTGTTAATTTTCAGACTATACCAATTGACGCCCCCAGTAAATTATGCGCCTGGCCGTGACACATAGTGTGCCAACCAAATCTAGTCATGGTCCAGGATTATGCCTGTTCACTCAGAGTCCTAAATTTCAAGTTTTATTTGCTTAGTAATTTTACTTGCTACAATGCCCTTCTCACCCTAACGCTAGAAAGGCTTGCCCTCTATTTCTGGTTGGCAAAATACCTGTACGATAAGCATGGATCTCACTATTAACTTGTCAAGTCAATATACTGATTTTTATCAGCCACTTTACATGAGTCTAGCTGCTAAAGCAATATTTATTATTAATAATTACCTGTCACATTTTATACTATCGATAACCCATGCTTGCAGTGCTGGCATTGCAGATGCGAGAACAAAGATGCCTACCACACAGGAGGTGTACCGCCTCATAAAAATTACCTAAGCTTACCATTTACTTCTATCCTAGCTAGTATGCCCAGCACAAATTATGGTTGTGTTTCCCGTTCACGCAAACTTCAAATATTGACATTACCACCATGAAGATATGTTAATCTTATGGTGCCCATGTCTTCCTAAAATGAAATGGCTTTCCAATCAAAGTTGGTTTATAATAGTAGTTTAATGTGTGTTAAACTGAGAGAGTTTAATTATAGAGATAGTGGTAATTCCCTAGCTAGCGTAATGAATACTTGATAAACCCAAAACTTAACATTTTCAGTGCGAGTCAACATTTCAAAGTGAAGACAAATGTGTCACTCACTATGGAAGCGCTCATATTGCCAATGGCAATGTTAAGATGGAAGAACAAGGTGATGAAGACACTAAACCCGACTTGACAGACTTGGAAGCTGAAATGGAGATGAAGGCCGAAGACCAATACAAGTATAATGTTGAGCTTGAAGAAGTGAAGCGTGATGAAGAAACAACGGATGGTGAAGAAGTGATCAAATATGAGGAAGTGGTACAGGATGAAGAAGCAATCAATGATGAAGTGATTAATGATGATCAGGTGAAGGATTGTGTAACATTAACAGAGGAGAGTGAGGGCCAAACATTGCATATACCAGAAGGGAATGGACAGGTAATTTCCGATTTAGATTCAATGCAGTTAACAAACTGTAGAAAATATCTTTTTATGGCCAAACCCTAAATGCGGCATTTTAAGTACCTACTTCCTAATTATTATTACATGGTCAAGTTTACCAGGCATTTTCTATTTCAGCATCTAATTAAAACAAAATATCTTGAAAGCTTGTTTAATCTAGCTAACCAGTATGCGGCTTCACTCGCTTGGTCTTGGTACAATGGTAAGAACATCGCTTTGGGATTTCGAGGTTGTGGGTTCAATACCCGACTCGGAATGTTATTGGGTGTTTTTGAAATAGAAATTCTCAATAGCAGTCTGGAGTTTAGAATTGTGCCCCGTAGATGGTAATAGGCTCGTCTCATATCATATTACATGGGACCAAAAAATATTATCCCTGTAGTAAAACATACACACAGGCGTACAAACATCGCTGCCTACTAACTTTGACTTCTAACTTTGCCAACCTATCAGCCTCTTCATTACCTCTTAATCCTATGTGAGTGGAACCCATTGCAATTTCAGATCCACGCCGGTTTGCCTGAGATATTGGATCTTTTCTAAGATGGAGTAAGCTATCGGTGCACCTCTCCTTCCAGAGGCGCATCAAGCTAAATGTTGTAGTGCGCTTTTCCTGCCTGTCAATATCACTACTTTGTTGTTACCATTCCTAAAACACCTTAAAGTTTCTAAAATTGCAATGAGTTGCATGCTCCATTATCCATTATCGATACACTACAGTCAGTTCTGAACAAAGCTGATGTTGGTGGCCAATTCTACATATACTGCACCTAGTCCATTTGCATTCTTAGATTCGTCCGTATTTTCAGCAGTTTTCGTATTTCATATGCAATTATTTTGTAACATCAAATTTAAGTGAGCATATTTCAGGACATTTTTTGAGGCTGTGTTACACAATCAAAATTACTTAAGATAGTGTTTTCTATTTCAATGTAACATACATCATTGAGTACATTTCTATAGGATCTGAACAATGTATATTGTAACTTTTACATTCATCCAAAACTGTGATAAGTAATGGTTTTTTTATTCATTTGTATCTGTTTTTATTTTATTTTATTTACAATCACTTTTCACCACACAATAAACAAACACTCACTACAACGCGGTCATATTAACTAGACGCTTGACCATGTGGGGTCATTTTGGCGCTCAAGAATGGTGTGCAAAAAAAACCCGGCCAAGTGGCCTTTATTAAGATCAAGTAAAAATTGATTAAAAATTATGTTTGTTAATTGAATAAAAAAATATTTATTTATTTTGAAAGGTAATATACAACTACATATTATTCTGTGAAAATTTAAGGTGTCTACCTGTTACCGTTATTAATATTGAGCATAAAAATAGGAAAAACACACATTTGTTGTATGGCTTGTAAAACCCCGTCAAACAATAAAAATTCCTTTGTTTATGACAGTGCGCCATTTCGTATTTCGCACATAAAAACAAGTGAACGGCGATGTTTTGACATATATATTTTTTTACTAAACTAGTGCGTTCGAATTGCAAAAGTCGTATAATATATCGAAAACCACATAGGGTATAATATGGCTTCGTTTGGTGTACAAATATTGCCAACAATGGAAATAATACGATCCGATGAGCAACCGTCAGTCTGAGCTTAATCAGCATTGATCAAATCTGACCGTGCATCAGGTGAAAGTTAATACTAAGTATTTAAATGTACTCAAAAAATACTAATGTAGCAATTGCGTTTGACCATTGCGTTCACTATAATATTAGTGTAGACACACAAAAATACAAATCTTTTCTCTTTATAATATTAGTATTGATTAGCAGCGCTCCTCCGTTTTCTCTCGCGTGGTGATGGATGATGATGATGAATCAAATATATAGCCAATGTTACTCGGTGATAATCTAGCTTTCTGACTGTAATAGAACTTTTAAAAGCTGCCCAATAGTTTTTAAGTTTATTCGTTATATACAAGAAAGCAGATCTTTCCTCTTTATAATATTAAGTATAGATGTACACACCTTTATGCATAAAACATAATTTATTTGCTTCAGGTACTCATACGCATGATGGGTGATTGTGAATCTGCGACGAAAACAAAACTGTGTAACAGTGGTACTGAACCGTATCAATGCGAAACGTGTCATTATAAATGTTCTACCGCCAGACGCTTGAAGACACATATTAGAACGCACACTGGAGGGAAACCAAATAAATGTAATATGTGCGATTATGAAAGTGCACAAGCAGGTAACTTACGAAGACATATTAGAACGCACACTGGAGAGAAACCTAATAAATGTAATATGTGTGATTTTGAATGTGCACAAGCAAGTAGCTTACGAAGACATATTAGAACACATACTGGCGAGAAACCTTACAAATGTAATATATGTGATTATGAATGTGCACAAACAAATTCCTTACGAAAACATATTAGAACACACACTGTCGAGAAACCATATAAATGCAATATATGTGATTTTGAAACTGCAAAAGCAGGTAACTTACGAAGTCATAATATTAGAACACATACTGGAGATAAACCTTATACATGTAATATGTGTGATTATGTATTTACACGAGCAGATCACTTACAAAGTCATATTAGAACACACACTGGAGAGAAACCTTATAAATGTAATATGTGTGATTATGAATCTGCAGTTGCAGGTAGCTTAAGAAGACATATCAGAACACATACTGGAGAGAAACCTTTTAAATGTAATAGGTGTGATTATAAATGTGCACAAGCAGGTCACTTGCGAAGACACATTAGAAAACATACTGGAGAGAAACCTAATAAATGTAACATGTGTGATTTTGTATGTGCACATGCAAGTAGCTTACGAAGTCATATTAGAACGCACACTGGAGAGAAACCTTACAAGTGTAATATTTGTGATTATGAATGTGCACAAGCAGGTAGCTTAGGAAGACATATTAGAACCCACACTGGAGAGAAACCCTACAGTTAATCTAAATATATTAGTTACGAGGGCGGGTCAATAAGTCCGTGACTTTTGGAATAAAACACAGTTTTTTTGATATTTAAATCATTTTATTTTTCAACGTAGTCTCCCTTGAGCTCTATACACTTTGTCCAATGCTTCTCCAATTTTTTTATCCCTTCCAAAAAATATGACTTGTCGAGGTCCTCAAAATAGGCCTTTGAAGTCAAATCTTTTTCCACCAAGCCATTTCTGCAGGTTTGGGAACAAGAAGTAGTCACTCGGAGCCAAATCTGGAGAATAAGGCGGATGAGGGAGCAATTCATAGCCCAATTCATGGATTTTTGCCATGTGTGCACCCTTGCATTGTCTTGGTGGAAAAGAACTTTTTTCTTGGCCAAATGAGGTCGGTTTTTTTTCTAATCGTCATTTAATCGGTCCAATAAGTTGGCATAATATTCCCAATTGATTGTTCTTCCCTTTTGAAGGTAGTCAATGTGGATTATCCCGCGTGCATCCCAAAAAACAGTCGCCATAACTTTATTGGCTGACAAACCCACCTTGGCCTTCTTTGGCGCCGATTCACCCTTAGAAACCCACTGTTTTGACTGTTGTTTGGTCTCTGGTGTGTTGTGATGGATCCATGTTTCGGCCACGGTTACAAAACGGCGCAAAAACTCCTCCATATTGCGATTAAACAACGCCAAACCTTCCTGTGAAGTTGTTACACGATTGCGTTTGTGGTCGACTGTGAGCAAACGCGGCACCCATCTTGCGGAAAGCTTTCTCATGCCCAAGTAATCATTCAAAATTGAAACCACTGAGCCATGCGAGATCCCTACGGCTTCCACAATCTCTTGCACTTTCAATCTTCGGTCGGCCAACACCATATCGTGAATTTTTTCGATTGTTTCGGGTGAAGAGACCTCAACTGGGCGTCCAGGACGTTCGGCATCTTCAGTGCTTGTACGGCCACAACGAAATTCAGTAAACCACTTTTTTACCATTGAAATCGATGGTGCAGAGTCCCCATAGTATTTATCAAGCTTAGCCTTGGTCTCGGTAATGGTTTTTTTTTTCGCAAAAAATAATGCTTAATAAGCACACGAAATTCACTTTTTTCCATTTCTTCCTCAAATTACTGGGTAGTCTGATAAAGATAGCTGTCAAACACAAACTAACTGACGCAGCAAGTTAAAATTTTGACAGGAGTCAACTCTGACAGATGCCTGTTGACAGGAGTAGTGTTGCTTTTTCAGTAAAGTGGTCAGAAATTCAAAAAGTCACGGACTTATTGACCCGCCCTCGTATTTACATATGAAGTTGGTGTTTTACACGGAAAGGTAACTCGATATATATATATATATATACAATGTGTCCGGTCACCGGTGTCGGAGCCTTGAGCGCTATTCACCATGGATTGGACGCGGTGGAACAATCGCTTGGCCACCGCGTTCCCCGGATATATAACCCCAAAAATTATACAAATTGGAAATGAATTGAAGGGAGACAAACAGATGATACGACGTGCCACACAACACGTGACAATAAGAGCAACAGCGTGTCTCCAACACCGCGGTGGGCATTTTGAACAGTGGCTGTAAAAGTATTTAATTGTTTTTTAATTAAATTCCTTATCAATTAATTATGTATTTTATTTTTTCTCTACAGCCCGAATGTGCATAAGGGGTCATTATTCAAGAATCATAACTTCTAAAATGTCTAACTTAGCGCTACGATGCTATTATTTTTAATTAAGTAAATATCCTCTACTATCGTTTAAAATAAAATAAAATGTAGATTAACAACTTGGATTTTATGAAACAACTAATAAAGTTAAAAATACATGAAAAACAAAAATCTAAATTTTCATAATAGCTTTTTTTTACCTTTTATAAATATTAGGTCGGTGGATCTTGCTAACGGCTCCAAAATAAAAAGCTTTCTTCAGTTTAATCCTTCTTTTAATTAGCGCACATCGCAACAGTAAGTAACCGCCATTAAGGCCGGGAAGGCACAGAGAGACTTTCATAGACAACAATGAGAACCTTATTACTAATACTAAGTTGCCATTTAAAAACTTCAAATTAACACTCCTCCTCAACTTAGTATTCTAATTTCTAAAACATTATAATTCTATATTTTTATTAGAATATTACATACATAAAGCAAAGTTGGACATCTGGATGTACCTACTTACTCTATGACACAGTAGTGTCACTTCTGGTTATAATTATTCTTTGACATTTCTAAATAGTTACCTATTCTAGTTAAGATTACAATAATAAGTTCTAAAAAACTAACACAAAATGCCTAACTTACTCATAATAACACAAATGGCATATATTTCTTTAATTAACATTTCTTAATATTCAGTAGGTTCCGCAGATATTCAAATTTAGGTTTACACAATGCTTTTGTAAAAATATCAGACAGCTGTTTTGAAGATTGTACATATCTCAATATAATTTGCCCTTCTTCAATCAAATCTCTGATAAAGTGGTGCTTAATATCAATATGTTTTACTCTTCTACTATTCTCTCTATTCTTAGCAATGTGGATACATGATTGATTATCTTCACATATGGTTAAAGTTTTACATTCAATTCCCATATCAAATAGAAGGCCTTTAAACCACACAGCTTCACAACAAGCCAGGCTGAGTGCCATGTACTCTGCTTCTGCAGATGATAAAGATACTGTCTTTTGTTTTTGAGTACACCAAGAAACAATATTATTATATAATAAAAAACAGTATCCTGATATAGACTTTCTATCAACATTATCAGTTCCCCAGTCTGCATCACAGTACCCCAAAGCAATGTTCTCTGTATTTATGTTACATTCATAAAACAAACCATAATCAGCTGTTGATTTTAGATATCTTAACACTCTTTTTAAGTAGGTGTAGTGTTCATCACATGCATTGTTCTGGAATTGACTGAAATAGCTAACAGCATATGACAAATCAGGCCTTGTACATATCACCAGATAAATAAGACAACCTATTAACTCACGATAGGGAAACTTACATGAAAATTTATCAGGTTTTTCTAATTTCAGTCCAACTTCACATGGGGTCGATGCACTTTTACAGTCTATCATACCAAACTTATTTAACACATTTTGAATGTATGATTTCTGGTGTAACACTAACTTCTTATTATTAAAGTCTCTTTCTATTTCAATACCTAGAAATTTTTTCACAGATCCAAGATCAACAATATCAAAGTTTTTTGATAATGCACTTTTTATTTCACTGATTTTCTGTTCACTTTTACATATTAGAAGAATATCGTCAACATATAGAAACAAATACACCTTTTCCCTGTTTTCTGTGTGTTGCACATATAGGCAACTATCTCTTTTTGATACTTTAAAATTGTTCTTCAACATGAAGGAGTGGAACGCCTCGTTCCAGCAACGGGGGCTCTGTTTCAATCCATATATTGAACGATTCAGTTTACAAACCTGAGCACCGTTTTCCCCAGGCAGATTCATATATATTTCTTCCTGTAGATGGCCATGGAGAAAAGCTGTTTTTACATCCATTTGCTCCACATGCAAACATTCTTGATTTGCAAGAGTAAGCAATACTCTTAGTGTAGTTACTCGTCCCACTGGTGAGTAGGTGTCTTCGTAGTTGTTGTTTTGAAAACCTTTGGCAACTAGCCTTGCTTTGTAAATATTTTCCTTTTTCTTAAATACCCATCGACTATCTATTACTTTCTTGTCTTTTGGTCTTTCTACTCTTGTCCAAGTCTGGTGTTTCTCATGTGATTCTAGCTCTGTTTTCATTGCATCTTTCCAATATTCTTTTTCTTCACTTTCTAATGCTTCTTGCAAAGTATTTGGTTCTCCTATGCATGACAATGCACTATGATATACTTCATAATCACTTAGGTATGATGGTAATTTTCTTTTCCTTTTCTCTTCTACAGATGTATTTTCAGTTTTATTTTCCACAGTTTCTGAGTTTTCTGAGCATTCTTGTATTTTATAAAATTGTTCTGGTTGGAGAGTACCTTGAATTTTTGACAGATCATTTTCTTCTTCATAATAGGGACGTGAAAAACATTCCTTTTTGATTGTCTGTGCTTTATCAAATATCACATCTCTAGCTGTTATAATTTTTCTTTCTTGTGTGTCCCATAGCTTGTATCCATTGTTGCAGTATCCAACCAAATAATACTTCTTTGATTTTTCTTCAAATTTTCCTTTTTCTCTGTATTGTGGTTGGAGATGCACATAAGCAGGGATGCCAAAACATTGAAGTTTTTTATAGTCCGGTGACTTTCCAAACCATAATTCTGCTGGGATAATGCCATTTCTTGTTGGTAATCGATTAATTATGTAGGTTGCTGTATAGGCTGCTTCACCCCAAAGTTCTTTGTTGAAATTTGAGTCAGCCAACAGTGTTCGGGCTTTCTCAACCAATGTTCAATAAATTCTTTGTTCTTGTACTCAGTCCCATTGTCACACCTGAATCTTGATATTTTTGTTCCAAATTGAGCTTCTACAGTGTTCACATAGTACTTAAAATGTTTAAGAACTTCTGTTTTGCTTTCTATTAGATATATGTATGCAAAATGACTGTAGTCATCGATGAATGTCAATATGTACTTTTTGTTATCATGTGTAGTGGGGGTTACAGGTCCACATAAATCACTATGAATTAATTCCAGTATTCTGTTACTATTCTTTCTTTCTTTTTCTTGGAATGGTAGTCTTGTTTGTCTTCCTTTTAGGCATGGTTCACATAATTCTTCTGAATTACTGTTTTCATAGGAAATTAACTTTCTTTGTTTTAGCTTCTGTAATTTTTCTTGAGATGCATGTCCTAACTTCTTATGCCATTCATATTCTTCATTTCCAACACTGTATGCTTTCTGTACTTGTTTTTCTATTTCTGGCTTGAACCATATTTTATACAGGTTGTTCTCACGCTTTCCTTCTTTCACTAATTCCTTTTTATAGTATATTCTAACTTTTCTGTCATCAAATTCTATGTTTATTGTGTCACTATTTATGGTTTCTATGGCTGTGACTACATTTTCATAGGCTTTTGGCATAGCCAACAAGAGATAACATATCAGCTCATCCCTTGAGGGCTGTGCACCTGCTTCTCGCAATTGTCGTGCAAGCTTGTCGAATTCTAGAAAGAAATCACTGAGCGTAGATTTCTCATTGTATTTTAGAGTGAGTATTTTCTTTCTTGCTAGGAGCTGCGAAGCAATCCCAGTTGATAAATACGTTGATTTCAACTTCTGAATAATTTCTCGTGGAGTGTCTAGATCTTTTATGATTTCTAAGTGGCTGTCTGCAATACTTTGAACAATGATGCTTTTGCATTTTCTTGCCTTCGTTGTACCTTCTACTGGATTTTCTTTTTCTTCTACTTCTTCTATTTCTTCGTGCACGTCGGCTTCTTCTAAGACTACTCTCAAACGGAAGAACCAGTTCCCGAAGTCAGTGCCGGCGAAAGGGACGATGCCATAACGGTTTTTCTTTTCGTCCTCCATTTTCTATGCTTTTTTTTGGGGTCGTTTTCTGTGGTGTTCTGGGCCCATAACCTATAAATATTAGGTCGGTGGATCTTGCTAACGGCTCCAAAATAAAAAGCTTTCTTCAGTTTAATCCTTCTTTTAATTAGCCTGTATCTTATTGAGCAAAATGGTGGACTTTCAATGTCAGCTCAGTTGTCGAATTTCTGTGACAAGGTTCTATCGATTGCGTCGGTCAATTTGAATGATCGGTTTGTTATTATGGGAGACTTCAATCAGAGTGAATTAAAATGGTCTACTACTGCAGATCACTTGCATTTATTGCCAATAGCTAAACTTACTAACAAAAATCATATTGAAATTTTAGACTTAATGAATATAATTAATTTAAATCAATTTAATCATGTGCCTAATATGTACGATGTTAGCATTCTGGACTTGGTATTGTGTAATGATGAGGTGTCGCTTTTTCATAGCCAGGAGATATTACTGAAAGAAGACATATACCACCCTGCGCTTGTTTGTCGTCCGCACTTTATTAATCATAAACCTCTCGCCCCCACACCCCGACTTAAGTTTTTCTATGAAAAAGGTGATTACATGGCTATTTGTAATGAGCTTGACAAGCAGGATTGGGTTTCCTTATTAGGCTGTACCAATTGTGATGAATCTGTTAATTTATTCAACAACATATTATCTAATTTGAGGGATAAGTATGTGCCATGCAAAATAGTACGGCCATCTCGTTACCCTGTCTGGTTTTCACCAGCTTTAATAAAGATATTGAAGGTGAAGGATAAATTTTATCGTAAATTTAAAATCTATAGCAATCTTTCAGATCAAAACTCTTTTAGGATCTTGAGGATGCGGGCTAAAGTCGATGAGCGTGAGTGTTATAGTAGATACATTGAGAAAATTGAAATTTCTGTTAGGGACAATCCAAAGTCTTTTTGGACATTTATTAAATCCAATAAGCAGCATAATGCATACCCTACGTCAAGAACTTACAATGGCGCCACTGTTGATTCAGGGACTGACATATGTAACGCGTTTGCGGATTTCTTCAATTCCAACTACTTACCACCGTCCCTTCAACCACCTTCGTGTTCCTCGCATCTCACAGGCTCGTTGGATACCGTGACTGACGTGAGTACGGTTGCTGTAGTTCCCTCAGTTGTACTGAAGCTTTTACAATCACTTGATTGCAATAAATCTGCTGGGCCAGATGGACTGCACCCAACTCTCATTCAAAATTGTGCTAAAAGCCTGTCTCTTCCTATTACAATATTTTTTAATAAAACTATTTCTGAAGGTACAGTGCCTATTATATGGAAAACAGCTTCAGTTACTCCAATACATAAAAAGGGACTGAAACAGGATATTTCTAATTACAGGCCCATCTCAAAGCTCTGTATCGTGGCCAAAGTCTTTGAGAAAATAATTCATGAGCAATTATACGCCGCTCTTAAGCACTATTTTTCACTGCAGCAACATGGGTTTATGAAGGTAAGATCGACTTGTACCAACTTAGTCTCTTTTATCGATGTGGTGACTGCTGGTATGGAGGGCGGAGGACAAGTTCAAAAAAACGAAAAAGTCCAGGAAGATCTCACTAGAGTAACGACTTCAATGTGCAAGCTTGAAGAAGAACTGCAGGACTCAGATCAGTGGCTGCGAAGCAATAATATCGAAATTAAAGGTGTGCCTCTGAGGGATAAAGAAAACCTTTTCGAAATCGTAGCCAAAATTGGTGACAAAATATCTCACCCAGTTCTGAAGACACAGATTAACTTTGTTCACAGAGTGCCTAGTAAAATAGCTGGTACCAAGAATATTATAGTATCGTTTATGAACCGTTACGTGAAGGAGGACTTCATCGCTTCTGCCCGCTTGCTAAAAAACCCCTTTACTCCCAAAGATATTGGTTATATCGGCGCTGCAGGGAGAATTTTTATAAACGATCACCTAACTATAAAAAACAAGTTGCTTCTCTCACAAGCGAAATCGAAGGCCAAAGATCACAATTATCAATTCGTTTGGGTAAAACATATGAAAATCTTTGTAAGGCGAGATCCAACATCGAAGGCTTTCACCATCGCAAGACAGCAAGACCTACAGAAAATAGTTTAGTTGTCTACTATGAACTTCTAATTTTATATAAATTACTTTCTAAATGTGATCAACCACAGACTTTGAAATGTTCTGTGCGGTCTAATAGGTTGGGAATACCTGGTGGTGTGAGTGCGCCTATCGCTAGCCGCTACCTGCGTAAGGCTAAAGGTAGGATCCGGTCCTATCTCCTTCTCGCTCGGGCCGTGTGTTGTTGTTCGTTTACTGCTAATTACTATGCTTTGTATTCATTATATTATTACGTGTGTTTATTATTTAGGTTTTGCTTCGAATCGTGCGCTTGGTACTTGGAGGAACTCGTTCGGAGCGGTGCTTGGTACGTCAATTATGGGTCATATCACTATACATATACGCTTAAAAAAATATTTATAACACTTATATTACATTTTTGTAATTGTTTCAGCAACAATGAGTTAAATGTACATATTGAAGTGCTTTTACATAACTATTTATATTTTTACACTTTCAATGTATTCCACCATGGAGTTTTATTACTTTTGCGAAAATCATTTACTTGTTTTGATGAAGTTGGTAGTGGATGGAAACAGCTACGTGTATTAGAAACAGTTACGTTACTTTTTGTCACAATTTCAAGTTTGTTCTATTATTGCTGGATTGACCCACCATGTATATACCACATATTTATCAGCTCAATGTTTGGACTAATCTTTTTTAATTTTGATAAATGTGGTATCGGATGGAAACTGTTACACGAATTAGAGTCGATTTCGTTTCTATTTCACATAATTTCGAGTTTATTCAATAATTGTTGGATATTTTCACAATGTATACATTAAACATATATCATCAGAATGTTCGGGGACTACGGACTAAAACATTAACTTTTTTTAGAAATTTGGTAAAAAATGACTATTATCATGTTATATCGTTAACTGAAACTTGGCTGGTTAGCGATATTTTTAGTAGTGAGTTATTTCACGATAATTATCTAGTATGGCGACGGGACCGTAGTACTGGTCAGTCACGTGGTGGGGGCGTTTTGGTGGCGGTGCGCCGTGACCTAATAGCTACCGAAAATGTTGGCTGGCAGTCAAGCGCTGAGGATATCTGGATATCAATTAGTTTGAGAGGCGGGCACGGACAAAATGTGCATAAAGTCCACATATGTACATTGTACCTATGCGATCAGTATCAAGGACACAGTTTCTCTAATCAACTTACAATATACCTAGAAAAACTTGCCGATTTAATTACTGAACACCCATCTAGTAAATTCATTATTCTCGGTGATTTCAATTTGAGCTCTATATCGTGGGTAAGGTCCACAGATGGTATTAGAGCTGTAGCCCCGTCCACTGCTGTTTCATCTACTCCGTTAACGATCAATATGTTTACTAATTTCATCGATACTCTTGATTTTTGTAGCCTGCAACAATTCAATTTAGTTCACAATAAATTTGGCAGAGTACTCGATCTTGCCCTGTCAAACACAAATATCTCCGTTTCAGCTTGCTCAGACCCCTTAACAAAGGAAGACCCCCATCACCCCGCCCTTTTAGTTCAACTTGACGTCTCTCAATCTCAATCTCTTTTAGCTCAGAAGCGTCAGATTTATCTATACAATAAAGGCAACTATGATCGTATTCGGTCTTCTTTAACAGAAGTCGATTGGAACGATATCATCTTGAACAGTAATATTAATGATGCTGTGAGTAAATTCTACTTAATATTGACTGATTTAAGAAAATTATATATCCCTCAACGAATACTTAAAAATAATAATTATCCCAGTTGGTACAATTCAGCTCTTATTAAAATTATTAAAGAAAAGCATAAATATTTTAAGAAATTCAAAATATATGGTAATAAATCTGATCTACTCTCTTTTCAGACACTACGTGATAGAGCTAATGTTGTTGAGCAGACTTGTTACCGTAACTATATATCTAACATTGAGATGTCTATCACGTCAAACCCAAAATATTTTTGGTCTTATGTTAAAAGCAGACGTACGAATAACAATTTTCCTTCTAATATGTCGTACAATGGCAATGTAAGTGACACAGGTCAAGAAATATGTGAACTTTTCTCGAATTACTTTCAATCCACTTTCCTAAATTCTACTACTTCCTCTACTCGCTAAGGGTCTAGGGATGATTCTAAATGCCACATTAGTTCCATCGAAATTAATCCTGACATAGTACTGAAACAACTCCAATCCCTTGACTTAAAAAAATCAGCTGGTCCCGATTCAATTCCGGCAATATTTTTAGTAAAGTGTGCTAACGAGTTAGCATATCCTGTGGCTTTAATATTTAAAAGGTCACTTACTGATGGTGTCGTTCCTAATCTATGGAAGTCCGCGTTCATTTCACCCATTCACAAAAAAGGCGCAAAGGACGCGGTAGAAAACTATAGACCAATATCCAAACTTTGTCTTCTAGCCAAAATCTTTGAGCGTATAATTTATAATCAGCTTTATAGTAGTATTCTTTCAGATCTCAATCCGCAACAGCATGGTTTCTTAAAAGGAAGATCAACGGTATCTAACCTTGTTCTTTTCACTGACTACATTACACAGCATATGGTCACTAGTGGTCAGGTAGATGCCGTCTATACTGACTTCAGCAAGGCCTTTGACAGCATCAATCATGACATTCTGTTGGGAAAGCTGTTCAACCTAGGTATTCGGGGTGATCTTTATAGATGGTTCTCCTCCTACGTCTCCAACAGAACTCAGGCAGTAGCATTAGGTGGGTATACTTCTTCCTGGACTACTATACCGTCTGGAGTTCCACAGGGATCGTTGCTGGGTCCTCTTCTATTTGTCATGTTCATTAACGATATTGGAGACTGTTTCAAATATTCCCAATTCCTACTTTTTGCTGATGACATGAAGATGTTCATGGCCATAGAGGACCCCTCTGATACGCTACTCCTACAAGAAGATTTAGCAAGAGTAGCCAACTACTGTAAGAGAAACAACCTGAATCTTAATATTTCTAAATGTTCAGTTATAACCTTCAGTCGTAAGACACAAATTGTAAATTTCGGGTACTCGATTGATAACCATCCACTTTTACGCGTTAATAGCATTAGAGACCTTGGTGTTCATTTGGATAGTCAGGTCTCCTATGTCAGCCATATCGACATCATCGCTAAGAAAGCATCATCAGCATTAGGTTTTATATTGCGTAATGCGGGTACTTTTAAAACAATGAAGACTCTGAAAGTCCTATACTGTGCCTATGTCCGTAGTCACCTTGAATATGCAAGTGAAATTTGGAATCCTTGTTATGCAATTCACATTAACAGGTTAGAACGTATACAGAAAAAATTCACTAGATACTTAGGTTATAAGTTCAAAATTCCACGGTCTAAATATGAGTCCCGATGTGCTCGTTTCCACCTGTTACCACTTGTAACTCGTCGTAACATTTCCGACATGCGGCTGCTCATGAAGATCGCACAATCCAAAATAGATTGTGCAGATTTAGTGGGCAAATTAAGTTTATATGTTCCACCCAGACACGCCAGACCCAGGAACTTGCTTCATATACCAAGCGCACGCTCTAGGTATCGCAGAAACTCATTTTTAATAAGAGCACCAATAGCCTTTAATGACTTTGTTGAGCACGACCATCCCATCGACCTTTATTCTAGCAGGTTATGTAACATTAACCAGGCTTTTGTTACTGATATGCAATAAGTTACCTAAACATTTTTTTTATTTTTAATTGAGCGGCTATGTACGCTTATCATCTACTTTTCTATATGTTAAATTTATTTATTTGTTAATTTTATAGCATAGTTATTTGTTAAATCTAGCATCTACATATGTTTATAGTATCTCTTAATTATCTGTGGAGGCTTGTTATTGGCTTATCTTAAGCAACTTCTTAACCTTATACTGTAACTATAGCTGTAAGCCCCCCAAATAAAATAAAATAAAATAAAATAAAATAAAGTTGATGCTATATACACCGACTACTGCAAGGCATTTGACCGGATCGACCATACTATACTGCTTGATAAGTTATACTTAGCAGGTATAAGAGGTGACCTGCTCAGGTGGTTCACGTCTTATGTTAAGAACCGGTGCCAGGCTGTGGTGCTAAATGGATATTCGTCTGCTTTGTATCCTATCCATTCAGGCGTTCCGCAGGGGTCAACATTAGGTCCTCTCCTATTTAACATATTTATCAACGATATCGGTCAATGCTTTCAGCACTCCACTGCCAATCTTTTCGCTGACGACATGAAAATGTTCAAAATCATAAATAATGAAGATGATCTCATGCTTCTACAATCTGATCTTGACAACCTCCACAGTTATTGTGTTCGTAACAAGCTTGACCATAACATTAGCAAATGCTGCTGCATCACTTTCAGTAGATCCACCAGGACCCTGAAAAATGACTACTCGATAAACGGGCTAGTACTTAACAGAGTTCATTTGGTCGTTGATCTTGGTGTCACCTTGGATTCGAAACTATTATTCGATAAACACATAGAGATCATAGTAGCTAAATCTTTGAGAACAGTCGGGTTCTTGATAAGAGTATCAAAAGAATTTAAGATAATTAAAACCCTAAAGATTCTCTTCTGTTCGTTGGTCCGTAGCCAACTGGAGTACTGCTCTCAAGTCTGGAACCCGAGATATAATGAATACATCACACTACTCGAAAAACCGCAACGCAAATTCCTTCGGTTTATTAACTACAAAGTGAGAATCTCAAACGCAAACTTTGATTACGAAGCTACCTGCAAACATCACCACTTATTACCCCTACATATGAGAAGAGAGGCTGCTGACCTAACATTCATGCACAATATCCTCTCGAGTAAGGTAGATTGTTCCTCTTTACTGTCTGAATTTAAACTTGTCACTCCGTTTTGCTCGTGTCCCAGGAGAAACCACTTATACTTCTCTGTTCCCTGCTGTCGCACCAATTACAGACAGAATTCGTACATTCCACGCACAATTCATTATTTCAATAAGAATTATACAAAACTTGTCGACATATTCAACATGAGGCAAAATTATTTTTATTCAATCATTAATAAAAACTTTTTCCAAAAAAGTAACTCATATGGCTTTGATTGATTGTTTTAGATATTTTTATAATTTTAATTAAGTATAAAGTATATTGTTTTAACTTGGTATGTAGGTATTCTAAATTTGTTTATGTACAAAATAACTGTGTTTTTAGAAGTGATGAACAGTAAGGCCAGGTGTTGATGGTCTCCTCTACATAGTTATATATAATTTGGCTGTTTGTTCGTCCAATTAAATAAAAATAAAATAAAATAAAAATAAAAATAAAATATATTATATACCACTAGCTGCACCTCGCGGTTTCATTTGCGTAGTCTTGTTTGTCCATACAAACTTTGGACTTCCGTATCTATTCCTTAGGGGGTGATTTTTGGAAAATTTGTTCTTAGCAGATAATAACTATCTTCTTGGAGAATTTAGGCGAAACCCGCAGTGTTTCTTTAAGGCAAAGTTCTCCAAAGAGGCTGTTAAGAGGTTTTTGGGCGGAGTAAATAAAGGAAACCAAGTAATAGTCAAAATCAAGTCCAATTATCCCACTAATGTTTTAAATGGCACTTTTACTCACTTTTTTGGGCACAGCATTGGAAAATAACAAGCTCTCCGCCTACGTCGCGATCGTCCGCGTAGTCGAGCGATTCCGACCCCGCCGACAGAAAAGTACATTGAATGCCTCCTCCCAAAAACGAACTACGAAATTTGGTGTGATACCTTGAACCAGACAGTAGAGTAGATTGCAGTATCATCCGCAAACTGAGCGATCTGTACATTAGGTTCAGATCGTGGGATGTCGCTGGTGTACAGCGAGAAGAGAATGGGTGAGAGTACAGAGCCCTGAGGGACACCTGCGTGAATGGGATGCGGGGAGGAGAGCGTTCCCTCGGTGCGATAGCTAAACGTTCGATCCCTGAGAAAGTCTCGTAAGATGAGTACAAGACGGTCTGGCACACCCAGTTGGTACAGCTTGAATATCAAGCCGTTGTGACAGACTTTGTCGAACGCTTTCGCTACATCGAGGAAGACAGCTATGGTCCTTTGGGGCTTTGATTTCTTATTGAAACCGCCTAGGATGTGCTCCGTTACGCGGTGCACTTGTTGGACGCAAGAGTGTTTGGCTCTAAAACCAAATTGCTCATCGGGAAGGAGGTTATTGGGACCTAACGTGGGACCAGAGTCGGTTCACAATGAGCCGCTCGTAAATCTTCCCCACAGAGCTGAGGAGACTTATAGGACGGTAGCCGGAGGGCTCGGCTGCCGGTTTGCCTGGTTTGTGAATACCAATGACAATGACATGCTTCCAAGTGTCTGGGAAGGAGCAGTTGCTCATAGCCGCATTGAAGATGCTAACTAAGAGATGGACTAGTGGGACTGAGAAGTGTTTGATCAATTTTGGTGATACCATCAGCACCAGGGGATTTACGGGTCTTGAGGCTCTTGATCAGAGACACTACCTCGGATGATTTTACCGGTGGGAGGAGTGGGAGGTCAGAGATGGACATAGAGCTTTTACGTTCGACTTCAGATTCCACCGAATCGAGGTGATTCTGGTCGACGTGATCTACATTTAGAGTACACTGAGCCTCGAGACTATCAGCTAAACACTCGGCTTTGTCTTCGTCAAGGAACGCTATGGAGAGGGGAGGTGGCCTAATAAGTGGAGGCATTGTCGATTGACCGTCAGATTTCAGAGCTCGAGCCAACTGCCAGTATGCCTGGTGAGTTGGCTCAATCTCTGACAGTTTGTCGTCCCACCTTTGATCACGCAGCTCACTCATGCGTTTCTTTACAGCACGCTGTAAATAGCGCATGGTGGCTTTGTTCTCTGGGGTTGGCATCGAGTCATACGCCCTAGTGGCGGCGTTCTTAGCTGTCAGTAACCTCCTCGCACCCTCGGGCAGTTCGAAGCGGCGACCATCCGCCACCTGCTTTGAGGATTCACCTACTGCGGAGGTGGTCACTGAGAGCCTCGATCGCAATTGATACGTCTTCTACTGTCTGTATGTCATCGGGATTCTATTGAGAGTGGGTGAACTGATAGCTTGGAGGGATTCCCCCAGTTGCTTCCAGTTCACTACCGTTCTAGTGATAGGGGTGATGTCCGTCGGGTCGGGGCCTAATTTCAACAATACAGGGCGGTGGTCTGAAGTCAGTTCGTGTAACACTTCTATAGAGCGCAACCGGAGGGTAACGTTCTTCAGAAGTGCTATGTCAAGTATGTCTGGTCGTTGGTTGTCAACATAGGGATATCTTGTGGGCTCCAGAGGGGTGAGTCACCCACATAGGGCCGAAGCAGTCGATACCGCACCGGGAAAACGGCCTGCTATTTGCGGTCAACCTAGCCTTTGACCGGTACCGCTGGCGCCGCCCTACGTAGTTTACATAACGCACATTTTATTACTACTGATCGTACCGACGGTCGTAAGCGTAATATCCAATAACGTTGCCTCAAGTTGTTGACTATTTGCTCGCAAACTACGTGACTATTACGTATGTGTTCACGTTTTATTAGTAAACGAGTCAGCGGGTGCGCACCGTCGAGTATAGGGGGAGATTTCATCTCCTCCGGTACTGTAGCCGCGTTTATCCTCCCATAGTAGGCCGTCCTTGTTACACGTCTGGTCCAACCTATATAGCCGGCTTTGTCTTTCTACGTTCCTTCCGGCCGCGACTTTCTTTATTTCTTCCGGGAAGCTTTCGCGTTGAGCTTCTTTTATTAGTGTTTTTTCGGCGCGGTCGATATGTTCGAGCGCGAGAAAAGACTTTCGCTTTAGACATTTTTCGATGAACACTAAAACGTACGCCATTGCTCGTACCGCGCGTTCGTAACTCGAAAAACGTTTTATATCCAACAACGGTGTAAGCTCGCTTGCGTGTGTAGTGAATACCTCGGCGTGCTCTTCGTGCGTGATTTTCTCCTGCGGCCAGTCAGCCTCGTGTCCGTACAAGAACGCGGGCCCTGTGAACCACCGGTCTGTGGTGCGTAATTGATTATTGCCGGGTCGGCTGGCGTCATCCGCACAGCTTTCTTCCGCGGCTTGGCTTCTTGTCGTGCCCTGGAGAGGACGAACCGCGACAGGCTCTGGTCGCGGTCATTGGGACGGATCTCTCATTGCCGAGCATCCTAACCGGGCGCTTTGGCGCAGGCTCGAGGAGGGGGGCCCGGGCACTTTGGTGCAGGCTCGAGGAGGTGGGGCCCGGGTGCTTTGGCGCAGGTTCGAGGAGGGGGGCCTGGGCACTTTGGTGCAGGCTCGAGGAGGTGGGGTCCGGGCGCTCGGTGCAGACTCGAGGAGGTGGGGCCCGGGCGCTTTGGCGCAGGTTCGAGGAGGGGGGCCTGGGCACTTTGGTGCAGGCTCGAGGAGGTGGGGTCCGGGCGCTCGGCGCAGACTCGAGGAGGTGGGGTCGCTGGGGATTATCCCCTATGGCTGACGTAGCAGGCGGTGGGGCTACGTATCCGACCCACCGCAGGGAGACCACGGGCGTCCAGACACGGGGAAGTCTGGCGCTCATTGTTGGCGGGTTTGGTCTCCGAGGTAGTTGCGGCGCGCCATGTGTTCTGGCGTGCCGCGAAGAGAAGGGTCCGGCAACGGACAGCCGCGGCGGGTTCGCGGTCGTGTGGAAAATCTGTCCCGCGTTCCCGCCAAAACCGGCAATGACGGAACACCCCGGGGCTTTGGTTGGTATACGGACTCCTACATAACCACCTACCTAACCGTGGTAGGTGGTATCCATAAAGGATTTCCCCGGGACAAAAAAAAAGGTTAGGTTAGGTTAGGTTTTTTTTTTTGAAGGGAGGAGGAAATCTTTTAAAGATACCGCAGATCGCCACTGGCTTCCTGCGGTTATGTCCGAGTCCGTCGGAGGAAATGGATTGGGTTGCCGACGTATACGGACCAAAACCTCCTCCCTTCTCCTAAACTATCGCCACTATTATAATGTGGCGGTTTATTTATTTATTTAGTAACATTTTCATATTATAACAAAGGTTTTTTTATAATTTTTTTTTTCATCACATTACGTATAAAACAAACAAAACAATAGTGCTTATACTACTAAGTGGACATGGTACACAATAATGTAAAAATAATATACATGACAACATATAGCTCAGCTTCAATATACATAACGTGATTTTTAGTACGGGGGACTTCATTCCCTCACCTAGTTAGGCCGATATGTCTTTAAAGCTGTAGCTTGATTGTAGACCCGTTCGCTCTGGCAGCTACGCATAGAGTATTCTCCGCAAAGGCTAGGAAGTGGGTCCGAGTGTCGTCGTTGTCGATTAATGAGTGAAAATTATCGTCTTTTATTTGACAACCCATACTCCACTCGCATTCCAGCCTCTTCAGATCATATTTGGGACAATATTTCAAAATATGAGTGATAGTCTCCTGTGACTGATCATCGCAAGTGCAGTTTGGGTTGTCAGCTAGCTTAAACCTATGCAGGTACGACCGGAGCCCACAGTGACCTGTGAGCAATTGTGTTCTTAGATTGCTAATTTTCAGTTTGCTTAGTTTCTTGTACGCTTTTAGAGGATCAGGAAGTAGCATTTTTGTGCCGGCAGCCGTTGTAGACTCGTTGTATCTTCGTTTCCATTTGATTTTCGTTTCACACACACAGGGGCTGTTTTAAGTTTGAGTGCCGCTTCTTTTGCCAGTGTGTCGGCTCACTCGTTCCCAATAATGCCCGAATGTGAGTTGATCCAGAAGAAATTAACTTCTATGGCATTCTCCATGATTTTTCGCTGTATTTCCGCTGCTATAGGATTTTCAGTATTCGGGTCAGTTATGGCATCTAATGAAGAACGTGAGTCACTTAAAATATTACCAGCCTTTTTTTTATCTGATAAGTAGGTAATAGCCCAGAGAATCGCGACCATTTCGGCCTGAAAGACACTGCAATAGTCTGCGAGTAGTATTTTTTTGCGATGAATTTCAGTTTTGCCGCTCCAGCCCGAAACGGCTGCGCCAACTTTTCCCTCTACTTTACTTACATCTGTATATAGTTTTATCAATTTATTGCTGATATTGTCTGCTTCTGTTTGGGTTTGAATGCTACTGTAAGTGTGTTTTTTCCGCATTGAGGGGTGAGGCAGCTCATAAGGGTTGACTCTTCTCTCCAGCTGTCTCCCCGGCAACTCCTTGAGTGTTTTTCCTCTTTTGTTTTCATAGAGTTCCGCATTTTCTGTTAGTCGCAGATCCAGAGGAAATATTCTTGCCAGGAGTGCGCTAGCAGTAAGCGATGTAGTTCTGTGGGCTCTGCAGATTTTAAGGGCAAACATTCTGGTAACTCTGTTTAGCTGGTCCTTCATGTATTGTTTGCTGCTCGCGGGGGCCCATACGCTTGCTGCGTATAGGACTACAGGTTCAACCGCCGCTATATACAATAGGTGGGTGATTTCCGGATTTAAGCCCCATTGTGTTTTAACCACTCTGGATAGTCTTTTGTAGAAGTTGGTGGCTTTACTGATAACATTCTCGAGATGCGGCTTGAAGGTTAGAATTAGAGGTTAGAAGGGACTTGTCTATTGTGATACCCAAGATCTTCAGCGTGTCGCCTATTTATAGCTGTTCCAGTTTAAAGGTAGGTAAATCGTAGCGTAATTTTTTCGTAACTTATATGACTTCAGTTTTATGAGCGGCGAACCTCATCTTGTAGTCTTTGCCCCAGTTAGCAATCTCTGCCAATGCTGCATTAACCTTGCGCTCTAGTTCGATTGAGGTACTACCAATGGCAATGACTAGAATGTCATCAGCAAAGGCTTGCACGTGGGCTTCCAGATTATCAGCTGCTTTCAACAGTGGGTCCAGCTGGATGTTCCAGAACATGGGACCGCAGATTGAGCCTTGAACGCAACCCTTGCTTGTCTCTCTTGTGACTCTTTCACCCAGATATTCAAGGGTGACTGCTCGGTCTTTAAGGTAGCTGGAGATAAGGTGGATGGTATGCCTATCTATTCGCTTTTTATGTAGCTCTTTCAGGATTCCAGGCCACCAGCAGTTGTCGAACGCTCCTTCGATGTCCAGAGAGACTACTGCTACCAATTTCTTGGTTTTTACTCCATCCTTTATCATTTGAACTGCATCGTATAGAGCATCCTCCGTTCCTATTTGCTGAATAAAGCCGTATTGTCGTCCGCTTAGTCCACTTCCATTTCCTAGGCTCCAGCAGATTCGGGACGTAAATAGTTTCTCCATTACTTTGCCTAGTACTGGTAGCAGACCTATTGGCCGATAGGACTTCGCGGAGGAATAGTTCTTCTTTCCTGGCTTGGGGATGACTTTGATCCATGCTTTTTTCCATATGCGAGGGAAATACCCCATAACCAGACATTTGTTAAAGATTCCCAGTTGGAGTTCTGGCGCTGCTTTGTAGCTTTCAAAACATATGTCGGAAGTTAAACCGTCCTCTCCAGGTGATTTTCTTGGGTTCATGTTGGCATATATTGTATTTACAATATATGCCAATAATTGTATATACAAAAATGGGGCACTCCCTCGGGTAGTGAGGATCCGCATCGATGGTAGTGCATAATTCTAAGGCCTGGTTCCTGATCATTTTCTGACCATCTGTATCATTCTGGACATCGTCTCGGGGGAAGAAGGTTTGTGCAAGAAGTTAAGCCGATTCGTTTGGCGTTAGCATTCCAGAAAGTGGAGAAGCTTCAAGTAGTTGGTATTTTTTGTGAGTATTGGTGAGTTTTAGCATACGGTATGACCTCCGCCATACAGTCTCCTTTTCTTCCTTGTTACAGTATTCCCTGAAGCTGGATGTATAAGTTTGCTCTATGAGCTTTAGGTTAGGTTAGGTTGGGATGCTAGGTCAGGCAACCTCCTCGTGGAAACGGACCCGTGGCCCTGTTTGCAATCGTTGCCGAAGGACATCGTGGGGTTTTTAGTCGGTAGTAGGAGTCCGACATAACCCGCTCGCTATCCCCGGCGAGCGCTTATGCGTAAAAGCATTTTCCCCACGGAAAAAAAAAAAAAAAAAAAAAAAAAAAAAAGGCAACCTCCTCGTGGTGCACCCTGTCAACGAAGCCAACCGTTATTTGGCTGACTTCACTGCCCCGCAACGAATAGCCTGACACACCGCCCCTCCACGTATTCCTATGAAAGTAGCATAGGACACAGTGGATGGGGCAACATGGCGCGAATGTTTGAGAGCCACCATGTTATTTATGTATTTGTGTACTCTGTCTAGATGTATTTGTTATAAAGAAGTATTTATTGTATTATCTATGTATTATGTTCCACTTATTATAGTTAATTGTGTGTATTTATTTTAGGCTTTATCTTCCTTCCCAGCGTTTCTATCCCCCTTTCCCTATTTGCGGGTACGTCGGCTCAGGCCGAGAAATCCCGCACCTCTACGGAAGGCTGCCTCACGTGTTCTGGGGGGGGGGGGCACCAACCGCTCTAACTCAACGATCTGTAAAAACGACGAATGCAAGAACATGGACTCTGATTCAGCAAGTGAAAAAAACCAGGTGCGTCGTAGCCCTCGACTTAAAGGAGGCACAGGTTCCGATAAGGAGCCTGCCAGGGAGCTGCAAGTGATAATCACCCGCTGCAACCCTCAAGAAGACGTAGTAATTGCGATGCGTCCGGAGGACGCAGTGGCTTCGGATTCCGATTCATCCGTGGTGAGCATGGAGACAGCAGAGTCCGGCTCTTTACACAAGTTTTGGAGAAAAAGAAAGAATGACGGTAACCGCTCAGGCTCAGATTCGGGTCAAGACCAGAGCCTTGCAAAACTGCCGTCAGCGAAGAAAGGGAAAGTCCGCGCGCCAGACGCGGAAACATCTAAGGCCAACGCCTACAAAAAATCAGAACTCCAGATGGAAGGCGAAAAGGATGTCTTCACAGCGACTGAAGAACAAAAAAGGGCAAGGATGTCACTCTTATCCCATTGGTGTAGTACAGAGGAAAAGTCCTCTGTAGATTTACAAGAACTGATATTAGGCAGCGTGGATATTATAGAGAAAGTCGCTGCCACTTCCGGTAATCTCAAGGGCACGTTTGTTCGTGGTCTCAAGGAAGCCGGCTCGACGATCAAAGGTGCTGTCACAGAGCTCAGCAACCTCTCTACATCGGATGAGACGCGTTTTTTGCAGGCTGCCAACACTCGCCTTAAAAAAGAAATGGACGAACTGCGCAAGGAGGTCGCCCAGCTGAGGGAGGAGTCGCGAAAGACACAGTGTTTGCACTGCAACGCCCCTACTTCAAACCAGGTTCACTCAACACAAGAGTTTGAGCGCAACATCATGCTCAGAATAGGAAACATGGTAAATGCCAGGTTTGATGCGCTCGAGGACAGACTCCTGCCTGCAACGCGCATAAGACCTGCGCTGTCTGCGGACAAAAAGAAGACAAGTGCTAGCAACCGCGCAGCAGAACCACTAGACGCAGCGGCGCAGCAGCGGCTTCTGTAGAGCCTAGGCCTCATTCTCAAATGCCAGCAGCCTCGACTGATGAATGGGTTAAGGTGACCAAACGGGGCCCTAAGAAGAAAACTACCACAACGACGATACCGGCGTCACAGCCACGACAGCCGCAACCGCAATCGCAGACTGTGCCTCGCCAAAAGAAAAATGTGCCGAAACGCCCTAGAAAACCAAAACTCCGCGTCCCTCGTACGTCAGCCATTGTACTATCAATAAACTCTGGCGGTGCGGAAAAAGGTATTTCGTATGCGGGCGCTCTAGCAGAGGCCAGAAGCAAAATAAATCTTGACGAACTTGGGATTCCATCTGCTCGTGTCCGTACAGCAGCAACCGGGGCACGGGTCATAGAAATTGCTGGCGAAACAAACGAGGCGAAAGCAGATTGCCTCGTGAATAAACTAAAGGACGTATTTAACTCGGAAGAGTCCGAGTATTCCGAGCTTACAAGACCGCTGAATTGCGCATCAGTGGCCTGGACGATTCCGTAACCAAGGACAAAGTTGTGGCAGCCGTAGCCAGTGTTGGCGGCTGTGAGGAAGAGGCCATCAAATCTGGGGACATTATCCGCCCTGAGGGCCGCCTAGGGTCGCTGTGGTTACGGTGCCCCATCGCCGCAGCCAAAAAGGCCGCTGAAGGAAGGATTCGGGTGGGCTGGGTTTCAGTTCAACCGGTACCAAAGTATGCCTTAGCACACTACCCAAAAAGGATAGGAAGAAGAAGAAGAAGTCGTCTGGCGCAGGCTCAAAGGCCCCCATTGCGCAGCCGGCTCAGTAACAATCGCTAGAGGTGAATTTGATGGACACCGGGGGTTAATTATGGCCATATCCTTCCTTCAGGCGAATATCAACCACTGTGCCGACGCTCAGGACCTTTTGCTCCAGAGCGTGGCACAGTGGTTGATACAAATCTCAATTGTAGTCGAACCATACTTTGTCCTCCTCCCCCCCCCGAGACAATTGGGTTGGGGATCATGCGGATACGGTAGCTATCGTTGTCCAATCATCGACAGGCGCTCCACCCTTTGATAGGGTGGTGAGGGGCCAAGGATATGTTATGGTGATTACGGGCGGAATTGCGGTCATAGGGTTGTACTTTTCGCCTAGTAGAACACGCGCAGAATTGGAGCAGTTTCTTGCTCAAGTAGGGTCGCTTTTGAGACAAGCTCACCCGACCCCTGTACTGGTCGCAGGCGACCTTAACTTTAAGTCGAGGGCTTGGGGGTGTCCCATAACGGATGCCTGGGGTGAGACGGTAGAAGATTGGGCTGCATCCAATGAGCTGGATATCCTAAACAGAGGATCGGTGGCTACGTGTGTGCGACCACAAGGCAGCTCCATAGTAGATGTTTCGTTCGCAAGCCATGCCCTTGCAAGCCGCGTCCAAAGTTGGAGGGTGATAACAGATGTGGAGAACCTATCAGACCACCGATACATAAGGTTTATTGTCTCAACTAGGTCATCTAGTGAGTCGGGAACAGTGCGGTCTCCAGTTGGAGGTAACATACGCTGGTCGCTGAAGCAGCTCAACACAGAACTGGCAAAAGAAGCGGCCACCGTTGAGGCATGGAATTATGACTTCAGCCTAATCGAAGCTGCAATGGATGTGGACATAACAGCAGAACAATTGGAAGAGTCTCTGGTTCGCATTTGTGACGCTGCTATGCCCAGAGTCAAACCAGTCAGACCGCGACGGAATCTGTACTGGTGGACCCCGGAAATCGGCCAACTTCGCAGAACATGCGTTGCGGCCCGTCGCACTTATCACCGTTACAGACGTAGACGAGCCCGAGATACAAACCGAGAGCAGGAGCTCTACCAACAGTACCGTACTGCCTGCACTAATTTAAAGAAAGCCATCCGGAATTCTAAGGAGGCCTCCTGGGAGCAATGGCTTGAGACCCTTAATTTGGATCCATGGGTAAGACCCTATAAAGTGGTGAGTGGAAATCTCCGACCTTGGGCTCCCCCTTTGACCACAACTCTTGAGCTGCAGCTACCCGCTCGAGCCGTAACAACCCTCTTCCCTGAAAGGGAGGAGTGGCAGCCACCTGCTATGACACCGCCGTCCGAGTCTGCCACGTCACAAGAAGACATAACACCTGTCTCTCAGGCAGAGCTTGAAGTGGCTGTGGCAAAAATGAAGAAAAAGTACACTGCCCCAGGGCCGGATGGCATACCTGGGCAAGCAATAGCTGTGGCAATGGAAGATATTGGAGAGAAAGTGAAGCTCTTGTTTACTCAGTGCCTCACTCAAGGCCGATTCCCCCAAAAATGGAAGACAGGTAAACTAGTCCTGCTTCGAAAGAGTGAGCGCCCAGCCGAATCACCATCGGCGTACCGTCCTATCGTGCTGCTTGACGAGACAAGTAAGCTCTTTGAACGAGTGCTCGCTTCACGTCTCGTCAAGCACATGATCAGTGTAGGGCCCGACCTTCACGACGGACAATTTGGCTTCCGCCACGGACGGTCAACCATCGACGCCATAGCTCGAGTACGAGATATAACTGAGGAGGCAGTCTCTAGCGGTGACGTTGTTTTGGCGGTTTCACTAGACATAGCGAACTGTTACAACCCTAATATCTGCCGATCTTACAATGGACCACACTCGCATTCAAGCGATTGACGTCAATGCATTTCAACAAGTCAGCAATATTGTTTTGTATATAAACCCATAATTTTTGGATATTATTGTCATTCATTGTTATTCAATTTTACAAGGTTACTCTGCCTCTCATCAGTAATAGTAGTGCGCGATTATTTAAAAACCCGAGTGATCCAACAAGGAGTAAATAAGTGAAAAGTGTAAATAATAGTAATAAAAGTGTTAATAAATCTGTGTTTCCATAAATCTTGTTTTTTTTAAAACAAGTCGGGAACCTAGTCTAACATTATTGGTGTCAGAACAAAAGGGATAATTACTGTTCCCTGGTCGCCCCTACCTGACGAGGGTCCTCCTGCACTTTCACGACGTTTCGTCTCATCGCATGTAGCTCTAAGTTGGCCATTGCACGCTACTGCCTACCGCCAGCTTGTTTACGCCACTGCATCGCCGCTACCGAGCCCGTCAGCCTAGCTCACACATCACACACTCTACGAGAGATCCTTCCGAATTAAAAGGCCGTGTGCACGACTGTGCCAAACTTTTTGATACTCTTTGTAATTTTCTTTTTTTTATGAATTTGTTTTTAGTTGCTTAGAAACGATATAATATGTCAAAAATATATATGTAATTTTTTCTTGAACCGAAAGCACGATTTTTATTTTTTAGCTTTACGAACGGTAAAATAGTGGTCCTTCTACCATAGCATTTGAATCACTTATGGAAACAGTGTTAATATAATTGTTACTTATATAAATAGGAATTAATTTATTTTGTAATTGCAATGGTTGTCACACGCAGCCAATCCCGTTTGATACCACCCCCAGCTGCCGACACTTCTCAATTAGTAGGATCATTTCATCCCGAGCACACTTCTCCAATTGTTAATGAAGAGCAGGTGGTGAGTAATGTGCCCACTGCAGAAGGTACGGCTGCGCCCAGCCCCTCGCGGACGCACTCTATTTTATCGCGCACGAGCCGCTCTTCAGCGACGGTCACTGCAAGGAAGCTTGCAGCGGAGGCACAGCACGCCCGTAATCTCGCACGAATGGAGATGGCTGCGCAAGAAGTAGAGTTGCAAGCGCAGTTGGCTGCTAAAAGGTTGCAGCTCGAAAAAAGTGCTGCCGAGCTGGAACACCAGGCTGAACTGGCTGCAATTGAGGCTGAAACTAGTGAGCACGGCACTCGAAGCGGTCGCAGCAGAGGTAGTATTAGAGACTGGTTGGAAAAACGTAATGAAAGTAGTGTAGTTCTGCCAAGTAATATGTATAACCAGCACACTTTAGCGGGTGACAAACACAGTAACCAATTAAATAATGATCAACAGACAGTACTCGATCTTGGTATTAAAAACGTCAACTTTCCACAGGCTTCAACATCGTGCTATAACGATGTCCGTAATGATACTTCAGGAAAAAAACAGCCGTTGACGTCAAAGAGCAGCATTCAGCAAGACGACTACGATTTGGTGCCTTCTTCAATCCATCAGCGGCAAGAAGACGTAGAACCAGTGCACCGGCTCGTCTCTGCTTTCGATCGCTTAGTCAATAAAATGCAACCTTTAAATAGCAATCGTCAAAAAGTAAACATCAACCTCCCAACGTTTGACGGAAAATCGCCTCTGGATTGGTTAGTGTTCAAACGATCTTATAATGACTCGGCAAGTACGTTCACGCCCTCTGAAAATCTAGCTCGTCTTAGTGTGACTTTGAAAGGGGTGGCGCGTGAAGCCGTGAGTGTACTTCTAGCCACGGCTCTACAACCTGGTGTAGTCATGCAAGAATTGGATCGGCGTTTCGGCCGTCCAGAGCAAATCGTTTTACGAGAGGTCGCGACAATTCGCGCCTTACCTAGGATTAATAACGAATTAAAGGAATTGTCTGTATTTTCTTCGCGTGTACGTAATTGTGTAGAAGTAGTCAAACTGTTAAACGAAACTGATTATCTACATTCCCCAGAATTGTTCTCGGCACTGATAAACAAGTTGCCCCTATTGTTACGCACAAGGTGGATTGACTACGCAGCAGCGTATACCACCTACGGCCCTACATCCAGTAGTGCGAGGGTTGAGATGCTGTCCGAGTTCCTAGCACGTGAGGTGGATTTACACGCAAGGTTTGGCGATATGACTGAGACTTATGGTAACGTGCCACGGGAACGTGCTCATGCTGTGTCGGAATCTCATTCTATTCCACACGAGCAATGCAACCCGTCGACTAAAACTATAAAAAATAAACATAACATTCACAAAAATATTTCATGTCTTTGTTGTAAACAACCTCATGACATATCAGTTTGTGACATTTTCAAGTCAATGACAGTAAGCGACAGATGGCATTTTATAAAAAAATATAAGGTCTGTTATCGTTGCTTGAAAAAAGGTCCTCATGTTTTTAGGTTGTGTAATAAGAATAAAGAAAAGTGCGAAGTAGACGACTGTAATCGTAAACATCATAGCCTACTGCACGATCCTGATTTTATTCCTACAACTACGGCTCACGTAGACGAAAATGTAGCTTCCACGTCTAACACTTCTTCCTTCCAGGCTTCCGCCGCAACAACTTCGAGCTCTTCGGGACATAATACGGCTAGAGAGGTAGCCGCGCACACCACCGCGACGTCAGATTCACTGAGCGTGCTGGATGTTAGCCCTACTCTCCGCCCTCTCTTGAAGATAGTTGCAGTGACAGTATCAGGGCCCTTAGGAAGTGTAGACACTTTTGCGCTATTGGACGACGGTTCTACATCCACGTTTATCGATTCTGAAATCTCCACTCGTATCGGCGCTGACGGCCCGGAAAGTCACATATATTTAGACTGCGTTGGAGGTTTAAATCGAGGGACGGCTGTGAAGTATGTAGATTTCCAGATAAAAGGACGACACGCAAATGAAATCTTCTCAGTACGTAGAGCGCGTTCTATTAGTGATTTAGGCATAGCATGCAAACAATCAGTTAGCCGCGATGTCTTACGTACGTATCCACATCTAACTGACATAGGTAATTATTTGTGCTATGAAAATGCTACACCTATGTTAATTATAGGCATCGATAATTGGCACCTGTCCATAGCGACTGCCACGAAGAAAGGGACTAAGTCACAACCTGTGGCGATACAGACGGCATTAGGCATGGGTTCTTTTCGGCTTCGCAAGTAGCAAAAGCAGACCGGTCGAAACAATATGCCATGTACAATTAATCGAACCTGACAATCCCAAACACGAACTCGATCAACTGATTAAAGAGCAATATAAGTTGGACGCGATAGGAATATCTAAACACGAGGCGCGTAGCACTGATGACCAACGCGCACTTGAAATCCTTGAACGCACGGCTCACCGACTACCAGATGGGCGTTTCGAAGTAGGTCTTCTCTGGAAGGCGGACAGTCTAATGGTGCCAAATAGCTATCCGTTGGCGCTATCTAGGTTTAGGAGTCTCGAGACTAAGATATTGAAAGAACCTGATTTTGCAGAACAATATCGAAAAAATATCCACGATATTTTAAACAAAGGTTACGTCGAAGAATGTACCGGTTTAATTCCGAAGGGTGTTTGTTGGTATCTGCCACACTTTGGTGTGACAAATCATAACAAGCCCGGCAAGTTACGTGTCGTGCATGATGCTGCGGCGCAATCACGAGGGGTCTCGTTGAACTCCATATTACTGCCCGGGCCTGATTTCTTGCAATCCTTGCTTGGAATTCTAATGCGTTTTAGGGAAGGAAGGATCGCTCTTACAGCAGATATTAAGGAAATGTTTCCACAAGTAAAAATTATCCAGAAAGATAGAGATGCGCAAAAATTTCTTTGGCGCGACAATCCTTCCGGTCCCATAAAGGTATATCGCATGTCTTCGATGATATTCGGCGCATGTTCTAGCCCATCGACAGCGATCTACATTATGAATCTCAACGCATCAGAGTTCCGTGATGATTTCCCCGAGGCCGTAGAGCTTATCAAAAGCAATATGTACATGGATGATTTCATCTGTAGTGTTGATAGTTTGAATCATGCAGCTCGTCTAGCTAGTGAAATTGTGACGATACATAAAAGCGGAGGGTTCGAAATGCGAGGTTGGCTAACGAATAATCCACCAGCTTTGGCCCAGCTGCCAGTAGAATTACTATCCGATGTGGTGTCTGGCAAGGGTATAGAGCTATGTAAGGACGCTGTGAATCGTACGCTAGGTCTGATCTGGCAACCTGCTCTTGACGAGTTAAAATTTAGCTTTGGAATATCATCTGATTCTTCAGCTCCAATCACTAAACGTCAATCATTAAAACAAGTTATGCGCATCTACGACCCTTTGGGTATTTTAATGCCAGTCGTAATAAAGGGCCGTATTCTTTTCCAAAACTTGTGGCGTAAAGGTCTGGACTGGGACGAAAAGTTTAGCGAAGTTGATTCGAAGGTATGGAACGAATGGTTTGAGAATTTGAAGTCAGTTGCAGCAATACGCGTACCGCGACGCTATAATTTGCGAGATGCAGAAGTTTTACAGCGCGAGTTGCACATCCTTTGCGACGTGAGTGAATCAGCGTACGTCGCCGTCGCGTATTGGCGGATTACTGACTTTCATGGTAAAGTAAGTTTAGCTCTTGTTTGTAGTAGGGCTCGGGTCGCCCCTCTAAAACCAACTTCCATACCACGCCTGGAGTTGCAAGGAGCATTAATAGCAACTCGTCTCGCAACTTTCATATCTGACGCTCATCGTCACAAACCTCACCGACGCTACTTCTGGTGCGACTCCATGACTGTTTTAGGTTGGTTGCGTAGTGACGCTCGAAAGTATAAGCCTTACGTAGCTAATCGAGTCGGAGAAATTCGGGAAAGCTCTGCGCTGTCTGAATGGCGCTGGGTCCCCACCGCCCTCAATGTCGCTGATGATGCGACACGTGTGAATCGTAGCATACTAACTATGGAGTCGCGTTGGATGTGTGGGCCCTCATTTTTGTTATCTCCTTCGACAGAATGGCCAAAGGAGATAGCAGGATATGAGAATATAGAAAACTCAAAAGACAAAGAATTAAAGCCATCCGCACGTGTCATTAAATCACCATCATTGTCGAACCCATTGATTAATGACGTTATATGCAATTGTAATAATATAGTAGAGTTGCCGCTACCAATTGCTGCTGATCCGACCCATTTTAGTTCATGGCTCAGGTTGGTGAGGGCAACTGCTAGAGCTCATCATTTCATCGCTGCATGCATCACCAGGGTGAAGGGGGTTTCTAATAATTTTATTCTTCCTCAACGTAGCTCAACACCATGCACTTCTTCCTCTTCCCTTCAACCACTTACAGCACAAGCTCTTCAAAACGCGGAGGTCCACATATTACGAAAGAGTCAAGACATCACTTTTCGAAAAGAAGTAGTTTGCCTTTATCGTGGACGACCCATTCCGCCGAAAAGCAGACTCGTGAGCCTTACTCCAGCCATAAACTCAAATGGCCTATTATACGCACGAGGACGAGCCGCTATTACCGTTGATATCACAACCAATACCCAGCCTATATTATTAGATGGAAAAGACCCTGCTGTACGTCTCTTAATCTCACACTTCCATATAAAGTTTGCACATGCCAACACGGAAACGGTCATCAACGAACTTCGGCAGCAGTATTGGATTTTAAGCCTGAGAAATGCTGTCAGGATGATTGTACGACATTGCCAGTTATGCAAACTAGTGCGTAGAAACCCTGTACAACCTGCTATGGGAGATTTACCGGAAGCTCGACTCGCACACAGTAAACGAACCTTCACATTCGTGGGATTAGACTATTTTGGGCCTTTGTTGACTACTGTCGGGCGTAGACATGAGAAACGATGGGTCGCTCTCTTTACCTGCATGACGTCGAGAGCTATACACCTAGAGGTAGTGCACAGCCTCTCCACCGATGGTGCTATAATGTGTCTTCGCCGCTTCATCGCCCGAAGAGGGACGCCAAGTCAAATCTTCTCAGACAATGGCACAGCCTTTGTGGGTGCTAACCGAATTTTACGTGAACTGTATAGTGAAGCAGTCCTTGAATATGCGGCCAATAATAAGATTGAATGGAAATTCGTGCCGCCATCTGCACCATTCATGGGCGGGGCTTGGGAACGCCTAATAAAAACTGTTAAAACAGCACTCAAGGTCACGCTTCGAGACCGAACACCAACGAATGAAGTACTGGCAACACTCTTAATGGAAGCTGAAGCCTTGGTCAACTCGCGACCGCTAACTCATGTTTCACCGGACCCAGCTGATCCAGAAGCCCTCACGCCCTTTCATTTTTTGCTTGGAAGCTCATCTGGCCGCTCCATCCCAGCCCAAGTGAGCGAGGCAGACTTGTGCAGCAGAAGTGGCTGGCGCAGAGCTGTTCGGCTGGCCGATCATTTTTGGAGGCGTTGGCTACGCGAGTACTTACCAAATCTTGCTCCAAGGCGTGTAAGAGGAACCACAGAAACGGTAGCCCGAATTGGAAGCCTAGTCTTAATCGCAGATGGAGATCTACCACGAGGTACATGGCCACGAGCTACATGGCCACGAGGAGTGATTACTGCTACTTTCCCTGGTCGATGGCGTTGTACGGGTGGTAGACGTACGGACCTCCGCAGGGATATTACGCCGGCCCCTGAAGAAGATCGTCCTCTTATGAAAAGGGGGGAGAATGTGCACGACTGTGCCAAACTTTTTGATACTCTTTGTAATTTTCTTTTTTTTATGAATTTGTTTTTAGTTGCTTAGAAACGATATAATATGTCAAAAATATATATGTAAATTTTTCTTGAACCGAAAGCACGATTTTTATTTTTTAGCTTTACGAACGGTAAAAGGCCGTATTGCAAATACCGAGGACTTAGCGCTTCATACTTTCTTGTTAGGGTTACCGAGTCATATATCTACAATCCTTAGGTGTAGAAATCCCTCGAACCTAAACGAAGCGGTTAACCTTGCCATTCAAGAAGAGAAGCTGCATAATTATGCCCTGCAAACTCAAACGGCTAACCAATTAAGACCAAAGTGCAAAATCTGTGGCAAAACAGGGCATCTTGATCGAAACTGCTTTAATCGCGAGCGTCCAATTTCCTTTCGTGAGCGCCCTGTGCACAACGTCAATAATAACATTCCTCAATATCCTTCTACATCAGCCACTGTACCCCAAAACCCAGTGAAAGTATGCAGATACTGTAAAAACCTGGGTCACGAGATTTATGAATGTCGTAAGAGACAATTCAATAATTCACGTCACCAGCATACCAAATCTACAAAACAGATTCATAACCTTTCCCACAATGAGGATGATCGCAGCATCCGGGAAGATTCTTTTGATTCTGATTCACGCTCTGATTTAAACTGACTATTATTCCGGTCCCGCGTCGTACGGAATCCGCAACTCAAACTGGGTAGGGGACCGAGATGACGCAGTTACTATTATTGCTCAGCCAGCCTCTGGTTCCCCGTCCTTCGACAGGGTCATAAAAGGCCGGGGATGCGTGCTGGTTATCTTGGATGGAATCGCAGTGATTGGGGTGTACTGTTCTCCGAGAAAGACACTAGCAGATTTCGAACAGATGCTCCCGGAAGTCGGAGCTCTGGTAGGACAGGCACGACCCTATCCCATACTGGTGGCTGGAGACCTCAACGCGAAGTCTATGGCTTGGGGATCACCTGCGACAGATGCGCGGGGAGAAACATTGGAAGATTGGGCGATGTCTATGGATCTGGAGATCCTCAACAGGGGATCTGTGGACACGTGCGTGCGAGAAAATGGTGGTTTAATTGTAGATGTCACATTTGCAAGCCCACCTCTCGCGCGCCGTATCCAGGGATGGGTAGTAAAAGAAGACGTGGAGACTTTGTCGGGCCACAGGTATATCCGTTTCGATGTTTCTGCAGGCTTAGCTATACCAGTGCGCCGGTTATCTGTTGAAGATGATGTGCGTTGGTCCCTGAAGCGGTTAGATGCGGAGGCTGCAAAAGAAGCGGCTATCGTAGAGGCCTGGGTGTCTGGGTCCAATTATGCTGTGGAAAACATAAATGCTGGGGCGGAATTGCTTACTAATGCTCTCACCCGCATCTGCGACGCATCTATGCCGCGAGTCAAACCTATCCGGCTGCGTCGGCAGCTTTACTGGTGGAAACCAGAGCTCCGCCAATTGCCTTCATGGGGGCGCCCTTATAAAGTAGCGACAGGTAAACTTCGCCCCCCCGCTCACCAAGACACTTGAGCCAGAGTTCCTGGACCGCGTCGTGACGTCCCTCTTTCCGGAAAGAGGACAATGGAACGCACCAACTATGGCACCATTGGGCAGGACAGATAACGAGCCAGAGGACATCCCACCAGTTACGGATGGTGAGATCAACATCGCAGTACTGAAACTTCGCAAGAAGACCACAGCCCCAGGGCCGGATGGCGTGCCCGGACGTGCCGTGACTCTAGCAATGGGAGAGATGGGACATGGAGTAAAGGCACTGTTCACTGAGTGCCTGGCCCAGGGTCGATTCCCAAGGATGTGGAAAACGGGCAAACTTGTTTTGCTACGTAAGAGTGGGCGGCTGGCTGATTCACCGTCAGCCTATCGCCCCATTGTTTTACTTGACGAGATGAGCAAGTTTTTCGAGCGCATTCTCGCTGCACGTCTGATTAAACACATGAAGAGGGTAGGGCCGGATCTCCACGAGGGTCAGTTTGGCTTCCGTAGCGGCCGGTCGACTCTGGACGCCATCGCTCAGGTGCGAGTCCTCGCAGAAGAGGCGACTGCTCGGGGTGAGGTAGTATTAGCAGTATCGTTGGACATTGCGAATGCCTTTAATACCTTGCCGTGGGAGACCATAAAAGAGGCGCTCAGGTATCATGGCGCGCCCAGATACCTACAAAAAATCTTGGCGGATTACTTTGTCGACCGGGCAATTATATATCCAGCCCAGAGTGAGTGGCGTAGGAGAACGATGTCGTGCGGTGTTCCACAGGGGTCAGTCCTTGGACCACTCCTGTGGAACATCGGATACGATTGGGTGCTACGAGGCGAGAATTTGCGAGGCATCAGTGTGACTTGTTACGCTGATGATACACTTGTAACAGCCCGTGGTAGCACCCACAGAGAAGCAGCCCTCCTTGCTACAGCGGGTGTGGCTCAAGTTGTAAGGAGAATCCGAAACCTAGGATTGGATGTTGCTCTGTTGCTCTGTGCAAATCAGAGGCCCTCTTTTTCCACGGGCCACGAAAGGCACCACCGCAGGACATGAGCATTGTTGTTGGCGGAACCGCTATCCGCGTCAAACCGACAATGCGCTATCTAGGAATTACTCTAGACGGTCGATGGAAATTCACAGCTCATTTCCAACAACTGGCTCCAAAACTAATTTCTTTTGCTGGCGTGTTAGGGAGACTACTCCCAAATATGAGGGGATCAAACGAGACATGCCGCCGCCTTTACAGTGGCGCGCTTCGCTCAAAAGCTCTATATGGAGCACCCATATGGGCAGGAGACCTAAGCTCACACAACAAGGCGTTGCTGAGACGCCCGCAACGCGACAATGCGCTCCGGGCAGCCCGGGCGTATTGCACCGTCTCTTTTGAGGCAGCGTGTTTACTGGCAAGTAGCCCTCCATGGGACCTCGAAGCGGGAGCACTAGCGGCGATTTACCATCGAAACGCCGAGGCACGTGCCAGCGGAAACTTGCCGCCTCCAGAAATAGTCAAACGTTGGAGAGAGCGTGCCCAAAGTTACATGCTACAAAAATGGACGGAGAGATTAGCTAACCCAGAGGCTAGCCAAGAATTAGTGGCTGCCTTTAGGCCTACGCTTATATCATGGGTCAAACGTAAGCACGGTGCCTTGACCTACCACCTGACGCAGATCCTAACAGGGCATGGTTGCTTTGGCAGATATCTGTGCCGAGTGGTTGGTCGAGAGCCAACAACGCTTTGTCAGCATTGTGGGGGAATACTCGAAGACACGGCGCATCACACCCGCGCCGTGTGTCCTGCTTGGGCGGCACCACGTGCAGCACTAATACTGGTAGTTGGCAATGACCTGTCTTTGCCGGCTCTAGTTGCGGCTATGTGTAGCAGTGAGGAAGCGTGGGAAGCAATGGTCACCTACGCGGGAACTGTTATGGTTGCGAAGGAAGTGGCGGAGAGAGAGAGAGAAGACAGCGACCTCTCCCTCCCTATACGCCGCAGGAGACTAGGTCGCAGGCGGTTGGCTTACGCCCATCGCATGCCACCATAACAGGGACTTAGGGCGGCAGATGTGGAAGTCTGCCACCCGTAGCAATAAAAGTCCCGAGAAGTGACACGTTCCAACAGTATGGAATATTATACAAAGCGGCGCAAACGGGTCAAACCCTCTAAAGAAGAGCTCAATCTGGGTGACCGCTGAAGTGATTACGGAAGCGCGTGTAGCGAACTCGCGATCACTTCACACGCGTGGTGTGACGGCCACCAAGAGGTTTTAGTGGGTATTCCTTCGGCATTGTACTCACGTTGCCGGAGGTGTGAGTGTCTAGACTCAGGTGAGTCCCACATAACTCCGTGTTCCCACAAAGCACGGAGTATGCGTAAAAGCATTTCCTCTTGTAAAAAAAAAAAAAAAAAGGTTAGGTTAGGTTTTTTTTTTTTTTTTTTTTCTTCTCCCCCGACATTTTACAAGTCGGAGACCTTTTTGGTCTTTAATAGTTTCATTTTCTGTTACTTATAATTTCTATTTCTACCCATATTTATCTAAATAGTACTGCTCTATTTCTAATTTAGTTGCCTAATTATTATTCTAATATGTTAATCCTGTGTATACTTATTATACAAGTGAAAACATATTGACTCTACTTATTTCTTTTTATTACTAATTTTGCTGTTTCGATGCAGTACTCTAAAAATTTCGGTCTACTTATTTTATTCCCTATAATTTCGTTTATGTTATTCTTTGTTAATTTCATTCCTATTTCACTTTCACACTTCAATCTTTCATACTCATTAATGGGGCAGTCTAGTATTACGTGCTCTACTGTCTCATCACTATCCGGATCGCATGCACATGATGGGCTTTCCTTGCATTTGAAGCGACTCAAGTATGCGGAAAACCCACCGTGCCTCGTCAGTATCTGAGTTAGCACACCCGTGGGCTTAATTTTCCTGGCCAGTCTATATGCCGCAATTGCATCCGGAAAGAACATTCTCGTCACGGAGGCCGTCGTACCCGACTCATATCTCCTGGGTGAATGCCGTCCTCACGTTTGCCCGTGTTTCGAGCGCCAAGCGGTGAAGCGAGCTCTGGTTGGCTACAGTTTCTAGGGCTGACCTAGAGTCACTGTAGATTCCAAAGCTCGCTTCACCTCTCTTCAGTATCTCTGCTGTCGCCCTGGATATGGCGAGAAGCTCGGCTTGGTACACGGTACAGTACTTGGCGAGTGGAATCTTGACGGTTTTATTTTCAGCCATCGTCTCTCCAAATGGAGAGGGAGGCTCCAACACCACCGTCAATTTTGATGTTAAAAATTATCAAAGTCTGCTTGCATTTCTTTCTTTTATTTCAATGGGATGCAATATGACCGTTCCCTGTTTGGGTGTAGGGATTCTTACTCTATTTATCTTATTTAATTTCCTATATTTTACTATTTTACTTATATCTTTATATCTTGTTCATATATTTGTTACATTTATTTCTTAACTGAACTACTGAAATACCTATTTTTATTTACTATGTTTTTTATGCTGTTTATATATATTTTAAAATATATATTCACCATAATTTCATACCTACTTATTTCTATTACCAACTATAATAACAATTTCAGTACAGAAACTTAGAAATTGGTTCCTTGTCTCTTTATTGGCCATTATTTTGTTTGAATTTTCTGCGACTATTTCGATATTCAAAGACATGCTAGTTTCGTATCTTTTTAGAGCGAAGACGGGGCACTCGAATAAAACATGGACTATCGTTTCGCTTACATCTGGGTCACAGATGCACGATGGATTCTCCTTACACTTGAATCGGTTCAAGTATTCGGAGAACCCACCGTGCCCCGTTAAAGCTTGGGTCGTTTGGCTGGTGGGGACGAAGTTGCGGACGATTTTATACGCTTCTATGGCATCTGGGAAGAAGATTTTTGTGACTCCAGCTGTTGTTCCGGCCTTGTACCGCTGGTTCCATTCTTCGAGCGCTCCGAGACGAATCTGCCGCTTTGCGTAGGAGACCGGGAAATTGTCATAATCGGGCCGCCTTTTGGTGTTCTGCGCGGCCTCTTTCGCAAGCTGATCTGCACGCTCATTACCCTGCAGTCCCGCATGGGCTTTGATCCAAAATAATGAGACTTCCTTATTTTGGATTTTGCAGGTTCTGAGGTTTTCCCGTGTCTCCTCGGCCAAGGGGTGTAAGGAGCCATTGTTAGTGATTGTCTGGAGCGCTGAACTGGAGTCACTGTATATCCCATAAGTCTGTTCTGAGCGTTTGAGGATCTCTCGCGTGGCCTTGCATATTGCCAATAGTTCAGCCTGATAGACCGTGCAATATGATGGCAGTTTGAATTTGAGGGCTTTGATCTCGGCATCACCGGACCATAAGGACAGTGCTGCTCCGACCTCACCCTCCATCTTACTGCCATCGGTGAAGATTTTGACCTCTTGGGGGTCGTGGAGGTCCATTTGTTCCTGGTCTATCAGGCTGACGTAGCCCAGGCTGATATGCTCTGCGGGATGCTTTGTTTGAGCGTATGGTATGTGTCGCTCCACCTCCCTGTCCACTAGCTCTGGTCGGGGCACCCCCCTCTTCACCTCGTACAGTGCGGCTGCCTCCTGTATCCTGAGGTCGAGTGGGAGTATCCCGGCCAGGACCAGTCCTGAGTTCAGGGAGACGGTGCGGTACGCCCTTGTTAGCTTTTGGACGAAGCCCCTCTGTACCGCGTTCAGCTGTTTTTGGATGCCTATCTTCCTTGTTGCTGGTCCCCAGACGCCCGCCGCGTACATTATGACGGGTTCCACAGTTGCTGTATATATGATCCTAGTGATCTCCGGGCTAAGGCCCCAACTACTCCTGGCGGCTCTAGATAGCTGCTTATATATATTGATAGCCTTCTTGCAGACGTTAGCAGCATGGCTGTTGAAGGTTAACTTATTGTCTATGGTGTTAGGTTAGGTTTTTTTTTTTTTTTTTTTTTTTTTTTTTTTTATCAGCTCCACAGACTCCAGGGTCCGTGCCATTTTTTAAAAATTTCTCTTTTTTGTTTTTTTTTTTATTACGATTACATTTATAAGGGGACAACTAATACTAAACTAAACTAGGGAAGCAGGATTTTTTTTTTTTTTTTTTTTTCCCAATATTGTTGTTTCTGCTTTACAATTGGCAATTTCTTCCTCGGAATATTTATGAGCGTTCACAACAGACCAGTGTCCGCGGGCAGCACCCGTTCACGAGTTGACCCGTGCATCAGCCATCGCCCTCCTCAACCCTATTTGGGGGAAGATTGCGACCCGATACACAGGGCCACCGCTCGCCAACACATTTTAGTGGGCATGACCGTTGTGGACGCTCATACGTATTCTATGTCTTGCTTTATATAAAACAATAATGGATTTAATTTTTTTTTTTTTTTTTTATTTTTTTTTTTATTAAAGGGGAGGGGGATTACATTTTCTCATTGACATTCACATTGAAATAATGACTTTACATTTTACTACATATTATTTTGACTTATAACTATTATAGGATTACATTATGATTTTACATTTACATCATTGGGACTTACTTAATGCAGATGGGTGGGGGATTGCATACATATAACATTACAATGGGGACTTACATTATTCAGAGGGGGGGTGGGGTAGGAATTAAGAACAGATTTACCTTTGAAATAATGACTTTAACATTTACGACTAATTTTATATGAAAATTGGAGGGGGGGATTTTAGTGGGGATTATTCCAAGCCCGGGTCGCATTTCAGCAGGACCTCCATAACCACGCTATTTCTATCCCTGATGGCCATTTTGAGGTTGTAATCTCGGATGGTCTTTGGACTAGCAACCATCGATTGCCTAACGAACCGCCCAATGGCATCATCTTCATCGTCTGCGTAGTACGTGAAGGTTCCGGTGTGACGTGAAATTGCAACGACTGCGTGTGGAACGCTCTCGTGCAACTTCATTTTGCTCTTGGTTTTTAAGGCGATAACGGACTCGTACGTCAGTCCCTGCGCCTCGTGTATGGTAAGGGTGCGTGATCCTTCTCCCTTTCCGTAACCCTCGTTGGTCAGGGTCTCCTTCTCTTCCTGGGTATGAACCAGGAACAGGGTGTTTGGAAGGGATTTTGGGATATGCGCACCCGTGTACCTTTCGATGCGCAGGGACCTTATACGGGGAGCTGAGGAATAGACGCCAGAGTATATTTCCCTCAGAGCGTACGCAACATCCATGGGGTTCCTATGCGTACATAACAACTCCTGGCTGATGTTAGTTACCAGGTTTGGGCGATTGTACCTTAGCTCGAACAGGTTTTCCCTGTCGATATAAGGTAACTGGTTGACATCTCCGATGAGGACTAGTTCGTTAACGCTAGACAGCCTGGAAGCCATGACTATGGCCCCGAAATGGTTCATGAGGGCTTCATCCACCATGAGGCGGGTGTATCTCTCATTCTTTTTAAAACCATTTACGAGGACCGAAGCCATCGTGCGCACCTTGGTTTTTACCAGGTTTCCGATTCGGTGCGCAAGCTTCTCCCTTAGGTCTTTGGCTGCCTCTGTTGTTGTTGTTACGATAACGTCCTTGTCCACATCGAAATGTCTTACCACCCAAGTTGTTTTTCCGCATCCTGGAACTCCATTGACCCATTGTATTTTAGGTACTTCCCAGTGTTTCCAAAACTGCTCGATTTCAGAGTCCACCGAAATGGCTTGCGCCATTTGTAGGATTCTGTCATCCAGCACTATTTTGGTGCACCGGGCTACCACCACAATTGGGTCATTGTTAGGTGTCGCGTATTTGGGACTTTCGGCTCGCTCCGTTTCTCCCTCATCCAGGAGCACAAAGCCACTTGTTGCATTGTAAGCCGCCATATACTGACCTGACATTGATCCCATGATGACTTGGGACGTGTCATTGTTGTATACTGCGGCTTCAGCCTCCTCGAGTCTCTCTTGTAACAGACGGGCTTCGAGGACACTGCCCTCTTTTGCCCTTCTGTAGGACTGCAGGATGTTTTCGCAGGTCCTGAGATTTACTTGTTTAGTCGCTCTCGTGATTGCGAGAAACTCGAAGAAAGCGTTTGCTGCGTGGCTTGATGGTTCCTGTGCCTGGATATAACGGGGAGGACTGACTTGTCCCATGTCGGCTCTGTAGCGCACTGCTTTTTTGGGAGCTGTACTACGGGCTTTGGATTTTGTGGGTAGGGGATTTGTGGGATCTGACGGTTGTCGGAATAAGCTTTGTACCGCAGCTTTGAAAGCCGCCAAGAACGCGGTGGCTCGGCCCTTGCTTTTTGTTGGGCTGCGCTCTCGGGTCTCTGCTGCCTCTGCTCTTTCCTGGAGCCGCTCCGAACCGCTTTTGGTGATAGGGATGGGATGTCCCCAACAGTCAGTAGCATTAGTGTTCCGTGACTTCTTGAGGTAATTGAGATTTTCACCTCTATCCTCATACACTATTACCTCGTGATGTTCTGAGGCTCTAATGCAACCTAGTTGGTCTGCGACATCCCCTTTGGAGTGTTCTATCACCATAGCGTCTACGCTTATCACTCGGGCTATGTCCACATTGTCTGCTATTTCGGAGAGGATCTTACAGGCCTGAGCAAAAGGCGTCGCGTTCGCCCACTCGACCAGTGCGACTGTTTTGTTTTTCAGTCGCACCAATCGACAGGGGCAGCCCGTGACGACTAGTGCTGGCATTGCGTCGAATGTTTTCCGCTTCATTGTTGTTTTGAAGGTACTTCCGTTCAGCAGACATGCTAGCCCGGGTGATATCCGCACTCGGCCTTTGGCTCCGGGTAGGCAAAAACTTATTCCGAGTTTCTCCCTTCTGTCGTCCATAAAGAGAGCAACGCCCCGGATGCGAATTCCAGGCTCACCTTGCCCTCCGTATGTCAACAGCTGGGAGATTTCTGTGTTTCTGGGTTTCTGTTGTGGGGGGGGGGTCGATGATAGGGATTTGGGTTGGTGGAAATGGTTTTGTGGTGGGTGGTAGGGTTGTGTTTTTTGCAGCTGCCGCTTTGAAGGACCTCTCCACAAATGCCAGGAAATATCCTCTTTGTTTTGTGTCTGCTAAGATGGTCGGCAGATCAGATTCCAGTATTTTCCTGCGCATTATGATTTCGAGATCCTGTCGAGCTGCTGCAAAACGAGGGCAATCTAGGATAATGTGCCAAACCGTTTCTGGGACGTCTGGATCGCACTCACATGCTGGGCTGTCCTTGAGTCTGAACCTGTGGAGATACTCGGCTATTCCACCATGTCCTGTCATCGCTTGCACTATGAATGGCGACAATTTCACATCTCGATTCAGCCGGAATGCCTCTCTAACATCCGGTAGAAACTTTTTCGTGATTGTGCCTGTGCCCGAGGTTTCGTACCGATCTTGCCAGGTACTGATGGTTTCGTCTCGGATTTTTCTTCTGACATAGGACAGGGGAATCTTACTGTAGTCTTCTGAGGCGCATTTGAGTGCCGCTGATTTTGCGAGCTCGTCGGCTCGTTCGTTGCCGGCGGTACCCACGTGCGCTCTCAGCCAGTAGAGCCGAATATCTCTTCCTTCAGCTTTGATCTTGCCAATGTTTTCCTTTATGCTCCTTGCTAGGGGGTGGCTGGTCTTTGGACTCTTGAGCATATCGAGTGAAGATCTTGAGTCACTCAAGATATTGACCAAGGGGTCTTTGCTCTGTTTTACCAGCATAGTCGCCCTATGGAGAGCATAAAGTTCCGATTGAAAGACTGTGCATTCGGAATGCAGATTGAAGGTGGCGAACCGTTTCTCTCTTCCTTCCTCCCACCAGGTCATAGCAGCACCTACGTGACCCTCAATTTTACTACCATCTGTGTAAATTTGGGGTCCGTTGATCTGAGTGGTGCTGGTTTCAAGGAGCTCGTACTCCACGGATGTTCTTCTGGACGGGTGTGGTTGGTCCATAAAGCTTTCGCTTTGTTCGAGCTCCTTTTCCGGGGGGAGGTAGTCAAGAGAGAGATTCTTTTTGGCTCTGTACAGGCTCACTGCCTCAAGGATTCTTAGGTCTATGGGGATCAGTCCTGACAAGGCGAGTGCTGAGGTGAGGGAAACAGTACGGTATGCCCTACACACTTTCTGGGCAAATCCTCTTTGGAGGGCGAAAAGCTGTGATCTATTCATTTCGAGATCCACTGCTTTCCCCCAAACATTTGCCGCATAGGTGAGTATGGGTTCCACCACTGAGACGTATATTGTTCTCGTTATTTCGCTGTTTAGACCCCAAGTCACCTTCGCTGCGCACGCCAGCTGCTTGTAGATATCTGCAACTTTTTTGCACTGCGCAGTGACGTGTGATTTGAAGGTGAGATTGCGGTCGATTATGAGGCCTAGTAGTTTTACTTCCTCTACGAGGTTAAGTCTTACGCCAGCCATGATCAGGTTTGGGGGGTGGTACTTCAACTTTTTTGTTAGTAGCATCGCGTTGGTCTTATGCGGTGCAAAGTTGAGTTTGTTGTGGACTCCCCATTCCATAACCATTTCTAGCGTTTTATTGACTTCCTCTTCTAGGGTATCTGATTGGCCTGTGAACACGAGAACAACATCATCCGCGAATGCCTGACAGTATACTTTTTCAGACTCCAGTTTACGCAGCAGCGAGTCGAGGATTAGATTCAAAAAGGTTGGTCCAGCAATGGAACCTTGGACACAACCCTTTGTTGTTCCTTTCTCGTAAGCTGCTCTGGCGTAATTGACCTTGATCTTCCGGTCGTTCAAGTATGAGCATACTGTCTCGTAGAGGTTTGATGGACACCTCTTTTTCGCAAGTTGATGCTTCAGGGCGGGCCACCATGCGTTATCGAAGGCGCCCTCTATGTCCAGAGAGATTAGGAGTACGATTTTTTGGCTGTTTACTCCTTCTTTGATGTGCTCTGTTAGGTCATAGAGGGCGTCCTCGGTTCCACTCTGTGGTGTAAAACCGTACTGTTTTGGGCTGAGTGTTGGGAGGAGGTGCCATTGTAGTCTGCCGACTAAAAGCTTTTCGACGATTTTTCCAAGAACCGACAAGAGACCTATGGGGCGGTAGGACTTAGGGTGGGTGTAGTCCTCCTTTCCTGGTTTCCGTAAGATGATGACATGGGCCTCTTTCCACTGCTTGGGGAAGTATCTTAGCTTTAAGCATTTGTTAGCTATCACCATGAATACTTCCCTTTCGCAATGGATTGCTGCGGCACATATATCAGCGGTCAGGCCGTCTGGACCCGGGGCCTTTTTCGGATTCAGTGATTGGAGTACTGAATCCAGTTCCGCTGAGGTGAATGGTGGGTCATCATCTGATAGGATCGATGGTAGGTCTCTGGTCTGCTCACGGATCGCCGAGTGGCACGGGTGGTCTGTGCTTTCGGTATCGTCGGGGTAGAAGGTCCTGGCTAAGAGTTCTGCTGATGCCTGCGGGGACAATGTGTTACCTTCAGAGTCCTTAAGGAGGATGTCTTCCTTCTCTTGTGACGTTCTTCTGATGACACGGTATATCTTGTCCCACATGCTTTCTTTCTCCTGTGTTGTGCAGAACTCTTTCCAGCCTTCCGTTTGTACTTTTTCGGCTCTCTCTATATACTCTGCTCGGGCGGTTTGGTATTCTTCGATGACCATGTCGACCCGGCAGGGGGCTGCGTTTCTTATACGTCTTTTTTTCCTGATCACTTCTCGTTTGATGTCATCAAGCTGTTTTGTATACCAGGAGGGGACTGGGTCCCCTTTCCTTTGTCCTAACGTAGGGATGGTGTTTACGCAGGCTTTGTGTATACAATTTGTGTAGCTTGTGATGACATTTTCGAGACTCTGTGTGCTGTCTATTTCTCTCACGGATGTTGGCGTTATGTTTTCCTCTTGTAGACAATTCTTCAAGTGAAGACTTGAATTCAGACCATTTTGCCCTCTTGGTGTTATATTTACGCGTCGTTATAGGTTTCAGAGTTTCTAATTCCTTTCCGACACGTAAATTGAAGGTAATGCTGTTGTGGTCTGATGTCGTAAGAGTACTGTCTATCTGCCAGTCTTTGATTCTTCCTAGAAGGGGCAGGCTGCAAGCAGTCACGTCCACTCTGCTCGTGCATACCCTGCCACCTCTATAAGCCTCAAAGGTTGGTTCGTCTCCGGTGTTGAGAATTTGGAAGTTCATTTCGTTAAGAAACGCACCGTAGGCCTCTCCTCTCTCATTTTCAGTTTTACTTCCCCACCAGTGGCTCCAAGCATTTACGTCACCTGCGACTATGATGTTGTTTGTCGCTAGTTTTCCGCAAAATGCTTTTGTTCGCTGGATGTTTTGCTCAATGTCTTGATCCCCCTCGTAATATACAGAGATCACTCCAAGCCGTAGATCGTTGTTAACCAGCAATACAGCTGCTTCCGTCTCGGTTACGAGCTGTGGGTCATGAATGACTTCCAGCTTGTCGCCGAAGATGATTACAGCTGCCTTGACTGGTTTATTCCTGTTTAGCGTGCATTGGATAATACGTGTTCCCGGGTATTGTTTCATTTCGCCTGTATTGCCGACGTACGGCTCTTGTACCAAGGCGATCGAAACACCCTTATCCTTTGCTGCTTTCAGGCGTTCTACTGTGGCATTTTTGGAGCGTTGCAGGTTTGCCTGGATGAAATACAAACCTGCTCTGCTATTACTTTGGGGGATGGAGCTTTCGATCTCATCAGTGCCCTCAGCAATAAGAAATTCTCGCCCGCGCTATGCCATCCCATTTTTGCCTCTCTGGACACATCGCACTGTATGCGTTGTGTGCCAGGTCGGCAGCTGGAGTGGCCGTCTTGTGGACGGACGAGCAATTCTTGCACTTTGGCAAGGATCCTTCTTTTCGGGCCTTGCAGTGCTCCCATGAGTGTGACTTGCCGCAGTGACTGCAGCTTTCGTCAGTCTCCCGGCAGACTGCTTTTGTATGGCCGAAACCGAGGCATTTGGTACATTGTGTCAGTGGCGAGTGGTCCAACACAGGTCTCCTCTGGATTCCTATGTAGATCCTGCCTGCCTCAGTTAGGATTTTATGGATCCTTGGTGAGACCTCAAGTACTGGGTGACATTCCAGCGGGTTGCGAGCTTTTTTTCTGTACCTCACATTGATCGTGCTGTCTTTTAGATCCACGTCTTGCAGAAGATGCTTATTCTGCATCGTTATGTTCGTGACAATCTCATCGTCCTTAAGGTATGCAAGGACGTCTCTGATGATGACGAGTGGGTTGCCGGCTTTCGCTATTTCCACTTTGAGCGACTTGTCCGTTTTGACACGGCTTTGGACGAGAGCGAGGTCCTCCTTTGTTCCGCAACTCAAGACAACCTTTCGGTTCCTCGCCTTGCGAACCCGGTCGACTCTTGCTCCCGTCGATTTCGTGTCGAGTGCATCCCTAATCTTGTCGATGAGATTGTCCGCCGTACTCTGTGGATTTTCGGTGGAAACAATCAGAGTGTGGTTCGGTTTACGTTCTGGTGGGGGCTTTGTCAGGACCTTGGCGTAAGTGAGTTTCCCTTCTGCCTGGGTCAGCTCCTTGTCTATGCTGAGTGCTGGCGGTGGGATGTTGAGCTTCTCCTGCCTCATCGTTCGGAGTTCCGATGAGACAGCCTCGAGTCGCTCTGTGATGGGCTGAATTTGTTTATCTAGATTGAATGGGGGGGGGAGGAGGTGGACTGGCTTGTTTTAGGACTTGCAGTTTGACTACGGATTCTTTCAAGGATGTAATTTCTTTAATGAGGGCGTCGTTGTTCGGGGGAGGGGGAGGTGTGTTTTGATGTAGCTTTTCTATACTTTGTGCGCTCTGTTCTTGAGATTCTGAAAGGCTAACTGAGCTCGTTAACGGCTCGCTCGTTTCCCGCTGTCCCCACATGTGCCCTGAGCCAGAAAAGCCGCACTTGTCTTCCCTCCGCGCTAATGTCTTTTATGCACTCCTTGATGGCCTTTGACAGGGGATGGGTCAATCTCGGGTTTTCCAGCAGGTCGAGTGAGGATCTTGAGTCACTCAGAATGTTAACTGTGACTGCCCTGCTGGATTTAACCGATTGAACCGCCCTGTAGAGCGCATAAAGTTCCGACTGGAACACAGTGCAAGAAGGGTCCAGACTGAAGGTAGAATAACGTGATTCCGCTCCTTCCTCCCACCATGTGAGGGCTGCGCCAACTTTTCCCTCGATTTTACTACCGTCCGTGTAGATTTGTGGACCGGTTATTTGGTGAGAGTCTAAAGTTTGCGGGTTCACGTCTTCTAGGAGCTCGTACTCAGTTGTTTCGAGTGTTGAAGGGTGTGGCAGTTCTAAATAACTCACCCTTTGCTCCAATTTTCTACCTGGTGGAATGTAGTCTGAAGACAAGCCTTTCTTAGCCATGTACAGGCTTGCGGCTTCCTGGATTCTTAGATCTAGCGGTAAGGTTCCCGATAGGACGAGTGCCGATGTGAGCGAAACCGTGCGGTACGCCTTGCATATTTTCTGCGCGAAACCCCTTTGGAGTGCGTCCAGTCGGTCTCGGACCATCTGGAGCTCTGTCGCCTGGTACCACGCGCTAGAGGCGTACATCACGATTGGCTCTATAACTGCGACGTATATGGTTCTGACTATTTCGGTGTTCAAGCCCCATGTGACTTTTGCTGCACATGCCAGTTGTTTGTATATTCCGGTCACCTTCCTGCAGATTGCGTTGATGTGTGGCAGGAAGTTCAAGTTGCGGTCTATTATTAAGCCCAGGAGTTTTACCTCGTCGACGAGAGTCAGCTTACAGCCCGACATGTAGATGTTTGGGGGATCATAACGAAGTTTCCTCGTTATCAGCATCGCGTTTGTTTTGTGAGCTGCGAAGTTTAACTTGTTATTTTCTCCCCATTTTACTACTGTTTCGAGTACTGCATTGGCTGATTCCTCCAGGGTGCTGACCTTGTGTCCGGAAAATACGAGAACCCCGTCGTCCGCGAACGCCTGGCAATATACTCCCTCTCCAGATAGTTTTTGCAACAGCGGGTCTAGGATGATGTTCCAGAAGGTTGGTCCTCCGATGGATCCTTGGACACATCCCTTCGTGGTGCTCCTCTCGCTTGTTGCTCTGGCGTAATTGACCACGATCTTCCGGTCATTGAGGTATGAGTCTATAATTGCGTAGATTTTCTTTGGACAACCTCTGGTTATTAACTGGTGCTTCAGAGCTGGCCACCACGCATTGTCGAAAGCTCCCTCTATGTCCAATGAGATTATTATGACGATCTTCTTGTTGTTTACTTCAGATCGAACGTGTCTCAAAAGGTCATAGAGGGCGTCTTCGGTTCCGCGCTGTGGCATGAAGCCATATTGTTTTGGACTAAGCGTTGGTAATAGGTGCCATTGTAGTCTTCCTATCATGAGTTTTTCAACAATTTTTCCAAGAACTGAGAGCAAACCTATGGGCCTGTAGGACTTCGGATGGGTGTAGTCCTCTTTGCCAGGTTTTTTGAGGATCACGACATGTGCGATTTTCCATTGTTTGGGGAAGTGGGCCAGCGACAAACATCTGTTTGCTATTGCCATAAAAACTTCCCTTTCACTCTGGATGGCCATCGTGCATATATCGGAAGTCAATCCATCCGGGCCTGGAGCTTTCTTTGGGTTAAGTGATCTAAGGACCACCTCCAATTCAGCCCGCTGGAATGGCGGATCATCTTCCGATAGGCCTTCGATCTCCTCAGGTTCCTTGTCTTGGGTCAGTTCTCGGATAAGCGTGTGGTACGGGTTGTCGGTCGATACAGAGTCATTTGGGTAGAACGTCTCCGCCAGAAGATTTGCTGATTGGATTGGGCTGAGCGTTTGCCCTTCAGCGCTTCTGAGAAGCGGGTCTTCTTGTCTTCTGGTGGTTTGTCTAATTACTCTGTATATTCCGTCCCACATGCTTTCTTTTTCTTGCGTTGAACAGTACTCTTTCCAATTCTTAGTCTGGGCTTCGCTTGCTCTTTCTGCGTAGGTCACTCGCGCGTCTCGGTAGTCTTTTAGCACGGTTTCGAGTCTTGTTTGTGCGGCATTTCGGATTCGCCTTTTTTTGCGAAGAACGTCATTTTTCAGTTCTTCGAGGTCCTTACTCCACCATGGTGGTAGTGGTGTTCCCTTCCAGGCGCCTATTTTCGGGATGGTTCCATCGCAGGTGTTGTGTATGGATTCCGTGTAGGCGTCTATGATGACTTCCAAATCCTCTCCGGATGTAATATTCTCTATGGTGTTGGGTTTTATGTTCTTTTCTGCTAGGTTTGTCCTGAAAAGTGTTTTGAAATCTTCCCATTTTGCCTTTTTGGTGTTGTACCTTCGCGTCGTGATTGGCTTCAGCGGCTGCAGTCGCCCCTCAAGACGCAATTCGAAGGTGATGGCATTATGGTCTGACGTGGTTAGATTTCGATTCACTTCCCAGTTTTCGACTCGTCCTAGCAGTGACAGGCTACAAGCAGTCACATCTACATTGCTTGTGAATAGCCTGTCTCCCCTGTACACCTCGAAAGTTGGAATATCTCCGGTGTTTAAGATCTGCAGGTCCATTTCGTTCAGGAAGGTGTTGTAGGACTCTCCTCTGGCGTTTTCCGTTTTACTGCCCCACCAGTGACTCCATGCATTGACGTCCCCTCCGACCACGACGTTCTTGGTCGGTAGCTTTTCGCATATTGCTTTTGTGCGATCCAGGTATGGCTCTATGTCTTCCGTCCCCTCGAGGTAAATGGATACCACTCCTAGCCTCAGATGGCCCGCTACCAGGAACACGGCTGCCTCCATTTCCGTCACCAACTGTGGGTCATGAATGACTTCTAGTCGGTCGTCGAAAACGATGATAGCCGCCTTCACCGGTTTTAGGCGGTTTAAGGTGCACTGGATGATTTTCGTGCCAGGATATTGTTTCAGAGTGCCGCTTGCGCCTACATACGGCTCCTGCACTAGGGCAACTGATATTCCCTTTACCTTTGCCACCTGAAGTAGTTCCGTGGTCGCCTTTAGACAACGTTGCAGGTTTGCTTGGATGAAACGCAACCTGCTTGTGCCTGTACCTGAGGGGGTTGAGCTGGTGTTCTCCTGGTCGCCTTCAGCAATAGCTTACTCGGGACCGCGCTATAGCATCCCATTTCTGCTTTTCAGGACATGATATGTTGAATGCGTTGTGTTCCGCTTCCGCTGCCACCCCGTGTGCTTTGGTACAGTTTCTGCATTTCGGGGGCTTCCCCTCCTGTCGCTCTTTGCACTTTTCCCAAGAGTGGTTTCCTCCGCAGTGACTGCATAGGTCCTCTTTCTCTTGGCAGATCGCCTTTGTGTGGCCGAAGCCTAGGCATTTGGTGCACTGGACAAGAGGGGAGTGGTCGTACACAGGTCGCCTCTGCATTCCTATGTAGACCTTCCCTGCTTCCAAGAACTTTTTGTATATCTTTGGAGAAACCTCCAGCACAGGGTGGCATTCTAGGGCGTTTCGAGCTCTCTTCCTGTATTTCACTTTGATTGTGCTCTCCTTCACATCGACGTCCTGCAGCAGGTGTTTATTCTGTGCCTGCAGGTTCTCCACTATGCTGGCATCGGTGTGATAAGAGAGCACGTCTCTTATTATCAACAGGGGATTTGAGGCTTTCGCCACTTCCACCTTCAGGGTTTTATTCTTTTGAACCTGGCTTCGGACAAGATTTAGGTCCTCTTTGGTCCCACAGCTCACTACCACCTTCTGGTTTCTGGCCTTTCTCACCCTATCTATCCTGGCACCGGTTGACCTGGTGTCTATCGCTTCCCTGATCCTCTCGATTACATTTTCCCCAGTGTTTTTGGGGTCTGTTGAGGAGATGATCAGGGTGTGGTTGGGTTTGAGAGATTGGGTGGGCGGCTTTGCGGCTATTCTGGCGTATGTGGGCCTCGGATCGTCCTTTGCCTTTCCGGTTTCCTCTTTGTCCTTCTTTGCCAGGAGTGGTCGATCAAGGGTGTGCAGATCTGACACTCCTTTTTGGATGGTGGCAAGTTGCTGCTTTACCTCCACCATTGCCATTTCTGTCTTTAGACTTTGGGCCGGTGACTTTGGCTCCTTTTCATTCTTGTCTTGCAACAGGCGGAGGTCTGATTGGACTATTTTCAGGGTTTCGGAAAGGGGTTTGAGGTGTTGGTCCAGGTCCAAAGGTGGTGACGGGGAAGCGGGTACACACATTGGGCGCTGAAGCACTTGTGTCACCATGGACTTTAAGTCTTTTAACTCCTTCTCGATGGCGGTGACGTCAATTTCGGGGAAACTTGATTGGGTATTGGGGAGTTTGGGCGTCGGTGGTGGTGCACTTATTCTTTCCCCCAGATTCTCAACTGTTCTACGGAGTTCATCTAGCTGGTTTGAGATTCCTCTCGTATGTATATCTAACCGGTTGATACCGGCTTCGATGTCTTGCTTGAGGGCATCCGATGACTCCGTGGATGTTTGGTGGCTCTCTCTGTCGCTTCGAATCTGGGTCGTGAGTGAGTTTAAAGCCTGCTTTACCTCCTTTATCTCCCTGAAGGGCTCAAGCGTTTCGTAGCCGAGCCAGCTACGTATAGCTTTGGTCTCCTCCAGGGTGCCCGCGATGCTGTCCCTCACCAGGTTCACTTGCTCGACTAGGCCCTTTTTTAGGGCTTGTATTTCCCGAGCATGCGCTCTCTCGACGTTCACCAATTCTTGTGCATGTCGAGAGAGCGCCCGCTCCAGGTTGTACTTGTGTCGAGACCGTGAGTCTGCGAGGGACAACACGCTGACATATAGGCCTTGCAGGCTCTCGAGTGCGATGGCCTTGCACTCCCTTTTCATATTTCCCGCCATTTCCAATGCTTCCTTCCCCTTCTGGAGTAGGTCGTTGGCATCTCTAGTCTCCTCATTCATTGATACGCCGGACACGGACAGCCTCTTTTGTGTAGAAGGTGACGCTAAGAAGCTGTATCTTTGTAGTGGCTGGTTCGCTGAGCCTTCAGACAACGTGTCGAATTCGTCCCTCTCTGCTACGCTAGTTGATGCAGATTGCGCTCTCAGCTCCTCTAAAGCAACCGGATGTGTGGTCGCGTGTTCCACCGAGGAGGGAACAGCAACAGGTGCCTCCTCTTCAGGGGTCCGTTCCTGCTTCCTCCTCGGTGGGATTTCTTGTGAGACTTCCACAGCGCTCTCGGACTTTGCGGTTGGCGCTTCCTTCGGGCGAACTTTTGATGTTTTGGCGATTTTTTCTGATGCCAGTGACTTTGCGGCTGTTACCTTTGACAGCACTTTCTGACGGAGAGATTGTGCTGGCTTAGCCGAGCAGTCTGAGGCGGATGACTTATTGCCGGACGACATTTTTCAAAAAGAAAAGGAAACAGGGACACACAAAATTTTTTAAATACGTAAAACAATTACACAAATGCTTACAGAGTAGTCAATGTTATTTAAAGTCAATTAAAGAATAGTTTTTGCTAGCATTCAGAGCCGACCAGTTTCCGCAAACAGCACCTGTTCACAAGTTGACACATGCACCAGCCGTAGCCTTCCTCAACCGTCTTATTGGGAAGATGGCCACCCGATACACAATGCCACCGCTTGCCGAAACTTTTCCTGGTGAGCCTGACGACACCTGAGTGCCAGCAACAACCTTAGGGATTAGTACACTTAAAATTACACACCAAAATGTTTATAAAATGTCAACTTTTTTTATTTTTTTTATTTTTTTTTTTTTTTATGGACTCACTTTTGGTTCTCTTCTGTCCAGTTGTGTTCCTTGTGGTGTTTGGAGTACGACTTCTCGATGTGCGCCGCGATTAAGGTGGAGATTTGAAAATTGAGTGTTAACAATGAAGGATTTCCGTGATTCTGTCGGGGCCAAGTTGTAGAGCTCCTTCTTCCGGTTTCAACGACCCCAAACTCGGGGGGTCTATCTTGAACGGGGCCGGAGTTACAGCTCGGGGGGGGTGAGGTCAACCTTGAGGGGGGTTGAGGGGGGTGGTAGGTCAGTTGGTGTGGCTGTGATAGCCACGCAGAGCTATGATAGCCGTGCGGAGCTAGGATAGCCAGGCAGACTATGGGGGGGGGGGGGTGATGAAGGTCTAGCTGTGATAGCCACGCAGAGCTATGATAGCCGTGCAGAGCTAGGATAGCCAGGCAGGCTATGTGGGGAGTGATGGAAGTCTAGCTATGATAGCCCTGCAGAGCTATGATAGCCGTGCAGAGCTAGGATAGCCAGGCAGGCTATGTGGGGTGTGATGGAGGTCTGGCTATGATAGCCTTGCGGAGCTAGGATAGCCGTGCAGAGCTAGGATAGCCAGGCAGGCTATGTGGGGAGTGATGGAAGTCTAGCTATGATAGCCCTGCAGAGCTATGATAGCCGTGCAGAGCTAGGATAGCCAGGCAGGCTATGTTGAGTGTGATGGAGGTCTGGCTAGGATAGCCGTGCAGAGCTAAGATAGCCGTGCAGAGCTAGGATAGCCAGGCAGGCTATGTGGGGTGTGATGGAGGTCTGGCTATGATAGCCTTGCGGAGCTAGGATAGCCGTGCAGAGCTAGGATAGCCAGGCAGGCTATGTGGGGAGTGATGAAAGTCTAGCTATGATAGCCTTGCAGAGCTATGATAGCCGTGCGTAGCTAGGATAGCCAGGCAGGTGGTTACGGGGGATGTGGGGGGGTGGGAGAGGGTGAGGGGAGTGGTATAGGAAGAAGGGGACTGGAATCCCGGTTCTGGTGATACCAAGCACGGGGGGTCTAGGGCAAAGGGTTCAGGAGTTCCCTCGAGGTTACCTGATGATGAAGCTGGAGCAGGAAGGCGAAGTCTCGTGACGGCGTCTTAGTTCGTTTAGGAGTCTCGGGCCGGCTGCGGAGTCGCCACGGGTGTTAGACGAAGTTGATAACCTACTTATCTGGGTCACACGTGTATGCACGACCACATGGATACCGCGTGTTCGAAGTGGTTTTCGGGCCTCCGTATCTCTGCTTCCCGTAGTCGGATCTCAAAAATTTTTTCACCTCCAGATAGGGCTTTTGGACTCCTATTCGAATATATAAACCGCTCTGCGGACTTACGGTTATCCTTGGTGTTATTGAGTGGCAAAGTCGGTGCCTTCCTGCTCCTGAACCCTTGGGTCTATCAAGTTGCGCACATAAATCCTGGTTAGGTTAGGTTAGGTTAGGTTAGGTTAGGTTCCCCCCCGAAGGGTTCTCGCATTGACGTGGCGGGGGGGCTCAGTAACCGTGGCTAGGTACACCACGGTGAAGCCAAGAGGAACCCAGGGGCCGCGCCGGCGTTGGGGTGCGCTGGCCGGCTCAGGCGGGCCGCTCCTATGGGCTTTGGCCGCCAAGTCCACATAGGAGTGGCGGGGTCCGGGCGCTTTGGCGCAGACTCGAGGAGGTGGGGCCCGGGCGCTTTGGCGCAGGCTCGAGAAGGTGGGGCCCGGGCGCTTTGGCGCAGGCTCGAGGAGGGGGGGCCCGGTCACTTTGGTGCAGGCTCGAGGAGGCGGGGTCCGGGCGCTCGGCGCAGACTCGAGGAGGTGGGGTCGCGGGGGGGCTATCCCTTGTGGCTGACGTAGCAGGCGGTGGGGCTACGTATCCGACCCACCGCAGGGAGACCACGGGCGACCAGACACGGGGAAGTCTGGCGCCCATTGTTGGCGAGTTTGGTCTCCGAGGCAGTTGCGGCGCGCCATGTGTTCTGGCGTGCCGCGAAGAGAAGGGTCCGGCAACGGACAGCCACGGCGGGTTCGCGGTCGTGTGAAAAATCTGTCCCGCGTTCCCGCCGAGGGCGGTAGTGACGGAACACCCCGGGGTTTTGGTGGGTATACGGACTCCCACATAACCACCTCCCTCCCCGTGGTGGGTGGTATCCATAAAGGATTTCCCCGGGACAAAAAATAAAAAAAAAAAAAAAAAAAAAGGTTACGTTAGGTTAGGTTAGGTTAGGTTAGGTTAGGTTAGGTTAGGTTAGGTCTGGGGTCACTGCCCCCCCGAAGGGTTCTCGCATTGACGTGGCGGGGGGGCTCAGTAACCGTGGCTAGGTACACCACGGTGAAGCCAAGAGGAACCCAGGGGCCGCGCCGGCGTTGGGGTGCGCTGGCCGGCTCAGGCGGGCCGCTCCTATGGGCTTTGGCCGCCAAGTCCACATAGGAGTGGCGGGGTCCGGGCGCTTTGGCGCAGACTCGAGGAGGTGGGGCCCGGGCGCTTTGGCGCAGGCTCGAGGAGGTGGGGTCCGGGCGCTCGGCGCAGACTCGAGGAGGTGGGGTCGCGGGGGGACTATCCCTTGTGGCTGACGTAGCAGGCGGTGGGGCTACGTATCCGATCCACCGCAAGGAGACCACGGGCGACCAGACACGGGGAAGTCTGGCGCCCATTGTTGGCGAGTTTGGTCTCCGAGGCAGTTGCGGCGCGCCATGTGTTCTGGCGTGCCGCGAAGAGAAGGGTCCGGCAACGGACAGCCACGGCGGGTTCGCGGTCGTGTGAAAAATCTGTCCCGCGTTCCCGCCGAGGGCGGCAGTGACGGAACACCCCGGGGTTTTGGTGGGTATACGGACTCCCACATAACCACCTCCCTCCCCGTGGTGGGTGGTATCCATAAAGGATTTCCCCGGGACAAAAAAAAAAAAAAAAAAAAAAAAAAAAAAAAAAAAAAAAAAAAAAAAGGTCTGGGGTCACTGGTGAAGAGTCGGGGGACTCTTCGTCGGCTTGCACGACCCCACACGTCTGAGGAGTGCCCTTGGTGAGCAAGGGCACCCCTTCACAGGCGCTGAGGCCCGGTTAAGATCAATCCGGGCCTACCGCTGGGGCGAGATTGTGAATGCCAGCGCAACCCAATCTCGCACCATCTGGCGGAGGACTGCTCACGGGGGGGTTTTAGTGGGTCTGAGCCCCACATACCCCCTTCCGTCTACCCCCGTAGCGGAAGGGAAGTGGACAGCATTTCCCCCCCACAAAAAAAAAAAAAAAAAAAAAAAAAAAAAAAAAAGGTTAGGTTAGGTTAGGTTAGGTTAGGTTGGGGTGCTAGGTCAGGCAACCTCCTCGTGGTGCACCCTGGATGCGGGTCAACGAAGCCAACCGTTATTTGGCTGACTTCACTGCCCCGCAACGAATAGCCTGACACACCGCCCCTCCACGTATTCCTATGAAGGTAGCATAGGACACAGTGGATGGGGCAACATGGCGCGGATGTTTGAGAGCCGCCATGTTATTTATGTATTTGTGTACTCTGTCTAGATGTATTTGTTATAAAGAAGTATTTATTGTATTATCTATGTATTATGTTCCACTTATTATAGTCAATTTTGTGTATTTATTTTGGGCTTTATCTTCCTTCCCAACGTTTCTATCCCCCTTTCACTATTTTCTGCCTCTATTGTTTCCTACTTCTTCCACGCCAGGCCGTTATGCCTCTAAACTGACAAATCATCATGGACGGTTGTAATAGATTGGTAATATTACCCCAGGCGGGTACGTCGGCTCAGGCCGAGAAATCCCGCACCTCTCCGGAGGGCTGCCCCACGTATTCTGGGGGGGGCACCAACCGCTCTAACTCAACGATCTCTAAAAACGACGAATGCAAGAACATGGACTCTGATTCAGCAAGTGAAAAAAACGAGGTGCGTCGTAGCCCTCGACTTAAAGGAGGCACAGGTTCCGATAAGGAGCCTGCCAGGGAGCTGCAAGTGATAATCACCCGCTGCAACCCTAAAGAAGACGTAGCAATTGCGCCAGCTATGCGTCCGGAGGACGCAGTGGCTTCGGATTCCGATTCATCTGTGGTGAGCATGGAGACAGCAGAGTCCGGCTCTTCACACAAGTTTTGGAGAAAAAGAAAGAATGACGGTAACCGCTCAGGCTCAGATTCTGGTCAAGACCAGAGCCTTGCAAAACTGCCGTCAGCGAAGAAAGGTAAAGTCCGCGTGCCAGACGCGGAAACATCTAAGGCCAATGCCTACAAAAAATCAGAACTCCAGATGGAAGGTGAAAAGGATGTCTTCACAGCGACTGAGGAACAAAAAAGGGCAAGGATGTCACTCTTACCCCATTGGTGTAGTACAGAGGAAAAGTCCTCTGTAGATTTACAAGATCTGATATTAGGCAGCGTGGATATTATAGAAAAAGTCGCTGCCACTTCCGGTAATCTCAAGGGCACGTTTGTTCGTGGTCTCAAGGAAGCCGGCTCGACGATCAAAGGTGCTGTCACAGAACTCAGCAACCTCTCTACATCGGATGAGACGCGTTTGTTGCAGGCTGCCAACACTCGCCTTAAAAAAGAAATGGACGAACTGCGCAAGGAGGTCGCCCAGCTGAGGGAGGAGTCGCGAAAGACACAGTGTTTGCACTGCAACGCCCCTACTTCAAACCAGGTTGACTCAACACAAGAGTTTGAGCGCAACATCATGCTCAGAATAGGAAACATGGTAAATGCCAGGTTTGATGCGCTCGAGGACAGACTCCTGCCTGCAACGCGCATAAGACCTGCGCTGTCTGCGGACAAAAAGAAGACAAGTGCTAGCAACCGCGCAGCAGAACCACAAGACGCAGCGGCGCTTGCGCCTTCTGTGGAGCCTAGGCCTCATTCTCAAATGCCAGCAGCCTCGACTGATGAATGGGTTAAGGTGGCCAAACGGGGCCGTAAGAAGAAAACTGCCACAACGACGATACCGGCGTCACAGCCACAACAGCCGCAACCACAATCGCAGACTGTGCCTCGCCAAAAGAAAAATGTGCCGAAACGCCCTAGAAAACCAAAACTCCGCGTCCCCCGTACGTCAGCCATTGTACTATCAATAAACTCTGGCGGTGCGGAAAAAGGTATTTCGTATGCGGGCGCTCTAGCAGAGGCCAGAAGCAAAATAAATCTCGACGAACTTGGGATTCCATCTGTTCGTGTCCGTACAGCAGCAACCGGGGCACGCGTCATAGAAATTGCTGGCGAAACAAACGAGGCGAAAGCAGATTGCCTCGTGAATAAACTAAAGGACGTATTTAGCTCGGAAGACGTCCGAGTATTCCGAGCTTACAAGACCGTAGAATTGCGCATCAGTGGGCTGGACGATTCCGTAACCAAGGACGAAGTTGTGGCAGCCGTAGCCAGTGTTGGCGGCTGTGAGGAAGAGGCCATCAAATCTGGGGACATTATCCGCCCTGAGGGCCGCCTAGGGTCGCTGTGGTTACGGTGCCCCATCGCCGCAGCCAAAAAGGCCGCTGAAGGAAGGATTCGGGTGGGCTGGGTTTCAGTTCAACCAATGATCTTAGAGCCTAGACCGCTGCGCTGCTTCAGATGCCTGGAGCCCGGTCACGTGAGCAGCAAATGTAAAGGTAGCGTCGACCGGAGCGCACTTTGCTTCGGTTGTGGCAAGAGCGGACACAAAGTTACGCAATGCACTGATGCGCCTCATTGCCCAGTGTGCGAAGCGGCTGGACGAAAAGCAGATCACCGCGTGGGTACCAAAATATGCCTTAGCACACTACCCAAAAAGGATAGGAAGAAGAAGAAGAAGTCGTCTGGCGCAGGCTCAAGGGCCCCCATTGCGCAGCCGGCTCAGCAACAATCGCTTGAGGTGAATTTGATGGACACCGGGGGTTAATTATGGCCATATCCTTCCTTCAGGCGAATATCAACCACTGTGCCGACGCTCAGGACCTTTTGCTCCAGAGCGTGGCACAGTGGTTGATACAAATCTCAATTGTAGTCGAACCATACTTTGTCCCCCCCCGAGACAATTGGGTTGGGGATCATGCGGATACGGTCGCTATCGTTGTCCAATCATCGACAGGCGCTCCACCCTTTGATAGGGTGGTGAGGGGCCAAGGATATGTTATGGTGATTACGGGCGGAATTGCGGTCATAGGGTTGTACTTTTCGCCTAGTAGAACACGCGCAGAATTGGAGCAGTTTCTTGCTCAAGTAGGGTCGCTTTTGAGACAAGCTCACCCGACCCCTGTACTGGTCGCAGGCGACCTTAACTCTAAGTCGAGGGCTTGGGGGTGTCCCATAACGGATGCCTGGGGTGAGACGGTAGAAGATTGGGCTGCATCCAATGAGCTGGAGATCCTAAACAGAGGATCGGTGGCTACGTGCGTGCGACCACAAGGCAGCTCCATAGTAGATGTTTCGTTCGCAAGCCATGCCCTTGCAAGCCGCGTCCAAAGTTGGAGGGTGATAACAGATGTGGAGAACCTATCAGACCACCGATACATAAGGTTTAATGTCTCAACTAGGTCATCTAGTGAGGCGGGAACAGTGCGGTCTCCAGTTGGAGGTAACATACGCTGGTCGCTGAAGCAGCTCAACACAGAACTGGCAAAAGAAGCGGCCACCGTTGAGGCATGGAATTATGACTCCAGCCTAATCGAAGCTGCAATGGATGTGGACATAACAGCAGAACAATTGGAAGAGTCTCTGGTTCGCATTTGTGACGCTGCTATGCCCAGAGTCAAACCAGTCAGACCGCGACGGAATCTGTACTGGTGGACCCCGGAAATCGGCCAACTTCGCAGAACATGCGTTGCGGCCCGTCGCACTTATCACCGTTACAGACGTAGACGAGCCCGAGATACAAACCGAGAGCAGGAGCTGTACCAACAGTACCGTACTGCCTGCACTAATTTAAAGAAAGCCATCCGGAATTCTAAGGAGGCCTCCTGGGAGCAATGGCTTGAGACCCTTAATTTGGATCCATGGGGAAGACCCTATAAAGTGGTGAGTGGAAATCTCCGACCTTGGGCTCCCCCTTTGACCACAACTCTTGAGCCGCAGCTACTCGCTCGAGTCGTAACAACCCTCTTCCCTGAAAGGGAGGAGTGGCAGCCACCTGCTATGACACCGCCGTCCGAGTCTGCCACGTCACAAGAAGACATAACACCTGTCTCTCAGGCAGAGCTTGAAGTGGCTGTGGCAAAAATGAAGAAAAAGAACACTGCCCCAGGGCCGGATGGCATACCTGGGCGAGCAATAGCTGTGGCAATGGAAGATATTGGAGAGAAAGTGAAGCTCTTGTTTACTCAGTGCCTCACTCAAGGCCGATTCCCCCAAAAATGGAAGACAGGTAAACTAGTCCTGCTTCGAAAGAGTGGGCGCCCAGCCGAATCACCATCGGCGTACCGTCCTATCGTGCTGCTTGACGAGACAAGTAAGCTCTTTGAACGAGTGCTCGCTTCACGTCTCGTCAAGCACATGATCAGTGTAGGGCCCGACCTTCACGACGGACAATTTGGCTTCCGCCACGGACGGTCAACCATCGACGCCATAGCTCGAGTACGAGATATAACTGAGGAGGCAGTCTCTAGCGGTGACGTTGTTTTGGCGGTTTCACTAGACATAGCGAACGCATTCAACACCCTGCCCTGGGAGACCATTAAACAGGCTTTGAGGTATTACGGATTTCCCGAGTACTTGCAGCGCATTGTAGCCGACTACTTCTCCGGTCGGGCTGTTATCTACCCGACGAGAACGGAAAGTTTCAGACGAGAGATGAAGTGCGGTGTTCCACAGGGGTCGGTTCTAGGGCCACTTCTGTGGAACATTGGATATGACTGGGTCCTCCGCCAAGAAAACCTACAAGGGATCAGCGTGATATGTTACGCTGACGATACCCTTGTGACAGCCCGCGGAAAGACACAAAGGGAAGCAGCTAGGCTTGCCACGGCAGGAGTAGCCCATGTCGTGCGATCGATCCGGGCCCTCGGCCTCGAAGTGGCCTTACATAAATCCGAGGCCCTAATCTTCCATGGGCCTAGGAATGCGCCACCTCAAGGAATGGAGATAGTCGTGGCAGGGACTACGATTAAAATAGAGACGGCGATGAAGTATTTGGGAATAGTGCTAGACGGTCGTTGGAAGTTTGTCGAGCACTTCCGACGTCTCGCACCGAAGCTCATCGCATTTGCTGGTGTATTGGGGAAACTCCTCCCTAATATGAAAGGACCCAACTCAAAGTGTCGTCAGCTTTATTGCGGTGTCATTCGCTCGAAGGCACTGTACGGAGCACCAATTTGGGTGGATGCGTTGAATAGGGTCAACAAAACTGCCTTGCGGCGCCCACAACGAATAATCGCGATTCGGGCAGCCCGGGCTTACTGCACGGTTTCGTTCGAGGCGGCATGTATACTTGCGGCTACACCACCGTGGGACCTCGACGCCGAGTCTCTAGCGAAGGTGTACTTCAAAACGGCGGAGGCCAAAGCCGAGGGAACATACCCTCTTCCAGAGGAGATCTCTCGCTGGAGACAACAGTCTCGCGAAGATCTAATCCTTAAATGGTTGGATAGGATGGAAAGCCCAGAGGCAAGCCACGAGCTAGTAGCTGCCTTCAAGCCAACACTCAAACAGTGGTTGCAGCGCAAACATGGTGCACTGACGTTCCACTTGGCGCAGATACTGACAGGACACGGTTGTTTTGGTCACTATCTGTTTCGGGTGGCTCGTCGGGAGCCGTCAATGAGCTGTCACCATTGCACTGGACAAGACGACACGGCGGAACACACACGCGCCGAGTGCCCAGCATGGGCGGAGCCGCGCACTGTGCTGTGTTCCGCCATTGGAAATGACGTTTCGCTGTCTGCCTTGGTTCACGCCATGGCCAGTAGTGATCAAGGTTTCGACGCTGCAGTCTCTTTCGCAGAGACTGTCATGAAACTAAAAGAAGACGCGGAACGAATGAGAGAAAGCCACGCTCTGTCTCATCCACTTCGCCAAAGAAGAACAGGTCGCAGGCGACTGGCTTATGCCCGTCGCATGCCGATATGATGAGGGCTCTCGGGCGGAGGATCGGGGGGTCCTCCGTCCGATTGAAAAAGCCCCGAGCCGGAAGGCATTTCGAAGTACTCCGGAATGCCTCTCTTGGAAATATAAGAGAGAACAACTCTCGAGATGAGCCCTAGTGGGCAATCGCGCTGAGGGGTTACGAATGCGCGCCGAGTGATCTCGCAACCTCTCTGCAAAGGCGCCGAGTAGAGTACCGCAGAGTTTTAGTGGGTATGCTGCCCTTATGGTGGAGACTCCCACATAACCACTTTGCCCCCCCCGGGGTTGGTGGTATCCATAAAGGATTTCTCTGCGACAAAAAAAAAAAAAAAAAAAAAAAAAAAAGGTTAGGTTAGGTTAGGTTAGGTTAGGTTTTTTACCCCCCTACACGTCTAGGGGGTGACCTTGGTGAGCAAGGTCATCTCTTCACAGGCGCTGAGGCCCGGTTAAGATCAATCCGGGCCTACCGCTGGGGCGAGATGGTGACTGCCAGCGCGACCCTGTCTCGCCCCACCTTGGCGGAGGACTGCTCACGGGGGGGTTTTAGTGGGTCTGAGCCCCACACGCCCCCTTCCGTCACCCCCGTGGCGGAAGGGAAGTGCACAGCATTTCCCCCCTCAAAAAAAAAAAAAAAAAAAAAAAAGGTTAGGTTTTTTTTCTTTTTTTTTTTTTTTTTATTACTTCTCCCCCGACATTTTACAAGTCGGAGACCTTTTTGGTCTTTAATAGTTACATTTTCTGTTACTTATAATTTCTATTTCTACCCATACACTATTTATCTAAATAGCAGTACTAAATAGTACTGCTATTTAGATAAATAGCAGTACTATTTATCTAAATAGTACTGCTCTATTTCTAATTTAGTTGCCTAATTATTATTCTAATATGTTAATCCTGTGTATACTTATTATACAAGTGAAAACATATTGACTCTACTTATTTCTTTTTATTACAAATTTTGCTGTTTCGATGCAGTACTCTAAAAATTTCGGTCTACTTATTTTATTCCCTATAATTTCATTTATGTTTTTCTTTATTATTTTCATTCCTATTTCACTTTCACACTTCAATCTTTCATACTCATTAATGGGGCAGTCTAGTATTACGTGCTCTACTGTCTCATCACTATCCGGATCGCATGCACATGATGGGCTTTCCTTGCATTTGAAGCGACTCAAGTATGCGGAAAACCCACCGTGCCCCGTCAGTATCTGAGTTAGCACACCCGTTGGCTTAATTTTCCTGGCCAGTCTATATGCCGCAATTGCATCCGGAAAGAACATTTTCGTCACGGAGGCCGTCGTACCCGACTCATATCTCCTAGCCCATTCACTAACCGTTTCCTCTCTTATGAAGCGCTTTGCGAATGATATTGGGCATCGGTCGTAGTCCGGCTTCCTCCGCGACGAGACTGCCGCTTCCTTGGCGATCTCATCCGCACGCTCGTTGCCGGGCAATCCTGCATGTGCTTTCACCCAGAACAAGTCCACAGTTTTGCCCTGGGTGAATGCCGTCCTCACGTTTGCCCGTGTTTCGAGCGCCAAGCGGTGAAGCGAGCTCTGGTTGACTACAGTTTCTAGGGCTGACCTAGAGTCACTGTAGATTCCAAAGCTCGCTTCACCTCTCTTCAGTATCTCTGCTGTCGCCCTGGATATGGCGAGAAGCTCGGCTTGGTACACGGTACAGTACTTGGCGAGTGGAATCTTGACGGCTTTAGTTTCAGCCTCGTCTCTCCAAATGGAGAGGGAGGCTCCAACACCACCGTCAATTTTGCTGCCGTCAGTGAAGATTTTAATTTCCTGTACCGCGTACCGATCCAAGGTCTCCTGGTCTGGTATCACCGTGAACTTCATCTCCATGCCCAGGGCGGGATGCGGAGTCTCGGTATAGTCTACCGGCGTTTCCATCTCCCTGTCGTCTGGCAATGCCCGGGATCTGCCTCTCCTCGCGTCATAAAGGGCTGCGGCCTCTCTTATCCGGAGGTCAAGTGGCAAGATTCCGGTCAGCGCCAGCGCAGAGTTTAAAGACACCGTTCGGTAGGCTCCACAGAGTTTTTGGACGAATCCCCTTTGCACGGCTGCCAGCTCCTTCTGTACCCCTATCTTTTCGGTCGCTGGTGCCCATGCTGCTGCGGCATATGTTATAATAGGCTCTACAGCCACCGTATAAATGAGCCGTATCACCTCCGGGTGCAACCCCCAGCTTACCCTTGCTGTAGTTCTGAGCCTTTTGTAAATATCCAGTGCTCTTCTACAGACACTTGCGACGTGTGACTTGAAGGTCAACTTTTCGTCGATGGTGAGTCCTAGGATTTTCATCTCTCTGGCCATGGCGATGCTACGGCCTCCCATGGTTACAACTGGTGTATCGTACTTTAGTTTTCTAGTAACCGTCATAGCTACTGTTTTACTGGTGGCGAACTTTAGTTTGTTTCCGATACCCCAGTTCCAAGCATGGGAGAGCGCAGCACTTGCCTTCATTGAGACTTCCAATCCCGAGTCCCCATCGAAAACCATTACAACGTCGTCTGCAAATGCCTGTATGTACTGGCCCTGTTTATCCAGTCGTTGCAGCAAGGGGTCCAGCAGGAGGTTCCACAGTATTGGGCCTCCTATAGATCCTTGCACACACCCTTTCTCTGTCTGCCTCTCTGCATTCCTTCCTCCGTATCTTACATCTACTCTTCTTCCTTCCAAGTAGCTATCTATTACTCTTCTGATACCAATAGGACATTCTTCCTCAGCTAGTCTCAGTCTGATTTTAGGCCACCACGCCCCATCGAAGGCTCCCTCTATGTCTAGTGATACGATGGTAACAATCTTTTTATCTGCCAGTTTTTTCCTAATGTGGTTCATCAGGACATAGAGGGAGTCTTCCGTGCCCCTTTGTGGCATAAAACCATACTGTTTGGCGCTCAGTCTCGGTACCAGGTGCCACTTCAGTCTGTTCATTAGAACCTTTTCGAAAATTTTACCCAAAACGGGAAGGAGTCCGATGGGCCTGTAGGACTTCACCTCGGTATAGTCTTTTTTGCCAGGTTTTTTCAGGATCACCACCACTGCTTTTTTCCAGATACTGGGAAAGTGTCCCTTTTCCAGGCACTTGTTTAGTAAAGCTAAGTAAATTTCCGGGTGGGATCCTATGACTCTTAGACATATATCCGAGGTGAAGCCATCACCCCCAGGGGCCTTCTTCGGGTTAAAGTTTTTGGCCACAGCGATGATCTCCTGCATGGTGAGTGGTGGGTCGCATTGCTCGCCTTCGATAATCTTATTCACCGCTGAGGCCTTTTCCCTCGTGTCTTGGTGGTCTTCATTGTCTCCGTCCTTATCGTCCTTTGGGTAAAATCTCTCGGCTATCCACTCTGCAGATTCCTCCATTCCCAGTATTCTTCCTTCCTTTTTGAGCGGCAAATCTTCAGTTCTTCTTTCAGTTTTCTTTATGATTCTGTAGATGCCGTCCCATACTGTTTCTTTTTCTTGTTTTTCGCAGAGCTCCTTCCAGCTTTTAATTTGTGCTTGCCTCGCTGCTTCCTCATAGTTGTCTTTCTGTTTCAGGTATTCCTGTACCACCTTCTCTCGTCGGATCGGCGCTGCACCTCGGATACGATTCTTCATGGTGTTGACGAGCCTCTTCATCTGGTACAGCTCGTCGGACCACCACGGGATGGTAAGTTTCTGGTTGCTTTTCTTCGCTGGAATGTGTAGTGTGCATGCTTGTGTAATGATTTCAGTGTATTTGTCTATTGTGTTGTCTAATTGTGTAGTGTTATTAATTCTGTCTATGTTTTGTGTGTCAATGTTGTTTGCGTCTAGAAGTTGGGTGAGTTTGTCATCAAATTCACTCCAACTTGCTTTTTTAGTGTTATATTTGCGTGTGGTTCTGTTTAGTGTAATGCATTTCCCTATTGTGAGGTCCAAAGCGAAGAAGATAGCGTTGTGGTCCGACCCTATCGCTTCTCTATCCACCCTCCAGTTGGAGATTTTGTCCAGGAGGTCAAGTGAGCATGCCGTTACGTCGACAATACTAGTGCATGTTTGGCCGTTTCTCACGACTTCGAAGGTTGGGGTGTCTCCGGTGTTAAGGACCTGAAGCTGCCACTCGTGTAACGCTCCTGCTAGCTCCTGTCCCCTTGAGTCGGTTCTCACGCTTCCCCACCAGATACTTTTGGCGTTGGCATCGCCACCTATGACGAGTCCGGCCGTTCCTATCTTTGCTAGGATCTTCGTTATTTGGGCGATGTAGGGATCTATGAGGGCATTGGGTTCGAAGTAAAATGAGACGGCGTTGATGCACCACGCACTGGTCCGGATCCTGACGACCGTGATGTTATTCGTCGTCAGTTCTGGGTACTGTTCGACATCGAGGTCTGCATCGAAAACGACAATTGCAGACTTTACAGTTCCCTCTTGCTGTCCATCGCATTGGTACACCCTCGCCGTCCCGTAGTTCTTCACTCTACCTATACTGCCCACATACGGTTCCTGCACCATGGCGAAAGCCACTCCCCGTTTCGTAGCTTCTAGGACCATCTCTGTAGTCGCTAGACTCTTTCGCTGGAGGTTAGCCTGCATCACGGTGCGCCTGCGGTATCCGTTCGTGTCAGTTGTAAGCCGATTTGTCGCTGGGGAGCCCTTAGCAGTACGCTACCCTCGCCCTCGCTAAGGCATCCCATTTCTTCCGTATCTGGCAATCAGTGTCAAAGGCGTTATGGTGTGTATTTTTCATGCCAGCCTTATTGCAGTTGATACATGAAGGCGGAGTTCCTATTTGTACTTCCTCACATTGAGCTCGCATGTGTGCTCCACCACAGTGGCTGCATTTCTCCTGTTGTTCCTTGCAGTATTTCCGGCTGTGTCCATAGCCTAGGCACACAGAGCACTGTATGAGTGGGGACTGGTCCTCAACTCTAACCCTCTGTATGTCCAGGTGTATGATTCCGTTGGCAATTGCCCTGCGCCAAATTTGTGGGGAAACGGTTAATACCACATGCGTGAGGTGTGGATTTCTTGCTCGTTTTCTATATTTTATACTTAGCGTTTGGTTCTCCTCGTCGAGGTCACGGAAGAGGTCCCCATTCTGATTCCGAAGGGCACGGATGATGTCCTCATCAGTATTGGCTACCAATACGTCCTTCAGAACCAGAAGTGGGTCCCTGTTCCGTACTTCCTCGACGTGGAGGCCGCCCTCTTCCACTTCCAAGCTTTCCTTCACCCCTCTTCTCGCTTCTTTCGTGCTACAACTTATCAGTACTTTCCGGTCTTTAGTTTTTCTAATTCTATCAATTTCTACTCCTCCTTCCTTTGCCTTTACTGCCTTTCTTACCCTTTCAATTATTTGCTCTCCCGTCTCTGTTTCGTCCTTGGCTGTCACTATGATTGAGTGCAGTGTCTCACCTGCCGGAGTATTCCTCTCGGCTTTGCCGGACACAACGTTCGCATACGTGACACCTTTTAGTGTTTTCTGGTGTTCTTCCAGGGTCCTTTTAAGCTCGTCCATCTTATCCATGTGCTCCTTCTGTCTCAGTTCTTGCTCCTTCCTTCTTCTGTCTGTCTCTTCCATCATTTTCTCCATTCGCTCAATCATAGCATTCTCTCTTTCATTCGTACCAATCTCTTTTCCGGTTTCCTTCCTTCCTCCGTCATTATCTTGTTTAGTTATTCTATTGGACTTTGTCCTTTCGTCTTCGGATTCCTTTACCAATTGGTAGAGTCTGTCAATGGCTCGAGATACCGCCTCTTTTATTTCAGTCTTGAGGTTTCGGGACTCAGTCAGGTGTCTTTTCCCAATTTGGAGCTGGTTTCTTGCTTCCTGGATCCTGTTCGTGGGGGTTAGGGTCTCCATTATTTTTATAGTAGGACTTCTAGTCGGGGCCTTTACTTTTTGGGTGGGTTTGACAGTCGTCTCCCATTCCCCGATGCTCCTCCTGACGCTAGATGTAGAGGGTCCAGCGGCCGGTTTCTCCGGAGTTTTGTCTTGGCCTCTTTGGTCGGTTTTCATGTGGTTGGACGGAGTCCTAACGGTTGCCATGGTCGGGGGAGGTTGTCAAATTTAAAATTTTGTAAAAGTTGTATAAATGAGATTTGTATCTCTTATCTCGTATTTGTTTCTCTCTCTATATCTAGGACACTGTCTATTATTGTCTATAAACCCATACAAGGTTTATAAAACGAAAGTAGGATTAAATTAAATAGTAAAAAATTGCTACAATATATAGCTTAAGTCAGGTATGTAGATGTCAGTTATTTATATAATATAAGGAAAGTCAAGAGAACGTTAGGTAGTCACCTAATTTGATGACTTGAGTCAAGCACAGCAGATGTCAGTTTCACTATCGTAGTCGATTTAATGTTAAACAAAATTAAATAAATAAAATAGTAAAAATTGCTATAATGTATAGGTTGAGTCCAAACTAGGGGCCACTGTCAATTAAAATACGGGTTTTATGTGTGGCGCGGTCCACTAAAGATCTCTCCCCACCTGGGTGGGTGGGTCCAGATCTAGTATAACTTTAAAGCAAAAACCAGTTTTTTACTATCGGGCGTCTGTTAGGTCAAAAAATGCTAAACTGAATTTGAGCAGACTTTACAATTTAGAAAAAACGTAAATTTACCTATAAAAACACACAAAAAACCGCAGTAACTTTCTTACTATAGTATGTAGCGACGTAAAACCAACGCAGGACAGTCCGCAATCGGTGCGCGCAATTAAAAAATGCAAAAGGAGCGATATAAATTCAACAGTTTTTGGAAATTACAAATTCTAGTATAACTTTAAAGCAAAAACCAGTTTTTTACTGTCGGGTGTATAAAAATGTATTAACCGTGTCTATTTTTGTTGCAGGTTCGTCTTGTGCAGGCGGAGACGAAACTTTTGATGTATAATACTCTATGCTATCTCTATGACAAATCTATGACAAATGCGACTGAGCCACAGTTCCCGAGGGTGACCAGAAAACGATCAGAACTCGTAGGTCAGGTGACTTTATAACCAAATTAATGAAATTTGTACTGTAGAATTGAAATTTTTTAGGTTTTTTGCTATCGGGTGTAAATTTTTTGTACTAACGTGTCCCTTTTTTGTTGCAGGATAGCGGAGCTGAGCTGCAGACGCGTCTAAGGACGTATCATACACTGGTCTGAGACTAATTTGAAAGTTTCGTTTTTTCTCAAAGTATGGAGAAGTACCTGCGCTAAGGTGGATTTTATACGGGTACTATATGAAGCTTTCAGTTTTTATATCTTCCAAGTCCCTAGGTATTTCCGCGTGCTGTTTTCGCGGTGACGATCACGGGTGCAGCGCCCACACGTATGAATGCAAAAAACGACCAGAACTCGTAGGTCAGGTGACTTTATAACCAAATTAATGAAATTTGTACTGTAAAATTGAAATTTTTTAGGTTTTTTGCTATCGGGTGTAAATTTTTTGTACTAACGTGTCCCTTTTTTGTTGCAGGATAGCGGAGCTGAGCTGCAGACGCGTCTAAGGACGTATCATACACTGGTCTGAGACTAATTTGAAAGTTTCGTTTTTTCTCAAAGTATGGAGAAGTACCTGCGCTAAGGTGGATTTTATACGGGTACTATATGAAGCTTTCAGTTTTTATATCTTCCAAGTCCCTAGGTATTTCCGCGTGCTGTTTTCGCGGTGACGATCACGGGTGCAGCGCCCACACGTATGAATGCAAAAAACGACCAGAACTCGTAGGTCAGGTGACTTTATAACCAAATTAATGAAATTTGTACTGTAAAATTGAAATTTTTTAGGTTTTTTGCTATAGGGTGTAAATTTTTTGTACTAACGTGTCCCTTTTTTGTTGCAGGATAGCGGAGCTGAGCTGCAGACGCGTCTAAGGACGTATCATACACTGGTCTGAGACTAATTTGAAAGTTTCGTTTTTTCTCAAAGTATGGAGAAGTACCTGCGCTAAGGTGGATTTTATACGGGTACTATATGAAGCTTTCAGTTTTTATATCTTCCAAGTCCCTAGGTATTTCCGCGTGCTGTTTTCGCGGTGACGATCACGGGTGCAGCGCCCACACGTATGAATGCAAAAAACGACCAGAACTCGTAGGTCAGGTGACTTTATAACCAAATTAATGAAATTTGTACTGTAAAATTGAAATTTTTTAGGTTTTTTGCTATCGGGTGTAAATTTTTTGTACTAACGTGTCCCTTTTTTGTTGCAGGATAGCGGAGCTGAGCTGCAGACGCGTCTAAGGACGTATCATACACTGGTCTGAGACTAATTTGAAAGTTTCGTTTTTTCTCAAAGTATGGAGAAGTACCTGCGCTAAGGTGGATTTTATACGGGTACTATATGAAGCTTTGAGTTTTTATATCTTCCAAGTCCCTAGGTATTTCCGCGTGCTGTTTACGCGGTGACGATCACGGGTGCAGCGCCCACACGTATGAATGCAAAAAACGACCAGAACTCGTAGGTCAGGTGACTTTATAACCAAATTAATGAAATTTGTACTGTAAAATTGAAATTTTTTAGGTTTTTTGCTATAGGGTGTAAATTTTTTGTACTAACGTGTCCCTTTTTTGTTGCAGGATAGCGGAGCTGAGCTGCAGACGCGTCTAAGGACGTATCATACACTGGTCTGAGACTAATTTGAAAGTTTCGTTTTTTCTCAAAGTATGGAGAAGTACCTGCGCTAAGGTGGATTTTATACGGGTACTATATGAAGCTTTCAGTTTTTATATCTTCCAAGTCCCTAGGTATTTCCGCGTGCTGTTTTCGCGGTGACGATCACGGGTGCAGCGCCCACACGTATGAATGCAAAAAACGACCAGAACTCGTAGGTCAGGTGACTTTATAACCAAATTAATGAAATTTGTACTGTAAAATTGAAATTTTTTAGGTTTTTTGCTATCGGGTGTAAATTTTTTGTACTAACGTGTCCCTTTTTTGTTGCAGGATAGCGGAGCTGAGCTGCAGACGCGTCTAAGGACGTATCATACACTGGTCTGAGACTAATTTGAAAGTTTCGTTTTTTCTCAAAGTATGGAGAAGTACCTGCGCTAAGGTGGATTTTATACGGGTACTATATGAAGCTTTCAGTTTTTATATCTTCCAAGTCCCTAGGTATTTCCGCGTGCTGTTTTCGCGGTGACGATCACGGGTGCAGCGCCCACACGTATGAATGCAAAAAACGACCAGAACTCGTAGGTCAGGTGACTTTATAACCAAATTAATGAAATTTGTACTGTAATATTGAAATTTTTTAGGTTTTTTGCTATCGGGTGTAAATTTTTTGTACTAACGTGTCCCTTTTTTGTTGCAGGATAGCGGAGCTGAGCTGCAGACGCGTCTAAGGACGTATCATACACTGGTCTGAGACTAATTTGAAAGTTTCGTTTTTTCTCAAAGTATGGAGAAGTACCTGCGCTAAGGTGGATTTTATACGGGTACTATATGAAGCTTTCAGTTTTTATATCTTCCAAGTCCCTAGGTATTTCCGCGTGCTGTTTTCGCGGTGACGATCACGGGTGCAGCGCCCACACGTATGAATGCAAAAAACGACCAGAACTCGTAGGTCAGGTGACTTTATAACCAAATTAATGAAATTTGTACTGTAAAATTGAAATTTTTTAGGTTTTTTGCTATCGGGTGTAAATTTTTTGTACTAACGTGTCCCTTTTTTGTTGCAGGATAGCGGAGCTGAGCTGCAGACGCGTCTAAGGACGTATCATACACTGGTCTGAGACTAATTTGAAAGTTTCGTTTTTTCTCAAAGTATGGAGAAGTACCTGCGCTAAGGTGGATTTTATACGGGTACTATATGAAGCTTTGAGTTTTTATATCTTCCAAGTCCCTAGGTATTTCCGCGTGCTGTTTTCGCGGTGACGATCACGGGTGCAGCGCCCACACGTATGAATGCAAAAAACGACCAGAACTCGTAGGTCAGGTGACTTTATAACCAAATTAATGAAATTTGTACTGTAAAATTGAAATTTTTTAGGTTTTTTGCTATCGGGTGTAAATTTTTTGTACTAACGTGTCCCTTTTTTGTTGCAGGATAGCGGAGCTGAGCTGCAGACGCGTCTAAGGACGTATCATACACTGGTCTGAGACTAATTTGAAAGTTTCGTTTTTTCTCAAAGTATGGAGAAGTACCTGCGCTAAGGTGGATTTTATACGGGTACTATATGAAGCTTTCAGTTTTTATATCTTCCAAGTCCCTAGGTATTTCCGCGTGCTGTTTTCGCGGTGACGATCACGGGTGCAGCGCCCACACGTATGAATGCAAAAAACGACCAGAACTCGTAGGTCAGGTGACTTTATAACCAAATTAATGAAATTTGTACTGTAAAATTGAAATTTTTTAGGTTTTTTGCTATCGGGTGTAAATTTTTTGTACTAACGTGTCCCTTTTTTGTTGCAGGATAGCGGAGCTGAGCTGCAGACGCGTCTAAGGACGTATCATACACTGGTCTGAGACTAATTTGAAAGTTTCGTTTTTTCTCAAAGTATGGAGAAGTACCTGCGCTAAGGTGGATTTTATACGGGTACTATATGAAGCTTTCAGTTTTTATATCTTCCAAGTCCCTAGGTATTTCCGCGTGCTGTTTTCGCGGTGACGATCACGGGTGCAGCGCCCACACGTATGAATGCAAAAAACGACCAGAACTCGTAGGTCAGGTGACTTTATAACCAAATTAATGAAATTTGTACTGTAAAATTGAAATTTTTTAGGTTTTTTGCTATCGGGTGTAAATTTTTTGTACTAACGTGTCCCTTTTTTGTTGCAGGATAGCGGAGCTGAGCTGCAGACGCGTCTAAGGACGTATCATACACTGGTCTGAGACTAATTTGAAAGTTTCGTTTTTTCTCAAAGTATGGAGAAGTACCTGCGCTAAGGTGGATTTTATACGGGTACTATATGAAGCTTTCAGTTTTTATATCTTCCAAGTCCCTAGGTATTTCCGCGTGCTGTTTTCGCGGTGACGATCACGGGTGCAGCGCCCACACGTATGAATGCAAAAAACGACCAGAACTCGTAGGTCAGGTGACTTTATAACCAAATTAATGAAATTTGTACTGTAAAATTGAAATTTTTTAGGTTTTTTGCTATCGGGTGTAAATTTTTTGTACTAACGTGTCCCTTTTTTGTTGCAGGATAGCGGAGCTGAGCTGCAGACGCGTCTAAGGACGTATCATACACTGGTCTGAGACTAATTTGAAAGTTTCGTTTTTTCTCAAAGTATGGAGAAGTACCTGCGCTAAGGTGGATTTTATACGGGTACTATATGAAGCTTTGAGTTTTTATATCTTCCAAGTCCCTAGGTATTTCCGCGTGCTGTTTTCGCGGTGACGATCACGGGTGCAGCGCCCACACGTATGAATGCAAAAAACGACCAGAACTCGTAGGTCAGGTGACTTTATAACCAAATTAATGAAATTTGTACTGTAAAATTGAAATTTTTTAGGTTTTTTGCTATCGGGTGTAAATTTTTTGTACTAACGTGTCCCTTTTTTGTTGCAGGATAGCGGAGCTGAGCTGCAGACGCGTCTAAGGACGTATCATACACTGGTCTGAGACTAATTTGAAAGTTTCGTTTTTTCTCAAAGTATGGAGAAGTACCTGCGCTAAGGTGGATTTTATACGGGTACTATATGAAGCTTTCAGTTTTTATATCTTCCAAGTCCCTAGGTATTTCCGCGTGCTGTTTTCGCGGTGACGCTCACGGGTGCAGCGCCCACACGTATGAATGCAAAAAACGACCAGAACTCGTAGGTCAGGTGACTTTATAACCAAATTAATGAAATTTGTACTGTAAAATTGAAATTTTTTAGGTTTTTTGCTATCGGGTGTAAATTTTTTGTACTAACGTGTCCCTTTTTTGTTGCAGGATAGCGGAGCTGAGCTGCAGACGCGTCTAAGGACGTATCATACACTGGTCTGAGACTAATTTGAAAGTTTCGTTTTTTCTCAAAGTATGGAGAAGTACCTGCGCTAAGGTGGATTTTATACGGGTACTATATGAAGCTTTCAGTTTTTATATCTTCCAAGTCCCTAGGTATTTCCGCGTGCTGTTTTCGCGGTGACGATCACGGGTGCAGCGCCCACACGTATGAATGCAAAAAACGACCAGAACTCGTAGGTCAGGTGACTTTATAACCAAATTAATGAAATTTGTACTGTAAAATTGAAATTTTTTAGGTTTTTTGCTATCGGGTGTAAATTTTTTGTACTAACGTGTCCCTTTTTTGTTGCAGGATAGCGGAGCTGAGCTGCAGACGCGTCTAAGGACGTATCATACACTGGTCTGAGACTAATTTGAAAGTTTCGTTTTTTCTCAAAGTATGGAGAAGTACCTGCGCTAAGGTGGATTTTATACGGGTACTATATGAAGCTTTCAGTTTTTATATCTTCCAAGTCCCTAGGTATTTCCGCGTGCTGTTTTCGCGGTGACGATCACGGGTGCAGCGCCCACACGTATGAATGCAAAAAACGACCAGAACTCGTAGGTCAGGTGACTTTATAACCAAATTAATGAAATTTGTACTGTAAAATTGAAATTTTTTAGGTTTTTTGCTATCGGGTGTAAATTTTTTGTACTAACGTGTCCCTTTTTTGTTGCAGGATAGCGGAGCTGAGCTGCAGACGCGTCTAAGGACGTATCATACACTGGTCTGAGACTAATTTGAAAGTTTCGTTTTTTCTCAAAGTATGGAGAAGTACCTGCGCTAAGGTGGATTTTATACGGGTACTATATGAAGCTTTCAGTTTTTATATCTTCCAAGTCCCTAGGTATTTCCGCGTGCTGTTTTCGCGGTGACGATCACGGGTGCAGCGCCCACACGTATGAATGCAAAAAACGACCAGAACTCGTAGGTCAGGTGACTTTATAACCAAATTAATGAAATTTGTACTGTAAAATTGAAATTTTTTAGGTTTTTTGCTATCGGGTGTAAATTTTTTGTACTAACGTGTCCCTTTTTTGTTGCAGGATAGCGGAGCTGAGCTGCAGACGCGTCTAAGGACGTATCATACACTGGTCTGAGACTAATTTGAAAGTTTCGTTTTTTCTCAAAGTATGGAGAAGTACCTGCGCTAAGGTGGATTTTATACGGGTACTATATGAAGCTTTCAGTTTTTATATCTTCCAAGTCCCTAGGTATTTCCGCGTGCTGTTTTCGCGGTGACGATCACGGGTGCAGCGCCCACACGTATGAATGCAAAAAACGACCAGAACTCGTAGGTCAGGTGACTTTATAACCAAATTAATGAAATTTGTACTGTAAAATTGAAATTTTTTAGGTTTTTTGCCATCGGGTGTAAATTTTTTGTACTAACGTGTCCCTTTTTTGTTGCAGGATAGCGGAGCTGAGCTGCAGACGCGTCTAAGGACGTATCATACACTGGTCTGAGACTAATTTGAAAGTTTCGTTTTTTCTCAAAGTATGGAGAAGTACCTGCGCTAAGGTGGATTTTATACGGGTACTATATGAAGCTTTCAGTTTTTATATCTTCCAAGTCCCTAGGTATTTCCGCGTGCTGTTTTCGCGGTGACGATCACGGGTGCAGCGCCCACACGTATGAATGCAAAAAACGACCAGAACTCGTAGGTCAGGTGACTTTATAACCAAATTAATGAAATTTGTACTGTAAAATTGAAATTTTTTAGGTTTTTTGCTATCGGGTGTAAATTTTTTGTACTAACGTGTCCCTTTTTTGTTGCAGGATAGCGGAGCTGAGCTGCAGACGCGTCTAAGGACGTATCATACACTGGTCTGAGACTAATTTGAAAGTTTCGTTTTTTCTCAAAGTATGGAGAAGTACCTGCGCTAAGGTGGATTTTATACGGGTACTATATGAAGCTTTGAGTTTTTATATCTTCCAAGTCCCTAGGTATTTCCGCGTGCTGTTTACGCGGTGACGATCACGGGTGCAGCGCCCACACGTATGAATGCAAAAAACGACCAGAACTCGTAGGTCAGGTGACTTTATAACCAAATTAATGAAATTTGTACTGTAAAATTGAAATTTTTTAGGTTTTTTGCTATAGGGTGTAAATTTTTTGTACTAACGTGTCCCTTTTTTGTTGCAGGATAGCGGAGCTGAGCTGCAGACGCGTCTAAGGACGTATCATACACTGGTCTGAGACTAATTTGAAAGTTTCGTTTTTTCTCAAAGTATGGAGAAGTACCTGCGCTAAGGTGGATTTTATACGGGTACTATATGAAGCTTTCAGTTTTTATATCTTCCAAGTCCCTAGGTATTTCCGCGTGCTGTTTTCGCGGTGACGATCACGGGTGCAGCGCCCACACGTATGAATGCAAAAAACGACCAGAACTCGTAGGTCAGGTGACTTTATAACCAAATTAATGAAATTTGTACTGTAAAATTGAAATTTTTTAGGTTTTTTGCTATCGGGTGTAAATTTTTTGTACTAACGTGTCCCTTTTTTGTTGCAGGATAGCGGAGCTGAGCTGCAGACGCGTCTAAGGACGTATCATACACTGGTCTGAGACTAATTTGAAAGTTTCGTTTTTTCTCAAAGTATGGAGAAGTACCTGCGCTAAGGTGGATTTTATACGGGTACTATATGAAGCTTTCAGTTTTTATATCTTCCAAGTCCCTAGGTATTTCCGCGTGCTGTTTTCGCGGTGACGATCACGGGTGCAGCGCCCACACGTATGAATGCAAAAAACGACCAGAACTCGTAGGTCAGGTGACTTTATAACCAAATTAATGAAATTTGTACTGTAAAATTGAAATTTTTTAGGTTTTTTGCTATCGGGTGTAAATTTTTTGTACTAACGTGTCCCTTTTTTGTTGCAGGATAGCGGAGCTGAGCTGCAGACGCGTCTAAGGACGTATCATACACTGGTCTGAGACTAATTTGAAAGTTTCGTTTTTTCTCAAAGTATGGAGAAGTACCTGCGCTAAGGTGGATTTTATACGGGTACTATATGAAGCTTTCAGTTTTTATATCTTCCAAGTCCCTAGGTATTTCCGCGTGCTGTTTTCGCGGTGACGATCACGGGTGCAGCGCCCACACGTATGAATGCAAAAAACGACCAGAACTCGTAGGTCAGGTGACTTTATAACCAAATTAATGAAATTTGTACTGTAAAATTGAAATTTTTTAGGTTTTTTGCTATCGGGTGTAAATTTTTTGTACTAACGTGTCCCTTTTTTGTTGCAGGATAGCGGAGCTGAGCTGCAGACGCGTCTAAGGACGTATCATACACTGGTCTGAGACTAATTTGAAAGTTTCGTTTTTTCTCAAAGTATGGAGAAGTACCTGCGCTAAGGTGGATTTTATACGGGTACTATATGAAGCTTTGAGTTTTTATATCTTCCAAGTCCCTAGGTATTTCCGCGTGCTGTTTTCGCGGTGACGATCACGGGTGCAGCGCCCACACGTATGAATGCAAAAAACGACCAGAACTCGTAGGTCAGGTGACTTTATAACCAAATTAATGAAATTTGTACTGTAAAATTGAAATTTTTTAGGTTTTTTGCTATCGGGTGTAAATTTTTTGTACTAACGTGTCCCTTTTTTGTTGCAGGATAGCGGAGCTGAGCTGCAGACGCGTCTAAGGACGTATCATACACTGGTCTGAGACTAATTTGAAACTTTCGTTTTTTCTCAAAGTATGGAGAAGTACCTGCGCTAAGGTGGATTTTATACGGGTACTATATGAAGCTTTCAGTTTTTATATCTTCCAAGTCCCTAGGTATTTCCGCGTGCTGTTTTCGCGGTGACGATCACGGGTGCAGCGCCCACACGTATGAATGCAAAAAACGACCAGAACTCGTAGGTCAGGTGACTTTATAACCAAATTAATGAAATTTGTACTGTAAAATTGAAATTTTTTAGGTTTTTTGCTATCGGGTGTAAATTTTTTGTACTAACGTGTCCCTTTTTTGTTGCAGGATAGCGGAGCTGAGCTGCAGACGCGTCTAAGGACGTATCATACACTGGTCTGAGACTAATTTGAAAGTTTCGTTTTTTCTCAAAGTATGGAGAAGTACCTGCGCTAAGGTGGATTTTATACGGGTACTATATGAAGCTTTCAGTTTTTATATCTTCCAAGTCCCTAGGTATTTCCGCGTGCTGTTTTCGCGGTGACGATCACGGGTGCAGCGCCCACACGTATGAATGCAAAAAACGACCAGAACTCGTAGGTCAGGTGACTTTATAACCAAATTAATGAAATTTGTACTGTAAAATTGAAATTTTTTAGGTTTTTTGCTATCGGGTGTAAATTTTTTGTACTAACGTGTCCCTTTTTTGTTGCAGGATAGCGGAGCTGAGCTGCAGACGCGTCTAAGGACGTATCATACACTGGTCTGAGACTAATTTGAAAGTTTCGTTTTTTCTCAAAGTATGGAGAAGTACCTGCGCTAAGGTGGATTTTATACGGGTACTATATGAAGCTTTGAGTTTTTATATCTTCCAAGTCCCTAGGTATTTCCGCGTGCTGTTTACGCGGTGACGATCACGGGTGCAGCGCCCACACGTATGAATGCAAAAAACGACCAGAACTCGTAGGTCAGGTGACTTTATAACCAAATTAATGAAATTTGTACTGTAAAATTGAAATTTTTTAGGTTTTTTGCTATAGGGTGTAAATTTTTTGTACTAACGTGTCCCTTTTTTGTTGCAGGATAGCGGAGCTGAGCTGCAGACGCGTCTAAGGACGTATCATACACTGGTCTGAGACTAATTTGAAAGTTTCGTTTTTTCTCAAAGTATGGAGAAGTACCTGCGCTAAGGTGGATTTTATACGGGTACTATATGAAGCTTTCAGTTTTTATATCTTCCAAGTCCCTAGGTATTTCCGCGTGCTGTTTTCGCGGTGACGATCACGGGTGCAGCGCCCACACGTATGAATGCAAAAAACGACCAGAACTCGTAGGTCAGGTGACTTTATAACCAAATTAATGAAATTTGTACTGTAAAATTGAAATTTTTTAGGTTTTTTGCTATCGGGTGTAAATTTTTTGTACTAACGTGTCCCTTTTTTGTTGCAGGATAGCGGAGCTGAGCTGCAGACGCGTCTAAGGACGTATCATACACTGGTCTGAGACTAATTTGAAAGTTTCGTTTTTTCTCAAAGTATGGAGAAGTACCTGCGCTAAGGTGGATTTTATACGGGTACTATATGAAGCTTTCAGTTTTTATATCTTCCAAGTCCCTAGGTATTTCCGCGTGCTGTTTTCGCGGTGACGATCACGGGTGCAGCGCCCACACGTATGAATGCAAAAAACGACCAGAACTCGTAGGTCAGGTGACTTTATAACCAAATTAATGAAATTTGTACTGTAATATTGAAATTTTTTAGGTTTTTTGCTATCGGGTGTAAATTTTTTGTACTAACGTGTCCCTTTTTTGTTGCAGGATAGCGGAGCTGAGCTGCAGACGCGTCTAAGGACGTATCATACACTGGTCTGAGACTAATTTGAAAGTTTCGTTTTTTCTCAAAGTATGGAGAAGTACCTGCGCTAAGGTGGATTTTATACGGGTACTATATGAAGCTTTCAGTTTTTATATCTTCCAAGTCCCTAGGTATTTCCGCGTGCTGTTTTCGCGGTGACGATCACGGGTGCAGCGCCCACACGTATGAATGCAAAAAACGACCAGAACTCGTAGGTCAGGTGACTTTATAACCAAATTAATGAAATTTGTACTGTAAAATTGAAATTTTTTAGGTTTTTTGCTATCGGGTGTAAATTTTTTGTACTAACGTGTCCCTTTTTTGTTGCAGGATAGCGGAGCTGAGCTGCAGACGCGTCTAAGGACGTATCATACACTGGTCTGAGACTAATTTGAAAGTTTCGTTTTTTCTCAAAGTATGGAGAAGTACCTGCGCTAAGGTGGATTTTATACGGGTACTATATGAAGCTTTCAGTTTTTATATCTTCCAAGTCCCTAGGTATTTCCGCGTGCTGTTTTCGCGGTGACGATCACGGGTGCAGCGCCCACACGTATGAATGCAAAAAACGACCAGAACTCGTAGGTCAGGTGACTTTATAACCAAATTAATGAAATTTGTACTGTAAAATTGAAATTTTTTAGGTTTTTTGCCATCGGGTGTAAATTTTTTGTACTAACGTGTCCCTTTTTTGTTGCAGGATAGCGGAGCTGAGCTGCAGACGCGTCTAAGGACGTATCATACACTGGTCTGAGACTAATTTGAAAGTTTCGTTTTTTCTCAAAGTATGGAGAAGTACCTGCGCTAAGGTGGATTTTATACGGGTACTATATGAAGCTTTCAGTTTTTATATCTTCCAAGTCCCTAGGTATTTCCGCGTGCTGTTTTCGCGGTGACGATCACGGGTGCAGCGCCCACACGTATGAATGCAAAAAACGACCAGAACTCGTAGGTCAGGTGACTTTATAACCAAATTAATGAAATTTGTACTGTAAAATTGAAATTTTTTAGGTTTTTTGCTATCGGGTGTAAATTTTTTGTACTAACGTGTCCCTTTTTTGTTGCAGGATAGCGGAGCTGAGCTGCAGACGCGTCTAAGGACGTATCATACACTGGTCTGAGACTAATTTGAAAGTTTCGTTTTTTCTCAAAGTATGGAGAAGTACCTGCGCTAAGGTGGATTTTATACGGGTACTATATGAAGCTTTCAGTTTTTATATCTTCCAAGTCCCTAGGTATTTCCGCGTGCTGTTTTCGCGGTGACGATCACGGGTGCAGCGCCCACACGTATGAATGCAAAAAACGACCAGAACTCGTAGGTCAGGTGACTTTATAACCAAATTAATGAAATTTGTACTGTAAAATTGAAATTTTTTAGGTTTTTTGCCATCGGGTGTAAATTTTTTGTACTAACGTGTCCCTTTTTTGTTGCAGGATAGCGGAGCTGAGCTGCAGACGCGTCTAAGGACGTATCATACACTGGTCTGAGACTAATTTGAAAGTTTCGTTTTTTCTCAAAGTATGGAGAAGTACCTGCGCTAAGGTGGATTTTATACGGGTACTATATGAAGCTTTCAGTTTTTATATCTTCCAAGTCCCTAGGTATTTCCGCGTGCTGTTTTCGCGGTGACGATCACGGGTGCAGCGCCCACACGTATGAATGCAAAAAACGACCAGAACTCGTAGGTCAGGTGACTTTATAACCAAATTAATGAAATTTGTACTGTAAAATTGAAATTTTTTAGGTTTTTTGCTATCGGGTGTAAATTTTTTGTACTAACGTGTCCCTTTTTTGTTGCAGGATAGCGGAGCTGAGCTGCAGACGCGTCTAAGGACGTATCATACACTGGTCTGAGACTAATTTGAAAGTTTCGTTTTTTCTCAAAGTATGGAGAAGTACCTGCGCTAAGGTGGATTTTATACGGGTACTATATGAAGCTTTGAGTTTTTATATCTTCCAAGTCCCTAGGTATTTCCGCGTGCTGTTTACGCGGTGACGATCACGGGTGCAGCGCCCACACGTATGAATGCAAAAAACGACCAGAACTCGTAGGTCAGGTGACTTTATAACCAAATTAATGAAATTTGTACTGTAAAATTGAAATTTTTTAGGTTTTTTGCTATAGGGTGTAAATTTTTTGTACTAACGTGTCCCTTTTTTGTTGCAGGATAGCGGAGCTGAGCTGCAGACGCGTCTAAGGACGTATCATACACTGGTCTGAGACTAATTTGAAAGTTTCGTTTTTTCTCAAAGTATGGAGAAGTACCTGCGCTAAGGTGGATTTTATACGGGTACTATATGAAGCTTTCAGTTTTTATATCTTCCAAGTCCCTAGGTATTTCCGCGTGCTGTTTTCGCGGTGACGATCACGGGTGCAGCGCCCACACGTATGAATGCAAAAAACGACCAGAACTCGTAGGTCAGGTGACTTTATAACCAAATTAATGAAATTTGTACTGTAAAATTGAAATTTTTTAGGTTTTTTGCTATCGGGTGTAAATTTTTTGTACTAACGTGTCCCTTTTTTGTTGCAGGATAGCGGAGCTGAGCTGCAGACGCGTCTAAGGACGTATCATACACTGGTCTGAGACTAATTTGAAAGTTTCGTTTTTTCTCAAAGTATGGAGAAGTACCTGCGCTAAGGTGGATTTTATACGGGTACTATATGAAGCTTTCAGTTTTTATATCTTCCAAGTCCCTAGGTATTTCCGCGTGCTGTTTTCGCGGTGACGATCACGGGTGCAGCGCCCACACGTATGAATGCAAAAAACGACCAGAACTCGTAGGTCAGGTGACTTTATAACCAAATTAATGAAATTTGTACTGTAAAATTGAAATTTTTTAGGTTTTTTGCTATCGGGTGTAAATTTTTTGTACTAACGTGTCCCTTTTTTGTTGCAGGATAGCGGAGCTGAGCTGCAGACGCGTCTAAGGACGTATCATACACTGGTCTGAGACTAATTTGAAAGTTTCGTTTTTTCTCAAAGTATGGAGAAGTACCTGCGCTAAGGTGGATTTTATACGGGTACTATATGAAGCTTTCAGTTTTTATATCTTCCAAGTCCCTAGGTATTTCCGCGTGCTGTTTTCGCGGTGACGATCACGGGTGCAGCGCCCACACGTATGAATGCAAAAAACGACCAGAACTCGTAGGTCAGGTGACTTTATAACCAAATTAATGAAATTTGTACTGTAAAATTGAAATTTTTTAGGTTTTTTGCTATCGGGTGTAAATTTTTTGTACTAACGTGTCCCTTTTTTGTTGCAGGATAGCGGAGCTGAGCTGCAGACGCGTCTAAGGACGTATCATACACTGGTCTGAGACTAATTTGAAAGTTTCGTTTTTTCTCAAAGTATGGAGAAGTACCTGCGCTAAGGTGGATTTTATACGGGTACTATATGAAGCTTTGAGTTTTTATATCTTCCAAGTCCCTAGGTATTTCCGCGTGCTGTTTTCGCGGTGACGATCACGGGTGCAGCGCCCACACGTATGAATGCAAAAAACGACCAGAACTCGTAGGTCAGGTGACTTTATAACCAAATTAATGAAATTTGTACTGTAAAATTGAAATTTTTTAGGTTTTTTGCTATCGGGTGTAAATTTTTTGTACTAACGTGTCCCTTTTTTGTTGCAGGATAGCGGAGCTGAGCTGCAGACGCGTCTAAGGACGTATCATACACTGGTCTGAGACTAATTTGAAACTTTCGTTTTTTCTCAAAGTATGGAGAAGTACCTGCGCTAAGGTGGATTTTATACGGGTACTATATGAAGCTTTCAGTTTTTATATCTTCCAAGTCCCTAGGTATTTCCGCGTGCTGTTTTCGCGGTGACGATCACGGGTGCAGCGCCCACACGTATGAATGCAAAAAACGACCAGAACTCGTAGGTCAGGTGACTTTATAACCAAATTAATGAAATTTGTACTGTAAAATTGAAATTTTTTAGGTTTTTTGCTATCGGGTGTAAATTTTTTGTACTAACGTGTCCCTTTTTTGTTGCAGGATAGCGGAGCTGAGCTGCAGACGCGTCTAAGGACGTATCATACACTGGTCTGAGACTAATTTGAAAGTTTCGTTTTTTCTCGGGTTAGGTTAGGTTTTTTTTTTTTTTTTTTTTTTTTTTTTTTTTTTTATATATTTATTACTTCTCCCCCGACATTTTACAAGTCGGAGACCTTTTTGGTCTTTAATAGTTACATTTTCTGTTACTTATAATTTCTATTTCTACCCATATTTATCTAAATAGTACTGCTCTATTTCTAATTTAGTTGCCTAATTATTATTCTAATATGTTAATCCTGTGTATACTTATTATACAAGTGAAAACATATTGACTCTACTTATTTCTTTTTATTACTAATTTTGCAATTTCGATGCAGTACTCTAAAAATTTCGGTCTACTTATTTTATTCCCTATAATTTCATTTATGTTTTTCTTTGTTATTTTCATTCCTATTTCACTTTCACACTTCAATCTTTCATACTCGGTTAGGTTAGGTTAGGTTAGGTTAGGTTAGGTTAGGTTAGGTTAGGTTAGGTTAGGTTAGGTTAGGTTAGGTTAGGTTAGGTTAGGTTAGGTTAGGTTAGGTTAGGTTAGGTTAGGTTAGGTTAGGTTAGGTTAGGTTAGGTTAGGTTAGGTTAGGTTAGGTTTTTTTTTTTTTTTTTTTTTTTTTTTTATTTCCTGTCCGGGGGCGCATTGCCCCGGCCCGCGAGCTAACCTACTCCTATTTAATGTGGAGTACCCTTGAAAACTCTTTATTAGTGATATCTGTTACAATTTAGATAATTATTCCTATTGGTGGGGAGAGATTCCACTACCCCTTAATTGTTTACGCAGGGATGCTTCGTTCACTCTTCCCACCCATAGGTTACAATTCAGAGAACTTATTCTAACTTATACTAAGACTACTAACTAAAACTAAACTAATGAATTATTGAACTAAAACTAAAAATAACTGTCTACCATGCGTGTGTTGGCATCCTTAGCTACACCTGATCTAACAGGTGGAGCAAGCGCCTTCACCAAAGCATGCACCAGAAATTCTATAAGTCACATTAGATATGTGATTTACTTTCTGTACTTAACATAAACTATTAGATATATACTCTCTAATGCTACTTTATTGTTACATAAACAATACTGTACAATGCTACCTACTGAAGATTTACCCTTCTTCAAGAGGTGTTATTAATTAGGAAATTTATTAGAATTATACATATCAATTCTAGGTTATCTGTTATACAATGTTAACAGCCTATCAGTAAAATCAGTTATAATGAGCTCTGTCATATGCTAAGTTAAGACATTAACTTGAATGACCCCGAAGGTTTTTATTTAATATTTATTAAAATTAATAATTGATTTAATTTAGCTATTATTTAAACATGTTTTAAACAATAATTTAATTACAGGTGAAAAAAATATTAATAATCACAGTGTAATGTAGAGTGAAAATACATGCATAATTAAGCAATAACAATAATCGATATAACAGTAATAGTAATATTATTAATAATAATACCTTCAATCACCTACTCAAATCAACATTTCTTTTATTGACCATTTGATTACATACATTTGTGTATATTATACCCTTATTAATTCTTATACCTTATCACATTATTTGCTAGTTTTATCTCATGACCGGTACTATTATTTATTTATGTACCAGGGAGTGTTACTACTATAATATACATATTCGATCATACTGAATGTTTATTAATTTAATTTAAGTCCCCATGTTACAAGCATAACATTCCGCTTACAATGTAATTTACAGTGTGGACTGGGTATATCTAGTGTATAAAGTCAGTTGTACTGTTCAATAAAACAGATTACAATTAAAATTTTTCACTGCCATTCACACAATCATAACAATAAGCGTCCAGAGTAGAGTCCGAATAACACGTTTAACTGTCCACTCAGAACAATTCATTTAATTGTATTTAGGTATCAGGCCAGAGCCCATAAAAACTATCAGGCAAAAATAACTGCGGGTGTCATTAGTTGTCAGAAGATACATGATTTACAACGTGGATTGGGTATATCTGTGGTATATGATCCGTTTTTGCTGTACAATAAATAAAGCATATTAGCAATTAATCTTTCTTCTGCCTTCCCACATTCTTTAAAAATATTACCCATCGCCAATAAATAATGGTAACCATTTAAATATTAATTCAGAATAATTCATTTAAATAAAATATAATATCAGGGCAAAATGAATAAAATAAATAATTGTAGAATAATTGTAAAATAATTGTGAAATAATTGTAAAATAATTTGTAAAATAATTGTAAAATAATTGTTTGGTTGCTTTTTAAAACAGATAACAGTTAATATCCATCGGGAGTAAAAAGCTATTTTCCTATACTTTTATGTGACAGTTGAGCCGTTAGCTCTTGCTGCTCTGAGCGTTACTGCCTCGGCATATTCAAGGAAGGGTAAGCGGTGGTTGTCGTCATACATAAAAAGAGAGAATGTGTTCGCGTTAAGGGTCATATCTGTTTTTGCCTCTAGGTCCATTCTAGGAACCGCGAACCTTGGGCAATCTACCAAAATGTGTACAACATTTTCTATACTTTGTCCGTCGCAGATACATGTTGGTGACGGTGCTAGCTTAAATCGGTGTAGATACTCTTTAAAGCCCCCGTGACCAGTAAACAATTGGGCCCTGAGGTTAGTTATTTTCAGACCAGAGAGTACCTTATACGATACGTTAACTCTAGGAAAAAACAGTTTCGTTATTGCCCCAGTGTCTGCCATGTCGAAACGGTATTGCCATTTTTCAAGGGTTGATGCCCTGATTAGGTGCTTGGCAAAAGTTATGGGGAAAGCGTTGTATACAGGTGCTTGTTTGTTATTTTTCGCCGCGTGCTTAGCCAGCTCGTCCGCCCTTTCATTGCCTGGTATGCCTATATGAGCCCTTACCCAGAACAGTTCCACTGTCACACCCTTTACATTAGCTTCAGTCAGAAGTGATCTTGCTCTGCTTGCCAAAGGGTGGAGAGTGCTAGGGTTTACTAGGCAGTCGAGAGAAGACCTAGAGTCACTCAATATAGCTGCTCCTCTGTATGGTTTATGGATGATCATTTCAAGAGCTTTCACTATCGCCACGAGCTCCGCCTGGAAGACCGAGCAGAAGCTCTCGAGTCTGAAAGAGACCTTCCTTCTTTCTTGATTGTTTTCCCATAGAGTTACAGCACCCCCCACTTTACCGTCGATTTTGCTTCCATCCGTATAAAGTTTGGGGTGCATGTTGCCAATATTTTCAATTTCTGTTTCCGTCTCTACAGTTTTGTATACATATCGCTCTCTCTTGGCTGGATGGGGCAAGTTGAAGGGGTTGATGTTAACCTGAAGTTTTCTGTCATCGGGTAATTGTGGGATAGTTCCTTTATGCTTCACTCTAGAGATTTGCAGTCTTTCATAAACTCTTAAATCCAGAGGGAGGATTCTTGCCAGGGTTACTGCAGATATGAGGGAGATGGTCCTGTGGCCCTTAGCTATCTTAATGGCAAATTGCCTTGTTATCTGGTCCAATCTCTTTTTAGCATATTCCCTCTCTGCCACTATGCCCCACGCTCCTGCCGCATATAACACCGTGGGTTCTATCGCTGCTAAGTAAATAGTCCTGATAATCTCGGCATTGAGCCCCCACTGCGCCTTTGCTGCTCTAGCTATCAATTTGTATATATTACATAATTTCTGGTGCATTGCATCGAGATGCATTAGAAAGTTAAGATTAGTGTCGATTATTAGGCCCAACACCTTAAGTTGGTCTCTTAACGGAATTGGTGTTGTGCCCATACTGAACTGTGGTTTTTCGTATTTGAGCTTTCTAGTAATTACAATAGCTTGGGTTTTTTGAGCAGCAAACTTCAGTTTATTCTCATTACCCCACTTGAGAACCGTGTTTAGCACATTGTTTACCTGGGTTTCAAGTATTTGTGGACTGTGACTTGTGGCTATAATCAGTAGGTCATCGGCAAATGCCTGCATATGGATGCCCATTTCTTCAACTGTCTGCAGGAGTGGATCCAGTTGTACATTCCACAGTGTAGGTCCACAGGTTGAGCCTTGCACACAGCCTCTTTGGGTATCTTTAATTGTTTCTGCGCCGGCATATTTCATCACGACCGTTCTGTCCTCCAGGTAGCTGTGAAAGAGTCTACGGATTGCAGCATCTACACTCTTAAGCTTCAGTTGCCGCAGTATCGCTGGCCACCAAGTATTGTCAAATGCTCCTTGAATGTCCAGCGATAGTACCACCACTATTTTCCTTTCTGCAAGACCGCATCGTATACGTGCAAGTGCGTCATACAGGGCATCTTCGGCGCCAATTTGTGGCGTGAAACCGTACTGCTTAGCACTTAGTTTGCTTTCACTACCCAATTGCCACTGTAGCCTATTTGTGATCAGCCTTTCCAGTATTTTAGCTAGCACCGATATAAGCCCAATAGGCCGATAGGACCTCGGATCCATTGGTTCTTTTGCTGGTTTGGGGATGAGCCTTATTACAGCTAGCTTCCACGTCTTGGGAAAATAGCCAATATGGAGACACCTATTGAAGATGGCAAGAGTCTTAACTGGGTCCGCCAAGTATGCCCTACGGCATATATCGGCCGTAAGTCCATCATTACCTGGTGCCTTGTTGGGGTTCATGCCCTCGAACACGGTTTCTATTTCATCAGCTGTGAAAGCGTCGTATCGCAGCTCTGTCGCACTAGATATTAAGGAGTCTCTGTCTTCCTTAACTTCCCGTCTAGTTCTTTTTTGATGTGGATCATCAACTGATGCGTCATCATCGGGGAAGAAAGTGTTTGCCAGTAGCCGTAGAGATTCGTCGGCAGTCAGTACCCTTCCTTCTGTTGGAGATTTGAGCAAATAGTCAACTTGGGCCTTAGTGCTGCTTCTGACTATCCGATACGCATTCGTCCACAGTTCTTCCGGTTTCTGCCCAGTGCAATACTCCTTCCAGCTGCTCGTTGAGGTTTGTTGAATTTTAGCGATGTACTCCATTTTCACCTGCAAGTATTCCTCGACCACATGTTGCTTCCTCGACGGTCTTGCATTTCTAACTCTAGCACGATACGAGTTCAGTTTGTTTTTGAGCTTTCTGAGTTCGTCATTCCACCATGTTTTGCCTTTACTTTTGGTCTGAGAAATGCAAGGGATTGTTTGCTTACAGGCCTTATGTATACATCCCACATAAGTTTCTATAGCTTTATCTATTAAGTCACAAGAGTCCGGTGTTATTGGTGACCACGTTTCATCGCGGGTGTCGGCAAGTTGATTTTGTATGTGCTCCTTAAAAGCTGCCCAATTAGCTTTTTTAGTATTGTACTTCCTTGTGGTTTGTCTTGTTAGTAGTTCAGTCGAGTCCCATTTTATATTGAATCGGGCGGCTCTGTGGTCCGATGAGTGTATAAGACTTAAGTCAATGTGCCAGTTATTAATTTTTGGAAGCAGTCCAGTTGAGCATACCGTAACGTCAACTATGCTCGATTGCATACGATCTCCGCGAAATCTGTAGAATGTTTCTACATTTCCTTCATTGAGGATATGGCCTTCAATTTGTGTTATAGTTTCAACAAACGCTGCACCCCTTGGGTCTTCCACTCCGCAACCCCACCAGGGACTGGAGGCATTAATATCACCACCTATAACGAAATCTACTGTTTCCGACTCTTCTATAGTCTGTAAGATCTTTAGTAGGTGCGGCTCCATTTCTACAGATCCCTGAATGTATATACTAACAAACTTGATTTTATGTCCGCCTATTATTATGGTTACACCTACAACATTTTGCGTTACATAATTATTATTTACATACATATCCAAGTTAGGATCGAGAACTACCACAGCCGCCTTAACCGGATTCAAGGGGTTGCCGTCGAATTGAACCACTCTGTGCCTTCTACCGACCGTTAGGAGACCTTTTGAGCCTACATATGGTTCCTGGATCAACAAGATAGCTGCACCCGCTCTCTCAGCTTCATTAAATAGCTCATCTGTAGCTGCTGAGGAGCGTGCTAGGTTAATTTGCACTATTCCCCAATCGGTACGACTGTATTGAGCAGCTTGGGTGCCCTCAGCAGTAACAGATCCCCGTTCTTGCTATCTTGTCCCACCGTTGCCATTCCGGGCAGTCCGCACTGTATGCTGGGTGGCAGGTTTCGCTTACTTTGCCCACGCAGTTCACACATCTCGGGGAACCATCTCTATTGGGGCAGTCCCTAGTGTCGTGTCCTGCATAAGCACAGTAACCACATCTACTTTCAGGAGCCTTGCATTCTCTAGCACGATGGGAGAAACCTAAACATTTGTAACATTGTAGGACTGGGGACTGATCTCGTGCAGGCACAATCTGGTAGCCAACCCTTATCATTCTGTCCCTAAGCGCTGCCCAGACCCCCGCACTCACCTCAACAATGACGTTCTGGACTGAGTCATTCCTGCCTTTAGTTCTGCGGATTACCTTAATAAGAACATCACTATCAGGTAGGGCCCGGAGCAGATCCGCATTCTGTCTTTTGACCGCTTCAATAAGTCTTGCGTCTGTAATGTCTGGGGTTACACCTACTAATCTTAGGAACGGGTTCCTTATCTTCGGACACTTTACGGAGAGTTGAGTGCTCAAGTCCTTGATGGCTCTGCTCATCGTGGTCATATCCGAGTTTGAGTTAAGGGTAATTGCGACCTTTCCCCCACTGCGCTTACGCAGACCTGTGACCCCAACGCCAAGTTGCACCACATCTATTTCGTCTTTTATCTTATCTATTATATTTTGACCTGTTACCCTCGGGTCCGCCGATTCGACTAGGAGGGTATGCCTTGGTGTGATAGCCACTCCTATAGGTTCCCCTCCTGCCTCTCCTACTCGTGTCACCCTTGGGTCACCAGAGTTATTCCGACCTTCATGATACACAGGAGCTCTTAGGCGGCTGGCATAACTACCCCGAGCACGTTGCTCCGTATCATGTTCCATGGGCTTTTGTGTATCGTGGAGGAGTTTAAGGTCCTTGGTCATCTTGTCGATCGGCTCCACAACTCTTTGGGCCATTGTTTTTGCTGATCTGTCTAGCTTGTCTAACTTATCACAAATCATGTCCAGCTTACTGTCCCCCGCTGTCTCAGGTCTAATGTCCCCCCCGATGTTTAGCGAGAGTTCAGTTACTTTGCTGACGTCCTCGTATATCTTACCTATTATTTCCCTTGTTTTTAGTAGAGGTTCCGCAACGTCGCGAATTACTGTCTGTTCTGTAGATTCCGCACGTTTATGCAACGCCTCGACCCTCTCAATGGTGTTGATTTGATTGGCTTCGAGTCGTTTCAGGTCAGATTGGGTGTCTATAATCATTCGCTCTAACCCCCGTTTGTGGTTCTGCTTTTCTTTGTCTAAGTCCTTCTGCAGTCGGACCCTAGTCTTCTCCAGGCTGGCTATCTTTTTCCAAAGTTTTGAGTTTGCTTCAATTTGCTCTTCCGCTATGCTCTGTAGCCTATGCAATTTTAAAAAGACAAACTCCTTAATCTTTTTGTTTAAGTTGCCCGCCTGTTTGCTATCTAGAGCCGTCATACAATCCTGTACCGCCTTACTAATTATCATCGGTTCCCGGCTAACGGTAGTCGCCTCCTCCTGCTCGCTTTCATCTTCAGAGCTGGTGATCGACTTATATGAAACGCTAGGGGAGCCAGTCGTGAGGTCTATTTGATATGCATCCCGAAATTCCGAGCGAGCGCGAGTGCGACTTTCCGATGGCTCTGGGTCCACCTCGCTCTTGATGAGGGCGGCCGGCAAGGGGTTGGTGTCAGAGGGATCCGGCGTAAGCGTAAGCTTGTGCTGGGTCCTGCTAGTGCCTGGTTTCCTATCTGCGTCCATATCGGTTGTTCTATGGTGTCCGGGACCCAATGCCTGCTCCGCGCGCGTGTGCCAAAACTAAAATTTTTTGACTCTACGTAGAGCAGTTCCGCGGTACCCGAGACCTATGGTACCCGGCCAGCACTTTTCCCTAACTAAAAATTTTTTGTCGATGTAGAGTTCAAAACCGGCTCTACGCCCGCAAAGTACCCCGCCTGGAGTCGAATCCACCAATACTAAATTTAATTTTAAACTAAAAAATTTTTTTTGTAAATTATAAATAAAACTCTATGTAGAGTCGTATAGACTCTACCAAAAATAGGCCGGGTTGAGACCAGCAGAACGCAGAAATCCGCGTTACCGCAGGCCTTCCGGTTCCGGAGATATAAATTATTGAAGTTTCCGAAATTTAGGGGTAGCAACCCCCAAAAACCCAACCAACCGCAAGTGTTTCCTATATAAGTAGGTTTCTAATCGTCGAAATGCCTGTATAGCTTAGACTGTATTTATAATGAATTAATTTGTTATTAAAAATATCCAAAATTTTTCTAAGTCGAAGTCAATTTTTAGGGGTAGGGGGTTGAAACTGGGTCCAAATGAAGCGGTGGGGGTGGGAGACTATCCGACTACTGGATAGTGTGGGGGGGGTTAGGGGGGGGGGGCCCAGGATAAAAATGTCAAAATTGAGCTAGCACCCCTCGTTTCGCCCCTAGGAGCAAAACAAGCTTTTTTGCGGTTGGTCGGCTATGTAGGTGTTTGCTATTATTTAATTAATATAAAAAGTGCTTACTCTAAAAATACAATATTGGACTCCAAAAATTGGGGTTGAATCCCTCTAAGTTAAAACAGATAATTTAGCTCAACTTCCAGTTCAATTTTTTCGAGGGTGATTGCGCAAACTGAGGGGGATGAAAAACCACGGCCGCAAAAAACCACAAAATTGCTTGCGCTGACCACCCCTTACATTTGTCAGCGCACTGAAAAATCACAGGGGTGCTATAGACTGTTCTGCAAGTTTTGTTGTATGCGGCGATGCTGGCAAATGCCTAGAAGTATTTTTTAAAAATTTTACAAAACTACCCTTAAAGCCGGTTTTTCGCAGCCGTGCCTCTCCTCAACCCTTGTGGTCACAGTAACAAGATTGGGCTCGTTTTATTTGTCTCTAAACACAGATTGTCAATATGGGGTTGCCGTATTTTTATTACTAAATAATTTTCAAAACTTTTACTTTTTGTATGGAGAATTATTTTTAAGCAGTATCAAAAAATAGAAAATTTCAAAAAATCGAGAGAGGGGAGAAGAAGTTTATCTAAGTATACGTATACTACGTATACTTCGAACTGACATCAAAATTTGGCTATCTGCCCCCCTTTCCGAGTTATTTGGAAAACAAGTTTAAATTTCTATTTTGCGGTTGGTAATTTGACTCTAATTTTAATTAATCCAAGCGCTTTGGGTTTAAAAATCTAATTCTTCCGAAATAAGTCAAAACCAGAGTAGGTCTAGCCTTACACAGAATATGGGTATAGCTTGTCGCTGATAATTTTGAACAAAATAATAATAATAATTTAAATGAACCGCACAAAATTTTAAAACATTAATATCTAGGCTAAAACTTAACTTATCAAAAATCCGAAAACGGCTCCCGGCCCCTCGTCCAATCCTCTTCCAGTTCGCGTCCTCTGAATTCTCCCGGCTGCTCTGGATGTGTGACCACGTGGCCACGTGGTGGTTGTTTTTCTGCCTTTTTCTCCGAAATGCGGAGCGGCAAAAATCCAAAATTGGTGTCAGCTTGTAGGGCACGTAGAGGCCCCCAAAGCCGC